>BSBN01000398.1:432500-5232500 GCA_027924645.1 Cunninghamia lanceolata | reverse complement strand
AAATCTCGTTTAAGGTTTTAAGGGAATATTGTTCTCTTGAACATATTTAATAGTAGTTTAGATGGTATACTTTTTGATTAAAAAATAATAATGAAGAATAAATATATTGAACTTTTGAAAAACAAGTTAAATGAGCTTATAATTTAATGAAAATTTATAATTATATGTATTTATTAGAGGTATTCTATAATGGCGCAAAGGTATAAAATCTCATATTGTGATTGTGTACAATATATATATATTTTATTTAACTTAGAAAAGTTATTATTTATTCTTGATGGAGGATTAAATATAAAGACATCAAAATTTTAAAATATATATTAATACCTAGAAATGAAACTATTAAAAATTAACATATAAGTATATAATATTTACTACACTTTCCAAAGTAAAAACAAAACAAAAGAATTACCCAAATAATAAATGGTTACTTTTCCAAAAGTAAAATTAAAAGTTACATACAAAAGTAAAATAGCTCTTCAAAAGCCGATGACAGCGTGGTTCGGTGGTTAAGTCGCTCGGTTGTAGTGGCGGCCACCAAAGTTCAAACCCCCGCTGGGCCAACGAGCTCGCGGGCTTTACGCCTTCGTTGGGCCAACGAGCTTGCAAGTTTGAAGTGTTCCTTCTTGGGGATGAGGTCCCCCGTGTTGTGGCCTCACCGGTTCATCACTCCGGGCAAAAGCGTTAGTGTGGAGCCGGGGGGCATGTCGCGCCAGCATCACCAGTCACGTTAAAAAGCTTACCAGGCGCATGATCTTTAAAAAAAAAAAAAAAGCTCTTCAAATAAAAATAAAGTAAACAATGTAGATAAAATAAAATATTTCTTAACTAAAAATTAAAATTTATGTGTCCATGTATGTGTGTAGTAAACACTGATTGTATCTTGGTTGTATTGTTGGACTTGTATAGTTTGGCTTGATTTTTTGTGCAATGATTTATTGGTCGCCTTCCTATTGTAATTTTTCACCTTTGTTCAATACAAATAAAATAAAATAAAATAACTCTCAAGGTAATAAAATAGAAAAAATTATATTAATTTTTTGAAATACATCTGTAGTAAAAACACAAAGGATTTGTTCAACATATACGAACTTTTTTAGAGTATATACTTCTATCTTTAGATGTAACCTGTTCAATTTTAGTAACATTACATTTAGAAAGCTAATAAAATATTTGATGAAGATCTAAATTTTGATTTTTAGTAACACACAAACAATAGATTACATGAACTTATTAAATCTTCTAAAAATAATGAGGTTGAATGTTAAAATCCACTTTAGTACTATTATGTGACTTAAAATTACAATGTATATAGATTAACAAGTGCCTTTAGAAAAATTATTAGTACTATTATGTCACTCAAAATGATAAAATGATGGGCGGGGGCCCTGGCTCGATTGGCTAAAGCTTCCTGTTGTAGGCAAGAGGTCACAAGGTCCAATCCCCTCACCCATGTGGTACTGGATTGCAGTTTAAAAGTTTAGGGTGTTATGTCGATTCCAAGTAGTTTAGTTTAAAAATTCAAGTTAATTGAAGTGTTTACTTAGATTTACATAAAATGTATAGGTGCAAACCTAGTGCATAGAAATTTTATTATACTATTATAAGTGAAAAGTACTTCAACAATTCAACTAGTAACTTCCCTTAGATGTCTTTCATGCCAAAATTCTAATACCCACAATACACACATGGGCAAAACCATGCAAAACATGACAAACAATTTTTTATTTTCAACATAAGGCACTACCTAGAGGTACTGCAACATGTGTTGCCACCATGTGCAATGTCACATTATGCTGACATGCATAGAAGTTACATGTTGGCAATGCACAAGGAAAAGGGGAAGAATAAAATGACTGCAGATGGCACACAACCCCATGTGACACAACCTTTGATGTGGAAGATTCTCAAGAAGCATGTGGCATTGATGTGTATAACATTGAAGGGGAGTGACCTCCAAGTAGTGTTCACCCCTCAAGGATCTCTATATGAAGCATAGGGTTTTGCCTAAGACAATAGCCCAAGGATATAAACATTATTAATTACATAATTAATAAAATGGAGTGAAATTAAATACTACGAACCATTTTAAATAATTATAGACTATAACTTTAATAAATCGAGATTCTTCTTTCAAGAACACCATTATTTGCATGGGTTTACACTATCATTTCAATTCAGAGAGAGAGAGAGAACAATGACAATATATACAAATAAAAATCCCTAATGTTAAGACCAACTGTTATAAAATAGAATTTGAAACCCTAGTAGCTTTTGTTTCTTTAAAATTATAATGGAGGTTGTGGGTCAAGAAAGTTGGGAAGGCTAAAAGTGAGGGTGACCTTTGTTAGAGGGGATGGTGGCATGTGGATGGGCCAACCCACCATATGATAAAGCCCCCATGGGTGAGACCACAACACCTTTTGTGGAAGGGGTGTGCCCTCCATAAAGAGGTCCCCCAAATATATATATATATATATATATATATATATATATATATATATATATATATATTAGCCTTGACAAGGGTAACATGTATATGAAGTTATATTTAAACTAAAATATAAAATCTAGTAAATGTATATTTCCAGCAACATAAGGGGAAATGACATACACACTCACACTTACATATATGATGTTATATTTCAACTGAAATGTAAAAATTAATAAATGAATATTTCTAACAATATAAGGGGAAGTGACATATATCTTTGAGTATATATGTATACTCCTATCTATATAAATTATATTTTCTTCACAAGTAAATAACTACAAATTGTAGCTCATAGGTTGAAAGAAATAACATGATTATTTGTATTTACAGCTCACAAATTTAACAAAATAAATATAAATACGTGTATATACTTTCTCTTGATAACCATACATATCTATCATTAGAGGATTATTTCTATTTCAACTTTTAGATTATACAAAATGACAAAATTGTAGAGTTCTTTCCTTGTCAAGGAACATGAGTCTTCTATAATGGAGGAAATACAATAGTGTTATATTTACAACCATTTACAATTTAAAGTAAGGAACACAAATTTACAAACAAAGATCTCAATCCTTTCCAATAATCAATTTCTGTCGATAACAAAATCCAAGCCTCATCTTCATAAATTTCATAGAGAACCAAGATTGCCAAGGGGAGTGCTCACCTCCCAACCATAGGATTCGCACAAAGTAAATCCACACCTCAATCTAGGATAATGATCCAAGAACATGTGGGAACAACAAGCACACAAAAATCATAAGGATTGAAAATACACACATAAGTGATGAGTAGGACAATGAACCAACTCATTGGTTCAAGTACAAGGCAAAACAAGATGTTAAACCCTTAACCCACTTATTGTATTAGGATGTATGGCTAAATCGTGGCTATAATAACCTTTAATTAAGTTATACGATCATTTATATAGTCTTACATAGATAGTTAGGATGGACTGGGTGGCATACATGGCATAAGTATGGTATATATAGGAGGTAGTGGTTAGTTTATTATCATCATAATGTGAATTATCTTCTTATTGGAGACTTTTTGGAGGATTACCCCCTTGAAACTCAAGGCTTATTATTATTGAGTATATTATCAAGTATTTGCAGATTGTTTCCTATTTTATTATTTTCTTATGGAAGTAATTTTAGTACAAGTAGTATCAAAGCATGATCTTGGTATCTAGAAGGTAAGAAATGTGGTAATTTTTTATTTAGGAGGTTGGATTGTAAAGAGAATATCTCTTTCAATTCAGCATTTTTTTCTAAAATATTGAGGGTTAATTAAGGGCATGTTGAAGCTACTATAATCTAGTTTTGAGGTCATTTGAAATAGTTTTGAAAGAGTTATTATGAAATTAGGATTTCTACCAAATTCACTCTCAAGGATGCAAATCAACAAATTTCTTGGAATTTTTTCAAAAAAGGGAGCTCCAAGTAGAGGTAAGTTATAGTAAAAAAATTATCTTATTTTGATTTGTTTTGAATGAGTTATCATTTTTTTTTGGCAATGTCATGACAAGGCCATAGACTAAAGGTTGAGGCAAGAATTCCTACACACTAAGAGAAATTCCTAACAAAGAGGATATAGATTTAGAATTCAAATCAAATAGGAGTTCAAATGTGATGGTGTCTTCATTAGATGACAAGATTCAACATCTAGAAGAAGGTATACAAATATGCAATCTATAATGATAGTAGAAATGGCTAGTATCAAGTTTGAAATGAAAGGAGAAATGGATAACATCAAGTCTAAAATAATATTTTATCTCCAAGACTCTATCCAGAAGATATCAGTCTCACAACCAAAGGCACAACCCCATGTTTCCACCAATCAAGGCAGATCATCTAGATAAGCCAATCCTAATCCAAATGCTAGCACTCATTCTAGATCTCAAAACTTGTACTACCAAAGGTGGATATGCATAAGTTTGATGGCAAGGATCCACTTACATAGATAAATCAAATAGATATTTTTTATGTACATCAAATTCCAAGTGGGTAAAAGGTGATAATAGCTTCTTTATATCTAGAACTAGAGTAATTCATTTGGTATCAATGGCTATGTATCACCTAGTCAGTTTTCACGAAGAAACTAGAGTTGCACTATGTTAATAGTGTATTAGAGAAATACTTCAGCTAACTAACCAAACTATAGAAAATAGGATTAGTCAAGGATTCTATTCAACAATTCTAGAACCTATCCTTGTGAGTAAAAATAATTATAGAGGAGAACTTGAATGACTTGCTTCTTGGTAGGATTAAGGATCACATCCAACATGAGGTATGCATGCGTAATCCTCTTACTACACCTGATTGTTTTATCCTAGCATACAAGGCAAATGAAAAAAATTATCTCTTAGAAGGTAAGGGTTCAATAGCATAAGAGAGAAGAGCTTCCTAACACAACCATTCCCTTAGCCTACTAGATTGAGTCCTCAACAAATTGAAGAAAAAAGGGCAAAAGAGTTATGTTTTAACGGTGATAGCAAATATAGTCAAGGACATAAATGTGTTGAAAATATGTTGTTCTATATTTAAGGGCCTAGGGAGGAAGAAGAAGAATAAGAAGAAGTATTAGAGGTCATCAATGAGCTAGTTGAGGAATCAGAAGATACCCAGCCAACTATTTCTTGCCATGCACTTTCTAGAATTAGAACTCCATAAACTCTCAAGGTAGTGGGTCTCTTGAAAAAATAGAGAGTGACAGTGTTGATAGACTCAAGCAGTAGTTACAACTTCATCAACAAGAAGTTAACTTCTAGTTTGAATTGTTTTATCTACTAGGAAAAGATGTCAATATTTATATAATTCAATTATTTTCATTAAAAACTATTACTCAATAGATAACCATGGCAAGAAAAGATAAATACTTTCATAGTATTATGTTTAAATGCACATTTTCTTATAATCTATGCAAGAGCATCCTCACATATATATTTTTATTATAATTTTTTCTTGAATTTAGATCTGGAACTATATTAAACATTGAAACATGAAGTTCAATCTAACTTGCATGATAAGTTACATGTTCTTGCAAGGTTAGTGCCCTTTTTTTTTTTTGGTTCTAAGTCTCCATAATAATTGACTTACTATCTGATTCACACTTGTGAATATCTAACATTATATATGGATCTCCTTTCTTATATATTGTGTTGCTCAAAAATCTTTTTCCACTTGCATGCTTTTAGGAAATTACATACTTGTGGCAAAGTCCTCTACAACTCTTGTTTGATCTAACTCATGAAAGTTGACAACAAATTATTTTCTTAAAGAATTTTAAAATGAGAGCACAAGACTTCCACAATCAACTAGTGGACTTTGTTCAATAAGAATATTAAACGTGTGTTTTTTTTGGGTTAAATTTAAACTCAAGTTCATTTGAAACTTTTCATTTATCTTCTCTAACCTTTTGAGGAGCACTTCCTTTTTTGTTTGTTAGCACTATTTCCATATATGAGTAGATTTTTGAATTAGACAATGTCAAAAAACTTACCCCTCTTGAATTTGAAGGAAACAAATAATTTTCCTAATAGGGGCCAAAATGATATGATTGGGGTGTGAACAAGAAGATGGAACCTAAGTGTTTTATAGGTTACAACCAAATAGTTATGTTCAAGTTAATGGAGGTTCTCTTCAATTAAATAATATTCTAAGGGAATCCTTGTTCTCTCAAACATGTCTAATATTTCTATCACATCAGACTCTTGAAAAACAAATCAAATAAGTACATAATTTTAAAAAGTTTTATAGGCGTGTATATTTTTTGTATAGAATATAAAAACATAAAATTTATTCTTCTTTATTAATTTTTTTTAAATACATTTATGGTGAAGCATAGAGGGCTTGCTTGATACATATGAACTTTTTTAGAGTATATACTTATATCTTTAGATGTACATGGCATCATTCAAAATGTTCAATTTTTATAACGTTCCACTTTAAAAACTAATAAAAATATTAGTGAAAATTAAAAATTTATTTTGTAGTAACACATGAAGAGTAGATTATATGGGCTTGTTATATCTTCTAATAATAATGAGTTTGAATGTAAAAACCTAGTTTAGTGCTATCATGTCACTCAAAATGACAATGTACATAGATAAAAAGTGTGCTATAGGAAAATTATCTATAAACATCTAGATAGACATTTTTTGAAAGAGAAAAATACAAGCTCATGATCCATATTCAAAATATTTCTTTTTGTCAATTTCTACCACCTTTAAATTCTAAATATCTATTTTCATCACTTAAATTTACACTATGTAAAATTCAAAAAAGAAGACATCAATTCTACAATATAAAAGAAAGACACATTACCATGCTAAGTTCATTTGTTCCAAGTAAGCATTTTAGTCTAATTAATTGAAGTGGTTACTTGGATCTATATAAATTGTATAGGCCTAGACCTAGTGTACACATTCTATTGTACTAGATTAGAAGTGAAAGCACTTTAATGATTTGACTAATAACTTTCCTTAAATGCTTCTCATGAAAAAATTGTAATGCCTACAATAAATACATGGGTAAAACCATGAAAACCACAACCATTTTTTTCACCATAAGGCACTATCTAGAGGCAATGCAACATGCACGTACATGTATGATAAATTTAATATATACATTATTCAAATTGTATTTGAGACAATAATTCTATTAAGATACTGGAAGAACAATCCTACTTTGTCACATACAAACAAAGATTAGAATTGTTGAATGTCTTTTTTTAAAAGTTGAAGTACAATGTAATAGCTTTAAGGAAAATAATATATATACCTTCATCACCGAAAATAATATATATACCTTCATCACCCTCTTCAAGCAATATAAAGACAAATTCAATGTATTGCATATCAATTATCTAAATTCAAAGTAAATTTGTTTTCCTTTAAAATGTTTAGATGATGGTCCTTTGATATTGTAGTTCCAGTCAAATTTAAATTTATAGAAACCTCACCATATCAACTTAGGAACTTTTATCCATGATTTGTAGTCCAATGATATTAAACAAGGAAAAGTGGTTATTTTAAGCACTAAGGTATCTTGTATCAAGCTTATAGTTATGTGATCTAGGAATTTATCATTATATGATCTAGGAAGTGATTTGTTGGGATCTAATGGATAGGCAAGAGGGCGCGTAAGTAAATTATCACTCAACAATCTTTGAAGAACATCATCCATAGAATCTTCAAGTTTATGAAACTTCTTAGTTGCCTTTGGTTTAAGTGAAGGAAAGGTTGAGGTGTTAGCAACTTGATGAACACTTTCCTTCATATCATTACCCTTTGAGTATTTGACTTTTGGTATTTTGAAGGGTAGGAAGCATTTTGACTTGAAGATCCATACTTAAAGACATTTTGTGCTAACAATTTGGACTACACAATTTTTACATGTGTGCATAAATCCATGAAAGAAGAAAAATATTTAGGTACACATTATCTTATATTGGTTTAAGTAGGCCCTTAATAAAGATATTTTGCAACTATAAGTCATGTGAGGGTTGATCAATTTAGAGCATAAAGACTAAAATCAGATGACATAATCACTAATGTGTTCATTTGATCCTTGGGCACACTCAAATAGATTGGCAATTGTTACTCTAAGGACCATGTTAACTTTGAATTTCCTTAAGAACACTATAGTGAGATCATCAAAATCATGCATATACATTTAAGGAAGCAAAAAGAATCACTCAATTTAGCATAGTCTTTTAAAGTGTGTGGAAATAGCTTTGTTAATAACTTATCCCTGTCAAGCAAGTCTACACATGTATTAGTGTATGATCTTAGATGAGTAGTGGTGGTGGAAGTGGTACTGGGAGAGGATGGATCTATGGTAGAAGTATGGCTAGAAGTAGATGCATTATTCATAATAGGTGAAGTAAGCTTAGCATAAACCACTTGTAACATCTCTAATCCAAATGACTTGTTAGCAAACACCTCATGAAAAATATCAGCTAGTTGTTAGGATTTTTATGTTAGCTAAACTTGCCAATTCATTTGCAAAGTCTTGGTTGTTCACATGAGCATCATGGTCATAATCCTCATTGTTTTAGAGTTAAATCTCATTAGTTTGGTCCATGTTAGGTTTGAGACGAGCACTCCTCCACAATGGAAGATTAAGATCTTGAGTAGCTCATGGCATAAATAAAATATTACAAAATAAAGCCCAACAATGTACTTTCAAATTGAAAAATTAGAAATAACAATGGTATATCAGATCTGGAAGTGAAAACCCTGATATGGTAGCCAAGGGTGGGTGAAAAAGACATCACAATAAAGCTCAAACACCTTAGTAGAAAAAGATGTAACAATGTAAACAATAAAAAAAAAGGATGTAACAAGTTTCAGATCTGAAAATATATAAATATTAGAAAAGTGTAGATCTAAAAATCCCTAATATGGATAAGAACCCCTAGAAGAAAACAAGGTCATGTAAGATTGATCGGGTTCACCAAAAATGTAAAGGAAAATAAATTTTCCTTAAGGGTAATCTAGGTTAAACTAATAAAATGAATACAAAGAAGCATAGATTAACCTATATCTAATAAGTGATAATATGTGGGCTAGTGTTTTATGACATTAAATGATCTAGACAATACCTAGCATTGAGAATGTGGTATTGTAATGCAATAAAATAAGCAAAGAAGAATTGAGTTTTATGCAAATAGGCAAACTCGTTGAGAGTTGTCAATTGCCTTTGAAAAACTGATTTTTACTTATTTCCATTTGAAATATATAGGCTTACATATCATATGAAGGGTCACATTACCCTTGGAATACAAAAAGAGCTATTGGAAGGTGAAACTAATTTTAAAAATTAGAAAATTTTTTATCTTCCCCTTGGCAGGGTCATAACTCCTAGCTATTTTATCAAAATTTAAACTTCTTGGACTCGTTGGAAAGATAAACTAATTATCTAGTTTGAGTTGCTCGGTTGCTAAGGCTTCACACCAAACTGTTAGAAATGAAAGCAACACTACTTCAATGGAAATCTAATTCAATATAAATTTTTGCAATCTTTAACTGTGTGTTATTAATGGAGATTGTAACATAGAAATAAAACTATGCTTCACATAAATGCAAAATCAGAAATATGAACACATAACAGAATGTTTAACATGGAGAAAACCCTTTCGGGTAAAAAAATCCACACAGGAAAGAGGCCCAATGTTTGTATTAATCTGAAAATGATTTACAATACAACAACACTTCAACTCTCTCCACCAGTCTTCAATCTGACAACATTCTGGTAGCACCCGAGTACCTAAAATATGTATTGCAGCAACTAATACATGGAAAATACTTATAGAAACATTTTCTAACTCATCTTAGGCGTTCACCTTCTCTCTCCTAAGATTTTCCAACCTGTAAACATCAATTACCATCTTACAAGCATCTTACACTTGTCCAAAAATAACCATGCAAAGGTTGGGGGCCCAAGACTAAATCTGGCCTCTTACACCATCTTATGACACGTCATAACTATCATAGATTCCACAAAAGAGTATCTTTCCAAGATAGGAACCTTGGGCTAAATATAGCAAATATACAACTAACATATCCGTCATATGCGTCATAGAATCACAGAATCTTATGACAACTTGCAGCTGTCATAGATTCACTCACCAAATATTATGACAGTTGTCATACATGCCAAAAATAGTATATTCCTCAAGGGAGCACATCTATCCTCATTTACCATGAGTTTTTACATTTACCAATAGTAAAAGTCACTCCGTAATAACTTTCGGTGACTCTGAAATTACCCCTGCCAGTGAACTAGTACATCTTCTCATGGATAATTACAAATTACATATAATAAATGTAATAAATACAATATTGGGATTTACAAGGTTAATGGCACCTTATCCCAACACAAACAACCGACGAAGTCTTGAGCCCTAATTCCGCTCTTAAGGCCTCCAAAAATGCAATTTACTAATATGTAGAAAATACCAAAAATTATATTTTCAATATTTTCCCAAAAATACTACTCAAATGACCCTGGACTGGATCATTAAATGCCAGACTACAAAAATTAAATGTGATGGATAGGGGTACTTAGCTCTATGACCAATGATTAAGTGTAATTTGATGAAGATTTTGAATTTTGTTTGATACTAATCTAAAAAAGGTGATCTCTCTATTAGTGAATTGTCCCAGATCCTACATTGAAAGGGTGATCTCTCTATCTAGGATCAAGTTTGTAGATCTTGGTCAGGTATGTGATCATAGATTTGTCCTCTGCATTTGAATTCAACCTTGCAGAAAGTGGAATTTTACTCTATGGTTTGCTTGACTTATCTTTATATGTTATGCTCTTTTCTTATATTTAAGGGTTAGTGGTATCTAGAAAACCTAGAAAGGGTTGTTGTTGTGTTGTAAGGATGCATGTTCTCTTAGGTCAACCCTTGTAAATGTGTGTAAAAGTATTAAGATAGTAGGAAAGGGCCCTAGAATGATGTATGGAGATTTGTTACTCCTTTTAATCCACCATATGTAATTGTTTTGTTATCGATTATCATTTAATGCTCTAAGATGGGAGAGAATGCTTGAGGGGTGAGAAATGATAAATGAATTCCTTTAAATACTAGTATATAACATCAAATTTTGGAAAACATGTGCTTAGTTGATTCAAGGTAAGAAAATAAAGGGGGCCAATTGGCCAAATTTTAAATTTGAATTTTAAAAAGACAGGAGTCAAGGTCACAATTTTGTTGGTCGATCTTATAACCTACTTCGCCCCTAATCCTATAGTGTGTATATGGTTACGAGCAGTCGGCTTGTGGCTACCTTAACTCTTATTTAAGTTATATAATCATTAATATAGTATTATATAGGTAGTTAGGTCAGCTTGGATGGCATCCATGGCATAAGTATGGTATATAGAGGAGGTAGAGGTTAGTTATTATCATCATATTGAGTATTGTGTTCTTATTGAAGACTATTGGAGGTATCCCCCTTGAAGTGGATTAGGAGGTTGCCCCATCAAAGTGGCATATTATTATCAAGTATTTGCAACATATCTCCTATTATATTCTTCTATTATGCAAGTTGTTTCATTACATAACCACATAAATGACCTAGGGTAGGCACATAGTTGAATGCATGTATATAACGGTGTATAGATATATTTGATATGTCTTAGGCTTAGGTGAATGTATAAAAGTATATGCATATAAGAATAAAGAGGAGGCTATATATATATAGGGTAGTAGAATAAATCCAAGTTTGCATAAGATTATACCATGTGTTGATATATATATGAATGAAGACATTTCTTCAAAATAAACATAAAACTAAATAAAAAAATGGCATAGGTGTGCAAATTTCTCCATTACAATAATATAAATATATAATTTCTTTTGAATATTATAACAAGTCTACACATGTTTGTTTATTGTAATTGTCCCTTAAGAAAACTGCATCTTTGAATGTTATCCTTTCATGTTTAACCTTATAACAGTGATGGATAAAAGTCATCCTACACAATGTTTAAATATTGTAATTGAAAAATCCTAATTAAATACTTCATTATGTTTCTCACTCAATACTATAACTAGACAAATTGGTTGTATTTATATTCTTCATAATCATTATAAAGATTTGAAAAGCAAGCAACCAATGATTGCATGATTCCCACTTCTCTCTTTAAGTGCATCACTTGTTTAAAGGAAATTAAAGAAAAACAAAATTTTATATGCTATAAAGTATGTTAGCAGAGGTTAATAATGTCTTGAGGGAATTATCATAAATAAAGGTATAACATAGTAAACTAAGACCAAGACCAACATTATTATTAGCTTGATGTTGGGAGCAAACATTTAGTATATAATTTAAAGTTCAAGCATATAACAAAGTCATAAAAAAAAGGCAAGTATTAGAATATAGTGTAAATCCACTAAACCACAAATCCTAGTCCCATGAATTAAAAAATTAAAATAAAAAACTATAGAAATGAAAACATTTCTTGTATGCTCCAACACAATTAGAATAATAATAATCATAAATAAATAGGTGCCCAAAATATACCTATGATGTCGTTAAAAAGTTGTGAAAAAACAACGGTGGATAAACTTGGATTGACATGTGATTTAACAAGAGTAACGTGAATGATTTTGACGGTTTGACTATATTTATTAATTTTAATTTATATTCATATTTCACATCAGGTGTTTTACTCGATTAGCAAAACAAAAAGAAAAAAAAATATTATTAACCACCACCATGGTTTTTGAAGATCACGAAGTGAGTAGTAAAAAACAAGCAGTTAAAATGCTTCCTCATCATTTCTTGAGTAGACCGATGCAAAGCTAAGCCAAATTGAATTTGATTGGCCAGAGATATGACGGAGTCTCCATTAAGTAAAAAGTAAAAATGGTTGGGCATGGGCATGAAGCATCACCATGATTGCTCCATAATTTTAATGGAGTGCTTGTTTGTTTTTGTGTGGGTTGCTTTCAACGGTAAAAAGTGGATGATTGCCGAATGCAAATAATTTAGGAAGATAAAAGGGGGAGTAGATGTACTTTGTGTCAGAGGGGAGATTAAATAATAATAAGAGGAGGGGAGTCAATGTGTAATGTGAAGCTCTAATCTATGTCATGGAAAAGAAAAAGAAACATGGAGAGGTAGGTATCTTGTCCAATCCTGTCCCCTTCTGCATATCCAAATATAGAAATATTTAGTGCGGACCCATCCCAACCTTGTCTTTTCTCCCACCACCCTCTTTATAAAGATACAAATGGACCCACATTATCATTGTAAACCACACACCACGTTCTAAACATTTTTTTGGATATTATTAGTCTTACCTTTTTAAAAACAATTGACTTAAGTTAATATTAGCAATTGGACTCGGAAGTTCAATGAGGTTCAATGGGCACGTCAATAGATTTTTAGGGTATGTCCTCATGACATTGCTTAGCTTATTTTGGTTAGCAGTCTCCCCGTGACGCTGTTTAGCTTATTTTGGCTACTACTCAATTTTTTTTAGGAAATATTTGTGGCGCTAGTGACCCCTATCTTAATTTGTAGTTTTTTACTATATAAAAAAACAAAAACAAATCATCTTAATTATCTGAATTTAGAAGAAAATAAAATAAAAAAAGAGAAAAGGAAATATATGCAACCACATGACATATTTTTCATTATGCACTGGATGCTTATTTGCAGCCCCCTTTGTTTCCATAGCGTATTTGCAATTCCTAAAGACTTACTCCACAAAAATAGGGAAAGATTCTATATTATCATTTTCCCATAGTTATAAATTTCCATGGGCCACTCCATTTGCAGCGCCCCTTTTTTCCATAGCCTATTTGCAATTCCTAAAGAGTTGCTCCACAAAAATAGGGAAAGATTCTATATTATCATTTTCCCATAGTTATAAATTTTCATAGGCCACTCCAACTACTTAAATTTAAGCAGAAAAATAACTTAAAGCAGCATGGGGACATGGGGTTATTATCCTAAAACTTTGTTAGGGATGGATGCCTTTCCCATAGTCAAATTCTTAATCATATGGAAGATGCTACAAAATTTAATGCAAATTTTTAAATCGTTTGCTTGTAGGATAGGAACTAGTGCAATAATTAACTAGTTTTTTGCAATAAAACTATAACTAACTTGTCTATATTCTCTATATGTGGTAAATTAATTGAATCCCTTATTGATTTTTATATAAGTGTAATCGTTATCACAAAAGCAAAAGAAAAATAATAGAATTAAAATCCATGTAAAAACCAATACTTCATGATTATAGCCCAACAAAAGAATATTCCACTAAAGTCCACAAAGACACAATGTCCATGAAAATAGTTTTTTTTGTAATCTGTTATCATAAGAACACTTGAAACTATCATCTTCCCAATCAAATAGATTATAGAAGACTTATAAAACACAATTTTTCTACCAAAGTTTTGTTTGTACAACTATTCTATATGACCCCCCCAATTATTTTCATCACTACATATGTTCAACCACATATCAAGCTTCACAATAATTACCGAACTCTCTAAAATCATTCTCATGCATCATAGATCAATTTGTCACATCAAGATCAGGTTTGTAGTAGCCAAGATTGATCCTACAAGACACGGAATTGATATGCATATGTTTTTACATCAGTTCAATCCTTGTGACAAAACCAAGGTGAATAATTTTGTGACAAAAGTAAAATTATCATTCTAAAACCACATCAATATCATTTATCTATCATTGATCCTAGAGCTAAGCCCCCTATCCTCTTATTTAATTCTCACATTAATTTTAGTTCTAGTTCAAACTCTCAATTGTTCATTAGATTGAGGCAAAAAAATTATGATAGAAAGAAATTATTCCAAAATATCATGAACGTCATTTAATATCTATCATCGATCCTAAAGCTAAACCCCCTTAAATCCTCGTATTTAATTATTACATTTATTTCAATTCTATTATTGGACCCAACTCTATTCTCTAGATTAATTGTTTGCTAGGTAATTGAATGTATTTATTTAATTAATCTAAGTAATTTATGTAAAGATTTTATTTTCTTTACAACAAGTTGCAAATTATAAATCGTTTACAGATTGGTGCAAGAAATAAGTTGCTATATCAATTGATTATTTACCAATGTTTGTGACACTTGTAATATTGAAAAAGAGTGTACAAAAGGTTGTAAAACTCCTATCCACGGAAAGGAAAAAATATATATCATGTAATATTAATTAGAATATTTACATTTATTAAATGTCTCAAAATCTTGGAACTGCTTGGTAGTCATCCATTTTGATTGTTTACATTTGATGATGATTAATTTTTAGATAGTCTGGCTAGATAATTCTAATTGTGGTCAATGTGATGTTCAATTATGTTGAACTCCCCTTTGGAGTCCATTCAACTATTGGAAGGTTAAAACTTATCCAAATCCAAAGGGATGCTCTGCCCTTAATATCATTGGAAGCATATATAGAGTAGTATCCCAAGGTGTGTTCATTCAGAAAAACTATGGACCATGCACAATAGTGAGAGGGGTCTTCATCTTTAGTAAAAACCTGTTTAGCTAATAGTGGTGCTAACCTAAGAATTTCTCTCTAAGTGAGGAGTACTAGATAAAATACATACAGTGATTATCATCAAACAAATCTTGACCATACAATTTGCAACGAATACATGATTGTGACATGGAACCTTACCATGTTGCAATAAATCTATATTTGTGCTATATGGAAAAGCTCTTGACATTACATTTATTACATTTTCTAAAATAATCTTTATTTAAAAATAGTCATAAATGATTGGGAACCAATATGATCTTGAGCTTACATTTATTTCTCTAGTTAATTTAAATTTCTTTGGATGGAGATAAGAACTCTATTTAGTCTTCACATGAATAAACACATTTCATTTAGCTAATTTGTTGCATTTTGTCATCATTGAGCAAATATGTGAATTAAGTGTAATTGTTACTTTTGAGTTAGTAGGTGATGTAGAAACATATTAGTGTTTGTAATGCCCCTCATTTTTAGCTTGTGACAGTTGATAGTTTTTCTATTGCACTTAAATAGTTTTGAGACATATGGTTGATAGACTTATGGTTTATGCTTATTATGATCATGATGGACTATGTTTGACTGATGCAGTTTTGACATGTGTTATGAGTTTTATGATGACATTATTGATATTACAGTTTATGATGTGTTTGACATGATCAGTAATGGTTAGATATTATCATGTTTTATGTGATTTGTTGATATCTGATTTATAGTTAGAGGTGTTTATGTTATTGTCATGCTTTCAGAGAAGGGATAGTGTAGTATTGCTCATTCTGAGCACCCTACTACGCTGTGACTCCCTAACTCTATGTGTGTTATATATGTATATACTCGAATGCAACATATCATTTTGATGCAGGCTGCAAGTACCGGGCATCGACTCCACCTAACTTAGCAGGTATGAGCATGCCCTTACACCAATGGATAATGTTGATGGGAGATAACATGGGGTTTCCTTAGGTCAGTCCCCATTTTCAGTTGTTGTCATGGGTCTTGATGTCACTCTATGGTCCTTGCTTCGGGTATGGTCGTCATTGGTATGCAATTGTCTTTGTTTGTATTTGTTGGTTTCAGTCTATGTGAAATGATTGCAAATGAATTATTTTTATAATAATAATAGAATTAATAAGTTAGATATAAAAGTATTTTCTTAGTCCTAATTTATTAATGAGAAATTAGGAATATTGTTTTAGTGTTTAATAAAGATTAAATTAATAATTTTAATGATATTAATAAGATTTGCCATAAGTTATTAATATGATTTTATTATTGAAATACTCTATGGTAGTTTGAAAAATATTATTGGTTAATAATTTATTGCTAGTGAATTGTCGTATGAAGATTTCTGACCTGGAAAATCCCTCTCACAAAGAAAAATTTAATTGCTTTCTTTTTTAGGGGTTAGTGGGATTTTGAAACAGTTTTTGATAGTGGAAATTTAATAGAGTTTGCCTATTTTTGGTTGAGGGAAGTTATTTGTGGAGGAAGTTTTCCTATGAGATGGGAAGAGAAAATTTGGGGGAAAAATTGTTGTGGGACGCTGAAGAAGTGGGAAAATGAAGAATTTTGAAGCCTTGGATTGAAATTTCGGGTATGCTTATTTGTATTTTCTATTAGCAAATCAGACAAATTAGTTTAAATCTCTGTTGAATCTCTTGTGTGTATTTTGAACTTGTCTCTTTAGCCCACTAGAATTCATGTCTTCATGTCGCCTGAAGATCCTGTAATTTTGAACTTGATAGTTTTGGTTATTGCCGCCTGTGATCCTTGAGAAATTTAAATAGTTTATCTCGAATGACTTATTACTTCCCTCTGAGTTGAGCTTTGCAATATTAATATGTTAAATATGCAAACCTTTATCAAGTTAAAGACCATTCGGCTGTGACCTGGGCCAAAGAAATTGATCTTTTGGTTTTACTTACCAGTCCCTTACCTATCTTGTTGTTCTCAGTGATGACATATAGCTCACCCAGCTCAGCCCTCAAATGTTTTGCCAGCAAAATGATTACTCAAATGAAAATTTACCTCTGCCTTGTGTGTCATTCTATGGCTCTCCGTAATCATGCAATCTTTAGACTCTGCCAGAATTTGTTTAAGCTAGTTTGTTGGAATGGATCGAATGAGGCCATGTTGTTTTTAATAAACTCAGCTCACATCTGCTATATACCCTGTACGGCACCCCTTTGGGAAGTCAATCTCTTTCAAAAACAAAATTTTTAATTCTGCCTGGGGACGTCTGCTAAGTGGGGCCGATCCAACCTGTGTCTCCTCCTTATTGTTCTTCTCTACCAAACGTGCTAACTCTTTTCCTCTAAAAAATCTGGTGACAGCCTTCTTACTAGTTGGTCGTACGCTGCTAGATTCATGAAGTAAAAACATCTGCAGTTTTCTTTTACTAATGTTATCTCTTTCTACAGCAGATGCTTTTCATTGCTCATAAAATTTTCAACTTTGTTTTGCCTTCCTTGAGCCAGATTGTAGCCGTTCGACGGGTTCTACTCTCTATTCTTGCAAAACAAATATTAAATAATATTACCTAAAAATGGTGAGCTATGATCTAAATTCTCTTATTCCTTGCAATCCTTCTCTCTGCAAATTCATTAATTTTGGCCTTTGCAATATTCCTGGGCGTACGTCGTGGGTATTGGGAATCTGCTGGTTTTGTTTCCATAGCTCCCTCTCTCTGTATCTCATGCCTCTATCTGAAAATATAGTCTCATTATCATTTATGATTATTAGTAAGAGTCTTTTAAGCTTGCAGTAGAAGGATTAGTAAATAGGTTTTTAAGAAAGGTTCTAATTAAACTCCATCAATGTCTTTAGTAACTTAGTTTTATTTATTGTGTAGTTATTTGGTCAATTTATTTTATATGCTTTTAACCAATTCCTAAGTATATTGGATTATGGAAAAAAATATTATTCTCATTTATATTAGAGAGTTGTAAATGAATTTTTGTGTTATATTAATTCAGATTTAATGCTAGAGTGCTATTATTATAATAGTTATATGTCAATAAAAGAAAGCTTGGAACAATCCTAGGTTTACAATAAACTTAATTGCAATATTAATTATCTAAAAAGATTGAATAAATGTTAGTTAGAATGATAACTTTGTTTTGTCTTATATTAGTTGTGAATTTTACTAGGACGAGATTTATGATTTTATATTGATGTCATGTTTAATATTGTTCGAAGGTGATATGTTGAGTTAATTTTAGATATATTGTATGGTCTTTCTTGTAATTCCATTGTCAGTTACTATCGTCGTGTAGTAATGAAGGATTTGGGTTATTGTAATTTCTTTGGTTCAAAGTATAGTTCTAGTAGGTCATCATGGTTGTAAGTGTCGAGTCATTTAAATCTTGATTTAGGAAATGGATATCGGTCTAGTGGTAATTGTATTTACATAGCTCCGGAGGTTAGGTCACTTGGAGACCAGTGTAACTTTGTGACAAGATTTTAATTGAGGTGTTTTCTTTGGTATGAGGTCTAGATGTGGTTCAGTGGAAGATTGTTGTTTTGGACCTTGAAATTGGAATTGGCTTTGTCTCGGTATGCAAGAGGATAGATGCCTTGCAGTCTCTTTTCCATGTATGTTATTTTGGTGGCTTATATTGTTGACTTGGGGTTCTAGTTGCATGTAGGAGAGTGGCTTCCATGGTGGGGCCGGTGCCCAAAGGGGTTGCCTGGATAACCCCATGGAAGTTGTAACTAAGTGATAACCTATAATTAATCTAGGTGGGTTGGGTAGTTAATTCACATAACAAGATAAGTATGATGCCTCACCCATGCCTTGAGTGCTCTCACAAGCTAAGGATGGGATGAGAAAGCCTGGTTGGCAAGATCGCCCTCCTTGTCTCCATGAGAGGATGTGTTAGTTTTGCATGTGTCACCTTATGGGGTTGGTGCCTAGAGAGAGGCTGCCATGATAACCATAGATGTGGGCCAGTTTCTAGAGAGAGATAGCCTAGATAACCCATGCTAGGACCATGCGATGACACTCTCCCTACTGTAGCCTAGTTACTTCCCCTTTTTTACCTTGTTGTTTCCTCTGGAATTTTGCCTAGCTTTGAAAATCTGTAATGTCTATGTCGAGTTTGTATCTACCTACTTGTATCCCTTGACTTAGTGGAGCCTCATTGTTATCTCCTAGCTTGGGGGGTGGACCTCAGGGTTCCACATTGTTGGGTGGAAGAGCTTAATCCATTGGTTTTTCTTGGTCAACTTGATTCATGATCACTGCAGATGTGTTTCTAGTCCCAGATTTGTACTTGCATCCTCAGACTTGCATCATATTTTCAGTAATGTATAATCTTGTTGTATATTGTAAACTGATGTAATTAGTCAAGAATCTTGTAATCATGTGATCTTGTATTTGATCTTTTGTAACTATTCATATCTTGTAAATGAATAATGCAATCTTCTTTTGTTGTATCAAAATGTATATAAACTTGTGTTGGAAGAAACTATGTTTTACTGATGCAGTTATGTCCCTAGAGATGTTAGTTGATGTTGTTATTAGTATTGTTGATCTAGTAACTATTGCATATAATTTTTTTTTAAAATAATATATATTTCCGCATTTCCTTGTTCTGTTAACTTAACTCTCTAGGGTTGCATGATGGGGCATCACATTTGGTATCAGAGCTAGGTTTAAACATTGGGTACTCTGTTTATAACTGAGTCCATTATGTGACCTAGTGCTTAAACTCTGTAGATTAACTTTCATCCCTGTTGTTTCCCTCTGTGTGTAATAAATTATCCTTTGGTGATGTAGGTAGATGCCTAGAGGTAGAGGTTGAGGTCATGGCAGAGGTAGGGGTCGAGGGAGAGGTGGTGGCGGTACACCTCCTCCCAGTTCTCCTCATGAGAGTGCCCATGAAGGTGGGGGTCAGAATATGGAAGGACAGGGTCAGCCTGAGGGAGCCTAGTTGCGTCAGTTACTTGAGGAGGCCCTTGCCCGTTTAGGCCCTAGACAGGAGGTAGAGCAGCCTAGAGGGGGATAGGAGGTAGATCAACCAGAAGCTAGGGAAAGAGAGAGATCACCTAGGCAAAGAGAATTGATAGCTGAGCAGGAGGCCACTTTAGCCAGTCATATGAGAGATATTCTAAGGGCACACCCTCCCACCTTTGATGGAGCTGGTAGTGGTCTAGAGGTAGAGACATGGTTACTAGATATAGGCAGGTGTTTCTCCATGCATCCGTATGGTAGCAGCACCAAGGCTAGATATGTTATTTTGCATCTCAGAGGTTTTGCTTCGACTTGGTGGCATTTAGAGGAGCAGAAGTTGCACTTGGATATTAGCACAATTTCTTGGGAGTTGTTCTTAGAGAGATTCAGAGCTCCTTTCCTGTTTGATCATTAGAGACATCATCGCGTAGATGAGTTCCATGAGCTGACACAGATGGCCATGTCAGTTGAGCATTATGAGCGTAGATTCTATGAGCTCAAGCAGTATGCAGGCATCGGAGATGATGAGACATTGATAGTGCAACATATTATCAGGGGCTTAAATGCTTGGATCAGTAGAGGGGTTCGTGTATTCGAACCTAAGACTATGGAGGTAGCAGTGGAGAAAGCTCATTTAGTAGAGGAGAATTTGACTATGGCACTTGGAGGGCATACAGGTGTGCATATTGGTAGTGCACCTTCTACAGGATTTGATTCTCATGGTGGACATAATCAGGCATCAAGACCTCATGCACCCTCAAAGGGTGGATAGCAGTAGCTGTACTCTCAGGCCAAACTGAAGAATTCTTAGTCGCAGTAGGGTATCATATTTCAAAATAAGAAGAACTGGAGTTGGCAACGTTCTAGACAGGATCATGCTAATCGTCCCGCTCAAAGCACGTAGTCTACAGCGAGCAGGGGTAGTTTCCAGTAGTCTAATGCTTTTCAGGGTGGTGGTGGTTTTGGTAGAGGCACATGGTGCTTCTCTTGTAGCCAACAGGGCCATATTACTAGACAGTGTCCTCAGAGGAATGCTTCAGGTTTTGGTCATAGGCCGTCGACCTCAGAGCCGACGGTAGGTGATGCAGGCAGATCACACAGAGTTTTTGCAGCGGTAGATAACTGCCAGGCAGAGCATCAGGGTACCGTGGTGGAGACTTCTGGTTTTATGCGAGGTATTGGTTTTTCTGTTCTCTCTTGTCGTTCATTTCTCCTTCTCTTGTGGAGTGTTGTGGTTTAGTGGCAGTAAGGCATGATGATAGGTGGCAGGTTGAGTTAGCTTCCGGGGCTAAGGTCATAGTTGAGTCTCTAGTGCATGGTTGTGAGTTGAGGATTGGCTCTTTATCTACTACAGTAGACCTTCGCATCCTACCCCTTGGTTCATATGATATAGTTTTGTGTATGGATTGGTTAGCGGCCCATCAGGCAATGATGGATTTTCGGTGTAAGTCTATCAAATGTGTGGATGATTCTGGTAGTGAGGTGGAGGTAGTTGGTATCCAGAGACCTATTTCCCTACGTATGATCTCTGTTATGCAGCTTAAGAGATGCATAAGTCAGGGATGTCAGCTCTTTGCAGTGACAGTTAATGATTTGGAGATGGAGGAGAGTCGAGAGACATCTCTTAGTGATCACCCACTTTTGAGAGAGTATGCTAATGTTTTTCCTTCCGAGATTTCAGGGATGCCACCTAAGCGTGACATTGACTTCAGGATTGATCTTGATCCTGGTGCAGAGCCTATTTCACGAGCTCCATACAGGATGACCACTCAGGAGCTTAAGGAGATTTGATTGCAGTTGGAGTTGTTAGCCAAGGGATTCATTCAACCTAATGTTTCTCCATGGGGAGCACCTGTGATCTTTATGAAGAAGAAGGATGGATCTCTGCGGCTGTGTATCGACTATCGACAGCTCAATAAGGTGACAGTGAAGAATAGGTACCCCTTGCCTTAGATTGATAATCTGTTTGATCAAATTAAGGGAGCTAAGGTGTTTTCAAAAATTAACCTTGTTGGTTTTTTCCCAGACTGGATGCTTATTCCCAGATTTCCCTACAAGGTAGCCATCAGTGATCAATAGGATCTCTGGGCCAGGGGCCAACAGTATAGGAGATAGACTCTATTTTTATCTCCTCTTCTTCTTTAGGCTCTACAGAACCAAGGGGGGTATTCCCTACTCAACATCTATGAAATGCATCTTTGTATTAGCTGGGATGTTGACATAAAGTAGATAAATCCTCTCTTATGCAGACCAAAACTGTGAGATAAGTGCAAAGGGGCTAGCTTTGGGCCTATATTCAGTTGTAGATAGAGGATTTCAGTCCTAAAACTACTTCTAAAGTCCTAATGGTTTGGTTTAAGTTTTATGTTTGATTTGTATTTGGATGCAAAACTAGGACTTTGGTTATGACCTCAATACAAGACAGGATCGGTGCCTATCCAGGGCTCGGAGTCAATAGACATACACATGTGAATGTACACATAAACCCATACTAATGACTAAGTTTCAAGGGGATTGTTTAATATCTGCCTTACAGATATTTCCCAAAAGTTGAGTATTCAGTTACCTCTGCTTGAAAGATCCTCACTGCAATATATTCTTCTTAACACTTTAACCTAAAACATTTAATCTACTCCTTGAGCAGAAGTAAAAGACCAAGCATTTAATATAGAAAATCCATATCCTAGAATCATTAATACCCCTTAGATATTCAGATTCAGAAGAAGAATACATTCAATTTGGAGACAAGTAACTGAACACATGCAATGAAGCATTACTCATTTAAATCAACATTGAAACCAGTAAGTTTATGCATCAAACATACAACATGAGACTCATAAACTCACAAGACAACCAAGACAGAGCCACCAATGGAGTTGTATCTTATCACAGCACCAAAATTTTTGTCTAGTTTCCAACCACAAAAATGAGTGACACAGTCAGCCTTTTATAGCAAAACCGTGTACTCAGCAAATTAATTACAAGGGAGACCAAAATTCTGCTAGATACAATGCACTGTGAAAAATGGCACTCAAAATTGAATGCGGCAGAGGGATAAAGAGGAAGGAGCAGGTAAAATCAGGAGATGTGCCGCCGCTCAGGGACTTCCTCATAAAACTGGTAGCTGACGCATCAACTCGACCCATGCCCTGCAACAACCGCCATTAGAGTTTCAGCTACCCGCAGCCTCTGAAGATGCAACAGCAGTGCACCCACAGAGTTTTCCCGCTCAAAATAGTTGCAAATGCTCAAGAAAAAACCCTCGCTGCAGGTTCAAAACGTGGCCATCAATCAAAAACCCAGCGTTGACATCTACGGCCCCAAAAAAAATGTTGAAAAGTCGCTGGCCAGTGAAAACGTGCCACGTAGGCACTTCAAGTTTCTATCGCTAGCCCACCACTCCCTCAATTTTCCCCACCAAGAGCCTTCTGCCGGGAACATGCACGGAAGCCACCACGTGGCGAGCTCCGCGGCATCCTTGAAACGCATAGAAACTCCCCTTTGAAACACAGGTGGAAGCCAACACATGGCGGGTTCCACATCACCGGCTATCGGGACAAGTGGCAACCTCCGTAGTCTCCCTTGAAACACTAAGACCCCTTTTGAAACTCACGCGAGTGCCAACACTTGGCGCTTTCCGTGCTGCACTTGAGAAACATTTGAAACATTTGAAACTCTCGCGGATGCCGACACTTGGCAGGTTCCGCGGCCACCAAAGAAACTTTAAGCATCTCGCCGGGAAGGGTCATAAACAAAAGGCAACATTAATGCCTCATCCACCATGTGGCACCTTCCGCAGCACTTTAAGACTCACAACTATGGCCCACCACCATCTGCGCCAAACCCTGAAACAAATATGAAACATTACGCGGACGCTGACACTTGTCACACTCCGCAGCAACCTCAAGGGGCACATGGCATCTTCTGCTGCACTTTAGAAACCTTTTGGGGGAGCATCACGGCTGCCGACACGTGGCGCCTTCCGCGGGGAGCAATTTGAAACATAAAGGAAACACTTAAAGGGTCTTTGAAACACAAGCAGAGACTGACACATGGCAGGTTCCGCGGCTAGCAACTCAAAGTAACACTAGAAACAGCCTCCACCACGTGGCATGCTCCGCGCTACGGTTATCAGTCAGAAAGAAAAGTGTGGCATGAATCAAGGCTCGACACTTGGCGGATCCCGCGGTACTAGCAAAGGGAAATGCCCATAGCCATACTCAGAAACAATTATAGACACAGGGAACTGAGACCCGATATGCATCTAGAATGCATCTGACTCAAATTTCTATCATTTTCAAGGGCCGATGGAGATTTCAACAACAGAACCCTTGTGGACAAGCCCATATCAAATTAACAATATCTATGGAGAAGACTCCTACTTTCTCCAGGCCCTAAATGGTGAATTGATGGAGTTGCCGGTGCACAGCAAATTCCTTAAAACCTTTTTCACATAAATGAGTAACTTGTGTGCACAATGTAAAATAGTTGTAAATATTTTGTACATGCCTTGTCTAGTTGGTCGTGTTTTGAGTTTTTGGGTTTTGTCTGGTCTGCCCGGAGTTGTCTGGTCCTCGCTGTAGTCTTGTGCCTGCATGTCCCCAATCGGAGCCTATGTTGGTAATTATTTATGCAACCTCAAGGGGCACGTGGCATCTTCCGCTGCACTTTAGAAACCTTTTGGGGGAGCATCATGGCTGCCGACATGTGGCGCCTTCCGCGTAATGTTTCATATTTGTTTTAGGGTTTGGCGCAAATGGTGGTGGGCCATAGTTGTGAGTCTTAAAGTGCCGCGGAAGGTGCCACGTGGTGGATGCGGCGTTAATGTTGCCTTTTGTTTATGACCCTTCCCGGCGAGATGCTTAAAGTTTCTTTGGTGGCCGCGGAACCTGCCAAGTGTTGGCATCCACGAGAGTCTCAAATGTTTCAAATGTTTCTCAAGTGCAGCACGGAAAGTGCCAAGTGTCGGCACTCGCGTGAGTTTCAAAAGGGGTCTTAGTGTTTCAAGGGAGACTACGGAGGTTGCCACTTGTCCCGATAGCCGGTGATGTGGAACCCGCCATGTGTTGGCTTCCACCTGTGTTTCAAAGGGGAGTTTCTATGCGTTTCAAGGATGCCGCAGAGCTCGCCACGTGGCGGCTTCCGTGCATGTTCCCAGTAGAAGGCTCTTGGTGGGGAAAATTGAGGGAGCGGTGGGCCAGCGATAGAAACTTGAAGTGCCTACGTGGCACGTTTTCACTGGCCAGCGACTTTTCAACATTTTTTTTGGGGCCGTAGATGTCAACGCTGGGTTTTTGATTGATGGCCACGTTTTGAACCTGCAGCGAGGGTTTTTTCTTGAGCGTTTGCAACTGTTTTGAGCGGGAAAACTCCGTGGGCGCACTGCTATTGCATCTTCAGAGGCTGCGGGTAGGTGAAACTCTAATGGCGGTTGTTGCAGGGCATGGGTCGAGTTGATGCATCAGCTACCAGTTTTATGAGGAAGTCCCTGAGCAGTGGCACATCTCCCGATTTTACCTGCTCCTTCCTCTTTGTCCCTCTGCCGCATTCAATTTTGAGTGCCATTTTTCACAGTGCATTATATCTGGCAGAATTTTGGTCTCCCTTGTAATTAATTTGCTGAGTACACGGTTTTGCTATAAAAGGCAGACTGTGTCACTCATTTTTGTGGTTGGAACTGGACAAAAATTTTGGTGCTGTGATAAGATACAACTCCATTGGTGGCTCTATCTTGGTTGTCTTGTGAGTTTATGAGTCTCATGTTGTATGTTTGATGCATAAACTTACTGGTTTCAATGTTGATTTAAATGAGTAACACTTCATTGCATGTGTTCAGTTACTTGTCTCCAAATTGAATGTATTCTTCTTCTGAATCTGAATATCTAAGGGGTATTAGTAATTCTAGGATATGGATTTTCTATATTAAATGCTTGGTCTTTTACTTCTGCTCAAGGAGTAGATTAAATATTTTAGGTTAAAGTGTTAAGAAGAATATATTGCAGTGAGGATCTTTCAAGCAGAGGTAACTGAATACTCGACTTTTGGGAAATATCTGAAAGGCAGATATTAAACAATCCCCTTGAAACTCAGTCATTAGTATGGGTTTATGTGTACATTCACATGTGTATATCTATTGACTCCGAGCCCTGGATAGGCACCGATCCTGTCTTGTATTGAGGTCATAACCAAAGTCCTAGTTTTGCATCCAAATACAAATCAAACTTAAAACTTAAACCAAACCATTAGGACTTTAGAAGTAGTTTTAGGACTGAAATCCTCTATCTACAACTGAATATAGGCCCAAAGCTAGCCCCTTTGCACTTATCTCACAGTTTTGGTCTGCATAAGAGAGGATTTATCTACTTTATGTCAACATCCCAGCTAATACAAAGATGCATTTCATAGATGTTGAGTAGGGAATACCCCCCTTGGTTCTGTAGAGCCTAAAGAAGAAGAGGAGATAAAAATAGAGTCTATCTCCTATACTGTTGGCCCCTGGCCCAGAGATCCTATTGATCACTGATGGCTACCTTGTAGGGAAATCTGGGAATAAGCATCCAGTCTGGGAAAAAACCAACAGAAATTAGCCGCCACGTGGTGAGCTTCGCGGCATCCTTGAAACGCATAGAAACTCCCCTTTGAAACACAAGCGGAAGCCAACACGTGGCGGGTTCTGCATCACTGGCTATCGGGACAGGTGGCAACCTCCGTAGTCTCCCTTGAAACACTAAGACCCCTTTTGAAACTCACACGGGTGTCAACACTTGGCGCTTTCCACGCTGCACTTGAGAAACATTTGAAACATTTGAGACTCTCGTGGATGCTGACACTTGGCAAGTTCCGCGGCCACCAAAGAAACTTTAAGCATCTCACCAGGACGGGTCATAAACAAAAGGCAACATTAACGCCGCATCCACCACGTGGCACCTTCCACGGCACTTTAAGAGTCACAACTGTGGCCCACCACCATCTACGCCAAACCCCAAAACAAATATGAAACATTACGCGGAAGCTGACACTTGTCACGCTCCACAGCAACCTTAAGGGGCACGTGGCATCTTCCGCTGCACTTTAGAAACCTTTTGGGGGAGCATCACGGCTGCCGACACATGGCACCTTCCGCGGGGAGCAATTTGAAACACAAAGGAAACACTTAAAGGGTCTTTGAAACACAAGTGGACACTGACACATGGCAGGTTCCGCGGCTAGCAACTCAAAGCAACACTAGAAACAGCCTCCGCCACGTGGCATGCTCCGTGCTACAGTTATCGGTCAGAAAGAAAAGTGCGGCATGAATCAAGGCTCGACACTTGGCGGATTCCGTGGTACTAGCAAAGGGAAACGCCCCTAGCCATACTCAGAAATAGTTATAGACACAGGGAACTGAGACTCGATACGCATCTAGAATGCATCTAACTCAAATTTCTATCATTTCAGGGGCCGATGGAGATTTCAGCAACAAAACAAGATCCCACAACTCAGAAAATTTAGGGTTTGAAGGAGAAAATTAGCAAACATTCAAGTTTAAAACGCTAGGCATAAATAATTACCAATAGACCTTAAGTCAGGATATCATCAGTTGCGGACCTTCAAGGCAGATATTCATAAAACAACATTTCGCACCCGTTATGACATTATGAGTTTATGGTTGTACCATTCGAGTTGACGAATGCACCTTCAGTTTTCATGAGCCTAATGAATAGTGTTTTTCGCACTTATCTCGATAGGTTTGTCCTTGTATTTTTGGATGATATATTGATCTATTCAAGGACTATGGAGGAGCACAAGGAGCATTTGCGTTAGGTGTTGTAGTGTCTGAGAGAAAATTAGCTTTATGCTAATTTGTCAAAATGTGAATTCTTTCAGACAGAGGTGAATTATTTGGGTCATGTCATTTCTGGAGAGGGTATTGCGGTGGATCCTTTGAAGATCCAAGCTATTATGGATTGGCCTGCACCTACTAATGTTTATGAGGTCCATAGTTTTATGGGTTTAGCAGGCTATTATCACCGTTTTGTTATGGGTTTTTTGAGGATTGCTCATCTTATTACTACTCTTCAGAGGAAAGGGAAGAAGTTTGTTTGGTCAGAGTAGTGTCAAGCAACTTTTCAAACCCTTAAGGAGATGTTGACTAGTGCACCTATTCTGGCAGTTCCTGATCCTACCAGGGACTTTGTTGTGTGTACGGATGCTTCTCTAGAGGGTTTAGGAGTAGTTATGATGTAGGATGGTCGCTTGATTGCCTATGAATCTGGAAAACTCAAGGATCATGAATTGAACTATCCCACTCATGATCTGGAGTTAGCTGCAGTTGTGAATGCCTTGGTGAGGTGGAAGCATTTTCTTTTAGGGCATCAGTTTGACCTGCACAATGATCATCATAGTTTACAATATATCTTTACGTAGCCAAACTTGAATGCAAGGCAGAGGCGATGGATGGAGTTCTTGTGCGAGTATGACTTTGAGGTCAAGTATATTCAGGGCAAGGAGACTGTTGTAGAAGATAACCTTAGTCATCGGAGACATGAGATCTTAGCAATCACTCTCACAGTTGATTTGAGAGATCAGATTCTTGCCACACTTCCTACTGACAGTTGGTATCAGGAGGTGAAGTCTGAGGTTGAGTTAGGTAGACCTTTGGAGGGTAGATTTGACGGTTACTCTCTTAAGTCAGATGGTCTTTTGCGACATTTGGGTCGTATCTATATTCTTAGTTCAGAGGGTCTTCGTACCCTAGTTATGTTAGAGGCACATTGGGCACCCTATTCTGCTCATCTGGGTGTCAAGAAGATGCATGCAGATCTACGCCAGCTATACTTTTGGAGTGGTATGAAGTAGGATATTGTTGATTTTGTGTCAATATGTCTTGAGTGTCAGAGGGTGAAGGCGGAGCACCAGCACCCTGCAGGTCTTTTGCAACCTCATCTTGTTCTAGAATGGAAATGGGACATCATTTCGATAGACTTCATAGTTGGTTTGTCGATATCCTCCCATCGACACGATGTTATTATGGTCACTGTGGACAGGTTGACGAAGGTAGCTCACTTCTCTCATGTCCGTTCATCTTATAATGCTTCTACGGTGGCCAGAGTGTTCATGAAGGACATAGTTAGACTTCATGGGATTGCTCGTAGGATCATCTCCGATAGGGATCCAGTGTTTACCTCAGCCCTTTGGACTTCTCTACAACATGCCTTGGGGACATAGCTGAATTTTAGTTTAGCCTACCATCCAGAGACTAATGGTCAGACCGAGAGGGTTAATCAGGTCCTTGAGGATATGCTTAGGATGTATGTGATGGATCGGCAAAGCTGTTGGGAGGACTACTTGGATCTGGTGGAGTTTGTATATAATAATGGATATCACAGCTCTATTGGCTGGTCTCCATTCCAGGATTTGTATGGTCATCCTTGTTGGACCCCACTGACTTGGGATCGTCTTGAGGATAGAGTTCTTTTAGGACCGGATATACTTAGAGATATGGAGCAGTAGGTCAAGCGGATTAGAGAGCATTTGGTGGCAGCGCAAGACAGGCAGAAGAAGCATGCAGATGCTCATAGAGTCGATCGATAGTTTTCAGTTGGGGATCGAGTCTTCTTGTGTGTGCATCTGCGAAAGAGTCCAATCCGCTACGGAAAAGGCTCTAAGCTAGCACCACGTTTTGTTGGACCTTTTGAGGTGTTGGAGAGGATCAGTCATGTTGCTTATCGTTGTGCTTTATCGCCCAACCTTTCACGCATCCATGATGTGTTTCATATTTCTGTACTTAGACCTTACTATCCAGATATTGCTCATATTCTTGATTGGAATGCCCTACAGGTAGAGGATGGGCACCTGGCTTTGGAGCCCGTAGGCATTCTGCAGCACAGGAGACTTGCTCTCAGGGGCAGAGACGTGGAGCAGTTCAGGGTCCAATGGGATCCTAATGATGAGACTTCTGCTACCTAGTAGGATGCTTCCAGGATGAGAGAGTTATACCCTTACTTATTTGCAGGCTTCCAGGAGTAACCCTGATTTTGGGGGGGAGGATGTAATGCCCCTCATTTTTGGCTTGTGACAATTGATAGTTTTTCTATTGCACTTAGATAATTTTGAGACATATGGTTGATAGACTTATGGTTTATGCTTATTATGATCATGATGGACTATGTTTGACTGATGTGGTTTTGACATGTGTTATGAGTTTTATGATGACATTATTGATATTACAGTTTATGATGTGTTTGACATGATCAGTAATGGTTAGATATTATCATGTTTTATGTGATTTGTTGATATCTAATTTATAGTTAGAGGTGTTTATGTTATTGTCATGCTTTCAGAGAAGGGATAGTGTAGTATTGCTCATTCCGAGCACCCTACTATGCTGCGACTCGCTAACTCTGTGTGTGTGTTATATATGTATATACTCAAATGCAACATATCATTTTGATGCAGGCTGCAGGTACCGGGCATCAACTCCACCTGACTTAGCAGGTCAGAGCGTGCCCTTACACCAATGGATAATGTTGATGGGAGATAACATGGGGTTTCCTTAGGTCAATCCCCATTTTCACTTAAAGTCATGGGTCTTGATGTCACTCTATGGTCCTTGCTTCGGGTATGGTCGTCATTGGTATGCAATTGTCTTTGTTTGTATTTGTTGGTTTCAGTCTATGTGAAATGATTGGAAATGAATTATTTTTATAATAATAATAGAATTAATAAGTTAGATATAAAAGTATTTTCTTAGTCCTAATTTATTAATGAGAAATTAGGAATATTGTTTAAGTGTTTAATAAATATTAAATTAATAATTTTAATGATATTAATAAGATATTGTCATAAATTATTAATATCATTTTATTATTGAAATACTATATGGTAGTTTGAAAAATATTATTGGTTAATAATTTATTGCTAGTGAGTTGTCGTATGAAGATTTCTGACCTGGAAAATCCCTCTCATAAAGAAAAATTTAATTGCTTTCTTTTTTAGGGGTTAGTGGGATTTTGAAACGGTTTCTGATAGTGGAAATTTAATAGAGTTTGCCTATTTTTGGTTGAGGGAAGTTATTTGTCGAGGAAGTTCTCCTATGAAATGGGGAGAGAAATTTTGGGGGAAAATTTGTTGCGGGAAGCTGAAGAAGTGGGAAAATGAAGAATTTTGAAGCCTTGGATCGAAATTTCAGGTATGCTTATTTGTATTTTCTATTAGCAAATCAGAAAAATTAGTTTAAATCTCTGTTGAATCTCTTGTGTGTATTTCAAACTTGTCTCTTTAGTCCAGTGGAATTCCTATCTTCCTATCGCTTGAAGATCCTATAATTTTGAACTTGATAGTTTTGGTTATTGCCGCCTGTGATCCTTGAGAAAAATTAAATAGTTTATCCTGAATGACTTATTACTTCCCTCTGAGTTGAGCTTTGCAATATTAATATGTTAAATTTGCAAACCTTTATCAAGTTAAAGACCATTCAGCTGTGACCTGGGCCAAAGAAATTGATCTTTTGGTTTTACTTACCAGTCCCTTACCTATCTTGCTATTCTCAGTGATGACATATAGCTCACCCAGCTCAGCCCTCAAATGTTTTGCCAGTAAAATGATTACTCAAATGAAAATTTACCTCTGCCTTGTGTGTCATTCTATGGCTCTCCGTAATCATGCAATCTTTAGACTCTGCCAAAAAAATTTTAAGCTAGTTTGTTGGAATGGATCAAATGAGGCCATGTTGTTTTTTAAAAAACTCAGCTCACATCTGCTATATACCCTGTACAACACCCCTTTGGGAAGTCAATCTCTTTCAAAAACAAAATTTTTAATTCTACCTGGGGATGTCTGCTAAGTGGGGCCGATCCAACCTGTGTCTCCTCCTTATTGTTCTTCTCTACCAAACGTGCTAACTCTTTTCCTCTAAAAAATCTGGTGACAGCCTTCTTACTAGTTGGTCGTACGCTGTTAGATTCATGAAGTACAAACATCTGCAGTTTTCTTTTACTAATGTTATCTCTTTCTCCAACAAATGCTTTTTGTTGCTCATAAACTTTTCAACTTTGTTTTGCCTTCCCTGAGCCAGATTGCAGCCGTACGACAGGTTCTACTCTCTATTCTTGCAAAACAAATATTAAATAATATTACCTAAAAATGGTGAGCTATGATCTAAATTCTCTTATTCCTTGCAATCCTTCTCTCCCTCTACAAATTCATTAATTTTGGCCTTTGCAATCTTCCTGGGCATACGCCATGGGTATTGGGAATCTACTGGTTTTATTTCCATAGCTCCCTCTCTCTGTATCTCACACCTCTATCTGAAAATACTATCTCATTATCATTTATGATTATTAGTAAGAGTCTTTTAAGCTTGCAGTAGAAGGATTAGTAAATAGGTTTTTAAGAAAGTTTCTAATTAAACTCCATCAATGTCTTTAGTAACTTAGTTTTATTCATTGTGTAGTTATTTGGTCAATTTATTTTATATGCTTTTAACCAATTCCTAAGTATATTGGATTATGGAAATAAATATTATTCTCATTTATATTAGAGAGTTGTAAATGAATTTTTGTGTTATATTAATTCAGATTTAATGCTAGAATGCTATTATTATAATAGTTTAATGTCATTAAAAGAAAGCTTGGAACAATCCTAGGTTTACAATAAACTTAATTGCAATATTAATTATCTAAATAGATTGAATAAATGTTAGTTAGAATGATAACTTTGTTTTGTCTTATATCAGTTGTGAATTTTGCTAGGACGAGATTTATGATTTTATATTGATGCCATGTTTAATATTGTTCGAAGGTGATATGTTGAGTTAATTTTAGATATATTGTATGGTCTTTCTTGTAATTCCATTGTCATTTACTATCGTCGTGTAGTAATGAAGGATTTGGGTTATTATAATTTTTTTGGTTCAAAGTATAGTTCTAGTAGGTCATCATGGTTGTAAGTGTCGAGTCATTTAAATCTTGATTTAGGAAATGGATATCGGTCTAGTGGTAATTGTATTTACATAGCTCCAAAGGTTAGGTCGCTTGGAGACCAGTGTAACTTTGTGACAAGATTTTAATTCAGGTGTTTTCTTTGGTATGAGGTCTAGATGTGGTTTAATGGAAGATTGTTGTTTTGGACCTTGAAATTGGAATTGGATTTGTCTTGGTATGCAAGAGGATAGATGCCTTGCAGTCTCTTTTCCATGTATGTTATTTTGGTGGTTTCTATTGTTGACTTGGGGTTCTAAGAGTAGCTTCCATGATGGGGCCGATGCCCAAAGTGGCTACCTGGATAACCCCATGGAAGTTGTAACTAAGTGTTAACCTAATAATTAATCTAGGTGGGTTGGGTAGTTAATTCACATAACAAGATAAGTATGATGTCTCACCCATGCCTTGAGTGCTCTCACAAGCTAAGGATGGGATGAGAAGCCCTGGTTGGCAAGATCGACCTCCTTGTCTCCATGAGAGGATGTGTCAGTCCCGTATGTGTCACCTTATGAGGCCGGTGCCTAGAGAGAGGCTGCCAAGATAACCATAGATGGGGGTCGATTTCTAGAGAGAGATAGCCTGGATAACCCATGCTAGGACCATGTGATGACACTCTCCCTACTGCAGCCTAGTTACTTCCCTTTTTTACCTTGTTGTTGCCTCTAGAGTTCTGTCTAGCTTTGAAAATCTGTAATGTATGTGTCGAGTTTGTATCTGCCTACTTGTATCCCTTGACTTAGTGGAACCTCATTGTTATCTCCTAGCTTGGGGGGTGGACCTCAAGGTTCCACATGGTTGGGTGGAAGAGCTTAATCCATTGGTTTTTCTTGGTCGACCTGATTCGTGATCACTACAAATGTGTTTGTAGTCCCAGATTTGTACTTGAATCCTTAGAGTTGCATCATATTTTGAGTAATGTATAATCTTGTTGTATATTGTAAACTGATGTAATCAGTCAAGAATCCTGTAATCATGTGATCTTGTATTTGATCTTTTATAACTGTTCATATCTTGTAAATGAATAATGCAATCTTCTTTTGTTGTATCAAAATGTATATAAACTTGTGTTGTAAGAAACTATGTTTTACTGATGCAGTTATGTCCCTAGAGATGTTAGTTGATGTTGTTATTAGTATTGTTGATCTAGTAACTATTGCATATAATTGTTTTAAAATATATATATATATATATATATATATATATATATATATATATATATATATATATATATATATATATATATTTCCACATTTTCTTGTTCTGTTAACTTAACTCTCTAGGGTTGCATGATGGGGCATCACAGTGTTTGTACTCTATAGAAAGGTATGATGAATAAACGTATTCATGATTACCATATTTAGAAGAAATGCATAATAAATGAGATAAAACCATTTAAATGAATATGGTTTTTTACATGATTTTCATAATTCTTGTATATAATACTTTATTTCTTTGATATATTGTTGAGTGAATTCATTATGTTTGATCCTATGTGCATTTCTTAAATGTGTTTAGATCCAAATATATTAAATCAACAATGTTTCTACAAAATTCATTCACCTTTGTTATATGCTTCCAATTAGAGATGTTAAGACCCCAAAAAAAAGGTTAGAATTGGGCTTATATTATACATGTAAACTCAAGGGTTTGTGGGTCTTGGGATGGGTTGAAATTCATTGATTGAAAGTGGATTTCAAGATTCTCTACTATCTAAGTACAACAAACCATTTAACTTGAGAATATGAACTCTAAAAAAATTGAACACAGACACAGGTTCTTGAACACCAAAAAGAAGAAATCACAGTAGAGTTGACTATTTTCTTTAAGAAATCACAGGTTCTTTATGAACATGGAGAGGTAGGCATCTTGTCCACTCTTGTCCCCTTTTGCATATCGAAATATGGAAACTCTCATACTTAGTGCAGACCCATTCCACCCTTGTCTTTTCTCCCACCACCCTCTTTATAATGATAGACATTGGCCAACATTATCCTTGTAAACCACACACCACGTTCTAAACATTTTCTTGGATATTAGTCTCACCTTTTTAAAAACAATTGACTTAAGTTAATATAAAAAGTTATAGTGACTCGATGGAACCCACTTAAGTTAATATAAGGAGTTATAGAGACTAAACGAAACTGACTTAAGTTAATATAAGGAGTTATAGCAACTCAATGAAACCAACTTTGTTTTTTGGAAGTTTAAGATGGAGGATTTGGTTGTTGTTAGAGAGCTACAAGTAGTGGTTTCTAGATAGAAACCCTATGCTATGAAAGATAAGGGTGGCGATTGACAGAAAGGTGAGTGTTTGGTTCTACTTTACCATGTAGATTCAGTGCTCATGACTAAATGTATCGAGAGAAACCATTAGTAGGAGCCTCTTGAAGAGGTTAGGGAACTTATGTTGGATAGAGTTGTTGGTAAACTAGATTTTTCTATGGAAGGAGTTGTAGTCCTTGAGGATGAGTGATTGAGACTCTATGACGGAGCTCTCTTCATCCTGATGATGGATCATGCAGTGTGATCCACAACATTGATGACAAAAACACAGTTTAAACCAGAAGCACTCAAATTCAATATTATGGACTATGGAAACATCATATCTATGATCACTTTAATGAGTTCAACATTGTGGTGAGCTAGTTAGCATATGTGGATGTGAAAATAGATGAGGAGGATTAGTGCATGACCCTCATGAGTTCTTTGCTTGATATATAGTCCAACCTAGTTATGATAATCATGGGATCATGAGGTATAAGACAACTCCATACACCCCTCAGTAGAAAAGAGTTGTAAAGAGAATGAACAAAGTACTGATGGAGAGAGCTAAGAGTATGCTTAGTGGAGTTAGTTTGGATCAAAAATTTAGGTAGAAGTCTTGATATTTGATTAATAGATCTGCTACATCATCTTTATGGGTAAAATGTTAGGATTAGGTGTGTCATTCACCTTGCAAATCATAAGTCTTGTAAATTGTAACTAACTATATAGACAATAAATAATCTATGATCTTCAAACATCATGGAGTGGGCAAAATGGGGTGCCCATGTGAGGGTGGACACATTATTTATTTATTATTTATTCTCTAGGATACTTGGGATATTATGTAAGAAGGCATCAAATAGGGAAGTTACATTGAAAATGTCAAAATTAAGAGTTATAGAGCATCTTCCCAATTTGGATGTAATGAGAGAACATTGAATACCCTCTTGGAGCACTTAGATTTGGGAAATTGGTCAATTTGATAATTATATGATAGAATCTATAAAGCAAGAGAGGTGTAAGAGATGTAAGAGAAGTTACTTGCTATTCTGGGTTGCTTGACCATGACTATGAGGACATTGGATTTTTCTATGGCTCATAGTTTTGACTCATAGTTTAGAGATACCACCTGGTGATTTTTTGTTTATAATACTTCTATATAATGGAGGAATGGTATAGAGGTTTTTAAGGTTCTTTTGTAGGTAGTCTTATGCTATCAAATTACTGTTAGTCAGAGTGATATGTGGATTTCATTGTCGTACTCTATATTTAAAAAATTATACAAGCTTGGGTCTCTTTGGTGATGGAATTTTTTTTACAAGGGTTTCTCAACGTATATTTATTGTTCATATGGTTTGTGTATTTATGTTTGCTTCTCCATTGTTTAAGTAATATTTATGATTTATCACATGTTTAATCATATTGAAATACTTTAACTATTAATATTATCATTATGTCATTCACTTGATATTCAGCATTTGGTATCAGAGCTATGACTTGATTTTAGAGAGGGGCACCTTTCTTGTGGTGTTGTGGTTTCTTCTAGTTGTAGTGGGAGTATTTGTCTTAGTAGTTTTGCATATCTGATTGTGGTTAAAGAATCATGGCAAGCACATCCCTTTCAAAGATTGAGAAGTTCAATGGCTCTAGGTATGATTTGTGGAAACTAAAAATAGGGAGTCTCCTAGAGGAAAGAGATCAATGAGAGCTATCAGAACAAAGAAAATCCTACTAGGTTATTAGGCAAAGAATGGAAGAAGCTTGACAAGAAGTCTCAAGGAAAAATATGGTTGTGTCTCTCTAATTTTGTCCTAAATGTTTTTGAAGAGACTATCGCATACAACTTGTGGAGAAGGATAGGATAAATATATCAAATGAAGAGTCTTGTAAATAAATTATATTTGAAAGGAAATTTGTATTCCTTGAAAATGAAGGAAGAGGACTTAGTAGCTAAGCATTTTAAAGTTTTGAGTTAGATAGGAAGCACAAATGTTAAGCTTGATGAAGAGGATACATGTATTTTTTTGCTTATCTCTTTACTCAAATCTTGGGAGAACCTAATGGTTGCAATCAATGGTGGTGATGTAGAGCCCAAGATGGATGCCCTTGTTGATTTTTTAGTGAAGAATTGAGGAGAAAATCCATGGACAAGAGCTCCAAGGATGCACTAAATGTTCAAGATGGATCCAAGGAAAAAGGTGGAAAGAAAAGGAGGGATAAGAAGAGATCCAAGTCAAAAGAACAATTTAAAACCCTTGGTAAGGGTAGAGTTAAATGTTGGAACTATGGGAATTAGGGATTGAAGAAAGTATGTGGAGATAGGAAAAAGACTTCTAATGGCTCCCCTGTGGGTAAATCCTCTAACGATGAAAATGATGCTCCATTTATTTCTGCTAATATTTCTAGTGATGACTCTTGGCTTATTGATTCAAGTGCCTTATTGTTGGCCCACAATTGTCGTTAAACCAAAAGATCGACCTGTTAATTTCTGATACAAGCGCTAGAGTTAATGAGTCCACGAGAGGTGGTTAGTCCATGTCACGAATCCCACGGTGAGCATTGACCATCTGCCAACAAACTCCCCCAGTGTTACCTAGGGGGATTCAAACCCGTGACCTTTCGCTCTAATACCAATTGTTGGCCCACAATTGTTGTTAAACCAAAAGCTCGACCTATTAATTTCTAATACAAGTGCTAGAGGTAATGAATCCACAGGAGGTAGTTAATCCATGTCACAAATCCCACGGTGAGCGCTGACCATCTGCCAACACTTATACCACACATAGGGAGTGATTCTCTTATTATAGAGCATATGATGGTGGTGAGGTTTTTCTTAGCAACAACAATTCACACTAGACTATTGGGAAGGTAAAAATTGTGTTTAGTGATGGGAGAGTAAAATATCTCATAGATATGTTCATATTCGAGGATTAACATGAAATTTACTTTTAATTTTTAAGATGAATGATGTTGGAGTGCATGCCACATTTGACAATAATGGTTACTAACATTATCCTTAAAACCACACACCACGTTCTAAACATTTTCTATTTATTTTGATTTGGATATTAGCCTTACCCAATATTTAAATGCTCACTCCAAATTTATAGAATATTTTTTATTGAATTAAGCAAACATAAGGAATTATAGGGAACCATCAAAACCAACTTTGAGCTTTGGAATCTCAAGATGAAGGATTTGCCTGTTGATAGAGACTTGTGGGTAATATTTTCTAGTTAGAAACCCTCCAATGTGAAAGACGAGGATCATGATTAGTGATGAGGTATACACAACCTTATTTTTATAACAAGCCATATAACCCTTTTTGCCCTGACAAATCACCTTAGCCATGCCAATTTGTTTACTTTTAGAAGAAATATTTATCTATTTTTGATAAAATGATGTATAAATCTTTATTTTCAAATTGATTGAAATTAGCCACTAATGTTGACTTAATTGTTGTAGAGCTTGTGTAATTATATAGGGTTTGATGTATTGCCTTATGGAAGGAGTGGACTTTAAATTAGTTGGAGTCAGAGCGTCGAAATTTTAGGGCACCAGAAATTTAGGCATACATCGTAGACTTTGTTAAGCAATCCTATTATTTTTTGTTGAGCATATTTAAGACTTTATGGCTCCACTCAAAGCCTTTAATGTGTTTTATTTCAAAGACATCGAGTTAGTTTGTAATTCTATTTTTCTTTTAAAGACTTCTTCAATGGCATTTACCCACCATCTGAAATTTAGGATTTTGTAGTAGTGTAGTATATATATGTAGTTTCTCAAAACAAGGATCATGTTGTTATGATATATTCTGAATATTATTCAGCTATGTTCTCCATACTATGTTCTGTGATACTTTTATGACATGAATGAATACTGTCAGTCCTGTTCTAAGTAATCTGTTCTTAGTAATGGAAGTATTATGAATGAGATTTACTTTGGAGTTGTTAAAGTATTGCATGTGATTTGAATCGATAGTAGGATCTCCCAAGAGCTGGCCACTCGAGGGATTATAGAATAAAGTATTTTTATTGTTGATGTTGTCATTTTTGTTTTATGTATGTTATGTTTAGGTCGATGTCACTTTGTGCTTAGCTCTGTTATGTGTTCCTACAAGTCATGGTTTTAAGAATTAATGATCTTTGCATTCTGTTTACTTGAAATTTATGGAGCATCCACTCCCTTCATAAAATTGTTGTTATCTATTGATTACAAGATGTTAAATGTACTTTCAGTTAGTAGTTAGTTGCCTTTGTTTTGAATTCATAGTTAAACTGCAAGTGTTGATTCTTAGATAGATTATATGCTTTATAGAGTAGGAATTCAAATGCTTTCTAGCTTAAAGATTTCATGCTTTCTAGTTTAAATTTTGTTTCAAGATTTTCAAAAATTCAGAAAATCTGTTACTAAGTGAGATGTCCAAAAATATCCCCTATTGCATACAGCCTTGGAGACTACCCGGTCGACATAATTGACACATTTTTAACTAAAGTGTTAGGACCTTACGACAACCTGTCAATTGACACAAACATGAGAAGCCTATTTCTACTTTGCCTTTTAGATTTAGTGCTCCTGAATGTATCAAGAGAAACCACCACTAGGACCCTCTTGAAGAACTTAGGGAATTTATACCAGACAAAGTCCTTGGTAAGTAAGCTTTTTTATAGAAGAAGATGTAGTTCTTGAAGATGGGTGATTGAGATTCTATGATGGAGCACTTGAATGTGTTCAACATTGTGGTGAGCTAGTTAGCATCTATGGATGTGAAAATGGATGAGGAGAATTAGTGCATAACTCTCATGTGTTATTTTCCTAGTACAAAGGCTCATCATAGCTATAATGATCAATAGCATCATCTTAAAGCTAAATCTTAATGAGGTTGTGAGTGCATTACTTCTAGATGAGATGGGGAAAAAACTTCAAAATTTGTCAAAGACAATTTGACCATTAGAGGTCATTCCAAGGATAAGGGTAAAGGAAAGAAGAAGGGAAAATGATATAGATATAAGGAGAGATAAAAGTCTCGTAGAAGATCTAATGTGAAATGTTGGAACTATGGAATGAATGGCCACATTAATAAGTTCTACAATGAGAAGAAGGGCAAGAAGGAGTCCAAGGATGATTCAACCTCTCATGATGACACAAGTGATGTGTTCATTGTGACCCTTACTACACATGCATATGAGAATGCATAGTTGATTAACTCTAGTGCATATTCCCACATGACTCCCCATAGGGAGTTATTTGATGAGTATGATATCTATGATGGTGTAAGGGTGTGCTTAGGAGTTGATTCTTCTCTCAAGATCATTGTAATGGTAGAGTTATGCTCACCTTTATAGATGGGATGACCAAATACCTTTCTAGTGTTTTTCTAATCCCGAGTTTGGTGAAGAACCTATTGTCTATGAGCATGATGAATGGTTTGGGTGTGCACGAGTTTACTTTGGAACTTAATTTTGTTTAGATGTGAGAACCATTGAGTGTAATAGTTCTAAGGTTCCTTTTTTCAAGAACCAAAAGATTCTTGCTAAGAAGATCATGTTATGGCACAAGTGTATGGGCCACATAAGTGAGAAAGGAATAAGGGCCTTGAAATGTGAAAACTTAGTAGAGGGATAATCACTTTTTTTTTCTTGATTTTGACTTTTGTGAACATTGTGTATATGGAAAAAAGTCATGTTTAGTTTTACTCAAGATTTTCTAGATTTGTAGGTATTTTATATTTGATTCATACTGATGTTTTTGGTGCAATGGATGCACTATATCTAGGATCCTTGTATTATATTTCTTTTATTGATGACTTCTCTAGGAGAATATATGTGTTCTTCCTCAAGCATATATCTAATGTCTTCTCAAAGTATAGAGATTTTAAAGCTCTTATTGAGAACCAAATAGAGAAATGGATCAAGGTGTTGAGGACAAATAATGATGGAGAGTTTTGTTTATTAGAGTTTGATAGTTTTTGTAGGGAACATGGGATCACGAGGCATAATACAACTCCATACAACTGTTAATAGAATGGAGTTGTTGGCTTAGTGGAGCTAGTTTGAATAAGAAATTTTGGGTAGAAGTTGTGAGTATAACTTGATATTTGATTAATAGATCTCCTACATCATTTCTTATGGAAAACATGTTAATATAAGGTGTGTCATTCACCTTACAGATCCTAAGTCTTGTAAATTGTATTTAATTATGTAGATGATAAATAATGTATTATCTCCAAACATCATGAAATGGGGAAAATGGGATGCATGTGTGAGGGTGGGGACATTATTTATTATTTAGTCTTTAAGATACTTGGGATATTGTGTAAGGAGGCATTGAATAGGGAGGTTACATTGAAAAGGTCAAATTTTGGAGTTTTAGAGCATCTTCTTAATTTGGAAGTTATGGAAAAACATTGAATACCATCTTGGAGTGCCTAGATTTGGGAAGTTGGTTAATTTGACCATTATATGATGAAATTTGTATTGCATAAGAGAGGTGTACGAGATGTAAGAGGAATTACTTGCTATTTTGGGTTACTTGACCATAACTATGGAACCTGTGTTGGATTTTTTTTCTATGGCTCATGGTTTTGACACATAGTTTATAGATACCACTTGGTGGTTTCTTATTTTCAATATTTCTATATAATGGAGGCATGGTATAGAGGTTTAGAAGGTTCTTTTGCAGGTACTCTTATTCTATCAAATTACTATCACTTAGAGTGATAAGTGGATTGTATTGGTGTACTTTATTTTTAGAGATTAATACAAGCTTAGGTCTCTTTGGTGGTGGAGTTTTTCTCACAAGGGTTTATCCACATATATCTGGTGTTCTTATGGTTTGTCTATTTATGTTTGTTTATCCATTGTTTTAGTAATCTTTATGGTTTATCACATGTTTAATCAAATTGAAACACTTAATTGTCAACATCTCATTATTTTGTTCACCCTATATTCAACCTTTGATATTAGAATTACAACTTGATTTTAGGAGGGACATCTTTCTTGTAGTATTGTGGGTTTTTGGTGGTTACAGTGAGAGTATTTGATTTAGTAGTTTTATAGATCCAAGTGTGGTTAGATAATCATGGAAAGCACATCATGTTTGGAGATTGATAAGTTTAATAGCTCTAGGTATGAATTGTGGGAACTAAAATGGAGGATCTCTTGGAGGAAAAAGATCAATGGAGAGCTATGATAGACAAAGAAAAGTTTGCTATGTTATCAAATGAAGATTATAAGAAGATCAAAAAGAAGGCTGGAGGAATAATATGGTTGTATCCCTCTAATTCGATCCTTCTAAACATTTTTAGGAGACTATCACATACATCTCAAGTGGAGAATGATAGGTGAAATCTATCAAACAAAGAGTGGTAAACAATTGTATTTGAAAAGAAAATTATATTCTTTGAAAATGAAGAGAGGAGACTCAATAGATAAGCATCTTAATTCTTTTAATTTAACTTTTAGTCAACTAGGAAGTATAGATGTTAAGCTTGATGAAGAGGATAAATGTATTTCTTTTCTTTTCTCTTTACTTGAATATTGGGAGAACCTAATATTTGCAATTATTGGTGATTTTATAGATCCTAAGATGGATATACTTGTTGCTAATTTTCTCAATAAAGAAATAAGGAGGAAATCCATGGATGAGGGTTACAAGGATGCACTACATGTTTGGGGTAGATCCAAGGAAAAAGTTGATAAGAAAAAGGGGGATAAGGAGAGATCCAAGTCAAAAGGATGATCCAAAACCCTTGGTAAGAGTAGAGTGAAATGCTAGAACTATGGGAATGGGGGTCATGTGAAGAAGGAACACATAACATAAAAAAGACTTACGATGATTCCTTTATAAATAAATCCCTTAATGATAAAAATGATGCTTTGTTTATTCTTGCTAACATTGCTAGTGATGACACATGGCTTATTGATTCAAGTGTCTCATATCACATGCCTCCTCACAAGTGGATATCTTCTTATAGAGCATATTATGGTGGTGAGGTGTACCTTGGTGACACAAATTTGCATCAAATTGTTGGTAAAGGGAAGATAAAACTTATGTTCAATGATGAGAGATTAAAATATCTCATAGATGTGTTAAACATTCTAGAATTAACATGAAATTTACTCTCGGTTTCTATGATGAATGATGGTGGAGTACATTTCACATTTGACAAGAATGGTTATAGGTTGGCTAGAGAGAATTTAGTATTGGCTAAGGGATCCTAGTGTGTTATTCTATTTAAGATTAAAGCATATATATTTAGTAACTTGACCTATGTAACTAAAACTTATGATTCATGTATGTTGTGGCACCACAAGTTGGACCACATTAGTTAAGAAGGGTTTAAGACTCTAATTAATAAAAATATGGTGGATAGTTTATCTAGTTATTATGTAGATTTTGATATTTGTGAGCACTATGTGTTTAGAAAACATAATAGAGTTAAGTATAATTTTGGTATCACTAGAGCAAAGAGATTATTATAGGTTATTCAGGTGATGTTTTTGGTCTTGTAGAACTGTTGCTTCAATTGGTGAATCTTGTTATTATGTTTCTGTTATCGATGAGTACTCATGTTATACTTGAATTTATTTTCTAAGGCATAAGTCTAAAGTTTTTATCAAGTTTAAATATTTTAAAGTCCTTGTTGAAAATCAAATGTATTAGAAAATAAAAGTATTAAGGTCAAATAATGGAGGGGAATATTGTTCAAGAATTGGATAGTTTTTGTGACATGCAGGTATAGTAAGATAGAAAAAACTCAATATACACCACAACAAAGTGGCACCACAAAAAGGATGAACAAGACATTAATGGATAGAGCTAGAAGCGTGTTGACTAGTGCTCAATTGGATCAATGTTTATGGGTTGAGGCTCTAAGTACTCATTATTATTTGATCACTAGATCTCCATGTTTTTCTCTAGTTGATAAGACACCATATGAGATATGGATAGGTAAGAAACCTTTGCTTTTCACATTAGAGTTTTTGGTTATGAGGCTTTTGTTCATGTGCCCAAATAAAAATAGTCTAAGTTGGATTTTAAGCTAGCAAATGTATTTTCATTGGTTATGGTGGTAATGTTCAGGGTTATAAGCTTTGGAATCATCTAACCTTGAAAATAGCATATTCTGGAGATGTGATTTTTAGGGAACTTAGAGTTAACTCTAACTAGTTACAACCAAAAGAAAAAGAAAAGAAGACCATGTATTTTGAAATTAAAACTAAGAAGTTTAAATATGCACAAGTGGAAGAACAATAGGTTGGATAGGAGGACATAGAGGAAGAAGAAGGTTCAGATTTAGAAGTTCAAAGGAAGACAATATGAGCCTCTCACTACACCCTTGAGAAGGTCTACAAGGAAACATAAACTATTTGGCAAGTATAAGCCACCATATTTTTGTTGTGTATTTGCTTTATCTTGTATTGACGATGAACCTATATCTATAAAGGAATCTCTTTCTTCGAAGGAACATGAGTCTTAGATGGAAGCCCTGCAACAGAAGATGACAAACTTGCACAAGTGTGAGACTTGGGATCTAGTTGAGCTACCCAAGGGAATAAAGCCTATTGGTTGTAAATGGGTGTTTAAAAAGAAATTTGGAGAAAATAGATAGTTGGAAAGATACAAGGTAAGACTAGTGGCAAAAGGTTACTCCCAAGTTGAGGGTGTAGATTTTGGTAAAATGTTTTTTTGGTTATAAAACTAACTTCTATTAGATTCCTACTTTCTATTAATATTGTGGATGTCAAATTTGAGCTAAAGTGCTAGGAGTTAGATGCACAAATAAACAATAGAACTCAAAACTTAAATAAGACATACACCTTCAGTTTGAACTAAAAAGGAGATTAATTTATAGCAATGTAAATGTAATAAAACAATAACATTATGTCTCCATTTGACCTTGTGGATGTGCTCCAATGTTGTATAGATGTGTTGTGATGTAATGTGGATGTTCTTTTCTTGATATTACTTAATTTGGAATCATGTAAGTATTATGATGATGCATGGTAAATGAGTTGGACAACATGTAGTTACTATGGATGAGGATTCATGTGCCCATTGGGTAAGCCTCTTTAAATAGACTTTCCCATTGGAGAATGGAAAATTGTGATTGAAAGATGAGATCAATGGTTGGATTGATTTCATGAGGATACTCCTTAGCCTTGTGACAAGTGGTGTGTTGAGAGACCTCATACAAGATGGAGGATCAAGATTATCTTAAAGCGTAGGATGAAAGGAGATGCAAGCATGTGGGAAGAGGAAAATGGTGTAAGTGGATGGTGAAGATTGAAAGATGGAATCAATGGTCAAGATTGGGCCATGTAGCATGCTCACACGTGTGAGAAAGGTGTGGGGACATGTGTCCTAAAGAGATATGTGTGCAAGTGGAGGGCCCAAGTTGACTTGGAATTTGAAATTAATGATGGAGATTGAAGGACAAGATTTTTGGATTTTAGTGGCATGATATGGAATTTTAAATTAGAAGAAATGGAGAAGTATGATTAATTAGCCTAATTAACGAGATAATCATGTATTACTCAATTAATTAGTTGGAGTAATTTTTAGGCTAAGGTCAATTATTTAGGTGTATTTAATTAATTAGCCTTAGGGATGTGAAGGGGGATTAATTGTAATGGGGACATAATTAGTTGAATTAGGCTAGTCATATTAATTGTGACATGAGGGATGGTCGATTAAATGAGTTACAATAATTATGACATGGAATTTGGTCAAATTAGGCTAGTTGCATTAGCATAAAATCAATTAGAATAGTTGAATTGGTTAATTGAGACATAAGAGGAAAATGGTTAGCTTGGGAATAATTGCAAAAAAAGTTGATGTAGGGAGATTGGAATGGATTTAGGTGTCTACAGCTACTAAGTTTATGATTTAGAAGTAGAGAAAATGGATGTTAAAACTAAATTTTAACATGGGGATTTTGAAGAAGAAATTTATATGACATAACTTGATGGTTTTGTGGTAAAAGAAAAGAAAACACGGTTTGCAAGTTAAAATGATCTTTGTATGGTTTGAAGCAATCACCTTGAATGTGGTATTACAAGTTTGATTATTTTCTATTGCAGCATGGGTTTTTTTAGGAGTGATTGTGATCATTGTGTTTATTTAAAATTGACTAATGATCAATTAGTAATCATATTCTTGTATGTCAATGACATGTTGTTCATTGGAAATAGTAAGCATATAATTAAGGAACTCAAAACTTAGCTTTATGATGCCTTTGGGACTACAAATACATATTGGATATGGAGGTTAGTAGAGACTAAGTTGTAAAAAACCTTTGGCTTAGTCAAATTGAGTATGTTTAGACTATTTTGTAGTGGTTTGTTGTGTAAGACTAGAAACTAGTGAGTATTCCTTTAATTATTAATAATAAGTTATCTTTGGGTTAGTGTCCTCTGCTAGATGATGATTTGGAGGATATTTATAATATTCTCTATACTATTTTCATAGGTATTCTAATCTATTCTATGGTTCGTACAAGACCAAACATTGTCTAAGTAATGGGAGTTCTAAGTAGGTTTATGTCTAACCCCACTAGAGAGAATTGTAATTATGTGAAAATGGTTTTTAGATATTTGTGAAAAACTTCTAATTATTTTATTTTCTATTATGAAATTGATGATGTGAGTAAGTTTCTTGATATAAGGCTTTATTGATTCAGACTGTGCTAGTGATTTGGATAGCAGGAGGTTCACAAGTGGTTATGTGTTCTCTCCATTTGGAGGAGCTAGTAGTTGGATGAGTAAGTGGCAACCCATATTTGCATTATCCACTAAGAAGTAAAGTACATGGCTATGACACATGCTATAAGGAGGTAGTGTGGCTATAAAATTGTGTTCAGGTACTGGCTTTGAGTGCAAATAGGTCAAGATCATATTTGATAGTCAAAGTGCTATTTATTTGGTGAAGAACCCAATGTACCATGCTCCTACAAAGCATATTAATGTTTAGTATCACTTTTTCCATGTGATATGGTTGAGGATGGTAAAGTCATGATATATAAGGTTGACACTTTGGTTAATGTTGTTTCTCACTAAGCTAATGAACATGAATATATTTTGTTGGTGCAAGAGTCCATTCGCCTTGCCTCTTCTAGCAAGTACATTAATTTTTAGTTTCCCTTTATGTCTTTGCAATGTAAATGTCAAGTGGGAGAATATTAGGATTAGGTGTGCCATTCACCTTGCAAATCCTAAGTCTTGAATATAAATTTTTAAGGAAAAAATTGTGTAAATCTTTTTGCATTTCAAATCACACTCTATGATCCATCATTGAGAAGAGCATAAAAATGATACATAGTTGTAGAACTAGCTCCTTAAAAAGAGAGAAAAAAGGACTTGACACAGGAAAACAAGAATCACAAAAATGAATTAACTAAAACAAATAGTGTGTAAGGAAGTAGTCAAAAATATGAGAGAAAAGATAAAGGATAAAATAAATAAGTTAATAAAAGTAAGTTAATTCGATAAGGTATAGTTGGGTAAAAATTTTTAAAGTATGAGTTTAAGGGAAACTGAAAATAAAATCAATAATCACATGAAGGGTGGTAATGAGAATGGAAGATAATGAAAGCATAAGAAAAGATTAAAAAGATAAGTCAAAAAAGACATAAGAATGATAAATATGAAGAATGAAAATTGAGATGAAGAGAAACAAATGAGAAATATCATGTCTTTAATCCTAAGTTTTGTAAATTGTAGTTAATTATGTAAACAATAAATAATGTATGGTCTCCAAACATGATGGAATATGCAAAATAGGATGTCCATGTGAGGGTGGGGACATTATTTATTCTCTATGATACTTGGGATATTAAGTAAGAAGAAATCAAATGTGAAGGTTACATTGAAAATATCAAAGTTGAGAGTTATAGAGAATCTTCCCAATTTGGATGTTATGACAAAACATTGAATACCCTCATGGAGCACCTATATTTGGGAAATTGGTTGAATTGACTATTATGATAGAATTTGTGATTCATAAGAGAGGTGTAAGAGGTGTAAGAGATGTAAGAGTCCAGTTACTTGCTATTCTAGGAACTGCTTGACCATGACTATAGGAGTGTTGTATTTTTCTATGGTTCATGGTTTTCAACCTATAATTTAGAGATACCACTTGGTGGCTTCTTGTTTTTTATGTTTCTATATAAAGGAGACATGAGATAGAGTTTTGTAAGGTTCTTTTCTAGGTGTTGTCTTGTAAGGTAATCTATTTTTAGAGATTAATACAAGCTTGGGTCTTTTTGGTGGTGGAGGTTTTTCCTGTAATGGTTTCTCCACATATATCTAGTATTCATATGGTTTTCATATTTATATGTACTCCATTATTTCATTTATATTTATGGTTTATCACATGTTTAATTGGATTGAAACACTTTATTGTTAATATTCTTAGATCATGTAGTTCACCTTGTATTCAACACAAAACCTTTAAGGAGGCTTGGTTAGCATAGAAGCCTTCATTGCAGTATATCAAAGTTTTTAGTTGTGAGGCATATGTACATGTTCCTAAGGAGAAGAGATCTAGGCTGGATTACTAGAGAAATGTATCTTCATTAGGTATGAAGGTGTGAAGGGTTACAAGCTTTGAAATATTGAGATGGGAAAGAGAGTGTATAATCAAAATGTGATCTTTTAGGGAGATCAAATTTTCTCCCAAGCCTTTTAAACTTGAAGATGAGAAGAAATTGTCACAACAAAATCCAAAGATTGAGGAAACCACACCTAAGGTTGAACTAGAGATCTAACAAGGACTTGATGACGAGGATAGTTTAGAGAGTGAATCAAAGGATTTAGAGGAAGAAGAAGAACCTCGTACCCCACTTGTGAGTAGGTCCACTCAACATAGAAAACAATCATAAAGGTATAGCCCACCCAATTTGTTTGTATTTTTTGCTTTGTCTACTAATGATGATGAGCCTAAAACTATGGAGACAATGAATTTGGTAGACATGAAGTCTTGGAAAAGGGCCATGGTTGAGGAGATGATTGCACTGGAGAAGAGAAATACATGAGACTTGGTGAAACTTCCTAAGAATAATAAACCTATCATATTTAAATGGGTTTTCAATAAGAACTTTAGTTTAAACAACAAGATTAAGAAGTACAAGGCAAGGTTAGTGGATAAGGGCTATTCCCAAGTAGAGGGAATTGATTTTGGTGAGATACTCTCTCATGTTGTGAAGCTTACATCTATCAAATTTTTGTTATCTATTGCTACTATATTTGACTTTGAGGTTTAATAGATGGATGTTAAGACAAATTTCTTTCATGGGGACTTGGAAAAGGAGATTTACAAGACACATCCAGAGTACTTCATTGTGAAGGGTGAAGTTGAATTGGTTTGCAAGTTAAAGAAACCTTTTTATGGTCTAAAATGATCGCCCTAGATGTGGTATCAAGAATTTGATTAATATGTTTTGAAGTTGGGCTTTGTTAGAGCTAAGTTAAATAATTGTATATATTTCAAAAAAGATGGTGACTAGCGTACTTTTATTTGTCTTTATGTTGATGACATGTTCTTTAGTAACAATAAGGATATGATTAGGGATCTCAAATGTCAACTTTTTGTATAGTTTGATATGAAGGATTTGGGGGTAGCTAAGTTTATCTTAGGAATGTAGATCATGATGGATGGAGTTAACATAAAACTTGGTTTAGTCAAAAGATGTATGTTAACTCTATTTTGTAGTAGTTCAATATGAAAGTGTTACACCCTTAGCCCTTATCATGTATTGGGATATGTGTAGATCCACTTATGATACACTTAATAATTATATTATTTATTAATAGATGTTTCTTTAGGCCAACTTAATTAGGATGAAGGGGTGTGTCCCTACTTAATTATGTATATAAATAAGGAGGAGTGAAGGCTTTCCCAGATCATCATATTATGAATTATATTTTTATTACAAGATTGTGGAGGTTGCCCCCTTGAAGTGGTTTGGTTACTCTACAATATTTTCCATCATATTGTGTTTTATTTATGTGGCTCTATAGTAAATTCATTACAAGTGGTATTAAAGTGACAATTTGGGCCAAGTATTTTGGTTCGCAATATCTGTCATATCCTTATGAATTTTTTAATATTTTTTTAGGGAACGGGGAAATATAAACAAGAAATCTATAGTCCAAATTTTAGACTTCTATAATCAATTGCAAATTATAGTGACTTTTTTATTTTTCATAAATTCACTCTACAAGTCACAAATCATAATTTTTTTATATCTTTACTTTTTCAAAAAGATTTCAAAAATATATTAGGGGTTAATTCTTTGAATTTTTGTATTTAAGGCCTATAATAATATAAAATCATTTGGTCAAAGTTGGGATTCAACATTGTCAAACCTCAACATAATAGGGCCAAGAACTATAGGTCAAGTGGCACAGGAGGAATCATGAGCAAGGGTTGGGGATGACTAGTATGAGCATTAAGGTGTGTAGTGGAAGTAGTAGGCAAAATAGGTGGAAGTGTAGAAAGATCAAGGATAATAAATGGATAGGGTGGTGAAGGAGATTGAGGTTTGGATATGAATTGATGTTTGGTATTGGTTAAAGAATGTGTAGGAGATGGTGGTCAAGGTCAAACCAAGGGAGTGGGTAAAAGTATAGAAAGAGATAGAGGAGGACCATGTTGAAGCAAGGGAGGAGGAGGAAAGTAAGCCCTAAAATGGAATGGAGGAGGGACATGGTTTCTAGGATGGGGTTAGTCACAAGGTAGAGGAAGAGATTGAACATAGGGAGCTTGCAGAGGTTGAGTGGTGGAGGTAGGTGAAAGGGGGTCACAATCCCTTTGTGGTTAGAGAAGTGGGATCTTAGGTATCATTGGATAGGTATCTCAAGAAAGATGATGAGCATGGTAATGAGATTTTTACTCCACATAGATCCTATGTAATTCATACATATTATTAATACCTTGATGTAGAGTAGCTCTTGGTTTTCAAATGAAATGGTCCATAGTGAAGTTGGCATTAGTGCAAATGGGCTTGAACATAGAGTAGGGAATAGTGATGACAAAATCATTATGGATGAACTTAAGACATTGATGAAGAACAAATGATATCTTGGAATTTTTCTAAATAAGGTTTTCCAAGAAGAAGGTGAAAGTGATCAAAAAGATGAATGTCATGAGCAAGAATGAGGGGCTTCTAGGCTAGTTTCAATGGGAAAGATAACACAACTGAGAATTTCAATATAAATTCCATTGAGATACTTCAAACCCACCCTAGATGTAGCATAGGATTATTGTTGAGTGTGGGTGTTAAGAAGGTACTATTTAGTTATGATGTTAAGGGACAAGTAGGGTCAACAAGAATCCCTCAACAATGGCCATGGTTTATAGTGCCTCTAATTTATAATGGATCATGGTAATTATAGTTAGGAATATTATTGATCAAGAATGTGATGGAAATAGGATCTAAGGTAGAAGCAAAAGAAGGTACTCATCAATAGGTTGTACGTCAACCATACCAATCATGTTGTTGAAAGAGAGACAATGAAAGTCCTTAGGTGAAGATAGTCATGTTTTTAGGAGAATAAAGAATGGTGTTAGAAGGAGTAATATTGTTAGAAGAAGGTCAAGGATTATTGAAGGAAGGTGAGGTGTTAGTAATAGGGTCAATGTTGTCGGATTCATTGTGTTGGTGAAAACATGCAAGTTTTGATTGGGAGGGGAGATGAAAGGAACTTTGTCATTTAGTCCATTTATGTGAATAATATTATTTCCAATGAGGTTTTATGTTTTATGTTTAAAGGCTATGCACCATTTGGTATCATGTCCCAAGACCCTATAATATTAACATAAGGCATTTGAATCATAGTTTTTGGGCAATGAAGAGAAATTTCAAGAGGATAAATGGGAATAAGTGTAAGAATATGAATAGAAATGGCTTGATTCATGATAGAAATTGATAGGAGCTGGCAAGTCAAGTGAATTGTCTAGAAGGTCGAGGATGATTAGAAATGGTATTGGTAGAAGGAATGGTAGGAGTAGAAAGAATAGATGGGGGTGTGGTAGAAGGGGGATTAATGGATGTAGCTATGTTGACTAATTCTTTCTTCTTCTTCTTGAATGGATTCTTGTATGGTTTATTGTACTTCTAAGAAGTAGAAGGGTTAGAAGTAGGTGTACCTATAGAGGATTTGTTAACTTTATCCCTTTTTGTATCATAATATATTAAGGTAGAACATAGGTTAGAAAAGGTGTTGTACTTTTAGAACATGGTATTTTTAAATATGGAAGGAAAGAGCTTGTCCATGAAGGTGCATTAGATTTCAATGTCAAGTAAATGGTAGTGTATTATGGCTAAGATAGACTAAAAACAAAGGATAAAATCACTCACTCTTTCTTGTTGTACTTATTTGTAGTGAATGAGGTTGATGAAATTAACTTCAAGGTTTATTAGATTTGAAAGTGGTTAACAAAGGCCTTGGTGATCATGTCAAAGATTCTCAAGCACCCATATAGTAAGGAATAGAACCATCTGAGAGCATGTTCATTGAGTGATCAAGGGAAAAGTTTGTAGAATGTGATCATAGGCATAGTTAAGAAAAAGTGAGTAGAATGTGCACACATTGGTTGTAGAACCTCCTTTGACATCATATAGAGGAGGTGAGTGTGGATTTGAAGTCTGGTGGAAAATGATATGCTAGATTCTCATATGACAAGGGGTTGTGGTCAAGTTCCATTATTATTTCTCGAGAATATGTAGGTAAGGAATCGAGATTCTGTTACATTTGTTGTAAATGATGTAACACGTTGGATATGATAGGATCAAATATTGGTGGGTAAGTAGAAGGATGAGGTGGTGGATAATAGGAAGCATATGGAGGAGGAGTGGATAAATGAGGAAAATATGAAGTAGGGAGAGTGGTTGTAGTGTAATTGTGTGATATAGGCATAGAATAGGATGGTGAGGGTTAATAGATATGGTTAGTAGAATAAGAGGTGGGAGGAAGTGGCTGTACAAGTAGTGGTAGTGGTCATGAAAACATTATTGTAGGAAGGCATATGGCCAAAATTAGATGTAGGTGGAGTAGAAAAACATAAATTTTAAGGGGGAGGGACTATGGTGTGCGAAACAAAAGAAGGCAAGGGGATGGAAGTAGAAACTAGAATTTACGAAGAGGTTTGAATTAAGGGTTGAGAGGGAGGAGGAACAATAGTAGAAGTGTGGATGGTTGAAGGTTGTGGAGATGTAGTTGGAGTAAAAAAGGTATCAATCTAGGCAAGTGTAGAAGAAACAATGGAGGTAGAGGCATCTTGAGGAGTCTTAGTAGGGTAATTATATGGGAAGAAGGGCATGAGCATGAATTATGTGTCCAATGTTCTCCATCATCTCAATCTTAATAGGGATGGTAAGGATGAATTACCTAGGGAGTCAAGTAGGTCAAATACAATGGGAGTTACATCAAGATTGGTGGAATTCTTGACCTCCTGTAATCAAGAAACAATATTCCTTATTTATTGAAGGTCTAGTTGGGATTCTTGATCGAAGTTATTAGCTATAGGAAAGGAGGCAATGCTCTCTTCAAAGGAAGTGAATGGGGGAGGAACACTAGCCATAGTGGAATTTAGGTGTGGGCTATAACAAGCAATAGGCCTAGAAGGATAATGGTTGGTAGCTTCACAATGTTTAAGATGGGTAGGGGCATGGACTATGGAATACTAGGGATAGGAGAAGTAAAGGCAAAGGATAAATAAAGGTGAAGATTGAAGGAAAATACAAAGGCAACAAAGACACACAAATGGGATATGGAAAACATAGGGTTAAAAGACTAAAGAGGAGAGAAAACACAAAACATAGATAAGAGGGAAAAAGAAAACAAACTAAACTAATGAACACAAGAGATAACATAGGTAAGAAACTTGTATACTATGGAAACATAAAGCAATAAGCTACAAGTTAATCTAATGCATCAAATTAGAAAATAATATTTTAAGATACATTGGATTCACTAAATGAAAGAACAAAAATGAAACCTAATTGGTAAAAACATGTAAAATAAGATTTTCTTTCTTTAAGTGTGTATTTTAATATAGATCATGTTATAACACTTTCAAATTCAAAGAGTGCTAACCTGAACTAACTAACAGACACAAGCACTAAGAATATTAATACAACTGGAAACACAATTCATAACACAAAATATGAGACTAACTAGGAAAACTTTATAAGTGTCAAAAGAGAAACTTGTGCACTTGGGAGAAAGAAAGTGTGTGAAACTAGAATAATTATCATAAGATTCCTTGAAATTTTGGAGGATACAAGCCTTGTACTTTAGAAAATGAGAAAAAATGTCCTAGGGGTGCAAATGAAACTATTTTGTAAGTCCTCCAATCTAGAACTAATGAAACTAAAGGTCTCCTCTGTCTAAACAATCATAGTTACATGTTCTTGGGATGAATAGACAAAGAAATAACAACATAATGATAGTAAAAGTATGCAAAATATACCAGAGAAATGGACACAAAATGGAGAATTTAGACATGTTACACTTGATTAAAACTTGAAACAAAGAATGAATTGAGCTTGGAAAAAAAAGTAGTTTTTAAAAAAGTTTGGTGATGTTAAGATCACTCCTTTGACCAAGGGGTGTGCTTAGTAGTGAGAATATCCCAAGGGAGTGTGAATGTCATTATCTAACTGACCTAAAATTTTCCAGGAGGCTTTGGGAGGTTTTGAGATTCACTTCTTACAATTGTCACTATTCACAAATCTACATTAAATGCCTACAAAATAGCAAAATCCTTCAAAAATAAAGTGAAGGGGGGTCTTGCCTCAATCAACCCCCTTGTGGGTTATTTCAACAAAACACCACATGGTAAGCTTAGAAAATGATATAAGTAAACATAGGAGATGGAAACAAGTAGCTATAATGGACATCAATGGTGGTTAAGAGGCAAAACCCTAGAGTATGAAGGCTAACCTTAGGAGGTGTGCAATAATGGACAATGTCTACTTAGGAGATGAACAAACAAATGTTGGAAATGGTTTGGAAGTGAAAGTTTGACAAGAGGGGATGATGGCAAGAGGGTGCATAGAAATAGACAAGAAAATGGGGTTCCTAATGGCTAGGGAGAGGGAGAAAATGGATGGGCAACATTTGGGGGCAAGGGGGAAAGAGCAAACCATGAAAGGGATAGACCAAAGAGAAATAAATCTCAAAAGGCATAAACTTCAATGACACAAAGCTTCAACATAATCTCTTATAATAATGCTTGCAAGAGAGCACTTGCATAATATGAGTCATTGCTTTAAAGTTTAGGCACTTTATAGAAAGATTAATTGCAAGGATGAGAAAGTGAGGAATGAAGGGTCTATTTATAGGTTTCTTGAATGATCTAGGGAAAATAAATGTGAGAAATAGGATAGGCGGGTCATTAATGAGTGCTCATAATTATTTTTGTGGCAAAACTCACCAAAACCATTTGTGTCAAGGGGCACATTCAATAATGACAATGTCCCAATGGGGAACAAATGACATTCAATGTTAGAGCCCCCAAACTTTGCGAGGAGGAAAAGGGGATAAGGATAGGGCTATAGGAAGTGGTCTCACAATAATTTGATCATCAAGGAGCAATCTATGAGGGAAACAAGGTGGAAACATGGGTTAGCAACACATGAAAGGATACACACAAAATTAAATGTTAGGTGAAGAAGGATAAGGATGAGTTGGATAGGGATCAAAAAGGTTTATATAAGGGTATAAACACATGGAAAAGGGGGAAACATAAAACACATAAGGATAAACAAAGATACACAACACTATACAAGGTGTTAACAAGGGCTAAAAACACATGCTAAAGGGTCTAAAATGAGTGCAAAACATATTAGTAAAATAATTTGCAGGATATGTAATTTATGTTATTACAATTACATTGACACATGATTTTATTAACTTTTTACTTCTTTCCATAAGGGGGATTTTCATGAGAATATTATGGATTTGTATGTGTTCTCTCATGTCACGTCTTTAGATACGTATCCATCCCCTTACCTAATGTTAGTATGGATCACATTTTTACTCCTCTTTTGAAGGTATTAATCTTCACAACCCTACCTAAGAGAGGTTTTATTCCTTCTTTGCCTCCATTGTTTAAACCCCTTATGTTCCATAGAGTATCTAATTCACCTAAGCATAGACCTATTATCCTTCACACCACACATAATTCAAATGATTATCACACAATTGGTAAAAACATAAAATAATTAAATGGGTGAAAAAGATGCATTAACTCAATAAGTTTTACATCCCATCAATTTAGTTTACCTCCTACACCTATGTTGACACTAAGACACATAAAGAGTATGGTTTAATTGATCAAGTTCAAAATACTCAAGCCAATATTTTTCTTTGGAATTTGTTACATACATCAACTATGTTGGAACTTCCATTTTCTTGAAAAATCATGTAAATCCATCAATTGTCTTAGTGTATTCCCCTTGTATTAGCCTCGTTCTATGTATCCTGATGTCCCCCTTGGAAATTTGGTTGAGTCTAAAATTTTTGAGGTCCTCCAAATTTTAGAATTTGCATTTTAACTCTTAGAGGTCCGAAACCACTCTTGACATCCTGACAGTATATAAATAAAATATAAATTAAAGTATAAGAAAGTAAATGTAAAAAGGTAAACATCAACTTATAATTAAATGCTATATTTCATTCATATACTGTTTGGTTTTCGGGTCCTTCTAAAACCTTGGAACTTTTCCCAAAGTCCAAATTCCCTCTGCTTCCCCACTCCTTGCTCTCTTTCCCCTTCCTAAGTCTCAAGCCAAAACTTTTTCCTGACCTGAACCCATTCTGATCCTCATATCCCTTTAACCCTCAAATTTTGGGGTTCCCGCAATACAAAGTAAAGTTCTTGCAAAAGTTTGGAAACTGATGGAACTTTTACTCCAAGTTCCTAGGTTTCGAGTGCTTCTGCGAACATGATCCTCGCCAAACATAAAGTAATGCTTCGAAATCCTAGGTCTGGAAGAAATTCCCAACCTGAACCTTTAGTTTCAGATTCCCATGTCCTCATGTGACCCTAAGTCCCGCCAAAGCCCGAAACTGTTGCAGGACGCGCCAACAACTCACAAGATTGCCATTATTGCTTGAATTTACTTCTGCAACAACTTTTTTTTTGGGAGGGAAACATCTTCTACAACCTAGGGCATGGATCCAAGTGTTACAAATGGCATTGTTTTCCTCATTTCAAGGGTTGGTCACTGAACCGATTTTTTGAAGGCGCAAGTTCTCATGGTGGATTTAGGTCATCAAATTACGTTGGTCTAGTATTCAAGTGAAGGGATGTATTCAACACAATGTAGGAAGGATTTGTAATGCAGATTTGCATGCCATGAGAGTTTGTAATGATTTTGGAAAATGTATAATCACATTTATATGTTTTCCCTTGCCATATTTGCTGGCACAATTGTAACCGGGGTTTGGAGGTGTGTGATAACATTCAATTTAATACAAGGCTTTGTGTTTGCCATTCCTTTTGTTCCATATGAATCATTGTAGTTCTTTCTTGGATTATTAAGTATGTCCATCACATGAAAAACTATTTGTGATATGTATGTGAATATATGTTTAGTTCTATTGATCCTCTATTGCATATTGTATTTCCTCCTTGCACTCTATGACTATGTTTCCCAATGGAGTAGGCACAGTCCATATTGGAGAAGGACCAAACATTCTTTTTTATCAAACCCTTGTCCAATTGGTTGTAGGGGTAGCTATAGGTTTAGTTTAGGTTTTTTTATGTTGTTCATGATTCAGTACAATAACTAGGGATTCATATGAAGTGATACAAAACTATTTTACCCTTTTGGAATCATGATCATGTATGTTTGCTTCTTGCCATTGTGTAAAATGTAAAATGTATGTATTTTATGGGAATGTAAATATTGTCATCTATGAGTGCATGCGCAAGATGTACGATTAGATTAATTAGAGGCATATGCAGCCAGTTTGTCTTGACCTAGTGACAACTTTGGGGGTCAACTGTACATTGGGTATGGCTATGAATGTTTATTTGTGTTCCATTTCATGCCTCTAGGAATATCCTTCCTGGGTATGGCTAAGCTCGAAGTGTAGGAGAGCATACCCACTCTTACAGTTGGCCTTTAACCATCCTTAGTCTATTGACGAGCCTCTGTTCTATCTTCTTGATGACATCCCTTGGCCTAGAAGATAAGAACATACTCTAGGATTTTGGACCTGTAGTTTTGGACCCAAAATTTTGGTGCCATTGTCGGGGATGAATTAAAAGGTTGTTCTATTTTATATACCTATGGAACAGTCATCAAAGTTTACATTAGTTTGTTGTTTACATTTTGTTGTACATAGTGTTTGGCCTCCCTTCAACTTATGCCAACAGATTGGTGTTGTTGTTGGGGATAGATTATTGCTGGGTTGGAAAGAATTTAAAGACTTTGCTGGTTGGAGAACCCAAAATTATTTTGCGGCCTTGAAGATTGTCATGCTTCAAGGATTTCCTCTTTTTTGGAAGAGGTGGTGACTCTGTTGTCAAAGAACATGAAGAAATTTGTTGTTGTATGCTATTGGTGAATCAAGGACCCCATTTCAAGGTGTAACAACTGGTGAAATAAAGGTACATGTGGTTTTCTTCCTAACCTTTGAGGAGTGTTGTTCCTATCATGTTGAAGGAACAAATTTGTATACCTCTCATTTTTGCCCTGTATTGTAGGATATTTTAGTCATGGAAAATTGGTATGGATATGACTATCATAGGGTTTCTCCTTTATACGAGTCTTCCTATATTTTAGACCCTAGAAACTATGTTGGTGTGGATTCCGTGACCATCCTGGCAATGTATTTTCTAGTCATAGCTCTACATGTTATATGCAACCATGCAAGATCCAAATGAATTAGCAATGCAACAATGTGAAATTGATAAAACTGAACAACTGGTAGTCTTTATGGAAGCAAGAGAAAGAGACAAAAAAAATAGATTAAGCTACTAGAGTCTAGGGTGCAATCCAGTGTTTACCCTGATGCCCCTAAAAATTAGATTGCCCAGTCCCCTATTCCTCCCTTATATCTAGTATACTATCAACTAGACCTCTCATGGGTTGACTACAAAACACGAGGCATGCCAACTACGGTCTACAGCCAGTTGCCCAAGTTTGGCAGGTACAATATTTGGGAAGGGGACACACATGTTACATTTTTAGAATTCATGAAAGAATAATAGTTTGAGGATGAGGACATGTGGATGAGGTTCTTTGTTAGGTCCTTGCATGGAAGGCAAGAGAATGATTTCAAAGTTTTCCTAGATAGTCCTTTGCCTCATGGAATGAACTTGTGGTTTCATTTGAAGAAGAGTTTGCTAAAGGTTTAGACCCTATTGATCTTGTCATAAAGTTGAAAGAAATCAAAAGACAAGAGGTAGAGTCTAGCATGAAATTCAATCATAGGTTTGTTGTTTTCCTTTCCAACATTCTTGAGGATTCCAGACCTAGCATTCTTGCTTGCATTGATATGTTTTCTGAAGCATATGAGAATGGATTGAGTTATGTGTGAGAAGATTAGAAAATAACAAGTTTGTAGCATGCATATGAATGCCTAGACTACTTGGAGAAGATGAAGGATGAATACATAGTGAGGTTGCTATCCGCAAATGTGATTATTGCTAGTGATAAATGTGTTGATTTGAAAAACAACAATGTGTATACAAACGATTAGATGAATGCAACATCAAACTATGGTGATTGTGTAGTCAGGAGGGTAGAATGTGAAGGTGGTGCATTACATATCAGTAATGCAGATCTAATGAAAGTAGTGTATGAACCAACCTTCTATTGGACAACTCATCTAGTCATGATGAAAATGATGAAACTAAGGATGAATTCCAACCTAGTGTTGAGATATGTGGCTCAGTGGACAATGAGGATGTTGTGTGCATGAAAGAGTAGTCAAGTGGATCAGTTCTGGAAACTAATTATAAAGTGTGTATGTATACGTATGTGAAATAGAGAGTGAATAAGAAACTAGTATCTTGTTTGATATGTTGCCCTCATTTTTCCCTAATGAAATTGATGAATTAGTTGGTATTTGTTTGCACAAGGAAGATGGAGAGGTATATGCACTTGATGATAATCGGTTTGAGACAAATGTCAGTGCAGTCCTAAATTTTTAGTTTGAAGAGTTTGCCCTTGAAGAGTATGAAGATGGTGATCATGTGGACACATATGAGAACCTATTTCTTTGGTGCAAGGTTTGTTGTCTTCCCCATGTAGAATGTGCTTCAAGTCAACCATAAGGAAATGATAGAGGAATGAAGGAAGAAGAAGTGTGTCATCAGTCTTGTTGCAATAGTGAGTATGACACAATAGATTGCCATAGTAGACCTGAAACAAAGAGATAATTTGAAGAACATGGTTCTTCATGAGGTGTCTCATGGTATTAATTTGTGTGCTAATAGTTTGGATTGCAGCCTGAGTCATGCTTATGATTTAGAAGTTGAGAGTTGTAGCAACACATTTGAATGTTGTGTTCAAGAGCTTGATGGAGATGCAAATGACTATGAATATTTCCATTTTGATGTGGGATGTTTATTGGTTTTTTAATGTGTTGGTGTTACAGTAGAGGTTGAGTCCTTTGTATGGGAAATTGATGTGAATGAGCAATGAGGCATGTGTATGCCTGAATTTCAACAAGTTACAACCCAACTAGAAGGTATACTTGAACTGAAATTTTTCTAGTTTTCTCTGCAAGATGAAGTGTCTTCTCTTGTGGATCAGCAGTGCATTCAAACGCAATTTTCCTTGCCATGTGAATTGGAGGTGTTATACTTTTCCCTCATTTCACATGAAGAGGTCAGCATGTATAACAACTTGAAAATTGATAATGGAGGTTTATCTTCATCTATTTCTTTTGCTACTAACTCGGTTCTTGATTTTGCACCCCCTTCTATTATGAAAGTGCATGATATGGATTGGAATAGGTCAAGCACCTATTTGTTATGGTTGCCCTATAGCAGTGATTTCATTAGTGGAGCTGGCCTTGGCTCCATGAGCATTTTTTACAGATTGATGCTTTTTGGGGGCAATCTTCATTTGTTGCAGCTAGGTGAAAAGTGCAGTCTTGGTTTGAAGGAGATGAGCTCCTTCATTCTGCTTGTCTTTGATAGAGGCAAGTAGTTGCAACAGTCTTGTGCAGGTTTGACCTACAAGTGCCTGCAAATTTTGATTATAGTCAACTTCCTATTGTACCCTCATGCCTATGACTGTATGCCTTGTAAATACGTCTTTCATTGTTCCCTCTGTTCATTTTTTACTTTTGGTCTACCCAGAGATGTTCAGGATTCTCGTTGTCCCAAGTTTGGCACACGTTCACAACTAGAGCCATTGTTGGGACTTCCATTTTTTAAGCCTCGTAATTGCAAAATCATATAAATTCATCAATTGTCTTAGGGGATGCCACTTGTATTAGCCTCGTTATGTGTATCCTGATGTCCCCCCTAAAAATTTGGCCGAGTCTAAATTTTTTTAGGTCCTCCAAATTCTAGAATTTGCATTTTAACTCCTAGAGGTCTAAAACCACTCTCAACATCTTGACAGTATATACATTAAATATAACTTAAAGTATAAGAAAGTAAATGTAGAAAGGTAAACGTCAATTATACTTAAATGTTATATTTCATGTATATACTGTCAAGTTTTCAGGTCCCATTAGAACCTTGGAACTTTTCCCAAAGTCCAAGTTCCCTTTGCTTCCCCGCTCCTTGCTCTCTTTCCCCTTCTGAAGTCCCAGGCCAGAACTTTTTCTCAACTTGGAGCCCTTCTGATCCCCGCATCCCTTCAACCCCTAAATTCCTAAGTTCATGTAATACAAAGTAAATTTCCTATGGAACTTCAGAACCTGATGGAACTTTTGCTCCAAGTTCCTAGGTTTCAAGTGCTTTTGAGAACCCAATCCCTACCAAACATAAATTAATGCTTCAGTCACTGAACCAATTTTCTGGAGGTGCAAGTTCTCACAGTGGATTTAGGGCATCAAATCACATCAATCTAGTCTGTAAGTGAAGGGATGTATTCAACACGGTGTAGGAAGGATCTGTAAAGTGGATCTACATGCTATGGTATGTCTCCATGGGAGTTTTTAATGATTTTGGCAAATGTATAATCACATTTATATGTTTTCCCTAGCCACATTTGCTAGTGCGATTGTAACGAAGGTTTGGACGTGTGTGACAACATTCAAGTTAATACAAGGCTTTGTATTTGCCATTCCTTTTGTTGCAAATGAATCATTGCAGTTCTTTATTAAATTATTAAGTATGTCCATCACATAGAAATTCCTGACAAGGAAATTTAGTTCTAGATCCGCTTGTCTTCCTGTGACTTGAAGTCCTACCAAAGCCAAAAACATTGCAGGATGCGCTAACAACTTGCAGGATCAACATTATTGCTTGAATTTACTTCTGCAACAACTTTTTGGGGTAGGAAACTTCTACAACTTAGGGAATGGATCCAAGTGCTATAAATGACATTTTTTCCCTCATTTCAAGGGTTGGTCGCTGAACCAATTTTCTAGAGGTACAAGTTCTCACAGTGGATTTAGGGCATCAAATCACGTTAGTCTGGTCTGCAAGTGAATGGATGTATTCAACACAGTGTAGGAAGGATCTATAAAGTAGATCTACATGCAATGGTATGTCTCCATGGGAGTTTTTAATGATTTTGGAAAATGTATAATCACATTTATATGTTTTTTCTAGCCACATTTGTTGGTGCGATTGTAACCGAGGTTTGGAGGTGTGTGACAACATTCAAGTTAATACAAGGCTTTGTATTTGCCATTCCTTTTGTTGCAAATGAATCATTGCAGTTCTTTATTGAATTATTAAGTATGTCCATCACATGAAAATCTATTTGTGATATGTATGTGAATGTATATTTGGTTCCATTGATCCTTCATTGCATATTTCTTTCCTCCTTGCACTCTATGACTTTGTTGCCCAATGGAGTAGGCACAATCCATATTAGAGAAGGACCAAACATTATTTTGATCAAACCCTCATCCTTTTGGTTGTAGGGGTAGCTATAGGTTTAGTTTAGGGTTTTGTTACATCCCTAATTTCTGACTTGCTATACTTTTACTTTTTACTTGGGCATAAGTAAATTTGTTGTGATGTTATAGACTTATGACAGGATATGACATGGAATTATATTGAATATCATTTATGAAATCATGGAAATGATTATGTTATGGTCAATTCAATAATTGTATTATGAGATTTGATTTACTAGTTGAATTTATTGAATAATGATGCACTGATTACTTGTTTGATGACAAGTGAAACAGGATTACAAGTTATTGACTCTCAGAGAAGAGAGAGAGAGTATCTTTCAAGAAAAGAGATATAGACCTTGGAATACGAGTGGTCTATTTGCCAAACGAGTTTAGTGTTAAACGATAATGTGAACCAATGAGTCGTAAGAGGTAAGTCTTGTCTTGCTAGTTTTCTTTTGAAATCTAATCGACGAGTAGTTGATATCTTGATTATCATCTAGTCAAGTCGGTGGTGAGTCGACATAGTCGTTTGCAAAGTAAACAATGTCATTAACATAGAACAGTTGTGTTATTCTTCTTGAGTCACTTGGGGTTTTATTGTCGCTTCTTAACGTCAAGACGTTTTCATCAAGCTAGATGACGCGAGTATTGTTGACGGATTGTGATGGGGAGGTAAACTCGACCCATTCACATCATCTGTAATCCTTAATGGTCGAAATGAGTTGATCGTCAAATTACTTTTAATTGCTTTCTCTATTATCATATCTGTCTATTCTTTACTTGATGTATTGAAGAGGGAATCTTTTAAATGTTTATGAGGCAAATACTACCTCATTGTCATTTTAACCATTCATGCCTAGATCCTTTAGGAGAAGTCCATGATGAGGACATAGGCTTTTAAACTTTTAGATTATGGTTAAGGTGGGACATATAGAGGAGTTTTAATGACTTCAGGTAAAGGTTTTCATAGGTATGTGTTATCTAAATGAAAACTTGAGTCTTAATCTATAAGGCGACGGCTTTAATAAGAAAGATAGTGGTGTTTAATACCACGCAATCTCTCATGTTTACTAGCATTAAGACCGCCAAGGAATGATGTTTGCAGTTTTAAAGAGAAATTATCGCCAACTTTGTTGTGAGTCATTTTGTTAGTTATGGAAAGTTTAACTACCTTGAGTGGAGATTTAATAACTCAAAAATGTGGAGTTATTTTAGCATGCCGATCATTATGATTGTAGTTAGGCATGGATTGATGTGGGACTGGCATTAAGATACCCACGTTCCCACTTTCAATGATAAGAGTCATTTTTGCATACCAAAAAGGTTTCCCACTTGATAGGCATGGTCGGTGTTTGGTGAGCCATCAATCCTTTGCCGTGGGTAGGCTTTAGAAACATTATTGGAGTCTTTAGTGCTGCTTCCTTGTGGCAGAATCTGTAAACCTATAGGAGGTTGTTTTAACAATTTTGTTTGAGTCTTTCGTAGTTATAGGAAGAAAGACATCCATGTATGTAAGTGGAGTCGAGTAAGTTAGTTTACGGAGGTGTCAATAGTCTATAAGAGGTGATCAACCAGTAGAAAGATGACACGGGGGTTTGGCATATTTCTGGAGAGTTTCTATCCGATATACGTGGGCAAGAATGACTCTCAAAAAGGGGAATCATGGAGATTGTTTGGAGGAGAGTGACATCAAGTAGAGTATTATTTGGTTGTGATCATTTATGTAGAGGAGGATAACCGAAAAGAGGAAGTGGGAGGAATTTGAGAAGGAGATTAATGTGACTGTGGAGGGTGTTTTGGAAGTATTTTGCCTTGGGCAGAAAGATCCAGCTGTTGGGAGAATAACTCAAAGTGCTTGAAAATAAACTGGCGTAGGGTCTTCTATAGCTTGACGAACCAGGTTCTTTTCTTCATGTAAAGTTTTTGTATTGCTTTGCTATGATGGTTGAATGTATAGATATCTCTCATACGTTGTATATGAGACTGGCGCACAAAGAAGCCAATCAGGTTATCATAGCGAAAGTTTTCTTTTGATTGTAAGCATAATCACTGCATAGTTATGCACTAATATGGTTACTGTATAATGAATTCTTTTTCTAGAGACTAGTAACGCAAATAAGCCACCCATGACGTAGAGATATCATGTGGTGAATACTTTGAATAGCTAATGATATTATAGCAGGGAAGTGTGCCAAAGAAACTCAGTCATAAGAAGTGTGTTTTGACCGAAAGCTGAATATGTCTAAAACTTTTCTTTCACCAGAGAACACCTAGTCGTTGTTACCTCTCCATACTATTTTCTAGCTGACATTATAGCTTTTCTTTACGAAAAAGTTTAGAACCAAAGGTTTCATCTCTTTAAAAATCGATGCTATTTATAGCCATTTGAATGAAGGTAGATAATTCACAAAGTCTGTTGAAATAAATTTGTAGGCATGCCTATGTATTACAATATACCTTAGGTCTCATTATAGAATAATCATAAAAGTTTACTATGTAGACTTAACGGTACTTGTTTTATGCCTCCAGTATATCATAGGAATTTATATTGAATATAATATAAATATCAAAGGTAGAGTTATCATATTTTGGTTAACTATGGTGATGGTATTCATGAGAACATGATAGTTCTAACTAACAAGCTTAATCCTAGGAAGTATACTTTGCTTCAAATAGGTGCTTCGAGGTGTGGTGATTTCTTCATCACAGGGATAGACTAGAAGATAAATGTTCTTACAATATTCTTACTTTTTAGAATAAGTATGTTTAATACCCATTAAGTGGGAATAGGGTAAATAAACCTATGCTCTATGGAATTTAGTACGTAAGACTATGCCCAAACGATTGTCAAACTTAAAGGACTTAAATTATAGTATACGTGATTTGCTAAAAATAGATAGCAGGGTCCTTTGACTACATAGAATATGGATGAGAGAATAACCTTTTTGACATTGAATTTTTATTGGAATAGACTTATCCACCTCTTGGTATCAAATCGATTTTAGTCGATGTATGAACTTGATTGAAACCTTTTGGTAGATTCTAAGCAGTTTTTCTTGTAAATGAGGATTGGTCTTGTTTAGAAAGTTTGAGACGACCTTTAAGTCGAAAATGGACTCAAGGAAAATCATTTACTGAAACACTTTTTTTTTCTAGAATCGATTGCTTGATATTCCATTTTCATGGAAAAGGAAAAGCAAACCCTAGATTGACTGAGAAGGGATTAAGTTGTTAAATGTACCTTGTTAAGTTACATCTTGTTTTATCTATTTATATATCGGTCGATGCCGAAGGTCAAGAATCCCTAATCTGGTAATGTTCATGTCTACCATATTGAAAAGAGATTTGTTACTAGTCGGCAATGTTTTACCTTAGGTAGGGAAAACTATCCTTTGGGCTACAATTTGACTTGAAACATAAGTCGCAAGCTTCGGGTTTAGTAGGCATGCAAGAGATACTATTAATGGATAAACAAACATAATTATTATACTTGTTGGTCACAATTTTCTCTTAGTTATTACTTATTGAAAGTAAGGAATCTCAAATGATTGCAAGGATGCAAGGGATACCTAAGAATGGGTAATCATTTCATAAGGATTATGGAGTGACAACAGTGTCGGGTGAGTCCACTTAAATCATAAAGACTAGGTTTGAGTTGGTCAAAACTCTTTAGTTAAACCTTAACTTAACCTAGAGATGGTATTTATTATATTAAGGCATTGAGATCGTTATTTAGATCGTGATTGAAGGGTCAAGTGCCCTGACTATGTGTAATTATTCCTACTTGCAAGAAGTGATTTAGATTCCTAGATTATATTGCTTGACCTGGGTAAGGTTATCATCTTAGTCGTAATTAATCTATATATTTTTATTATGAGACAATAAGTCGTGGACCTTAGATATTGCAATGATGCAATGAGAGTCCTCATAAAGAAAGAAAGTTGAATAGGTCTATAGCTTATAGATAGTGAAAGAAAACATGTATGGGTCGGGAAGACTAAATTGTTGAAATCATCATGACGTCATGAGTTAAACATAGTTTACCAAGTCACACTGTAGGAATATGATACTATCCAAGTCGAGTTGGAGTGGGTGAACATTACGACAACGTTCATTGCGAACGTCAATTTATATTGAAAACTATGGCCATAGTAATGCATATGTCTCTGCATGCATTGTCATTTCACTGTATCTGGATTGCACATCCTATCAGGAATCATACTTAGCTAGAGGGTATCTAGGGTTGTATGATAGATAGAGTTGTGTAAGATACAACACTATGTACTCGGAAAGGCAAATAACCACTGGTCACCTTGGTCTATACTTCTCGTGAAGGGTAGGGCCACTTCCGGTTGGGAAGGAGTGCGGGAGACCAACGGTCTATGGTTGGAGGTAAATCACTGGAAAGATACTCTCTCTCTCTAGCAGAAGACATGCCGAGGCTTGCGATAAAGATGTCAGATTTGTGGATGCAGTATATCTCTGAGACTTGTGTTTATTGAGACTAAGTAAAACATTATCTGATTCAGGTATTTATAATTGATTTATTTTGTAAACATTATTCTTGAGAAAGACAATAAGGTTGATTGTATTTGTAATGAGATATCTTGTAATTGTAGTTACTCGACTATATGTTGAATAAAAGAAAAATTTTCTCTATCTCATTTTTACCTTGTAAATTTACTTTATGGTGAATTTTTGGTTTTTACTATGTTTTTAGAACGTGGATGTTACAGGTTTCATGATGTTCATGATTCAGTGCAGTAACTAGGGATTCATTTGAAGTGATACAAAATTATTTTACCCTTTTGGAATCATGATCATGTATGTCTGCATCTTACCATTGTGTAAAATATAAAATGAATGTATCTTATGAGAATGTAAATGCTACCATCTATGGGTGCATGCGCAAGATATATGATTAGCTTAATTAGAGGCCTATGCAGTCAGTTTGCCTTCACTTAGTGACAATTTTGGGGGTCAAGTGTACATTGGGTATGGCTGTGAATGTTTATTTGTGTTCCATTTCATGCCTCTAGGAATATCCCTCCTGGGTCTAGCTGAGCCCGAAGTGTAGGAGAGCATACCCACTCTTACAGTTGGCCTTTAACCATCCTTAGTCTATTGATGAACCTCTGTTCTATCTTCTTGATGACATCCCCTAGCCTAGAAGATAAGAACATACTCTAGGATTTTTGACCCATGGTTTTTGGACCCAACAAACTACATATAGATATATCCTACAAAAGGATTTGGAAAAGATTAAAATGATTTCAGATGCTTAACCTTAGACAATCACTTCTATATTGCAATCCATTGTTAATCAAAAGCAGGAAATTTTATTTGACTTTAAGGAGCTTCTACATGCTAGTGTTATTCACAATCATATTATAGTGGGTTATGGTGATTTGAAGATGAAGCATTCTTTAGTTGATAATTGATATAGCTTGAACATGTGTAGTGAGGATTTTTTATAGAATCTTTAGGAGATGTCAAAGTTGGAAAAATTAGAAGTCACAATAAAAAGGATTTGATAATACTAGTTGATAATTTATGGGCATTATTACTCTTCTTATTTATTTAGAAATATTCATTATTGATACACTATTTCATGTGATGCTAAAGCATTTACCATATATATATTATTAGGGTGTTCATTGATTCATAAAATGAATGTAGTTCCATCTACTTTACATCAAAAGGTGAAGTTCACATATGGGAATAGAGTTTATGCTATTCATGTAGATGATCATCCATCAGTCATTGCTAGATGATTGAGGAACCTAAAGTTATTATTACTCAAAATCAATCAACAAATGCAACACATAAACAATAAGAATAAATTCACAAAGAGGAAGATTCCTTAAAATGGTAATTCTACTCTTGGAGATGATTGGGTTACATTGGATTTTACACCTTATTTCATGGGCAAATATAAGATAGATATTAATGACTTTAATATTCCATTGTTACACATGAAACCATCTACATATGATTAGATGCAACCCAAGAAGAAAGATACTACTAAGGATTCCAAAGTAGCTTGTGTACATGTGATAATGAATCACAGACTAGTACTTCCAATGCATATACTTTGAATTCTTCTACATCATTTGAAAATACATGCAGTCCTAGATGTAGAATAATGCACAAACTTGAATACAAAGAAAAAAGACTAGATCTTGAAACTAGAGGGCTAGGGTTGATTGAGAGCCAAGAGTGTATGAGAAGCCAACAAGTAGAATGATATGATTGGTGCACATATTTAGGGTAAGGATTGATAAGATATGGAGGGTAGAGATTCACTAGATTTGAATAGAGGGATAGGATTGAAAAGGGGATTTTTGGAGCCATGTGCAAGGTTGACTTGGCTAATTTGGATTTGGGAATGGAAATGATAAATTAGTTGATTAAATTAGGTTATTTAATCAACTAATGATTGAGGGGGATTTTAGTATAATTAAATAAATATTATGTATTTATTTAATTTTTGGGGGAATGATGAGAGATTACCTAATTCAATTAGATAAATACAAATTTATTTAATTAAGGATAGGATTTTAGAAGAAGGGTCGACTTGGTTAATTAATTAAATAAATAGTCAAAATTTATTTACTTAATGTTGGAAGAAGGGTTAGATTTATTAATTAAATAAAGCGATTTATTTAATTAATATTAGGATAACAACTATAATGGTTAATTAAATAAATATGATTTGTTTAATTAATGCTAGAAGGGGAGATGCAAGATGAATTAGGTGATTAGTGTGATGTTAGGACACAATGAGGATGTTAAGACACAATGAGTTTACGTTCCTAGAATTACCATATGAGTGTTGCATTGCTAGTTATTAGTGACTTATCATTTGCATACACAAATAGGCATTAATAAACATTGAAATATACAAACTACATTACACATATCATTGGATAAAAGGGGTAAATTACATATACATATATCTCATGTAAAAAATATAATCATATACAAAATGCTCTAGGGAAGTATCCTAGAAGAAGCTTATCCTACCTCGTCCCTTCCCTATCTAATTGATCCTATGGACCTCTTGCTACTAGGTGAGTGTGTCTAACTATGAAATCCAGTAGGAGACCTACTAATGGATACTCTCTCCTTTGGTCATTTAATCTTCTCTTGCAAGCTAACATTCTTTGCCTAAGATGCCATCAACTACTATAATAGATCCATCTCCATAATATTACCCACAGGTGGGGGAATAGATGCACTCTCACTTGTGTCCCTACAAGCTCTCATTCCAATCTCCCAACCTCATCCTATCATCTATCCCTCTTTTCCTAAATATCACCATGCTTAACTGCTACTCTATGGTAGGTTGTGTGAGCCAAGCTCACTAGATCAAAAAGTGAAGAAAAATAGTTAGCTTATGTGTGATCCCTATCAATTTGATTAGGTGAAACAATTGAGGGACCTCTCATGAGATATTCTACCATGGATGTCTATCAATCTCACATAGTCACCCATGCCACCTATGCTCCTTGTATAACACACACATGCCATACTACATAAACATGCAAGTTATTTTATCATATATTCCATATATTGCTACATATCTAAGCCATTAAGCTACTAGTACTCATCCTCCATTTGACACAATAGAGTTATCTCCAAGGGTGCTTCTCCCTCTTTCATATCTCTTATATCCTATCCAACTCTACCTACATCCTCCTCTAGCTCTTGTCCATGCACAAGTGTGTCCTTTATATTTCCTCCTATGACCACATATAGTGGATACATTGGTACAAGGCATGCCATGTCTCACAACTCTTTCCATGTATTTGTCACACTTGTGTGTCATCCACCACAATGGTCTCTACATCCTCATCCTACTCATCGTCTATAGGGACTTAAGTGGTGAATGCTAGATGATCCATCTTACTTGCCTAGAAAGGTGACCTCTAGCACTGCTTCCTATATAGAGGGCCCTAGGGTGAACCATTTTCTAGATGCTAAAATATCAGATAAATCTCTCATGGGGAAATTGCTCTAGTATTGTGACATCATATAACTAAACCAACATGAATAAATTATCCTCTCCAAATATCTCCTATCCTTGGGCCATCCCCTCAACCTCTATATGACTACCTTGAGTGAATATTTATGGCTAGTATATCTAGTGTCCACCTCTCCAATATGTGACCTACAAGCCATCTCCGAAGCCTACTTATGTTCAACACAAATATGCAAGGAAAATCAAATCTAATCTCCTCTAAAAACCCAATAGGCCTAGTGATAACATTATACTCCTATGCCCATCATTGTATAGGAGTAGTCGCTATGATACACCTCCCACTCTCACAAAAATACTAGTGTATGTCATGATATAAGTCTGTGATCATGGACTTGGCCTAAGAATACATAGTGTCATGGTCCTCCATGTCTTTCAATACACATATCAAACCATAGCCAAGGGTCAATCCGTTATTGTTTGGTACACAAACCATAGCCAAGGGTTGAGCCCTTGCCATATGATACTACCAATACTACCAAACATCACAATAATCCACTTGTGCACACATCTCCTTGAATTAGATTTTCTAGTGGTACCCCTATACTAGACCTACAAACCTTGATCCTGATGTGTAAAAGGAATAAGCCCCCATTTTAACATGTTGGTTCATCTTTTGATTATATGATACATGCCTATCTCTCACTGGAAACATGAGGATCCTCCACACATCCCCTAATATAATATTTATTTCCCCATGGGGCAAATAAAATGTGCATGTATTTGAGTCCCACTTTTCAATTAAGACAATTAACGTCCTGCGATAATATGCAAATAAAGGAATATCTAACATGCATAGTAGGCCCACTCTCTCCAAAAGAGTTATCTCAGCATTTTTTATTTGTCCTCGCGATCATAAGGTCTCTAACATGTAGTTATGTGCCTACTCACATGCAGCAGTCTCATCTTGCATCCATATAAATCTAATTTGTGCACTAGGTATCCATCATATCTAATGTGTAGGCATAACAACACTACAAATTTGATCAAATTAAAAAATTTGACAATTTTGATTCTATGGTGAGGGTCATAGTTTTGAGATTAGAACTGTGGGTTATGGTTGACACTTCTAGGTCATAATTATAGATTATGGGTCATAAAAAAAAATGATCACAACTATGACTATGCGAAATCAACCACAAAATTTTCTACACTAATTTTGCATTTTGATCATTTTCTAAAAATATTATTTTTTACAAAAAATGGGTCACAATTAGACTTATCAACTTAGGTGCCTCCCCAGTTGTTGTTTGACAAGTACCATGTCAACTTGGTGGTCCATGAATCCTCATCTATGTGTAATGGTGGATCATCTCTAGTGCTCTTGCACAAGGTTGATAGTGAAAATGAAATTACGTTTTCACCTGACCTCCTATTTTTTACAGTGAAGGAATATTTCTTCTTACTACACCTTTTTCTGAACTTGTGCCCTAATTCCTTGTACACAACACAATATATTATTTTTTGTGATGATATACCCTTTTGGACATAACATTTAATTACTTTTACATTTCAACAATATTTTTTACAAGGACATTTATTTCATTGCTTATTCCTCTAGATAACATATAGATTGGGGATACACACTATTATATAGTTTTGGGGATCACTTTTATAGATATAAATTGCCATACAAATTATGGTTTTTCTTTTATTGATACAGATTGCTATACACATTTTGGTATCACTTTTACCAATACAAGCTATACATATTTTGGGTTCACTTTTCCCAATACATTTATTGTTATTCATCTTTTGGCTTAGAGCTTTTATCAATATAGATTGGTATATAGATATCAAGGCACATATTGCTATACAAATTTTGGGGTACAAATCTATATACAACTTTTGGTTTCTTTTTCATAGGCATAGTTTGGTATACAATTTGTGGTCTCATAGTTATAATTATAGATTGGTATCTAGATTTTAGATTCTCTATTGTGAAAATTCAAAGTTGTGTCATATTTTTATAAAGGAAACAACCAACACTGATCTAACTTTTTAACTTGAATCACTACAAAATGGCGTATATGTTTTGAATTTTAAAATGATGTAAACTAATAAAATATATATTTTTAGTGTATTTTATGTTTGTATTTTTTTAAAAAAATTAAAAAAATAATTTAAATGTAGTATTTTATAAAATTGACATTATAATTTAGTTGTTAATAAAATGCTGAAAAATAAGGTTGAATGGGACATCGTAAATTTCATTTATTTTCCTTCTATATTTTTTTGTGTATTCATAACTCAAAAATTTAGTGCATGGATTAATTTTTTCCTCAATTTGATAAATATATTTTTAAATAAAATTTGGAAGTTGTGTGTAATGAAAACATAACTGTTTCGATGAGACGTCAACTTTTGTCTTGATTATTTAGCCAAAATAGGAAAAAAATTATATCATCTTGATAAGGAATCTCTCCTCTAGTGAATCATATTTTTTTCAAATTTTTTTGATAAACTTTACTAATTTTTCTTGAGAGGACAATCAACACCATATTTTGGTGTCAATGACCTACTTTTAGTAGAAATAAAAAATAAAACATAAACACTAATTGAAATGTTTAAAAAAAATATTTTTTCAAACTAGACTTATGTATTTACAAAATGGTATTTTTAGGTTCTTTTAAAATGATTATTTGCATGAGTAGGGATTGTTAGAACATCAAGTTTTTGAAATAATTTCATTTTTTTGGTAAATGAGCCCAAAGTGATGCTACATGTGTTTTTAGTGGATGGTTCCAATTGGAAAAGTTGTGGCCTAGATCTAATTTAGCTAGAATGAATCCAAATAGAATATAAGTTTCACTAAAATTGACTTTTAGTTAGAAATATTTAAATTCATTTATGCTAATAAATTGGCCTAAAGTGTGACACAACTTTGAAATTTTACCCATTATAAATTGGTATACAACTTTCAAGCTCTCTTTTACACATTTAAGGGTTTCTATTCTGCATGCAACTTCATAATTCATATTATTTTGGTTTATTTATGAGGGATGATGCTCAACACACACATCTTACCTCTTACCCCATGTTATTTCTCTTGCATAATCATATCTTAAATGACCCATCTCTATGCTTACATGCTTATATCCAAGGCATTGGCTACCATTATTGATTCTTTGTCATCACACATGGGGGCAACATTAGGGGAACCTTATTGCCTTTTCCTACATATTCTTTCATGATTACATCTTGACACACTATCTAATGATTGTACATTATGATATCTATTACACTAAATTATATGTTTATTGACTTAACATGATCATATCTTTTCACATATTACTTTTATCTTCTCCTCAAATCCATTGCATCACTATGTATGTAATCCATTTGAGGGGCATATTATATCATTGATGTTTTTCATGTTTATGGTTACAATGGATCTCTAAGGGTCCTACATCGCACACTTATGGTTACAATGGATCATCAAGGGTCCCCACACTAAGCATGTTTGGTTATAATGGCTTAATAGAAGTTCTACACCATCTTTCATCAATGGGAGCTTGGTTATAGTGGTTCATTCATGGACCTTAAACCACTTCATTTACTGGTTATGATGGTCCATTCATAGATCCTACTTCATCCTTTTCTTCATTTGGGAGCATGGTTATAGTGTTCCATTCAGGAATCCTACACCTCTTTTAAATTTACACATTGATTGTTAATGGTGCCAAGCAAATTTTGTGATGCTATTGATAGAATTTGATGCACACAGGTCTAAAGAAAAAGGTATCATCACATGGAGTTTGAATGGAACATCATCCATATCCATATCCTTTATAAATGTGCTTTCCATGTGCTTTCATGTTGGTTGGTTATTTACTTTGACATGCATGATTCAAGGTAGTTCGTGCATGCAAGTCAAAGTGGGGGCAAAATGCAGAGGCTAAAAGTGCATCACTAGTACTTTTGCCTACTCATTTTGGACTCTCTTTGACCTTTATCCCTTATGTAGTAGTCTAGTACTAAATTTGTTTACTTTTATGCAAGAGTTGGCATTCAGACTATACCTAATTAAACTAGATCCTCCATTCCTTAGTGTATCCAAATCCCATCCTTAATCATCATGTTCCTAGTCTTGGGTCATGACCATCTATGTGGCCCTAAACTTGGTTCAGGACCACAAGTGCTTCCTTGACCACTAATTTCTTAGAAATTTAAAATTAATTATGGGCCCAAGTTGACTTAACCTCAAATAGTCATTACTTGTCGACTTAAGTGCTAAATATTCAAATTTGAATGCTAGGGTGTTGTATAAAAGGACAAAATCCCTAGGTTGTATTTAGATCATCTAGCACCACATTGTTCATAAAATGAATATGAGCTCATATCACATTATCATTATCACTTACAATTAAAAAAAATTCTAGAGCAATCATTGCATTAACATATACATGTACAAGGATAGATACATAGGCATGTTGCATTATGTTTGGCATATTGCAAGTTTGTTTAAACATGATTGAATCGATTCATAAGGTGTGGCTCTAATCAAGACAAGTAACTAATTCCTCTATTTGATAGCACATCCTACTAGTACTTTTAAGCACCACCCAGTCCAAATACACACATGCAAACAAGTTTTTAAAGAAAAATGACACAAGGATCAAGGCTATCATTTAAGTTTAGGGCCACAAATGCAAGGATTAGGGTTGCCCATGTGGGTTTGACCTATGACACAAAATTGTTCATTTTCCAATTTGATAGAGCTTTATTGATTCAATTCTAATAGTCAATTTTTGAGATAGATCATAATACCTATATATTACAATAAAATACTCCTTGTCATACATTGAGTTAAAAACATATATCCTGCTTTGTCAATTTTAACATTTATTTTAGAATTTGTTTTTATGCTTTATCTAGACTCAACTCATTTATCTTATTTTTTAGTGGTGTCATTACTAGTTACAATGTTAATTGACTATTATTGTATATGATAAAATTTAGAATAAAATAAAGACAAATGCATATAAATCGCTTATCATATTCTACATTGACCTACACTTCTAATTGAGCTAAGATTACATAAAGGAGTGAAACCAACAAGAGATCTCGCCATGCAACCTTGTTTCCAAGAAGGGATTTACTTCAAGATTGGTGTTGTAGTTGAAGTAGGGATGTGGTTTCTCACTTGGATAGCATAACCTTGTATTTCAATAATATTTAAAAATGTCCATTTATAGATTTGGATGAGGGATAGTGGATGGATGAGACTAGATCTTGAAATTGGAGGGCTAGGGTTGATTGAAAGCCAAGAGTGTATGAGAAGCCAACAAGTAGCATGCTATGATTGGTGCACATATTTAGGGCAATGATTGATAAGATATGGAGGGTATAGGTTTGCTAGATTTGAATAGAGGGATAGGATTGAAAAGGGGATTTTTGGAGCCATGTGCAAGTGTGGAGCCTTGTGCAAACCTTGAGCCATGTGCAAGGTTGACTTGGCTAATTTGGATTCGGAACGTGGAAATGATTAATTAGTTGATTAAACTAGGTTATTTAATAAACTAAGGATTGAGGGGGATTTTAGTATAATTAAGTAAATATTATGTATTTATTTAAATTTTGGGGGAATGACAAGGGATTACCTAATTTAATTAAATAAATGTGAATTTATTTAATTAAGGCTAAGACTTTAGAAGAAGGGTCGAATTGGTTAATTAATTAAATAAATAGTCAAAATTTATTTAATTAGTGTTGGAAGAAGGGTTAGATTTATTAATTAAATAAAGCAATTTATTTAATTAATATTAGGATAATGATTATAATGATAATTAAATAAATATGGTTTGTTTAATTAATGCTAGAAGGGGAGATGCAAGATGAATTAGGTGATTAGTGTGATGTTAGGACACAATGAGTTTACATGTCTACAATTATCATATGGTGTTGCATTGCTAGTTGTAATGCCCACCCTAGTGTGTGCCTTGTGTGCTTTTGATTCATGTGTTATATGTTGTTCTGAGTGTTTATGATTGTATTATGTGATTATTATGCTTTGATGCATTGCATTGAACTTGTCGATGAGGTCTATGGTGCCATCGAGGGGTTTTGAGGGTGTATTCTACATGACCATTGAGGTGTTTCCAATGGCATTTGGCTTTATTATTTGGCTTTCCAACTATGCATTATGGATTGCATATGTTGTGTTCATGTGTGTTAGATTATTGTAGTGCTTCAGCTTCATTGTTTTCAACTGTGTAATATGTTGGATAAATGTGATGTCTTCAGTATGATTATGTTAGTTGATTTATGCATATATGATTTTATGATGTCGATTGATTGTCGACCCATGTTTATGATGCTTATGCAATATTATGCCACGTTGAGTATTATGATGTGCTTCGACTATTTTATGTATGGAGCAGGTATGCCTGATGGTTTACTTGAGTGTTTAGGTAATTACAGGTGTTAACTAATGTGGGAAATGTGGAGAAGGTTGACATGGCGTGTGTTTCCTTAGCATTCTTGCACTTTATTTTAAAATATTTCAAAAAACGTGTTTTTTGTGTTTTCAGATTAAATTAATGATTTTAATTTAGAAATTGCTATTTTTGCTTTAGCGAAAATGTTTGTTGCATCATTATATACTTGTGGAACAAATTTGAGTGATTTCATTTAAATTCTAAAATTTGATATTTTTCCGTAAAAAGGTAGAAATTGCATTAAATGAGGAAACTGAATGCCTATTATGGCATGTTTATACTTTTCAGAATGAGATTGAGTTAAATGGAAATAACCTATTTGGAATAGTTGAGTTCATTCAACTAACTATTTCCCTATCTATTTGAGTGAATTATTTGGGTGTTTTAAGTGAAAAAGGGTTTATTAATGTGTTATTTGAAATGCCTATTTGATTTGCAAAATAGACATTCAATTATTTAATTGTTGAATTAAATGATTTAGTTGTGCAAATGCTATAATTTTGAATTGATTGATTAAATCACTTAAAGGATTAATTTATTACCAAAAAAGGGATAGTGTCTTTGGAGGAATAAAAGGAAAAAGACATGTATTTTTCATTATTCTTTTTCTCTCCAAAATTTGTTCTTCTTTGTTTGAAACTCTCTTACTTGAAAAATGGATATCTGATTGCTTGGAAGGAAGTTTTGCTTGGAATTGCTTGGATTTTGGATTGGATTCAAGAGCTTGGTGTTTGCTTGTTGTGTGTGGATTGAATCTAACATTCAACCTCATTCTTTTCCTTGGATTTTGCTTGTATTGGAAGGTAAGTTTCTCCAATCTTGTCATTTAAATTATTTTATTTTGTTTCCTTCATGCCACACCATCTAGAATGGTTGAAGATGGCTTTACTTAGTTGTAGGAAGCTTAGAAAATTTATTTCAGTTATGTATGCTTTTATTTTTATGTATTTTCATTTTCAGAAACATGAAAATACGGACAAAACCCTAGCAAATTTTCTGTGGAAATCCCCAACTCATTTTTATTGCATATATTGGTTGTTGGGCATGTTATCTATAATGGATAGTTGTCAGATCATCTATAGCTATTGAAAAACAAAAGTTAGAAAATTGGTCAAACTTTGGTCAAGGTGCCAAAGAGAGCTCCAATGGAGTTTTTAGGGCCTTATGGTTATTTTGCACTGTTAGAAAACATGAAAACTGAATTCTATGCATTTTCTTTATGATTTGCTTTGAGGGATGAGTTGACTCCTTCATATTATGTGATTCTGCATCTTATGAGACTGTTATTTTTTTGAGACATTTTGGTGTATTGAAATCCGTGCCACTTATTGCTCTATTTTTGAAAACCTAAAAATTGCTTTGTATGCATTTCCTTGATGTTTTAGTTTGTGGGATGAGTTGTCTCCCAATTAGAATGGTATTTTGCATCTTTTGAGAATATGTTGTGTTTTTGTCAAAATTGTGATTTTGTCACCTCGAAATCTGTGCCATGCCCAATTGGTCAAATTAGTGCTATGGGTGTCTAGGAAGAGGTCTAGGGGTAGGAAAGGAGTGGCTTCCATTGTGCACCACGGCCCAAAGAGGTCGTTGGAATTTATCGAATGGAAGTTTTAATCAAGAATAACATTTAAACACATTGGGTAATAAAATTTAATAATAAGATCATCTACACCAAACTGCATGTGCTGGTGAAGTGTTCGCCTTGCTTGGGTTTGGGTGTAAAGAGCAATCTTTGGTGTAGTGTCCGGTTGCTATGAGGAGGTTATGCCCTCATGTTCTACCGCGAGGTGAGTATTGTCCTCGTTTAACACTCCTTGTCCTAACTACCTAGGTCTCTCTTCCTTCTTCCACCATCAGAGTTTGACTCGACATGTGATGTTTACCATGTGATTGTATGTGCATTGTGATGCCTGATTCATGCTTGTATGTGTCTATGATGGATTATGATTTATGCCTCTTTTGGTGTGCATTGAAGGTGATTATTTCCCTTATGCTTGAATGTTGTTATGTCATTCTATTATGTTTTGGCAAGTGTGCCATATGTTACTTGAATGCAATTGGATGGTAGTTGTACCATGTGTTGTTTATATGCATTGTATTGGTAGTTGTGTCATGTGTGTTGTGTGCATTGATTGGCATGTATTCCATATGTTGCTTGTATACCCTGGATATGTGAGATGCTCTTAGCGGGTTTGCCATGATCACCTTCTTCGTAGCTCGAGGGTTGCCTAGAGTTGTGTAGACATCTATTGCACTCGACAATGGCAATATGGTTGGGAGGTGAGCAACATTTCCCCATTGGTCCTTCATGATGATCTTCAGGTGCTGGATGGATTCCTTGATCTTTTTGCAGATGGTTTACCTTGTGCTTTGTGCCTTGTTGCACCTTGGAGAGCATGTTGGTTTTGGGTGGTTTATGCACTTGTATTTTATCATTATTGATTATTGTAACCTTTGTAATGTAGGTCTTTTGTGACCCTTGTAATAAGATGTAATTAATGTTTTGAGTTGATTTATGATGTTGGTTATGATTCAACATCTATTATTTGTCCTAGTGATCACAGGGTCTCTAACTTGTAGTTATGTGCCTACTCACATGCACAAATCTCATCTTGCATCCATATAAATCTAATTTGTGCACTAGGTATCCATCATATCTAATGTGTAGGCATAACAACACTACAAATTTGATCAAATTAAAAAATCTGACAATTTTGATTCTATGGTGAGGGTCATAGTTTTGAGATTACAATTGTGGGTTAGGGTTGACACTTCTAGGTCATAGTTGTAGATTTTGGGTCACAACAACAAAAAATGGTCACAACTGTGACTGGGAAATCAACCACAAAAATTTCTACACTAATTTTACATTTTGATCATTTTCTAAAAATATTATTTTTTACAAAAAATGGGTCACAATTAGACTATCAACTTAGGTGCCTCCCCAGTGGTTGTTTGACAAGCACCATTGCAACCTGGTGGTCCATGAATCCTCATCTATGTGGTATGGTGGATCATCTCTAGTGCTCTTGCACAAGGTTGACAGTGAAAATGAAGTTTCATTTTCACCTTACCTCCTATTTTCTATAGTGAAGAAATATTTCTTCTTGCTAGGTCTTTTTCTGAACTTGTGCCCTAATTCCTTATACACAACACAATATATTATTTTTTGCGATGATATACCCTTTTGGACATAGCATTTAATTACTTTTACATTTCAAAAATATTTTTCACAAGAACATTTATTGCATTGCTTATTCCTCTGGATAATATATAGATTGGGGATACACACTATTATAAAGTTTTGGGGATCACTTTTATAGATATAAACTGCCATACAAATTATGGATTTTCTTTTATTGATACAAATTGCTATACACATCATGGTATCACTTTTACCAATACAAGTTATACATATTTTGGCTTCACTTTTACCGATATATTTATTGTTATTCATCTTTTGGCTTAGAGCTTTTATCAATATAGATTGGTATATAGATATCAAGGCACATATTGCTATACTAATTTCGGGGTAGAAATCCATATACAACTTTTGGTTTCTATTTCATAGGTATAGTTTGGTATACAAATTTTGGTCTCATTTTTATAATTATAGATTGGTATCTAGATTTTAGATTCTCTATTTCAAATGGTATACAACTTTCAAGCTCTCTTTTACACATTTAAGGGTTTCTATTCTGCATGCAACTTCATACTTCATATTATTTTGGTTTAGTTATGAGGGATGATACTCAACACACACATCTTACCTCTTACCCCATGTTATTTCTCTTACATAATCATATCATACATGACCCATCTCTATACTTACATGCTTATATCCAAGACATTGGCTACCGTTATTGATTCTTTGTCATCACACTTGGAGGCAACATTAGGGGAACCTTATTGCCTTTTCCTACATATTCTTTCATTATTACATCTTGACACTCTATCTAATGATTGCACATTATGATATCTATTACACTAAATTATATGTCTACTGACTTAACATGATCATATCTTTTCACATATTACTTTTCTCTTCTCCTCAAATCCATTGCATCACTATGTATGTAATCCATTTGAGGGGCATCTTATATCATTGATGCTTTTCATGTTTATGGTTACAATGGCTCATCAAGGGTCCCCACACTAAGCATGTTTGATTATAATGGCTTAATAGAAGTTCTACACCATCTTTCATCAATGGGAGCATGGTTATAGTGGTTCATTTATGGACCTTACACCTCCTCATTTACTAGTTATAATGGTCCATTCATAGATCCTACTTCATCTTTTTCTTCATTTGGGAGCATGGTTATAGTGTTCCATTCAAGAATCCTACACCTCTTTTAAATTTACACATTGATTGTTAATAGTGCCAAGCAATTGTTGTTTGTGCTTATTTCAATTTTTATATTAGATGTTATTGATAGAATTTGATGCACACAGGTCTAAAGACAAAGGTATCATCACATGGAGTGTGAATGGAACATCATCCATATCCATATCCTTTATAAATGTGCTTTCCATGTACTTTCATGTTGGTTGCTTATTTACTTTGACATGCATGATTCAAGGTAGTTCGTGCATGCAAGTCAAAGTGGGAGCAAAATGCAGAGGCTAAAAGTGCATCACTAGTACTTTTGCCTACTCATTTTGGACTATCTTTGACCTTTATCCCTCATGTAATAGTCTAGTACTAAATTTGTTTAATTTTATCCAAGAGTTGGCATTTAGACTATACCTGAATTAAACTAGAGCCTCCATTCCTTAATGGATCTAGATCCCATCCTTAATCATCATATTCCTAGTCCTGGGTCATGACCATCTATGTGGCCCTAAACCTGGTTCAGGACCATAAGTGCATCCTTGACCACTAATTTCCTAGAAATTTAAAATTAATTATGGGCCCAAGTTGACTTCACCTCAAATAGTCATTACTTGTCAACTTAAGTGCTAAATATTTAAATTTGAATGATAGGGTGTTGTATAAAAGGACAAAATCCCTAGGTCATTTAGATCATCTAGCACCGCATTGTGCATAAAAGGAACATGAGCTCATATCACATTATCATTATCACTTACAATTAAAAAGCATTCTAGAGCAATCATTGCATTAACATATACATGTACAAGGACAGATACATAGGCATGTTGCATTATGCTTGACATATTGCAATTTTGTTTAAACACTATTGAATCAATACACAAGGCCTGACTCTAATCAATACAAGTAACAAATTCCTCTATTTGATAGCACATCCTACTAGTACTTTTTAAGCACCACCCAGTCCAAATACACACACACAAACAAGTTTTTGAAGAAACATGACACAATGTTCAAGGCTACCATCTTAGGTTCAAGGTTGTGCATTAAGTCTAGGGCCACAAACACAAGGATTAGGGTTGCCCATGTGGCTTTGACCCTTGACACAAAATTGTTCATTTTCCAATTTGTTAGAGCTTGATTGATGCATATCTAATAGCCAATTTTGAGATAGACCATAATACCTATGTTACAACAAAATACTCCTTGCTATACATTGAGATAAGAACACATATCCTTCTTTGTCAATTTTAACATTTATTTAAAAATTTGTTTCTATGCTTTATCTAGCCTCAACTCATTTATCTAGGTTGAAGTTAATTACTTTATTCAATTTGATTAGCCTAGATATTTAATATATAGAATATTTTTCTCTTCACATTTAAAATAAGTTGAAATAAATTTTAGAAAATATATAGGGAAAAGCCAAAATTTTAGGTTACCATTAAGCCAAACATTATTTTAGCATATGTGACTCTATTTATACAAGCATTGGACAAGAGAAGCAATTTTTCCATTTACTTTATATACTGTCTAAATAAGGCATGTATGGTTTTATCCTTCTTTACTTTGAGTCTCTAACATCTACTTTATAATACATCCTCTATTTATATTGAGAGGTGTAACCTATATTGACAACATTGACATGTAATGATGTAAGTCTATTCACAAAAAAACTATTGTGATGTAGACTCACACTTATTAATATGTTTTAATAAGCAATAAGATGCTTCACCATAAGATTGTCCCCCTATTGGTGGTGGCAATGGGAAAAACTCCATTGGCAATGATAAAAAGCTAAAACGTTCTGCTAAGACCTTAATTATTTAGTAGCATTTTTTTTCTAAATTTAAAAATACTTTTTTTTTATTGTTTGATCATTGTCATGGCTACCTTGAAAACACTAAAATAAGATATTCTTTTAATCCCTTAACTCAAAGTTAAGTATTAATACTTACATCTTAACATTGATCTTGCTACCAAAAATGATTGGCAATAAATTGAAGCATTTCATGTGAATGAGTATGTCACACAAGGGAGAATCAATGTGCCTTTCCTAAAATTATTCTCTAACGGATGATGTGATTGGTTAGAAGCTCGATAGAGATGAGTGTAGATTGATATAAATATGTGAAATATCATGTGCAAAAAAATCAATCATGACGTTTGTGAAAAAAGAGCCTTCAAGATATGGCAACCACAATCAACTAGTCGTAGGAAAAACTTGCCAAACAAAATGTTGACGAAGAGAGACTAGAGTCCTTGAAACTACAATAATGTTATGGATATGTTTCATATCGATTGACATTAAATTATTCTTTCTAATACCTTTCACTCCTTTAAAGTGATGTATATTATACATTTGGACGACTATCCAATACTTTATTAATTCTCAAGGGAAATTTTTGTGTCATATAAACACATTTTTTTAGATGTTGAATCAATATAGCACACATATATACTATTAACATAAGCTTTTTAAATCGATACGAATCAATATGTCACATAAGGGAGAATCAATATGCCTTTCCTAACATTATTCTCTGACAGATGATGTGATTGGTTAGAACCTCGATAGAGACGAGTGTAGATCGATATAAATATGTTAAATATCATGCAACAAAATCAATAAAGATGTTTGTGAAAAAAGAGCCTTCAAGATATGGCAACCTTAATCAACTAGTTGTAGGAACAAGTTGGCAAACAAAATGTTGACGAAGAGAGACTAGAGTCCTTGAAACTACAATAATGTTATGGATATGTTTCATATCGATTGACATAAAATTATTGTTTCTAATACCTTCCACTCCTTTAAAGTGATGTACATTATACATTTGGACGACTATCCAATACTTTATTAATTCTCAAGGGAAATTCCTCCGTCACATAAACATAAATTTTCTAGGTGTCGAATCAATATAGTACACACATATATATACTATTAACATAAGCTTTTTAAATATGTCATTTAAAAGATGTCGAAAAATATCAACCTCAAGACATTTATTAAAAGACACATACTAAAACTTATATCATATAAGATTCAATATAATATATACGAACACTATTAACACTATTAACATAAAGATCTTATATCTATATAATTAAAAAATGTCAAAAAATATCAACCTCAAAATATCTATTAAAATTTTTATATCATAAATTTAATATAGACACCAATTTCTCCATGAAGATGTTCACGGACACAGAGGAGAGGGGGTCCCTTTATAATGAGAAGGCATGTGGCAATTTATGTTAGGATGAAGAAGGGCTGTCCCATACATACATAATACACCCACCCTAGTCCCTTCCTTTCCCACTTGCCAATCATTAAAAATAAAAAAATTGTAGAAGCAAAAATTAAAAGGTGGCTGCTGCCTCAATACTTTACATTATCCCTCGCGGACGCCAAAATATTTCGTGAAGCAGATTAGAAACGAGGATAACCAGGGTTAAAGAGGAGTTAAGGTTGAGTCAAGCGGGCTCTCTGTCAGGTGTTGTGGGTGTGCGTGTATGTGTGAGTGGCGAGTGTTGTCGTGGGCGACAACATCTCATTATTCCTCTTGTAAGTTCTTGTGTTATCGGATTTGCTTTTCTCCTTCTCTGCTTTGCACTGTCGGAATAATTTAACGAAGAGGGGTTTCCGTTATTCAATTTTTCAGGAAATTGACAGATGCTATCTACAGGAGGCACAAGGAATACTACCCCACACAGGTCGCTTGCTGCAACAAACAGGGAAGGGAATGAAGACAGGATAACAGACAAGACTCACTGCAACAAACAAGCTTTTCACTGCCCCGAAACTGATCTGAAATACGTGGGTTTTCTCTCACAAATCTCACTTTTTTTAAGAAACGGAATTGGGTTCCTTTTTTGCTTTTGACCCCAATGAAAGAAATTAGAGCAATGGGTTATTGGCTGCAGTGAGTTTTAGCCATTAGTTTTGAAGTGGGCGTTTGCTTATACTCTGTTTGATGCACATGTCACAGTTGCTGCAGAGTCTGTATCTGACAGCAAGTAATTGATTTTAGGCTTGTGTAATGATGATTTTTGTAGAGGGCATTTTTTCTGTATGGAGTTCAGTCTCTGGGTTTCTGAGACCTGCGGAGACTGAATTGGAAAGTAGTTATTTATTGGTCTGAAGGTAGTTAATGTTTTTTGACCCTAGGATGTTCCCCAGGATTGAATTAGTAGGTTATGTAGGAGGCAATGCAGTGACAGTAGCTGTTTTAATGAATTCTCACATGGGTTTTTGCCCACAATTGACTTTATTACTATTTGGTAGGGATCGGCGTTTAGTTCGCTTTGGTAGTTTGATGTAGAGCATGGCTTCTGAGTAGGTGTCTCACCTGTAAAACACTGCCTTTAGCTCTAGGATTTGTTAATTCTTTTGTGTGATGGATGTTGAAGCAGGTTCTTTATTTGATTCAGTCGTATGCCGTGTTTCCAGGTCTGCAAGATGGATTTGCTGTGGATCTTCAGTCTGCAACATAGATTACATAGCAGATCATCTCCTAGAATGCCTTGTGCACAAGTTCTTCTTGTGGCCATCGTTTTAAAGTAGGTCTCTGCCTATTAGTAGTTTTGTGCATTTTTTGGATAGGAAGTGGGTCAAGTCATTGGAAAATATTGTGATCTTTGGTGGGTTTGTACATAAATAGATTTGTTCAGTAGCTTTGTGTCAAGGTTTCTGCATTAGATTGATAAAGCCATAAAGATCGCTGCCACTGGCTGTCACTGAAAGTACTCTTCCCCCAAAACTACTTAATTAGATAAATTGTTTCTCTCATAAGAGTTGTATATTTTAAAACAATATTAAAGAACGTCAAGATGACCTTTCCCCATAGTTTAATACTCCCCTTTATATGGTTAGCTGGAAATTTGGGACTTTCATTATTTCATGTGAGCCTTTGCTGGATTTTGTTTTACACAGAGTTTATTTGTAGGCTTTGCAGGTCTCAAGCGTTTTTTGTTTTCATTGAAGGGTTGGGGGCTGGGGACTATCTACTGAGAATTAGTTTCCATATATTTTCAAAAAGCCAGAGGAAGAGTGGTTTATTTGACCTTTCTAGTTAGCTTCCTGGATCAGGTGTTGTGTTTAGATTGTATGATAATGTTTGAAAACCAAATGGTTTATAAGCATGCGATCATCTAGACTCACCTGCATTCCAGTAGTGCATAAATTCTCAGAGCACCAGTAATGAGTTAGGAATATGGACCTTGCTCGTGCACTTGATAATGAGAGAATTGAGGTCATATTGTTCAGCTCATGTTGTCAATTTTGGCATTTTCCTTGTTCCATGGTTAGATAACTTAAACAACCTACTGGTCCATGGATTGGTCATTTGTGGTCCATAATTGCTTCAAGGCCTGAGAGCAAATTTCTGCTGCTGAGCACTTCTGGCATTTCTCACCATTGTGTTAATTGTTTTAAATTTTTTTTTTTTTTTTTTACCGGGGATTGGCTTCCAAAGCTATTAATTTAGAGTTGGTAATTGTCTGCAACAAATTGGGTTTTTTGGGGGATGATTCCTCTAGATCATGTAATATCTGTGATAGAGCATGGATTATGATTCAAGACAGTAAATTTGATGTTCATCTTTGCTCAGAATTAGTATTACATGCTTATTTTTGTGTGGTGAGTATTGTAGAGCATGTAGCAATAAATATGTGATTAGCTTTTAGGTCTTGGGATGTAATTTAGTATTATACCTTTCCTTCTCTGAAATTTATTGCAGAGCATGAATCATTGTGTACCCAATTGGGACTCGGAAAATGGAATTTTGCCTTCCCCAGATTTTCTTCCAATGACAAAGTCAAACTGGGATACTGCACAACAGAAGAGATCGTTGTTGTGAGTGAATTAGTTTTATTAATGGCTCTTAACGCCTCTTGAATTGTTTCCAGTTTCTCATTTATTCTGATTTCTTTTGCTTGTTTTCAATGATTGGTGCAGGCCAGATCATGAAATTGAAGAACTTCTGTGGGAAAATGGTCCAGTTGTGAATAAAGTGATTAAACGCCACTTGCCCAGCCAATTTTCTAGAACTCTGCAAAATGATGATGCTGTGTTGCCTGGAAAGCCTTCCCTTGCAGGAAAGGATAACGTTTTGGATTCGGTTGTACATGATATGACAACAGCCAATGCTAGTTCCATTCAGGAAGATGAAATGGCTTCATGGCTACATTACCCTCTTGATGATTCTCTGGAAAAAGAGTACTGTTCTGACTTCTTTGGAGGAATGCCTAGTACAAATGTGCACATGCTTAGAGAGTCACTTGGAGGACAGGTTAATCATGTACCTGCTGAAAAGGTTTCCAGTGTTCAGGTACAGAAGGGATCTTCTTTACCCAATGACTGCAATTCAGTACCATGGACAGGAGCATTTGGAAGTATGGTCAATCCTGCAAACACAGCAGGTTCAAGCAATATAGGAAAGGATTCTGGACCAAGATCAGTCAGTTCAGACAAGGCTATGGCTCTGGGCGCAGGAAGGGCGGCTGGGATGATAGCCCAATCTGGTACAGACACATTTGCCAAAGTCCGGACTGCCACTCAACTGCCAGTTTCCAAATGGCATGCTAATGTTCAACCTTCTAATAATTCAGAAGGTAACCAATCTCCTTGTCAAAAGACCACTACACAATCTGTTTCTCCTCTGGCAATGCCGCCTCCAAAAATGCAGACTATTGACGTAGGACCTATGAAGCTAGGTAGTAGATCAAGAGTAGTGAATTTTTCCCACTTTTCAAGACCAGCAGCCACAATTAAAGCAAATCTGCAAAGCATAGGCTCAGTTAGTGGACTATCAACAATAGGGATATCAAATAGATTAGACAAGTTAAGAGAGGATGGAAATGCACCTGCAGAACCCTCTATAATTGAATCAACCATTAGTGATATGACTACGATTACCTCAAGTACTGCAACTATTAGTCAAGTCCAGGATATTGGTTATTGTCATACTCGTCAAAATCCACCGCCAATTAGAAATTCTGACCTTGTAACATGTTCAGAAGATGTTACTGCTTCCAGTGCTAAAGCCCCAGAGCAAGGAGTAAGCCAAATTTCAAATGTTGGTAGAAGTTTGGCATCAGGAGGTTTAGAGAAATGTGGGGAAGTAGGTGATGTTCAAGAGCCTACAATTACTTCCTCCTCTGGAGGATCAGGTAACAGTGCAGGAAGAATGGGAAAAGAACCTGCCAATACAAGCAAGAGGAAGGGCAGAGATGCTGAAGAGTCAGAGTGCCAGAGTGAGGTAAGCAAACAATGCCTAATTTTCCATTTCATTCAGATATGATTTTTTGTAGCTGTTTGGGCAACCTTGCAATAGGGAATCTTGTTATAAATCCAATCTTTGTAGAGCACATATTATATGATAATTATTATTGTCAGGGCCACTTTCCACTTCCTGACAGTTTCAGATAAATTTAGTTGCCCTAGGATCTTCTGCTATTTTCCATCTCTTTCTTTTTCTTTTTACCTTATATCAAATCTGTTAAGTCGAATATATATGTAATAAAATTCAATGAGACTTTGGTGGTGCTTAAATTACCTCTCAGGGCATTCTATAGCATGAATTAGATTTTCTTCTATTTTATGACAGAAGAAAGTATCTATGAATTACACCCCTGCGTGAGGCGGCTTTTAGCATTATCTTTGTTAGTTCTTAAGTTGCTTCATCTCATGGTTTATCTATGTTTTCCTTGTTTAACGTTAAGTTAGGGCTTTCTTCTTTACATATCTGTTATCAAGCATAATTGACATGTTTCTATTGGGATACAAGCTGCGATTTTTTACATATTTTATATCTCTATACAGTTTAGGTTTATATCTTGAGTCAATGTGCACGATGCTTGTCTCATGTCTTTTATACGATGAATGCAAGCATTCCACTTTTAGATCTATTAGACCTCGTGAAAAAATACTGTCAGCTTTAGAGGCTTAAAGCTAGTTGGAGAGGATAATTCTCAATCTATTAGACATTATTGGAAAATCCAGTCAGCTTTAATCGATTAGGATTGCAGTTTAAAGGGAAGTAAATGAATTACTTGGTTGCAGGATGTTGAATATGAATCTGTGGATGCAAAGAAACAAGCTCCACCACGCACCACATCTAAAAGAAGTCGAGCTGCAGAAGTTCACAATCAGTCAGAGAGGGTAATTTGTTAAACCATTTGGAATAGGCTGGAATGTTTACTCTTTTTCAAATTTTTAATAAAAAATCCAAGACATGGAATAATCTTAATCTTTTTCTATTCATTGCCAACAGAGGCGAAGGGACAGGATAAATGAGAAAATGAGGGCATTGCAAGAGCTCATACCTCACTGTAACAAGGTTTCACTCGAAACTATATTGCAATATTCTTACCATTGTTTCTTGCATAATTTAAAGCATAATAAATGCCCAGAATTACCTCTCTTTGTAGAGGGGCACATGATTCATTTACATATTTGCTTCTTTGGTTGATACTTGATTGCGATTTCAGTCTGACAAAGCTTCGATGCTGGATGAAGCTATTGAATACTTGAAGACACTTCAGTTGCAAGTACAGGTAAAGAGTTTGTTAGAGTTTAAAGCAATTCTTAGGCATCTTAACTGCATTAGGTATTGTGCATCAAATTTGTTTTCTGCATTTGAACAATTGTTTGTCTTCTCACATTGCAGATTATGTCAATGGGAGGTGGAATGGGTATATCTCCAATGGTTTTTCCTGGAGGCATGCAGCATTTTCAAGTACCACAGATGGCACATTTGTCTCATATGGGTATGGGCATGGGCATGGGCATGGGCATGGGTTATAGCATGGGAATGCTAGATATGGGTGCTGGTTCAGTTCGGCCTGTTATGCCACTACCTCCAATGCACGTATCAGCACTTCCTGCTTCTACAATTCACTGTCCAGCAGCAATGCCGATGTCTGGAATGCCTGGACCAAGCCTTCCATTACCTAGGATTCCTGGAACAGGATTACAAATATCCGGTCTCCCTGTATCAACACTTCCAGTATCTGGTTTATCTGGAACAGCTCAGCCTGCATTAGGGTCAACCTCAGCAGCAAACCCTACCGATTTACAGGAACAGTTGCAGAATGCAAATGTAATAGATCCTTACAAGTTTTATCTCAGTCGTCCACAGATGCAACTGTCTCCCCAGGTTGGTTTTGTGAATGGATAACCAATCATTTTTGTTAATCTAATAGTATAAATTATTTGGTAAATTATACCGAGGGGTTTATTGTTTGGATGTAACTTTATTTTTGTTTTTCAATGAAAGTAAGGCATGACAGAGTAGACTATTGCCGTGTTTTTGTTTTTTAATTTCTTCCTTATTATATCAGGCCATGAATGGTAACTTGTATAACGTCCCAATGGCACAGCCTGCACCTCAGAATCCAACTCAGTCAAGTGGCAGGGGACTCCCCAATATGGAGCCTGGATCTGGCAATGCAGGAACGGCTGGTAAGCATAATGGGTGAAGTTTTAAAATGTTTGTAACTAGTTTTTAAATAGCTAGACTAATAGAACGAACTCTAAGTTATCTTTTTTTTGCATGATTGTACTTTCATTCGTTCATTTGTTTTCACAGGCAGAACACCGTTTCTTATTTGACATGATTTATGTGTCTATTGGATATATTGCAGGTTAGAGAAGGCACTTTTGATCAATATCAACAATTTTTTTTTTCTGGGAATGTTCAAACAATAGATGTGAGACAAGAATGCCCCTTCCTGCAAGTTAGCTCTTGAGTTTTCTGAGAGCAGGAGTGACAACAAAGCTGTCCTCGCCTTGGAGGCTTGTGGGGTGGTTGGCTCTTTGTATATTATTTTTGGTAAGCATTGGTCTTATATTTAGTTTTATCTTCAAAAGGTTTCTAGTGGCTGGAGATATAACTACAAAAGATCTACCTCCTGACTACAATAGCATCTATCAACCTTGCAAGTAGCACATCTGTAGTTGATCATGTCTATCCATTCTCATATGGTGGGGCTACCTTGGCAAGGGTTTAATTTTCTGTAATTATTCTTACAAAAGTTGATCATACCACGAGCTGAAGGATGTTTATAAGCTCTGAGGTATTTCAACTCATTCATTTTTGATAGGCATTTGTTTTCCTTTTAGGCATGAGAAAGGAGGCTCAAATTTCTATTTGTTTGGGAGCATCAGTTGAAGTGTTGGTCTGTGCTCTCAGTGCCGAAGTTGCATATTTTACTAAACCAAGTTCCAATAACAGACCCCTACTTTCAGCTCCTGGTTTCAGAAACGAGTTGTTTTATATTCCCGGTTCTTTTTTGAGGCCAATTTAAATTCGAGATCAAATCATTAACTAGTTTCAGTGATAATGTTTTCAGTAATGAATCTGGCCGTTATTGGGTTTCCTTAATTCCATCCATAAACAATGCCACTTTCAAGCATCCAATTACTTGTCTTAATCATCTGTGAATAACATTTTCTCAAGGACTTTTCTAAAACTGTGTATGAGTCTTGGAAGTGAGATTGTAAAACTTCATTGAAGTTTGCTCCAGTTGCTGTTTTGATTTGCAGTTTGTGGAGATCTAGAAAATATGGGTAGGGTTTAAAAGTCAATATAGACTTACAAGATTTTGTGAACAAAATTTACCAAAGCATGTTACGTTTCTGTATCTATCAAGTTACCTGTGATAACATATTTGGATTGCTTAAATTTGTTTTGGTGGGCGGAAATTATCTTTAGAGATTAGAATGTGCAACTTTGAAACGTACAATGCCTTTTTAAATGACAGCTTCTGTAACGATCCACTGAATTCACTGAGACGTAATTGGTACCTAATTGATTTCGGTATGGATGATTTTCATTTGGGTCAGAGAATTTCCTTGACCATGTATGGCCTCAGATCTGCAAGTATACTTTGATAATTGGCAAATTCAGTGGTGTTGCTCCATACATTGTAGGATTATCGATATAATTTCTGTAACATGTAACACCCATCTTTCAGCTGATAATGAAATATTTATTTAAAGATGCATGGGCTCATGGTTATGCCATTGAGCTTGGCATGGTATCTGTGGAATACATGTACCTCTCAACAATTTGGATAAGATAGTAAATCTGCGTGGCAGGAGGCTTCAATTCATTCTAGAAAGAACTAAACAAGAAATGCGTGCTTGGATCTGCAGTGGAATATCATTTTTGGTTATTGGTAATATCAGGAAAGGACAACATTTATTGGGAAAGTCAGGCCATGACTCCAACATATGCCAAATGTCAAACTGGCATAATTTAATTTCGGAGAACAGTCTTCAAGCCAAGGAGATTTGAATTGAGGGTTGTAAATTTCACGTTCAAGAGGATAGAGGTGTTTCTTCATTGTCTTTTGTGGACAGTGTGGTGGAAGTTTTATCAAAGGATTGTTTTAATGGTTTTATGTTACCGAGAAATAAAGATTCAATGCCCTTTTTTTTATTTTTTGTTTTTTGTTTTGAATTTCTTTCCAATATCTAGGAAAACATTCACCGAGGCCGGTGATACATGGGATGTGCTAAGCATTGTTATGGAAACGTATTTTTTCTTATATAGATGTGCATTGTTTTGGTACCATACTCTTTCTTATAAAGAGGTGCATTGTTATTGTAATGGTCCCCAAATCTTGTCCTACAATTTGTTTTGTTTTAACTTGGATTCAGGGGATTTATTTTTCAACTCTTGTTTTCAACGAACTTCTGACCACGGGACCGAGCTCACAACATTGTTCATTTCCTTAAATCTAATTCTCTTAGATGTAAATTTGGACATGTTATGATGTAATTTCAGATTGCTATAGGCTTTTTACAGAAATGTTCCAGGCCTGAAATTGATATCCAATGAAATTTATTTTCTTTTTCTCAACATAAAAGTCAAATGAATACTTTTTTGTTCCAGGGAACTTTTTTTTATCAATCAACTACAGATTAATAATTTCAATACAAATGAGTAGAGAACATTGCAGGTCAAACCATTTTCTGTAGTATTATAACAGAATAATCATCTAACATCCGCAACACATATAACAATGAGAAGTATGTCTTCAACACCAAATATAATGATGTGTAAGTGTGACATAAATTTCACTTCTTAAAGCAGAATCAATGGACATGAAACCTTAACATGCAAAATATTCCTCAAGAAACACAATGCAAGTTTTCTTAATAATCACAGATTCTTAATCTCTACACGATTCTTTTTTCATTATACTCTAAACAGAGATGTAATACATATATTCAAGTACATCATTACTTTTGCCTTGTTTACAAATTCTCAACATCAATCAAAGCATTGAATCCACGTCACACGACTCTTAAAAACAGATTTATGCATCGCTAGTAAGACTTTCAGAACCAAGAAGGCCTCGTAGCATTACAGAAGCTAGTGTAGGTACGAATAACATAAAATAAGCCCATCATATGGACCAGCACCCTACTCCCTTCACAAGGTTAAGGTAGATTAGCCCAAGACAACATCACGATAGGTGCGAATGCACAAAAAACAGAACTAGATCATAGAAGTGTAATATGTTTTATAGACAATTGTATTCTTAAGCATTATCCACACAAGATCCCATCTATCAACTAGATCAAGATATACTACATTCTCTCTCTCTCTATCACTCTCACACACATCAAGATATGCTACATTCTCTCTCTCTCTCTCTCTGTCACTTTCACACACAGAGACACTTGAGTAATATTCATCTTAAGTCACAACAACATGCCCATGGTTCTATCAAAAGTCATTAGAGGAGAGGATTAACCTCTATCCTCCACGACCATTGTTTTAGTAATCACAAGGTTATTCAAGCCACTTGCTCACAAAGTACATGCAAGTCAAATATCTTTTCCACCACAATCTCATTCATATGTGCAAACAATTATTGGCAAAATAAGTATATAGATTCATACCATAGTGACCCAAAGGAGAGTTCCAAGCCTCCATCTTTAACCATCACCAATGGTGTGAATTCACCACTATCATTCTAGTTAACCCAAGCTACTATAAGGTAACAACTTTAGTAGCTAAACACAATATGTTGCAAGTACAAATGACAACAGTCATAGAGAAGGTATGTTCTAATGAACCCAAAGCTAAGCACGAAGCTTAGACATAGTCAATTCATAGTAAAAAAAAACTCTAAAGAGCCTAGCACTGTACAAAACTTAATGATCCAAGAGCCTTTTTAGTTCAATTGTAAGCTTGCCACAAATAAGATTTCAACTTTTATATAATAAAAACCCTTTAATAGGTTCAAATTATTGCCTATAACATGAATCATAGAATAATTGAAACCATATCACAAGAATGGTAGTAAATAGCTTCCAATATTCTTCAACAACAGGTCAAATGGTTAAATGTACTGCTTGGATCATAATGATTCCAAATTAAATCAAGGACCGTAGTCCAAATAAATGGAGAACACTACAATAAAAATTTTAGATATAACAACCCTTGTTATGAATGCAATAGTAATCATTTAAGGGCTTGGACATTGCCTACCATAAACCTTGAGTCTATAGATAACTCTCACTCACATCTCAAAGAAAATCAACACATTTACTACAATGTTGTCAATAAGGATTCAATCACTACCCAACTTGGCTTTTAGCATAATGGTTAGAAATCTTTGCTTCAGGGATGGAAAAATTAACAAAAGTCCTAAAGAAATACAACTTTACCATGAATGTAACAATTTTTCCAAGAAAAGGTATTCGTCAAATCTCAGTGACCTAAGAGTCTAACCAATCTAGTATTACCCATAATCACAATGGAGTAAAAAACCCTAGTTCAATAAATGGACACTTTCAATACGAAACTTCTAAGACAAACTACTTTCAGCCAAGGAGATAGCAATTAATGGACTCATAGAAAGGGTACTCTCCAAGTCACAGTGACATCAAGAGTCTACCACTCAACTATGTCTAAAATAAGATAACAACCTTAAGACCATAGTAATATTATTGTCTAGAGAAAGATCACTAGAATGGATATAAATACATATTGGTAGAGAAGTGTAATGGTCAACCAACAATGATAGCCTAGGATCCCTATTCATTAGTGTAGATTATACAGGATAGTTTAGTTTCTAACTTGATAAACAACTTATCATTAGGGTTTACTCCCAAAATGATATTTGGAAAATAGAGCTACGAATACCAACAACCTTTAGGCTAGTGCATGAAGGAACGTGTTCATGCTTAGGTATAAATATTCTTGTTCATACACTTGCAACCTAAGATAACAATATATACATATAAGCACTCTAAGCCTTCTTTACCACATCTAAACTTAATGTAATTGTATATAAAATCATAAATTGTATATACTACCACATGAATTTACCATGTGTGAGGAGAATTACCTTAAAGAGTTCATAAGAGAACCCCACAGTCTGTTTCATTCTTTTCTTAACTTCAATAAAATAAAAACCTATAAATATATCTATGCAATGAGAGATTTACAACAAACATACTAGAGAATTTAAGCTTAGTCCCTTTAAGATTCAAAGATAAATAGATGGTGAAGTAGGTTGAGTTTGGCTCCCTCTTCAATCTTCTCTATTCTCCTTCAATTCAAGTCAACCACTACTCTAAATTAAGCCAAGATTCTAAATAAACCTTTCAACCCACCATCCCATGAAACTACATGTTGATAAGGTAGCAAGAGAGGGTGTTGCATGGGTTACAATTCTTGCATCTTGTAGATTATCCCTCCAAAACAACTAGAGAACTCCACAAAATTGATGGTAAAACAAAAATTACTTGTCAAGCATGCCAAGAGACACTAAAAGTGGTGGTGTAGAAAATAAATGAACTTATAAATGCTGTTCTATGGTATTCCAACCTTTGGAAAAAAAGGTCTTTTATTAGACTTGGTCCCATATCAATTTCCCTCCAAATCTTAAAATTTAAGGATAAATTTAGACCTTGGGTGAATTATTATCCTATAGTTATAGATAGATAATAGGTTAGACAAAACATGATTTAAGACCAAGTCCCAACAATTACGTCTAGACTACTTAGTCAAACATCAAATCATAAGGACATACATATACTCAGATAACAATTATGACCAATTCAACACAGATGAGGACTAACTCAACTTATGAGCATTGAACTGAAGCTCAACTAAAAACACTTCACAACCAACATTCATAATAAGAAAAATGCAAGCAATTCTATCATAAAGTTGTCCAAAAGCGAATTCAAATTGTAACCTCTTATTTGATGTTATCAATGCTTAATGGACATCTTAGGTACTTGCACCCATTAAAATAGATCCCATTAGTAGAATCTAGACCATAAAATAAAATGATTACAACCTATATCATTACAAGATTTGTCTATAATCTAGCATATTTTCAACTCAGTCAAAGACAAGCGAAATGGGAACTTCCTTTCATCTCTCATCTATGCTCAAGGAAACACTCTCATCTCTCTCTCTCTCTCTCTCACACACACACACACACACACACACACTTGAGTCATATTCATCTCAAGTCACAACATGTCCATGGTTCTATCAATAGTCATTAGAGGAGAGGATTAACCTCTATCCTCCATGACCACATTTTTAGGAATCACAAGGTTATTCAAGCCACTTGCTCACAAAGTCCATGCAAGTCAAATACCTTTTCCACCACAATCTCATTCATATGTGTAAATAGTTATTGGCAATGTAAGTATAAAGATTCATACCATAGTGACCCAAAGGAGAGTTCCAAGCCTCCAACTTTAACCATCAACAATGGTTTGAATTCACCATTATCATTGTAGTTAACCCAAGTTACTATAAGGTAACAACTTTAGTATCTAAACAAAATATATGTTGCATGTACATATGGCAACATTCATAGAGATAAGGTATGCTCTAATAACCCAAAGCTAAGCATGAAGCTTAGACATAGTCAATTCATAGTAAAAAAAACTCTAAAGAGCCTAGCATTGTACAAAACATAATGATCCAAGAATCTTTTTAGTTCAATTATAAGCTTGCCAAAAATAGAATTTTAGGTTTTTCCAATAAAAACCCTTTAATAGGTTCAAATTATTGCCTATGAGATGAATAATAGAATAATTGAAACCATATCACAAGAATGGTAGTACATATGTTACAAGAGTCTTCAACAATAGGTTAAATGTACTTCTTGGATCACAATGATTCCAAATTAAATCAAGGACCCTAGTTTAAATAAATGGAGAGCACTACAATAAAATTTTTAGCTATAACAACCCTTGTTATGAATGCAATAGTAATCATTTAAGGGCTTGGACATTGCCTAGCATAAACCTTGAGTCTATAGATAACTCTCACTCACATCTCAAAGAAAATCAACACATTTACTACAATGTCATCAATAAGGATTCAATCACTACCCAACTTGGTTTTTTGGCATAATAGTTAGAAATCTTGCTTCAGGAATGGAAAAATTAACAGAAAAAGTCCTACAGAAATACAACTTTACCATGAGTGCAACAATATTCCAAGAAAAGTTATTTGTCAAATCTCAATGGCCTAAGAGTCTAACCAATCCATTAATACCCATAATCACAATGGAGTAAAAAACCCTAGTTCAATAAATGGACACTTTCAATATGAAACTTCTAAGGCAAACAACTTTCATCCAAGGAGATAGCAATTAATGGACTCATAGAAAGGGTACTCTCCAAGTCACAAGGACATCAAGAGTCTACCGCTCAACTATGCCTAAAATAAGATAACAACCTCAAGACCATAGTAATACTATTGTCTAAAGAAAGATCACTTGAATGGATATAAATACATACTTGTAGATAAGTGTAATGGTCAACCAACAGTGATAGCATAAGATCCTTATTCACTAGTGTAGATTGTATAGGATAGTTTAGTTTCTAACTTGATAGATAACTTATCATTAGGGTTTCCTCCCAAACTGATATTTGGAAAATAGAGCTACAAATATTAACAACCTTTAGGCTAGTGCATGAAGGAATGTGTTCATGCTTGGGTATAAACACGCTTGTTCATACACTTGCAACCTAAGATAACAATATATACATATAAGCATTCTAAGCCTTCTCCACCACATCTAAACTTAATGTAATTGTATATAAAATCAAAAGTTGTATGTACTACTACATAAATTTACCATGTGTGAGGAGAATTACTTTAAAGAGTTCATAAGAGAACCCCACAGTCCGTTTCATTCTTTTCTTAACTTCAATAAAATAAAAACCTATAAATATATCTATGCAATGAGAGATTCACACCAAACATACTATAGAATTTAAGCTTAGACCCTTTTAGATTCAAAGATAAATAGATGGTGAAGTAGGTTGAGCTTGGTTCCCTTTTCAATCTTCTCTATTCTCCTTCGATTCATGTCAACAACTACACTAAATTAAGCCAAGACTCTAAATAAACCTTTCAACCCACCATCCCATGAAACTACATGTCGATAAGGTAGCAAGAGAGGGTGTTGCATAGGTTACAATTCTTGCATCTTGTAGATTAACCCTCCATAACAACTAGAGAACTCCACAAAATTGATGGTAAAACAAAAATTACTTGTCAAGCATGCTAAGAGACTAAAAGTGGTGTAGAAAATTAATGAACTCATAAATGGTAGTATGTGGTACTCCAACCTTTGGAAAAAAGGGTCTTTTATTAGACTCAGTTCCATTTAAGTTTTCCTCCAAATCTTAAAATTTAAGGATAAATTTAGATTTTGGGTGAATTATTATCCTATAGTTATAGATAGATAATAGGTTAGGCAAAACATGATTTAAGACCAAGTCCCAACAATTAGGTCTAGAATGGTTAGTCCAACATCAAATCATAAGTACATACATATACTCAAATAACATTTATGATCAATTCAACACAGACAAGGACTAACTCAACTTATGAGCATTAAATTGAAACTATACTAAAAAACACTTCACAACCAACATTCATAATAACAAAAATGCAAGCAATTCTATCATAATGTTGTCCAAGAGCAAATTCAAATCATAACTTCTTATTTGATGTTATCAATGCTTAATGGACATCTTACGTACTTGCACCCATCAAAATAGATCCCATTAGTAGAATCTATACCATAAAACAAAATGATTACAACCTATATCATTATAAGATTTGTCTATAATCTAGCATATGTTCAACTTAGTCAAAGACAAATGAAATGGGAACTTCCTTTCATCTCTCATCTTTGTTGAAGGAAACACTCTCATCTTTTCATGATATAAGTGAGGGAGTAGTTCACCACTTCTCTTCCCTCTTCCATAAGAGTGGCCCTTCAGCTATGGAGGAAGAGTAGGCTTTTTTGGAGTGCATTCCTTCTCTTGTCTTTGTAGACATGAACAAGATACTTATGAGACCTATTACTCTAAGGAACTTGAACATGTAGTGTTTTAGATGAAGAAATGGAAAGCTCATGGCCCAAATGGTTTTCCCATTGAGTTTTTTCAAGAATTTTGGGATATCCTAAAGCTTCATCTATTAGAGTTTGTTTGAGAATATCATGCTAATAAGAGGATGTTTAAAGCTCTCAATACCACCTTTCTATCTATGATTCTTAAAAATGAGGGTGCCGATTCTTTTGATAAGTTTTTCCTTATTGCTCTCTACAATGTCATCTATAAGATTATTTCTAAGCTCATTGCTAATCACCTGAAGCAAGTTACGGCTTCCCTTATCTCTTCTGAGTAGGGTGGGTTTGTGAAAGGGTGTCAAACTTTGGATGGTACTGTTATAGCTACCAAGGCTATCCAATCCATGTCTTCATCTAAGCAGAAGGCTATGTTTATCAAGATGGATACGTCCAAGGCTTATGATAGGGGTAGATGGTTATTCCTTTAGAATACTCTTGTGGCTTTTGGTTTTTGCTAGGAATGGATTGAATGGGTGATGTGCTGTGTGGGATGTCTCTCCTTTGTCTTTATTAATGGTATTCCTTCCCCCCTCTTCTTTACATCTATAGGGCTCTGACAGGGCAATCCCATATCTCCCTACCTCTTCATCCTTATCGTTGAATGTCTAGGCAGACTTTTATAGAAACATAAAAGTATTGGGCACATCCATGTTTGGTCTATTACTTAGGGTACAAATTCTCAAAGTCATCTTGAATTTGTTGATGACATGACTTTGATGGGTCTTGCTAAGTTAATTTTAGGAAATCCTTGGACAGTTATTTAGCTACCTCTAGCCAATAGATTAATGCAGACAAGTCCACTATCTTCGTCTTTAATACTCCTAGATTATCTAGTAGAGAATAGCTCATATTCTTCATTTCAACATAGGATATCTTCCATTTGATTACCTTGGCATTCCTTTATTTGTTGCTAAACTCAAAATGGATCAGTGGAAGAAGATCATCGACTGATTCAGAATGAAGGTTAGCCATTGGACCTTCCAATGGCTATTTTTTGCTAGCTACTTGACTTTGCTAAAGTTTATTTTGCAAGCTTTACCATCTACGAATTTCTTGTTTTATTTGCCCCCAAAAGCATCCTTAAGGATCTTGATACCTTACCCAAGAAATTCTTATGGGAAGGCAACTTGGACTCCCACAAATGGAGTCTTATCAATTGGGATCAAGTGTGTAGGTCTAAGCAGGATGGTGTCTTGGGCCTTTGGTGTGATTCTCTTAATAGCCAAGATTTGATGGTTACCAAGCTTTATTGGAGATGGTGTAGATATCTAGGACAATCGTGGGCTAGAATTCTAAACTACAAATACTTGGGTAGGGTAGTTGCCTTTGAGATCCCTAGAGTGAGTCTGGTTAGCAAAGGCTTGATGATATAGAATACAATTAAGAATGGGGCTTTGATTGTTAAGGATAGTTAATTTTGGATTGTTAAAAGTGGATAGAGAGCTCTCTTCTTGAGTGATGCCTAGGATCTTCATCCTCTTTCCCTCTCCTCCAGCCTTTGAGTTGCACCTTTATTGCAATAGGGTGGACTTCGGTTGCTAACTTCAAGAGCTCTCTTGAGGTGGGGAGTTTTGTGTTATGTGAGTGGAAGTTCTAGCAACTAGCCTGAAGGGGGCTCTTTAGAGGCTCAGACTACCCTATCTTCTATTCTTGTATCGACCATGTTGCTCTTTGGAGGATAATGATGATCTTTCTTGGGGGCATGATCATAAAGGGACTTATTTTGTGGATCTTGGTTACAAGTCCTTTGTCAAGTATAATGGCAAGAATTGTGATTTTCCTTGGTGGAACAAAATTTAGAATAATTTAGTTGGCACAAGTGTAACTTCATCTAACTACTTTGCCAAAATAAATGTTTCTCAAACATTAAAAAGAGAGGATTTTAGTACCCTTCAAAATGTGTTCAACATGGTTTTGTAGAAGAATTAGTTGCTCACCTCTTTGAATTCCAATGTCCTTTTGCCTTAGGCATTTGGCGAGAATGGTGGCAACTTTGGTACCATCCTGTCATCTGTGCCACCTCCTTGTTGGAGTTTTGGGAAAGCATGGATTAGCTTCCTTCCTTCAACAACTAGTTTCCCCAATGTTGTTTCGGAGCTTGGTCCTATATTCATCCTTTGGAAGATATGGCTAGAATGAAATTGTTAGATTTTCTAGGGTCACCAGAGTTTACTTTCTCAAATCTAGCAAAAAGTTTTTGACTCTATAAAAGATACCATCATTGCTAAGTGTTCTACATGGATGAGGACCTTTCTCCCTTTGATCTTCAAAATTTGAAGAGCCTTAGCTTCAGTCTACTTCTACTCCCTCTTGGTTCCCTCGAACCTCCTCTCAGGTTTCTAGAAAGGTAAATAAATTTGGTAAATGGTTGCTTCCACCTTTAGGTTTTTTCAAAATAAATATTGATGGCTCCTCTCATTATAACCCGAGTGTTGCCGAGATAGGCAGAGTTGGCCATGCTAAGGATGGGTCAACATGTTTTGTCTTCTTTTTTCGCTTTGGGGATCAACACTAATAATTAGATGGAAGGTTGTGCTATTCTTCTTTCTCTTGAAAAAGCTTGTGAGTTGGGTTGGAATAAAGTTATTTGTGAAATGGATTTCCTATTCATGGTTTCTGTCTTGAATGGAGAAAGGACTTAGGAGTCCTCTTGGAGGCTTACAATTTTTGTTGAGAAAATTCTATCTCACTCCTTAGTTTGAATATATTTCCTTTGTTCATATACCAAGAAAATGGATCTCGGTTGCATACTATCTTGCTAAGTGGGCTATTGAGGAGAATCAAAATTGGAGTCTTTCAAAGTGGGGGTCTCTGACTCTCGAAAAATCCTCCCAACTTATCCATCTTGTTCATAATGATTGATCTAGATGATCCCTTCTCACCTTGAAAACAACTCTAGTATGAGGATTGCCACTCCACTTGGAACTTCTCTACAAAGGTCTTATACGGGACTCATTGGTTTCTTTAGCTTTTTAGCATGTTTGGCACCCTGTTTGTACTGGCTTTGCTTTTTAGAGAGCCCCACGCTTTAGGAGCCTTGATTGCTTGATGGGATCTCAAGTGCGTCCTTGGGGATGGGCTTATGCTAATCCCATCTGGATTTTCTTGTTGATCACAAAGAATAATGAGAGGGGGGGGGTGAATCAGTATTCTGTAAAACTTCTCTTTCACATAATTATTAATCCATTTACCACATTCAATAAGATGAAAGCACAACAAACATAAGAACATCAACCATAAATACATAACACATAGACACCGTGATTTTTACATGGAAAACCTAAAAAAGGGAAAAACCACGGTGAGTGTTAGCTCACAATATATTATGATAACAATACCAAATTACATAAAGGCTCATTGCCTTAGGGCTCACTGCCCAAGGACTCATTGTCCAAAGAAGTGCTCACTGCAATAGGCTCACTGCCAAGAAAATAGAAGAGAAGATAGAAGAAGTATTGGCTCACTGCCAAGAGGTGATTGCTGCAAATGCATGTACAGAATGTTGAGGTGTAGTTCCATTAATAGCTCAGTAGACAAACTCAAATGCCTTCATAATGTTTGTTCTGCTTTTCTGCTCTACTTCACATATACTCTGTTCTTCTGCCTTTACTATCCTTTTTCTAATCACAAAACTGCCTTAGGTCGCACAATCCTAAATTCGCACTCCATTCACACTTATCCATACCTCCAACACTAAAATCCATTGAGTATATATATCCGCAACAAGATAAATCTCACAATTAGATCGGCAAGCCAAACATGAAACGTGTATACAAATGTTATACCTTATTGGCTTGATCTTGTGCACAAACAACAATGAGGACCCAAACAAACATACAATAGTCTTCATATAAGTCAGGACCAATCATTCAACCACTTAGATTGATTGTTCAAATAATATATCTTCACCCCATATAGATCTAACATGTCTGTCGACTTATCACTTAAGTACACACTTGACCAGTTCAATTATCACATCAAAACTTCCAATTCGGACCATATGAGACTCTAAAAATCATATCTAATATCTATTATAGCTCTCTTGTCATACCTTTAGAACCGTAGAACATAGTATTCAACTACAGACAAATGCGGATCTCTGAACTATCACTAAGTCACTGTGAAACATTGTCAGACTGTAAGCTGATAAAGAACAACTTGTAGAAAGTGATCAAAGGAACTTCAAAAGTTATAACTTTGGATTTAGGTAGTCATAATAAGTATGTTTGTTGCCTCAGAACCAAAAGACAAAATATGTAATAGTAGAGGAATGCAGACCCTTTTACTTTGGTACTGTGCACTAATCCTGTCTTAACTCTGTTCACCCAGACTTAGACATTTCACCATATGACTTCCGGAGGAAGTCAGAACTTAAAAAAGTTAGAATATGTGATCACCAAATAGCTATGAACAACATACCTAAACTGCATATAATGATCTTCAATTGCAGAGGCATACTGACCCAATCTCTGTCACTCTGTAGCTTGCCCATACTTAGCCATTTTGGCTAAATTAGTCTTTCGAACCTTTACCAAACCCTGGTGCCATGACTGAAAACCCCTTTACTATGCTTTGTTGCCATCAATGACAACATACAACTTTCCATCAGAGTAGTGTCTCTTGACTATGTTACCAACAATCTCCCCCTTTGGCATTGATGGCAACACTTAGTGAAAAATGCTTATTTGCTCCCCCTTTCTATATACACTTTGTTTTTTTCTCCCCCTTAGGTGTTTGCCCATTTTTCATTGGTTTTCTTCTCCCCCTTTGACATCAAGGGCAAAGGTGTATGTACAAGAGTCAAAATTATGTCAAGATAACAAAAACTATTATATTCTGCTGCATATGTATAAGTACAGTCTTCACTTTAATTTGTTGCAGGTTGTAGGATGCCATTGAAAATGATCTTGATTTGAGCCAGCTCTCCATCCCAACTCTTCTTTGTATTGTCCAAAATTTGAATATGGCAATTTATTAGAAAGACTAATTTCTTTGCCTTTTATATATCAGAGGGTGTGTCAATTAGTGCACTTCCCTGTAGTGTTTCTGCTGCAAGATTTGACATTGAGTCTAGCTTAGGACTTATTAGTCCTCTCAACTGACACATTCTATTTTTCATTTGATCCCTCTTATTCATTAGATTACTTAAGTGTCGACCTCATTTTCAACTTGCCAAATTTTAAACTTTTTGTCAAATCCTTATGTTGAGTCACCCCTAGTCACAAATTCTCCTGAAGTGTCAAGTTGCTTTCTAGTTTGAAGGAGAATTTGTTCGCCTATTTCAATTGAAGTCCTAGAAATGGTTCTGCTATGCAACAAATTAGAAAACTCATTAAATATTAAAATCTGAAAGGGGTGGAGAGAAATCCTTTTACAAGGATGTTTATATGGCTATTTCGCCTAATGTGACAACTTTCCAAGTCATGGCGCTTATGGTTTGAGAGATTTTAAACTTTCAATTTTTTGGTGGGCAGTTTGCGGAAGCAATTAAAACAACAAATTTATTGGAGTTTAAAAAGAAATCCTTTCACCACCAGATTTGTATCAACTATATCAACAATTGGCCAAAATTTCATAAAGATTCGAGGCTTCAATCAAAAGTTATGCAAATTTTACTATTTTTCGCACTTGCACGATTGAAGAAGTTAAAGTTCGCACAATGGAGCCCGTTTACTTTCAGAATTGACTAAGTGCAAGTTTGATTTCATTTTTCACTAAGAGGGAGTCTACTTTTGATTTTTCCTAAGTTGGTGTTCACTTTCACTTTTGGCTAAGTGAAAACCCACGTTGGATGCACTTTCACTTTTCGCTAAGTGCGAATAAAAAGTCACTTTCAGTTTTCATAAAGTGGGGTCTACTTTCAATTTTGACGAAGTGGAAGTTTACTTTTAGTTTTGGCAAACCAATTCAAAAGCATTACTTTCAATTATTTCTTGGAAAGTCTAAAAGGCAGCCACTTTCACTTTTGGCTAAGTTAGTGTCAACTTTCACTTTTAGCTAAGTGGGCGTCTACTTTCACTTTTGGCTAAGTAGGGGTCTACTTTCACTTTTCACTAACTTTATACAACTTGAGGTTTGGAAAAGTCATAACTTTCAAATTGGTAGTTATTTCATGAAAGTTTGTTGAAAGCACAAGTAACAAGTTGTAACTAAGTTGTGAAGAACTCTCAAAGGGTCGATCAACAAAACATCGTAACAAGTAGTTATTATGACTACTTTTTAACTAAAACCTACATGCAAATGATATCAGAAACTTCAAGCAAATGTGATCGCAGGTGTAAAACTAGTGTCCTCATGACTTGTAATGAAATGGTAGCTTCTGAAACAGAGTATGGGCATCCATTAAAGCATAATACGAAGAATTCTGATCAGAAATTGCAGTAGAAGTGCTCTGGTATACAAGTATGTGAAATACTTCTTGCAAATGGAAATCCCAACTCCACAGCCTTTGACATCATCTTGTCAGCCGTAGCTTGCTAAATGGGAGCATTTTAAACTATATTGTCACATTTACTCTAGTAAACGTGCACGCAAAATTTGGGAGCATAGACAAAGCCCTTGAACCGTTTGACAAAATGCGTCAAAGAGATGTAATCTCGTGGAATGTGATGGTGGCAAGACATACACAAAATATATGTATTGAAAGGTCTTCTAAAGATTTCAAGCAAATGCGCCTTGCATCGAAGCCTTGAAATCAAGGTATGGGTGTCCCTCAAAGCATAATCGAAAGTGGGATTTTGTCAAGATATACCAATTGCAAGTGCCCTGGTGAAACTGTATACAAAATATGGAAGCATTAGACAATGTACATGAATTGTTTGACAATGTCCTTCAAAGAAACGTGGTCTTATAGACTGCAAAGATTGCAGAGTATGCACAAAATGGATTTTGTTGATATGGTGCTAGGGAAACTTTCAAGCAAATGCGTTGCTACATCCGCTTTGGTGTTAAAATCAGACTTCTTGACCCTTGTTAGCATCCTCCTTTCAACATAGACAAGACATGTATGCGAGAATATGGAAACATATAGAATGCCATGAATTGTTTGATAGTCGGCCTCAACGAAATGTGTTCTCATTCAATAAAATGATTGCAGCATAGACATAAAATGGATTCATTGAAAATGCTTCTAAAACTTTCAAACAAATGCAATTTGCAGGCATGAAACCATCAACGAACTAAATGAGCTTTCAAATGAGGTATGGGTACCCAGCAAAGCATAATGGAAAGTGGATTTTTGTTAGATATTACAGTTTGAAATGTTTTGGCAGACATATATGCAAAATATGTAACCATAGACAAGGCACACGAACAATTTGGTAGCCTACCTAAAAAAAAGTGTTTTCTCATGATATGCACAAAATGTATTTGTTGAAAAGACTTTAGAAACTTTCAAGAAAATGCAGTTTGTTGTTGTAAACTCATTATTCTACAACCTTTGCAAGCATCCTGTCAACCTGCGTCAAAATGGCAGATTTGGAATGAGGGTTTGTTAATGTCATAATTAGAATGCACTAGTATCCATGCATGTGAAATGAAGAAGGTGATCTTAATTGCCTTTTATAAGGATTTTGCTCCATTCCCATGGTGATTGAAGTTATTAGACAAGGGAAGCTCATTATTGCAGTAGATGATGAAAACAAGGAGAATAAAGGAATGAGATCTAAGCAAAATCAAACTGCCTCAAATGCATTATGTGAAATAGTTGATAATGATGGTTCATTGACATGCTTACCAAGGTTATAAAGTTTTCAAGGTAACATCATCCTGTCCTCATAACTATTGCATGCCTTGTTAGACACAATAGGAAACAAGAGAAACTGGTTGAACGAAGAGCTATTGGTAGACTGCTCACAACATGGGGACCATTTCTGGTATACTATTATTATTCAAAGTTGGGCAGTATTTATCATGTTACCATGGTTAGAGACACATTGGAAATAGACTAGATATACGGTTAAGGTTTCATTCTGAGTGTCTTACTAGGGGCACCCTTGGATCAAGGAGATGCAATTGTGGAAACCGACTTGCACTAGCCATGCAAAAGAAAATTGAGCATGGTGACAGAGGAATTTTGGTTTAGTTACATGATCATAAATGTCATGGTATTGGACACACACTTCAGGATTATAATCTCCAAGATGAAGACTGTGATACCTTTGAAACATTCTTTGAAGAATTCAGTACTTCTATAAGGAGGGTGACTTGCAATAAATTTGATGGATTTATGATGGCAAGTTAGATGCAATACTTGACCCAAATCTTATTTCCTACAAAATTCTTAAATGCTTGATAGTAATGTCAGTGTCGACCATTTTATATTCAACATACTTATTGATGGTTATATCAAGGGGAGGATATGGAAGTTTATAGACACATGCCATTAGAAGGCATTAAACCAAACTCTGTGATGTTTTCAAGTGTCTTCCAAATGTTCACTAAAATAGGTGCTTTGGAATAGGGTGCAAAGATTCATCAAAATAAAATAAAATAATGGAAAGCAGAATTTCATCAAATGTTGTTGATACTTCGATAGATGTGTATGCAAAATTTAGAGTATAGACAAAAGAACAAGATGAGTAATGGATGGCAATAACATTTTATGATTATATTGAAGCAGGAAGATATGTAGCATGATTCATTCTATATCTATCGCATTGATGTTGTCAATGGAAGACATACTATTTACTCAGTTCTTATTATGTATGCACAGGCACATGAGCCTAAGATTCAGGTATCTAGAGAAGTTTTCAACATTTAGCGAGATCTGGTCGTCAAAATGGAGTAGACAGAGATGGAAATAACTTAGCGAAATCCACAAGGGGGAAGTTGCAAGTTTTAGTTACCTTTTTGTAAAAGTGACTTATGTCACTCATTGTAACTGAAAGTTAGAAAATGAACCTTATTTCTGGAAAAGTGATGTAAAATATAACCAAAAATAAGGTTTATTATATTATTATATTTCAAAAACGATAGTTACTAGGTAGTTACAAAGTAGCTACTGGGAGCAAGCCTATAAATACAAGGCTATTTCAAATGTAATGGGGACTTTTCCAAGGGACTTTTTGGAAGAGACCTTTTGAGGGGGACTTTTGGCAAAAGGGGGAAAACTTTGAGAACTACTCAGAGAGATTGTATGAAGACTTTTTGGCTTAACACTATGTATAGAAGAGTTTTTGGAATTGTATAATTTCAAGAAGATAATGAAGAATACTTTTGGTTCATATGTTCTAAATGTATTCATGTGTTGTCATTGCTGATTTCTCATATGTTAAATTAGTAATCCTTCTATGTGATTGTAGAAATTATTGGTATTTTATGTGATTGATGTAATGAATAATGTTCATATCTTGGTATCTTGGTTTGAACATGTTGAGGTGGCATATCTTTTCATATGTTGAGGTTTATCATCTCTCTTTCATTGTCATTGCACATCAAAACATATTTTCGGTTAAAACCCTTTTGTAATTTGTCATATCTGTTGTGAAATCTCAGCTGATATTCGTATGTCTATTGTTGGGATTTCTATTAGTTATTTTCCTCTAGTTTTGCATTTTCTCCTTTATGTACTTTTAGGGTAAAAGTACATAAAAACTACAAATACCCCTATCATAGGAGGGAGCTGCCCCTCTCAAACGCAGAGGAAGATCATTGCTTTGTCATGATCTCTCCAACTGTTGGTTAGTTCGTTGCTGCTTTCTAGGCAAAATAGAGTCATTCTTGAGAATTCATTTGCAGCGACAAATTTGTTTACCAACATTAAGTCATTATGAATATTGATAACTTGTATCTCTTTTCTACTTACTGATTCGACTACCAGATCAAATGACTTAGAGATATTTGTCAGCTGCAGTTCCAGATCCTTGATCTTTTCTTCTAACTCCTTTGTGGCATTTGACCATGATAAACAAAATTTGTACAAATCACAAGCTTCTTTAATGACACTATGTATACCTTTTATTCCATTATCTAATAAAGTTTTATCATTGATCAACATGGTCTTCAACCAGTTAATCTCTTCTCATCAAACTCTTTCCTTATTTTTGTTTTTGCAGGCTTTTCAAAATATTCAAAATGAGAGCTTACAGATTTGATTAGGCCTTTGAGATGATCTGTTGGTGGTAGTGATTTGTCTTTTTGGTATGAAGGCATCGGCTTTTCAAGGATGCTGGATGCTTCATCAATGAGTTCATTGTCCTGCATGTGTGACTTTAGCATTTCTTCATGTGCCTTTGCTTGAACAATTGACACTAGTTTGAATTTTTGCACAGGAGAGATTGAGGCCAAATTAATTGGTCCTTGTAGAAGCCCAGACTCATCCAGTTCCTTAATAGAATCAACCGGGGCAGCAACAGTGTCTCTTGTCATTTCTTCAGACACTTCATCTTCTTTGTTCTATTCAGGAGGTTCTAGGTCCATATTTTCTTGTCGATCAATATTTTGTTTTGGTGCAGGGCTCTTCTCAGCTTGATCAAGTTCTCGATCATCAACTTGTCGATCTGGAGGAGGACTTGTTTCAGTTTGGTCCTTTTTCAGCAGTGTCTAGGTCACTAGTAGCAGGGGCTTGATCTTCCTTTTCTTTCATCTCTTCATCATTTTTGTCTAGCCCTTGGTCCATGCTGACATCCGGAATAGATGTGTCATCTCCAACATTTGTTTCTTCATTATCATATATGGTTGGGAGATGAAATTCTTTCAACACTCTTAAAGTGATCTCCTTAGTTTCTTTGACCACTTTCTCAATGTCATCTACCATTAGAGTGTTCATTCTCTTCTTTGTTCTGAATTCTTTATGAAGCACTTTGGAGATTTTTGTTTTTTCTTCTGGGGTGATTTTAGGACATAGCTTTATCAGTGTATGCTCTCTAAGCTCAATGTCCTTGACCATAGTAGCTTCTTTTCTTGCAGACATTATGCTTCCCAAACTATCTGGAAGATCAAAAATTATCTCAATAAGAGCTTTGTTGTATATGTCCAAGTATTTGACAATAGTAGTCTCAATGATACTTTTGTCTACATCATCATAGTCATCATATAGTTGGGCAATAGGTTTTAGATTGCCATCAACTGTAATAGCCTTCAATACATCCTCTAGGGTTATTGTAGCCTGTACTTTTACAGGCTCTACTTTCTTTCCATTAATTACTATTGTAGCAATTCACAGAGGTCATAGTCTGCATTCTCCTTAATCATCTAATAAGCAATGTATATAGCAGTACTAGAGACAGAGTTCTCCCAGTTAGTGAAATAGATATTATATCCAATTACCATTGATGCAAACCTCACTGCATGATTTGCAATATCATTAACTATTAATGCCCTCTTGTCAAATTGGGCTCCAGTTGCATCTGTCATAGTGTTATTCTTCACAACTTTTAATAGGAACATGTTACCGATAGAGTTTAAACCTGTCACAACCCTAATCGCATCCTTGGTGATCTTAGAGGGCTTTTCGAGCCACATGAACTCATCATGGATCCTGCTCAACACGTACTGGACCCATTCATCCTCTGCAAATGTAGGGAAGTCTTTGTATTGAATAAATATCTTCACTTCCAAAGCCTTGTATTCTTCCTTCAACTCAAATTGGTCACCACTTAAATGCTTTAGATATAAATCTATCAATTTACTATCACCATGTTCTTCTAGGGTAACATGAATGTAAGCCCTAACATCCTCCACGTGCATTACACCATATGGTATACCAAAAAATGCACCAATTTGATTGACTTCTATTGATTTGAAGGGATGTTTCTTGAATTTTTGTCGAGCTCGCTTAGTGATATCAACAACTTGTGGGGTTGCCATTTTTGTAAAGATTTAAACAAATTCACAATAGGGTTTCAACTGGAAATACCTTTTTCTGCTGAGCTAGGGTTTTGTTTACTTGAATCACTCTGTGTCGCTTTGAACCTCTGGAGATCATTGAAATTGCTTGGAATTCACCTTCAGTTTCTCTTGGACACTTGATAGCTTGAATGCAAAGTGAATTGTATGTTGAATGAGCTCCTTTTTAACCCTTGATATGAAAACCTAAGTCGTCATAAATGCTTGTTCACAAAAAGATATCAAAGTCTTTTCTGTAGAATACAGTTGATTAGGATTGCTTCACAATGCTCTGTATTTGAGCCTTTTCTACCAGAATTTCTTCCAAAAGATCTGTCATATAAAACTTTTCATCATGTTTTCATGCTAGATCCCAGCACAGACTATCTGGCTAGGGGATTTAGATTTTCAATATAGCTCCCCCTGAGCCAGAGCTCCCAATTTACTTCCTGGAGGAAGTATTTGCATCAGAGGCCGGTGTGGATCCATCCTTGACCTCATTAACATCCTTCTTAATCCAGACCTTGCTCATTTCCTTCTTGTCTTCCACTAGATCAATCTTATTCTTACCTTTATCTTCTCTCTGCTCTGTTTTTCTCTTCTTTGTAGGATAGTCTCTTTTCTCAATCTTGTATCTGTAGAATCTTGCAACATGTCTTAACTTATTGCAATTGTAGCATACCACATCCCTCTGCCCTTGATTCCTTCTATTGATTGGATTCATTCTTGATCTGCATTGGTTAGCCATATGCCCTAATCTATTGCATGCAAAACACTTTCCATTGAAGGATTGAGTATTCCTTGCATTGTTAAAACCATACCTTACAAGACTTTTGCATTCATTTGATCTGTGACCAATTTTCTTGCAATTGAAACATTGACCAGAGAATCATGGAACATTTTGATGCATTCTACTCCTACACTGAGTAGCCTTATAACCAAACTTATTACAGTTAAAACAATGGCCATTGAAAGATGGGTACCTTTGAGCATTTGGCTGCTTGACAGGAGGTCTTTTGGGTCTTCTTATTTGATTCCTGAACTGGTTGCCTTTATTTTTTTTCATCTCAAGGTTTTCTTGACTTGATTTGGAACTTTCTCCTTTTTCAAATCCCATACCTTACTTATCATCTGAACTCTTCTGACTTTCAATCAACTCTTCAAGCTTTGCAGAGCTTATTCTAATTTTTTTATAGCTATTAGCTGCTTCCAGATCATATTTTAGAAGCAAAACATCTTTAGCCAATTTTTCACATTCCTCAGACTTATCCTTTACAACTTGGTTCAGATGCTTTTCAATCTCCTCTTGCTCTTCAATTTCCAATGCTAAATTGTTTAGGGTTTCATTTGCTTTACTCAATTTTTCACTTAGCTCCTTGCTCTTTTCTTTGAACTTCTTGACTTGCTCCCTTAGCTTCAGAATGCATTCATTAGCTTCTTGAACATTCGCCTTCAGATCCCTGACTTTTGCTTCAGACTTTTCAAGATCTTCACGAGCAGCTTCCAATTCATTATTGCCCTCATATGTGTAGTTTCCAATTTTGATACTACCTAATTGAATGGATGCCATAAGTTCACTTCCCAAGATCTTCCTTAAGCTGTTAAACTTTCTCCAAGGAATTTATCTCTGATACCAATTGTTGATCACAAAGAATACTGAGAGGGGGGGTGAATCAATATTCTGTAAAACTTCTCTTTCACATAATTATTAATCCATTTACCACATTCAATAAGATGAAAGCAAAACAAACATAAGAACAACAACCATAAAGACATAACACATAGACACTAGGATTTTTACGTGGAAAACCCAAAAAGGGAAAAACCACGGTGAGTGTTAGCTCACAATATATTATGATAACAATATTGAATTACATAAAGGCTCACTGTCTTAGGGCTCACTGCCCAAGGACTCACTGTCCAAAGAAGTGCTCACTGCAATAGGCTCATTGCCAAGAAAATAGAAGAGAAGATAAAAGAAGTATTGGCTCACTGCCAAGAGGTGACTGCTGCAAATGTATCTACAGAATGCTGAGGTGCAGTTCCATTAATAACTTAGTATACCGACTCAAATGTCTTCATAATGTGTGCTCTACTTTTCTGCTCTACTTCACATATATACTCTGTTCTTTTGCCTTTACTGTCCTTTTGCTAATCACAAAACTGCCTTAGGTCGCACAATCCTGAATTCGCACTCCATTCACACTTATCCATACCTCCAACACCAAAATCCATCGAGTATATATATCTGCAACAAGATAAATCTCACAATTAGGTCGGCAAGCCAAACATGAAACGTGTATACAAATGTTATACCTTGTCAGCTTGATCTTGTGCACAAACAACAATGAGGACCCAAACAAACATACAATAGTCTTCATATAGGTCGAGACCAATCATTCAACCATTTAGATTGATTGTTCAAACAATATATCTTCACTGCATATAGATCTAACATGTTTGTCAGCTTATCCCTTAAGTACACACTTGACCAGTTCAATTGTCACACCATAACTTCCAATGCGGACCATACGAGACTCTAAAAATAACATCTAATATCCATTATAGCTCTCTTGTCATACCTTTGGAACCGCATCTAACATAGTATTCAATTGCAAACAAATGCGGATCTCTGAATTGTCACTCAGTCACTGTGAAACATTGTCAGACTGTAAGCCGATAAAGAATAACTTGTAGAAAGTGATCAAAGGAACTTTAGAAGCTATAACTCTAGATTTAGGTAGTTATAATAATTATCTTTGTTGCCTCATAACCGCAAGATAATATGTAACAGTGGAGGAATGCGGACCCTTTTACTTTGGTACTGTGCACTGATCCTATCTTAACTCTATTCACTCGAACTTAGACATTTCACCAGATGACTTCCGGAGGGAGTCAGAACTTGAACACTGGAACATGTGATCACCAAATAGCTATGAACAACATACATGAACCGTATATAATGATCTTCAACTACGGAGGCATACTGACCCAATCTTTGTCACTTTGTAGCTTGCCCATACTTAGCCATTTTGACTAAGTTAGTCTTTCAGACCTTTACCAAACCTTGGTGCCATGACTGAAAACCCCTTTACTATGCTTTGTTGCCATCAATGACAAAATACAACTTTCCATCAGAGCAGTGTCTCTTGACTATATTGCCAACATTTCTATCTTTTTGCTTTTCTTATGGCTCTGGCTATTTGGAAACCTTTGTCTTGTAATATGTAATGAGACTTTTAAAATATAATTTTCACTTTTTGCCAAAAAAATCTAACATATGTTCATATTAATCATAAACATATAACTAGTCCGAATGAATCAAATTTAATAAATTGGATCAATAAAAAGAGATATTGTATCTTCCCCTCCATAAACAATCACCATCTTGATGATAATAACAATAAATACTCATTATCATAACATTTTCCATTATATATACATGTTACACAAAATTTCTAACTCAATCATAATTAATAACTAAGATAAAACAACATACACCAACATAATTTATATCAACTATAATCATAATTCATATTTCAAATTTATTCACATACATTTTTATAATTGACATCATACTAGTTTTTGCTAAGGTTGTTAGCAAAACAAAACAATTCCTCAATTTTCATGACAACACATTAATCAAACTTCCTTTTAGATTGTTCCCAATCTCTTGGCACATTGAAGTCTTATTACCCACCTTTAGGTAGTATATTTTACTTCTCATTTATTAGAAGACATACTTATGTGAAGAGATCATATCTTCCATGATTCAAGAAATTTTCAGTCATGTTATTTCCCAAGCTAATTTTTTTCTATCACCTCTGCTCTTCCCCTTAGCTAGTATATAGAATTCGTGCTCACTAAAGGGAAGGACTAAACAAGCGAAGGAAAGCTGTGATCCATCCATGCTTAACGGCATTGCTTCTATTCAACCAAAGAACGTTAAAGTGGTTGGCATGATATCACTTTTTTTCTCCAACATGACAGTCATGTTGGAGTCTCGCTCTATTGGCACTGAAGATGGTTGGCGATGTAGATTGTAAAGAAAAGAAGTATGACAACCTTCAACATTCAACAATAATGGTCAACTTTTCTTTCAATGACATTGATGCAGCATTTTACAATCTCTCAGCCGTTGGAGATACGGAAATAATAGTTACGAAAAGTGTTTTTAGAAGCATTCAATCTAAACAGACACCTAGTCAAAGTTTTCTCAGGTGACGTTTGGTTCAGACAAACATATAATGGAATTTGTTTCATACAAGCAGAAACATGTGTTCCCATGTGTTTTAACAGTCAAAATTTTCATGGTATTTGTTTAGTTTGTCTTTTGGCTGTTTTTTTGTAAAAGGGTCTGGACTCTTTCAAAAATCCGTTTTTATCAATATCAAAAATAGTCAAAATTTTCACGTGTCAAACTTTTTTAACATTTTTGAAATTTTTTAATTTAGGCTTGGATGATGGGTCTGTTTGTGAATTTGTGAACTTTTCTTGTTTCAAAAAAAAACTTTAGTGCAAAAGGAGTTTTGCATTATGAAACAAAAATCATTGGAATAATTTGGATTGAAATCACTGTGAGGATTGGTGGTCTGTTTGGTTTTGTAGTGCCTTGTTTTTTGTTGTTTTGTTGTTAGTTCTCTTGGTTGTCCTTTGCTGTTTTGTTGGGCTTTAATGCTTTATCTCTCTTTCTGTACAAGGGTCTGGGCCATTTCAAAATCCCTGCTTACCTTAATCAAAAACATGTTTGAAAATCAAGTTTCAACATGTATCAAATCACTCTACTTAAACATCATCAGTTTCAACGGTCAAACAATCAATAGCAATTTTACACCTCATTCACACTAAAAAGTGGTAAATATTTGTCCTATTTTTATTGACTAAAATTAACCTTTGATTGTTAAACTGGATAATGTTTAAAAATACTTTATTTTAGGTTTGTTTAGTTATGTTTTAAAATACAGTGAGCACCATCATATATAAAAGTATCAGATATGGATGACTCTTAAAAACTCTTTGGAGGTGATATGGAATGCGTGCAACATGAATTACACAAAGAGATCTCAGTATGGATTTCGACATTGTTCTCTGTTCCAGAATTATCTAATGCACATAATTGACATTTGAAAGATCAAATGCACCAGAGCTCAGAGACTTCATTTCAATTGGTTTCAATTAGATTGGGACAGATGCTTTATTATAGTTAAGAAGAACACATTTTGGTACATGTATTGCCACAGACTGATTTTCAAAGATGCAATGATAATTGTTAGCAGGCCACAGTAGCACCTGTAAGGCATTTGGAATCATGGATCCAGTATCTCTTGCTATCAAGACAATTATCTTCATCTCAAAGGTCATCTTTAAAGCATATCACTTGCCTTTATAAATAATGGAATCACAAGCCTTTATAAATAATGGAATCACAATAATACTTATTCTATGTATCAAAACGTGTTAAGCTAAAATTGTTTATTGGCCCCTGCAATTGATAATATAAATGATTAAAATGGGGAATGAGGAAGGAATTTGTTGAAGGGAAGGATTTAATTATTAATCAAATTTTTTTAGTTTAGCTCTTATGAGTTTGATAAGTGTTCAAAAGTTAAAAGTTGGAAAGTTAAAAGTTGGAAAGTCAAAACAAATGATTTTTTTAGGAGGGATAGGTAAATTTTTTTTGATAAGAGGTAAAAAGGGTTTTGAAAGGGCCCACCCTTATACATAAAACAAAACACCTTTCAACACTACATAGAACAAGGTTAACACAAAGTTGAAACAAGGTCGAAACAAATCCAAATCCATCAACCTCAAAAGACCACTCGAATGGAACTTGAAGTCTACCACCCAACTAACCCATAAGAGCCACACAAGAGAACCTAGTCTCTAAACCCATCCACAATAGGTCATATTATTATATGAATTTTATTGATCTTTTAAAATTTTGGTCCTACAAAAATGATATGTTTTTGTACCATTTGGTATGTCTTCTTAAGCTAATCAAATTCATACTTTTTAAAAAATTTTTTATACCAAAATATATGTGACTATCATTTAATTTTTATGTAAATAAAAAAAATATTTTATTTTTTTCGTAGTTCATAATGACTATCATAACTATCATAAGTAGCATTCAAAGAATATTTTCTATTATACAATCTTTTTCATAACATACAACAATATTGGTTTGCCTCTTTGCATTATTGAATAAGCTTAGTGATTTCAACAATCTACTTCATGCTTATCACATTATTTCTGTTATTTTTGTTTGTTTCTTGGGCCACCTAGTTTTAATTGATGGAGATATTGGACAACACCAAGAGTAATTATAAATGGATGGAGTGTAACCAACTTTATCAAAATTTATATATTTGGAAAACACTATTTTGAGGTGTGGATAAAAGGAGTTCATTTAAGGATGAAAACTAAAGATTTTGCCTATTCATCTATGATATAGAAAAAATAACAAAATTTTTAATATTTTTTAATTTTTATGCAAAAGGCATTAAAATAAAAAAAAGAATTTAAAAAAAAAGTTTTAAGCAAAATGTTTGCTTTTAGTTTTATGGAAAAAATAACTATTTTAATGACTTTTTATACGTTTTATGGAAATATAGATAATGTTTTTTTTTTTTTTAAATTTTTAAATTTTTTTTTATTAAAATAGTTAGTTTTTTCACGTTTTATGAAAAAAACAATTTTTTAAATTATTTTTTTAATAAAAAATTTATATCATACAAATCAATATAAATTTTATAGAAAAAATACAAGTTGAAATTAATTTTATATAAATTAATTTTAAAATTGATATTAATTTTAAAAAATGATAAAAGTTAAAATAATTTTATATAAGTTGATGTTAATTTTGAATAAGTTGATATCAATTTATAAAATTTATTTTAAAATTGATATAAATAGATATTAATTTATAAAAAGCAATATAAGTCAAAATCAATTTTACATAAAATTTATAGGAATTTTATATAAATTTAATTTAAAGTTGATATATAATTTTTTAACAAAATTAATATGAAAAATTTATCATAATTTAAATTTTATAATAAAATTGATATCAATTTTATGTATAATTTATATCAATTGATATAAATTATATAAATTTTATATAAAATTGACACAAAAATGGTATTACGATGAAATAATTTCCAATTGAAGCTTTGTTGTATTTGAAAATGATGATTTTCATGTTGTTTTTGTCTTCTATCAACATATTTGTCAAAATATTTTAGTCTTGAAATCATAATTTTTCTTTAGCTTTAGGTTTGGGTTTATGACATGGTTTTTGAGTCATCTCCTTCAGTCTCTCAAAAAGACTTGACTATGGTTTTGCTATCCAAGTGTTGAATAATGAAGCTTTATCTTTGAAAAAATCTCCTTCATATGAATAACTAAAGATATGTATGTCTTTTGTTACTAGGCAGTCTTCTATTTCTTCCTCCCTCTCCTTCACTCCTTGTTCTTCAACCCCTTCTTGTTCTTCAATTCCTTTTTTTAATTCTTTGAACTATTTTAAGAATTCTTTAAAAAATCGTCCTCCTTTATGTTTTTCTTCATCTTCTTGCTATTGTCCCTTGATTTTTTCAAAGGGCTTTATAATGATTAAATGTCAAGCTCTTTTCAAATGAGTTTTGAGATAATCTTTGATAGCCATAGTATCATAAATACCCAATACTATCACGATAGACAATTAGGCACAATCAATCTATTAAAATCTCAAATTTGAGGTTCATAATCATTAACAATGGGTTTTTCCTTGAATTCCATGATATTTTTTTGATAAATGAATTGTGGTCTTATAGGACCACTCCCTTTATATATTGATTGCAAAAAAAAGAAAATACATAGTTTGAGTACATACATCCACATGAGTGTGGGAAAGAGACATAAAGCCAACTAAACTAAATATCTACTCATCAACTATATCTTGGAGCTAAAAGAGGAAAACTGGCCCACAACAACCAACATTGATGTTTTTAAGGATCTTCCGATAGAGATCACCCTTATGGTTTGGGAGCCCTTGGGTGCAAGCTTTGGATTTTGAGGGCCTTTCTTTTAGGTGTTGGCACTGCTTTACTACAGGTCATCTCACTTTTGCTTGCCCTAGTTCTGGGCATAAGGTTTAGGGTTCTACTTTATGGTGGAAGAATGTCCACCCTCACCACTTTATGGTTTTTGGATCTACTCTTGACACTCCTTAATCCTTAGATGTGGGGCGTACTGATGCTGATTAGATTACTTCTATTGGGCCCATTTTGGGTGATCATGCTTCTGTTGGGATGAATGTTGAGGCGATGCCCCCTCTAGAGGGGTGATTATTTGTGTAGTAGGGAAAGGGTTGTAACTTGCCTCTCAAGTATGTTGTGGTGGAGGCTTCTTGCTCCCCTTCTCTGTCCATTGGTTCTTCAGTTGTTTGTCCTTATGCTCTTGTAGACTTGTCGATAGAGGCTCCTTTGCCTTAATTGGATGTTCTTCATGTTGGCTATATTTCCATCAAGTTGGTGGATCTTGATACTACTGTGAGTTGTTCTCTTAAAGTAAATGTTGTGGATTTGTGGACTATGGTTCTATAAGCACTAAAAATATGCATGGTCTTGCAAGAGGACCCCATGATGATATGTAATCCTAATCACGTGCATACACAGAAGCATGAATAATAACATCCCCTTAGTAGTACTCCTCTTGGCGACACATGTCGGTTGGCTTTTCCCTTGTTGATTCTTCATGTTTCTAACCATTCTTCTTTTTCCCTTTGTTGATTCTTTTTTCTCACATTCTTTCCCTTTCCTACATGCTTAGCTTTCACCTTTTCATGCTAATTCCACCTTTTGACACCCTGTTCTAGAGGCCTCTAACCTTAGGAAGCCTATAGACAACCTAACAAGCCAAACCCATGTCTTTGTTTTCACCTAGCTTGCCTCCTTTGTGGGTCACCCCTATTAATGGCTAAATCTCCATGGGCGACCCTGCTTGTGTTCGTCCTACTGTTGAAATGTACAAGACAACTGAGAGGGGGGGGGTGAATCAGTTGTCTTTAAAACTTTAATCACTAATGAATCATCAACACATCAAATGCTTAGTAACTGTTATTAAGATTTAACCATGAAGGCATGAAATAAGAAGCTCAACACAATAACACATCCAACACATAAGACACCTAATTTTTTACGTGGTAAACCCTATAAGAGAAAAACCACAGTGGGTGTTAGCCCACATAAATAAATATGTTATAGTAATACTGAAAAATAGAGGCTCACTACCCAAAATGCTCACTGCAAATGTTAGGGCTCACCGCCAAGGGTTGGTGAACTGATTCGATAACATCTACTCCATGCCTGGGTTTAGTTCCATTGAAGCACAATATAACTCCTCTGCTCTGCTCTTTTTACACTTCCGCACTTATCTTTTCATTTTCACACTCTCATATCTTTTTCACAACTACATTACATGCTTTTATACAATTCCTCAACCTTTGAATGTACATCAAGGTTGCCATTACATTCATCAACCATTGGAGCAATCTCCAAGGTTGGCATTACAAACATACATAGAAATAGGTCTAGACCTAAATAAAACTAGCTAAGGAAAAGATGTATGCGGATCATGTTATGCCTTAGCTGGGACTCAAATGCAATATTCCACGCCATGACACGCTTCCACAATCTTCGACGCATCTCCTCAAGTAGTGAAAACAACCAAGTCAACCAAGACTGGTGTTAACACTAAGTCTTCTAAGAATAGTCTTCATCTATGATCCAAATTTCTCTTTACGGACCAATCCAAAGGTAGGAACATGATCAGGAGACATCCACAAGCACATTATAATCACCAAGAACATCCACACAACCTTAAACCAATTTGTCAGGAGGATTCTTCAAGCCAGAGCACTTAAACAACATTGTCAGCCACTGTAATAAGGAAAAGATTGCTTGTGGACCACCAAATCACGAATCATTGGAGTTGAAGCCACTTATCATCATTACCAACTTGATTCTAGAACCACAGACTGAAATACTTAACTGCGAAGGAATGCAGAGCATAGTACATTCTCCTTGTCACCACCAAAAATATAGAGAAAGCAGTTTTCACTCTGGTGCACATAACTAACTCAAATCTTCATACCGGATGCTCAAACTTGGAACATAGCATCTTCAGACAAGTATCTAAATAAATTCCAATCCATAGATAAATATGTTCATTCTACAAGAAATGCGGAGCAATCTGTTGGACTGTTCTTCTGTACACAAAGATACTCTACAACACACTGTTTCCACTGGAGGAGCAAATTTTCTCAATATCCTCAATATCAAGATCTCCAACACTTATCAAAGCATCTAACTTATTACAAACAAGAATCAAAACAAGAGCACAGTTGACACCAATGACAACACTGATATGCTGACATCAATGACAACACCGGTTAGGCACATACTTGCAACACCTACCACCTCTCTTAGATGCTAGATCCCCCTTTTAGGCTTTCATTAAACATACACAACTATTAACCTTCACCCAAGTACAACCCTTTGTGTGTCGGCCATGAGTTGCCCTAGATGACATGAACTGGTAAAAGGGGCAACCTAGTGGCAACCCTTACAAATTTTAAACCTGAGTTTCTCCTTTGATTTGAGCCTAAAAAGACTCTATTCTCGCCCAATTTGTATGCAATTTCAAGCTAAGTAAAGAGGAGACCATAATTAGCTCATTCAAAACTCCCAATCAACTAAGTTTAGCTCATGTGATCTATTTTAACTCCTCTCTAACTCCTCCTAATAGCCGTCCTCCATGAGTGATAAGCTTTCAGGCTCAGATCACTCCCTAGTCAATTCATATTTCTAATTAATCAAACAAGTTAACTCTCCAATCAAGGGAGTTAACTCCTCAATCATCCCCACCCTTCATGTTCTTTATCAACCTATAAATAGGCCCCTCCTCCAAGAATTAGAGGAGGCAAATTCATTATTGCAATCCATCTTTGCTTGGATTTTTCTCTCCAATTAGCATGCATATGCTCACTGCAAGACATAGGTGCCTTTTATTTATTGTTGTTATTTTGCCAAAGCCTTCAAAGGATTCATAGCATCATTACACTCACCACTTCTCAAGCCATAGTTCTCTTAGCTCACATTGATCTCAATTCTAATCTTTCCAAAAGCTCATTCTTTTGCTTTACCTTCTCACTTACTACCAAGATGATCAACCCACTGCTACAAGAGGATGACGAGGTTGTCGTATAAAAGGATTCCTGAGGGTAGTGTGGAGGCTCATGCATCTTTCATTATCTAGGTTCTTTTTATTCTTTCTAGATAATTAGTTCACAATCTACACTTGGGAATAGTAATTCTATGTTGCAATTTCCTAGATAGGTTCATTTTGAATTGATTAGATTAGTTTCCTTGGATATTATAAATTGTAGTCATAGATTAGATTTCTTATTTCACATTTTCAATTCTATATTAGTACAAAAATCTCTCCAAAAAATACCAAAAAACATAGTATAATTGCATTAGGTAAATTGCATACTAGTTTGCATTCTTTTTTCAACTTAGATAATTAGTTCATTATACATTTCAATTCTGGAAAAAAAGAACCAAAAAAAATATTTGCATACATACATAAGATCCAAAAATACAAAAATATTAGGAACTTAGAAAAGAAACCCTTAATTCGATCATGAGCCAGAATCCAACAAAATGAGTAGTCACAAAACTCCTTAATTTCATCACGAGGTCAAAGATCAATAGAGCTCAGGCAAAACCTTAGTTAACATCATTATGTCAAAAAGTCAAGTCTTGGTCAACTCAAATTTACTCTCTCTATCCAATAATTCAAATGTGCTCTAGAATAAGAGGTGAGTGGGTGAGGGAAGCCCTTGAGGAGATTGAAGAGTTACACCCTAGGCCACAACTAGCACAACAAACTTAAGAAGAACAAGATCACATGCTTAGGTTGATTCAACATAGGGAACAAATACAACATGTTCAAGCCATAGAAGAAAGATTACAATGAACTAGGTGTATCAATGAATACAATAGACATCCATCAAGACATTGGAACAATAGGAACCCAAATAGGAGATCGATAACTAGTGACCGTTAGGGTCATATTATTATCTCAACCATGAATTCCATAGAAAGAACATGGAAAACCCAAAACAAAAATAGGCCCCTTATTAGGATGACCACTCTTCGCGAGGTCCTACTCCTAAGAAAACAAGACAACCCCTAGGTCTCACCTCCACTCGATTAGATTTTGCCATGAGAGAGAGAGAGAGAGTGACTTGGAGGTCACTAAAAGCAAGGAGAGGGTCCATGTGTTGTGTTAGATCTAGTTTATCCACAATTGTGCTTGTGTCACATTTTGAAGAGTACATATTTTGGTGAACTTGGCATGAGCAAATCCTTTTGAGATGGGTTCTTTCACATTTTTACACTTTTCTTTTATTCCACTTTCATGTTCCACTTCCACGATCATTTCATTCATCATGTGGTGTTTCCCTCACCCTCAATCTAGGACAAAGTCACACAAAGTATAGGGGAGTTGCCCCTCCAATGAAACTAGCACACATTCAGATCTAATAGCTTGAATCTTGAATCAATCAAAGTTAAAAGACTCAAAGGGCATCCAACAAGATCCCCACAACATTGACCAAATCAAAACATGCCAAGTGAGTGTTTGGGTTGAGATCCATCAACAAGACCAACCCATTACAAGCCATAAGAAAATGATCACCCAAATGGACAATGAGGTGAGTCATAAAAAGAAAAGCTTACAAGAAGCTTGGGGGGCACAAAAATCCCTCCACATAGCACATCAAGTTAAAAGATCCATGATATGTCAAGTGTCATCAAAAAGAACAAGTGGGGTCACTCAAACCCTAATGCAAAGCAATCCATCTCAAGATTGTAGAACTCAAAGAATAGATGAAGCCTCACTCATAGACCTTTTAGAAACCTTGGTCTAATGAATCAAGACTCTTGAAGCTAGAAATGCTGAACAAGATGTCCAAAACAAAATTGAGGAAAAACCTAGGGAATAGGGAAATATTTTCATTGATAAGATCAAATCAAACTAGGGGAAACACAAAATCCCCCTCATCCAAACTTCCATGAAACATTCATGCCTCCCTTGCCCTCATCATCCAACATGACAAGTCTTGATAAAAGAGGTGGGATTCCTATAACACAAAATCAACCACAAGTGATCCCACTTAATTTTCAAAACATAAACATGACACCATCTAGTCATCCAACATTTTCAGTATATCAACAATCTAGCATACCCTTTCAACAAACACAACAAGCTCCACCTGAAGGGCTAATGTTTGGAGGAATAAGACCCTGTACACATTGTTAGCAAGAGACACTACTTCGATATGGATCTATATGTTGTCATTGATGGCAACAAGGCTCAGAGATACTATCACCATGATAGGAAGAGATATCTCCAGAAGAACATATGAGATTCTAGGTCCACTTGATAGAAAATGGCTATGTATGGGAAGTATGTAGAGTAGAGGACAGTAAGCTGGATAGTATGCCTCCGCAGATAATGATCCGGTAATGCGGTTTAGGTATGATGTTAGTTGGTGTTTAATAGTGTTATGCCTCAGAGATTAAGTCTTGATCCTCTTCGAAAGTCATCTTGAAGAAATGTCTAAGTCTGGGCAAGCAAAGGTATAGTAGGAACAGTGAACAGGGTCTAGTACAGTGGTCCGCATTCCTCCACAGATAAGTATTTTGTTATGCGGTTTTGAGGTGTTGTAAACACTTATATGAAGTGTCTTATTCTAGAGTTAGGAGATATGAAGTTCACCGAAAGGATAGCTACAAGCTGCTAAGCATTGGCATAGTGTTTGACAAAGATTTTTAGAAATAGAGTCTGAGTTATGATGGTCCGCATTTCTCCGCAAGATGATATGATGCCTTGCGGTTCTAAGGGTAAGATTGGGAATGTGTAAAGAGTCCTTGATATGGTTTTGGAAGTGTTTTGAGATCCTCAGTAAAAGTTGCAAGTCAGCAGATGAAGTTGTTAAGCATACTCTTAAGGAAGAGGCCAACGAGTATATTAATCATTGTGCGGAGAAGAGTTAAAGTTTGGAGGATCTATGTAAGTAATTGAATGATTAGAGCTGACCTATATGAACATGTTTGGGAGAACATTTGGGTCCACACGACACAGTGCATTGGATTGAGTGACAAGGTACATCTTTCTATGTACACGTTTCACTTCTTGGATGTTGACCTGATTATGGAGTAAATCATGATGCGGATATATAAAGGCAATGAAATTCGTTGAGTTGAGAGAATGTATATGTGTGTGATGCGAAGATGAAATAGTGGAGCAGAGTTAGAGGATCAACAACTATGAGACTTGGGATTCAAAATATAGTTGTTAAATGACTGCACCTTGGCATAGTAGCATATGTCTAAGTAGTATTTAGTTATCATGTGTGATCTGAGTGGAAGCATTTTTATCATCAAGGTAGTAAGCCGGTAGTGAGCCTCTAGTAGAGTTTAACATCCCTTAGGGTTTAACAACCCTTTGTGTAATCTTGCTAGGTTTAGGGTTGAGGCAGCGAGCCTGCTAAACTTAGTTGTACACCATGGCTATGAGCCAGCATGTTCTAGGCCCATGGAGTGACCAAGCCTGAAAATCATTTTTGTATAGATTGCAATATATATTTGAGAGCTAGTCCTCTCCATAGTTTTTCCTTTTTTGGGTTTTCCACGTAAAATCTTGGTGTTATGTTATGGTTTTTGGATGTTGTTTAGTTGTATATTTTGCTTTCGTTTGATTATTCTTTTCAAATGGTTAAAAGTAAAAGTTCAAGAAAAGGTTTATAGAACACTAATCCACCCCCCCTCTTAGTGTTCCTGACAATCAACACACATAACCCCCTCTTAGGAACATACCTCAAAAATTTAAAGGAGCCTCTCAAATACAACATTCATCAAGTATTATTACCACATCCTCTCCCTAAGCTTCCAAAATTTAAAGGAGAGGGTGATCCCAACTCTCATATCAAGGCTTACATCACAATAGTTTGGGAACTCCCTCCTTGGGATGGGGTGGTAGCAAATTTTTTTCCAAAGACTTTAGAGGGTATCACTCTAGATTGGTACTATCAACTTCCAGAAGCATAAATCCACTCTTTTAGGCAACTCATTGATCAATTTGTGGTTGCCTTTGACATAAATAAATTGGTCAAGATAGGAATATGAGAATTTTTAACAATTAACCAAGAAAACAACAAGTCAGTCACACATTTTATCACATGATGGAGGAAAGTTCTCTATTCTTCAATTAGTACACCAAACATGGATCATAAGGAACATTGTGATCACTTCTTACACACTCTCAACAACTACATACAAGAAGGAGTTCAAAAACACCCTTACAAATCATATGAAGAAGCGCTCAAAAGTGCCCTTAGAATTGACCAAGCTACTATTGAAGTGGAAGAAGGGAGTATGATGTCAATGGAAGGTTGATAAGCCACGATAGAAATAACAAATCCTTGACAAGCAATTGTAACATAGATGGGTCAAAAAACACTTCACCATCAGGGAACAACAATTGTGACTACAATAGTCATACAAATTTGGGAAATGAAAATGCCAACAACTATCCCCTAAAGATCAACAAGCAACCATACAACAATCATCACAAGTCCTGAGATTACAATCATGATAAATACTACTCATTTAAGAAGAGAAGGGGTCATGCTATCAAATCATGTCGGGAGTACCATCGCTTCATATCAAACTTCCTAAAATACCAACAACAAAGATTCATGTACACATTCTCACAAGATGAAAGAAATAGTCCCAAAAGCCATCAAAATGCCTTTGATCAACACACCTTAGGCCTTGTGGAATTAGATAAAGATCAAGAAATTTGTGTTACCCAAGGACCAAAACAACCAGATGACACCTCCAACAATTTAAAATTTTCTCACATGCTCGAACTTCTCAAGAGTTCTCATACGCACAAGAATGCTCTCCTCAATGCCTTAGATCTAAGCCATCTAGTTCAAAATACTCCAAATGGCAAGTGTTCTTCTTTGACATTTGATTTTGAAAAGTTACCCTTAGATGATGATTTTGACCAATAGAGCCACTAGGGCTCCGAATCCTTGGTTTCCTATGACTAGTAGCATTAGAACCCCTATGGGTCCTATGAGAAAGAGAGAGAACTCTACTAGGAACATGTGAAAGACCCCTCATATCATCTTGAGAATCTTGTCTACAAATTCCAATACTTGCCATCTCCCGAAGGACGACATTCTCGGCTCCAAGTTCCCTGACCTCACTGCATAAAGAAATAATCTCCTAGCTGGCATAATATGTAGGCGTATGAGTGCCTATGTTATGACCGACCCGAGAAGGAAGATGATCATCAACAAGTAGAGACTCGTGAGAACTACGCATGAATTGAACCAAAAGATCTAAGTTGGAATCACGAAATAGTTCCCTCCATCCCATAGCAATACTTAAAGAGAAGAAAGAAGAGAAGAGAGAGGTAGTCAAACAATCTAAGTGCACAAAAATGACAAAAACAAGGACAAAGGAAAGGGTACTTACGAGGATCACCCTCTTCCCAAGAGGGTTCATCTGGTGCATGATCATGAATAGGAGGTGTGGTAGCCTCCTCCTCAAGATGAGTCTCCCTTTCCTCTCCTTCATTGACCTCATCACAATCCTCTCCCTCTAGATCGTAATCCTCATCGGAAGAATTAGAATCATCAAGAGTAATCAATCCATGAGAAGCAGACCCTCTCCTTCACTTACGAATGGAGATCGAGCTATGAGGTGTATGAACTAGCTTGGTAATCAAAACTCCAAGGGTCAAGGGAGTCTATGTGATCATCCCCTTCATAGAATCTCCCATCTCCTAAATAGTCCCATAGTAAGTGGGAACTGGGGGCATGTCCTCCAAAAAGTCATCACCTAGTTATTGTAATACTTGATCAGTGTGGTGTAGCTCAACAAAACCATTTTGATCTGAAAGCTAAATCACACTCCTGAAAAATGCTTTAATTTGTGTGTCACTAGGCCATGCACCCTCCATGTCAATGTAGGGATCAAAAATCATGTCAGCATCAGTCAAAGTGGCCACTATAGGAAAACTAGATCAAAATGAACAAGGCAACCCCATTGTGTAGCCCTCAGAAGTCTAGGGTTAGGAAGTGGAATCTCCCTTTGGAATGATAGAATGTGCTCATAGATCCATGTTATGATCAGGGATGGATGACTGAAATCAAGAACCCCTCACCGTGAAATACAGTAGAAATCTCAGCAGACCATAGCTAAGATGTCAACACCCCATGCAAACGCAATGTTGCACTCTATACACTAAATGATTGGTGCCAAGCACCATCTAAGCTTGGATGCTCCCTTATCTCTTGAAAACTTCAAAGCAGATAGACCAATGAGGTACTTCCTCAAAGGAGAAATAAGAAGGTGAGGAACTGAAGTGAGCTAGACCCCTACCTATGTCTCAGATTAAGATACTCCCATAATAGAAGCCCACAATCGCTTCTCAGTAAGCGAGTCTCTCTTAGGAAGAACAAGTAGCTATCTCGTCACATGAACTCCTAAGATGCGATAAACATCGTAAAGAGTAATAGTCCACTCCACTAAAAACTATGAAGATTTAAAAGTGTTCTTGTTTTGGCGTCCCAATAAGTCAAAACGTCACAACAAATATGAGAGGTAGCATGGAAAATTGGAACATGACATATCTTGTGAAGCCCTACTTTCTTCAGAATAGCATGATCTCCTAAAGAGATGGCCCCATAAACATCTAAAAGCCATTGCTTCTCATGACTAGCATTCCATCGACTGTGTCCATCCTATTAAGAACAAATAACCATGTGTTAGATCTCATCAAAACTTAGAAAATCACAAAAAAAGTTATATTCTTCACAAAATTGTAATAAAACAATGAGATTAGTATCAAGATTAGAGAAAAATAGAGTCATAAAAACATCACCAAACATCAAATTACAGTCATAATCAAATAGGAAAGGTTGCCCCTTTTAGTAGGCCAAATCTCCCAGGGCGACCCTGTTGTTAGACCAGATCTCCCCAAGCGACCCTAGTGAAACATCTAGGTCACCCCCAATGACCTACCCTAGTGAAAGGAGTGACCCATGGGTTACCTTTTCTCACGGCCCATCATGTTATAAATTCACAAAAATAAGAAGAATTCTACCTGATTTTGACAAATGAAAGGGCATTTGCGCTCTAAATGAAAAAACAAACACAATGCGATAGAAAAAATGGACAAAAATGAAATCATTTACAAGAAAATTGACAAAACTCAAACTAGGGTTTCTAAGGTAGAAAATCACTCTGCTTGTACTTGATTCTCAGTGAAAGAAGGATTTGTCACCTCCATTTCCATAACCTAGATGAAATATTTCTAACGATTGATCGCATGCATGATTCCATCCACAATGGACTCCTTTTCACAAATTCTTTCACTCTTCTTGTCTCATAGCTTAGGTTTCAATTATGCATTTAGAAGTAATTTCTTGCTTTTGCAGTGTATTGTGCCTTGTTTTACGTGCTTGCATCCTTATAGGTCACCATTGGAAAAGTAGACAACCAATTGAACTTGTGATACAACTCATGGTATGTTCATTTATTTACAATTCCATTATTTATTATTAATACCTCAAATGTTGAACTAATAATAGTCTTTGTAGGTACAAATGCGACAAATCAATGATAGGTAAGGCCTATTTTTGTAACGATACCTACCTTTCATGTAGACTACCATCCCTTAGGGGGAAATATGTAAGAACTAAAAACACACATGAGCTTGCATGAGGACCCTATGATGATATGTAATCCTAATTAAGTACACGGAAGCATGAATAATAACGCCCTCTTGAAGCAATACTCCACTTGGCGACACATTTCGGTTGGCTTTTCCCTTGTCAATTCTTCATGTTTCTAACCATTCTTCTTTTTCCCTTTGTTGATTCTTTTTTTCACATTCTTTCCCTTTCCTACATGCTTAGTTTTTTCCTTTTCTTACTAATTCCACCTTTCGACACCCTGTTTTGAAGGCCTCTGACCCTAAGAAGCCTATAAACAACCTAAAAAACCAAACCCATGTCTCTATTTTCACCTAGCTTTCTTCCTCTGTGGGTTGCCCCTATTAATGGCTAGATCTCCTTGGGTGACCCTACTTGTGTTCATCCTACCACCTGTCTTAGATGCCAGATCCCCCTTTCAAACTTTCATTAAGCATACACAACTGTTAACCTTCACCTAGGTGCCACCCTTTGTAGGTCACCCATGGGTCACCTAGGGTGAGCTAGGGGTTGCCCTTAGTAAATTGACCTAGTAAAAGGGGTGACCCAATGGTGACCCTTATGGATTTTAAACATGAGTTTATCCTTTGATTTGAGCCTAAAAAGACTCTATTTTCACCTAGTTTGCATATAATTTTGAGCTAAAAATAGAGGAGGCCATAATTATCTCATTCAACACTCCTAATCAACTAAGTTTAGCTCATGTGATCTATTTTAACTCCTCTCTAACTAATCCTAACAACCATTCCTCCATGAGTGATAAGCTTTCAAGCTCAGATCACTCTCCAATCAATTTAGTCTTCTGATCAATCAAGCAAGTTAACTCTCCAATCAAGGGAGTTAACTTCTCAATCATCCCCACCCTTCATGTGCTCTCTCAACCTATAAATACCCCCCTCCTCGAAGCATTAGAGGAGGTAAATTCATTAGTGCAATCCATCTTTTTCTTGGCTTTTGCTCTCTAATTAGCATGCATATGCTCGTTGTAGGACATAGGTGCCTTTTATTTATTTTTTCCAAGGCCTTAAAAGGTTTCATAGAGTTGTTACACTCACCAATTCTCAAGCCATAGTGATCTTATCTCACATTGAGCTCAATTAAAAGCTTTCCAAAAGCTCATTCTTTTGCTTTACCTTCCCACTTGTCACCAAGAGGACGACCTCACTACTGCAAGAGGATGAGGAGGTTGTCATACAAAAGGATTCCTAAGGGTAGTGCAGAGGCTCATGCGTCTTTTATGATCCAAGTTCTTTCTATGATTTCTAAATAATTAGTTCACAATTTGCCCTTGGGAATGGTAATTCTATGTTACAATTTCCTTGATAGGTTCATTTTGAATTGATTAGATTAGTTTTCTTGGATAGTATAAATTGCAATCATACATTAGATTTCTTATTTCACATTTTCAATTCTAGATTAGTACAAATATCTCTCCAAAAACTACCAAAAAACATAGAATAATTGCATTAGGTAAATTGCATACTAGTTTGCATTCATCTTTCAATTTCTTAGATAATTAGTTCATTATACATTTCAATTCCGGTAAAGAACCTAAAAAATTGTTTGCATACATGCTAGTTGCATGCATACATGAAATCCAAAAATAGAAAAACGTTAGGAATTTAGACAAGAAACCCTCGATTTGATCAAGAGGTAGAATCCAACAAAATAAGCATTCATGAAACTCCTCAATTTCATCACAAGGTCAACAAGATCAACAGAACTCACACAAAATCTTAGTTAACATCACTAAGTCAAAAAGTCAACTCTTGGTCAACTCAAATTTACTCTCTATCCAAGCATTCGAATGTGCCCTAGAATCAGAGGTGAGTGGGTGAGGGAAGTCCTTGAGGAGATTTACAAGTTACACCCTATGCCACAACTAGCACAAAAAACCCGAGAAGAACAAGATCACGTGCTTAGGTTGATTCAACATAGGGAACAAATACAATGATGTGTTCAAGACATAGAAGAAAGATTACAAAAAACTATGCATATCAGCAAATACAATAGACATCCATCAAGATGTTGGAATAGTAGAAACCCAAACAAGAGATCAATAACTAGTGACCTTTCGGGTCATATTATTATCTCATCCACGACTGCCATAGAAAGAACAAGGTAAACCCCAAAAAACAATAGGCCCCTGATTAGGCCAGTCGCTCTTCATGAGGTCCTACTTCTAAGTGAGCATGACAACCCCCGGGTCTCGCCTCCGCTCAATTGGATTTTTCCATGAGAGCGAGAGTGACTTGGAAGTCGCCAGAAGCAACAAGAGGGTCCATGTGCTACGTCGGAGCTGACTCATCCATGATTGTGCCTATGTCACGTTTCAAAGAGTAAAGGTTCAGAGGCAGAGATGAGGCCCTCCTTTAGTTGTTTTATAGCCTCACAAGTCTAAGAATATTAGATGGGTGTTAGTTGTGTAGATTTTTCTTAGATCTGCCTCTACCCTTATGTTGCTCATGTCTATTTTTCTTCGATCTGCCTCTACCCAAGGAATGCCTTAACTTCCCTTGTGCTATTTTTGGGCTATTAGTATGTTGTTTATGTCAATTTTTTTTTCTATTTTTATCTATTGCTCTCTACTATTTCTTTTATGGATTTTTTTTTTTTTGTTTTAGCCTCCTAGATTATTTTGTAATAGGGTAGGGACCCTTGTTTCCCTTTTTAACTAATCAAAATTTGTTTATCATAGTGATAGATTATCATAGCATGTAGAAGCTCAAAACTACTATCCTAAAGCTAGATAAACTCATGAATAAACCACATCAAAATTGCCAGTGCGAAACCCCCAATCTACCTCACTTGAAACATCAATCCTAACAAATTCTTTGAGAAAGGAGAACAATATATCTACTCACTTTCAATGCATCTTTGCTACCTTTGCATTACCAACTTGTAGGAATGAGGTCTAGGGCCCCATGATCACTTCATTACTTATTGGAAGAGGGCCATTTTGTGGCAGAAAATCAATGCTTGACAATGTAGAAACTAATAAATTGTTTAGAACATCCAGATAGGTTTTCTTGAAGAAAACATTGTCAGCCCACACATGAAATCCATGTCTTCACTAACATCCAACAACACTCCTACAAACATGGAGACTTTTTTGGTGTTTACATGGTACTGATGATTTGAATAGAGGAAAGCATATCAAAGCACCCACTGTATGCCAAACATAATTATGCCTGCCTTCATTTACAACACCCTTCACAATTGATACTTTGTGACTAAACCATGAAATGCAGTCTATCTCTTCTTAGAGATTAATCTTATGCTTGTATCCATTATTTCAAGAAAGCATTAAATCACAAAATCTAGGGCCAACAATGCAAAAGTGACAAATGGCCTCATTAATTGTCACATGGTAGAGCCGTGTGTGCCATATGAGAGTGAGGGGAAATAATCTTGTACTTCTCATTATTATAAGGTCAAGTTTTTTGAATTATTTATATCTCTTTCTACTACCACACTTTGTTATGATTGCTTAAGGGGTGGGAAATTAAAGGTGGCACCAAACAACTCCTAATAATCAATATTATTATTGGTTTTAATAGCTACCTTGTTATCAATTACATAATTAGAGAGAAAGTTTTCTTCTATGTTCACTTATCTATTCACATGTTGGATAGAGAATGAGGCCAATGAGTCAAGGATAGGTCATGCATCATGTAGAATATTATTAATTTTCCAATTTTGGGTTCGTCTTTGATGGCATTGATAAGGATCACTAAGTCACCTTCAATTTAAATGGAACCGATGCCATATTGTTTACAAATATATAGTTCCAAGAGGAGGGCTTGGGCTTCTACCTTGTTATTAGTCCCATCCTTCAAGTTTTTAAAGTGAATACAATTAGGTACCCTTTTGAATCTTAAATAATACTTCTTGCACTAGAGGGACATGTATTACCTCTAGAAGCCTTGTTGAAATTCAATTTCCACCAACCAATTAGAGTGGTTTTCCACTTTATGCTATCTCTTTGAATTGGATGAGAGTTAGCTCTTTTAGCCCCTTGAATGGGAGGGATTCCATGAATATACTATAAAGGACAAAAAATATTTATGATAAGCAATATCTTCATCAAAATATTTTTCTTTTTTATACCTTCCTCTTCAAAAGGAAGATCCCCATATGATATCTCTTTAGGAATCTTTTCAACATTTATAGATACTAGATAATTTGGGTCTTCTTTTGAACTAACTAAAAAAATTACTCACAAAGTAAACTTGTTTTGTAGGAAGAACGTTAAGAATAAATTCTCATTTTGTATATGTGGTTTTAAGGAAAATATTCAACATATAGTTTGTAATTTGTTTTTAATCACAAGAAATGATTTGTCTCTATCTTTCTATTTATATCCACTAGGGCCAATATTTTCAAAACATATTCCAATGAATCTTTTAGATAGATGTTGTCAACTATTTTTAATAAACTTTTTAATGTAGCCTCATTCTAAAATGTTCTTGTTTCTTGTTCTTCTAATAAACATATATAGATTTTATCGAGCTACCATTTGAAAATAATTTTTATTTTATCATTTTCTAGTAGAACAACTTTCTCCTTTTTTAGTTTTATTAATGAAATTCAATCAAGTTGCTTGACATAATTATCATTCTTTGATAACGATTATTGATTCTTTGTAAGATCCCTTGGTAGAGTCATTCGGAGGTAACAACCATGGTGATTTAAATTGATCCATTGACCCTTGGAATGAGCCACTGAGTAAAGGGTCATGTACTTCTAGATGGTACTCTCCAGTTTTGGTTTCTATCACATCTACAAGAGGAGATCCACTGCTTAAAGCTCTAGCTTAGTCTTCTAGCTTTTTTCCTTTAAATAAAACCTTTTCTCTCATTTTGTAACTACCCATTCATCAAGGTCATCATGATTTAGATAAGGGCTTTGATCACCCAGTTCACTATTTTGGCAAAGAAAGACATACTAGGTGGAGATGTGAAAGGTATTCTTTGGCATCCATCACTAAAAAAAGATCAAAGAAATATTTAGTGACTTGGGTCTTCACATGGATATATGAAGAATGAGATTCCCTATACCAACATATTATAGAGATCGATTGAATTGATGATAATAAAAAAATATTAATGGCCATAGTTTCCACAATATATTTAATAAAATTGAATATTTCTTTCTCTCCTTTAAAGACAGGGTTAAGACATCACTCTTTTTATAATTTTATTAGAAATAACTTTATTAATATAAGCTTTCATGAGTACATTTTTGGTGGCCTTTTTCTTAAGGTCAATTTTCTTAGTTTCCTCTTCCACGTCTTCTAGAGGACCTTGAATTACAGATATTTGGTCATTGCCTTTACTAATGAAAAATGACAGGTTTTTTCCATAACATGTTACATAAAGTAACCAAAGTAAATAATTTGGAAAGTTAAAGTGAAAATTTACCTTCTTTGTCCTAATTTCAAAGTTGAATCATGCTCCATATGTGAATAAAATATTTTTGTAACTTTGATGAATAGAATTTATTTTCTAAACCATATAGCTGCGATACTTAGTAGAAATAAAAGGTTTTTGCTATATCTAAACATCATTTTACTAATATTGTATACACATAATTACCTGAAAAGGGTGGGATTCAACAATTCTAGTTATTCCAAGGAAAACTTTATTCTTGGATTGATAACCCTAGGGAACAAAATATAGAAGAAGAGTATCCTCATAAAATAAATAAAAAGGATGACATTGTGTTGTTCAAAATATGAATTAGACACAATGCAGGTGAGTCAGGCTCCAACACAACACATGAATTATATCCTTGCAGAGGTGACCTCCTAGCCACTTCTACTCTCATGGCAATAGTTAGTCAAGCGGTGGTAGTATTGAGGGTGTGTCCTATTCTTGAGGGAGAAGAATGTCATGGATCACAATTGGGTTGATCGCATTTGAATGTTTTGATTGTTATTGTTGTGGTAATTATTATTTATTTCTCAAAGTTGAGAGGTCAGTTCTTGTAATAAATGAAGATTTTCATTTCTTGCCTCTCTTATGACGGCTAAGTCTTGTGTAGGTTATTTGTGGAATTAGTTTATGATTTGGCCCTAGATTAAAATATTCTAATGATATGGGAGTTGATTATATCTTGAATTATTCTAAGATTTTAGCTTGCTCTGGAATGTCTTCCTTAGTCAAATTTATTTGATTTCCTCCAAGATTGATTTTATCCAATCTTCCCTTACACTAGGGCACATTGAGTGCTTAATGGAGAAGATGGGTGTTTGAATTGTATGCTTTGATTTGTTGAAAGATTTTATACCTTGTGATGAAACCAAGGGTTTGCCTTTTTTTTGTGTTTTCTATTTTAAATGATTTTCTAATGCAAATTACTACTAAATGTACACAAGCTATTTTATATTTTCTAGAACTTTTAAAATGTGATTTAATTACTATACAAACTTTCAATTCAAACCTATATGGATTTTTCCCTAATGCAATTTGACTATATTTTTTTTTGTGTTTTTGAGAATAAGTTTTTGATTGAAACTATTCTAACAAATAATATTTGCAATCTACTTTAATAATGCAATAAATTTAATCTATATAAAATAATAAAAACTAAGATGCTAGTTCTAGGCATACGTCCTTAGACATCCAACTTTGTGGGGACCTTCTTTGCAACAATTAGGACCTTCACTTGCTGACAAGAAGGGATAGGGATATAGGGAGATTTAAAAATGGGAAATAAGCTTGAATACTTGTCAAACATAAAGTAAAAGGATCAAAAGTATTGCAAAAATCATATGGATGCTAGCTAAGAATGGAAAAAATCTTCTAAGGGGAAAGCTTAGAAGCTTTACAAACTAAACACTAAAGAAAAATTGAAAAGGCTCTCTAAGTCCTGCAAGAGAAGCTTTCTTGCTTCTATTTTATGAGATGCTAATGATGAATGAGAGACATGTGTGAGATCAAATGTGTGAAGATCATATAAACTAAAGCTAGAAGGAAGTAAAGGCTCACAAAGTCCTATGTGAGAAGCTTGCTTGAGATGAAGCTCCATAAATTTGAAGATATTCAACAATGGAGAATGAAGGGGAATTTATAGGTAGAAATGAGAGGGAAGGGATGAATAAATAAGAATGAATGAACAAGTTAACTAAAGAAATATGGGAATTTTTTACTAAGAATAGAAGAAAGGATAAGAAGAAAATAAGAGAAAGACTGGAGAAAACTAAGAAAACTAGAAGAAATTGTGCTAGGGAAAAAATGGTTAAACATGCAGAAATAAAACTACAGCTAACCATAACTGCAATGAAGAGAAATCTAACTTAGAAAATCAGTCAAACAAGCATGTAAATAACTAAAATCTAAGCTAACATTGTCTAATCTTCATTGTCCTCCATCTTTGCATTGTGTTCTCAGATTTGCAAGTTCATGCAACAATCATGAGAAGCTCTTGAGTATGATTAGCAAGACTTTGGAGGGTTTACAGCTGAGAGAGAATTCTAAGAGGTTAAGAGGTGGAAATGAAGCTGAATGGGTTGTTTTATAAAGGAGCTGATTTGAGTGAATGGTCATGATTGCTTGATGACTTTGGAGGCAAATCAAGGGTGGAGGTTGATTAGGGTTTTCTCATCACTAGAGGACAAGACCAAATTTTAAATTGGGATAAATTGTGAGGTGGGAAATGTGATTTAAATTAAATAAATTGTATGCATTTATTTAATTTATTTGAGAAGGGGTTTTAGTGATGGGTTTGATTTATTTGTTTGAATAAATCAAATGAAGGGGAAATGTGAACCTTAATTAAACAAATGGAATTTATTTAATTGAGTGAAAAGGGATGTTAGGACATGAATGATTAAACAATTAATTAATTAAAATCAATTATTTAACCATAAAGGCAAATTAGGGAAAATCAGTGGAATGTGGAAGAAATCAGGGTTTTACAACCTGAGGACACTTTTAGGTGTCTACATTTTGCCCCTCTTTGAGATGATGTTTGAGATGATGCGATTTATGTCAACTAACATCATTTCAAAGAAGCTAAGGAAATGGATAGAGGAAAAGGATGATGAAAAGATAGGATGATGATGCCCCCTCGAGAGGATAGGTGGGTTGGACAAACGTGGGCAGGTTCTCGAAATGAAAGGGATTGGTTGGGCAATGGATAGAAGAAATGAATGATACATTACGCTACAATTAAGGTGGAGGAATGAGGATGCGAGAGAGATGTTGGAGGAATGGAAGATTGGCTAGAAGAATGGGAATGAGATCTTGCTTTGATAGATTTTGAGCTTCTCACTTGCAATTTTTTTGCTTATCATCATAGAACTTATTATGTCAAAGGATGACAATCACCATGGTATGACAAAGGCCAAAGTGGAAAGTGTGGTCCCTTGCGAAACATACACATGACAGACAAGGAATGCCTTGGCTCAGACTAGTAACTATGATACCTTGTCAGAACATACGATGAGATAACTGTGAGGTGTGCAAGTCCTTATGCAAGGAAACAATTATTCTTTCCAATGCATAGGATGTCTTTGATTCACACCCAATGGAATCCCGATCACACGCAAGAAACCACGTTGCCCCAGTCATTTTGCCAAGACAAACCACAAGCAACTATTAAAGAAAAGGGTCTCTCTCTATCCTTGCTTCTCTTCATCACTTAGGGACTGCCTTGAGAAGCATAAGAATGACTGCAAAACAAACCAAATGAAAGACGACTGACTAGACCAACAACCATGAGATTGTTTGCCAAGTGATATGTGCTTGATTGATTGATTGTGAATGGATGAAGAAGGCCTGGTTTCAGGATAGAAACATGTCATATAAGACGCCTAGTTTGGTTTCGACAATGCCCCTACCTGTCTAAGGCAAGTGAGATGAATGATTGAAACTAGGGTTGTTGGCCATGCGAGCAACACTAGGGTTTGATTGATGATTGATTGATTTTAGAAATGACACATGTCGTATAAGGTAGAGTCTTGGTTTTGACGATGCCCCATCCCGTGTAGGATATGTGATGATTGATAGTGACGTATGATTATCATGAGGCAATTGATTGGTTTGACTGATTGGATAGCTTCTCTTGTTGTTGTTTGGGATTGGTTTGAAGTGCATGTTTCTGTGAAAGATTGATTGTTTTATTCTGATCAAAGTTTCCATTTCATGAAAAGATGACTTATTATGATGGTTGACTCAATGGACCCTAAGGGATTGACCTAATGCCTTAGGGGCTCATCAAAGATGGCCTTGCCTATGTGAAAGATCAAAGGCGACGTAGTTCGACCATGTGGATGGTGGATAATTTGAAGAATTGATTTGACTGATATGATGATGTGATTGATTAGGATGTTTGAATGGAGCGATTGAGAGATTTGATTGAGTGATTTGGTTGAGGAATTGAATGAGTTGAAGAATTTGATTGAAAAACTAATTTGGTTGGAAAGATGTGATAAATTGAATTAGTTTGAATGACTAGATTGAATGATTTGGTAGATTGATATGATGAGTTGATTAATTTTATTGCTTGGATTTTTGTAGGATATTTGATTTTTTTGTGTTTTGGGGATATTTGATTTTTTTGATTTTCACATGTTTTTATTTTTTTGGATTTTTGACGTTTTGAGAAATGTCAATGGATGATCATTTCAATAGCCTTTGTGCTAGATACCAATGACAAGGGGGAACCAAGTATAGGTGCAAGGGGGAATGTAGGATGGCTAAATGGATGGGCAATAGTGAATAAAAAGAACGCACACGTAAGAGGGCAAGGATGTGATCTCCAAAGGCTATGTCGCATAGGAATAACATGCCCCATTATAGGTGGAATACTTAGGATTTTTCATGACAATGCTTGTGACACTAGGATGATAGGATGGATCATTTGGAAGGGATAAGGTATATCATGGGATATCCAAAGCATTTGTCAACATTTTGCCTCCCAATCTTTATCAAGATCCAAAGAGGAAGGGAGAATGAATGGACTCAATGGGATAGGTATGGTAAGATAGGATGGAAATGGCATGATATGATATGATGAAAAATAATAGTGTGGATGAGACAATGTGCCCCCAAGTGTAAGTGACATAGGAGATCAACCTACACATGACGCCTGTTTGCCAGGTTTTCATCATGGTACTTATCCAAGGCACCTATTTACTAGGTTTTCACCATTGGATGAAGGGATTTCTCTTTACTTTTTTTATTTTTTTGACTTTTTTGCTTTTTTGAATAGGATAGGGTGGAATATGGAAAGGAGGGACTCAAATGTCTAGTGCCATGAAAGGTGATAGTCCTGTTGGAGAAAGATGTTGTCGCATGGACCATGTCAAATGTTATTATGCTCATCAATGTTGGTAAGGGATTGTATGAAAGTGAAATGGATGAGGTGGATAGTGAATTATGGAGGGAACGATATTGGATTATGATGTGGATTATGTAAGGCAAGATAGTGGATTATGTAGGGGAGACAGTGGATTATGTAGGACTTATGCAAGGAAGATGGATGGAAGGCTTATGAAAAATCATGGACCATAAAGAGGTGATAAGGCAGATATGTAGGGTAATGGTTGAATGATGGGGTGATGGAGGTATGCAAAGGAATGATGACCAATGGTTGCACAAACCGTGATAAACATGGAAGCTTGTGATTAGATGGTGGTGTAGGAAGCAATGGCAATGTTTTCTTAGTGGATGGATGATGTAAGCCTTTATGAACCCACATGGGCTGAGTGTTTTCATGATATTGTTTTTTCATGTGGAATGAGGGAATTTGATACTTTGGAATGGAATGGGATTTTTGAATGAAGGAAGATGGTTGGTATTTTTGAGAGGTGGATGCCTCATTTTACTTGTTTGATTTTTGTTTAGGGACCCATACCATTTTGCTTTTTAACTTTGCTTTTGGAGGTATGGGCTTGGATGGATTTTTGAATGTAGCTTGATTTGAATTTTTGGATTGATTTCCTAAGGTATTAGGACCCTTAGGATTTTTGAATTTATGAAAGGAGGCATCCAAATGTTTATTTTTGAATCCCATGTGGCAGGTGGAATGAGTGGAAGCTCCTTGTTTAGACAACGTGTGCATTTATTGGTCATGACTAGGATATTTAGGGTATTTATGGATGATAGGGATGTTAAGTATTGGAAGCAAAGGAGGAAAAGTGGATGGAGGGATATTAGGAGTTGGAAGTAGTGGAGGTAGATTGGATGGTGGAAGGTGTATGGTCACATGATTTTGACATTTGTAGGATGATGGCGGTGGAATGACAACATATGTTTTAGGAATGTGATGGGACATGTGATGGAAAGTGGTAGACTTAAGATGAATGGAGAAATTACCAACATCATTAGATTGCTGACCTTGGGGTGTGTATCCAAGGCCATATGAACTTGGAGGGACATTGACATGGATAGGCTCCAAAATACCTTGTTCATGAAGGACTAAGCCTTTACCATGGTAATTCATGTTTTGGAGCATGCGATTGACTATAGGACTAGGTGTAGTTTGGACACTCGACACGAGTTCATTATTTGATGTAGAAGGCGAGTTGGAAAACAAAGGTTGTTGTGTTCCTAAGGAAGAACATTCATGAATGAAAGTAGAAAGACCAAGGGGGTATGATGGTGGACTTGAAATGGGATTGATGGTGGATGTGGAAGGATCATGAGGATCTTTATTATGTTCATGTAGATCCAAGTTATTTGTTTGACCTTCTATGTGTGCTTGGGAGGCACATGTCTCATCATGACAAGTGGAAGTGGTTGGATCATGGATTGGTGAGATGGAAATCTCTTGACCATGGAATGCATAAAGTGGGCTAAGTGGATCATCCTGGTCTTCTTGATCATAAGTGGGATCGTGATCATAAATGGGAGCTTGATCATTGAAAGGATAAAGTGTGTTATGGATGGGTGGAATGGAAGGGGTTTGATCTTGATGTGGATGAGGGGGTAATTTTTCATCATGCTTAGGATTGTGCTCTTGATGATCAATGACATAAGGGTGTGATGGACCTTGACTTGAACATGTAGGATCAATGGGTTGTAGACCACATGCTGGAGTTGGAGGAATAAGCTCGTTGCTAGGTGCCAAGGTAGGTGTTTGAAATGGGGATAAGTTGTTCCTAGCTAGTAGCCAATCGATCACATCCTTTGCAAGGGCATGTACGGAAGGACAATATAGGGGATGGATAATAAAGGTAGATGGTGTGGACTCATGTTTAGGATTAGGTGGAGTGAAAAGTTCCCATGGTTGAGGGATAAAAGGAATGGAGGGTGTTAGCTTAGGGTTTGGATTTTGATTGGATGAAGGATCAAATGGATTGGGTTAAGTGGTAGATTTGGATGACTCCACATGTTTACTTTTGTAATTTTTAAACTTAGGATGTGGAGTTAGAGGATTAGAGTGTGGTGGTAGAATGTACTTAAAGGATGGATGAGGTAGACTTATGTTCCCCTTGTCAAAGGTAGAATAAGAATTTAAAGGCACTTTGTCCTATTGCCAAGGTGGACTTGGATAATCTTGTGAATATGCTTGGGGTGTTGGAACCTTGTTTTCTAGGATTAGCATGGAATGATGCATGTCTTCATATCGTTGTATGTCTTCTTGTGGTGTTAGGACCATGTTGACAAGTGCTTGATTAGAATGAATGATGGTTTGGAGTGATTAGGATGAATGAGATGTGATAATGACGTGATTAGAAAGGGTGGTTAGGATGTGAAGGTTGAATGATGAAGATATGAGTAGGATGTTATTATGATATGGTGAAATGACAAGAATAATGATTAGGATGAAAATTGATTGGAATATGATTAGAATGGAGTTGATTGGATGACAAGGATGGTGTGGAATGACAAGGATGAATGTGTTGGTGAGAAGATTGTGTTGATGTGTTTGCTATAGGGATGACTAGGAGGATCTATTCCCTTTCTCTCTTTTTTGCAACCATGTCTTTACCAAATGGGACTTGCGAATTATGGGATGCTATGGGGATGACAATGCAAGGTGATGAGGCCTAGACTATGATAGAGGTTAATGAATATTAGTCTTCAAAAAGTCTAGCTCCAAGAGGGTACTCTCATCTACTAATGACCTTTTAAAGTACAAATTGGTTTTGTCGAGACCTTGAGGTGTAGAAGGAATGATTGATTAGAGTGAACCCATGAGTTTCAGAATTCACTTGGAAGGATGGACTTAAACTAGCCATGGAGTATTAAGCCCAAGTTGTGATTGATGTGAAAAAAAGATGTCAAGGTCTCTTGGTTCAAATTTGTACTTGTGATATAGTTAAGCTTCGACAGTTTCTCCCTATGTTTCAATGTTTAGGGTCCTTTATATATGTCAAAGGCTAAATGAAAATGAATATGTAATGGGATGAAATTGAATTATGTATTGGGGGAATAGAATCAATAGGTTTATAAGGTTTTGACATAGTTGCAATCAGATTTGATAAGGAGCGTAGATGCTCAAAGGTATCCCTAGGGTTGTGGTGTATTTTGATGGGGAATGATTAGGATGAATTTGATTAGATTGGAATGAAAGGTTGGGATATGATTAAGATGTAATTGATTGGATTAGAATGAAGATTATGGTGTGTAGTGATGAGATGAAGATGATTTGGATTGATTTGGAAATGATTAGGATTATGTTGATTAGATTATGAATGAGGATGATTATGGTTTTGACTAGGATGAATGATGATGTGGAATGGATAGGGTTCGATGAATAGGATATGATTGATTGGATGAGGATGATGTGTAATGACTAGGAATGATGACTAGGATGATTGGGATATGACGATGATGTGATGACTTGGGATGAATGGATGGATAAAATGTTTTAAGGGTGAAATTGATTGGATTGAATGAAGAGGTTGATATGTTTATGATGACTTAGGATTGGATTGGGAGGACTTGGATATGATTGGGATGTGATTGGTTAGAATATAATGAAGATGATTATGTGTTGTGATGGGATTAGATGATTTGGATGGATTAGGAAACAATTAGGATGAAGATGATGTTGTGTAATGATGAGATTAGATGACTTGGATGAATTAGGAAGAAGTTGATTGGATTATGAATGAAGATGTGTAGTGATTAGGAATGATTTATTGGATTATGAATGAAGATGTGTAATGATTAGGGATGGTGAATAGGATATGATTAGGATGAGCTAGAATGGTTAGGATGATGGTGATTCAATGAAAGAAGCGATTAGGGTTTGATAAGGATGACTTGGGTATGATTAGGAGAATGATTAGGATGATGATGATTGGATAAGGATGACGATGTGTAATGACGAGGAATAATGATTAGGATATGATTAGGGTGAAATGAAATGATAAGGAATGATGATTTGGATGGATTAGGATGAGATGGAATGATGAATAGGATGATGTATAAGATAGGATCAGAATGTGTAAGATGATGTAGAGGATAGGATCAAAATGTGTAAGATGATGTATAGGATAGGATCAGAATGTGTAGGATGAAATTGATTAGCTTAGGAGAGTGATGATTATGATGTTGGAGGACAAGTTTAGATGATTTGGATTGTTTAGGATGTGGTTGAATGATGGAGATATGATGAATATGATATGATTAGGATGAGTTGCAATGACTAGGAATGATGACTTGGATTGACTAGGATACAAATGGATTAGGATATGTGGAATGACAAGGATGATGATTAGGATATGATCGGAATGCTTTGGCTGAGGAGACTAATTAGGATATGAAGGTTGAATGATGGGTATATGACAAGAATGTGATGATGATGACTTGGAATGAATGGACGGATGTGAATGTTTAGGGTGATGATTAGGCAAACAAACACATCAATCAAAGATGACACTTGGCAATAAATTGGCTATTTTTGATGACATTAGATGTTTTGCATTTTGATGAGTTTTAAAAAACACTTTGAAGATATGCACAACCCCAGGCTAGGAAAGGACAATACTTGTTGAGTTCCCACTTGGATTTCTCCAGCCGCACTTATTCAAAGTGGATAGCTCCAGAAACTTGGTGGCACGAGCTCCCCCTTACAGTGCACTCACTTCTCAAGCACACCAAGTTCCAAGTCCTCAAGATGCGCAGATCTTAAGGTACTTTTCTATCTCTGCTAAGAACTATGAGAGTGTGGGATGGATCCAGAGGTCTATCTTTCGACCCCCTATGTCAAACAAGTAGAGGGTTTTTGGCCACTAAACAAGGGTTCGTAGTGAAAATACGGGGGACTGGCACCCCACGAACATCTAGCAAGCCACTTAAAGCTTTGAATAACCCTACTAGGAGTTTTAATATACACAAAGGTACACCTCCTTTCAAGCTAGCACTATATGGTGAGCACTCATACTAGTTTGGACTTGGCTTTCACCTTATCCTAATTTGTATAGCGGACTGGATGAAAGTACCGCTTGGGGTCACAAATGAGTTCTCCTTGTGGATGTGTCTCAAGGGCAGGCCCACTCTAAAGGGTTACACAAAAGTGGTACAAACACATGTTTTTGATCTCTAGGCTCATACTAAGATGCAAGGAGAGAGCATACACATGTGTTTGACCACACTCGCACATGTTCATTGACCTTTAGAAAATAGATGTGTGGTGTGACAAATGCAAGTGTTCAAGAAGTGTTTTTGATTCCCAAGATCGCTTAGAGCATGAGGGAAGAGCATACACACATCAGAAACCCAAGCAAAACCACCAAGGAAAGCATATAGTGATCCATTTTAATCCCCCAAACCAAGTGTGAAAACAACAAGTTATGTTCATTTTATTGCACCAAAACCAAGTGTTCCTATGATAAGAAAACACATGCACATGAAAGAAGGCACACTGCATCAAATTTGTTAGTAATTTCAATTTGATTTCTTTGACTAGAGAATGCCACATGCTCCAAATCAGACATTAGTGAAGAAAAAATTTGATGAAAATGTGAAAAATGTGAAAGCACAGGCATTTACCCCTTTTTTGCAAGCCCACAAGACAAAGAGGTTGAAAAGTGGAATCTGTAAAATATAAAATTTTTTTGATTAGTAATAGGAAAATTGATGGCATAATTAGAAAATTTAGAAAATCCTAAGCACTTTTTAAAAAAAATTGCGTCGAAATCCGATAAAATCTGCTCAAGTTATGCTCAGTCAAGGTTTAAAATGAGGTCTCATTTTGACCAGAAATTTACATAATAAAATTGCACTTTTACCTAAAATTGACTTTGCCATTGTGTAGTTCTTGGATTTAGCTTTCTGGTGCCACAAATTTTGTGCGATTTCGTCACCGTATGCAAAAGTTATGTAAGTTTGAAAAAATCTGCCTATTTGGGCATGTGGAAGAAAATAGACATACTTAACTACTAGGTTACTGACTGCTGGCAGTTTATTCCTTCTGATCACATGTAGCAGTTCTAGCTGGGTGGTCAACGTTTTGAAACTAATGGTTATGGCTTGGGTGGCGGCACTGCTCACCAATGTGACCAGGGCTAAAAGGTGTGCAGAAAAGGGAAGTGGAAGGCCCCACTACCCTCCACACGGTCACTAAGGTGACCGAGTCTTATGGTCAAAAGGGCTTAAAACCCTACGGTGTGTGACCAAAACCTATGGTCACAAGAGCTTGAAGCCCTAACTGCCAGCAGTTCGATCATCCTCTACAGAGACCACAATTAAAAAGGGGGTGGCGCTGGAACATTTTGGAGGTGAATGCATTACCACTGAGTGGCGACAGGGAGGTCACCGCCAGTTGTGGAGGCGACGGGAGACTATAGTTAACAGCGATGAACAATGATGAGAGAGCAAAGGGTGAAGTGGATGAATGATGATTGTAGGTCGAAAATGAATAGTGGTTACCAGGCGAAGTTATGGGTGCTGACTCTGCAAAGGAGGGTGGCGATGGAACCATAGATCGAAGTTTGGAGGAGCGGTGGTGGAGATAGCAGACGGTAGATAAGCCATTAGCGGAGATAGCAGACAGTTTTCAGTAGTTGACAAAAGACTACGAAGGGAGGTGGTGACTGGATGAATGGGATGGCGGGTTAGGGATTTGCAAATGGTTTAGGTTACTACCAATTGTAGGGATGGCGACTTGAAAGTAGAGGTCACCATTTGGGGTGATAATTAGGCAGGCATCAAAGTTTAGTCGATGGTTGGAGTTGACAGCAATGGGAGTATGGTGGATGTCAATAGAAAAAAGTGACCAAGGGTTTAGAAACTGTGACAAGAGACACCACCATGGATGGAGCAATAAGGCAGATGGTGTTAGGGTTTAGAGATAATGGGGATGAAGATCGATTGCAGATCATGGAGGGAAGCCGTGGATTAGGGCTTTAGCAGAGGACTTCGAAGGAAAGGGAAAATGACAGTTTAGGGACTTTGACTAGTGGGTTTGAGGACTGCGGAATGAGTGGTGGCGACACAATTTTTGGCAGCTAGGGTTAGAGAAAATAGAGATTGTGACGTGGGTTTAGACTAGACAACAAATGAAGAAAACCAGTTGACAAGGAGAGAGCCTGCAACAAAGACATTTAACAATAATCCTGCAGAGAGATTCAAAACCTTAAACCCACAATGCTGACCTTGCAACACATTCAGCATATGATGTATGACTTAGTACGACCAGTCTGTACCATATAGATCCATACGGTACAGACTGGCAACTAAATTTAAAAAAAAATCAAAAAATTTTGCAGTCACCAAAACCTGGTGAATTCTATCATTTTTCACGGAAAGGGCCTCCTGGACTCAATAGTGAGGTCCGTTTGAGCTCCGGAGGTCACCTGTGAAACTTGATTTTCAAAAATCACCCCAAAAGGTTAGATTTTACACGCATTCACGTCAGGTTCATCATTTTGTGCTAAGGAAAAATTGGTTAAACATGCAGAAATAAAACTACAACTAACCCTAACTACAATGAAGAGCAATCTAACTTAGAAAATTAGTCAAATAAGCATGTAATAACTAAAATCTAAGCTAACATTAGCTAATCTTCATTGTCCTCCTCCATCTTTGCATTATGTTCTCATATTTGCAAGTTCATGCAACAATCATGAGAAGCTCTTGAGTATGATTAGCAAGACTTTGGAGGGTTTACAGCTAAGAGAGAATTCTAAGAGGTTAAGAGGTGGAAATGAAGATGAATGGGTTGTTTTATAGAGGAGCTGACTTGAGTGAATGGTCATGATTGCCTGTTGACTTTGGAGGCAAATCAAGGGTGAAGGTTGATTAGGGTTTTCTCATCACTAGAGGACAAGAACAAATTTTAAATTGGGATAACTTGTGAGGTGGGAAATGTGATTTAAATTAAATAAATTGTATGCATTTATTTAATTTATTTGAGAAGGGGTTTTAGTGATGGGTTTAATTTATTTGTTTGAATAAATCAAATGAAGGGGACAAGTGAACCTTAATTAAACAAATGGAATTTATTTAATTAAGTGAGTGAAAAGGGATATTAGGACATGAATGATTAAACAATTAATTAATTAAAATCAATTATTTAACCATATAGGCAAATTAGGGAAAATCAGTGGAATGTGGAAGAAATCAGGGTTTTGCAACCTGAGGACACTTTTAGGTGTCTAGAGAAATCAAGAGAAGATTTGGAAACTATTTTGAGGAAATAAGATTTGAACAATAGTCTGGATTAGAAATAAACTAAGAAAAGGATGAGTAACAACATGGAAAAACATGAGAAAAAATAGGCTAAAATTCAAGAAGAAAAGATGGAATTAAAAGTACTTTCACACATTCAAAGATGATAGGTTCACCCCTTCATACTAAGATCACCTGTTTTGCTAGGGTTGATCAGCTAGGTGACCCTACAACTTAAGGATGGGTCACATGGGTGACCCAGATGGTTAAAGGGGCGACTGTATAGAAAAGGATCTAACGATTAGATGGGAAAAATGCAAGGTTTGGAAAGTTAGCTTGGAGGTTGAACAAGATGAGTTAGGGACTAAAGAGGCTAGTGGTTGTGTCATCAAGCTTGATATTGCTAAGAGAAGTATTTTTCACACCTTTGAGGGTCATGAGATAGATCACCACATCATCATAAAATTTCCATGTAGGCCTATGCATCTTTTTAGTGCTTACATATTTGCCCCCTTAGGGATGATAGTCTACGTGAAAGGTAGGTACCATTCCTGAAGCATAGCTCTTACCTTTTATTGATTTCCCACATCTAGAATTGATATACAAATTGATTTAACTATGATTGGACTATATGTTTACTAAAGTAAGTACTAAAATAAAGATAAGAGAACATACCATAGATGTCGAGTTACTTGAATTGTCTCACCTTGTCACGATAACCTGCAATAATGATGAGAGAAATAACATGCCAAATGAGAACAAAATAAAATATTAATAGAGATAATCTACTCAAAGAAAACATCACAACTATAAGCTAAGATAAGAGGGGAGAGGAGAGAGAGAGAGAGAAAATGATGAAAGCAGGCCAAAATTTGTGTGGGAGTAGTCAATGGAAATCTTTTGATGAGGCAATTGTGGTTATGGACACACATTATTTTCCCATGGACCCTCAAGTATGAGAAATGATGAATCTTCTCCTTGAAACCCTAGATTCATTTTTTCTTTAACTTGCTTAGATTCATTTGTTAAATTCAAAATTTTCTGTTGCATTCAACTAGTTTTCCAATTTCTTTTATTTTTATACTTTTGTTTTGCCTATTTCCTTGAATTTACTAATTTCTAGGCCCATTGGCGCACTTTGGGGCATGGCCATTGGTTACCTATTTTTCTAATGTAGGTCACCTAGGTGACCTTGCCTACTTACCCTGGGTCGCTTGAGAGAGCCTCCCAAAGCTTTCGTCGATAGGATCAAAGGCTAAAAATAATGTTTTCTGTTGGCAAGAGACACTGCTAGGGATGTCAAGTGTTGTCATTGATGGCAACTAAATCTATCTTACACATCCACATTGCATCATTTGATCATACTAGAAGTTAGATTGTAGATTTGTCTAAGTCTGGATAGATAGGAACAGAGCTCATGACATGGTCTAGCATTTTGGTCCGCATTTCTCCACAGGTAATCATATTGTGTTGTGGATCTGAGGGTATGTTAAGGGATGTTAGGGCTACCTAAATCGAAAGTTTTAGCCTCTGGTGATGAAGGGATTGAAAGTTACAAGCTTCTGAGTATCAGGTTTTGGTTAAACAGTCCAATCCAATGAAGAACATGCTGACTTGGTGTTTGATCCTTGTGCGGATTAAGAAAAGTGGTTGGTTGAGTAATTTATGAGACCCAGTTGTATTGGCTAACATGTGTGGTGACTTGAATTCATAAGTTGTGGTCCGTATTGATGTTTGTAAATGAATTTAGCTGACAAAATAGTGATCTTGAAAAAGTTTTTAAGTTTTCTTGAGGCCGACTGCAGTTGATGTGATTTCATGTTGCAGATATATATGATCGATGGGTGCAAGCATTTTTAGGTATGGATGTGTGAATATGAGATAAGAGGTATGAAGTAAGGAAATATTTATGTAGAGGTGTCAGGACTTATGAGATGATTTAATAGAAACAAAAGATTTCCATGGTTTGTGGCTTCCACCAATAAGACTTCACTAGTCTTCCCTTTGCCTTAAACTCTTCCAAAGGGCTCAACTTAGGGTTTTGACTTCTCAGATGAAATATTGCATCTTCTAGGGTCTCAACCTACCCCAACCAACAAGATTCAACAAGTTTCACAAACCAATTTGATTGGTTCTTGACAATTCCACTTGACTAGGCCTAATCCTAGTAGACCTGTTCAGTGACAAACTTGCACTTTTCTCCAAACGTTCCCAAAGAACTTCCAAAACTATTGACTGATCTGAGTACCCTCTATTGAGTTCTTTAACATACTTCAAAATCATATACTATTGTTTTGGATGGAATCTGACTGTCCTAACACCCAACTGTCTTTCTACAAGGCCTAAATTGCCCACTTTACAAAGGAACCCTATCAAATACTTATCCCCCTCACTCCAAACCTAAAAATAGTCTTAGGAAAGGATTAAAAACAAAGGATTTTCAAGGTTTCAACTAGTGGTTTGCTCATTTGCATGTTTAAATACAAAACCCCCTTTCTAGGCCTCAAAACCTAGGGCTTGCTAGATCTCCCACTTCCAGTCACTTCCAAACCTCATTAAAAGGTCTAACACCATGTAATTGACCATATTAAACAACAGCAATCATAAAAAAGTCACCTTGTTAAGACGGATCTCCGGCTGCTATAACCATGCCACCATTTCAATGCTCTTCCACAAGCAATCCTTGACTTCAAACGGTGATCACCTGCCCATTTGCACTCCTCCTACTTTGTTAGGGTTAGAAATCATATTATACATACAATCAAGGACCTATTCCATGAGAACCAGGATCATACATTCATGGAAAGGCCCTATGAGACATTGAAACTTCTCAAAATGCACAGGACAACTTGTTGTTCCTTGTGACAGTCAATATAAATAGAGATAAACTGCCTATAAAAACCTTCTTAGAACATCAAATGAAGTATAATACTTATTCAATGAAGGTTTAAGACATTTTCCAACCACCACAGATCAAAAGACCAACGGAAAATGATAAGAAAATGCAAGAAAACTAAATTTTATTGTTCTTTCCAATCTGCCGTACAACTCAAGCTTCCAAAATGACTCCTCTATGCCATCTCACGCCTTGGGAAGGATTATATAACTTTTTCCTAACTCCCACAACCAATTCCCAAAGGTTGGAGATGTTTAAACTTCCAAAACTGATGATTCTTGACTTTCCCGCGCAAATGCATTATTAAAAAATTTGAATATTAAACTTTGTTTTAAGTGACTTTTACTCTACCAAATCATTATGGTTCATCATGGTTGATCTTCTTAGGATCATTATACCTTATTCCTAGCCTTAGACACCTATATTTGACTCTTATTTGACTCTAGAGGCACTATTGGCCCACTTACATCATTTTTTGGTCCTAGGGTCCTTACTAGGACCCTCAGGACATTTGGTCATTACATTATTTTGCCCATTATAATATGCCATAATTGGTTCTAGGATGTTCCATTTGACTTGATGGACTCCATGGGCTTCTCCTCTAATCATTTGTGTCTTCTTGCTCCAAGGTGTTCTTTTAGGTGCTCCTGCACCATACTCCCCAGCATGATAAAAACTCTTGTCGCAAGAGTCATGTGGTCTGCTCCAAACCTCCTGCAGTCTTTTGGAAATGTTCCTCTGATTTGTGATAGGGAATATGAACTCTCCAAGAGTTATCCTCCTCCTCCCACCTGCATGACTCTTACAAAAAATGTTAGCATCATAAAACATGTTTTGCGGTCCTAGTCTAGGACCTTGCTGCTGTAATGCTCTTGCACTCTCCATCTTAGAATTCTAATTTATTCCTTCTTGTACTATCTATTGTCTACCTTCCTTCTTCAGCCTCCTTATAGGGCAATCAATGTCCCCAATCTTGAAGCAATTCATGTCCCAAATTTTCTGCTCTTTAGGACTGTCATAAACCTTTCTTTGCTGCAACTGTTCTCGCTATTCAACCTGCACATTCAACTGTAATTTCTCTCCAAAATAGACAATAGCATGTTCCTTCTTATCTTCACACGGTAAAGGCATTAGTTTATACTTTTTACCATCTTTGTGCACCAAATGACTATTTGTATAACCATCATGAACTGTCCTTCTCAAACACTGCCATGGTCTTCCCAAAATTATATGCCCACATGTCATTGAAATAACATCACATAAAACAGAATCATGATATGGACCAATTGAAAAATCAACATATGCCCTATGATTAACCCTTACTTGTTGTTCTTGACTTACCCAAGTGGCATTGTAAGGACTGGGATGATCAAAAGTCTTCAACCCCAGCTTATTCACCATTTCCCAAGAAACTAAGTTATCATGAGAACCTGAATCTACAATCAACTTGCATATCTTTCCATGGCTTAAATAATTAGTTCTAAAAATAGATACCTGTGGTGGTTGCTGCATCTTACCTCTTTCCACCATGAGCATCTCTCCATCTAGCATAGGAGAGGCTGACAACATTTCTGGTTCTTCTGGCTTCTCCTCCTCTTGTGCCAAGTGAACTCTTTTATCCTTGGTCTTGTCAACACCATCCTTCTTAGGACAGTTGAAAGATGTGTGTCCCACCTCATTGCAGTGATAACATCTGCCTGTGAACACTCCTCTACCTGATCCAAATCTACCTCCACCTCTATATCCACCTCTCTGTTCTATAGACAACTCCTTACCCTTCTCATGGCTGTTCTGAACTTCATTAGTAGGTCTGCCCCTACCTCTGTTTCCTCTTCCATAACCTCCTTGCCTTTCTTGCTTCCTCTTCACTCTCTCTTCAGCCCTGATGGCTAACTGAAAACACTCTCCAAGTGTTTTTGGTACTGCCAACCCAATCTCATCCTACAAGTTATACCTAAGCCCATTAAGGTATCTTGCCACTTTCTCTTCTTCATCTTCTAATCCACCTCTAATACTAAGCTTATGAAATTGCTCAGTATAGGACATAACATCCATGTCCTTCTGCTTCAGATTCTATCTCATTGACGGGTTGTCGCTGTACCTCATCATTTAATTTGTTTTCAGATGTCAAAGAACCGGGGCTGTGTCCATGGCTGTCTGCAACTAGGGATTCTAAGTGACCAGTTTATAGCTAATCCTAAAGCTTAAAAGAATGACTAATCTACCTGCTTGTTGAATAAATGTAATGAATGCTGTAAAACAGAATAAAACAGGAAATGTACTCAAAGCAAAGAATGATAACCTGCATCTATCTACTAAAATAGGAAATACTTTTATAAAAGAACTTGAAACAGTAAAATAGAGATACTAGCCTCCTACCTAATTGGTGAGAGTGGGCCCTTGCTCCGCACCTTTGAGGCGGAAGGCTATTGCAGGAAATCAGCACTAAAGATGATCTAACCAAATTCAATCCAATTCATTCATTTTTATGTTCATGAGAAATGTATGGCTATAACAAAACTGAAATCTCCAAAAATCAGAATAATCTTATCATCTTTTCATCTTGTTTCATTAATATTTCTGAAAGTATATATAAAAAGAGTGATGATATATCACTGAACTTATCTATCAGTCTTTCTAGGAGATGACACCATCTCTTATTTGTACTTAACTGTCTAACTTATGAAAGATCATCATGCAAAAGGGGTAGACTTGAGTGGAACAGAAGTCCACTCAGAGGTCTAAGTTTAGATCTTAATACATTTGGGCATCAAAGCCCTGAAAATAAGAATATTGGATTTAGTTCAATTCGTAACTTATGCAAAATCTTTGGAAAGATAAAACTTCAGCAGTTTAACTGATAGTTGACCCTTCATCACTCAGGTGATGATTTGAGTGAAGTAAGGGGGGTGTTAGGATTGCTACTGAAGTGTCTGATTGGCGGCTCTGACTGGAACATGCCCTGTTCTCAGGAGGTTCTGAGGATAGCTGTTCCTGTCTGCAGCTCCAGAGATATTGTAGAACTCCGGAGATATTCTAGACACTCACAGAGCTCCAGAGATATTCCCCAATTCTTCAAAACCCAGGTGTCACTGTTCTTTGTTATGGTCTCCGGAGATCATTGAAGGCGATCTCCGGAGATGCACAAAACCGTTGTTTCTGATATGTACACCTGCTGATTCAAAAAGAAAGAGAAATTCTGCATTTTTCCATTAATCCCACGCATATTAGCCACTTAATCAGAAATTCTAATCTCAAGTAATCTATCTTAATTAATCACTAATTAGAACAATCTTGCTTAAATAATTTGAGTGCAGACACAAGGAAGATGAACTGAATAGAGGAAAAGAGAGGCAAAAAGAGTGTATTTTATGAGTGCAATTTGACACTTATCACTCATCCTCTTTGTCTGAATGGAGTAATCAGATGGAAGGAATTGGTCTTTCATCATATCCTTCATCCTACTCCAAGAAGTGATTTTTGCTGCACCTCTAGCCAGTCTCTCTGTCTGCACACTACTCCACCAGGTAAGTGCTGTACCTCTCAGTTTCATTTTTGCAAACTTGATCTTCTTCTCATCACTCATCTCCTCATACTCAAAAATTTTTTCCAGGGCATCTATCCACCCTAAGACCTCTTCACTATCCATCTTCCCCTGATAGATAGGTAACTCAATGTGTGCCTTTGTCCCACTACCTTGGACTGCCTTCAGCAATCTCACAAACTTCTTTTCTTCAGCATCCAACTCATCCTCAGGAGGATTCTCATCGGCATCCTCATCTCCTTTTGACTCATTTTGTTCATCCTTTCTTGGATTCTTCTCCAATGCTTCCAATCTATCCAAGATTGTTGCATTCTCTCTTCTCACTTGCCTCAGCTCTCTATCTCTTGCAGCATCCTACTCTCTTGTATCCCTCAATTCTTTTTCTGTAGCCTCTAAGGCTTCTCTCAACTCAGAATTCTCTCTAGCCATCTGGTTCTTTGGAGGCATCTTCACAACTCTCACAATCCCCTATCTTCTTCACAAGATCCACAACACCCTCAAGGATCTACTTGCTAGCTCTGATACCAATATGATGTAGAGGTGTCAGGACTTATGAGATGATTTAATAGAAACAAAAGATTTCCATGGTTTGTGGCTTCCACCAATAAGACTTCACTAGTCTTCCCTTTGCCTTAAACTCCTCCAAAGGGCTCAACTTAGGGTTCTAACTTCTCAGATGAAATATTGCATCTTCTAGGGTCTCAACCTACCCCAACCAACAAGATTTAATAGGTTTCACAAACCAATTTGATTGGTTCTTGACAATTCCACTTGACTAGGCCTAATCCTAGTAGCCATGTTCAGCGACAAACTTACACTTTTCTCCAAACTTTCCCGAAGCACTTCCAAAACTATTGACTAATCTGAGTACCCTCTATTGAGTTCTTTAACATACTTCAAAATCATATACTATTGTTTTGGACGGAATCTGACTGTCCTAACACCCAGCTGTCTTTCTACAAGGCCTAAATTGCCCACTTTACAAAGGAACCCTATCAAATACTTATCCCCCTCACTCCAAACCTAAAAATAGTCTTAGTAAAGGATTAAAACCAAAGGATTTTCAAGGTTTCAACCAGTGGTTTGCTCATTTGCATGTTTAAATACAAAACCCCCCTTTCTAGGCCTCAAAACCTAGGGCTTGCTAGATCTCCCACTTCCAGTCACTTCCAGACGTCATTCAAAGGTCTAACACCATGTCCTTGATCATATTAAACAACAGCAATCATAAAAAGTTACCTTGTTAAGACGGATCTCTGGCTGCTATAACCATGCCACTATTTCAATGCTCTTCCACAAGCAATCCTTGACTTCAAACGGTGATCACCTGCCCATTTGCACTCCTCCTGCTTTGTTAGGGTTAGAAATCATATTATACATACAATCAAGGACCTATTCCATGAGAACCAGGATTATACATTCATAGAAAGGCCCTATGAGACATTGAAACTTCTCAAAATGCACAAGACAACATGCTGTTCCTTGTGACAGTCAATATAAATAGAGATAAATTGCCTATAAAAACCTTCTTAGAATATCAAATGAAGTCTAATACTTATTCAATGAAGGTTTAAGACATTTTTCAACCACCACAGATCAAAAGACCAACGGAAAATGATAAGAAAATGCAAGAAAACTGAATTTTATTGTTCTTTCCAATCTGCCGTACAACTCAAGCTTCCAAAATGACTCCTCTATGCCATCTCACGCCTTGGGAAGGCTTATATAACTTTGTCCTAACTCCCACAACCAATTCCCAAAGGTTGGAGATGTTTAAACTTCCAAAACTGATGATTCTTGACTTTCCTGCCCAAATGCATTATTCAAAAATTTGAATATTAAACTTTGTTTTCAGTGACTTTTACTCTACCAAATCATTATGGTTCATCATGGTTGATCTTCTTAGGATCATTATACCTTATTCCTAGCCTTAGACACCTATATTTGACTCTTATTTGACTCTAGAGGCATTATTGGCCCACTTACATCATTTTTTGGTCCTAGGGTCCTTACCAGGACCCTCAGGACATTTGGTCATTACATTATTTTGCCCATTATAATATGCCATAATTGGTTCTAGGATGTTCCATTTGACTTGATGGACTCCATGGGCTTCTCCTCTAATCATTTGTGTCTTCTTGCTCCAAGGTGTTCTTTTAAGTGCTCCTGCACCAAATATCAAGTGCGAAGTAGAGATCTGAGGCTCAGATCATGGAAGAATAGTAAAACAGGGTAGTGAGAGATGAAGTGTGTGAAGTCAGTATATTGATCCTAACCGGAACTGTAATCTTGCATTATTAGATGCTATTCTTTAGTTCAAGCATTCTAGTAAACTCTTTGTACTTAATCTTGTAGGCAGTGAGTCTCCTTTGAGCAGTGAGCTCTGGGTAGTGTGCCCGAAGGCATGTGCCTTCCCATTTGTAATACTTTTAACAGAGTATAAAATCTTGTGGGTTAACCCCCACCGTGGTTTTTTCCTTAACAGGGTCTCCACATAAAAATCCTGGTGTTCATGTGTGATGATTTTGTTGTTGCTGTTCTTGAGTTCATGTTTCTTTCTTTTGAATGTATATGGTAAATTAATAAAGGAACAAAATAATAAGTTTTGTAGAACATTGATTCACCCCCCCTCTCAGTGTTCCTTAATTTAAACAATTTTTAACACTTGAATTTGATTTTTTTTCTTGATACCAAACCCACTTCTCCTTTTATTTCTAGTTTTCTAAAAATTCTATTTGATTTTTAGGGATTTTTAAATGTTTTACAATGCAATTTTTAAATTTTTATGGATTTTCTAAGATTTTGAAGGTCTAACTTGATGTTTTCTTCTTGAAGGACACTTACATCTAATTGAATGATACGTGTATGTAGTCTTGGTACTTGGAGGCATTAGAGGATTTTTCAACTGTAGACTATGCTATTGTTCAAAGGATGAGACTAGATAGAGTTGCATAGATTTCATATGTTCATCTGTCATCACACATATGTTGTAATATCCTTAACTATTGGGATGTAGATTAGAACACTTTCTAATTTCCATTAGCTTCTAGAGAGTAGACTATAACTTTGTATGATGTTTACCGTATCCTTGGGGTTCTTCTCAAAGGGGAACCACTTGTTATACTTGAGAGAGAGTTAGAAAGAGAGACTAGATTGGGCAACTATGATGGGTGAGACTCATTCTGGAAATTTTCTTGGCATGAAATTGACCTCTATTCCTAGACTTGCCATTTCACCCTTGTGATCAACCTGATTGCTTCACTTGTCAGGAGGTAAGAAGGTTCCTATGCTTAGGTTGTGCTAGACACTAATCATTCAACACTTAGAGTGAGGCACAATCTTTGCATGGGGCATTGACATACTGGCCTTGTTCTATCAAGATCTTTAATTACTAGATTTCATAATGAGAGGATCTTACATTCAACCATCCTTCTTTGATTATGTCTTGGATCTTTGAGCATATTATTCCATTTTAGTGTGAGATGCCCCTTTGGACTTTACATTACTAAGAGCTATGTGATGGGGTCATCATGGGAATTTTGACTCTTCTACATGAGCTATGGATAGTTTGACAGATGAGGAATTTATTGTAGATCCTTACACAAAGATGGAGGGATTATGGCTAGGTGATAGAGTAGTTTGATCTTACTATCAATGCATTATTCACCTAATAGATAGGAATGGCCTGATGAAGACACATATTGTTGTATGAGTGCCTCGATAGTTTGGTACAGGGATTCTAGTGGATTTTCCCCCAATGCCCCCTTGTTACAGATCTATTTAGGAGATGACTGAAGCATAGTGTAGAACACTCTAGTGGGTTCCACCTACTCTAGGTATTTCAATTACATGACCACTATAGGGACCTAATCTGAGATAATAATTAGCCAAGAAGACTAAGATACCTATTTTTGAGGAGGTTCAGGAGCTAGAGGATGAGTCTGATGAGGATTATGTTCTTGAGGAGGAGACATATGAGCTACCATTAGAGGTAGAGGACTGAGCTCCTAAGGATGAGGAGGTAGCACCGATGGAGGCCACACCTGCACATCAACTTGGTCTACTTACAGAGCTATCAGAGGAGGATATGAGGATAGTTGATCTTTCATGGAAGCTTGTAGATCCTTGTGAGTACGAAACTAATCTACTACTTTCTTGCACTTTCTCTTTTTAAAATTATTGATCTCTAACATTGACTAACACTCTTATTTTTCTTTCTCTTCTTTGTAGGCACTATTGGTGAGTGGAGGGACCTTATCATAAATGCTTATTTGGACATCTTGGCCCTTGCTAGTGGACATGCTAGGGAGGCACTTTTGATTGATGTTGGCCTACCTTACTAAGCAAGTCATCATACAGATGTGCTCGCTCTAACTTATCATGTTGGTTAGGATTTGATACCTCAATAGATTAGGATTGCAATGCTGGAGAATGAGGTCACCTTGCTTTTAGATATGGATAGCCTTGGAGTTAGAGATAGAATTCTACTTCATGAATCCATACACAAGGACCTTCACACTCATAGGTACATAGTCATGTCCCTTCATCAAGTCATACTCACAAGACTCCTAGACCTTTAGATGTTGTAGATAGAAGTAGGAGACCTCAGAGAAGGATCCTTGAAGGTTCTATGGGTCAGAGTAATCCTTGAGAGACCTTTATTGTATATTTTTTGATATTTGCCCCCTTGCATAGGAGGGATTCACATGATTTTGTACATAATTTATTCTTTTTGAGCTCTATTGATGGAGCAAATTGTATTCAGATACACTTCACACTTATTAGATTAGATTTGGATTGATTTTGATCTATATGTATTCGTAGTTGATGTCTTATACTTTACTTTCCCTCTTGTGCACATGGTTAGATAGGATTTTATTTATGTTTTGTAATGCTTATGATGACACATGGATGATGTTGATATTTTTTCTACTTATAAAATGTATGCAATGTGAATGTGAACATGTATGGATGTACTTGAGACACATATGGAAATGCAAAATACTTATTCTTATTTTGATATTGTGATAGATGCCATGATATAATAACATGATTTTATTGCTTTCTTGTTTTTGAATGATATACATATGGGACAAACAATGTGATTTCTTTTTAGTAGGATTTTTAACCTAGGGGATTGTGGGTTGACATAACATAAGGTGACCTAAACTATTTGAGGTAATATTATAGGGGATCAAGTGGGAGTGGGAAGGAAATGGAAAAAGTTTTAAATTTAGCCTCACAAAAGGCCAAATATTGATCCTTATCTAGACCAACCACTTAGACTAGTTTTCAATGCAAACAAGACAACAAACTTTATGGGTACGGTCCACTAGACTTATATCTAAATATGGCCAACAATTTAGACTTGGGGTAAAGGAAAGGCTCCCTAGCAAAATATGGCCCTAGGAGACAATTAGACTCCTAGTTTTTCTAACTTGTGTGTGTGTGTGTACTTTGTATTTCTTCTTTTCTTTTCTTTTTCTCTTTTCTCTTCTTTTTGCTATTTTGTTTCTTTGATAGATGTAACCATCATAGATTCGAGCTAAGGATGATATCCACTTGAGAGTATGAACATTAGCAATCTCTCTTTTTCCTTTTTTTTACTTTTAATTTTTTTGGTTGCTTTGTAGAGTTATGACCTCGTAACATTTTTTTCTAGGTGAATAACAACCTAGGTGCCACCAATAAAATAAATTACTCCTGAGGCTTCCCTCTTACGAAGGAGGCTTATGACAGACCTATTTATTATCTTTATTGAGGAGTTGTAGGTTTGAAAACCTACTTTGTTTAGACTTGACTAGATGACAATTAAGACTAGGATCAATATAAATCTTAGAGTTCAACTTTATTTGAAATTGTTGAGAATGTAAAGGGGAATGGATAGTAGAGATTTTGGGGATCTCTATGGTTAAGTAAGAACAACCTATACTAGACAACCTTAAGACTCCTTATTAGTTTGAACAAGAGCATATCACAAACAAATGCAAGGATAAATAGAATGAAAAATGCATGTTTTGAAAATTTGATTGTTGGATTATTCAATGTTTTTGGATTTTTATGTTTTATAATTTTTATGGGATTTTCTAGATGTAATATTTATATGTACATATGAAAATGAACTATAAAAAACAAGCTAATGCAATATTAACCTATTATATTCATAATGAAAGGCAACCTCATGATTGAGCTAAAGGAATGCAAGCGTACATAAAATGAAGCTAACTAATTGACCTCAAACACCAACCTTGATTGTTTTAGATTTGCTCCTTGATGTTGGATATGTTGATTGCTCCTCAAAATGACAACATAACCTTGGATTGCATGTAGACTTGAAAATGGCTTGGGTTGATGGCTATTTATAGATTTTTGGATGAGGGATTGGATGGATAAGATTGATTTGGAAGATCAATGGTTGAGGATTGTTGAGAGGATTGGGTTGATGAGAGGCCACCAAGTGGCATGATATGATTGGAGGATAAAGACGGTCCTTGGATTAAGGAGAGATCAAGGGTGGATGATGGTCTTGAATAAAGTGGATGGAGAGGATCAAAGGAGGACAAAAGGACTTTTTGTACAAAGGACTTACCCATCGCTTTGTAAGAGACCCATGTGGTCTTGTATAAAAGACCATGCCTTTTTACATGTTGGAAGATGTGAGGGGTTTGAATGGGTTAATGAAGGATTCAAAATGTGCAAGCATGTGATTAAATTGATTGAGTGGTTTTAATCAACTTAATCAAAAGTGCACAAAATAAAGAATTAAATAAATAGGAATATTTATTTAATTTTTGGATGAGGATAAGGATATTAGATAAATAAATATTGATCTAATGTTGGACTATGGAAAATGATTGGTTCATTGAATAAATGATTAAATTTATTCAATTAATTCTAGGAGATGGTATGGATGAATAGTGTATGAATAGTTATTTAATAATAAAATATTATTTAATCACTGTTAGAAAGGGGGATTGGATAATAAACTATCTAAATAGGTGTTTATTCAATTAATTATGGAAGAAAGTGGTTTAGTGATGTCCTAATTGGGGATGAGGCAGTGAGTGGTTGATTTTAGGTGTCTACATTTCACCCTTCTTTGAGATGGTGTTATGAAGCAACATTATTTCAAAGGATGATAAAACATAATGCTTGGTTGGATTATGGTGCAAGAGCACCAAGAGTTTGGCACCCATGTATATATTTTTGCATTTTTGGTGTGAGATTGCATTTTTTTGGTGTGAAGTCCTTTTTGATTTTCTAAAGGAAGGAGCGGGACCGATGAATAAATGGGACCGATGTATGAGCCTAGTGTTGAACCAATTGAACCTCATGCCTAAGGTTCAACGGGTTCATTATGGTTCAAAAGAGCACTGTCCGATGGAGAAGCCTGGTGTTGAACCTCATGTTGGAGGTTCAATGGGTTCATTTGTTAATAGAGTGGTAACTGATAGTGGTGGTGAGGAGAACCAGTGGTAGGGAGTCAACAAATGCATATGAAAAGACATCGGTGTGATCAGGTGTATCGGTAAACAAGGGCCGGAGTTCCACCGAAGTAGTAAGTCTGGCCAATAGGAGGATAGGAGGACTTCCGTGCAATATGTGGCAAGGAGAAGTTTAGGGAGACAAGTGCTTTCAGAGTGAGATTTCAAAGGAAGACTGATAACGTAATGTTTGGCTGATAATTGTAAGGAAGAAATCAAAGTCATCGGAGAGAGGTTGCATATTGGTGGGAGAAATTTGAAAGTGGCCGATAGTAATGTCTTTTGTCGATGGTTCAATGCTAGGTGTAGTCTAACCATAAAGATTGTATGAACATGCAAAGACAAAAGCTAGCCACAGGGAACACCAAACAGTTAGTAAAGAAAACCTAACTGAATGAACAGAAAACAAACCTAACTATCCGATAACTGAAAAACTCGAACAATATAAAAAGCTAGTTTTTCTTTGTAAAGTGTTGGAAGTTTTTGGAAGGTTGGAGAACAGACATTGATTGTAAGAAGGAGAACTCTCATAAATACAATATTGACAGTTTGATCTGTTCATGCATTTTTGTAGCATTTTTGTAGCATTTTTGCATAATTCAATCTGAAGTACAGTAGTTAGTTTTACTTCTGCTATTTTGTTTCTGTTTGTACAAAATGTCTCTGTCTTGATGTTCCTACAATTTCTCTATACAGTCATGGAGGGCCATCAAGTAGAGATCTCTTTTCTTGTTTTTCTTTTTGTGGAAATGGTTGAATTGTCAATGAGAGACAATAAGAACTTGTCCTAGGTGAGCTTTACCATAGCCCGGCTAGGTATGCAAGTTGCAGTCTAAGAAGAGGCAGGGGTGAAAACAGAGTAGGAGAAATTGAGTACCAAGCAATTAGAACCATAGTCCCAGAGAGGAGGGCTAATAACAAACTCAAGAAGGCTATAAGCCTTGGGAATTAAGAATCTTGGAAGCGGTGAGGACAAAGAAGAATGTTCCACACCAAGAAAGTAGTGTCTGTATTGAGAATAACAGACTAGTAGGTCTTTCACCTCTGTAATAGACTAATTAGTTTGAGTTAGGCATTTTGGGTAGAAAATGTCTGAGAGCACTTGAATTGGTAGGGAGAATTGGGGCATGACATAGGTCTTGAAATGTTTCAAATAAGATAGTTTTTCTAAGTCCATAGTCCTCCCCATCAAGTTGGTATCAGAGCCAGTTAAAGATTTGGGCTATTCTTAGATTAGATTAGAAGAAGTTGTATGTCATCACTGAGTTCGAGTGAGTCTGTAGGTTCATCCAAGAAGATGGTGACTAATGCAGAATTGGCAAAGAAGGTTGATGAACAAGAAGAGGAGAATAGGCTCCTTCAGGAAAGATTGGCAGAAATGGAAAGTAAACTAGGTGTAATGATGGAAAAGGCTGAAGAAGTCAGTCAGAAAATTAAAAATTTTGAAGGTAAGGAAAAAGGTGTGTTTGTAGAAGATGAAGAGCCCACACCTGATCCTAAGAGGGAAGAAGAACCCTTTTTGAAGGCCTTAAAAGCCATGAGTGGTAAGACATTGGAAGGAGTTCCTCTTTTTAGTGGAAAGATGGAACCTGATTTGGTTATGGAATGGATAGAAGGTATAGAAAATCACTTTGAATGTGATGGAGTGACTGAAGCACAAAAGGTGAAGGTGGCTAAATCAAGACTCAAAGGAGCTACTTTGACATGGTGGAAATTTGTTCAAATAGAAAGAGAAAAAGAAGGCAAGAAACCTATAGCTACTTGGAAAGGTATGGTGGCTAAAGTCAAAGAAGTCTACATGCCTAGAGATTATGAAGTCTAGTTGCACAAGAAATGACAAAATTTGAGACAAAGAGAGTTAGATGTCAATGTGTACACTGAGGAGTTTCAAAAACTATGCCTGAGGTCTAAGGTGATGGAAGATGAAAACCTAAAAGTGGCAAGATATCTCAATGGTTTGAGGTGGAGTATTCAAGAAGAAATCAGCTTATTTAGCCCTAGAACAGTGCATCAAAGCTATCAGCTAGCACTCAAGGTAGAGGAGAAGGGCAAGAAGAAATAAGAGTCAAGCAACAGGTTAAGAGGAAGAGACAATAGAGGAAGGGGAAATTATGGTGGTAGGAACACTGATCAAAGGCCCCAAGGAGAATCCAAACTCATAGAGCAGAGTGGAGAGACTAGTGGTAGAGGAAACTACCAAGGAAGGGGATCTAGCAGAGGAAGATTAGGAGGATCAGGCAGAGGATCCTACTTTACCACTATGAAATGCTACAATTGTGGTCAATTAGGCTATCCAACATATAGGTGTCTTGATAAGGGCACATCTTCTTCTCAAGGAGTTGATAAAAGAAATCATTATGTACAAGATGATGCTTCAAGCAGTAAATCACCTGAAGTTAGTCTAGCCTCAGAAGTGGGAGAGAACATCATGGTAAGGAGAACTTTGATCAAAGGACTGGTGGAAACTGAACCAAGTCAAAGGAGAGCTTTATTCAGAATTAGATGCAAGATTATGAATAAGGTATGCCAAGTAATCATAGACTCAGGGTCTATCGATAACATAGTGTTTGATGAAGTAGTTAGAAAATTAAATTTGCAAAGAATACCTCATTCAAATCCATATAGAGTCACATGGTTAAATAAAGGTCAGCATGTGATAGTCAATGAGCAAACTTGGGTAGAGTTTGGTATAAGTGGATACAAAGACAAGGTACTCTATGATATCCTACCCATGGATGCATGTCATCTCTTATTAGGCAGATCATGGCAGTATGACTGAAAGACCATACATGATGGTGAGAAAAATGCATATTCTTTTCAAAAAGATGGTGTCACCTATAAAATTTAGTCATTGGAAGATGAAAAAGTAGGTAAGACTAAAAGTCCTAATGTCTTAATTGTGAGTGGTAAAGAGTTTTTGAACACTCTTAAGGAGGATGGTATTGGTTATGCTATCATAGTGAAACCTAAGGAGGAGTAAAAAGACAAAAAGGTAGTGGTCCCAAAAGAGGTACAGACTATACTGGAACAGTATAAGGGCATAATTATTGATGGAACACCAGCAACACTACCTCCACAAAGAACTATTAGCCATCAGATAGATCTGATTCCAGGAGCATCTCTGCCTAACAAAGCTCCTTACAAGATGACCCTAGAATAACATAAGGAGATAGCCAGACAAGTACAAGAGTTGCTTGACTAGGGATTGATTAGGAAAAGCATAAGTCCTTGTGCAATGCCTTCAGTGTTGGCACCAAAGAAAGGAGGAACATGGAGACTATGCATAGACTCTAGAGCTATCAATAAGATCACCATAAGGTACAGATTTCCAATTCCTAGAATTGAAGATCTTATGGACTGTTTAGGAGGGGCTAAATACTTCACCAAGATAGATTTGAAAAGTGGTTATCACCAGATCAGAATCAAGGAAGGTGATGAGTGGAAAACAACCTTCAAGACCACAGAAGGACTATATGAATGGCTTGTTATGCCATTTGGTCTATCGAATGCTCCCAGCACATTCATGAGACTCATGAATGAAGTCCTCAAAGACTATATGGGTAAATTTGTAGTTGTTTATCTAGATGATATTTTAATTTTTAGTCAAACTAAAGAAGAGCATCTTGAACATGTAAATACTATTTTGAAAAAGTTACATGATGAACAACTAACCATAAATTTGGAGAAGTGTGAATTCATGAAGCAGGAATTGGTATACCTTGGTTTTGTGTTGTCCAAAGGAGAAGTGAAGATGGACAAGTCAAAGGTAGAAGCCATATTGAATTGGCCTACCCCCAGAGAAGCAACTGAGGTGAGAAGTTTTCATGGCTTAGCTTAGTTTTATAGAAAATTCATAAAGAATTTCAGTGCTATTTGTGCACCCATGCTTGATACAATCAAAGGTGGGGTAAAAACAAAGTTTCAATGGACACAAGTAGCTGATAAGAGTTTCAAATTGTTGAAGAAAGCAGTAGCCACACAGCCAGTGTTAGTGTTGCCTAGTTTTGATAAGTTATTCACTTTAGAATGTGATGCTAGCAATATTGCAGTAGGTGCAGTACTCAACCAAGAGAATAGATCAGTAGCCTTTTTCAGTGAAAGGCTAAATGAAGCAAAGAGCAGATACTCTTCATATGACTTGGAGCTCTATGCTCTAGTCCAGGTACTTAGAAAATGGAGGCATTATCTCCTACCTAAGGAATTTGTTGTATATACAGACAATCAAGCTTTGAGTTTTCTGAACTCACAGGATAAGTTGAGCCATAGGCATATCAAGTGGATGGAGTACTTGCAGTCTTACACATTCACAATTAAGCATAAGAAGGGACAACTCAACAAAGTAGCAGATGCTTTAAGTAGGAGGCTGCTCACAGTGCAAGAGGTGCAATTAAGAAGCATAGGAATGGAAGAGTTTACAGCCCTCTACAAAGAGGATGAAGATTTTGCTGAAGCATACAAGGTCTGTCAAGACTTTGAAAATCACTTTCATAGTGAATTTGCAAATTACACTTTACAGCAGGGATTGCTGTTCAAAGGTGGACAGTTGTGTGTACCAAAAGGATCCATGAGAGAAAATCTCATATAGGAGAAGCATAATGGTAGTTTGAGTGGACATTTTGGTCTGAACAAAACATTGGAATTAGTCCGGAGGTTCTACTATTGGCTGAAAATGCACAAAGATGTTAGAAAGCATGTAGAGCAGTGTATCATCTGTTAGAAGGCCAAGGGAACTTCTTCAAATGCGGGACTGTATCAACCACTACCCATTCCTTCCAGGCCATGGAACTGTGTAAGTATGGATTTTGTAGTTGGTCTACCAAAGACTAAGACTGGTTTTGATAGTATTTTTGTAGTTGTTGATAGATTTAGCAAGATGAGTCATTTCATTCCTTGTAAGGTGACTCATGATGCCAATCATATAGCTCATTTGTTTTTCAAAGAGGTCATAAGGATTCATGGACTCCCAGCAAGCATCGTGTTTGATAGAGATGCTAAGTTCATGGGACATTTCTGGAAAACTCTATGGCAGAGGCTGGAACAAATCTGTCTTTTGGATCAGCATATCATCCACAGACAGATGGCCAAACAGAAGTGGTGAATAGGACATTAGGCAACCTATTAAGGTGTTTAACAAAAGAATATGGACAGAGTTGGGATCAAGTCATTTATCAGGCAGAATTTTCCTATACTGACAATGTGAATAGGACTACTGGCAAAAGTCCATTTGAGGTAGTGTATGGAATGCACCTTCGAGGTGTATGTGAACTTCGACATCTTGAAGACATGGAATATAGAAGTGGTCATGTAGAGGATTTTGCACAATCTATGAACGAGATACATGAACAAGTAAAGAAGACAATGATGGAAAATACCCAGAAAATCAAGGACATGGTAGATGCACACAGGAAGGATATCTAGTTTGAAGTTGGTGATTTAGTCATGGTTCATTTGAACAAAGCCAGATTGCAGAAAGGGAAGCCAACTAAACTACAGATGAGATGGATTGGTCCTTGCAGAATTCTGAACAAGTATGGCAAAAATGCCTACAGAATTGATTTACCAGCAGACTTAGCAATTTCACTAGTTTTCAATGTTCAGGACCTGGTACCCTATAAAGGACCTCATTTAGTAGTAGGCGGATCTAGTTCAGTGGTTGAACAGATAATGAGTGATGTGCCATTACCACCTACACTCAAACCACAGGTTGAGAGAATTCTAGATTCTCGAGTACAGAAATAGACCAGACATGGCGTGTACATGGAGCATCTGATCAAGTGGAAATAGTTGCCTAAAGTAGAGGCTACCTGGGTTGTAGAGTTAGAGTTTAAGAAGTGGGGCATTGATTTTGCCTTATTGTCACTAGAGGTGACTTGACTTTTTCCACGCAGGGGGAGTATGGTGCAGGAGCACCAAGAGTTTGGCACCCATGTATATATTTTTGCATTTTTGGTGTGAGATTGCATTTTTTTGGTGTGAAGTCCTTTTTGATTTTCTAAAGGAAGGAGCGGGACCGATGAATAAATGGGACTGATGTATGAGCCTAGTGTTGAATCGATTGAACCTCATGCTAGAGGTTCAACGGGTTCATTTGGTTCAATGGTGTAAACGAGTTCATTTGGTTCAATGGTGTAAACGGGTTCATTATGGTTCAAAAGAGCATTGTCTGATGGAGAAGCCTGGTGTTGAACTGTTGAACCTCATGTTGGAGGTTCAATAGGTTCATTTGTTAATAGAGTGGTAACCGACAGTGGCGGTGAGGAGAACCATCGGTAGGGAGTCAACAAATGCATATGAAAAGACATCGGTGTGATCGGGTGTATCGGTAAACAAGGGCCAGAGTTCCACCGAAGTAGTAAGTTTGGCTGATAGGAGGATAGGAGGACTTCCGTGTGATATGTGGTGAGGAGAAGTTCAGGGAGACAAGTGCTTTCGGAGTGAGATTTCAAAGGAAGACCGATAATGTAATGTTTGGCCGATAATTGTAAGGAAGAAATCAAAGTCATCGGAGAGAGGTTGCATATCAATGGGAGAAATTTGAAAGTGGCCGATAGTAATGTCTTTTGCCAATGGTTCAATGCTAGGTGTAGTCTAACTGTAAAGATTGTATGAACATGCAAAGACAAAAGCCAGCCATGGGGAACACCAAATAGTTAGTAAAGAAAACCTAACTGTCCGATAACTGAAAAAGTTGAACAGTATAAAAAGCTAGTTTTTCTTTGTAAAGTGTTGGAAGTTTTTGGAAGGTTGGAGAATAGACATTGATTGTAAGAAGGAGAACTCTCATAAATACAATATTGACAGTTTGATCTATTCATGCATTTCTGTAGCATCTTTGCATAATTCAATCTGAAGTACAGTAGTTAGTTTTACTTCTGCTATTTTGTTTCTATTTGTACAAAATGTCTCTATCTTGATGTTCCTGCAATTTCTCTGTACAGTCATGGAGGGCCATCAAGCAGAGATCTCTTTTCTTGTTTTTCTTTTTGTGGAAATGGTTGAATTGTCAATGAGAGATAATAAGAACTTGTCCTAGGTGAGCTTTACCATAGCCCGGCTAGGTATGCAAGTTACAGTCTAAGAAGAGGCAGGGGTGAAAATAGAGTAGGTGAAATTGAATACCAAGCAATTAGAACCCTAGACCCAGAGAGGAGGGCTAATAACAGACTCAAGAAGGCTATAAGCCTTGGGAATTAAGAATCTTGGAAGCGGTGAGGACAAAGAAGAATGTTCCACACCAAGAAAGTAGTGTCTGTATTGAGAATAATAGACTAGTAGGTCTTTCACCTTTGTAATAGACTGATTAGTTTGAGTTAGGCATTTTGGGTAGAAAATGTCTAAGAGCACTTGAATTGGTAGGGAGACTTAGGGCATGACATAGGTCTTGAAATGTTTCAAACAAGATAGGTTTTCTAAGTCCATAGTCCTCCCCATCAGATTAGAAGAAGATGGTAGGATTAGGGATGATGATGTCCCAACCACTTGGATCAAAAGTGATGAGGAGGAATGATTGTAGGTGTTATGTCATAAAATGTCCCCTAGGACTTTTACTTCCTAAGTTTAGCTCCTAGATCCCTTAGATTTAATCATGCATCTTAAAAATGAATCCCAGAGAAAAATTCCCTGAAACCCATGTCAAATGGGGCCTAGGGGCGCATCTTAAGCTTAAATAGGTTCCAAAATAGGCCCTTGGACTTGGGCGCCCATGCCCTAGTCTAGACCTATTTTATCGGGACCCAAATTTTAATTGTCGGTAAAGTGACCATTAAAAGGTTTCCCTTTGTCAGCCTTTTCAATTTGAATTATGAATGTTAGCGGGAATACATATATAAACATGTTTAGGACTTAATTTTAAACCTAGATGGATAATGTAAACTTGTGATCTTGTGCTAAGGATACTCAAGGCTTTCATTGTGTTGTAGAGCAGTATTGTGTTGTGTTTGTACTTGTTTGTTGAAGATTTGTCTTCATCAATCCATCTCCTCATGATGTGAAAGATCTTCATCTCCCCGTGAGAACTTCACCTCCAAGGTGACATCTATTTTGTGTTTCAATCAATTTATCATATCATTTTCTTTTACCTCTATCCACTAAGGAAACACACTCTATCTAACAACGGTATTGGAAGGCTTGAATGCCATTCTAGGGCTTGACTGATGCAAGCTCCTAAATACCACAACCCCCAACCCCTCTCTTGTGATTGTAGGTTATAGGTGTAGGATCTTGTGGAGAGGAGTTGCAAGAGATCAGTACAGAGGATAAAGATTTAGGATCTAAAGAAAAGAGCAGAAAACATCCCTATTTAGACACAGGCACCTATTGGAGTTTATGATAAACTTGAAACACCAGGATCACCTACATAATCTAAGATTTACCTTTCACAAGAGAAAAAAGCAAAGTGGAATAATTTGCACAATAACGATACAATTAATAAAATGGATTAATGAACTAGATGTGAGAACTTGCGTTTATATTTGCATGTTAGAGAGAAACCCTAATATGACTTAAGAATAACCTAAGACTACAATTAGCCCCAAGTAAACTTAAGAAAGTGTAATTAAATATTTAATTACACCAACACCCCCCATAAGTGCAACTTAGGGAGAAATGAAAAACATGCAACTAATGCAAGAATGGGTCTTGGCTACAAGGCCATGTTAGGTACCCATGTACACCAATAATCTCTCATAAAGTGGAGAAAAGGAAAAAAACCTAGTGGGAGAAAGCTCCTCTCCAAAAGAAAGAAAATACAAGTACATGAACATGTGATAGAAGAAGGACTAACACCAAGACCCCCCAAGAACTGAATCCATCACAAAAGTACAATGAATAAATATACATCCCCCCATAAGAGATGATGTAGAGAGAAGGTCTGGTAACCCCCTTGAAGTGAGAAGGATGAAACCCCATGTGAGTAAATGCACCCTCCCAAAATAGAGATTAGAAGAGAGACCATGCAGTCTCTCCTCAAGATGACTCTTGTAGTGCTTGAAGATGCTCAACTTAGAATAAAGATGAAGACCCATGAATGTCAAACAACATTCCTCCCCTTGGGAAGAAAAAGAAATACAGATGTGTGCATAATGTCTTCCCATTCCAAATAGGAATATATAGGAAGAAGGATAAATGTCTATGAAATCTGCACATGATCCAAAGACAATAATGATGCTCCTAAAAACTGCTCAAATATCTCAAATCCACTGCCAAACTATGACTAAAGAAGAGGAGGATGAAGAACAATCTCTGAAGTAGATGATGGTGATGCAACTCCATGGAAGCTATCATCAAAGAGAAGACAAATGTCCTCAATGTGGTCCTCCAAATTTGCAAGATGGTACTCTACAAACAACAATGATATATCTGGTAGATATGTGTCCCAATGAGCTATCTCTGGAAGACCGATAATGTCTTGCTGCAAGGAATTTGAGGTAGCAACAGGGAATAAAGATGTGATCTTGATAAGAGGAGAAGGAGAAGCAAGTGAAGTCTCTATGTCATCTGAACTAGCAAGACCTATCAAATATGCAAGCTCCTCAAATGTATCATCATCAAAAGGTATGCACTCTACGTCATCAAGGGGTATGTGGCAATCTATAGCAGGATCATTTGGGAATGGAGAGAGATGTGGGTCTCCATAGATCTCCCAAATGCTAGTCCAAAGAGCGTGTGGGCACTCAATATGTGAGATAGAACACATAGTGTCATAATCAACACTAGAACCAATCAATCCTACAATATGATCAATATTATTTCCCCATACAGATTTCCTTCCAAGTGTATTTGGTTCAGGTGTGAGTCCATAAAGATAAGGCAAAAGATTAAGCCACCTGAGATGTGTCAAGATGCCCTTTTTCCAAGATTCATAATTATCCTTACCCAATGTTATCACAAAAGGGTGAATAACAAAACCCATGATATCTCCTCAAATAAATCAAATCAGAGATCAACAATCTAAATATGTATCAATGATGATAAATGAAGCCCAAGAAAATAAATAGAACTTCTCTAGGTGCCAAAATGTCTAGAATATCAAACAGAAGCCATAAAATTGACAAACTAAATAAATAATACTTGGGACTGAATCTAAAAAAAGTGCATAGATGGCTATGTAGAGCTCCTCAATACCTTTCCAATGCCGCAAGAATCACAAAAATTAGAGATCGTGGCAAAAAGATACGAGCTTGGAGGCCAAAAAGAGTCTTTGGACTTCAAATAGAAATAAATTGTACCAGTAGAAAAATTTGGAAAAAATACTTACACCACTAGATTATGCTCGAAACCAGCGTTCTGATGCCTATTTGTTTGTGAAAATTTGACTTTGTTTGCTCAAGATATAGCAAAATGAAAACATCCCCCTAGAGCACAAATTAGGGCAACAAATGACCCCTGCTGCTAAAATTGGCAAAACTGCCATTAGATTTGGAAAAACTCCTAAAAATAAAAGCATACTAAAAATACAGGGAACAGGTCCCAAGGTGCTCGTACTGTGTGCTGGGTAGGCTGTACGACTTGCCTGGCAAAATATTTTTGCCCTAGATGAGCCCGAAGCTGATTTTGATGATTTGACAGTTGATCTTAAGGTTTTTGGGCCTTCTAAGCATGATGGTGAGGTTCGTTTGGGTCCAGAATGCTCTGAAAAATAATTTTTCTCTGATGCCCAAAATAAAGCACCTACTGAAACCCTTGCAGATCTAGCCTATGAAGCTCTAATCCAGCCAAATAAAATACCAATCTAACTATTTCGACTGCTCTGAATCCAATGGAGTAATTCGTTTTACATAGAAACACACCCAACAAATGGCTCTTGCTTGAAGTTTTCTCTAAATCTGAGAAGGGGCTTGCAAATCTTCTTTGATACCATGTTCAAGTTTATGATAAACTTGAAACACTAAGATCACCTGCAAAACCTAAGATTTACCTTCCACAAGAGAAAAAAGCAAAGAGGAATAATTTGCACAATAAGGATGCAATTAATGAAATGGATTAATGAATTACATGTGAGAACTTGCTTTTATATTTGCAAGTTAGATAAAAACCTTAATATGACTTAAGAATAAATTAAGACTAAAATTAGCCCTACGTAAACTTAATAGAGTGTAATTAAATATTTAATTACACCAACAACACCCGCCCTAGTGTCCTCTAGTTTTACATCATCAGGAATCTTGGAGCAGGTTACAGTCTGAAGAAAATTTAGGTTCCAAACCCTCAAAAAAAGTACTATATCAGACATGGACACCTACGCCATTGTCCCTAAATTTTTTTCTTTGGAATCCGAGTCCTGGTATGTCTCTAATCTACATTTATTGCTTTCCTGTGTGAGCATTTGTCGTGTTTCATCCGTTTGTGTACAATTTCATATAATTAGGGTTTAAGGCTTAATCAGATTAGGGTTGAACAAATTAATCAACAAATTCCAAATTTCCTTGTCATTTCAAGTGACACCAAACTTGTAGCTGAGTCCTCTTGCAAAAGTTGTGACTTGGCTTGGTTTAATGTCTTTGAATGTTATATGTGAAAGTAGGATTTAATCACACCATCAAACATTATCATCATCCCTCTTTTCATACATAACATTTTGGTGAACTTGTGTTTTTGCTAAACTTGCATCTTGCTAAGTGTCGTAACCAGATTTGCATTCATACATTTCATTTTCATCTTCATACATTTGAAAATCTTGCATAAATTTGGAAAATTTGAAAAACAATAGGCATTTTTGGTTTGCATTAAGGCATAGTTTGCACTGTTTTCCTTGCATATCATTGAAAAAATTTAATTTTCTAATATTCACATAAGATCTGAGATAAATTGCAACATTTCTTCTTTTCATCATCATTTACCTTGCATTTGCATCTCTCATTTGCTAGGATTTTGTTTGAAATTTTACATTTTTCATATAACCTAGTAATTTCAAAAGCTAGGGTTTGTAATTAAAATATTTCTTCAGATTTTATTACTCATTTTAACACTCTTTCAAATCTAATTTTTGAATTTAGTGTGGCAACATTGTGTATCTTTGCACTTAGATTTACATTATTAGTACATTTACATTGAAAAAAGTGAAAAAATTGAGCAGTTTAGGTGCATAAGAAAACATAGTTTTGCTTTGTTTCATTGCATTGGTCATAAATATTTCTCATTTCAGATCTTGAATTTATTTCCAAGCATACATTAATTGGTCATTTGAAAATTTTGCTTCATTTCATAGTTTTTTTTTTTGAAAATTGGCATATTTTTTTAAATTACACAATGTGTATTTCTGAAAGGAAGCTAGATGTGAGGAAAACGCTTCCTAGACTAATCTAATGAGGAGAGGGATGTGTAAATTCAAATTTATCCTAACTATTACAACAATGTGAAACCATTAACATGAGATATTGCAGCAAAATAGAAGAACCAGAAAGAAGACAGAGAGAGAGAAGTTATACGTGGGGAAAACCCTTATGGGTGAAAAACCCCACTCCAAAACACAGCTCAAATGTATTATAGTAAACAATAACAGATTACAATACAGTTTCAAAGCCAATGCTCTTTTAGGAGTCTTTAAATGTTGAATCTGGAGACATTCTGGTAGCATAATAGTACTTGTACCAAAGTTATCTATCTCCCATCCAAGCACCTGTTTATATAGAGTTTACAAGGAAAATATGGAACCTTCTAGAGATGGGCGTCCATCTTGGACTCATGCCCCAAAACACACGCCTAAGGACACTTGTCCAACATCCCATCCCAAAGTGGGTGCCTGGTCCCAAGATAGGTTACAACAGATGCTCTTACGCACCTTACAGCTATCAGAGAATCTGTCATACACTGACTAAAAATATCATATTCCTCTTACATGTCATAACCTCCCTTGACTGCCCAAAGATGCCTTTCTCTCATGCAGAGATACTCACCGACACTTGTCATTAATTAAAAAATACCCGTTAATTATTCAAGGGGGAAACCGTGGCTGCCAAAGTCACCAAAATTTATACTCTTGCATATACACAAGGTGCTAACTATGCCAACTCAACATGGGATAAATAAATACAACATTAGGAATTTGCAAAGGTTGAGACACCTTAATTCCCAACAATTTCAACATAGGTAATTTAACATCTCTCTATCATTTATTTGCAACAAATCTCAAGAGTGATCTATAATACCTTTTGTGCAGTACTTTCACATCTTAAACACTCCATTTGTAAGGACACTAGTGTGTGTTTTTGTTCTTGGTAATAAGTTTCAAAAACCCAATTTTCTCAAACTAGTGTTGTGGTGTACAAAAGTCTCTCAATTGGTCATATTTGATAAATGAAAAGATCTTATTGTGCATTAATATTCCAAGGCATTTTATTATGGCATCTTCATCTCATTGCTCTTTGGTATCTTTACATGCATATATCAAAAACTTTGATAATTTCTACACATTCCTTAATATGAATCCTTAAGTTCTCACTCATATACAATCCATGCATCATAAGGATATGTTCAAATGATCTTCATTTGAAATCCTTGATTATGTATCTGATTTTGACAACTTAAAAGCTCTCATGAATACATGCCCTTCGGTATTAAAAGATCTAACTGAATACATCTCCATGAATAATCATGAGAAAGATGATTGTGATGACTCTTCTTCTACTACAAGTCAAGACCATGCCTTAGATCTAAACTATAATACAGGTGATGGTGACCTACATTCATCTATTTCACATAATGATTCCTCTCCCTATGGAAACCTTGGCACAAGAAGATGAAATCATTGATACATTCCTTAACATCACCCTACCCTCTCTTCATTCCAATGCCATCCCTTTGGAAGAGAAAGCATTAGCAAATGAAGAGCATCCTCTCATAAAAGATCCTCCATGGGTAGTTAATAGGTGTTCATCTAATAATCACATGGTACATAAGGCTGCTATGGCTAATTCGATGGACCTCCCTACTTTGATTAAATATTCAGGCACCTTGGATATCTCTAAGGATGCAAAGACCATAGATAGCCCTCCTTCGGTTGCAGGTTCAAACCCTTTAGATACAAACAACAACACTTTACCTTCCCTTTGTTCCAATTCTCTCCCTCCACAAGATGAAGCATTGGTGGATGAAGAAAGTAAAAGCAATGTTAATTCAATTATCTTTAATAGATTTCTTCCACCTACTAAGGGAATAGTGGATAAGTGTAGTAATGTTCCTAAGATGATTGTACAAGGGACACCTAATGCACCTTCTTTCTTAACACCAATGATTACGGTCCAAGGTGATCTAATACCACCTTGACCCTTGGGTTACATTCTAAGCATTGTAAGACAAATCACTCAAAGAAATCAAGGTGTTCAAAATGTGCCACAACATCACATGATTACTAATACATACAACACCCATAATAACAAAAAAGTAAGCAAGCACCACATGTGCCTGTTTCTCTTCCAACCTCTCAACCTATGCTCCCTCCACCACCTCGTCTTACTTGTAAAGGTGGTCAAGATTATGATCTTGTTGAGCAGCTTCGTGCTACTCTGGCTAAGATATATCTTTGGGAACTTATACAAACATTGCCTACATATCACACAATGCTCCAAGAAGCTTTACAAAAGGTGATTGTACCACCTACTCTTAAGATGAACAATGTAGTAGCTTTGTTAGATTGTATGCATGTGGCAAAAACATATATTCTATTTCAACCACATGAGTTACCATCAATCAAAGTTTAAAACCAATATGACCCTCTTATAATGTTTCTCACAATAGATAAAAAGTTGATAAAACAAGTTATGATTGACAATGGATCAGCTCTTAATGTTTGTGGTATTGACTTGCTACATAGAATCAAGATCAACACTTCTTTAATCAAACTAGATAGAATTAGCATTCGTGGCTTTGATAATGTTGTTAGACAATCCTTGGGTACTATAACTTTACCTATAAAGATGAGACTTGTGACATTATCTACCCTTTTTCATGTCATGCCTGACTCAATTTCGTATAATATGATTCTTGGTAGACTGTGGATTCATTCCATGGGGGTAATTCCGTCTACCCTTCATCAATCAATAAAGTTTATTTATGAAAACAAGCTCCACACTATTAAAGTTGATCCTGATCCAAATAATTGTTTACATATTGAAACATGAAACCAAGTCAACAATCATATAAGTCTAAATAACTTACGAGTTGATTCATCAACACATCTTGCCATAGACAATGTTGTGCAAGACTATAAACCATTGAATGTAATTTTTTGGTGACAATTGGGGTTTATTAGATTTTACTCCTTTTATGGGGGACTATAAAATTAAAAAATCTGACACATCAAAAGTTGAATCAATCTCATCTAAGCAATCTTTGGAAACACCTGAGAAACCCAAAGTCTCCTTGGTAGAAAACAAAGACAATACCCTTACTTATACTATGGATTATGAGACCTATGAGGCTTCACCATCTTCTAAATAAATGACATCCCTCTATGGTCGAGGATTTAAAATCCTTTATAACAATTGTGACTATGTAGGTAATGGTTGTGGTGTAAATCAACAAGGAATCACAATACCGTTACAAGTTGCTAGGATTAACTACACAATCAATATTGGATGCCATTCTTTGAAGCCCACCAAAGCCTACTGTCATCCTAAACTTAATGTTAATACAATATCAACAAGACCAAAGATACATTAGAGATAGCCCAAGCTGATAGACAAGGATTGTTCGCTAGGAAGTATCCCATTGAATCAGGTAAGTATTTCTCCTTCCTTTAGCCACACTCGATGTAGCACCTATTCTAGTTGCTCGCAAGGGTGGCCTCCTCCTATATATATGTTGTTAGCATGGTGTTGTGTTCCCTCATGATGTGTTATGTGTTGTTTAGGTCTCCTTGGATGACCCTTGATACTCTTGTAAGGTCAAGGATACCAGGAGACTGCCTCTATTGTGACCATTCTTCTATTTGTTTCATCATTCTTCTATCTTGCCTCTCCTCTTTTTTATTGTTGTGTGTCGTACCTTAGGGGCATAGCATTGTAGATGGTGTTTTAGGGGCATCCTCCTACATGGTGTTCCTAAGGCACTTGTTATCCTCTCTCATTTTTATTGTTTACCTTATTCAATGATTCTACCTATTTGATGGATGACGAAAACAAATAAATACTGATAAGGACCGTGTGCCCCTTCAATGAGAAAGCAAAAATGGACCTAGTCCATATATGAAGATGGGGTTGATCTGTATATATCTGACGCTTGACTAGTAGAATCACTCTGTGTGATGTATCATCTTATGGCATTTCTTGTGACTAACATTTTACAATCCACTCATTCTGCTCTTGTACACTTTTATTCGTATCTCACCTTGTTGCTACACTCAGTTTTGAGGTACCTACAGTATAGACCAATGGTTATACTCAACTCAGAATGTGTGAGTATAGCCTTGGTCCTTGATGTGATTATTTTCATGCATAGCTTTCATGATGTGATATGGTTGTTATCTTAGAGTAATATTTTCTAATCATCTTGTTGTTCATCTTAGCATATCTTATCAATGTGTTTGTAGGAACATTCGACAATCGTGAGCACATGTCACCTTGGGGGCATGGGCTTTGTGAGAGCTCTTGTTTCCTTGTGTGTCTTCTCTCTACCTTAATGTGCTTGATATTGGTATGCGACATCAACCACCTTAAGGTGGGGGCATATATAATGATATCTGTCTGATGATTTTGATACTAACGAAGCATGTTGTAAGCCCTCTCCGCAAGGAGAGATGTTGTATCTTCGGTGTGAGTAGACATCCTTATATCAATTGCAATAAAAAATCCCTCTCCATGAGGTGGGATAACATATCTCTTAAGCTAGTGTGTATCCTTTTATACAAAAGCCCTCATCGTGATACGGGATGGTGTATCTCTTAAGCTAGTGAACATCCTTTTATCACAAAGTCCTCATCGGGAGATAGGGTTGGATCTTGAGCTATCCTCCCTTAAGCATGTCTTTGGCAGTTGTTGTGGCATAAGACCAATCGTCAGGTGTGTTTGCAGTGTGTTTTAGATGGTGGGACTTAGCAATAAGATCCTTCCATCGCCTGTGTTTTCCGTGTATAAGACATATAGTATGTCTATGGCATTGTATATAATGCTCGTGTTTTCCATGTGTCTTCCATGTGTTTTCCCCCGTGTGTGGTTTCAAGGGGGTATTGATGAGCTCCTCCCACACTCAGGTTTCGTTTGGCGTGTTTTCCCCCATGTGTGGTTTTAAGGGTGTAGCGATGAGCTCCCCCCACACTCAAGTTTTGTTTGGCATGTTTTCCCCCATGTGTGGTTTCAAGGGTGTAGCGATGAGCTCCTCCCACATTTTGGGTTTTGTATTACGCACTTTTTAGGATTTCATGTTATATATGAAAATGTTATGAAAATGCTATATCAATGTATTCATCATGTTTTACGTGACTGCTCTCATGTCTTCTTAGTGTTTTGCATGCTTGTTACTATCTTCTCTGTGTCTTGCATGCTTCCTACTATCTTCATTGTGTTTTACGTGTCTGCCATGTGTCTTCTAGTGCTTACCCGAGACTGGGGGCTAGAAATAGTTCCTCAATCTTTGTGTATGCCTTAGCTTCAAGTGCCTAGCATGTTTGATGTGTTTTTGACTATACTTTAATGCATGTATGGGTCGTAAGATCATACATACATTAAAGTGGGGGCTAAATGTTGTCATAAAATGTCTGCCTAGGCCTTTACCTTCTAAGTTTAGCTCCTAGGTCCCTTAGATTTAATCATGCATGTTAAAAATGAATCCCAGAGCAAAATCCTCTAAAACCCATGTCAAATGGGGCCTAGGGGTGCATCTTAAGCTTAAACAAGTCCTGAAATAGGCCCCTGGACTTGGGTTCCTGCGCCCTAGTCTAGACCTATTTTATCAGGACTCAAATTTTAATTGTTAGCAAAGTGACCATTAAAAGGTTTCCCTTTGTTAGCCTTTTCAATTTGAATTATGAATGTTAGCGAGAATGCATATATAAACATGTTTAGAACTTCATTTTAAACCTAGATGGATAATAAAAACTTGTGTTCTTGTGCTAAGGATATTTAAGGCTTTCATTGTGTTATAGAGTAGTATTGTGTTGTGTTTGTACTTGTTTGTTGCAGATTTGTCTTCATCAATCCATCTTCTCATGGCGTGAAATATCTTCATCTCCTCGTGAGAGCTTCACCTCCAAGGTGACATCTATTTTATGTTTTGATCAATTTATCATATCATTTGCTTTTGCGTTTGTCCACCAAGGACACACAATTTATCTAACAATGGTGTTGGAAGGCTTGAATGCCATTCCGAGGCTTGACCAAGGCAAGCTCCTAAACACCACAACCCCCAACCCCTCTCTTATGATTATAGGTTACAGGTGCAAGATCTTGTAGAGAGGAGTTACAGGAGATCAGTATAGAAGATAAAGATTCAAGATCTAAAGAAACGAGTAGAAAACATCCCTATTTAGACACAGGTGCCCGCCCCAATGTCCTCTAGTTTTGCATCATTAGGAATCTTGGAACAGGTTACAGTCTGAAGCAAATTTAGGTTCCAAACCCTAAGAAAAAGTGCTATATTAGACATAGGTGCCCACCCCAATGTCCCTGAAGTTTCCTCTTTTTAGAATCCAAATCCTAGTATGTCTCTAATTTGCATTTAGTGCCTTCCTGTGCGAGCATTTGTTGTGTTTCATCCGTTTGTTTAACATTTCATGTAATTAGGGGTTAAGGCTTAATCAGATTAGGGTTTAACAAATTAGTGAACAAATTCCAAATTTCCTTATCATTCTAAGTGACACCAAACCTATAGTTGAGTCCTCTTGCAAAAGTTGTGATTTAACTTGGTTTAATGTCCTTGAATGTTATATGTGAAAGGAAGATTTAATCACACTATCAAACATTATCATCATCCCTCTTTTCATACATAACAGTAGGGATGATTTCCCCTCAAGAGGGAAGGTAGGTTCGAAGAACACAAGTGTGATCTTAAAAGGATGAAGATAGTTGGATTAGAATGATGAGTGGAATTTAAATAAAAATTGATTGGGGGGATAGAAGAGGTTAGATGTAGGGGATTTGGAGGAAAAGGATGATGTGGGATAAATGATTGGAGAAGGATGGAGGGGGAATGCAAATTGATAGATGGATTATGTGTTATGCTGCACTAGATGGGAGCAATCTTATTTGGTATGGCATGAGACATTATGTACCAAGGTATAAGGAACTAGGGTGACAATGTGTCCCATATGTAAGAGGATGCCCCAGCAGACAACAAGGTGTTGGACAACCTTGGTGAGTACTGTGATGAGACAATCGATAAGGTCACAAGCAACCCTATGTGGTATAACAACATGATATGGAACACCATGATACCGCTATGGCAGGTATGTTACATGGACTAATACAAATGTAAGATACAATGATAATGCACACACACAAGAAAGCACACATGCACAAAATGATACAAAGACAAACACGATGTTACCCTTGGTCAAGCTGAAAAGCCAAAGATTGATGGATTGATGATGTTGGATTGTGTTGTTGATGATAAGAACAACATAAGGATTGGGAATGATATATCCCAATGATGGTGATGGATGTTTGATCAAGGCTTGCATCAAGATTGGGAACAAGACCATGGATGTGATTGGATGATTTAATGTAGATTGCTAGCTTGAGATGTGCATTGATTAGGATCTCAATTGCAATATTTGGATTTGTGGGAGATTTGGATCATTGGGAGGGATTGCATTGCATTGCATTTAGGGTAGATTTAAGCTAGATACCAATGACAAGGGAAAGCTGAGTCTATGGATGAGGGATTACGGGATGACAAGATGAAGGGGCGGTCAATAGTCGATGGAAGGAAAGGATGGGTGCAGGATATATGATAGATAGAGGATTTAGGATGGATGGGTGGAGGAGGTTTAGGTGTGATATTCAAGGACTATGTCACCTAGGAAGAAGATTCCCCACTCTAGATGTGTCACTCATGATGAGGCATTGTGATGCTGGGGATGGACATTTATAGGATATGCTTGGAAGAGATGTATGCTAAGAGGTGTCCAAAACATGTTTTGGATATTTTCCCTTGTCTGTATTAGGATCAAAAGTGGGAAGGGAATATGGGATGATGATAATATGGATAGGGAGATATAATGGATGGGATGGATGAGAGATGATAGGATAAGTAGGTGTAGACAATGGATGGGAAGATGATAGGATAGGTGAGACTTGTCCCCAAGTGTAGGGGATGGGGGATTATACATGATGCCCAAGAGGGGTTTTCATCATGGTACTTTCCCACGGCACCATAAGGAGTGGTTTTCACCTTTGGACAATTTTTTCTCTTTACTTTTTTAATTTTTCCTAAATTTTTTGATTTTTTTGATTTTTTGATAATTTTCTAGTTTTTTTGGATTTTTGGATATTTGGATGGGATGGGATGGGAGGGGATAGGATGAAGGTATTGGACTCAAGAATTTATCTCCACGAGGAGGTGATAATAGCCCATACTGAGTGGTTTCCATATCAAGTGTCATTACACACATGGATGTTGCTAGATGGTCAAGGTGATTGCATGGATGAAGATGCAATGAATGGTGTAGATAGATGAAGGATGGATTGAAGGTGGATAAAGGATGGATGGATTGTAGAAAAGCATGGATCATAGGGATGGGATGAGGGATATAGAGAGGATGAGTGACATAGGATGGAAGTATGGACACATGGGAGAATGTCATGGGATTGAGGGGAACCAAGACTAATGTTTGCACACATCATGTTGGATTTTGAAGCTTATGATTTTGATGGGGAGTTGCGAGTAATGAAGAGTTGGGATTCAGGGGATAGTGTATTGTCGATTATGGGCTTGGGATAAGGGATTGTGGGATTTCCAATTTGGGGATTTAGGATTTTTAGAATTTTTTGATTGGGTGTGGGATGAAGGAGAGGGATTTTGGGATGGGATGGGATTTGGATGCTCCACTTGGACTTATTACTTTTTTCTTGGGGACCTACATTGTTTTTATTTTTTCTTTTGGAGGTGTGGACTTCTGTAACCTTTTAGATGGAGTTTTCTTTGATTTTGTGTATCGATGCCCTATGGCATGATAAATCTTAGGAATTTGTGGGTTTTTTCTTTATGTGCAAAGGCATATCATGGGGAAAAATTATTTTTTAATCCCATGGGTTTGGTGGTATTTTCATTTTTAGATGATGTGTGCACTTGTTAGTCATGATTAAGGATTTTTGGGTATGGATTTAGGGTGTTTAGGGATATGGGATTTATGGACGGGGGTGTTGAGGATGGGAGGATACGGCAATTTAAGGATGGGGATATTAAGGGTTAGGAGGATGGGGAGGGAGAATGGATTTAGGGATGGCAGGACGTTTGGATATATGGATGAAATATGATAGAGGAGGGATAGTGACATGCTTTTTGGGTTTGTACATGATGAGGGAGAAGGGATAGCAACAAATGGTTTGGAGGTATGATAGAGAGCACCGAGTTTGGGATTGGAAGAAGTTGCCTTGGGAGGCATGAAGGTGGTACCAAATTTTTTTGATTGCTTGTCTTGGGATATATAACCAAGGACATGTGATTGTGTGTTGGTTTTGACATGGATGGGCTCCAGTATTCCTTGTTCACGAAGGTCTAAGCCTTTACCTTGATAGTTTATGTTTTGGAGCATGTGATGTGCAATGGGATGTTTGTTGTTTTGGAAATAGACACAAGTCCATTATTAGATGGGGGAGGATGGGTGGTGGATATAAATTATTCCTCTCCTATGAGAGAACCAACACAAATGAAGGAATTGGGACCAAGAGGATAGGATGATGGATTTGGGATGGGGTCGATAAGAGGTGGTAAAGGGTTGATGGGAGATGGTAAAGGATCGATAGGGGATGATGGGGGATCAATAGGAGATGGTGTGGGATTGGGAAAGGGATGAGTTGGGATGTTTAGATCTTGATTGGGATGGGGGCTAGATGTTTTGACATGCTTTAGACTAGGCTCTTGACATAGCCAGATTTGTGTGGATGGTGCGGTGGGGGAGGAGTGTTTAACTTCATTTGGTGTTTGGATAGACTCCTCTAATGGGGTATTGTTGAACACCCAAAATATTGAGAGGGCGGGGGGGGTGGTGAATCAATATTCTCTTAAACCATTCACTAATTAAACCATTAATCCATTTCCCCATTCAACAAGATTAAATAAAGTTAGACATAGAATGATCAATCACAAAACATAACACAGACACTAGGAGTTTTACGTGGAAAACCCAAAATGGTAAAACCACATTGAGTGTTATCTCACAATATATTATGTAGTAACAATACCAAATTACAAGAGGCTCACTACCCTTAAGGACTCACTATCCAAAGAAGGATGCTCACTGCATACAGGTGTTGGCTTGATTGGAATATTGTGTGTTGGCATTGATGTCAACTTGTTTATGGATCAAGTGTTTAAGTTGTTTGATCAGGTACATAGGAGTTTGTTGGAATGAGATTTGTTATTGATGTCAAAAAGGTTGGATTGATGATCTTACTTCAAGATGAGTTGGTGTTGTCAGAGTTTGTTGGTATGGTTTGAAAAGCTCATCTTCATATGGTGTACTTCAGTTGATTGTTCTTCATATGTGTTAGATCATCATCAGATGTTGTGAATCATATCAGGATCATCATCAATTGTAGATACCTTCACAGTGATAATGCTTGATCATCTTGGACACTCAATTAAACTGTTTTCTTAGATTGTATGATTGGCAAAGTGAAAGGTTGGTGGTAATTATCTTCTTTGTCATTGCTAATTATTTCTCTGTCATATATCGGGGTCTATCAGGGTCTAATTATCTCTCTGTCATAATTCATGAGGTCTAATCTCAATTTATATTTAGGCTTGATTTATTCCCTTTTATCTATTTGGCACACCTTAAATCTAAACCCTAAAATCCTAAGTTATATTTCCTTAAGACATTTCTCCCACTTGTCATCTCCATGTTGCACTTTTGTTTTATCTTGTTGTTGACCTATGATCGCAGGTCATGTCACTAAAGGTGAGCCACTAGAGGGGTCTTAAGACATATTTTTGACTAGCCCCATCGACCCCTTTTACCATCGGCAATGGTTACCATATGAGTTCTTGGGCCAAAAGCTAATCGGTGGTTGTATTTAAAAGTTGAAAAGGCTGATCAGTGGCTTTAATTTAAACTTTGACCTTCCCTTTTGAGCTTGCTTTTTGACGTGCTTTTTGGCTGTCATTTCTACAAGACTACAAAAGACTTGAATTTTAAGGCTATTTTTAGCCTATCCAAAGGCAGTCTCTTTGGGAGATCTTAATGCAATTTGATTTAAGGAGTTTCTTTTATTATTTTGTTGCCCTCTCATGGCATTGAAGTTTATAAGGAGGAGTTTTTTGTTTTTTCCTAAAGTGGATAGAGTGGAGCATTAAATTCTCTTGTGAGTGGTGCTTAAGGGATTTCATGATTTCTTTTTTTGCCTTCATGTAGATGGGTGAGTGGATTCGAAGATGGAAAATGTTTTTTATTTTTCTGACAGGGATTAATGGATTAAAATATTATTAAAGATTCTTATTGTAGGTGAATGGTGATTGGAGATGGTTGTGAATTTGTTTTATGAAAGGGAGATGGGATATGCAGATGAGTTTTAATGGAGGATGGTTTTATTTTTAATGATTATTATTGCAGGTACAGAATGAGGACTGATATATGCAACATTGAAGACATTTTTTAGTGAGGTTTCTAAAGAGAATATATTTGTGAATGTTGAATGGGTGTATGTGAGGAATAAGGTGACATAGGTGATTTGAGAGGGTGTATTTTTGAAGATGAAATATGTAAAGTAAGAAATGGTTTTTGTAGGTGTGAATCAAGCATATGATGAAGACATTATTCAACATATTTACAAAGTGAATTATGTCCAAGATAATATGCAGTTGATTGTGCAGAGATACTAAGAAGGAAATGTAGATTGAGTTGAGTGTGATTGCAAGGGGGTATGCAAGTTTAGTGATTTGTATTGAAATAGAGAAACCCTTTGTATTCTTTTGTTTTTCTAAGATTATATGTTTTGCCAGTGAGACACATTGTAACCAGTGAGGTTCATGGCCAGTGAGGCCTATTTGTGATTAGTCAGATCTTTACCAATGAGGTACATTGTAACCAGTGAGGTTCTTGGCCAATGAGACCTATTTGTGATCAGTGAGATCATTTGCCAGTGAGGCATTGTAGCCAGTGAGGCATTGTAACCAATGAGGTTTGCCAGTGAGGCTTAATGGAGATCAAAGTTCATAGTGGTTTTTACCCTTTTGGGGTTTTCCACTAAAACATCCGTGTTATGTGATGTTCATCTATGTCTCTTGTGCTTTGTTAATGATTTCATGTCTTCATGAAAATATCTTGTGTTTCATGATTATGTTAGATTATTTTATTGTATGAAGATCTTAGGTTGAAAAATTAGTTTTGTTGACCACTGATTCACCCCCCTATTGTGTGGTTGCACATCACGCCCCATTTTGACTTGACAAAATAGGGACCCAACTTTTTTGCTTGGCTTGGCTTGTGTTTTCTGCTTGCTGGCGGTTTGGTAAAAGTAAGTCATGCAGATGATCTTGCATAAGGGGACTGGGTAAGTCATCATGATGAGGTCAGTTTTTTCAATATTCATATTTCATGTCAATAACCTCATGGTTGGATAGAGTATAAAATTTCATGCAGGTTTGCCTTTTGGATCACCCTGATATTCCTTAGGGAATGAGAGTTATGGTGAGTCAAAGTCCTGGTCAAACCTGATATTTTGAGGGGGGGTCATATTTCTTAACATCAGTCATCTTATGAAAGATCACCCTGATCCAATTTTATCACCTGATAAATTATTTATCCAGAGATCTGGACATCAATTTTAGGTGATAGAAACATTTACCCGTCAAACAATGTCATATATTTTGTAAGGGTCATATTCTGAATATCATCCGATATTCCAAATATCACCCTATCTCACGAATATCACCCTAAGGCCAATATCATGATGACATCATATAATCTCGATGAGATAAGAAAATTGCCATGATGATGACGTCATCATCCTTTTTACCTCGTGGAGGCATATTTCCAACAACAACCCTTTCTACATAACATGATGATGACATCATAGTACGACAATGATAAACTAAGTCATTATCCTAATGATGTCATCCTGATATTTCGAGGAAAGGTCACTTTAGTTCAGGGGGTGATATTATAAACATCACCAGACATTTAGAACATCCCCTGATATTTTGAATATCACCCAATATTCTCAACATGACCCGATCTATTGACATAAGTTTCCCGCCAAAGGTAGAGGGTCATATTACACTGTGGGGGTCATATTTTGAATATCACCTGATCTTTCGAAGATCACCCCGCTCCGCTTGCCACGCAACATTAAATGCCATAAATGCAGTAGGTGGATTTCTGCCATTGCGAACACGATCCAGACACTTGGCAACATCCATTAATTAATGACAAGAGATCGATGGTTAAGATTGAATAAGCCCTGTGTTGCCCTAAAATTGCCCTAATAAGGAGGATAAAGTGAGTTTACATCATCATTTTTACACTTACCTCGCAATAAAACTAGTTTTTACAGAGCACAGAGCTTTCAAACCCTCATACGACCTACCTACTAACACACACGGCTTGCAGCAGAACAAGACACGTGATTATCACTGGTATCTAGATCTCTTTTATAATCATTAGCATAATCAAGTAAGTAATTAAAACCCTCCTCCTGTCATTTTTTGCATGTCCAGGTAGTATGCTTTTGCTGGTTTGAAGATATATGTTATGCATATCATGATGAAGTAATAATTAATTAATATAATGTGCATCATGCCGTGAAGATATAATGTTGTACACATGTATGTGAAGTATTGTATGGTAAGACTGGTCCTTTTTATTGCAGGAAACCATGGTAGACAAGAGGTTGAGCAAATCTGATGCTAAATTTCTTAAACCAATGTTCGCTTAGCCTGAAGGTATACGGCTCAAATATGGCGCTATCACAGATACACACTAGGGAAGCACTGATTTGGTCACTTGGTCATCTAGAATGCATGATGACAAGAATAATACTCTATTGGACGCCATTTTCGTGTTAGGGATGTGGAACGTAGCTGGATTTCCCTATTCAATGGGGACTCCAGAATTAATTATTGAATGTGCCAGAAACTACAACCCACAAACAAGGAAGGTGGAAAAGCATGGTCGAGTGTATGCAGATCTGTCCATCAGGGGGATTACAACCACTTTCAATTTACCATTGGGAAAGAAGGTTGTTAGCATGGATTTGAAGAAGCTGGAAACTAAATATATAAACAACAAAAAAGCCGCTAGGAAGAGAATGTATCAATGGAGGGCAAAGAATAGTCCTTATACTGCCACTGCCAAACTACCAGTGCATATGTACAAGTTTGACTTTGATGATGAATACCAATATATGATAGCCCTACTTAGTAGAGTGACAGGCCAGCCTGATGCTGAGAGTTTCAAAGATTGGATGTATGGGGTTATCCTGATGTGTCTGTATATAGACAACAAGCCATTATGGGCCAAAATGATAAGTGATGCCATAAATGAGTAGCTCGTGAACCTAGGAGGCCTAGAATGTTCATTTCATATGACTTCATATGTGGTATACTCATGTGCATACAAAGGTACATTCAGTGCACTTGCAACAGAGGGAAAGATTGGTGGCACTACAAATGATGCTCACATTTGGGATCATTATCCCTAGCTACAAAGATAAAATTATCTTCCGGATTACAAATTAGTGAATGATGCATTCTCTATGCATCTGGTCAGGACAATGGAAGAAGATAGGACTAAAAGACTCAGCATTGAAGCTCAAGAAGTCATATATAGGCATGGTGCTTGGTTTATACAATATACCACATTCTCTTATATCAGAATGGAGGGCTTTGCAGGACAACCCCTCATGCTCACAAGATATCCCACTGATGTAGTTGTCCTGATGGAATTCATGAGATAGATATCCACAATATTAGATGCTTACAAAGCAAATAATAAGATTCCACCAGTATTGTTTCCAGTGACAATAGGTTGGTATATATGCCAGGATTCTGATAACATTAAGAAGGCCATAGCTAGCCTAGACATGATGAGGTTACAGCCTTTCCCCTGGTAAGATCATATGACCCATATGGGAGGATGCAAAAAATCATGGGGAAGCCCATCCATCAAAAGCACTTGGAGGATTTCTGGACAGATTGTGAGGATGAAGCTGAGGCTAGAAGAAGAAAATACCAAAGGCTGACTCTCAACTAGATTAGAACTTTTGATTGTATTCTAGTGCTTGCTTAGTTAAAGAGGGATGATGGCAAAATCATAGCTGATGACTATGAGGAAAAGAAGATATACAATGACACAATCTCAGCACCTGACCTTACACAACCTGAAGATATCTCATTAGATCAATTTACAGGCAGGATACTGTAGTTAACCCAGTCTTGGGTAAATGAACAAATAAATGCACTAAAGAAGAAGGGTGTAGCCCTTATAGTTGACAATAAGATGAAGAGGCAGGAGCTTCCTGACAATGAATATGATGACTTTCTAATTGAAAAGAGGAAATCTAAAGGAGAAAGAATGCCGCCTCAAGAACAAAGCAAGAGACCCCCCAGAGGTAAGAAAACTGATAATGAACCTAAAGGGGTAATAGTTGAAAGAATGATTATAACAGCTAAAGATGCACCCACATCAGGATGGGCATTAGCCTCATCAACACCGCCTCCTATAGATACACAAAGGCTAAAAAGATCTAGAGGCCAGCTGTTGAAACTATTGAAACATTTGAGGAGGGTCAAGTTTCACAAAAGCAAAAGGAAAAGGATGTTCTTCTTGATGAGGAACCTGAAGAGGAAGATTCAATGCCCCTCATTAGAAAAAGAAAAGCACCTCAGGTGATGGCATCCACACCCAAGAAACCAAGAACATCAATGAGAGGTGAAATAAAACATGACCCCATAGTATTGAGGGGAGCTGGTGGAGAAGTATTCAGAAAGGAACTGCAACACAATATGCCACTTCCCACCATTGTTCAATTTAAGACTAAACAAGCTGAATAACAAATGAAAGAAGCCTCTAGGCCAATTTAAAGTGGTCTTGTCTCACTGGAGGAGACAGTTGACTTATCTGATGATTAGGTAGTAAAGGATGTAACCTCTCAACAAATGGAAACCCTTGCTACTAACACCCGCATAACTCCACAAGGAACTCCCTCAGTACAGGCGGCTGTGTTAGAAGGACTGAAGCAAGTGGAGCAGGAAAAGAAGAACAACCTAGAAAGGATTGCACAACAAAAAGGGCTTGATAAACTAGTGGATCAGGTGACTGGCCCCGAAGTGATAGATTTAACATACAGGGAGGATGTAGCACATCTTGGAAATCCAATGGGTACATCTGAAAGAATAGAAAATGTTGAAGAAATTAAGTTGACAGAAACAGAAGGACACATTGCAGATATGGGCCAACAACAACAAGATATATCTAGTGAGCCCAAAATAGTTGAAGTCCAAGAAAAGGGTAGAAATGAAAAGGTCATACAAAGCGAAGAAGTACCCCCGACTCAAGAAGCCTTTGATGAAAAGGATACATCAGGTCAGGATGACCTAAAGACTCAAGAGATAGATACTACAGGTGCGGATCAGAATGTGATCCAAAATTAGGTAGAAGCACCTAAGACAAATAACACTACATCTATGGATACAAATGTGCCTCATAATGAGGAAATTCCTAAAGGAGATGAAACAAAAAATGGTGAAGTATAAGACCAATTACAAGATCATCATGTGGATGCATCACAAGATCCTCCACCATAAGAAGAAATTCCTCATTAGGAGGAAATAACCCAGGGTCACCCACATGAAGAGCATCATGAGGAAGAAATAAGGAAGTCACCATCCCCATCAAGAATAGATGCAGTTACTGGAGATCAAGGTGATCAACATGATGATGGTGGATGCCAAGGATCTAGAGACCAAGTTCCTTCATGGCTGGAGAAAGAAATAGATACAGAGTCAGGTTTGGAGATTCAAGAGTTTGATGTATCAACCCTATTTTCAGAAACCTTCATGAAGCCAAGGAGGAAGGCCAAGCTAACCTCAGCCATAAGAAGAGATCTTGCTACGGGCAGGAGGACTGATCAGATAGCACTTCCCACAGTAGAGAAGGAGAAAGGCAAGATTACACTTGAAGAATTCTAGATTACTACTGTTGATTTAGGATTTGCCAATGAAGACCAGGAAGGTCAAGAGGGAAAAGATATAATTTATTCTTTACCCAAAGGGTAAAGAAGGAAAAAGAGAAAAATAAGAAGCATAAAGAGCACATTGCTCAGTTGCATGCCTACATAAAAGGGTTAATTAACCCTGATGATACTTCAAATGCAGAAGCAGTCCCATTGATTGCAATTTCTCAGGAAGAGGTCAATAAGCTGGACCTTATGAAGCACGAGTTAGTAATAATGATAAAGTGGATGGTATCCGCAGTCACTGGAGCTGAAGAAATAGTGAAAGCCTCTTTACAGAGGTAGAATTCTCTAAGTATCTCCAGAAAGAAGGTTGATAAATTGCAAATGGAGGCCGGAAGAAGGTCATTCCAATTAGAGAAAGCCTTGAGTGCTTTGGATGAAATGAAGAGGATTAATCCTCAAGTTCTAATAAACAAACAGGTGCTGGATAATAATACCACCATACTGATGGATATCTGGTATAAAGATATCAGATTTGAAAATGATGTATTAAAAAGATGCAGTAGCAAGTTAAGAGACATCAGCATGAAGCTGCATGACATGATGTCATTTGAAGCATAGATACTGGAAGCCTTAGAGGGGAAGATAGAAGGAAAGATTGAGAAGTAAGATGAAGATTTTGTAGTAAAGGCTCTGCATAATAACTTTCAGCCTATAGCTAATAACCCTCTTATCCACTTGACAGAAGAAGCCATGGACAAGATCATGAGGATCAAGGTTAGGGTGGAAAATTACAATGAAATGTCCAGTAGTAGGAGGAGCAAATTGGAGGCTCTTCAAGATAAATATCAAGCCCATAAGCATGCTGTTGTTAAAGCAAAAACTTAGGATGACAGAGAAGTTGAGCAAGTGGTGGGAGCATATGAAAATGTCAGGATAATCATGCAGGCCCATATGTAAAGTAATGTTCATCATGATGATGAAGGTACGGGAAGTGATGATCTTGATGCTCCTGATGAAGGGTAGATGAAGATGTGATACGAAAGAAGGCATAAGCATCCACATTTAGAGAAAATAAGTAATTCAGATGGTTGCCAGCTGGCAACCTGTGCCACGTGAAATGTTGACTAAGTCAAGGATGAATATCCACTGTAGATCTTAATAGATTAATCTTGATCATGGATCATGTGTAACCGCTCCCTCACCTTGTTCTATAAAAGGTCCATGGATGCTTTATTTTGAATATTGGAAACTTAATTGAAATCTGTTTGCTGAAATATTCAGGGCTCATTTCAAAGTTGTTGTATACATATATGTTCTTGCATACTTAATGAATGAGAAGACTATTTTGATTACAATCCATCATAAATCTTGAGTAATCAGTGTATGAATTCTTGATACATGCTTTGATTTGCTGCATTCTTTGGAGTGCTTATCAGCTTGCATGTGTTGTCTTCATTCCTTTCCTTTGAAGTTAGCATTAACTGTATCTAGCTGTGGAATGTCCTGGTGAACATATGGTTTGATTTCTTCTCTTCATGACTATATCTGATGTGTATGTAGTTCAATAACTGAAGGTTCATCATTATTTGAAGTATTCTTTTTAGTTTCTTTTAAATTCAGAGTAATTCACCATCACAATTGCAATAATTGACAATCAGAAGTAAATAGTAAGAAATATGCAGATATCTCAAAGATAATTGAAAATCAATAGCATATTTGAGTTAAAGCATGCCAAATTGATAAATATCATGCAAAGATTTAAGTATAAATACATCATCTGGAGAAATATACTATGAAATAACGTTTCTTTGTAGCATCTTACCAGATCCTGCTGATGATCAAATGTAAGGCCCCTGAATGGAAAACAACACTCACATCAACCATTGAGTAACGTCAGCTGATTAAGACATAATCCACAGAGACTTGGGATCATGAATTCTCTAAATTCATCGTATCTTTCAAGATGAGTAAAGGTTGTTGATCAATTTTTATTCTATGTTTGTTTATGACTAACATCATGATCAACATAAATTAGCGCTAGAAGGAGGGCCATAGGTAGAGGATCATCATCAGTAGTTTAGGTGATGATAAAGATTGTAAGGTAACACTCAAACACCGCCAAATTTCTGATTAGACACAAATATTTGTTGTTCTAAGCTTGTACATGCTAATCCTATGTGAAGTTTTCAAAGTTAACCATAAATATTACAAGCTTTACAGTTGATCATCATGAATTTGTAGAAATAAGCCTTGTCTCATGTAAATTTTCTCAAATCTTTGAGGTAGTTAGCTTGAAAACTTGATATCCTATTGTTTGTGATGCAAAACTTTAAATATTACCTCATATTTGCAGCATCTTTGCAAATATTCCATAAATATCCAGTTAGTATACTTTTTTGACCGTAGAAATAGCCTTTGCTGATGAATTTTGACTGATCTTTACAATAATCCAGCCAATTTCTTTAAATTTGAGACATCCTAGCTCACAAGATAAATACCAGGTCCAGATCCAGTGGAATCTTTGAACAATTACCTGTTAGAAGATTTAGACCTAGAACTGTAGACATTCATCATACTCCTAGTTCTAGTGCTTCAAGAGCATCACTGGAACATCCTCCCGTAACTCCTATTGGTTTACAATCACCTACAAGATCACCTGTTACACCTCCTGTTCAACCTCAACCTTTTATACCTCAGGGTCAGCCTCCACTGGTGGCAATGTCTTTCTTTGCAGTAGAATCACCATTAACTTTCTTGGCATATCATGCTTTGCCAAAGAATCTTGACAAACTCTGTCCAAAGTATCATCCATATCAGGATGCAGATGATCATATCAGTACTTTCAAAGAAGCCTGCTGTAGGGCCAGAATAGAGCATTAGGATGTTGTATGCAGATTATTTCCTTTTTCCTTAGGGGAAGAAGCCTATAATTGGTATATTAGCCTTGGTCAAGGTTCTGTCAGATCATGGGCTATTTTAGAGAAAGCTTTCACTGATAGGTTCAAGGTACCAATAGATCCTTCAATGAACTATCACATATTTGCCACAATTAAGAGGTTTGAAGGAGAGCCTATTGCCAACTTCAACGCTAGGTTCCAGAAAATGTTATCCAAGTTAGTTGCCCCATACGTTGTTGTAGATGCTACTGTGAGGAGCATTTATTATTCAACTCTGGATCCATTAACTTCCATGTTCATCAGGAGAGCACATCCTGAAATCACAACTTTGACAGGAGGTTTCCAAGAAGCTATCAAAGTTAATCAGCAGCTAGTACCTGCTCCAACACCAAACATAGCCTTTCCTACACTACCTGGATATCCTACATATCCTGCACAATATCCTAATGGAGCCATGATACCTCCAGTGATCGTGCCAACACCATTATAGATATCTCCACTAAGTATCATGCCTCCTCCTCCTAATGGAAATGGTCAGATGCCACAGTATCCAAGTCAGATACAAGTGCCTTAGGGTGCTGACCAGTCCAACAATAACCATGGATCTTCTTTTTTCAAACCTCAAACTGAAAATCTAGTAGCCAAGGTCCAAGAAAAGAAAGAGGAAATCAAGGAAATATCAGCCCAGCTAAGGAAACTTACTACTGAGGTTACTCACCTAAGAAGCCAAAATTTCTATTCTCAGCCTAATCAGAATAGAGGCTATACCAATGATAGACCTAGTTATTCTGACAGGGGGTATAACAACAATAATTACAACAATAACAGTGGCAACAACAATCCTCCTAGACAGCCTAGAGTATGGAACTCTAAGCTAAATAATGGTTCCTTACCATCACCTTTAGATAATCAGCCTCCTGGTGAAGTTAAACAAACTACTACAGTCAATCTTGCTAAGGCAACCCTCACTAATTAGTGTAGGATACACAATACTAATGCTCATGCAGAGTTAGATTGCCCACAATTTCAAATTGCTGCAAGTATTTTCCAAACTGAGGTGTCCAATACTGCAGGAAATTCACATCATGTAGAAGGGAATGAGCTTGTTCCTTGTGGATATGATTTAGCTTTAGTACTAGAAAGTTATACTGATCAGCCTTATCAATAGACTGTGTCATCTCATCAGCATTATACCCAGACATGTGAAGAATTAGCTATGGTTTTTGAGTCAAATTATGTTTTTCCCTTTGAGGATGACAATGAGCCATCAAATGAATATGATGAGGTACATGCTTACCAACAATAGTACCAGGGTAAGCATAACTATAACTTGAGAAATAATGCCAACAGATCTACTGGTCCATTGACCTCTTCTTTACCTCCAAATAATTTCAACACACCTCCTGATCCCAAAGCAAGCAATAACCTAGGATTTCCCAAGGTCAATGCTCAATATTTAGCATCACCAAACACAACGTCAAAAACTTTGAATATGACTCATGAATCTGATAAGTTAGTCACCTATCTAGTAGATGAGATGAAAAAGATCAAAATCAGCCTATCCTTGTCAGAGTTGCTGAAAACTCCAGCCATTAATAAAGCATTTATGAAATCACTAGATGATCCTGCTCCCAAAGAGGACAGCCATACCTCAGAACAGTCTGGAGGTAAGGATCATGCTGTTAGAGACAATAATGTTAAAATTAAAGTCCCAGCTACTATTCAAGCTGTAGAGACCTCTCACATGACCTTGTACAGAGATAAGTGCGAATCACCTCCATTTCTCTTTACCATATGAAGTTTGGTAAGAATTTGCATAACTGTTTAGTAGACTCAGGAACATCCACCAATGTCATGCCCTTGTCCATATGTAATGCTTTAGGGTTGCATCTTGCTAAATCCCTAGAGAAGGTAACACAACTAGACAAAATAGAGGTGAATGTAATAGAAGAATGAACTCACATTCACATGCAATTGGCATAAGACCCTAGGACCCAGTACTATATTGATATTCAGGTAGTTGACATACCTGATACATATGGATGCTGCTTAGTAGAGATTGGTCCAAAATCCTCAACGGATATATGTCTACCGACTTCAGTCATATGTGGTTAGCTTGGAAGGGGATACCAAACCAGATAAGGGTAGATGCTGAACCAAGAATGAAACACATGATCACCGAGTACAACAAAACAAATGAGATCATGTACGTGAATGTTGAACCTGGAGTTTACTCCATTAGACCTCAGACTATCAAGATAGAGGAGGTCCTGATGTATGATTTTCATGATGATCATGATCCTGATGATCATCCTTAGGATGATAATGCTATAGTTTTTGGATTTGATCATGATCATGGAGACGAAACATAAGTAGATCATTTCAAGAGTTTTGAAATATACTTGTCCAAATAGGTAAAATGCTGTCAATTATTGGATATACCTGTTCACGATATTTTGATTGATGGTTGGTGCAGATTACATGATGAAGCACATTCTAAGAAAACTTCTGAAGCCTGCATTGACATGATGGAGATTGAGCAAACATGCAGAGAGGCGTCATCATCATCAGAGGTAAGTTCCACATATAGTGATGATTATCGTACTGATTTTTGTTTGTCTGCTGTAGGAACAGGAGAGGCTATGAGTCAAGATGAAGATTTTATCCAGATGATAGAAGAAATTCTGATCTACAATGAGAATAAGGGTAGAGAAAATAATAAGATCACCCTAGGGAGTGATTGTTTGATGGAGTCAGATTATGAGTTATCTGATGACAACAAAGGCAGTAACTTGACCAAATTTGAGGAGTTTTTATCAGAGGAAATTAAAAAGATGATAGAACAAGAGAGACTTCCACAAGATGCACTGACTAAAGGATGGTGCAGGTTGCATGAAGTACCTCACTCAGAGACTGCTTGTTCATTGTGTCTAAATATTTTAAAGAGACAAACTTTGCCTAATCCAAAAGATCATCCTCCTAATGATGAAAAGAAAGAAGAGATCTCAGCTTCACAGAAGAAAGGAAAGATGAAATATGAGAAAGATGAAATATCTAAGTTAAAATGGATATCAGGTGGAGCAGCTGCCAAAGCTGCAAAGAAGAAAGAAGGCTCAAGTAAGCCTCCTGCTGATGATCAAACGTAAGGCCCCTGAATGGAAAACAACACTCACATCAACCACTGAGTAACGTCAGCTGATTAAGACATAATCCACAGAGACTTGGGATCATGAATTCTCTGAATCCATCGTATCTTTCAAGATGAGTAAAGGTTGTTGAGCAATTTTTATTCTATGTTTGTTTATGACTATCATCATGATCAACAAGACCGTGGCAACATAGTAAAAACAACTGTGGATAGTAACATGGTAGCAAAGTTCTAGGGATGGAAAATGGGTTGTGAGGTTATAGTAATCTCCTTACAGGATATTCTTATCCTCATGAAGTCATATGTATAGAGAGTTTTGGTCTGGTAAAGAGACTTAAGCATTTTGGTTAAGTATTAACAGATTACAGAGATGACTACAGAGCTACAGTATTATTGTCCACATTGGTTCACATTTGAAGATCATATCTTGCAGTTTTGGTAAGATGTTGGTAATCCTTAGAGGTTCCAAATTCCAAAGTTTTATCTTCTAATGATCTCTGGAAGTACAGTTTCAAGTGGGATAAGTTCGGCACAACTGAGTACGGTCTTAAACAGAGAAGAACATATGTTTGTTTTGGTCCATATTTCTCTGGTAATGAATATTTGTTCATGATTGAAGTCTCTAATTCCAAAGTTTCAAACTCTGAAGTCCTCTGGTAAGGTAATTAAGAGTACTTAAGTATCACTATAGGCATTGACAATGTTTGACATTGCCAAAGTCTAAGTTATGGTACTCCACATTTCATTGCATACTGATATTTTGTTCTCCAGTTTTGAAGTTAAGTTTTAAGATGCCTAAGGAATCTTGGTTATGAGTTTGAGGAAGTTTTATGGTCTGCACTGCAAGTTGTGTTCTGACAATTGGTTTGAGCCTGTGCTAGTCAGTTTGTGAAGCTGACCTAATACTATAATCCTTGTGCAAAAAAATCTATTGACTAGAATCATATCCTAGGTGGTTCTATAATTTGTACCGATATAAAAGAATGTATTCCAAGTTTTGGTTTGGTCCAAAAATTCTTTTGTTGAATGCATTGAGGTTGACAAGCTACACATTACATAACTACACATTTCAACCTTGCAAGCCGACCTATTTTGAAGATGGTATGTGTTGCGGATATATATATGAGAGTCATCTTGATGTTTAACATGTAGATGAGTGTGAATATGTGACATGCAATAAGTCTTGTAATCTAGTAAGTGCGACAAGTGTTTGAGAAGAGAGATCTAAGTGTTATGCAAAACAAAGTAGTGTGGCAGAGCAATTCAAGATGAAGAGTTTTGAGATAGTATTTTGAGTTTCATTGGAACTATATTCCATGCATTTGAAGATGCAATTGTAACAGTTCATTCTTGGTAGTGAGCCTCCCGTTCTCTCTATTCTATCTTCTTTCACTTTTAACAGTGAGCCTATTGTAGTGAGCATTTATTTGGACAGTGAGTCCTTGGGCAGTGAGCCCTGAGGTAGTGAGCCTTTGGAAGTAAGCCTTTTGTAATCTAGTATTACTATTATAATATATTGTGAGTTAACACTCACCATAGTTTTTCACTTTTTGGGTTTTCTATGTAAAAATCCTAGTGTTCATGTGCTATGCTTTATGGTTGTACTTTCTATGCTTAATTTGCTTTACTGCTATTGAATGTGGTAAATGGATTAATGGTTTAATGAAAGAATGGTTAAATAGAATACTAATTCACCCCCCTCTTAGTATTCTGGGTGTTCAAAATTGGTATCAGAGCAAGGTTCCTTGGAAGAAGTCTAACAACTTGAGGAAGATCTTCGAGATTGAACACATGGTAGCTAGAAGGTATCCTACTCCAAAAGAAATTCATCCAATTGGAATTACAAAAGAAGAGTACATGTTTGTCAATAATGAAGAACTCAAAGTTTCTCTTGAAGTCCTTGAAAGGACTGAAGAGGAAAATTAGGATCTGAAGGAAAATGCCAAGGAAGTAGATGAGTGTACCAGGAAACTGAGGGAGCAAGTCAAGAAGTTCAAAGAAAAGCATAAGGAGATTAGTGAACAATTGAGATAAGTAAATGAAACCTTGAATGGTTTGAAAGTGCGGGTTGAAGAAAAGGCAAAAGCTAAAGAATATCTAAATCTAATGGTGAAAGGCAAATATGAAGAATGTGCAAAGCTTGAAAAATAAGTTGTGAACCTGAAATCAAATTTGGAAAAGGTAAAGAGCTATGAAGAAAAGTTCAAGATAGTTTTACAAAACTTGATGAGATAATTACTAGTCAGAAGAGCCCTGATGGCAAAGAAGGATTGGGATTTGAGAAAGATGAAAGTTCCAAATCAGGTCAAGCAGTAAATGTCGAGAACATGAAGAACAAAGGCAAGCAGATTTGGAATCAAAGGAATGGACCTAGAAGACCATCAGTTAGGCAACCAAATGCTCAAAGGTACCCATCTTTCAATGGTTATTGTTATTCATGTAATAAGTTTGGTCATAAGGCTACTCAATAGAGGAGCAGAATGAATCAAAATGTTCCATCTTTCTCTAGTCAGGTCTTTACATGTAAGAGAGTTAGTCATAGAGCTAGTGAATGTAGAAGTCAGATAAGGAATGACTACAACAATGGAAGGAACACTCAATCTTTCAATGGCATCTGCTTTACATGCAATAAATTTGGGCATAAGGCTAACCAATGCAGATCCGAAATGAATGGAAGGAACAATAGTCAAAGGAATGTTGTGTGCTATGATTGCAATTGTAGACACTTAAAATTGTCCATGCCTTGCAACAACACGTTTTGTCCTAGGTCCTTGCATAATCCCACTTATAAATCCTATTTAATCACCTTTCCAATTAATTAAATAAATCCTCTTTATTTAATTAATTCCTCTTCACATGTCTCAAAATAATTCAAATAAAATATTTGAATTAAATCCCTCATTATGACATGTGTCACATGACTACAACTCTTCTCATGCACAAATAATTTAAATAATTTTATTATTTAAATTATGAGATTCCTACTCACATCATATCTTTAGCCCCACTTATTTGTGTGTCATAAGCATATTTTCTCTCAAATAAATAAAAGAATCCTACTTATCTCCTCACATCCTAATTTTAGCCTCATGTCATAACCCACTTAATGTGTGTCATAGGCACTAAAATCAACTTTTAATCTTAGCCATACACATCATACATTTGACTTTTAATCTTGGCCATCGAATCATATCAGCTCTTGTCTATAAATCTAGCCTCACACAGGCCATTTGGATCCATCTTCTTCTAGTATCCTCACTTTGCCAAAATTCTTTCAATCCTCTCATCTATCTATCTATTTTCCTCTATCATCTTCATCTTATCGTTATGCTGCAACTATGAGCAATCAACAACCCTTCAAAATCATGCATTCTCATGCAAGATCAAGAAGAGCCATGGAGATCAATCAAGTCTAGCATGGATTCGGTTTGCATTTGATTTTCTTTGTTTTTATTTTCATGCTAGTTTGTCCTTCATGGTGCATAGTTAGGGTTTAGTTAGTTTGTTGTTTTAACACTAAATCTAATTTTCCCTAACTACAAAATGGTGAACCTGATGTGAATCCTTTGATGGAGCTTGCCTTTTGCAGGTTTCATTAATTTTTTGTTGCAGGTTTATGTCATTTTTGGACAAAACCCTAGGTTTTAAAGATTTCATCATATCTTTCAAATGGCTATGAATTTTTCTACAAGGTTTTTACAGAAACTTGTGCATCATCTCAAGAGGCTACAATAGAAAAATCACTTGTTTATCACCGTTTTTGTAGGAGTTATTATGATTTTAGGTTTTTTTATAAAATCACGTTTCTAGACACTAATAAGCAAATTTTTTAGAAATTTTTACATTTATGGAAAGCTCTTGAAATTTGAATGGGGATCTATTCTTTACAGATTTTATTTTAAGTTCATATGATGTGCAAAAAAATCTAATCTTTGTCTACTATAGGTTTTTCATAAATCCGCATTTCTGGGTGCAAAATAGGGACTTTTTTTGACTTCTTTACATTTCTGGAAAGCTCTCAGAAAATTACTAGGGGTCTCTTCTTTGATTTTTTAGTTTTTAGATCGAAAATGTCTTCAAATAATCGAATCTAATTCAGCTATGTTAAAAACATGTATCTGAAATTACAATTTTCTGATGAGCTTATTTTTTTATGGCTAGATTACAATATCATTTTCTAATCTTGTAGGTGAATCTAGGGAGCTAGAGAAGCATTTGGATCAATCAAAATAGCAAGTGGGAAAGTGAAAACAATTAGGTGCACAAAATCCATCTCTCATCTTTAAACATTGCTTGCCTTCACATTTGGATTTGGGCTCTAAAACATACTCTTGTCTTCATTCACATCAAAAATCAGGCTTAAAATGAACTAATGTCTTCCATCACATCTTGATTTGGGATGTAAAAAGAACAAGTGCTTGAATTGTTTGACACACATTTCATTTCTAAGGGTCAATTAACAAATACAAGTGTGAATCAAGTGACAGCTCACTTAGTTTGCTTTTGTTTACCCTATCTTAGGAGGCCTTCTTGGAGACACACCACCCCAAGGGACGAACTCAACCGAGGTTGAATTGAAAGACACCCTCATTGGAAGTTGTAAATATTGTTACTCTTGGCTAATCCCCTAAGAACTTTATACCTTTGGAAAGTGAAGGTGACGGGTGGGTTACCCCTTTCTCCCGGCTGTGTGGCAGGATTTTGCTTTCAATTCATTTCCCTAGTCAACCTTGTGAATCCTAGCTTAATACCTAATTGGCCATACCCCACTTGACTAGTTATAGGCTTGTTGATGTGTCTTCCATGTGTGCTTGCTTAATCATCACAACATTTCATTTTTAAATTTAAATTTGCTTATGTGTTTTGCATGAGTGAATCATGTGTGTACATGTGTAATTCATTATTTGATCATTGCCAAATCAAGCTATAAACACCAAACACAATCATTTTAAACTTTCTTTCCACACAATCATCATCATCCAATCTTTCCAAACTAAATCATCCTCATTATTCTAAATCATCATCTTAATCCTAGTCAACACTTGTCAAAATGGTCATAATCCTAAGCAAGCCTAATCCTAATCATAAGCCCAAGGTCACACTTCGAGGAGCCCCTCCTAATCATGACAACAATCCAAAACCTTACATACTCTGAGGTGACCCAAAATTTGTTTCTAGTGATGATGAGAACTTTATAGATCGTAGTGATGATGAGGATCTTGTAGATTTTGAGGCATACTTGGAGGAACAAACCAAAATCCAAAAACTTCAATCTATTTGTAACTCCATCCCAACAAAAGAGCAAAAGATCATAGCACAAGAACTCCAAGACCTTATCCAAACATTTCACCAAATTCCTCAACCCATAGACTGACAAATCATACAACGACTACAAACCATCATCCAACCATTCCAACAAAACCAATCACCTCAATTACAACACCTCCTAGCCCAAGCCCAACAATTCATTGCCACTTGTCAAATCCAACCAAATCCACCCACCTAGCAAGTCAATGCCACATCAACCTATCCCACTTCTTTCCATGCCAACCAATATTCATATCCATCTACATCACAACAAGCACATGTGAACCTAAGCCACTCCTTGAAACAAGATCAAATGTCCTCAAGCTCTAATGATACTCTTGACAAGGGAAATATCACCTTAAGTTTGGAATCATACACCACTCCATCTACTAGTACTCCATCATCCTTCGAGAGAATGCCTATATCAAAGCCTACTAGTCCTACATGAACGCCACCATCAAACTTTCCAAGCTTTAATCCATCAACCAATAAATCCTTGAACGATTTTCTTGAAAGATTATTTGCAAAATCTAAAAGCAAAAGAAAAGCTATGGAGTTATCCAAATCCACCAATTCATTAAATCCCTTTGACCCTCCATCCAACCAAATTCCAAGCCCTAAGTCTAATACATCCAATATCCCTCTTGTCCTTCCACCATGTGATCTAACTACTCCTAGTCCTAATCCACCTAATCCCAATCATGAGCCTTCAACTTCCATCACCCATTCGCCTACAAAGGATGTGATCCAAGGGCCACTAACAAGGAATAAACCATCCCCATGTCAAGTACCCATTGATGAGCCTACCAAAGAACCCTTGAATGCCATGTTCACTTCTTCAACCCCATCATGTGGTCCACAACCCCTCAAGCCTATTGAAAATTTTCCTCCCACGAGTTCATTGCCCTCTAATGTTGTTGACCAAGAGCCTATCCAAGAGTCATCCGCTTCCATTCAAGCAAACCAAGAGCTATGTCAAGAGTTTAATCCTAAGCATGTGGAAACATCAAGCCCTATTTCTACTCAAGATCAAATCACTTTCATCCAATCTATCCATAACCTATATATTTTCTATGATCAAGATATTACCCATGAAGAAGCTATCCATGAGAAACTTGATCTTGTACCTATCCATGAACAAGATATCCCAAATACACCTCCACCTATTCCTATCCATGATCCACCAACATCCACTTGTCATGATGAGAGACATGCCTCCCAAGAACACATAAGCATAGAAGATCAAACAAATACCTTGGATCCTAATGAGCATGATCAAGATTCTAATGATCCTTCCACATCTGTTATCAACCATATTCCAAATCCACCATCACATCCTATTGGTCTATCAACCTTCATTCATGAATGTTCCTCCCTAGGAACATGGCAACCATTGTCTACCACTTGACCTTCTTCACCCAATAAGGAGCTCGTGTCTAATGTTCAAACTACACCTAGTCCCATAGTCCATCGCATACTCCAAAACATGAACTACCAAGGTAAATGTTTAGGCCTTCATGAACAAGGTATTTTGGAGCCTATACATGTCAATGTCCATCCACACTCATATGGCCTTGGATATACACCCCAAGGTAAACAATCTAAAGATGCTGGTACTTCTTCCATTCCTCCTAAGTCCACCACTTTCCATTGTAAATCCTATCATACCCCTAAGACATATGTTGCCATTCCACCTCCATCATCCTACAAATGTCAAAAGCATGTGACCATACATCTTCCACCATTCAACTTACCTCCACTTCTTCCAACACCTAATACCCCTATCATCCATAAAACCCCTTACATTCCTAATCATGACCAACAAATGCACGAATTGTCTAAACATGAAGCTTCCACTCATTCCACCCATCCCATGGGATTCAAAAATAAAAAAATGGATGCTTCCAAACATAAAGCCAAAAATACTAAGGGTCATAATGCCTTGGGACATCAATTCAAAAATTCAAAGCAAAGTACATTCAAAAATACATGTAAAAGGCTATCCAAGCCCATACCTTCCCAAGCAAAGTCTAAAACTAAAATGGTTTGGGTACCTAAGAAAAAAGAAAGTAAGTCAAATGAGGCATCCACATCTCAAAAATCCCAACCATCCTCTTCCATCCAAAAGTACCACTCCATTCAAAAGTACCACTCCATTCAAAAGTTTTAGATTCCTAAATCCCACAAACAAAGTAAAAATCACAAAAATATTAAGTCTATGTGGGTACCTAAATGCTTACATCATCCATCTCCTAAGCAAACATCTCCATTGCTTCCTACACCACCTCCACATCAAAAGATTCCATGTTTATCATGGTATGTACAACCGTTGGTCATGGTTCCCTTCCATTCCACAACTCCACATACCTCCATCTCCCCATCTTTCATCCATTATCCTACATATTTCCCACATCACTTTCCTATGGTCCATGCTTTTGGATAAGTTTTTCATCCTTCCTTTTGTATAAACCTTTCATAATCCATTATCATCCTCTCCATAATCCACATCATTATCCCATCTCCCTCTCATGCATTCCCTACCAACATCTATGAGCATAATGACTTGACATGGTCCATGCGACAACATCCATCTCTAATGGGACTATCACTTTTCATGGAACTAGACACTTGAGTCCCTCCTATCTTTCTATCCAAAAATCCAAAAAAATAAAAAATAAAAAATAAAAAAAATAAAAAAAATAAAAAAAGGAAAGAGAAATCCCTTCGTCCAATAGTGAAAACTTGGTAAATAGGTGCCTTAGATAAGCACCATGATGAAAACCTGACAAATAGGCGTCATGTGTAGGTTAATCTTTTATGTCACTTACAATTGAGGGCACATTGTCTTATCTATCCTATCATTTTCACACTATCATTTCCTATCCTATCTTACTATTTCTATACCATTTTCTATCCTATCTTACCATTCTTATCCATACACTTATGCATCCATCCATCCTCTCTTCCTCCTTTTGATCTTGATAAAGATTGGGGGAAAAATGTTGACACACGTTTTGGATATCTCTGGACATACCTTATCCTATACAAACCAATCCTATCATAAGCTTATTCATGTGAAATTCTATCATCCTATTTTCATAATCTTTGTCATGTAAAATCCTAAGTATTGCACCTTGAATGGGGCATGTTGTTCTTATGCGATAGTCTTTGGAGATTACATCCTTGCTCCTTTATGATGCATCTACCCCATTCACTATTGCTTGTCCTTTTATCCATCCCCTTATCATGAGATTTTGCCCACCCTTTTATCCATTCATCCAATCCTACATTATCCTTGCACCTAGACTTGGTTTTCCCTTGTTGTTGGTATCTATCACAAAGGCTACCCAGATTGTCATCCAATGGCATTCCCAAAACAATTCAAAATACAATAAAATGGGAAAAAGTCCTGAAAAAATCAAAACATTTCAAAAACACAAAAAAATCAAAACATATCAAAATCCAAAAAAATCAAATATTTTCAAAAATCCAAAAAAATCAAAACATATCAAATCCAAAAAAATCAAAACATTTCAAAAATCCAAAAAAATCAAACATTCAACAAAAATCCAAGCAATAAAATCAATTCAATCAAAACAATCTTTATCAAATCACTTCATCAATTCTCCAAATCATTCTTCCAAATCAAATCAATCCAATCATCCAATCATTCCAAGAAATAAACTTAAATACAAATCATCTTTAATCCATACCAATCAAGTCAATCAATCCTACTAAATTATCCAATTGCAACCTTGGTTTTGTTCTAATCTTGCTGTTAGCCAAATCAATCGATCAATCATCATCATAATCAATGGGATTTATCATCCCCAATCATAGTGTTGTTCTTGGGATATATCATTCCCATATCAACAACACAATCCTCGCATTGTTCTTGGGATAAATCATTCCCACATCAACAACGTTATCATAAATCAATCAATCACTTAATCATTGTTTTACAAGTTGACAGGGGCAATACCTTGTTTGTTTTTGAATCTTTTGTGCATGCTTGCTTGCTTCCTTGTGTGTGTTATCATTTTTATCTTGCATTTGTATCAAATCCAAATCACTCCTAGGTAATATTCATATCTTGTACCTAGACAAGGTTGTATTATGTTGGGGCAGGAGACACATCATCACCTTGGTCCTTATGTACCTTGGTACATAATGTCTAGTGCTATATCAAACATCATGGTTGCTCACTTTCATTGCAGCATAATGTGTCATTCTTCTCTTTCATCCACTTCCTATCTTGTATCTTTCATCTTATCTCTTCTTTATCATTTCATTTATTTTGAGAGCATACCCATGTTTGTCCAACCCGCCTATCCTCTCGAGGGGGTATCATCGTCATCATATCTTTTACATCATCATTATCATATCTTATATCATCGATCATCTCATTTCTTTCTATCTTTCCATCATCATCCTATCTTTACACCATCCCATTGTTTTCCTCCATCCATACCTTAGCTTCTTTGAAATGATGTTACTCGACATAAATCTCATTATCTCGAACATCATCTCAAAGAGGGGCAAAATGTAGACACTTAAAATTGTCCATGCCTTGCAACAACAACACGTTTTGTCCTAGGTCCTTGCATAATCACACTTATAAATCCCATTTAATCACCTTTCCAATTAATTAAATAAATCCCCTTTATTTAATTAATTCCTCTTCACATGTCTCAAAATAATTCAAATAAAATATTTGAATTAAATCCCTCATTATGACATGTGTCACATGACTACAACTCTTCTCATGTACAAATAATTTAAATAATTTTATTATTTAAATTATGAGATTCCAACTCACATCATATTTTTAGCCCCACTTATTTGTGCATCATAAGCATCTTTTCTCTCAAATAGATAAAAGAATCCCACTTATTTCCTCACATCCTAATTTTAGCCTCATGTCATAACCCATTTGATGTGCATCATAGGCACTAAAATCAACTTTTAATCTTAGCCATACACATCACACATTTGACTTTTAATCTTGGCCATCAAATCATATCAGCTCTTGCCTATAAATCTAGCCTCACACAGGCCATTTGGATCCATCTTCTTCTAGTATCCTCACTCTACAAAAATTCTTTCAATCCTCTCACCTATCTATCTATTTTCCTCTATCATCTTCATCTTATCATTATGCTGCAACTACGAGCAATCAACAACCCTTCGACATCATGCATTCTCATGCAAGATCGAGAAGAGCCACAGAGATCAATCAAGTCTAGCATGGATTCAGTTTGCATTTGATTTTCTATTTTTATTTTCATGCTAGTTTGTCCTTCATGGTGCATAGTTAGGGTTTAGTTAATTTGTTGTTTTTAACACTAAATCTAATTTTCCCTAACTACAACAATAGGCCTAGACATATTACAAGGTTTTGTAGAAGCAAGAACATGAAGACGAATAATTCAATAGATAAGAAGAAACTAGTGCAAAAGGTTGATCCAACAGAAACCAAGAAGGAGATGAACAAGATATGGATCAAGAAGGATGTTAATGAAGTCAAAGATGAGCCTGTGCCAGCCTCTGGTGTAGATACCTCCTTTGGGAAGTGAACTGAGAGCTTTAGCTCAGGGGGAGATTCAATAAAAAACCTTGTTCCCCTAGCCAAAGAAGTGGTGTTGACACTCAAGATGAAGATATGAGTTGAAGAACAGTATGTCTAATCTTTTTAAGAAATTTATGGTAGAAAAGGGTCTAATGCGGAAGATTGCAGAGCAATTTGTATCGACTATGAATTGTAGAGGAAGTGTTAACAACTTTTTGGAAACAAAGCTTTTATGGTGACTTAGGTTTTGGTGAAAAGGGGATATAAGAAAATTCATTTGAAGGAAATTCACATTGCATTCAAACTTTCAGGTGACCTAGGAGATCTAAGTAGAAAAGCAAAGGCGAACTCAAAGCTTATAGCATGATCAAACTTTAACTAGAAGCAAATAATAAGGTATTTACAGTCATCACTCTTGTAAATCTTTCCATTGAGCTATAAAAATGTTTACTCCACAAGTTATTGAGGTGATTGATAGGCCTAGACCCAAATTCAAAAAGCATCTATTCAAGTCCATGGAAATAAACCCTGAAGGTGCATTTTTCAGCATGCCCTATGGTGTTCTACATAATGAGGATATTAGGGCTTATATTCATGCTAATATGGAAAAATACAACCATGTAAAGTTAGGGCAAGTATATTTGAATGAGTTGAGGGATGATAACTTTGAACTAAAAAGCATAATTTAGTGCCCTAAATGAAAAGAAACTGGGTACATGGATAGACTTTCCCATTCTCTACTATGAAGATGCTTGGGTGAGGTATGTCTTAAGTAGAATCCAAGATAGATTTATGTGGTTGGATGTGCACTACATGATAGACAAAGATGCCATTAAGGCAGTTACATGTTTGTGTTCCTTCAGAATAGTTCTTGCACTAAAAAATTAGTGAAGAATGATAATGTGATGAAGTTAACTGGTGCAAAGTTTGATAAGAATCCCTAGGGTTAGAATCCCTAGAAGTGTAGTAGAGAAGTATAAGAATGATTTTATCTTTATGGTGACTAAAGATGATTACCTCATGGAGGCAATAGAACTGAGAATAGTGGGGATTCCAACAATGGGATATGAGATTACTAAGGACATTTTGACAGGTCTAGCAGATCTGATGCTAAGTAAGCCCGGAGACCCTAAAGAGGAAAGGTTTGGGACTTATGAAGAAAAGTTTGTCAAAATTCATTTGGAACAAACACTTCCACAGACATAGAGAAAAGTAAGAAAAATGGTGGAAGAATATGCTTAAAGCAAAGGATTCACAAAGGAACAAATAGAGCAAGCTAGAGATAAGGCTCAAGATTTTGAAACAACAAAGGATCCGAAGAGGCATGAAGAGAAGATTGAACAAGCAAGGCCTACTCCTTGCACAAGAAGGTCAACAAGGACCTCCTCTTCTGTTGCATCTATTCCTAAGACCTCTAGACCCCTACCTACATGTATTGTTGAAAAGGAAACTCCTGAAAGAACCAAGCGTGTTGTGGACAAGAAGAATAAAAGAGTGAAAAGGAAGGCCACCAGTAGAATTTATGTGAGCCATGGAGGTGGTAGTCAAGAAGAAAAACCATTCTAGGAGAAAAAGGAATCTCTTCTTACTAATGAAGAAACACAGAGAAAAAGTGCAAAAACTAATACTAAAGAAGATGAGGCCACTATGACTCTAGAAGCCAAAATCAATGTATTGGTTGTGCATGGAAATTTAAATCATATTACAGACCTCTATGATGCGAGCTCTGATATTGACAAGACTATAATTGAAACAACTATGGTAAGGTTCTTGGATGTGTTTAATAAAGAATTAATTGAAGTTGTGATTGACTTGCCTGACAGCCTAGCTAGCATTCTAATTGCTAGAAAAGATGAGGCTATGGATAAAGATGTAGAAATGAAGGAATCAGTTTTGAAGAAGTTTTGTCCAAGTCTCACTGGACAAGATAAAGTCAAAGCCACTTAGAGGCTTAGTGAAGAATTTAGAACCAAAAGGAGAATCAATACTCTGATGGCTGGGGATAGAAATGAGATTGAAAATTTGGAGAAAGAAACTAAAGAGAAAATTCTGAATGTGCTCAATGAACTTCAAATTCCAACTATAATAGATATAGATGAAGAAGAGTAGAATCTGGATGTTGGCACTTCAAGTGCAGTCCTGGATGTGGTTGGTGAACAAAGTGTACCATCTCCACCACACTCTACAATCTCAATGGATCAAGGTATGATCCCTCCTCTAGTAAACTTAGGAATCAAAGAATAAATGAGAGAGTTTGCTAAGGAAAGGAATGCAAAGGAAGAAAAAAAATAGAAAGAGGATATCTCAGAACATGTGATTGACACCTATGTTCTAGAGAACAGTGAAGAGCAACAAGGTCCTAGTGGATAAGAGCCTTTGGAAACTCCTGCTGCACAAGTATCTCTAGATGAAAATAGAAGAGACACTGTTGGTGAGAGTTCATTAGACTCTCTTAGAGAATTTTTGGAAAAGCAAAGAAAAACTCAAATTTTGTCATCACCTGAGTTGTTACAAGGACAATTAAATTTGGCCACCATGTCCCCACTCCAAAAATTAAAGTTAGGAACAATTTTTCAAGCCACAACCTAAGAGGAGATTTTGAAATCTCACATGGAAGATAATGAGCTTATTGGTGAAGCTATGACAACTTTTAGAAGATCATGCCAGGTGTAAAGAGAGATAGCTCTTTGAATCCTCCAATGGAGATAAAGAAACTCATGGAGTCTTTCAGTTCTCATTTTGAGTCCTTTGAACAAGCAATGGACAAGAAGGTAAGGACTGAGATTGATAGCAAAAGGCTAATAGAATTTAATAACATGTACTCTAAAGACAAAATTTTGTTGGATAAGAGTATTCAATATGTAGAGATGACAAAAAAAGATGCTAGTGACTTGTACCAATTTTGTTTAACTTGTCCTACAATAACTAAGGATTTGAAAGATACGATAGATGGTATGGAAGCAAAGTTGATCAACATTTCCCAAACTTATGATCCTTCAAAGGATGCTATTGGAAATCAGAGGGCAGAAGTTGAAACCATACATTCTATAATAAATAATTTGCAGAATAAAAAATAAGTTGTCAAAAATAGAATGAGTTAGCTTAGAGAGATTGTTAGCTTTAAGATAGCATCTATAACAATACTTGTAGCAGAAGCAGATAAAATAAGACAAATCACTGAAGCCCCTGATATTGTTGATAAAGAAGAAGAGGTGGTATCCCAAATTAATGGGCACATACAAAATTTGAACCATGCTAAGGCAAGATGGGATGAAGATGTTGTTCAACTAAAGAACTTCTATAAGGATATTTTCCCTAAAAATCACTAAAGTTTTGATTTCTTGTATATATGGTTGATAGAAACAATTTTTGAAATTTTGGTGTACATTGGAATCAACTACTTAAGGGAAGCAGATTCAATCTGTACACACTCCTATATCATAAACCTTTTCCATTGATGTTAAAGGGGGAGAGAAGCATGCGAAAAACATAAAGGGAGAGAATAACTGACATGAAAAATTTAATCACTTGGGAGAGAAGCATGTGAAAGAGTACAAGTAGTTAGGGGGAGAAGTGTGTAAAAAGTAAGGGGGAGACAAAACTTGTGTTGTAAATAGATAATGTTGATTCTTTGATGGTTTTTCACATCATGTGTTGCAATTAATGCCAAAGGGGGAGATTGTTGGCAACTTGGCAAACATCATTGATGGAGACACTATTGGTATGACTAAGCATGATGTTTGAATGGTGTTGTCATTGATGGCAACAAGGATTCCACAAGGATGCAGGAAGGATTGAACAAGGTATGAAGACTGTGGCAATAGAGTAAAAACAACTGTGGACAGTAACATGGTAGCAAAGTTCTAAGGATGGAAAATGGGTTGTGAGGTTATAGTAATATCCTTACAGGATATTCTTATCCTCATGAAGTCATATGTACAAAGAGTTTTGGTCTGGTAAAGAGACTTAAGCATTTTGGCTAAGTATTGACAGATTACAGAGATGACTGTAGAGCTATAGTATTATGGTCTGCATTGGTTCACATTTGAAGATCATATCTTGCAGTTTTGGTAAGATGTTGGTAATCCTTAGATGTTCCAAATTCCAAATTTTTATCTTCTAATGATCTCCAAAAGTACTTTTCAAGTGGGATAAGTTTGGCACAACAGAGTACAGTCTTAAACAGAACAAAACATCTATTTGTTTGGGTCTGCATTTCTTTAGAATATTTCTTCTTTCAATTTTAAGGTGTTGCAAACACATGATTGAAGTCTCTAATTCCAAAGTTTCAAAGTCTGAAGTTCTCCAGTAAGGCAGTTAAGAGTACTTAAGTATTGCTACAAGCATTGATAGTGTTTGACAATGACAAAGTCTAAGTTTTGGTACTCCGCATTTCATCGCATGCTAATATTTTGTTCTATAGTTTTGGAGTTAAGTTTTGAGATGCCTAACGAGTCTTGGTTATGAGTTTAAGGAAGTTTTGTGGTCCACACTGCAAGTTGTGTTTTGACAGTTGGTTTGAGCCTGTGCTAGTCAGTTTGTGAAGCTGACCTCATACTATAATCCTTGTGTTGAAAAATCTATTAATTAGAATCATATCCTAAGTGGTTCTATATTTTGTGCTAACATAAAAGAATGTATTCCAAGTGTTGGTTTGGTCCACAAATTCTTTTGGTGAATGCATTGAGGCCGACAAGATACACATTGCATAACTACACATTTCATCCTTGCAAGCCGACCTATTTTGAAGATGGTATGTGTTACGGATATATATGAGAGTCATTTCGGTGTTTGACATGTAGATGAGTGTGAATATGTAACATGAAAGAAGTCTTGTAATCTAGTAAGTGCGACAAGTTTTGAGAAGTGATATCTAAGTGTTATGCAGAACATAGTAGTGTGGCAGAGCAATTCAAGATTAAGCATTTTGAGATAGTATTTTGAGTTTCATTGGAACTATATTCCATGCATTTGTAGATGCAATTGTAACAGTTCATTCTTGGCAGTGAGCCACCCATTCTCTCTATTCTATTTTGTTTCACTTTTGGCAATGAGCCTGTTGTAGTGAGCATTTATTTAGACAGGGAGTCCTTGGGCAATGAGCCTTTTGTAATCTGGTATTGCTATTATAAAGGGTAAAATTTGGATGTTTTTTTGTTGGTAGTTTTGTGTGTATATCCTCCTTTGACCCTTACATTCAAGGACCTAGGGTCGAGTTGCAATGTACTAGCATACCCTAGGTCACTATTGAGATGTAGGGAAACTTGGATTTTTATGATTAGATTGATAATTTCCTTCTCTAATGCTCAATTGTACCTTAAAACCCTAATTATGCAAATACAATAGTAAACAAATGAATTACAGAAAATGCTTCTACAGAAAGATGTAAAATAACAAATAACTGTGTACCTATTTTCAGGGTTCCAAGGTGGAAAAGTTGGGGACTAAAGAGCGGGCATCCAAGTCCAAGGCCCTGCTTTTTGTCAAGATCTAGAAATAAGGTCTACAACCTGTATCTGCTGTACCAGATATTTTCTCGTTGCAAAACTTTGAGGACTAATGAGCGGGTTCCCAAGTCTAGGTAGTTGTTTCTTTCACTGATCTGCAATCCTGACACTCTATTGTACCCTCCTACAACTTTAGTTTGTCTACAACTCCAACCTGTAACTTGCAATCATGAAAAATTTGGGAGGGGGTTGTGGTGTTTAGAGGCTTGCCTCAATCAAGCCCCAGAGAGACATTCAAGTCTTCCAAACACCGTTGTCAGATAGAGAGTGTGTGCCTAGGGAGGCAGAGGCAAAAACCAAATGATAAATTCTCAATAATCATAATAGATATCACCTTGTAGTGAAGATCTCATGGGAGAAAGAAGCTCTTCATTCCATGAGGAGATGGATGCTCAAATCTGCAAACACAAACACATAGACAACACAAATCTTCTCTTGCAACACTATGAAAGCCTTGAATCACCTTTAGAACATAATAGCTTGCTAGTAATCATCTAGTTTACAAATGAATGCCTAAACATGCTTATATATGCAACTACAAATATTCCCACCAAGATTTCATAGATTCAAACTTACCGTGTCGGCTTAGGGACCAAATAACGGTCATAAACCGACACTAGAAATTTGGGCCTGACCCAAAATAGGGTAGGACTAGGGTGCAGGCACCCAAGTCCTCCCCCCCTATTTTGGGTAGGGTTAAGTTCAAGGGGTCCCCCTAGGTCCCATTTGATTTGTCATGATACCTAGGGTTCATTCCATCGGGATGTCAAATTATGATGCAAGATGTCCTAAAGGCACACTAGAGAGCCAGGAGCTAAACCTTTGGAGGGAAACGCTCCCAAAGGGACATTTTCCAACGTTACATTTAGCCCCCAATTTAATGTATGTATAAACGTGAGGCCAATACATGCATTAAAGTATGGTCGCAAACATAGCAAACACGCCAAGCACAGAGAAGACATGCCAATCACATAGAAAATAGTAATAGGCACGCAAAACATGGAGAAAATAGTTACAGTCATGCAAAACATAGAGAATACAATAAATGCATAGAAGACACATTAATGCATGGAGGACAGGAATGATTTTTTTTCTTTTATTTTTCTCACATATATGAAATGCAAATGCAAGTACAGGAAAATAAACAAACCTCCCATAATACAGGATGCACTCATCGCGCAGGTCTTTAAACTGTATATTGGGCAACACACACACAAGACACGCAAAACCTTCCAAAATGCAGGATGCACTCATTGCGCAGGTCTTTAGATTGCATATGGGGCAACAAACATGCCAAACAAAGCAAGCACACCAAAAAAACACACTTTGAAGACATGGAGAAAACATAGTAGTCAAGTGATGGAGTGTTCCTATTTCTAGGTTCAACACCATCTCAGGCACATTATAGGCACACACTGACGATTGGGATTCACCACAACAATTGCCGAACACATACTTAAGGGTTGAGTTAGTCACATAACTACTCCCCGCCTCCATAAAGGACTTTTGAAAATGATAGGATGATACAATCTGCTTCGAGAAATACACTATCCCTGCCTCCATAGAGGGCTTAAGAAAAAAGATATGCTCGATATCTTGCCTCCGCAGAGGGCTTACATGATTGATTGATTTATTGCAAACAAACTCAGGATGCAGGATGCACTCATCGCGCAGGTCTTTAAACTGCACCTGAGGACAAACACATTGCTAACATCTACAACAGACAACTTACTTTATATATGCCCCCACCTTAAGGTGGTTGATATCAGGTATCGATATTAAGCATGTTGAGGTAGTAAGAAAACACACAAGGGAACATAGAATTTCACAAAGCGCATGCCCCCAAGAGGTGACATGTACTTTATGATCACCAAATGTTCCCACAAACACATCCCTATAAGAAACATGTTAGTGTCTACAACATCATGATAGACAATAACATCAATGCATATGAAATCTGAGGTATGCAAGATTCAAGATAGACAAAGTGCATGGAGTAGCAGTATTGTTATGATTTGTAAATGAGATAGAACACCATCAAAATCACTATATGGAAAGCATGAGTGCTTCCACTAGCCAAGTGTCAGATAAAATATACAACCCCATCATTATATTAGGAACTAAGTCCAATTTTTGATTTCTCGTGAAAGGGACACTAGGTCCTCATTAGTATAAATATTTTTCGTCATCTGCCCGCTAGATAGAAACACTAGAGGAAGGGAAACAATAAATCAGAGAGGAGAAACAAGTGTCTTAGGGACAATCACTTAGGAGGGTGCCCCCAGGTCACCAACTGCAATGCTATGTCCGTAAGACACAACACACAACAATGAAATCATAGAGAGAGGCAATATAGAAGAATGATGATACAAATAGAAGAAGGTCACAATAGAGGTGTTCTCCTAGTATCCCATACCTTACAAGAGAATCAAGGGTCATCCCAGGAGGCCTAAACAACACATAACACATCATAGGGTAAGAACATCATGAGAGAGATAAAGGGTTAGAGATACTTACCTGGTAGGGTCTTCGTGCTAAGTTTCATCATCAAGTAAATCATTGTCATCCTCCCACTCCTAGATTTTAAAGGAAAGTGGGACATAAGGTATCATAGCCCAAGATTGTTCATTGTTAGGATCATCTTTATTTGTTGCAATGTTTGGATCAATGTTTTCTTGTTGAGATGCAAGGTAAGCTCATCGCCTTCTCTTCCTCCTTTTTGCATGTTGATTTTGTTTTTCTTTACGGCTTAGTTTTTGTAAGACAGGGCTTTGCTCTTTCATGGATTTTTGTGTTGTAGAGGAGGAATCATCAGGATCAAAGTTTATTTTTCTAGGTGGAATGTTTTGTTGTTGACCATTACCTCCCGATCCTTGTAAGGATGATAGGGGAGGAGCCTCAGCATCATGATGGATTTGTTCTTTTATTATAGGGAAAGTGTCATTGATTTCATCATTTTGTACCAACATACCCTCATGGGGAGAATTATTTTTTAAAGAGTGACTAGAGGACAATTTTATGTCATCATCACATGGAGCAGGTATTGAAGTATTATTGTCATTGTCTTTTTCATTGCTACTCATGGAGAAGACCTCAGTTAAGCTTTCTAATATCGTAGGATGTTCACTCATGAGGGTTAAAAATTGGTCAAAATCAAGATCTTGGATAAATGCATGTAAAGATACCATTGAAAAGTGACATGAAGGTGCCATATGTATATTTTCAAATTAGTGCCAAATCAGATTTTGAAATCTTGTAAAAAGACAAGTGCAAAGTTATATGCAACAATGACCTAAATGCTTGATTTTTTGTACTTTTTCAATGCAAATAAGTGAAAGCAAAGGTGTTGTAAGGATTTTGATCAGGGGCAGAAAATTATATATTTGATATTAGTCCAATAAAATAATAAGATCTATCACAACACACTCTTGATGCAAATCTAAGATGATGCCAAGTCAAAATATAGTGAAAATACACTAAATAATGCATTTTTTCACCAAATATCAATGCAAAAGAGAATGAAAAAAGGTGTTGTGAGGAAAAAATTATATCAGTAATAACAGCCTCTTAATGCCAAAATATCCGTCACAACACACTTGTAGTGTCTCCCAAGGTCAAACCCTAGTGAAAATGTAGCAAAATAGGTAATTTTTCACAGTTTTTCAATTCCAAGACCTAGAAAAAGGGGTGTTGTAAAGAATTTTAAGAGGCATAGAAAATAATACTGATGGTATCAGTCACATCAATCCATAAAATTTGTCACAACATACTTGGAGTGCAAACTAGGCCAAACCCTAGGGCAAAAATAACAAAAATGTGTAGTTTTTCACCAAATTTTCAATACAAGAGCCTGATAAAAAGGTGTTGTGAAGATTTTTAGGAGGGTAAGAAAATTATTTCCCTAGTAACAACCAATCAGTGCAAGAATATCTTTCACAACACACCTATGGTGCAAATTTAGAGAGTCGATAAGACCAAATCTAGTGAAAATCAATGTTTTTGAAGCCCTAGGTTTGAGATCTTGACACAAAATGATGTATGAATGTTTTACAAGATGTTTTATGATGAAAATGAAATGAACTCAGATCTAAAAATTATTTCCAAGCTCTAACATGCAAAATGCTAATGCAAATCTAGTGAAAAATCAATGAAAATGCTAGTTTTTGTTGACTTTTTCTATGCAAAAATGCAAATTTTTAAAATCTAAATGCAAATTTGTTCCAAAATGCAAGACTATAGCCAAATGCAAATTTAAATGAGTCTCTAAAATTAATAGAAAAATCTGAAACAAGATAATACCTACAAACCCTAGATTTTGGAATTACTAGGTTATATGCAAAATTCACAATTTTTCAACAAAACCCTAGCAATTTTATGATAAAAATGCAATGCAAATTACTGATTTTTTTTGTAATTTTCTATTATTTAAATCAGATATAATTTAAAAATCAGAAATTTGATGAAATTCAAATTAATTTATGTAACATGCAAAACCCTAGCATGCAATTTTTTCCAATTTTTCAATTTTTTTTGTAAGTTTTCTATTGCAATAAGATGAATGATACTATGAATGAATGAAAATAAATGCAAATCTGAAGCAAAACACTCAGAAATGTGCAAACAATTCCAATAACATGGGTTCACCAAAATGTAAAGGGTAAAATTTGGATGTTTGGTTTTTGGTAGTTTTGTGTATATCCTCGTTTCACCCTTACATTCAAGGACCTAGGGTCAAGTTGCAATGTAATATCATACCCTAGGTCACTATTGAGATGTAGGGAAACTTGGATTTTTATAATTAGATTGACAATTTCCTTCTCTAATGTTCAATTATACCTTAAAAGCCTAATTATGCAAATACGATAGTAAACAAATGAATTATGAAAAATGCTTCTGCAGAAAGATGTAAAATAACAAATAACTATGTACCTATTTTTGGGGTTATGAGGTGGAAAAGTCAGGGACTAAAGAGCGGGTGCCTGAGTCTAAGGTCCTTCTTTTTATCAAGATCTAGAAATAAGGTATACAACCTATATCTACTGTACCATCAATTTTCCCGTTACAAAACTTTGAGGACTAATGAGTTGGCACCCAAGTCTAGGTAGTTGTTTCTTTCACTGATCTACAATCTTGACACTCTATTATACCCTCCTGTAACTTCACTTTATCTACAACTCCAACCTGTAACCTACAATCATGAAAACTTTGGGAAGGGGTTGTGGTGTTTAGAGTCTTGCCTCAGTCAAGCCCCAGAGAGATTCAAATCTTCCGAACACCATTGTCAGATAGAGAGTGTGTGCCTAGGGAGGCAAAGGCAAAAACTAAATGATAGATGCTCAATAATCATAATAGATATCACCTTATAGTGAAAATCTCATGGGAGGAAGAAGCTCTTCATTCTATGAGGAGATGGATGCTTAAATCTACAAACACAAACACATAGACAACACAAATATGCTCTTGCAACACTATGAAAGCCTTGAATCACCTTTAGAACACAATAGCTTGCTAGTAATCATCTAGTTTACAAATGAATGCCTAAACATGCTTATATATGTAACTACAAACATTCCCTCCAAGATTTCATAAATTCAAACTTACCATGTCGGCCTAGGGACCAAATAACAGTCATAAACTGACACTAGAAATTTGGGTCTAACCTAAAATAGGGCAGGACTAGGGGGCGGGCGCCCAAGTCCTTCCCCCTATTTTGGGCAGGGTTAAGTTCAAGGGGTCCCCCTAGGTCCCATTCGTCATGATACCTAGGGTTCATTCCATCGGGATGTCAAATTATGATGCAAGATGTCCTGAATGCACACTATAGACCCGAGAGCTAAACCTTTAGAGGGAAAATCCCCCAAGGAGATATTTTTTGACATTACAACTATTATAATATATTGTGAGCTAGCACTCACCGTGGTTTTTCCCTTTTTGGGTTTTCCACATAAAAATCTTGGTGTTCATGTGCTATGCTTTGTGGTTGTACTTTTTATGCTTAATTTGCTTTACTATTATTGAATGTGGTAAATGGATTAATGGTTTAATGAATGAATGGTTTAATAGAATTCTAATTCACCCCCCTCCCTCAGTATTCTAAGTGTTCAACAATTGGTATCATAGCAAGGTTCCTTGGAAGAAGTCTAACAACTTGAGGAAGATCTTGGCGATTGAACACATGGCAACTATAAGGTATCCTACTCCTCTAGAAGAAATTCATCCAATTGGAATTACAAAAGAATAGTACATGTTTGTTAATAATGAAGAACTCAAAGTTGCTCTTGAAGACCTTGAAAGGACTGAAGAGGAAAATTGGGATCTGAAGGAAAATGTTAAGGAAGTAGATGAGTGTATCAGGAAATTGAGGGAGTAAGTCAAGAAGTTCAAAGAAAACTATAAGGAGATTAGTGAACAATTAATATTGGCAAATGAAACTTTGAATTATTTGAAGTTGAAGAAAAGGAAAAGATGAAGAATATCTAAATCTAATGGTGAAAGGCAAATCTCAAGAATGTGCAAATCTTGAAAAAGAACTTGTGAACCTAAAGTTAGATTTGGAAAAGGTAAAGAGCTATGAAGAAAAGTTCAAGATAAGTTCTACAAAACTTGATGAGATGATTACTAGTCAGAAGAGCTCTGAAGACAAAGGCTTGGGATTTGAGAAAGGTGAAAGTTCCAAATCAAGTCAAGTAGTAAATGCTGAGAACAAAAAGGACAAAGGTAAGTAGATCTAGAATCAAAGGAATGGACCTAGAAGACCACCGGTCAGGCAACCAAAAGCTCAAAGCTACCCATCTTTCAATGGTTATTCTTATTCATTCAATAAGTTCAGTCATAAGGCTACTCAATGTAGTAGCATAATGAATCAAAATGTTCCATCTTTCTCTAGTCAGTGCTTTACATGCAAGAGTGTTGGTCATAGAGCTAGTGAATGTTGAAGTTAGATAAGGAATGTCTATAACAATGGAAGGAATGCTCAATCTTTTAATGGAAACTATTGTACATGCAATAAATTTGGACATAAGACTAATCAATGCAAATTCAGAATGAATGGATGGAACAACAGTCAGAGGAATGTTGTGTGCTATGATTGCAATAGGCCTAGACATATTGCAAGGTTTTATAGAAGCAAGAACATGAAGAAGGCTAATTCGATAGATAAGAAGAAACTAGTGCAAAAGGTTGATTTGATAGAAACCAAGAAGGAGATGAACAAGATATAGATCAAGAATGATGTTAACGAATTCAAGGATGAGCCTGTGCCATCCTCTAGTGTAGATACCTCCTCTAGGAAGTGAACTAAAATTTCCAGCATAAAAGAATCTAATGTAGAAGATTGCGGGGCAATTTGTATCGACTATGTGTTGTAGAGGAAGAGTTAACATATTTTTTCAAACAAAGCTTTTATGGCGACTTAGGTTTTGGTGAAAATGAGATATAAGCAAATTTATTTGAAGGAAATTTACATTGCATTCAAACTTTCAAGCAACCAAGGAGATCTAAGTAGGAAAGCAAAGGGGAACTCAAAGCTTATAACATGATTAAACCCTAACCAAAAGCAAAGAACAAAGTATTTACAGTCATCACTCTTGTAAATCTTTCCATTGATCTACAAAAATGTTTACTCGACAAGTTATTAAGGTGACTAATAGGCCTAGACCCAAATTCAAAAAGTATTTGTTCAAGTCCATGGAAACAGACCCCGAAGGTGTGTTTTCTAGCGTGCCCTATGGTGTTCTGCATAATGAGGATATTAGGGATTACATTCATGCTAATATGGAAGAATACAACCATGTAAACTTAGGGAAAGTATATTTGAATGAGTTAACAGATGATAACTTTGAACTGAAAAGCATAATTTAGAGCCCTAAATGAAAAGAAACTGGATACATGGATAAACTTTCCCATTCTATGCTATGAAGATACTTGGGTGAGGTATGTCTTAAGCATAATCTATGATAGATTTATGTAGTTGGATGTGCCCTACATGATAACCAAAGATGCCATTAAGACAGTTACAGGTTTGTGTTCCTCTAAAATAGTTCTTGCACTGAAAAATCAATGAAGAATGATACTGTGATGAAGTTAACTGCTGCAAAGTTTGATAAGAGAGATTTAATAACTGTTAATGATATAGAGGATCTAACAGTTAAATTTGCTTCAATGGTCATTGGATATAAGGTGTACTTCTCCAATAGGGAGAACTCTGTCTCAGCTACAACCATCTATATAACATATGAGATGGTGAAGAAAAATAATGACTATGACTTGTGTGAGTTGCTCCAGCAACAAAATTGTTGGACAATTTGAAGAGAACCAAAGATACTAAGTACCCATTCAAGTATGGTACTCTTGTTATCTGTCTGTTATTCTATTTCTTGAGGGAGATGCTAGGTGTCAACAATGGTGTTTGGTTAAATCATTTCCCTGTAGTAGTACAAATTAGAGATCACTTGCAGAGGATTGGAGATGCTAGTGCATAATGTGCATCTTTGTGGGGATATTTTAAAGTATTCTAGGACAAAATGCAAGCTAAGGTTAGAATCCCTAGAAGTGTAGTAGAGACGTATAAGAATGATGTTATCTTTATGGTGACTAAAGATGATTACCTCATGGAGGTAGTAGAACTAAGAACAGTGTGGATCCTAGCAATGGGATATGAGGTTACTAAGGACATTTTGATAGGTCTAGTAGATCTAATTCTAAGTAAACCTAGAGAACTTAAAGAGGAAAGGTTTGGGACTTATGAAGAAAATTCTGTCAAAATTGATTTGGAACAAACACTTCCATAGAGACAGAGAAAAGTAAGAAAAATGGTGGAAGAATATGCTCAAAAGAAAAGGATTCATAAAAGAACAAATAGAGCAAGCTAGAGCTAAGGCTCAAGCTTCTGAAGCAGCAAAGGGTCTGGAGAGGCATGAAGAGAAGACTAAACAAGGAAGGCCTACTCCTTAGACAAGAAGGTCATCAAGGACCTCCTCTTCTATTGCAGCTATTCTTGAGATCTCCAAACCGCTATCTACAACTGTTGTTGAAAAGGAAACTCCTAAGAGAACTAAGCCTGTTGTGGAGAAGAAGAATAAAAGAGTGAAAAGGAAGGCCACCATTAGAGCCATGGAGGTGGTAGTCAAGAAGAAGAAAAACCAGTCTAGGATAAAAAGGAATCTCTTCTTACTAATAAAGAAACACAGGGAAAAAAGCAAAAACTGATACTAAAGAAGATGAGGCCACTATGACTCTAGAAGCCACAATCAATGCAGTGGATGTGCATGGAAATTTTCCTATTGCAGACCTCTATGATGAGAGCTCTGATGTTGACAAGACTATAATTGAAACCACTATGGTAAGGTTCTTGGATATGTTTAATAAAGCATAAATTAAAGTTGTGACTGACTTTCCTAATAGCCTAGCTAGCATTCTAACTGCTAGAAAAGATGAGGCTATGGCTAAAGATGTGGAAATGAAGGAATCAATTTTGAAGAAGTTCTATCCAAGTCTCACTAGACAAAATAAAGTCAAAGCCACTCAGAGGCTTAGTGAAGAATTTAGAACAAAAAAGAGAATCAATACTTTGATGGCTGGGGATAGAAATGAGATTGAAAAATTGGAGAAAGAAACTAAAGAGAAAATTCTGAATGTGCTCAATGAACTTCAAATTCCAACTATAGTAGATATAGATGAAGAAGAGCAGAATCTGGATGTTGGCACTTCAAGTGTAGTCTTGGATGTGGGTGGTGATCAAAGTGTACCATCTCCACCACACTCTACAATCTCAATGGATCAAGGTATTATCCCTCCTCCAGTAAACTCAGTAAATAATGAAGAAATGAGAGAGTTTGCTAAGGAAAGGAATGTAGAGGAAGAAGAAAAATAGAAAGAGGATATCTTAGAACAAGTGATTGATACCTCTATTCCAGAGAATAGTGAAGAGGAACAAGGTCCTGGTGGAGAAGAGCCTCCAGAAACTCTTGCTGCATAAGTGTCTCTAGATGAAAATAGAAGAGACACTGTTGGTGAGAGTTTATTAGACTCTCTTAGAGAATTTTTGGTGAAGTAGAAAGAAACTTAGATTTTATCATCACCTGATTATTTAAAAGGATAGTTAAATTTGGCCACCATGTGCCCACTGTAAAAATTGAAGTTGGGAACAATTTTTCAAGCCATGACCCAAGAGGAGATTCTAGAATCTCACATGGAAGATAATGAGCTTATTGGTAAAGCTATGACGACTTTTGAGAAGATCATGCTAGGTGTAAAGAGAGACAACTCTTTGACTCCTCCAATGTAGATGAAGAAACTCATGGAATATGTCAGTTCTCATTTGAATCCTTTGAACAAGCAGTAGATAGGAAGGTAAGGACTGAGATTGACAGCAAAAGGCTAATAGAACTTAATAACAAGTACTCTAAAGACAAAATTTTGCTGGATAAGAGTATTCAATATGTAGAGACAACAATAAAAGATGCTAGTGACTTGTATCAATTTTGTCTAACTTGGCCTGCAACAAATAAGGATTTGAAAGATAAGATAGATGGTTTGGAAGCACAATTGATCAACATTTCCCAAACTTATGATCCATCAAAGGATTCTATTGGAAATTAAAGGGTAAAAGTTGAAACCATACATTCTATAATAAATAAATTGTAGAGTAAAAAAGAAGTTGTCAAAAACAGAATGAGACAGCTTAGAGAAATTGTCATCTTTAAGATAGAATCTATAACAACGCTAGTAGTAGAAGCATATAAAATAAGACAAATCACTGAATCCCATGCTACTGTTGATAAAGCAGAAGAGTTGGTATCCCAAATTAATGGGCACACACAAATTTTGAGCCATGCTAAGGCAAGATGGGATTAAGATATACAACTGAAGAACATCTATAAGGATATTTTCCCTAAAACTTAGTAAGTTTTTGATTTCTTGTATATATGGTCGATAGAAATAGTTTTTGAAATTTTGGTGTACATTGGAATCAACTACTTAAGGGAGGCAGATGCAATTTGTACATACTTTTGTATCATAGACCTTTCCCATTGATGTCAAAGGGGGAGAGATGCATGTGAAAAACATAAAGGGAGACAATAACTAACATGAAAAAGTTAATCACTTGGGAGAGATGCATTTGAAAGAGTACAAGCAGCTAGGGGGAGAAGTGTGTAAAAAGTAAGGGGGAGACAAAACTTGTGTTGTAAATAGATAATGCTAATTCTTTGATGGTTTTTCACATCATGTGTTGCCATCAATGCCAAAGGGGGAGATTGTTGGCAACTTGGCAAACATCATTGATGGAGACACTACTGGTATGACTAAGATTGACTAAGCATGATGTTTGAATGGTGCTATCATTGATGGCAACAAGGATTCAACAAGAATGCAACAAGGATTGAACAAGGTATGAAGACTGTGGCAACAGAGTAAAAACAACTATGGACAGTAACATGGCAGCAAAGTTCTAAGGATGGAAAATGGGTTGTGAGGTTATAGTAATCTCCTTATAGGATATTCTTATCCTCATGAAGTCATATGTATAGAGAGTTCTGGTCTGATAAATAGACTTAAGCATTTTGGCTAAGTATTGATAGATTACATAGATGACTGCAGAGCTACAGTATTATGGTCCGCATTGGTTCACATTTGAAGATCATATCTTGCAGTTCTAGTAAGATGTTGGTAATCCTTAGATGTTCCAAATTCCAAAGTTTTATCTTCTAATGATCTTCAGAAGTACAGTTTCAAGTGGGATAAGTTTGGCACAATGGAGTACAGTCTTAAATAGAATAGAACATCTGTTTATTTTGGTCTGCATTTCTCTAGTAATGAATATTTCTTCTTGCATTTTTAAGGTGTTGTAAACACATGATTGAAGTCTCTAATTCTAAAGTTTCAAAGTCTGAAGTCCTCCAATAAGGCAATTAAGAGTACTTAAGTATCGCTACAGACATTGACAATGTTTGACAATGACAGAGTCTAAGTTCTGGTACTCCATATTTCATTGGATGCTGATATTTTGTTTTGCAGTTTTGAAGTTAAGTTTTGAGATGCATAAGGAGTCTTGGTTATGAGTTTGAGGAAGTTTTGTGGTCCACACTACAAGTTGTTTTCTAACAGTTGGTTTGAGCCTTTGCTAGTTAGTTTGTGAAGCCGACCTGATACTATAATATTTATGAGGAAAAATCTATTAATTAGAATCATATCCTAAGTGGTTCTATAGTTTGTACTGACATACATGAATATATTCCAAGTGTTAGTTTGGTCCGCAAATTCTTTTGGTGAATGCATTTAGGCTGACAAACTACACATTGCATAACTACACATTTCATCCTTGCAAGTTGACCTATTTTGAAGATGGTATGTGTTACAGGTATATATATGAGAGTCATTTCAGTGTTTGACATGTAGATGAGTGTGAATATGTGACATGCAAGAAGTCTTGTATTTCAGTAAGTGCGACAAGTGTTTGAGAAGAGAGATCTAAGTGTTATGCAGAACAGAGTAGTGTGGCAGAGTAGTTCAGGAGGAAGAGTTTTGAGATAGCATTTTGATTTTCATTGGAATTGTATTCCATGCATTTTTAGATGCAATTGTAATAGTTCATTCTTGGCAATGAGCCACCCATTCTCTCTATTCTATCTTCTTTCACTTTTGGCTGTGAGCTTGTTGCAGTGAGCATTTATTTGGACAATGAGTCCTTGGGCAGTGAGGCCTGAGGCAGTGAGCCTCTAGTAGTGAGCCTTTTGTATTCCAGTATTGCTATTATAATATATTATGAGCTAACACTCACCATGGTTTTTCTCTTTTTGGGTTTTCCACATAAAAATCTTGGTGTTCATGTGCTATGCTTTTTTGTTGTACTTTCTATGCTTAATTTGCTTTACTGTTATTGAATGTGGTAAATGGATTAATGGTTTAATGAATGAATGGTTTAATAAAATACTGATTCACCCCCATCTTAGCATTTTGGGTGTTGAATAGAAACTACCAGACCAATCTCCAGAATTTTGAAGAAAGGAGAGACTGTGACATGGATTGATGAGCCAGTCAAGGCTTTCAAAAGTATTAAGAAAAATCCTATGCTGAAGTCACCTGATTTTTCTAAGCCATTTTAGTTGTTTTCCTTTGCTTCATTTCACACCATACTAGTTGTTTTGTTACAGAAGAATGATGAAGGTTACAAACAAACTATTGCATTCTTTAGCAAATCTCTCTAGGCGGTAGAACTGAAATATGACATAACAGAGAAACAAGCTTATGCCCTAGTGAAAGCTGTCAAAAATTTCTGACCCTATTTGGTAGGTGCTACTATCATTGCATATGTTCCTACTGCTTTTGTTAAGGATATCTTCACTCAACAAGAGGTGACTGGGAGAAGATGTAGATGGATCAATAGGATCCAAGAGTTTAACATTGACATTCAAATCACTAAGTTAGTGAGGGGACAAGGATTAGATAAATTAAAGGTTGAGGAAAATTTAGAGGCTAATCAAATAAATAGTGTTGAAGTTAAGGAAGTTGTTCTCGATTGTGACATGAAGGAATCTGAATGGTATAAAGATGTGTATTACTTACAAAAAATGTCTTGTCTTGAAGGTATGACTAAAAATTAGAAAAGGACACTGAAGCTACAATCTATAAAGTATGTAATCATTAACAATGAGCTTTGGTGGAGAAATTTGGAAGGCATTTTACTTAAGTGTGTAAGTAAAGGGTGGGAATTAGAGATCTTAAAAGAGATGTACCATGGTGGGTGTGGAGGCCACTGCATGGCTAAGAGAACAACCCATAAGGTTTTGAGGGCTAGATATTGGTGGCCCATGGTTTTCAAAGATGCTCACAAATTGGTCAGGAGTTGTGATGATTGCCAAAGAGTTTTAGGGAAATTGATTTTTTTTGGAAATCTGCCTCTTAGACCAATGATAGTTGAGGTTCCTTTTCAACAATGGGGAATTGATTTCATAGGAGAGATTAATGAAAAGTCAAGTGGAGTATAGTTGAGGCTCCTTTTCAACAATGGGGAATTGATTTCATAGGAGAGATTAATGAAAAGTCAAGTGGAGTACATAGTTGCATCTTGTTCGCCACTGACTACTTCACTAAATGGATTGAAGCCATTCCCAACAGAAAGGCAACCAACAAAGTTGTGATTGACTTTTTGATGAATAATGTTTTGATCAGATTTGGAGTACCTGAAAAGATAATATTAGACAATGTAATGTGTTTCAGATCAGAAGAGTTCACAACTTTTTGCAACCAATATGGGATATCAATTTCCTCCTTTTCCCCATATCATCCTCAATGAAATGGACATGTTGAATCAAGCAACACAAGCCTAATGAACATTGTTAAGAGGATGATTGAAAAGAAAAAAAGGGCCTAGGGCTCTCAACTAAAGCTTGTTGTATGGGCTGACATGTTGACATAAAAAAGGCTATTGGGTAGTCCCCATTTGATTTGGTATATGGCCTGGAAGCAAGGATGCCTATCAATAATTTGTTGCCAGTATACAAATTCATCCAGGAGTATGATGATGATATATCAGATGCAATGCAAAACAAAATAACTCAAGTGACACAACTAGATGAGACAAGAAGGTTGGCACAACAGAGAAATATCAAAATGCAACAACAAGTAAAGCATCTACATGAAAAAAGGGCCTTTGAAAGAAAGTTTTAGGTTGGAGATATGGTGTTGTTATGGAATACAAAGGCTCAAGAGAAAGGAAAGCATGGTAAGTTTGATGCCCTTTGGCTTGGACAATATCTAATCAACAACACACATGGAGAAGACTCCTATTTTCTGCAAAATCTAACTGGAGAACTTTTTGAACTACCAATACATGGATAATTCTTGAAGCCATACTTTTCATAAGGTATGATTTTATTCCATGCATACTATATTTTTATGTAGCTAGGTTCCCTACTTTAGTTTTTTTTTTAGTTTTGTTCTATTGTGCTATGTGGTCTACTTCTCTAGAGATTTTATGTGAACTCACTTTGTTTTGGTAGAACAAATGTCCCCAAGTAGAGCCTCTATTAGGACTGTGAGAAATTTCCCTTGGCTTCCTATGTTGGCCTTGCCTCAAGCTTCAATTTGGTGCTCCTATGCTAAGGTTTAGTTTTGAAAATGTTCAAAATCTTGCTCTTAGGTCTAAACACCTTAAGCCCTATGGCTTTCGTAAGTGTCAAAGTACATCTGTCTTCTAATTTCATGATGACTGCTTGTTGCCCATTGCCAATCTTCTAAATTGCAAATTTGTGTCTTGCACATCATTCCATTACCGACCCCTTGCTCTCATATTACCTTTTGAGCCCGCTTGCAAATATTAATCTACTATATACTTAAGTCTCAGGTCCCCTTCTAAAGTGTCTGCCTAAGGAACCATTTGCCAGCATGTGGCATGTTTTGGTTGGTTTCTGCCATTCCAAGGAGACTATTTGATTAAGGCAAAGGGTATGGAGAAAATGTGGAATGAAAATAGGTGGCAAGGTTTGATAGTTCAACATTTAAAGAACCTGAAGGAGGCCACGTGGCATAATCTGAAGGGGTTCCACCATTCTGTAGGCCATCATTTGTAGCATAATCTCATGACCGCAGAAGCATGGGAGTCTATCATGTGGATTAAAAACTAACTCATCTTTCTAACAGTGTACCTTCTTGCTCCTTTATAAAAGTGGTTGCACATGGAATGTCTCTATTGGCTCGATATATCTTCAGGGAAGACATTGGGGAGAAGAGCTGAGGGCCAAATTCTGCCAAGGTAGTGAAAAATATTCTGAAGTATGGTGCAATACTACAGACTATCAGAGGTTAGAGTTTTGGCCTTCTATTTTCTTCAGTGTTGTAGAGTAGAGGGCCCAAAGGTCAAAGTTTGATGGGTTTACTTGTTCAAAATCCTTCCAAGTATGAAGTGTATGGTGGAGCTCAGAGGTTGGCTCTTCTTCCTTCCTTTGAGGAAGGCAAAATGGGGAAGGCCCAATGGTCAATCCCTGAAAGATGTTCTCTTCTTTGTGCTAAGGGAAGATGGTAGGGCTCCTCTCTTTCTTCTTCTGGATGGTGAATGCATAAGGTGGAAAGCCTGAGGGCCGACACTCTAAATTTTCAAAATTTGTCCTAAGTATGTCGAGGTCAGAGTTCGGGCTTCCTTCCTTCCATCTTCTTCATGGAAGACAAAAGGTGGAAGGCTCGATGACCAATCCATGATGGGTGTTATTTCTTTCTAAGATAGGTAAGTGGCGGTTGGCGGGGATTCTTTCCTTTTCCTTCCTTTCAACAAGAAGAAGGCGAAAGACCTAGGCGCTGAAGTTTGGTGGTCTCTTCTTCTATGTAAGGTGGAGGGCAGACATTGGGGCTTCCTTGTTCTCTTTTTTAGAAGGCGTAAGGTGAAATGGTGAAGGCTCAAGGCCCGATCCATGATGCTTTCATATTTATACATAGGTGGGGTTGGAGCTTTCCTCCTTCCTCTTCCAGATGTTGTAAGCTGTAAGGCAGAAGGCCTAAGCTCCGAGGTTTGATTTTTTAGAGCTTGCCTTCCTTGCTTTCCTTGTTTTTTTAGACACATTGACAACTTCCTAGATGGCCATTATTTTGCGATTGGCATGGCAAAAGGAGTTTTCCTTCCCTAGTCTCGAACATGTGGAATTATGATTAGGACAAACTATGGGATGCAATTCAATTCTTCAAGAAATTTGAAAAGGAGACTAATATTTCAACATCAACATGGGAGTGTCTTCAGTTCCAATAGGGTATGTTGTCCTTTAATGGATTTATCCTTTTGTCCTCATCTATGTCACCAATTTTCCCAAGCGGTTAGAGTTGAAGGAAGGTAAGTAAAGAAATAATGAATTATTGTTGCAAAAGTCTTCTACGAGCATCTTTGAGAGGCAACAAGATTTATAATTGCACATGCAATAACTTTTGTTCCTTATGAAATATTTGCCCCATGAGCAGTTATATTTGCACTGTAATGGTTGTCAAATGAAAATATGACACTTTTCATAAGGTCTGAAGATTGTTTTGCTCCCCTGTTTCTATAAAAAGGAATTCAGGGCCTTTGGCAAAGGATCTTGGAGAATCTTTGTATCACAGAGCATACAGTAATAGAGTCCGTTTCCTAAATCTAGATTATTATTTGAGAATAGAATTTGATGTATTTTGTGAAGTTTATGTGATAGTACCAGTTCATAGCTTAAATAGATTGCCAAGTTCAAGGTTATATGTCTCCTACATTATATCCCCCATTTCATTTATGAATAGAAACTGATTGAGGATCATTTTATTCATATTCACACTATGTATGAATGTTCTTCTTATGGCTTTTTCTCAAGGAGTGAATTTAACGTTTTAAGAGAATATTGAATACCATGAATGTTTGCAGGGATTCCTAAGTAGAGTTGGTTTTGAACTAATAGAATCATGACAGTGTAATGCATTGTTATTGTGTTCTATGAGCTGAGAAAATACTGTTATATTAGGTTCCATTTTATATCTATCTTGACTATGTAGCCCAGGATTTAGGCACCGATCTCTCAAAACTTGTGTCTGATGCAACTCCTCAGTCATCTATATTGAAAATCAAAATTAATTTTCATTTCTATCTTAAGTTATGAATATAATGTTATTCATGTGTTCTCTTGCAAGAGAATTGTGTTAAAGCTTAAGAAGCTAGCCCATTACTCTAGTATATCAATAATTCTTTAGGCATTTTAAAGAGAACGTGTCTGCTAAGAACAATATTTGAGATAAATAGCACAAGATCTTGAATAAATAATGTAAAGGATTACCCTCCTAGGTTTTGCAGAGCTTAAAGTGCAGAGGAAAAGTGTAACATAGCTTTTCCTATTTGCTGGCCAATAGTGATTATTTTATTGGCTAATATTCACCAATTGGCTAATAGTTAAAATTGGGGATTCAAAATTTGGCTAATAGTACAAGTTGTAAGGTGACCAAATTGCCAAATTTTTACAAAACTTTATTTTAGTCCTAGTTAAATCGCTAGAATATTTCTTTTAATAAAAATTTAAACTAAAAAATTCACCACAATATTCGATACCTAATTAGATTAGATTCACCTAAATTTTATAAGTTTTAGTAGAAAATGAAATTAATTTGCCAATAATATTATATAATTACTAGTTACTTTAGGGCCATATCACCAATTTTTAATCACCAACATTGATTTTATTTATAATCTAACAATTGTGGTTGTATTCCATGGGTTAAAATGTATGCACGGAACTCCAATGCCTATCGAGCCTGAAATTATATTTGGGTCATTGACCTCAATTTATAATCTAATGGCTAGGGTTAAATTCCATGGGCCAAAATGTACCCACGGAGCTCCAATTCCCATGGGGCCCAAAATTGCATTTGGGTTGTTGATCTCCATTAAGATCAACAACCCAAATGCAATTTTGGGCCCCATGGGTATTGCAGCTTCGCGAGTACATTTTGGTCCATGGAATAGAACCCAAACCATTAGATTATAACTAAAATCAATGGTGGTGAAAAATAATTTAGGGCTAATTTAAAATATTCAATGTTTGATTTAAAATATTAAGGAATTAAGGAATTATAGACATGAGCACTACACCTTAAACGAGTCAATCACTACCATAGGCCTTTACTTTTCCATAGGAATTTAATTTGTTTTTTAGGAAGGATTCACCATGGTAATTAGTACATTTTCCTATTTTTTGTCAAGATTTGCCATAATTTTCTACAAATTTCTAGTGATTTAAAAAATTTCCCAATAAAATTAAATATTTTTTTCAAAAAAGGAAAGATTTGTGAATAGAAATTAATATTTTTCCAATAAAATGAAAGATTCACCAGGATTTTATATCTTTTTTCAGGAGGGGTTTCTTAAAGTTATCACTGTTGGCCAATCCCTCAAGGCAAATCAATCATTAGAATTGGCTATTCTTTAGATTTCCCTTTTGAGATTAGGTTGGGAATTAAAAACAACCAACACAACCATCAATTGTATCCTTATAATTCCCTCTTTCATATTCTCAAGAGTTCTAATGAGGTCAAATGCATTGTGAACTCCATTAACATTTGGAATGGTGGTACCATGGAAATGCAATGAACAACAAGATGTTGCATGCAATGAAAATTCTTTACTTGCTCCACTCCAGATTTCAATATCAAGTGTCTCAAAAAATCACCTAGATCCCATATTCTTATGAGTAGACAAACTTGAGCAAAAAGATTTGTATGCCCTCTTTTGCAAGTTGTGTTCACCCTTTTGCCATTCTTTTAGTACTTTTAATGATGACAAGAGTCTTTCCATAATTTCAATCCTCTGCTAGAATCAATACCTTTATGCCATAAGTTATAATCATGGAGATAGTCATTTTTCTTTTCAATAGTTGCTAATCTAAAAATTTCAATAAGCTCAAAATCAACATTCTTCTCCAGAGCATGTCCCTTAATACAATATTTCTAAAATACAATCTAATAAGTTTCTTGAATCTCATATTCTGAACTAACATCATCAAAATGATCCAAGTTCTTATCATTTGTTGTTGATATGAAAATTTCAGCAAACTTAAAACCAACATTAGTATCTCCTGAGGCACTTTTCTCATGTGCATGCCTTTCAACAAGGTCATCATGAAACTCTATCTCATATATTTCTTGATTTTTTCAAACTAAAATCACATGAGTGCTTAGAGGTCCTATCTTCCTTTGTTGAAGCTTCTGATGAATTGACACCATCATTCTAGTGACTCAACAAATCCTTCTCACTTTCATGTTTATAGATATCCTTCAAATCACCCTTATATGACACAAACACAATATTTGGAAGATTGATGGGTGGATTCTGAACAAGAATATCTTTCTCAATTATGCATTTAGCAAGTGATGCTTCCTCCTTAACTTTATTAAGATAATTCCTTTGTTGGTCTGTAATTTTAGAAGTCAATATGATAGATTTTCTTCATTAATTTCCATATCTTCCATTCGTATGGTGGATTACTCCAAGGTCCACTTCCTTTCACTTTCTTCCAGCCCTGTGTGTTCTTCCTTCTTCAACTCAAGCTTCATAACAACTTTTGGTATTTTAGATGTGAGAGTCTCTTCTTCCTTTAGCTTATGTTCCACAACTTATTCCTTAACCTCTACTTGAAGTTATGATTTAGGAATATCCATCACTTATTCTAATTCTCTCATCTTCTTTTCTGACTCTTCATTAGAACTCTTTGACTCTTTTTCTGACATCATCTCCTCTTTGCTTCAACACTTATGGCTTGGATCCCAAGATTCTTTGCATAAAAATCAAATTTCTCCCTTCTAAGTTTGTTTCTACTATCATCTTTCTTTCTTGACCTTATGTAGTAATAAAGGCCATTTTTGTTAGAATACCGCACTCCAAGTAACTCCAATTAACCATCAAAAGAAACTTTCTCTTTAAATTCAACATGTAATTCTTGATACTAATCAAGTATTTTGGTGGCCTCAAATTTATAATTCATTATGTCCTTTTATATTTTCATTAGCACCTCTTGAACAAGATCTTTATCCTCTTACTTTTGTAAGAACCTCGGCTACAAAAGATTGGGAGTGAGACTGACTGCTTCTAGAGGATTCTTGTTTTGATTTAAATCTACCGTGAACTTTCTCATAGTCTTTTCCAAATCATTCTAACTTTGTCTAAGTGATTCAAGAAAAAAAATTGTTTATTTTTGTCTCCCATGACTCACAAGCTATCGGAAACAAAGCTTTGAATAATATATATGACTGTTCAAACTTAAAACATTCAATTGCTGAAATTGACATTTAGCCATTGAAAACTAACATGCAACTGTTGAACACTGACATACAACTACTAAACTGACATGTAATAAATGTAAGCTATAACAAATTGTTAGCTTCTAAGCAAGCTAGCAAGATCACCATCTTTGATACCACTATCATGGCCCCAACTAATTTTTTTTTAAATTACAATATTGAATAATGAAAATGCAAGTTCTCACACTTTCTGATCACCTAGATATCAATGTGGGCAAGGTGAGAGCATACAATGTTTGGAAATACTATCTAAATGAATGCAATGTTAGAAAAGTAAATAGGTGACATGGTCAACTAGATCAACACCTAAGTTTCAACAAACAAGTATATATATGCTAAAATCCACTGGTAGATAACAAGTAAGTTTGATCAAGCCAAATTGGTTGATGAAAATGCAAACCTAATTGATGCCAAAATGGGTTGGAAAATAAAATGCAAATGCAAAGGGATCTAGTAGTAAACTATCTAATATCCTTACAATATTGAATGCAATTACTATCTGACAGTAATACCCTCCAAATAGACCAAGAGTATTAAGTATGCATACATTGCTTCAAAGATATTTCAATTGTTATCTTCATAATGATTATATCAGCAACTAATCAAATGCTACAATTAAAAAAGTAATTAAGAATAATTATACCTAAATAGCACCTTTGGAATGTTGAGGAAGGCACTAACTAAAATAAGGTACTAATTTGGATTCTACCCTCCTAACACTCTAATATACTCTGTTGTTGATTTCAAACCTTTATGAAACTTCTAATTCATCAACCTTTCCAAATAAACTAATTTTTATGATGGTATCATACTATAACATTGTCAAACCCAAACTAAATGTTTGTATGACATTCCAAATTTGTACAATACCACTATGAATAGGTACAAATCTATACCAGACCATACAACAACTAATAGTAACTAAAAATAGTATCTATAAGGACTGTTAATCTACCTTGTTGCTAGATTTCTTTGACTAGAAAGTGACCATAAATAGACCTATACGACATGTATTTTGGAAGCAATAACTATTTTTAATAGTTGCAATCTCTATTAGAAAGGAAATCACCCCTTACATGAAGTTGTACGGTTAGCAAATTGACTATCAAAGGTACAAGAACTTCATAACGTTGATTTTTGAACTCAAAAAGCTATTTTTTAACAAACTAGACAATATGGATTAGACTCGTCAATCCTTGTCCCATCCAAAGGGAAGAATTGCCACAATTAATCCCAATTGTTATGATTGAGATAAAGGTTAAGTAATATAAAATAGATAATCTTCAAACAACTAATATAGTTTAATTGTGGTTCCCTTGAAATGTTGTATGACACCTTTTAGTACAACACTTCCTTTAGTACAACAATCTTCTTTAGTTCCTCTTTGTCTCATATGATGATGCTAAAATGTGTACAACACTACTACAAATATATAAAATGATACCACTATTTCATAGAAATAAACCCAATTGAAGACAAGAAAGATCAAAGGTAAATACTAGGAAGATAATACAATACACACATAATACCTTCACCTTTAACCCTTCTTTCTCCTCGGATAGAGTAGAATGGAGTGCACCCAAGCTCCAATTGCTATGCTCTTGGTAAGATGATATGTTGGTTGCTCACTAAACCAAAAACATGACTTTGCTTAATGATGAGAGATATGTTGATTTTGACAACAAGATGTTACTTTCAAATGTGGATCTTATGATAATGTCTAGATAGAGGGTTGATTTATAGATTCTTGAGTGATAGGATGGATGGTTAGGATTAAGAGGTGCAATGTATGGTCAAGATTAAGAGCTAGAGGATTAGGGCATATCCTTAAATATGAACGTTTGAGATTAAGAGGTGTATGAGATGGATGGTTGAGATGCAAATCTAGTTTGACTTTTGTGCCTCTCATTTATTATATGTGGCAAGTGGATAAGGATGAGGACAAGTGGGAGATAATTAATTAAATAATAAAATTATTTAATTAATTATGAGAGACATGTGATATGTGAGGATAAAATTAATTAAATAAAATTTATTTAATTAATTTGGATAGAGGGATGGCATGGATTAATTAATTAAATAAATATGATTTATTTGTTTAATCTAGGTGATGGAGTGGATTAATTTAATTAAATAAATATGATTTATTTAATTAAATTGGGTGATGGGGAATCAAATTAAATTAATTAAATAAATATAATTTATTTAATTAATTTGGATGATGAAGAGAGACATGAAGGGTTCTAGGACAAATGTGTTGTAAAGTGACATAAGGTGATGAAAGTGATACAAGGTCGTGATGTCAACAAAGTGCCAAAAGGTGATGCTAGGGCATGGATAAATTCAGGGGTCTACATTTTGCCCCTATTTGTAAAGTCCCTCAACCATCACAAAAGTAAGATGAAGTAAAATGAAGTAAATAATCCACTTAAATACAACATCATAAGAACGAAAGTAAAATGATGTAATTAATCCACAAAAGATAAAAATGTGTAATTAATGCACTTAATTACTGTTACTAAATTATATTTGAAACCTAATTTAGCAAGGCCTAGGCAACAGTTGTTGGAAAATGAGAAAAGAAAATTTTTATGTGCATGATCACTCAGTCAAATGTCTGTTATCTTGACAAGAGAGCAATGCAGGATCACTTATCAGGATAATGTGATAGCTCACGCTGGGCTGTCAAACCATCTTGATAAGTGAATTTATCTAAAGACAAGAAAATAGGCATTCAACGAATGATAGGTATCTAACTGATTTCATCTATCAGTTATAATGTTATTAAATATTCAGTGCCATAGTACAGTGTAAAAGGAAAGGTATTTTTTAAACTGTCATTTCATCATCATGTTTTAAACATGTGTTTTAAAGCAGTTTCAGTTGTTTTATGCTATGTATTTGATTCAGAAAGCAAAACATACATAAATCATTGCATAAAGTAAAATAACTGACTATATTCAAGAGAGTGTTTAAATATGTCCCACACAAGCCATGGGAATGACTAAACTGAGCCAATGCAACAAAGCATGCAAGCTATATATCTGAAGATAAAGTAAAGAAAAGGAACATATGAGGAGAGTGATATCCATCATTGCCTTGGAGTGTTTGTGTTGATCCTCCTATCTGCAGCTTGTTCTTCATGTTTTCAGCTTCCTGCTCCTGATCAAAATGATGAACCTGTAATGTTTGAAAGGTTTGGTTAGAGCTCAGGATATACAAACTCATCATATGCCTTATCAACAGATATATAAACATCCAATCACAATGCTACAATTGGATCATTATCAGACATATGCAAAAAATAAGATCATCAGATGAAAGCCAAATCATCATGAGAAAGAGCATTGAACAATCAAATGTACATTTTATATGCTAACTTGTTTGTTCATTGTGCAGGTATAGGAGAAATCATGTTGCTGATTCGATTCTTATGAAATAGCATGTGGAGGAAATGGGATCCTATAAAGGTTGAGCCCAGAATGCTGAAAGTAATGTCATTAATGCAAAAATATTCAATTTGTAAACACTTTTTGTCAAGGTGTCATCAAAAGAATGTATTTTGACAATAGCTAGTTACTAGAACTAAGAAATGTTCAGTGAACTTGGAGCAATCATGGAGTAGACCTTTGGCAATAGACATTTATCGGAATGAGATATTCCCTAGCTTTAGTAGCTGTCTAATGCCAAAGTGATTACTTTGATAGCCAAGAGAAAATGATAACCAAACATCATGGTATTACATCACACGCATATTGCTACTATATCAAATGTATCAAGTGCAAGAGAAGAGAACAACTATATCATAGAACAACATGTGGGATAATCAAGTCAAATGCCATGTGGGATAGTCATAAGTAACCCATTATGCCATCAAAAGAAATGGAGGATACTGGCCATGAAGACTCAAATACATCAAAAGGAGATCAAAAGATGAGTCAAGTGCTTGATATACAGATGGAACAACAAAAAGAGAGACAAAAGAAGGGTGCAGTGTCTAGGAACAACAAAGGTATATTTACTTGTTCATCTACAGAAAAGGCCTCTTTCCTTGTTCACATATAGCTGAGCCAAGATCATTATAAGTATGATCACATACAAGAGGTACAACCAAGATAAGTTGTAGCCAAACAGATAGATATGCCTTGTTCATATTCAGCATAAGTAGTCACTTAAGGTGCAATTGGTGCTACTTATTTTCTTTCTTTTGCCTTCAATCAATACATAAATGCATACAAAGTACAGATATAAGGTACACATGATCAAAAGATGTATAAAGGCACATGATGCTTAAAGGGAGTAGCAGGGTGGAGAAGGAACCACTCTCCTCTTTTAAAGCTAATTGCTATTAAAAACCACTGAGTATGCAAGCTAAAATGTAGAAGAGAGTCTTCAAGAGTGGGGTTTTATACACAATCATATTATGAAGTCAAGGACTAGAGCATTTAAAAGAAAGAGTCACAATGCTACAGTCAGGAGCTCTCACAAAAAAGAAACCCTTATAGCCTTGAAGAAGATGAAAGCAAAGGATGATACCACAATGCAGTTCTAAACTGAGGTTTTCATACATAATCAAAGACAAAAGAGGAGTATGCAGTTTGTGTCAAAAGGGTAGACAACAAAGATATGCCATTTTGATGATAAGTCATTGCAACCCAACTAGGGTTTTAAAAGCAAGGTATATTTATATCATGTCGGAGGTAAAGCAATAACCATAATGGAAGTAAGTATTTCATTTTTGTAAAATTTTTGCATCATTTTCTCTTCACACAGAAAGGAAGAAAACAAGATATCATATATATATGGGTTCTCAAGACACAACCATGTATGTAATCTTCATTACAAAATGTCAAAACCCTAAGCATGTTGCATAGAAAATGAATAGATACAGAGAGAAAGAAGGTACATGAGCCATGAGAGTTTGTTAAGACTCAAAGATGATGAAATATGTCAAATACAATATAAAATGTAGCCTAATAGAGTGCGAAGAAGTTTTTTTCACAACATAGTAAACCTAATTAGGTTTTCAAAATAGCAAATTCATATACAAAATAATGGAGGGTTTTGAGTCTCTGCAAGCAAGAACACCTAGAAAATAAATAAATTTATAGTATACAGTCTCGGCCTTCACAAGAGTAACCCAGAACTGAGCAAAAATGCAGTACATGGCTGCAGCTGAGGAGACCTTTGTTTTGAACAAGGTAAACCCACTTGGGTTTTGAAGTAGAATCTTGTATATAGAAGAAGTGTAGAGATTTTGAGCCATGAAGACACAAAGAAATGCTTAAAGACATGTACATGGCCGCGACCCTTCAAACTTGACAAGTGTTCAGTAATATTTTTTCATAGAATGCAAGAAAATGCCTTTCATTTTATAAACTTCCTGAGCTCATGTCGAAACTTATATCAATGGAGAAACACAAGGAAACCTAGTAGAGTGCGAAGAAGCCTTACCTTTGTCTTTGTTTGAGAAGAGACACTCACAGAGCCTTGGGTTTTTCACCCATTTTTGCCTTTCTTTCTCCTCAAACAAGCTCAGAGTCAAGCTTTCATGGCAGCCCTACACAAGAAAGATAAATGGCAAAGAGGAGTTACAAAGTGCATCAGAAATAACCATATGGTCGTGGCCAAAAGGCCAAAAAAATAGTGAATAAAATCAAGAACCAGCTCAGTTTTGACACAGAGGATACTTACCTTGCTATTTCCTGTCAAAATCTTAGGAGAATCCATCAAAATCCCTTAGAAACAGTAGAAAACCATGAGTTTTGCTTCAAACCCTAATGGGCATGGCGGTGGGTGTAGAGGAGTAGCAGATAAAAGACAAGTGCAAATGATATGTTTAGGGTTCCTTCTCCCTTTTGGTCGAATGACCTAGATAGAATTTGATGTGTTTTGACTCTTTTTGTTTTAAGAAATCATTGTTATCCATTTCCAGCTCGTGGTTAAAACTTATAATTATCACAACCTAATGATGCCACAGGGGCCCGTGAGGGCTTGTTTCTTTTCCTTTTTGATTTTTACAAAGTCAAAGTATAAATAATGATGCGAGGGTAAGGCTTATGCCTTATAATGCATAGGAGATCAAAAGGAGTTACAAGGTATTTTATTATGTTGAAGGAAATAGTGCATGGTGAGATGATATTTTTGCATGGAGTGATAAGGTGCCTTAGATGTAAAAGAAATGATGCAAGGAAAAGGAGTCATAAGGTGTGTTTTGAATATGTAATGCATGTGTGTAATGCATGGGAGACATAAGGTATAAAAGACTTTGAATTTTGAAAAAAGTTAAAATATGTATCATGTATAAAGGAGTTATAAGGATCAAAACAAATGCATATAGCCATGAAAATGTATGATGGATAATTTTTAGAAGAGATCTTGATTGTGCATGGGAGACATAAGGGTGGAATTTAGACAAGTCAAAGAGAGTTTTTTTTGCATGTATAATGTAATTGCACATTGAGACCAAAAAGGAGATATAAGGAGTTTTATTATGCTTTTGCATGAGTTAGAGATAAATAAACAAATGTAAATAAATAATAAAGTAATGAGCTATAAATTACTTTATTGTTTATCATAGAAATGCAAAGATAGTGAAAATAGACAAGTCTAAAATAAATAATAAAGTAAATCATGTTTAGTATTTATTTTTACTTTGTTTACACATGCCCAAATCATGCAAAATTAGGAGATGGAGTTAACTGAGGTTCTTTGGAGTTCTTTGCATGGTTTTTTGGTCAAAATTGGAGTATGGTCCACCTCTTGGTCAAACTAATAGAGAGGGGCAATTTGGAGCTATTTTAGCCCAAGTTGGATCAGTTATAGCCCTTATTTTTAGGGATTTTTATGTTTGCTTGTGGATCAGTCTTGTGGAGATATTTTTGATGTTGAGTTAAACTGCAGTGCCTTTCCATGCACTTGAGGATTCATTATTATATATTGTAAGGAAAACTTATGTTTGTCTAGTTCTTGCCTTTTGCTCTCTTACACATTGCAAAGAGAAAGAGTGTTTCGTAACTCAACTTTTGCAGATTAATACATTACATTAGGTTACAGGTTTTATTCTTTGTCAATTTTATTCAAGTATTCCTTTATTTTTAAGTAGAATCAAGTGTCAACCTTCTCATTTATGTTGTCTTTATGAATGATTTGATGAGATTTTATTGGTTTAATATTAGAACCTTTAAAATCATTATCTCATTTGTACTTGCATGTATTGAATAGCAGTAAAAATCATAGGTCTTAGGTTGTGCAATTGGAATAGTTTTTCTTTCATGTTATGAGAACCCTATTTTCCTCCAAGAAGAAAGTTATTTCCAGCCTCCTCTAGAAACATTTTTGTGATCATATTGCCAAAGTGAGTTGTGTGGATAGATTTTTTTGAGATTTATTGGGAGTTGGAGTTGTAGTTTTCCATCAAATTAGGTGCATCACCACACTTTTAAGTTACAGTTTTAGAGCTTTTAGTAGGTCTTTCAACCCTGTTCCTGCAAAGTGATTAACCCATTTAAAAATTATAAGGGAACCAACCCATAATCTAGAGCTTCAAGCTCATCATAGGTCACCTGCAGCCTGAGTTTGATCTCATGTTACATAGGATTGCTGAGCTTCACATCTTTGCATAATGGGTGTAATCCTACACGATAACAGTTTTTGGCTTGCCCGATGGGACTTTAAACTAATTTTTAGTTCAAAAAGAACTTATTTTTTTCTATTGTTTTGGTATGATTAGCAAATTTTATAGCCTTTTAGAGGTTTTATTTCAAGTACCTGGTGACTCTAACTTTCTAGTTTGATAGATCAAATCTTACAGCCTATGAAAAAGTACCAAACAAGATCAAATCAAGATCCTAAAAAAGAAGCATATTCATCTGTCACCGCCAAAAAGGAGGGTTAATGCAGATAGAGTGGTAAGGCCAGCAATTATAGCAGTACCAAATCTACCAAATTCACAGCCTCAATTTGCTTCTCATCAAAATCTTTTATTTGTGAGTTCTTCATCAGTACCTGATAATTCTCCACCAGTAAGTCCAAGAGAACAAGTACCTATTTTCTAAGAGGAGCATGTTTTTCAAGAACTTGAAGAAGAAGAACCTACTTTTCAAGAGATACCAATACCTATTTGCCAGGTAGTACAAGTGCCTATAGTACAAGTACTTATTATTCAGATGGCTAGACCACCACCACCACCTAGAAATCAACCATTTGTGACTTTTAATGGGGGCATCCCATTGAATTTGCATTAGCATGACATAATACTAGTAGCTGCATTGAAAAGTCTACCTAGTTTCACTAGTGAAGATGGAACCACACCGATAGAACATATCAGAGATATAGTGTCATTATGTAGTGTTCATCATATCACAGAAGAAAATATAGCAATAAGGTTGTTAGCAGCATCTTTCAAAGGTAAAGCTCTTCAATGGTTTAGAGGATTAAGAGTAAATTCTATTACATCATGGGATGAGTTAGGAGCTGCCTTGAATAGGTAGTGTCAAGATAAATCAGATCATCTATCACTTGTTGAGCAGATGACAACCATCAAAAGGGCTCCACAAGGGCAGATGTCAGATTTTAATTTTAGATTTCAGAGGACCTGGAATAGAATTCTAGAAATGGTAAGGCCTTCACCTTAGTATGCATTTCTATATTATCTTAGAGCATTGAATAGTGATATTGCTGTTATGATTCAATCAATGGGTGGGGTTACTTTACCAGATGCATTTGATATTTCTATTAGAGCTGAAAGTAGTTTAATTCAAGCTGGCAAAATTCCACCAAGGTCTCCTATGCCTATATTTCCTGACATTCAACCCTTAATGCCAATTTTAGTTTATCCTATTACATCAATACCTACTATAACAGCCTTTGGCTATCAAACAACTGTAAAAAATAATGTTGATCCAATCCATTCTAATATACAAGAGCTTAAGGGTAATCAACAAAATATATCAAAGTTATTGCAGACTATTAGTAATGACTTAGTGAGTCTCAAAATATAGCAAAATCAAAATAGTAGACCATGCCAAGCCCCATATCAAGCAAATAGGCCTCCTTATCAGGCAGATTACCAAGGACAGAGAAGGAATTATAACAACATGCCAAATCAATAGTATAATCCCAAGGCTACCAACTCATCAAAAGAGCTTGTACCTATGCAAAACAACATGGTTCAAGATTATGTATGGTGCTATCTGTGTAACCAACCTCATAACTAGGCTACTTGCATGAATGGAGTGGTCAGTCAAGCACTCATGGTCTAGAATAATTATGCTGCTACTGAAAATACAAGTGATGTTAATGATCAGCTAGATTCCTAGACTCAACATAATAATCCTGATGTTGCTTTAATGAATTGGTAAGTTAATGATTTTTGTGGAGTAAATCAATTACTAGGGCAGAAACAGTCATTTACCAACATTGCAGCCAATATCAGATCAAAAAAGAGGGTTGTTGAGTTACAACAACAAGCTGATGTCAGCAAACAACAAGCTGACAAAGTACAACAACAGACTAAAAAAGGAAAAAATCAAGCTTCTGTAGGTCAACAAAGTTAACCTGAGGCTTTTACATCTTAGAATGTTCATATTCTACCGAGAGGACAACAACCAACTGATAAAAGACAATCGGAAGCTCAATCACAACCAACCAAAGTATAATCAGATGCTGCTTTTGTAACGCCCGCCTTGCACACCTCAAAGAAATACACATTTATGCTACATGAAACAGGAACATTTTTTTTTAAAAAAAATGTTTAAGATAAATAATGTTAACATAACTAACTATGACATAATTCTCTAAGGATACAAGGCTGCATTACTTTACAAACCTACTAACATAACTTAACATTCATCAGTAACTAATCTGAATCCAAAGCACAATTAAATATCTTATTCATACTCCTTACATATCGTCAGATAATACAATCTACATAATCAAAAACATAACTGAAATGCTTTCATATAAATACATCATGACATCATTACATTGCCATTTTCAGACTACATCAGAATCACATACATTATGATTGATCTATTACACAAATCTGGTACAAGACAATACACATACATCTTCATTCACTGGTACAAGTACAATCATCTTAATACTGGAATAAATCCCTTCTGTACATGAGCTTCGACAAGAATAACCAATGGATAAAATAGCTCTTCCACCCGACCATGTGGAACCCTAAGGTCCACCCCCCGAGCTAGGAGTTAACATGAGGTCCCAAACAATGACAGTCAGGTAGACAAAGACTAACATGAACAAAGGACGACCAAATGCCAATACAACACATGACAAATAACATAAACAACACAATACAACTTAACTTCCAGAACATAACGAATGGGGAGAGTACAACTAGGGAATGCTAGGCTGCAGTAGGGAGAGTGTCATCGCACGGTCCTAACATGGGTTATCTTGACAGCCTCTCACTAGGCGCCGGCCCCCATCTATGGTTATCCTGACAGCCTCTCACTAGGCGCCGGCCCCATAGGGTGACACATGCGGAATCAACCTTCCTTTCGTGAGGACAAGGAAGTTGATCATGCCAACCAGGCCTTCTCTACCCATCCTTAGTCTAAACGAGCACTACAGGCATGGGAGAGGAAATCCAATTATCTTGTTAATGTGTAATTAACCCTTTCCCCCCCAGTTCATTTTTAAGTTTTCACTTAATTAACAACTTCCAATGGGTTATCCTGACAGCCACTTTGGGCGCCGGCCCCACATTGAAAGCCACTCCCCTACCTGCATCTAGAAACCCTAACCAACAAGCAAGAAAACATCATCAAAACAACGAGGATTCATAAACCATGCAAGGCATTAACCATCTTGCAAAAACAATTATCCTCATATCCACATGTATATGTAATACTGCAAGGCATTCACCATCTTGCATATCAACTTAATTACAAGGACATACTCTCAAAACAGTGCATCAACATCACATCCGTTACAGTACTCAAAGTCTCCCCACTCACAAAATCCAATAAAAAAAACCATTACAAATAAATACAATTAAAATGGTCGACAAGCCTTCCACAAGGGAATTACTTCCACCCCAAGGTACATTCACAATCAGATCATGCATCATTCACGTTACCCTTTGCCTCACACATAACTAGAGACAACATAACATCGTATAATCAATACACATAAAAACACTACACTTGAAAACCAATCATGTTATTTTATGCCTCTGGACTGACACCCAAACAACCTGCACAGTGGACATCCAACAATCTCATTGCAATGTTAATAAACCCACTATCGAGACTATTTAACCAAACTTCAATTAACAAAACCTTCACAATAATGTTGTAATAAGATCGTTACCAGAATTAAATTAATCAACAATAATCATAACAATTTAATTTACACTATTAACTACATTTCCATATAGTAAATTAAACCTATTAGCTTATCTAAAATATTAATCTACTTAATTTACATAATCACATATAATTAAAACATAACTAAGTAAATAAACTCATTTACCCATTATTTTATTAACTTTCCACTATGGGTAACTCACTAGGTTTAACTAAATGAAAAAAAATAACATTATTACAAATTTGTTTAATTGAACTCCCTTATTCTCTTCTACATTGTGGCTTACAAACTGGTTTAACCATGTGGAGAAACACCTCATCACTTGAGCCTACTAGAGATTCCAAGTCTAATGTGGTTTGTCTAAAATTGCATTACGGCCAACACATATGAAAGGGTTTGGTGGGTTGTACAAGTAAATCCAAAAAGATAACATTGGATTACATAAATATTGACATCCAAGGCTTAAATTTGACAGTCAACCATCCCTTTCAAGCAATTTTTTTTGTTGACAGTTATCTATTCAATAGTGCCTTTAAAATACTATAACATAGTTTAGAATAGGTAAATTATATAAAAACCAAATATATATGTCATCATGATCCTATATAAGTTTTGATGGATTGTTTAAATCTCTCCTTTCAAGTACTACAGTCATTTTAAATATTTTAGTTGTATTTTACAGCTAAAATGTCTAACAACAGCCAAAATAAATTTCTGTAGATTTCAGGCATGACCTATTGGTTCAACAATTGTACTTAGTTAAGACATAATCCTCATGGTAATCAAGTTTTTATTCTGTAAAGTAACTTCTGAGAATGAGTTGCTCCACAATTTCTGTGCAATTATCATGCATACTGACAAAATACATTCTACCTATCAAGAAGACTATATGTTTTTTGTAACTCTCCTTTTGTAATATTGTAAAGATAAATCCATTTCTATTCACAAACTTAGGCAATTAACTACAGAATCCCAGATTGATGTTTATAATTCCTATATTATATGCTATCTTACACTTTTTAACTGTCTAAAAAAATGCACCGATTACTTTAAGGCATGGCTTAAGTTAAGCTTTCTTTTGTATTGATTTCTCATTTATGAACTATCAGAGGTTCTCAAATAAACTTGTTCAACAGTTTATAATGCTTCTATCATAAGCATCGCTACTGCAACAATTAGCGTTGGAGCTAATGGGTGACAGTCACTAAAAAACAAATATCAGATAAAGGGCTACGGGTGGGAGCAGCTTAGACCACAATTTCGGCGGGTTAGTTAAATGAGTGTGCCCCACCACGAACTCTTCAAGAGACATCATAACTCGATCCCTTTTTAGGTCACATAATGGGTCAACAAGGGAGAACGAGGCCTACGAAGATAATGTGAATAATAAAACACATCATAAGTATATAGGCTTCGAATTAATTTGTAAGCACAAGGTTCTGAGCATACTCAATAACATTTGATCAAGGAATGCTGGTTAGACCAGGTGTTGGCGAAGTTTATGCCATGATCGCTGGATAACAAGATTGTAAAAGAGACGTTGAAATGCAATACGATTAAATCTGTATGCATAAATCTCTCTAGACATACAACTAACTGGAAATACTCCATTGCAGGGAATAGCGCATGTTTACCAACATCCTGGTGAAATCGCCGCCATTGGCAATGGTTTTTTTTTGGCATATTTCAAGGCATCGAAGGGCACCTCATATTGGAACATACTCGTTGTAGCTTGAAGCAACATACTCTCATACAGTTCTGCAGAAGCAATCAAGTGTCGGTGACACCCTTCAATCAATATTAACACTGAGCCAGCGTCACCCTCATTCTAAAACCAACAATTATAAGGGACAAGATTCAGCGCAACTTTCACGAAAGGAGGAGTCAGTTCGTTATTGGAGGAGTTCGTATTTGTGCTTAGTTCTCATTGAAAATATGGAAAAAAAAACCCTGGGAAAAAAAATCAATCATCACTCATGAAGTCGCCACTGTATGAATCTATAATCTGAACTGTATTGTCATAAGGACATTTCTGAGATCTGTAAGCTGAATATTGCACTTGTAAATCTGTATTTCCTGGAATAAAATCATTTGCATTGATGAATTTATATAGGCAGTAATAATTCTGCTCCTGGGTGAATAATTCTGAGTGGTCATTCCTACATATAACTATATTGTTTGATCTGTTAGTGGCAAATTTAAAACTGGAAGTGAATGAACTAGCACTAGAGCCGATCTAGGGTTATTATAGGATCGTGGGTAAACCACTGCACCAGAATAAGATCATGGCTAAATTTCTACCCTTGCCTACAATTAGAAAGGAACCGCCCCGGATGATAACATCAAGATATTTAAACAGAATCCGGCAAGTTAATCATCTCTGAAAGTGATTGCTATCGATAATAAGCAACCTCCAGAGGTTGCCTCTGCCTCTTTGAAAAGATTCTGCAAATTTTGTTTACATGCTTCTCTCTGTAGTTTTCTCAACGAATAACCTTGAAGCCATACCCATCTGATAGGTCGACATTTTAAATCTCGCAAGGGAAAAAGAACAAGAGCTTATCTGAAAACTTAATTTCCTATAAAAGGTGCAAGTCTATGACTACGTCTTCCTCTATTACGATAGCTTTTGATGCAACTAGGTTTAGCGATTTACTCTCCTCAAATTTAAGTTTGGTAGCTATGAATTTTGGTGCCCTCCATTTACCTGCAATCTAACCACTAAAGCGATCTGGGTACGATTTGCAAACAGTTGTTTCCTTCGAAGTTTCTTTGTCCCTATTGTTAACCTAGATTTTACTCTTGCAGATTGTTGAAATGTGATGGTTACGAAATAAGTATAAAATGGATTATCAGAGAGACTCTAGAACTTCCAAGCAATGCGAATTGGAGGAGTAAAACTAGATTCCCGTCATTCATTCTAAAGAAAACAAGGATAGAATAAAGAAAAACATTAGAACCTGTACCCGTAGCTTAGATTCAATGCAGAAATCAATTCTTCAGTTGTAAAACTCGTTCCTGCAATTTTCCTCCTCAATCCTTCTTCTTCCTGCCCAAAATCCCCCCTCCTTGCCTCTACAACTTTCCCTTTTATAGAACAGTCCCTTCCATCGTCCGAGGAACTCGGCACGCGATCCTATTTTTATTTCCTCCTCCCAAGAGGTTTCTTTTTTAAATATGAATACACAGCTCCGACCAAATTTAATTTACTTTATGGCCGACCAACTAAATAAATATTAATAAAATTGTACAACTATATTTTAATTTATTTTATTAATTAAGTTGTAAATCACAATTTACAACATGAATGCAACTATTTAATTTAAATACTTATTGTAAATAATATTATATTAAATAATACAAAACCTCTTACAATCTTTATTTAACAATAATACTTCTATTAAAATAATAATTTATTTACAACAATAATTAACAACTATCGACTCAATATTATCTTTTATAAATATATTTAATTGTCAACATTATAATTTCCGTAATATGATTCTAATAAAAGCACAACGACACCTTACACACTTAGACACTTTCTAACCTAGTTAGACTCCAAGGTGCAATATTACCTGACATCAAGTCATGATCGAATGACAACAATAACCACAAGGGTAAACTGACGGCCAGACCACACTGACTAGGGACCTCACGTTAACTCCAATCAACTAATCCATTGGCGAAGGCACGCTCAGACCTGGTAATCAGGTGGAGTCGGTGCCTAGTACCTGCATCCTGCAGCAACGCACAGTTAACCATACAAGGTATATATCCACATACAGTCCTATTGTGAATGGAAATCGCAGTGAGGTAGGGTACTCGAGAACGAGTAATACGACACTGTTCCATTCACGTTTATGTATAAACAGTTAACTATATTGAACAAGGTATCTAATATTAATCAACAACATGAAACATTCAATCCTCTTACAATCCAACATCGCAATTAACATCAAACATCTGTAACATCTAGTTTATTTATCAAATTCTAAAGCATAAAATAACAGAATCCAACATCAACAATCATTACTATACTGATTAGGTCCATAATGAAGTAACAAGATAAAAAGAGATCCATCATCTACGGTCTAAGACACTAACATAAAATCTAAGCAAACACCAATCTAATGGACGACGATATGAGGGGCATTACAGCTTTTCCCAAAATACAACAAAAGGTTAGTGATCCTTCTTTTAATATTCTTGATCATATGAAGAAAGCCAATATTAGCATGTCTATATTGGATGCATTACACATCCTAGGTCAGAAAGATTTGTTACAAGATGTTTTAGCTCAATTATCTATGCCCAATGAAGCTCAAACAAGTCAGCCCTAGGTTATGCTCACTAATGAAGCACAAAATAAGAATGAATAGCCAAAACAAGTGAGCAAACCACCTTCTTTTTATGTTACCCTAATAGTTGGCAACCATCTAGTCCATAATTGTATGATTGACTTAGGAGCTAGTAGCTTCGTGATGCCCAAACAGTTAGGTAACAAGCTTGGTTTGAATTATGAATTTGTTGTAAGGGGGGTTGTTCAATTAGATGGTACTAAAGTTAATACAGTGGGGATGTTAAAAAATCTTGGTCTTACCTTACATGCATGCTCCAAGTTTATAATCCATCAGGACATCCATATTATTGATCTGCCACCCCACTTTGCCATTTGTCTATCTAGAGACTTCACAACAAAATTAGGAGGCTATTTATCCTTTGATTGGACTCACCTATTTTTTAGAACCAGATATGGCACTAAAGTAACCATAAAATTAGAACCATTAGCAACTGACCATCTTGAGCCATATGCACCCAGTCCAATCAATGCCAATCTTTCAATATTTGATCAAGAAGAACCAACTACTATCCAAGACCCAAATACACCTTTAGAGGGCATACCTGACTTAGTTTTGGATTAGTGGGAAGTAAAAAATCATGAGACAGATCCTTTTGATCAAATGGATGAAATAGGTCTTGGTGTTAATATGATCCAAGAGAAAGGTGCTACTATTCCTAACCTGTTAAAAAGAGAAAATCAGCAAACTGTACAATCTAATAATGATGTTTGGCAGCTGTATTTTGATGGTTCTAGAAGTAGAATTGGTGTTGGTGGAGGAGTTGTGTTAGTTTCTCTCACAGGTGAAAAGTATTATTCATCTTTTCTTTTTTCTTTCAGTTGTTCAAATAACTTAGCTGAGTATGAGGCACTAGTACATGGATTGGAATGGGCTAGAAAAAGGAATATTAAATTTCTTAAAGTATTTGGGGATAGTGAATTAGTGGTAAAACAAGTGAAAAATATTGCTGCTACCAAAAATGATTTGCTGAAACTGTACAAACACAGAGTTTGGGATATGATAGATGATTTTGATGCTTTTAATTTGATATCTATACTAAGGATTGATAATAAACAGGCTGACAAATTGGCCGCTATTGGTGCTAAGTATGATATTCCAACAGAAATGAAGAATGTTCATACTCCTCTTTATGTTAAAATTGTTGTCAGACCATTAGTGCCAGACAATAATACAAGTTGGTAAGTCTTTGATAGTGATGAACAAATTGTTAATTTTCTGATGGAAGAAGCTGAGTTTGTTGCAGAAAATTAGCAGAAATGGCTGCAACAATATGATGACCAGATCTTGCAATTAAAGTCAAATAAGTTGCCTAAGGGTTTGGTAACCTTAGAGTTAATCTTTCACATTGATGATCAGGTTAGGAGTGTAGGAGTCCAGACAACACTGAGAGGGGGGGTGAATCAGTGTTGTAGTAATTTTCAAACATTTTACAACATTTTGCAAACTTTCTCTTATAGAACAGATGGAAAGGAATACATTAATGATTTGTTGAGTTTATATGCACAAGACTTACAATAACAGATGTAAACAAAACATGATCAAACCAATAATATGCACACACATAGAAGAAATCAAGACACAACCTTTTTACCAAGTGGAAAACCCTCAGGGGTAGAAAAACCACTCATGAAGTGCCTCACTGGCTTAACTGAAAAACATGCCTCACTGGCAATACAAATTGTCTCACTGACAAATATTAAGATCACACTGACCTATAAGCCTCACTGGCTAATACAATGCCTATTAACAAAACATCAATCTTTGTGTGCAAGACATGATTGCTGTTCAATCGGATTTGCACCATTGTATACAACCTTATACCTCCTATTTGATTTTCAAATCAAGACCATTTTCTTTTACTGTAAAGATGCTCCATATACAAATCTCTATAAACAATTTTCTCTGCAAATTATCTCTATTAATCTTTTATCAATCACTGCAATCAAAGCTTGATTCAATATTTCTTCTACTCTGCAAATTTGTCATTTGTATCATCAAATCATTAATCTATATGACCTTGACACACATTATATGTATTCAATCTCTCATAATCTGTGTTTTTCATCTATGTCTTCTTCATAAACCCACACACACTTCAATGTACCTGAAAAACCATTATATACAAATTCTGAATATCTTTTCATATTCCTTTCCTCTGTAAAAATTCATTGACCTTTCATATTCATTTCAATCTGAATATTTTGACTTCAATAAAAATCAGTGCCCTGTAAGAAAAAAAATCTCTTTTACTTGAATCATCTTCATATTTTCTTCAATGTCTTTTCATTTTCTTTTTCTCTGCAAACATCTCACAAAAATAATATCTGCATAAATCCATTCTTAAGAAGAAAATCTAATTTACAAAGTCTTATATTTCTCTTTCAAAAATTGATCCTCTTTTGAAGAAAAACATTCTGTATCTCTTTATATTCTCTGCAAAAAAATATTCTGTGAACACAAAAAAAATCTCCTTCAAAATTGATCATCTTCTGTGCAAAAATATCTTTAAATCATTTTGCATTTTTTATGTTCCATCTGCAAAAAAAACTCTCCTTAATGATCTTCTACAACGAGTGGAAAAATCCACAAAAACTGCCTTTTTCAAATATACTAAAATTAGCTTTTTAAAGCTTATCTTCTGAAGTTATAGCTATTATAACATACTCCTTCAACTACCACGAGGAAGATTAATATAGAATAAAATCATCTTAAAAAAGATGCTTAACAAAAAAATCAACAACTTTCCAAAAAAAACTTCTATCAACTACAGTTACCAACAGCTCTGTTTGCAGTGACGTTTGAATGACCGTCAAATATATCATATGGAAGTCGGGGCTTTTGTTTAAACATAGGCCATTGATTAATCCCTTCGCGCTCACTCCATTTTAAACATAAGCCTTTGATTTTAGTTTTGGCGCTCATGTTTGGTGAAGGTGAACCTGTGGCATCGGTGGCTAGGAAGGAGGGCCGGTCCACCCACGTTGCTTGATACCCTTAGTTGTGACTTAAGTCACCTATAACCTGCACTAACCGGTCACCAATGGAATAGACAAAAAGTGGCCGACGGGTTAGGATTCAAAAAAAACAGTCTAGAGATTTATTCTTTAAACATTACACCTTAACCATAATACTTGAGAAGAACATCAATAAGTGCACAAAGATGCACAAGTAGATATAGATAATTGATCACCAATCACCATTGAAGTAAGAAGATTTCTTTGTCTCAAGATATCTTAAAAAATCACTTGAAAATAATGATTAAACCAAACCACTAAAAACACTTAGTTGCATCATTCACTTCCACTAGATCATGATGTCATGTGAAGAACATCTTAGCTGTATACACCACTGAACACCTCTATAGGAAAATTGTAGAACTTATGACCAACTAACTTTTCTCAACTTTTGATATGAGAACAAGAATCCAAATTGAAGTTTAAACATGAAATCCCTCCTATTTTATTACTGCTAACATTATGAGCATTATCATGATGCATATAAAACACTAATCAACTTGCCAAGTAACCATCTCTAACTGAGGTAGATATGAAGCCCACCAAGCATCTGCATTCTGTATTTGACCCAAATGATCATCCTGTGAACAAACATGACAAAGAGCAAGTATATCTAGTAGTATCCATCCAACCTGAAACATCATAATAATAAACACCAAACACATCTTTAACAAATGTTAAACCATCTTATACCAATATGATGGTATTGTATTCAAGCAAGATCCCACTGTCCAAAAATGATTGTGAAGACAATCTTTGTAAATTGAGCAAACCATGAATCAAGATCATAGTTCATATTTTGTCTTGAGCACAACCTGACAACCAACCTTATGTCCTGATCTCTGAGATATTCTTCATGACCTCACATCTGATCTTAACAACCTGTTATGACCTTATTAGGCATGATGTGAACCTAAAGCACGAATAAATTCACAACATCAATATTGCAACAACTCAACATCCTGTGTGAAGAAATGATCAAACATAATAGACCAAATATGACATCTTTGATACTCCCGAGTATCTCTACTCTGATCCTTTTCTTATGAACTCACAATATTACATCACATGTCACTTTAACCAAGAAGAACATTATGTACACTTGAAGCTTCCTACCAAACCAACACACATCTTTGTGAACTGACCAAGCAATGAACAACTATCTCCTCCTGATGTCCTGCAACAACACACTTTTGACATCAATGACAATCTATCACTATCAAGGAGAGATAAAGATAGCTTATCTATGAAACAAGAGCATTATGATCCTATTGAGATATTCAAGGACAAGCTGCTTAAGCTTGGAAAAGTGTGCACAAAAGAGGAACAACAAACTTTTATTCAGCTGTGTCAAGAATTCAGTGATATATTTGCTTGGGAGTATGGAGATCTAAAGGCTTTTAACCCTGAGTTATCTCAACACACTATTGACTTGGAACCCAAGGCCAAACCAATTAGACAGAAACAGAGGCCATTAAATCCAAAGCTGGAAGTGCTCATGAAGATTGAATTAAACAAGATAATAGAAGGTAACATAATCTTTCCAATAAAGCATACATCTTGGGTTTCTAACTTAGTTCTTGTTAGAAAGAAGAATGGAAAAATTAGATTATGTGTTGATTTTCGTAACCTGAATAGAGCCTCTCTTAAGGACCACTACCCACTGCCCTCAATGGAGCAAATTCTACAAGTTGTCTCAGGGTCAGAAAGGTTCTCTTTATTGGATGGTTATTCAGGCTACAATCAGATTTTAGTGAAAGAGGAAGACCAGTACAAGCCTGCATTCACTACCAAGTGGGGCACAATGGTCTATAGGAAAATGTCATTTGGATTATCTAATGTAGGTGCAACATTCCAAAGAGCCATGTATATGGCTTTTCAAGGCCTCATAAATAAATTTGTACTTGTATATCTAGATGATGTAACTATGTTCTCAAAGAAGGCCGAAGATCATTTTAATCATCTAAGGCTGATTTTTGAGAGATGCAGAGAATTTGGGGTTTCACTCAACCCAAAAAAGAGTATATTTTCTGTACATGAAGGAAAGCTTTTAGGACATATAGTATCAAAGAATGAAATATTCATAGATCCTGAAAGGATTTTTGCAATCTTAGCATTACCACTTCTAGCCCATAAGAATTACAAAGCTTTCTTGGAAGAATCAACTTTCTAAGGAGGTTCATACCAAATATAGCAGCATTATTACAGCCCCTTACAGTCATGCTCAAGAAGAATATTCCTTTCTGTTGTACAAAGGAAGGTAAGAAAAGTTTTGAAGAAATAAAAGAGGCACTTATTGCTGCCCCAACACTAATTAATCCAAGTTTTGACAAGGATTTTATCCTGTATGCATTTGGTAGTGTTGATACAATTTCAACTATGCTTTGTCAATAAAATAAAGAAGGATTAGAGCAACCTGTGGCTTTCTTTAGCTAAATTCTTCATGACTATGAGGTGAGGTATTCATTTGTTTAGAAACATGTATTGGCTATCATAAGAATCCTTAAAAAGTTTAAACACATGCTTTCTAACAATAGAATACAACTAATGGTTGCCCATCCAACAATCAAGGAGTTCTTGCTTAGCAAGGATATAAATGACAAGAGGGCAGGATGGATAACAAAAGTTATGGAATATGATATTCAAATCAAGGTTACAAAGCTTGTCTGAGGTAAAGGATTGTGTGAGAAACTACCAGGGATTGAAGAGAACAACACTAAACCTGTATAAGAGACTAAGATAGTGCTACAAAATAGAGAACAAGTTTCTATTTCAGACCCACCTACAAGTTGGGTGCAGCAAATGGTTCATTATCTACATACTAGGGACTATCCTAAAGGTCTAGATGGATCAAAAAGAAGGTATTATAGACTACAACCCATAGCTTATGCTGTAATAGATGAAGTTTTGTATATAAGGGATTTTAATGGTGTTTTGTTAAAATGTGTAGAACCAGAACAAATTCAGAAAATTTTGGAAAAATTTCATGATGGACCTTCTAGAGGCCACTTTGCACCAAGAACAATAGCTCTAAAGATTATGAGAGTTGGTTATTATTAGCTAGAATTGTTTAAAGATGCACATGATTGGGTGAAGAAATGCAATAAATGTTTAGTGTTTGCAGGGAAACAGAAGCTTATAGCCTTGCCTCTGCATCCAATTCAAGTAGAACAACCATTTGGTAAGTGGGATTTGGACTTCATTGGTTCCATCAATCCACCTTCAAGTCAAGGACATAAATAGATACTAACTACAACAGATTACTTTAGAAAGTGGACTGAAGCAATTGCATTGAAGGAGGCAAATGGGACTTCTATTCTGAACTTCTACCAAGACTTAGTTTCCAAGTTTGGTACTCTTGATTCAATCATTTTTTATAATGCTTTAGTATTCATTGGTTTAAGAGTTTCTGATTGGTCTGTAAAAAATAATATATTTTTGAATACTTCGTCCAACTACTATCCTCAAGGTAATGGACGAGTTGAATCAACCAATAAGAACCTGATTAAGATAATTAATAAAATAGTTGATGATAATCAGAGATCTTGGCATGACAAGTTGAAATTAGCCCTTTGGGCTAATAGGATAACACCAAAGAGAGCTACAGGTCACTCACCTTATGTTCTAACTTATGGGAAAGAAGCTATATTGCCAATTTCGGTTGAGCTGCCAACTCTAAAGTTATATCAAGGAACTTGAATTGTTAGAAGAACAACCAATGGAGGTTAGACTTACATAGTTAATGGAGCTAGAAGAGACTAGAAAAGAAGCATTAAGAACCCTGGAGATACATCAAGCTCAAATGAAGAGGACCTTTGACAGAAAGGCAGTTCCAAGAATCTTTAAGGAAGGAGATCTAGTGTTCAAATGGGATGAGCTTAAAAACAAACCTGGTAAACACACCAAGTTTGATGCCATGTGGGATGGCCCATATATCATTACAGAATGCAAGCAACACAATGCATTTCATCTTGCAAAGTTAGATGGAGAGGTGTTGCCAATCCCTGTCAATGGGATTCACCTCAAACAATGTTACTAGAAGATGTAACTTTGCTGTAAATAAGTGCTTTTGTACATTTCATTTCATTTCAATTTTGTTTTATTTTCCAAGAAGTGCACTTGCACATTTTGCTACCCATGTCCTAAATAGGGTTATATTAGTTTAAATTTTAGTTTTGTTTTACTGCTGTAGTTTTCCATCAGTTTGAGTTGCAGAAGTTTTCAAGATTTAAGGCAAGAAAAGACTCATATGCCCAATGGATTTGCAAGGCTACTGGTTCTATTTTGTTTAGTAGGCAAACACCCCTGAGATGTTGCCAAAAATGTTACTAAATTATGTTTGCAACTTAATTTAGCAAGGCCTAGGCAGCAGTTGTTGGAAAAGGGGAAAAGAAAATTTTTATGTGCATGATCAATCAATCAAATGCATATTATCTTGACAAGAGAGCAATGAAGGATCACTTATTAGGATAATGTGATAGCTCAAGCTAGGCTATCAAACCATCTTGATAAGTGAATTTATCTAAAGACAAGAAAATAGACATTTAAGGAATGACAGGTATCTAACTGATTTCATCTTTCAATTATAATGTTATTAAATATTCAGTGCCACAATACAGTGCAAAAGGAAAGGTATTTTTTAAACTGTCATTTCATCATCATGTTTTAAACATGTGTTTTAAAGCAGTTTCAGTTGTTTTATGCTATGTATTTGATTCAGAAAGTAAAACATACATAAATCATTGCATAAAGTAAAATAACTGATTATATTCAAGAGAGTGTTTAAATATGTCCCACACAAGCCATGGGAATGACTAAACTGAGCCAATGCAACAAAGCATGCAAGCTATACATATGAAGATAAAGTAAAGAAAAGGAACATATGAGGAGAGTAATATCCATCATTGCCTTGAAGTGTTGGTGTTGATCCTCCTATTTGCAACTTGATCTTCATGTTTTCAACTTCCTGCCTCTGATCAAAATGATGAACCTGCAATGTTTGAAAGGTTTGGTTAGAGCTCAGGATATACAAACGCATCATATGCCTTATCAACAGATATATAAACTTGCAATCATAATACTACAATTGGATCATTATCAGACATATGCAAAGAATTAGATCATTAGATGAAAGCCAAATCATCATGAGAAAGAGCATTAAACGATCAAAGGTATATTTTATATGCTAACTTGTCTATTCACTGTGCAGGTATAGGAGAAATCATGTTGCTGATTCAATTCTTATGAAATAGCATGTGGAGGAAATGGGCTCCCAAAAGGGTTGAGCCCAACATGCTCAAAGTAATGTCATTAATGCAAAAATATTCAATTTGTAAACACTTTCTATCAAGGTGTCATCAAAAGAATGCATTTTGACAATAGACAGTTACCAGAACTAAGAAATGTTTAGTGAACTTGGAGCAATCATGAAGGAGTAGACCTTTGGTAGTAGACAGTTATCAAAATGAGCTATTCCCTAGCTTTAGTAACTGTTTAATATCAAAGTGAAACTTTAATTTGGCAGCCAAGAGAAAATGATAACCAAACATCATGGTATTACATCACACATATATTGCTACTATATCAAATGTATCAAGTGCAAGAGAAGAGAATAACTATATCATAGAACAACATGTGAGATAGTCATAAGTAACCCATTATGCCATCAAAAGAAATGGAGGATAATGGCCATGAAGACTCAAATACATCAAAAGGAGATCAAAAGATGAGTCAAGTGCATGATATATAGATGGAACAACAAAAAGAGAGACAAAAGAAGGGTGTAGTGTCCAAGAACAACAAAGGTATATTTACTTGTTCATCTACAGGAAAAGGCCTCTTCCTTGTTCACATACAACTGAGCCAAAATTAATATAAGTATGATCACATGCAAGAGGTACAGCCAAGATAAGTTGCAGCCAAGCAGAGAGATATGCCTTGTTCATATTCAACAGAAGTAGTCACTTAAGGTACAATTGGTGCTTCTTATTTTCTTTCTTTTGCCTTTAATCAATACATAAATGCATACACAGTATAGGTATAAGGTACCCAAGATCAAAAGATGTATACATGCACACGATGCTTAAAGGGAGTAGTAGGCTGGAGAAGGAACCACTATACTCTTTTAAAGATAATTGCTACTAAAAACCATTGAGTATGCAAGCTAAACTATAAAAGAGAGTCTTGAAGAGTAGGGTTTTATACACAATCATATTATGAAGTGAAGGACCAGAGCATTTAAAAGAAAGAGTCACAATGCTACAGTCAACAACTCTCACAAAAAAGAATCCCTTATAGCCTTGAAGAAGATGAAAGAAAAGGATGATACCACAATTGCAATTCTAAATTGGGGTTTTCATACATAATCAAAGAGAAAAGAGGAGTATGCAGTTTGTGTCAAAAGGAAAGTCAACAAAGATATCCAGTTTTCTCCAAGATAAGTATGCCATTTTGATGATAAGTCACTGCAACCCAGCTAGGGTTTTAAAAGCAAGGTAGATTTATATCATGCCGGAGGTAAAAGCAATAACCATAATGGAAGCAGATATTTCATTTTTGTAAAATTTTTGCATCATTTTCTCTTCACACAGAAAGGAAGAAAACAAGATACCATATATATATATGGGTTCTCAGGCCACAACCATATATGTAATCTTCATTACAAAATGTGAAAACCCTAAGCATGTTGCATAGAAAATGAATAGATACAGAGAGAAAGAAGGTACAGGAGCCATGAGAGTTTGTTAAGCTCAAAGATGATGAAATATGTCAGATATAAGATAAAATGTAACCATGTAAGCTTCCATGGGTTGAGTATTATTACAAAAACTGAAAGAAACTCATTTTGTGCAATTGTAGGCTGCGACCTTTAACAATGAAGAAGGTTTTTTCATAGCATAGTAAACCCACTTAGATTTTCAAAATAGCAAATTCATATATAGAATAATGGTGGGTTTTGAGTCTCTGCAAGCAAGAATACCCAGAAAATAAATAAATTTACAGTATATAGTCTTGGCCTTCACAAGAGTAACCCAGAAAGAAGCAAAAATGCAATACATGGCCGCGACTAAGGAGACCTTTGTTTCAAACAAGGTAAACCCACTTGGGTTTTGAAGTAGAATCTTGTATACAAAAGAAGTGTATAGATTTTGAGCCATGAAGACACAAAGAAATGGTTAAAGCCATGTACATGGCTGCGACCCTTCAACCTAGACAAGGTTTCAGTAATATTTTTTCATAGAATGCAAGAAAATGCCTTTCATTTTATAAACTTCCTGAGCTCATGTCAAACCTTATATCAATAGAGAAACACAAAGAAACCTAGCAAAGTGCAAAGAAGCCTTATGTTTCTCTCTGTCTAAGAAGAGACATTCATAGAGCCTTGGGTTTTTCATCCATTTTTGCCTTTCTTTCTCCTCAAACAAGCTTAGAGTCAAGCTTTCATGATGGCCCGACACAGAAAGATAAATGGAAGAGAGGAATTATAAAGTGCATCAGAAACAACCATATGGTCATGGACAAAAGGCCAATAAACCAGTGAATAAAATGAAAAACTAGCTCAGTTTTGACACAAAGGATACTTACCTTGCTATTTCCTATCAAAATCTCAGGAGAATCCATCAAAATCCCTTAGAAATAACAAAAAACCATGAGTTTTGCTTCAAACCTTAACAAGCATGGAGGTGGGTGTAGAGGAGCAACAGATAAAAGACAACTGCAAATGATATGCTTAGGGTTGCTTCTCACTTTTGGTCGAATGACCTAGATAGAATTTGATGTATTTTGACTCTTTTTCTTTCTAGAAATCATTGTTATCCATTTCCATCTCATGGTCAAAACTTATAATTATCACAACCTAATGATGCCACAGGGGCTTGTGAGGGCTTGTTTCTTTTTCTTTTTTATTTTTACAAAGTCAAAGCATAAATAATGATGCGAGGGTAAGGTTTATGCCTTATAATGCATAGGAGATCAAAAGGAGTTACAAGGTGTTTTATTATGTTGAAGGAAATAGTGCATGGTGAGATGATATTTTTGCAGGGATTGATAAGGTGCCTTAGATGTAAAAGAAATGATGCAAGGAAAGGGAGTCATAAGGTGTGTTTTGAATATGTAATGCATGTGTGTAATGCATGGGAGACAAGGTATAAAAGACTTTGAATTTTGAAAAAAAGTGAAAATATACATCATGTATAAAGGAGTTATAAGGATCAAAACAAATGTGTATAGCCGTGAAAATGTATGATGGATATTTTTTAGAAGAGATCCTGATTGTGCATGGGAGACATAAGGGTGGAATTTAGATAAGTCAAAGAGAGTTTTTTTGCATGTATAATGTAATTGCACATTGAGACCAAAAAGGATATGTAAGGAGTTTTATTATGCTTTTGCATGAGTTAGAGATAAATAAACAAATGTAAATAAATAATAAAGTAATGAGCTATAAATTACTTTATTGTTTATCATAGAAATGCAAAGATAGTGAAAATAGACAAGTCTAAAATAAATAATAAAGTAAATCATGTTTATTATTTATTTTTACTTTGTTTACACATGCCCAAATCATGCAAAATCAGGAGATGGAGTTAACTAAGGTTCTTTAGAGTTCTTTGCATGGTTTTTTGGTCAAAATTGGATAGTATGGTCCACTTCTTGGTCAAGCTAATAGAGAGGGACAGTTTGGAGCTATTTTAGCCCAAATTTGATAAGTTATAGCCCTTATTTTTAGGGATTTTCCCGTTTGCTCATGGATCAGTCTTGTGGCGATATTTTTGATGCTGAGTTGAACTGCATGCCTTTTCCATGAACTTGAGGGTTCATTATTACATATTGTAAGAAAAAATTATATTTTTCTAGTTCCCGCCTTTTGCTCTCTTACACATTGCAAAGAGAAAGTGTTTTGTAACTCAACTTTTGTAGATTAATACATTACAATAGGTTATATGTTTTATTCTTTGTCAGTTTTATACAAGTATTCCTTTATTTTTAAGTAGAATCAAGTGTCTACCTTCTAATTTGTGTTGTCTTTATGAATGATTTGATGAGATTTTATTGTGTTTAATATCAAAACCTTTAAAATCATTGTCTCATTTGTACTTGCATGTATTGAATAGCAATAAAAATCACAGGTCTTAGGTTGTGCAATTGGAATAGTTTTTCTTTCATGCTGTGAGAACCCTATTTTCCTCCAAGAAGAAAGTTATTTCCAGCCTCCCCTAGAAACATTTTTGTGATCATATTGCCAAAGTAAGTTGTGTGGATAGATTTTTTCTAAAATTTATTGTGAGTTAGAGTTGCAGTTTTTCATCAAATTAGGTGCATCACCACACTTTTAAGTTACAATTTTAGTGCTTTTAGTAGGTCTTTCCACCCTTTTCCTACAAAGTGATTAACCCATTTAAATTTTATGAGGGAACCAACCCATAATCTAGAGGTTCAAGCTCACCATAAGTCACCCACAGCTTGAGTTTGATCCCATGTTATATAGGATTACTAAGCTTCATAGTTTTGCATAACGGGTGTAATCCTACATGATAAAAAATACAATTTAAATGATGAAAAGGTGTAATTAATCCACATAATTACAATATCACAAATAAAAAGATAAGTCTTGTAAATAAGATTCAATAAAGTCAATAAATATTCTCAAAAGAAAAATGTCATAATTAAGAATCGATAAGAATCATTAAATCTTGCAAAAGATAATCTCATCAATATAAATCAAATAAAGTCATTAAATCCTACAATTTGCGTGGTCATCCCAGGTAAAAGCACTATAAAATCATATACAAGTCCATTGACATTCATGCCATAATACATCCAAAAACAAGTTACAATGACCATGTACAACAAGAATAAATAAATCAATATGCTCATCAGTCACATGAACCAAGTGGTCCTCCACCTGTGAGCCGAGAGATGGGAACATGGCCTAGGTGCTTTTCCACCCAACCATGAAGCAATTACACTTCCCCGGATCCCCTCATAAAAATGAAGGAAACCCAGCCCTGCACAAAATGTCTAGCTACCTGGAGCAATTGGGAGGTGGGAACTCCCGATGCAACCTGATGCCTTAATGTGCAATTCTAAATAATGAAATATAGATTGTCTTACAACATGATGTGGCAGAGATATATATAAATAAGTTTTCTAGACAAAATAAACATATGTTTCAATGTCAGCTCATTTAGATCTAAACCTTTAAACATAGTAACCTGGTTCAATTCTTGAAAAGAGGAAAAGCCATCTCTGATAATCCACATTTGACATCCTTGCCTAGAAAGTAACCCAAACACATTCCTAAATAAAAATCTACCTTCATTCCCCAAATAAACAAGTAAATAAATAAATAAATAAATCAATGAATAAATAAAATAAATAAATCCAAAATCATCTATGACCATTTCTAATTCCTTTCCCATGCATCAATCATGAAACACCTTTCAAGCAATAATCCATCATTTGTTCATACAATTGCATCCATAAAACTATTAAATTGGTTTCATTTCCTAGTTCATAATTCATTCTATTTCCATAATATGTATCGAGTTTTCTAAATCATTCTAATCGAGTATGCTAATTCTTTTCAAGAAGTTTTAATAAGATAAATGATATTTACATCTTACAATTTACTCCATCATACTAACATATAAGAAAGATAATTTAAACATTTAATCTATTTATTCAAATATTCATAAATTAATAGGTATAACTTAACAATCTTATTGTTGCATCTATGACAATAGCTGAGGAAACTCAGTAATAGACTTACTGTCACACTAGTGACATGATCTACAGAAGGATACAAACAAGTTACTTTCACAGCTGTGACAGGATCTATAGAAAGGTTTGATTTCACAAGGAAGTTATTGTCTAACTTGCGACAGTAGTTAAACATGTCTGAAATAACATTAAGACAATTAAACATAGCTACAACAGGAACTTTGAATCAAAATAAAAGGGTATAAAACTTATTGTTGTATGTAGTTTAGAATTAATTTGTAATGACAAAAGCTCTGAACAGATCTAAAACTGGTGGACATGTTACTTGGAATAGGTCTGATTTACACAGAATCATAAGAACATGCACCTAATTGCCCAAGGTTATGAAGGAAAACAAAGGTATAAACCCTAATAGATTGCAATCTTAAAAATTAGTTGGTGAAGTCAAGAATAACAAGATAATGGATAAGAACAATAAGTCGAATCAACTACACGCATCGTTGGTTAAAGGAAAATAGGTAGGATGTTTTAGATCTAAAAAAGACATCAAAACAACAGGTCATTCCTCCTTCTAGTGCTTATGAAGAGTATAAAACACATGCTTGGTATTATTTCAGTAATTCAGGAACAAAATACAATTTCAAGAACCTATTTGCAAGTGAGGAAAAATAACAGATTGACCACAAGTTAAAGAAGATGGATAAAAGTGATAATAGAGACAAAAGAGCCAGCACCATGAATGGGTTAAAGCAAGACATTTAGTCCAGGTCAAACATAGTCAAGATAAATCAACTTCAGGTCATAATTTTCTATGAATTAAGTAGTCATAACAATCATTATTATATGCAAGCATAAAAGGGAAAATACCCGATGTTCTGAGCTGTAAAGAAGAAGAAGATTCTGCCTAGGTCGTTCACTTCTGCTACCTTTTGATTGTAGCATTCCAAGTTCCAATCACTTGAAGATGCTCAGAAAATACCGATGAAATTTCTCTACCTACTGCCCAAATCATGTGTCCAATCTCCTACCATTATTCTTTTATAAAAACCCTCTAAACTTAATTTTTTTTTGGTGTTTATTATTTTTGGCTTGACTGCTTTTGATAACTATAGATTTACCTTTGTTTACATGGGAAATTCTCCCAATTTTATTTGAAGAACTAAAGGATAAAATAGCTTTATTATTATTACTGTCATTTGCATGACAGTAAGTTGTTTTTAATTCTCTTTATTTAAATTTCCAAATATAATAGCATTATTAATATACTTTATTTATTTTTAATAACACATAAACATGTTAAATTAATCAAGAGGTATTTAAATAATAATTAAAATAATATATAAAATGTCACTTAAATATTATTGTTTAAATCTAATTTAGATATTGTCTTCCAGACATCTATTCTCATTTAAATAGAAAACATTTATTATTATTTATTTAATATATATTTAAAATTCAATCATATATATTCACTATCTAAAAATACAATACACCATTTAAAATATAATTTGAAAAGACATAATTCTTATAATCAAATCATGTATTTGAAAAGGATTTTCCTAACAATTAAAAGCACCATATTTTCTAAGCATCTAAACAACAATAACCTTTATTATCCACACAATTAATGCATAATTAAACCATTCAAAATGCAATATGAGACTATGTGAGTGTGTGATTGCATCGGAGTTAACCATCCCAAACAGTTCTTGCCAAGTGGCTAGAACACCTCTACCTCAACCATGTTCTCTGTCGCAAGTATGAGGTTAACCAGTGTTGTCATTGATGTCAACATACTCATATTGCATTGATAAGAAGGATTGGATCAGCTGTGTGTTGAGGATATTGAGAAAATTAGTTTCCATCAAGAACAGTGAAGAATAGTGATGAGAAGGCAAAAGTATTCAATAGGTTGAGGATCAGAGGATGCGGATTAAAGAGTTTGTAGATATGAGTCTTGAGATGTTCCAGTTAAGATTTCAAAGGTCCGCATAAAGATCTGAAGAAGTTATGATTGATCAAGTAGAACTAGTTCCGGTAGATGCTCTGGAGTGACAGAGTGTTACAAAAAGGTCTAGTGAGATCCGAAAGTGCATTGTCCTATTTTGCAGATTGGAAGGAGTATTTGGGATGTCCTTGTGATGTGCTATCTCGATTTGTACATAGTTTGAAGGTCCGGAAGAATCTACTTCTTTGTGACAGTCATGACAAATTATGTTCTTGAGGCACCGGAGGCAGGAGAGAAGAGATTCTAGCAAGTAGAGGAAGTGTGGATGTACCTGGTCATTTAGGCAAGCCTGTGAAGGTTCTTGGATCATATTGAGGTTGTGTTGTTAGTCCGCATCAGTGTTAGAGCCTAGAATTGAAGATATACTTCAAGATGAAGATGTTCTTGTTCAAGCCGGCTGACCGGATGAGTTATTTATCTTGCGAATGTTCTTGTGGATGATTGCTGACTTAGATGATTGTTCCTAAGTAGATGCCTTGTATAAATAAAGGTTTGTGAATTCATTTTGAAGTGTGGATTGTGGTGATGAGAGTGATATAGTGAAGAGAAGTGCGAAAGGCAGAGTAGGCGTATTTGGGCTTAAATGGAACTGATCCAGGCATGGTAAAGATGTCAATCTCTAGTTCAAGTTTGTAATACTTGTTATCTTGTAGACAGTGTGCCTCTTTGTGAGCAGTGTGCTTGGGCAGTGAGCCCTAATTGGCATGTGCCATCCATTTTTCTTATTCTTCTAACAGAGAATAATCCTTGGGTTAATCACCCCATGGTTTTTCCCTTAACCGGGTTTTCCACGTCAAAATCTTGGTGTTTCATGTGTTGATGTGTATCTACTCTGGTGTTTATGTCTTATGCTTCCATGAATGATTAATTGCTATGCTATTGATTAACAAAGTGGATTTAAGTGTTTGAATTGAAAGTGATTAAGGATAACTGATTCACCCCCCCTCTCAGTTATCAACAATTGGTATCAGAGCTAGGTTCCTTTAAAAGGAGCTTAACCACTTGAGGAGATCCAGGATGTAGTCATACAAAAAAGACAATCCGAAGTTTGACGGAACCAACTTCACTCTTTGGAAAGGCCACATGAAATGTCACTTGGAGTGTATGGGAAAAGCATACTTGTCAATGGTCACAAAACCATATGTACCTCCACAGGGTGGTCTGACAACTCTAAATGAAATCACATATGCTAAAAATAATCTGCAGACCAAAGAAGCTCTTCTAAGCGCATTAACTGACTCAGAGCTCTCAAATATTATTGACCTTCCAACTACCTATGAGATCTGGATTAAACTGGAACTTCTGTATGGAGATGAGTTTGTTAAGAGTGCAAGGTTACAGAGTCTCAAAGGGAAATTTGAAAGATTGAAGATGAGAGATGATGAAAATATACTACCTTTATGCCAAGAGTAAATGAGTTGGTGTGTGGAATTAGGAATGCTAGTGGAGTTTTGGATGAAAATGAGATAGTTTGCAAAATTCTCAGATCCCTTCCTGCTACCTACAAAATCAAGGTTGCTGCCATTGATGAATTCAGAGCTCATACAATTGTCACAAGAGACCAATTGGCTAGAAAACTAGGTGCATTTGAAATGACCAAGTTTGGAGATGATCCCCCCAAGACTGAATCTGCATTCAAAGCTAGTGCCTATGTGAAAGGCAAACAAAGATTTGATCCAGGAGAAAACTCTTCAAGGAAGCTGTCATGGTATGATCAAGCAAGGAAAGACATGGAAGAGGAAGAAGCAAAAATAGCCCAACTTGAAGCCCTCATTGCAAAAAGACTGCCAAGAGGATCTGGTAAGTATGAAGGAAAATTACCTTTTAAATGCTTCAACTGCAATAAGATTGGTAACTTTGCATCAAGATGTCCGGAAAGATCTACAAGGTCAAACTCTAACAGACAAAGGTTCCAAAAGAATTGTTATCATGTTCATGAAGAAGCTGATAATGAAGGAGTAACAGATGATGAATCAGAGATAGGAGACAAATCCAAAATGAATGGGTGTTTATTGCCATCAAGGAAGAAGATCTAATATCTATCAATCATAAGGTGGTAGAAAGAGTTTTGGCTGCCCAAGTTGAAGAAAAGGATGATTGGGTTATTGACAGTGGATGCTCTCACCATATGATAGGTGACAAGAACAAGTTCTTAGATTTGGAAAGGTATGAAGGAGGAATGGTAAAGTTTGGTGACAATTTTGCTGGTAGAATCAGAGGTAGGGGAACTATCTCTTTTGATGGAAAGAATAAAACCGGTAATGTACTGTATGTTGAAGGATTGAAGCACAATCTTCTCAGTGTTGGTCAGTTGGTGGACAAAGGCTATGATCTCTGGTTCAAGAATGGAAGATGCAGGATCTTTGAAAGCTTCGAAACTAAGATTGCATCCGGTACTCAAACTAAAGGTAATATCTTCCATCTAGTTAGCACTAATAAAAGTTTTCTGTTTGTTCAAGTTGATCAGAGTTGGTTATGGCATAGAAGGATGTGTCATGTAAATTTTGATAACATCATCAAGATAAGCAATATTCAGGCTGTAAGAGATCTTCCAAAGTTGGTAAAACCTACAAATAGTATGTGCAAAGAATGTCAGTTAGGTAAATAGAGCAGAGTTTCATTCAAAAGCAAAGATCAGTCCTCTACCGGATTATTGGAGTTAGTTTATACTGATCTATGTGGTTCGACAAGAATCAAGAGTATGCAAGGTGATAGATATTTCATGTTACTGATTGATGATCATTCCCGGATGATGTGGGTTACCTTTCTGAAAGAGAAATCAGAAGCTTTTGAGAAGTTCAAAATCTTCAAGGCTATGGTAGAGAATCAAACTAGATTGAAATTGACATGTCTAAGGTCTGATAGAGGTGGTGAATTCACATCCGGTGAATTCATAGACTTTTGTGAGAAGCATGGTATAAAGAGACAATTGTCTGCTCCTAGGACTCCACAGCAAAATAGAGTAGTTGAGAGAAAGAATCAGACCATCTAGGAAGCCTCCAGGACAATGATGATGGAAGCAAATGTTCCTTAGATGTTTTGGAAAGAAGCTGTCAGCATTGCAGTCTACACTCTCAATCGAGTTCAAATCAGAAGCAATACCGGTAAGACTCCTTATGAACTTTGGTTTGGCATCACTCCTACTGTGAGATATTTCAGAGTATTTGGTAACAAGTGTTACATTAAAAGAGATGAAGATCTAGGAAAGTTTGATGCTAGAAGTGATGAAGGAATTTTCTTGGGTTACTCCACTCAAAGCAAAACATACCGGTGTTACAATAAGAGACTGAGAAAGATGATAGAAAGTACAAATGTGAAGGTTGATGAAGGTATTGAGAAGCCCTCAAGATTTTATGAGTTTGATGAAGATGATCAGAATGATGTTCTGGTTCAAGGAGATCCATCCTCTCATGAAAGTCAGATTCAGACTGATCCAGTAAATTAGGAAGAAGAGACAGGTCTGAATGAGCATGATCAAGAAGCAGAAGTGCAAGAAACTCCCAAAGTTCCAAGGTATGTAAGACTTAACCACTCTGAAGATCAGATCATAGGTGACAAAAGAAAAGGTGTGCAAACTAGAAGGAATGTTGCTCAAAATTCAGATGAATGTTATCTGATTTCAAAGATTGAACCTAAGACAATAAATGAAGCATGCAATGATGAAAATTAGACAAAAGCAATGGAAGAAGAATTAATGCAAATTGAGAAAAATCACACTTGGGATCTTGTTTCCAGACCTAGAAACAAGAATGTGATTGGAACCAAATGGGTCTTCGAGAACAAACTAAATGAAGTTGGTGAAGTAATCAGAAATAAGGCCAGATTAGTCTGCAAAGGCTACTCTCAAATAGAAGGGATTGATTTTGAGGAAACCTTTGCTTCGGTGGCAAGAATTGAAGCAATCAGACTATTTCTTGCATTTTCTACCTTCAAAGATTTCAAAGTGTATCAGATGGATGTCAAATCTACTTTCCTGAATGGTGATCTAGAAGAAGAGGTGTACATTGAACACTTGGATGGATTTCAGTTATTTGAGCATGGTGATATGGTTTGCAAACTAAAGAAGGTACTGTATGGTCTAAAGCAAGCCCCAAGAGCATGGTATGAGAGGTTGGACAAACATCTTTTGAAGATTGTTTTCAACAAAGGTACTGCTGATAGTAACCTATATTTCAAAATTGATCATGAAAACATCTTGATTGTTGAAGTATTTGTTGATGGTATCATCTTTGGAGGAAAAGTCAGTATGTGTAAAACCTTTGCAAACCAAATGAAAAGTGAGTTTGGAATGTCAATGCTCAGTGAAATGAATTTCTTCTTGGGTCTGCAAATTACTCAGACAGAGAAAGGAATCTTTATCTCTTAGACCAAGTATGTGAAAGAACTATTGAAGAAATTTGGAATGGAAGATTCAAAGCCAATGAACACTCCTATGGCTACTGGATGTAAGTTGAGCAAAGATGATGACTCTCCTAAGACAGATCAGACAAAGTACAGATCAATGATTGGTGGATTACTATATCTCACTCAGACTAGCCCAGATATAATGCAGGCTGTTAGTCTTGTGGCGAGATTCCAGGCTGATCCCAGAGAATCTCATGTCATGGCAATCAAAAGAATTTTTAGGTACTTGAAAGGAACAGTTGAGTATGGCCTATGGTATCCTAGAGATCATGACTTTTCTCTTCATGCATATACAGATGTAGATTGGGCAGGAGATGTGGATGATAGGAAGAGTACAAGTGGAGGAGCATTCCTTTTGGGAAAAAGGTTGGTTTCTTGGCTAAGCAAGAAATAAGAAACAATATCACTGTCTACAACAGAAGCAGAATACATTGCAGCAACAGGTAGTTGCACTCAACTTTTATGGATGAAGCAAATGCTAAGAGATATTCAAGTAGAATATGAGGAGCCTATCACAATTTTTTGTGATAATTCAAGTGCAATAAATATTTCTAAGAATTTAGTATTGCATTCTAAGACCAGGCATATATCTATCAAATTTCACTTTTTGAGAGAACAAGTGAACTTGGGTGAAGTCAGATTGGAGTATGTGCCCTCCAAGGATCAGCTTGCAGATATTTTTACTAAACCTCTTCCCAAAGAATCTTTTGAGTATCTCAGGGAGAAGCTAGGGGTCATTGCCCCTCCGGTGATGAACTAGGATGGACTGATGTGCATTAGTTCGGTGGATATCACAATCATATCTTGTGATCCAGATTGATGATGGGCAGCTGCTACTAAGGGGGAGCAGCTGGAATGATTCTGATGTGTTAGAATTGCAAGTATGAGCCCTTTTCCATTGATGTCAAAGGGGGAGAGAAGACATGTGAAAAACAAGTGGTTCATGATCAAATGGGGAGCAGGAAAGAAAGAGAAGACATGTGAAGAGTTATTACTGATAGGGGGAGCTGTGATAGAAAGGAGAAGTTCTTGTCTTAATGGTTTTTCACATCATATGTTGCCATCAATGACAAAGGGGGAGATTATTGCAAGTATGAGGTTAACCAATGTTATCATTGATGTCAGCATACTCATATTGCATTGATAAGAAGGATTGGATGAGTTGTGTGCTGAGGATATTAAGAAAATTAGTTTCCATCAAGAACAGTGAAGAATAGTGATGAGAAGAAGGCAAAAGTATTCAATAGGTTGAGGATCAGAGGATGTGGATTAAAGGGTTTGTAGAAATGAGTCTTGAGATGTTCCAGTTAAGATTTCAGAGGTCCACATAAAGATCTGAAGAATTTATGATCGATCAAGTAGAACCGGTTCTGGGAGATGCTTCGAAGTGACAGAGTGTTACAAAAAGGTCCGGTGAGATCCGGAAGTGCATTGTCCTATTCTGCGGATTGGAAGGAGTGTTTGGAATGTCCTTGTGATGTGTTATCTTGATTTGTACATAGTTTGAAGGTCCAGAAGAATCTACTCCTTTGTGACAGTCATGACAAACTATGTTATTGAGGCACCAGAGGCAGGAGAGAAGAGATTCTAGCAAGTAGAGGAAGTGCGGATGTACCTAGTCATTCAGGCAAGCCTGTGAAGGTTCTTGGATCATGTTGAGGTTGTGTTGTCATTTTGCATCAGTGTTAGAGCCCAGAATTGAAGATATACTTCTGGATGAAGATGTTCTTGTTTAGGCCAGCCGACCAGATGAGTTATTTATCTTGTGAATGTTCTTGTGGATGATTGCTGACTTAGATGATTGTTCCTAAGTCAATGCCTTGTATAAATAAAGGTTTGTGAATTCATTTCGAAGTGTGGATTGTGGTGATGAGAGTGATATAGCGAAGAGAAGTATGAAAGGTAGAGCAGGCGTATTTGGGCTTAAATGGAACTGATCCAGGCATGGTAAAGATGTCAATCTCCAGTTCAAGTTTCTCATACTTGTTATCTTGTAGATAGTGTGTCTCTTGTAGGCAGTGTGCCTCTTTGTGAGAAGTGTGCTTGGGTAGTGAGCCCTAATTGGCATGTGCCATCCACTTTTTCTTATTCTTCTAATAGAGAATAATCCTTGGGTTAATCACCCCATGGTTTTTCCCTTAACTGGGTTTTCCACATCAAAATCTTGGTGTTTCATGTGTTGATGTGTATCTTCTCTGGTGTTTATGTCTTATGCTTCCATGAATGATTAATTGCTATGCTATTGATTAACAAAGTGGATTTAAGTGTTTGAATTGAAAGTGAATTAAGGATAACTGATTCAGCCCCTCTTAGTTATCAACAGTTCTCATCTTTGATGAGTACCTGCATTCATTCGCACTCAAATCAACGTCAATAGGTTAGTTCCTAGAAACATAGCCGAAGAAAAATATCATAATTATATCGATAATATTTAATATTTAATCAAATTTCTAATTTATGTAAATATAACATCATGATAATTACCTTCTAACATGTGGAACTTACTCAAAGTAAAACAATCATGGTAAATGTTCACTAATCTAGAATAATAATATAGTCCATAAAAATGAGACGTGACATCCTACCCCACTAGGAAGAGACATCGTCCTGATGTCTTATTACACACCAAAATAATAATTTATTAATCCACCACTAGCAATGTATCAAAGTATCTTAAAACATTAGTAATAACTCAAAGTATCATTAAGGTATCATCAATCCTAACAAAGCATATTAATGTCCTTTTACATTCTCCCATGTGGCACCATCCACCAAACTATTGGTCCTACTTGACCTTATACAAAACAATATCTCAATTTCACACTTAACATTGCATCCATCAAATAAATCCAAGCATAATCAATCAATCAATTCACATGGCACAACTACCAATTCAATGTATATAATCCCTCACATGGTACAATTACCACTCAATTAAATTTATTCTAGCATAAGAGTAACAATCACATCTTTAATGCACACCAAGAAGGCATAAATCAATTCATCATAGACATGAATCAATCACCATAATACACATGCAATCACATGGTAACACAATATAATATCAAAAGATCAATCCTCCCAAACAAACATTGGTTGAGATCTCCAACAACAAGACAGAAACTCCAAAGGTACACCACTAGGTCATATCCAATCATTGTGCAAACAATTTCTCTAAAACTATACCAATTTTATCATTCCTATCAATGGAATCCATTTCCTCTTTCATTACTTATAACCAAATTTTATCTTCAACTTGATTTATAAATCAAATTTTTTGGGAAAACTCTTCCTTGTATTCTTTGTGCTTCTGCACAATGCTAAAACAATTCAACTTCTTCAATTTCTTTCTATTCTATGCACTTGGCTATTCACTATATTTGGTTGTTTTGTTTCTATTGTTCAATCCTTTTCCTTTTTCTTTTGCCAATACATTTATCCAACCACAACTCATTTTTAAACAACTTGTCATAGATTCATTTTTTTCCAACTCTTTATTCCAACATGTCTTTTCACTATGATTTTTCCAAATGTCAAATTTTTGCAATGAGGTAAATTTCAACAATTTTCTCTTCTATGTCATTCTCTATCACAATGGGAACAATGTAAAATGTCCTTTTCTTGAAATGAATTCTTAGTACTGGCCAAAACATTTGTCTTTTCTTTTCCTTCACCTCGATACCTGAGACTTTATATATAGTCCCCACAATTGACTCAATGGGCTCTTTGATTCCTTGCCCATGCTTACCCAAACCTTCGCCTTTATAACCAATTTTCTTCAAGATTTTTGAACCAACATTATCATAAAAAAAACTAGCTATGATAGCAGATTCATCATCATTTTCATCCTTACATTCTTCAGCAATAAGAAACTTTAGCAACTACCAAGTGATTGATAAAAAAAGAACACAAATCATCTATGTCATATAAGACTTCACAAAATGACGGTTTGATTTCCAACATTCATTTTCTTTTTGGCATGTTGCAAACAATTATTTTAACTCATCATTTTGGTCTTTCTAATTGAATTTTCTCCTTCTAGGTTCTTCAACTTTTCTTGCAATTATTCATTCCTTAAACAACTTCAACTCTTCTTTCACCAATTCTTTTTCCAAAAGGTCATTTTCACAAAACTTTTCATACTTTTCCTTTCCTAACTCCTTTATTCTTTCCATATATTCTATATTACTCCTTTTTAACATTCATCAATTCTTTATTAACTTTTTTCCAATTCTTCTATCAAAATTTCCTTCAAAATTTCAACTTACTTCAAGTGATCCAAAGTGACACCTAAAATCCAATCCAGAACTTCCTCAACACTTCAACAATGTTAATACATCTAACAACAATTAATGAACTCAATCTACCGAAGCTCTTAGTAATACACTCGCTACGAAACAATATATTATTCACATCCTACTCCCTTACACAACCTATCAGAGGCCCATCATGGACATGATAGAAAACATAACATGATACATGACCAACAGTTTTAAAACATTCAAGCATAACCACCAATAATAAATAAATAAATAAATTCTGAAGAGTAGTAAAATTCAATTCCAACAATAAGGTATAAAATGAACTCAATTTCAACAGTAAATCAAACATGACCATCAAGGTTACAAGATAAGTAAATATCAAATTTTGATGGCTATACTTTTTCATAAATAAGAATAAAATTTTTCAATGTTGGTTTTTACAACGTTTAGAGAAATTATCAAACTCAAAGAGATAAATATCAAATTCAAAAGTTTTCACATTACATGAACTAGATGTGACTAATTCTAGCCACTAGAGAGGAAGTACGATGCTACACTATGCCAAGATCCAAATTGGGGTGAGTTAAGAGAACACACTCAATCATGCAAGCAACCTAGTCCACTAAGGTTCCAAACACCTCTATATCCTAAGATCATTTATACACAACATCACTCAAGATACCTAGCAACAAAGATTACATTCTGATCCAGGAAATCACAATCAAACTGAAGAATGCTTGACCCAACCTGGTGCATCCTGTTGTGCCTTGTACACACGCCCCATTTCATCAAATGGAGGCCCCCCTTCTTTTAAATGAATTTTGTCTTAGAGTGTCACCTTCATCCTATTTGGTTCCTGAGGTGTTCAATGATGTATAATCAAGTGATCCACCCAAGTCATAAGTTTCTTAAGTCTTGAAATTTTTGAGTTAAATGGCCTTCAAACATTAGGAAATCAAGTCTTTAAGCCTTAGCGCTAAAACTTCCATTCACTAACTTTGTGCTAAATCCAATTGTCACTGACCTCAGTGCTAGAAATGCCCTTCGCTGACTCAGTGCTAGATTTACTTGCCTCTGACCTAGAGCTAAAATTGCCTGTCACAGACTTAGTGCTAGATTCGCCCATCATTAAGCTCAACTAAAACTACTTGTTGTTGTCTTGTGCTAAAATGATACTTCCCTGACTTAGGTCAGATGACCCCAAAAGTCGCACATGTCCGAAGAACCTCAAATCAATGTAAAACCCTAAAATTGATTTATGTGAAATGCGCGCCGATTTGACAGGAGGTACATGGGCATTAATGGAAGATTAAGTGGGAGTGTACAAAATGTTTTGGGTCCATTTTTTAGCTCATTTTATGCACAAACAAATCTTTTAAGAGCTCTGTGAATTCATCAGTGATAGATAATGGATTTGGAGTGAAGAGGAGTTTGATCTAGGGCACGTTTGAGTGATTTTTCACTTTTGCAGCCACACTTAAGAACTAGGTCAGGCATTTCTCATTTTACCATTTCAGGTTTTGGGTTTTATTTTTGATTCAATTATCAATTCTTGCTAAGGTTTTTAAAGCTTTATGTCTATAAGTTTATTTGTTCAAGTAGTAGTCAAGTTTTAGTATGGGTTTTTACTGTGTAGATGATTGAATTGTTTGAAAAGAAATCCTTGGACTAAACCCTAGGGCACAATAAATAAGAGCAGAAAATGGTAAATCTTGTTGCACTAAAATGTATTTGCCCACACCTGAGAATTGTTCACAAATTTAACAAAACCCCTTGAAGACTCAATGGACTTTTTCGACTGGTTCCATTCGCACTAAAAATAACACTGACAGACCCTTTGAAATGATGAATAACTTTAGGTTAGTTGACATTTGAAGAATCCTCTACCAACCAAAGGCTTTTTACCCTTTGTGCTAGAATCATTCTTCATGAACTTTGCGTTAAAAGCGCTCTCAACCGACCTAAAAATAAACCCAAGGAAGCGAAGTCAGTCGGTTACCTCTAAAAATCCCGCCAGAACTAAAAATTCAACTCAGAGCTAAAATCCTAAGTTGTCGACCTTGCGTGAAAACCTGTCTCCACTAACTTTAGTTGGGCACCATCAATTATCCTGCTAAGTTAGTAGCGTCCAAAATCCCCACAGATGTATAACCTTGGGTCTAGCGCTAAATTGTTAATCCATTGACTTGCGCAAAAACACTCCTTCACCAACTGTTGTCAGTCACCTTCCAAATTCGCGCTTGTCGGTCATAGTTAAACTCACGCCAAAATGCACAAATAAAAGACTTTTACCTTTAGCATTGAAAATGGATAACATGGACTTGCACCAATTTAACCATCAACCGACCTCTGTGAAATCATTAAAGTCAGACAAACCCAAATTCTGTACTGGTCGGATGAAGTTGAAGGTTGTGCCAAACTTAACACTTGAATGTTTTAGCTATTGCACCAAAAAATGCCTCCACCAACTTTGGTTAGTAAACCCCAAAATGGGCACGAAGTCAGACAAAGATAAAATCAATGCTTTGATTATAAACAAGTTCGAGACCCCTGAAACCCATGCAAATTGGTCTCAAAACTATTTTTCATGAAATTTCCTAAGGCAAAAGGTCTGTTTGATCAAAATGAATATTGCATAGGTAAAATTGAGATGTTTTGCATGATTTCATTTGATTTTTTAAGCAATCTAACATTTATTACACGACTTAAAGTCTAATTTTTATGTTGTCTTTACTGTTTAAGTTATGTAATGAATTTCACTAAATGATGAGATCTATAATCTTGGATTTGGACATTCAGAATATAGAAAGGAATTTGAAGAAATGTTTCATGAAGGTAGAAATTGACTTAGGAGCATGAAACAAGTAACTTATAGCTAAATCATTAAGACATAGGAATCAAAATCCTCAAGACAACCTTGACTTATTAGGTCTAGTTATGCAGGTTAAATGACTATCCGACCCAAAACATGAAGTAATAATTCAAAGGGATTCCTCTCATATCTAAGATAGCCTCTGCATGGCCAAACATAGGAGATACAGACCTAGGTCATATCCACCTAGAAGACTTCAGACTCAGGGTGTTTGGACCTAATCCTACACCATTGGCCAGGAAGATAAGAGACAATGGAATTGTAGAAGCAGCTACCTTCGCAACCTCTATACAATGTGCACAGCTCATAGTGAAATGTGCAGAATGATATGATCCCCTGACCAGAACCATTCAGACTACCAATGGGGAGATTCTAGTAGATTTAAGCTCACTCTCCTTGGCAAAAATCTTCGGCATACCAGTTTACCCTGTGTTATCAATACCAGACAAAAAGGACTCAGAGGAAACTTACAAGAAGGGTATTGAGAAATGTAAAAAGAAAATCAATGATGGATGGATGAAACATAAAAGGTCTACAATCATCAAGCTTCCTCATACACTCTATAGGAGTGGTTTTCATAGTGAAATTGGAGATCTTGTGACCGTACTGAGTAGATTATATTGACTGCCTTTCGCATCAACAATTGAAGGCTAGATGTTCACATTGATTGAAGAGATTATTCATGAAAAATTGAAGTTCCATTGGGCTCAGATTATAAGTGACAACATACATGAGGCTTTTACAAACTTTAGGGAGAAGATAACATTTAGATGGACTTCATATGTGGTATATGCCTTAGCAAGAAGAACCGAGTATCCAGGGTTATCCAAGTTGGGAGATGTAGGTAATGGACAACTGAAAGTATATGAGTATTATCTCCAACTTACAATATCTCAATCCTTGATTCATTTTAAGAGGGTAAATGATGCATTTAACACGTACATTACAAGGCTACTTCAAGGAGCTACTTCCTTGAGAATTTCTCCCTAGGCAATGAATGTAGTAAGCCAATTTGAGAAATTCACTTACATAAGGGTACAAGGATACACAAGGGTACCATACAAACTACCGAGGTACCCAACAAATAAGGTAGTACTGCTAGAACTAACAAGGCAATTGATCCCATGTATAGAGAAGCTAAAACAATTACACAGAACATATGTCAAATTCCCCATGCTGCTAGGTAAAGGGTAGTTTGAGTGTGTTTCATTGGGTGCAGCTGAATCCTCTGAAAAAGAGCTGCAACTTCTTAATCTGCATTTATACATCAAAAGAAGTCACTTTGATCCACATAGTGTAATAGAAAAGTATGTCAGCAAGAAGATGTTCCATAGGGTGCATCTTGAGGATTTTTGGGCTAATTGCGTAGATGACTACGAGGTAATGAAAAGAAGTCATTCAAGAATGTCCCTATATTTCATTAAAAGATTCTATATCATTGATGTCTTAGATCAACAAGTAGATGATGACAATGTGGTATATAAGGGACCTTGGGAGGATCAATACCAACAACCAATTCCACTTCCAAATAGGGCAAATGCTAAGGAGAGCTCCCTAGATGAAATCATGAAGGAACCTATAAGGTTGAGCAAGATGTGGGTTAAGACCCAAATTGCAGCCATGACTTAGAATGGAGTGTAATTGACTTAGAATGAAGTGTAATTGACTTACACAGAGGTAGAGCCTGAAAAAGAGTCAAGTGGAGAAGAAGACCAACCTATGGAAGCTCCCACTATCATTGACCAAGCCCAAGAAGTCTCTTAAGAAACAGATAGTGAAGAACATATTCCATTGGAAGAAAAGGTAAAAGGGAAGAAAGTTGCTCCAAAACCAAAACAAAAAAGTTCACCTCTAGCTAAGAGGACTACAACTGCACAAAAGAGAGATATGCCAAGTGGGCAAGGTGAGGGTTCTAAAACAAAGAGACCAAGAACCAAAACAATAGGAGTCTCTATCACTACTTCTACCACTACCTATGCTACCTCTGACACTCCATCTGCCCCTACTCAATCTACCATTGCAACTGCATCATGCCCCTTAGCATTAGATTCAAGTATCCCAAGTCCTTCCACTTCACTCATTTCGGTTGTTGCTACTTCTTCTACTCCTCCATTACCACCCATTTCAACTACCTCCCTACCTTCCATCTCCTCTATCTCTTTTTCCACCTCATTCACTTTACCACCGCTCTCCACTATTCTTTCATCTTCCTTTTCCCTTCCTTCCTCCTCCATCCTTTCACCTATTGTCATGCCTCCTTCCTTCAGTTTTACATCATTTGCCATTGTGACTCATGTAAGCCTCCCTCCATTGCCAGCTCATTCATTGCCATTGTTCCACAACTTTTTAATTCATTCAGTGCAAGATTCTACCCACTTATTTGTACCACAACTACTTGGAATTGAAAAGGTCTGTGTGGAGTTAGAATTACAAGAACATGGGATGTAAAAGGAAGTATTTGAAGAACATCTCTCTGAGCCCAAAAGCATTGAGGTGGTTGAGATATCTAACAGTTCAGTAGACAATGGCACTATAGATATAGTTGTGAGCGCTGCTTAGCATGAAGTGTTAGGAAATTTACAACATATTGAGCAACCAAGAGATGGAGAAGAGGATGCTAATAAAGAATCTAAACATGAGTTGGAAATCCTTTATAATCCACCAACTAAAGGAGACAGTCACATTGATGTCCCCAAGGATTCCTCATCCATAGCACTAGATTGGTTACAATACAGTCTTGGAACTAAAGATCCATAGATAGAAGTAATGAAACTAGATTTGGATACAATCTTAGCCAGAGTAGAGAAGCCAAAAAGTAGAAAAAGGAAAAATTTCAATCTAGGATCCACAAAGATGCTTCAAGGTCTAGAATTACTGAGGTGGTTGTGTCACTGGCAGGTGTGAGTAAGGATCAGGTGAGAGCTAAGGGTTTTGTTGTTTCAATTATCAACTTGGGACCTGCTTCCAGGGGACAAAAAATTGATGAATTTAAAGGTACAATCTCCTCAATTCTAGAACAATTAGATAAAGATTAAATCACAAAGCAACAACTAAAACAATAGAATGAAGAACTAAGGGCATGCATTCAATTTCTAATAAAGCCAATGAATTCAAGTGGAAAACCAGAAACACCACCTGTCTTGCTATCGAAGGAAGAGTTGGCTAAATTTGATGATATCAAAACAATTGCTACGGGTACACAGGAGTGGTTTGACAAGGTGTATAATGAAGGTTGCGAAGCAATAACCTTTGCAGCTATGCTAAATCAAGACTTCTGTCTATTGAGGGAAGAATCAGATGAACTATATGAAGAATGCAATCCTTATGAAGAATACTATTCCCATATGTTTCCAAGAGTGCAGGCAATAAGAAGATTGCCTAGTAAAATTCTATTGTTTGAGAATATTCTTACGGTGGATAGATTACACAAGTCAGGAGGATGGTATCAATAGATGGGGATGAAGAAAGAAGTTTTTGATAAGATTAAGGAGTCTCATGAGGAACCAAATGCTCAAATATTTGTGGTCATCTATGAAATAATTGATACCTTGAAAGAATGCATAAAACCTGGCATTGATGACCTTGCTCCATTACATGTCCAGTGTTGTAAGGATAGATTGCATCAAGTCATTCATGGACAATCTCCACTGAATATGATGGGTAAACTTGAAAAGGTTAGTGATCTTCGAACCTCTTTTGTTGTATTTCAGAAAAGCAGGAGAACAATGGAAGATGTATATACTCAGTACTACTGGGAACTCAAGAACCTCATTATTCAGAGTTGACTACATCAAGGATCCGGATCCTGTAGACATAAATCCAACATTAATAGCCTAGGTAGCTTACAACAATAAGAAAGCAGTGGAGGACAAAATAGACTTGGAAGAAGATGAGTAAAAATAATAAAATATTCAAATTGAAAATGTAATCCCATCACTTGTGACTAATGCTATATTTTCAAGGTCATGTGACTCTATTTTGTCCTCATTATGTCTTGGAAATTGGTCTTTTCTATTGTACACCCAAATGGGTACATTATTTTCCTACATTCAAATGTATTTGGGTATTGTATTTTGTCTTTTTCATATAAGACAAAGGAAAATCCGGGAATGAGAAATGTCTATTGTATTTCTTAAATGCTATGAAATCTGATCCAAAGGTGTTGAGTTATTCTCCACTGTTAATTCAAAACTCAGTATGGGGGGCTCTCTTATATAAAGGCTCACTGTCTCCTTCATTGTAAGTCTCTGAATGGTGAATTGTTGACACTCTGCCAAATTCTAGATTAATACAAAGAAAATTGTTGAAGTGATTCTGAGAATTTGTTTCCTTGTATGGTCTGTTTGGTTTTCATGGTTCACATCTTGATCTTCATTAGTTGATTGTGCTTTGCAATGTCATTGGTTTATTGAAGGTATTTGATGAATGTTCTAAGTCCATACTTTTAGTTGCTTGTTGACTGTAAGTGGCTATGTAAAGTTAGCCTAGACTAATTATTTTGTGCTAAGTTCACTTGCATTACATTAGTTAAATCATGCCATTAATTGGGTATTTAATGAATGCATGCATTCTAAAAATCTTAAGACTCCATAGAAGATAGCATCATTTTTTGTAGTGCTGTAGAAAGCAGTTAGCTCGGTAACTCAAGAAGTGGTTTAAAATTCAGAGCATTTGCCTACCATTAATGAACTGTGCATTGTAAATGTCACTTAGGATCTTTCTAAACCCTACTCTTTTGCATTTTCTTTCACAATATCTTTGGTAGATTAAGTTTCCAGCAACATTTCATATTGTCATATAAGCTGAAACAACATACGGGTTTGCATGCCTCGCTGTCCTAGCTAGTCAAAACTGTTATATTGCATGTAAGACCCCTTGTAGGCACAGCTAGAACATGCCACTGAGAAATTCCAAGCAAGCTAAGACCTAGTTGTATTATCCTTGGAGTAGTCTTACTTTAGGTAAGATATGTTGCAAGTATGGGCCTAACCGGTGTTGTCATTGATGTCAACATACTCATGTTGCATTAATGAGAAGGATTAGATGAGCTGTGTGCTGAGGATATTGAGAAAATTAGTCTCAATCAGGAACAGTGAAGAACAGTGATGACAAGAAGGTAAAAGTCCTCAAGAGGTTGAGGATCAGAGGATACGGTTTAAAGGGTTTGTAAATATAAGTCTTGAGATGCTCCAGTCAAGTTTTTAGAGGTCCGCATGAAGATATGAAGAAGTTATGGTCTCTCAAGTAGAACTAGTTCTGGTAGGCATTCAGAGGTGACAGAGTGTCACAGATAGGTCCGGTGAGATCTGGAAATTCATTATCCCGTTCTGTGGATTTGAGGGAGTGTTGAGGACGTCCCTGTGAAGTATCAACTAGATTGGTTCATGGTTTGAAGGTCTGGAAGAGCCTATTCATTTGTGACAGTGATGACAGACTATGCTCTTGAAGCTCCAGATGAAGGAGAGAAGAATTCCAGTAGGATGATGAAGTGCGGATGTTCTTGGTGATTCAGGGAAGGTTATGATGATCGTTGGATCATGTCCAGTTCATGTTGGTGGTCTGCATTGAAGTTAGAGTTTGCATTTGAAGAATAACCACTGGATATTGGTGTTCTTCTTGAGACTGGCCAACTAGATGTATTACACATCTTGCAGATGTTCTTGTAGGTGTTTGCTGACTTAGATGATTGTTCCTAAGTCGATGCCTTGTATAAATAAGGGATTGTGAAGTTATTTTGAAATGTGTCTTGCAGTGATGAGTATGTGGTAGCAAGGAGAAGTGTGAAAGGTAGAGCAAAAGTATTGGGCTTAAATGGAATTGATTCAAGCATGGTGAAGATGCTATTCACAGTTCATGAAGGTGATACTTATTTCTTTGTAGACAATGTGTCTCTTGTAGGCAGTGAGCCTCTTGTGAGCAGTGTGCTTGGGTAGTGAGCCCTAATTGGCATGTGCCATTTTGTTCTTTCTATTCTTCTAATCGAGAATACATTCTTGGGTTAATCACCCTGTGGTTTTTCCCTTAACCAAGTTTTCCACGTCAAAATCTTGGTGTCTTATGTGTTGATATGTTTCTGCTTTTGATTTGAATGCATTATGGTTCATGATTAATATTCTGCTAATCACTAAAGAAGATTTAAGTGTTTAAATTGAGAAAGTCTCACACGACTGATTCACCCCCCCTCTCAGTTGTGTGCCCTAAGTCTAACAATTGGTATCAGAGCTAAGTTCCTCTAAAAGGAGCTTAACCGCTTGAGGAGATCTAGGATGTCGTCATACAAGAAGGATAGTCCAAAGTTTGATGGAACCAATTTTGCTCTTTGGAAAGGTCACATGAAATGTCACTTACAGTGTATGGGAATGGCATACTAGTCCATGGTCATAAAAGCATATGTACCTCCACAGGGTGGTCTGACAACCCTAAATGAAATCATAGATGTTGAAAACAATCTACGGACGAAAGAGGCTCTTCTAAGCGCATTAACTGACTCAGAGCTCTCAAATGTTATTGACCTACCAACTGCCTATGAGATCTGGATTAAACTGGAACTTTTGCATGAAGGAGACGAGTATGTTAAATGTGCAAGGTCACAGAGTCTAAAAGGGAAATTTGAAAAATTGAAGATGAGAGATGATGAAAATATTACCACTTTTATGCCAAGAGTGAATGAGCTGGTTTGTGGAATTAGAAATTCTAGTGGAGTCTTGGATGAAAATGAGATTGTTGGTAAAATTCTCAGATTCCTTCTTGCCTCTTACAAAATCAAGGTTGCTACCATTGATGAATTCAGAGCCCATATAACTATCACAAGAGACCAATTGGCTAGCAAACTGGTTGCTTTTGAAATGACTAAGTTTGGAGATGATCCCCCCAAGATTGAATCTGCATTCAAAGCTAGTACCTCTGTGAAAGGTAAACAAGGATTTGACCTAGGAGAGAACTCATCAAGGAAATTGTCATGGTATGAAAAAGCAAGAAAAGACCTGGAAGAAGAAGTAGAAACTACTCAACTTGAAGCCCTCATTGCAAAGAGACTGCCAAGAGGATCTAGTAAGTATGAAGGAAAATTGCCTTTTAAGTGTTTTAACTGCAATAAGGTTGGTCATTTTGCCTCAAGATGTCTGGAAAGATTTTCAAAGCAAAATCCTAATAGATCAAGGTTCCAAAAGAATTGTTACTATGTTCATGAAGAAGATGATAATGAAGGAGTAACAGATGATGAATCAGAGACAGGAAACAAATTCGGAAGTGAATGGGTGTTTATTGCCATCAAGGAAGAAGAACCAATATCCTCTGTATCTATCAATCATAAAGTTGTAGAAAGAGCTCTGGCTGCCCAAGTTGAAGAAAAGAATGATTGGGTCATTGACAGTGGTTGCTCTCACCACATGACAGGTGACAAAAATAAGTTCATAGAGTTGGAAAGGTATGAAGGAGGAGTGGTGAAGTTTGGTGATAATTCTGCTGGTAGAATTAGAGGAACAGGAACTATTTCTTTTGATGGAAGAAACAAAACTAGTAATGTACTGTATGTTGAAGGTTTGAAGCACAATCTTCTCAGTGTTGGACAGTTGGTGGATAAAGGCTATGATCTTCGATTCAAGAATGGAAAATACAAAATCTTTGAAAGATCTGGTATAGAGATTGCATCTGGTGCTCAAACTAAAGGTAATATCTTCCACTTGGTTGGTACTGGTAAAAGCTACTTATTTGTTCAAGTTGATCAGAGTTGGTTATGGCATAGAAGGATGTGTCATGTGAATTTTGATAATATCATCATGATAAGCAATACTCAGGCTGTAAGAGATCTTCCAAAATTGGTGAAATCTACTAACAGCTTGTGCAATGAATGTTAGTTGGGTAAGCTGAGCAAAGTCACATTCAAAAGCAAGGAACTATCTTCTACTGGATTATTGGACTTAGTTCACACTGATCTTTGTGGTCAGGCAAGAACCAGAAGTATTCAAGGTGATAGATACTTCATGCTGCTAATAGATGATTATTCCTAGATGATGTGGGTAACCTTTCTAAATGAGAAATTAGAAGCTCTTGAGAAATTCAAAATATTCAATGCTATGGTAGAGAATGAAACAGGAATAAAGTTGAAATGTCTGAGGTCTGATAGAGGTGGAGAATTCACATCCGGTGAGTTCATAGAATTCTGTGAGAAACATGGAATTAAGAGATAGTTGTTTGTTCCGAGGACTCCACAACAGAATGGAGTAGTGGAAAGAAAGAACCAGACCATCCAGGAAGCATCTAGGACCATGATGATGGAATCAAATGTTCCTCAGATCTATTGGAGAGAAGCTGTCAGCACTGCAATCTATACTCTTAATCGAGTTCAAATCAGAAGCAATATCAGTAAGACCCCTTATGAACTTTGGTTTGACATTACTCCTACTGTAAGATATTTCAGAGTCTTTGGTAGCAAATGTTACATCAAAAGAGATGAAGATTTAGGCAAGTTTGATGCTAGAAGTGATGAAGGAATATTCTTGGGTTACTCTACTCAAAGCAAAGCATATCGATGTTATAACAAGAGACTAAGGAAGATGATAGAAAGTACAAATGTGAAGGTTGATGAGGGAATAGAGAAACCCTCAAGGTTTTATGAATATGATGAAGATGATCAGAATGGTGTTTTGGTTTAAGGAGTTCAATCCTCTTTTGAAAGCAGATTCAGACTGATCTGGTAAATTAGGAAGAAGAGATAGGTCAATCAGGTCTAAATGAGCCTGATCAAGAATCAGAAATGCAAGAAACTCCCAAAGTTCCAAGGTATGTAAGACTGAATCACTCTAAAGATCAGATCATAGGTGACAAAAGCAAAGGTGTGCAAACTAGAAGGAAAATTGCTCAAAATTTAGATGAATATTGTCTGATTTCAAAGATTGAACCTATGACAATAAATGAAGCTTGCAATGATGAAAACTGGACCAAAGCAATGGAGGAAGAGTTGATGCAAATTGAGAAAAATCACACTTGGGATCTTGTTCCCAGACCTAGAAACAAGAATGTGATTGAAACTAAATGGGTCTTCTGGAACAAACTAAATGAAGTTGGTGAAGTAATCAGAAATAAAGCCAGATTGGTCTGCAAAGGCTACTCTCAAATAGAAGGAATTGATTTTGAAGAAACTTTTGCTCCGGTGGCAAGAATTGAAGCAGTCAGATTATTTCTTGCATTTTTTGCCTTCAAGGATTTCAAGGTGTATCAGATGGATGTCAAATCTGCCTTCCTGAATGGTGACTTAGAAGAAGTGTACATTGAACAACCGGATGGATTTCAATTATCTGAGCATGGTGATATGGTCTGCAAATTAAAGAAGGCACTGTATGGACTAAAGCAAGCCCCAAGAGCATGGTATGAAAGATTGGACAAACATCTTTTAAAGATTGGTTTTAACAAAGGTACTGCTGACAGTAAATTATATTTCAAAATTGACCATGAAAACATCTTGATTGTTGAAGTATTTGTTGATGATATCATCTTTGGAGGAAGAGACAATATGTGTAAAACCTTTGCAAATCAAATGAAAAGTGAGTTTGAGATGTCAATGCTCAGTGAAATAAATTTCTTCTTGGGTCTACAAATTACTCAGACAAAGAAAGGAATCTTTATTTCTCAGACCCAATATGTGAAAGAATTGTTGAGGAAATTTGGAATGGAAGATTCAAAGCCAATGAACACTCCCATGGCAACTGGATGTAAGTTGAGAAAAGATGATGACTCCCCTAAGGTAGATCAGACAAAGTACAGATCAATGCTCGGAGGATTATTGTATCTCACTCAAACTAGACCAGATATAATGCAGGCTGTTGGTCTTGTTGTGAGATTCTAGGCTAATCCCAGAGAATCTCATGTCATGGTAATCAAAAGGATTTTTAGGTACCTAAAAGGAACAGTTGAGTATGGTCTGTGGTATCCTAGAGATCATAATTTCTCTCTTCAAGCATATATAGATGCAGATTGGGTAGGAGATGTGGATGACAGGAAGAGTACCACTGGTGGAGCATTCTTTTTGGGAAAAATATTAGTTTCTTGGCTAAGCAAGAAACAAGAGGCAATATCTCTGTCTACAACTGAAGTAGAATACATTGCAGCAGCAGGTAGTTGCACTCAAGTTTTGTGGATGAAGTCTATGCTAAGAGATATTAAAGTAGAATATGAGGAACCTATCACAATTTTCTATGATAATTCAAGTGCAATAAATATTTCTAAGAATCCGGTGTTGCATTCTAAAACTAAGCATATATCTATCAAGTTTGACTTTCTGAGAGAGCAAGTGAACAAGGATGAAGTCAGACTGGAGTATGTGCCCTTTAAGGATCAAATTGTAGATATCTTTACTAAACCTCTTCCCAAGGACACTTTTGAGTATCTCAGGGAGAAGTTAGGGGTTATTGCCCCTCTGGTGATGAACTAAGGTGCACTGATGTGCATCAGTCCAGTGGGTATCACAGTCACATCTTGTGATCCGAATTGATGTTGGGGAGCTGCTACTTAGGGGGAGCAATAGGTATGAGTCTAAAGTGGTGAAACTGCAAGTATGAGCCCTTTGCCATTGATGTCAAAGGGGGAGAGAAGACATGTGAAAAACAAGTGGTTGCTGATCAAAGGGGGAACAATAAAGGAATAGAAGACATGTGAATAGTTGTTGTTGTTAGGGGGAGTTGTGACAGCAAGGAGAAGTTCTTGTCTTGATGGTTTTTCACATCATATGTTGCCATCAATGACAAAGGGGGAGATTGTTGCAAGTATGGGCCTAACTGGTGTTGTCATTGATGTTAACATACTCATGTTGCATTAATGAGAAGGATTAGATGAGCCATGTGTTGAGGATATTGAGAAAATTAGTCTCAATCAGGAATAGTGAAGAACATTGATGACAAGAAGGTAAAAGTCCTCAAGAGGTTGAGGATCAGAGGATGCAGTTTAAAGGGTTTGTAGATATAAGTCTTGAGATGCTCCAGTCAAGTTTTTAGAGGCCCACATGAAGATCTGAAGAAGTTATGGTCTCTCAAGTAGAACTGGTTCCGGCGGGTGTTCAGAGGTGATAGAGTGTCACAGATAGGTCCTGTGAGATCCGAAAATTCATTATCCCATTCTGCAGATTTAAGGGAGTGTTGAGGACATCCATGTGAAGTATCAACTAGATTGGTTAGTGGTTTGAAGGTCTGGAAGAGCCTATTCATTTGTGACAGTGATGATAGACTGTGCTCTTGAAGCTCCGGATGAAGGAGAGAAGAATTCTAGTAGGATGATGAAGTGCGGATGTTCTTAGTGATTCAGGGAAGGTTATGATGATCGTTGGATCTGTTGCAAGTATGAGGATAACCAGTGTTGTCATTGATGTCAACATACTCATATTGCATTAATAAGAAGGATCGGATGAGCTATGTGCTGAGGATATTGAGAGAATAAGTCTCAATCAGGAACAGTGAAGAACAGTGATGACAAGAAGGAAAAAGTCCTAAATAGGTTGAGGATCAGAGGATGCAGTTTAAAGGGTTTGTATATATGAGTCTTGAGATGTTCCAGTCAAGATTTTAGAGGTTCGTATGAAGATCTAAAGAAGTTATGGTCACTCAATTAGAACCGGTTCTGACAGGTGTTCAGAGGTGACAGAGGGTCATAGAAAGGTCTGGTGAGCTCCAGAATTGCATTATCTCACTTTACGGATTGGAGGGAGTGTTGAAGAAGTCTATGTGAAGTGAAAAAATAGATTTGTTCATGGTTTGGAGGTCCAGAAGCACCTTTTTCATTATGACAGTGATGACAAACTGTGTTCTTAAAGTTCCGGATGAAGAAGAGAAGAATTCCAGTAAGCTGGTAAAGTGTAGATGTTCTTGATGACTCAGGAAAGGTTTTGATGATCTTTGGATCATGTACAATTCTTATTGGCAGTTCGCATTGAAGTTTGAGTTTGCATTTGAAGAATAACCACGGATATTGGTGTTCTTCCTATAACAGGCCGACCAGATGTATTACACATCTTGCGAATGATCTTATAGGTGTTTGCCGACTTAGATGATTGTTCTTAAGTTGATGCCTTGTATAAATAAGGGATTGTGCATTTATTTTGAAGGGTGTCTTGGTGCAGATGAGTGTGGCATAGCGAAGAAGAAGAGCGAAAGGCAGAGCAGGAGTTTTTGGGCTTAAATGGAATTGATCCAAACATGGTAAAGATGTCAATCTCCAGTTCAAGTTTGTAATACTTGTTACTTTGTAGATAGTGTGTCTCTTGTAGGCAGTGTGCCTCTTGTGAGCAGTGTGCTTGGGCAGTGAGCCCTAATTGGCATGTGCCATCTATTTTTCTTATTCTTCTAACAAAGAATAATCCTTGGGTTAAACACCCCGTGGTTTTTCCCTTGACCGGGTTTTCCACGTCAAAATCTTGGTGTCTCATGTGTTGATGTGTATCTGCTCTAGTGTTTATGCTTTATGCTTTCATGAGTGACTAACTGATATGCTATTAAATAACAAAGAGGATTTAAGTGTTTGAATTGGAAGCAAGTTTTTGTACAACTAATTCACCCCCCTTCTCAGTTGTGTGCCCTAGATCTAACAATTGGTATTAGAGCTAAGTTCCTCTAAAAGGAGCTTAACCGCTTGAGGAGATCCAGGATGTCATCATACAAGAAGGACAGTCTAAAGTTTCATGGAACCAACTTCTCTCTTTGGAAAGGTCACATGAAATGTCACTTGGAGTGTATGGGAAAGATGTACTTGTCCATGGTCACAAAAGCATATACACCTCCACAGGGTGGTCTGACAACTCTAAATAAAATCACAGATGCTGAAAACAATCTACAGAAAATAATCTACAGACCAAAGAGGCTCTTCTAAGCACATTAACTGACTCAGAGCTCTCAAATGTTATTGACCTACCAACAGCCTATGAGATTTGGATTAAGCTGGAACTTCTGCATGAAGGAGATGAGTATGTTAAGAGTGCAAGGTTGCAGAGTCTTAAAGGGAAATTTGAAAGACTAAAAATGATAGATGATGAAAATATCACTACCTTTATGCCAAGAGTAAATGAGCTAGTGTGTGGAATTAGGAATGCTGGTGGAGTTTTGGTTGAAAATGAGATTGTTGGCAAAATTCTCAGATCCTTTCCTGCTGCCTACAAAATCAAGGTTGCTGCCATTAATGAATTCAGAGCCCATACAACTGTCAAAGAGACCAATTAGCTGGCAAACTGGCTGCATTTGAAATGACCAAGTTTGGAGATGATCCCACCAAGACTAAATCTGCATTTAAAGCCAGTGCCTATGTGAAAGGTAAACAAAGTTTTGATCTGGGAGAAAACTCTTCAAGGAAGCTGTCATGGTATGATCAAACAAGAAGAGATATGGAAGTGGAAGAAGCAGAAACAACTCAACTTGAAGCCCTCATTGCAAAGAGACTGCCAAGAGGATCTAGTAAGTATGAAGGAAAATTACCCTTTAAGTGCTTCAATTGCAATAAGATTGGTTATTTTGCCTCAAGATGTCCGGAAAGATCTACAAGGTCAAATTCTAACAGACAAAGGTTCCCAAAGAATTGTTATTATGTTCATGAAGAAGATGATAATGAAGGAGTAACAGATGATGAATCAGAGATAGGAAACAAATCTGGAAATGAATGGGTGTTTATTGCCATCAAGGAAGAAGATCCAATATCCTCTAAATCTATCAATCATAAGGTTGTAGAAAGAGCTTTAGCTACCCAAGTTGAAGAGAAGGATGATTGGGTTATTGACAGTGGATGCTCTCACCATATGACAAGTGACAAGAACAAGTTCTTAGATTTTGAAAGGTATGAAGGAGGAATGGTAAAGTTTGGTGATAATTCTACTCGTAGAATCAGAGGAAGAGGAACTATTTCTTTTAATGGAAGAAAAAAAACTGGTAATGTGCTGTATGTTGAAGGTTTGAAGCACAATCTTCTTAGTGTTGGACAGTTGGTGGACAAAGGCTATGATCTCTAATTCAAGGATGGAAAATGCAAAATCCTTGAAAGATCCAGAATAGAGATTACATCCGGTACTCAAACAAAAGGTAATATCTTCCACTTGGTTGGTGCTAGTAAAAGTTGTCTATTTGTTCAAATAGATCAGAGTTGGTTATGACATAGAAGGATGTGTCATGTAAATTTTGATAACATCATCAAGATAAGTAATACTCAGGTTGTAAGAGATCTTCCAAAATTGGTAAAACCTGCAAACAGTTTGTGTAAAGAATGTCAGATGGGTAAATAGAGTAGAGTCTCATTCAAAAGCAAGGATCAATCCTCTACCGGATTATTGGACTTAGTTCATACTGATCTATTTGGTCCAACAAGAATCAAGAGTATGCAAGGTGATAGATATTTCATGTTACTGATTGATGACCATTCCCGAATGATGTGGGTTACCTTTCTGAAAGAGAAATCAGAAGCTTTTGAGAAGTTCAAAATCTTCAAGGCTATGGTAGAGAATCAAACCGGATTAAAATTGAAATGTCTGAGGTTTGATAGAGGTGGTGAATTTACATCCGGTGAATTCATAGACTTTTGTGAGAAGCATGGTGTAAAAAGACAGTTATCTGCTCCTAGGACTCCACAGCAGAATGGAGTAGTAGAGAGAAAGAACCGGACCATCCCGGAAGCTTCTAGGACAATGATGATGGAAGCAAATGTTCCCTAGATGTTTTGGAAAGAAGCTGTCAGCACTGCAGTCTATACTCTCAATCGAGTTCAAATCAGAAGCAATACTGGTAAGACTCCTTATGAACTTTGGTTTGACATCACTCCTACTGTGAGATATTTTAGAGTATTTGGTAGCAAATGTTACATTAAAAGAGATGAAGATCTAGGAAAGTTTGATGCTAGAAGTGATGAAGGAATTTTCTTGGGTTACTCCACTCAAAGCAAAGCATACCGATGTTACAATAAGAAACTAAGAAAGATGATAGAAAGTACAAATGTGAAGGTTGATGAAGGTATTGAGAAACCCTCAAGATTTTATGAGTATGATGAAGATGATCAGAATGGTGTTCTGATTCAAGGAACTCAATCCTCTCCTAAAAGTTAGATTTAGATTGATCCGGTAAATCAGGAAGAAGAGAAAGGTGTGAATGAGCCTGATCAAGAAGCAGAAGTACAAGAAACTCCCAAAGTTCAAAGGTATGTAAGACTGAACCACTCTGAAGATCAGATCATAGGTGACAAAAGCAAAGGTGTGCAAACTAGAAGGAATGTTGCTCAAAATTCAGATGAATGTTGTTTGATTTCAAAGATTGAACCTAAGAGAATAAATGAAGCCTGCAATGATAAAAATTAGACCAAAGCAATGGAGGAAGAGTTGATGCAAATTAAGAAAAATCACACTTGGGATCTTGTTTCCAGACCTAGAAACAAGAATGTGATTGGAACCAAATGGGTCTTCCGGAACAATCAGAAATAAAGCCAGATTAATCTGCAAAGGCTACTCTCAAATAGAAGGGATTGATTTTGAGGAAACCTTTGCTCCAGTGGCAAGAATTGAAGTAGTCAGACTATTTCTTGCATTTGCTGCCTTCAAAGATTTCAAAGTGTATCAGATGGATGTCAAATCTACTTTCCTGAATGGTGATTTAGAAGAAGAGGTGTACATTGAACAACCAGATGGATTTCAGTTATCTAAGCATGGTGATATGGTCTGCAAATTAAAGAAGGCACTATATGGTCTAAAGCAAGCTCCAAGAGCATGGTATGAAAGGCTGGACAAACATCTTTTGAAGATTGGTTTCAACAAAGGTACCGCTTATAGTAACCTATATTTCAAAATTGATCATGAAAACATCTTGATTGTTGAAGTATTTGTTGGTGATATCATCTTTGGAGGAAGAGACAATATGTGTAAAACCTTTGCAAATCAAATGAAAAGTGAGTTTGAAATGTCAATGCTCAGTGAAATAAATTTCTTCTTGGGTCTGTAAATTACTCAGACAAAGAAAGGAATATTTATCTCTTAGACCAAATATGTGAAAGAATTATTGAAGAAATTTGGAATGGAAGATTCCAAGCCAATGAACACTCCCATGGCTACCAGATGTAAGTTGAGCAAAGATGATGACTCTCCTAAGACAGATCAGACCAAGTATAGTTTAATGATTGGAGGATTATTGTATCTTACTCAGACTAGACTAGATATAATGCAGGCTATTGGTCTTGTGGCGAGATTCCAGGCTAATCCCAGAGAATCTCATGTCATGGCAATCAAAAGAATTTTTAGGTACTTAAAAGGAATAGTTGAGTATGGTCTATGGTATCATAGAGATCATAATTTTTCTCTTCATGCATATATAGATGCAGATTGGGCAGGAGATGTGGATGATAGGAAGAGTACAAGTGGAGGAGCATTCTTTTTGGGAAGAATGTTGGTTTCTTGGCTAAGCAAGAAACAAGAGGCAATATCCCTGTCTACAACTGAAGCAAAATACATTGCAGCAGCAGGAAGTTGCACTCAACTTTTGTGGATGAAGCAAATGCTAAGAGATATTCAAGTAGAATATGAGGACCCTATCACAATTTTCTATGGTAATTCAAGTGTAATAAATATTTCTAAGAATCCGGTGTTGCATTCTAAGACTAAGCATATAACTATCAAGTTTTACTTTCTGAGAGAGCAAGTGAACAAGGGTGAAGTCAGATTGGAGTATGTGCCCTCCAAGGATCAACTTGTAGATATTTTTACTAAACCTCTTCCCAAGGACTCTTTTGAGTATCTTAGGGAGAAGTTAGGGGTCATTGCCCCTCTGGTGATGAACTAGGATGCACTGATGTGAATCAGTCTGGTGAATATCACAGTCATATCTTGTGATCTGGATTGATGATGCTAAGCTGCTACTCAGGGGGAGCAGCTGGTATGATTTTGATGTGTTCAAGTTACAAGTATGAGCCCTTTGCCATTGATGTCAAAGGGGGAGAGAAGACATGTGAAAAACAAGTGGTTGATGATCAAAGGGGGATCAGTAAAGGAAGAGAAGATATGTCAAGGGTTGTTGCTGATAGGGGGAGCTGTGACAGAAAGGAGTTCTTGTCTTGATAGTTTTTCACATCATATGTTGCCATCAATGACAAAGGGGGAGATTGTTGCAAGTATGAGGATAACCGGTGTTGTCATTGATGTCAACATACTCATATTGCATTAATACAAAGGATTGGATGAGCTGTGTGCTGAGGATATTGAGAGAATAAGTCTCAATCAGGAATAGTGAAGAACAGTGATGTAAGAAGGAAAAAGTCCTAAATAGGTTGAGGATCAGAGGATGTGGTTTAGGGTTTGTATATATGAGTCTTGAGATGTTTCAGTCAAGATTTCAGAGGTCCGCATGAAGATCTGAAGAAGTTATGGTCGCTCAAGTAGAACTGGTTCCGGCAAGTGCTCAGAGGTGATAGAGGGTCACAGAAAGGTCCGGTGAGCTCCGGAATTGCATTATCTCACTCTGTGGATTGGAGGGAGTGTTAAAGAAGTTTATGTGAAGTGAAAAATAGAGTTGTTCATGGTTTGGAGGTCCGAAAGCACCTTTTTCATTATGACAGTGATGACAGACTGTGTTCTTGAAGTTTCAGATGAAGAAGAGAAGAATTCCAGTAAGTTGATAAAGTGCGGATGTTCTTGATGACTCAGGAAAGGTTTTGATGATCTTTAGATCATGTACAATTCTTATTGGTGTTCTACATTGAAGTTTGAGTTTGCATTTAAAGAATAACCACGGATATTGGTGTTCTTCCTATAACAGGCCGACTAGATGTATTACACGTCTCGCGAATGATCTTATAGGTGTTTGCTGACTTAGATGATTGTTCCTAAGTCAATGCCTTGTATAAATAAGGGATTGTGAATTCATTTTGAAGGGTGTCTTGATGTGGATGAGTTTGGCATAGGAAAGAAGAAGAGAGAAAGGTAGAGCAGGAGTTTTCAAGCTTAAATGGAACTGATCCAGACATGGTAAAGATGTCAATCTCCAGTTCAAGTTTGTAATACTTGTTACTTTGTAGACAGTGTGTCTCTTGTAGGTAGTGTGCCTCTTGTGAGTAGTGTGCTTAGGCAGTGAGCCCTAATTGGCATGTGCCATCTATTTTTCTTATTCTTCTAACAGAGAATAATCCTTGGGTTAATCACCCCGTGGTTTGTCCCTTGACCAGATTTTCCACATCAAAATCTTGGTGTCTCATGTGGTGATGTGTATCTGCTCTGGTGTTTATGCTTTATGCTTTCATGAGTGATTAATTGATATGCTATTAAATAACAAAGAGGATTTAAGTATTTGAATTGGAAGCAAGTTTTTGTACAATTGATTCACCCCCCTCTTAGTTGTGTGCCCTAGATCTAATAGGATCATGTCTAGTTCATGTTGGTGGTCTGCATTGAAGTTAGAGTTTGCATTTGAAGAATAACCACCAGATATTGGTGTTCTTCTTGAGACTAGCCAACTGGATGTATTACACATCTTGTAGATGTTCTTGTAGGTGTTTACCGACTTAGATGATTGTTCCTAAGTTGATGCCTTGTATAAATAAGTGATTGTGAAGTCATTTTGAAATGTGTCTTGCAGTGATGAGTATGTGGTAGCGAGGAGAAGTACGAAAGGCAGAGCATAAGTATTGGGCTTAAATGGAACTGATTCAAGCATGGTGAAGATGCTATTCACAGTTCATGAAGGTGATACTTATTTCTTTGTAGACAGTGTGTCTCTTGTAGGCAGTGACCCTCTTGTGAGCAATGTGCTCAGGCAGTGAGCCCTAATTGGCATGTGCCATTTTGTTCTTTCTATTCTTCTAATAGAGAATACATTCTTAGGTTAATCACCTTGTGGTTTTTCCCTTAACTAGGTTTTCCACGTCAAAATCTTGGTGTCTTATGTGTTGATATGTTTCTTCTTTTGATTTGAATGCATTATGGTTCATGATTAATATTCTGCTAATCACTAAAGAAGATTTAAGTGTTTAAATTGAGAAAGTTTCGCACAACTGATTCACCCCCCGTCTCAATTGTGTGCCCTAAGTCTAACAAGATACTTTTCAAGAGAGGTGTGATACTATCTATCATACCTATGTTGTTGCACGCTAAAACCACCATCAACAAAATTGGTGCTAGGAGGGCCACTAGGTTAAAATCCCCTCCATAATATCAGCAAGTCTGGAGACCAAACAAAGACACACTAGGTCCAGCTCAACTAGAGAAGTGTTGTTGTCTTTGACAGAATTTAGAATAACCAAAAGGGATCAAGGGATACCTAGAACTCCAAGGGCTCAATCTGTTCTAAGAAACCTAGCTGTAGCCCTAGTCAATCTTCTAAACATGGCCTTTTTCACTGCTAATAACTATTCCCCATTCTAGTTCAATGCTTATCATGACAAGACCAAAAACCCTAACAAGTTCTGCTCCAAGTTCCACAGCAATGATCTAGATAGAACTGTTGACGGGCACATTAAAATCTTCGAAGGTAATATGTTTATGCTTTAGGTGTAGCATGAGGATGTGGTTTGCAGATTGTTTCCCTATTCTCTATAGGATGAAGCCTACTATTAGTTTTCCAATTTCTCTGCAGCATCCATAAATTCATGGCTGAATTTAAAGAATGCATTTCTTGACCACTTCAGGATGCCCACTACTCCAACAGACCTTTATAGATCCTTTGTGGAAATCCGCAGAACTAATGGTGAGTTAATAAGTTCTTTTAACAATAAATTTTAGAAGGCCTTCAGTTGTTTGCAAGCCCCTTACGGCCTAGGTTAGGCTGCAACCTTACCCATTTACTATGTAGCCCTAGACAGACTTACTTCCATGTTCATAAGAAGAGCTAACCTGGCTCCTACCTCCCTAGCTCAAGCATATGTTGAAGTAGTCACAGTGAATACACAATTAGGGCAAACAACAATAGGCCCCATAAACAACATGGGTTTTGCAGCCATACCAAATCAGATACCTATGATCAACCAAGCCCTAGCTAATCATACCCCTATGATGAATCATATCCCAGTCCCCGTAGCAACATAGGCATTAGTTGTGCACCTTGGGGCTCCCATGGTAGAACTACCTCCAACTCAAATTCCTTTTCTCTAGTCCGCAAAAACTACTAAAGCCAAAGACGATAGAGATGACATCAGGGAGTTGGCAGAGCAAATGAAAAAGTTTAATGTTGAAATTACTCATCTAAGAAATCAAAATGCCTATTTGCAGCAGAGAAGTCAAAACCATAATCAATACCAGAATCATAATTTTTAGTGAAAAAATCAAACTTGGAATACTAGACCAAACAATGGCAGGGTCCCTTTGCCATTAGAGAATCAAAATACTGAAAGTCATCCGCCTGGTTGAGTGATGCTAGCTGAAGTAGCATTGTCTTCATGGTGCAGACTTCACAATACAAATGCTCATTCTAAATTGGATTGCTTAGAGTTCCAAATAGCTTCCAATATTTTTCAAATGGAGATCCAGAATGCAAAGGCACAAGAGAATCCTCTGATAGGGTATGAACTCGTTCCAACTCAGAGGTATGACACTGCCCTTGTACTCGATAGTTATACATTTCCTTTCCAAGATGACAATCAACCTAAGGAGGAGGAATCTGAGGAGGTCCATGCTCATTAGCAATATAATAAAACTCCATACAACCTGAGAAGTAGTAAGCCAAAAGGTCCTTTCACCACCTCAATCCCTCCAAACAATTACTAGATTCGACCCGACCCAAAGGCCTCTAATAATCCTGAGCCTCCTAAGGCAACACCCCAACCAATGCCCCAAGGAGCCATCATTGGAAATCCTCAGAGGATTGAGATAACCAAGTTAGGATAGTATGTCACTGATGAACTCAAGAAAATGAAAGTCAGCCTATCAGTCTTTGAACTATTGAAAGTTCCTAAAGTTAGGACAACCTTCTTCCAAGACATGGCATCGAATGGTCGAATAGATCCTTCCCATAAAGAAGTTCCAGTAAAAGACGATATGGACACAGGGAAATATAAAGTCCATGTAACAGATGTTGAGCAGAAGGTCACTTTATACAAGGATAAAAGAGAGAGTCCAACTTTCCTCTTAACTCTTAGGATATTTGGGAAAACCTCCATAACTATCTAGTAGATGTTAGATTACCAAAAATCATCTGCAAGAAAAATTCTTCAAGACAGAGTTGCAAGAAAATATTGCAAAAGCCAAATGCATGCTTTTAATTATGTCCAACACATTCCCATTGCATTATTCAGAAATAAATACAAAGGATATACACAACCACTATCCAAGAATAGACAAAGTGGGGAAAGAAAGCATAAATAAAGCATGTGACACATGTCACAATGCTCTCAAGAGAAAATAAAGCCTATGACACATGTCATGAGGCTCAAAATAGAAAAAGAATCTCCCTAATTAACTTATGTTAAAGTGACAATATGATTTTTCACCAACACACCCCCATAAGTGTAACTTAGGGAGATTACACAAGCTAGAAAGAAAGAAAGAAAGAAAGATGGGTCCCAATAACAAAGGCCATGTTAGGTACCCATTATCAATAAGGATCTATCATAAGGTGGAGTGTAGACACCCAAAATTGTTCCAACTTTGTCCATATCTAGCAACACCTTGTTAAAACATTATCCTAGACATCTTGTAGCATTTTGTCCTAATTTCCCTAATCCATTAAGCCAATTAATTAAATAAATTTTATTTATTTAATTAAAATCCCATCTTAATCCCATCCTAATCCCACTTAGCCAATTAATTAAATAAATTTTATTTATTTAATTAATTTCACATACATAAATCCTATTTATCCTATCCTCATCCCAATTGATTAAATAAATTTTATTTATTTAATTAATTTCTACATCATATCTTATCCCATCCTAATCATCTTCCCAATTAATTAAATAAATTTTATTTATTTAATTAATTTCCAACTATATCACAACTAATTCAAATATTTTATTTGAACTAAGCCCTCATCTTTCATCACATTCCAACACTTGTCCAGTCAATCATGTGTTACAACTTTTATCTTTCACATGCACAACTAATGGGACCTAATTTTAGTATTTATCTACACAAACACACCTAAGTCTTATCTTCCCTTGCCACATGTCACATGACTACAATTTCTTGATGTGCAAGGAAACCTAACTTAATCCTATCCATCCATTTCATCTAAAGCCCTAATTGATCCTAGCCATCCATTGGAACCAAACCAATCCTATAAAGCAATCCTCTTTTGAGCCATTTGGGAGATTAGAGAAGAGATTAGAAGGGAGGATTCTTCTTCATGCAACCTTACTCTGCTAAATTTTCATCTCAAGCCATTAGCCATCATCTTCAATCCATCTAGCTTGCATCCTTATCAACGTTATGCTGCGGAATCGAGCAATCAACACAACAAAGCGATCAATCAATCGAGCTCATCTTGCATCTTCGAGGTATTGAATTATTTGGGTTTAGGTTATGCATTTCAATTGTCTGATCATTCCCATTTATAAATCCAAATTTTTTGATATACATGGAGAAAAGGAGAAAAAACTAGTGGGAGAAAACTCCTCTTCAAAAGAGAGAAAATACAACAAGTACATAAACATGTGATGGAAGGACTAAAACTAAGATCCCCCCAAGAACTGAATCTATCACAAAAGTACAATCATAAGTTCCCCCCATAAGAGAGCAAAAAGAGAATATGAATCCCCTCCAAGAAGAAGCTCCAGAACCAATGAAGAGATCTTGAAGATAGAATCCAATCCACTGCCCGCAAACAACATTTCTCCCTTTTGGAAGAAACAATTTCACTGATGAATGTAGAAGCCATACCCACATCTTAGATGAATAGGGAATCCATACCAAAATGTGTGCCTCTGAATGCAACTCAATTGACCTCCTACAGGGAAAATATGTCTTCTCCAAAATGGAAACTTTCTGCCCAATCAAAAAAGAAGAACTAGGAGAGGATATGATATGAATTGCATTTGGAAACATAGAAGATGAAGGTGGTGATGCAAAGCCACCTGAGATAGCATAAAACAAGAGAGATAAACCCTCAAATGTTTCCTCCAAATCAGCAATGTGAGACTCCACAAACATAGATGATATGTCTGCAAGATAGGAATCCCAATGAGGTGGATCAGGAAGACAAATATTAACCTGCTGCATAGAATCACTAGAAGCCAATGATGATGCAACACTGAACTCTGAAGTAGTAGTAGGTGATGGTGGAGCAATGATCTCATCAGGAGGAGAAGCGATCGAAGCAAGCATTTCAAAAAGATGATGTGAGAAATGAGGACACATCTCTTTCTCATGTTGATTACTTCCACAATATCTACAATTAGATTTATGCTAATGGTAGAATCCCATCTCCTTAGATGATTAGAGAGATTTATGCTGATAACAGAAGCCTATCAAAGCAAATAGAATCTTTCCAAGAGGCAACATGTCCAGGATATCCAACAGAAGCCATAAAATTGACAAATTGATTAAAAGATACCTGGGGTGGAATCTAAAAAAAATGCATAGGTGGTTGTGTAGAGCTCTTTGATACCTTTCAAACATCTTTTCATTTTTGAAAAAAGCAGATTCTAGGTGCAAGAACAGATCTCGGAAGACAAAAATGATGATTTGAATTCAAATAGGAAAAACAAGTGTCAAACAGAAAAAAAAACTATTCATGCCATCAGAAAGTGTACAGAACCAGCTTTTTGGCAATATTTTGTTTGTGAAAAATAGACTCCATTTGCCCAAGTTATGACAATTTTTGTGAAACTACTCCATTAGGGCATGAGATAAAAAATTAGCCCCTCTGGACTAAGAACCTGATCGCATAGGCAACCTACCTTTGGTAGAAGAGGGCTTGGGGACTTGGCACTAGTACCTAGTCTTCAATGAGACCGCGGGTTAGAGTAAAAGGTGTTGAGGGCCCGTGTCTTAGGCGCTGGGCTTGGTCGCTAATGAGACCATGGGCTGGAGCTTGGAGAGACTGGGAAGCTGAGTTGAAGTGTTGGGGGCTGAGTACTGAGTGCTTGTGTCTCCATATGTTGTTGAGTGGAAGGCAAGTCTTCAAGGTTTGTGTTGAGGTTTAAACACTAAGGCTTAAGCGAGCACCAATGACTATATGCTTGAACAAATAAACCTTGAAAAACTTTGCGGCAATAAAATAATACCGCTGAAGATTTTTGCAGACCCACGTATAAAGCCATAGCTGAATACAAGATGTAGAGAATGTAGAGGATGGTACAGACAGTACGACGCCGTACAGATGGTACGACGTCCTTACGACTATACAGATTTTTGCAGACCCCCAAAAAATCACTTAAAAAATTTCTAATCTCTGATTTTCATGATTTGATAGGCATTTCTAGGGTTCTTGACCCTTTTGGATGCAATGGTAGGGTTATTTTTTCTCCAGGAGGCACAGATTAAATGCTAATGGCTAAAACCCTCTCCGATTTGAGAAGAAGCTGACATATCTAGTGCTTTGATACCATGTTAGATTACCCAAAATCATCTAGAGATCTACAAGAAAATATTGCAAAAGTCAAATGCATGCTTTTAATTATGTGCAACACATTCCCATTGCATTATTCAGAAATAAATACAAAGGATATACACATCATTGTCCAAGAATAGACAAAGTGGGTAAAGAAAGCATAAAGAAAGCATGAGGAAAGCATAAAGAAAGCATGTGACACATGTCACAATGCTCTCAAGAGAAAAGAAAGCCTATGACACATGTCATTAGGCTCAAAATAGAAAATGAATCTCCCTAATTAACTTATGTTAAAGTGAAAATATGATTTTTCACCAACAGTAGACTCAGGGGCCTCCACCAATGTGATGTCTTTGTCAGTATGCAAAGCATTATGCCTCACTCCAGCAAAATCTTATAGGAAAGTCACACATTTGGAAAAGACTAAGGTCAATGTGATAGGTGAACTGAACATGATACATATGCAACTAGCATCAGATCCTAGGGTACAACAGTATATAGACATTCAAGTAGTTGATATTCTGGATCAGTATGGCATGCTTTTAAGTAAAGATTGGTCTGTTGCAAGTATGGGCCTAACCGGTGTTGTCATTGATGTCAACATACTCCTGTTGCATTAATGATAAGGTTTGGATGAGCCATGAGCTGAGGATATTGAGAAAATAAGTCTCAATCAGGAATAGTGAAGAACATTGATGACTGTAAGACAAAAGTCCAAGATGGGATGATGATTAGAGGATGCAGATTAAAGGGTTTGTAGATATGTGTCTGTAGGTGATCCAGTAGAGATTTTAGAGGTCCACATGAAGATATGAAGAAGTTGTGGCCACTCAAGTAAAACCAGTTTCGGTAGGTGTTCAGAGGTGACAGTGTGTAACAAGAAAGGTCCGGTGAGATCCAGAAATGAAGTTTAATGTTCTACAGATTTAAGGAAGTGCTGAGGAAGTCTTTGTGGTGTATCAACTCTATTGGTGCATGGTTTGAAGGTCTGAAAGAATCTATTTCTTTGTGACAGTTATGACAGACTGTGTTCTTAAGGTTTCGGATGAAGGAGAGAAGGATTTCAGTAAGCAGAAGAAGTGTGGATGTTCTTGGTGATTCAGGAAAGCTTGTAGAGGTCTTTGGATCATGTCCAGTTTGTGTTGGTGGTCCGCATTGAAGTTAGAGCTCACAATTAAAGAGTAACTTCTGTATGATGGTGTTCTTCTTGAGACAGGGCGACCGGATGAGTTATGCATCTGTCGGATGATCTTATGAATGTTTGCCGACTTGGATGATCATTCCTAAGTTGATGCCTTGTATAAATAAGGGATTGTGAAGTTAGTTTGAACTTGCCTTTTTGTGTGGAAATGAGAGTGTGGTAGCGAAGAGGAGAGAGAAAGGCAGAGCAGAAGTATTGAGCTTAATGGAACTAATTCAAGCATGGTAAAGATGCTATTCTCCAGTTCATGTATGTGATACTTATTTCTTTATAGACAGTGTGTCTCTTGTAGGCAGTGAGCCTCTTGAGAGCAGTGTGCTTGGGTAGTGAGCCCTAATTGGCATGTGCCATTTTGTTCCTTCTATTCTTCTAACAGAGAATACATTCTTGGGTTAATCACCCCGTGGTTTTTCCCTTAACTAGGTTTTCCACGTCAAAATCTTAGTGTCTTATGTGTTGATGAGTTTTTGCTTTTGATTTGAGTGCATTATGTTTCATGTTTAATATACTACTAATTACTAAGAAGATTTAAGTGTGTAAATTGGAGAAAGTTTTGCATAATTGATTCACCCCCCCTCTCAGTTGTGTGCCCTGAGTCTAACAATTGGTATCAGAGCTAAGTTCCTCTAAAAGGAACTTAACCGCTTGAGGAGATCCAGGATGTCGTCTTACAAGAAGGATAGTCTGAAGTTTGATGGAACCAACTTTGCTCTTTGGAAAGGTCGCATGAAATGTCACTTGCAGTGTATGGGAATGGCGTACTGGTCCATGGTTACAAAAGTGTATGTACCTCCACAGGGTGGTCCGACAACCCTAAATAAAATCACAGATGCTAAAAGCAATTTGCAGACCAAAGAGGCTCTTCTAAGCGCATTATCTGACTCAGAGCTCTCAAATGTTATTGACCTACCAACTACCTTTGAGATTTGGAATAAACTGGAACTTTTGCATGAAGGAGACCAGTATGTTAAATGTACAAGGTTACAGAGTCTAAAAGGGAAATTTGAAAAACTGAAGATGAGAGATGATGAAAATATTACCACTTTTATGCCAAGAGTGAATGAGCTAGTTTGTGGAATTAGAAATGCTAGTGGAGTCTTGGATGAAAATGAGATTGTTGGTAAAATTCTCAGATCCCTTCCTACTTCTTAGAAAATTAAGGCTACTGCCATTGAAGAATTCAGAGCCCATACAACTGTCACAAGAGATCAATTGGCTGCATTTGAAATGACAAAGTTTGGAGATGACCCCCCAAGACTGAATTTGCATTCAAAGCCAGTGCCTCTGTTAAAGGTAAACAAAGGTTTGATCCAGGAGAGAATTCTTCAAGGAAATTATCATGGTATGAAAAAGCAAGAAAAGATCTGGAAGAAGAAGAAGTAGAAACTACTCAACTTGAAGCCCTTATTGCAAAGAGGCTGCCAAGAGGATCCGATAAGTATGAAGGAAAATTACCTTTTAAGTGTTTTAACTATAATAAGATTGGTCATTTTGCCTCAAGGTGTCCGGAAAGATTTTCAAGGCAAAATCCTAACAAGCCAAGGTTCCAAAAGAACTATTACTATGTACATGAAGATGATGATAATGAAGGAGTAACAGATGATGAATCAGAGATAGGAAACAATTCCAGAAATGAATGGGTGTTCATTGCCATCAAGGAAGAAGATCCAATGTCCTTTGTGTCTGTCAATCTTAAGACTGTGGAAAGAGCTCTGGCTGCCCAAATTGAAGAGAAGGATGATTGGGTCATTGACAGTGGATGCTCTCACCATATGATAGGTGACAGAAATAAGTTTGTAGATTTGGAAAGGTATGAAGGAGAAGTGGTAAAGTTTGGTGACAATTCTGCTGGTAGAATTAGAGGAAGAGGAATTACTTCTTTTGATGGAAGAAACAAAACTGGTAATGTACTGTATGTTGAAGGTTTGAAGCACAATCTTCTCAGTGTTAGACAGTTGGTGGACAAAGGCTATGATCTCCGATTCAAGGATGGAAAATGCAAAATCTTTGAAAGTTCCATAACAGAGATTGCATCCGGTACTCAAACTAAAGGTAATATCTTCCACTTGGTTGGTACTGGTAAAAACTGCTTATTTGTTCAAGTTGATTAGAGTTGGTTATGGCATAGAAGGATGTGTCATGTAAATTTTGATAATATTATCAAGATAAGCAATACTCAGGCTGTAAGAGATCTTCCAAAATTGGTGAAACCTACTAACAACTTGTGCAAGGAATGTTAGTAGAGTAAATTGAGCAGAGTCACATTCAAAAGCAAGGAACTGTCTTCTATGGAATTATTGGACTTAGTTCACACCGATTTTTGTGGTCCAGCAAGAACTAGTAGTATTCAAGGTGATAGATACTTCATGCTGCTAATTGATGACTATTCCTGGATGATGTAGGTAACCTTTCTAAAAGAGAAATCAGAAGCTCTTGAGAAATTCAAAATATTCAAGGCTATGGTAGAGAATGAAATAGGATTAAAGTTGAAATGTTTGAGGTCTGATAGAGGTGGAGAATTCACATTCAGTGAGTTCATAGAGTTCTATGAGAAACATGGAATTAAGAGATAGTTGTCTTCTCCTAGGACTCCACAACAGAATGGAGTAGTGGAGAGAAAGAACCGGACCATCCAGGAAGCATCTAGGACCATGATGATGGAAACAAATGTTCCTCAGATCTATTGGAGAGAAGTTGTCAGCACTGCAGTCTATACTCTCAATCGAGTTCAAATTAGAAGCAATACCGGTAAGATCCCTTATGAAATTTTGTTTGACATTACTCCTACTATAAGATATTTCAGAGTCTTGGTAGCAAATGTTACATCAAAAGAGATGAAGATCTAGGCAGGTTTGATGCTAGAAGTGATGAAGGAATATTCTTGGGTTACTCTACTCAAAGCAAAGCATACCGGTGTTATAACAAGAGACTAAGAAAGATGATAGAAATTACAAATGTGAAGGTTGATGAGGGAATAGAGAAACCCTCAAGGTTCTATGAATATGATGAAGATGATCAGAATGGTGTTCTGGTTCAAGGAGTTCAATCCTCTTCTAAAAGTCAGATTCAAACTGATCCAGTAAATCAGGAAGTAGGGATAGGTCTGAATGAGCTTGATCAAGACAAAGAAGTGCATGAAACTCCCAAAGCTCCAAGGTATGTAAGACTGAACCACTCTAAAGATTAGATCATAGGTGATAAAAACAAAGGTGTGCAAACTAGAAGGAAAATTGCTCAAAATTTAGATGAATATTGTCTAATTTCAAAGATTGAACCTAAGACAATAAATGAAGCCTGCAATGATGAAAACTGAACCAAAGCAATGGAGGAAGAGTTGATGCAAATTGAGAAAAATCACACTTGGGATCTTGTTCCCATACCTAGAAACAAGAATATGATTGGAACCAAATGGGTCTTCCGGAACAAGCTAAATGAAGTTGGTGAAGTAATCAAAAATAAAGCTAGATTGGTCTGCAAGGGCTACTCTCAAATAGAAGGAATTGATTTTGAAGAAACTTTTGCTCCGGTGGAAAGAATTGAAGTAGTCAGATTATTCCTTGCCTTTGCTGCCTTCAAGGATTTCAAGGTATATCAGATGGATGTCAAGTCTGCCTTTCTAAATGGTGACTTCGAAGAAGAAGTGTATATAGAGCAACCAGATGGATTTCAGTTGTCTGATCATGGTGATATGGTCTGCAAGTTGAAGAAGGCACTGTATGGATTAAAGCAAGCCCCAAGAGCCTGGTATGAAAGATTGGACACGCATCTTTTGAAGATTGGTTTCAACAAAGGTACTGCTGACAGTAACTTATATTTCAAAATTGATCATGAAAACATCTTGATTGTTGAAGTATTTGTTGATGATATCATCTTTGGAGGAAGAGATAGTATGTGTAAAACTTTTGCAAATCAAATGAAAAGTGAGTTTGAGATGTCTATGCTTGATGAAAAGAATTTCTTCTTGGGTTTGCAAATTACTCAAACAAAGAAAGGAATCTTCATTTCTCAGACCAAATATGTGAAAGAACTGTTGAAGAAATTTGGCATGGAAGATTCAAAGCCAATGAATACTCCCATGGCAACTGGATGTAAGTTGAGCAAAGATGATGACTCTCCTAAGGTAGACCAGACATAGTACAGATCAATGATTGGAGGATGGTTGTATCTCACTCAAACTAGACCAGATATTATGCAAGCTGTTGGTCTTGTTGCTAGATTCCAAGCTAATCCTAGAGAATCCCATGTCATGGCAATCAAGAGTATTTTTTGATATCTAAAAGGGACGGTTGAGTATGGTCTGTGGTATCCTAGAGATCATGACTTCTCTCTTCATGCATATACAGATGCTGATTGGGCAGGAGATGTGGATGACCGGAAGAGTACCAGTGGTGGAGCATTCTTTTTAGGAAAGAGATTGGTTTCTTGGCTAAGCAAGAAACAAGAGGCAATATCCCTTTCTACAACTGAAGGAGAATACATAGCAGTAGTAGGTAGTTGCACTCAAGTTTTGTGGATGAAGCAGATGCTAAGAGATATTAAAGTAGAGTATGAGGAGCCTATCACAATCTTCTGTGATAATTCAAGTGCAATAAATATATCTAAGAATCCGGTGTTGCATTCTAAGACTAAGCATATATCTATCAAGTTTCACTTTTTAAGAGAGCAAGTGAACAAGAATGAAGTCAGATTGGAGTTTGTGCCCTCCAAGGATCAGATTGTAGATATCTTTACTAAACCTCTACTTAAGGACTCTTTTGAGTATCTCAGGGAGAAGTTAGGGGTTATTTCCCCTCCGGTGATGAACTAAGGTGCACTAAGGTGCATCAGTATGGTGGATATCACAGTCATATCTTGTGATCCGGATTGATGGGAGCTGCTACTCAGGGTAGTAGCATGTATGATTCTAAAGTGGTGAAATTGCAAATATGTGCCCTTTGCCATTGATGTCAGAGGGGGAGAGAAGACGTGAAAAATAAGTGGTTTCTGATCAAAGGGGGAGTAGTAAAGGGAGAGAAGACATGTGAATGGTTGTTGTTGATAGGGGGAGTTGTGACAGTAAGGAGAAGTTCTCGTCTTGATGGTTTTTCACATCATATGTTGCCATCAATGACAAAGGGGGAGATTGTTGCAAGTATGGGCCTAACCAGTGTTGTCATTAATGTCAACATACTCCTATTGCATTAATGATAAGGTTTGGATGAGCCGTGAGCTGAGGATATTGAGAAAATAAGTTTCAATCAGGAACAGTGAAGAACAGTGATGACTGTGAGACAAAAGTCCAAGATAGGATTATGATCAAAGGATGCGGATTAAAGGGTTTGTAGATATGTGTCTGTAGTTGATCCAATAGAGATTTCAGAGGTCTATGTGAAGATATGAAGAAGTTGTGGATGCTCAAGTAAAACTGGTTCCGGTAGGTGTTCAGAGGTGACAGTGTGTAACAAGAAAGGTCCGGTGAGATCCGGAAATGAAGTATCTCATTCTATGGATTTAAGGGAGTGTTGATGAAGTCTTTGTGGTGTATCAACTCTATTGGTGCCTGGTTTGAAGGTCTGCAAGCATCTATTCCTTTGTGACAGTTATGACAGACTGTGTTCTTAAGGTTCCAGATGAAGGAGAGAAGGATTTCAGTAAGCAGAAGAGGTGTGGATGTTCTTGGTGATTCAGGAAAGCTTGTGGAGGTCTTTGGATCATGTCTAGTTCATGTTGGTGGTCCGCATTGAAGTTGGAGCTCACAATTGAAGAGTAACTTCTGTATGATGGTGTTCTTCTTGAGACAGGCCAACTGGATGAGTTATGCATCTATCGGATGATCTTATGAATGTTTGCTGACTTAGATGATCATTCCTAAGTTGATGCCTTGTATAAAGAAGGGATTGCGAAGTCAATTTGAACTTGCCTTTTTGTGTGGAAATGAGAGTGTGGTAGCGAAGAGGAGAGCGAAAGGCAGAGTAGAAGTATTGAGCTTAATGGAACTGATTCAAGCATGGTAAAGATGCTATTCTCCAATTCATGTATGTGATACTTATTTCTTTGTAGACAGTGTGTCTCTTGTAGGCAGTGAGCCTCTTGTGAACAGTGTGCTCAGGCAGTGAGCCCTAATTGGCATGTGCCATTTTGTTCCTTCTATTCTTCTAACAGAGAATACATTCTTGGGTTAATCACCCCGTGGTTTTTTCCTTAACCGGGTTTTCCATGTCAAAATCTTGGTGTCTTATGTGTTGATGAGTTTCTACTTTTGATTTGAATGCATTATGTTTCATGTTTAATATACTGCTAATTACTAAGAAGATTTAAGTGTGTAAATTGGAGAAAGTTTTGCACAACTGATTCACCCCCCCTTCTCAATTGTGTGCCCTAAGTCTAACATGGTCTAGGACTCTGAATGGCTATATGGCAATATACTTTTCTCACATGTGGATGCCATGGAAGGGGTTGGAAAATCAGATCCATATTGAAAGATAGCCAAAAATGAAGCATATGATCACAGAATACAATTAGACCAACAAAATTCTATTTTCAAAAGTACACCTAGGAGTTTATCTTCCCCAAGTTAATCAGGTAGAAGAAATACTCATGCTAAATTGTAGTAAATTCCCTAATCCACCACTTACAAAATATCAAGAAAGTATAGAGGCATATGTGTAGTCAGACCAAGAGTCCTCTAATGATGAAGAACCATGAATATTTGAGGGATTCAAAATTTTTATGGCACAATTCATGAGTGATCATTTAGCTGTCGGAAGGAAGATACAAATGGATGAATTGCTACTACCAAACTGGTGTTGCCTTCACAATGCCTCCCATTCTGAGTTCACATGCTCACTCTGTCAAGAGGCAGTTAAACAAGTATAGAGGCATTTAAAGATCTCAACAGTTGAAAAGGAAAATCAAGCTACTATAGGTGCAGTTGGTTAGGATTCTCAGTCAGATAAAAACAACAAATTACACAAAATGATAGGGACAATGACTCCCACATCTGGACATTAAGATTAGGTGCAAACAAGGATCTAGTGTAGGTTTTGGGGTGATTAGTCCCACAGGAAGTTCGTATCTAGCAACATACCAGTTGCAACTTTCATGTACAAACAACGTGACAGAGTATGAATCTTTGGTGCACGGATTGCTGATGGCACTTCATAAGAAAGTTAAAATTATTCAGGTATTAGATGACTTTGAATTGGTTGTTAAGCAAGTAAGAAGGCAGTACTCACGCAATGATAAGATTTTAAATAGATACTGGAACCGTGTGTGGGATTTGATTGAGTGCTTTGATGGTTTTAATATCCAACTGATTCCACGTAGGCAGAATCATGTTGTTGATGCTTTGGCTTAGATAGCTAGTTCTCTGGAATCGCTGTCCATGGCAAGCTTGAAGATGTTTTTGCTCCTCAGATAATAGATGAAGAAGAGATGGAGCCCACTGAAATGGACTTAGAAGGAGTCTTCAACTTGAAGATGACCACTATTCCTTGAGGGATGGTGGAATTAGAACAATTATTTGACTCAGATAAGTTTGGGATCCAGAAGAAACAAGGAGAATCCCCTGGTGCACAATGTGAACCTTACAATTTGGGAACACCTAAAGATATTAAGAATGTTTTTATTGGCAAAGCTAGTACTGTTAAAGAAAGGAAAAGTATTATTCATGCATTAATGGATTACCATGAAGCCATAGCTTAGAGTTATGAAGATCTCAAGATGTATGATGCCTCTATCATAACTCATATGATACCTCTCAAGCTGGGGGCTAAACCTTTCAGACAAAGGCAGCGACTAGTTAATGCTCTACTGGAACCATTGATTTTCAAAGAAGTATAGAAGTTGCTATCTGCCTGAATTATATTTCCTGTAAGAAATTCCTCCTAGGTGGAAAATTTTGTACCAATGCACAAGAAAAATGGAGAAATCAGGCTCTGTGTCGACTTCAAAAATTTGAATACGGCCTCGGAGAAGGATAATTACACATTGCCATCCTTGGATGAAGTGTTGCAAATAGTTAATGGTTCGCAAGTGACATCTTTTCTAGATGGTTATTCAGGCTATAACCAGGCAATGGTAGAATATGAGGATAGATTGAAGACATCCTTCACATGCAAATGGGGAATTTATGCATATCGCCAGATGCTCTTTGGGTTAATTAACATAGTAGCTACATTCCAATGTGCAATGGACATAGCTTTCAAAGGATTGGTGGGGAAATGCATCATTATTTATATGGACGATATCACTGTATTTTCAAATAAAAGAGAAGATCATGTGGTAGACCTAATGAAAATCCTACAGCGGTGTAAAGACTATGGGATTTCACTTAATCCTAAGAAGTGTATCTTTGGAGTAACTGAAGGAAAGTTGCTTGGACATGTAATTTCTGAGAAAGGTATATCAATCGACCTTGATTGAGTCCAAGCGATTCTCAAGATATAGCCCCCAGCAAGTAAGAAAGAGCTAAAGCCATATTTTGGTAAGATCAATTTCATTCGCAAGTTTACTACTGGGTTTGCTGAGATTGTTCACCTACTAAATGCAATGTTGAAACAAGATGCTAAGGTAGAATGCACTCTAGAGGCTAAGGCCACCTTTGCATAAATCAAACAAGCAATAGATAATGCTCCAATACTGGTAAGCCCTGACTACACACTACCCTTTTGTATGTACTCCTTCACTTCTAAGCATACTTGCACAGTGATGTTGACACAAAAGAGAGTTGTTGATGATGAAAGACCCATTTATTTTATGAGCACTCCTTTGAAAGATGTAGAACTAAGATATCCAAATGTGGAGAAGCAAGGATACGCCTTAGTCAAAGCAGTTAAAAAGTTCTGTCATTACATCTTGAGAAGCTGAGTGATTGTAGTTGTGCCTGATGCAGCGGTCAAGGCATTACTAATGCAGAGTGAGCTAGGTGAACGAAGAGGAAAATGAGTCATGATCCTACAAGAGTTTGATATAGAAATATAGCTCATGAAACTAGTGAGGGGTTAGGCACTAATGAAAACCATGGCTGAAAATGGTCCAAGCCTAGTGTCTCAATAATATATGTTAGAAGATATATCCAAAGATGAATGGTATGGGGACATTGTATTCTATCTTCTCAATCAATGGTTCCTGCCTCATTTGAACTTAGTCCAGAGAAGAGCACTCAGATTAAAGAGTACCAGCTTTATGATCAAGGGATCAGTGCTATATAAAAGGAACCGTGAAGGGATCTATTTGAGATGTTTGGATAAAGCATAAGTAACTCAGGTACTGACTGCTTTCCATGAAAAGTTTGGGACATGCCATGGGTCAGCTCATTCAACTTCCAACCAAATCTTGTGAGCAGGGTACTATTGGCCCACACTCTTCAAAGATGCACATTCACATGTAAGGACTTGTCACACATGTTAGACAGCTGCAACAAGAGAATAAAATGCTGCTAAGCCTCTGAAACTAGTACTGGAGGTACGCCCATTTGCACAGTGGGGGTTATAGTTTATTAGTATGATCAACCCACCTTCTTCAGTGGGCCATAGGTACCTTCTAACTGCTACTAATTATTGTACAAGATGGTTGAAGGCCCTCGCATGTAAGCAATGCACCACAGAGATAGTAATTGAATTTATTGAAAAACATATCATCACAAGGTTTGGTTGTCCTTTTCTCTTTGTTATGTGATAACGACCTTGTATTTTCTTCATTACGATTTTCTAATTGGGCATTTGACCATGGGATTGTTTTGAAATTTTCATCTAACTACTATCCCCAAGGAAATGGAGTGGCTAAATCAACAAACAAAAACCTTCTTGAGGTCATCAAAAAACTACTTGATAAAAATCCCAGAGACTGGCATACTCAGCTTCAGTTCACTTTATGGGCTGATAGGGTCAGACATAAGGCTGGATTAGGAACATCACCTTATCACTTGGTTTATGGTATTAAGGCTATCTTTCCCATCCATCAGAGAATTCTTGTGCTACAATTCATGCAAGACTACCTCGAAGCAAACGATTAGATGTCATCCTACTTGGCTCAATTGCTGCACCTAGAAGAAAATCGTGACGTTGCTATACAAAAATTTGCCAAACATTAGGGTGTAGTAAAGTGATGGTTCAACAAAAGGGCTAAAGTCAAGACCTTCTGTATTTCTATCTTAGTTTTATATTGGGACAAAGCCCATGAAAAGAAAGGTGAACATGGTAAGTTTGATAGACTTTGGATAGGCCCATATTAGATTTATGAGATCCTTGGAGACAACACGTATTGACTAAAGAGCCTTACTAGTGAGGAGCTCCCATTGCCTGTCAATGGGCAGTTTATGAAGCACTACTTTTAGGCCTAGGAGGTATTTTTGCCTTCTTTTGGTGTACATAGTTAGGTTGCTTGTCTGTTTTGATTAGGTTAGGTTGCTATTAGATTAGTTTCTACTTTCCTCTTTTGGTTTTCATAGTTGTTAGGTGTTTGTTTTTTCTTAGGCCAGTTGCTCTTTCCTATTTTGCTTTTGTCTACTACGCTTGCCTTGTTGGGGATCTTTGTTTCTTGAATGTCGTGGTAGTTGTGTAGACCTGTAAGTGGTCTTTTGTTGGGTGAGTAATTTGGAGTTTTCCTTTGAGAAACTGAAGTTTTCTACTTAGGTCATCCTGTGGGTTCCGTGGTTATATTTGGATGGTATGATGTCTGTTCATGGGAAATGAGTCATTAGTTGGTGCACTTGAAATATTTCCTAACCATATATTTTACACACTTTAAAATCTTGAAAGTACCTAAGTGAGTCTTAGTGATCTTACATTAAGTGAAAAATCTAAGGTCCACCTTTGCCGCCATCAGAATTCCACACACACCTAGCTGAGTTATCAATGTAACTTGTGCCATCAAAAAGCATGTGTTGCAAGGGCAACATTATTGCATTATACCCTATCAAATCTAAGCTTAATGAAATATCAAGAAGTTATGAAAAGAAAAGAAAAGAAAATCAAAAAATCACAATCACACACTATAACTCAGTTAGACGGACAATCAAGTAATCTCTACTGGGGCTATGGATGCTTGACTGGCAGTAGGGCTCTGCTTGAGTAGAATTTTGAGACAAACCCTTCAGGGCTATAGATGCTCGCTGGTAGCAGGGCAATGTCTAGGTAGTTCATAAGGTGTGTACTAATCACGTAGCTTAATGTAAAGGATCTTAGATGAGCTTAGTTAACAAGGTATGTGAATTAATGCAATTGCACACACTTAGGTTTTTAACATGTGCACGGTTGCACTATGCTATTTGACTTCTACTTCTTTGATAAGGTATCATGTCTTCTTGTTTAACATGTGGGGAACATAGAGGTTCTGGGTTCAAAACTTAAGTTTATCTTTGGAATGCTCTAGAGAATTTCCCAACAGAGTCACCATTTGTTGTGCCTTGCACACACGCCCCATTTCGTCAAATGGAGGCCCCCTTCTTTTTAATGAATTTTGGCTTAGAGTGTCACCTTTGTCCTATTTGGTTCCTGAGGTTTTCAATGATGTATAATCAAATGATCCTCCCAAGTCATAAGTTTCTTAAGTCTTGAAATTTTTGAGTCAAATGGCCTTCAAACATCAGGAAATCAAGTCTTGAAGCCTTTGCACTAAAACTTCCATTCACTAACTTTGTACTAAATCATATTGTCACTGACGTCAGCACTAAAATGCCCTTCACTGACTCAGTGCTAGATTTACTTGCCTCCGACCTAGCGCTGAAATCGCCTGTCATAGACTTAGCGCTAGGTTTGCCCATCACTGACCTGCGCTAAAACTACTTGTCATTGTCTTGCGCTAAAATGACACTTTCTTTACTTAGGTCAGATGACCCCAAAAGCCACGTAGGTCTGAAGAGCCTCAAATTAGTACAAAACCCTAAAATTGATTTCTGTGAACTGCGTGTCGATTTGATAGGAGGTACATGGGCATTAATGGCAGATTAAGTAGGAGTGTACAAAATGTTTTGGGTCCATTTTTGAGCTCATTTTATGTACAAAAAAACTTTTGAGAGCTCTGTGAATTCATCAGCGGCAGAGAGTGGATTTGGAGCGAAGAGGAGTTTAATCTAGGGCACATTTGAGTGATTTTTCACCTTTGCAACCACACTTAAGAAATAGGTCAGGGGTTTCTCCTTTTACCATTTCAGGTTTTGGGTTTTATTTTTGATTCAATTATCTATTCCTGCTAAGGGTTTTAAAGCTTTATGTCTGTAAGTTTATTCATTCAAGCGGTAGTCGAGTTTTAGTATGGGTTTTTACAGTGTAGATGATTGAATTGTTCAACAAGAAATCCTTTGACTAAACCCTAGGGCATGATAAGTAAGAGCAGAAAGTGGTAAATCTTGTTGGAATAAAATATATTTGCCTACACCCAAGAAATTATTCATAAATTTACCAAAACCACTTGAAGACTCAATGGACTTTTTCGACTGGTTCCATTCACGCTAAAAATAACACTTACAGACCCTTTGAAACAATGAACAACTTTAGGTTAGTCGGTATTTGAAGAATCCTTCACCAACCAAAGGCTTTTTACCCTTTGTGCTAGAATCATTCTTCATGGACTTTGTCCTAAAAGTGCTCTTGAACAACCTAAAAATAAACCCAAGGAAGCAAAGTCAGTCGATTACCTCTAAAAATCCCACTAGAACCTAAAATTCAACTTAGCGCTAAAATCCTAAATTACCGACCTTGTACGAAAACCTGTCTCCAGTGACTTTAGTCAGGCACCATCAAATATCCTACTGAGTAGGTAGTGTCCAAAGTCCCCACTGATGTGTAACCTTGGGTCTAGTGCTAATTTGTCAATCCATTGACTTGCGCGAAAACACTCCTTCATCGACTGTTGTCGGTCACCTTCCAAATTTGCGCTTGTCGATCACAGTTGGAACTCACACCTAAATGTACAAAGAAAAGACTTTTACCTTTAGCACTGAAAATGGGTAACATGGACTTGTGCCAATTTAACCATCAAGCGAGCTCCGTGAAATCATTAAAGTCAGACAAACCCAAATTCCGCGCTAATCGGAGGAAGTTGAAGGTTGCGCCAAACTTAAACACTTGAATGCTTTTGATATTGCACTGAAAAATGTATCCACTGACTTTGGTCAGTAAACCCCAAAATCGGTGCCAAGTCAGACAAAGCTAAAATCAATGCTTTGATCATAAAGAAGTCCAAGACCCCTAAAACCCACGTAAATTGGTCTTAGAACTATTTTTCATGAAATTTTCTAAGGAAAAAGGTCTGTTTGATCAAAATGAATATTGCATAGGTAAAATTGAGATGTTCTGCATGATTTCATTTGATTTTTCAAGCAATCTAGCATTTATTACATGACTTAAAGTCTGATTTTTATGTTGTCTTTACTGTTTAAGTTATGTAATGAATTTCATTAAATGATGAGATCTGCAATCTTGGATTTGGACATTTAGAATATACAAAGGAATTTGAAGAACTATTTAATGAAGGTAGAACTTGACAAAGGAACATGAAACAAGTAACTTATAGCTAAATCATTAAGACTTAGGAATCAAAGATCCTCACGATAGCCTTGACTTATTAGATCTAGTTATGTAGGATAAATGACTGCCTGAGCCCAAAACATGAAGTATGAATTCAAAGGGATTCCTCCCAAATCTAAGATAGCCTCTACATGGCCAAACATAGGAGATACAGACCTAGGTCATATCAACCTAGAAGACTTCAAACTCAGGGTGTTTGCATTTGCCTAGGAAGATAAGAGACAATGGAATTATAGAAGCAGCTGCCATCCCCACCTCTATACAATGTACAATGCTCATAGTGACATGTGCAAAAAGATATGATCCCCTGACTAGAACCATTTAGACTGCCAATGGGGAGATTCTAGCAGATTTAAGCTCACTCTCCTTGGTAGAAATCTTCGGCATACTAGTTTACCCTGTGTTATCAATACTAGACATAAAGGACTCAAAGAAAACTTACAAGAAGGGTATTGAGAAATGTAAAAAGCAAATCAATGATGGATATATGAAACATAAAAGGTCTCCAATCATCAAGCTTCCTCATACACTCTATAGGAGTGATTTTCACAGTGAAATTGGAGATCTTGTGACCTTTCTGAGTAGAATATATTGACTATCTTCTACATCAACATTTGAAGGCTAGATGTTCACATTGATTGAAGAGATTATTCATGAAAATTGAAGATCCATTGGGCTCAGATTATAAGTGACAACATACATGAGGCTTTTACAAACTTCAGGGAGAAGATGACATTTAGATGGACTTCATACGTGGTATATGCCTTAGCAAGAAGAATCGAGTATCCAGGGTTATCCAAGTTAGGAGATGTAGGTAATGGACAACTGAAAGTATATGAGTGTTATCCCCAAATTGCCATATCTGAATCCTTGATTCATTTCAATAGGGTAAATGATGCATTTACCATGTACATTACAAGGTTACTTCAAGGAGCTACTTCCCTGAGAATTTCGCCTGAGGCAATGAATGGAGTAAGCCAATTCGGGAGGTGGTACATCCAATTTGAGAAATTCACTTACATAAGGGTACAAGGATTCATAGGGGTACCATACAGACTACCGAGTTACCCAACAGATAAGGTAGTACTGCTAGAACTAACAAGGCAATTGATCCCATGTGCAGAGAAGCTAAAACACTTACACAGAAAAAATGTCAAATTCCCCATGCTGCTAGGTAAAGGGCAGTTTGCGTATGTTTCATTTGGTGCTGTTGAATCCTCCAACAAAGAGCTGCAACTTCTTAATCTACATTTGTACGTCAAAAGAAGTCACTTTGATCCACATGGTGTAATGGAAAAGTATGTTAGCAAGAAGATGTTCCATAGGGCGCATCTTGAGGATTTTTGGGTTGATTTCGTAGATGACTATGAGGTAATGAAAAGAAGTCATTCAAGAATTTCCCTGGATTTCATTAAAAGATTTTATATCATTGATGTCCTTGATCAACTAGTAGATGATGACAATGTGGTATATAAGGGACCTTGGGAGGATCAATACTGACAGCCAATTCCTCTTCCAAACTGGGTTAATGCAAAGGAGAGCTCCCTAGATGAAATCATGAAGGAACTTATAAGGTTGAGGAAGATGTGGGTTAGGACCCAAATTGCAACCATGACTCAAAATGGAGTGCAATTGACTTACACAAAGGTAAAGCCCGGAAAAGAGTCAGATGGAGAAGAAGACCAACTATGGAGGCTCCCACTGTCACTGACCAAGCCTAAGAAGCCTCTCAAGAAACAGATAGTGAAGAGCACATGCCATTGGTAGAAAAGGTAAAGGGGAAGAAAGCTGCTCCAAAATTGTAAGGAAAATGAGAGCATCTCAGAATGTATTTTTAAGAAAAGTGGTGTCTTCGACAGATTTAGAATCTTTTCATTGCTTCAAAAACACACACAACTATGCCACAAAGCGGAAACAAACATAGAACATTTCCAACATTGACCCTTAGAGGAAATACAAGAAACAAGATCTAATTTCAACAACAAAAATGTTAACACAAAATATAGAATAGAAGACATAGATATACGTGGGGAAAACCCTTACGGGTAAAAAACCCCACACTCCAAAAGCCCAGATCGCCATTGTATTATTCAGCAATAGAAAATATAGTTACAATACAAAACTGGCACTAAGCCTTTCATGGAGATTTACATCTTGCTCCTCTGGAAGAATAATTGACAGCATAACCCTGCACAAAGTTCTCCAGCACTCTGGTTAGTCCTTCATACTGTTATCATGTCATAGATAGCACACAGTACAGGACATTAACCTACACCTAAATTCTATACTCACTCACTGTTTGACCTCTATTTCTTCTTTTCTCGATTTAGTCCCTTCACATACTGTTATCATGTTGTGTATAACATACAGCATAGGACTTCCTCAAAGAAGAAAACAGAGTTGACCAGATTGAACTCTCTCTCTCTCTCTCTATCGATCCAAGACTATCTCTCTCCAAACTTGTCTAACTGTCTGAGCAACCAATCGATTCAGTTACGCTCAGTCCAACCGTCCAAATCACCATCTAACTATTCACATTCAAGAGGACTCATTAGTCCCACATGCACCAGACATCGGTCATAGCCATAGTATATACACACGGCCACTTAGAAAGTCTATCATCAACACTTTTGCCACTGACAACCCCAGTTAGTCAATCATCAACGGACCATCAGAGAGATCATGACCTTCAGTGTGACTTCATCCTACTTCGACGACACAGTTCCTCCTACCGATGCCAAACACCATCAGATAGACTAGGCTCATCGGAGTGACATCTCAACACTGCATTGATTGAAGAGATCTTGCCGACACCAACCTTCATCAGAGAGACACTCACCATCGGAAGTATTTCCAAAACTCAGACTGACAATGCTTCTCATGTCGATGCCAAGACCTTCGTTGGTGTAACACAAAGTACCAGAGAGATATCTTCCAACCACACTGATGTCACTTATCATGCTAATCACCCAAACCTCCATCAGAGTAACACACACCATCTATGATAGTCTCTCAGATCACACCAATAGTTCATGTCTTGCCGATACAAAGAACAACCCACTATGAACAATGAGATCCCTGAGACTCTTGCCGATTGCTGTAAATCTGAGACATATGTACTCAACATTCTCCCACTTGACAAAGAATTTACAGGAACCAATCAACACTCCAAGTCATAGAACCATAGCTGATACTGCCTTCACTCCACTATGCTCACAAGCTACACAGAAGCTCCAACATAACAAACTTCAAAGCTTCTAGAACACAACCATGAAATCATCCTCCAGAAACAAGATAGAACATCAGCTAGAACAACAACAATCAGAAAACTGACTGCACCCATCCAACTGAACAAAACCCACTTGACTAAAAATAGCACACACAGCCAGTGCTAAAACATCCAATCACTCATACCTTGAAGGTATTCATCAGCAGACTCATGCCACCTACATAGACACCCATCAACTTCAAATACAAGCTCCATGTGTCAACAAGTTGAAGAAGACCAAACACATCCAAGAGCTCCCACTACATGGGTAATGCAGATCTGAAAAAAAGATCATGGCATACAAAGTCCACCAATAGCATCACATAGATAGTGTAAATATCATGTAGTACTAGGGAAACATCCACCATGATATGCAAAATCTAGAAATCAATAACCTGTACATCTCACCACCAATCCAGAAATCTCTCAAGCTCTTCACACCCAACAATGAAAGAGATAACAGAACCTTCATGCTATCACCCAAGAACATAAGTGAAAGCACATTATCACACACTAGTGATCACTTTAGCTTTGAATAAAACCTCAAAACAATGTAATGTGAAACACACCATCAGAAAAATAACTGAGACCATAGAGAGTAACACTGCACATCATATACCTATAGACAGTCCTTCTACATACACCTCTGAATACCAACTATGTTAAGTATGATCTCCTTCAAAACACCCCAAAGAGAACAGCATAACAACACCCAACAAACATTCAACCTCAAGAGATCAAATTCAGCATATGTAATATTGCAACTAAACATGGATGTAAGCCTCTCAAACCAAAGAAGATCAAACTAATCCATTTCCTATTTCAGGAAATCAACCCATAAAACCATCTCCTAATAATCCTCATCAATGAATGATATCTTAAACTCAAATGCACAAGGAGATTAATCATGCTATCCATCTCTCACAATCAATCCCTTAGAACCATCTATGAGCAGTTCAAGATCCATGTCTATGAAAGAAAGCATAAAACACCTGAGAGAAACAATGGGCAATACCTCTCAAGTGAAACTTGTCGAGTAGACCAAGAGTGGGGAATGAGAATGTTCTTCCAAGATATCCAAGCCCCAATGACTTTCTCCAAGAACAATCTCCTCTAGATCTTTTGTTGAACTCACATTTAACCAAGGTAAAGACTCCTCAAACTTCCTACTGCAAACTCTGATTAAGCATAGCATATATAGTCTCACCTTATTCTTCATGTATCCATGGGCATCTACAAATAATCATATCATGCTGAAATCCAAATGCATCACTGCACCAATCATGAAGTAATCAAGCAAAAGATCAATGCACCCAACACACAGAGAATCACCAGACCACTGTCAAAGTTCCAATCATCTAAATCAGGAACTTATCATGACATCATGATCTTACCATCCCCCTTTGGATATTCCATGCTCCAGGTGAAAATAACTATGGTCTCAAGAGCAATGTACCATGCCAAAACTCAAAAAATAGAAATCAAGAAAATATCATGACATGAAACAAACCAAACTCTAAACCAACATCACCTATCAAGCACCAACACCTCAGCCAAGGATTTCATGAATCCTTCATGACTCCAAGATGTTAGACATCCTCAAATAGTGCCCTTTCAAATGTGAAAGAACCCTTCTGTAGCAACAGGATCTAAGAGCTCCTCCTAGTAACATCTGCAACACTAAAGAAGATCATTCACCACTAAGTGATGAATCTGCAGTCATTGCTAAAGCTCCCACTGAACTGTGGCAACCGAGATTTCCAAGCAACATGACCAAACACCTTCTCATCTAAAAATCTTCCAGGTCCAGACATTAACATTTCCATGTGACAATAAAACCAAGTGGCACCAAGATCTCCAAACCAAGGAAATACACTATCCCTATCAATAGCTTACACAAACCTGTGAATCCAAGCTATTCATGACATCGTAATACACATGCTATAGGTCTCCATAACCAACTATTTAGGTACTCTACAACATCCATCCTCTCATCCCAAAATAGTCACACCAATGCACAAGTGACCATAGACTAGGCCAGCTAACAAATCTGCATTAACACTGAAACAATCTGGTGGATAAAGACAGTCCACATCTGAGTCATCTCACTGTAGCTTAATAGGTGATCAACCCACAAAACTACATAACTTGTAGATCCAACCAATGTATCATGCAAACTCACTATCACACTAGAAACTGCAAAAGTGAGATTTCAAGGAATAGATAACAATGTAGACAACATGACTCAAGCATCGGATTACTTACAAATCTAATTCGCCAAACATGTCCACAACCTGAGCACCATAGTATAGAAAACTAGAAGCATTACCACATAAATACTGAGTGACATATCACTTACCAGCACTCCCATGCAGAGAAAGTATTTCACCTCCTCACACCATGCATGAAGAATGCATGCAAAACTACAACTATATCATCTAGCAACACCCCAAAAGACAGGGTCTATAAATAGCTTAACTGCAGCTTCACAAAACCACAAGTTTTTCTCTTGACCATGTAAAACCTCCAAAACCACTGTGTTTGAAAAACACCCATGCACATCCATACCAACTTCATATCTGGAAGACCAAGAATATGAATCAAGAAACACCATAACGGTTAAACTAGAAAAATGGATCATCATGAATATGCAAAACCATAGATTTTAGGAAAACTATGAAACCCCTCAAAACCAAGGAACATGATTCTGAGACATGCAAGTACAAAGCATCCACTAAAGGAAACAACAGTTTAGAAACTTTAGGCCCACTTGTAGGCCAACTCCACAAACACCAACATGCACATGCATCTGAGGGAGATAGACTGTTTCAGAAGCTCTCAGACCATCCAATGATCCACTCCATAGCCTACATGCAATCAGGGTAACAAAAAAGTTATGCCTTCCAATACCAGGACAAAACACCAGCATAAGCACATTTCTCCATAGCTAAAAAATAACCCAAGCTTCTCCATATCATCAGGGAGCTTCTCACATAGACACCTAATACATAGATTTGCTGCATCTCAACCATAGAGTAAAATATTCCACCCCATGCATCAGGATTATATCGTTACCAACTAGGAGCCTCAAATCACATCATTTCAATATGACCAGCTCCAATTTCTCCATCTTCACCATCCTTCATGTGCCTGCTGTAACATGAAGACAAGATCAACTGCTAGACTTCACTCAAAACAAGGATCAAAACATCAGACGATTCCTTCAGATTTCCTGAAGCCTTCCAGGCTAAGAAATCTTTACAGAAGAAATACCTAGAACCTAGAAACACCAAGAACAAACAAATCCCATCAGAAGGCTCTAATACCACTTGTAAGGAAAATGAGAGCATCTCATATCGTATTTCTAAGAAAAGTGGTTTCTTCGACAGATTTAGAATCTTTTCATTGCTTCAAAAACATGCACAACTATGCCACAAAGCGGAAATAGACATAGAACATTTCTAACATTGACCCTTAGAGGAAATACAAGCAACAAGATCTAATTTCAACAACAGAAATGTTAACACCAAAGATAGAACAGAAGACACAGATATACATGGGGAAAACCCTTACGGGTAAAATATCCCACACTCCAAAAGCCCAAATCGCCATTGTATTATTCAGCAACAGAAAATATAGTTACAATACAAAACTGGCACTAAGCCTTTCATGGAGATTTACATCTTGCTACTTTGGAAGAATAATTGACAGCATAACCCTGCACAAAGTTCTCCAGCACTCGGGTTAGTCCTTCATACTGTTATCATGTCACAGATAGCACACAGTACATGACATCAACCTACACTCGAACTCTGTACTCACTCACTATTCAACCTCTGTTTCTTCTTTTCTCAGTTTAGTCCCTTCACATACTATTATCATGTTGTGTATAACATACATCATAGGACTTCCCTCAAGAAGAGAACAGAGCTAACCAGATTGAACTCTCTCTCTCTCTATCGATCCAAGACTATCTCTCTCCAAACTTGTCTAACTGTCTGAGCAACCAATTGATTCAGTTATGCTCAATCCAACCATCCAAACCACCATCTGACTATTCACATTCAAGAGGACTCATTAGTCTCACATGCACCAGACATTGGTCATAGCCATAGTATATACACATGACCACTCAGAAAGTCTATCATCGACACTTTTGCCACCGACGACCCCAGTTGGTCAATCATCAATGGACCATCCGAGAGACCACGACCTTCAGTGTGGCTTCATCCTACTTCACCGACATAGTTCCTCCTACCGATGCCAAACACCATCGAACAGACTAGGCTCATCAGAGTGACATCTCAACACTGCATCGATCGAAGAGATCTTGCCGACACCAACCTTCATCAGAGAGACACTTACCATCGAAAGGATTTCCAAAACTTAGACCAACAATGCTTCTCACACCGATGCCAAGACCTTCGTCGGTGTAACACGAAGTACCGGATAGACATCTTCCAACCGCGCCGATGTCACTTATCATGCTGATCACTCAAACGTCCATCAGAGTAACACACACCATGGATGATAGTCTCTCAGATCACACCGATAGTTCAAGTCTTGTCAATACATAGAACAACCCACCATGAACAACAAGATCACTGAGACCCTTCCCGATAGCTATAAATCTGAGACATATGTACTAAAAAAAAACCACAACAAAAGAGTTCACCTTTGGCTAAGAGGACTAGAGCTGCACAAAATAGAGATATGCCAAGTGGGCTAGGTGAGGGTTCTAAAATAAACAGACCAAGAAGAAAAATAGCAGGAGTCTCTATCACTACTTCTACCACTTCCCCTGCTGCCTCTGACACTCCATCTGCCCCTAGTCAATGTTCCATTGCAACTACATCACGCCCCTTAGCATTAGATTCAAGTATCCCAAGTCCTTCCATTTCACTCATTTCAGTTGCTATCACTTCTTCTACTCCTCCATTACCACCCATTTCAACTACCTCCCTACCTTCCATCTCCTCTATCTCTTTTTCCACCTCATTCACTTTACCACCTCTCTCCAGTATTATTTCATCTTCATTTTCCCTTCCTCCTCCATCCTTTCACCTATTTTCATGTCTCCTTCCTTGGGTTTTGCATCATTTTCTAATCTAACTCATCTAAGCCTCCCTGCATTGCTAGTTCATTCATTGACCTTGCTCCACAACTCTTTAATTCATTCGGTGCAAGATTTTTCCCACTTAACTATACCATAACTACCTGGAATTGAAAAGGTCTGTGCAGAGTTGAAATTACAAGAATAGGGAATGGAAAAGGAAGTATTTGAAGAACCTCTCTCCAAGGCCACAAGCATTGAGGTGGTCAAGATGTTTGACAGTTTAGTAGACAAAGGCACTGCAAATACAGTTGTGAGAGCTGCTCAGCATGAAGTGTTAGAAAATTTATAAAATATTGAGCAACCAGGAAATGGAGAAAAGGATGCTGATCAAGAATCTAAACATGAGTTGGAAATCCTTTATAATCCACCAAGTAAAGGAGATAGTCACATTGATGTTCCCAAGGATTCCTCCTCCACAACACCAGATTGACAGTAATACAGGCTTGGAACTAAAGAGCCACAAATAGAAGTAATGAAACTAGATTTGGATACGATCTTAGCTAGAGTAGAGAAGCCAAAGAAGCATAAAAAGGAAAAAGTTCAATCTAGGATCTACAAAGATGCTTCAGGGTCTAGAATTGCTGAGGTGGTTGTCCCACCGGCAAGTGTGAGTAAGGATCGGGTGAGAGCTAAGGATTATGTTGTTACGACTGTCAACTTGGGACCTGCTTCCAGGGGACAAAAGATTAATGAATTTAAGGGTACAGTCTCCTCTATTCTATAACAATTAGATAAAGAATAAATGACAAAGAAACAACTAAAACAACATAACGAGGAACAAAGGGCATGCATTCAATTTCTAATAAAGCCAATGAATTCGAGTGGAGAACCAAAAACACCACTTGCCTTGCTATCAAAGGAAGAGTTGGCTAAATTCGATGATATCAAAACAACTGTTGTAGGTACACAGGAGTGGTTTGACAAGGTGTATAAGGAAGGTTGTGAAGCAATAACCCTTACAGCTATGCTATATCAAGACTTCCATCTGTTGAGGGAAGAATGGGAGGAACTATATGAAGAATGCAATCCTTATGAAGAATACTATTGCCATATGTTTCTAAGAGTATAGGCAATAAGAAGACTACCTAGTAAAATTCTGTTGTCTGAGAATATTCTTACGGCAGATAGATTACACAAGTTAGGAGAATGGTATCAATAGATGAGGATGAAGAAAGAAGTTTTTGATAAGATTAAGAAGTCTCATGAGGAAGCAAATGCTTGAATACTTGCGGTCATCTATGAAATAATTGATACCTTGAAAGAATGTACAAAACCTGGCATCGATGACCTTGCTTGATTAGATGTCCAGTGTTGCAAGGATAGATTGCATCAAGTCATTCATGGACAGTCTCCACTGAATATGATGGGTAAACTTGAAAAGGTCAGTGATCTTCAGACCTCTTTTGTTGCATTTCAAAAAAGTAGGAGAACAATGGAAGATGTATATACTTAGTACTACCGGGAACTCGAGAACCTGAGATTCAGAGCTGACTACATCAAGGATCCAGATCTTGCAGACATAAATCCAGCAATAACAGCTTGGGTAGCTTACAACAATAGGAAAGCAGTGGAGGACAAAATAGACTTGCAAGAAGATGAGTAAAAATAATAAAATATTCAAATTGAAAATGTAATCCCATCACTTGTGACTAATGCTATATTTTCAAGGTCATGTGACTTTATTTTGTCCTCATTATGTCTTGGAAATTGGTCTTTTCCATTGTACACCCAAATGTGTACTTTATTTGCCTACATCCAATGTATTTGGGTATTATATTTTGTCTTTTTCATATAATACAAAGGAAAATCTAAGAATGAGAAATGGCTATTGTATTTCATTAAATGCTGTGAAATCTGGTCCGTTAGTGTTGAGTTAATCTCCACTGTTAATTCAAAACTCAGTATGAGGGCCTCTCCTATATAAAGGCTCATTGTCTCCTTCATTGTAAGTCTCTGGATGGTGAATTGTTGACACTCTGCCAAATTATGGATTAAAACAAAGTGAATTGCTATAGTGATTCTAAGAATTTATTTCCTTGTATAGTCTGTTTGGTTTCCATGGTTCACATCTCGATATTCATTAGTTAATTGTCCTTTACAATGTCATTAGTTTATTGAAGGTATTTGATGAATGTTCTAAGTCCATACTTTTAGTTGCTTGCTGACTATAAGTGGCTATGTAAAATTAGCCTAGACTAATTATTTTGTGCTAAGTTCACTTGCATTACATTAGTTAAATCACACCATTAATTGAGTATTTAATGAATGCATGCAATCTGAAAATCTTAAGACTCCGTAAAAGATAGCATCATTTTCTATAGTGTTGTAGCAAGTAGTTAGCTTGGTAACTTAGGAAGTGGTTTAAAATTTAGAGCATTTGTAAACCATTAGTGAACTGTGCATTGTAAATGTCACTTAGGATCTTTCTAAACCCTACTCTTTTGCATTTTCTTTCACAATATCTTTGTTAGATTAAGTTTCCAGTAGCATTTCATATTGTCATATTAGCTGAAACAACATAAGGGTTTGCATGTCTCGCTATCCTAGCTAGTCAAACCTGTTATATTGCATGTAAGACCCCTTGTAGGCATAGGTAGAACATCCCACTGAAAAATTCCAAGCAAGTTAAGACCTAGCTGTATTATCCTTGGAGTAGTCTTACTTAAGGTAAGATACTTTTCAAGAGAGGTGTGATACTGCCAATCATACCTGTGTTGTTGCATGCTAAAACCACCATCAACATAATTGGTGCTAGAAGGAAGGCTACCAGGTTAAAATCCCCTCCATAAAATCAGCAAGTCTAGGGACCAGACAAAGACACACTAGGTCCAGCTCAGCTGGAGAAGGGCTTTTATCTCTAATAAAATTTAGAAGAGCCAGAAGGGATCAAGGGATACCTAGAACTCCAAGGGAAAAGTCTATTCAAAGAATCCCAGATGCAGTCCCAGTCAATCTTCCAACCATGGCCTTTTTCGCTGCTAATAATAGTCCCTATTCTAGTTCAATGCTTATCATGACATGCCCAAAAACCCTAACAAGTTCTGCTCCAAGTTCAGCACCAATGATCTAGATAGAACTACTGATGAGCACATTAGAATCTTCAAAGGTAATATGTTTATGCTTTAGGTGCAACATGAGGATGTGGTCTGCAGATTGTTTCCCTATTCTCTACAGGATGAAGCCTACTATTGGTTTGTCAATCTCCCTGCAACATCCATAAATTCATGGCTGAATTTGAAGAATGTATTTCTTGACCGCTTCAGGATGCCCACTACTCTAGTAGACCTTTATAGATCCTGTGTGGAAATCCCCAGAGCTGAGGGTGAGTTAATAAATTCTTTCAACAATCGATTCCAGAAGGCCTTCAGCCATTTGCAAGCCCCTTGCGCCCTAGGTCAGGCTGCAGCCTTGCCCATTTACTATGTAGCCCTGGACAAACTTACCATGTTCGTAAGAAGAGCTAACCCAGCTCCTGCATCCCTAGATCAAGCATATGCTAAAGTAGTCACTGTGAATACACAATTAGGTAAAACAACAATAGGCCCCCTAAACCACATGGGTTCTATAGCCATGCCAATTCAGATACCTATGATCAACCAAGCCCTAGCTAATCATACCCCTATGATGAATCCTATACTACTCCCCACAACAATGCAGACATTAGTTGTCCACCTTGGGGATCCCATAGTAGAACTACCTCCAGCTCAAATGCCTTTTCTCCAATATGCTGAAACTGCTAAAGCCAAAGATGACAGAGATGACATTAGGGAGTTGGCAGAGCAAATAAAAAAGCTTACTACTGAAGTTACTCATCTAAGAAATTAGAATGCCTATTTGCAGCAAAGATGTCAAAACCATAATCAATACCAGAATCAGAATTTTTAGTGATAAAATTTGACTTGGAATACTAGACCAAACAATGGTGGGGTCCCTTCGCTATTAGAGAATCAAAGTATCAAAAGTCATCCTCCTGGTCGAGTGATGCTGGTTGAAGCAACATTCTCTTCATGGTGCAGACTTCACAATATAAACGCTCATTCTGAATTGGATTGCCTAGAGTTTCAAATAGCTTTGAGTATTTTTTGGATGTAGATCCAGAATGCAGAGGCACAAGAGAATCCTCTAACAGGGTATGAACTTGTTCCAACTCAGAGGTATGACACTGCCCTTGTACTTGATAGTTATACATTTCCTTTCCAAGATGACAATCAACCTAAGGTGGAGGAATGTGAGGAGGTCCATGCTTATCAACAATATAATAAAACTCCATACAACCTGATCAGTAGTAAGCCAACAGGTCCTTTCACCACCTTGATCCCTTCAAACAATTACCAGATTCCACTCGACCCAAAGGCCTCTAATAATCCCGAGCCTCCTAAGGCAACACCCCAACCAATGCCTTAAGGAGCCACCATTGGAAATCCTTAGAGGACTGAGATAGCCAAGTTTGGACAGTGTGTCGCTAATGAACTCAAGAAAATGAAAGTCATCCTATCAGTCTTTAAAGTTTTGAAAGTTCCCAAAGTTAGGACAACCTTCTTCCAAGACATGGGGGCGAGCGGTCGAATAGATCCTTCCCATAAAGAAGTTCCACCAAAAATGATATGGACAAAGAGAAAGATAAAGTCCATGTAACAGATTTTGAGAAGAAGGTCACTTTATACAAGGATAAAATAGAGAGTCCACCTTTCATCTTAACTCTTAGGATATTTGGGAAGAACCTCCATAATTGTCTAGTAGATGTTAGATTACCCAAAATCATATGTAGGAAAACTTCTACAAGAGAGAGCTACAAGAAAATATTGCAAAAGCCAATGCATGCTTCTAATTATGTGCAACACATTCCCATTGCATTATTCAGAAATAAATACAAAGGATATACACAACCACTGTCCAAGAATAGACAAAGTGGGAGAAGAAAGCATAAAGAAAGCATGTGACATGTGTTGCAATTCTCTCAAGAGAAAAGAAAGCCTATGACACATGTCATGAGGCTCAAAATAGAAAAATAATCTCCCTAATTAACTTATGTTAAAGTGAAAATATGATTTTTCACCAACACCTTGCCATAAGTGCAACTTAGGGAGATTACACAAGCTAAAAAGAAAGAAAGAAAGAAAGATGGGTCCCAGCAACAAAGGCCATGTTAGGTACCCATGAACAACAAGGATATCTCATAAGGTGGAGAAAAGGAGACAAAACCAGTGGGAGAAAACTCCTCTCCAAAAGAGAGAAAATAAAACAAGTACATAAACATGTGATGGAAGAAGGACTAAAACTAAGACCACTAAAGAACTGAATCTATCACAAAATTAAAATCAAGAGTGCCCTCCCATAAGAGAGAGAGAAAAGAGAATATGAATCCCCTCCAAGAAGAAGCTCTAGAACCAACGAAGAGATCTTGAAGACAGAACCCAATCCACTACCTGCAAACAACATTTCTTCCTTTCAGAAGAAACAAATTCACTAGTGAATGTAGAAGCCATACCCACATCTTGGATGAATATGGAATCCATATCGAAATGTGTGCCTCTGAATGCAACTCAAGTAACCTCATATTGGGAAAATATGTCTTCTCTAAAATAGAAACTGTCTACCTAATCAAAAAAGAAGAACCAAGAGAGGATATGATATGAACTGCATCAGGAAACATAGAAGATGAAGGTGGTGATGCAAAGCCACCTGAGATATCATCAAGCAAGAGAGATAAACCCTCAAATGTGTCCTCCAAATCGATAATGTGAGACTTCACAAACAGAAATGATATGTCTATAAGATAGGAATCCCAATGAGGTGGATCAAGAAGACCAATAATGACTTGCTGCACAGAATCACTAGAAGCCAATGATGATGCAACACTAAGCTCTGAAGTAGCAGTAGGTGATGGTGGAGCAATGATCTCATCAGGAGGAGAAGCAATCGAAGCAAGCATTTCAAAAAGATGATGTGAGAAATGAGGACACATCTCTTTCTCATGTTGATTACTTCCACAATATCTGAAATTGGATTTATGTTGATGGTAGAATACCATCTCCTTAGATGATTAGAGAGATTTATGCTGATAACAGAAGCATATCAAAGAAAACATAACCTTTTCAAGAGGAAGCATGTCCAAGATATCTAACATAAACTATAAAATTGACAAACTGATTAAAAGATACCTAGGTCTAAATCTAAAAAAAGTACATAGGTGGTTGTGTAGATCTCTCTGATACCTTTCCAATGCCTTTTCGTTTTCAAAAAATGGAGATTCTGGGCTCAAGAACGAAGCTCGGAAGCCAAAAAAGATGCTTGACTTCAAACAGAAAAAACATGTGTCAAATTGATAAAATCAGAAAAAATGATCATGCCATCAAAAAGTGTACAGAACTAGCTTTCTGGAAATATTTTGTATGTGAAAAACTAACTCAATTTGCCCAAGTTATGACAATTTTCGTGAAACTACTCCATTAGGGCATGAGAGAAAAAATTAGCCCCCCTGGTTGCATAGGCGACCTGCCTTTGGTAGAAGAGGGCTTGGGGCCTTGGTGCTAGCACTAGTCTTCAATGAGACCGTGGGCTGGAGTAAAAGGTGTTGAGGGCCCATGGCTTAAGCACTGGGCATGGTCGTCGATGAGACCACAGGCTGGAGCTTGGAGAGATTAGGGGACTGAGTTGAAGCACTGGGGGCTAAGTATCGAGTGCTTGTGTCTCCACATGTTGTTGAGTGGAAGGAAAATCTTCAAGGTTTGTGTTGAGGCTTAAGTGCTAAGGTTTAAGCGACCACTGATGACTATATGCTTGAACAAATAAAGCTTGAAAAACTTTGCAGCAATAAAATAATACCGCCGAAGATTTTTGTAGACCCGCGTATAAAGCCATAGCCAAATATAAGACGCAGAGGTGTCATACAGATGATATGGCTAGTACAACATCATACGGATGGTACAGTGTCCATACGACTATATGGATTTTTGTAGACCCCAAAACACAGACCCCCAAAAAATCACTCAAAAAATTTCGTCTCTGATTTTCATGATTTGATAGGCATTTCTAGGGCTTTTGACCCTTCTAGACACAATGGTTGGGTTATTTTTTCTCTAGAAGGCATGGTTTAAATGCTAATGGCTAAAACCCTCTCCGATTCAAGAAGAAACTGATAGATCTAGTGCTCTGATACCATGTTAGATTACCCAAAATCATCTGCAGGAAAACTTCTACAAGAGAGAGCAACAAGAAAATATTGCAAAAGCCAAATGCATGCTTTTAATTATGTGCAACACATTCCCATTGCATTATTCAGAAATAAATACAAAGGATATACACAACCATTGTCCAAGAATAGACAAAGTGGGGAAAGAAAGCATAAAGAAAGCATGAAGAAAGCATGAAGAAAGCATAAAGAAAGCATGTGACACACGTCACAATGCTCTCAAGAGAAAAGAAAGCCTATGACACATGTCATGAGGCTCAAAATAGAAAAAGAATCTCCATAATTAACTTATGTTAAAGTGAAAATATGATTTTTCACCAATAGTAGACTCAAGGGCCTCCACCAATGTGATGCTTTTGTCAGTATGCAAAGCATTAGGCCTTACTCCAATAAAATCTTCCAGGAAAGTCACGCAGTTGGACAAGACTGAGGTCAATGTGATGGGTGAACTAAACAGAATACATATGCAACTAAAATTAGATCCTAGGGTATAGCAGTATATAGACATTCAAGTAGTTGATATTCCAGATCAGTATGTCATGCTTTTAAGTAGAGATTGGTCTAGAACTCTAAATGGCTATATGGCAACAGACATTTCTCACATGTGGCTGCCATGGAAGGGGATGGAAAATCAAATCCATATTGAAAGAGAGCCAAAAATGAAGCATATGATCACATAATACAATCAGACCAACAAAATTCTATTTTTGGAAGTAGACCTAGGAGTTTATCTTCCCCAAGTTAATCAGGTAGAAGAAATACTCATGCTAAATTGTAGTAAATTCCCTGATCTAGCACTTACAAAATATCAAGAAAGTATAAAGGCATATGTGCAGTCAGACCAAGAGTCCTCCTCTAATGATGAAGAACCAGGAATATTTAAGGGATTCAAAAATTTTGTGGCACAATTCATGAGTGATCAGTTAGCTATCGAAAGGAAGATACAAATGGATGAATTGCTACTGTCAAATTGGTGTTGCCTTCATGATACCTCCCATTCCGAGTTCACATGCTCACTTTGTCAAGATGCAGTTAAACAAGTACAGAGGCATTTAAAGATCTTAGTAGCTGCAAAGGGAAATCAAGTTGCTATGGGTGCGGTTGGTCAGGATTCTCAGTCGGATAAAAAACAACAAGTTGCACAAAGTGATAGGGATAATGACTTCTACATCTGGACATTATGATTTGATGGATTTAGGTGCAAACAATGATCTAGTGCAAGTTTTAAGCTAATTAGTCCCATGGGAAGTTCGTATCTAGAAGCATACCGATTGCAATTTTCATGTACGAACAACATGACAGAGTATGAATCTTTCGTGCACGAATTGCTGATGGCACTTCATAAGAAAGTTAAAATTATTCAGGTATATGGCAACTCTAAATTGGTTGTTAAGCAAGTAAGAAGACAGTACTCATGCAATGATAAGAGGTTAAACAGATATCAGAACCATGTGTGGGGTTCGATTGAGTGCTTTGATGGTTTTAGTATCCAGCTGATTCCACATAGACAGAATCATGTTGTTGATGCTTTGGCTCAGACAGCTAGTTCTTTGGAACCGCTGTCCATGGCAGGCTTGAAGAAGTTCACTGTAGAGTTCATCTCAACTCCCTCAATACCTAATAACATCACGAATTTTCAAGTTTTTGAGGACAACAAGCATATAATTAATTTTCTCACTTCGTCAGATGTTTTTGCTGCTCATATAATAGATGAAGAAGAGCTGGAGCCTGCAGAAATGGACTTAGAAGGAGTCCTCATCTTGAAGACGAACACTATTCCTTGAGGAATGGTAGAATTAGAACAATTGTTTGACTCGGATAAGTTTGGGATCCAAAAGAAACAGGGAGAATCCCCTAGGGTAAATGCACAAAGATGAGTCCACTTAAGGAGGAAATAGGATCCCACTTTTTATGAAATAGGATCCTGTTATGCTTCGGGATCCTATGCCAAAAGTGAGATCTCATTTTCTAGAAATGGGATCCTGTTTTGAAACGGGATCGCGTTTTGAAATGAGATCCTGTTTCAAAACGGGATCCAATTTTTTAGAAATGGTATCCTGTTTCATAAAATTTGAATTTCTGACCCAATTTTTGCTATGGGTTTTGGGTTAAAAAAAAGGCTTGGGAACCCGACCCTTGGCTTTGGACCTGGTTTGACTTGCAAGTTGAAGATCCTATCAATGTCACAACAAAATAGTGACTTTGGGCATATGTCTGAAGGAATTTTTTGCAGAATTTTTTGACAAAATTAAAAACTCATTATAGATGAGACAGTGCAGATTCCAAATATGTAATTTTTTTACAATTGGATTATTTTTCTATTTTTCAATTAATTTATGATGAAACAGGTCCATAAACTTGAATTATCAGGGTTTTTTAATATTTTAATAACTTCTTATCAAAATATTTTTTTGTAAAAAAAATTGTATGAAAATGTATTTCAGACAATTCTTTTCAATTTGAAAAAAAAATTCAAAAAATGATAAGTTTAGATCATCTTATACATGACATACACGACGATTTTTTAAAACACTAAAAATGGCCAATAAAAAATTAACAAAAAAAAATATTCAATAAAAAATTACAAAAAAAAATATGGAAAACGTGCTTTAGTGAGTTACAAATCTTTTCCCAAAAGGATTTAAAAAAATATGATTATTTAGGTCAAAATATGGATGACGTACACGTGCATGGTATAGTAAAAAAAGTGACTTTTAAATAGTGGTTTCTAGAAACACTTATTAAAAATCAATTTGTATCATCTAGGTATTAAAAAAAATTTCATATTTGGAAACTAGACTCCAAGTACTACATTTCATATTACTAACTTTTTTCAAGATTCCACCTTTAAGTGTTTCAAAGTTTTAGGTCAAATGTGACAAATTCTGAAAATCAAGGAAAACACTTCCACTTTTTGGCCAAAAAATGGACTCAACTTCTTGCACACACCCCCTAGTGCACAATGTGAACCTTACAATTTGGGAACAACTGAAGATATTAAGAATGTTTTCATTGGTAAAGCCAGTACTGCTGAAGAAAGGATAGGTATTATTAGTGCATAAAGGGATTACCATGAAGTCATAGCTTGGAGTTATGACGATCTCAAGACGTATGATACCTCTATCATAACTCAAATGATACCTCTCAAGCTGGGGGCTAAACCTTTTAGGCAAAGACATCGACCAATTAATGCTCTGCTAGAACCATTAATTTTCAAAGAAGTATAGAAGTTGCTATCCACCCGAATTATATTTCCTGTAAGACATTCCTCCTGGGTGGCTAATTTGGTACCAGTGCGTAAGAAAAATGGAGAAATCAGGCTCTATGTCAACTTCAAAAATTTGAATAAGGCCTCAAAGAAGGATAATTACCTCCTGCCATCCTTGGATGAAGTGTTGCAAATATTTAATGGTTCATAAATGATGTCTTTTCTAGATGGTTATTCAGGCCATAACTAGGTAATGGTAGAATATGAGGATAGATTGAAGACATCCTTCACATGCAAATGGAGAATTTATGTGTATTGCAAGATGCCCTTTTGGTTAATTAATGCAGGAGCTACATTCCAATGTGCAATGGACATAGCTTTCAAAGGATTGGTGGGAAAATGCATCATTATTTATATTAACAATCTCACTGTATTTTTAAAGAAAAGAGAAGATCATGTGGTAGACCTAAGGAAAATCCTGCAGCAGTGTAAAGACTATGGGATTTCACTTAATCCTAAGAAGTGTATCTTTGGAGTAACTGAAGGAAAGTTGCTTGGATTTTTGAGCAAGGTATATCAATCAACCCTGATTGAGTCCAAGTGATTCTCAAGATACAGCCCCTAGCCAGTAAAAAAGAGCTAAAGTCATATTTTGGTAAGATCAATTTCGTTCGCAAGTTTATTATTGGGTTTGCTTAGATTGTTCGCCCACTAAATGCAATGTTGAAACAAGATGCTAAGGTAGAATAGACTCCAGAGGCTAAGGCCACCTTTGCAGAAATCAAATAAGCAATAGCCAATGCTCTAGTACTAGTAAGTCCTGACTACACACTGCCCTTTTGCATTTACACTTTCGTTTCTGACCATACCTGTGTAGCAATGTTGACACAAAAGAGAGTTGTTGATGATGAAAGACCCATTGCTTTTATGAGCACTCCTTTGAAAGATGCAGAACTGAGAAAGTCACGCAGTTGGATGAGACTGATGTCAATTTAATGGGTGAACTGAATAGAATACATATGCAATTAGCATTAGATCCTAGGGTACAACAGTATATAGACATTCAAGTAGTTGATATTTCAGATTAGTATGACATGATTTTAAGTATAGATTTGTCTAGGAATCTGAATGGATATATGACAACAAACTTTTCTCACATATGGCTGCCATGGAAGGGGCTGTAAAATCAGAACTGTATTGAAAGAGCACCAAAAATGAAGCATATGATCACAAAATACAATCAGACCAACAAAAATTTGTTTTCAGAAGTAGACCTAGGAGTTTATCTTCCCCAAGTTAATCAGATAGAAGAAATACTCATGCTAAATTGTAGTAAATTCCCTGATCCACCACTTACAAAATATCAAGAAATTATAGAGGCATATGTGTAGTCAGACCAAGAGTCATCCTCTGATGATGAAGAACCAGGAATATTTGAGGGATTCAGAAATTTTGTGCATAATTCATGAGTGATCAGTTAGTTGTCGGAAGGAAGATACAAATGGATGAATTGTTACTGCCAAACTAGTGTTGCCTTCACGATGCCTCCCATTATGATTTCACATGCTCACTCTGTCAAGAGGTAGTTAAACAAGTACAGAGGCATTTAAAGATCTCAACAGTCGCAAAGGTAAATCAAGCTACTACGTGTGTGGTTGGTCAATATTCTCAGTCAAATAAAAACAACAAATTACACAAAGTGATAGGGACAATGACTCCTGCATCAGGACATTAAGATTTGATGGATCTAGGTGCAAACAAGGATCTGGTGTAGGTTTTGAGCCAATTAGTCCCATGGGAAGTTCGTATCTAGCAGCATACTGATTGCAATTTTCATGTATGAACAATGTGACACAATATGAACCTTTGGTGCATGGATTGCTGATGGCACTTTAGAGGAAAGTTAAAATTATTTAGGTATTCGGCGACTCTAAATTGGTTGTTAAGCAAGTAAGAAGATAGTACTCATGCAATGATAAGAGGTTAAATAGATATTAGAATTGTGTGTGGGATTTGATTAAGTGCTTTGATGGTTTTAATATCCAACTGATTCCACGTAGGCAGAATCACGTTGTTGATGCTTTAGCTCAGATAGCTAGTTCTTTGGAACCGCTGTCCATGGTAGGCTCAAAGAAGTTCACTATAGAGTTTGTCTCAACTCCCTCGGTACCAGATAACATCACAAATTTTTAGGTTTTTGAGGACGATAAGCATATAATTGATTTTCTCACTTCGTTAAATGTTTTTGCTGCCCATATAATAGATGAAGAAGAGATGGAGCTTGCTAAAATGAACTTAGAAGGAGTCCTCAACTTGAAGACGAACACTATTCCTTGAGGGATGGTAGAATTAGAACGATTGTTTGACTCAGATAAGTTTGGGATCCAGAAGAAATAGGGAGAATCCCCTAGTGCACAATGTGAACCTTACAATTTGGGAACACTTGAAGATATTAAGAATGTTTTCATTGGCAAAGCCAATACTGCTAAAGAAAGGACAGGTATTATTCATGCATTAAGGGATTAGCTTGGAGTTATGAAGATCTCAAGATGTATGATATCTATATCATAACTCGTATAATACCTCTCAAGATGGGGGCTAAACCTTTCAGGCAAACGCAGTGACTAGTTAATGCTCTGCTAGAACCATTGATTTTCAAAGAAGCACAAAAGTTGCTATCCGCTCGAATTATATTTCCTGTAAGACATTCTACCTAGGTGGAAAATTTGGAACCAGTGCATAAGAAAAATGGAGAAATCAGGCTCTCCAGAGGCTAAGGCCACCTTTGCATAAATCAAACAAGCAATAGACAATGCTCCAATATTGGTAAGTCCTGACTACACACTACCCTTTTGTATTTACTCTTTCACTTCTGAGCATACCTGTGCAGTGATGTTGACACAAAAGAGAGTTGTTGATGATGAAAAACCCATTTCTTATATGATCACTCCTTTGAAAGATGTAGAACTAAGATATCCAAATGTGGAGAAGCAAGGATACGCCTTAGTCAAAGCAGTGAAAAAGTTCTGTCATTACATCTTGAGAAGCCGAGTGATTGTAGTTGTACCTGATGCAGCGGTCAAGGCATTGCTAATGTAGAGTGAGCTAGGTGAACGAAGGGGAAAATGAGTCACGATCCTACAAGAGTTTGATATAGAAATATAGCCCATGAAACTAGTGAGGGGTCAGGCACTAATGAAAACCATGGCTGAAAATGGTCTAGGCCTAGTGTCTGAATAGTATATGTTAGAAGATATATCCAAAGATGAATGGTATGGGGACATTGTATTCTATCTTCTCAATTAGCGATGCCTGCCTCATTTGAAATCAGTCTAGAGAAGAGCACTCATATTAAAGAATGGCAGCTTTATGATCAAGGGATCAGTGCTATATAAAAGGAACCACGAAGGAATCTATTTGAGATGTTTGGATTAAGCAGAAGTAACTCAGGTACTAACTAGTTTCCATGAAAATTTTGGGAGAGGCCATGGGTCAGCTCATTCAACTGCCAACCAAATCTTGCGAGCAGGGTACTGTTAGCCCACACTCTTCAAAGATGTACATTCATATGTAAGGACCTATCACACATGTTAGACAACTGCAACAAGAGAACGAAATGTTGTTATGCCTCTGCAACCGGTACTAGAGGTAGGACCATTTGCGTAGTCGGGGTTAGACTTATTGGTATGATCAACCCACCTTCTTTAGCAAGCCAAAGGTACCTTCTAACCGTTACTGGTTACTGTACAAGATGGTCGGAGGCCCTCGTATGTAAGTAATGCACCACAGATGTAGTAATTGAATTTATTGAAAAACATATCATCACAAGGTTTGGCTATCCTTTCTCTTTGGTATGTGATAATAGCCCTGCATTCTCTTCATTATGATTTTCCAATTGGGCATTTGACTATGGGATTGTTTGAAAATTTTCATCTAACTACTATCCCAAAGGAAACAGAGTGGTTGGATCAAAAAACAAAAACTTGCTTAAGGTCATAAAAAAACTACTTGATAAAAATCCTAGAGACTGGCATACTCAGCTTCAGTTCACTTTATGGGCTGATAGGGTCAGACATAAGGCTGCATTAGGAACATTACCTTATCACTTAGTTTATGGTATTGAGCCTATCTTTCCCATCCATCTGAGAATTCTTGTGCTACAATTCATGCAAGACTACTAAGCAAACCAAACAATTAGATGTCATCCCGCTTGGCTCAATCCCTGCACCTAGAAGAAAAACGTGATGCTGCTATACAAAACTTTGCCAAACATCAAGGTGTAGTAAAGAGATGGTTTGACAAAAGGGCTAAAGTCAAGGCCTTTCGTATTTTTGACTTAGTTTTATATTGGGATGAAGCCCACGAAAAGAAAGGTGAACATGGTAAGTTTGACAAATTTTGGCTAGGCCCATATTAGATTTATGAGATCCTTGGAGACAACACATATTGACTAAAGAGCCTTACTAGTGAGGAGCTCCCATTTCCTGTCAATGGGTAGTTTCTGAAGCACTACTTGTAGGACAAGGAGACATTTTTTCCTTCTTTTAGTGTACATAGTTAGGTTGCTTGTCTATTTTGATTAGGTTAGGTTGTTGTTAGATTAGTTTTTGCTTTCTGCTTTTGCTTTCCGTAGTTGTTAGGTGTTTGTTTTCGATTAGGCTAGTTGTTCTTTCCTATTTTGCTTTTGTCTACTATGCTTGCTTTGTTGGGGATCTTCATTTGTTGAATGTGGTAGTAGTTGTGAAGACTCACAAGTGGTCTTGTGTTGGGTGAGTAATCTAGAGTTTTCCTTTGAGAAACTGAAGTTTTCTACTTAGGTCTTCCTGTGGATTCCGCAGTTATATTTGGATGGTATGATGTTTGTTCATGGGAAATGAGTCATTAATCAGTGCACTTGAAGTATTTTCTAACCATATATTTTACACACTTTAAAATTCTTAAAGTACCTAAGTGAGTCTTGGTGATCTTACATTAAGTGAAAAATCTAAGGTCCACCTTTGCCACCATCAGAATTCCACATCCACCTAGCTAAGTTATCAACATAACCTGTGCCATCAAAAAGCATGTGTTGCAAGGGTAGTGGTACTGCATTGTACTCTACCAAATCTAAGCTTAATGGAATATCAAGAAGTTACGAAAAGAAAAGAAAATTAGAAAATCATAATCACACACTATAAATCAGTTAGATGGACAATCAAGTAATCTCTACTGGGGCTATGGACGTCCGACCGACAGTAGGGCTCTGCTTGAGTGGAATTTCAAGACAAACCCGTTGGGGCTATAGAAGCTCGCTAATAGCAGGGGAATGTCCAGGTAGTTCATGAGGTGTGTACTAATCATGTAGCTTAATGTAAAGGATCTTAGATGAGCTTAGTTACTAAGGGATGTGAATTAATGCAATTGCACACACTCAAGTTTTCAAGATATAGATGTGCTATTTGACTTCTACTTCTTTGATAAGGTATCATGTCTTCTTCTTTAACATGTGGGGAATGCAGAGGTTCTGGGTTCGACACTTAAGTTTATCTTTGGAATGCTCTAGAGTATTTCCCAGCAGAGTCACCATTTGTTGTGCTTTGCACACATGCCCCATTTCACTAAATGGAGGTCCCTCTTCTTTTCAATGAATTTTGGCTTAGAGTGTCACCTTTGTCCTATTTGGTTCCTGAGGTGTTCAATGATGTATAATCAAGTGATCCACCCAAGTCATAAGTTTTTTAAATCTTGAAATTTTTGAGTCAAATGGCCTTCAAACATTAGGAAATCAAGTGTTCAAGCCTTAGCACTAAAACTTCCATTCACTAACTTTGTGCTAAATCCAATTGTCACTGACCTCAGTGCTAAAATGCCCTTCGCTGACTTAGCACTAGAGTTACCTACCTCTGGCCTAGCGCTGAAATCACCTGTCACAAACTTAGTGACAGATTCGCCCATCACTGACATATGCTAAAACTAGTTGTCATCGTCTTGTGCTAAAATGACACTTCCCTCACTTAGGTCAAATGACCCCAAAAGCTGCGCAGGTCCAAAGAGCCTCATTTCAGTGCAAAACCCTAAAATTGATTTCTACAAACTGCACAATGATTTGACAAGAGGTACATGGGCATTAATGGCGGATTAAATAGGAGTGTACAAAATGTTTTGGGTTTGTTTTTTAGCTCATTTTATGCACAAACAAATCTTTTGAGAGCTCTATGAATTCATCAACAGTGGAGAGTAGATTTGGAGCAAAGAGGAGTTTGATCTAGGGCACGTTTGAGTGATTTTTCACCTTTGCAACCACACTTAAGAACCAGGTTGGGTGTTTCTCCTTTTACAATTTTAGGTTTTGGGTTTTATTTTTGATTCAATTATCAATTCCTACTAAGGGTTTTAAAGCTTTATGTTTGTAAGTTTATTCATTCAAGTGGTAGTTGAGTTTTAGTATGGGTTTTTACTGTGTAGATGATTGAATTGTTTGACAAGAAATCCTTCAACTAAAAAGAGAAAAAAATGGTAAATCTTGTTGCACTAAAATGTATTTGCTCACACCCGAGAAACAAATTTACCAAAGCCCCTTGAAGACTCAATGGACTTTTTCGACTAGTTCCATTTGCAATAAAAATAACACTGACAGACCCTTTGAAATGATGAATAGCTTTAGGTAAGTCAGCATTTGAAGAATCCTCTGCAACCAAAGGCCTTTTACCCTTTGCGCTAGAATTGTTCTTCACAAACTTTGCATTAAAAGTGCTCCCGACTGACCTAAAAATAAACCCAAGGAAGTGAAGTTAGTCAATTACCTATAAAAATCTTGCTAGAACCAAAAATTCAACTCAGCATTAAAATCCTAAGTTACTGACCTTGTATGAAAACCTGTCTCCAGCAACTTTAGTCGGGCACCATCAAACATCCCGCCGAGTAGGCAGTGTCCAAAATCCCCATTGATGTATAACCTTGAGTCTAGTGCTAAATTGTCAATCCATTGACTTGTGTGAAAATACTCCTTCACCCACCGTTGTCGGTCACCTTCCAAATTTGTGCTTGTCAGTCATAGTTGGAACTTACACCTAAATGAACAAAGAAAAGACTTTTACCTTTAGCGCTAAAAATGGATAACATGGACTTGTGCCAATTTAACCATCAACCAACCTCCGTGAAATCATTAAAGTTAGACAAACCCAAATTTCATGCTGGTTAGAGCAAGTTGAAGGTTGCGCCAAACTTAACACTTGAATGTTTTAGCTATAAAACCAAAAAATGCCTCCATCGACTTTGGTCTATAAACCCCAAAGTGGGTGCCAAGTCAGATAGAGCTAAAATCAGCGCTTTGATCATAAAGAAGTCCAAGACCCCTGAAACCCACGCAAATTGGTCTCAGAACTATTTTTCATGAAATTTCCTAAGGCAAAAGGTCTATTTGATCAAAATGAATATTGCATAGGTAAAATTGAGATGTTCTACATGATTTCATTTATTTTTTCAAGCAATCTAGCATTTATTACATGTCTTAAAGTCTAATTTTTATGTTGTCTTTACTGTTTAAGTTATGTAATGAATTTCATTAGATGATGAGATCTGTGATCTTGGATTTGGACATTTAGAATATAGAAAGGAATTTGAAGAACTATTTCATGAAGGTAGAACTTGACTTAGGAGCATGAACAAGTAAATTATAGCTAAATCATTAAGACTTAAGAATCAAATATCCTCAAGGCAGCCTTGACTTATTAGGTCTAGTTATGCAAGTTAAATGACTGTTCGAGAACAAAACATGAAGTACAAATTCAAAGGGATTCCTCCCAAATCTAAGATAGCCTTTGCATGGCCAAACATAGGAGATATAGACCTAGGTCATATCGACCTAGAAGACTTCAGACTTAGGGTGTTTAGACCTAATACTACACCATTGGCTAGGAAGATAAGAGATAATGGAATTGCAGAGGCAACTGACTTCCCCACTCTGTACAATGTGCAGAGCTCATAGTAACATGTGTAGAATGATATGATCCCCTGTCTAGAACCATTTAGACTACCAATTGGGAGATTCTAGCAGATTTAAGCTCACTCTCTTGGCAAAAATCTTCACCATACCAGTTTACCCTATGTTATCAATACCATACATAAAGGACTCAGAGGAAACTTACAAGAAGGGTATTGAGAAATGTAAAAAGCAAATCAATGATGGATGGATGAAACATAAAAGGTCTAGCTTCCTCATACACTCTATACGAGTGATTTTCAAAGTGAAATTAGAGATCTTGTGACCTTACTGAGCAGAATATATGGACTGTCTTCTGCATCAACATTAGAAGGTTAGATGTTCACATTGATTGAAGAGATTATTCATGAAAAATTGAAGCTCCATTGGGCTTAGATTATAAGTGATGACATACATGAGGGTTTTACAAACTTTAGGGAGAAGATGACATTTAGATGGACTTCATATGTGGTATATGCCTTAGGAAGAAGAACCGAGTATCCAGGGTTATCCAAGTTGGGAGATGTAGGTAATGGGCAACTAAAAGTATATGAGTGTTATCCCCAACTTGCCATATCTCAATCCTTGATTCATTTCAAGAGGGTAAATGTTGCATTCACCATGTACATTACAAGGCTACTTCAAGGAGCTACTTCCCTAAGAATTTCTCCCAAGGCAATGAATGTAGTAAGCCAATTTGGGAGGTGGTACATCCAATTTGAGAAATTCACTTACATAAGGGTACAAGGATTCATAGGGGTACCATACAGACTATCGAGGTACCCAATAGATAAGGTAGTACTATTAGAACTGACAAGGCAATTGATCCCATGTGCAGAGAAGCTAAAACACTTACAAAGAATAAATGTCAAATTCCTCATGCTGCTAGGTAAAGGGCAGTTTGCATGTGTTTCATTGGGTGTAGCTGAATCCTCCAACAAAGAGCTGCAACTTCTTAATTTGCATTTGTACATTAGAAGAAGTTAGTTTGATCCACATGGTGTAATGGAAAAGTATGTCAGCAAGAAGTTGTTCCATAGGGTGCATCTTGAGGATTTTTGGGTTGATTGCGTATATGACTATGAGGTAATGAAAAGAAGTCATTCAAGAATGTCCATGAATTTCATTAAAAGATTCTATAACATTGATGTCCTAGATCAACTAGTAGATGATGACAATGTGGTATATAAGGGACCTTGGGAGGATCAATACTGACAGCCAATTCCTCTTCCAAATTGGGCAAATGCTAAGGATATCTCCCTAGATGAAATCATGAAGGAACCTATAAGGTTGAGCAAGATGTGGGTTAGGACCCAAATTGTAGCCATGACTCAAAATGGAGTGCAATTGACTTACATAGAGGTAGAGCCCAAAAAAGAGTCAGATGGAGAAGAAGACCAACCTATAGAGGCTCCCACTGTCACTGACCAAGCCCAAGATGCTTCTCAGGAAACAGATAGTGAAGAGCACATCCCATTGGTAGAAAAGGTAAAAGGGAAGAAAGTTGCTCCAAAACCACAACAAAAGAGTTCACCTCTACGTAAGAGGACTAGAGCTACACAAAAGAGAGATATGCCAAGTGGGCCATGTGAGGGTTCTAAAACAAAGAGACCAAGAACCAAAACAATAGGAGTCTGTATCACTACTTCTATCACTGCCCCTACTTAATCTACCATTGCAACTACATCACACCCCTTAGCATTAGATTCAAGTATCCCAAGTTCTTCCACTTCACTCATTTTAGTTGTTGCCACTTCTTCTACTCCTCCATTACCACCCATTTCAACTACATCCCTACCTTCCATCTCCTCTATCTCTTTTTCCACCTCATTCACTTTACCACCTCTCTCCACTATTCTTTCATCTTCCTTTTCCCTTTGTTCATCCTCCATCCTTTCACCTATTTTCATGCCTCCTTCCTTGGGTTTTGCATCATTTTCCAATCTAACTCATGTAAGCCTCCCTCCATTGCCAGCTTATTCATTTCTTTTGCTCCACAACTCTTTAATTCATTCAATGCAAGATTTTGCCCACCTAACTGTACCACAACTACTTGGAATTGAAAAGGTCTATGCAGAGTTGGAATTACAAGAACAGGGGATGGAAAAGGAAGTATTTGAAGAACCTCTCTCCGAGCCCACAAGCATTGAGGTGGTCAAGATATTTGATAGTTTAGTAGACAAAGGCACTGCAGATATAGTTGTCAGAGCTACTCAACATGAAGTGTTAGAAAATTTACAAAATATTGAGCAACTGGGAGATGGAGAAGAGGATGATGATAAAGAATTTGAACATGAGTTGGAAATCCTTGATAATCCACCAACTAAAGGATACAGTCACATTGATGTCCCCAAGGATTCCTCCTCCACAGCACTAGATTGGCTACAATACAGGCTTGGAACTAAAGAGACATAGATAGAAGTAATGAAACTAGATTTGGATATGATCTTAGCCAGAGTAGAGAAGCCAAAGAAGCAGAAAAAGGCAAAAGTTCAATCTAGGATCTACAAAAATACTTCAGTGTCTAGAATTACTGAGGTGGCTATCTCACTAACAAGTGTGAGTAAGGATCAGGTGAGAGCTGAGGATTATGGTGTTACAACTGTCAACTTGGGACCTGCTTCTAGGGGACAAAATATTGATGAATTTAAAGGTACAGTCTCCTCTATTCTAGAAGAATTAGATAAAGATGAAATGACAAAGCAATAACTAAAACAACAGAATGAGGAACTAAGGGCATGCATTTAATTTTTGATAAAGCCAATGAATTCAAGTGGAGAACCAGAAACACCATTTGCCTTGCTATCAAAGGAAGAGTTGGCTAAATTTGATGATATCAAAACAACTGTTGTGGGTACACAAGAGTCATTTGACAAGGTGTATAATGAAGGTTGCGAAGCAATAACCTTTTCAACTATGCTACATCAAGACTTCCTTCTGTTGAGGGAAGAATGGGAGGAACTATATGAAGAATGCAATCCTTATGAAGAATACTATTCGCATATGTTTCTAAGAGTGCGGACAATAAAAAGACTGCCTAGTAAAATTCTGTTGTCTAAGAATATTCTTACGACAGATAGATTACATAAGTTAGGAGGATGGTATCAACAGATGAGGATGAAGAAAGAAGTTTTTGATAAGATTAAGGAGTCTCATGAGGAAGCAAATGCTCGAATACTTGTGGTCATCTATGAAATAAATGATACCTTGAAAGAATGTGTAAAACCTGGAATCAATGACCTTGCTCCATTAGATGTTCAGTGTTGCAAGGACAGATTAGATTAAGTCATTCATGGACAGTCTCCACTAAACATGATGGGTAAACTTGAAAAGGTCAGTGATCTTTAGACCTCTTTTGTTGCATTTTAGAAAAGAAGGAGAACAATGGAAGATGTATATACTTAGTCCTACCAAGAACTTGAGAACTTGAGATTTAGAGCTGACTACATCAAGGATCTAGATCCTGAGACATAAATCCAACATTAATAGTTTGAGTAGCTTACAGCAATAGGAAAGTAGTGGAGGACAAAATAGACTTGGAAGAAGATGAGTAAAAATAATAAAATATTCAAATTGAAAATGTGATCCCGTCACTTGTGACTAATGCTATATTTTCAAGGTCATGTGACTCTATTTTGTCCTCATTATGTCTTAGAAATTGGTCTTTTCTATTGTACAACTAGAAATGGGTACTTTATTTTCCTACATTCAATGTATCTGGGTAGTGTATTTTGTCTTTTTCGTATAAGACAAAGAAAAATTTGGGAATGAAAATTGGCTATTGTATTTCATTAAACACTGCAAAATCTGGTTTGTTGGTGTTGAGTTAATCTCCATCGTTAATTCAAAACTCAATATGGTGGCCTCTCCTATATAAAGGGTCATTGTCTCCTTCATTGTAAGTCTCTAGATGGTGAATTGTTGACACTCTGCCAAATTCTAGATTAATACAAAGCAAATTGCTGTAGTGATTCTGAGAATTTGTTTCCTTGTATGGTCTGTTTAGTTTTCATGGTTCACATCTTGATCTTCATTAGTTAATTGTGCTTTGCAATGTCATTAGTTTATTGAAGGTATTTGATGAATGTTCTAAGTCCATAATTTTAGTTTCTTGCTGACTATAAGTGGTTGTAGATTAGAAAAGCAAATGAGGTTAGAAATATAAACTAAATGCATAAACACAAAAGTTATACCTCACAATACCAATCTAATCCCATCAAGGGAGTAAGGAGCCTTTGCACCCAAACAAGCTCCTAAGACCAAGATGATCCCTAGACAATGGATTCCAAATGTGAAATGCTCATTCAAGTTGTGCAACTCACTATCCTAGCTCAAGAGTGATTTTGGCATTATTACTTTGCATAGACTTGGCTTGTTGAAAATGGTTCGGAAGAGGCTCTATTTATAAACTTTTGGAGGGATTCTTGATCCAAGGGTGGAGAATGCTTGGAAATATCAAGGGTGGAGAATGGAGATGACATGAAAGGCCTAGATCTAATCTAGAAAATGGATGGCTATGAATAAAAGTGATTCTTTTATTCATTTTGGGGAAGAGGAAAGTTATGGGGGAAGATTATTCCCAAATAAAAGATTTATGGGGGGAAATGCAAATGAATTAAAAATTCATTTGGGGGGAAGTAGAGGCATAGGCATGGGAAAAATGATTATTTATTTTGATGTGGGATTTTAGATGGATTTATTCCAATTTCTTTATTTTGAGAATGTGGGAAATTGGGTTAAACTAGGTTTGACCATCCTAATGAGGGGTTTAGGGTTAATTAATCATTGATTTTATTTAATTAACCCTAGGGCTAGAATAAATGGGTTAAATTAATTAGTTAATATGATTTAACTAATTAATTGAATTTAGTGGTAAAAGGGGAAAATGATTTAGTAAATATTGCATATTTACTAAATTCATTTGGCTAGGTTTGAAACTATTGAATTAATGAAATTAATTCAATTGCCTAGGATAAATTGATGAGAAATGGGGTAATGAAGGGATAATTAATTTAATTAATTGGTTTAGGAGGGATATTGATATGATTAGGAATATCGGGAGTCAGTTTGGTGGTCGAGACATTTTTAGGTGTCTACAGTGGCTATGTAAAGTTAGCATGGACTAATTATTTTGTGATGAGTTCACTTGCATTACATTAGTTAAATCACACCATTAATTGGGTATTTAATGAATGTATGCAATTTGAAAATCTTAAGACTCCATAGAAGATGGCATCATTTTCTATAGTGTTGTAGCAAGTAGTTAGCTTGGTAACTCAGGAAGTGGTTTAAAATTCAGAGCATTTGTCTACCATTAGTGAACTATGCATTGTAAATGTCACTTAGGATCTTTCTAAACCCTACTCTTTTGCATTTTATTTCACAATATCTTTGTTAGATTAGGTTTCCAATAGCATTTCATATTGTCATATTAGCTGAAACAACATAAGGGTTTGCATGCCTCACTGTCCTAGCTAGTCAAACCTATTATATCACATGTAAGACCCCTTGTAGGCATAGCTAGAACATCCCTTTGAGAAATTCCAAGCAAGCTAAGACCTAGCTGTATTATCCTTGGAGTAGTTTTACTTCAGGTAAGATACTTTTCAAGAGAGGTGTGGTACCAGCAATCATACCTATGTTGTTGCATTCTAAAACCACCATCAACATATCCCTGTTAACCTACATGCATCCCCAACTTGAATTCATCATCTCATTAACAAGATATGGCAGGGAATTAAATACATAAAACTGATTAACGATGTGTAGGTTTTGAAAATAAAACCTACTTCCCTGTTTCCCCATATTTGGAACCTGTCCTAGAAGGCAACTTCCCAAAAGCATAGAAATAAAAATAGCCATTCTCCTTTCAAACACAAATTTGTGGCAAAATAAAGTATTCATACAGTCATATACTTGCAAACATTCAACAACCAAGATTTAAGTTAGGACAAAATTAGGTTCACAAACCAAGATATCACAACACCATTCTTTCCTACAAGAAACTGTTATCATTTCTTGCCTTAAACTTCAATGAGGTAATGTAATACTATCTTTCTTATAGCCACATAATGAATCCATATTCATGATCATGCTCTCACCAAAACAATGCAATATGCATTTCAAGAAAGTATTCACTAGAAGGTAAAATAAAATAAGTCAAACATATGATCCAACATCCTCTTTCACATACTAATGCATAACCATAAAAGAAGAAAAGAACCTAGTCATTCATACTCAAGAACAATCATCAGGGTCTATCTAAGCCCATAAAAAGATGGCACATGCTATTCACAGCAGGTCAAAACACAAGGACCCACACATGCTCGATCAAACTGAGCAACACACACACCCAAAACTCTCAATGTTGGAACCGTGCTCATATACCAAATGTAAAATCCCTCAACCATCACAAAAGTAAAACAAAGTAAAATGAAGTAAATAATCCACTTAAATACATCATAAGAATGAAATTAAAATGATGTAATTAATCCACGAAAGATAAAAAAGTGTAATTAATCTGCTTAATTACAATATAAAGGATGAAAAGGTGTAATTAATCTTCTTAATTACAATATCACAAGTAAAAAGATAAGTCTCATAAATAAGATTCAATAAAGTCAATAAATCTTCTCAAAAGAAAAACCTCATAATTAAGAATCCATAAGAATTATTAAATCTTGCAAAAGATAATCTCATCAATATAAATCAAATAAAGTCATTAAATCTTACAATTTGCATGCTCATCCCAAGTAAAAGCACTATAAAATCATATACAAGTCCATTGACATTCATGCCATAATACATCCAAATACAAGTTACAATGATAATGTACAACAAGAATAAATAAATCAATACACTCATTAGTCACATGAACTAAGTGGTCCTCCACCTGCGAGTCGAGAGACAGGAACATGGCTTAGATGCTTTTCCACCCAACCATGAAGAAATTACACTTCCCTGGATCCCCTCATAAAACGAAGGAAACCCAGCCCTGCATGAAATGTCTAGCTACCTGGAACAGCTGGTAGGTGCGAACTCCCAATGCAACCTGATGCCTTAATGTGTAATTCTAAATAATGAAATGCAGATTGTCTCGCAACAGGATATGGTAGAGATATATATAAATAAGTTTTCTAGATAAAATAAACATCTTTTTCAATGTCAACTCGTTTAGATCCAAACCTTTAAACATAGTAACTTGGTTCAATTCCTAAAAAGAGGAAAAGGCATATCTGATAATCCACATTCGACATCATTGCCTAGAAAATAACCCAAACACATTCCTAGATAAAAATATACCTTCTTTCCCCAAATAAACAAGTAAATAAATAAATAAATAAATCAATGAATAAATAAAATAAATAAATCCAAAATCACCTGTGACCATTTCTAATCCCTTTCCCATGCATCAATCATGAAACACAACTTTCAAACAATAAAATCCATCATTTGTTCATACAATTGCATCCATAAAACTATTAAATTAGTTTCATTTCCTAGTTCATATTTCATTCTATTTCCATAATATGTTTTGAGTTTTCTAAATCATTCTAATCAAGTATGCCGATTCTTTTCAAGAAGTTTTAATAAGATAAATGATATTTTCACCTCGAAATTTACTCCATCATACTAACATATAAGAAAGATAATTTAAACATATAATCTATTCATTCAAATATTCATAAATTAATAGGTTTTCTAATAACTTAATAGTCTTACTGTCGCAGCTGTGATAGTAGATGAGGAAACTCAGTAACAGGTTTACTGTCACACTGGCGACAAGATCTATAGGACACAAACAGGTTACTGTCACAAATGTGACAGGATCTACTGAAAGGTCTGATTTCACAAGGAAGTTACTATCTAACTTGTGACAGTAGTTAAACATGTCTGAAATAACGTTAAGACAATTAAACATAGCTACAATAGGAAATTTGAATCAAAATAAAAGGGTATAAACTTGTTGTTGTAGGTAGTTTAGAATTAATTTGTAATGACATAAGCTCTCAATAGATCTAAAAGTGGTGGACAAGTTACTTGGCATAGGTCTGATCGACATAGAATCATAAGAACACACAATTAGTTGGCCAAGGTTAGGAAAGAAAACAGAGGTATAAACCCGAATAGATTGCAAGCTTAAAAATTGGTCGATGGAAGTCACGAACAACAAGATAATGGATAAGAACAATAGGTTGAATCAACTATAGGTGTCGTTGGTTAAATGAAAAGATGACAGGATGTTTTAGATCTCAAAAAGATATTGTGTATAGGAAAAATTGAGAGGTTGAATGACAAGATCACAAAGTAATAATAATAACCACTTAATTAACCATAACATCAAAAGATCTATCTAAGCAATAACCAAATCAATGAATAAATCAAATTACGAACAAAGAAGCTATCACCTAGATTGTTTGGATCTCTTGGTCGAATGTAGATTGCTCTTCAAATTGTGAGACCATGTTTGCAACAAGCGGATGTAGATTGTGTTTGTGCTCAAAAGGTAGAAGTGTACTCAACGATGTGATGTATGCTCAAAGCGCTAGAATGCATGTGAATAAATAATCATAGAGGATTTGTTATGGAGATGAGGGGGGTTTATATAGGTTTCAAACATGATCAATCAATGGATGAAATAAATCCATAGAATGGATGGTTGAGATAAATCAAATAACTCTTGATGAATGTGCACATGACATGTGTCACTCCAAAAAGGTATTTTTATTAAGATAATTGCTTTTTTGATAAAGATAGATTTGATTTCATAAATTAGAATGCTTTTTTTTCTAATTCATGAGTTGATGAAAATAAGATAAATTAAAGCCAATTAACTTAACTTTAGATTTGCCTTTTTCAGAGTTCTAAAAATAAGACTAATTGTGCACGAGTTAACATGATATTTTTAGAGGAATTAGAAAGATAATTGAAATTAAATAAATAAATTTATTTAATTGATTGTGCATGATTTTGAAGAATAGATAAGATATGAAGATTATAAATAAAATACTTGATTTTATTTATTTTTAGAGGATTGAGTCAACTTAAACAAATTTGATTGATTTATTTAAATTTGGAAGAACAATTTGATTTAATTAAATAATTAAAATTATTTAATTGTAGATAAGAAGATTTTGAAGATAAATTAATTAAATAATTAATTTATTCAATTGACATGGATTTGAATTTTGGAAGAAGATAATGATTTAATCAAATAATCAAAATTATTTAATTTTGGAAGAATAAAGTTGACTTTGATTTAAATTAATTAAATAAATATAATTTATTCAATTAATGTTGAATTTAGGAGTTTTGGAAGAAATTAATGATCATGATGAAATTAATTAAATAATTAGATTATTCAATTAATGTTGAAATGCAGGTGATTAGACAAATTTAATGAAAATGCAAGTGATGCGAAGTCATGGTCATTTTAGGGTGTCTACAGACATCAAAATAGCAGGTCATTCCTCCTTCCAATGCTTATGAAGAGTATAAAATGCATGCCTAGTATTATTTCGGTGATTTAGGAACAAAATACAATTTCAAGAACCTATTTTCAAGTGAGAAAAAATAACAGATTGATCACAAGGTAAAGAAGATGGATAAAAGTGATAATAGAGACAAAAGAGCTAGCGTTAGGAATGGGTTAAAGCAAGATGTTTAGAAGGCCAACATAGGTCAAATGCAGTCCAGATATGAATAGATTTCAGGCCAGAATGTTCTATGAATTAAGTAGTCATAGCAATCATTATTATATGCAAGCATAAAAGGGAAAATACCTGGTGTTCTAAGCTACAAAGAAGAAGATTCTACCCAGGTCGCTCACTTCTATTGCCTTCTAATTGCGACCTTCCAATCGTTTGAAGATGCTCAAAAAATACTGATGAAATTTCTCTGCCTATTGCCCAAATCATGTGTCCAATCTCATGCCATTTTTAATTATAAAAACCCTCTAAAACTTAATTTTTTTTTGGCATTTATTATTTTTGGCTTGACTACTTTTGATAACTACAGATTTACCTTTGTTTGCATGCGAAAAACTCCCAATTTTCTTTGAAGAACTAAAGGATAAAATAGCTTTATTATTATTATTATTACTGTCATTTGCATGATAGTAAGTTGTTTTTAATTCTCTTTATTTAAATTTCTAAATATAATAGCATTATTAATATACTTTATTTATTTTTAATAACACGTAAACACTTTAAATCAATCAAGAAGTATTTAAATAATAATTAAAATAATATATATCACTTAAATATTATTGTTTAAATCTAATTTATATATTGTCTTCCAACCATCTATTCTCATTTAAATAGAAAATGTTTATTATTATTTATTTAATATATATTTAAAATTCAATCATATATATTCACTATCTAAAAATACAATAGACCATTTAAAATATAATTCGAAAAGACATAATTCTTATAATCAAATCATGCATTCGAAAAGGATTTTCCTAACAAGTAAAAGCACCATATTTTCTAAGCATCTAAACATTAGTCACCTTTATTATCCACACAATTAATGCATAATTAAACCATTCAAAATGCAATACGAGACTATGTGAGTGTGTGATTACATTGGAGTTAACCATCCCAAACAGTTCTTGCCAAGTGGCTAGAACACCTCTACCTCAACCATGTTCTCATCTTTGATGAGTACCTACATTCATTCGCACTCAACTCGACGTCAATAGGTTAGTTCCCAAAAACATAGCTGAAGAAAAAATTCATAATCATATCAATAATATTTAATATTTAAATCAACTTTCTAATTTATGTAAATATAACATCATAATAATTACCTTCTCACATGTGGAACTTACTTGAAGTAAAACCATCATGGTAAATGTTCACTAATCTAGAATAATAATATAGTCCATAAAAATGAGACGTGACACTACTTGAGATGATGTTGCGACTAAGAGAAGTAACATTAGTTCAAAGAAGATAGGATATGGATTATAAGGGATGCCGTAGCCACTTAGATGAGTGACAAGGATGAACCATGGAGGGATGGTATGCCCCTCAAGAGGATAAGTGGGTTAGAAGAACATGGGTATGCTCTCAAATTAGTTGAAACAGATAGGTTAAGGAGATGGAGGAAATATAAGGGATGGATGAGATGGATGAATGATACGTTATATTGCATTGGGTGAGAAACCATATAGTTTGATATAGCACTAGACATTATCTACCAAGGTATAAAGACCAGGGTGATGATGTGTCTCGTGCATAAAGGATAGTCTCGAAAAGATAAAGGTCACAAGAAAACATATGTCATTGGGCACCATGATATTGAAGATCAAGTTGTTGTGACAATATGCTATAAGGACTGATACAAATGCACGATAAAATGATAACACACACAAGAAAGAAAACAAACATGCACAAATGATATAAAAACAAACAAGGTTGTTTCCCCTATCAAGCTGAAAATCAATGATGGATTGATTGGCTAGTGTTGTTAGTGATGCAAATCAACACTAGGAGTGATTGATCAATAAGGATGGATCTCTATAATTAAGATAGGCTTGCGTTCTTAATCTAGAGTTGATTAGATTTGATTTAATCAGGTTTGCAACAAGGCTGGGAACAAATCCTAGGTATGCTTTTAGATGATTGGCTAGATTTCTTGGCTAGATTGGCATGGATTAGGGATGACTTGCATTTGGATTTATTGCTAGGATTTTTTGTATGTTATGATTTTTTTTGGTTTTTTGGATAGTTGCATTGGATTGCATTTCAATAGCCTTTTTGTTGGATACCAATGCAAGGGAAAACCAGGTCTAGAGGCAAGGATGAAATGAGGATTGGATGGATGGATAAAAGGATAGGTAATAGTGTATGGGATGGACAAAAGATTCATGATGGATAAATGGAGGGGTGTAGGATGTGATCTCCAAGGACAATGTCACATATGAATAACATGCCCCACACTAGATATTATGCTTAGGACTTTGTGTGACAATTCTTGGGATGATAAAGTGTGATAGAATTAGTTGGAAAAGATTAGCTATATCAAGAGATGTCCAAAGCATTTTTCAACATTCTACCCTTGTCCTTATCAAGGTCAAAAAGGAGGAAGGGAGGATGGGTTGGTGCAGTGGGTTAGGCATGTAGATATAATGGATGAGGATGATATGATAGGATGGAAAGGATAGGAGGGGATAGATGAGACAACTTACCCCCAAGTGTAAGACACATAGATAATCAATCTACACATGATGCCCATAAATGGGTTTTCATCATGTACTTATCTAGGGCACCATGAAATGGTTTTAACCATTGGATGAATGATTTCCCTTTACTATTTTGATTTTTTTCTTTTTTTTGGATGGGATGCAGAGTATGGAGGAAAGGATTTAGAGGAAGATGGGGACTTGAGTGTCTATTTTCATAGCAATGTCATAGTGTCCCATTGTGGATAATTGTCTCACACAAACCATGTTGAGTGTGATTGACATGCATATGGATGTTAGTAGATGATTGGCTTAGATGGATTGAGGATAATGGATTATGGATGTATGGAGGATAGTGGATTATGAATGGTATGATGGAGAATGCAGGATAAGTGATGTAAGTTGAAGGTACGGGTGCATGAGGGAATACCATGGGGTGGAGGGGAACCAAGATCAATGTTTGCACACACCATGGTGGAGTTTGAAGCTTTTTATTTTGATGGGGTGTTGGGAGCAATGGAGATGGATATTTATGGGAGTGGGATGGGAGATTTTGAGATTGCTAATTTGGGGATTTAGGGACCCAAATAGACCTTAGGATTTTTATGATTATTTGATGGGGTGTAGGATTTTTGAGTTTTGGGGATGAAATGGGATTTAAATGCTCCACTTGGATTTGTTAGCAAGACGGTTCTCGTTGCACCAAAAGATTGACCTATTAATGCTTGATACAACTACCAGAGTTAATGAATCCATGGGAGGTAGTTAAGCCTTGTCATGAACCCAAACGTTGTGTTGTACAACATAAGGAGACCAAGGGCACACACCTTGCAACAATCCCCCAATGCAAGAGAGGGGTTTGAACCCATGACCCAAGCTTTGATACCAATTATTAGCAAGACAGTTGTCGTTGCACCAAAAGATTGACCTGTTAATGCCCGATACAACCGCCAAAGTTAACGAATCAATGGGAGCTAGTTAAGCCTTGTCACGAACCCAAGTGTTGTGCTGCACAACACAAGGAGACCAAGGGTGCACACCTTGCAACATGATTTAGCATTTTTTGTTTGGTGACCCACACCATTTTTGTTTTTCTTTTTATTTTGGAGGTGTGGGTTTGTGTAGCCTTTTGGATTTTAGATTTTTCTTGGGTTTTGTGTATTTATGTGCTATGACATGATAGTCTTTAGAATTTTGTGGGTTATTCACTTTATATAAGGAGGCATCCAAATGATTGTTTTGGGATCCCAGGGATTTTGTGATAACTTCATGTTTAGCCAATATGTGCATTTATTGACCATGATTAGGGATTTTAGTGGGGTTAAGGAAGCAGGATGTGTGGATGGGGGTGTTGAGGATGGGAGGATAAAGGGATTTGAGGCTCGAGATATTAGGAGTTGGGAGGAGAGAAGATAAAGTGGATTTAGGGAGATGTATGGTAACATGCTTTTGAATTTGTATGATGATGGAGGAGGGATGGTGGCATATGATTTGGAGGTGTGATGAGGAGCACCTAGCTTGGGATTGGAAAATGCCTTATGCAGTCTGCAGGTGGTACCAACATGTGTGGATTGTTTTCCTTTAGATATATAGAAAAGACCATGCAATCATGGATGGATTTGGACATGGATGGACTCCAAGATACCTTGTTCAAGAAGGCCTAAACCTTTGCCTTGATAATTCATGTGTTGGAGCATGTGATGTGCGATGGGATGTTTGTTGTTTTAGAAACAAGATGCAAGTCCATTATTAGATGGGGGAGGATGGGTGGTGGATAGGGTTTGTTCTTCTCTTATGAGAGAACCACCATAGATGAAGGTAGTTGGACCAAGGGGATAGGATGATGGATTTGGGATGGGGATGATAGGGGATGGTAAAGGGATGATGGGAGATGGATTTGGGATGGTATAAATAGGAGATGGTGTGGGATCAGGAAAGGGATGAGTTGTGATTCTTGGATCTTGATTAACACTATGCTCATTAGGATGCGGTGAGATATGATCTAAATTATTTGTTTGATTGTCTATGTTGTCTTGGGGACCAAGTGTCTCATCATGGGATGTTGGTGGATTGTGGATAGAACTAGGTGGATGTTGGATATGAGTAAGTGAAATGTGGATATGAGGAATTTGGATTTCTTGCTCATAGATAGTGATGTTGGTTTAGATAGGAGAGGCAACTTGGCTTTCTTGATTATAAATAGGATCTTGATCATGGAAGGGAATGGATTGGATAGTTATATCTTGACCTTGATTAGCTTGGATAATTGGATCTTGAATTTGTAAGGAGCAAGATTAATCATTCTTTGGATTTGATTCTTGATATAGCTCTTGAGTTTGGATAGGAATGGAAGATTCTTAGATAGGCTTGATAGGCTCTGGATGGTCAACAACATGAGTACATGATGGAGGTTAACTTGTAATTATGGTAAGGGACTCTTCAATGGGATGGATAGGCATAGGATTGGATGATGTTATTGGAGTGGTAGACATGTTACTAGGAGGCTCTTTGATAGGCTCAAGGATAGGTGTTGGATTGCAAGATAGTTCTAGATTCCATGCTAATAGTCCTTGGATAACATCTAAAAAGGATAAGTTGGTTGGGGGATCGTTAATCACAATCTTACCACACCCAAGGAGCTCTTGGATGTGTTGGAATTAGGCCAGACAATTGAGAGGGGGGGTGAATCAGTTGTCCCACAAAATTAACCTTTTTATCTTTTTGATCTTCTTTCACAACTTACAAATAGATTAATGATGTAAACATTAAAGCATGAAACAATAACACATGAGCAGAAACACAATTAACACAATTGACACTAAGATTTTTGATGTGGAAACCTAGTTAAGAGAAAACCACGGTGGGGGTTAACCCACAAGATTTGTACCCTATTAAAAGTACTTGAAAATGGGAAGGCACTTGCCTTCGGGTGCACTGCCTAGAGCTCACTGTTCAAAAGAGGCTCACTGCCTAAATAATTTATGTTTAATACAGAAGGAATTAACTAAGAAATAACATCTTCTTCATGCCTGGTTCAGTCTCATTGAATGCTCATAAAACTTTTGCTCTTCTTCAAATACTTCTTCACTATCACTTCATCCTTTGTTGTTCTTGTTCCTCTCCTCCTCCTCTTCTCTGCTCTGCCTCTGATCCTTTCTTTGGATTTGATTATTTTGCACAAGGATAATTTTCAACAACTCAACTACATGCCTTTATATGCTTCATCAACCTTGGAATAAACATCAAGGTCAGCACTACAAGTGTCTAACTTAATATGAATCACTAAGTTGTTAGCCAAACATAACTAGGACTCAAATCTTCCTTGATCAACATGCCACACTCCATAGATATGCTCTTAGATCATCCGCAACATGCTAGAATCATCTAGTCAGCCAAGACTGGGAAGAACAACAACACCTAGAAGAAAATCTTCAACAATGAGCTTGGTCTTCAATGCGGACCTCCAACACAACAAACACATGATCTAGAGACCTCCACAAGCACATTAAATTTAACAAAGACATCTGCACTCCTCTAAATTATTAGAATCACTTGCATCTTCTTTTGGAACCTCAAGAACACTGTCTGCCATGAATTTCACACTAGAAAGATTGCTTGCGGACCTCTAAACCATGAGCCACTTGAGTTGATGATACACACTAACTTCCCAAACATGCCTTTAGAATCACAAATCATAATATTTCAATGTGGAGCAATCCGAACCAATTTATTGTCACTCTATCTCTTCTGAACACATCAAAACCTGGTTCTACTCAAATGGCGATAGCTTCTTCAAATCTTCATGTGGACCTCTCAAAACTTAACTGGAGCTATGTCAGATAATCCTCTACATAGCCATATGGTCCACATACATTGATCTTCATTAATTTTCTCAATATCCTCAACATTCCAGCCTTCTAAACAGGTAACAAAATAGGATATAGTTGAAACCAATGGCAACAAGGATATGTTGACATGAATGACAACACTGATTAGGCACATATTTGCAACAATCTCCCCCTTTGTCATTAATGGTAACATATGATGTGAAAAAGTGATTCAACCATAAAGAAAAGAACTTCTCCCCCTTTCTCTTATCACTTATGTAACTACTTTCTTCACTGCTCCCTCTTTCATCAGCAACTAGTTTTTCACATGACTTCTCTCCCCCTTTGACATCAATCGCAAAGGGCACATATTTGCAATCTTTTCTTCCCCTTTTTGTTCAGACTGATCTCAAATTTTGCATACTAACTACTCCCCCTGAGTAGTATCTCCTTAACATCAATCTGGATCACAAGATATGACTGTGAATTCCACCAGATTGGTGCATCCTAGTGCATATTAGTTATGATCAGGAGGGGTAATAACCCCTAACTTCTCTCTAAGATACTCAAAAGTATCCTTGGGTAGAGGCTTGGTGAAAATATCTGCAATTTGATCCTTTAAAGAAATAAACTCCAATTTGACTTCATTCTCATTAACCTTCTCTCTCAAAAAGTGAAACTTGATTGATATGTGCTTTGTCTTTGAATGCAACACTGAATTCTTTGAGATGCTTATTGCACTTGAATTATCATAGAAGATTGTGACAGGCTCTTCAAACACAATTCTGATAACCTTCAGCATTTTCTTTATCCACAGAAATTAAGTACAATTGTTTGTTGCCGGTATATATTCTACCTCTACTATAGATAGGGATATTGCCTCCTACTTTTTTCTCAACCAAGAAACCATTTTACTTCCCAAGAAGAATAAACCACCACTAGTACTTTTTCTATCATCCACATCTCCTACCCAATCAACATCTATTTATGCATGAAGAGTGAAGTTGTTATCCTTTGGATACCATAAGCCATAATCAAGTGTCCCTTTGAGATATCTAAAAATTCTCTTGACTGCTACAATGTGGGATTCTCTAGGATCAGCTTGAAATCTAGAAATAAGTCCAACTGCATTCATGATATCAGGTCTGGTCTGAGTCAGATAGAGTAGTCCTCCAATCATTGATCTATACCTTTTCTGATTTGCCTTAATGGAGTCATCATCTTTACTCAACTTACATCCGATTACCATGGGTGTACCCACCGGCTTTGAATCTTCCATTCCAAATTTTTCAACAATTCTCTTACATACTTAGATTGAGATATGAAGATACCTTTATCTGACTGAATGATTTGCAAACCTAAGAAGAAATTCATTTCACCAAACATGGACATCTCAAATTCACTCTGCATCTTATCAACAAATGTCTTGCACATACTATCATTTCCACCAAAAATGATATCATCAACAAATACCTCAACAATCAGAATGTCCTCATGATCAATCTTGAAGTAAAGATTACTGTCAGCAGTGCCTTTGCTATATCCTAGCTTTAGCAGATACTTATCTAATCTTGCATACCAAGCTCTTGGGGCTTGTTTGAGTCCATGCAATGCTTTTCTCAACCTGTAGACCATATCTCTCTAATCAGACAACTAAAATCCTTTGGGTTGCTCAATGTAGATTTCTTCCAACTCTCCATTCAGGAATGTTGACTTGACATCCATCTGATAGACCTTGAAATCTTTATAAGCAACAAATGCAAGAAATTATCTAATTGCCTCTATTCTTGCCACTGGAGCAAAAGTTTCTTCAAAATCAATTCCTTCCACTTGAGAATATCCTTTGCAGACCAACTTTGCTTTGTTTCTTACAACTTCACCATCTTCATTTAGTTTATTCTGGAAGAACCATTTAGTTCCAATCACATTTTTGTCTTTAGGTCTAGGAACAAGATCCCAAGTGTGATTCTTTTCAATTTGCATTAATTCTTCTTCCATGGCTTTTACCCAATTTTCATCATGGTGCAAGAGCACCTACCTGACAGCTGGCCTCCATGAGGCAGTTAGTTTGTTATAGGTCTTGTTAATGTTTCCAAGAAGGTCTTATAAGACCAATGCATGTAATAAGGTCCAAGTTGACCGTGCTTTTCTATTTTTAGGTAGTTTGTTATGACAGCTGATGACAGCTATATAGTTTGTTAGTTTAGTTGGATCCTCCCAGCCGCTTGGAAGCTCCCAGCCGCTGGGAATCGAGTGGTAGTACTCGCAAGCAGTTCCTATTTATGTAGTAGGATCGGTTGGTCTTAGGACAGATAGAGAGATAGAGAGATAGAGATACAGATTGAGGAGTTAGATTTCAGAGTGAGACAGAGTACTGTATTTGCATCTTTTGAAATCAATAAAGAGATCCTGTTTGTGTCAATTTTCTGTTTGGATTCCATTGTGTAATCGAGTTGCTATTCTGGTGGTTACATGGATTCACTGATCCATTCCACCAGTTGATTCATCGAATCAGTGGAATGGCTATGTACAATAGTTTAGGATTTAGTTTGCATTTTCTGTTTGTTCACATGTATGTTTGCAGGATCGCAGTCGAGAGGTGTTGAGAACCCTAGCATGGGCATGTACTAGGTCATGCTGGTTGTTAGAGTCTGGAAAGTTGTTCAGGAAGCAAATCGGGTCACCTCAGGAGGTTCGGCGGATCGAAATTTGCTAAGGTTGGAAAATCCATCGCAACGGCATCATCAGGATATTTCTGTGTATATCCTGTAGTTACTTCAGGTGTCATCTGAGTAGATGGAGGTGAGCATGATGCAGTAGTTTGCATAAGGTGAATGCGCATTGGGGTGATGATCGCAAGGTGTTGCCGAGGAAGAGTATATCGGCATAAGTTAGTCGATCGGGTTGATAAAATCATCGCGGGCCGATAATGTTAAGTTTGGCCGACAGCAGGATATTGAAGGAACTGCATATGACGTCATCATCATCAGGATAATCGTCATCAGGACATTCTGAAATATCACCCGATAAAGGTTTATCCTGCTGACCCTAAGTGTTTTGGCATAGGCGTAAGGCATCGGGGAGATAAGTGGATCGTGAGAGGAATATTCGGCAGAATATTCGTCATCAGTATAAAGTTGAGTATCATCATCAGGATGTTTCAATATGACCGGATAAGTCATATCCTGATGCTGTTGTTTAAGTAGTCAGATATCGGGGTGACGTAAGCATCGAAGGAAAGGTGCGTGAAGTGTCGTCATCAGGATATATGGAGGGAACCAGATATTTTATATCCTGCTGATGAAGATGATGTCGAACATCATGATGCTGCAGATAGAGGTTGGCGGTAAGATGAACAGTGATCGTCAGGAGGATGTTTGCGCTTGCCGAATATGATGATGCTGCCGATAGCCGAATATGATGATGCTGACAATGTTAACAGAAAATATGATGATGATGATGGGTTGTAGACATACATGCTGTATGTCAAGGTTTTAATGTGGATGCCTCTGCATCCATCCTATTTGTAAGCTTCTGTTGCATTTCCTCTGCATCACATCATTGCAAGCTTCACTTATTGAATTTGGTTCAATCTTTGAAATCAAACAAATTTCCTCTTGATCTTCAGAAATTCTTTTCCTAGTTTGAACACCTTTATATGTATCTCCTATGATCTGATCTTCAGGATTATTCAGTCTTACATACCTAGGAGTTTTGGGATTTATTTGAACCTCTATTTCTTGAGCTTGTTCTTCAACATCTGTACTAACCTCTTGAGTCACTAGATTTTCTGGATCAATCTGAATCTGAGTCTTGGTTTGAACTTGTCTTCTTAGACTTTGACTTTCATCTTGATCATTTGATTCATATCCGTAAGACCTAGAATGTCCTTCTTTGCTCTCATCAACTCTAACATTTGCACTTTCAACAATCTTTTTCAATCTTTTGTTAAAGCACCGGTATGCCTTTCTTTGAGTAGAGTAACCCAAAAATATCTCTTCATCACTTCTTGCTTCAAACTTTCCTAGATCCTCATCTCTTTTAATATAGCACTTTATACCAAAAAACTCTGAAGTATCTCACAGTAGGAGGATGACCAAACTATAGTTCATAAGGGGTCTTACCAGAATTACCTTTGATCCGCACCCGATTGAGAGTGTAGACAATAGTACTCATAGCTTCTCTCCAATAGACTTGTGGAACATATGCTTCCATCATCATGGTCCTGGTAGCTTCTTGAATGGTCCGGTTCTTTCTTTCCATGACTCCATTTTGCTGGGGAGTTCTAGGAGCAGATAAATGTCTTTTTACTCCATGCTTTTCACAGAATGTATCAAACTAACCAGATGTAAACTCTCCACCTCTGTCAGATCTTAGACACTTTATTTTTTCACCAATCTTATTTTCCACCATAACCTTGAACACCTTGAACTTGTCAAGAGCTTCTAATTTTTCTTTCAAAAAGGTTACCCACATCATCTAGGAGTAATCATCAATCAGCAACATAAAATATTTGTCCCCTTGCATACTCCTAATTCTAGCAGGGCCACATAGATCAATATGCACAAGTTCTAGCCATCCATTTGAAAATTGTTCTTTACTCTTGAATGAAATTTTATTCTGTTTACCCAATTGACATTCTCTACACATGCTATCAGCAGGTTTCACAAGTTTGGAAGATCTCTCACAGCCTGAGTAGAACTTATCTTGACAATGTCATCAAAATTCACATGACACATTCTCCTATGCCATAACCAACTCTGATCAATCTAAGCAATCAAACAACTTTTTCTAGAACTACTTAAATGAAAGATGTTACCTCTAGTCTGAGTACCAGATGCAATTTTAGTTCTGGAGCTTTCCAAGATTTTGCATTTTCCATCCTTAAATTGGAGATCATAACCCTTTTCAACCAACTGTCCAACACTAAGAAGATTATGCTTCAATCCTTCCACATACAGAACATCATTAGTGTTATTCTTACCATCAAAAGAGATGGATCCTCTGCCATGGATTCTACCAGCTGAGTTGTCTTCAAATTTCACAATTCCACCTTCATATTTTTCAAAGCTTACAAACTTACTTTTATCACCAGTCATGTGATGAGAACATCCACTATCAATTATCCATTCATCCTTTTCAACAACCTGAGAAACCAAGGCACTTTCCACATTTGCACAGCTAGCAAATTCAGTACGCACCAGATCTTCTTTGATAGCAATGAATACCCAATCATTTTTAGTGGAACCTCCATGATCAGATTCATCATCTGTGACTCTTTCATCACCAACTTCTTGGACATAGTAGCATTTCTTTTAAACTCTAGGTCTATTAGGGTTTGGCCTTGAACCCCTCTCCGGACACCTTGAGGCAAAATGACCAATCTTATTACAAGAAAAACATTTGAATGACAACTTTCCTTCATACTTACCGAATCCTCTTGGCAATCTTTTGGCAAAAAGGGCTTCAAGTTCATCAAACTCAATTTCATCACCTTCAAGGTCCTTTCTTGTCCTATTGAATCTATTAGATCTTCTTGAAGAGCTTTCACCTATTTTGTTTTCCATGAATATTGGCTTTAAATGTAGATTTAGACTTAGGAAGAGATTCACCAAACTTACTTATTTTAAATGCTGAAAGTTTACCAACCAACTGATCCCTTGTAACAGTTGTCACAGTCCTGATTTCTTCAATGGCAGCAACTTTATGCTTGTAGGCCGGAGGTAAGGATCTGAGCACTTTAGCAACAATTTCTAATTCTTCCAATTTTCCACTAGCACACCTTATACCACTCACAAGTTCATTCACTTTTAGCATGTAGGAGGTAATATTTTCATCTTCACTCATCCTTAAGCTCTCATATCTACCCTTCAGAGTTTGTATCTTGGCACATTTGACATGTTCATCACCTTCATGCAGTGTTTCCAATTTCATACGTAGTTTTCAATTCTAGTACATTTATCATTTATGTATCGGACAAGGCACTCAAAAAGGCTTCTATTGCTCGAGTGTTGTTCTTAGCATCTTTGATTTCATCTGGAGTTGTAGGACCTTTTTTTGGAATTTGGTATTCATTCTTAGTTATCAACCAGTAGGCATCTCCCATACATTTCAAATGACACTGCATGCACATCTTCCATAGAGTGTAATTTGTTCCATCAAATCTTAGACTGTCTTTCTTGTAAGTTGACATTCTAGATCTCCTCAAGCAGTCAAGCTTCTTTCAAAGGAACGTGGCTCTGATACGAATTGTTGGAATTAGGCTAGACAATGAAGAGGGGGGGTGAATCAGTTGTCCCACAAAAGTAACCTTTTTTTCTCTTTTTGATCTTCTTTCACAACTTACAAACAGATCAATGATGTAAACATTAAAGCATGAAACAATAACAAATGAGTAGAAACACAATTTATGCACTTGACACCAAGAGTTTTGATGTGGAAACCCGATTAAGGGAAAACCACGGTGGGGGTTAACCCACAAGATTCGTACCTTGTTAATAGTACTTGAAAATGGGAAGGCACTTGCCTTCGGGCACACTACCCAGAGCTCACTTCTCAAAAGAGGCTCACTGCCTACAGAATTTATGTTTAATACAGAAGGAGTTAAGTGAGAAATAGCATCTTCTTTATGTCTGGTTTAGTCTCATTGAATGCTCATAAAACTTCTACTCTTCTCCAAATACTTCTTCACTATCACTTCATCCTTTGCTGTTCTTGTTCCTCTGCTCCTCTTCTCTACTCTGCCTCTTATCCTTTCTTCAGATTTGATTATTTCACACAAGGATAATTTTCAACAAATCAACTACATGCCTTTATATGCTTCATCAACCTTGGAATAAACATCAAGGTCGGCACTACAAGTGTCTGACTTAATGCGAATCACTAAGCTATCGGCCAAACATAACTAGGACTCAAATCTTCCTTAATCAACACACCACGCTCCATAGAAATTCTCTTAGATCATTTGCAACATGCTAGAATCATTTGGTCAGCCAAGACTGGGAAGAACAGCAACACCAAGAACAAAATCTTCAACAATGAGCTTGGTCTTCAATGCGGACCTCCAACACAGTAAGCACACGATCTAGAGACCTCCACAAGCACATTGAATTTAACAAAGACATCTGCACTCCAAATTATCAGAATCACTTCCACCTTCTTCTGAAACCTCAAGAACACTGTCTTCCATGACTATCACACTAGAAAGATTGCTTGCAGACCTCTGAACCACGAACCACTTGAGTTGATGATACACATTGACTTCCCAAACATGCCTCTAGAACTACAGATCATAATATTTGAATGCAGAGCAATCTAGACCAATTTACTATCACTCTATCTCTTCTGAACACAACAAAACTTGGTTCTACTCAGATGGCCATAGCTTCTTCAAATCTTCATTTGGACCTCTCAAAACTTAACTGGAGCTACATCAGATAATCCTCTACACAGCCATATGGTCCACATACATTGATCTTCATTAATTTTCTTAATATCCTCAACATTCCAGTCTTCTAAACAGGCAACAAAATATGATACAGTTGATACCAATGGCAATAAGGATATGTTGGCATCAATGACAACACCGATTAGGCACATATTTGCAATAGGATGCACTTCTTAGGTTTTATGAAATTAGATGTTTTATAGCCTTTTTCCCTATGGTATTCACAATATTCATGATCTTTAAACCCATGGGGCTTGAATTGGTTTTCCTCATATGGTCTTGTCTTAGGAATTTCAATAAAGTTCACTTGGACCAATTTCTGTAAGGCTATTTCAATAGGTTCCTTTGATGGAGGGTTAGAGGAACATGGTGATGAAGAGATTGAAGGAATTGATGGGTTAGGAGGTATGTGGACTGATTACTATTAGGAGGATTGGAGGGATATTGTGATTGAGGGATTGGTCAAGCATATGAATAGGTGGAGGATGGATAACTTGGAGGTATTGATAGGTTGGATAGATATGATGACATGGTCATATAAGGGAATGAAGGTTGGTATGAGGTTTATGGGGATGACATATAGGATGGTGATGTTGATGTGATAGGACTGAGAGAATAAGCTTGAGAATCTCTAATGTTAAGATGTGTGAAGGGGTTATCACTAATGACATTTTTGCATTTTTCTTTGTGATAGGACCAAAACCCTCATATGTGCATTTAAGTCTTTGTATTTCTTGTATTGTTGCATAAAGATCGATTATGTTCTTGGTGAGATGATCTAGGATGGTGAATGAATGGGGATCAAATGTCAAGACCTTAAAATGATTTGATTTGAGTAAAGAATGATTCTCTATACTTAAGATAGATTTTTGTTTTTAAGTAAGAGTGGATTGGATTTGATTTCTATACTTAAGATAGACTAATGTTCTTAAGAAAGAATTAATGGGATTTGATAACTATACTTAATATAGACTAACGTTCTTATGCAAGTTTGGATTGAGGATGATAGGATCAACTTAAGGTCTTCATTTTGATTGGATTTGAAATGGATGATGGAGGATTAGGGATAGCACCTTGGGATGAGGGATTTTGACGATTGACTTGGATATATTATGATTAGGATTTGGATGAAAGTGGATAGGGTTGATGCAGGTTAAGTCCTTAACCAAATGTTGATTTTCAAAGGATGATTTTTGATTAAGGATTGAGGATTGGAAGCTTGATTGAAATGGATATATGGATAATGGGTGGTTGATTGTGGATGAGGGGTGAATGTATTAGATTAATATTTGGTGGAAATGGGATTAGGTAGATATAGGGATTGGATTAAGATGACAATGAAGGATGTGGTTTAGGATCACTAATTGGATGGAGGTTGATTAAAATAAGGATTAGGAACTTGATTGGATTTGGATAAATTTATTAGGATTAGGGTCCTAAATGATTGATTAAGATTGGATTAGTGATAGATTGGAATTATTATGATGATTAGGGATGAGGTGGATAAGAGAGATGATTAAAATGAAATTAGATAGTTGGGATGAGGTGATTAGGAGATGTATTGGATTGGATGTGGATGAAAATGAATGATTAGAAGGTGATTATGGATGGCTTGAAGTTTGAGCTTAGGCAATTTTGCAAACAATAAATTTAACAATACATACACAAGTTTGTAAAAGGATTTGGATTTTGGATTGGCAGAGTGCAAATGAACACACACACAAAACACAACAACACCCTAGATTATTCAAGTAGGAGTGACTCCTAGTGTGGGCCCATACTCAATACTTCTCAAGAGAGGATATCTAGGGATTGAGTGGCTGACAACTCACCCTTTCCCTTTCCTGGGAGGCCTTGACGCCTTTCCCAAAGAAACCTTCTATCTCAACTCAAGGAGGTACATGGTGAGTAACTCTAGGGTTGATGCTGACTCTTGCACCATAATAAAATATCAGCCAAAAGGTCTTAAGCTAAGTTGATACAAGCTCTCTAGGAGTGCCCCCTATATACACAAGGTATGTGGGGTCCAAATCTATGAATACTAGTCCATTGAAGGCATGAAACCAGAGAAAGAGCTTGAACGATCTCTTCACCTTGTGTCCAGAATCACTCAAGGCCCCAAGGCTATGTCAATGACAATGTGACTAGATTGGGGTACAACTTTCACTCTCCCCCCTTTGATATACCCCACCAAAGTGTGTGGTTGAGGTCATCCCTTGGGGTGTGAAATCCCCAAGTAGGCCTCCTAATGGGAAAGGATAATGTTAAGTGTTTTTCATTTCCAAGCTTGCACAAAGCGCAAGGAGAGATCATACACACACTAACACACCTTGGGTGACAAAAGTGAGTCAAGAGGTGTTTTTGATCCTTAAGATCACCTAGCGGTCTGAGAGGAGAGCATACACACACTCTTGATCCACATAAAAAAAGATAAATTGACCTTAGAAAAAGGTGTGTGTTGTGAAAATGAATATGACTAGAGGATGCTTTTGATTTTCAAGATTGCACTAAGTGCAAGGGAAGAGCATACACACTCCAAATCATAATCAAGCCCACCAAACAAAGAAGACACAAAGAAAGGTTTAATAATCAGCCTTGGACATGTGAACCTACAACAAACTTGTTATTATTTTAAAATATTTTGGCCTTTGGCAAGCATTATGCTACAAAACAAGTGTTAGGTCAAAATGATCAAATCTAGAAAAAAATAGAAAAAGATGATTAAATACAACAAATTAGATTATATGATCAAAATGCTTGTGAAATTATATGCAATTTTTAAAAAAATTCATCAAATTTTGATATGGTTTGCAAAAGTTATAAGTGATTTAAGTTTACAAGAAAACATCAACTTCAAATGATTATACCTTGAAATCTGTGCTAAATCTAATGAGAAGGCCTACACCACTGTGAAGTTAATCGAGTCATCTTTCCAATGACTATAATTTTGTAAAATTTTGATACGATTTCCCCAAGTTGTGTAAAATTGAAAAAATGCCTATAGTTAGAGCTTGAAGGGGTGGGGGTCCACTAGTGGTTAGTGTCTAGTGATTAACACAGGCAGTCACATGTGCAGTTTAGAAACTAGCGGTCAAGTTTAATGTAATGGTCTAGATAAATATTGATTGTCTAGACTGTAGGCATTGGTCATGCATGTGACCACAACATAAAAATTTAAAAAATGCCTAGAACTAACGGTTGGCAGCTAGCCCCTAGTTTTAGGCATGATTAGCAGGCCAAGCAACTAGGTAGCCACCATGGTTAACAACCAACATAGAGACTATTGGTGGCTTGTGATTAGAAAGGTGTTAAACCCTATGGTGGGGAGATTTTGACCCACAACCCACTTTGCAGTAAAGCACATGCCCTGGTCATAGAGGTGACTAGGGGCTGAGGAGAACGAGGCCATCGATGAGGAGATCGAGTGGTTCCAGGGTATTCAACCACTGATCAATGTCAACCTAGAGGGGCTAGGTCTAGCGCGTGGTCGATGCAATAGTTAAGCAATGGAGTGGTAGGAGATTTAAAAATATGTAGAAGGTGGGTGATTTAAACTGTGAATGGTGGATGATTGGTGTCTATCCTATCATCTTTGACCCGTAGTCAAAACTTGTAGCTAACCATTTAAACTAGTGAATATTCTGCAAACAAAGAAATATTATCTGACATGGTAAAGGTAACTGATGGATAAACCCTAAAACCAGTATGTAAAGAAAAATATGAAAATCTTAAAGTTTGTGATGGAATCAGGGAGTGACAAGGGGTTTGTACAGTGTGGATTCATACAGTACGGGTTTGCAAACCTGCGACGCCTAAAAAAAAATCAAAAGTTTTTAGGTGATGAAGAATGACAAATTATATATGTACCTTAGGTTTTTGGGCCTCCAGACACAACCGTCAGGTCTGTTTTGGTGTAGGACACTCCCTGTAATAGGTCACCCTTGGATCTTCACCAAAATGACCATAAACCTACAACAGAAAGCTCACAAAACTTGCAAAAACAAGCTAGATCAAGGGACATGGGTCCCATCAGGCATACCAAAATGAAGACAAGAAAAGATCAAAGGTAAATAATAGGAAGATAATGCAATACACACATAATACCTTCACCTTAAACCCTTCTTTCTCCTCAAATAGAGCAAAATGGAGTGCACCCAAGCTCTAATGGCTATGCTCTTGATAAGATGATATGTTGGTTTCTCACTAAACCAACATCATAACTTTGCTTAATGATGAGAGATATGTTGATTTTGAGAGCATGATGTTACTTTGAAATGTGGATCTTATGATAATGGCTTGATAGAGGGTTGATTTATAGATTCTTAAGTGATAGGATGGATGGATAGGATTAAGAGGTTAAATGGATGGTTGAGATTAAGAGGTGGAGGATGAGGGCATATCCTTAGGTCAACGGTTGAGATTAAGAGGTGTAGCATGAGATGGATGGTTGAGATGCAAAGCCAATTTAACTTTTGTGTGTCTCATTTATTGTTTGTGGCAATTGGATGAGGATGAGAACAAGTGGGAGATAATTAATTAAATAATTAAATTATTTAATTAATTATGAGAGACATGTGACATGTGAGGATAAAATTTATTTAATTAATTTGGCTAGAGAAATGACATGGATTAATTAATTAAATAAATTTGATTTATTTAACTTATCTAGGTGATGTAGTGGATTAATTTAATTAAATAAATATAATCTATTTAGATAAATTATGTGATGGGGAAATGAATTAAATTAAGTAAATACATATAATTTATTTAATTAATTTGGATGATGAAGAGAGACATGAAGGGTTCTAGGACAAATGTGTCACAAAGTGACACAAGATAATGAAAGTGATACAAGGTGATGTCGACAAAGTCTTGAAAGGTGATTCTAGGGCATGGACTATCTCAGGTGTCTACACCAACAATTAGATTTTCTTCGCAACAAATATCCAAAAAATTGATATTCAAACATGAAAACTAGAATATGCATATCTTCAATAGAGTCAAATAATCTTGATAGAACAATAATAGAATAAAAAATTGAACCCTTCACAAATATACTAAAAATTTCATCATTTCACAACAAATTTGAAAATATCACACAATGCAACAAACCAAATGAAACTAAATAAGTTTCTACAAATATTTAGCACATATGGCAATCCTTGTACGAAATTACTCGAACAGAGATGAGGGTTTTCATCTCCAAATCTAGTCTTTTTAGCACATAGGTAATTCTTGGATGGAATTACTCAAATGGCTAGGAGGGTTTTTATCCTCAAAACCATGTTGCCAAAGGGTTTTTTTCCTAGGGAAAAATAAGAAGAACTCTCATTGATTCTCAGAAAATAAGAAAGTGGATAATAAGCTAGAATCCTTTTTCTATGCACAACTCCTTTTATACACACTTTTAGGGAAACAAAATATTATTTTCTTTTATTTTCACTTTCCCTCCAATAATAAAATAAAGTGACTTTTGATTCTTTAAAATTAATATTACTTTTGGTTCACCATTTCTAACGTCACTTTATGTCCCCTTTTAAAACAACCTTTTAAGTTATCGCTTTGTGCCGCATGCCTAGTAACATCACTTTTAGCCCTCTTTTTTAAAAACACTTTATGACATTGAACCCCTTTTAAATACTTTATAATTTAATGATAAAATATAAATTACCTTTTTATGAACATAAATTTACTTTTTGGGCAACTTAAATTAAATTATTAAATAATTTCCTTAGCTCAAAAGGGGACATGACAACAAAATAGTAAACATCCAATAGTATTAGTTCTACAAATCTTGGAAGAGGGGTTACCCTACCCAATTAGTTTGGCTTGGCTCAAAGAGTATAATTCCAAGTGTCAAATATACATGTAGAAGTATTCAAGAGGTGAGAAGAGAAACTTTTTTCCCTCAAGGAGAAAACATCACACTAAGAATTTCCCCTTTCAATAGGAATTCATCATTTGCAAGAATTCCCTAAAATTGGATATTTTCTTCTACTAACTACGTCTCTAGTGGCAGATCTTTTAACATTATGGGCCTAGAAGGGGTCTTTGCAGGTGTGCCTATCTAGTCCCACCATAGTATGTGCTACTTTATAGAAATAGCTAGTTTGATGTAGTACACCAACTACACGGAAGTCATTAACTAGAGTAATATATACTTCCTTACATTCTAAAAATTGGTGTTAGAATGGAAAAAAGTAGTTCCTTGAAGATTTTCCCTTCAAATTTGTGAAAGTTGGTAAGAGTTTAAGGTTCCCCATTAGCTTTGTTGGGGAAGTTGCACCACAATCCTAAATTTAAAGATTCTTCAGTAGAATTTAGGACAAGCAATTTCAATTTACAAGATGATCTACTAGCAATTTTGTGAGTATTGGCAATACTATATCTTCTGAAGCCAAGAATGAAATCCAAGAACTTACTGGTTGGGAGGCATTCCACTTGCTATTATACTAACCATGGGGTGGAATAGAATCATTAGTACTATCATTGTATGTTTAATTTTGGCATATCTTGAATAGACCTATGGCTTTGACATGTGATAAATATGCAAGGGAAAAATGATTGATGTCTTCCCATCAAGCCATCCCATACCATAGACACCTAAGAAGTGAGATTACCAACTCTAAATCACAATCATTTTATCTCTCAATGAAGTTTTACAAATCAGAGTCCATGCTTCCTTAGATTCATCATTGCTAAGTCTTGAGCTTTGTTCTTCATTTCCATTTCCTCTTTTTTGGATAGGCTATAGTGAATTACAACGGAAACTAGCTTGATTTTTTTGTTAATATGTTGTTATACTAACTATTTCAAAATCTAAGGTTAATTTCATAGTTACCCAATATAGTGGGTTTCAGTAAATCCACAGTATAAAGTTTAAAATATATATTTTTATTAAATTATTATAAATAATCAACTAACATATACAAAATTTTGTTATTTTCTTCTTTAGTTTTTAAAATCATTATAAACTAGTAAAACCACCCAAACATCAAATGGCCAATAGGCATAGATATTTATAGCCTTAGTATTGGCCATTTATATTTATGTCTATTGACCATGTGATATTACCTTTTAGGTGTTGTAACTAGTTTTCAAGAATTTTACATGTTTGATAATTTAAAACATTTTTTATAATTTTATAAGAAAGGAGCAATTTTGAAAGTATTTTAATTTATTAATATTCATGATGATTTTCAAAGATACCAATGACATAATAAAGAGTAACGTTAAGAACAACTAATTTATACTTTTCTTTTTAAAACATATATTTTTAAGGTGATAATTAAGTCTAATTTTTTTTATTTTTCATTTTTTGGGTGGAAATCTAAAATTGAGGTGTAACTATCATTAAAATAATTTCTTTAATTTATTATTTAGAAATGACATTATAAATCATTTAGATTTTTTATGTGTTTTCTTTATTTATAGATGAATTTTATAGTATTTTCTTTCACATTGTCTTTTGTGAGTGTTTTAGTTATAGAGTTATTCATGGATATTTTAGCCTAATTTAAAACCTACCACTCTCATATTTCTACATGGAGGTTTGAGTAAGTTTGATTTAAGCATATTATACTTGTACATGACTACAATGTTGACCAACATGGATTTTTCCATGTCTTTTTTAATATTGAATGAAGCATGTAAAACAACTAAAAAATACATAACAAAAATAGTAGTGATTAAAGTGGCTATTGAAAAATCATCCACCGTTGCCAACCAAAAGAGTAGCAAACAGAGAAAAATAGAGCTTGTAACATTATACCTTGAAAAAAAGATGTTGATTCAATTACATATGTAATGTCCCCAATTGATGAACTTTAAATTTATAGACAACATTATAAATGAGTTGGAACTTAATTTAAAATTGTGTCAAGTTTAATTAGAGATAACCATCTTGTGATTTTTACAAATTCAAAATTTCAAATTTCTAAAAGATCCTATTTTAAAACCAAACTATTATTCTAGATCTATTCTTGGGCTTCCTACATGCTTTCTAAAAATTAAAAAATTAACTACCTTGAAATCCAAAAAACATGATTTTATCTTTATTTGGATTTTATCCTTATTTGGTGACATTATGAGTAGAGGGAGAGAAAGTTTGATTTTCTATCTTCTCTCTATGTGGGTATAAATTTATCAACATGATTCTAGTCCATTCCATGCTAGTAAAATTAGGATTTTCATCTCAAAGTGGGAGAAAACTACGCCCAGTGTGAAATCAAGAAATTAAGAGACTTGCCTTGTTCCTCATCATCATCATTCAATTGGGATGGTAGGTGAGGAATGGACATGGGCATTATTTTGAGAAGAATGGTCATGGAAATGAGGAGCAAGTCAGTGTCATGCTATTCTATTAGAGGCTTGCTAAATATTATGTATGACAATAAAAGTGTAAGCACCTTCCTCATAGTTGTCACCTGCACCCATTCCATTACACACTTTTTAATAGGATCTGTAAAAGATGTGCATATTAACATTAATGAGAGTAAAACTCCCCTAATAACACAAGTGATTAGTGATTAATAATTACAATGGAAGTCATGGTTTCACCAAAGATGGAGATTAAAGAAAGAACAAACAATTAGTCAATGAAGGTCGCTATGGATTCAACCACCACCAACACCCCATACACATTAAGGGATACATTTTTGTTAAGTCAAAATATTTGTCACATCTCTACTCCCAATTTCCTTCCTTTTACCTAATGACAAAGAAAATTTGGTATTTAGTATTTACATGTGAGTAGGAGCTCCAAGCTTTGATCAACTCACTTGTTACAGGCATGGGGATGACCAACATAGGAAGCCCAACATGTATTAAAGCATTCCATCTATTCATTTCAAAACAACAATATTAATGAATTAATAAAATCATATACAGTTGTTTCTCCTTGAAATCTAATTCCTATTAATTGTGATGCAATGTGAAACCAACACAATAACTATATTACCACCACTCATTGAATGTGTGCAAAGGTTAAAGAGTAGTGCATCTATGTAGTGGATGGACTAATAGTAAATAGTTCCCCTATAGATTTATTAGAAAGGAATCCATTATGAAAGCTCGACAAGCGATTATCACTCCCACTATGCTAAAATTTGGAAAGTATGACCATCTACAAGGTTGAAAATGATTAAGCTTGACACAAGGAGCACAATAGAAGCATATTCATGTATAGTATATTTCCTCCTTAATCCAAGTATAAAATATCCCATCACCATCACAAGAATAACCTACTCACAATTTTTAAAGAGATTATAGAATCATTTTTTAAAACAAAACCAAAGAAATTGTCCTCCATGGACCTCAACAATTGATATTTAATTGCCACTAACAACAATAAAAGTAGTGTTGGAGTCAAATCTTGGGAATTGGTTGTAAAGAATCCTTTATGAAAACTCATCCCTTTTCTTCTAAAATTGCTCCAAAATGAGTCACTTGATCAATGTATGTCCTAGCATGGCAAAAGACAAGAGAGACAATGATGAAACAATGACACAAAACAAAGGAAAAATGTGTGAACCAAGTACTAGAGAAGGGGAAACCTCTATCCCTACTTCAGACGTTTTGATTCCTAGCATGACTAATAATATAAAGGAGGAAGAAATGGAATCTCCTAAAATGGATGTAGATCCCCTTGTGTCTACTATGGTAGGGAGTGAAACAAGGTAGAAAGCGTTGTTGGACCTTTCTGCTAAAGGGTGCCTACCAAAATGTATTGTGGATTCTCCTTCTACTATGGCTAAAGGTGAAGATATGTCTCATTAGCAGAAAGAGACAACGTTGAGGACCCCTCCTTCTCCATAAAGACTACACCACTAAAATAAAGAAAAAAAAAAGAAGGTCGAGTCCTCTGTCGCTTTACCTTCAAATCCACAAATGGGTAGAGGAAAAGGCACTAAAAAATTCAAAGAACAAATAAAAATAATAGATGTTGGAGTGAATTATAAAACTAGAAAGAGGGCCCATAGGGAAACAAGAGAAAAGAAGACAAGGGAAGTAGCTAATTGGAAACAAAAATCCCTAGAGATGCCATGCTCTAGGAAGGGGGAAAATGAAAATTGCCTAAGAAGAATATCCTAAAGAATTGCTTGAAGGATCTTAAACCGGACATTCTTCTATAATAGGAAATAAAAATGACTTTGACTTATATCTCTTCTATCAGTAAGAAAATTTGGCCATATGTGTATTTCCATGTTATTGATGTAGAAGGAGTGTCAGGGGGTGTTATCACCATGTGGACTACATAGGTTTTGGAAGGTACTATAATTTCTAAGCATAGTAATTTTCTCAATGTTCTTTTCAAGCATAAAATTTTTGGTGATACTTGGATCATAAATCTAATGTATATGCTCCCAATACTAGACCTCTTAGAAAAAAAATTGTGGGAGGAATTAATCATGTTCAAAGAAGGTTATCAGAATCATAGATGGATGGTGGAGGGGGATTTTAATTCCCCCCTCTACTCTTAAAAAATAGAGGGAGTTATGGACTTTTTAGATAGCACAGAAGACCTAGCTAACATTTTATTTCAAAAGGGGTCTGATCGACATTGAGTTGGGTGATTCCTCATTCACTTGATCCAAAAAAAGGTTAGGAAACAATCTTATTTAGGTCAAACTAGACAGGTTTCTAATTTCCTCTGACTAGTCTATACTGTACAAATGTAGCCTATCAACACTCATAAGAAATAGATCAAACCATACTCCTCTTTTGATGGATTACAAAATGGATATTAGGAGAGGGAACCACCCATTCAAATTTGAAATAATGTGGATCCTCCACCCTAACATAAAAGTCTCATTAACAAATGGTGAAACCATGAGGTGAAAGGGATAACTATGTTTAGACTAATCAACAAACTTAAAAATGTCATGAGGAACATAAAACAATAGAATAAGCACTCTTTTTCTAATGTGAGGCCTACTTTTACCTCACCTGTATTATTTTTCTTATATTACTCTTTCGATGGATTTATGATGGTCCTGTGGATTTTGGGGACTATTGATCCCGCACCTGGACCTTATTACCTTATCTTATACTTGATTAGATAGATGGTTTATGCTTTATGGATGGTTAGATGGCATGTTGGATTTCCTTTTGATGATATGATGTTAGTTTCTATGATGTCATTTGATGTTATTGATATGTGCATAGATGTTGAGACTGATGCTAGATCTTACCTTATGTGATCCTGATTATACTTGTGAGTAATGGATGATGTGAGAGACATTTTAGTATCATGTGATTATTTTGATGTTGTATGTGATGTTGCAATCATGTGTGTGTGATGCATGTTGTTCATTTCTTTGGCTATTTTATTGTGTGCTATTAATGGGTTTGTGGAAGTGTGCAAGTAACTTTCCATACCCATGGAAACTCAGAGGTCGGACAACAACCATATGTTATTCCCTGTTCAGCTAACCTAGTCCTAAGTAGGGCTAAGGTCACATGTGTTGGAGAAGGTTGATCTTTGTTGTAATTGATTTATGACATTTTGTATGGTTTATACCTTTTCAATTTATCTTTTGATGTGTTGTAAAAAGTGTAATGTTGATTTTGCACAATTTTTAAGTGCTAAATGTTTGAAGCCACTTTAAAGTGATTTTATGTGTTTATAAGTGTTGCTAATGGTCAAATATTGACCCTAGGTCATACCCCTAGGGTCTAGGACCATTCCTAGCATGTTTAAACTTGATTTGGACCTTGTATGGTCACCCAAACTTGACCCTGAAGTCAAGTGACGAGTTTGGGAAGTGTGAGAGTGGTTGGTAGGTCACCATCTCACTTAACCTTAACCTCACCCACTTGGGTAAGGTTACTCTTGCTTCTCATGCTTTAGAAGCTTCTCACATGTGTGAACCTCTTCCCTATGATCTCACACATGTGTGAGAGCACTTGTGGGGAAGAGTGTAGCTTAGATTAATGAGAAGGTGACAAGTGTCACCTCCTCATTCATAAGAAGCTTCCCTTTGTGTGCTCACACATGTGTGAGAGCACTTGTGGGAGAATGTGTAGCTTTGTGGAATGGGAAGGTGACAAGTGTCACCTCCATATTCTTATGGGGTTGTGAGGAGGGTTATTTGGATGGAGGAGAGGGTGACAAGTGTCACCTTCACATCCATTAGGGTTTGAGAGCCTTGCCTTTATATCTCTCTCATTTTAATGAGAGGAGGGTTCCTTTTTTTCATTTCTTTTGGGAATTTTTGGACTTGTATCAAGAGAGTGAAGGACTTGGAGATTTTTGGGAGAACTTGTGGAAGCTCTTCACCAAACTCACTCCATCCTTGAAGCTTGAGAGGTATTTCACAAGGATGCAAGCCATTTGCTTATTTATTTTACTTATGCAATGAGTTTATGCTTGTTTGTGTTTATGTTATCTTAGTTTTATGTGTTGTGGGTCTTATGGGTTGTTTGGGCGAGACAACTCACCTTAGTATTGGGTGAGAGAGGATGAGAACCTCCTTGGTTTCCCCTCTTTGTTATGGTATTTGATTTGTGGTCAAGGGCCTTATTTTGGAGTTTTGAGGAGTTGGGTTATGGCATGAGTGCCTTGGTTTTGTGCAAGGAGAAGTATGGCAAGAGGCCAAGTAATTTATGAGTATATTTGTGTATTAAGAGTGTGGGTCTTCTTGAGTAGAGTGAGTCCAATCTCTCACCCTTCAAATCCATTCCTATGATGGATTAGTGTTGTGTTAAGCCTTGGGTTGGGTGTTGTTGTGTTTGATTATGTTGTGGTGTGAAACTTGGTTGTTGGAAGGCCTCCTAGCTTGGGGGTGGCCTATTTTAGGCCTAGGTTGGGAGGTGAACATCCCATGGGTAGGGCTACCTTGTTTATATGCTTGTAGGTACATTGGAGACTATGGTGGAGCTCGGTTTTAGTGAAAAACACAAGAGTTTAGTGGCTCTATGTATTAATGTTTTTTGAGAGGGCATTGAGATGCCTATACACTTCTTAGGGATTGTATTAAGTTTAATCTTTCCTTTGGGAAGTGAAAATCAAGAGAGTTCTAATCTTACTTTTGGAAGAAAACTTTGTAATCTACTTTTGAATGGTTGTGGAAATAATATGTATATTCATCTTTTGATGTTTTGAAAGAAAAATGCTCTCTTCTCTCTTAACCTACCCCTTGTAATGTTTTAATGGTTATGCTAGAAATTAGTTCAAAATCAAGTAATAGGGTATGGCATTTAGTTTTGTATGGAAATGTAATCATCTTCACACTTAAGTTTTCTTTTAAAAAGTAATTAGGACTCTCCTTATTTAAAAGAATCTTACCTTGAGTAGTATTTTATTTATATACTTAACTTGTATTGAAATAGACCTATGTTCGCTTACCAAGTGGGGCTCATATAGATTTAAATCCTTAGAAATATAAACACTCTTATACATACATACATATATATATATATATATATATGGTTTATATATATTTATATAAATATATATATATATATATATATATATATATAGGATCCCTTCTTAACACCTATATAAATTAAAAAAAAAAGAGATAAACTAGCTTGTTGCCTTTTCTTAGTCACTGTACTTTTCTTTTACAAATAATGTTGTTTTTTTATCTATTTACCAGTGATATATATATGTATACACCTAAAAATGACATGACTCTACCTAAATAAATATTTTAAATATTTATTTCATTCATTCCTCTATCAATAAATAAATAAATCAATTTATTTATTTGATTCGCATTTCTGCACCAAAATTAAATAAAATCATTTACTTAATTAAAACCTTCCAAATTCTTCTAAAATCATTCTAAATTAAATAATACCAAATTATTTAATTAATTCTTCTCATTATTTATATTTAACTAAATCCAAATATTTATTTAAATTATTTATTTCCTCCAAAATTGAATTAATACCAAAAGTAATTCAATTAATCCACGTGCACATGTAATTAAATATTTCTAATATTTAATTAGCTAATATTCCCTCACACATGTCCTCTTTCTCCTCTAGTCAAAATTAGTTAACTCATCAATCAAATATGTTAACTAATTGGTCATCTGAGTTCACTATTCAATCATCTCAGTCAACTCCCCAATCAGCCCACTTATCTCTCCAATCAATTATGTTAATTGATCAATCATCTCAGTTAACTCTTCATTCTATTCTGTTAACTCCTCTAGTGCATGGAGCAGGACACTTGTCCTCTCCCTATTCATGGACATCCTCTCAAGTTTCCTCTACCATTGATCTTCTTATTCATTCTGTACCGTTGATTTCTTCCTCACAAATCTATAAATACAACCCCTATTCCTCCATTTCATTCATCCAAGCTTTTATAAACTTACTCTATAGGAAACACAATGTGCCTTTTGCACCCAAATCCCATAGCTTGCGATCACTTGTTACCATTATCACCATTTTCATTACATTTAGAAGATCCTCTTCATTGCAAACCTATCAACAACCATTCTCCTTTGTCATCTTAGAAGAAAGCAAGGAAGTGCACCTTCTGAGGGCTCCATTCACACACAAGATCAATTGAGATAGGTGACCAATGGAAGCTATGAAATAAAAGAGGTTTGCAAGGTATTGTTTCTTTGTGTTTGATCTTGTTTATTTCTTATTTCATTGAGATTATTAGATTATTAATAGTTTAATACTGTTAACCACATTTTCTGATAACATTTCTGGTGCCCACCATGGGTCCCTTGCCCCAATTTAAGTTCAAAATTGAGTTTTTGTGTTAGAATCTATACATAGAACATTTCTACACATCCACTCACTGTTCCAACACATTTATTCACTGTTTTAGTGCATATGTTAAAGTTGTGCATCCACTCATTGTTGCAGCACATTTACTCTCTGTTTCAGCGCATCTATCATATCAGCGTATCTATTCTCTGTTACGGTGCATACACTCTTTGTAACTGCGCATATGTTAAATTTGTGCACTTGTTCACTATTATTGTGTATATACTCTCTGTAACTGTGCATCTGTTTCTGCGCATCCATTCTGCTAGGGTTTTTAGGCTATTTCTCGAGAAAGTTCTAAGGCTAACATCATTTGCAATCAGATCCACCTTGCAAGTTAAGAGCTGGTTAGACATATAGTTGCATGGTTAACTCTCATCTAGATCTAAATAGCAAAGGAAGTAATCAACTTGTTCATGTAAATTTCACTTAGATTCTAAATAGGAGGGAAGTAATTTGTACTTGTTGCATCACAACTTGAACATAGTCGCAACTAGGAGGATTAAAATTAAACAATTGCTTTCAAAAGCTCTTTCAAAGTTAACAAATCTTGTGTGCCCTAATAGAGTAACTCATTTAGTTTTTCTCTTTTTAACTAGGAGGGAAGAATCAGTGTTTTTTGTGATTTTAGAATGATGATAGGACTATGCTCTCCCCTTAACTGGGTGAACAAAACACCAGAATCATCATTTCGCATGTGTTTCCTTTAGAGAGGCATGTCCTTGGAATTCCTTCCTTCCAAGTGGGATGACCTTAAGTGGTAACAGGCTAATGCCAAGCTCTTCCAATCCACTATAAATAAACTATGTTTGAGGCTAAAGCTTCAAGCAACGAGTGTAGATTAGTTATACTGACAGCCAACCTCCCCATAAACCCTACAAGGCACAACCCTTGCAGGCTGGGAGATTCCATAATGGAGAGTAGTGCTGCTACAAGTATAACCACTCGAACAATTGCCCTTACTACATATCCATTGTTTGTAGAAGCCAAAATCCCCTATTCGGTGACACAGGAGGAAAACATTCTCCAGAGCCATCCAACCTCATACACTCATTCAGTGTAGAGACAGAAAAGTTCAACTCTTTGGAGGAACTATAGCTTAGTATGTGTGAGAAGTGAGTGCCGTGGAGGGGAGCTGGTGCTACCAAGTTGTTAGTTGTCTACCCTTATGCAAGTGGTCGGTGTAAAAACCAATTTGGAACTCATTGAATATTATCCTGGCTAGCCTTTGGATTGTACATGCATTGTAATCAAAAATTAAAAAGTACAAAAAATCAAACAATCATGAAAAAATTCTTTGTGTGTGATGTGTCTTTCTTGCCATAATCAAAGAAACAAATCAAAAAGAGCAACATTCAGACAAAGAACCCAAAAACATTCAAAACATTGAAAAACGTGCCTTTGCCAAGTCAAAATCAGTCAAAATCAAACAAAAAAGATAGAGCTGCGCATTTGCTTCATCTTGCTGCACATTTGCTCCATCCTATGGTGCATCTATTTTTTGCTGCACATTTATAGTATTCTGCTACGCTTTTACACATTGCTACCACGCATCTATTTTTCTACCAGTCTTATGTTTTTGTGACCTGAAACTGCACATTTATTCTCTATTCCTGTGCATCTACTTTTCACCAAACACGCTCTTTTACTTCCTGTTCCTGCACATATGTGCTCTATTCCTGTGCATTTATTTCTGCGCATCTGCCACAGTGAGCACTTCCATACAGTGTGTCAAGAAAACACTTACCTTTTTAAACACCTATTTTAGCCTTGTTTTAGTTTCTAAGGTCAAATTAATCATGCAGTCACTTCTCCCATCCATTTCTACAGAAAACCCTCTTTTCCATCAATCATCTTGTCAAAATTTCACTAAAACTTCCCAAGAGCAAATCCAAACTATCCAAACCAAGTTACTACAAGCCAATTTTTTATCATATCAGACTCAAACAACCCTAGTAAGTCTCCACTATCAGGATCTATCATCCTTCTCTCTCAGAACTTCACTAGTGTGTGTTGGTGTAAAGCTAGTCTCTACCAAGTAATTGGATTCCAATCATCCTTACTTTTGACTACCATTTTGTATCAACCAACTTGTTTGACATCATTGATCAAAGAAAACCCTTGTCCAAATCACATCACCACAAGTATCCCCTTCACTACAACCTCCAAACACATCTTGACAAAGTGTCCAATTTCACCCCACGTCATTCCAAATCACATTGCATTCACTTGTCCATGGGGTACCTTCTGCTGGAATGTCATGCCATTTGGGTTGAAGAATGTAGGAGCCACATACCAAAGGGAAATGGCTACTATCTTCCATGACATGATGCACATAACTATGGAAGACTATGTGGATGACATCCTTGCCAAGTCACTTACAAGGGAATCTCACTTAGATGTCTTGGAGAAGGTCTTTCAACAACTAGAACAGTTCAAGGTCTGATTGAATCTAAAAAAGTGTGTGTTTGGAGTCACCTCCGGCAAACTCTTGGGTTTCATATTATCAGCAAATGGAATTGAGGTTGATCCTACGAAGGTAAAAGCTATCATGGACATGCCACCACCAAGGAACATCACCCAACTGTAGTCTTTACAAGGTAAATTACAGGTAATCCGTCAGTTTATCTCACAACTGGCAGACAAGTGTCAACCTTTCACTCATCTCTTACATAAGAACATTCCATTTAGATGGGATAAGAAGTATGAAGAAGGATTTCACAAATTGAAGGAGTATCTTATGAATCCACCTATCTTGATGCCACCTATCCAAGGCAAGCCACTATATCTTTACATATATGCAACACCAACAGCTCTTGGAGCCCTTTTAACACAACAAGACTATGAAGGCAAGGAAAGAGCCATCTACTATATCAGTCACACATTGGTGGGGTATGAATTGCAATACTCTCAAATCGAAAGATCTTGTCTTGCTGTGGTTTTTGCTTTCCAAAAACTATGCCATTACATGCTTGCACATTCCATCAAACTAATTGCAAAGATTGATCCCTTAAAGTACTTGTTGAGCAAAGCAACTCTCACAGGCTACCTAGCTAAATGGGTAATGCTACTAAGTGAGTATGACATAGAATATATGGAAAGGAAAGCTATCAAGGGTCAGATTATTGTAGATCAGTTGGCAAAGGCACCATTATAAGATACCACTCCAATGACATTTGAGTTTCCCGATGAATCAATTTTTAGTATCACAACACACTTATGGAAGCTATACTTTGATGACTCTTATACAAACCATGGATCGGGGGTAGGAATCTTATTGATCACTCCTCAAGGCAACACAATACCTAAGTCCTATCATCTTCTTTTTCCTTGCACAAACAATATAGTAGAGTATGAGGCCTTGGTCATTGGTCTTAAGATGGCAGTAGAGTGAAAAGTGAAAGAGCTACATGTCTATGGAGATTTGCAACTAGTGATCAACCAAGTGAATGATGACTACCAAATGAAAGATGACAAGATAATACCATAAAAGTGTATGGTAGATGACTTTAAAGGATACTTTGTGAATATCTCCTTTGAGCAGATTCCTCGCATAGAGAACAAAATAGTAGATGCCATGGCAACCATCACCTCGCTTCTTGATATACCAGAAAATGAGTCCCATTTTGGGTTCTTGGTGGAGCCACTCGCGTAACTAGTTTATGATGTCCCTGAAACCCAATCCATTTGCATCCTCATTGGATCTGATTCATACTTTTATGGTACAATTTACACTTACCTCAAGGATAACACTTTACCGATCGATTTATCCAATAACCAATGCCGTACCTTTATCTGACAAACATCCCATTATACCATTATTGTTGACACCCTCTACCACTGAGGTCGGGATGGTACTCTACTCAGATGTCTTAAACGTGAAGAATCTCAAACCGCCTTACGAGAAGTACACAAGGGAATATGTGGATCACACTCTAGTGGTCCTAACTTAGCTAAAAAACTCATGCGTTTGGGATACTATTGGTCGAACATGGAGACAGACTCATATCATTTTGTCAAGAAATGTAAGCAGTGTTAGATTCATGGTAACCTCATCCATACACCAGCTCAGGAACTACGACCTTTAATGACACCTTGGCCCTTTTGTCAGTGGGGACTTGACCTTGTGGGAAAAATCCATCCTCCTTCATCCAACGGACACAAGTTCATCATAACCGCCACTAAATATTTTACAAAGTGGATTGAAGCCGTTCCACTCACTATTGTCATAGGCAAGCAAATTGCCTCCTTCATCCTAAATTACCTTATTTGTCAATACAGAATTCCCTCATCCATAGTCATGTATAATGGAAGACCCTTCAAAAACCAAGATGTCCAAGAGCTCTGTGACAGATTCCAAATCCAACACCACTTCTCAACCCCATACTACCCACAAGGCAATGGTCAAGTAGAGGTATCCAACAAAATAATCTTGAAAATCCTCAAGAAAATTGTCAATGACGTCAGCCATGATTGGCACATGCAACTCAATCCTACTCTGTGGGCCTATCGAACCAGCATACGCACTCCCACAGGTGCCATACCATATGCCCTTGTCTATGGTTCCAAAGCCATTTTACCCATTGAGGTCGAGTTGCCATCTTTAAGGGTGTCGTTAAAAGGTCTTATAACTAATGAAGACTACAGAGTTTCCAGACTACAAGAGTTAGAACTATTGGAGGAGAAATGACAGAATGCTTTCAACTATCTCAAAGCCTACCAACAAGGAATGTCTCAAAGCTATAACCACGGAGTCAGTCCAAGGATCTTTAATGCTGGTGATCTAGTGCTCAAAGAAAATCCCCGCAATCAGCAGGATCGGGAGAAGGAAAGTTTGAACCCAACCGGCTTGGTCCTTACGTAATCATTACTGCCTATGGATCAGGAGCATACCAGTTAGCTACATCGAAAGGTGGGTTGTTTGATGACCCAATCAACAATATGCATCTTCACCAGTTCTATACCTAGAGAACCCCAATGTAAGGGGGGCAAAAAATCAAAACAAAAAAAGAAAAAAAATCAAAATAATGAAAAATCAAAATAACAAAAAAATCATCCTCTAGTGAAAACCTAGTAAACAGGCACCTTGGATAGATACCATGATGAAAACTTGGTAAACAGTCATCATGTGTATTTTGGCTACCGTCACAATAAAAGAAAAGGAGTGAAAACCTGGCAAACAGGCTCTCTTTGCAATTCAAACTGCTTCCTCCATCTTCGGGAAACCATCGCCTTATGCCCATTCTTCCTACCATCTTCCATTATTTGATTGTATCCATTTTACAAAAACATCTAACAATAACCTGTCATGGCTTGATACTCTATCAACTTTGTCACCTTACAACCTAAGGTTTATTTAGTATCCTATCCATAGTATCAGCCTATCATAGGGTCCATCGTCAGTAGCTTGTCATCCTGAACTACGTCGCATCTGCATCTTCACGTAGGCAAGGCCATCTTGTATTGATGCACCCCTGAGGCTCCTTTCCCATCCATTCCATACCTTCTCACCCATCCTCTGGTCCATCTGCATCCGCACCATTTCCCATCGCCTAGGTCCTAGGTCCACCAGGTTCACCTTAAACTACGTTGTCTCTACATCATCACATAGGAAAGGCCATTTATCAATGAGCCCTCAAGGCACTAGGTTAGTCCCTTAGGGTCCATTTCTTTGTATATGCTGTCAGTTCACCCATGATAAGTTGATCCTTTGCCTGGCTGGGGGCAAGTGCTTGACCTAGTTACAGAGTTGGATCCTGCAATGCACATGTTCTAAGAGGACACCAATAAGGATTGTGATACCTTTCACTAGACACGCAAGCACAACAAAGCCCACTTCTAAACAAAAATTTTTGACACAAAGACATCAACCTGTCCAAAGCAAAGCTAACAGGTGCCTAAACACTCAAAATTATTTTATCTAAATTATGGCAAGAAGACACATTTAATGCAAGAAAGTTTTTCTTTGATTGGTTATCATGTAATAGGGTCTTGATTTTTGTTATTATGTCTTTCTATGCTACTCAAGGATGTCAAAGACTAGAGGAGCTATGATGGGGGCATAATGATTTTCTTTGTCTGATGTTTGTGGATCAATCTTTAGTAATGTGTCGACTTTTGTCTAATGACATGATCAGTAAAAGATCATCGAGGATGTTCTAGGTCTAAACATGAAACATGGTGATCCTTGTCTGTTGAAACACAAGAAATACTCAGGTCATCTAGATTCAATTTTGACTAGATGCTTGTATTAACTTGCTATATCAAAATCCATGTAAGAGATACTCAGGTCATCTTGGTTTAATTATACCTAGATGCTTGTACCTTCTTACAACATTTTAAAACACAAAAAAACAAAAAATGCCCAATGATGAAATGAAGCACTTCAAAATACTTGCAATATCAAGGTGACAAATATCTACATCCATAACATATCAAATTGCATTTTATATACCATCTGCAAATAAATAAAAGCCTGTGATTCCTTCATTCACGTTTCCTCTATCAATCAAATTCCTATCTATCATTGTGTCTTTCCTCTGTTCTCTTATACATTGATTGAGTACACTTGGATGTAACAAAAATATAGTATCATTTTGCATTTCATATTAGGTGAGATAGTCATTAAATTAATTAAATCATTTGCATACATATAGGTGCATTAAATCATACATATCATCATTTTGCATTTCATATTAGGTGAGATAGTCATTAAATTGATTAAATCCTTTGCATACATATAGGTGCATTCCATATACATTTGTAACAACATAACATAGATGCATACATAGTATCTCATCAGAAAACTAGTAAAAACATAGTTGTCAGTAATCATCTCATACCATATTTGCATATCAAGGGTTGCACATTAGATATCATAATATTTGCATAACATATAAACATAACAAAATAGAGTGCATCCATAATCATTGCATAATACAAAATGCATGTAGGCCATCATAACTGCATCATCATATATAATCATAAAACATAAAAATGTCCAAGTGTACAATATCAGTCCATCATCCATGAGTCAAATTGCAACAAGTGTATACATACATCAAAATAATAATGATACATGTCTCAGTAGCTGTGCAAAATACAAGTGATATATACATAATCTGGCTATCCATGAGCTATCAAAAGATGTATTTTAGCCCTTTCCCTCTCCTCTAGCTCAGCCTGTCCCAAACTTCTATGGGCCCATGGATGAAGCCACCGACTATGAACCACCTGCCCTCCATGAGGACACAGCCACTGACTGGCTCCTATAGATCGGTGCCCTCTGATCTGCTGGTACTACCCCATGATATATCTCTATGTAATACTATGTTTGTGCTTGAGTTTAAGCTAGCTCTCCCATCACCTGTCTAACCTTGGCCTAGGCCTGTGCCACCTGTGTAACACGAAATGTTGTGGCCGCGTTAGTACCCAGGGCAGCTATGGATGCATCCCTCTCTACTGTCAGTGCCTGCACCATGGCCAATGCTGAATCTCTCTCCCTAATCAAAACATGTACTCTAGCCTGTGCAACATCGTACTCTACAGTAATACTAGCAATGACCCCTGCATCTCCATCTCTTTGAGCCTCCACGGCCCTCAACTGTGCTCTAAGTTGTCTAACCTAACCTCGTAGTAGTGTCACTGCATCACCCTACACCTGCTGCTACGGGTCAGGCCTATCAGGTGCATACAGTACCTGTGGTGTAACTGCCTGCTACATTGTCGGCTAAACCACTACCTATTGGACTACCTAATATGCCTCTTGCTAGGGTGAGGCCTACCCCACTCTCTGTCACTATCTCAATCGGCCATCACCTCCATCATCTCCTCCACCATATCCTCTGTCTCCTTGGCCTCTGCCATCTCCACCTCTCCTCCTCCTCCTCCTCCTCCTCCGTCTACCTCCATCATCCTTCTCCTCTGCCTCAACCTCCTCTAGATGAGGAGCTAACTCTCCCAGTCCTGAGTATCTAGGGAATGGGTGTGCTGAAAATCAATCCTCATGGTCCTGCGTCATCCCTACGTCAACTATCTCCCTCTTCATCGGCCAGGCCTAATAGGGAATCTATAGAAAATCTATACAGGCCTCCTCGTATGAAGCTACTAGTCCCCATCATTGCTGCTCAGCAAATGCCCTCACAAAAAGAGCCTGCCCCTGTGGCATACCCTATACTTGCCCAAACTGTCGAAGAATGCGACTGACTATCTGCCTCTCCAATATGTGTGGAGTCTGACCAATCAACCACTGCGTCTGAAACACATAGGGCAGATCATCGGCCTCATCATCCCATACCTCACACTCCACATAGGGACGCCACACAATTGCATCCACATTGTCCAATTAATGTTGCTAATACTCCAACTTCCTAAGCCTATGCTGAGAAAGTACACTAGAGTATCCATAAGAGTATGGCTCATCCCTTTCCCTGTGAAATGTACAAATGGGCCGTGTCACTACAATGTGCTCCCAAGTCCAAAACTATAGTAAAGAAACACCTGCAGAAAGATTGGACACTCCACGATACACAACTTGATGCATATCATGATACAAGTGACCCAAAATGTAGACACCCCAAGAAAAATAGGTGCCCTCAGTCAACATCCTCTCCAAGGTCCAACCCCAACCAACTACGAAACCATCTGACCTCCGATCGGGGCATACAACACCGTCGATCAAACTAGCTACAATCCCAGGGAAATAGTCATAATAATCATACATATCCTGCTAGCTGATCACTACTCCTACTATGCTAGGATCATTGAATACCCGCCTACACTCATCTAGCCCAGCGTCACGTTGCGGATCATACGCTACCTACTCCCCTACTGTAGGAAGGTGTAGGATCTGATAGACATCCTCCAACGTAATAGTGATCTCACTAGAGGGGAGGTGGAATGTCCCATCCTCACTGTGGAAGTGCTCCATCAAAGCAGTCAGCAGACCCAGGTTCGCATGAACCTCAGGCATAAAGTACACATAGTCCAATCCAAGCGCACTGAGCACTATCTGATCCATCTCTGTCAGTATGTATCATTGTAGCATCGAAACAAGGAACTACTCCCGCAAAAATGAGAATGTCAGAAATATCCTCCTACAATCAACAAAGCAATGCATCAACCATAACCATATCAATGCAAACCTGTTCAACTATCAAACCTATCAACCTCACTTACTTAACGTATCAAATTGATCAAACCAAACATATCATCTCTTGTCTAGATTCTATCAATCTTGGAGATCGCTTATCGATTGTCACATAGATCAAGATGCCAATCAAGTCAATTTTGCTAAGTAAATGACTATCCAAGGCAAATGCACCATTCTAGGTGGCATTTGTGTAGTATTAGAGAAAATACGCAGCCAAAATGAGTGAATGTGTCATTCTACAATGAATGTGCAACTCTGCGGCATAAATGTACATAACCTACCAAATGCACAGCTACACTAAACATATGCGTTGAACCTAAACAAATGCGTATGATCAAGGAGTGAATGCGCAAAACTAGCAAATGCACAACAAGACAACCTAGATGCACTGGAACACAACAAATGCATGGTTTCATAGCACAAATGCGCTGAAATGCCAAGCTGTGCATTCATTCAATTTTCACACGCATTTATTACACTCATAAATGCACCTATCCTAAATTTATCGACATACGTACTGGGGGTCCTGCCTATGCTACCCACCTGAATCACTGAACCCGCTCAAAATGATGCTCCTCATGTGGAATATCCATATCTCTGCTGATTGCTCTAGCTCTTGCGCTCTACAAAGCTCTAAGTATCTCTCACAAAATGACAAGTGTGCAAATGACTAGGATTGTGGACCCAACTTCTATATATAGACATGTGACCCTAGCTAGCTCTGTGGTGACCCTGCTTGTTCTCTATACCCTTTTTCCCCAGCTTTCTCAAGCCGTAACCTATTTTCTTCACCCTAACCTAGCTGTTCAAGATTCTTCATCATGAGATTGTCCGTCTCACGCCCTCAAAATTCTCCTCCAATCCAATCTCCCGAGGGGGCATCCTACCATCGTTAAACATGTACCAGGGGCAAACTGGGGCATGTATCATTATTAGAAATTTATCTATTCTTTGAAGCGACATGATAAAACACATTGCATCAAAAAGGGGCAAAATGTATACACCTAAAAATGACATGACTCTGCCTAAATAAATATTTTAAATATTTATTTCATTCATTCCTCTATCTGTAAATAAATAGATTAATTTATTTATTTGATTCACATTCCTCCACCAAAATTAAATAAAATCATTTATTTAATTAAAACCTTCCAAATTCCTCTAAAATCATTCTAAATTAAATAATACCAAATTATTTAATTAATTCTTCTCATTCTCTATATTTAAATAAATCCAAATATTTATTTAAATTGTCTATTTCCTCAAAAATTGAATTAATACCAAAAGTAATTCAATTAATCCATGTGCACATGTAATTAAATATTTCTAATATTTAATTAGCTAATATTCCCTCACACACATGTCCTATTTCTCCTCTAGTCAAAATTAGTTAGCTCATCAATCAAATCTGTTAACTAATTGGTCATCTGAGTCTACTGTTCAATCATCTTAGTCAACTCCCCAATCAACCCACTTATCTCTCCAATCAATTCTGTTAATTGATCAATCATCTCAGTTAACTCTTCATTCTATTATGTTAACTCGTCTGGTGCATGAAGGAGCAGGACACTTGTCCTCTCCCTATTCATGCACATCCTCTCAAGTTTCCTCTACCATTGATCTTCTTATTTGTTCTATACCGTTGATCTTCTTCCTCACAAATCTATAAATACAACCCCTATTCCTCCATTTCATTCATCCAAGCTTTTATAAACTTACTCTGCAGGAATCACAGCACACCTTTGGTACCCAAATCCCCATAGCTTGTGATCACTTGTTACCATTATCACCATTTTCATTACATTTAGAAGATCCTCTTCATTGCAAACCTATCAACGGTCATTCTCCTTTGTCATCTTGGAAGAAAGCAAGGAAGTGCACCTTCTGAGGGCTCCATTCACACACAAGATCAATTGAGATAGGTGACCAATGGAAGCTATGAAATAAAAGAGGTTTGTAAGGTATTGTTTCTTTGTGTTTGATCTTGTTTATTTATTATTTCATTGAGATTATTCGATTATTAATAGTTTAATACTATTAACCACATTTTATGATAACAATATATATATATATATTTCATATCTTATAACAAAAGTTTAAAAGCATTAATCAAATGGAGTTTTAATGTGGTTTTAGCTTAAAGTTGTTAAGGCATCGAAAGCCTGAAAAAGGACCGACTGTGTTGTTTGGCCGCAACACCATAGTTGAGGGGAGAGGGGGGTTTGGGGACCCCGCCCCCCCTCCGCAGAGTTTAAAAGTTTGCGGAGGGGCGGTGGTGCCCCCGTCCCACCCCCTATCTTTCTATGTGTTCAGCATGTGGGCCGACTTCGGCGGTGGTAAACTAAGGAGAGGAAACTTAGGGCTCAACCTGTTTAAATGCCTGCGAAATATGATTTTTATGCTCTACGTTTATTCTATTAAATCGGCCCATAATGCCATTTGCTAAGCGCCTTCTGGTTGTCTGGAAAACTAGTGTGTGTGTGTGTGTGTGTGTGTGTGTGTGTGTGTGTGTGTGTGTGTGTGAATATATTAACCTCTATGCAAAATAAAAACTAGTCCTATTAAAATGAGGGATTCCAGGAGTTTAAATGAATTAGAGAAACTTAGAAAGAACATAAGTAATGGAGAAAACGTTCAGAAAAGCTTTAACCTTGTTCCTGTGCATGTTACTGTTAGATATTGGGTAAATAACAAGATAGACAAACCAAATGTTAGAAAGGAAGAGAATTAAATATTAGAGCCACCTATAGAAAATGTTAGAAAAGTAAAACAAGTTTGAAAACCTTGAACCAATTAAAGCCTTGGGGATGATACCTCCCACATGGGGAGGTACCATCCACCTTCTTGACTCCTCAAAAACCCGCACCCAACCAGCAAAAGAGAAGTGATAAATTATGAAACCCAATGCCTTTCTCCATGTCTTTATAATGAAATTCCTAGGGTTTGGTGCCCTAATTCCTAGGATGTGATTAAATTAAGTAACCTGGGTTTAAGTTTGTGCATTTTCCACTTAGTGGGTGGAGATCTTTTTATCCTATTGAGGAGTCTTTTTATTTAATCTTTTTTGGTTATCTAGTTGTTTGAAATGTGAAGTGGTGCACCTTATTTTATTCTATTGTTTTAATTTAAATTTAAATGGATTAGGACTATAGTGAAGTATAGATTAGTTATTATTTATATTTAGTTGAAAATTATTAAACAGGGACTTTGTGGAAAAATGAATCTAGATCTCTATTAGAGTTATGTTTTAGAACTATTTGATTTAATTTTTGAAAAGGGGGTTTAATAAAGTTATGTGTTTTAAAAGTTTGGAATTAAATTTATAGTTGTATTGTTATGCATTTTATTATTTTAAATTCAAAATGTTAGGAAGGGAAAATCATGCATTTAATTTTATTTAATTTGGAAAAAGGGTAAGTAGGGATTTTACTTTTAATTTAAATTTGTACCCTCCTATAGTTGATGAGGTGGTGTTATGCTGCCAAAATCACTATAGGAGGTATCCTATTTTATTCAGTTATGTGTCCTTATGCTACCCAATTTTCCCTAGACTTAATGGGATTTAATCATGGTTAAAATGTCGATTTAATTTTCTCGTTTTTGCTTAAATGTAATTATTTTAATGCAGTTGTCGAAAATCAACGTTAGTATTCGTTTTAGATCCCTTGTATTTTGATGTTAGGGTGATTTAATCTATATTTCAATTTGATTCAAAATCCACCCACTCATTAGTGTTTAAACCAGGGTGGAATTCTGTGTTAGAATCCATCCCTCTCAACATTGCATTTCGCAATGTAAACCCCCTAGTGGCTATCATCGTATGGTTGCGATTTGTGATCGTATTAACCCAAACTAGATTGACTTCCTTGGCTATGGGTGATGCACATGACGTTAGTTGCTGAGCTAACTACAATGTGTGCAAGTGTCACCAAGCGCGTATGTTGTGCATGAGGGGGTTTGTAGAGTCGGGAGGGAAAATTTTTGATAATTCATGTCATGACCACATGACAAATGTGGCCATGACATGTGGTTATCATGTCATAACCACATGGTGAATATGGGCATGACATTTGGTATCAGAACCTAAGTTTAAACACTAGGCATTGAGGGCACATTATTTTATTCTGCATTTATGTTAATTTTGTTTTAATTTTAGGTACCATTTTTCTTTTAGGATACCACCTAGATCCAGGAGAGGGTGCTCCCATGCCAATGGGTCTAGAGGAGCTAGCTCGGGAGTTGTTCCACCACCTAAGAACCCAAATCAGGAGCCACCACCTGCACCTGACCTAGGTTCCCAGATCCTTCAGGTCCTACATGCAATGTTAGCAGGGTTGTCTCCAATTGTAGATGAGCCACATGTGGATATTCCAGACACTACAGCTGAGGAATGCACATCAGCTCATCGGGAGCATAGCAGGAGTCCACCGTGCCATGAGGAGTGTGAGGTGAGGGTTAGATGGAGCATATTCCACCTGATCCTTTTGTTTATGGACCACAAGACAAGGTGGATGCACCCATTTGAGGTCACCGAGGCCGCGAAGACCCTATCTAGGATTTGCTTAGGCTTAATCCACTTACTTTCATGGGTATGTTAGAGGGAGCTGAGGTTGAGGCTTGGCTCATTAGCCTTGACCAGTGCTTTGTGTTGCATCCCTATGGGAGCAACATGAAGGCATGAGTAGTACTGCATCTTTTGTGAGATGCAGTAGCAACATGGTGGCGCACGGAGGAACACAAACAATGTCTTTCTTTAGACACTCTTTCATGGGACACTTTTCTAGAATGCTACAATGTGTGTTACTTATCAAAGCATTATAGACAGTGCCGCATTGATGAGTTCCATGATTTGTAGTACAGAGGTTCCACAGTTGCACAGTATGAGTGCAAATTTGTGGAATTATCCCATTATGCTAAGTATCTTCAAGATGAGAAGCTGCTTGTGAGTTGTTTCATCAAAGGATTGAATCCTCACATAGAAAGATCAGTTTGCATGGTGGACCCACGAACTATGAGTGAGGCTATTGAGAAGGCACTCATCACAAAGGAGGTGCATGGATAGGGCTAGGGGTCACGTTTGCAGTTTCAGGACCGCAGCCATCAGCAAGATCAGGGTTTTTACAGACCCCAGCCACCTCATAGGAGTGGTTTTAGATCTATATCTTTACCTCCTAGACCTCCACAACAGTAGCAATAGTATCAGCAGAGGTCACGGCCACAGTAGAGGGGACAGGGTGGTCCTAATCAAGGATGGAAGTTGTAGTGTCTGCAGAGAGACCAGTGTCAGCAGGCACCAGCTGCAGGACCTGCTAGATCACAATAGTCCTTTAGAGGATCTCAGGGAAGCACAACATGACCTGGAGCATAACAATCTAGTTAGATTCAGTCAGTAGAGGTTTAGACGCATGGACCTAGTTATGTTTGCAGTGGACCTGGGCACTTGGTCATAGAGTGCCCACAGGGATTGACAGCTAGAGGATAGCGTGCTAGTGGTTACGAGGCTATAGTTGGAGATATGGGACAATCTCACCAAGTCTTTACAGTAGTTGATAACCACCAGGCTAACTTTCAGGCCTCCATGATAGAGATAGTAGGTACTATTGGGGATATACCCATTACTATTTTGTTTGACTCAAGAGCCACAAACTCCTTTACCTCTCCATCGTTAGTGGAGCACTGCAAGCTGGTGGCCTCTAGGTAGGACGTTATGTGGGAGGTTGAGTTAGCTACCAGGGCCAAGATGGTCATAGATCCAGTGGTCAAAGACTATGAGATAGCTCTTGGTGCCTTCACGATAGTTGTGGATCTTAGGGTTATACCCTTAGGGTCTTACAGTGTGGTGTTAGGCATGGATTGGCTTGCAGCTCATAAAGCCAAGCTAGATTATCACTGAAAGGTGATAGGTTGCCTCAATGATCATGACATAGTAGTAGAGCTAGTGGGTGTTTAGAAGCCCATAGTAGTTCGCATGATATCTGCTAAACATCTTAAGCATTGTATGCGGAAGGGTTGCCAAATGTTCATGATCACAGTCAATAATAGATCAGAGGATGAGTTAGAGGCTTTGCTCAATGATCACCCCATCCTCAGGGAGTTCACGGATGTGTTTCCTCCTGAGCTTCCAGGTATGCCACCTCATAGAGAGGTTGACTTTCATATAGACATTGTACGAGGTACTGAGCCAGTGTCTCGTGCACCTTATAGGATGACCACACATGAGCTCACAAAGCTTAAGCTTCAGCTAGAGGAGTTTCTAGCAAAGGGACACATCTGACCTAATGTCTCTCCTTGGGGTGCACCAGTCATCTTCGTGAAGAAGGATGGGTCTCTTCATCTATGCATGGATTATAGGTAGCTTTTGTCTTGCCTTGCCACCTAGTCTATCATGCATCCATGATGTGTTTCATATTTCTATATTGAGACATTATATATTTGACATGACTCATGTTTTGGATTGGGATTCCTTATAGGTAGAGTCAGACAAGCAGATAGCCTTGGGGCCAATTGGGATCTTGGCTCATTGGACGATGGGCCTTTGAGGCTGAGAACTAGACCAGGTCAAAGTTCAGTGGGACTGTTATGATGAGATCTCGACTACATGGGAGGACGCAACTAGTTTCAGGAAACTCTAACCCCACCTCTTTACTGACTTCCAGGAGGAAGTATAGTCTTAGGGGGGAGGATGTGAGGCATACTTTTACCTCACCTGTATTATTTTGCTTATAGTACTCTTTCGATGGATTTATGATGGTCTTGTGGATTTTGGGGACTGTTGATCCCGCACCTGGACCTTATTACCTTATCTTATACTTGATTAGATAGATGGTTTATGATTTATGGATCATTAGATGGCATGTTAGATTTCCTTTTGATGATATGGTGTTAGTTGCTATGATGTCATTTCATGTTATTGATATGTGCATAGATGTTGAGACTGATGCTAGATCTTACCTTATGTGATCCTGATTATACTTGTGAGTAATGGATGATGTGAGAGACATTTTATTATCATGTGATTATTTTGATGTTGCATGTGATATTACGATCATGTGTGTGTGATGCATGTTGTTCATTGCTTTGGCTATTTTATCATGTGCTATGGGTTTATGGAAGTGTGCAGGTTACTTTCCATACCCATGGAAAATCAGAGGTCAGACAACAACCATATGTTATTCCCTATTCAGCCGACCTAGTCCTAAGTAGGGCTAAGGTCACATGTGTTGGAGAATGTTGATCTTTGTTGTAATTGATTTATGACATTTTGTATGGTTTATACCTTTTCATTTTATCTTTTGATGTGTTGTAAAAAGTGTAATGTTGAGTTTGCACAATTTTTAAGTGCTAAATGTTCAAAGCCACTTTTAAGTGATTTTATGTGTTTCTAAGTGTTGCTAATGGTCAAATATTGACCCTAGGTCATACCCCTAAGTTCTAGGACCATTCCTAGCATGTTTAAACTTGATTTGGACCTTGTATGGTCACCCAAACTTGACCCTGAAGTCAAGTGACGAGTTTGGGAAGTGTGAGGGTGGTTGGAAGGTCACCATCTCACTTAACCTTAACCTCACCCACTTGGGTAAGGTTACTCTTTCTTCTCATACTTTAGAAGCTTCCCACATGTGTGAACCTCTTCCCTATGATCTCACACATGTGTGAGAGCACTTGTGGGGAAGAGTGTAACTTAGATGAATGAGAAGGTGACAAGTATCACCTCCTCATTCATAAGAATCTTCCTTTTGTGTGATCACATCTCCCTATGCTCTCACACATGTGTGAGAGCACTTGTGGGAGAATGTGTAGCTTTGTGGAATGGGGAGGTGACAAGTGTCACCTCCACATTCTTGTGGGGTTGTGAGGAGGGTTATGTTGATGGAGGAGAGGGTGACAAGTGTCACCGTCTCATTCATTAGGGTTTGAGAGCCTTATCTTTATATCTCTCTCATTTTAATAAGAGGAGGGTTCTTTTTTTTCATTTCTTTTGGAAATTTTTGGACTTGTGTGAGAGAGTGAAGGACTTGGAAATTTTTGGGAGAACTTGTGGAAGCTCTTCATCAAACTCACTCCATCCTTGAAGCTTGAGAGGAATTTCTCAAGGATTCAAGCCATTTGCTTATTTGTTTTACTTATGCAATGAGTTTATGCTTGTTTGTGTTTATGTTATCTTAGTTTTATGTGTTGTGGGTCTTATAGGTTGTTTGGGTGAGCTCTCCTTATGAGAGAGCTCACCTTAGTATTGGGTGAGAGAGGATGAGAACCTCCTTGGTTTCCCCTCTTTGTTATGGTATTTGATTTGTGGCCAAGGGCCTTATTTTGGAGTTTTGAGGAGTTGGGTTATGGCATGAGTGCCTTGGTTTTGTGCAAGGAGAAGTATGGCAAGAGGCCAAGTGATTTATGAGTATATTTGTGTATTAAGAGTGTGGGTCTCCTTGAGTAGAGTGAGTCCACTCTCTCACCCTTCAAATCCATTCCTAATATGGATTAGTGTTGTGTTAATCCTTGGGTTGGGTGTTGTTGTGTTTGATTATGTTGTGGTGTGAAACTTGGTTGTTGGAAGGCCTACTAGCTTGGGGGTGGCCTATTTTAGGCCTAGGTTGGGAGGTGAGCATCCCATGGGTATGGCTACCTCGTTTATATGCTTGTAGGTACATTGGAGACTATGGTGGAGCTTGGTTTTAGTGAAAAACACAAGGGTTTATTGGCTCTATGTATTAATGTTTTTTGAGAGGGCATTGAGATAACTATTGTTGCAAATATGTGCTTAAGTAGTGTTGTCATTGATGTCAACATATTCCTATTATCATTGGTGTCAACTGTATCCTAATTTACTGCCTGTATAGAAGACGAGATTGTTGAGGATATTGAGAAAATTAATAAAGATCAATGTATACGGACTAGATGGCTATGTAGAGATTTGCCTAAAGAAGCTCCAGTTAAGATTTAAGAGGTTCGCATTAAGATCTAAAGAAGTTATGGCCATCTGAATAGAACCTATTCCTGTAATATTTAGAAGAGACAGAGTGATAGAAAAGAGGTCTGGATTGTTCCAGATATGTCGAATGATGATTTATGGATCTGGAGGCAGGTTTGGGAAGTCGGTGTGTATCATCCATTCAAGTGGTTCATGGTTTGGAGGTTCGCAAGTAATCTTTCTAATGTGACAGTCATGGTAGATAGTGTTCTTGAAGTTCCAGAGGAAGATGCAAGTGATTTGGATGATTTGGAGGAGTGCAAATGTTTTTGTTGAATTCAATGTGCTTGTGGAAGTCTCTAGATCGTGTGACTGCTATGTTGGAGGTCTGCATTGAAGTTTGAGCTTATCAATGAAGATTTTCTTCTTGGTGTTGTTTTTTCTTCCCATTCTTGGTTGACCAGATGATTCAAGGGTGTTATGGATGATCTAAGAGCAATTCTTTGAAGCGTGGTGTGTTGATCAAGGAAGATTTGAGTCCCAATTATGTTTGGCTAATAGATTAGTGATTCGCATAAGTCAAATGTTTGTAGTGCCGACCTTGATGTTCATCCCAAGGTTGATGAAGTGTATAAATACTTGTTGATGAGTTATGGAAAATCATCATTGTGTGAAAACAATATAATCTGAAGAAAGTATCAAAAGATAGAGCATAGAAAAGGAGAAGCAGAAGAACAAGATGAAGAGTTAAAGAAGTATTTGGGGCAAAGCAAAAGTTTTGTGTGTATTTAATGAAACTTAACCAGGCATGAAGTAGATGCTATTTCTCAGTTAATTCTTTCTGTTCTAGAATAAATTATGTAGGCAGTGAGCCTCTCTTTTGAGCAGTGAGCTCTAGGCAATACGCCTGAAGGCATGTGCCTTCTATTTTTCTAAAGTACTTTTAACAGGGTACAAATCTTTGTGGTTTAACCCCCACCATGGTTTTTCCCTTAACTGGGTTTCCACGTCAAAATCTTGGTGTCAAGTGTATTGCATATTGTTCTGCTCATATGTTATTGATCCATGCTTTAATGTTTACATCATTAATCTGATAGTAAGTTAATAAAGAAGGTTAAAAGCAAAATGGGTTTATTTTGTGGGACAGCTGATTCACCCCCCTCTCAGTTGTCTGGTCTAACAATTGGTATCAGAGCCAAATCCTCTAAAAGAAGATTGATGGAACAAATTACTCTATTTGGAAGAGTCGTATGGAGTGTCATTTGCAATGCATGGGTGAAGCATATTGGGTGTTAACTAAGGATGAGTATAATCCTCCAGAGAAAGGTCCGTCAACTCCATATGAACTCAAAGATGTTGAAAATAACCTTTGAGCTAAAGAAGCCTTGTTGAGTGCCCTGACTGATTCAAAAATGACAAATGTCTTTGGACTAAAAAATGCTCATGAAATCTGGAAAAAGTTGGAGAATCTGTATGAAGGCAATGAATTTGTCAAATGTGCCAAGCTGCAAATTATGAGAGGAAAATTTGAAAATCTGAGGATGAGTGAAGATGAAAACATCACAGTCTACATGCAAAAGATAAATGAACTTGTGTGTGGTATCAGGTGTGCTGGTAGAACTTTGGAAGAATCAGAGATTGTGGCAAAAGTGCTCAGATCTTTACCTAATTCATACAAACATAAGGTTGCTGCTATAGAGGAGATTAGGACTGTCTCATAAGTTAAAAGAGATTAGTTGGTTAGCAAAATTTTAGCTTTTGAATTAAGTGAATTTGGTGATTCTCTTCCTAAGTCTGAATCTACATTTCAGGCCAGTGTATATGGAAAACAAAGATATGATCTTGGTGAAATCTCTTTAGCAAGATCAAATAGATTTGTGAAGGCAAGGAAGGATCTTGAAGATGATGAAATCGAGACTGTAGATCTTGAAGCTCTTATTGCCAAAAGAATGCCAAGAGGATCCGGTAAGTATGAAGGAAAGTTGCCACTCAAATGTTTTTCTTGTAATAAGATTGGTTATTTTGCCTCAAGATGTCCGGAGAGGTTTTCAAAACCAAACCCAAATAGATATAAAGGTCAAAAGAAATGTTACTATGTCCAAGAAGCTAGAGAAGGAGTCACAGATGATGAATCTGATCATGGAGGTATCACTGAAAATGATTGGGTGTTCATTGCTATCAAAGAAGAAGATTTGGTGTCTACTAAATTTGCTAGCTATGAAAATATGGAAAGTACTTTGGCTGCTCAGGTTGTTGAAAAGGATGAGTGGGTGATTGATAGTGGATGTTCTCATCATATGACTGGTGATAAAAGTAAGTTTATAAGCCTTGAAAATTATGAAGGTGGGCTTGTTAAATTTGGAGATAACTCAGCTGGTAGAATCTGTGGCAGAGGATCCATCTCTTTTGATGGTAAAAATAACACCAATGATGTTTTGTATGTGGAAGGACTGAAGCATAATCTTCTCAGTGTTGGACAGTTGGTTGACAAGGGTTATGATCTCTGATTCAAGGATGGAAAATGTAGAATCCTGGAAAGCTCTGGAATTGAAATTGCATCTGGTACACAAAATAGAGGTAACATCTTTCAATTAAGTAGCTCTAGTAAAAGTTGTTTGATTGCACAGATAGATTAGAGTTGGTTATGGCATAGAAGAATGTGTCATGTGAATTTTGACAACATTGTCAAGATAAGTTCTACTTAGGCTGTGAGAGATCTTCCAAGACTTGTGAAACCTAATAGTATGTGTAGAGAATGTCAATTGGGTAAATAGAACAAAACATCATTCAAAAGTAAAGAACAATCTTCAAATGGGCGATTGGAAGTTATGCATACTAATCTATGTGGTCTTGCTAGAATTAGGAGCATGCAAGGAGATAGATATTTTATGCTGTTGATTGATGATTACTCCTAGATGATGTGGGTAACCTTCTTAAAAGAAAAATTAGAAGCTCTTGACAAATTCAAAGTGTTCAAAATTATGGTGGAAAATGAGATTAGTATGAAGATAAATTGTTTGAGATCTGATAGAGGTGGAGAATTTACCTCTAGTGAGTTTGATGCTTTCTATCAAAAGAATGGAATAAAAAGATAGCTATCTGCTCCTAGAACTTCTCAACAAAATGGAGTTGTGAGAGAGAAAGAACTGGACCATTCAAGAAGCTACCAGGGCCATGATGATGGAATCAAATGTTCCACAAGTTTATTGGAGAGAAGATGTAAGTACTACTATCTACACTCTTAACCGAGTGTAGATCAAAGGCAATTCTGGTAAGACTCCTTATGAACTCTGGTTTGGTCATCCTCCTACTCTAAGATATTTCAGAGTTTTTGCCAGTAAGTGCTATATAAAAAGTGATGAGGATCCAGGCAAGTTTGAAGCAAGAAGTGATGAAGGAATTTTTTTGGGTTACTCTACTCAAAGCAAATCTTACCGGTGCTTTAACAAGAGGTTAAAAAAGATTGTTGAAAGTGCTAATGTCAGAGTTGATGGGAGCAAAGGAGTTGCTAGGTCTTGCGGATATGATTGAGATGATCAAGATGAAAATCCAAGTCAAGGAAGGCAAGTTCAATCCTAGACTCAGATCTAGATTAATCCAAAAACTCCAGGAACTCAAGAGGATAGTACAGATGTTGAGAAACAAGCTCAAGAAACAGAAGTTCAAGTAATTCCCAAAACTCCCAGGTATGTAAGACTAAATCATCCTGAAAATCAGATCATAGGAGATAAGAGTAAAGGTGTTCAAACTAGGAGAAAATTTTCTAAAGATCAAGAGGAGATTTGTTTGATTTCAAAGATTGAACCTAAATTAGTAAGTGGATCCTGCAATGATGAAAACTGGGTAAAAGCAATGGAAGAAGAATTGATGCAAATTGAAAAGAACCACACTTGGGATCTTATTCCTAGACCTGAGGACAAAAATGTGATTGGAACCAAATGGGTCTTCTAGAATAAACTAAATAAAGATGGTGAAGTTGTAAGAAACAAAGCAAGGTTGGTATGCAAAGGCTATTCTCAAGTGGAAGGAATTGATTTTGAAGAAACTTTTTCTCTAGTGGCAAGAATAGAAGTAGTCATATTATTTCTTGCATTTACTACTTTCAAAGATTTTAAAGTTTATCAGATGGATGTCAAATCAGCATTCCTGAATGGAGAGTTAGAGGAAGAAGCCTACATTGAACAACCTGAAGGTTTTCAGTTGTCTGATCAGAGAAATATGGTCTACAGACTGAGAAAATCTTTGTATGGACTCAAGCAAGCCCCAAGAGCCTGGTATGCAAGATTAGATAAATATTTACTTAAGATAGGATTTAGCAAAGGTACTGCTGATAGTAATCTTTACTTCAAAATTAATCATGAGGACATCCTGATTGTTGAGGTCTTTGTTGATGATATCATTTTTGGTGGAAATGAATGTATGTACAAAGCATTTGCTGATCCAAAGAAAAGTGAATTTGAGATGTCAATGTTTGGTGAGATGAATTTCTTCCTAGGTCTACAAATTGTTTAGTCAGATAAAGGTATTTTCATATCTCAGTCCAAGTATGTGAAAGAATTGTTGAAGAAGTTTGGAATGGAAGACTCAAAACTAGTAGGTACACCTATGGTAACTGGATGCAAGTTAAGTAAGGATGATGGCTCCCCCAAGGCAAATCCGAAAAGGTATAGATCAATGATTGGAGGATTGCTCTATCTGATTCAAACCAGACCTAACATCATGAATGCAGTTGAACTTGTTGCTAGATTTCAAGTTGATCCAAAAGAATCCCATGTTGTGGTAGTCAAAAGAATTTTCATATATCTCAAGGGGACAATTGATTATGGATTGTGGTATCCAAAGGATAATGACTTCACTCTTCATGCATATATAGATACTAATTGGATAGGATATGTGGATGATAGAAAAAATTACTAGTGGTGGTGCATTCTTCTTGGGAAGAAGATTAGTCTCTTGGATGAGCAAAAAGAAAGAGGCAATATTTCTATCTACTACAGAGGCAGAGTATATATCGGCAGCAAATAATTGTACTCAAGTTCTGTGGATGAAGTAAATGTTGAAAGACATCAAAATTGTGTTTGAGGAGCTAGTCACAATCTTCTATGATAATTCAAGTGCAATAAGCATCTCAAAGAATCTAGTGTTACATTCAAAGACAAAGCATATATCTATCAAGTTTCATTTCTTGAGAGAGAAGGTAAATGAGAATGAAGTCAAGTTAGAGTTTGTATCTTTAAAAGATCAGATTGTGGATATCTTCACTAAGCCTCTTCCCAAGGATACTTTTGAGTATCTCAAAGAGAAGTTAGGGGTTATTACCCCTCCTGATCAGAACTAAGATGCACTAATGTGCATCAGTCCGGTGGAATTCAAATTCATATCTTGTGATCTGTTTTGATGTTAAGGAGATACTACTCAGGGGGAGTAGTTAGTATGCAATTTTTGGAAATTAGTCTGAAATGAAAAGAGGGACAAATGATTGCAAATATGTGTCCTTTGCCATTGATGTCAAAGGGAGAGAGAAGTTCATGTGAAAAACTAGTTGCTGATGAAAGGGAGAGCAGTGAAGAAAGTATTTGCAGAAGTGAAAAAAGAAAGGGGGAGAAATTATTATCTTGATGGTTGAATTTAGTTTTTTACATCATATGTTGCCATCAATGACAAAGGGGGAGATTGTTACAAATATGTGCTTAAGCAGTGTTATCATTGATGTCAACATATTCCTGTTGTCATTGGTGTCAACTATATCCTAATTTACTGCCTGTATAGAAGACCGGATTGTTGAGGATATTGAGAAAATTATTGAAGATCAATGTATGCAGACCAGATGGCTATGTAGAGGTTTGTCTGAAGAAGCTCCATTTAGGATTTGAGAGGTTCACATTAAGATCTGATGAAGTTATGGCCATCTGAGTAGAACCGGTTCCTACAATATTCAGAAGAGACAGAGTGACAAAAAAGAGGTCCAGATTGTTTCGGATATGTCAAATGATGATTTGCAAATCTAGAGGTAGGTTTGGGAAGTTAGTGTGTATCATCCATTCAAGTGGTTCATGGTTTGGAGGTCCGCAAGCAATCTTTCTATTGTGATAGTCATGGCAAATAGTGTTCTTGAGGTTCTTGAGGAAGATGCAAGTGATTCGGATGATTTGGAGGAGTGTGGATGTTTTTGTTGAATTCAATGTGCTTGTGGAAGTCTTTGGATCATGTGACTGCTATGTTGGAGGTCCACATTGAAGTTTGAACTTGTCAATGAAGATTTTCTTCTTGGTGTTGTTCTTCCCAGTCTTGGCCGACCGGATGATTCAAGCATGTTGTGGATGATCTAAGAGGAATACTTTGAAGCGTGGCATGTTGATCAAGGAAGATTTGATTCCCAGTTATGTTTGGCTGACAGCTTAGTGATTCACATTAAGTCAGATGTTTGTAGTGCTGACCTTGATGTTCATTCAAAGGTTGATGAAGTGTATAAATACTTGTTGATGAGTTGTGGAAAATCAGCCTTGTGCGAAAACAATATAATTTGAAGAAAGGATCAAAAGATAGAGTATAGGAAAGGAGAAGTAGAAAAACAAGAGCTATTTTGATGAAGAGTTAAAGAAGAAGTATTTGGGGCAAAGCAGAAGTTTTATGAGCATTCAATGAAACTAAACCAGGCATGAAGTAGATGTTATTTCTCAGTTAATTCTTTCTATTCTAAAATAAATTTTGTAGCTAGTGAGCCTCTCTTTTAAGCAGTGCGCTCTGGGCAGTGCACCCAAAGGCATGTGCCTTCCATTTTTCTAAAGTACTTTTAACACGATACAAATCTTTGTGGGTTAACCTCCACCATGGTTTTTCCCTTAATCAGGTTTCCACATCAAAATCTTGGTGTCAAGTGTATTGCTTATGTTTCTACTCATATGTTATTGATCCATGCTTTAATGTTTACATCATTAATTTGATAGTAAGTTAATAAAGAAGGTTGAAAGAAAAAAGGGTTTATTTTGTGGGACAATTGATTCACCGCCCCCCCTCTCAATTGTCCAGTCTAACACCTATACCCTCCTTAGGGATTGTATTAAGTTTAGTCTTTCCTTTGGGAAGTGAAAATCAAGAGAGTTGTAATCTTACTTTTGGAAGAAAACTTTGTAATCTACTTTTGAATGGTTGTGGAAATAATATATATATTCATCTTTTGATGTTTTGAAAGAAAAATGCTCTCTTCTCTCTTAACCTACCCCTTGTAATGTTATAATGGTTATGCTAGAAATTAGTTCAAAATCAAGTAATAAGGTATAGTATTTAGTTTTGTATGGAAATGTCATCATCTTCACACTTTAGTTTTCTTTTAAAAAGAAATTAGGACTCTCCTTATTTAAAAGAAGCTTACCTTGAGTAGTATTTTATTTATATACTTAACTTGTATTGAAATAGACCTATGTTCTTTTACCAAGTGAGGCTCATATAGATTTAAAGCCTTAGAAATTAAAACTCATATATATATATATATATATATATATATATATATATATATATATATATATATATATATCCCTTTTTAACACCTATATAAATGAAAAAAAAGAGATAAACTAGCTTGCTGCCTTTTCTTAGTCACTGTATTTTCCTTTGACAGAGAATGTTGTTTTTTTTATCTATTTACCAGTGACATAAAGATATGCTTTATATATATCTTATAACAAAAGTTTAAAAGTATTAATCAAATGAAGTTTTAATATGGTTTTAGCTTAAAGTTGTTAGGGCATCGAAAGCCCGAAAAAGGACCAACCGTGTTGTTTGTCCGCGACACCATTGTTGAGGGGAGAGGGGGTTTGGGGACCCCGTCCCCCTCCGTAGAGTTTAAAACTCTGCAGAGGGGCAGTGATGCCTGTGAAATATGCTTTTTACAATCTACATTTATTCTATTAAATCAGCCCTTAATGCCATTTGCTAAGTGCCTTCTAGTTGTGTGGAAAACTAGTATATATATATATATATATATATATATATATATATATATATATATATATATATATATATATATATATATATATGGATGTTATTTATCTCTATGTGAATATATTAACCTCTATGCAAAATAAAAACCAATCATATTAAAATGAAGGATTCCAAAGAGTTTAAACAAATTAGAGAAACTTAGAAAGAACATAAGTAATGGAGAAAACTTTTAGAAAAGCTTTAACCTTGTTCTTGTGCATGTTACCATTAGATAATGGGTAAATAACATAGCTAGACAAACCAAATGTCAGAAAGGAAGAAAAGTAAATATTAGAGCCACCTGTAGAAAATGTTAGAAAAGTAAAATAAGTTTGAAAACCTTGAACCAATTTAAGCCTTGGGGATGATACCTCCCACTTGGGGAGGTACCATCCACCTTCTTGACTCCTCAAAAACCTGCACCCAACCAGCAAAAGAGAAGTGATAAATTATGAAACCCAAAGCCTTTCTCCATGTCTTTATAATGTAATTCCTAGGGCTTGGTACCCTAATCTCTAGGATGTGATTAAATTAATTAACCTGGGTTTAAGTTTGTGCATTTTCCACTTAGTGGGTGGAGATCTTTTTGTCCTATTTGAGGAGTGTTTTTATTTAATCTTTTTTTGGTTATCTAGTTGTTTAAAATGTGAAGTGGTGCACCTTATTTTATTCTATTGTTTTAATTTAAATTTAAATGGGTTAGGACTATAGTGAAGTATAGATTGGTTATTATTTATATTTAGTTGAAAATTATTAAATAGGGACTTTGTGGAAAAATGAATCTAGATCTCTATTGGAGTTATGTTTTAGAATTACTTGATTTAATTTTTAAAAAGGGGGTTTAATAAAGTTATGTGTTTTAAAAGTTTAGAATTAAATTTATAGTTGTATTGTTATGCATTTTATTATTTTAAATTCAAAATGTTAGGAAGGGAAAGTCATGCATTTAATTTTATTTAATTTGGAAAAAGGGTAAGTAGGGATTTTACTTTTAATTTAAATTTGTACCCTCCTATAGTTGATGAGGTGGCATTATGCTGCCAAAATCACTATAGGAGGTATCCTATTTTATTCAATTATGCCTCGTTATGCTGCCCAATTTTTCCTAGACTTAATGGGATTTAATCATGGTTAAAATGTTGATTTAAATTTCTCATTTTTGCTCAAATGTAATTATTTTAATGCAGTTGTCAAAAATTGACTTTAGTATTGGTTTTAGATCCCCTGTATTTTGATTTTAGGGTGATTTAATCTAGTGATTTGATTTGAAATCGACCCACTCATTAGGGTTTAAACTAGGGTGGGATTCTATGTTAGAATCCATCCTTCTCAATGTTGCATTGCGCAATGTAAACCCCCTAGTGGCTATCATCGTAGGGTTGCAATTTGTGATCATATTAACTTGAACTAGATTGACTTCCCCGCCTATAGACGATGCACATGATGTTGGTTGCTGAGCCAACTACATTGTGTGCAAGTGTCACCAAGTACACATGTTGTGTGCGAGGGGGTTTGTAGAGTCAGGAGGGAAAATTTTTGATAATTCGTGTCATGACCACATGACAAATGTGTCCATGACATGTGGTTATCGTGTCATAACCACATGGCGAATGTGGGCATGACATCTAACATGTAATACCCACCTATCTTCACCCTTGCCATCATGTGTTATAGATGATTATTTGTGCATTGACCTAGATATTGGATCCTCATGAGATATACTATATTGAGTATTTCTATAGTGTGTTGCTTGTTTTTTTAAAACCTATGAAACCTCATCTGAATCGATTTCAATTCTAGATACCCCTTGTGATAGACCAATAAATGTCTTCTTGGGTGTATTTAATGTATTGCCTATATGATTTTATCTATGCTTGGTATCTATTGCATCTTGATAAGAATAGGTCTCATTGATGTCAAAAGTATGTTCTCCAGAGATAGTTAATATGGAGTATTAGTTGGCACAAGTCAGTAGTATGAGGAAGAATGGTAATCAACCTGATGTCTAAGTGTGATAAAGAGGTGAGTACACTTGTTCTAATATGTTTCCTATATGTCTACATTGATATCTTACTAGTTTGGTGTACTGCACTTAGAGATAAGTTACATATGTTTTGCTAAGGCATTTATAGTATATACTCTCTAAGGTAGAGTCATAGTGTTTTAGTCCGCATTCCTCCACAGAGCAAGATTTAATCTTACAGTTCAAAAGATAAGTTGATTGGCATATGGAGAGTTATATCCAAGATTTCAATTCATTATACCTTCAGTAGTGAAAGTTATAAGTGACAGTGTTCTAGTTTGTGATTTGATAGAGTATAGTAATGATGAAGACTTGATGGGATGATTTGCACTCCTTCGGAAGTGAAGATTTGTCCATGCAGTTTTGTGAACATGTTCAAGGATGTTCAATGCATACTAATATGTAGTATCAAGTGATTTGGTGGTCCGCAAGTTTAGTTTCTTAAACAACTGTTTACTATAGATGGTTCTGGATGCCTAATTATTCTCAAGACACATGTTTGAGTACTTGCGCCAGTTGGAGAATGTACAGATTGGCTATAAGAGTTTACGCAAACATTTTACATATCTCAACATGTCTCAAGTTTGAAGTACATGTAAATCCTTCTTGTTTCCAGTACCGCATAAAGTTTTCAAGTCAGTTTGTAAAGAGTTAGATGTGACTATTCTCTGGATTAAAGTATAATTGAGTTAAGTGTCTCAGAATGCTCCGCATTCCTCCACAGTGATAGATATGGCTATGTCGATCAAGGGATATGTTCAAAATGGTGTATGGGTGCATCCATATGTGTTTCAGATGTATTGGTAAACCACAACACAATATCTTAAGTGTTGATGGATCACAGTCGGTCAGGGATGCTCTGTTTTCAATAGTTCAATATGTTTATCTTCTTGCAGAAGCACATAATGATTAGATAATTCAAGAGAAGATTGTAAGGATGTTGTTGATAAAGTATATTTCTCACATTTTGGTCTGTATAATGTTTTTGGTCTCTCCCTGGTGGTGTAATGATAAGCAGTATTGATATTGTCTGGGCTAACAGTCTGGTTTCCTTTATTTGCAATTGATCCTGATTAATTAATTTTTCTTTGGAGGATGTGTTTTGATGTATTTGACCCTATTATGCCATGTGAAATGATTCAGAACTCATAATGTACATGTTTTGAGCTGACCTATATAGTATCACACATTTCATCTAAAAGTCATCTTCATGCCGACCTGATTGAAGTTTTGAGTTGTTGTGGAGGGTATTTATAGAAGAACAAAATTATTTGTGAAGTGTTGAGGATGGATTGATGTGTGTGTTAAGCATGAAGTGTGCAAAGTTAGAGTGATGGAGCAATTCTATGAATTACAAGACTAAAACATTAGTATATGACAGATGCCTTCTTTATAGTAGTTCATGTTCATGTTTCTATTGTAATTTTCATGTATCCTACTATCAAACAGTGAGTCTCTTTAGTAGGTCTTTGTATCTTGTCCTAAGGTTGTAGCCTCAGTCTGCAAGTCCAACAGGGAGTAGCAGCTTCCTTGGGTTGTAGCCCTAAAACAAATTTGTAATTTTTATACCAGTGAGCTTCATATATTGTGAGTTAATCCTCATCGTGGTTTTTCCCTCATTGGATTTTCTATGTAAAAATCTTGGTGTCCTTGTGTGGTGCATGCTTTTCTTTCTGTTCTTCTTTCGGTTAGTGTGATTTGATGTTTAAAGTTGTAAATGGCATTGATTTAAAGATTAAGAATAGACTGATTCACCCCCCCTCTTAGTCTCTAAGTGTGTTCAACAATTGGTATAAGAGCCAAGTGCCTTTCAGAAGCCTAACAGCTGAGGTAGATCCTGCACTTGAACTCATGGAATCTAAAGCTATGTCTAATGATGTGTTTTCTCTAGAATTGGATCTAGAATCAATGGAACCTAAAGATTGGGACCTCAATCTAGATGAGGTAGACCTTGAAGGAGAACTTCGGTCAGCCCTTGAGGATCTGGATGAAACAAGAGCACTAAATCTAAAATATGAGGTCATTCTTGAATTACTAAAAGAGACAATTGTAAAATGGAAGACACAAGCCAGAGAATCAAAAGAAGAAATTGGCAAATTGAAGCTCAAACAAAAGGATATAAAGGATGTGACATTAAACTAAAGGAGGTAGAAGATGTGATCTCTAGTTTGAAATTCATGGTTGAAGAAGGCAAAAGGATTGAAGATTTCTTAAATACCAAGCTCAATGAGAAAGTTGTTGAATATTCAAAACTTGAGGAAGAAGTTGTCACTCTGAGAAAAGAACTAGAAAAAGCAAAAGAACAAATTGACAAGGGTTTAAAACTAAAAGGAGGTTCTAAAATTCTTGATGAGTTTATTAACTCCCTAAAGCCATCAAAAGAAAAATCTAGTCTTCTTTTTGAAAAGCCTATAACCAGTGCATCTACAAACTTATATGATAACTTCAAAGTAGAAGGAAAGTCTGAAACAAAGGAGGAAAAAGCTTACATTGAAGATCGAAAGAAGAATGCCTTCAGATATACAAAAGAATAAGGATTCATTCTTGTTTGGAGAGAAAGAAGACTCAGAGATGCTCCACCTACAAGACAGCATACCCCTATCAGGTTCAATCAATCTTTTCAAGGTCATTGTTTTTCTTGCAATGATATTGGGCATAAAGTTGTCGATTGTAGACCTAGGCAAAGAAGAAATGATTACATAAGTATAAGACCATTTATGCCTCAAAGATATGGTGTTGTTTCATTTCATGGTTAGTGCTATGCTTGCAAAAAGGTTGGTTAGAAGGAAAATGAATGCAGAAGTAAAGTGATGAGGAATAGTTTCATGAACAAGAATAATGATATGACTTCTCAATTATTCTATGGTTATTGCTACACATGCAACAAGTTTGGTCATAATGCTAATAATTGTAGATCTAAGTTGCGAAGAGGTGGTTATTCTCCACAATCCAATATCATATGCTACATTTGCAATAAATTAGGACACATTACAAGGTTTTGCAAGGCAAAGAATGTAAAATCTTCTGCACCTCAAAAGAAGATTGATAATGTTCAGCAAAGGAGGAAATGAACAAAACATGGAAGAAGAAGGATGGATCTGTACCTCTTCCTGGTGTAGATGGATCTTCATGTAACTAAAACAAAGTATTGGCTTAGGGAGAGTTGCAATTACAAATCTTTTTCAAACCCCTGAAAGCAAAAGATGCTGAAATCTTTAGCATAATGGCTAATAATGACATGAATATGTTTGGCTAGTAATTTTATGACATTTGATCAAAAATTTGGAGCAAATACACTCTCTGTGAAAGTTTCCTTGATGATCATGGATTCCTATGATAGTAAAAAGATGAACAGAGAAATGCATTTAATACAGAGCAACTAGGGTAGGTGTGAAGCATATTTAATCAATACTTGATCAAAATTGATCTCATTTAAATGATATCAAGTGTGTACAAGATCTAAGAAGAGAAGAAGATTTTTAGCGGATCTTGCGTGTAAACCCTAACAGTAGTATTCACAGGTATTTCTCAAATTTTCTTGTAAAACCCTAGTTTTCTGAAAGAGTTATCATGGCAACACCTGTGGTTATTGATATTATGGATTGGTCGAGGCCAAAATTCAAGAAACATTCATACAAATCTACTAAGACCGACAAGGATGGAGCATTTCCCCATGTTCCCATCAATGTACTGCATACAAAGGATGTCTGCATATACATTCACTCACAACTAAATGAATACAACCATTTGAAGTTGGAATAATTCAGAAGCAATCATCTTTTGGGTGATGACTTTTAGCTCAAGCTAGAGTATGCAAATGTAGAAGCAAAATGCTTAGATGTATGGAAGGGTTTTCCCAATGTTTGTTATGAGGATGATTGGGTCAGAATTGTTTTGAGTCAAATTCATGAAGAATTCTTTTTCCTTGATCAACCTTACATGATCACAAAGGAAGCTATAAGAAATGTGACTAGATTATGCTCTTCCAAACCTATGCCAGTATTAAAGGTTGTGAAGAATGAAGCAGTTATGAAGCTTACAGGTATAAAATTTGACAAAAGAAACCTAACTGTGGATGATATCACTAACCTCGGGGTTTGGTATGTCACAATAGGCATTGCATACAAAGTATTATACAGAAATAGAGAAGGATCTGCTACTACCATTGCCATCTACACTGCTCATTAGATGGTTAAGGAAGGAAATGATTATGATCTATGTGAGCTATTGTGAATAATTGTTGGATAATTTGAAGAGAACAAAGGAGACATGCTATAACTTTCGGTATGGCTCTCTAATTATTTGTCTCATGTTTTATTTCATGAAATAATTACCTGGTATGAAGAATGTGGTTTGGAGAAGAGATATTCATGTGGCATAGTAGATTAGCTATCACATACATATTTTTACAGACACCAAACAATATACCACAATGTATTGGGGATTCTTTAAGACTTTCCAAGATGAAATGCAAATGAGGGAAAGAATACCATCAAAAATTGTAGAGAGGTACAAGAATGAAATTACTTTTATGGTAGACAAGGACAACTATTATATGGAGGTAGTTAAACCAAGAATAGTTTGGATAACCACTTTGCTCTATATGGTATCTAGACTTGATCTGATTGCATATGTTGATATCTTTCTCGGCAAGCATAAGGATCCCACTGCTAAGAGATTTGGGACATATGATGAAATAACCAAGTAGATAGTCAAGAAGAATGTAGAAGAGAAGGTAGAGAAGATGAAATCAAAGTTGGATGATATGATTGATACTCTTGAGGGTCTTGCAGAAGAACCTCAAACCACCTCTGCCTCACAAACTTCTAGAAGGACAAGTAGGTCTGCCACTATAACTGCTACTTCTTCTAAATCTTTTAGACCTGGTCAAACACCTCATAGGAGGAGAAGGGCTATTGCTGATATCCTAGTACAAACCAAGACTACAAAGAAGAAGAAACCAAGACCAAAGCAACAAGAAAAAAGAGAAAAGATTAATCTAGTGAATGTGGATGATAATAAAGAAGATGAAGAAGAAGAAGAAGAGGAATCTTGTATGTTGAAGAAAAGAGAGAAAAGAACAAGAGAAGGAGAAGAAGGAGAAGGCAAAATTTCCAAAGAAAAAGGAAAAGCAAAGAAAACAAAAAGAGCTCCTTCAGAACTATCTAAATATAAGCCTCTACAACTTGAAGCCACTATCAATGCAATAGCACAACATGGTGCTCTAAAAGAAGTTATAGATCTTTATGATGAGATGACTGCTAATGATAAGGCTACAATTGAGGAAGCCATAGTTAGGTATATGATGTCCTTTAATGTGGCGCTAAATGAGATTATTGATCAACTTCCTGCAAGTCTTGTAGACACACTCACTGATAAAAGGAATGAAGCCATGGAAAAAGAGGCTAAAATGAGGTAGCAAGCAGTTGAGAAGGCTGGTCCATCTATTTCTAATGAAGTAAAGGTTAAATTATCCCAAAGACAAGCACAATAATTCATAACTAAACATAGAATAAATATCCCAATGGGAAAAGATAAAGAAGAAATAGAAATATTGGAAAGGGAGATAGAAGATAAGACAACTAAGATTCTTCAAGAAATGAAAAATGTTGAAGTAACTATTGAGGAACAAGTTCCTCCTTATATGTCTAATGTATCCATTCAAGACATAGATTTGGTAGCCTTTGAAGGTAAAGTGATAGGTGATAATGTGACTAAGAAGGATGATAAGAAGAATGAGGAGACTGTTCCTCTAGAGAATACTGAAGCACAAGATGCAAAGGATCAAGGTGAAGTAGGTGTACCCCCTCCAGAGAACACTAATCCAAGTAAAGAACATAACATTCCTCCTCTAGAGAATTCAGGGAATGATGAGCAGAAGGAGGATAATCTTGAGAAAAATCAGGATGAAACAAAGAAGATTGTTGAGAAACAAGATGAGAAAGTTCAGGATACTTCTATGGATGTAGGTCAAAGTTCTTCATCATTAAATGCATTCAAGAACCTACTAGGGTTGCAGATGCAATTTCAACTTGTGGTTACACCTCAACCTCTGCAAATTCCTACTCATGAGGGGCAAGTTGACTTATCAAATATTTCTCCCCTTCATAAGTTACAGCTTGGTGATATTTTGCATGCATCTGTAAGGAAGGAGTTTCTGCAAGAAAATTTGAAGAAAACTAGTTTAGTTGAGGATGTAGTAAAAATGATTCAAGTGTTGGCATGTGTGTCCAGTCCTCCCCATGATGTTTTGTGACATAGACTAACCGTCTCTCGTGGATCTTAACTCTGGCGATTGTAGTAGAGATTTCAACATGCAAGTTTTGGTCTAAAGGAAATCGTGGTCCATCAAATTGGTATCAGAGCCAAAGGTCTTGAGTTTGAAACTCCCCAAGTAATGTTGGGGGGAGATTGTTGGCATGTTCATCTAGTGCTCCATTGTTGCACATGTTGCCATTGATGTTAAAGAAGGTGTACAGTTGAACATGTAGTCATTGATGTCAAATGAGTTGTAAAGTTGCATAAATTGTCTTTGACTATCCCAGATCAAATTAACTCAATCTGTAGGTGTTTGTCTAATAGCATGGAGATGAAGGGACATGGTTATTGATCATGATGGAGACTATTAATGTTACATGCCTAGAAGGATTTCAACATAAACCTGTTGTATGTCTAAGCACTCCTAATGGCATTGGCAATAAGGAGATTTGGCAAGTAATGCAAATAGTTTGAGTGATGTGCAGTTGTGTCATCAAAGGCCTGATGACTCTTGGAAATGAAGTGTCATTAATGTTGTTCAAAAGAGTTGTGAAAAGCCTGCAAACATGGAAAAGGATCAGTATCATCATTTATGGTGTCAAGGATGTGAAACTACATGCATATTGGGTTGGGGATCTCAAATTAGTGGTTATCATGAAGAAAAATTAGGGTTTCTCCTACAAACTAAGGATATCTTTATTGCTTTACAACTTATCTTGAAGTCATTCTCTTCATGAGTATGTAAGTTGCAAGTCTCTATAAACATGTTTTTTTTTGTTTCAGTTGTTGAGAAGACTATCAGATATCAAATTCATGTGTCTAGGGTTTCTTGTTTCAAAAGAAAAGTTCTTGATTGCTTCAAGATCAAAGGAGTTTCTACATTGTATCAACTTTATTGGTTTATCCTCTATGACAGAGGTTGTTTGCAGAAGAGAAGGGTCATTTTTTCTTTGATGGCATATTAGGGTTTGATTTTGTAGTCCTAAAACCCTAAGGACCTCCTAAAACCCTAAAGACCTAAATGAAAAGTTGATTTTTGTTTGCTTTATGATAGTTTCTCTTTTTGTTTTAATTTATCATGACTTGTTGTCACCAATCACTTATAACTTAAGTGACAACTTAAGTCTTATTCATCATAAAGTAACCAACCCCATGACCTAGAAATAACCAGTTAGTTCAAGTCAGTGTTTATAAATGAGCACCAAAGTTTATATCAATGGTGAGTGTTTAATTCTTCGGTGGCATGAAACGGGATATCAACGATGGACATTCAAATCCTCAACGGTCATCTTTCGTTGAATGATGTTTGATGGGTAGTTACATGTTTTATTGGTTCTATAGTATTTTGAATAGTTTTATTAACTATTTGAGATTGTGATGGATTCAGTATATTCAATAATTGCATTTAGGTCTGTATCTCGGGTTCTTGCAAGAGATATACCTCTATAAATCAAGTTTTTTTTTGTGTGTAGTTGTTGATGGAGTTTTGAAAAAATATTCTTTGCATAATTGAAGAAGAAAGTTTTAATACTGTGTACATATAGACTAAAGGGAGTAGAGTAATTGTAATTTCAGATGTTGTATCTGTATAGTGTGTATGGATGAAATTGGTGTAATAAGATGTACATATAAGGAGTGTTGCAGGGAATGTAATTGAAAGGGTTTTTTTGATGTAAATGTGTTTTGGGTTTAGTGATTGTAGGTTGCAGGAGGTGTACATGTTCTTGATGCCATTGTAAACAAAGTAGTACTTTGCACATTTATTTTATTTTGTGATTGGAGTTGGTGTTCCTAAACAAATTGTAATCAGTGATATTTGGTCAGTGAGGCCTAAGAGTGATTTTATTGTGAAGTTGGATTGGTTAAGTAAATCCAACCAACATTTCACATAGTGGTTTTTCCCTTTTTAGGATTTTCCACATGCATACATGTGTCATGGTGCAATTTGTGTGATTTAATTGTTCTCCAGGTATTCTGGTGTGTTTGAATTAATTGCTTTTACAAGTATTGGATTATTGAATGAACTAGTTTTATTGTACCACCGATTCACCCCCCCTCCTCAGTGGTCAAGTGTATTCCAACAATTGGTATCAACGTTGTAGGTTCCTTGCAAAAGTTTAATAAACTTGGGTTGATCTTGATAGTGGAATACTATGGAAAAAAGAAAAGGAAATAAGGGAAGAAGTGCTAGGCAAAATGTTGATCAACAAGCATCAATCAAGTCAAATGATGAGTTGGGGCATGAAACACACGTGTCAATTAACATAAGAAGTGATGTATCTGAAAGAGAAGATAGCCTTGTGGTTGATAATAATGACAAATAAAGGAGACATTCATGTGAAGAAGAAGAGGTCAAAACTAATCTAGAGGATGATGAAGAAGAAGATTTTGAAGAAGAACTCTATTGTGCTTACAATGTGGTTGAAAATTTCAAAAAGAAAACTCAAGACTAAAGTTGGCAGGTTCAAGAAGAAAAGGAATCCAAGGCCAAAGCATTTTCAGCTCTTGAAGAAGGAAAAATGATCATAGATTTAAAGGTACAAGTTGATGAAGTCAAGAAAATAGAAGGAGAAGTAATAAATTAGTTAAAGGCCAAAGAGGTAGATTGTGAGAGGTATGAGTTAGAGATAGTCTCCTAGAGAAAGGAACTAGAAAAGACATCCTCCATGTTGAACAAGAACCTTCAACTTGAAAATAGCACCAAGTGTTTAGATGAGATATTAAATGAGCAGAGATCATCTTTCAATAAGACAAGACTTGGTAATAAAGAAGATTATAATAAGGCACAAAAGAATTCAAATGAAGCCCCCATCAAAAGTGAAAGAAGCAAGAAGGAAGATCATGTTCCACAAAAGGAAAGAACTCCTCCACAAGCAAACAAGAACAAATTAATTAGAACATATTTCCATCTAGGATAGCATCAAATGACCAGGTTTGAAAATTCTTTTCATGGTTATTACTATTCTTGTCATGAATTTGGTCATAGAGCAATAGATTGTTGGATGCATGCAAGAGAAGTTGATTAGAATAAGAGTTATTATGAGTTGTCAAATAGAAGATGTAATATCCTATATTATAAATGCAACCATCTTGGTCACATTGCAAGACATTGTAGTACACAAGTAAGAAATGATGGTTTTGGATTTTCAAGAAACTACAATTCTTTGGTCATATGTTATAAATGCAATAACTTTGGGCATAGAGCATGGTTTTGTAGAAATAGTTTTATGGAACCATCTAGACATATCAAAAAGTCAGATACTTTGACCAAGCAGAAGAAAGATCCTATGAAAGTTTGGAGAATAAAACAAGAGCAAGAGAAGGAAGAACCTAACCTTGTGCATATTACAAAAGAGGCATCACTAAGTGCATGAGTCATAGCATAAGTTTAGGGGGAGTGGATCATTGATGTATCATTCAACCCCATGGACAAGATAAATAGGTTATATTGTAGAAAAATGTATAGAGACAACCATTGTTTTATTGCATGATATGTTCATGGTGCAGGTCTAGGACAACCATACAGACAAAAGAATTTGATAGTGGTGAGAAAGTTGACAGTCCAAGAGCATATAAAACAACAAAAGCAGTGATAGATTGTTAAATTTAAATGATTAGTAGTAGTCTTGTTTAAGGCCTATAGTAGGTGTAGAGACTATGTAAAGACATGCAAAGATCTATATTATGCATCAAGTCTATCAGTGTTACTCAAAGATCCATTAATATGGGGGTCTACAAATATACTTTAGGTTGAAGAAGTCTTGATGAAGGTATTACATAGCACTTTACACACTCCATAGGTCACTGTTATTAGTGGTATCATTAAATAAGTGAAATACAGAGGTCAATGATTGTCATTAGGGCATTACTACAGAGTGTGTAGTGAAGGTATAGTGATGGAAATGAGGCAATCAAAAAGATCCTATTGCACAATACATAGTGTATAGGAGGTTTCCAGATGTCTTGTACATGGAAAATCTACCTGAACTTGCATATTTAGAGACACACAAACATAGATCTAAGACTATCTAAAGATTTAGTTTCCTTATTATACAAATCCAACAAGATAAGGTATGCATCTATAGCTAAAACTTTTTAGGTTTTCTTAGACAGATGGGCTTATTGTAGGATCTGTAGTTCACAAAAGCATGATAGTGAGAAAAGCATTAGATAGTGAAGCTCAAATAGCAGTGGACAAGGAAATCTTGAATAAGCATACAAGTCCATGAAATGGTGATGAAGATAGATGGTATATAAAACCCCTAATAGTTTGCAAAAATCTAAGAAACACTATAAGGTTCTCAAAATTTTGAGAATATCACTGCTTTGTTTCTTTCACATGACTATCGTTCCATTTTACAAACTTGTTATTGTGTTCAAACATATAGAAACTCTATCAAGCATCTTGGAATCATCAAGGATTTTTTCAAGGCATTTGAAGTTGTTTAAGGAGTTCTAACGTAGTCAAGAAGGGTTTGATTGTCAAATAGGGACAATGACAGAGGTTTGGGAACCCTGACAGGGTCAAAGCAAGATGTTCAAGTCCTAAAGTTAGTTTGAAGGATTATTTTGAAACTTGCAGATCACCCTAAAGTTTTTGAAGTACATATAAGGGAGAGATTTCATTGTTCATTCCATGGAGGACAATGCATAAGTCTATGGTAGTAATGATACGTCATCTAGATACTTATGGTAAATGGAAAAAAAAGATAACTCAGACAAAGACACTGTATAGAAGTATGGATATGTCACAGCATGAAGACAATGACCTGCATAGAAATTGTGAGAGTAGTGGAAAAGTTGAAACAATATTCTTATGGTTCATTATCCATTCAAATATTGATAATCACTATATAAAACCTATCTAAGGTCTGAAACAATGGTGAGGAGATTGGTATAAGGTCTACACCTTCCAGAATTGAGACAGTCAAAAGATAAGAGCTTTCTCATGCACTTGAAGACACCAACCATAGTTTACAGGTTTGTTTTGACCTTACTACTCTACCAAGGAGGTATGCTAAGAAAATAACAAGGGTCTCTAGGGAAATGAATATCTCCTAGATCTACTTAAAGAGTTCAAAAAGAAGTCTGCAGTGTCAATGGAAAGTCATGCACACATAGGAAAGAGACCATAAGTGTTGTATGCCTTTAATGGACATGCAACTAAGACAAAGAATAACAATGAGAGAAAGTAGAGATCAGGGCAGACACACTTGTAGGTCACAGAGATGTCTTCAAAATAGTATAAGGAGCAGATGAGTCATATAGATATAAATCTTCATCAGGTCTGATTTATATTATTTGGACAATACTCTTCATTATACAATCAGGCATTTGGTGCTATTGTTTCTTTAAGAGAATACGGTTTTGACTACTAATGGACGTGTGTCTATATAGAAAGAAGAGTTGTGCCAAGATGACACATTCAGTCTTGATGAGTTATTGTCTATTGACAACAATCAGAAAACAAGTAAAATGTTGCATATCTGTAGAAATTACTTCACCTAAGGAGTTTCTAAAGTCATCTATTGCTACAAATGATTTAACTAATGAGCTAATTATAAATTCAAGTGATTTCTATAGTAAAGACTTACCTATAGAATTGAAAGGATAGTCACATCCAAAGCAATCTCAAATGACAACACTAAATGAACAAATGAGTGTGTCTGATGAGAAATCATCAAAGCATGAAGTCAAACAAGATTTAGCAAATCAAAATATGAATATGGAAGCACAATATGTGGACAATAAAGGGGGAGTTATAGAAAAAAGATGAATGTGTTGGTGCAAATCTGGTTCCGGTATTTGCAAAGGTTGTTGTGGCTTTAAATATGCATAATCCTTTTTTCATACATTTTAGCTTAGAGGTTGAAGAAGATATGAAAGAATTACAGAAGGGAACATCCCTAGGATTACATGGAATTCATATATATTTTGAGGCATGAGATGAAAAAGATACAACAATGAGAAAAGAGAATAAATGTCATTTATGTCAAGAGGAAGTATTACACATAAGAGGAGTAGCTCAAGGCATATTCATTTTCGCTAGTTTGATAGAGGCTACCTCTCAGGGGGAGCCAGTATATGAAAGACAATATAGGTTGATGTAGCTAGCAAAAGACACTTTTGTATTTTTGAATTGGGAGACTTCTCATCCTTTGTCCTTGATGTCAAAGGGGGAGAGATTCAAGATTAGTGAATTGGATTAATGAAGACATCATTCATAGCTATTGAGAAGGATTGCCATCAATGACAAAGGGGGATGAAGACATCATTCACAACTATTGAGAAGGATTTCCATCAATGATAAAGGGGGAGATTGTTGCACATGTTGTCATCAATGTCAAAGAAGGTGTAAAGTTGAACATGTAGTCATTGATGTCAAAGGAGTTGTAAATTTGTATAAATTGTCTTTAACTATCCCAGATCAAATTAACTCAGTCTGTAGGTGTTTGGCTAATAGCATAGAGATGAAGGGACATGTTTACTGACCATGATGGATCCTATTAATGTTACATGCCTAGAAGGTTTTCAAGATAAAATTGTTGTATGTCTGAGCACTGCTAATGGCATTGGCAATAAGGAGATTTAGCAGGTAATGCAGATAGTTTGAGTGATGTGCATTTGTGTCATCAAAGGCCTGATGACTCTTGGAAATGATGTGTCATTAATGTTGCTCAAAAGAGTTATGAAAAGCTTGCAAACATGGAGAAGGATCAGTATCATCATTTATGGTGTCAAGGATGTGAAACTACATGCATATTGGGTTGGGGATCTCAAATTAGTGGTCATCATGAAGAAAAATTAGAGTTGCTCCTACAAAATCAGGATGTCTTTATCGCTCTACAACTTATCTTGAAGTCATTCTCTGCATGAGTATGTAAGTTGTAAGTCTCTACAAACTTTTTTTTTTGTTTCAGTTCTTGAGTTGACTATCAGATATCAAATTCATGTGTCTAGGGTTGCTTGTTTCAAAAGAAAAGTTCTTTATTGCTTCAAGATCAAAGGAGTTTCTATGTTGTATCAACTTCACTGGTTTATCCTCTGTGACAAAGGTTGTTTGCATAAGAGAAGGGTCATTTTTTATTTGATAGCATATTAGGGTTTGATTTTGTAGTCCTAAATTCTAAGGTCCTAAAACCCTAAGGACCTTCTAAAACCCTAGACCTAAAAACAAAGTTTCTTTTTGTTTGATTTATGATGGTTACTCTTTTTATTTTAATATACCAATGACTTGCTTTCACAAGTCACTTATAACTTAAGTCTTGTTCGTCATAAAGTAACTGTTCCTGCAACCTAGTAGTGATTGGTTGGTTTGAGGTAGTGTTTATAAACAAGCACCAAAGTTTATATTGACGGTGAGTGTTTAATTCTTCTGTGGCACGAATAGGATATCAACTATGGACATTCAAATCCTCAATGGTCATCTTCTAGTGAATGATGTCTGACGAGTAGTTACCCGTTTTATTGGTTCTATAGTAGTTTGAATAGTTTTATTAACTGTTTGAGAATGCGATGGATTCAACAGATTCAATAACAACATTTAGGTCTGTATCTCAGCTTCTTGTAGGTGATATACCTCTATAAATAAAGTTTTTTGTGTGTGTGATTGTTGGAGTTTTGAAGAAATATTCTTTGCATAATTGGAGAAGAAGAATGTTTTAATAATCTGTACATACAGGCTAAAGGGAACAAAGTAATTGTAATTGCAGATGTTGTATTTGTATAGTCTGTATGGATGAAATTGGTGTAATAAGATATATAAGGAGTGTTGTAGGGGATGTAATTGAAAGGGGGTTTTTTATGTAAATGTGTTTTGGGTTCAGTGTATGTATGTTGCAGGAGGTGTACATGTTCTTGATGCCATTGTAAATAGAGTAGTACTCTGCACATCTATTTTCTTTTGTGATTGGAATTGGTGCTCCTAAGTGAATTAGATTTGGTGCTCCTAATATGATAAGGAGTTTCCGATCCTAAACAAATTGTAATCACTAAGATTTGGTCAGTGAGGCCTAATAGTGATTTTCTTGTGAAGTTGGATTGGTTAAGCAAACCCAACCAACATTTCACATAGTGGTTTTTCCCTTTTTAGGATTTTCCACATACATACATGTGTCATGGTGCAATTTGTGTGATTTCATTGTTCTCTAAGTATTCTGGTGTGTTTGAATTTATTGCTTTTATAAGTATTAGATTATTAAATGAACTAGTTTTATTGTACCACTAATTCACCCCCCCTCTTAGTGGTCAAGTGTATTCCAACATCAAGAAGGTTTACCAGAGGTAAACATTGATCCCTCCTTGCCTCTAGAACAAAAAGTGAAGCTTTTGATGGATTCATTCAAAGAGCATTCCTCTCATATTGAGTAAAAGGTAGAACAAGAGGCCTTAAGAAAGATAAATGACTAAAGCTTGGCTGAGGTATCTGACAAGTGTGCCAATGCACACAACACACTGCAATAAAATATAAAGATATTTAAGGAATGTATTGATGAAGTTACTTCTTTATATCTATTTTTCTTGAAATGGCCAATTTCCACCAAGAACATCAAAACTCAGATTGACTCCATTGAGTCACAGATCACTAAATTAGCTGAGATATATGACTTGTCAAAGGATAAGGATGGATCAACAAGGGCACAAATATAAAATATTCATTCACAGATGTCATATCTTCAAGACCAAAGAGAACAAATAAGGAAATAGTTTGGTCAGCTAAGGGTAGTAGTCAATTTGAGACTTGCTTCATTATCAGGGCAACTACCTGAAGTAAAGAAATTTGATCAAAAGATGAAGACTCCAAGTAGTGTAGATGGGGCTGAGGATTTATGTATGTAGTTTGAATGTCAGAATTACATTCTTTCCTTAGCAAAGGCAAATTGGGTATCTACTCTTGCTCAACTTAAGGTAATTTATAAAACTATTCTACCTTCTAAGTGAGTTGTAAGAGTACTATAGATAAGACAATTTTGGCTTCGTATAGATTTGTGAAGGCTAGCAATGTCTTTCTATGTACATAGCATCAATTTTTGGGGCATTTCCATCTTTGGGGGAGTTCATACAGTTTTTTGTTGTTGTTATAAGTAGAAGATATTATGCCCTTTGTCCTTGATGTCAAAGGGTGAGAGAGAGGAATGTACATCTAAGGAGGAGTGTTTGTGCACATCATTTTGGTTTTGCCATCAATGACAAAGGGGGAGATTGTTGCATCTTGATAAGATTAGTTGTCATTAATGTCAAAAGTATGTGCTCCAGAGACAATTAATATGTAGTATCAGTTGGTGTAACTCAGTAGTATGAGGAAGAATGGTAATCATCCTGATGTCTAAGTTTGATGTGGACATGAGTACACTTATTCTAATAAGTTTCCTATATGTCTACATTGATATCTTACCAATTTGGTGTACCACACTTAGAGATAAGTTGCAGAAGTTTTGCTAAGGCATTTACAGTGTATACTCTAAGGCAGAGTCATAGTGTTTTGGTCTGCAATCCTTCACAGAGCAAGATTTAGTCTTGTGGTTTAGAAGATAAGTTGATTGGCATATGGAGGAGTTATATCCAAGATTTCAATTCATTATACCTTCAGCAGTGAAAGTTATAAGTGATAAGAGTTTTGGTCTATGATTTGACAAAGTAAAGTAATGATGAAGACTTGTTGGAATTCTTTGCATTCCTCTAGAAGTGAAGATTTGTCCATGTGGTTTTGTGAACATATTTAGGGATGTTCAATGCATACTACTGTGTAGTATCAAGTGATTTGGTGGTTTGCAAGTTTAGTTTCTCAAACAATTGTGTACTGTAGATGGTTTTGGATGCCTAATTGTTCTCAGGACACATGTTTGAGTACTTGCGCAGTTGGAGAATGTACAGATTGGCTATAAGAGTTTATGTGAACAATCTACATATCTCAAGTTTGAAGTACATGCAAATCCTTATTGTTTATATTATATATAAAAAGAAAGTATGTTGAAATGTGGTTAAGATAGTTTCAATCAAACCCTCCTTTTACATAAGCATTCAAGGACATAAACTGAGTTAAGTCACTACTGTTGCAAGATGACTCAACTATAGGTTTGATGTCACTATGAAATGATAAGGAAATATAGAATAGATTGATGAATTTGTCAAACCCTAATCTAATTAAGCCTTAAACCCTAATTATATGAAATTGTATATAGACAAATGAAACACAACAAATGATCACATAGGAAGACACTAAATAGAGATTAGAAACATACTAAGATTCAAATTTTTAGAGGTGGAAACTTCAGGGACAAGGGGGCATGCACCCAAGTTTAATAGTGCAACTTTTCTGCATATCTGGAACAATGATATGTATCTAACTGCAACCTGCTTCAAAGTTTCTAGAAATGCCAAAATGGAGGACTCTGGGGTGAGCACTCGAGCCCAATAGGGAATATTCTCTGCACTTTTCTTTGGATCCTGAATCTTTATCTTCTTCTCTGCTTCTCTGCAACTCCACTCCGTCAAATCCCACACTTGTAACCTACAATCAAAAAGAGAGGGGTTTGGGGGTTGTGGTATTTATGAGCTTGCCTTAGTCAAGCCTCGGAATGGCATTCAAGCCTTCCAACACTGTTGTTAGATAGAGTGTGTGCCCTTGTAGGCAGAGGCAAAATTCAATGATAAGATAAATTGATTGAAGCATAAATAGATGTCACCTTGGAGGTGAAACCCTCATGGAGATGAAAAACCTTCAAATCATGAGGAGATGAATTGATGAAGCCAAATCTACAACAAACACATACAAACACAACACAATTCTACTTTGTAATACAATGAAAGCCTTGAATATCCTTAGCTCAATATCACAAGTTCACATTATCCATCTAGGTGTAAAATGAAGTCATAAACCTACTTAAATATGCATTATCACTAACTTTTGTAATTCAAAGTGAAAAGGTTGACATAGGGAAACCTTTTTAAAGGTCCTATGCCGACATCCTACGATTTAGGCCCCAACAAATCAGCCTGGACTAGGGCGCGGGTGCCTAAGTCCCAAGGCATGATTTGGGTCTTGATTAAGCGTTAAAGTGAACTCCTACGCCCCATTTGACATGGGTTTTGGGGGAAATTGCTTTGGGATAAGTTTTAAACATGAATAATGAAACTAAGGGGACCTAGGAGCTAAACTAGGAGGTAAAAAAGTCATAGGGAAACTTTTTATGACATAACATTTAGCCCCCACTTTAATGTATGTATGATTTTATGATTCCATACATGCATTAAAGTACAATCAAAAACACACCAAACACACCAATCACATGAAGCTAAGGTATACACAAAGATTGAGGAACTATTTCTAGCCCCCAGTCTCAGGTAAGAACTAGAAGACACATTAAATACATGCAAGACACAAAGAATGTAGTAGGAAGGATGCAAAACATGGTGAATATAGTGGAAGAATGCAAAACGTGATGAAGACATGAGAGCAGTGACACAATACACAATGAATACATTGATATAACATTTTATATAAAAATCCTAACTAGGGGGGAGCTCATCATTGTGCCCTTGATACTGTTAAAAACATGCAATACAAAACCCAAAATGTAGGGGGGAGCTCATCGCTATGCACCTTGATACTACACTAGGGGGAAGACATGCCAAACAAAACCTAAGTGTGGGGGGAGCTCATCGCTATGTGCCTTGATACCACACAAGGGGAAGACACAACAAACACATAAGGAAGACACACTGAATACACGAGCATCGTATAGCATGCCATAGACATACTATACGTCTTATACACGGAAAACACAAGCCATGGAAGGAGCTTATTGCTAAGTCCCATCATCTAAAACACATTAAACACACCTGACAGTTGAGTTACACTACCACAACTGCCAAAGACACACTTAAGGGAGGATGACTCAAGATCCAACCTCACCTCCTGATGAGGACTTTGTATAAAAGGATGCGCACTAGCTCAAGAGATACACCATCCCCACCTTCCATAGAAGGGATTTGTATAAAAGGATACGCACTAGCTCAAGAGATACGTTATCTCACCTTGCGGAGAGAGCTTTTTTATTGCAATTTAAATAAGGATGTGTACTAGCTCAATAGATACACCATCTTGCCTCACAGAGAGGGCTTACAAACACACTTTGTCAATGTTAAAATAATCAAGTAGATACCATTATATATGCCCCCACCTTAAGGTGGTTGATGTAGCTTACCGATATCAAGCACATTAGAGAAAACATGCAAGGGAATAAGAGCTCTCACAAATCCCATGCCCCTGAGGTGACATGTGCTTACGATCACCAAATGTTCCCACAAACACATTGATATGATTTGCGAAGATAAACAACAAGATGGTTAGAAATCTTACTCTAAGATAATAACCAAATCAAATCATGAAAGCCATACATGAAAATAGTCACATCAAGGACCAAGGCTATACTAATGGGTTCGGAGCTAAGTATAACCATTGGGCTATACTGCAAGTTCCTGAGAATCGAATGTAGTAACAAGGTGAGATACCAATCAAATTGTACAAGAGCAGATTGAGTGGATTGTAAAATGTTAGTCATAAGAAATACCATAAGATGATACATCATGCAAAGTGATTCTACTAGTCAAGCATCATCTATATATGTATAGATCAACCGCATCTTCATATATGGACTAGGTCCATTTTTGCTTGCTTGCTAAAGGGACACATGGTCTTTATCCGTATTTATTTGTTTTTGTCACCTGCCAACTAGGTAGAATCATTGAAGAAGGTAAATAATAAAATGAGAGAGGAGAAACAAGTGCCTTAGGAAGACCATGTAGGAGGATGCCCCCAAAACACCATCTGCAACACTATGCCCCCAAGGCATGACACAACAATAAAAAAAATGATAGAAAATGATGAAACAAATAGAAAAATGGTCACAATAGAGGCGGTTTCCCAATATTCTTGACCTTACAAGATTATCAAGGGTCATCCTAGGGGACCTAAACAACACATAACACATCACGGGGGAACACAAAATGTAAGAGGATGCCACGTAAGTGAGCAAAAGGATGCACAACAAAGGTGGCTAAAAAGGGTGAGAAATACTCACCTAATTACACAACCGAACTAGTGGTTGTTGTCAAGAAAATCATCTTCCTCCCAATCTTGAATGTAAGAGGAAAAAGGGACATAAGGTACAATTGCCTAACTTAAATCATCATCCTTTAACTCTTCAGAATTAAGGTTGTCTTTGCTTGATTCAATGTTAGATGGTTAAATGTTCTCTTGTTGAGGTGGTGTATTTCAATCCAAGGCTTGTCTTCTCTTTCTTGTTTCTCTTGTTAATCTATTCCTTTGTGTTTTATTAGTGATATTGTCAAGAGGATTCTCATGGTTTTCCATATTTTTCAGCATCTCAGAAGAAGAAGCGGACATGTGATTAACTCGTAATGATGCATTGATTTGTTCTCTATCAGTATCTCCCGATCCTTGTAAGGATGATGGGGGAGGAACCTCAGAAAATATCCCCTTACCTTGAGGTCTAGGGGGTTCTTGTAATGTAGGTTGGTCTTTATTTGTTGTTTTTTGAATAGGGGGTCCAACCAATTTTGATAGTAATTGTGCTTTGTATTGTTAATATCCCAAGAAAGTTTGATCTCACTGTGGCTCAGGTTCTTCAATGGGTTCCAACCAAAAGTAATCAAGAATGAAGTTTTTCCAAGTAGCCATAGGTTGCCATCAACTATGATAAATAGTTCATATGAACCCATGATGAGGAAATCTTAAGTATTTGCGAATGGTTGAAGAAATGGCTTTCATAGCCTTGAGCCATGGGTGGCCTAGTTTTGTATGAAAGAGGTCAGATGTAGGGATGATATCGAATGATTGTTCTAAAGCTTTATCAATCAATTGGACTATTAAAGTAATCTTCCCTATGGCCAGGAGGAAAGCTCCAGTATGTGTTTTTATCATCATGTCTCTAGGCTCATAAATTTCTTGTATCAATTTTTGTGAATAAAGGAACTCTTCCATAGAAACATTAGTCATGCAATTTGGATCAATAAGGGCTCCTCTTGTAGGAGTCTCCATTATGTTAACAACAATGTAAAGGGGACCCTCAATGTCTCCAACTATTCTATCACACAGTGTAAATGTTATTTCTGGTTCAGGGGTCTTTCTTTTCTCGTAGATTCAGGGAGAGACCATAGCATTGTTTTTGCAATGAGAAACCATGGATGTGAGATTGTTTCACACCAAAGCAATTGTTTGAAGAATTCGGGTTATTGAAAGGACTCAAAGACACATGAAGTTCACAAAAAATAAAGTGGGTAGGAGGAAAAAGTACTACACAACACAACAAAATAAGTGGTTTTACAAGTTTGATCTAAAGAATGTGAATAAGGTGTGTAGTCACTTAGTGTTGAAATACACACTATGTAATTAAAAATATGCCAATTTTCACACAATATTATGAAATGATGCAAAATTTTCAAATGACCAATGCATTTATGCTTGAAAATGAATGCAAGATCTAAAATGAAAGATATTTATGACAAATGCAATGAAAGAATACAAGTCTATGCTTGTTTATGAACCTAAAATGCTCAATTTTTTCACTTTTTTCAATGTAAATGTAAAAACTTACAATGTAGCAACACTATAGTCCAAAATCAGATTTGAAAGAGTGTTTAAATGAGTAGTAAAATCTGAAATAAGTTTTTAGCTACAAACCCTAGCTTTTGGAATTACTAGGTTATATGAAAAATACAAATTTCAAGTAAAACCCTAGCAAATAAGATATGCAAATGCAAGGTAAAAGATCATGAATTGACTAAATGTTGTAATTTATTTCTGATCTAATGTAAATATCAGAAAATTAAATGTCTTCAATGATATGCAAGGAAAATAGTGCAAACTATGCTTTAATGCAAGTCTAGAATGCTTATTTTTTAAAAAAATTCAAATGTGTGCAAGATTTTTGAATGTATGATGATGAATATGATATGAATGAATGCAAAACTGATTAAAACACTCATCAAGATGCAATTTTAATAAAAACATAGGTTCACCAAAATGTTATATATAAAAAGAAGGTATGTTGAAATGTGGTTAAGATAGTTTCAATCAAACCCTCCTTTCACATAAACATTCAAGGACATAAACTAAGTCACTACTATTGCAAGAGGACTCAGCTATAGGTTTGATGTCACTATGAAATGATAAGGAAAGATAGAATAGATTGATTAATTTTTCAAACCCTAATTCGATTAAGCCTTAAACCCTAATTATATGAAATTGTATACAGATGAACGAAACATGACAAATGATCACACAGGAAGGCACTAAATACATATTAGAAACATACCAGGATTCGTATTTTCAAAGGAAAAAACTTTGGGGACAAGGAAGCGGGCACCGGAGTATGATAGGGCAACTTTTTTGCGTATCTAAAACAATGATCTATATCAGACTACAACTTGCTTCAGAGTTTATGGAAATGCCAAAATAGAGGACTTCAGGTAGGCGCCTAAGTCTAGTAGGGAATATTCTCTACACTTTTCTTCAAATCCTGAATCTTTATCTTCTACTCTGCTTCTCTTCAACTTCACTTCATCAAATCCCACACCTATAACATACAATCACAAAGAGAGGGGTTTGGGAGTTGTGGTGTTTAGGAGCTTTCCTTAGTCAAGCCCCAAAATAGCATTCAATCCTTCCAACACCGTTGTTAGATAAAGTATGTACCCTTGCAGGGCAGATGCCAAATCCAATGATAAGATAATGTAGACACCTAAAAATGACCCATGTCATCACATCACTGGCATTTTAATCAAATCTGTCTAATCACTGCATTTCAACGTTAATTAAATAATTAACTTATTTAATTAATTTCATCAAATTCTTCCAAATCTCCTAAAATCAACATTAATTGAATAAGTTCTATTTATTTAATTAATTTCATCAAAATCAACTTTATTCTTCCAAAATTAAATAATTTTTATTATTTAATTAAATCATTATCTTCTTCCAAAATTTAAATTCATATCAATTGAATAAATTAATTATTTAATTAAATCAATTATTCTTCCAAATTTAAATAAATCATTCAAATTTATTTAAATTGAATCTCAATCTCTCAAAATAAAATCAAATCAAATATTTTATTTATCCTTCATCATGCAAAATAAATTAAATCAATTTATTTGTTTAATTTATTTAAATCTTCAAAACCTATTCTATGTCTTCTATCATGCACAAACAATTAAATAAATTTATTTATTTCATTTGCTCAAATATCTTCCAATTCTTCTAAAAATAAATCTTGTTGATCATGCACACAAAATTAAATAATTTATTATTTAATTTATCTCAAATCATGGAAAAAGCAAATTATAAGTTGAGTTAATTGACTTAATCATCATTATTTTTATCACCAACTCATAAATTAGAAAAAACATTTCTATTTTTATGAAATCTAAAAATATATTTGTTCCATGTCTTTTTATGTCAAATCAAGCAATTAACTCAAACAAAAATATATTTTTGTGTGACACATGTCAAGTGCACATTCATCATGAATTCTAGATTTATCTCATCCATTAATTCCATTGAATTTTCTAGACCGTTGATCGGTCTTCATTGAAATCTATATAAACCCCCCTCATCTCCATAACAAATCCTCTTCAATCATTTATTCACAGGCATTCTAGCACTTGGAGCATACATCGCATCGTTGAGCACACTTCTACCTTTTGAGCACAAACACAATCTACATCCGCTTGTTGCAAACATGGTTTCACAATTTATGAAGCAATCCACATTCAACCAAGAGATCCAAACAATCTAAGTGATAGCTTCTTTGTTCGTAATTTGATTTATTCATTGGTTTGGTTATTGCTTAGATAGATCTTTTGATGTTATGGGTAATTGAGTTGTTATTATCATTACTTTTTGATCTTATCATTCAACCTCTCAATTTTTCCTATACACATTTTGGTACACCTGGTGGAACCCACTAATGGCTCTTTTTCTTTAAGAAATTGATTTTTTTTAAGTACAGTACGAAACAGTGCACATCAACATAGAAAAGAACCTTCAGCAGTATAGTGTAGTGCCTCTAGTATAACAGTACAACGCCTTAGGGTGATACTATAGCACCTCTAGTATCACAGTACCACACTTTTGGTATCAAAATGTAGCACACTTGGCATAACAGTAAAGCGCTTCTAGTCTATTAGGGTTTCTGATTTGCAAGGTTTCTAACTTATCATACTTATCATTCATTGACTGACAAGCTGATTTATTTTTCTTTCAATTGTCATTTATACTGCCTATGCTGACGTATTTAGGAGTATTATCATTTTTTGAGTTAACCTTTCCTTTCACGGCATCTTGTGAGTTGTTCTTGTTTGCAGGTTAGAGATCTTACCCTCTATCAAACATCCCAGATCATCTATCAACCATAAATATGACATTTTTTAGCTCTGGGGCAGAAAAGTACTTTTGGTAGTACAATATCTCACTTTTGGTAGCACAGTACCATGCGTCCGATAACACACTAGATCACTTTTGGATCTGGGGTAACTCACCTCTGGTAACATAGTAGATCACCTCTAGTTAAACAGTAAGTCACCTTTGGTATTACAGTAAAGCACTTCTGATCATTTGTTTTGATTTTAGCTAACTATTAAGTGGGTGTGGAACTAATCCAATTTTTGTAGCTTCTTAGTACTCACATAGAGAAAATGGGTTTCTCCAACATGTTCTTGCAGGATGAGCATTGAAAAATCTCAATCTATTGCACTAAGTCTTAGAAACATATTGCCTTCTTAAGGGACAATTGAACCAATCATCTTTTTCAATCTTAGGAACATATTGCTTTCTTAAGGGACAAAACATCTTTTTTTTCAATCTAAGTCTTAGGAACATATTACTTTCTTAAGGGACAATGGACATGAATGCAAAAACACTTCAATTTTCTAAGCGACAATGGACATGAATGTAAAAAACACTTCAATTTCATAAGGGACAATTGACAACTACAATCATGTGTGTGTGTAATCTAGTTGCACCTTATTTTTCTTATAACAGGATAATTACACCTTTGTTTGATGTGCTTGATCTTGCTTTTTAGTTTTTTCTTTAGAAGGGCCTACTTTTGGATTGCACTTCATCCAAAAGGGATGACCCTAAGAAGATTTTTCCTTTGAACCACCATATAAGAGGGATAAGGCAAAATCCAAGTCCTAACCGACATCGGCCTTACCTTGTGGTGCCAAATTGAAAAGAGGTGTACTAGCACTTTGTGGAAATGATTTTCACATTATGCGAAGTGTTTGATACTCTTAGTAGGATTGGTCAAAGTTTTTAGTAGCTTATCACATTGCTCGTAAGGCATTGGTCCCTTAAAGCAACTAAGAACCAATCTAGATAGTGACTACCCATTTCACCTCTGAATGTTGTGGTAAGCATTAGTGCAAGGGGAATCAGTACAAGCCCCCAAGATACTCACCATTGCCTCCCTTGAGAAGAGATAGTATTCCCTCAGCCATAAAGCTCTTGTGACCTACTTGAGCTTTCCAAGGGGAGGGTGAGATATCCCTACCTATCATCTCTCGCAAAGATACAAATGTACGACACCTATATGGAATAACATTTGGTCAATGGAGAATTAAGTTGTGAGTTGATCTACCGCAATGAAACCATGTCTCTAGGGATAAAAAGTGCTTGAATTGTTTGCAATTGTATAATACTTGTGGAAACATTGGGATTTTTGTGAGCCTTGAACATACACTATCTATTGTGTCAGTCCTCTTTTGGTACTTTGTTCGATGTGTTTTCTCTTGCCAAAGCAAATCCAATCAAAATCAAATCCAAATCTATCAAGATTTGCCTTATAAAATATCACTGACACTACTTCAGCACTTTTCGTATAACAGTAGCTCACCTTTGGTAGTGCATTCTAGCACCTTTGGCATAACAGTTCAATGCCTCTGGCAGCATAGTCTAGCACCTTTGGTAACATAGTAGCTTGCCTTTGGTAACATAGTCCCGTGCCTTTGGTATAATAGTCCAGCACCTTTGGTCCAGAAAAACTATTCGTCAAACTATCTCAGCAAAATCCTAGCAAAATCTTAAAACATATTGTCTTAGTGTATCCATGGTAACCACTAGACTCTATCAATCTATGAAGGCTAAGAAAGTTGCCCCAAGGAAGTGCAAATCACCTCCTCATACACCTCAACCAAGCCAATCCAACATGACTCCAAAGGGTACTCCAAAAACACCAATGGAAAGACCAACCAACCAATCCCCAAGAAGACAATGTCCCTTTGGTAGATGTAACTCAATTCACTACCGACATGCCTCATGATTTTACTACACCCAGTTATACCATGGTTCAAGTCCCATCTTAAGAAGAGCGACACTTTAAAGAAGGTCAATCCTCTCAAAAAGATAAACAAGACCTTGATGAAATCATGCAAGATCCTAGAGCCACAGCCACATTTGACAAAATCCTTAGTGAGAACCAAGATCATTTCTTTCAATTATTAGTAGAGCAAGGAGCCAAATTACCTCAAGATTTTGATCTATCCAATCTTAAAGAGCAAAACAAAACCCATGACGTTATAACTGTGGTCCAAACTATGTCAATTGTTAACACTCCCATACCTAAACAAAGCTCACAAGGGAGAATGACTAAACTTTTTGACGCACAATATGAGAATCCTCTTTATCAAAATCCTGTTGATAACTGAGAGGGGGGGGGTGAATCAGTTATCCTAATTATTTCCCTTAATGAACTTTCCTCTTAATTGAAGCAACACAAAACATTAACCATGAAATAAGAAACACATGACACAGTATTTTTGACGTGGAAACCCTGTTAAGGGAGAAAACCACGGGGTGATTAACCCAAGAATTATTCTCTGTTAGAAGAATAGGAAATTACAAAAATGGCACTTGCCAATTAGGGCTCACTGCCCGAGCACACTGCTCACAAGAGGCTCACTGCCTACAAGAAGACACACTGTCTTACAAAGTGATAAGAATCACAGTCTTGAACTGATTGGAAGCATCTGCATATGCTGGAGTTCAGTTCCGGTTAGGTTCAGTATACTGATCTGCTGCACTTCATCTTTCCTCTGTTCTTTAGTCTGCTATCCTTTCACATACCGGATCCTTCTTGCTACTTCTGCTCTACTCTAGACTTGTTCGCATATCCTTTTCACACATTTTTTTTTTTACACTTTACAACTAAATCCATCCTCTATATATATCCGCACAAGTAATTTCATCATCTTTCTAGTCGGCATCCGGAACAGTCTAGTTTCTTACAAACTTAGTTCTGTCGGCTGAATCCTTGCTCACCAAGCAATGCGGATCAAGCATATACTTGTAGATATCATCAATTATGTCGGCCAAACATGATTCATGCCTCCGCAACCTTTATCATCATCTGTAACACATCCGGAAAGTAGTTTGATACTCAGTCAGTCAGTTCTTCCTCTGTTTTCACTGTCTCTCAGGAATCCGGTACTCAACTATTCATATCTTTCTCTTTGTCCATCTCCGGAGGCTAAATCCTTGGAATATACTACTCAAGATAGTCCTCTTGACTTCCCCAGATCCGCACTGTGCCAAGACACTTCCTCTGAGAGATCCGGACCAATCTGTCGGACCTTGCCACATGCTCTGTTCTTGTTCACCGGACCACAACAATCTTCAATCTGACTTCCGGTGGAGATATAACATGACTTGCGGATATGTGGAATGACCTTTGTTGCCATCAATGACAACAACCATGAATCCATATAGTGTCTCTTGCCAACAATCTCCCCCTTTGGCATTGATGGCAACACTTAGTGAAAAATGACTAAGTGTTTACACTATGCTCCCCCTTTGCTGATGCTCTGTCTTTATATACAATTTCCGGAACTCCCCCTGAGTTGGATTCCTCATTTTTCACTGCTCCTCACTCCCCCTTTGACATCAATGGCAAAGGGTAGGGTCCGCACACCAAAATTTTCAAAAATTTTCTATATATGGCCGCATATTTACATACTCACATATACTGCAGAATGTCTGCAAAGGATGTCTGCAGTTGAACCATTTCAGTAGCCCAACTAAGCTTCATTCTGTCCAGGATTGAAATGTGACCACTCAACAAAAATGCAAAAGCTTCTGCCCGCCTGAGATCTGTCGGATCTTTTGTATGGGCGGTGGTCTGGGCATCACTGATGGCCTCATGCATCGTTTCCAACTTAGGGACTATAATCCTTCTAAGTTCTCCCATCCGGTTGGTAATGTTCTTCCTCTCCTTCTCAAGATTCTTTATTTCATTCAAGACTGCAATAGTCTGACATTCTTGATTTATTATAGAGGAAGAGAGAGGATCAAAACTTTGAGATAAGCTTTGAAGCTTGTCCTGTTCCTCTTTTATTTTCTTGTCAATTGCTGCTGTTGCCTTTGACCAAGATGTACAAAATTTGTAGATGTCACCGCCATCCTTAAGAGCATTTTCTAAGCTCTTTATTCCAATGCTTACAATCTTCCTATCCTTAGAGATTAAATCTAATATTTCAGAAAATCTCTTATCCAAAAATTCCTTCCGGACCTTGTCTTCAGCTGATTTTTCTAGAGAATTAAAATGTGTATCAATACTGCTGACTAAGGTTTTTAGATTACCGGAAGTGGAGGCTGTCGGATCTATTTGGATTGATGGCATGATCTTTACAAGTACTCCGGAAGCAGCCTCTATCAACTCACAGTCTTCCATATGAGACTTCAGGAGCTTTTCATTTGCCTTGGCATTTGCAAATGAAGCTATCTTCATTGTTTGTACCGGAGAGAGAGAGTCAAAATCAAATGGACCTTTTAGAAGCTCCGGTTCATCAATCTCTAGAGTTTCTTTGCTCAAAAATTGTTGAACAGTTTGTGCAGTGTCTCTTGCCGGAGACAGATGTTTCTTTTCTTCTGCAGTCTTAGAACTGTCAACCTCTTTGTCTGTCACCACTGCTTCCTTCTCCTGCAATTGCTCTTCTTCTTTGGATCCGGAGACTGTAGGGGAAACCGGAGGAGAGATGCTTGCTTGTTCATGGGCCACTTCTTCTGGAGCAGAGGGTCCCAAGTCCTCACTTGTCTGTTCAGGGCTCACTTCTTCCGGAACAGAAGATTCCAAATCAGCAGCTGTTTCTGCACCTAGGTCCTCTACAACAGGAAGATTGAACCTTTTGAAGGCCTTCCGGAGGATCTCTTCTGTCTCTTGTGCCACTTTGTCAGTCTCACCAAGCATGAGCTGATTCATCCTGGCTTTACTTCTGAACTCATCTCTGCAGTCCTTGAAGATCATGTTCATTGTCTTGGGATCAATTTGAGGATATAGCTGAATAGCTATCTGCTCCCGGATCTCAAGATCTTTGGCATGAGCATTATTCTTTCTTACTTCCATTTCCTTCTCTAGGCTTTTAGGAATGAGAGATATGATCTCAATGAAAGCCTTATTGTATGTGTTCAGATATTTAACTGTGGCTTCCTGCAGAGTCTTTTGGTCTGCCTCACTGAAGTCATCATAGGATTCAGTCATTGGTTGAAGGTTTCCATCCACCGTGACCGACTTGATTATGCTCTCTAGTGACAGAGTGGGCTTTTCAACAGTTACCTCTGCCATTTCCTCCTTGTCTTGGCCTGTGGAGGGCTTACCGGATCCTTTCTTTTTCTGTTTCTTTACTTCTCTTACTCCTTCATCTGATTCTGTCTCCTCTTCATCCTTTTGGCTTTCATAAGCCCTTGATGCTTTTGTCTTGGATCTTTTACCGGATGCCTGGACTTCCGGTTTTGAGCTTTTGGTTGTGGAAGGAGCAGATCTCTTTGTTGATCTGGTCCGGGTAGGAGCTCCAACCGGAGCACTTTCTTTGCTTTTCTCTTCTTCCTCAGCCTTTCTCCTCTTTTCCCGGCTGGCATCAAGTGCCTCTTTTGAGATGCCTAGGCCTTGAGCAATGTGCTCTACTTCTTTTCTCACTTTTCTCTTAATCTCAGGTTCCCTGAGTTCTACATGTAGTTTCACGCTCAGCTCCTCAAAGGTTCCAAACCTTTCTGCCTTAGGATCTTTGGGCTGACTTAGCATGTGTTGAACATGCAGCTCTACTATCTGTTCATCAACTTCATACCCCATGGGCATGATCCAGACAGTCCTTGGCTCCACTGCCTCCATTAGGCACTGATCAGTGTCAACCATAAAACATACTGAGTCCTTGTATTTCTCAATGAGTGACTGGGGAATTCTCTCTCTTGCTTGCATCATGCTCTGAAAGTTTTTGAAGTATCCCCATAGAGCTGTATTTCTCGCTTTTGCATCCCCAAGTCCATGCAAATAGTCTCTTATCTGGACTGCAACAGGTGTGTCATTCTGCCATACCCATCCACTTGTTCCGGGTAGCTCATTCATGAAGTAAAAGAAGAGACATACAATGAGAGTACCATACTTAAAGGAGTTCTTCTTGTCTTTCTTGATTTTCTGTACATTTTCCATCAATTGGCTTAGTAGTAGTTCACAAAGATCAAAATCTGCATTCTTTCTTAGCATTTCATATGCTGTGTATATTGCAGTTCCGGATACAGAATTCTCCCTGCTGGAGTGATAGATCTTGTATCCTATTATCATTGATGCATATTTGATATCCGGATCCGAAATATCTTCAATGGTCATTGCCCTCTTATCATATTTTGATCCGGTGGCCTCAGTTACAACGTTGTTCTTGACAGATTTGAGGATAGGTACCCCCCCGGAAGAGTATAGACCAGTTACTGCTCTAATTGCTTCTTTTGTGATCTTACAGGGTCTATCTAGCCAAAGGAAGTTGTCATGCATCCTGCTCAGTACATACCGGACCCATTCATCTTCTTCAAAGCTAGGGAAATGAATGAATTGCTCAAACTGTTTCTTCTGGATACCCTTATACTCTGGTTTGAGCTCAAAAGCATTATCTATCAGTTGCTTGTGATAGAGGTCTCTTAATTTGAATTCCCCAAATTCCTCAATGTTTGCGTGTATGTAAACCCTAATATCTTCAGTATGTAAGACTCCGTGGGGAACACTAGAGAAGGCTCCTAGTGGATCTACCTCCAAAGATTTGTAGGGATGTTTCTTGAATGAGGGGCGAGGTCTATCAGAGATCTTAACTATGTTTGGAGTAGCCATTCTTCAAAGATTTGCAGTGAGGCAATGAAAAACGAAGAATACCTTATGCGCCTTCGGTTTGCACGGAGTGGTTGGATTGATTTCTTTATGCAATAGCTTCGGCAGGAGATCCTTGGTGTGCTTGATGAACCTTGTTGCAGAGCACCACTATTCGCTTCTTCTCAAGTGTAGAATGAGCAGATAACTTTTGAGAAATCCCTTATATTGCTCCGCAAACCCTAATATCTGTCTGCAATAAATGCTTCACCTGCATTATTCCGGTTTACCATGTCTGGACAGCTTGGAGTATCCCGGATTAGTCCTGATCACTGAATATCATCCGGATCTTTAAATCATGAATAAATCTAGGTAACATATTACAAGAACATCCCAAACACTCTGTCCAATCCGCAAGACAAGATCGTGCACTTCCGGATCTCTCCGGACCTTTTTGTAATTCTTTATCATACCGGAGCACCTTCCTGAACAGGTCTAACTTAGTCGAACACAGCTTCTTCATAACTCCATGCGGACCTCTGAAAACTTGAATGAAGCATCTCAGGACTTATATCTACAAACCCTTTAATCCGCATCTTGTGCCACATCCGGCACAACTTGTTTGGCTGGGGGAACAGAATCTTCTTTGAGTCTCCCCCTGAGCCTGAGCTCACTTTTTAATTTCCGGAAGAAATATCAGCACCAGAATCTGGTGCGGATCCAACCTCTACATTCTCTGAGCTTTTCTTCACCCAAATCTTGCTCATCTGATTCCTAACTTCATCCGCATTCATCTTTTGTTTACCCTTGTCTTGATTCTGATTATACACCGGACCTCTTTTGTCCTGATTCTTGTTTCTGCAGACTTTAGCATTATGACCGGACCTATTGCAGATTTGACAAATAACATTTCTTTGCATATTTAACTGATATCCCCTTGATCTGCATTGATTAGCCATATGACCTACTCTATTGCATGTAAAGCATCTACCTTTGAATGATTTGTTTATTTGCATAATTCTGCATTCATGGGATTTGTGTCCATACCTTTTGCAGTTGAAGCACTGTCCGGAGAAGGATGAATTAATCTGATTCATTCTCATTCTGCACTGATTAGCTTTGTGACCAAAATGGTTGCAGCTGTGGCAGTATCCATTGAAGGATGGATATTTTTGAGCATTTGGCTGTCTTACCGGAGGTCTTCTAGGCCTGCTCCTTGGATTTTCTGATCCAAGATTCTTCTGACCGGATCCGGAGCTTTCTCCTTTCTCATATCCCAAGCCATATTTGTCATCTGTCCTCTTTTGACTTCCAAGAAGAACTTCAAGTTGAGCAGAACTTATCTTGAATTTCTCTTTATATTCATTTGCTGTTTGAAGGTCTCTTTTGAGAGAGGCAATTTGATCCTCAAGTTTTCCTTCATTATCTTTGGAATCTTCAAGATCAGATTCAAGGTGTCTGATAATCCTGTCCATCTGGTGGCATTCTTCTGATTTTTCTTTAAGAGATTGTCTTAGATTGTCTTCAGCCTTTCTTTTTTCTTCAATCTCTTGAGTAAACTTTATAGTTCCTGATTCCATTTCATGTCTTAACATAATGGCTTCTTTTGATAACTTTTCACATAACTTGGTTTGCTCAGTCAATTCCTCATTTGTATTGCTTTCTTCACTTTGTCTTGCCAACTGTTGAAGCAGCTCCTTTCTCTTTTTCATAGAGAGACTTAATTTGTCTTTTAATTCTCTCATGAATTCATCAGCCTGTTTGAGTCTTTCCTTTAATTCACTGACTTCAGAATTTGACTGTTCAAGATCCTCAAGGGCAGTCTTGAGTTGCTCCCTTAAACCATATGCATCCATTTGAAATCCCAGATCTTCCTCAGGCTGTTAGGCTCTATTAGGAGGAACTTGGCTCTGATACCAATTGTTGATAACTGAGAGGGGGGGGGTGAATCAGTTATCCTAATTATTTCCCTTAATGAACTTTCCTCTTAATTGAAGCAACACAAAACATTAACCATGAAATAAGAAACACATGACACAGTATTTTTGACGTGGAAACCCTGTTAAGGGAGAAAACCACGGGGTGATTAACCCAAGAATTATTCTCTGTTAGAAGAATAGGAAATTACAAAAATGGCACTTGCCAATTAGGGCTCACTGCCCGAGCACACTGCTCACAAGAGGCTCACTGCCTACAAGAAGACACACTGTCTTACAAAGTGATAAGAATCACAGTCTTGAACTGATTGGAAGCATCTGCATATGCTGGAGTTCAGTTCCGGTTAGGTTCAGTATACTGATCTGCTGCACTTCATCTTTCCTCTGTTCTTTAGTCTGCTATCCTTTCACATACCGGATCCTTCTTGCTACTTCTGCTCTACTCTAGACTTGTTCGCATATCCTTTTCACACATTTTTTTTTTACACTTTACAACTAAATCCATCCTCTATATATATCCGCACAAGTAATTTCATCATCTTTCTAGTCGGCATCCGGAACAGTCTAGTTTCTTACAAACTTAGTTCTGTCGGCTGAATCCTTGCTCACCAAGCAATGCGGATCAAGCATATACTTGTAGATATCATCAATTATGTCGGCCAAACATGATTCATGCCTCCGCAACCTTTATCATCATCTGTAACACATCCGGAAAGTAGTTTGATACTCAGTCAGTCAGTTCTTCCTCTGTTTTCACTGTCTCTCAGGAATCCGGTACTCAACTATTCATATCTTTCTCTTTGTCCATCTCCGGAGGCTAAATCCTTGGAATATACTACTCAAGATAGTCCTCTTGACTTCCCCAGATCCGCACTGTGCCAAGACACTTCCTCTGAGAGATCCGGACCAATCTGTCGGACCTTGCCACATGCTCTGTTCTTGTTCACCGGACCACAACAATCTTCAATCTGACTTCCGGTGGAGATATAACATGACTTGCGGATATGTGGAATGACCTTTGTTGCCATCAATGACAACAACCATGAATCCATATAGTGTCTCTTGCCAACAAATCCAACAGCAGAAAGACCCATATCACCACTTATGACTTCTATGGAAATTTACAAACACCAATAAGAGACTCTACATCGTCAAGCAGAACTAGCAAGATAGGCCGCTCTAGCAAAATCAAACACATAGCAACCTCCTAAAATATCCACACCAATTGCAAGTGGAACATTGGCTACCCCATCACAAGAAGGTTTCCCACCAAATTACAATCTAGGAAACACTTATTTATCCATGCAACAAGGGTCTCAACAAAACCACCCCCAACATCATCAACCCTATGTATCATTAACCCAAACAATGTCATGCAACCCCAACCATCACAAAATGTGGACACAACCTATATCCCTCCACCACAACATTATTCTACACTCAATCATACATATCCCCATCTTAATCAATCCCAACCATCACAAAACCCATCTACCTATGTCCCTCTACCACAATAGTCATCTACACTAAACATTTTCAACACATATCTCAATCAACCACACTCATCACAAAACCCATCTACCTATGTCCCTCCACAATGATCTTCCACTCTCAACCTAACCCACACCTATCTCAACCCTCAAAACTCTCAAAACCAAACTTCCTATGGCTATACTCCACCATCACAACCAAACCCAAAAAAAATTAGCTTTCCTCCATAGAATTCTTTCTTCACACCACCTCCACAATACCAACAATAGAACTCTTATCTACAACCATCACAAAGCCTACACTTTTACCTAGCAATACCCCCACCTCCCTAAAATCAAAACACCCAAAACCAACCCAATCCAACCCCAACATACAACACATACGACCCTAACCAATCATACGAACTTTATAACACCAATGCCCATGGCTTCCACTATAATCTTCCATATGGGCAACAACAACCACCTCCAAGACAATAGGAGATGTTTCCAAACCCTCCCACAACTATGGAGCTAAAACTTGAGGAGTTTTAAAAACAACTATCTGATCTTACATTTGGCCACACCAAGAAAATTGATGCAGAGCGTTACCCAGAATGAAGCATATAAACCGGTTCAATCACCCTTTTGGCACCTACAAGACCTTTATAGTAGATGTCGGCAAGACGTCTCCCAACGTCTCACCGAAGCAATCCCCCTCTTGTCTATTGGCAAGATACTACACTGTCGTTCAAGCTAAAAACTCCTTCACCGATATGTTCAGTCATACCGATGAGCGGCTTCTAAAAATACTCCATCGGCAAGATACAACAAAATGTCTCCCCGAAATATCCTTATTGGGCTAACAATGGCTATCGGCAACCACCTTTCTCCCTTCTACTGATGAGGTGACTCATGCCGACATATATTACATCGGTCGCACTTCCCCGTCGTCTTCCCGATCGGTGAGAGCATGAACTGTCGGCTACCATTCAAAATCTTACGTTGATATGCCTTCTCACGCCAACGGGACCTTTGCTTCCACACACATCGGAGACCTATCGGCAAGACACCCATTGTCGGCGCAACTTCCTTTCTTTCTGCCGACGCAATTCTCATGCCGATGAACCGTTTGCCTTGAACCATTTCATTGAACCATTGTCTTGAACCAATCGGTTGAACCGTTGCTTTGAACCATTTGGTTGAACCACTCGCTCGAACCTTGCGCTTGAACTGTTCGGTTGAACCTTTCTTTTGAACCAGTTCAATCCGATGGTTCAACGGTGAGATTCAACGCCAAACACTTGCATCTTCTGCCATCTACAGTCAGACTCTCAATCAAATGCAAAATACACATCAAATATTGACCATACATACAAAATGCTTGATTTCTCCTCTAACACAACCCGATATCAAAATGTAGGAAATACATAGGATGACCTCGCATGTAATTGCGATATACACACACATATGTTATATACACATAAAACCCACTATTCCTCTTCTGCAAACATCTGTAACCGAACAACTCACAGATGCAACTATTTTCTACAGAAATTGAAGACAAACTCAGGAACACGGGCATAGAACATAAAATGAATTAACAAATCGGGGGGGTCATTCCACTAATTTCGGAGAAATCCTCCAATGGAATGACCCCAAACGATATCCACTGTAATTAGACCAGAACACAAAATCCTTCTATTTCTTCTATTTCAGAATGTACATACAGTTTCTTTTCACTCTGTCTATCACTGCTGTCTAACAAACATGAACTGCCTATTTAAAGACACTTAATAGGATAGTTACAATACGTGGTGGAATGTGAATCAAACACCGACCACCGTTTACAAAACAAACAGTTTGGTTACATTACATTTTTAACCCTTTTTGACACGTATTTCATATGGCTCGAAGGCCTTTACAAACAGACATAACATTTCTTGAAATAAGAGGAACTGTTAGATTTACGAGGTGCCCCTGCACATGAACTTTTAGATTTTCAAGGGTGCTCCTGCACCAAAAACCTTCTCTTTGGAAGAAGTTTGTCCTTATCCATTTGATCAGTCATTACCCTATTAGTTGTCGTTACACCAAAAGATCGACCTTTTAATGCCCAATACAACCACTTGACTTAACAAGCATAGGAGGTGGTTAAGCCCTTGTCGCAAACCACCGCAGCACAGTGCTGAACAAGGAGACCAAGGGTCACACCTTGCAACAATCCCCCCTAGCACAAGCGCGGGGTTTGAACCCATGACCTTGGCTCTGATACCAATTGTTAGCTGTCTTATCACCAAAAGATTGACCTTTTAATGCCTGATACAACCACTTGACTTAACAAGCACAGGAGGCGGTTAAGCCCTTGTCGCAAACCACCACAGCATAGTGCTAAACAAGGAGACCAAGGGTTACACCTTGCAACATACCCACGATCCCTTCTCCTCAGAACTTCACTATTCCCAAATTTGATAAATACAAAGGAAAAAGGAGACCTAAAAGACCATCTTAGAGAATTCTATCTCGCTTGCTTTGAGGTCTCACATAACGACACATATCTTATGCACCTCTTTCCTCACAATCTTGGAGGTCGAGCTATAGAATGGTTCTCGCACCTACCCATGGGTATCAAATCTTTTAACAAGATTGTGGAGAAATTTGCCACCCATTTCTCCTACAACACAGAACATGAGGTCTCTATGACCGACCTATGCAACAATAAACAAAAAAATGGGGAGACTCTCATCTCCTTCCTTCAAAGATGGAGACAAATGGCTAGCAAATTCCCATTCAAGATACCTAAAAAGTAGCTTGATAGCATATTTGTGTAGAACCTTAACCAAGAATTGGGTTTTCATTTGCAAATTCTTAGTGCTACAACTTTCGACGAAATTACCTACAAGGGCATCAACATTGAAAAGGCCCTCATCGCTAAAGGCATGGTAAAAATCTTCAAAGAAACTAAATATAATGCTCCTCAACAACAAACAAATGATAAGCCCAAGTTTTGGAACAAAAATAAAAATGTGGTCAATGATGGTGTGGTAGATTCTAAACATGTCCAAACACTGCAAACACCCCTTCATCTTTTGTCAAAACCAAGTGAACCTCTACCTCAACAAAACCAAAAACAACAAAGACAACCAAACCAAAACCAACAACAATGACAACAAGAGCAACCTCAACAAGATTACCCTCCGCGATGTCAATTCACTCCCTTCAGAGAGCCTATAGAGTCTGTTCTATAGAATCTTATACACAATGGACTTGTCACCTTACCAAATGCTCCCCCATATGGCAAACCTATGTACAAACCTGCACGGTACAAAGATAATGAATGTTTTGAGTACCATAGAACTAAAGGACACCGAACCATAGCATTCATGAAACTCAAACACCTGATCTAAAACCTTATCAACAGAAAACAAATCACTTTTGATGATGAACCACCAACTCAAAACACTAATAAAGACCTCAACATGTACAAGGAGCCATTTCCTAACCATGGTCAAGGTCCACCTCCAGATAAAGGTAAAGTTGTTAACAAAGCTTCAACTTCCTATGACTCTATTGTGGGTCATTTTGAAGAGAGTTGGGTGTCTATCCTCACAATCAAAGGCAAATCTATGGATTGTACAGTTACAACTCATTGTGGTCATGTCACCCTTCATGGTCCTACACCAAGTCTCCCAACTCAGTCTGATTACAATCTTGTAGAACATCTAGGGAAAACCCTCACACAGATCTCTATCTAGGACCTTCTATAGTCATCACCTGCACATATAGCTGTGCTTGAAAAAGCCTTAAAAGAGTCTTTGGTTCCTAATAACATAGCAGTCACGGATTTCCAAGCTATAATAGGTAACATTGCCTCACCTTAAAATGTAGTCTTTTCTGAAAAAGACCTCCCATCCCATGATCCATGTCATAATGATGCCCTTCACATTGAAATTTTCATCCATAAATGAAAGATCAAACGCATACTCATAGACAGTGGTGCTAGTCTCAATATCTGTTCTCTCAAATTACTTTAATAGTTGGGATACTCTGAGGATCATGTTAAAATTGATCAAAGCATTACAATCAATGGCTATGATGATGTTGAGCATCATTCAAAAGGTGTTATCCACTTACCTATACAAGTAGGCCCCATCATGCTTGAAACTAGGTGCCAAGTCCTCAACATTGAGCTACCTTATAACATTATCTTAGGATGCCCATGGATCCATACCATGAAAGTTGTTCCCTAAATGTACCATCAGTCTCTCAAGTTCTCATTCAATGGTACAGAGATCACTATCCCCAGAGATCCTAATCCCTTTGAATTCTATTGTGTCTTGCAAGGTAGTTATAAGAATTCCAACCAAGTCCCAAATAATGACAAAGCCCATGAATCCCATTGTATGTTGACTTTGAAAATTTGAAAAAAGCCTCTGAAGTTGAACCTAATCCTCATCCTATTCCTGAAATCAAAGCTCACATCCATGATATAGGCTTTGGAGAATATGATATTTCAAAATCTTGTTGTGTAGGGCGGATGCCCTTATCCCCTAAATCCTATGGCCAACCGCCCATAGCCAAAGCAACTAAGAAAGTAGCTATCTATTGTGTGGTTACACAACATGCCCCATTTTGACTTGACAAAATAGGGACCCAACATTTTTTTTGCGTGGCTTTGCTTGTTTTGTGCTTTTTGGCATTTTGGTAAAAGTAAGTCATCATGCATGGAGAAGCTAGGTAAGTCATCATCCTAAGGTCAGTTTGTCAAAATTCATATTTCATTCTAGTAACCTCATTTTTAGAAAGAGCATCAAATTTCATGCAGGTTTGCCTTTTGCATCACCCTGATATTCATTAGGATGTGAAAATTATGAATGGTCAAAATCTTGGTCAAACCTGATAGTCACAGGGGGGAAGATCATATTTCTTAATATCAGTCATCTTTTGAAAGATCACCCTGATCTAATTTATCACCCGATAAAGCATTTGATTCGCGGCATGCGGACGTCAATTTTAGGTGATAATGACCTTTACCCATCAACAGCCTTATGTATTTCGCTAGAGTCATATTCCTCAACATAACCCGATATTTCTTAATATCATCCTGCCACGAAATATCCCCCTAAACCATTATCCTGATGATGTCATTTGAGTCTGAAAAACAAAGAAAAAAACATGACGATGACGTAATCATCACATTTACTTCTCGGGGGCATATTTCCTAAACAAGATCCTTCTCGCATAACATGATGATGATGTCGTGATGTCATAGCGATATACTGAGCTAATATCTGGATGACATCATCCTGATATTCTGAGAGAGAGGGATTATAATTTACCCAGTCATCATCATTTTTTGTAACATCACCCGACATATTGAAAAATCCTCCTGATGTATTAAGCACGACCTAATGGTGCGTTCATCACCCTGATATCCAAATATCATCCTGTCATGCGAATATCACCCAACTCTTGTTGCCGCCATTGACATTTAATTCACGCGGTTGTGGTAGGTAGTTCCTACCGACCACAAATTGTGATGACACACCTGGCGAGATCTTGAGTTCCTATGAAAAATCAACGATTATAATCTAATTCGTCAGGGTTTGCCCTAATTTATCCCTAATTGCAAAGTTAAAAGGTAAATTCAATTGCCATTTTTACACTTACCTTGCGATAAAACCATTTTTACAAAGTGCTAGCTTTCCAAACCCTCGTACGGGTGATACTTGGATGCACAGAGCTTACAAATAGGAAGAAACGTGAGATTATCACCTGAATTAAAAGTACTTTCAGATAACCACTGGTATAATCAAAGGGATCTGCATAACCAGGTAAGTAACGAAAATCGTCATCCTGTTGCTTCTGTATAATCAGGTATGATGTTGCAGGTCTTAGTTTATGCATCCCATGATAAGTAAATGCTGAATAAGTATAGTATGCATGATGTTAGTAGAGATAAATCATTATGTTCATGCTTGTGAATATCCATTGTAAGACAAATCCTGTTAATTGTAGATATCCATGGCTGACAAGAGGTTAGCTAAGTGCGAGGTTGAATTCAGCAAGCCTATGTTCGCATATCCTAGAGGAATCCTGTTCAAGTACGGTGCTATAAGAGATACGCATCAAGGAAGTACCGATTTGGAAGCCTAGTCCGCCAAAATGAATGATGAAAAGAATAGAAGCACCCTGCTGGATGCAGTGTTCGTGTCAGGAATGTGGAATGCAGTTGGTTTTTCATACTTCATGGAGTCTCCAAAGCTAGTTATTGAATGTGCACGAAATTACAATCCATAAACAAGACAGGTGGTGAAACATGGGAGAATATATGCAGACCTGTCCATCAAGGGTCTTTCCAAGACATTTGGACTGCCATTGGGCAAGAAGGTTAACAGCATAGATTTGAAGAAATCTGAAATTGTATATGAAAACAATAAGTAGAAAGCAAGAAAGAACATGTATCAGTGGAGGGCTAAGAACAATGCATATCCTGCACTGGCCAAGCTTCCAGTGCACTTCTATAAGTATGATTTTGATGACAAATATCAATATAGGATTGCATTGCTTAGCAGGGTGATAGGCCAGTTTGATGCTAGTAGTTTTAAAGATTGGATGTACGGTGTCATCATGATGTGCATATATGCAGATACCAAGCCAATATGGGGCCAATTGATTAGTGATGCTCTACATGAGCAGCTTCTAAGCCTAGGAGGTTCAAATTGTTCCTTTTACATGACATCATACATTGTCTACTCCTGTGCTTACAAAGGCACATTTGATGCATTAACGGTTGGAAAGATTGGTGGAACCACCAATGATGCTCATATTTGGGATCATTATCCCTAGTTGCAGAGAGTAAATTACCTCCAGGATTACAAATTGGTAAATGATGCATTCTCTATGCATCTGGTGAGGACCATGGAGGAAGATAGGACAAAAATATTGAGCATGGAAGCTCAAGAAGTAATCTACAGGCATCAAGCCTAGTACATCCAATTTGCAACATTTTCTTACATGAGAATTGAGGGCTTTGAAGGACAACCCCTTATGCTGCCAAGATATCCCATTGATGCAGTGGTATTAATTGAATTTATAAGGCAGAGCTCCACAAGACTGAAGGCATACAAGGATGCTCATAAAATACCACCCATTTTGTTTCCAGTAACCATTGGCTGGTATATGTGCCCAAATTCATAAAATATCAATAAAGTCATGGTTAGTTTGAATAAAATGCAATTGAAGCCATTCCCACTGGTAAGGCCATATGATCCTTATGGGAGGATACAAAAAATAATAGGGAAACCTATTCATCAAGGACACCTAGAAGACTTCTGGGCGGATTGTGAAGATGAAGCAGAAGCCAGAAGAAGAAGATACCAAAGGTTAACACTAAATCAAATCAAAACCTTTGACTGCATCTCCATTCCTTCACAGTTGAAAAAGGATGATGGCAGGATAATGGCAGATGAGTATGAAGAAAAGAAAATATATAATGATACAATATCTGCACCTGACCTGACTATACAAGAAGACATATCTTTGGACCCTTTCATTGCCAGGACATTACAGCTAACCCAAGCTTGGGTTGATGAACAAATTGATGCATTGAAAAAGAAGGGTGTTGCCATTACTGTAGACAATAAAAAGAAGGGACAAGATATTCCTGATGAGGAATATGATGATTTTATAATTGAAAAAAGGAAATCTAAAGGAGAGAGGCTGCCTCCACAACAACAGCAAAGCAAAAGACCCCCCAGGGGTAAGAAAATTGATAATGAACCCAAAGGGGTGATTATTGAAAGAGCAGTGTTTCCAGCTAAAGATGCAATAGCAACGGCATCAGGATCAGGATCAGCATCACCACCACAGGTAGATAAACAAAAGGCCAAAAAGATTCAAAAGATGGTTATAGAAACTGCTGAGATCCAAGAATAGGGTCAATCCTCACAAAAACAAATAGAAGAGGATATCCCCCTAGAGGAAGAGCCTGAGGAAGAGGAGGCCCCTTTATTATTCAAAAGGAAAAGAAAAGCCCCACAGGTGATGGTAGCTACCACACCTAAGAAACCAAGAACCTCCATGAGAGGTGAGATAAAACAATCCCCTATAATGTTGAAAGGGGCAGGTAGTGAAGCTTTACATAAGGAATTTCAACACAATGTTCCACTTCCTACCATTGTGAAGTTCAAGATTGAACAAGCGGAAGAGCAGATGAAAGAAACCTCGCAAATGTTTCAAAGAGGTCATATCTCACTGGATGAAATAGTTAATTTATCTGATGATGAGGTAGTGGAGGATGTGACTTCACAGAAGATGGAAACCCTTGCTGCAAGTACTCACATGACTCCTCATGGGACTCCATTAGTTCAAACTATATTGGAGGAGATGAAGCAAGTGGAATTTGAAAAGGAAAAGAGTCCAGAGAAGATAGCTCAAGAAATGGGGCTAGACACATTAGATAAATAGGTGACAAGTCTTGTAGTAGTGGATTTGACATGTAGATAGGATGTAAGTCCTTAACACTCGGTAGGTACACCAGATAAAGGAGAACATGTAGAAGAAGTGAAGATGGCAGAAACAGAGGGCCATGCTTCAGAAATAAGCCAACAAAACCAACAGGATACATCAGTTAAGCCCGTTATAGTAGAGGTTTAGGAAAAGAAAGCTGATGAGAAAGATGTATTAGAAGATCATGCTTCTAAAGTTCAGGAAGTAAGTAATGCAGGTGCAGAATAGATTGTGGTTTTAGAACAAATACCAGCACCTAAAGAAGATTCCACAATATCCACTGCTAAGAATATGCCTCAACAAGAGGAAAAGTCAAAAGTGGATGAAGTAATAAAGGAGAAGGATCATGATCATCATATCAACGCATCACAGAATCCTCCACCTCAGGATGATGCTCCTCAGGAAAAGGAAATTTCTCAACAAGAGGATATACCATAGGATTGTTGTCAGTATGAGCATCATGAAGAAGAAACAAGGAAATCATATTCTCCATCACATATGCTGACAGATACCAGAGATCAAGGTGAACATCATGATGATGCTAAGAAACATGATCAGGTACCTTAGTGGTTGGAAAAGGAAGTCAACACAGAAGTTGGTTTTGAGATTCAAGAATTTGATTTATCCACTTTGTTTTTAGAAAATCTAATAAAACCAAAGAGGAAGGCCAGAATGACTTCAGCCATTAAGAGAGATCCAACAACTGGAAGGAGGTCTGCACAGATAGCAATTCCTACTGTAGATAAAGAAAAGGGTAAAATTACTCTGGAGGAATTCCAAATTAATACAATTGACTTAGGATTTGCAAATGAAGACTAGGAGGGTCAGGAAGGTAAGGATATCATTGATTCTTTAACTCAAATAATTAAGAGAGAGAAAGAGAAGAATAAGCAGCATAAAGAGCACATTGCTCAGCTACATGCATACATAAAAGGGTTAATTAACCCTGATGATACATCAACTGATCATGCAGTCCCATTGACTACTATTTCTCAGGATGAAGTAAATAAACTAGATCTCATGAAGCATGAGTCATCTATAATGAGAAAGTGGATGTTGTCCACATTTGATGAAGCAGAGGAAGTGGTAAAAGCTTCTTTAAAGAGATGGAATTCTTTAAGTGTCTCCAGGAGAAAAGTGGACAAATTACAGATGGAGATTAGGAAGAGGTCTTTTCAGCTGGAGAAAATTTTGATCATCTTGGAGGAAATAAGGAGAATTGACCCTCAGGTTCTAGTAAGCAATCAAGTGCCAAATAATAATAATGCACTGTTGGTGGACATATGGTATAAGGATATCAAATTTGAATGTGAGGTACTTAAAAGATGCAACACTAAATTAAGAGATATCAGCATGAAGTTACATGATATGATGACAGATGAAGCTGAAATTTTAGAAGTGCTGGAAGGGAAGGTGGAAAGGAAGATAGACAATCAAGATGAGGAGTTGCAATCAAAGCTATACATAGTAACTTCCAACAGGTAGTGGATGATCCCTTAAACCATCTAACAGAGGAAACCATGGACAAAATTATGAGGATCAGGGTCAAGATGGAAAATTATCATGAGACATCCAGCCGCAGGAGAAGTAAATTAGAAAATCTCTGAGGCAAATATCAAATGCATAAGCACGCCGCCATCAAAGCAAAAACTTAGGATGGTGGGGAAATAGAGAGAATAGTACAACTATATGAAAATATAAGGATAGTTATGTAGGTCCATATTCAAGAAGACAATCATCATGATCATGAAGATATCAAAAGTGGCGAAAGTGATGATGATGACAAAGGGCATGATGAAGATGCATCATAAAAGAAATATATGTACTAGATGCAAAAGGAAGCAAGCTGTTTAGATGATTGCCAGCTGGCAACTTGTGTCACTTGATAAAGTTGACAAAGTCAAAAGAAATACTCACCGTAGATATTCATAGATAAATCAAGATCATAGATCTTTTATAACGGATTCCTCACCTTGTTCTATAAAAGGTGTAGGAATGCCTCATTTCAAATATTCGAAACTTAATTGAAATCTGTCTACTGAAATATTCAGGGCTCATTTCAAATCTTTTTTGTATACATTTATATCCTTGCATACTTAATGAATGAGAAGACTTGTTTGATTACAATTCATAGTAAATCTTGAGTAATCAGTGTGTGAATTCTGGATATATGCTATGACTTGCTATGTCCCTTGGAGTGCATATCTACTTGCATATGTTGTTTTCATACAATTCCTTTGAAGTTAGCATCAACTATATCTAGCTATGGAATGTCCTGGTGAACATATGGTTTGGTTTTCTTCTCTTCATGACTGTATCTGATGTATATGTGGTTCAATAGCTAAAGGTTCAACATTAATTTAAAGCATTTCTTTCAATTTCTTTAAATTTTAGAACATTTTACCATCATAATTGCAAATAATTGATAATCTCAAGCAAATAATACAAATATGTGGACATCTCGTAGATAATTGCAAATATTTAGCATATTTGAAGCTAAAGCATGTATAATTGAAAATATCATGCAAAGATTTAAATATTTCTATATCATTTGATTAAACAACAACATAAAATGACATCTCTGTGAAGAATCTTTGCAAAAGTAGTGTCATGATGATGAACTCAATGTAAGGCCCCAAAATGGAAACAACGACGCACATCAACCTCTGAGTAATGTCAGATGGTTAAGACCTAATCACCGGAGACTTGGGATCATGAATTCTCTGAATTCATTGTATCTTTCAAGATGAATAAAGGTTAATGTGTACTTTTATTCTATGTTTTTTTGTGACTAACATCATGACCAACATAAATTAGCGCTAGAAGGAGGGCCTTTATCTAAAAGAAGATGCTCGTCATCATTATTTTCAGGTTTGATGATACAGAGAGTAAGGTAACCCCAAATGCACCTATGAATTTCAAATATTGCCTAATGATTTACTGTAGCAAGCTTATAGATGCTCATTCTATGTAAAGATTTCCAGATCAAATGTAAATATTGCAAGCTTTACAATAGATCATCATGAATTCACAAATATCAGCCAATGATAAGTAAGTCCGTTAGAGCTTTGAAGAGTTTTATCGTAGAAACTTGATATCTCATGATGAGAATCATCATACCCCGTTATCACCTCATATTTGTGTTATCTTTGCAAATATTTCACAAATATCTAGTCAGTGTCGCCGTTTTACTACAAATATCACCTCAGCTGGTGAATTTCAACTGATATTTTTGCAAAGTTCTAGTCAATTTGCCTCAAAATTGGGAAATCCTAGCTCATAGGATAAATACCAGGTCTAGGCCCAGTGGAATCTTTGAAGAACTACCTATTAGAGGGTTCAGACCTAGAACTGTGGACATCCATCACACTCTAGGGTCTCATGCATCAGGCGCATCACCAGAACCTCCTCCTGCAACTCTTGTTGGCTTGCAAATAACTTCTAGGATATCTGTGACACCTCCTGTTCAACCTCAACCCTAGGTCCAACCTTAGCCAACTGTACCATAGGCTCAACCTCCTCCGATTGCAATGTCTTTCTTTGCAGCTGAGTCACCTTTGACCTTCAATGTATATCATGAGTTGCCAAAGAATCTGGACAAGCTTTGTCCAAAATATCATCCTTATCAGGATGCTGATGATCATATCAGGACCTTTAAAGAAGCCTGCTGTAGGGCCAGAATAGAACATCTAGATGTTGTATGCAGATTATTTCCTTTTTCCCTAGGGGAATAGGCTTATAATTGGTTTATTAGTCTTGGTCAGAGTTCTGTTGGTTCATGGGCTGTCCTAGAGAAAGCTTTTACTGATAGGTTCAAAATACCAATAGATCCCTCAATGAACTATCACCTATTTGCCACTATCAAGCGGTTTGAAGGAGAACCTATTGCCAATTTCAATGCTAGGTTCCATAAAATGCTATCCATGTTAGTTGCTCCATATATTGTAGTAGATGCTGCTGCTAGGAGTATCTATTACTCAGCTCTGGATCCATTTACATCCATGTTCATCAGGAGAACACACCCTGAAATCACTACCTTGATAGGAGCTTTTCAAGAAGCTATAAAAGTAAATCAGCAGTTAGTCCCTACTCCAACACCAAACGTAGCATTCCCTACATTGCCTAGCATGTGTCCAACTTATCCTCCACAATATCCTGCATATCCAGCTCAGCAATATCCGGCACAGCAATACAACGGAGCTATGATGCCTCCAGCAGTAATGCCAGCACCCTTGCAAATTCCTCCATTAAGTATCATGCCACCTCCTAATGGGAGTGGCCAAACACCACAATATCCTGCACAAACTCAGACACCTCAGGGTGCTGACCTATCCAACAATAATCATGGATCCTCTTTCTTCAAGCCTCAAACTAAAAATGTAGTGGCTAAAGCTCAGGAGGAGAAAGAAGAAATCAAAGAAATCTCTGCTCAGCTGAGAAAACTAACTACTGAGGTCACTCATCTGAGAAACCAGAACTTCTATTCTTAGCCTAACCAAAACAAAGGATATAACAACGACAAACCAAATTATCCTGACAGGGGGTACAACAACAATAATTTCAACAATAGTGGTGGGAATAACAACAATCCTCCTAGATAACCTAGAGTATGGAACTCTAGGCCAAATAATGGCTCACTACCATCACCCTTCGATAATCAGTCACCTGTTGAAGCCAAACAGACTACTAGAGTCAATCTTGCTAAGACAACCCTCACCAATTGGTGCAGAATACACAATACAAATGCCCATGCAGAGCTAGATTGTCCACAATTTCAAATTGCTGCTAGCATTTTCCAGACAGAGGTGTCTAATACTTCTGTAAATCCACCTCAGGTGGAGGGAAATGAAATTGTCCCTTGTGGATATGACTCTGCATTTGTATTGGAGAGCTATACTAATCATCATAATTAGCAGACCATGTCATCTCACCAGCATTTTACCCAGGCATGTGAAGAATCTGCTTTAGCCTTTGAGTCAAATTATGTTTTCCCCTTTGAAGATGAGAATGAGCCATCCAATGAACATGAGGAGGTGCATGCTTACCAACAGCAATATCAGGGTAAGAACAATTATAATCTGAGAAGTAACTCCAACAGACCTACTAGTCCATTAACCAGTTCCTTGCCTCCAAATAATTTTAACACACCTCCTGATCCCAAAGCAAGTAATAACCTGGGATTTCCAAAGGTAAATGCACAATACCTGTCACCTCAGAATACAGCATCAAAAGCTGTTGCCCTACCTCATGAGTCTGATAAACTTGTCACATATCTGGCAGATGAGATGAAGAAGGTAAAGATCAGTCTATCTCTATCAGAGTTGTTGAAAACTCCTGCAATCAAGAAGGCATTCATGAAATCACTAGATGATCCTGCTCCTAAAGAGGATACTCATTCTCCAGGCCAATCTAGTAGTAAGGATCATGATGCTAGAGATAATAATATCAAACATAAAGTGCCAGCCACTGTCCAAGCTTCAGAAACCTCACATATGGCATTATACTGAGATAAGAGTAAGTCACCACCTTTCTTCCTTGCCATAAGGATGTTTGGAAAGAATTTACACAACTGTTTAGTGGATTCAGGTGCATCTACAAATGTGATGCCTTTGTCTATATGCAATGCTTTAGGACTGCATCTTGCTAAATCCCTAAAGAAGGTGACACAGTTAGATAAAATAGAAGTAAGTGTGGTAGGAGAATTGACTCATATACACATGCAATTAGCATCTGATCCTAGGATCCAGTATTACATTGATATCCAGGTAGTTGACATACCTGATACATATGGGATGTTGCTCAGTAGAGACTGGTCTAAAACTCTCAATGGATATATGTCTACTGACTTCAGTCACATGTGGTTACCTTGGAAAGGTATACCAAACCAGATAAGAATAGTTGCTGAGCCTAGAATGAAGCACATGATCACTGAATGCAATAAAACAAACGAGATCATGTATGTAAATGTTGAACCCAGAGTTTATGCCATTAGACTGCAGACTATCAAGATAGAAGAGATCCTGATGCTTGACTTTCATCATCATCATCATGATGATCATCAGGAAGATATACCGACTATAGAACCTGATGGTAATTTTGAGAACGAGAATGAAATAGATCGCTTCAGAAGCTTTGAGGTGCATCTGTCCAAGCAAGTAAAACATTGTCAATTGTTAGATATACATGTTCATGACATTCTGATTGATGGTTGGTGTAGATTACACGATGAGGCACATTCAAAGAAAACTTGTCAAACATGCTTAGATATGATGGAGCTGGAGTGGACATGCAGTGAAGCATCATCATCATAGTCTGAGGTAAGTTCTACATCTGATGATGATGATACTAATTCTTGTTTATCTTCTGCAGGAACCATTGAAAAGGTGACAGATCATGACAAAGATCATATTTAGAGAACAGAAGAAATTCTGGTGTATGACCAGATAAATGTTAAGAAGAAAGAAAAGATCACCCCTGGGAGTGATTGTCTGATGGAGTTAGATTATGAACTATCTGATGAAGATAGTGGTAGTAACTTGAACAGATTCGAAGAGTTTTTATCAGAAGAAATCAAGAAGATGGTAGAACAAAAGAAGTATCTGCGGGATGCATTGACTGAAGGATGGTGTAGGTTGCATGAGGCACCTCACTCAGAAACGGCTTGTTCATTGTGTTTACATATGTTAAGGAAGCATACAACACCAAATCCAGATGATCATCCTCCTGATGATGAAAAGAGAGAAGAAAAATCAGCTTCCCAGAAGAAAGAAAAGATGAAGTCTAAGAAAGCTGAAATTCCTAAGTTAAAATGGATATCAGGTGGAGCAGCTGCCAGAGCTGCAAAGAAAAGAGAAAGCTCAGGTAAACTTCATGCTAAAGATAAACCCTGGATCCTTAGATTTGATGGATCCAAGTCCAAACAAGGAGCTGGAGTAGGGATTGATCTCATTGACCCATCAAGAAAATCTTACTTAGCTGCATACATATTACAGTTCCCTTGCACTAATAACGTGACAAAGTATGAAGCTCTGATTCATGGGATACTGTGTGCTCTCAAGAAGAAGGTAAAAATTTTGCATGTCTTTGGGGACTCAGAATTAGTTGTCAGGCAGGTAAGAGGAATCTACTCTTGTAACTATAAGAGATTGTCAAATTATAGACAAAGAGTGTGGGATTTGATTGAAGACTTTGATGCATTTAATATCACCCATGTTCTTAGAGAATAGAACCATAGGGCAGATGCACTTGCCCAAGCTGCCAGTACACTGGAGCCATTATCTATATCAGGCTTAAAGAGATTTTCAGTAGAACTGGTATCGGTACCATCAGTACCTGATAATGTTACTAATCTTCAGGTCTTTGATGATGATCAGCACATCCTTGATTTCATCTCTAACAGAGATATATTTGATACTTAGATCATAGATGAGAATAATGTGGAAGATCACATTTGGGAAGAAGATGAAATATTAGAGTTACCTGGCAACAGGATTCCCAAAGGTATGATTGAATTAGAAAGATCCTTTGATTTAGATAACATGCTAAAATAGAAGGATCTTCCCAAAACTGATGGAGGTCAATATTCACAAGTGAATATTGGACAAAATGAAGACGAGAAATGTCTTGATTGGTAAAGTTTGTATACCAGAAGAGTTAGAAGGAATAACTCAGACCCTTAAGGAGTACATCCATGTAATTGCATGGACTTATGATGAGCTGAAGACATATGACACATTAGTCATAACTCACACTATACCTCTCAAGCCAGATGCTAAACCTTTCAGACAGAAGCAAAGGCCAGTCAATGCTTTGCTTGAACCAATAATTTTTTAAGAAGTCAAGAAGCTATTAAATGCTAGGATAATCTTTCCTGTGAGGCACTCCACTTGGGTGGCTAACCTAGTGCCAGTAAGAAAGAAGAATGGAGACATCAGACTGTGTGTAGACTTCAGGAACCTAAATGGAGCATCAAAGAAGGATAATTATCCTTTACCCTCATTAGATGAAGTTCTGCAAATTGTCAATGGAGCTAAATGATGTCCTTTCTAGATGGCTCCTCAGGGTACAATCAGGTCATGGTTGACAAGATTGATAGGCTGAAGACCGCCTTCACCACAAAGTGGGGGATATTTGCTTATAGACGCATGCCATTTGGGCTGATAAATGTTGGAGCAACATTCTAGCGAGCAATGGACATAGCCTTCAGAGGCTTAATAGGAAAATGTATAGTCATCTACATGGATGACCTCATAGTGCTCTCCAAAGAAAGAACAAATCATGTAACAGATCTTAGAAATGTGTTGAAAAAATGTGAAAAGTATGGGATATCCTTGAACCCCAAGAAATGCATATTCGGGGTGACAATAGGCAAATTATTAGGCCATTTGATAACTGAAGATGGAATCATCATTGATCCTGTCAGAGTGGAGTCTATTATGAAAATACAACTCCTTGGAAGTAAGAAAGAGCTCAAATCTTACTTTGGTAAGATAAATTTTGTTAGAAAATTCATCACTGGTTTTGAAGAGATAGTCAGACCATTAAATGCTATGCTAAAGGAAGATGCCAAGATTAAGTGGACAGCAGAAGCTAAAGCTGCTTTTGAAGACATAAAGAAAGCCATATCAGATGCTCCTATTCTCATCAGTCCTGATTACACAAAAGACTTCTACATTTATTCATTTGCTTCAGAACATACCTTTGCAGCAGTATTAACACAAAGGAATGAAGAGAAAGAAGAGAAACTGATTGCTTTCATGAGTTGTCCCTTCAAGGATGCTAAACTGAGATATGTGGATGTTGAAAGACAAGCACTTACATTGGTCAGGGCGGTAAATAAATTTAGGCATTATATACTAAGAAGCAAAGTAATTGCAGTAGTGCCTGATGCAGCAGTGAAGATGCTGCTAATGTAGAGTGAACCTGGTGAAAAAAGAGCCAAGTGGATTACTGTATTACAAGAGTATGACATGGAGATTACACTGATGAAATTGGTAAGAGGACTGGCTTTGAGTCAAATGATATCAGAAATTGACCCAAACATCATAAGTCAGCAGTATGTTAACAATGCTAAGGACAATAAGGAATGGTATTCAGATATCAGGCACATCCTAATCACTAGAAGATGTCCTCCAAGACTACAAACTTCACGGAGAAGAGGCTTGAAGATAAGGTCACAAAAATATATGATGAAGGGAGGAACCCTGTTCAAGAAGAATTATGAAGGAATATACCTGAGATGCTTAGAAAAGATAGAAGCAAATAAGGTTTTATCAGAATTACATGACAAGTTCAGAACAACACATGGATCAGCCCTGGCCACAACACATGCGATCCTCAAAGTAGGATATTACTGGCCTACAGTTTTTAAAGATACAGCTAAACATGTTAAATGTTGTCATGTATGTCAGGTTGCTGCCAATAGAGAGAAATATGTTGCACAACCCTTGCATCCAATGATGGAAGAGTGCCCATTTGCACAATGGGGCATGGATTTCATAGGACCAATCAATCCTCCATCATCCTCAGGCCATAGGCATGTCTTAACAATTACCGATTATTGTACCAAATGGACTAAAGCTGTCAGCAGCAAGACTTGTATTGTAGATGATGTCATTAAATTTCTGGAAAGCAACATTGTTACCAGGTTTGGAACTTCTTATGCTTTGGTAAGTGATAATGGTTCTGCTTTCACTTCAACCAAATTGTCAAGTTAGGCTTTTGATCATGGGATCATACTCAAGTTTTCATCCAACTATTATCCCCAAGGGAATGGATTAGCAGAATCCACAAATAAGAATTTGTTGAATATCATAAGAAAATTAATAGAGAAGAACCCTAGGGAATGGAACTCATTTCTGAAATATGCCTTATGGGTAGACAGAACTAGAATGAAAACTACACTAGGAAATTCACCTTTTCACTTAGTATATGGGGTAGATCCTATCCTCCCCGTAAACTTGAAAATTCCTACCTTGTAGTTTACCTAAGAATACCTAGGCATAGACAATAGACAAGAAGTCAGGTTGCTTTAGCTGATGCACCTAGAAGAGAAAAGAAGTCAAGCAATTGACCAATTTGCAAAACATTAGGCTGTTGTCAAACGTTGGTTTGACAAAAGAGCCAGATTCAAGGCCTTCAGGATATCTGATTTAGTCCTAATGTGGGATAAAGCCCATGAGAGGAAAGGAGACCATGGTAAGTTTGACAAATTATGGATAGGTCCCTTTCAAATTTCTGAGATACTAGGAGACAGCACTTATAGGCTTAAGAATTTGATAGGTGAGGATGTCCCATTGCCAGTCAATGGACAATTCCTCAAACACTATTTTCAAGCCTAAGTGACTTCATGACAGTCATGTGTATCATAATGTACATTTGTATAGTTGCTTGTACAGTTGTGTTTTTGTTGTCTTGTTTGTTTGTTGTTTTGTTGTTTGTTTGTTGAGTTTCGTTTTGGCTAGTCAAGATGAAGAAGCCTTATCACCTCAAAAAATAACAAATTGTTAGGATTCAAGTGATGAGATCAAATTTAGACATAGGTTATGATTCATTCTAAGAAGTATTCATTACCAGGTTTGTGATATCCTTTCATTAGGGTGTCTTTTCTTGATCAAAGTGAATCAACCACAATGACACACTTAACAGCCTTGGGTTTGTTGAAAATACAAGTATAGGTGTTAAGTGAAAAATCTAAAGGGACTCCCTTGCTACCAATACAATCTCCAACCTAAAGCTACAAGTGACTATACCTTGTACAAATGAGCTGACATGATGATATCAGATACAAATTTTAAAGAAAATTAGGAAAGAAGTAAAATTAGGCAATCTAAGTAACTCTACCGGGGCTATGAACGCTTGCTGGTAGTGGGGCTCTACTTAGGGGGATTGTATAGATAACCTTGCCGGGGCTATAAACACCTATTGGCAGCAAGGCTCTATCCAGGTTGGCTATGAGGGATGATCTCCAACTATGTAGCTTAACACCAGTTACTCATGTTTTCAACTTGCTTTCAAGATGAAGATAATTAATCATTTGCACACACATGATCCTTTGATAGCATTGTTACCATGATGAACTCTTATCATTCAGAAGATCATGATGCTTATGCTTAGAAAGAATTAGAATACTATGGATGAATGTGATCACATCACTTGAATCATTGGAATTTGTTTGTTTTCTTTGGTGGCAAGTTGTTGTGTGGTTACACAACACACCCCATTTTGACTTGACAAAACATGGACCCAAAGTTTTTTTTGGCGTGGCTTTGCTTGTTTTGTGCTTTTTGGCGATTTGGTAAAAGTAAGTCATCATGCATGGAGAAGCTAGGTAAGTCATCATCATGAGGTCAGTTTGTCAAAATTCATATTTCATTCTAGTAACCTCATTTTTAGAAAGAGCATCAAATTTCATGCAGGTTTGCCTTTTGCATCACCCTGATATTCATTAGGATGTGAAAATTATGAATGGTCAAAAGCTTGGTCAAACCTTATATTCACAGGGGGGGAGATCATATTTCTTAATATCAGTCATCTTTCGAAAGATCACCCCGATCTAATTTATCACCTGATAAAGAATTTGATTCGCGGCACGTGGATGTCAATTTTAGGTGATAATGACCTTTACCCGTCAACAGCCTTATGTATTTCACGAGAGTCATATTCCTCAACGTAACCTGATATTTCTCAATATCATCCTGCCATGAAATATCCCCCTAAACCATTATCCTGATGATGTCATTTGAGTCTGATAAACAAAGAAACAAACATGACGATGATGTAATCATCACATTTACTTCTCAGGGGCATATTTCCTAAACATGATCCTTCTCACATAACATGATGATGACGTCGTGATGTCATAGTGATATACTGAGCCAATATCTGGATGATGTCATCTTGATATTCTGAGAAAGAGGGATTATAGTTTACCCAGTCATCATCATTTTTTGTAACATCAAACCAACATATTGAAATATCCTCCTGATGTATTAAGCATGACCTAATGGTGTGTTCATCACCCTGATATCCAAATATCATCATGTATTCGAATATCATCCTGTCATGCGAATATCACCCAGCTCTTGTTGCCGCCATTGACATTTAATGCACACAATTGTGGTAGGTAGTTCCCGCTGACCACAAATTGCGATGACACACCTGGCGAGATCCTGAGTTCTCGTGAAAAATCAACAATTAAAATCTAATATGTCAGGGTTTGCCCTAATTTCACCCTAATTACAAAGTTAAAAGGTAAATTCAATTGCCATTTTTACACTTACCTTGCGATAAAACCATTTTTATAGAGTGCTAGCTTTCCAAACCCTCGTACAGGCGATACTTGGACGCACAGAGCTTACAAACAGGAAGAAGTGTGAGATTATCACCTGAATTAAAAGTACTTTTAGATAACCACTGGTATAATCAAAGGGATCTGCATAACCAGGTAAGTAATGAAAACTATCATCCTGTTGCCTCTGTATAATCAGGTATGATGTTGCAGGTGTTAGTTTATGCATCCCATGATAAGTAAATGTTGAATAAGTATAGTATGCAAGATGTTAGTAGAGATAAATCATTATGTGCATGCTTGTGAATATCCATTGTAAGACAAATCCTGTTAATTGCAGATATCCATGGCTGACAAGAGGTTAGCTAAGTGTGAAGCTAAATTTAGCAAGCCTATGTTCGCATATCCTAGAGGAATCCTGTTCAAGTATAGTGCTATAATGGATACACATCAAGGAAGTACTGATTTGGAAGCCTGGTCCACCAAAATGAATGATGAAAAGAATAGAAGCACCCTGCTGGATGCAGTGTTCGTGTCAGGAATGTGGAATGTGGCTAGTTTTCCATACTCCATGGAGTCTCCAGAGCTAGTTATTGACTGTGCACGAAATTACAATCCACAAACAAGGTAGGTGGTGAAACATGGGAGAATATCTGCAGACCTGTCCATCAAGGGTCTTTCCAAGACATTTGGACTGCCATTGGGCAGGAAGGTTAACAACATAGATTTGAAGAAATCTGAAGTTGAATATAGAAACAATAAGAAGAAAGAAAGAAAGAACATGTATCAGTGGAGGGGTAAGAACAGTGCATATCCTGCAGCAGCCAAGCTTCCAGTGCACTTATATAAGTATGATTTTGATGATAAATATCAATATATGATTGCATTGCTTAGCAGGGTGACAGGCTAGCCTGATGCTAGTAGTTTTAAAGACTGGATGTACGGTGTCATCATGATGTGCATATATGCAGATACCAAGCCACTATGGGGCCAATTGATTAGTGATGCTGTACATGAGCAGCTTCTAAGCCTGGGAGGTTCAAATTGTTCCTTTTACATGACATCATACATTGTCTACTCCCGTGCTTACAAAGGCACATTTGATGCATTAACAACAGTTGGAAATATTGGTGGAACCACCAATGATGCTCATATTTGGGATCATTATCCCTAGTTGCAGAGAGTAAATTACCTCCAGGATTACAAATTGGTAAATGATGCATTCTTTATGCATTTGGTGAGGACCATGGAGGAAGATAGGACAAAAAGATTGATCATGGAAGCTCAAGAAGTAATCTACAGGCATGGAGCCTGGTACATCCAATTTGCAACATTTTCTTACATGAGAATTGAGGGCTTTGAAGGAAAACCACTTATGCTGCCAAGATATCCCACTGATGCAATGGTATTAATGGAATTTATAAGGCAAAGCTCCACAATACTAAAGGCATACAAGGATGCTCATAAAATACCACCCATTTTGTTTCCAGTAACCATTGGCTGGTATATGTGCCCAGATTCATAAAATATCAAGAAAGTCATGGTTAGTTTGAATAAAATGCAATTGCACCCATTCCCACTGGTAAGGCCATATGATCCTTATGGGAGGATACAGAAAATAATAAGGAAACCTATTCATCAAGGGCACCTAGAAGACTTCTGGGTGGATTGTTAAGATGAAGCAGAAGCCAGAAGAAGAAGATACCAAAGGTTAACACTGAATCAAATCAAAACCTTTGACTGCATCTCCATTCCTTCACAGTTGAAAAAGGATGATGGCAGGATAATGGCAGATAAGTACAAAGAAAAGAAAATATATAATGATACAATATCTGCGCCTGACCTGACTATACAAGAGGACATATCATTGGACCCTTTCATTTCCAAGATATTATAGCTAACCCAAGCTTGGGTTGATGAACAAATTGATGCATTGAAGAAGGGTGTTGCCATTACTATAGACAATAAAAAGAAGGGACAGGATATTCCCGATGAGGAATATGATGATTTTATAATTGAAAAAAGGAAATCCAAAGGAGGGAGGTTACCTCCACAACAACAGCAAAGCAGAAGACCCCCTAGGGGTAAGAAAATTGATAATGAACCCAAAGGGGTGATTATTGAAAGAGCAGTGTTTCTAGCTGAAGATGCAATAGCAACAGCATCAGGATCAGGATCAGCATCACCACAACAGGTAGATAAATAAAAGGCCAAAAAGATTAAAAAGATGGTTACAGAAACTGCTGAGATCCAAGAAGAGGGTCAATCCTCACAAAAACAAATAGAAGAGGATATCCCCCTGGAGGAAGAGCCTAAGGAAGAGGAAGCCCCTTTATTATTCAAAAGGAAAAGAAAAGCTCCACAGGTGATGGTAGCTACCACACCTAAGAAACCAAGAACCTCCATGAGAGGTGAGATAAAACAATCCCTTATAATGTTGAAAGCGGCAGGTAGTGAAGCTTTCCATAAGGAATTTCAACACAATGTTCCACTTCCTACCATTGTGAAGTTCAAGACTGAACAAGCAGAAGAGCAGATGAAAGAAACCTCACAAATGTTTCAAAGAGGTCATATCTCACTGGATGAAATAGTTAATTTATCTGATGATGAGGTAGTGGAGGATGTAACTTCACAGAAGATGGAAACCCTTGCTGCAAGTACTCACATGACTCCTCATGGGACTCCATTAGTTCAAACAATATTGGAGGAGATGAAGCAAGTGGAATTTGAAAAGGAAAAGAGTCCAGAGAAGATAGCTCAAGAAATGGGGCTAGACACATTAGATAAATAGGTGACAAGTCTTGCAGTAGTGGATTTGACATATAGACAGGATGTAAGTCCTTAACACCCGACAGGAACACCAGATAAAGGAGAACATGTAGAAGAAGTGAAGATGGCAGAACCAGAGGGCCATGCTTCGGAAATAAGCCAACAAAACCAACAGGATACATCAGTTAAGCCCGTTATAATAGAGGTTTAGGAAAAGAAAGCTGATGAGAAAGATGTATTAAAGATCATGCTTCTAAAGTTCAGGAAGTAAGTAATGCAGGTGCAGAACAGATTGTGGTTTCAGAACAAATACCAGCACCTAAGGAAGATTCCACAATATCCACTACTAAGAATATGCCTCAACAAGAGGAAAAGTCAAAAGTGGATGAAGTAATAAAGGAGAAGGATCATGATCATCATATCAACGCATCACAGGATCCTCCACCTCAGGATGATGCTCCTCAGGAAAAGGAAATTTCTCAACAAGAGGATATACCATAGGATTGTTGTCAGTATGAGCATCATGAAGAAGAAACAAGGAAATCATATTCTCCATCACATATGCTGACAGATACCAGAGATCAAGGTGAACATCATGATGATGCTGAGAAACATGATCAGGTACCTTAGTGGTTGGAAAAGGAAGTCAACACAAAAGTTGGTTTTGAGATTCAAGAATTTGATGTATCCACTTTGTTTTTAGAAAATCTAATAAAACCAAAGAGGAAGGCCAGAATGACTTTGGCCATTAAGAGAGATCCACCAACTAGAAGGAGGACTGCATAGATAGCAATTCCTACTGTAGATAAAGAAAAGGGTAAAATTACTCTGGAGGAATTCTAGATTAATACAGTTGACTTAGGATTTGCAAATGAAGACCAGGAGGGTCAGGAAGGTAAGGATATCATTGATTCCTTAACTCAAAGAATTAAGAGAGAGAAAGAGAAGAATAAGCAGCATAAAGAGCACATTGCTGAGCTACATGCATACATAAAAGGGTTAATTAACCCTGATAATACGTTAACTGATCATGCAGTCCCATTGACTGCTATTTCTCAGGATGAAGTAAATAAACTAGATCTCATGAAGCATGAGTCATCTATATTGAGAAAGTGGATGTTGTCCACATTTGATGAAGCGGAGGAAGTGGTAAAAGCTTCTTTAAAGAGATGGAATTCTTTAAGTGTCTCAAGGAGAAAAGTAGACAAATTACAGATGGAGATCGGGAAGAGGTCTTTTCAGCTGGAGAAAATTTTGATCATCTTGGAGGAAATAAGTAGAATTGACCCTCAGGTTCTAGTAGGCAATCAAGTGCTAAATAATAATAATGCACTGTTGGTGGACATACGGTATAAGGATATCAAATTTGAATGTGAGGTACTTAAAAGATGCAACACTAAATTAAGAGATATCAGCATGAAGTTACATGATATGATGACAGATGAAGCTGAAATTTTAGAAGTGCTGGAAGGGAAGGTGGAAGGGAAGATAGACAATCAAGACGAGGAGTTTGCAATCAAAGCTATACATAGTAACTTCCAACAAGTAGCTGATGATCCCTTAAACCATCTAACAGAGGAAACCATGGACAAAATTATGAGGATCAGGGTCAAGATGGAAAATTATCATGAGACATCCAGCAGCAAGAGAAGTAAATTAGAAAATCTCTGAGGCAAATATCAAATGCATAAGCATGCCACCATCAAACCAAAAACTTAGGATGGTGGGGAAATAGAGAGAATAGTACAACTATATGAAAATATAAGGACAATTATGCAGGTCGATATTCAAGAAGACAATCATCATGATAATGAAGATAGCGAAAGCGGCAAAAGTGATGATGATGACAAAGGGCATGATGAAGATGTATCATAAAAGAAATATATGTACCAGATGCAAAAGGAAGCAAACCATTTAGATGGTTGCCAGCTGGCAACTTGTGCCACTTGATAAAGTTGACAAAGTCAAAAGAAATACTCACCTTAGATATTCATAGATAAATCAAGATCGTAGATCTTTTGTAACGGATTCCTCACCTTGTTCTATAAAAGGTGCAGGAATGCCTCATTTCAAATATTTGAAACTTAATTGAAATCTGTCTGCTGAAATATTCAAGGCTCATTTCAAATTTTTTTTGTATACATTTATATCCTTGCATACTTAGTGAATGAGAAGACTTGTTTGATTACAATTCATAGTAAATCTTGAGTAATCAGTGTGTGAATTCTGGATATATGCTATGACTTGCTGCGTCCCTTGGAGTGCATATCTACTTGCATATCTTATTTTCATACAATTCCTTTGAAGTTAGCATCAACTGTATCTAGCTGTGGAATGTCCTGGTGAACATATGGTTTGGTTTTCTTCTCTTCATGACTGTATCTGATGTATATGTGGTTCAATAGCTGAAGGTTCAACATTAATTTGAAGCATTTCTTTCAATTTCTTCAAATTTTAGAGCATTTTACCATCATAATTGCAAATAATTGATAATCTCAAGCAAATAATACAAATATGTGGACATCTCGTAGATAATTGCAAATATTTAGCATATTTGAAGCTAAAGCATGTATAATTGAAAATATCATGCAAAGATTTAAATATTTCTATATCATTTGATCAAACAACAGCATAAAATGACCTCTCTGTGAAGAATCTTTGTAGAAGCAGTGTCATGATGATGAACTCAACGTAAGGCCCCAAAATGGAAATAGCAACGCACATCAACCTCTGAGTAACGTCAGACAGTTAAGACCTAATCACTGGAGACTTGGGATCATGAATTCTCTGAATTCATTGTATCTTTCAAGATGAATAAAGGTTAATGTGTACTTTTATTCTATGCTTGTTTGTGACTAACATCATGACCAACACTATCCCTCCTCCAGCATCCCTAACTCAATTCCAAGAGGGAAAATTATTGGCAGAGGAAACTATTGAAGACATCTCATGTTGGCTCTACAAGGAGAAAGAACTAGTCATCATACCAGTCAAACAATATGGCAATGGCCTAAGAATTGTGAAGAACATGGGCTACAAAGGCAAAGGGGGCCTTGGGAAAAATAATCAAGGTGAAATGGAACCCATTATTGTGAAGAGGAAGCTAGACAAAAAGGGGTTAGGATTTGGTAGGAAGGTACCACGTGCCTTGGACATCAAGAGTATTCTCGACAAGGTAGCACAAACTTCTCTAGCAGATTCGATGTCTAAAGAGGATATCATCGATGACTTCTACCTCCATATGACTGACCTATTCACTAAATCCTTTGTATTTATGCTATCATCTGAATCATTAACATCCACTACTAACACCCATATTGTAACACTTGTCTACCCTGAACTTATCGATTGGGACCAACAAGGGTCTCCCGTTCTAGATGTATTTCAGAATGACGAAGCTATTGCTGACTTCATGGGACTCTAAGATGGTATCCCTCTTGGAAATCACAAAGATGGTTTTATAATGGAACTAGAGAAAACTGCTTATTTTGGTGAGAATGCCAAATCCTCCAGTCGCAAAAGTAAAAATAAAGAAAGATCTCTAGGTGAAAACCACACTGTGGCACCTCCTGATCACAAAACAGTCAAAACAAAGGACGTATCCAAAGGTGAAAACCCAACTGTGCCATCTAAGGATGGAGGATTTGACCTTCCCATACCATCTAAGTATAAAGAGAAATCATCTCTCCTAGTGGAAGATTCTATAGAGATAAATTTGGGCATAGAGCAAAATCCTAGGACCACATTCCTTGCAGCATCACTATCAGAACAAGAGCACAAAAATCTTACCAACTTCTTCTTAAAACAAACCATCAACTTTGTGTGGACCTATGCTAATATGCCATGGTTAGACCCTTCACTAGTAGTTCACTATCTCATGGTTGATCCAAAAGCTAAACCAGTCAAGCAAAAGCTAAGAAAGATGCATCCATAGATCGCTCTCTTGGTGAAAGTTGAAATACAAAAACTATTAGATGTAAAGTTTATCAAGCCTATTGATTATCCAGAATGGGTCTCAAACATTGTACCTGTGGCTAAACCAAATGGGGGCATCTACATGTGTTTTGACTTTAGAAATCTTAACAAAGCATGTCCCAAAGATGACTTTCCATTGCCAAACATTGATCTTATTAGGACTAAAAATTCTATTCACCATTTGTTGCATTTGATTTTCATAAATTACAGAAATTCTTGTGACCAAATCCATTTTATAACCCATGATAAATAATGATCCCATGAATATGGCCTTTGACATGCAAGCATCTCCCTGATCACAATTGAGAAAAAACTTAAAGAGTAATTGATCCTTATCAGAAAGATCTTGTGCATGTCTTTTTGATCAACAAGTCATAGTTCTTTATATAATACATTCTGCATGATCGGGGAGAGATGAATAAAGTTACAATGATCAAAAATCCAAAAGATAATAGGTGTTCATAATCAGGAAGACACTGCATAACATTTCACTGATGAAAAACTCATCAGCAAAAGCAAGCTAGTCAGAGCAAAATTTTCAAATCACACTGAGCTTGTGCATCGTGCCAATGGATACCTTTTCGAGGAGAAACATACATAATTTCACTGATAAGATAGGATAACAATTGTGTCAGAGAGACATGTATGATCAGAGTGGGTTCTTCAGATCTCTCCAACTATGTGGATTACTCCAATAAGGAATACCAGAAAACTTTTTGAGGAAAGTCCCACCGACTTATCCCAACGAACAAAGTGATAGAGGAAACATGTCGGGGAGACTAAGTATATTAGAAAGGCATCTTATTCTCTTAGCGATGATACATGTCAGCCTGATGATAATATGAATGACTATTATTTGTTGAAAAGACACTGGGTGATGCTTAAAAGGGTTTCTAATAGTCCAGATCACCTTGATATCAGGTAAACTTCATGATGTTCTCCCCGAAACATTAGGAATTGAAAAGTAAGATAAAAGGTAGTTGTGCAATATTGGTGAGAGTATTAAGATGTCTTCCTCACTGAATAAGAGAATCAAAGGGACACTTCGTATCAAAAAGACATTCAGTTAGTCTTGGTGATCAGTTATGAACGTATAAACAAAGACAACACCAAATGAAGCACACAGATCGGCCTAAGACTAGAAGAGTTCCACCGATGCAATATCATTGTATTGCTCTGACATTTTGAAATTCAAAAAACCTGTTACATTCATTTCTAGTGGTGGGCATTAATGACTACATGAACAAACCTTATATGAACATCTTTGATTGAAAAGGGATTGAACGGAAAGAAATTTTTAGAAGTTGCAGTGAAGAAAGATGGGAGATTGAACGAAGGTCAAGGAATTCAGTGTGCCCAAAATATACAAGTAAGAATACAAGATATCCCTACAATTGATAGATTGTAATTCAATTCTGCTATCTTGTAGAATAGATAAGATGGAAAGTTCTGTAAAATCAAAAAATAAGAAGCAACAGGGTGAAAGTAGTCAGTCCAAAAATAAGAAGCAGAAAATTGAAACAAGGTGGGAATTGAAAGCAAAAGAATAAAAATTAAATCAAGACCTCATTGATCAATTGCCTGGCTCAGGGCCAAAAGCTAGGAGGTCTGCACAATTGATGGCTGATGTAGAAAAATTAGAAGATAAATGTAAATATATAAGTGATGTGTGGACCCCCATTAGGGGATATGAATTGTTCATGTTTCATTATTGTTGGAGAAATAGATTTGAACCAGTTTGTAACCCTTGGAATTTAAATTTGGGGAAGCTAGTTGTTCCTGATGTCTTTGTGAATATAGACCTTATAAAACTTCTGGCCAACTATTATAACTTGAACCTTAAAGCCATTTGCAACCCGCAAGGAGAACCTTTCATACATGTATCCAAAAATGCACTTTGTGAAGTTTTGAATCTAGATGACACATGTGATAAGCCTATAGTGCATGAGGATTTAAAAAAAGAATACTAGAGAATGGACACTACCTACAAAGGATGGAGATTGCCATTACATAGGCCTAGAGAAGATGGAAACTTAGTACCACTTGAGGATGGTGATGGACCTCCCTTCCATGTTGATTTGTTCGAGCCCTATTTGAAATATACTTACTACTTAGTAGGTCAAGTAATGGGAATAGAGGTCTCTGAATTTATGTCTATAGGGCCAATGGTGGTTGCTACAGACATACAATGTCACAATACAAGACCCTTTGATTATGCTTCATACATATCCAGAGGAATTGACTCAGGGCTAATGACTATCAAGAATGGTTCTCCCACGATGCACTTCAAACATTATTCCTCGCTCATGCACATGATATTGTACTATGGACAAGAGATAGGAAAATGGCTAGAAGAATTAAGAATCACACAGTTGCATAAAGAGGGTCAGCCATTACTGATACAATTGTGGACCTCCATTTGGGACAGTAGATTTGTCAATTCTAATTATGTTCATTTTAAAGAATACTTTGTCAAGACATTGTACATATTTTATTGTCACCCTTGTGATTATTCATTGTCTAATGAGATCAAAAGATTCTTAAGGCCTAAAGATTTTAATGGACCACCAACTGTAAGTCATAATTGGGGTGATTGGTACTACTTTCTTGATTCCATTATAATTAGGGTTTATGGTTTTGAAGGTACACCTTTCCTATTGCCCAAGACTATACTGGACAGAATTGCATATCTGGAGATTATCAGGCAACTGGATTATTCCAATGTCATGAATCTAAGCGCATATGACAAACAGTCATTATGCCTAGTACATTGTGTTTTGGGGATTTTACTATAGTATCAAAAGAAGGATATGACCTTGTTTTAGATAAATTGTCACATTTCAATATGAAGAGTGCTGCACCAAGGAAAGGATTTGATCCTAAGGGCTTTATTGAATTTGCAAGGAAAAAATAGAATTTAAGTGGATATGTTTATATACCATATCCTCATGATGATATCATCAGAAACATGGAAGAAACAGAGGTCGACTTGGCAATTGATAAGTACAATAGAGAAGTTGAACAAAAGATGAGGGAGATACAAGAAATAGAAATGTTATCCTCTGGTAGTGAGGAATCTTCTAAAGAAAATAAACTCTAAAGCCAACTTGATAAGATCCCCAAGTTGAGGATTAAAGAATATCAACCTCCAACTAGAGAACAAGAAGTTGGGGAACAATCTGACACAAATACTAGGGAATTGGTCTATAAGTCTTTTGTTTCAGATGACCATTTCATCTAGTCTCCTGAGTTTAAATCTTTTTTTTATAAACACAAAGGAAAATCAATAAGGGAATCAGTTGCAGATGTCACACCGAGCAATGAAAGATAGTTGTTGAACACATTGAAAATGGATGTGGAAAATGAAATGAAGAACATGACTCCAGAGAAGGGAAGAAAATTATTAGAGGAGTCTGGTGTGATGATCTTTCCTAGTTTGGACTTGAGCTCTACTTTAGTTTTTGACATCTTTTTACACAATAATGATGCCAAACACAAGCTTAGTCCAAAAGGGGTAACAAAGGTATACACTGGGTCAAGGTACAATCCTAATGAGAATTCTCTTATGATCAGGGCCCTATACCACACACATAAGAAGCTTGCAGTTATTGATACAAAGAAAGCATTTGGTCATGTGATGACATTAAAAGTGGGTGAAACTGATCCTGTAGTAACAACTGATATTGGCATAAATGTAGCCAAATTGAACAAGGCATGGATTCAAATGTTGATTAAAGAACGGGATATGTACAAGTTGAATAGAGAAAGGATTCTTAAAGAAAATGATTTACTAAGAGATACAGTTAAGGATACATTCAAAGAATCTACTAAAATGTTGACTCAAGGAGAAAGCTCCCAAGTAAAGGACAAGTGCAAGGAATTACAGATGAACACTCAAGTAATCCTGGCCAGGTTTGATGCACTCTCTACAATATTCCAAAAGAGATACACTAATATGATGATCTAGATAAACAAGTTTTTGGTCACTCACTCTAAGAATCACACTGCCATTCAAGAACATTAAGGATAAATGATAGGCTTCAGGAAAAGCTCCAAGAAATACAAAATAGAAACACTTCTGATACTGAGGCCATTACAAGTGCTGAAGACCTAATCAGGAAGCATAAAGATTATTATGATGAACTTTAGGAAGATGCCAAAGAGTATATCGATGCTTCAAAGAAGGGTGTGCCTACACTGTTCAGTGATAATAAAGATATGAAAAGTAGAATGAATAGATAAAATAATGCCGACCGATACTGCAGGGAGCCTTGGAAGAAACTAAGGATGAAGATCTAGCATTAGGAGAGGCCTGTGGACACTTAGAATAGATGATTACTATGGAGATTGTGGCAAGGAATACTGTGGAATATGTTGATACATACTTGAGTCTGAAGTATTTAGATCATGTTACCCAAGTTCATTTGTGTCTCATTAGAGCTTAATGTTAATATTTTGTGTATTGTTGTTAAAGTTCCAAAAGACACTTACGAAGAGGCACACCCTCTTCAAGATATTGCTATATAAGTCAAACATGTAGTGATTCAAAAGGGAGGAGGGTAAAAAGAAAAAGAAATTATTATTAGTAGATAGTTTTCATCCATTCTCATATTTTAGAAACTTATGCAATTAATATATATATATATTGAAGCAATATAATGGAGCAAACTATTCTTAAATGGTGATCTATTTTCAGTGTTCAACTGTTGTGTTGATTTTCATGCTTATATGTTGTTGTACTGTCTCCAAAGTGGTTCTCTTGAGTTATTCAAGTTTACATAATTTGTCACGACACATTTGTTGTTGGTGTGTGGTTATCTTGATTGGTTTCTAGTTGGAGAGAATTAAACATCCTTTCAAATAATCCATTTTGATTGGTTCCCATCAAGGACTAAAATCCTTTTGAAATTATTATTGTGATTAGTTTCCCTCGAACTGAGAATTGAAAGTCCTTTCATGCGATCACAATAGTTTAGGAGAATATCACTGGGATTATTAAAGAAGAGTACTGTAACTTACAGACCTGCATGTTTGTACAAGGTGCAAACATTCCAAGTGCCCAACAAGTTAGAGTTAAGATACAAAGTAGATCCACCTATCCTACACATCTATCTCCATAATCATCATCCATCCATTGACTCCATCCACCCAATAGATTGTTGGCAAGAGACACTATATGGATTCATGGTTGTTGTCATTGATGGCAACAAAGGTCATCCCACATATCCGCAAGTCATGGTGTGTCTCCACCGGAAGTCAGAATGAAGACTGTTGTGGTTCGGTGAACAAGAACAGAGCATGTGGCAAGGTCCGACAGATTGGTCTGGATCTCTCAGAGGAAGTGTCTTGGTGCAGTGTGGATTTGGGGAAGTCAAAAGGACTACCTTGAGTAGTACATTCCAAGGATTTAGCCTCCGGTGATGGACAAGAAAGAAGATATGAATAGTTGAATATCAGATTCCTGAAAGACAGTGAGAACAGAGGAAGAATTGACTGACAGAGTATCAGACTATTTTCTGGATGTGTTACTGTTGATGGTAAAGGTTGTGAAGGCATGAATCATGTTTGGCTGACATGATTAATGATATCTACAAATATATGCTTGATCCGCATTACTTGATATGCAAGGATTCAGCCGACAGAACAAAGTTTGTGAGAAGATAGACTATTCCGAGTGCTGGCTAGAAAGATAATGAAATCACTAGTGCAGATATAAATAGAGGATGGATTTTGTTGTGAGAAGTGTAGTTAAGTTATGGGGTATGCGAATAAGTGCAGAGCAGAATAGAAGTAATAAGAAAAATCTGGTATGTGAAAGAAAAGCAGAAAAAGAGCAAAGGAAAGATGAAGTGCAGCAGATCAGTATACAGAGCCTAAACCGGAACTGAACTCTAGCATATGTAGATGCTTCCAATCAGTTCAAGTATTGTATAAACATTCTTTTGTAGACAGTGTGTCTCCTTGTAGGCAGTGTGCCTCTTTGTGAGCAGTGTGCTCGGGTAGTGAGCCCTAATTGGCAAGTGCCATTTTGTAATTCCTTATTCTTCTAATAGAGAATAATCTTTGGGTTAATCACCCCGTGGTTTTCTCCCTTAACCGGGTTTCCACGTCAAAAATACTATGTCATTTGTTTCTCATTTCATGGTAATGTTTGTTTGTTTGATTCAATGCTACTCTGATTAATAAGAAAGTTCAAAAGAAGAAATAATTAGGATAACTGATTCACCCCCCCTCTCAATTATCAACAATTGGTATCAGAGCTAAGTTCCTCCGAATAGAGCCTAACGGCTTGAGGAAGATCTAGGAGTTCAAATGGATGCATATGGTTTAAGGGGGCAACTCAAGACTGCCCTTGACGATCTTGAACAGTCAAACTCTGAAGTCAATGAATTAAAGGAAAGACTCAAACAGGCTGATGAATTCATGAGAGAACTAAAAGACCAATTAAGTCTCTCTATGAAAAAGAGAAAGAGCTGCTCCAACAATTGGCAAGACAAAGTGAAGAAAGCAATACAAATGAAGAATTGACTGAGAAAACCAAGTTATGTGAAAAGTTATCAAAAGTAGTCATTATGTTAAGACATGAAATGGAATCAGGAACTATAAAGTTTACTCGAGAGATTGAAGAAAAAAGAAAAGCTAAAGACAATCTAAGACAATCTCTTAAAGAGAAATCAGAAGAATACCACCAGATGGATAGGATTATCAGACATCTTGAATCTGATCTTGAAGATGCCAAAGATAATGAAGAAAAACTTGAGGATCAAATTGTCTCTCTCAAAAGAGATCTTCAAACAGTAAATGAATATAAAGAAAAATTCAAGATAAGTTCTACCCAACTTGAAGTACTTCTTGGAAGTCAAAAGAGGACAGATGACAAGTATGGTTTGGGATATGAGAAAGGAGAAAGCTCCGGATCCGGTCAAAAGAATTTTGGATCAGAAAATCTAAGGAATAAGCTTAGAAGACCTCTGGTAAGACAGCCCAATGCTCAAAGATATCCATCCTTCAATGGATACTGCCACAGCTACAATCACTTTGGTCACAAAGCTAATCAGTGCAAAAATAGAATGAATCAGACTAATTCATCCTTCTCCGGATAGTGCTTTAACTGCAAAAGGTATGGACACAAGTTTCATGAATGCAGAAATAGCAAATAAACAAATCATTCAATGGTAGATGCTTTGCATGTAATAGAATAGGTCATATGGCTAATCAATGCAGATCAAGAGGCTATCAGTCAAATATGCAAAGAAATGTTATTTGTCAAATCTGCAATAGGTCCGGTCATAATGCAAAAGTCTGCAGAAGCAAGAATCAAGACAAAAAAGGTCTGGTGTATAATCAGAATTAAGACAAGGGTAAACAAAAGATGAATGCGGATGAAGTTAGGAATCAGATGAACAAGATTTGGGTAAAGAAAAGTTCAGAGAATGTAGAGGTTGGATCCACACCAGACTCTGGTGCTGATACTCCTTTCAGAAACTAAAAAGTGAGCTCTGGCTCAGGGGGAGACTCATAGAAAATCCTATTCCCCCAGCCAATCAAGTGGTGCTGGATGTGGCACAAGATGCAGAGTAAAGGGTTTGAAGATATAAGTCTTGAGATGATCCAGATAAGATTTCAGAGGTCCGCATGGAGATGTGAAGAAGTTGTGATCGATCAAATAAGACCTATTCCGGGAGATGCTCCGGAATGACAGAGGATTACAAAAAGGATCCGAAGAGATCCAGAAATACATTGTCTTATTCTGCGGATTGGACAGAGTGTTTGGGATGTCCTTGTGATGTGTCATCTTGATTTATTCATGGTTGGAAGATCCGCATGATGTTCATAGATCAGGACTGATCCGGTATTCCAAGTTATCTGAATAAGGCAAACCGGAACAATGTAGGTCGAGCATTTATTGCAAACAGATATTAGGGTTTGCGAAACAATATAAGGGATTTCTCAATAATCACTTGAACATTCCACACCCAAGAAGAAGTGAAAAGCAGAGCTCTGCAACAAAATTTATCAAGTTCACCGAAGATCACTTGCAGAAGTTACTACGTACAGAAATCAATCCAACCACTCCGTATATCCGAAGGTGCATAAGGTATTTTACGTTTTCAATATCTCACTGCAAATCTTTGAAAAATGGCTACTCCGAATATAGTTAAGATCTCTGATAGACCTCGCCCTACATTCAAGAAACATCCATACAAATCTTTGGAAGTAGATCCACTAGGAGCCTTCTCCAGTGTTCCGCATGGTGTATTGCATACGGAGGACATTAGGGTTTACATTCATGTGAATTTTGAAGACTTTGGAGAATCAAAACTAATGGATATCTATCACAAACAGTTGATAGATGACTCCTTTGAGATTAAACCTCAGTACAAAGCCATCCGGGACAAACACTTTGCACAGTGCATCCATTTCCCCTGTTTTGAAGAAGATGAATGGGTCCGGTATGTACTAAGTAGAGTGCATGACAACTTCCTATGGTTGAACAAGCCCTTCAAGATCACCAAAGATGCAATTAGGGCTGTAACTGGTCTGCACTCATCTGGTGGATTACCTATTCTCAAGTCTATCAAAAATTAGATAGTTAGTGATGCAACCAGATCTAAGTTTGACAAGAGAGCTATGACAGTTGAAGACATCACTGAACCGGATGTCAAATTTGCATCTATGATAATTGGTTACAGAATCTATCACTCCAGTAGGGAAAATTCAGTACCAGGAACTGCAATCTACACAGCTTATCAAATGTTAAAGGAGAATGCAGACTATGACTTGTGTGAGCTTCTTGTAAATGAACTTTTTGAAAATCTACAGAAGATCAAGAAGGACAAGAAAAACTCCTTCAAGTATGGCAATTTGATCCTTTGTCTCTTCTTTTATTACATGAATGAGCTTCCCAAATCCAGTGGATGGATATGGCAGAATGACAGACCGGTTGCCATCCAAATCAGAGATTATTTGCATGGACTTGGGGATGCTAAAGAAAGAAAAACAACTCTATGGGGATATTTCAAGAACTTCCAGAGCATGATGCATGCAAGATAAAGAATACCCCAATCCCTTGTTGAAAAGTACAAAGACATAGTATGCTTTATGGTAGAAACAGATCAGTGTCTAATGGAGGCAGTAGAACCAAGAACTGTGTGGATCATGCCCATGGGGTATGAAGTGGATGAACAAATAGTAGAGCTACATGTTCAACACATGCTAAGTTAGCCTAAAGATCCAAAGGCAAAAAGGTTCAGAACATTTGAGGAACTAAGTATAAAAATTCATGTTGAACTCAGAGAACTGGAGATCAAGAGGAAAGTTAGAAAAGAAGTAGAACACATAGCACAAGGCCTTGGAATCTCCATGGAAGCACTTGATGCTCACCAGAAGAAGAAGGAAGGGGATGAGAAAGAGAAGAAGAGGGCAGAAAAGAAAAGTGAAGAAAGTGTTCCGGTTGAAACTTCCACCCGGACTAGATCATCAAAAAGATCTGCACCTCCCACAACCAAAAGCTCAAAACTAGAAGTCCAGGCATCCGGTAAAAGATCTAAGACAAAAGCCACAAGGGCTTATGAAAGCCAAAAGGATGAAGAGGAAACTGAGTCAGATGAGGGAGTAAAAGAAATAAAGAAGCAAAAGAAGAAAGGATCCGGTAAACCCTCCATAGGCCAAGACAAGGAAGAAATGACAAAGGAATTAGTTGAAAAGCCCACCCTGTCTCTAGACAGTGTAGTCAAATCAGTCATTGTGGATGGGAACCTTCAACCAGTGGCTGAATTCTATGATGACTACAATGAGGCAGATCAAAAGATCTTGCAGGAAGCTACAATCAGGTACCTGAACATTTACAATAAAGCTTTTATTGAGATTATCTCTAAAATTCCTGAGTCTAGAGAAGGAATTAGAAATAAGAAAGAACAATGCCATGGCAAAAGACCTTGAGATCAGGGAACAGATAGCTATTCAGCTATATCCTTCAATTGATCACAAAACAATGAACATGGTATTCAAAGACTGCAAGGATGAATTTAGAAGCAAAGCAAGGATGAATCAGCTTATGCTTGGTGAGACTAACAAAGTAGCCAAGGACACTGAAGAGATCCTTCGGAATACATTCAAAAGGTTCAACATTCCTATTGTAGAGGACTTAGGTGCAGAAATAGTTGTGGACTTGGAATCATCTGCTCCGGAAGAAGTGGCCCTTAAATAGAGTAACATCTCTCCTCCAGTTTCCCCTACAGTCTCTAAATCCCAAGAGAAATTATAGGAGAAAGAAGCAACAGTAAAATAAAAAGAGGTTGACAGCACCAAGGATGCAGAGAAAGAGAAGATTCCACTAGAGAAAACCACAACTAAAAGTGGTAAGAATGTGGAAGGAGAAAAGACTCCAAAGGACAAAACTGCAGAAGAAAAGAAACATCTGTCTCCAACAAGAGACACTGCACAAACTGTTCAAAAATTTTTGAGCCAAGAAACAATAGAGATTGATGAACCGGAGCTTCTAAAAGGCCCATTCAACTTTGACTCTCTCTCTCTGGTACAGACGATGAAGATAGCCTCATTTGCAAATGCTAAGGCAAATGAAAAACTCCTAAAGTCTCATATGGAAGACTGTGAGTTGATAGAGGCTACTTCTGGAGTGCTTGAAAAGATTATGCCATCAGTCCAGATAGATCTGACAGCCTCCTCATCCAGTAATCTCAAAACCTTAGTCAGCAGTGTTGATACACATTTTGATTCTCTAGAAAAATCAGCTGAAGAAAAGGTCCGGAAGGAATTTTTGGATAAGAGATTTTTAGAAGTACTAGGATTAATCTCTAATGATAGGAGAAATATGAGTATTGGAATAAAGAGCTTAGAAAATGCTCTTAAGGATGGCAGTGACATCTACAAATTTTGTATCTCTTGGTCAAAGGCAACAGTAGAAATTGATAAGAAAATAAAAGAGGAACAAGACAAACTACAAAGTTTATCTCAAAGTTTTGATCCTCTCTCTTGCTCCATAGTGAATCAAGAATGTCAAACTATTGCAATCACAAATGCAATAAAGAACTTTGAGAAGGAAAGGAAGAATATAACTAACCGGATGGGAGAACTTAGAAGGATTATAATCCCTAAGTTAGAAACTATGCATGAAGCCATCAGTGATGCTCAGACTACCGCCCAAACAAATGATCTGATAGATCTCAAAAGGGAAGAAGCTTTTGCATTTTTGTTAAGTGGTCACATTTCAATTTTGGACAGAATGAAGCAAAGTTGGGCTACAGAACTGGTCCAATTGAAGACATCCTTTGCAGACATTTTTCAGTTTATGTGAGTATGTAAATATGCGGCTATGTATAGTAAATCTTTGAAAATTTTGGTGTGCGGACCCTACCCTTTTCCATTGATGTCAAAGGGGGAGTGAGGAGTAGTGAAAAATAAGGAATCCAACTAAGGGGGAGTTCTGGAAATTGTATATAAAGATAGAGCATCAGCCAAGGGGGAGCATAGTGTAAACACTTAGTCATTTTTCACTAAGTGTTGCCATCAATGCCAAAGGGGGAGATTGTTGGCAAGAGACACTATATGGATTCATGGTTGTTGTCATTGATGGCAACAAAGGCCATCCCACATATCTGCAAGTCATGGTGTGTCTCTACCGGAAGTTAGAATGAAGACTGTTGTGGTCCGGTGAACAAGAACAGAGCCTCTATGTAGTGAGCATCCTTCTTTGGACAATTAGTCCTTAAGGACAGTGAGCCTCTTGTAATTCCATATTGTTACTACATAATATATTGTGAGCTAACACTCACCTTGGTTTTTCCCATTTTGGGTTTTCCACATAAAATCCCAGTGTCTATGTGCTATGTTTTGTGATTGATCATTCTATGTCTAACTTTCTTTAATGTTGTTGAATGGGCAAATGGATTAATGGTTTCATTAGTGAATGGTTTAAGAGAATTCTGATTCACCCCCCTCTCATTATTCTGGGTGTTCAACAATTGGTATCAGAGCCTGGTTCCTTGGAAGAAATCTAACATCTTAAGGAAGATCTTGGAGTTTGAACACATGGCAGGTAAAAGGTATTCTACTCCTAAAGAAAATGGTTCAACTAAAACTATAGAAGAAGAATGCATGGTTTTTAGTGAAGAAGAACTCAAAGCTGCTCTCGAAGATCTTGAAAGGACTGAAGTAGAAAATAGGGATCTAAAAGAAAATATCAAGGAAGTTGATGAGTGCATCAGAAAATTGAGGTAACAAGTCAAGAAGTTCAAAAAAATATATAAGGAAGTTAATGAACAATTGAGATCAGCAAATGAAATCTTGGATGATCTAAAAGGCAATTTAGAGAAATGTGCAAAGCTTGAAAAGGAAGTTGGGAACCTAAAGTTAGATTTGGAGAGAGCAAAGAGCTATGAAGAAAAGTTCAAGATAATTTCTACAAAACTTGATGAGATGGTTGTTAGCTAGAAGAACTTTGATGACAAAGAAGGCTTAGGATTTGAGAAAGGTGAAAGTTCTAAAACTGGTCAAGAAATAAATGCCAAGAACAAGATGGATAAAGGTAAGTAGATCTGGGACCAAAGGAATGGACCTAGAAAACCATCGATCAGGCAACCAAATGCTCAAAGGTACCCATCTTTCAATGGTTATTGTAATTCATGTAATAAGTTTGGTCATAAGGCTACTCAATGTAGGAGTAGAGTGAATCAAAATGTTCCATCATTTTCTGGTTAGTGCTTTACATGAAATAAAGTAGGTCATAAAGCTAATGAATGCAAAAGTCAGATAAGGAATGGTTATAACAGTGGAAGGAATGCTCAAACTTTTATAGGTAACTTCTTTATATGCAAGAGATTTGGCCATAGAGCTAGTGAATGCAGAAGTCGAATAAGAAATGGCTATAACAATGGAAGGATTGCTCAATCTTTCAATGGTAACTGTTTTACATGCAATAAATTTGGACATAAGGCTAACCAATGCAAATCAAGGATGAATGGAAGGAACAATGGTCAGAGAAATGTTGTATGCTTCAATTGCAACAGGCCCAGACATATTTCAAGGTTCTACAAGGCAAGAATATGAAGGATAATCATGTAGAGATGAAGAAACTGGCACAAAAGGTGGATCTAGCAGAAATCAAGGAGATGAACAAGGTGTGGGTTAAGAAGGAAGTTATTGAAGACAAGAACGAGTCTATGCCAGAATCTGGTGTAGACACTTCATCTAGGAAGTGAATTGGGAGCTCTGGCTTAGGAGGAGCTTTAATGGAATATTTTGTTCCCCTAGCTAGAAAAGTGGTCGTAACAGCCAGTACAAGGATATAAGTTGAAAAATAGTGTATTAGAACTTTTGGAAAAAGTTTTGGCACTCAAATCAATGAAGAATAACATAGTGATGAAGATAACTGGTGCTAAATTTGACAAAAGGGTGTTAACTATCAATGGCATTCAGGATCCGGTAGTGAGATTTGCTTCAATGGTGATTGGATACAAGCTCTACTTCTCCAACAGGGAGAACTTTGTTTCTGCAACAACCACCTATGAGATGGTGAAGAAGAACACTATTATGACCTATGTGAGTTGCTCTGGCAACAATTTATGGAGAATCTGAAGAGGACAAAAGATACAAAGTACCCATTCAAATATGGTACTCTTATCATCTACCTATTGTTCTACTTTTTGAGGGAGTTACTAGATATGAATAATATTGTTTGGTTCAATCACTCTCCTGTAGTAGTACAAATTAGAAATCATCTGCAGAGTTTAGGAGATGTTGATGCACAAAATGTTGCTCTATGGCAATATTTTAAGAATTTCTAGAAGAAAATATAGGATAGGGTTAGAATCCCTAGAAAGACAATTGAGAAATATAAAGATGACATTGTTTTTATGGTGACCAAAGATCAATGCCTCATGGAGATAGTGGAACCAAGAATAGTGTGGGTCCCAGCAATGGGATATGAAGTCACAGAGAACATCTTGACTGGTTTGATAGATTTTATGTTAAGCAAACCAAAAGATCCCAAAGAAGAAAGGTTTGGAACTTATGAAGAAAAGTCTCTCAAAGTCCATGTGGAACAAACACAACCAGGATCAAAGAGAAAAGTAAAGAAGTGGGTAGAAGATTATGCTATGAGAAAGGCTACACCAAGGAACAAATAGATCAAGTCAGGGCAAAGGCTCAAGTAGCAAAGGCTACATAAGAGAAAATTGCACAAGAAAAGGCTCCGGTAAAACCTAAAGTAAAGTCTAAGAAAGAAAAGCCTACTTCTTGCACAAAAAGAAGAACGAGAGCCTCCTATGGGAGCTCTGGACCCCTTCCCACTGCTAGTGTTGAGAAAGTACTATCTGAAAAGAAGCCTATAGAGAAAAAGGAGAAAAGAAAGAAGGCAAAGGCCACCAACAAAGTATATGTGAGCCTTGGTGGTGGAGAAGAAGAAGAAGAAACAAAAACTGATGAAGAGATAAGGGCAAAAAGGGCAAAAATAGAGGAAGCCACTACAAGCAAAGAAGTGAAGCCCTCCAAAGAAGGGAAAGACAAGAAGAAGAAAAAGGAAAAGAAAATTGAGATCAAGGAAGAAGAGGCCACAATGACCTTGGAAGCTATAGTTAGTGAAATGGTTGAGCATGGAAACTTGAAGCCAATTATTGATACATATGATGAATTCTCAGATGCTGACAAGGCAACAATTGAAGCAGCTGTGGTAAGACTTTTGGACATGTTCAATAAGGCATTTATTGAAGTTTTAGGTGATTTGCCAGATAGTTTAGTTAGCATCATGACAACAAGAAAAAAAGGGGCCATGGCCAAAGATGTTGAGTTAAAGGAATATGTTCTAATGAAACTATGTCCAAGTATCACTAGTGAAGAAAAAGTCAAAGTCACTAAGAAACTCAATGAAGAATTTAGAACCAAAAGGAGAGTCAATACTCTAATGTTTGGAGATATTGAGAAGCTAGTAAAAGAAACCAAGGAGAAAACCCTGAATGTACTTCATGAACTTCACATTCCATTTGTGACTGACACAGTTGAAGAGGAACAAAATGTTGATGCTGACAATTCCAATACAGTTCTGAAAGTGAATGTTGAATAGAGTATGAATCAAAATGAAATAACTTCTCCAATAAATATAGAAAAGGATGAAGAATTAAAAGATCCTATGGGAGAGAAGAACACTGAGGAAGTAGAAACTACCCTTGAAGAAAAAGCCTCTGAAGAACAAGGTGAGCAAAGAGAAGAAGCTAATGTACAAATGACTGATAATTCTCCTCCAAAAATAGAAGGAAATGAACAAGAGGCCATTCAAGAAGACCCTCCAGAGAGATATGATGTTGAAGTGTCTCATGATGAAGACAAAAGAGACACTACTAAACAAGATTCAGTTGACTCTTTAAGAGAATTTTGGGAGAAACAAAAGGCAACTCATATTTGGCTACACATGAGTTATTACAAGGACCGATAAACTTGGCTACAATGTCCCCACTACAAAAATTGAGGCTAGGGACAATTTTTCAAGCCATGGCATAAGAAGAGATTTTGAAATCTCATATGGAATATAGTGAGTTGATCAGAGATACAACAGCAATTTTTGAAAAGATTATGCCTAGAATAAAGAAAGATACATCCTTGGCTCCTACTGCATAATTGAAGAAGCTTATGAAGTCACTCAATTCTCATTTTGAATCCCTTGAGCAAGCTATTGAGAAGAAGGTAAGGGCCGAGATTGATAGTAAAAGGTTAGTTGAGCTCAAAGGTAACTACTATCAAGATAAAATTTTGTTAGATAAGAGTATAGAATATGCACAGACGGCCATCAAAGAAGCTAGTGAAATCTATCAATTTTTGGCTTGAGATAACAAAGGAGATAAAAGAAAAATAGATGGATGGGAACCCCAACTGATAAAGATCTCCAAAACTTATGATTCGATGAAAGATGCTATTGGGAATCAAAGGGCTACAATTGAAACCATTCATTTTGACATATATAAGTTGCAGACCCAGAAGGAGGTCATCAAACATAGAATGATCCAACTCTGAGAGATAGTGAGCTTCAAGATTGCATCCATGACTAGGCTAGTAGCAGCAACAGATAAGACAAGGTAAATCACTAAGGCCCCTACTACTGTGAAGAAGGCAGAAGATTTGGTGTCCCAGGTTAATGGGCATATATTAGTTCTAAACGATGCTAAGGTCAGATGGAATGAAGATGTGGTGCAACTAAAGAAACTCTATCGAGATATTCTCCATGCAATTCAGTAAGGTATCTGATTTCACTTGTATATATGCGGATGGTAAAAATAGTTTTGAGTTTTGGTCACTTGTACATATTTTTTGTATCATACACCTTTGCCATTGATGTTAAAGGGGGAGAATGAAGCATGTGAAAAACATAGACAAGTGAAAAATAAATAAGGAGAGAACCATGAAGTTAGGGAGAGTAGTGTATAAAGAGTAAGGGGGAGCTATATGATGTTTTTTCACATCATGTGTTGCCATCAATACCAAAGGGGGAGATTGTTGGCAACTTGGCTGAGCATGATGTTTGATAGTGTTGTCATTGATGGAAATAAGAAAAGGAACAAGGTTCGAACAATGATTTAGGCCCAAAAAAATAGACTTAAGCATTTTGGCTAAGTGTTGGCAATGTACAGAGATAGTAACAAAGAGAGTATTTTGATTAGAGTTGGTCCACAGTTGAAGATCTAGTCTTGTAGTTTTGGTAAGATGTCTATAGTCCTTAGATGATCTTAAATCCAAAGTTTTAGCTTTTGGTCATCTCTGAAAGTGTACCTTCAAGTAGCCTAAGTCTGGCATGACAAAATATAGTACTGAACAGAGTAGAACACCTAAGTATTTTGGTCTACATTCCTCCGGTAATAGATATTTTCTTATGTAGTTTTGAGGTGTCATAAACACTTGTCTAAAGGTGTCAAATCTAAAGTTTTAGATCTTGGAGTCCACCGGAAAGATAGTTATGAGCTACTGAGTATCACTATAAGGTTTGGCAGTGTTTAATTGAGACAAAGCATGTGTTCTAATGGTCTACATTTTTCTGCAAGTTGATATTATGTTATGTGGTTTTCTAGAGTTATGTTATAAGATGTCTAAAGGGTCTTGGATATGAATTTAAGCAAGTCTGGTGGTCCACATTGAAAGTTGTAATCTGACAGAAGGACTAAACTAATGATAATCAAAGTTTAAGGCTAACCTGATAGTTTGATCTGAGTGTGGTAAAATCTATTGATTAGATTCATGTTCTAAGTGGTTATACAGTTTGGGCTGCATGTGAAAATTTGTTTCAAGTGTTGAATTGGTTCAAGAATTACTTTGGTGAAAAGGATTAGGTTGACAAGCTACACAAGGCATAACTACACACTTCATTTCTGTATGTCGACCTAATTTGAGGATTGTAAATGTTGCAGATATATATATGAGATTCATTTAGATGTTTGGTGGGTGTGTGTTGTGAATGTGAATAAGTGTGAATATGAATGTGTATATGTCTGACATGCAAAGTCTTATGATTGTATAAAGGTGACAAGTGTAGAAGAAGAGAGATCATATATAAGCAGAGTAGTGTGACAGAGCAGAACAGGATGAAGAGTTTTGAATCAATTTTTTTAGCTTCATTGGAACTATATCCATGCATTTGTAGATGCAATCTTAGCAGTTCATTTTTTTTGGAGTACTTGATAATGCTGAGAGGGGGGTGAATCAGTGTTGTAGAAAAAAACCAATTTAAACACTGTTATTGCAGACTTTAACAACTGACGCAAATGATGATTTGGGTACTATTAATGCAAGTAGTAGAGCATTAAAGAGATAAACAATCAAGTACAATGAGTAAATGAAACAAGAAACAAATGACACCATAAGACAAAGATTTCAAGAGTGGAAAACCCTCTTGGGGTAGAAAAAACACTCAGTAAAATGCCTCACTGGCTTATTTAAGAATCTTGCCTCACTGGCTATAGAAAAATGTCTCACTGACTTTTTATCACTACCTCACTAGCTTGTTTTCATGATTGCCTCACTGGAATATTTCAATCAAATACAATGAATAATATAAATCAATACATAGGGTTACTTTGTTCCTATACAATCCAATCCTTGACTGTCTCATTATTTGAGACTCAAGAATCAACAATACAACAGCTCAAGAATATTCTTTCAACACACTGATATAACCTTAATGATAGTGCAATTTACACAAATCATCAAACTCGCATCAGATGTTTACATTATATCCTTTTTATACAATTTCACAAATCCTTCTTTCTCTCATGAAATAGTTTGTGTCTACAACTGAACCTCTTCAACTACCTAAGACATTTTTTAACTGCATAAGTAACTATCAAAGGAATATAGTTGAATAGACCCATGTAGAAGTTTATACAATGCCTTTGAAAATAATAAATCTTTAATCACAGTTTAAATCTTTTAATAATAATAAACCTTTAACCACAGTGAAAATCTTCAAACTGTCCATTATAACTGTTGCACCAAACTTTCTTTTTGACAGCAGTCAACAATATCTAATAAAAAATAGTTCATATAATTTCCCAAACTGTTTAAAGAAATAAGAGATGCCTTTTTCAAACTGAAGAATTAATCAAAACTACCTTCAAGAATTATTTGTATGAAACCCTAGTACCAAGTCACGAGGATCAAACTCTAACCAAGATAGAATATCTTGCAAATCTTAACCACAATCTTCATGGTTCACAACAGGGGTTTAGGGTAGTTTTATAAAACTGTTTTCAACATTCAAGCAAGAAACGCTACTGATAAATCATAAGAGTGACTCCTTTAAACCCTAACCATAGGTTTATAAAAAAATTGTAAACACTTTGCCATAGTTTATAAACTATGTTGATGTTCACCCAACTCCTTTAACAACAAAAATTTATCAGTGAAAAACTCAGATATAGTTCAAGACTAGTATAAACCATCACAAATAATAGTATTCCTTTTTCAACCTTTTTCAAAAACTAGAGAATAACCATTTTTATTCGATCAAAAATCGCACATGATAAAAACAGAGAAGGATATCACCTATAATTGTCAAGAGAACTAAAAACTTTGCTATTTCTATGTGCTCAAAAAGAATAATTATCCAGCTTCACCTTTGACTCTTGAGCATTGTCATATCACCAAAATCCCCATCAAGATATAGAATCTCAAGAAAACCTTGCTTAATGATAAAACCCTAAGTCGAGTGCATCATATCTTGAAGTTTTGACTTTGCATAGTGAAAATGCAATCAAACTTTTTGTCATGTATACCTTATTTACCGACTGTTCCTGTTTACCCTAAAAGAGCCAGTCACAATTAAACATTAACATCAACTTTTGACCTGTCAAATATGCCCCCGACACCTACTAGGTAGGTTGCCACTTAAATATCGACAATGCTATTATGCTTATCAATAGTCTTCAAAACCATATCAAATAAATGACTTTTAACAAATAATGATACTCAATATAATGCCCCCTTGGTGATAATAATCACATCAAAAGATGACATGTTAAATGAAGACCTTGGCTTTGTATTTGCATCTTGCTTAAATAATAAATGAAACATCATAGCAATAATGACCTTTAGATTGCATATTGAACCAACTCATACATCTACCAACATTACAAACCAAATACCAACTAAGTGTATGAAAACAATGATGCACCTGTAGAGCATAGAAAGTGCCACAACCAACATGGCATAGAAAGTGCTACAATAAAATACAGCTCACTAAAACCAATACAATTGTAGAGCACACCATATATCATAGCCATGTGAATGTGACATCAAGGATCATAGCATTTGAATATAACATGATACCATATGATGCTATAATACCATATGAATGCCAACTGTTATATGTCAAGAATCATGAGAGTATGAATACCATATGTCTGCCAACTGTCATATGCTAAGAACCATGAGAGTATGTGATTGACATCAAGGACAACAACTGAGAGGAGGACAACAGTTTTGGTAGTGAGCCATCCTTCTTTTCTTTACTAATGGTAGTGAGCCTATTGTTGGAATACTACAAACCACTAAGAGGGGGTTGTTGATCATGATGTTAGTCATAAACAAACATACAATAAAAATTGCTCAACAACCTTTACTCATCTTGAAAGATACGATGAATTCAGAGAACTCATGATCCCAAATCTCCATGGATTATGTCTTAATCAGTTGACGTTACTCAGTGGTTGATGTGAGTGTTGTTTTCCATTTAGGGGCCTTACGTTTGATCATCAGCAGGATTTGGTAAGATGCTACAAAGAAATGTTATTTCATAGTATATTTCTCCAGATGATGTATTTATACTTAAATCTTTGCATGATATTTATCAATTTGGCATGCTTTAACTCAAATATGCTACTAATTTTCAATTATCTTTGAGATATCTGTATATTTCTTACTATTTACTTCTGATTGTCAATTATTGCAATTGTGATGGTGAATTACTCTGATTTTAAAAGAAACTGAAAAGAATACTTCAAATAATGATGAACCTTCAGTTATTGAACTACATACACATCAGATACAGTCATGAAGAGAAGAAATCAAACCATATGTTCACCAGGACATTCCACAGCTAGATACAGTTGATGCTAACTTCAAAGGAAAGGAATGAAGATAGCACATGCAAGATGATATGCACTCCAAGGGATGCAGCAAATCAAAGCATGTATCAAGAATTCATACACTGATTACTCAAGATTTATGATCGATTGTAATCAAAACAGTCTTCTCATTCATTAAGTATGCAAGAACATATATGTCTACAACAACTTTGAAATGAGCCCTGAATATTTCTGCAAATAGATTTCAATTAATTTTCCAATATTCAAAATAAAGCATCCTTGGACCATTTATAGAACAAGGTGAGGGAGCGGTTACACATGATCCACGATCAAGATTAATCTATTAAGATCTACAGTGGATATTCATTCTTGACTTAGTCAACATTTCATGTGGCACAGGTTGCCAGCTGGCAACCATCTGAATTACTTGTTTTCTCTAAATGCGGATGCTTATGCCTTCTTTTGTATCACATCTTCATCTACCCTTCATCAGGAGAATCAAGATCATCACTTCTCGTACCTTCATCATCATGATGAACATTACTTTGCATATGGGCCTGCATGATTATCCTGACATTTTCATATGCTCCCACCACTCACTCAACTGCTCCATCATCCGGAGTTTTTGTTTTAACAATGGCATGCTTGTGGGCTTGATATTTATCTCGAAGAGCCTCCAATTTACTCCTCCTACTGCTGGATGTTTCATTGTAATTTTCCACCCTGACCTTGATCCTCATGATCTTATCCATGGCTTCTTTTGTTAGGTGGATAAGAGGGTTATCAACTATAGGTTGAAAGTTATTATGCAGAGCCTTTACTACAAAATCTTCATCTTGATTCTAAATCTTTCCTTCTATCTTCCTCTCTAAGGCTTCCAGTATCTCTACTTCAAATGGCATCATGTCATGCAGCTTCATGCTGATGTCTCTTAACTTGTTGCTACATCTTTTTAGTACATCATTTTCAAATCTGATATCTTTATACCAAATATCCATCAGTATGGCGGTATTATTATCCAGCACCTGTTTGTTTATTAGAACCTGAGGATTAATCCTCTTAATTTCATCCAGAGCACTTAAGGCTTTCTCTAATTGGAATGACCTTCTTCCAACCTCCATTTGCAATTTATCAACCTTCTTTCTGGAGATACTTAGAGAATTCCACCTCTGTAAAGAGGCTTTCACTATTTCTTCAGCTCCAGTGAGTGCGGATACCATCCACTTTCTCATTATTACTGACTCATGCTTCATAAGGTCCAACTTATTGACCTCTTCCTGAGAAATTGCAGTCAATGGGACTGCTTCTGCATTTGAAGTATCATCAGGGTTAATTAACCCTTTTATGTAGGCATGCAACTGAGCAATGTGCTCTTTATGCTGCTTATTTTTCTCTTTTTCCTTCTTTACCCTTTGGGTCAAAGAATCAATTATATCTTTTCCCTCTTGACCTTCCTGGTCTTCATTGGCAAATCCTAAATCAATAGTAGTAATCTGGAATTCTTCCAGTGTAATCTTGCCTTTCTCCTTCTCTATTGTGGGAAGTGCTATCTGAGCGGTCCTCCTGCCCATAGCAGGATCTCTTCTTATGGCCAAGGTTAACTTGGCCTTCCTCCTTGGCTTCATGAGGGTCTCTAAAAATAGGGTTGATACATCAAACTCTTGAATCTCCAAACTTGACTTTGTATCTATTTCTTTCTCCAGCCATGAAGGAACTTGGTCTCTAGATCCTTGGCATCCACCATCATCATGTTGATCACCTTGATCTCCAGTAACTACATCTATTCTTGATGGGGATGGTGACTTCCTTATTTCTTCCTCATGATGATCTTCATGAGGGTGATCCTGGGGTATTTCCTCCTGTTGAGGAATTTCCTCTTCTGGTGGAGGATCTTGTGATGCATCCACATGATGATCTTGTAATTGGTCTTGTACTTCACCATTTTTTGTTTCATCTCCTTTAGGAATTTCCTCATTATGAGGCACATTTGTATCCGTAGATGTAGTGTTATCTGTCTTAGGTGCTTCTACTTGATTTTGGATCACATTCTGATCTGCACCTGTAGTATCTATCTCTTGAGTCTTTAGGTCATCCTGACCTGATGTATCCTTTTCATCAAAGGCTTCTTGAGTCCAGGGTACTTCTTCGCTTTGTATGACCTTTTCATTTCCACCCTTTTCTTGGACTTCAACTATTTTGGGCTCATTAGATATATCTTGTTGTTGTTGGCCCATATCTGCAATGTGTCCTTCTATTTCTATCAACTTAATTTCTTCAACATTTTCTGTTCTTTCAATGTACCCACTAGATTTTTAGGATGTGCTACATCCTCCCTCTATGTTAAATCTATCACTTCGGGGCTAGTCACCTAATCCACTAGTTTATCAAGCCCTATTTGTTGTGCAATCCTTTCTGGGCTATTCTCCTTTTCCTGCTCCACTTTCTTCAGTCCTTCTAACATAGCCGCCTGTACTGAGGGAGTTCCTTGTGGAGTTATGTGGGTGTTAGCAGCAAGGGTTTCCATTTATTGAGAGGTTACATCCTTTACTACCTCATCATCAGATAAGTCAATTGTCTCCTCCAGTGAGACAAGACCACTTTGAATTGACCTAGAGGCTTCTTTCATTTGTTCTTCAGCTTGTTCAGTCTTAAACTGAAAATTGTGTTGCAGTTCCTTTTTGAATACTTCTCCACTAGCTCCTCTCAATACTATGGGGTCATGTTTTATTTCACCTCTCATTGATGTTCTTGGTTTCTTAGGTGTGGATGCCATCACCTGAGGTGCTTTTCTTTTTCTAATGAGGGGCATTGAATCTTCCTCTTCAGGTTCCTCATCAAGAAGAACATCCTTTTCCTTTTGTTTTTGTGAAGCTTGACCCTCCTCATATGTTTCAATAGTTTCAATAGCTGACCTCTAGATCTTTTTAGCCTTTTGTGTATCTATAGGAGGTGGTGCTGATGAGGCTGATGCCTGCCCCGATGCAAGTGCATCTTCAGCTGTTATAATCATTCTTTCAACTATTACCCCTTTAGGTTCATTATCAGTTTTCTTACCTCTGGGGGGGCTCTTGCTTTTTTATTGAGGCGACATTCTTTCTCCTTTAGATTTCCTCTTTTCAATCAGAAAGTCATCATATTCATTGTCAAGAAGATCCTGCCTCTTCTTCTTATTATCAACTGTAAGGGCTACACCCTTCTTCTTTAGTGCATTTATTTGTTCATTTACACAAGATTGGGTTAACTGTAGCATCCTACCTATAAATTGATCTAATGAGATATCTTCAGGCTATGTAAGATTAGGTGCTGAGATTGTGTCATTGTATATCTTCTTTTCCTCATATTCATCAACTATGATTTTGCCATCATCCCTCTTTAACTGAGCAGGCACTGGAATACAATCAAAAGTTTTGATCTGGTTGAGAGTTAGCCTTTGGTATTTTCTTCTTCTAGCCTCAGCTTCATCCTCACAATTTGTCCAAAAATCCTCCAAGTGCTTTTGATGGATGGGCTTCCCCATGATTTTTTGCATCCTCCCATATGGGTCATATGATCTTACCAAGGGGTAAGGCTATAACCTCATCATGTCTAGGCCAGTTATGGCCTTCTTAATGTTATCAGAATCCTGGCATATATACCAACCTATTGTCACTGGAAACAATACAAGTGGAATCTTATTATTTGCTTTGTAAGCATCCAGTATTGTGGATATCTATCTCATGAATTCCATCAGGACAACTACATCAGTGGGATATCTTCAGAGCATGAGGGGTTGTCCTACAAAGCCCTCTATTATGATATAAGAGAATGTGGTATATTGTATAAACTAGGCACCATGCCTGTATATGACTTCTTGAGCTTCCATGCTCAGTCTTTTAGTCCTATCTCCTTCCATTGTCCTGACCAGATGCATAGAGAATGCATCATTCAGTAATTTGTAATCTAGATGATAATTTTGTCTTTGTAGTTGGGGATAATGATCCCAAATGTGAGCATCATTTGTAGTGCCACCAATCTTTCTTTCTGTTGCAAGTGCACTGAATGTACCTTTGTATGCACATGAGTATACCACATATGAAGTCATATGAAATGAACATTCTAGGCCTCCTAGGTTCACGAGCTACTCATTTAAGGCATCACTTATCATTTTGGCTCATAATGGCTTGTTGTCTGTATACAGACACATCAGGATAACCCCATACATCCAATCTTTGAAACTCCCGGCATCAGGCTGGCCTGTCACTCTACTAAGTAGGGCTATCATATATTGGTATTCATCATCAAAGTCAAACTTGTACATATGCACTGGTAGTTTGGCAGCAGCAGTATAAGGACTACTCTTTGCCCTCCATTGATACATTCTCTTCCTAGAGGCTTTTTTATTGTTTATATATTCAATTTCTAGCTTCTTCAGATCCATGCTGACAACCATCTTTCCCAATGGTAAATTGAAAGTGGCTGCAATCCCCCTGATGGACAAATCTGCATACACTCAACCATGCTTTTCCACCTTCCTTGTTTGTGGATTGTAGTTTCTGGCACATTCAATAATTAATTCTGGAGTCCCCATTGAATAGGGAAATCCAGCTGCGTTCCACATCCCTGACATGAAAATGGTGTCCAACAGGGTATTATTCTTGTCATCATGCATTCTAGATGACCAAGCAACCAAATCAGTGCTTCCCTGGTGTGTATCTGTGATAGCGCCATATTTGAACCGTATACCTTCACGCTGAGCGAACATTGGTTTAAGAAATTCAACATCAGATTTGCTCAACCTCCTGTCTGCCATGGTTTCCTACAATAAATAGGACCAATCTTACCATACAATACTTCACGTACATGTGTACAACATTATATCTTCACAACATGATGCACATTATATTAATTAATTATTACTTCATCATGATATGCATAACATATATCTTCAAACCAGCAAAAGCATACTACCCGGACATGCAGAAAATGACAGGAGGAGGGTTTTAATTACTTACTTGATAGCATTTAACTCCTTGATTATACTGATGATTATAAAAGAGATCCAGATACTAGTGATAATTGCGTGTCCTATTCTGCTGCAAGCTATGTGTGTCCACAGGTAGGTTGTATGAGGGTTTGAAAGCTCTGTGCTTTGTAAGAACTAGTTTTATTATGAGGTAAGTGTAAAAATGACGGTGTAAATTCACTTTATCCTCCTTATTAGGGCAATTTTAGGGCAACACATGGTTTATTCAATCTTGACCATTGATCTCCTGTCATTAATTAATGGATGCTGGCAAGTGTCTGGATCATGTTCGTAATCGGTAGAAATCCACCTACTGCATTTATGGCATTTAATGTTGCATGGCAAGAGGAGTGGGGTGATCTTCGGAAGATCGGGTGATATTCAGAATATCGGGTGATATTCAGAATATGACCCCGCAGTGTAATATGACCCTCTGCCTTTGGCGGGAAACTTATGTCAATAGATCAGGTCATGTTGAGAATATCTGGTGATATTCAAAATATCAGGGGATGTTCTAAATGTCTGGTGATGTTTATAATATCACCCCCTAAAACTAAAGTGACCTTTCCTCAGAATATCAGGATGACATCATCAGGATAATGACTTAGTTTATCGTTGTCGCACTATGACATCATCGTCATGTTATGTAGAAAGGGTCACTATTGGAAATATACCTCCACGAGGTAAAAAGGATGATGCTGTCATCATCATGGCAATTTTCTTATCTCATTGGGATTATATGATGTCATCATGATATTGGCCTTAGGGTGATATTTTGCGACAGGGTGATATTCATGAGATAGGGTGATATTTGGAATATCAGGTGATATTTAGAATATGACCCCCGCAAAATATATGATGTTGTTTGACGGGTAAATGCTTCTATCACCTAAAATTGACGTCCAGATTTCCCGATAAATGATTTATCAGGTGATAAAATTGGATCGAGGTGATCTTTCATAAGATGACTAATGTTAAGAAATATGACCCCCCCTTGGAATACCAGGTTTGACCAGGACTTTGACTCACCATAACTCTCATTCCCTAAGGAATATTAGGGTGATCCAAAAGGCAAACCTGCATGAAATTTTGTACTCTATCCAACCATGAGGTTATTGACATGAAATATGAACATTGAAAAAATTGACGTCATCATGATGACTTACCCAGTCCCCTTATGCAGGATCATCTGCATGACTTACTTTTACCAAACCGCCAGCAAGCAGAAAACACAAGCCAAGCCAAGCAAAAAAGTTGGGTCCCTATTTTGTAAGTTGTTGTATACATATATGTTCTTGCATACTTAATGAATGAGAAGCTTGTTTTGATTACAATCCACCATAAATCTTGAGTAATCAGTGTATGAATTCTTGATACATGCTTTAATTTGCTGCATCCCTTGGAGTGCATATTAGCTTGCATGTGTTGTCTTCATTCCTTTCCTTTCAAGTTAGCATCAACTGTATCTAGCTGTGGAGTGTCCTGGTGAACATATGATTTGATTTCTTCTCTTCATGACTGTATCTGATGTGTATGTAGTTCAATAACTGAAGGTTCATCATTATTTGAAGTATTCTTTTCAGTTTCTTTTAAATTCAGAGTAATTCACCATCACAATTGCAATAATTGATAATCAGAAGTAAATAGTAAGAAATATGCAGATATCTCGAATATAATTGAAAATTAGTAGCATATTTGAGTTAAAGCATGTCAAATTGATAAATATCATGCAAAGATTTAATTATAAATACATCATCTAGAGAAATATACTGTGAAATAACGTTTCTTTGTAGCATCTTACCAGATCCTACTGATGATCAAACGTAAGGCTTAGTGAACATACGGACCCAACTTTTTTGCTTGGCTTGGCTTGTGTTTTTTGCTTCCTGGTGGTTGGATTGTGAGGATGAAGCTGAGGCTAGAAGAAGAAAATACCAAAGGCCTTCTCTCAACCAGATTAGAACTTTTGATTGTATTCCAGTACCTACTCAGTTAAAGAGGGATGATGGCAAAATCATAGCTGATGAATATGAGGAAAAGAAGATATACAATGACACAATCTCAGCACCTAATCTTACACAGCCTGAAGATATCTCATTAGATCAATTTACAGGCAGGATGCTGCAGTTAACCCAATCTTGGGCAAATGAACAAATAAATGCACTAAAGAAGAAGGGTGTAGCCCTTACAGTTGACAATAAGAAGAAGAGGCAAGAGCTTCCTAACAATGAATATGATGACTTTCTGATTGAAAAGAGGAAATCTAAAGGAGAAAGAATGTCGCCTCAAGAACAAAGCAAGAGACCCCCCAAAGGTAAGAAAATTGATAATGAACCTAAAGGGGTAATAGTTGAAAGAATGATTATAACAGCTAAAGATGCACTCACATCAGGACAGGCATCAGACTCATCAGCACTGCCTCCTATAGATGCACAAAAGGCTAAAAAGATCTAGAGGCTGGCTGTTGAAACTATTGAAACATATGAGGAGGGTCAAGCTTCACAAAAGCAAAAGGAAAAGGATGTTCTTCTTGATGAGGAACTTGAAGAGGAAGATTCAATGCCCCTCATTAGAAAAATAAAAGCACCTCAGGTGATGGCATCCACACCTAAGAAACCAAGAACATCAATGAGAGGTGAAATAAAACATGACCCCATAGTATTAAGGGGAGCTGGTGGAGAAGTATTCAGAAAGGAACTGCAACACAATATGCCACTTCCCACCATTGTTCAATTTAAGACTAAACAAGCTAAAGAACAAATGAAAGAAGCCTCTAGGCCAATTCAAAGTGGTCTTGTCTCGCTGGAGGAGACAGTTGACTTATCTGATGATGAGGTAGTAAAGGATGCAACCTCTCAACAAATGGAAACCCTTGTTGCTAACACCCGCATAACTCCACAAGGAACTCCCTCAGTATAGGTGGCTGGAGAACAGCCCAGAAAGGATTGCACAACAAATAGGGCTTGATAAACTAGTGGATCAGGTGACTGGCCCCGAAGTGATAGATTTAACATACAGGGAGGATGTAGCACATCCTGAAAATCCAGTGGGTACATCTGAAAGAATAGAAAATGTTGAAGAAATTAAGTTGACAGAAATAGAAGGACACATTAAAGATATGGGCCAACAACAACAAGATATATCTAATGAGCCCAAAATATTTGAAGTCCAAGAAAAGGGTGGAAATGAAAAGGTCATACAAAGTGAAGAAGTACCCCAGACTCAAGAAGCCTTTGATGAAAAGGATACATCAGGTCAGGATGACCTAAAGACTCAAGAGATAGATACTATAGGTGCAGATCAAAATGTGATCCAAAATCAGGTAGAAGCACCTAAGACAGATAACACTACATCTATGGATACAAATGTACCTCATAATGAGGAAATTCCTAAAGGAGATGAAAAAAAAAATGGTGAAGTACAAGACCAATTACAAGATCATCATGTGGATGCATCGAAAGATCCTCCACCACAAGAAGAAATTCCTCAACAGGAGGAAATACCCTAGGATCACCCTCATGAAGAGCATCATGAGGAAGAAATAAGGAAGTCACCATCCCCATCAAGAACAGATGTAGTTACTGGAGATCAAGGTGATCAGCATGATGATGATGGACGCCAAGGATCTGGAGACCAAGTTCCTTCATGGCTGGAGAAAGAAATAGATACAGAGTCAAGTTTAGAGATTCAAGAGTCTGATGTATCAACCCTATTTTCAGAGACCCTCATGAAGCCAAGGAGGAAGGCCAGGTTAACCTCGGCCATAAGAAGAGATCCTGCTATGGGCAGGAGGACCGTTCAGATAACACTTCCCACAGTAGAGAAGGAGAAAGACAAGATTACACTGGAAGAATTCTAGATTACTACTGTTGATTTAGGATTTGCCAATGAAGACTAGGAAGGTCAAGAGGGAAAAGATATAATTGATTCTTTGACCCAAAGGGTAAAGAAGGAAAAAGAGAAAAATAAGCAGCATAAAGAGCACATTGCTCAGCTGCATGCCTACATAAAAGGGTTAATTAACCCTGATGATACTTCAAATGCAGAAGCAGTCCCATTGACTACAATTTCTCAGGAAGAGGTCAATAAGCTGGACCTTATGAAGCACGAGTCAATAATAATGAGAAAGTGGATGGTATCTACACTCACTAGAGCTGAAGAAATAGTGAAAGCCTCTTTATAGAGGTGGAATTCTCTAAGTATCTCCAGAAAGAAGGTTGATAAATTGCAAATGGAGGCCAGAAGAAGGTCATTCCAATTAGAGAAAGCCTTGAGTGCTCTGGATGAAATGAAGAGGATTAATCCTCAGGTTCTAATAAACAAATAGGTGCTGGGTAATAATATAGCCATACTGATGGATATCTAGTATAAAGATATCAGATTTGAAAATGATGTATTAAAAAGATGCAGTAGCAAGTTAAGAGACATCAGCATGAAGCTACATGACATGATGTCATTTGAAGCAGAGATATAGGAAGCCTTAGAGGGGAAGATAGAAGGAAAGATTGAGAATCAAGATGAAGATTTTGTAGTAAAGGCTCTGCATAATAACTTTCAGCCTATAGCCAATAACCCTCTTATCCACGTGACAGAAGAAGCCATGGACAAGATCATGAGGATCAAGGTCAGGGTGGAAAAACATCTAGCAACAGGAGGAGCAAATTGGAGGCTCTTCGAGATAAATATCAAGCCCACAAACATGCCATTGTTAAAGTAAAAAATCAGGATGATGAAGAAGTTGAGCGAGTGGTGGGAGCATATGAAAATGTCAGGATAATCATGCAAGCCCATATGCAAAGTAATGTTCATCATGATGATGAAGGTACGGGAAGTGATGATCCTGATGCTCTTGATGAAGGGTAGATGAAGATGTGATACAAAAGAAGGCATAAGCATCTGCATTTAGAGAAAACAAGTAATTCAGATGGTTGCCAGCTGGCAACCTGTGCCATGTGAAATGTTGACTAAGTCAAGGATGAATATCCACCATAGATCTTAATAGATTAATCTTGATCGTGGATCATGTGTAACCGCTCCCTCACCTTGTTCTATAAAAGGTTCAGGGATGCTTTATTTTGAATATTGGAAACTTAATTGAAATCTGTTTGCTGAAATATTCAGGGCTCATTTCAAAGTTGTTGTATACATATATGTTCTTGCATACTTAATGAATGAGAAGACTGTTTTGATTGACATCCATCATAAATCTTGAGTAATCAGTGTATGAATTCTTGATACATGCTTTGATTTGCTACATCCCTTGGAGTGCATATCAGCTTGCATGTGTTGTCTTCATTCCTTTCCTTTGAAGTTAGCATCGATTGTATCTAGTTGTGGAATGTTGTGGTGAACATATGGTTTGATTTCTTCTCTTCATGATTTTTTTTTATGTGTATGTAGTTCAATAACTAAAGGTTCATCATTATTTGAAGTATTCTTTTCAGTTTCTTTTAAGTTCAGAGTAATTCATCATCACAATTGCAATGATTGACAATCAGAAGTAAATAGTAAGAAATATGTAGATATCTTGAAGATAATTGAAAATCAGTAGCATATTTGAGTTAAAGCATGTCAAATTGATAAATATCATGCAAAGATTTAAGTATAAATACATCATCTAGAGAAATATACTGTGAAATAATGTTTCTTTGTACCATCTTACCAAATCCTGCTGATGATCAAACGTAAGGCCCCTGAATGGAAAACAGCACTCACATCAACCACTGAGTAACGTCAGCTGATTAAGACATAATCCAGGAAGACTTGGGATCATGAATTCTCTGAATTCATCATATCTTTCAAGATGAGTAAAGGTTGTTGAGCAATTTTTATTCTATGTTTGTTTATGACTAACATCATGATCAACAGGTCTTCATACCTTGTTGCATCCTTGTTGCATCCTTGTTGAATCCTTATTGCCATCAATGACAACACCATTCAAACATCATGCTTAGTCAATATTAGTCATACTAGTAGTATCTCCATGAATGATGTTTGCCAAGTTGCCAACAGTTTCTGCAAAATTGGTAACAAATCTCCTCAAGAAGTTCACTTGTCCAAAGAATGACTGAATTCCTTTGACACTCTTGGGTATTGGGATTCTATCAATAGCAACAACTCTTTCGGGGTCAATCTTGATTCCTTCCTTGGAAACAATATGGCACAATAATTTTCCTTCTATTACCCCAAATACACATTTCTTGCAGTTTAAGGATATGCCAAATTCCATACATCTCTCAAAAATATTTTCTAAATGGGAACAATGCTCATGTTCATTCTTTGAGTAGGTAGTTAAATAATCCTGATAGACCACCATTATAACATTTATGAGGTCAAACTTAACACTAATCTCTCTAAAAGGATGATCAAACTTAACACTCACTAGAAACCCCCCCCATCGGCTGATGGAAAAAAGAATATCGGCCTTGCTAGTAGTGGAGGGATCTTTAGATATTGTCATGGAGCCTTCATTGTTTCTTATGTAGGGGGTATCAGTTTACAATCTAATAATGTTGCTGAGGGTATGGCACTTCTAAAAGGTCTTAAAATTGCCCACTCCCTAGGAATTGATAACATTCAAGTCAAAGGAGACTCAAAAATTGTGATTGATGAGGCCCTTGGGAGGTCTACTAGTGGATGGAAAATGAAGAGCTTAATGGAAGATATCATCTGCTTATTGTCTGGATTCAATCAGAAGGTGATCAGACATGTGTACTGCGAAGGAAATAAAGCGACGAATGGACTGGCTAACTTGGGTCAGAGTCTAGATACTTGGCATTGCTGGAGATTAGAAAATAACCTTCCACATCATATCCAAATCCTTATTGGGAAGGAGCAAAGCCCACCCTCTGGTCCCACATGATGATAAATCATAGACTTTGGATGAGCTCAGGAGGCCAATGGAGGTCTAGTATCTTCTACCAACTGGACTCTAAGTTCAAATCATTGGAGGCCACGAAGGTAGGGTGCCTGCTCGATAGTATTTGGACTTGTCACTTCATCAATGATTGCATTTATTACTTGCTGAGATGCAGGCCCGAGGGGATTTCTCACATGCCTAGGCACCTAATGACCCATTTCAATATCCCAAAGATGCTTAACATGAGAATTTATGATGATAATTCTTGGCTCTTTAATTATGATAAGGAATTAATTGTTCTCACATGCTGAGAATTGGCAAGTACGCCACCTCTGGCATGGGCAAGGCTATGAGTATCATTACTATTAGTTTAAATAGAAAAGTTGGGGACTTGTATATTAGAGACGTATTTGTGATCTATTTTGTGATTACTCTTTCTACTGCTTGCTTTGTCAACCTGACTATGTTGCACTATTGTAAAATGGGGGGAGATAGGTCATGCACAGAGCCTGAGACCTATGAGGAATTTAAAAAGAATGACACTCTGGCACATCTTCCAAGAGGGAGGAGTTGCCTCATACCTAGAATGTCTTCAAGGCCATGATGAAAACTTCTCTATTCAGTTCCTACGCTCCTACAATGGTAGAAAGGTTAAGGTGGGAAATGTGGGTTTTGAGATATCGGAGGAGGTGATTGGGATGTCCACGGATGGTATTAAGCACCCCATGAAGAGAAAGGTTTATGATCCTAAAGGTATGAAGTAGTTTCTCAAAAAGGGAGAGGTTCTCAACAACCTTCAAGGGGGTTTTGACAGACAATGCCTACCTCCACCCTGGGATGAGGTTTTTTACATGATAATGAAGTACTTTAAGTTAGAGGGAAGATTTAGGAGGTTTTTTCATTACCACTTCACACTGCTAAATCATTTTAGGTGCATCAAGCTTATTAGCTTCCCTTTCTATCTCCTCTCATCTTTGGAAACCTACATTGTTGCTGTTAAAGAACAACATGCCTTAGATTCTAGTAAGCCTGAGATTCCACTCCACCAGGGGCTTATCATGAGGCTCTACAAGTTTCATCTCGCCCTTTGCCCCTAAAGCCCTCACTCCCATTAGGATGGAGTCACCTTATCCTACCCAGGGGAGGGATTATCCGGTCATTATTATTGAAATAACCCCTGAATCCTGTGCCACTTCCATAAAAATTGGCAAGAATAAGCCCTCTATGTCCATAATCCCAGAACCCACTATAGAAAATCTAACCCCCAAGTCTTCGGTGACGACCCCCGCCAAAAGATAAATCCTCCAAGGTATCCCTTCCCAGCTGATGAAGAAGAACCTGGGTACCTTGGAAGAAGAGTATGGCACTGACAATGGGACTAAGGCCCCTAAGGATACTCTAGTGGTCGAGGAGGTTAGTACTAAAGGGGGAAGTGGGGACTCGGACAGTGCTGGAGATGAGGACTACACTTCCACAAACAACAAAACTTGGATGCTGACGGCTAGGAGGTCGTCGAGGCTTGCGGCCAAGCCCGCCTTCACTCCCAAGGGGAAAGTTGTCTCGAAGGTGGAAGTGGATGTTGAGGAACTGCAGGAGGAAGATCAGCCTGTTTGTTCAGTTTCTTCATGGATAGATTTAGAAGTTGCATTCCTAGGGCAGTTTGGTGAAAGGTTTGATGTGGCCTCATTGATCATACATTTTATGAATATCCAAAGGGAAGATGAGGAGCTGGTTCCAGCCTTTAATCTTAGGTTTATTAAGTTGCTCAGGCAAATTCTTGAATATATGAGACCCAATAATGCATTATGCTTGACAATTTATTTGGCTACATTTGATGAAGAAATGAGTTATCTATTGAGAGATAAAGAACCAGTCACACTTCACCAAGCTTTCCAATTTGCTATGGATATAGAAAACAATGAGAAATATGGGATGCCAGTAGGTTTCATGGCTGCAAGTTGTAAAACAAGTTATCAAAGTGAATATATTTTAGCTCTCCCAATATGTGCATTAAAAGATAATTGTGTAGAGGGAAATATATTTCAGAATAATGTGTACAGCCATGATGTGATGCATGAAGAAAATGTTGTAGTAGATATAGGCACATCCTATAATGATGTGAACAAAGATTGTTATCAGCCTCCAGAAGACAAGCCTACAGATGCAAGATGCTCTCCCAATAATGAAATGAAAGATATACATGAAGTTGCATCCTGCAGTGATAGGCATATCCCAGTTATTCTTGATTATTTATGAGGTGGATATGTAGAGCTTCACTCTGAATATAGAAGATACTACTTCAAGGGATGGTAGTGAATATACTAGTGATTGTCAGCATTCAGATGCATGTGTGAGCCTTTCAGATGATGAAATATATATGGATGCTGAATATGAGTGTTTCCTTGAAGATTCTGACCACCTTCACAGTGCAAAGGTTGAAAAATTTGCTTTTGATTATCAGTGCAGTGGTGAAAAGGAACATGGTCACTAATTAGAGGTGGATAGACAAGTTGCAGATGTGTGTGCTCATACAGTTGGGGGTAATGTTGATTGCATGGGTAACTACAAAGCTTTCAGTGTAGGGTTGCAATCTGAGTTATTTATGCCTTCTCTTGAGACATTTTAGGTGGACCTTAGTGACAAAACTACTGAGCATGATGATGATGGATATCTGTATGTCCATCAAGATAAATTTGATTATGAGATGTTGCTTGTGCCTGAATATTGCATGTTTGATACAGAGGAGCTCTCATTTTTTGAGGAAGGGCAAAATTCTGATGTGGATTCATTTGTTTCATATGAGTCTATCATTCTTCCAAGCAACATCAGTGAATCATATGATGATGATAGTCTACTGCTAAGAATGGTAGATGCTTATGAATTTTGTTGTAGATTTGCTGAGGGAGAAAAGGGCAGCAGCACAAATAATTGCAAAGAAGGTTGCTGCAAGTGGTTAAATGCTTTTAGGCTTCATTTGAAGAAATCAAAAGAAAATCAAGTGTTTGACAAAGGAAAATTATGGTTTTTCCTTTTTGGTGGCCCTGGGCCACCATGTTTATTTTGAAATAATGTGTTTGGTGATGCAGGTCAGTGCATTAGTTGACTGTATGCCCAATGGATAAGGGACTAGTCTGCATCCTAGAGATCTGAGGTTCTCGCCATGCCTGTAAGAGGCATGCATCCCCAATCAAAGCCACTGTTAGTAATAATTTATGTTTAGGGTTTCAAGTCAAGTCTTCTCCAAAAAAATCCAAAAATCCTAACACTTTTAGCCTCTGCAGTTGTGAAAATGCAAGAAATCAGTTGTGTGCAAGTTAAAAATGGCAGTGGCAGGTCGAGAGATCCTATCGACCCTCTAAATAATAAGTTGCATGCATTTAGGAATGCATTTTGAGCCACAGTTTTCAGTTTCTAAATGTTTCTATCAATGGCAAGGCGGGTCAAAAATGTGCCTGTGCCACGGGATCTTCCAAGTGTCGAGCCCCTGTTTAAGCCACGCTTTTGCTTTTGAATGATAACTTTAACGCGGAGTATGCCACGTAGCAGAAGTTGTTTCTCTTTTGTTTCTAAGTTACTCGCTGCGGATGGTGCCACGTGTCACTCTCCAGCGAGGTTCCTAAAAGTTTCCAAGTAGGGGCAGAGTGTGCCACGTGTCCTTTATGGTTGCTGCAGAGACCGACACGTGTTGGACTCTGCATTGTTTCTTTTTGCTTCAAGGTTTGGCGAGCGGGAGGTTGTGCGCCCCGTTTCTTTATGTATCTCAAGTTTTAGTGCCGTGGGTTGTGACATGTGTCACGAGCGGAGGCCACTTCAGCCTATAGACACAGTTTAGTAAAATATCATGAGTCTTGACATGTGGTGGCTTCCGCTGAAGTTTCTATAAAGTTTCTTTGAGTTTCAAGAGGCCGCGGAAGGCACCACGTGGCTGCTTCCATGGGAGTTTTAGGGATGTTTCTTTGTGTGTTTCAAAGAGAACACGGGACTCGACAAGTGTTAGCTTCCGCATAGGTCTCAAGGGGGCTCTCTAGTGTTTCAAGGATATCGCGGATGCTGCCAAGTGTCGCATTCCGCATGAGGTTCTGACAAAGGCTCTTGGTGGGGAAAATTAAGTAAAACGAATCAGCGATATAAACTTGAAGTGCCTATGTCGCACAATCTGGTTGGTGGGTGGCTTTTTAGCAGTTTCTGGTGCCATTCGATCTCCACAACTAGGTTTTTGATCGACAGCCAGGTTTTAAAGTTATAGCGAGGGTTTTTCCCAAGACTCTGTGACCGTTTTTGGTGGGAGAGGTCTATAGGGCACGCAACTGCTACATCCTGAGGCTGCGGGTAGATGAAACTTTAATGGTGATTGTTGCAGAGGTATGGGTCGATGATGGATAGGTCAACTACCAGATTTAAGAGAAAATCTTTAGGTGGCAGTGCAGATCCCGATTCCCATCTACTCTCACCTGCTTTGTCCTCTGTTTCTTGCTGCAGCATTTACTGATTTTGAGTGCCATTTTTCTGATGCATTGTATCTGGCAAATTTTTGATGTACCTTGTAATTAATTCGTTGAGTACACAGTTTTGCTATAAAAGGCAGACTATGTCACTCATTTGAGGTTGTTGAAGACTTGGGCTTTCTTTTGTGTAAATAATGAAGAACAGGTCATGATCTTGGTTGTTTTTATCCCATTTTGGAGTTTATGAGTTGCAGTATGAGTGTATTTTGCACATATTTTTAGTTTCAATGTTGATTTATATGAAAAATGCTTATTGCATGTGTCTATCTACTTGTCTCCATTTGCTGCATGTCATCCTTCTTTTGAATCTGGTTGCTAAGGGTTTCATAAATTCTAGGGTGTAGATTTCTATACTACATGCCTGATCTCTAACTTCCATTCAAGGAGTGGATTAAATTGTTTTAGGTTGAGCATGGGGAAGGTTGCATGTCAGCAGGGATATCTATAAGTAGAGGCAGTTAGATACCCATTCTTGGGTGATGTTTGTAAGGCAAGCATCAAGTCCAATCCCCTGAAACTTGAGTGAAAGTTGCAAACCATCTGTTGTATACGTCTAGTTGACTCCTTGCCCAATGGATAGGCACCAGTCTGCTTCTGGGTCAGTAGTTATGAGCCAAAACCCCTTGTCTTGCATCCAGGACATTATGTCCACCCATCTCATCACTTCCACCTGTTAGTTGTAGGAGTAGGATTAGGACCCCTTCATACTCTCATACCCACCAGACAAATATGTCCAAGAATGTTGCCAACCTTGTGATCTATCATATAGATCTTGGTCCACACATGAGAGTATTCTGCCTGTTGCTGTCAAGCTAAATCTTTCTGTCATTGAGCTAGTCAATGTTACATCTTTTGTCATAGGGATACCTCCCTTGGTGTGGCAAAACTAGAAGTGAAGGGGAGGCAGCTCACATAACCTCCCATAATCTATTGACCAAATCTGCTTGTGCATTGGAGCTAGCAAACCCTCTGCAGATTTGATAACCAACAGATTTTGGTGACTCCACTGGGGAAAGAGAGAGTCAATTGATTTGAAGGCTGGAAAATTTAGTTTCTAGTGGAGCTATTGCAGTAAGATCAAAAAAGTAACCATGTGGTGCTCTGTTGGCGTGGTGAATCCAGAAAATACATGTTCCTTGTTGAATATTTGTCCTCTCTGTGAGAGGTGGCGACTCTGTTGAAAGAACCTACCAGTGCTGCAACATATTTCTAGGTATTTCATCTTTTAGAAATGATGAGTTTAGAATAGCAAACCTGGTTGTGCTCTCAAAGAAGACCATTTTTTATTGAAAGGTATAAAGCCCTAAATTTTGAAGGAATATGTGGTTACCCAAATATTATTCCCAATAAAATTAGAAGATGTTTGCCAAAATATAGTGGATCAGATTCTAAATCGGCAAACAAACATCTGCAAAGATTTTGTAATTTAATAGAAGATTATGAGGTAGAGGATGAAGATGTTCTAATGAGACTCTTTGTTCAGTCATTAGAAGATGATGCTAGGATATGGTTTTCAGACGTGCCTGTTTGTTCAGTTTCTTTATGGATAGATTTAGAAGTTGCATTCCTAGGGCAGTTTGGTGAAAGGTTTGATGTGGCCTCATTGATCATACATTTTATGAATATCCAAAGGGAAGATGAGGAGCTAGTTCCAGCCTTTAATCTTAGGTTTATTAAGTTGCTCAGGCAAATTCCTGAATATATGAGACCCAATAATGCATTATGCTTGACAATTTATTTGGTTGCATTTGATGAAGAAATGAGTTATCTATTGAGAGATAAAGAACCAATCACACTTCACCAAGCTTTCCAATTTGCTATGGATATAGAAAACAATGAGAAATATGGGATGCCAGTAGGTTTCATGGCTGCAAGTTGTAAAAGCAGTTATCAAAGTGAATATATTTTAGCTCTCCTAGTATGTGCATTAAAAGATAATTATGTAGAGGGAAATATATTTTAGAATAATGTGTGCAGCCATGATGTGATGCATGAAGAAAATGTTGTAGTAGATATAGGCACATCCTATAATGATGTGAACAAAGATTGTTATCAGCCTCCAGAAGACAAGCCTGCAGATGCAAGATGCTCTCCAAATGATGAAATGAAAGATATACATGAAGTTGCATCCTGTAGTGATAGGCATATCCCAGTTATTCTTGATTATTTATATGAGGTGGATATGCAGAGCTTCACTCTAAATATAGAAGATACTGCTTCAAGGGATGGCAGTGAATATACTAGTGATTGTCAGCATTCCGATGCATGTGTGAGCCTTTCAGATGATGAAATATATATGGATGCTAAATATGAGTGTTTCCTTGAAGATTTTGACCACCTTCACAGTGCAGAGGTTGAAAAATTTGCTTTTGATTATTAGTGCAGTGGTGAAGAGGAACAGGGTCACTATTTAGAGGTGGACAAACAAGTTACAGATGTGTGTGCTCATACAGTTGGGGGTAATGTTGATTGCATGGGTAACTACAAAGCTTTCAGTGTAGGGCTGCATTCTGAGTTATTTATGCCTTCTCTTGAGACATTTCAGGTGGACCTTAGTGACAAAACTGCTGAGCATGATGATGATGGATATCTGTATGTTTATCAAGATAAATTTGATTATGAGATGTTGCTTGTGCCTGAATATTACATGTTTGATACAGAGGAGCTCTCATTTTTTGAGGAAGGGCAAAATTCTGATGTGGATTCATTTGTTTCATATGAGTCTGTCATTCTTCCAAGCAACATCAGTGACTCATATGATGATGATAGTCTACTACTAAGAATGGTAGATGATTATGAATTTTGCTATAGATTTGTTGAGGGAGAACAGGGCAGTAGCACAATAATTACAAAGAAGGTTGCTGCAAGTGGTTAAATGCTTTTAGGCTTCATTTGAAGAAATCAAAAGAAAATCAGGTGTTTGACAAAGGAAAATTATGGTTTTTCCTTTTTGGTGGCCCTGGGCCACCATGTTTATTTTGAAATAATGTGTTTGGTGATGCAGGTCAGTGCATTATTTGACTCTATGCCCAATGGATAAGGGACTATTCTGCATTCCAGAGATCTGAGGTTCTTGCCATGCTTGCAAGAGGCATGCATCCCCAATCGGAGCCAATGTTAGTAATAATTTATGTTTGGGGTTTCAAGTTAGGTCTCCTCCCAAAAAATCCAAAAATCTTGACACTCTTGGCCTCTGCAGTTGTGAAAATGCAGGAAATCAGTTGTGTGCAGGTTAAAAATGGCAGTGGCAGGTCGATAGATCCTATTGACCCTCTAAATAATAAGTTGCATGCATTTAGGAATGCATTTTGAGCCACAGTTTTCAGTTTCTAAATGTTTCTATCAGTGGCTGGGCGGGTCAAAAATGTGCCTATGCCACAGGATCTGCCAAGTGTTGAGCCCCTGTTTAAGCTGCGCTTTTGCTTTTGAATGATAACTTTAACACAGAGTATGCCACGTAGCAAAAGTTGTTTCTCTTTTGTTTCTAAGTTACTCACTACATATGGCGCCACGTATCACTCTCCGTTGAGGTTCCTAAAAGTTTCCAAGCAGGGGCGGAGTGTGCCACGTGTCCTTTATGGTTGCTGCGGAGGCCGACAAGTGTCAGACTCTGCATTGTTTCTTTTTGCTTCAAGGTTTGGCGAGCAAGAGGTTGTGGGCCTCGTTTCTTTATGTATCTCAAGTTTCAATGCCACGGGTTGTGACATGTGTCACGAGCGGAGGCCACTTCAGCCTATAGACATAGTTTAGTAAAATATCACAGGTCTTGACACGTGGTGGCTTCTGCCGAAGTTTCTATAAAGTTTCTTTGAGTTTCAAGAGGCCGTAGAAGGCACCACGTGGCTACTTCCGTGGGAGTTTCAGGGATGTTTCTTTGTGTGTTTCAAAGAGAGCGCGGGACCCGACAAGTGTCAGCTTTCGCATAGGTCTCAAGGGGGGTCTCTAATGTTTCAAGGATATCACGGATGCTGCCAAGTGTCACATTCCACATGAGGTTCTAACAAAGGCTCTTGATGGGGAAAATTAAGTAAAACAAATCAGCGATATAAACTTGAAGTGCCTACGTGGCACAATTTGGTTGGTGGGTGACTTTTCACTAGTTTCTGGTGTTGTTCGATCTCTGTGACTAGGTTTTTGATCGACGGCCAGGTTTTAAAGTTACAGCAAGGGTTTTTCCTGAGACTCTGTGACCATTTTTGGCAGGAGAGGTTTGCAAGGCACGCAACTACTGCATCCTGAGGTTGCGGGTAGATGAAACTTTAATGGTGATTGTTGCAGAGGTATGGGTCGATGATGGACAGGTCAACTACTAGATTTAAGAGAAAATCTTCAGGTGGCGGTGCAGATCCTGATTCCCATCTGCTCTCACCTGCTCTATCCTTTGTTTCTTACTGCAATATTTACTGATTTTGAACGCCATTTTTCTGATGCATTGTGTCTGGTGAATTTTTGATGTACCTTGTAATTAATTCGTTGAGTACACAATTTTGCTATAAAAGGCAGACTGTGTCACTCATTTGAGGTTGTTGAAGACCTGGGCTTTCTTTTGTGTAAATAATGAAGAACAGGGCATGATCTTGGTTGTTTTTATCCCATTTTGGAGTTTATGAGTTACAGCATGAGTGTATTTTACACATATTTTTAGTTTCAGTGTTGATTTATATGAAAAATGCTTATTGCATATGTCTATCTGCTTGTCTCCATTTGCTGCATGTCATCCTTCTTTTGAATCTGGTTGCTAAGGGTTTCATAGATTCTAGGGTGTAGATTTCTATATTGCATGCCTGATCTCTAACTTCCATTCAAGGAGTGGATTAAATTGTTTTAGGTTGAGCATGGGGAAGGTTGCATGTCAGTAGGGATATTTGTAAGTAGAGGCAGTTAGATATCCATTCTTGGGTGATGTTTGTAAGGCAAGCATCAAGTCCAACCCCCTAAAACTTGAGTGAAAGTTGCAAACCATATGTTGTATATGTCTAGTTGACTCCTTGCCCAATGGATAGGCACCAGTCTGCTTCTGGGTCAGTAGTTATGAGCCAAAACCCCTTGTCTTGCATCCAGGACATTATGTCCACCCATCTCATCACTTCCACCTATTAGTTGTAGGAGTAGGATTAGGACCCCTGCATACTCTCATACCCACCAGACAAATATGTCCAAGAATGTTGCCAACCTTGTGATCTATCATACAGATCTTGGTCCACACATGAGAGTATTCTGCCTATTGCTATCAAGCTAAATCTTTCTATCATTGAGCTAGTCAATGTTACATCTTTTGTCATAGGGATACCCCCCTTGGTGCGGCAGAACCAGAAGTGAAAGGGAGGCAGCTCACATAACCTCCCATAATCTGTTGACCAAATCCGCCTGTGCATTGGAGCTAGCAAACCCTCTACAGATTTGGTAACCAACAGAGGGTCCCAACAATTTCCCTAATTTCAACATGCAGGGTTCAGACTCCGTCAGCTTGGAGAAAAGGAAAAAATGTATTGGCAAGAAGAAAAAAGGTGATAAGAAGAGGAAGGACAAGGAAGATGAAATGCTTTCAGCTAGGCTCACTAATCTAGAGTAGAAGTTTGGCACTTTGGCTAAGTTTTCGGCTAGAGTTATGCATAGGTCTGCCACTACTCTGGTGGCTTTCCAAAAGGTGGAGCCTACGAGACATGAGAAGAAGGACAAAAAGCTGAAGGAATACGAGGATGTGCTCTAGTTTGTCATGGATGATTGGGACAAATTGTTTGGTTAGCCTTTGGAGGCTTGGGTCTTTTCTGCTATTAGTCTACTATCAGTCTGTTGTTTGTGTGGAGTCATGTTTCTTTCATCTTTATGTTATGTTGCAAAAACTTTGATGGTTTGGTCTAAACTGTTTTAGTTTTTTGGTGCACCTTTTTTGGCTATTTTGTTATGGGATCGGCACCCTTTTTTGCCACTTAACTAATCAAAAACATTTATGAGGTCAGAGAAAGCTATGTCCATATCCCGCTGGAACATGGCTCCTACATTGGTTAACCCAAAAGGCATTCGGATGTACACATAAGTACCCCATGGAGTAGTAAATGTAGTTTTGTACTGCTCGGACTCTTTAACCATCACCTGGTTGTATCCAGAAAAACCATCCATCATTGACAGGAGCTCACAGCCAGTCACCTTTTGCAACATGGCTTCCATATTTGGCAAAGGATAATTATCCTTTAAAGATTCCATATTTAGGTTCTTGAAATCCACATAAAGTCTAATGTCTCCATTCATTTTCCTAACAGGAACTATTTGATACCCAAGTTGAGTGCCTAATGGGCTTGATTATTCCTCCTTCACTTAACTTTGCCAACTCCTACTGCATCTTTGGCCTCAAAGTGGGATTTATGGGTCTTTGCTTTTGCCTAAAAGGCTTTACATTTGGTCTTAATGGGATTTCATGTTTGAACAAGTTCTCCCTATATGCTTTAAGGTCATCATAAGACCATGCAAGAACCCTTTTGTGTTTTCTAAGCAAAGCAATCATCATTATTTTGATCTTAGGGTTTAGGAAATTACCTATGTAGATAAGCTTTGGCTGAACTTTTGTTCCCAAATTCACCTCCTCAAGATCATTTTGATGCACTGGTGCTGACCTAGTGGTTTGCCTGTCATTTCCATCAAATACTCTTTCCAAGGCAACCAGTCCTCTCAGAATTTTGTTTGTTTTCAACTATATGATTTCATTTCCAAACACAATTTCTTTTCCATCCACTATTTCCACAAATTCCTAGAAATCAATTTCCTATGCATGGTACTCATCAATACAGTTCATGAATTTGTACAAGTCTTGATCATCTTTAAAAACCTACCAATGGCATATGTTGTCTGGTATAGAAGGCCTTGTCAACATCTCAACTTTTGAGATTCTAGCCAGGGTCATATCTTCTGATCTGACTACAATGTTGGATAGGAAGACATCCATTACATTCTTACTTCGCTCTACCCAATCAATAGAAAAAGCATCAAACTCCTCTATTGTATCCCAAAAAAAAATTCTGTACTACTTAAGCCTCTTGTTCTTGGAGGCATACTTGGATCTGATATGTGAGACTACTAACTCAGAATCCCCTAGAACCTTAAGCTTATTGACTCCATGCTTAAGAGCCATTTTCAGACCTAGAAGCCATGCTTCATATTTGACAACATTATTAGTGCATTCAAAACCCAACTTAAAAGATGATTTGAATCTCTTTTCAGAATGGGAAATGAGCACAACTCATGCTCTAGAACCTTCTTTGGAACAAGCTCCATTAAATTGCATAGACCATAGACCATCATCATCTAGGGATGGCTCAAAATTGTGATCTAACTGCTCATCTTGATCATTCTTAATTTCCTCAACTCTGAAGTTATCCATGTTAATATCAAGGAAACATATATGATCATCATTTTCATTAATACCATCTATTATATGGGGAGACTTCTTTTCCCTATTAAGTCTCACTTCTTTGCTGTCCATGGGAATCATGGCATAAAATGAATCCATTTGGATGCTACCACCCACAGCGGAGGCCCATTTTCTAGATAATAGCATTCCATACATGGGAGGAATGTTTACTACTGTGATATTCATCTTGTATTCTTTAAGTGAATAAGCTACAAGCTTGAAGCTTATGTCCTTGATAACTCCAATGATAAGGACTTCCCTAGAGTCTATAGAAAAATATTTCCCATAGGCCTTAGTGACTTGTAGGCCTAATATCTCCATGACTCCAAGTGGCATTATGTTAGCAGAAGCACTCGAGTCAATCATACAATTCTTTACAAACCTTCATTTTATCATCAAAGTGACAAAGAAAGGATCTACTTGAGAAGGGCACTTATGCAGAGTGGTTCCCAGATATATCTCTAGTAACTTAGCACTCTATTTTTTAACATCCTTAGATATTATTTTCTTCTTTCTAGATTGCTCACCATAGTCACTTGTCACCCCTAGCATACTTGGAACTACACCATTTATTGCAGGCATAGCTCTGTCTTTATGTTCTGGTATTCTCATCATTTCTAATAGGGGAACCATCACTCTCATCTGACTGATTACATGGGCCATGTCCAATGGGACATATTTAGGCAATATACTAGGCTGAACTACTTTAGTATTCATGGCAAGAATCTAAAGTGTGTTGCCCTTGTTAGGTTTTTTCTCCATAGGGACTTTCTTAGCATGGTTCTTTTCAACTGGTACCTTAGTCCTAGGAAGTGGATTATGATGTGGATTATGTTTCCCCACTACTTCCTTGGACTTATTTTGTATACCCCCATCTTTCTTAAGGTTGGGTATATTCAATTTCTCTTTAATGAAAATGCTACCTACATTTCCCATAGTGCTACTTTCTCCCTGATTTTTCTTTCTTCTTAGGTTGTATTCACTCTTGACCTGAGCAATCTTGGATGCAGTCAACATTCTTATTTCCTCATTGGAGGGTCTGTTAGGGTTAGTCGGCAGAAGATATCAATTAAATGCAAATAAAGATCAAACAGAGGAATGGAAAGACACAGAAATAATAACAACGAGAGACAAGTTTTAATGTACTTCACCCAAACTCGGGCTACATCCACCAACAGAGAGTCCAATATTATTATCCTGTAAATCAAACTGATTACAACTAGCAATCCTTGCAACTCAATACTGCTACAAAATGCTACAATACATCAATGAAAAAACCCTAACCCTTAGCCGCTTTTATCAAGCCTTATGTCAGTTACAAAAATAGGGTTTTTTTATGTTGGCCAATAGAAAAATAACTCCCGGTACCTTTATAAATAATAAATTTTGTTTAAGGTTTCAGAGGTGCTGCCCCTGGACGCCATCCTGTATCATGACAGGGAGCACGCCAGGGGCACTACCCTTGGACCCCGCAAGGGGCACTGCCCCTTGACCCCATTAAATAATTTGGGGGGAAACTGTGCCAATCAAAGTGGGGTGAATTTAACCTCTGAGTCTGATTAGGCTCCATATAACAACAATCTCTCACTTGGAGACTGATCAGACTCCACACCATATCATCTCCCACTTGGAGACTAATCATAGCACCGCTGACCCTATAGCTCCCACTTGAAATAAGCACCCTTGACTCTGTTGTTTTGATTTTATTTTTTTCAGTCTTGAAGACCAACTGAAGCTGAAGAGGAGCTCAGCTTCTCCCTTCTTATTGTCTTTGTAAACATATCTGTTGGATTTTCATCTGTATGGATCTTTTCCAGTCATAACTATCCATCATCCAACACCAATCGAATAAAGTGATACATTAGCTATATGTGTTTGGTCTTTGAATGCAAGGCAAAATTCTTTGCAAGATGTATGGCACTTTGACTAACTGTAAACAAATAATTGTTAACCTATTGTTTTCCCAATTCTTCCATGAAAGATTGCAGCCATATCATCTCCTTGCTTGCCTCTATTGTAGCTACATACTCTACCTCCGTGGTGGATAAAGAAACCACTTTTTGCAACCTGGAGAGCCAACTCACCATTCTCCCACCTACAATAAAGATATAACCTGTAGTACTTCACCTGGTATCAATATCCCCTACAAAATCTGAGTCCACATAGCCTGCTAAATCAGTATTAGAGCCCCCAAAACATAAGTATTTATTGGATGTACCTCTCAAATATCTAAGAATCCATTTTACCGCATTCCAATGCTCGAATTCGGGATGACTCATATACCTGCTTACGACTCCTACAACATGTGCAATAGCTGGTCTCATGCATACCATGGCATACATTAAACTTCCTACAGCTAAAGCATAGATACCTTGGACATTTTTTCTTCCTCCTCTTTTGTCTTAGGACACATCTCCGTAGTCAATTTCAAATGACTAGGCAAAGGTGTGCTGATAGTTTTTGCATTCTCTATATGGAATCTCTGCAACACCTTTTCAACATAATGAGCCTGAGATAGAGTCAATTTTCTGTTCTTCCTATCTCTACAAATTTTCATACCAAGGATTTGTTTTACTGCCTCCAAATCCTTCATAGCAAATGATTCTACTAACTATTGTTTTAATTCTCTTGTGTGATCCATGTTAGACCCTGCTACAAGCATGTCATCAACATATAAACATAAAATAATGTAGTTGTCATTATCCAACCTCTTAAAATAAACACAATGGTCAGAATTACACTGGCTGTAGTCTTAGTCAGCCATAAAACTATCAAATTTCAAATACCATTGCCGACGTGCTTGTTTCAAGCCATACAAACTCTTCTTCAATCTGCACACTAGTTTCTTCTTACCGTTGACCTCAAATCCTTGGGGTTGTTCCATATATATCTCCTCCTCTAAATCACCATGGAGAAAGGCAGTTTTCACATCTAGTTGTTCCAAATGCAAATCTTTAGTAGCCACAATACTTAAAACAATACAAATAGAAGTCATCTTAACAACCGGAGAAAAAATCTCATCAAAATCAATACCTTTTTTCTGTGCAAATCCTTTTACAACTAACTTAGCTTTAAATCTTTTCTTATCTTCATCTTCCTCTTTCAGCCTATAAACCCATTTGTTTGGTAAAGCTTTTTTACCTGTAGGCAACTTACATAATTCCCAAGTCTAATTTTTCAACAAGGAGTTCATTTCTTCTTTCATTGTAATCTCCCACTAAACCTTTGTATCCACCTACATAGCTTCATCATACCCTTCCATTTCACCAGCATCTATTAACAAAATAGAATACAAAGAGGGAGAAAACCTTTCAGGAGGTCTACTTAGCCTTGTTGACCATCTAACATTCACTGGAGTTTGTGGTATTTCTTGTTGTTGTTGCGGAGCATGAGGAACCACTGGAACATCACTATTTGGAGTATCATCTAGCACCACATAATCCTTTTCTTTCTTCTCATGCTGCTGCAACTGATCTCCGTACAACACTTTCTCATTGAATACAACATCCCTGCTTCTCACAATTTTTTGATTTTCAAAATCCCAAAGCCTATAACCAAATTCATCAATGCCATATCCAATGAAGGTACATTTTTTTGATTTTGCATCTAGCTTGGTTCTATTTTTAGAATCTACATGTGCAAATGCTTCACATCCAAAGGTTTTGAGAAAAGAATAACCCACCTTCTTACCTGTCCATGCTTCCTCTGGAATACCACAGCCCAAAGGAACTAAAGGACCTCTATTAACTAAATATATAGTAGTATTGATAGGCTCTGCCCACATGTTTAAAGGCAGCTCAACATGCAATCTCATGGTCCTTGCACACTCCATTATTGTCCTATTCATGCATTCAGCCACTCCATTTTCCTGTGGAGTCCTTGGAACCATTTTCTAACTTTGAATTCCATTAAAGGAACAATAATCCTCAAATTCTTTGCTGCAATACTCACCACCATTATTAGATCTGAGACATTTTAATCTTTTACCCATCTCATTCTCAACCAAACTTCTCTGTTTCCTAAATGTTTCAAATACATCAGATTTTTGCCTAAGGAAATAAATCCAAACCTTCCTAATTACATCATCTATGAATGTAACATAATCCTAAGAGCCACCGAGAGAAGATACCTAAGCTGATCCCCATACATCTGTATGCACAAGCTCCAACTTTTCATCTTTCTTTTGCTTCTCATCCTTGAGAAAATTGAGTCTCTTTTGTTTGCCATACACACAACTTTCACAAAAATCCATATTAACACATTTTAGGCATGGTAAATTTTTCTTAGAATGAAGTACCTTCATACCTTTTTCACTCATATGCCCAAGTCTATTATGCCATAGTATTGTCTCAGAACCTACATCAACTATTTCAGTGTCTTCCTACGAACCTGTAGCAATTGTTCCTGAACCTGTTTGTTTTTTCTTTGCAACAACTAAAGTAGAAGGAACGGTATGACCTATACAAAGATATAAGGTGCCTACTTTCACATATTTTTCTACTATTAAGGCACCTCTTGAAACCTTCTAATTTTTATCAGTAAATGTAACAATGTAACCTTCATCAGCTAGTGGCCCTGCTGAAATTAAATTCCTACTTAGCCTTGGAACGTGCCTTACCCTTTGTAGTAGCCAATGATTCCCATTCTACAACTTAATCTTGATTCTTCCCTTTCCAACAATCTAATAGGGTTTGTTATCTCCAAAATAAACGAGTCCAAAATTCCCTTAGACATAATCAAGAAAATAACTTCTATGGGGCGTAGCATGAAATGAGGCCCCTGAATCTAAAACCCATGAATCATCAGCATTATCTAGGGAAAGAATCAAAGAATCATCTTTATATTTATTACTTACCACATTTGCCTCCTTATTGCCTTCTTGTTTGTCTCCTTCTGTATTCTTCTGAGACCAATAATCTTTCTTTAGATGACTTGGTTTCCCACAGTACCAGCAATCCTTCTATCCTTTGGATTGCGATATCTTGTCCTTTGATTTTCCTTGTTACTTCTCATGATCTCTAGAACCTTTTCCTCTCTCCTTTGATCTACCCCTGCTTTCTACATTCAAAACACTACCTGATGTGGACCCTCCTAAGCGTTTCCGTCGCATTTCCTCACTAAGGATAACATTAGCAACATTATCAAATTTCAAAGTATTTGAACCAGAGACAAAGTTACTTATAGCCATTACCAAGCTATTCCAGCTTTCTAGCAAAGAACATAATATCAAGAGAGCCCTCACCTCTTCATCAAAACTTACTTTTACAGAAGTTAACTGACTGATAATCATATTAAACTCATATAAATGATCTGTCACAGATCCACCTTCAATCATTTTCAGATAAAACAAATGCTTCATGAGAAATACCTTATTTGAGGCTGAGGGTTTTTCATACAATTTAGCTAAAGCTTTCATCAGACCATCTATTATCTTTTCTTCTGTTATATTGAATGCCACCGATGGTGCCAGGCACAATCGAATGGTTCCCAGTGCCTTTCTATCTAGAAGATTCCAATCCTCATCAATCATTGTTGTCAGTTTCTTGGCTATTCCTTCCAAAAGCCTCCATAAATCCTTATGATAGAGATAATTCTCTATCTGCATCTTCCATAACTAATAGTTCTACCCATTGAATTTATCTACCTTCAATTTACCCTCATCCGCCATTGCTCCCACTCAACCATGAGACACCCACTCCACCGTGAGACCTTCCTACAGACGATAATCAAACACAACCCGCTCTGATACTACTTGTTAGGGTTAGCTGGCAGAAGATATCAATTAAATGCAAATAAAGATTAAATAGAGGAATGAAAATACATAGAAATAATAACAATGAGAGACAAGTTTTAACATGGTTCACCCAAACTTGGGCTACATCCACCAACAGAGAGTCCAATATTATTATCCAATAAATCAAACCAATTACAACCAGCAATCCTTGCAACTCAATACCACTGCAAAATGCTACAATACATCTGTTAAGGGGGAAAATGGGATGAATAAAACTAATTATAAATAACCCAAAACATCAATGGAATATGAAGATAAAAAGAATTTAAAATAAAGAAGAGAGATACTCACAACCTTTTACCTTACGACTTCCATTGCTCGCTTATTCTTTCTTGATCTTTTGGTGATGAACATGGCCCTCAGGAAGCTTGCTTCCTTGCTTCGATTCCTAAAGATGACAAGGAGAAATGGCTCGGATACTTGGTGTGTTTGAAGATGAGCTTCAACACACTATGAAATGGATGGATAATGAATGATATGAAGATGGGGTGCCAATGGCGCGCTATGGTTTCTGCAACATAAGTTTACTCAAAAGTTGGATATGAAATGAAGAAGAAGAGGGTTGTATTTATAGAGTTGTGTGAGAGAAGATCAATGGTGGAGAAGAAATAAGAAGATCAAAGGAGGAGAATGTTCGAGAGAACGTGCGTGAATAGAAGGACATTTGTCATTCAAAAAGAAGCTTTGTTGAGTTAACTGCTTTCTTGATGAGGATGATTTTTTATTTCTTAAATTAGAATATATTTTTCTAATTTAAGAGTTTTGTTGCTAAAACAGATTTACTTTAAATTGGTTAACTCAGCTTTTGCTTTTGTATGACAAGAGGAATTTATTTTTAGAAGATTTGAAGATTTTTTAGAAGATAAGAAAGCACAATTAAATAAATAAATTTATTTAATTACTTGTAGATAATTTGGAAGAATAAATTAAATATTTAAATATATTTTATTTTGTGGAGATTTAATTTAAATAAATTTGCATTTTATTTAAATTTAGAAGAATGGATGATTTAATTAAATAATTAAAATTATTTAATTATTTAGAAGAATAAAGTTGATATAGATGAAATTAATTAAATAAATGTAATTTATTTAATTAAATGGGAGAGAATGAATCAAATAAATAAAATGATTTGTTTATTTATTGATAGAGGAATATGAAGATGAAATAAATATTTAAAATATTTATTTAAGTAGAGTCATGTCATTTTTAGGTGTATACATTTAGCCCCTCTTTGATGCAATGTGTTTTATCATGTTGTTTCAAAGAATAAGATTGTTTGATAATGATACATGCCCTAGTTTGCCCCTAGTACAAGTTTCACGACAGGATGCCCCCTTAGGAGATTGGACGGGGAGAAGGTAGAAGACATGAGACGGACAATCTCATGATGAGATAGGTTGATAGGAGAAGAAATGGTTGGATGCAGAAGAAAGAGGTGAATGATACGTGATGCAAGATAGAATGATGACACACATAAGCAAGTAAGCAAGTATTCACAAATGATACAACAACAAACAAGGTATTTCCCCTGTCAAGTGGTAAACCAACGATATATTGATAACGATATACAACAGTGTTGTCATGGTGGGGAACGATAGATCCCTAGATCAACACAAAGGATAGTGTTGTCATGGCGGGGAATTATATATCCCTAGATCAACATGATAGGTCTGGGAAAGACATATCCCACTGATAGTTATGATTGATTGATATGGTTTACGATAAGATTAGGATCAAGACCGCTGATTGCGATTGGATAATTTGACAAGATTGATATACTCGATCGGTATGGATTAAGGATGAACTTGCATTTGGATCACTGCTTAGGTTGATAGCTAGAACTGTTGACAAGAGATATGAAGACAGATAGAAATTTGATCGATAGAATAAATCACAAGCTTTTATTTATAAACATTGATTCTCTACATAGAATTTTATTACATGGGATATAGATATGGATATGGATATGAAAAGCAATTGGATATGTTATGGATATGGATATTTGTCATCTTGATATTGCAAGTATTTTTCTTTCATCATTGGGCACTTTTTGTTTCTTTTCTCTTTTTGAAATGCTGTAAGAAAATACAAGCATCTAGGTATAATTAAACCGAGATGACCTGAGTATCACTTACATGGATTTTGATTTAGCAAGTTAATACAAGCATCTAGGTATAATTGAATCGAGATGACCTGAGTATTTCTTGTGTTTCAATAGACAAGGATCGCCCCTTTTCATGTTTAGACTTCAAAAGTCCTCAATGATCTTTTGTTGATCATGTCGTTAGACAAAAGTCGTCACACTACTAAAGATTAATCCACAAGCAGCAGACAACGAAAATGATTATGCCCCCATCATAGCATCTCTAGCTTTTGGCATCCTTGAGTAGCATAGAAAGACATAATGACAAAAATTCAAGACCTTGTAAGTTAACTAGTTCATAAAGCACAAAACATTCTTGCATTTAGATGTGTCTTCTTGCCATAATTGATATAGAATTAGTTTGAGTGTTTTGGTATATGTTTTGCTTTACTTTTGGACCAGTTGATGTTTTGCATCAAGACTTTTGCTTTGGGTAGCTTGCTTTGCTACGTGTGCTTGCACCTGGTGAAAGGTATGACATGGACAGACAGAGGGACAAACAACAAGACATGGGATGGATGGGAAGCAGAGCCTCAGGAGCGCATTGACAATGGCTTTGCCTATGTGATGACATAGAGGTAATGTAGTTCAGGAAAAACCCTGATGGACCTAAGATATGGATTGGATGAGACATGATATGGAACAGTTATGGATCCGATATGGAACAGATATGGATTAGATATGGATCAGATATGGAATAGCTATGGATCAGATATGGAACAGATAACACTGATGACAGAGGCTATGCTAAGCTGTAATTGTGGACAGGATACTGGATAAGAATTTTGGATAGCCTTAATGCTAGATACTGATGACAAGGGAAACACCACTGATAGGTAGATGGATGGGTGATAGTGGATCAATGGTAGACTAGGTAGAAGGAAACAAAGATGTGATCTCCAAGGACTATGTCGCATAGGAATAACTTAGGATTTGACATTTGACAAAGCTTAAGATGAAGGACGATGAGAGGATAATGAAGGTTTGGTGTGCTGCTCTAGGGATAAGGTATGTCAAGAGACATCTAAAACACTTGTCAACATTGTGCCCCCAATCTTTATCAAGATCAAAAAATAGAGGAATGGAAGATTAGGATGGATAAACTAGACAGTATAGGTATGTAATGGATAGAGGAATAGGATAGGAAATGGTATGGAAGGAAACTGGTAGGAGGAAAGTGATATGTCAATGAGGCAAGGTGCCTCCAAGTGTAGGTGATGTAGGAGATCAACTTACACATGACACCTGTTTGCCAAGTTTTCATCATGGTACTTATCCAAGGCGCCTATTTGCCAAGTTTTCACCATTGGACGAAAGGATTTTTCTTTACTTTTTTTTTAAACATTCAGATGGGAGAAGGTGGATACGGAAAAGGAGAGACTCAAGTATCTAGTTCCTTGAAAGGTGATAGTCCCACTAGATGGATGTTTTCGCATGGACCATGTCTAGTGTGCTATAAATGTTGGTAGGGGATTGCATGAAAGTGAGATGGAGAAGGCAGATAGCGGATTATGGAAGGTGCGATAGCAGATGACAATGTAGATTATGCAGGACTTATGTATGGATGGAGGGAAGGCTTATGCAAAAGCATAGACCATGGGGATATGATGGGGAAGATATGTAGGATAATAGTGGAAGAAAGGGGAGATGAAGTTATGTGGAAGTATTGTGGAATGGAAGGGAACTATGACCAACGATTGCACATACTGTGATAAACATTGAAGCTTATGAGAGGCAGGTGGTGTGGGAAGCAATGGAGATTTTTGCTTGGTGGATGAATGATTTAGGAATTTAGGGACCCACATAGACTTAGTATTTTTTTTATTTTTGCTTGTCTTGTGGGATGGAGGAATTGGATACTTTTGGATGGAATGGGAGAAAGTGAATGGTTGGAATTCTTGAGAGGTGGATACTTCATTTAACTTTAGGGATTTTTTCTTGGGTACCCAAACCATTTTTCTTTTAGATTTTACCTGTGAAGGGTATATGCAGCCTTTGTGCATCTTCTGAGGTAATTGCTTGATGCTTGGGGACCCACACCTTTTTCAGTTTTGTTTTGAGGTGTGTGGGTGTATGCAATGCTTGAGATGGATGTTTCTTTGATTCTTGACTTTTGTACCTGCATACATGAGGACCTTTAGGATTTTTGACTTTATAGGTAGAGGCATCCAAATATTTGTTGTTGAATTCCCATGGAATGGGGGAAGTGGGGTTGGTGGAAGCTCGTTGTTTAGACAACATGTGCATCTATTGGTTATGATTGGGATTGTTAGAGGATTTATATATGGATGGATAAGGTGTTGGAAGAAGTTGATGGTGATAGGTTGTCATTTGATGTCAAAAGTATGTTCACATCAGGAGGAGATAGTTTACAGAGATATGGAATTGGTTTAGTGTAATGATGGATTGAGAAGTTGATCTTCATATTAGGTTGTCATGGATGTTGGTCATCAAGATCGTCAAGAGTTATGAGGAGTTATACTAGTTCATATGTATTGTCACTGATTGTACTGGTGATGGAGTTCTTTATCTTGATAACATGTGTTGATCTCTGTCAGTTGTTTTGCGATGATTTTAAAAGAAATTTTTTTAGAAGATTTCTAAAAACAAGTTTTTATTCTATCCTCATAAAATTGTTAAGAGGAAAGTTTTTTTTTGTGAAAAGGATGAGGACAAAGATTTTGAAGAAAACATTTCTAAAAAGATTTTTATTGCAGGAGATTGTTTTTTTAAGATTTTTTTTTTAAGAGGATGAAGATTTTGAAGACTAATTTTTTGAGGAGATTTTTTTTGTATGAAGATTGGAGATTGTTTTTGAAAGATTGTTTTGAGAGAATATGAAAAAATATAATGCTGAATGATTATATTTTTATGAGATCTTGAAAAAATATCAGATGTTTTTATTGGAATTTAGTGAAGATGTTTGCAGATTGAAGAGTCTTGTGAAGGAGAAGATGAAGTTTTTTTATATATAGGAATATGAAGGATCATGCAAGATCATGCAGGAAGATTGATTAAATGAGAAGATTGGATATTCAGTTTAAAAGAGATTTTGTTTGAAGAGGAATATGAAAAATATTTTCATAACATTGTAAATTAGATTTTCTTTTTGCAGATGGTTTGGTGTTTGAACTCCCTGAAGTTTTTTTTTAAGAAGATGAAGGTGGAAGGACTTCCAGTTTATATAAAATTGTTTTTCAGGTGTATTATATACAAGTTTTTGGGGAGACAGAGATGAAATACATAGATGATGAGTTTTAGAGGTTGAATATATAGTGTGTGGTGGTGTAGATCAATATGGAGTATTGAAGATATTTTACAGATGAATCATTTTATTGTATGTGAGATTATGTTTGTGCAGGAATGGATCAAATACAGTATGAGGACATCATGCAATAATCTTACAAATAAAGATTGAATCATGAAGATAAAATGCAGGTGAATATGCATCAGGTGAATCAAATTTGCAGAGATAAGAGTGTTGTAAAGATTTGTAAAAGGAATTTTTTTGTATGGTCTTGATTTGAAAATCAAATAGGAGGTATAAGGGTGTATGATGAAACACAGGTTGCATAATGGTGCAAATCATATTGAATAGCAATCAATTCTTGCACACAGAATTTTATGATTGAAAATTGTCTATGCCAGTGAGGCACAGTATGCCAGTGAGGCTTGTAGGTCAGTGAGACCTTAACATTTGTCAGAGAGACACATATTGTAGCTAGTGAGGCTTCTTTGTAGCCAGTGAGGCATGTTTGATCAGTTAAGCCAGTGAGGTAGTTTAGAGTGGTTTTTCTGCCCCTGGAGGGTTTTCCACTCATACAATTCTTGTGTCTTGATTCATATTGATCATCTCTCTATGATTGTATGTTTTACTCATGAGTTTTGTTTATGTGTTTGACAAAGTCATGTGCATATGTGTTTGACAATTCAATGATAACTTTCTCACCTTTATGCTCTGCAAGTTAAAGTTTGAAAAAGATTTGAAAATTCATACAACACTAATTCACCCCCCCCTCTTAGTGTTGTCCTTGACTCCTACAGAAGTGGTGGTAAAATGCACAGAGGGGTGTTAGGAGTTGGAAGTAGTGGAGGTAGACTGGATGGTGGAAGGTGTATGGTCACATGCTTTTGACAATTGTAGGATGATGGAGGTGGAATGGCGACATATGTTTTGGGGATATGATAGGGTTTGTGATAGAAAGTGGTGGACTTAGGAGGAGTGGACGAAGTACCAACATCTTTGGATTGTTCATCTTGGAGTATGTATCCAAGGCCGTATGAAGGTGGAGGAACTTTGACATGGATAGGTTCCAAAATACCTTGTTCATGAAGGCCTAAGCCTTTACTTTGATAGTTTATATGTTGGAGTATGTGGTGGACAGTGGGATTATGTATGGTTGGAACACTAGCAGCGAGCTCATTATTTGATGGAGAAGGTGAGATAAAGGATAATGGTTGTTTGTGTTCTAAGGAAGAACATTCATGCATGAAGGTAGTAAGCCCAAGGATATAGGATGACAGATTTGTAGCTTGGTCAATAATGGATGGTGAAGGATCACTAGAATCTTGATCATCATTATGCTCTTTAGGATCTAAGTTATTGGGTTGATCATTCATGTGCACTTGGGAGGCAAGTGTCTCATCAGAGGAAGCGAAAGTTGTTGGATCATGGATGGGATTAGATGGAAGAGGGATAAAAGTAATGGAGGTTTCTTTCTCACTGATGGGTATGGGATCAAGTTGTTCAAGGACATCTTCTTAATAGGGAATATCTTGATCATAGAACAGATAAAGGTTATGGATGGGTTGGAGTTGGATTTCCTTCTCATGTATAGGATCAAGTTGCTCATGGATAGCTTCTTCATCAAAGATAGTATCTTGATCATAGAAAAGATAAAGGTTATGCATGGGTTGGAATTGGATCTCTTGCTCATGTATATTTGTTGGGAGATGGATAGGATCAAGTGGCTAATGGAGAGGTTCATTATTATGGATACATCTTGATCATGGAAAAGATACATGTTATGAATAGGTTGCATGAAAGTGATTTGATCTTGACTTATAGTAGGGCTTAATGTTTCCACATGCTCTAAGGTGTGCTCTTGACATAACTCTTGGGTTGTTTGAATGAAAGTGGATAGCTTTTTACTTGGGTTCATGGTAGGAGACTCTTCAATAAGCTCAATGGGTTGAGGATCACATGAAGGGGTTGTAGGATTTGACATGTTATTGGAAGAATCTTTTGTAAAGTCAAGGACCAGATTTTGGGGACAATGGTTGACTCTCTACTGGTAGTCCTTGGATCACATCCTTCATAGGTGTATGGGTAAATGAATGAGGTAATGGATGAGTTGATTTGGCTTTCTCCATAGCTTTTTTTTTGTTGTATAAATTTAGAAAACATTTTTCCCACCACTCATCTGATTCTTTTTTGGTTGTCCATTTAGAGTTTGAGGACCTAGATGGCGGTGTTGGTGTAGGACTAATATGTTTTGGGATAGGTGTCTTAGCAGGTGGTGAAGGAGGACTAGTAGATGGAGTGGTATACGAGTTCTGAATTGGCGTGGTGCTTGCCTTGTCATGAGTATGGGAAAAGGATATACAATTTTTGGGGCGAGGCATAGCTGGTACTAGCACGTTCAGCTTGCAAGATTGCCATTTCTTGTTGTAAGACCTGGATTTGTTGAGCAATTGCTATACAATCTTGGGGCAAGGGACCCAAGTTTATTTGTAATTGCAGATATTGGAGTGTTTGAGCAATATATTATATTAGTTTGCCATCTCTATAGAAATGGACACAAGATTGGAAAAGCTTACTATGATAGATGCATAGCTAGAAATGCATGGAAATAGAGGATATATGTGCAGCTCTAGTTTTCTAAATGCTTTTGTAAAATTTTTGACATGTTTTGCAACTTTTTTGGTTTTTTTGGTTTGCAGGTTGTTCTTTTGAATTTTGATTTTCAATTATGGCAGATAAAGACACAGCAAACGTATAGAAGTTTTCATGATTTTTATCTTTTATTTTTTTTTTTGTATTTTTGGACTTTTTGACACAAAAACAAGTACAACCTAGGCTAGATAGGACAGTATTTGTTGAATCCCCTAGCTATGCATATTCAAAGAGTGTAGCTCTAGGATCTGGTAGCACCGGCTCCCCTCCACGGCACTCACTTCTCACTCATACCAGATTCAGGTTTCCTTAGGCTCATACCCCCACCAAACCATAGGATTGTCCCTGCTACCTCTACTAAGAATCACATGAATCGGGGCTGCTTCAAAGGTTCCACCTTTTGTGTCAACAAATAGGGGTTTTTGGTATACTAAACAAGTGGCTAAGTAGTCAAGGCAACCGTTCTAGTGGTTACACGTGTGGCAGCACTACTCTTCGTTATGGAGTCTCCCAGCCTCCAAGGGTTACATCTTAGAGGGTTTTGGGGGAGGTTGGTTGTTGGTGTAACACAGCAGCACTCGTTGCAGGAAGCTTTTGCCTCAAGCACAGTTTATTTAAAGTGGATCAGTAGGGCTTGGCTTTAGCCTGTTTCCACTCAGGGTCATTCCCACTTGGACAGGCAGGCATCCAAGGGTAGGCCCCTCTAAAGGTTATACAGATGGAATAACAAGTCTGGCATTCTGATCACCCAGTAAAGGGGAGAGCATAACCCTATTGTCATTCAATAGACACAGAATACACTGATTAATCCAATCCTAGTTAAAAGGAAAAAAACTAAATGTGCTATCTACTTGGGCACTCACGCTTTTGTTAAATTTGAAGTGTTTTAAAAGATAGCAATGTTCATTCCGTTTGTGAGATAACAATGTTCTAAACTAAGAAAGAAAGCAATAATGCAAAGATAGTAGTGGTTCAATTACTCTCCTACTAGTTAAGGACTATGTGAGATTTGCATGCAAGCAATTTTTTTACTTTTTCCCTTAATTAGTCTAAGTGAACTAATTAATGCAACTAAATGATCTATCCAGCTCCTAATCCTGCAAGGAAAATGTTAGTGTTAACCAGAAAAATCAGAAGAAATCCTAAAAACCACAGTGACAGATCAGATGTGCCACTATATAGTCTAAATGCACAAAAACAGAGGCTATAAGCATCATTGTACAGATGTGCTAAGACAGATGTAAAAAGTGCAGGAAGAATATATAAAAGCATTAATTAAACATATGCACCGTAAAATGATATGAAAGCACCGTGTATTAGGATGCATGTGTCAGATCTATGTAAGCGTCAGAATAGGAAGTAGAAGCGCCAGAACAGTGGATGTATGTGCCGTAGTTGTAAAAGTGCCAGAACAATGATCAGATGCGCTGGCTTGGAGGATGTATGTGCCAGAAGACTATGTGCACCAGAATAGGTTGTAGATGCACCATAGGATTGCTCAGATGTGCCGATTGAACTTGTCAAAAGCTTGTACAGAAACCTGTATGGAACCTGTCACTAAGAACTCAAATTTTTGGTTAGATTAGGGGCAAGAGCCCCACGGTGGGTGCCAAAAATGTTAAGGGGAAAAATGGGATGAATAAAACTAATTATAAATAACCCAAAATATCAATGGAATATGAAGATAAAAAGGATTTAAAATAAAGAAGAGAGATACTCACAACCTTTTACCTTACGACTTCCATTGCTCACCTATTCTTTCTTGATCTTTCGGTGATGAACATGGCCCTCAGGAAGCTTGCTTCCTTGCTTCGATTCCTCAAGATGACAAGGAGAAATGGCTCGAATACATGGTGTGTTTGAAGATGAGCTTCAACACACTATGAAATGGAAGGATGATGAATGATATGAAGATGGGGTGCCAATGGTGTGCTATGGTTTCTGCAACATAAGTTTACTCGAAAGTTGGATATGAAATGAAGAAGAGGGTTGCATTTATAGAGTTGTGTGAGAGAAGATCAATGGTGGAGAAGAAATAAGAAGATCAATGGAGGAGAATGTTTGTGAGAATGTGCGCGAATAGAACATGTGTCATTCAAAAAGAAGCTTTGTTGAATTAACTGCTTTCTTGATGAGAATAATTTTTTATTTCTTAAATTAGAATATATTTTTCTAATTTAAGAGCTTTGTTGATAAAATAGATTTGCTTTAAATCAGTTAACTCAGCTTTTTCTTTTGTATGACAAGAGGAGTTTATTTTTAGAAGATTTGAAGATTTTTTAGAAGATAAGAAAGCATAATTAAATAAATAAATTTATTTAATTACTTGTAGATAATTTGGAAGAATAAATAAAATATTTAAATATATTTTATTTTGTGGAGATTTAATTTAAATAAATTTGCATTTTATTTAAATTTAGAAGAATGGATGATTTAATTAAATAATTAAAATTATTTAATTATTTAGAAGAATAAAGTTGATATAGATGAAATTAATTAAATAAATGTAATTTATTTAATTAAATGGGAGAGAATGAATCAAATAAATAAAATGATTTGTTTATTTATTGATAGAGGAATATGAAGATGAAATAAATATTTAAAATATTTATTTAAGTAGAGTCATGTCATTTTTAGGTGTATACAACATCAACAAAAAACCCTTACCCTTAGCCGCTTTTATCAAGTCTTATGTCAGTTACAAAAATAGGGTTTTTTTTATGTCGGCCAATAGAAAAATAACTCTTAGTGCCTTTATGAAATAATAAAATTTGTTTGAGGTTTCGAGGATGCTTCCCCCAAGCCCCCATGGGGCGTTGCCCCTCGACCTCACCCTATATCATGACAGGGAGCGCACTAGGGGCGCAGCCCCTGGACCCCGCAAGGGGTGCTGCCCCTTGATCCCGTTAAATAATTTGGGGGGAAACCACACTAATAAAAGTGGGGTAAATTTAACCTCTAAGTCTAGTTAGGCTCCATATAACAACAATCTCCCACTTGGAGACTGATCAGACTCCACACCATATCAGGGTCTTCTCAAGCGGACAATAGAATCTTCACTATTCAACTGGAAAACATGTTTACCATCCTCACTTTTGCCTAGAGGAGAGTGTTGCTCACATGAATTGTTTAATTCTCCCCCTTTTATTGTGATCTCATCCTTTGAATCTTCTTCATCAGATGTAATATAATCCTCCACAATGTATTCAAGGTCAAAAACCATATTCATGTTATGGTTCTCATAATCTTCCCCCTCATTATACTCATTACAGGGGTCTGCATTATCAGTCAGAGACAATGCTACAGCACATGAGGTAGAAGAATGAGGAGCTTGCCACATTAGACACCAAATATTTTCATCCATGGCATGTACCCCCTTTCTCAGGGGATCAAGAGTTTCCTTAGACAAATTTCCCCTATTATTTGGGGGCATTGGCTTCCCATTTTTCCAATTAGTGTTGTATGGTTGATTTGACAACCTTGGCATTCTTTCTTGTTTGAAAAAAAGAGACTTATCATTTGATACTCTTTTGTCACTTCTGGCTATATAAATCTTCATTTCCTTGACCTCTTTCCATAATTTTTCACACTCAACAGCAACTTGAGCTTTACTACCATGTCCTCTATCTTGAGAAGTTTCAAGTCGCTCCTCTCAGGAATTTTCCCAAATGCCTTTATGTTGTTCTCAATGTGTAAAGCCTTAAAAGTATCTCTGAGAGTTTGGGGTTCCCTAATTCTTAGTTCATATCCCATCTTAGGGTCATATGCATTTTGGTAAATCACCAAGCACATGTGTTCATTTGGTCTCATGTAGGGTGGGATTTTATTGTTAACCTTCATAAACCTTGCATTGAAATCATGGACATTTTCATTGTACCCCTTTTGAATATTGGTAAACTCATTGACAACAAACCATGGGTTAATGTTTTCACCATACCGTTCTTTGAAGATCCTCTTAAATTCTATCCAATAATTAATACTATCCTCTGGTAGGCTTCTGTACCACTCTCTTGCAGCCTCTATTAATGACTGCATGAACAATTTCATCACCAGATCCTTAGCCTCAACCTCAAAATCATCTATGACATTCAAGAACACCCTTAGATGATCCTTACTAGACACTGCATTATTTTCAGCAAATTTTGGGACAACATTTCTGACTGCATTTTCTATAAGGTTAGGGTAACCTAATATGCCAGTAAATTCTAACTGCATGTATCTTGCTAACTGCAATAGTGTCCTAGCAAAAGGGTTTACCAATGGTTGTCCACCCTAGTTATTTTGATTCATTGGATGATTTGGGGGGACTTGCAAATGTTGTTGTGGTATATTTTGGTTTTGGACATTTGGTTGGAGACCCATATTTTGCATTGCTTGAGGATTTTGATATTACAATTATCCCTACCCAGGGTGAGGATTATGACCTACCAACTAACCAACCATTCTAGCATTATGGTTCTATGAGGGAAATTGGTAATGGTTCATAGGTGCTAACATAACAAGGTTATTCATTGGGACTTAACTCACAGGAACCTGTTGGATAATTGGTATTGGGCCACCCGTTTGTTGTATGGTTGTAGTAGATACACTAGGGGTACCACAATTTCTAATAATATTAGAATTATTCATAGCCTATAATCTTAGGAGTAGGTCTTCCTTTTTTCTTAAAATCTCCATCCAGGCCACTCTAAGACTTAACTCAATTACCTCCTCTAATTCCTCATCAGCTTGATTAGAACTAGAAGGTGCATTGGGTATAAAACATTCATTTGTACTAGTGGATTTAGCCTTTCCTAATGAAGGAGAGTACAATCTTACATAAGGAGTTACACTTATAGATTCATGAGTAGACTATATTATAGGCATGGGTACTATTTGGAATTCCTATGGTGGAGAAGTCCTTACATTTTGAGAGATAGGGGTGGTTCAGCATAGAACATTTCATCACCATCAGAATCAATATTTCCCTTAGAAAAATTTTGACTTGCTTAAATAACACCATGTTCCCTCCATTCCTCTCTTATTTGTAAATTATCTCTATTATCACCCAAATGAGGTGTTGACAAGGAAATGAGATCACCAATAGGGGGAAGAGTGTACTCACCAGAGTCCTTAACCCTCCATCTTTGACTTGCAAGCTCTGAATTCATGAGCTTGTTGGGATGCCCCTACTGTAATGATCTTCTCCAGTGCATCCTTCTTCTTTGGTACTTTCTTCAACTTTCACCGGTTCATAGATTCAATAGAGTTGCCACCCATTTATTGGCAACATAAGCATGATGATGAAGAAACTGATGAGCATGACAGTGAGTAGTGTTGTCATTGGTGGCAACATAGTATAAAGATACATTTGTGTTGGTCTGGAGAAGTTGCTAAGTGTGATGTGGAGGAGAATACACCTAATCATGATATATCTAAGTGTATTGTGGAATCCCTATATGACTACATTGATATCCTTCCATTTTGATGTTCCGAACTCAGACACAACTTGCTGAAGTTTTTCCTAAGGCATTTGCACTATAGCACCTAAGACAGGATCACAATATTTTATTCCGCATTGCTCTGTTTTGAAGAATCTTGCTAAGGTATTTTTTAGTTCATACTAAAGAAGTCTAAATCCAAAGTTTCAATTCTTGAATCCATCTGAAATGAAAGATAGAGTTGATAGAGTATTGGACTTTGTAATGACAGTATCAGTGATATATTGGAATGCTCTGCATTCCACTACAAATGAATATTTTGCTATGCAGATTTGAGGACAAGTTTACATATGTCAGAGATGTACTCTCCAAGTGGTAAGCATTTTGGTGGTCCACGTGTTGAGTTGTGAACTAACAATTGGTTCATTCTATTGATTACTTCACTAATGGTGCCGACCCAAAGGCGTTGAGGTTGTGTGAAGTTAAGTCATGTATGGAACAAAGTTATGGGAGTAATTATAGGTTATGCTGACCTATCTGAATGTGCTACATGCTTTGGTTCTCTCTGCAAAGTGTATAGGGTTGATTTTTGGGCTGACAAGTCAAGAAGTCACACGGTACATCTATCATGCCAACTTGTTTGTTGTTTTGCTTGATTGAGGTATATAAACAAGATTGAATTCTTGTGTGGATGAGTAGAGTAGATGCGGATGAACTAAGTGTGTGTGTGAGAGAGAGAAAACAAAATCAGATGTAGAGAAGGATAAGATGAGATTGTGGTAAAGATGAAGTGTGTTAAGTCAATATTTTGAGCTTCAGTGGAACTGTATCTTTAGCATAAGTCAAATGCATTACTAACAGTTCATATTTGGCAGTGAGCCACCCCTTCTTCTATGTCTTTCCATTCAGGACAGTGAGTCCTTTGGCAATGAGCCACTTGCAGTGGGCACTTCTTTTCTAGACAATGAGTGCTTTTGGTAGTGAGACTACTTCTATTCGGTGTTGTTATTTATATAAATGTGAGCTAATCCTCATCGTGGTTTTTCCCTTTTTGGGTTTTCCACGTAAAAATTTGGTTTTCATGTGTTATGTATTTTGATGGTTGATTTCATTCTTTCCTTTCTTACTGCAAATTAAATATGCTATGTGAAATGAATGTTTAAATGCTTAAGTGGTTTCAAAGAATACTGATTCACCCCCCACTCTCTCAGTATTCCGGGTGTTCAACAATTGGTGTCAGAGCTTGGTTCCTTGGAAGAAGCTTAACCGCTTGAGGAAGATCTTGAAGTGTGAACATATGGTGACTAGGAGATATCCTATCCCTCTAGAAGAAATCGCTATTGTTGGATTTACTGAAGAAGACTGCTTAGTTGACATGAATGGAGAACTCAAATCAGCCCTTGAAGATATGGAAATAGCTCAATGTGAAAACAAAGATCTAGAAGAAAATATTAAGCAGATGAATGCATTAAGAAATTGAGAGAGCAAAATAAGAAGTTCAAAGAAAGATACAAGGAAGTAAATGAATAGATTAATCAATCAAATCACACAATCACCAATTAAAAATGCAAATTAAGGAAGGAAAAAGAATTAAAGAATGCCTAAATGAAAAACTGAAAAGAAAATCTGAAGAATGCTCAAGGCTTGAACAAGAAATAGTGGTCTCAAAGACAGAGCTGGAAAAAGCAAAAAATCAAGAAGACAAATTCAAGAAGAGCTCCATGCTACTTGATAAAATGATTGCAAATCAAAAGGCTCCTAAGGATAAAGAAGGATTAGGATTTGAAAAGGGTGAAAGTTCAAAGGTAAATTAGACTTCAAACAATGCTAAGAAGAATAATAACCAAAAGAAAAATGGAGACAAGAAGGGTAATAAAAAATAGGTCTAGAACCAAAAGAAAAACTTCAAAAGGCCACCTATCAGACAACTAGATGTACAAAGGTACTCTGGGTATTGTTACTCTTGCAATAAATTTGGACATAAGGCTATGGAATGTAGAAATAGGGTGAATTAGAATGTTCAATCATTCTCTTGTCAATGTTTTACATGTCAAAGAATTGGTCATAGAGCAAGTGAATGCAGAAATCCGATGGTGAATGGTTACAATAAGGGTATGATGTTTTCATCTTTCAATGGTTACTATTATACATGTAATGGATTTGGGCATAAGGCTAATCAACATAGATCTAGAATTAATGGAAGTAATCTTGTTCAAAATGTCAGGGGTTACAAATGTAACAAATTAGGTCACATTGCTAAATTTTGTTGAAGTAAGAATGTGAAGGTTGATCCAGTAAGGAAGAGTGATCCAATGAAGAATGTGGATCTGATAGAGATAAAGAAAGAAATGGACAAGGTCTAGAAAAATAAATAAGAAAATAAAGTGAAGGATGAGGCTGTGTCAGTCTCTAGTGTAGATGTTTCCTCCGGAAACTAAGTAGAAAGCTTTGGCTTAGGGGTAGTTTTAACAGAAACTTTAAAGCCCCTATCAAAGATATGGTGTTGATGCCTTCAGCATGTGGATATGAGGTGTAAGTTAACACACTTTATCCATTGGAGAAAACACGAGTGAAAAATATCATGTTGTGGAAGTTTGCAGAGCAATTGAAGGTGACTATGTACTACAGTTAGAATTTTGACAGCTTTATCAATCTGAGTATTGAATGAGAATTAGGTTTTGCAAAAAGAGGGTTATAAGCAAGTTTACTTAACAAAAGATCATTTGTATTCAAACATTTGAAGAGAGAAGAGTAGTGAAAGAGCAAGGAGAAGCTAATCAGAATTCTTGTGCATGAAACCCTAACCGGAAGCGATCAAAAGGTATTTACAAATTTCTATCTTTCCCTAAGTTTTTCATTAGTATTTTGAAGATGTTACCCCACAAGTTATAGAGGTATTGGACCGACCCTGCCCTATGTTCAAAAGATGTCCTTTCAAATCTATGGAGATGGATCTGGATGGTGCTTTTTCAGACATTCCATATGGTGTAATGCATACAGAGGATGTGAGGATCTATATCCACACAAAGAGAATAATATAATCATGCAAAGTTGGGAGAAGTATGGGTAAATGAGTTAACTGATGATGAATTTGAGTTGAAGACTGAATTTAAGGGTTTGACAGAGAAAAAGAAAGATGTTTGGATCAATTTCCCTACTTTCTATTATGAGGATGCTTGGGTTACATACGTGTTGAGCCGCATTCACGACAAATTTATATGGTTGGATTTGCTGCACATGATCAACAAGGAAGCTATTAGGGTTGTGATAGGATAATGCTCCACCGGACTAGTTCTAGCACTAAAATCTATAAAGAATGATGTGGTAATGAAGCTCACCGGTGCAAAATTTGACAAGCATGCCCTAACGGTGAGTAACATCGAAGGCCCTGTAGTAAAGCATGCTACTATGATGATTGGATATAAGCTATACTTCACCAACATAGAGAACTCAGTCTCTGCAACTGTCATTAACACAGCATATGAGATGGTTAAGAATGGTGCATATTATGACTTGTGTGAATTATTGAGAGCATAATTGCTAGAGAACCTGCAAAAGACAAAGGACTCCAAGTACCCTTTCAAATTTGGTATTGTGATTATTTGCTTATTGTTTTACTTTCTTAAAGAGATTCTCGGTACAAAGAACATTGTGTGGTTGAGTAATATTCTAGTTGCAGTACAAATTAGAGACCATTTAAGAAGATTGGACAACATAGAAACCCAGAAAGCTGTCTTGTGGGGTTTCTTCAAGAATTTTTAGGAAAACATGCAAGCAAGGGAAAGAATCCCAAAAAGGGTTGTTGAGAAATATAAGAATGACATCATCTTCATGGTTAGAAAAGATGAGTGCTATATGGAAGCAATGGAACCCAGGATATTTTGGATTCTAAAGATGGGATATGAGGTTGCAAAAGACATAATCATAGGACTTGCAAAATTAATGTTGAGTAAACCAAGAGATCACTCTATGGATAGATTTGGAACTTTTGAAGAGAAATCTAGTGAAGTGCACCTAAAGCATAAGGAAAAAGAAATAAAAGAAAATGTTGAGAAAATGAGGACTAAGGTAGAGGAGATGATTTTGCTAAAGAGCCCTATGGAGAAATCCAAAGGCACATCTATTCCTTTGGAAGGGTCTCCCAAGCAGAGAAGGGTAAAAGAAAAGGCTACAAGAGAAAAATACATCAGTTATGATGATGAGGAAGAAGAGGAAGAGGAAGGACCTAAGTTGGTCTGGAAGAATAAAAGAGAGCCTCAAGCCTCCGATGAAGAAACAAGTGCAAAGAAGGTGGAGATAGACATTGTTGATTTTGATAGTAATACAGAAGTTGAAAAAAAAAGGAAGAATATAAAACTCAGAAGAGGGAGAAGAAATCAGAATATGGTAAAGGAAAGAAGTCACCAGAAGAAAAGAAGAAAAAGGACATGTCTTCCCCTCTGGTAAGAACACGTGGTCCTTTAAATTTACAAGCATTGTTTAATGGCATTGTTGAGCATGAAATGTTAGAACAGACAGCTACCCTGTACACCACTGTGGATGAAGCTGATAAATCTACAATAGAAGAAGCAATTATCAAATATATTATTACTTTTGAGGTCAGTATAAGAGATTTTGAAGACCAAATGCATTAAGAGTTGAAGAGTGTACTGTTAGCTAGAAGAGAAGAGACAATAAATGAAGAAGCAAAGTTGAGAACATATGCCTTGGAGAAGATCTATGCTCCTTTCATGGATAAGGACAAAGCTAGATTAGCTCAAGTATATAACAAGGAGTTCAAAACCAAACAAAGGATAACTACATTAATGAGCAAATATAAGGATTACGTTGAGAGGCTCAGGAATGAAACAATTGAGAAAGTTGCTAGTTTGGCAAAAGTGCTAGGCATGATTCCTGACACTAAAAAGCATGCACATGATGATATGCCTAAAGTAGGAGATGCACAACAAGAAGATGTTCAACATAAGCATGGAGTAGAAAAAGAGGATGTGCAAAATACTATAGAGCAAATGTGTCATCTCCTCCTGTAAACACTAAAACAACCAATGCAGAGGATTATTGTGAGACCCCTATTCTATATACTCTTGTTTCTTTGAGATCCTTGATGTTCCTAGAGACATTTTGATTATTATGATTCTCAGTGCTTATGGATGGCACATTTATTTATTGTGGATGGTGTTTGATGTTGTATTTTATGAGTTGATTCCATATGATAACCTTTGATGAGATTATTTGATATATGTATTTGTGAATGATGAATTTTATATGTTAGTCTATGGTTGTTAATGGATTTGTGATAATCTGTTATTTATGATGGATATATTTTGGCTATATATTGTACTGACACTTCTTGTTGAGTGTATAGATGGAATTATTATGTCAATGGATGATGGGGCTCATTTAGCCACTTTATGTCTTTCTATTTGATGCCAGACCTAGGCATGGAGCCCTAATGTCTATTGGCCATGATGTTGAGAAATGTTATTTTTAGTTTTGTATGACAAAATGATTATGTTCTTATGTGGGTTTTAATCTTGTAATTTTAAAGTGATTTTTAAGTGTTTTTAAGAGGTTAGGTTGTATTTTATGTTTGAGAAATTGTCTTATTACTAAGGTACATAGGTTAGAAGTTTATTTTTGTCATTTATAATATTTTAAAAGGTTTATAAACCCTCCTTTAAGCCCCACTTACAAAAGTGACGAAAATGGGAAGGTAGTTGGTTGGATTGAATTAGTAGTTGTGGTTGAGTAAAATTTAGGGCATGACATTTGGTATCAAAGTAGGGTTTATAAACACTAGGAACTCTGGGAGTGTGTTTGGGTCACGTTGTTAAATGTGTAATTGTGGAATGTTACCACTTTATGTGAAAATGTTTGTTAGTTAATAAGAGGTAAGTAGTAACACAAGTGCTTGGTTGACTTATTTTAAGTTTTAGGTTCATTTTAAACTATAGTTGTTAAATTGTTGTGTACCTCTATCACCCTTTTGAATACTGACTCTGTAGTCAAATTAGAATGAATTAAATCTAATTGAATAGAAACATAGTAGGTTCAACATCTTATTGTAAGTGCAAAATTCCTTGTATCATTTAATCAAGTATTCATTAGAGGAGTTAGAAGTTGATTATTTAAGGGTGTAATTGTCATGTATAATATTTTAACTATTTGTGCTGATGTTTTTAAAAAAAAATTAATGTGATAGTGGTTTCTTACTTCATTTGATGAATCCACTTCCTTGCATCTTGTCTAGAGGCCTAGTTTGTAATGGAGCGAACCTCTTGGAAACATGATCTAATTAACTTTGCTATAGATAGTACACATTAGTTTAGGATGTAAACTAAAATATTTAATGAGTACACTTGATCATCCTGAATTTGAGTCTAGCTATCCTATCCTTGAATATTTAAATGTTCCCTTAACAAATTTCTCCTTGTGATATTCTAACTATTTGTGCCCTTAGAAATTCTTTTAATGTTAGTAGCATTTTTTTTAATTGATGAGTGGAATTGTTTAGGAAAAAGATAGATTAAGGATGTATAAGGCTTAATTCTAAATAATTAGTTCTAGTGAATTATAAGGTAGGAAATATAAATTTCTCTGAACCCCTTCAAACAAATAAATGTTACTCAAGAAAGATGTGAAGTCTTAGATTTTTTATTTTTCCTTCATATGACTTAATGCTTTAGGATAGAATAATGACAATAGGTGGAGGATACAGTCTAAATATATTAAAAGCACATAGAGTGAAGTATATAGAAATATGTTTATTTATGCTCTTTTTGAACCAATTAAGATCGTGAAACTAGAACTCTTTCTTTTGTTAGTTATTCTGTGTGGAGAAGTCTTTGCAAATGACCATTGTGTGAGTTGGTATTGATTAAGAGTTGAATCATACTTAGCATATTGTACCTCCTTGTGTGTATTATTGTGATCTTTAGCCAATAATGAAAAAATAAATGTGATAGATTGTTGTCATTTACATTAGTTGATAGTGATGTAGATTACACTTAGTGTTACATTATTTATGCATCCATAAAATAATAGGACATGTTGGAGAATAATAAATAGCTTGATATTGTATTGTTATTGATGCATGCTTGTTTGTCTATTTATCTAACATATATATAGTGGTCACTCCATCACGAATGCTTGGGTATGAACATATATCTTAACCTTCTTTGATAGCTAACTTGACTATGTTCCTAAGAAAAAGGGAGAATTAAGACATAATGTAAGAAAAATATCGTATTATTGTAGGATTTTTCAAAAGAAATAGGTTGAATTAAAGATGAAGTAATGAAATAGGTACTTAGTCATCTATGTTTGAGTGTGACATGAGATAAATGTTATTGATTTATGAGGAATTAGGTCCTTGAATGAGCTTATTCAACAACAACACATAGTAGGTAATTAAGACATGTATTTCTTCCTTATGTAGTTGGATGTGTAAGTAACTAAGTTGTTAGAGTTTGAGAGCTGATAGTGAACTATTCTATCAATGTATGTGATTGATTTAGGAAATATCTAAGTAACAAAAAAATAATAGAGCTGGTGGAAATAATTTGTGTGATATGTAGAAACTAGTATTTTATGTGATTGTATCTCTAGTCATGATATAGGATATTTTGTACCTCCTCGATTTGTTTTCATATAAATAACTACTTTTGAGGATAGTGAGCCTAAATGCATGGTATGGGTGAGGTGTGTTCCCTCTCATACAAAGATATGGGTCTCTTCCTTTAATATTATGTTTTGTGATGTTCATGTTTGCCTCCCTCTTTATATTCCAATAGATTATGGGATCAAACATAATTTGGGTGTGCATGAAAGGGGCGCTCATTGTGAGATTATAAAAATATTATATGATTGTATCTCTCGATTGACCTTTCCTTTTGTTAAACCATGCCTGTTAGTCTATAGGGAAAGTTTAATTCATGGTATTATATTGTTGCATTGGGGAATGGTCCATAATGCACCTTTGTCGAGGGGTACACTCCAAGTTTATTAAGATTTTGATACTTGCATTAGATATTACTGTTGGGAAAACTATTTTTAGTATGGTTCCTTTGGCTTTTAATGCAATAGTGAATTATGGTTTTGAATAGTATTAGGTGTTGTACCATAATGATAATTTGAACTATATTATACTTATATACTCCTGCACATGCTATAGTTTAGTGCTAGGCCTTTACATTGATTATAGTATGTTTGTTATGGTTAAAGGTATGGGGTTATCCAATGTGATGGTTATCTTAGAATAATTTGAGGTTGAGTCTACCATACTCCTTCTCCCCTTTGGGTGGCTTCTAAAGTCACGATGTAATTTTGTTGGACAAATTTTTATGAGATATTAGTTTGCTTCTTTATTTAATTTATGCATTTAATGGATTCATTTGTTTCATTAGTTATGAATCTTTAAATTGTCAAACTAAAATATAAAATTTTTATTATTATCTTAGGTTGCTTAGTGATTAATTTTGATATGCTCCCTTGCCTCAGGGATTTATTGGGTTGAACTTTTGAATGAATTTGACATATTATTGCATTGGTGTCCACACATGAATTTTGTTATTTTTATGAAATTTCATTTCAGATTTTAATTAATATTGGTATCAATATTTTTTTATAGTGATTGTTTCTTTTTGAGGCATTGGCTTAATTGTTACTGCTGGTGCTTGTGAAGTTTGTAGTATTTAAGATGTTCTTTTTGAAGGGGACCCCTAGAAGGTTGTATGGGGGAGAAGGTGGCTTGGGGATTCTTGGAGGATTAAGACCTACTATTAAGATTAGTATAGGAAGGTCGAGTTCTTATCTTTCCTTAGAGTCATAGATTTGTATATACCCTCTTCTTACCCTATAACATTAGGATATTATGGTATCAACCCTTTTTAGGGAGATGAGACTTAATTGGCACCATAGGTATTTGGATGTTGTTTCTTCTGTTGCAAGCTAGTTAGCTACGTAGTCATGAATTCTTGGTTATTTGAAAGCATTTGAGCACTAATCATACTTTTTCCTTAAGTGAGCCTTGTGTTGCAATTGAGAGAGGTCATTATATTGATTCTACATATCTCTAAGACATGTAATTTTAGTAAAATAAGTTCTAGAAGCTACTTGAGTGACAGGGAAATATGCATGACAACTTGATGCATAAGATGGTTCATAATTCCAATGCTTGACTTAATTATCAATATGCCTAATTGAAACCTTGATATGTTGCAAGTAATAGTCTAACAATTATTGTGTTTTAGTATGCAGTGATATGAATTTACTTTATGCATGACTATTGTGGTACTTCATGGGATACATTAATGTTTTGGCATCCTTGCCTAATGTATATCAATGTAGATAGTGATGTATTTATGGTTCAACATATATGGAGGTATGGTTGTTCTCACAAGGAAGATAGCATCTAGGGTTCTAATTATTTGTTGGTTATCTTGGTTACTTAGTTTTTCACAACCTAGATTTGGAACCTCACTAATGTGATGCTTTATCACTACGGTGAGTTATTCCACCCTCATCTCTTGGGGGCTTCCAGGAGGAAGCCTAATCTTAAGGGGGGGAGGATGTGAGACCCCTATTCTATATACTTTTGTTTCTTTGAGATCCTTTATGTTCCTAGAGACATTTTGATTATTATGATTCTTAGTGCTTATTGATGGCACATTTATTTATTGTGGATGGTGTTTGATGTTGTATTTTATGATTTGATTCCATATGATAACCTTTGATGAGATTATTTGATATATGTATTTGTGAATGATGAATTTTATATGTTAGTCTATGGTTACTAATGCATTTGTGATAATATGTTATTTATGATGGATATATTTTGGCTATATATTGTACTGACACTTCTTGTTGAGTGTATAGATGGAATTATTATGTCAACGGATGATGGGGGCCATTTAGCCACTTTATGTCTTTCTATGTGATGTTGGACCTAGGCATGGAGCCCTAATGTCTATTGGCCATGATGTTAAGAAATGTTATTTTTAGTTTTGTGTGATAAAATTATGTTCTTGTGTGGGTTTTAATCTTGTAATTTTAAAGTGATTTTTAAGTGTTTTTAAGAGGTCTAGGTTGTATTTTATGTTTGAGAAATTGTCTTATGTCTAAGGTATATAGGTTAGAAGTTTATTTTTGTTATTTATAATATTTTGAAAGGTTTTTAAACCCTCCTTTAAGCCCCACTTACAAAAGTGACGAAAATGGGAAGGTAGTTGGTTGGATTGAATTAATAGTTGTGGTTGAGTAAAATAGTAGTTTGGCAAAAGTGCTAGGCATGATTCCTGACACTGAAAAGCATGCACATGATGATATGCCTAAAGTAGGAGATGTACAATAGGAAGATGTTCAACATGAGCATGGAGTAGAAAAAAGAGGATGTGCAGAATACTATAGAGCAAATTGTGTCATCTCCTCCGATAAACACTGAAACAAGCAATATAGAGGATTATAATGTTGGAAACTTATCTCCTCCAAAAGACATCAATACAAAACATGTTAATCCTCCTCTGGAGAATGTACAAAGTGTTGAAGAAAGGAAGGAGAATCTAGAGGAAAAGAAAGATAAAGAAAAAGGAGAACATAGTAAGATGGTAGAAAGCACTGTGGATAATGCTTATGTTCCTCCAGAAACCTCTGGGCATTAGGCTGAAAACAAAGAAGGTGGAGGGATACATGAAGAAAATTGTCCTCTGGAGATCTCAGGTTCACAAATGGTCACATTTTCTAAAGAGGAGAAGAAAATATAGAGGGTGAGAGTTCTGGAGTCTCTCCAATCGACTCCATCGGACACTTCTTGGCTCAACAAAGACAAATTTAGTCTATTGCATCCCCACAACTATTTCAATTGCCATCTATGGATGGACAAATCAATTTGTTCAATATCTCTCCATTGAAGAAATTGCAACTTGGAACTAATTTTCAGGCTACTGCCCAAGAAGAAATAATACAATCACAAGTAGAAGGAAATGAGCTTCTAGAGGAAGCAATAAAGGTTTTTGAAAAAGTGTTACCAGACACCAAGAGGGATGCTTCTCTGACTCCTATACAACAAATGAAGAAACTGCTGGAGTCCTTTAACAGTCATTCTACATCTTTAGAGAAGGAAATTGAGAAGAAAGTAATGGAACAGATTAGCAATAAGAGACTAATAGATCTATCAAAAAAGTGTTCCAAAGCACACAATCTATTGGGTATTAGTGTAAAGAGTATTTAAAATGCCTTGGATGAAGCTAAGGTAATATATCAATTTTCCTTATCATGGACTATAACTACAAAAGATATAAAAGACAAGATTGATGGCCTTGAAATGCAAATAGCTAATATCTCCGGAGCATATGAGCATTTAAAGGATAACAATGGAGATCTGAGGGCTGGTGTTGAAAAGACTCATACAATCATCAAGAAACTTCAAAATCAAAGAGAACTAATTAAAGATCAGATGAGTCAGTTGAGGGAGATTGTCAGTTTCAAGATGGCAGCATTGATAGGGATGTTGAAAGAAGCTGATAAGGTTGTTTAGATGACAACCATACCTTTATCAGTTGAAGAAGGAGAAGAATTATTTTTGTAGATTATTGGGAAGATGCAAATACTTAACTCTGCCAAGAAGCATTGGGACTCTGTAGTGTCACATCTAAAGAATATATACAAGGAGATTCTTCCTACCAAAAAATAAGGCTCATATCTTGATTTCTTGTACATATGCGGAAAGATAGAAGAAATTTTCTTTTGTATAGAAGTAAAACAGTAAGGAGGAGTATGTACATAGAAAAACAAGATCAGTTTTGAGATAGGGGGAGAAGTTTTGATCTGTAGATATACAAGTGGTCCCTTTGCCATTGATGACAAAGGGGGAGAAGTTTTGGCGTATGTTGCCATCAATGACAAAGGGGGAGATTGTCTTTTTGGTAGTGAGCCTACTTGTATTCGGTGTTGTTATTTATACATATGTGAGCTAATCCTCACCGTGGTTTTTCTCTTTTTGGGTTTTCCACGTAAAAATATAGTGTTCATGTGTTATGTATTTTGATGGTTGATTTCATGCTTTCCTTTCTTACTGCAAATTAAATATGCTATGTGGAGTGAATGTTTAAATGCTTAAGTGGTTTTAGAGAATATTGATTCACCCCACCTCTTAGTATTCTGTGTGTTCAACACTATTATTGGGAAATAGATGGATAATGCACTAACAAATACTTGTTATATAGATAACAAGATGGAGTTCTTTATCAAATATTGCAATGTATGGATGCAACAACTTTCAAAGTATACAATAAGGGGAATGTAACAATTGATCTATGACTAAAGATAAGACACAATACTAGTTCTAGTCCCCAGTAGAGTCACCAATTTCTTGGTTGTTTTTAATTCTCAACATGATCTCAAAAGGGAAATCTAAAGAATAGGCAATTATAATGATTGATTTGCCTTGAGAGCTTGGCTAACGAACAAGATAAGCTAGGTTACACTTTTCCTCTGCACTTTAGGCTCTGCAAAACCTAGGAGGGTAATCCTTTATAGTATTTATTAAAGATCTTTTGCTATTTATCTCAAATATTGTTCCTACCAGACATGTTCTCTTTAAAATGCCTAAAGAATTACTAATATACTAGAGTAATGGGCTAGATTCTCAGACTTCAACACAATTCTCTTGCAGGAGAACACATGAATAAAATTATATTCATAACTTAAGACAGAAATGGAAATTCATTTTTATTTTCACTATAGATGACCGAGGAGTTGCATTAGACACAAGTTCTGAGAGATTGGTGCCTAAATCCTAGGCTATAGAGTCAAGATAGATATAAAATGGAACCTAATATAACAATATTTTCCTAGCTTGTGGACCACAATAACAATGCATTACACTATCATGATTCTATTAGTTCAAAACCAACTCTACTTAGGAATCCCTGCAAACATTCATAGCATTCAATATTCTCTTAAAGCGTTAAATTTACTCCTTGAGCAAAAGCCATAAGAACATTCATACATAGGAAAAATTGTGAAGATGAATAAAATAATCCTTGATCAGTTTCTATTAATAAATTAAATGAAGGATACAATGTAGGAGATAGTATAACCTTGAACTTGGCATTCTATTTAAGCTATAAACTGGTACTGTCACATAAACTTCACAAAATACATCAAATTCTATTCTCAAATAACAACCTCGATTTAGGAATCCGACTCTATTACTGTATGCTTTGTGATACAAAGATTCTCCAAGATCCTTTGCCAAAGGCCTTGAATTCCCTTTTATCGAAACAACGGAGCAAAACAAGCTTCAAGCCTTATGACAAGTGTCATATTTTCATTTGACAACCATTACAGTGCAAATATAACTGCTTATGGGACAAATATTTCATAAGGAACAAAAGTTGTTGCATGTGCAGTTATAAATCTTGTTGCCTCTCAAAGATGCTTGCAGAAGACTGTTGCAACAATACTTCACTATTTCCTTAATTACCTTCCTTCAACTCTAAACACTTGGGAAAAACTAGTGACATAGATGAGGACAAAAGGATAAATCCATTAAAGGATAAAATACCCTGTTGGAACTGAAGACACTCCCACGTTGATGTTGAAATATCAGACTCCTTTTCAAATTTCCCCAAGAATTGAATTGCATCCCACAGTTTGTCCAAATCATAATTCCACATGTTCGAGACTGGGGAAGGCAAATTTCTTTTCCCATGTCAATGGAAAAATAATGGCCATCCGAGAAGTTGTCGACGTGTTTGAAAGAACAAGGAAAGCTAGGATGTCGAGCTCTGACAAATCAGACCTTGGAGCTTGGGCCTTCTGCCTTATAGCTTACAACATCTGGAAGAGAAGGAGGGAAGCCCTGATGATGCAGAGGAAACGCAACAGAAGCTTACAAATAGGATGGAAAAGCCATTAATCCACTAGCATGTTAAAATCCTGGACATGCAGTATGTAATACCTATCGGCTTATCATCATCATCATATTTCTTGCTAACACAGACAGCATCATCATATTTCGAAGAGGCATGAAATATCCTCCTGCTAACTACTGTTCACTTCCTTATCGCCTTTCGCCTTTTGCCTGTTAGCAGCATCATGATACTCGACGAACACAATTATCCTCCTGATGATCACTATTCACTTAGCGCCAAACTCTATCGGCAGCATCATGAGGTTTAGCATCATCTTCACCCTTCGTCAGTAGGATATGAAATATCCGGTTCCTCTCATATATCTTGATGACGATATTCCTTATGCACCTTTTCTTCGATGCTTACGTCACCCTGATATCGACCTTCTTTAAACAAACAGCATCAAGATATGACTTATCAGGTCATATTGAAACATCCTGATGATGTTAACCAAACTTTATGCCGATGACTTACGCCGATGCCAAAACACTTAGCGACAGCAGGATAAACTTGCATAGGGTGATATTCGCAATATCCTGATGATGATGACGTCACTTGCACCCGATGCTGATGTCAATGCACCTGATGATGATGTCAACAGGATATAAGACACTTATATCCTCCGCAACATGATAATGAATATCCGGTGATCTTTTCAATATCCTGATGATGACCTTTCCGGTCCTTAGCCAAAAAGTGAACTTTCACTTCTGCATGTGATAGCGATATGCGGACGATGGATACACACGAAAGGTGATCTTGACGATGATATATACACTGAGTATATATCCAACCTATATCATCCTGATGCACTTGAAACATGCAATTTTTGCCAACTTCAGAACCTGATCCTGATAGCGATATACTCGTAGATGACGATACGATTCACTCCGTCTGGAAAAGCACATGCAGATCCCTGTATATCCGTCAGCTGCATGCAAACTCACAGAACCGCACAATTTTACAAAGAAAACATGATGATTGGGCCAGATCACCTTCAGATCAAAACTTAACAGTTTATCTTCCTAAACCCTAGCACATGAGGATGCTAGGTTGATTCATAGCATGCTACCAATCGATCTTCCACACAATGAAATGCATAAACAGAAAACTAAAATACAACCTAAACTAACATGCATGACCATTCCACCGATTCACAGAATCAACCGGTGGAAGGGTTGAAAGAATCCATTAACCTGTAATCAGAACAGAAATCAAAACATAAACAGCTAATAAACCAGATAATGCAATTGATGAGATCTTATTTAGATGAGACACAAATGTCCTGTTTCTACAATACTATCGAACAACAATGTTTCACAATGTCTGGACTGATCTCTGGATCTCACTCAATCACCAGTACAACATAACATAACTACTACTCTGATCTCAAACCCTAACTGATCTGAGTTATATATAGCAATATCCTACGAGTACTACCAACTCGATTCCCAGCGGCTGGGAGAAGACAGCTCAGACAACCTGATAACGAACGCTAACTACCTGGTGGATCAAACACATACGCATTGGTCCCATGGACCTTATTACAGCATGAAGTCAAACATACTAAAAATAGACTGATGTCCTGACATGCGAACAATGAACTTATGTCCTGCCTTGTAGGGGTGCTCCTGCACCACCTGACCCCGCCTATGTATAAATATGAAAGCGTCGAGGGTCAGGCCTCGGGCCTTCACCATTTTGCCTTACGCCTTCCGGAAAAGAGAACAAGGAAGCCCTTATGTCTACCCTCCGCCTTGCATAGAAGAAGAGACCGTTGGACTTCAGGGCCTAGGTCTTCCACCTTCTTCATGCTGAAAGGAAGGAAAAGGAAAGAGCCCCCGTCGACCGCCACCTTCTTGCTTTAGAAAGAAATAACACTCGTCGAGGGTCGGGTGTCAAGCTTTCTGCCTTCCATCTTCCATGAAGAAGATGGAAGGAAGGAAGCCCGAACTCCAACCTCTGACATACTTAGGAGAAATTATGAAAACCTCAAGGGTTGACCCTCAGGATTTCAACCTTACGCATTCGCCATCTAGAAGAAGAAAGAGAGGAGCCCCGCATCTATCCTCAGTACAAAGAAGAGAACATCTGTCATGGATCAACCATCAGGCCTTCCCCATTTCGCTTTCCTCAAAGGAAGGAAGAAGAGCCAACCTCTGAGATTCGTCGCACACTTCATACTTAGAAGGATTTTGAACAAGTAAACCTGTCCGACTTTGGCCTTCAGGCCCTCCACTCCGCAATGCTGAAGAAGACGGAAGGCTAAAACTCTGACCTCTGATAGTCCATAGTACTGCACCATACTTAGAATATTTTTCACTACCTTGGCGGAATTTGGCCCTCAACCCTTCTCCCCGACGTTTGCCCTAAAGAAATATCGAGCCAATAGAGACATTCCATGTGCGATCACTTTTATAACTCAGCAAGAAGGCGCACCGTTAGAAAGATGAGTCAACTTTTAATCCATGTGGCAGCCTACCGCACTTCCATGGTCATGAGATTACACTACATATGAAGGTCCGTAGAATGGTACAAACCCTTTAGATTATGCCACATGGCCTCCTTCAGGTTCTTTAAATGCTGAGTTGTCAAACCCTACTGCCTGTCTTCATTCCGCGGTTCCACCATACCCTTTGTCTTAATAAAATAGTCTCCGCAGAATAGCAGAAACCAACCAAAACACGCCACATGCCGACAAATGGTTCCTTAGGTGGATGCTTTAGAAGGGTACCCAAGACTTAAGTATATTGCAGATTAACATTTGCACGTAGGCTCAAAAGGTAATGGAAGCAAGGGGTCAGTAACTGAATGATGTGCAAGACACAAAGTTGCAACTTAGAAGATTGGCAATGGGTAGCAAGTAGTCAGCATAAAATTAGAAGAAAAAGGTACTTTGACGCTTACGCAAGCCATAGGGCTTAAGGTGTTTAGACCTAAAAGCAGGATTTTGAACATTTTTGAAACTAAACCTTAGCATAGGAGCACCAAATTGAAGCTTGAAGCAGGGCCAACATAGGAAGCCAAGGGAAAATTTTCATAGTCCTAACAGGCTAAACATATGATACTTGTGAAGTATTTAATTCACAAGTAGTGCAATCTCTTATGGAAGCAAGTCAAAGTTTGATGGTTTAGGACCTTCCTAAGATGATGATCTTTAATAGAGTAGTTCAAAATTTTAATAAACAAATTCATATCATTCAAGATGGTTTTAGATATTGTTAGGATTAAGGTGCCATCAACCTTGTAAATCCTATGAAATTAATTACTCCTAATATTATTTGTAAGTCACCCATAAGGGATGAAAGGTTGCACCAGCAACAATCTTGTTTCAGCCGCATGTTTATATTCGATCCCCGATGCTAATTTGTCTGTGACAAGGGGTCGCAAGGGGGTTTGCCCCCTGCGAATGGTTCGAGGGGTGGGGGGTCTGGGGCTACGCGCCTTGGTGGGGGCTTGGGGGTAGCGCCCCTTGAGCCAAATTTTATCATTGTAAATTTGGACCGTTCGTCATTAGGTCATAGATTTAACGGTTGATATTATGTCAGTTTTCTTGCCCTAGAAGGCAACCCCCTTTTATAAGGATATTTGTACTATATTTTTCGTAGAGTTGAGATTAACAAGCGCCACTGGATTGAAGACTGAAGAAGGAGAGGAAGTGCATGTATTGTAATCTCATATTTGAAGATAATACAATTTGGAGCCTATTTGCTTGGTGGAATTTTTTACCTGAAAGGGTTTTCTCCATGTTACATATTGTGTTATGTGTTCAGTTCTTAATGCATGTTATTTCTGGGTAGTGGGTTTTATTTCTACTGCAATCTCCATTGATTCTACATTGTTTGGAAGACATAAATAAGGTTTGAATCAGATTTATGTTGTGTGGTTTGCACCTTCATTTCTAACAGATATGATTTTTGGATAAAGAGTGCAATTATCCAAACTATGAGTGCATTAGCAAATGCATATGTCACTGTGATTAGTGATAAAAGGGCAAATAGCTATCTTCTATACAAGGTCAGCGGTATGCAAGGTAGGACAACATCACTTTACTCTTCTTATACTAGTTTTGATTCAGTTGCTAATTTAGAACTCAACATTGGAATGATATATTCCATATGTAATGTGTTGAACTTACTTGGGAATGGTATCAATTTGAGGAGAAGATTGCCTAATAACCTCAAGGGGAAAGGAGGTAATGTAAGATTCGTGTGTTTGCATCCTCCTAATCAACCATTTGAGGTCAAAAATAAAAAAATAAATAAATTAACATATGATGTTGCACATACATGTGAACACAAATGCTTAAGCTTGGGTCATCATCAAAAACATTTTGTAATGTCCCCATTTTCAGCATGATCACCTAGTAGTGGAGGATAAGCCTATTCACCATTCTTTTAGGCTAATTCATTTGGTAAGGGAATGATTTGTTGAGCCATTGTTGCAAAAGTAACTTAGATAATTGGAAAGTCAGTTAAGTATTGCAAAGGTGACTTAGATATTTGGAAACTTGGTAAAACGACTTAAACATGGAGATTTGGAAAGTCACTTTATAAAAGGAGAAAATAAATTATAATATAATGACAAAATAAAACAATATTTTAATAGCAAAATTGGACATCCCACTTGGAGAAGGGAAAATGAAATAAAATAATATTTTATTATGGCTGTGGACATGAAATTGTTATAAAATATGGCAAAATGGGCACTCCACTTGAGGGTTATATAATAAGGCTTTTGGGAGCTCAATTCATCATTGTCTATTTTGTCATTTGCATATTTGAGATGCAACACAAGTTCAACCATTTTCTAACGACGAAAACCCTTAGAAAATTAGTGGATTTGACGAAAACCTAATGCCACTTGAGAGGTGAATCCACACGGGGTTTACCATTGAGAATATTTGTAGGTTTCGACATCATATTGGAGCTACAAAGACGTATCTTTTTCTGTAGGTTTATATTAGCCAGGGTTTGATTCCAAATTGTTGATGATTTGTACCAAATATCAATTTGGATTGATGAGATATAGGTGCTAGGGTTTGATGATCCATGCTAGGATGGTACGACTAGCTTGAGGAAGGATTTATGTGTATAAAAAATGCAGATCACATGCTTTTATGGTGGTTTCTCATGTCTAGGGCTAATCGCCTCATGATGCAAAGGCTAGCGCTTCAATTGGAGGGTTTGTGAGCATTGTTCATCTTCATTTTTGCAATTTGATTTCATTTTAGACCTCTATAGACATATCAGATAGGTAGATCATGTTTTTGGTGGCATATTTTATCATCCTTTCAGCATCTATCATCATCCAAGGGTTGGCCACTACATTGGGAGTCTATCGCTTCATCCTTGAAGGAGATTCATTGCAATTGAAGGAGCTTTTTTTAGTCATTCTCAGATCAAAAAAATTGTATCAAATTTTCCCTACATCTGAAGTGTGTATTAGCTCTTATACATTGTATGATTGGCACTCATAAACTTCATAATATCAATTGAGTATGTTATTGTATTGAAATCCATTCAAATATTTAATTTGAATAAATTACCATGTTGTTCCAATCTATATTAGACCTCTGATTTGTTATTTCATTTGCAAAGTGTTCTATATTGGCATTATCACATGGCAAATGCATTCAAAAACTGAAACATCATAAAACCCACTCAAACACAAAACAAACCAACTCAGAAATTTAGAAAATCGGATCAGATTGGGTAAGGGTTCTTACAGTGGAATCAGAGCCGAGGTCTCAAGGTCAAGCCCTGTGGAGCATGGTGGGCTATGATGTACCGACCTAAATGCTATGGTGGTGTGGATTCCTGCTAGGCACGTACCCAAGGCTGGGACCCACCCACAATCGGGCAGCCACATGTCCATGAGGGGGTTCACCTGTATGGCGCTTTGGTGGGATGAAAACCTCACCCTTATCATCGATGGGCGCCATTCATTAACAGTCCGGGATTTTGGTGCAGTGGTTGTCTAGCTTGTAAGAACCCTTACCTAGTCTGATATGATTTTCTAAATTTCTGAGTTGCTTTAAGTTTTGTGTTTTTGAGTGGGTTTTATGATGTTTTAGTTTTTAATGCATTTTCCATATGATAATGCCAATATAGAACACTTTGCAAATGAAATAACAACAAATAATTGAACTAAAATAACAAATCAAAGGTCTAATATAGATTGGAACAACAAGGTATTTCATTCAAATTAAAGATTTGACTAGATTTCAATACAATAACATACGCGATTGATATTATGAAGCTTATGAGTGCCAATCATACAATTTATAAGAGTTGATACACACTTCAGATGTAGGGAAGATTTGATACAAATTTTATGATCTAAGAATGACTGAAAAAAGCTCCTTCAATTGCCACAAATCTCCTTCAAGTATGAAGTGATTGACTCCCAATGTAGCCGCCAACCCTTGGATGATGATACTTGGAGTCCTTGGTCTTTTGCAGGTTCTCTAGGAATTATGCTCTCAATAATTGACACAAGTCACAAGCCAGATATTTCCAAGATGGTGGCCAAGCCTCAGCGACAACCTTCCATGCCAACCAAGGAGCCACCAGCACCACATACTCGTAGGACTAGAGCATCTACCTCTTCCCTAGCTTTGACTAAATTAGGGAAGAGGAACGTGTAAAATATAGTATTTAGTATTTACTTCTAGTTTTACTATTTTCATTTTCAGCTATCTATTGTAATTTGTATCAGACTATTAGGCTTTCAGCGATCAGGATTCCGCATGAGAATGTGATTTTGTAATCAATTTGCATTAAAGTCAATCAAATTTAATAGAAAAAACTTTTGTACTCATTTATGGACTCATTGGATTCATCTTGTCATTGAATTTTGCCAAAAAAAAATGTGTTTCTAATGAAATTTAAGCAATTTTTTAAGTTCCCGAATTTTTTGCTGAGTTTTTGCCGAGTTTTCTTTGAGTTTTTGTTGATTCGTCAATTTTAGGCTTGACGAGTTTTTTGGGTATCCAACCCATTACTATTAAGCAAGAAAACTCCATGAGTGATACCCCCTGCTCTCGCACCCATATAAAATGGATGAGACCCATTCAAATCCAGATACAAGTTCATACTCCCAATGCCCAGATTCCAAATAGTATACTGACTACCATTCCTGTTAAGCATAAATCCAGGCCTGGTGCTCTCTACCAATCCATACAGAGAAGCAGTTGAGATTCATCACTGTCAGATCAGGCCTGAACTTCTCTAGAAAAAAAAAAAAAATTTTAATGATTAGGTTATTGTTACCTGACTAGCAGTTTGAGGCATTTTATATCCGGGCCATAAAGTAAATTACTGGGGATGAGCTGGAGTTGGACTGTTAATGATTTACCATCTGGTGCTTGTGTGATTGAAGTCAATATATAGCAGAACAAATGAAATTAAGTGGAGGTGCAAACCATATTCTGAAACCCTCTTTTCAAAATGGGAATGGAAAGCAATTCTCGCTTATACATTATATTTGCTGAAACAAGTACAGAGGAAAGAGGGAAAAATTGGAAGATGTGACTGCATACAGATAGATCAACAAAGAATGGAGCTCACTTGATATCAAAATTGATGAGACCGTCCAACAGGTTCATTCACCTATAATTATTTGCATACAACCTGACATGCCAGGAAACACTGAAAGATGTTGGGTAGCCCCAATCCCACCTAGGGGTTAGCTCTTAGCTAGGGTTTTCATCTGTTCCTTCTCTTGAACCAGTTTAGTGTCTTGTATATAGGGGAAAGGGCAATTTCTTCCTAATTCTAGATCTCCTCCCATTTTCATTCTCTGTACGAGGGATAGACAGATAAAAACTGAAAATACCCTTGCTGCCACACTCAAACCCAATCAAATCCAAACCAACTTGTATAAAAAACACAATTACAAACATAAAGATACAAAATGTGAATCATTTGGTGTTGAAGAGGATTATCTTTGAGGATCAAGAGCTTAATTAAGATGGAGGAAAGCTTCTACATGCTTGTACAATAGGTGATTAATCCATATCTAATATTTGCAGGCAATCTTTGAATTTCATTTTCAGCAAATCAAAGGCCAGGATCCATTTTCAAAGGATAAAAAAACACTTGCAATCAAAGATAGGGGCATGGAACCCATAGAGGTTCTTTCCTCCAGGTTATGACAGCATTGTTGTTAATCCTTCCTTATTTGCATTAACCAGACCTAGTTAGAAGGTGATTTACTGTCGGTCGTTGATTGTGTTACCTATAATATTTGTAATATATACTTATATTACATAGTTAAATTAATGCCCCTGATTTTATGGTTTCATCTATGCAAATCTTCTCAAATGGCGGTACCAAAACGGGTTTTGGGAATAGGGGAAACCTATCAGAGCCATCCGTGCCTGGATCGTGATGAAAAAGGAGGAATAAAGTGAAATAAAGATGACATTAACTAACCACAGTGCGGGGCCCCAGCATCCATGGCAGAATTCCTCATGCTGCCATTCAGGTATCATTTCCCTTTTCGTCTGACAATTGCAAAGTTGATGAGGAATCTGGAGTACAGAAAGAAATCAGTCCTATTTTAATGCATTTGAAATCCAAGAATAAACATCTTTGGAATTATTGAACTTACAGTGGTACCGTAACCTGGAATCTAGGGTTCGTAGCCTCTGTTTTCTACCAGAAACCTATTTTTTTAGTCTACAAAAATGGAGCAGGCAGGTGGAGACGGTACGACCTTACAATACGAACGAGAAATTGTTGTCTGCAGTGCACAGTCGTACAATGGTACAATGAATGAGGGTTTGAAAGTTTTCATTAAAGTGCAGCTTCCAGCAGGAAAGCAAGGGATTTATATCCAGAAACAGTAACGAGTAATTTTTACAAGATCACGACTTTTGAACATAGAAGTTTAGGTACTGTTTAAATCACTGTCGGAACGGGTGAAATGTAACCTCAAAGCTTCGATCAGTGAACAGTGTGGCGTCATTTCTATGGTGGTAGGTACTGCAAGGAAAGGATTTTAAGGAGCAGCAACCAGATTTTCCATTTTTAACCTTGGTTGCTTTAAGATCATGTATATGGCTTGCATTGGATGGCGTGAACGCTCTGTAATCGAAAACTTTGTACTTGGCTGGAGCATAACCTCTGCAACCTCCTCAACGGAACGTAAAAGTTTGAAGTCACAGATTTGGGCTATCATTGGCAGATGTCTGTAATCAAATATTGAAAAATAACAGAAGAACAAATACAAATACAAAAGCTGCATAAATTATTCTACTTTATTCAACAGAAGAGATTATATTTATAGTTACAACTGAAGCTCAATAGCTTCCTACAAACACACTCAACATCTAGTTGTAAACCTGGAATTCTACCTACACCTAGAGCTAACCTGACACCTCTACAACATGTGGAGAAGTTATTCATTAATTCCAACACTCCCCCTTAATAAAGAACTTAATATATTTCCAACTTTCAAATGAGCATACCACTACCCCTTTTGAAACTTCAAGCACCTCTCCTCCTCCAACACCACAAATGGAGGCATGTCGAGGAACCCATATTTCCTCTACAACCTTTTTAAAATTGTGCTTTGATTTCCAACTCTCAAATGAGCACACCACTACCCCTTTTGAAACCTCAAGCACCTCTTCTCCTCCAACACCACAAATGGAGGCATGCCGAGGAACCCATATTTCCTTTGGCAACCCTTTTTAAATCGTGCTTTGATGATCCCAATATATCTAATATTTAATAAAATAGTTGAATGATTATTTCTTCTTCATTATATCTTGCAAAACCAACCAACAACATTAACAACACTTTCAAACAAAAATATTAAAACATTGACAAGCAAAAGGAGATGCCCATGCTCTCACAACCATCACCTTTCCCCACCATTTGCTCTCTAACTCATAACAACAACAATCTCCCTTGTATTTTTTTCAATAATAATTTTTTCCATTAAAGAAGTCGAGGACAACCACATAGATGAAGCACTTTGATATAGAATCGCACTTCTCCCACACTCAATGTATCATCCACCGTATATGTGTAGAGCTGTGAGGAAGATTATATTTGATAGATTTTGAGTGAATGAGATCTCCCCTAGGTTAATTTTTCTGCCCTTCACATTGCTCGGCCATGCCACAACTAGTTGTTGAGAGTTTGTAGGACGTTGTTGAGCTTCAATTGTAACTATAAATGCAATCTCTTTTGTTGAATAAAGTAGAATAATATGTGCAAAAGTTATTCATTAATTCCAACAATCTGTGTCATCCACCACATGAGATTGCCTTGCATATGTTAGAAATTTTCTTTTTTAAACTCCAGAGGAATTGGTAGCTTAGTAGGGTGAGCCCCCTATAACCTATGGGTTGTACATGCTATCTTTAACATATACAATGGGTAAATTGAGTTTCGAACCTATGACTATTGTCCAAAACGACTCAATCATTTGATCTATACCTGAAAGCTACATCCAAGTTGAACAGTACTTATCTAGCACTAATTTACACGTGGAGGCGGGGCATCCTTTTTTTTCTTGTTTATGCTATATACTGTAGTTAGGCTTGGGAAATCACGTAGTTACCAGTTATATTATGTAACATAGTTAGGTTTTGGAAATTGCATGATAATTTAAATTTAGTATTTAATGGGTGAACATTTAGGAACAACATTTACCAAAAATAGATTTGGAAATTGCGAGAAACTTCAGTTTAATTTTTTTAATCCTTTTCTCTCTCTTGGTCAATTAAATCTAAAGTAAAATAAAATAGTAAAATATTTTGGTGCAAGCTATAATTAAGTAGTGGATTAGAGCTCCCTTTTGAACAACAAATAATTTTAGATGTATCTATTTATTAATAGTTAGCAAGAATATGAGGCCAAATTAAATGCAATTCAATGCATAAGGCATTGGCTCCTACCCACCCAATAGGGGACTATGGATGTTTATTAAAGTGTCCATTGATAGGGGTAGTCCATGTTAATTTGGTCAAATTTATAGTCTTTGACTTGATGCTTTACTTGACTTCAAAAGTACCAAAGATAAATTTGGCTCATACAGTCTTCCTCTTTTTTGTTGGTGCAACTTATTGTAGCTATGGTCTTTCTCTATAGTGAGCCAAGTGCCATGAAAATTTGTTGCAGGGGATTTAACCAATCCACCCAAAGTTATCCTTCCTTTGTTATTTCCAAACAACTTTTTGAAGCATGTTTCTTCTTTAAATATATACAACACAAATAACACTAATGACATGAGAGTCATGGATTATATCATGGCTCATACAGAGGGTTGCAATGTTATAGCCATAAAATCATGCAATGAGTTGGAGGGGAAGTTTGTTGAGTATTTTGAAAGGGTCACTTGAAATCTCATGCTTCTTGTGGGTCCTCTTGTTTTGGCAATGCAAGGAGGAAGCCCATAAGAAAACTATTATTGCCTAGAATAGTTAGAAAAACAACATGGTGGTTTAGTTGGACTTATGTGTTGTTTGGGAGTGGATCTTTCTTAGTAGAGAAATAGATCCATGAGGTGTTTTGAGGTAGCACAACAACCATTTATGTTGGTATAAAGTTTGCAAAACAATTTGTTTGCTGTTTTGCTAGAGGGATTTAAAAGGTGAATTGAGAAAAGAGGGTTGGTATTTAGTGGATGGGCACCTCAAAGGGAGATTTTGTGACATTATTCTACTAAGGAATTTCTAATGCATTGTGGGTGGAATTCTATGATGGAGGGATTGAGCAATGGAACACCTTTGATTGCTTTTCGAGTGTAGTATGATTAGGGGTTGAATGCGAGATTAATTATTAAGGAATTGAAGGTGGGTGTGAAGGTGGAGAGGGAAAATGATGGGCTCACCAATAAGGATCAAATTTGTAGAGGTGTGCTCAAAGAATAATGGTGGAACACAAGAGCAAAGAGATTAAGCACAAGGCATGGGATATGGGGAACTTGTCTGAGACAAGCATAAATATGAGATCTTAGAAGATATGCATTGCTAAATTCATTGATCACCTTGTTAGTTTGATATTAGATAAGGAGTAACTAGCTTTTGGTCAGCATATTTTTAGAAGAAACTTTCACGTACTGCTTAATAAGTATAAAATTTTGCTTACAAGTATTTAACACATGTTAAATGTCATTTGATATAATTGTGGAATTGAAATTTTTCTTAATAATAAATGATTTTTACTATATTTCATATGGTAAACCCATCTAGATTTTAATAAGTAGGACTCTTAAAAACAAAGTTTTTTTGAGGTTGAAGTGCTTAATTTAGATTTGAAACTAAGAAATTTATTTTAGAATTTGAAATTCAATTTTAAAATTATTATTAATGTTTACAAACAATAAAAAAGGAATATATATTGGCAACTAATTGTAATATATATTATTTTGTTTTGGTGCTCATTGTGAACTTCAATTGATCGGTTGTTCCTATGTACCTATTAGCTTCTCTTTGTGAGCTATCTCTTGGTGATAATTTGTAACTCAGTCTTTTAGAGTTACACTTTTCTAATATAAAAAGGATAGTAGGATCAAGAAGATAAAATTTAGTACAATAAATTAAGAGAGCATTTTGTAATAGTGAAATTAGCATACATGTGTCATTTCTCATTTAATTTTGTGTCCATTTTGACGAAATGTTTTGATACATGTACATAATGACAAATTGAACAATCTTGTATGAAGTTAAACACAATTCTTATTACTTTACAAAAGAGTCAACTAATTTGACTATAATTTAAAAATAATAAAATAATTATAGTTAAGGTCTAGGTCCTTTTACATATCTTAAGGATTAGATGGCTCAAAAATAAGAAATGACATATCAAGTACACCATCATATGATTGTACTTCATTAAATCATTATCTTTGAAACATGGAGAGGAGAGAGAACATCATTGGGGTGTTTTTCTGCCCAACACGTGATGCCAAAGCTTCCCCACACTAGCTCCTAAATTGGAGAAGCTCAACCCTTCAATGAAGGATCTAGAAAATTGAAGCCAGCATGAGTGAAAGAATCTAATGCAACATGCTAACTAACATTCTAGCATCCTATCTAATGCACATGTCCTTAGAAACATGTTATGAAACAAAGAATGGAAAAATTAAGTACTATACTTAATCAAAATAGATTTGACCAAAGCATCATTATATATGTAGTACTATACTAACATATCATATTGTAAGCTAGTTAACTAACTTATTATTCTCATATTTTCATATTTGGCACCCTTCTTGTCTCCTTATTTCCAAGTTTTGGGTAAGAAATGAGAAGATACATTGAACTAAGTTTTAAAAGTAAAAACAAGGTATACTTCAAATGTAATCGATAATAGCTTTCCAATATAATTAATATATGTATAGTTAACCATAATAAATAAAAAGTTCTTTGAACAACATGCTAGAAGATCATTATGAGTCTTAATGAGTTCCTTGCTAATCATTTTGCTAGTCATTTAGAGCAAGTCAAAACTTAGAATGCTGCAAGCAAAAGATAGGAAAGACAGACAACATAGAACTGCTTGTGGTAACTGTCAACTCAATAAAGCCAAAATGGTTCCTCTAGCAAGAAGCCTCATGCTTTTGATAGAATCTAAAACAAATGGATAAGCATATCTATAGATAATGCTTTGGAAAGAATATTTTTTATTTACTACTTTCGTCTTTATTTAGAAACAAGTTTAAAATGTGGTTTTATAACATGCAATGACTTACAAATTTTATATAGATTAAACTCATTTGATTGATTGCTTGAATGAGGTGAAATATCCCAAGGAGTGTAGTTTCATGACATGTAATGATTGCAGGGTTCACACAAAATGGATTTGTTAAAAAAAGGCCTTAAAAAATTTCATGCAAATGCAATCAGCAGGTGTAAAGCTAGATTTTATAACCTTTGCTAGTGTCCTTCTTACGAGAGCTTTGGAACAGGGTATGGGCATCCATCAAAGCATAATGGTTAGGAAATTCTGGTCAGATATTATAGTTGGAAATGCTTGAGTAGACATGTAACCAAAATGTGGACTCATAGACAATTCATGTGAATTATTTGATAGAATGCAACAAGATATTTGGGAAAAAACATACCTAAGCAAACGAAATGAGTAGGTATTTGACCAAATACTATGCCCAACTCTACCAGAGACATATACACACACACATATAAATCTACCAAATGAAAGCTACAATCATACATAGGTTGTGACTGCAAGTTCACATGAAATGATGTTTATATTGTGTTATGTTTAGATTACCTTTATAGCATACCAAACTACTATCGACACTTCAAATTTGTACACTATACTAACCTTGATTCTCATTAAATATACGGATGCCAGTCTTTCAACTCCATTAAAAGCTCAATCAAAAACCAATAAATAATCAATTTTGGAGATTTCTCTTGCCACAAAGACACAAGAGCAGTTTACAACCCTAAACCTTATTAATTATCTTAGCACACATAGAGGAAATCTTCATGAACAAACAAAACCAAGAGACTAGAAAGCAATGTTAGTAAGGTGCATAGAAGGTATAGTCTATTTTTAATCTTTCCACTGTATATCAACATAAATGTGTGTAGGTAAAATAAACTAATTTAAAATGCTATCATTTCATTCTTTCAATCATTTAATTCACATTACTAACATAAATGAAAAAAATGGAATAATTATAGTAACTACAAGCAACAAAATACCTATATCCTCTTCTCTTTTTCTCCCCTTCGCTGCAACTTCCTTTTTCCCAAAACAAACCAACACTTGTCTCACCCTTCCTTTCCAATAATAACTCCTATTAATTGCATCATCTCTTGTACATATCCACAGTTAACTTATAATTGTCCATTATCTTTCCTATATTCCCTCCTATGTATTTGACCCCTTCTCTTGGATTCCTAATTTAGTTTATCATGTTTTCTTTTTTCTTTTTAAAATAAAAATATTTCATTTTTTTTATTATTTGTATTTAAAAGAATATACGAAATAAAATAGGTTTACATTTATTATTATATATTAAAAACACATATATAATCATATTCATAAAATGAAAACACATAAAAAATTAATTTCTTTCAATAATCATACTCACATAAAATGTGACCTAAACTAAATGATTCTAGGTGCGTGTGTGTGGATTCCTTCATTTCATGTTACCTTATAAGTCCTCTAGATGCCTTCTCCCCATTGATACTCTCCCTCTATGACTGTGAAAGTGTCAATTCTTTTCTTATCCTACTCATGAACACCAGAGACAAGTAGTTAGTCTATATCAAAATCATGATTTAAATCTAACAATTATAACACCTTTTAAAAGAAATAATAAACATATCATTATCAAATATTCACATAATTCTCAACTACTTTCTAATATTACTTGTAATCATAACTAATAACAAGTCAAAATAAGGTAAATGCAAAAAATTGGCTGCTATGATGGTGCTCCCACGCGAAGGCTTTTTGAATGCGGTGAAGGAGTCCCCGACCCTCGTCATCCTGGACCCTTCCCCGAGCGATGTCTAGATGCTGGTCGTTCCAGTTGGTGATGCAGGTCTAGGGTTAGCTAAATGTGTTATTGAGCAGATCTTATCGGAGGCTCTGTCAGTTGGCATTTTTGTTCCTGCGACAAGTTTTCCCCCAACACCCTGCGGTTTGAACATTCCAGTAGGAGAGCCTATTGGCGTCTCTATCCCTATGATGGGTTTTCCCCCAACGCCCTGCAGTTTCAGTGTTACATCAGGAGGGCGTGGTTCCTTTAGGGCCCTCTTTCTTAAAGCTGATGAAACTATATGTTACAGGAAGCTTCTTGCTCGCCCCTCTTCAAGAGTTGTTTTGCTGCCCTCTGTACTACCTCCCTTGGTTGTGGTGTGCCGACATGAGGTTCTTGAGAATGAGGAATTCTATCAGCATCATGGGGTTGTTTTCAGATTTAACAACTTGTGTCTGTCCCTATTGGACCTGCACAAATGGGACTTGGAGTCTTGGAAGCCCTCGGTGGAGGGTAATATTGAGTTATTTTTGTGCGCCAGGGATTTCTTTGTGGTGACCTTCGCTTCCTTAGAGGAACGGGGTATTGTGTTGAACAATTGGGTTTGGATGTGGGGAGTGCATTCCCTCTTCATTAAACCTTGGTCTTGCTCCTTCAACCCTGTTACCGAGCCTCTCAACATCAAGCCAACCTGGGTTAGGCTCCTGAATCTCCCTCTTCAGTGCTGGGAAGATTCCTTCTATGAGGACATTGGAAATGCTATTGCTCGCTTCCTGAAGGTGGATTCTACAACCTCTTACATAGGGCACTCCACATTTGCCCACATTTTGGTTGACATTGACATCTCCAAACCCCTTCATGGGGAGGTGGATCTGAAGGTTGGGGATAGGTCGTGGTTGCAACTGCTTGATTATGAGGGCCTCCTATTCAGATGTAGAAGGTGCTTCACCACTAGTCACTTGGCCTCTGTTTGTCCCCACTCTCATTGCAAGGGTGTGGCCACCAAGTGGAAGAATGCTTTGGATGATCACTTGACTATTAGTGCTTCTAACTCTCTGGAGGATGCTTCCTCGTTGGCTGGTGCACCCTCTCCAGTTGTTGTTTTGCCCACTTCATGTCCTATGTGAGCTTTGGCGGCTGAGGTTGCCGCATGTCCCCCGCTTCCTCTAGTGATTTCTGATCACCTAATGGTTGCCTCTTCTCTTGTGGGCAATGAGGATCTCCCTACACTAGTTCAGTCTTTGGGTACCCCTACTTCTTATGTTGGGGCTTCCCCCTCTTCTCGAGTTTCATCTTTAGTAGTGGAATCTGATGGGGATTCCCCTCTCTCTCCTTGTTCTATGGACTTAGAATCTTTCTGTTTATGGACCATTGTTTAGAGAAGGAAGAAAAGTCTTCCTAAGTCTATTTCTACTTTGCACCCTCCGGTCAAAGGTGTTTGTATTGCTAGGTTGGGTTCTAGTGTCATCTAGTCCCTGATGTTTTGTCCTTGTTTTTCGCAGCGGCGTTGCCTTTTGTTGTACAAGGGTTTGGGCCCTTTCAAAACCCCGTTTCTCAGTTTCACTGCTTGTGAAACTCACTTCATTTTCCTTTTTTGCTTCTATGTATGGGTTTAGGCCCTTCCTGATTATCTAATTCAAAACAAGTCAAAATAATGTAACAAACATAACATAATTATCTTTGATGATTATTTGCAAACTTGCATCATCAACAAAATTAAATACATGAAGTATCATTATAACAAGGCATATTAACTAGGATGAGACATTTAGGACCTACCCTTATAATTATATGCACACATACCTATACATTTGTCCTATCCATGCTAACTTATTATACCTATGGATGCGCTTACCTCCATGTAGCTATTACACACTTTGATTTGACCCCTTCCATGTTCCATGACATGTTTGTAGTCATATGGACATCCTCATGGTGTAATGCCCCAAGTTTTACATAAGGACATTAGTAGACAAAACATGAATGAATAAATTTTTTGCCTTCCAATTGATTTAAACACATATCACAACCTCACACTCGCACACATGATGTTGTTGAAATTAATTATCATGATCAAAGCACATGACAACACCATAGAGTTCATGATGACACAAAGTCAATGCACACCAACATAGAAACACCAACAAAAGACTTACACAAACATCATGGAATGACATCAACGCGATGAGAATGAAGGAGATATGACCTCACAATTAACAATAGAGTTCTCAACTCTCATCATTGACATATCATAGAAGATGAGGATGAAAGGAACTAAAGCCCATACAAAAGTGTTTGCAAGAGACACTGTTGGGATTCATAAGTGTTGTCATTGATGGTAACAAAATATATCCCACACATCCGTAGTGCATAAATTACTCATACCGGAAGTCAGATTGAAGATAGGTTGATCCGGTAATCAAGAATAGAGCATATGATAGGGTCCAGAACTCTCTGATGGTGAAACCTAGCATGTTGCAGATTTGGGTGAGTAATAAGGAATATTGGAACTATTGTATTCTAGATATTTAGCCTCTGGTGACAAAGCATGTGAAAGATATGAGGATCCGAGTATCAGACTTCAGTTAGACAGTGCAGACAGAGGAAGAGACAGAGGAAGAACTAGCCAATAGGGTATCAAACCTCAATCCGGATGTGCAGAAGGTGTTGATCAAGCAACTTGAGGTGTTATATGGTTTTGGCCGACTTAGGTAATGATTTCCATGCCTAAGTTTTTGGTGTGCATCATCTATCAAGTATGAATTCAGCCGACAGAATAATATTTTGCAAATATCCTAAGTGTTCTTCTTGTCGACTAGAAAGTTGTTTGAAATCCTTGATGCGGATATATATACCTGATGGATTCAAGCTTGTGAAGGTGTGAAAGTGATAGTGAAAGGGATGAAGTGTGAAGAAAAGTAGAGAGAAGTGAGAAGGCAGTAATCCAAGCTCAGAATGTGACAAAAGAGTGATATTGAGCAGAGGAAGAATGAAATGTGCTAGATCAGTATATTGAGTCTAACGAGAACTAAATTCTTGCATATGTGGATGCTGTTCATCAGGTCAAACACATCGTTATCATCTGTAAGTCTCTAGTAGGAAGTGACCCTCTTGTGAGCAGTGTGCTTAGGTAGTGAGCCCTAACTGGCAAGTGCCATTTTATACTTCTTTATTCTTTTAACAGAGAATACAATCTTGGGTTAATCACCCTGTGGTTTTTTCCTTAACAGGGTTTCCACGTAAAAATCCTTGTGTTATGTGTGTTGATTTCATTTCAGTTCTTATGGTTGCTTATTCTTCCATGCTTTGACAGATCACTAAATGTTAAGTTAAGAAAAGGAAGTAAAAGTAAGAAAGTTTTGAGATAACTGATTCACCCCCCCTCTCAATTATCTGTCTTGTTTCTAACAATTGGTATAAGAGCTAAGTTCCTTAGAATAAGCCTAACAGCTTGAGGAGGATCTAGGAACCTCAATGGATGCATATGGTATGAAAGAACAACTACAGTCTGCCTTAGAAGATCTTGATCAATCCCAGTCTTAATAATTTGAAAGAGCGACTTAAGGAGGCTGATGATTTCATCATTGAGCTGAAAGAAAAACTCAGTAATTCCATGAAAAAGAGAAAGGAAATACTTCAGAAGTTAACAGATCAGAATGAAGCCAATAATACTGATGAGGACCTGAATGAGAAAACAAAGCTATGTGAAAAGTTGTCAAAAGAAGTTGTCATGCTAAGACATGAAATGGAATCAGGGGTTATGAAATTTACTCAAGAAATTGAAGAAAAGAGAAAGACTGAAGATAACTTAAAACAATCCCTCAAGGACAAAAGAGAAGATTGTTACAAAATGGACAGAATAATTAGACATCTTGAGTCTGATCTTGGACAAACTAGATACAATGAAGAACAACTTGAGAGACAGATTGACACTCTTAAACAAGATCTTGAAACTGCAAATGAATACAAAGAGAAATTCAAGATAAGTTTAGCCAAACTTGAAGTACTACTTGAAAGTCAAAAGAGGGTAGATGATAAGCATGGCTTGGGATATGAGAAAGGTGAAAGCTCTAGATCTGGTCAAAAGAATTTTGGGTCAGAAAGACAAAGAAACAGGCCTAGAAGACCTCTAGTAAGACAACCTAATGCTCAAAGATATCCATCCTTCAATAGAAGATGCTTCAACTGCAACAAATTTGGTCATAAAGCAACTCAGTGCAGGAGCAAAATGAATCAAAATAATTCATCTTTCTCTGGTCAATATTTTAATTGCAAAAGAGATGGTCATAAACCTCATGAATGCAGAAATATGCAAATAAACAATTTGTAGACACCCAGAAATGACCAAGTCATCGCATCACTTGCATTTCATCTAATCTGTCTAATCACCTACATTCAACGTTAATTAAATAATCTAATTATTTAATTAATTTTATCTATTTCTTCTAAATCACATACTTTCAACATTAATTAAACAAATCTTCTTTATTTAATTATTTTTTATTAAATCAACTTTATTCTTTTAAAATTAAATAATTTTTATTATTTAATTAGCTCATTATCCTTTTTTGAAATTCAAATCCACATTGGTGTTGAGGATGTTGATTTTTTGCTCTGCATGTCGAGCTAGGGCTTTCGTGCCCTAGCCCGATCCTCTAGTTTTTTCCTGGTTGTGCGAAGTGTGGGGAGTGCATGTGTTTTGGGGAGGTCTGGGCTTGTGTTTTTTTTATCAGTGCAAAGTTTTTTCAGCGGCATCGGTGTCTCTTTCTCCGTGAGCGTGCGGGGGTTTTGTGCCTGGTTGGAGGCCGTGGGTGGGGTTTTTGTGCCTGGTTGGTTTGGGTCTGCAGTTCGAAGGCAGTGCTGGGTGGTGGATCGGTTAAACCCTAGTGGTGGTTCTTTTTTCTTAGGGGCCTGCTTGCCTGCCTTGGATCTTGTTTAGTTTCAATGCCGATCGGGGAGTCTTCAGGGGCTAGTCCCAAGATGGATTTTCACTCAGCAGCAGTTGGTGCAAATTCTCCTTCGCAGGCTTCGAAGGTTTTTAATAATAACTTGTTCTCATCAGATCCAGGGTTGGTTGGTTCAGGTTTGTCTGGTGGTACTTGGATTACAAAGATCAATGGATGTCTTGAACGTTGTGAGGAGAGGCCAAAATTGGTTATCCCGCTGGAGATGATTGCGGAAGATATTGATTATTATTCGAAGCATGCATTGCTGTGCAAGTTTATGGGGATGCAGGTTTCTTTACAATTTCTTGAATCATGGGCCCAACGGACTTGGATGCCAGAGGGAGAAATGGAGGTTATGCTTTTAGCAAATAACTTTTTCATGGTTTCATTCAATTGCTTGGCAGATCGCAATAAGGCCTTTGAAGGAGGCCCCTATTTTCATAATCAGATTGGGTTATTCATTAAACCTTGGCATGCGAGATTCAATCCTGCTAAAGAGCTTCCAAACCGGGTTCTAGTGTGGGTTCGGCTTCCAAGGTTTCCTGTGGAATGTTGGCGGGATGATGTTTTACACTTGTTAGCTTCAATGCTAGGAAAACCAGTTGGTGCTTCACAGCAGACTCAAGTTAAAAAGGTGATGACTTTTGCTCGTATATGTGTTGAGATTGATTTAAGTAAACCCTTGCCAGATTCGGTGGATATGTGTACGGGTCCTTACTCTTGGGTGCAGCAGTTGGACTATGAGACTCTTCCTTTTCACTGCTGTCTCTGTCATGAATATGGACATTTACAGAGGAGATGCCCTAAGGCTAGGCCTGTGGACTCCCAGCCTTCTCAGCCTCCCCGCAATCCCCCTAGAGTTGAAAAGGGGAAGGAACCCATTCCTGGTGATGTGGATGGGGCTGATGGTTTCGTTCCTGTCAAGGCTCGAAATAGGAATCGAGGTCAAAAGAGGACTTTGAAGGAAAGGCAGGATGAAGATTCTTTCAACAGATTTGAAGTTTTAGATGATCTCAGCCAGCAGGAAGTGAATCCAGGCTTGGTGAATATGGATCAGGGTGCTTCAGGTACAGGACAGGAGGGCCTTCTTTCTGAAGCTACTTAGGTTTTGCAGGATAATAGGGCTTTGCAAATGGACACAGATGTTCAAATGGAAGTCCAGGTGGAATCGGTTCCTATTATAGTAGGGAAGAAGGGTGGTGAGGATGGATCTCCTCTTGTTTCAAATGTAGGTACTGAGGGGGTGAAGATTAATAAGTCTTCTTCTTCTCATTTGGGTCTTCATCAAAAGGACCCAAAAAAAGGGGCTGGGGAGAAGTCTTCCAAGCTTGGTAGAAAAAAAGATTTGGATAAGATTAAATTAACAGGGGAAACTTTGGTAGAGTCAGGGTCTGTTAAGACTCTGGATTCTCATTTTTTGAGCCCCTTGAAATGATTGTTCTATCCTGGAATGTAAGGGGCTTGAACAGTGGCCCTCGACAAAAAGCTGTTCGTGATTTGGTTAGAAGTCAATTTCCTGATGTTCTTTTCCTGCAGGAGACTAAGTTATCAGTGGAGTGTATGTTTGGTTTAGTGCCTAAGTTGTGGGGGAGTGGAGAGTGCCAGTGTATTGGTGCTCAAGGGTCTGCTGGAGGAGTGGCTTGTTTATGGAATCCTCGGAAGATCCGCCCTCTTTGGTGGTTGTCCTTTCAGTCTTCTATCTCTATGATTGCTTCTTGTTTTGAGACAGGGGAGTCTATTCTCTTCTCCAATATCTATGCACCTACTAATCTTCAGGGTAAACAACTATTGTGGTCCCATATCCGATTTGTCTGAAGCATGGTTCCTTTCCATCCGTGGATTATGGCTGGAGACTTCAATGCTATTTTTGAGTTGGCTGAGAAGAGGGGTGGTATTGCAAGGCTTGAGCCTTCTGTACTGCTACTTCAGGATAACATTTCAGCTTTAAATCTGGTGGATATCAAGCCCATTAATGGCCAGTTTACTTGGAATAATCAGAGGATTGGGAATAATTGCATTGCGGAACGACTTGACCGCTTTCTGGTTTCTTGCTACTGGGTTGGTGGGTTGTGGTCTTCTAGCTCTGAAATTTTGGATTGAAGGGGATCAGATCATTGGCCTATCAAGCTGGCTATTTCTTCAGCTCATGTGCCTCAGTCTCCTTCTTTCAAGTTCCAGCTTATGTGGTTGCATGACTCCTCTCTCCATGACTATATTGTTGAGTGGTGGAGGTATGGTAGACCTGCTTATGGTACAGCAATGTATACTTTTGCTAAGTTACTCTAATTTGTCAAGTATCAGCTTAAACGTTGGAATCGGCAGTGCTTTGGAAACATTTTCCATGCTAAGACTGCTGCCCAGGCTGAGTTGGATGGTATTACGAGGTTGATCAGGGAGGATGGAGTGACTGAGGACCTGCTTCGGGAAGAGACTAGGGCTTTGAAAGCATTGGAAGAGTGTGAGCTACGAGAGGAAGTTTTTTGGAAACAAAAGGCTCGGATTGAGTGGCTTCAGGAAGGGGATAAAAATACCGCTTTTTTCTTCAACTCGGTGAAAGCCAGGAGACATGGCAATTCTATTTCTACTCTGGTGAATGATAGGGGTGAATCTCTTTCTTCTTTGCAGGAAATCACATGTGAAGCTATGCAATATTTTGCTTCTTTATTTAGGGAGGACTTGCAGGGGGGTTCTGATGAGGAAGCTCAGGTCCTTTCTTGTATCCCTTCTTTGGTTTCTAGGGAGATGAATGAGCATCTTATGAGTGATATTTCGATTGAGGAGCTAGAGGGGATCGTGTTTCAAATGAAGAGGGGGAAAGCTCCTGGCCCTGATGGTTTCCCGATTGAGTTCTTTCAAGAATTCTGGGAGATTATCAAGTTGGACTTGTTGGCAGTTGTTCAGGAGTCTCATAAGAATAAACAGATGTTACGGGCTTTGAATTCTACCTTCCTTGCTCTCATCCCAAAGTGTGATGGGGCAGATAGGTTAAGTCAATTTCGTCCTATCTCTCTTTGCAATGTGATTTATAAAATTATCTCTAAATTGATTGCTGATAGGTTGAAAAAGTGGCTTAAAGTGCTGATTTCTGAGGAACAGAGTGGTTTTGTGGCGAGACGTCAAATTCTAGATGGGGTTGTTATTGCAACTAAAACCATTCACTCTATGGCTAATTCCAAAGATAAGGCAATGTTCATCAAGCTTGATATGGCTAAGGCTTATGATCGTGTTCGATGGTCCTTCCTTCAGAAGGTTCTTGGTGCTTTTGGTTTTGGGGATGCGTGGATTTATTGGGTTATGAGTTGTGTTACTTCAGTCTCCTTCTCTGTGTTAATAAATGGTGAGCACTCTGAGCTTTTTGGCGCCTCTCGGGGTTTGCGGCAGGGTGACCCCCTCTCTCCTTACTTGTTTCTTCTTCTTGTTGAGGGTCTGGGACGCTTGATAAGAAGGAATGTGGAGTTAGGTTTCATTCAGGGCTGGGGGTGGGGAGGTGGTTTACCTCCACAATCTCACTTGCAGTTTGTTGATGACACTGCTTTGATGGGTATGGCTACAATTAGGGAAGCTTTGAATTTGCGCAAGGTGTTGGATGTTTATCTTCTAGCTTCGGGCCAATTGATCAATGAAGATAAGTCTTCCATCTTTTTCTTCAATACTCCAGGTTCCATTCAGAGGCGAATTGCTCATATCTTGAGATTTCAGACTGGGGTTCTCCCTTTGACCTATCTTGGTATTCCCATCTCTATTGGAAGACTTCCCAAGGAGTCTTGGCAGAATATTTTGGATAAATTTTGTGTGAAAGTTAATCATTGGACCCATCGCTGGTTATCTTTTGCGGGTCGTGTTCAGTTGCTCAAGTCTGTGGTGCAGGCCCTCCCCATTTATAGATGTATGATTCAGGTGGCCCCTTTGGGTTTTGTTAGGGAATTGGATTCCTTAGCAAGACAGTTTTTATGGGCTGGTAGCTTATTGTCCTCTAAATGGAGCCTTGTTAGATGGGACATTGTTTGTAGCCCGAAGCAGTTTGGCGGCCTCGGGTTAAGGCAGTCGTCGTTGTTGGGGATGGCGTTGGCTGCTAAATTGTATTGGCGGTGGTGTGTGGAGCAGGATGGGATCTGGGCTAGGATATTAACTCAGAAATACTTCCCAGGGATCCCTCAAATTGATATTCCTCGGTATCCACTGGTGGGGAAAGGCTCGGTGATTTGGAGTACGCTCAAGAAAGGGGCTACTCTGGTCAAGGATGGTTTATTTTGGATTTGTAAAAGAGGGACAAAAGCTCATTTTTGGTCTGATTCTTGGGATGGTTTTCCTCCCATTGTTTCTCAGTTTCTTAATTTGGTGACTCTGTGCCAGAGGTTCTGTGAAGTTGGTTGGTCAAGGGTGAGTGACTTCAAGTCCTTTTCTTCTCATGGGCAGTTGGTGGTGGCAAGATGGAAGAATCTTGATGAGTGGCCTATTGTTGGTATGGAGGAGGAGTGTGTTGAGCTTCATAGTATCCTTTCTCGTAGACGTTGTAGCTCCCTCCAGGAAGGGGATGTTCTTTCTTGGTCTCCTAATCCTAAGGGTGTCTATACTGTTGCTTTTGGATATCAGGTGTTGTTATCTAACCAGCTGGAGGGGGTGGAGGTTCACTGGTGGAAGAAAGTGTGGAATAAGCTTTCTTGGCCGAAGTGTAACTGCTTTATTTGGACTTTGGCTTGGAATAGGTGCTTGACTTGGGATAATATTCAGAAGCGGGGTTTTCAAGGTCCTTCTATGTGTGTTATGTGTGGATGTGGAGAGGAGGACTCCTCTCACTTGTTTTTTCGTTGTCCCTTGACTTTGCAGCTTTGGCATTTTTGGTGGGAAGTTTGGAAAAGCCCCTGTGTTCATGCTTCATCCCTGGTGGATTTTTGGAGTAGTTTGGGTAGACCTCCTTCTATGGCCTCTTTCTTGCAAGATGTGTGGTATGCTGGGCCTTCCTTCATACTATGGCAGATTTGGTTGGAACGGAATCGCAGAATATTTCGAGGTGAGAAGTTGTTGATTCAACAAGTTTGGCACAAAATTATGAGTATGATTCGGGAGACGGTGGAATCTAAGTGTGATGTGGTGTTCCCTTTGGAGAAAGGAGATGCTGAGTTGGTGGATAGATTGGGTATTCAGGGGTTGTCTCCAGCTTCTGCTTGTGTCAGGAAAGGAAGGCGAGTGAAAAAGAAAGTGCAAAGGGTGGGAAGATGGCTTCCCCCTCCATCTGGCATTCTGAAGCTCAATACTGATGGTTCTTCAAGGGGCAATCCTGGGCCTGCTGGGATTGGTGGGACTAGCAGGGATTTTTCAGGATCAGTGGTTTTTTTCTACTCTGTTCATGAAGGATGGCAAACTATCAACCTTATGGAAGGTTTGGCGATCCTCTATGCTTTGGAGAGGGCTTATGCTCTGGGATGGCGCAAGGTTATCTGTGAGTCTGATTCACAGGTTTTGATTAATTTGCTGAATACACAGAAGGTTTCTGATGTTAGTTGGCAGTTGGCTATGATGGTGCAACAAATTCTGCAGATAAGTTCTTTGATGGAGATGGTGTCTTTTGTCCATATTCCTAGGGAGTGGAATAGGGCAGCAGATTGTTTGGCTAAGTGGGCTTCTGAGCATTTAGATGGTTGGAAGATTGATGAATGGGAGCAGGTTCCTCATGAGCTCCGATATGACTTGGAGAAGATTCTTGCTGAGGATGGGAATGGTATTGGTGAAGGATGATGTTGTTTCATGCTTTGTATGGCTATTTCTTATGGATTACTAGGGCCTTGGCCCTTTGATGCTTTGTAATGTTCTTTTCTGATTTTCAATAAAGTTTTTACCCCTTTTATATATTAAAAAAAAAAAAAAAGAAATTTAAATCCACATTAATTAAATAAATCCAATTATTTAATTAACTCATCCAATTCTATCTTATCTATAATTAAATAATTCTACATTATTTAATTAAATCACTTGTTCTTCTAAATTTAAATACATCATGCAAATTTATTTAAATTATCTCAATCCTCTAAAAATAAATAAAATCAAATATTTTATTTATAATCCTCCGTTCCTCTATCATGCACAAACAAAAAAATAAATTTATTTATTTAATTTCAGTTATCTTCCAATTCCTCTTAAAATATCTTGTTAACTCATGTGCACAATCAGTCTTATTTTTAGAACTCTAAAAAAGGCAAAATTACAAGTTGAGTTATCTATTCAATCAATCTTGTTTTCATCATATCTTAATAAAAATATTCTTATGGATTGACACATTTTGTGTGCACATTCATCATGGTTATTTGTTTAATCTCCTCCATTGATTCTTTTGAACTATCTGGACCATTGATCGATCTTTGTTGAAACCTATATAAACCCCCCTCATCTCCTTCACAAATCCTCTTCAATCACTTATTCTCAGGCATCCTTTATAGCGCTTAGAGCATACATCACATAGTTGACCAACTTACGATCTTTTGACATTGATCTTTGAGCACCTACACTTGCTTGTTGCAAACATGGTTTTGCAGTATTATTGAGCAATCCACATTCGACAAAGAGAACAACACAATCTGGGTAAAAGCTTTCTTAATTTGATTTATTAATAATGGATTTTTATTTAGATAGTTCTCTTTATGTTATGTGTTTTTGATTTGGTTATTATTATAGTTTTGATTTTATCATTCAAACATAATCGATTTTCCTCATACACATTCTGGCATGTCCGGTGGGACCCACTAATCCCTCTTTTTCTTTGAGAAATTGATTTTTTTTGAAGTTTAGTATAGAACAATGCAAAAGACACAGCAAAGCGCTTTTCACAGCATAGTAAAGCACTTTTGGCAGTACAGTATAGCGCCCTTAAGCGATACTATAGCACCTTTGGTAGCACAGTAGCGCGCTATTGGTAAAATAGTCCAGCACTTTTGGTAGTGCAGTAAGGCACTTCTGGCATATTAGGATTTTTGAGATCTTGCTTTGTGATTTGCAGGATTTTAACTCACATAACTATCATTGATTGATTGACAAGCTGATTTATTTGTCTTTCAATTATCTTTTATACTTCCTAAGCTAACGTATTTAGGAGTATTTTCAATTTTTGAGGTAACCTATCTATTTGTGGCATTCTTTGAGTTGTTTTTGATCCCAGGTTATAGATCTATCAGCTATTACATCTCAAATTTTCAAGACAACCATGAAATCATATTTTTGACCTGGCCTTTTTGATAAAATATAACTTTTTCTAGATCTGAGATAGTACGGTGCTTCTGGAAGCATAGTAAATCACTTCTAGATCTGCAGCGGCTCACTTCTGGTAGCACAGTGCATCACCTCTGGTCTAGAGAAACTTGCTTTTGGTAACATAGTTCAGTGCTTTTGGTATTACACTAAGTCGCTTGCGGTAAGACAATAAAGCACTTTTGGTGAAATTGATTTATTTTTTGCTAACTTGTGAGTTTTTTTTGGAACTAATTGACCTGTTGCAGCTTCTTCTCACTCACACCGAGCAAAAAGGTTTCTTTTAACATGTTCATGCAAGACGAACGTTGAAGAAATCTTGATCTATCACACTAGGTCTTAGAAACATATGGCCATTCTTAAGGGATAATTGAACAAATATCTTTTGCAATCTAAGTCTTAGGAACATATTGCTTTCTTAAGGGAAAATGGACATGTATGCGAAAACACCTCAATTTTATAAGGGACAATGGAAATGAATGCCAAAACACTTCAATTTCATAAGGGACAATTGACAACTACAATCGTGTGTGTGCCTAATCTAGTTGCACCTTATTTTTCTTATAACGGGACAATTGAACCTTTGTTTGACGTGCTTGCTCTTACATTTCAGTTATTCCTTTAGAATGGCCTACTTTTGGATTACATTTCATCCAAAAGGGATGACCCTAAGTGGAGTTTTCCTTTGAACTGCTATATAAGAGGGATAAGGTGAAATCCAAGTCCTAACCGATGTCAACCTTACCTTGTGGCGCCAAACTGAAAAAAGGTGTACTAGCTCTTTGTGGAAACGATTTTCACATCGAGCGAAGTGTTTGATACTCTTATTAGGATTGGTTAAAGCTTTTAGTAGCTTGTCACATTGCTCGTAAGGTGGTGGTCCCTCAAAGTTACTAAGAACCATTCAAGATAGTGACTACCCGATCTACCTTTGAACCTTGTGGTAATCATCAGTGCAAGGGGAATCGATTTAAGCCCTCAAGATACTCACCATTAGCTCCCTTGAGAAGAGACATTATTCCCTTGGCCATAAAGCTCTTGTGACCTACTTGAGCTTTCTGAGGGGAGGGTGAGATATCCCTACCTATCATCTCTCACAAAGATACAAATGTCTGACACCTTTATGGAATGACATTTTGATCGACGGAGTATTAAGTCATGAGCTGATCCATTGCAATGAAACCTTGTCTCTAGGGATAAAAAGTGCTTGATATTGTTTGCAATTGTCTTATACCTATGGAAACATTGGGCTTTTTTCGTGGGCCTCGAAAATACACTATCTGTTGTGTCAGTCCTTTTTGCCACCTTGTTTGCTATGTTTTCTCTTGCCAAAGCAAATCTAATTAGAAACAAAACCAAATCTATCAAAATTTGCCTTATAAAAACATCAGACACTACTTCAGTGCCTCTAGTATAACAGCAGCTCACCTTTGGTAATACAGTAGCTCGCCTTTGGTATAACAGTACCTCGCCTCTGGCAACCCTACTTCAATGCCCTTGGTATAACAATAGCTCACTTTTGGTAACAATCGCTCGCCTTTGGTATAGTAGTACCTTGCCTTTGGTAGCTCAGTCCATCGCCTTTGGTATTACAGTAGCTCGCTTTTAGTTTCACAATCCTGTACCTTTGGTTAAATAGTACAACGCCTTTTGTCCAGTAAACTGTGCATCAAAATTTGTCTTTTCCAAAGCACAAACAAAATCCTAGCTTTTTGTCCTAGGGTATTCCATGGTAACCACTAGACTCCAACAAACTATGAAGTCCAAGCAAGTTATCCCAAGGAAGTGCAAATCGCCTCCTCACACACCGCAATCAAGCTGATCCAATGTTACTCCCAAGGTTACTCCTAAGACACCCATGGAAAGATCGACCAACTCTCCAAACATGCCGCAGCTTGACCAACCAAACAACCCTCAAGAAAGTAGGGTCCCTTTGGTAAGTACACCTCATTATACCACTGGCATGCCTCCAAATTTTGTTCCACTAGGGTATACTATCGATCAAGTCCCATCTCAAGAAGGTAGGGTCCCTTTAGTAAACACACCTCACTATACCACCGGCATGCCTCCGGATTTTGTTCCACAAGGTTATACCATAGGTCAAGTCCCATCTCAAGAAGAGCGACACTTTGCAAAAGGTCAATCCTCTCAAGAAGAGGGACAAGACCTTGATGAATTCATACAAGATCCTAGAGTCGTGGCCGCCTTTGATAAAATCCTTAGCAAGAACCAAGATCATTTCTTTCACTTGCTAGCAGACCAAGGAGCCAAATTACCCAAAGGTTTTGATCTATCCAAACTTAGCGAGCCTAACAACACCCAAGATACTATAACGGTGGTCCAAACCATGTCAATGGTGACCACCCCATTATACGAACAAAGCTCACAAGGGAGAACTATTGTACAATATGAGAATCCCCTTTATCAAAACCCAACATGAGAGAGACCCATATCACCGCTTCTGACTCCTATGGAGATCTACAAAAATCAACAAGAGACTCTCCAATGTCAAGTAGGGCTAGGCAAACAAGCCGCCATAGCTCGACCAAACATACAATAAATTCCTAGAATTCCCACACCAACCGTAAGTGGAAACTTGGCTACCCCATCGTGAGAAGGTTTCCCACCAAATTCTAATCCGGGGAACAACTATGTAGCCATGCAACAAGGGTCTTGACATACACCACCCCCAACATCATCAAACCTTCATATCCTTCAACCAACTAGGGTCATGCAACCCCAACCACAACATTCTTCCACATTCATCCTCAATTAACCTCAACCATTGCAAAACACATCTACCTATGTCCCCCCACCACAACGATCATCAGTGCTAAAATTTTTCAACACATTGCCTATCCACCCTCAACATTTGCAAAACCAAACTTCCCAAAGCTATGTTCCACTTGACCGCAATCTAACCCAACAAAATTTAGCTTTCCCCCACCAAACTCTTTTCTTCAACCATCGCAAAGCCTACATTCTTATCTAGCACCGCCCCCACCTCCTCCAAATCAAAGCATCCAATTCCAACCCAATCTAAACCCCACATACAACACGTATGACCCCAACCAATTATACAACCCTTATAGCACCAATGCCCATGGATTACACTACAATCTCCCATATGGGCAACAACAACCACTTCTAGGACAACAGGAGATGTTTCCAACCCCTCCCACAATGATGGAGGTAAAAATCATGAAAGTTCAACAACAACTATCTGATCTTATGTTTGGCCACACCAAGAAGACCTTCTCCTTAGAAGAAGTGTGTCCTTATCCTTTTGATCAGTCATTACCCATGATCCCTTTTCCTCAAATTTCACTATTTCCAAATTTGATAAATACAGAGGAAAAGGAGACCCAAAAGACCATCTCAGGGAATTCTATCTTGCTTTCTTCAAGGTCTCCCATAACGACACATATCTTATGCATCTTTTTCCTCACAGTCTTGGAGGTCAAGCTATAGAATGGTTCTCCCACTTACCCACGGGTATCAAATCTTTTAACGAACTTGCGGAGAAATTTGCCACCCATTTCTCCTACAACGCAGAGCATGAGATCTCCATGACTGATCTATGCAACAACAAATAGAAAAATGGAGAAACTTTCATTTCTTTCCTTCAATGATGGAGACAAATGGATAGCAAATTCCCATTCAAGATACCTAAAAAATAGCTTGTTAGCATATTTATGCAGAACCTCAACCAAGAATTAGGTTTTCATTTGCAAATTCTTAGTGCTACAACCTTCGACGAAATTACATACAAGGGAATCAACATTGAAAAAGCCCTCTTCGCTAAAGGCGTGGTCAAAATCTTCAAAGAAACTAAAGACAATGCTCCTCAACAGGACACAAATGATAAACCAAAGTTTTGGAACAAAAATAAAAACGTGGTCAACAATGGGGTGGTCAATTCTAAACATGTCCAAACATTGCAAATGTCGCTTCATCTTTCCAAACCAAGTCAAACTCCACCTCAATAGCAGCAACAACAAAGACAACCATATCAAAACCAACAACAACGACAACAAGAGTGGCCTCAACAAGATTACCCTCCGCGATGTCAATTCACCCCCTTGGGAGAGCCCATAGAGTCAGTCCTACATAAGCTTTTACACAAAGGGATCATCACTTTACCAGATGCTCCCCCTGTGGTGAACCTGTTTACAAAACTGCATGGTACAGAGAAAATGAGTATTGTGAATTCCATAGGAGCAAAGGGCACAAAACCGCATCGTGCATGAAACTCAAGCACCTAATCCAAAATCTCATTAAGGGCAACCAAATCTCTTTTGAAGATGAACCACCAACTCAGTACATGAACAAAGATCTCAACATGTACAAGGAACCATTCCCTCACCATGGTCTGCCTCCTCCTTAGGATAAAGGTAAAGGTGTCAATAATGCTTCAACTTCCTTTGACTCCATTGTGGGTCATTTTGAAGAGAGTCGAGTGTCTACCCACACAATCAAAGGCAAATCTACGAATTGCATTGTTAGAACTCGTCATGGTCATGTCACCATTCATGGTCCTACACCTAGTCTCCCAACTCAATCTGATTATAATCTTGTCAAACATCTAGGGAAAACACCAACACAAATCTCTATCTTGGACCTTCTACGGTCATCACCTACACATAAAGTGGTGTTAGAAAAAGCCCTCTAAGAGTCTTCGGTTCCTAACAACATAGCAGTCGCAGATTTTTGAGCTATAGTAGGTAACATTGCTTCACCCTACAATGTGGTCTTCTCTGAAAAGGAGCTCCCATCCCATGATCCATGTCACAATGATGCCCTTCATATTGAGGTTCTCATTCATAAATGCAAAATCAAATGCATACTCATAGATGGTGGTGCTGGTCTCAACATTTGTTCTCTAAAGTTACTTAAGCAGTTGAGATACTCTAAGGATCATGTCAACATTGATCAAAGTATTACAATTAAGGGGTATGATGATGCTAAACTCTGTTCAGAAGGTGTTATCCACTTGCCTATACAACTGTTCCCCGTCATGCTTGAAACCAGGTGCCAAGTCCTTGACATTGAGTTGCCTTACAACATTATCCTAGGCTGCCCATGGATCCATGCAATAAAAGTTGTCCCCTCCACGTACCATCAGTCTCTAAAGTTTCCATTCAATGGTACAAAGATAACTATCCCAGGAGACCCCAATCCTTTTGAATTTTATTGTGTCTTGCAAGGCAGTTATAAGAATTGCAACCAAGTGCCTCAAAATGACAAAGCCATTACATCCCCACTATATGTCGATCCTAAAAATCTAACACAAGCCTCGACAAGTGAACCTAATCCTCTTCCTAAAATCAAAACTCACATCTGTGATATAGGCTTTGGAACTTATAATATCTCAAAATATTGTTGTGTAGGGCGGATGCCTTTATCCCCTAAATCGTATGGCCAACCACCCATTGCTAAAGCAACTAAAAAAGTAGCTATTCCTCCCCTAGAATCTTTAACCCAATTCCAACAGGGAAAATTATTGGAAGAGGAAACTATTGAGGACATTTCTTCTTGGCTCTATAAGGAGAAAGAACCGGTCACAATACCAGTCAAGCAATATGGCAATGGCTTAAGGATAGTCAAAAACATGGGCTATAAAGGCAAAGGTGGCCTTGGGAAATAGAATCAAGGAACAATGGAACCCATTATTGTGACAAAGAAACTAGACAAGAAGGGGTTAGGATTTGGTAGAAAGGTACCGTACACCTTGGACATCGAGGGTATTCTCAACAAGGTGGCTGAAAATTCTCTCGCAGATTCGACGTCTAATGAGGATACCATCGACGACTCTTCCCTCCATATGACTGACCTATTTACAGAATCCTCTATATTTATGCTATCATCTGTATCCCTGACATCCACCATGAACACCTAGAAAGTAAAACTAGTCTACCCTAAACTTATCGATTGGGACCAATAAGGGTCCCCTGTTATAGATGTATTTCACAATGACGAAGCTATAGCTGAGTTCATGGGAATTCAGGAGGGAATCCCTCTTGGCGATCATAAAGCAGGTTTGGTAATGGAACTAGAGCCAACATCTTATTTTGGTGAGAATGCCAAATCCTCCAGTTGCAAAAGTAAAAATAAAGAAAGATCTCTAGGTGAAAACCACACTATGGCACCTCTCGATCATAAAATAGTAAAAACAAAGGACATATCCAATGGTGAAAACCCAATTGTGGTACCTAAGGATGGAGGATTTGACCTTCCCCTACCATCTAGGTATCAAGAGAAGTCAGCTCTCCTAGTGGAAGATTCTACAGAGATAAACCTTAGCACAGAGCAAAATCCAAATACCACATTCCTAGCAGCATCTTTATCAGAAACAGAGCACATGAATCTTAACAAATTCTTCTTACAGAGAACCATCAACTTTGCGTGGACCTATGCTGATATGCTAGGGTTAGACCCTAGGCTAGTGGTTCACTATCTCACAGTAGATCCAACATTTAAACCAGTCAAGCAAAATCTGACGAAGATGCACCCACAGATAGCTCTCTTGGTAAAAGTGGAAATATAGAAGTTGTTAGATGCAAAGTTCATCTGACCTATTGACTATTCAGACTGGGTCTCAAACATTGTACCTATGTCTAAACCCAATGGGCGCATCCACATGTGTAATGATTTTAGAGATCTTAACAAAGCATGTCCCAAGGATGACTTTCCACTACCGAACATTGACCTCATAGTAGACTTGACAACAGGTCATGAAATGCTTTCTCTCATGGATGGATTCTCAGGCTACAATCAGATAAGGATAGCAAAAGAAGATCAACATAAAACAACTTTTACTTGTCCATGGGGTAATTATTGTTGGTGTGTCATGTCGTTTGGTCTAAAGAATGCAGGGGCAACTTATCAAAGAGCAATGACAGTGATATTCCATGATCTCTTTCATCATATTATGGAGGACTATGTAGATGACATACTAGCTAAATCTTCTAGGGTAGATCACATACAAGTTCTAGGACAGATCTTTGACAGGCTCAAGAAATACCAGGTGCACCTCAATCCAAAGAAGTGTGTCTATGGTGTCACATCAGGGAAGTTGTTGGGATACATTGTATCTCACAGAGATATCGAAGTAGACCCCACAAAAGTCAAGGCTATAGTGGAGATGCCTCCACCAAAGAACCTCAAAGCATTAAGGAGCCTTCAGGAAAGGTTGCAATCCATTAGGTGTTTCATCTCACAGCTAGCAGATAAATGTCAACCATTTCAACACTTGCTCCGAAAGGATGTCTCATTTCAATGGGACGATAAGTGTCAAGCAACATTTGATCAGCTCAAAGAGTATCTAGCTACACCTCTTGTATTAGTACCACCAATTACTGATAAACCTTTGATCTTATACATCTCAACTACAACTTCAGCCCTAGGGGTCCTGCTAGCACAACATGATGAGTCAAGCAAAGAGCATGCAATCTATTATATCAGTCAAACCTTGGTGGGATATGAAATCAATTATTAACAGATGGAAAGAGCTTGTTTAGTAGTAGTGTTCACTTCCCAAAAGCTACGACATTACATGCTAGACCAACACACAAATATTATAGCCAAAATTGATCCATTGAAGTATCTACTAGCAAAAGCAGCTCTCACAGTCTAAATGGGTCATGATACTTAGTGAGTTCGACATTGAGTATATGGATCATAAAGCAATCAAGGGACAAGCCCTAGTAGATCAACTAGCAGAAGCACCCATGACGGATACACACCCTATGGTAGCATACTTTCTGGATGAGAATCTCTTTACTCTTTCTAACTCAATAATGTGGAAGTTGTACTTTGATGGTTCCTACACACAGCATGGATCAGGGGCCGACATCTTATTTATCACACCTCAAAATGACTATATTTAAAAGTCATGTCGGCTTGCATTCCCTTGCACCAACAACATTGCCGAGTATGAAGCACTCCTCATAGGTCTCAATACAACAGTTCAATGGGACATCACATAATTATAGGTATATGGAGACTCACAACTAGTCATTCGCCAAGTCATAGATGAGTACCAAACAAAAGATGAAAAGTTAGTCCCCTACAAGCAACTAGTGGATGCCTACAAACCACACTTTTCTAGCATCACATTTGAGCAAATTCCAAGAGAGCATAACAAGGCTGTAGATTCTATGGATTCTATAGGGTCACTTATAGACATGCCTTCTAATACATAGAAATGTGAATTCTTGATCGAGCAGTTGTTGATATCAGCCGTCGATGTTTCGGTTATTGAAATCATCTGTGAACTTGTTGTTCCCAATTCCCCATGGTACGAAGATATCTATGAATACCTTAAAAATAGTACCTTTCCCTCTGAACTCTCATCCACCCAACACAAAACCTTTATCCGTCGATCCTCCCATTACACCATTCTGGGTGATACATTATATCGCCAGAGTCTCGGTGGTATCCTCTTACGATGTCTTAACGTGGAAGAAGCAGAAGCTACCTTACGAGACATACACGAAGGTGTCTGTGGTACACATTCTATCAGTCCTAATCTTGCTAAGAAGATACTTAGAACAGGTTACTACTGGCCTACAATAGAACAAGATGTTGCACAGTTTGCTAAGAAGTGTCTACAATGCTAGTAGCATGGAGATTTAATTCATGCACCAACTCATGAACTACAATCTGTGACGAATCTATGGCCTTTTTCTCAATGGGTTCTCGACCTCGTAGGACAAATCCACCCATCCTCATCTAATGGCCATAAATTCATCATTACTACCACTGAGTATTTCACGAAATGGGTTGAAGCCATTCCCATGACCTATATTACCAGTAAGCAAATAGCCAAGTTTATCCTTAACTACCTCATTTTCCGGTATGGTATTCCCCAATCCATTATCACTGATAATGGGAGACCATTCAAGAACCAAGATGTCTGTGCCTTGTGCACACAATACAATATCCAGCATCACTTTTCAACTCCCTACTATCCACAGAGTAACGGCCAAGTTGAGGCTTCCAACAAAACCATTCTCAAAATCCTCAAGAAAATGGTCAATGAAGCTGGTCGTGATTGGCACTTGCAACTCAATCCTGCCCTATGGACCTACTGCACTAGTATCAGAACACCAACTAGTGCCACACCATATGCCTTGGTCTATGGCTCTAAAGCCATCTACCTATAGAGGTCAAGATCCCATCCCTCAGAGTATCCATGTAGAACCTGATCGACAGAGAGGAGTATCACACTTCTAGATTAGCTAAGCTAGAACTACTAGATGAAAGGCACCTTGCCACACTTAATCATCTCCATGTCTATCAAAACTGCCTCTAGCGTAATTAAAACAAAAAGATCAAAGAAAGATGGTTTCAAGTTGGTGATCTTGTACTCAAAGAGAATCAGAGAAATCAAGCAGACTGAGAAAGGAAGGGCAAGTTTGAGCCTAATTGGTTAGGTCCCTTTATTGTCACAGTAGAATATGGATCAGGAGCTTATACTTTAGCTACACCTGACGACATTCCTCTAGATGAGCCACTTCACAGTGTTCATCTCAAGAAGTTCTATGCCTCATCCTTAGAGTTTCCAAAAAAAAAACACAAAAAAATCTGTCCTCTGGTGAAAACCTGGTAAACAGGCACCTTGGGTAAGTACCATAGTGAAAAATTGGCAAACAGGTGCTATGTGTAGAGTCAGCATCCATCATCTATCGATTCCTGTTCATTCCATGTCTATTTCACAAACACACTTCATCCATCCATCCATAATAAAACCATTGACCTTGTTTGTATTTCCATCTCCCTATCTAGTATAGCTTGGAAATTTGTCAGTGTCCATCATAGTCATCCCATGTCTTGATCTATGTCAATAGTTAGCACTATCTTGTCCTAGGTCAAGCTTTATGTGTCTTCTTTGTTAGTCACCTATGCATTTTACTCTACTAGAATGGGGGCAACTCTTTCATTAACCTAGGTCTAGGAATAGATACTTGTTCGTGGTTTGCAAACACTTCAATCTTTTCTCCTTTCTGCAGATAACACCCTTTAATGGACACATCGCTCCTATGATAAGGCCTGTTATCTTCCCAACACTTTTCCTGCATCATCACACCAACCAGAACTACATATCATCTCATCTCAATCTTAAGGTACCTTGATCCCATGGATATGGGTATGTAGGCAGTCTGGAATACGAATAAAGTTTCCAGTACTCAGGTACATAAGATCTCCTCCTTTCATCTTGACCCATTCATCACTGTACCCAGAACTACATATTATCATCTTTCATCTTTCCTCGTAATGTGCCTTGATCCCATGGATACAGGGTATGTAGGTAGTCTGGAATACGAAGGAAGTATCCAGTACTCAGGCACATACGATTCATCATTCTTCACCCACTTCAATCCATTGACATTCCATATTTCTAGTCTTTCATTTATCAAAATCCATTCACCTCGACTTGACTAACTCAAGCAAAAAAACAACAAACAAGTGCATCCTTTGAAAGAAAAAGTTCTTAACAAACCTAAAGCAAAGCAGCTTACTTCCAGAGTCATCTACTATCCTACATATTGATTGCCCACATCAGCTAAATCCAACTTAACCAAAGCACCAGATCAACAAGCTTGTCTTCTACAGAGTGTTCCATTGTCGAGACCAAAACACGCGTCTCATGCGACATGTAGCATGTCCTGCAGCACAACATTGTCTTTTTAGGTAGATAGCCCCCTTTAACAGACACATCACTCCTATGATAAGGCTGTTATCTTTCCTATCCAATCTATCCTGAGCAACCTCTTTGGCAAGAGAATATGTTGGCTGTATGTTTACTTTGTAAGTCAGTCAATTTGCTTTTTTGGTTTGTCTTTTGTCCCTTTTTCCAATACCTATTCAAGACTACCTTGATTTATCTATAATCTTGGTATGTTGCGATACAATACAGATTGGGGGCATAGTCATTGCTTTTGTATGTTGTGTTTGAGGAATGATCTTTAGCATCTTTTTTGACATCATATTTATCTTGTGTGTGTTATGACCTAGCATCTTACATATTTAATACTCTTCTTGCATTAACATGTATGGAAGTTTATTTTCATGTTCAAGACTATGGCTCATTCACATATCCAACAAGGTTATATTATGTCTAAAGGATCTAAGTTCAAACTGCTTGCTTGCAGAGTCAATGTCCATGCACTCGGATATCACAACACCTTGGTCTTTTATACCTTGGTAGCAAACTATCCATGTGCTATATCAAAAATAAGGATTGCTCTTTATAAACATTTGTGAAACCATTGCAACAAGCTCATCCATTTACACCATCCATTTTTCCATGGCCTTATATAGTTTTTCAAGCAAAGATCGATCAATCATCTTTCTCTCATGTTCTCTCCTATCTCCTTTCTTCTATCTATCATCAACCCAACCTCATCTGTCTCCAACAAAATCTTCTAGTCGAGCATGAACACCGTTCTTCTGTCACTTCTCTGTCTTTCCTCTCGAGGGGGCACCCTGCACCAGCTATGCAGGGGCAGCTAGCTACATTGGGGCATCAAAAATTGTATCATGTCTTCAACAATCATTTTCTTTGACGCAACGCTGTAAACTGCATTGCATCAAAGAGGGGCAAAATGTAGACACCCAAAAAAGAACAAGTCATCACATCACTTGCAATTCGTCTAATTTGTCTAATCGCCTGCATTTAGCGTTAATTAAATAATTAAATAATTTAATTAATTTTATCTATTTCTTCTAAATCACATACTTTCAACATTAATTAAACAAATGTTCTTTATTTAATTAATTTTCATTAAATCAACTTTATTCTTCCAAAATTAAATAATTTTTATTATTTAATTAGCTCATTATCCTTTTTTGAAATTTGTGAAACCGTTGCAACAAGATTATTCACCCATCCATTTACCCATGGCCTTATATAGTTTTTGAAGCAAAGATCAATCAATAGTCTTTTCTATCATTCTTCTCTTCTATCATCACATTCTTCTAACTCAAATGCAATCTTCTAGTAGAGTGTCAACCCAGTCCTTCTATCGCTTCCCTGTCTTTCCTCTTGAGGGGACATCCTACGCTAGCTACACAGGGGCATCTAGCTACGCTGGGGCAACTAGCTACACTGGGGCATCAATAAATTGTGTCATATCATCAACAGTCAATTTCTTTGAGGCAACGCTGTAAACTGCATTGCATCAAAGAGGGGCAAAATGTAGACACTCAAAAATGACCAAGTTGTCACATCACTTGCATTTTCATCTAATCTGTCTAATCACCTACATTTCAAAATAAATTGAATAATCTAATTATTTAATTAATTTCATCAAATTCTTCCAAAATTCCAAAATTCAACATTAATTGAATAAATTGTATTTATTGAATTAATTGTATCATGTCTTCAACAATCATTTTTTTTATGCAACACTGTAAACTGCATTGCATCAGAGGGGCAAAATGTAGACACCCAAAAATGACCAAGTCATCACATCACTTGCATTTCGTCTAATCTGTCTAATCACCTGCATTCAATGTTAATTAAATAATCTAATTATTTAATTAATTTTATCTATTTCTTCTAAATCACATACTTTCAACATTAATTAAACAAATCTTCTTTATTTAATTAATTTTCATTAAATCAACTTTATTCTTCCAAAATTAAATAATTTTTATTATTTAATTAGCTCATTATCCTTTTTTCAAAATTCAAATCCACATTAATTAAATAAATCCAATTATTTAATTAACTCATCCAGTTCTATCTTATCTATAATTAAATAATTCTATATTATTTAATTAAATCACTTGTTCTTCTAAATTGAAATACATCATGCAAATTTATTTAAATTATCTCAATCCTCTAAAAATAAATAAAATCAAATATTTTATTTATAATCCTCTATTCCTCTGTCATGCATAAACAATTAAATAAATTTATTTATTTAATTTCAGTTATCTTCCAATTCCTCTTAAAATATCTTGTTAACTCATGTGCACAATCAATCTTATTTTTAGAACTCTAAAAAAGGCAAAATTACAAGTTGAGTTATCTATTCAATCAATCTTGTTTTCATCATATCTTAATAAAAATATCCTTATGGATTGACACATGTTGTGTGCACATTCATCATGGTTATTTGTTTTATCTCCTCTGTTGATTCTTTTGAATTATCTAGACCATTGATCGATCTCTATTGAAACCTATATAAACCCCCCTCATCTCCTTCACAAATCCTCTTCGATCACTTATTCTCAAGCATCCTTTACAGCGCTTGGAGCATACATCGCGTCGTTGAGCAACTTACGATCTTTTGACATTGATCTTTGAGCACCTACACTTGCTTGTTGCAAACATGGTTTCACAACATTATTGAGAAATAAACATTCGACAAAGAGAACAACACAATCTAGGTAAAAGCTTTCTTAATTTGATTTATTAATAATGGCTTTTTATTTAGGTAGTTCTCTTTATGTTATGTGTTTTTGATTTGGTTATTATCATAGTTTTGATTTTATCATTTAAACATAATCGATTTTCCTCATACACACAATTCTTTCAATAGTAGATGCTTTACATGCAATAGAATGGGGCATATGGCTAATCAGTGCAAACCAAAAGGATATCAATCAAATAAGCAAGGAAATGTTGTGTGTTACAATTGCAATAAGTCTGGTCATATAGCTAGATTCTGCAGGAGTAGAAATCATGATGGAAAAGGTCTGGTAAAACATGATTAGAAACAAGACAAAGGCAAAGGTAAAGTGAATGCGGATGATATTCAGAAGGAGATGAGGAAGATTTGGGTAAAGAAGAGTGATGAATATTGGTGATGGGTCCGCACCAGAATCTGGTGCTGATAATTCTTCCAGAAATTAAAAAGGGTGAGCTCTGGCTCAGGGGGAGCTGCAAAGAAGATCAAATTCCCCCAGCCAGTTAGTAAGTGCCTAAATTCAGCACATTGAGCAAGAATCAGAGGTTGTGGATTAAAGAGCTTTTGGAGATTCATCTAAAAATTATTCAGTTAAAGATTGAGAAATCAGCATATTGATTTGAAGAAATTATGAGCAGATCATGTTCTGGCAGCTATCCGGTAAAAACATAATTACACAAATAGATCCAGTATGATCTGAAAATGCAATTTTATGGTCTACAGATTTAGAGGCATGTTTTGAAAGGCTAAATTTATGTTGTCAACTCACTTAGATGATAATTTGAAAATCTACACAATGATTCATGAGAAATTCACTCAAAATAGGGTAACTAGATGACTTAAAGTGTGAATTTATTGCAATGGGGAATTAGGTTTTTGTGCAAAGGTAAAAGGCTTTCCATTCATCATTTACAACACTTTACACTCACAAAGAGGAAAGAAGAGCTCTGAGAAGAGATCCTGCAAATTACTCAACTTAAAGTTGAAGATCGAAATCAAGCAAAAATTTGCTCTGGCAGTTGCAACAAACCCTAAGGCAAAAAAGGTATTTCTTCTCTACAAAATTTCTCTAAATTTTGTTGCTAGAATGGCTACTCCTATGGTTGTGAATGCCACTGAGAGGCCGAGACCAAAATTCAAGAAACACCCTCACAAATCTATAGAAGTTGATCCCTTGGGTGCGTTTTCCAGTATCCCGTATGGTGTTCTGCATGTAGAAGATATTAGGGTTTACATTCATGAAAACATTAAAGACCTTGGAGACTTAGAATTGATGGAAATATATCATAAACAGTTAAGAAATGAGAATTTTGATCTCAAACTAGAATTCAAGGCCCTAAAAGACAAGTACTTTGCACATTGCATACATTTCCCGTCTTTTGCAAAGGATGAATTGATCCAGTATGTGTTAAGTAGGATACATGATAACTTTATGTGGTTAATGAGTCCATTTAAGATAACTAAAGATGCCATCAGGGATGTAACCAGATTGCACTCAACTGGTGGGTTGCCTACACTCAAATATGTGAAAAATCAAATCATAACAGAAGCCATCAGATCAAAATATGACAAGAGGGTAATGACTATAGATGATATTACTGATCCAGATGTCAAGTTTGCATCAATTGTAATTGGTTACAATATTTATCACTCAAGTACGGAAAATTCTATATCTGGTACAACAATCTATACTGCATATCAAATGGTGAAAGAAAATGCAGATTATGATTTGTGTGAGCTTCTATTGAATCAACTGATGGAGAATCTGCAGAAGATTAAGAAAGATAAGAAAAATTCCTTCAAGTATGGAAATCTGGTGTTGTGTCTGTTCTTCTATTACATGAATGAGTTACCGGGATCAAAAGGTTTGATTTGGACAAATGATAGACCTGTTGCAATTCAAATCAGAGATTATTTGTATTAACTTGGTGATGCACAAGCCCAAAAGACAGCTCTCTGGGGTTACTTCGAGAATTTCCAGAGCATGATGCATGCAAGAGAAAGAATACCAAAATCAATAGTTGAGAAATACAAAGACACAGTTTGCTTCATGGTCGACATAGATCAATGCCTAATGGAAGCAGTTGAGCCAAGAACTGTATGGGTAATGCCCATGGGCTATGAAATTGATGAAAACATATTGGAGGTACATGTTCAACACTTGCTAAGCCAACCCAAGGACACTCAAGTAGAGAGGTTTGGCACCTTTGATGAGCTGAACATAAAAATACATGTTGAATTAAGGAAGCCTGAGTCAAAAAGAAAAGTGAGAAGGGAAGTTGAAGAACTTGCTAAGAAGTTTGGTATAACAAAGGAGGAAGTAGATGCAAATAGAGAAAAAATAGAGAAAATTGAAAGGGAAAGGGAAGAAGCAAAGAAAGAAAGCATCCCAGTGGAAGCCTCTACCCGAACAAGATCTACTAGGAGTTCTGCCCCTGTCTCTCCTAAAAACTCAAAGACTGCTAAACTGGTAACCAAACCTTCTATTACAGGAGAAAAGAGAAAGAAGTCTAAGGCCACAAGAACATATGTGAGCCTTAAGGATGATGAAGAGACAGAATTAGATATGGAGATCAGAGATTTGAAGAAATCCAAGAACAAACCTTCCAAGAATGAAAGGAATGATGAGGAGCAGGAGACAAAAGAGTTTGTTGAGAGACCCACTCTCTCTATTGAAGACATCATTAAAGCAGTCACTATGGATGGAAACCTGCAGCCGGTAATAGAATTCTATGATGAGTACAATGATGCAGACAAGAAAATTCCTGAGGATGCAATAGTAAGTTACCTGGACATCTATTATAAATCTTTCATTGAAATAATTTCCTTGATTCCTAAAAGCTTAGAAGAAGTTTAGAGTTAAGAAAAGTAAGTGCAAAAGCAAAAGATTTGGAGATCCGAGAACAAATAGTGATACAATTATGTCCAACCATCACTCAAAAACAAATGGACATGGTTTTCAAGGATGCCAAAGAAGAATTTCAGAGCAAGTCCAAAATGAATAAGCTCATGCTTGGAGAAACTGACCAAATAGCTAATGAGACAAAAGAAATTCTCTGGAGTGCCTTGAAAAGGTTTAATATTCCCATTGTAGAGGAAGCAAATGAAGAGCCTTCTGACATGGATGTTGAAGGATTAAAGAAAATTGATGAAGAGCCTTCTGACATGGATGTTAAAGGATTAAAGAAAACTAATGAAGAACAATCTGCGGCCTTAGACTCCTCTGTTCTAGAAGAGGAAGTGTAGAAAGAAGAAATAAACACTGTTGGTGGTAATAAGGAAATCAGTCCGGATGCCCCCAAAGGAAAGGAAGATGAGAATACAAGAGACACTGTAGAAGCAGTGCAAAGTTTCTTGGACAAGGAAGCTGTGGAATTAGATGAACCAGAGTTGATACAAGGACCACTGAATTTGGACTCTCTCTCTCCTGTTCAGATAATGAAGATAGCATCTTTTGCTCAGGCCAAAGCCAAAGAAAAACTCCTAAAATCTCATATGGAGGACTGTGAGTTGCTGAGTATTGCATCCAGAGTGTTGAAGAAGATTATGCCCTCATATCAAAAGGATCCATCTACCTCTCCATCCAGTAACTTGAAGAACTTAGTTAATTTTGTCAATACACATTTTGACTCTTTAGAAAAATCAGTAGAAACTAAGGTCTGGAATGAGTTCTTGGGAAAACGATTCAGTGAGGTACAAGGGCTAATTGTTAATGATAGAAAAACCTTAGTCATTGGCATAAAGAGCATTGAAAATTCTCTTAAGGATGGTGGAGACATATATAAATTTTGTTTATCCTGGCCCAAAGTTGCAGAGGACATTAAGAAGAAAATAAAAGAACAAGAAGGAAAATTGACAAATCTATCTTAGAATTTTGATCCTCTCACCATCTCTCTGGTAAGTCAAGAGTGCCAATCAGTTATAATAAATGAAATAAAGAAACTGGTTAAGGAGAAGAAGAATATAATGGATAGAATGGGTGAGCTTAGAGGGATAATCATCCCTAAGTTAGAGGCAATGCATGATGCCTTAGCAAATGCTCTAAGTACAACCCAGACCAGTGATCCAATAGATTTGAAGAGGGCAGAAGCATATGCATTTTTTTTGAGTGGACACATCTCCATTTTGGATAGGATGAAGAGAAGTTGGGCCACATACCTTGTACAGTTGAAGACTAAATTTGTAGATATACTTAAGTATAAGTAAGTTTATCTTATGGATTGTATGTACATATGCAGCCTTATATAATAATTTTTGCACATTTTTGGTTTGCGGATCCTGCCCTTTGCCATTGATGTCAAAAGGGGAGTAAAGAGTAGTGAAAAATGAGGAATCCAACATTAAGGGAGCATCGATAAGCAGTATGGAGAAATGGAGCACAAGCAAAGGGGGAGTTACAGCAACACTTAATCATTTTTCACTAAGTGTTGCCATCAATGCCAAAGGGGGAGATTGTTGGCAAGAGACACTGCTAGGATTCATAAGTGTTGTCATTGATGGCAACAAAGTATATCCCACACATCCACAATGCATAAATTACTCATACAGGAAGTTAGATTGAAGATAGGTTGATCTAGTAGTCAAGAATAGAGCATATGATAGGGTCTGATAGATTGGGTTCAGAACTCTCTGATGGTGAAACCTAGCATGTTGCAGATTTGGGTGAGTAATAAGGAGTATCTGAACTATTGTATTCCAGAGATTTAGCCACCGGTGACAAAGCATGTGAAATATATGAGCATCTGAGTATCAGACTTCAGTTAGAAAGTGCAGACAGAGGAAGAACTAGCCAACAGGGTATCATACCTCAATTCGAATGTGTAGAAGGTATTGATCAAGTAACTTGAGGTGTTATATGATTTTGGCTGACTTAGGTAATGATTTCTATGCCTAAGTTTTTGGTGCGCATCATCTATCAAGTATGAATTTAGCCAATAGAATAGTATTTTGCAAATATCCTAAGTGTTCTTGTTGCCAACTAGAAAGTTGTTTGAAATCCTTGATGTAGATATATATACCCAATGGATTCAAGCTTGTGAAGGTGTGAAAGTGATAGTGATAGGGATGAAGTGTGAAGAAAAGCAGAGAGAAGTGTGAAGGTAGTAATCCAAGCTCAGAATGTGACAGAAGAGTGATATTGAGTAGAGGAAGAATGAAATGTGCTAGATCGGTATACTAAGCCTAACCGGAACTAAATTCTTGCATATGTGGATGTTGTTCATTAGTTCAAACACATTGTTATCATCTATAAGTCTCTAGCAGGCAATGAGCCTCTTGTAAGCAGTGTTCTCGGGCAGTGAGCCCTAACTGGCAAGTGTCATTTTGTACTTCTTTATTCTTTTAACAGAGAATACAATCTTGGGTTAATCACCCCGTGGTTTTTCCCTTAATAGGGTTTCCAAGTAAAAATCCTTGTGTTATGTGTGTTGATTTCATTTTAGTTCTTATGGTTGCTTATTCTTCCATGCTTTGACATATCACTAAATGTTAAGTTAAGAAAAGGAAGTAAAAGTAAGAAAGTTTTGAGATAACTGATTCACCCCCCCTCTCAATTATCTACCTTGTTTCTAACAAAAAGTTCACTCTTCTCACATCCAAGACCAAGAACAAACACCCAAGGAATAGATTCATGACATCTTCTCACAAGGATGCCATGAGTGGTCAATCATAGGGAGTTGCAACAACTCACTTAAGTCTCACTAGAGATTGACCAAGAACACTTAAGGACACAAGTACAATAAAAAGATAATCACAATGGATCAAGAACAAAGGATAACCCCAAATTGTAAGATAGACATTTGAAGTAGACCATAGGGAACAACCTTTATAAAACTTTTTTTTGAAAAAGGTCTGAAAGTGCTCACTATCCCCAAATCACCCATGTTGGGACCAAACATGCAATTTGAGATAGGGAATAGGGCCTAGAGGTAATGGGCTTCCCAAAACACCAAAAATGGCTCCAAGGTAATTCAAAGGACTCCCAACAAGCCTAACAACAAAAACTAAGCCCCAACACAACATTCAAAACTCAAGTGACAACAAATAAGGCACAAGGCCTGAGACAAGTGAAGGGCTAGGCCATTGCAACTCTATGGGACCTTACACTAAATGAGGCCTAACCTCTTCCTTTTATGAGATATTACAAAATAGTCAAATCCATTCATTCCCAATTAATTAAAGCTACCTTAAACCATTCAAAAAACTCACAAGATGCCAGTATTCATTTTCACCAAAAATGCTACTATTCAAATGCAAGCCTACAATTAAATATGATTTCCAATTTCAAGAAATGAGAACATAAGCATAAAAATATTGATCTGCACATAATAATACACATCTAACATAAGGTAAAACATGCTTAGTCCATTATTTTCATCACAAGATCAATTTAGGACTATTCACAATCATAATATTTCATTCCAAATTAATATTCGATTTCAATTTAAATCACAATATTTACATAGTTACAAAGAAGAGATCACATCCCAAACATGGATGGATCATGTTCCAATACAAAGATGAGATGAATATACAATTACCACTTTTCCATTCATTACCAAAAGTTCACCAATAATCACATATTACAACAAAGTTACAACTTTATAAATATGATAAATCAAGATACAAAAATTGAGGAGAAATGAGATCCTTCACACTCTACAAAATGTGCCTCCATGATCTTATTTTACATCCCAATGGTGATCAACACCACCCAACAATGTGGGACCTTGAGGCCCACCCCTCTATATTGAGAGATGGGCACATGGTTTCAAGCATAACATGGCCAACAAGTCAACCACACACACACAACATCTATGATATAATATGACTTCTTAGCACACAATTGGATTTAAACAATTCAATTAACACAAGGAGTTAGGTGGAAGATTGGTGATGGTAGGAATGTTAGCTTCTGTGAGGATATGGCTGAAGGACCTTCCTCTAAGGGAGCTTGATTATGGCAGGATCGCTAACAAAGCCTATAGGTCCTTTGGAAGCAGAGTTGCTAATTACATTACTGTACAAGGGTTCATAAGAAACTGAAAGGGCATCGCAGATTGTGTTATCAATCATAATAAGGACAAAGAGGTGGCTCTCTAGCTTCAAAGGGAGTTGAACAATTTCAGGATTTCCTTACTTCCTAAGCAGGATCAGTTGGTGTGGGACAAAGATAACAAGGGCCTGTTCACTGTGAAGAGTTCCTATGGTCTACTGTTAGACCCAAGGGAGGACAACTTGTGGGGCAAAGTTTGGTTGCCTAAAATTTTACCCAATATTAATTCTTTTGGTGGACCTTGATTCATAATAAAATCTTGACCTTAGACAATCTTAAAAAGAGAGGGTTCCAGATGCCCAATCGGTGTGTCCTCTGTGGTGAAGAGGAGGAGTCTGTAACTCACCTCCTTTTTTCTTGCAATTTCTCATGGAAAGTGTGGGGTCTTAGTCTGCAGAGGCTGAATAGGTCTTGGGTTTCCAATAATAGTGTGGCTACTCTTGTCAAAGCTTGAAGATCACCCTTTTGACCCACATTATCGGTGACTAAGGAACTATGGGTCCAAATTCTCCCTCATCTTGCATGGAATTTGTGGAAGGAATACAACAATAGAATCTTCAAGGAGAAATTCAGAATGCCTATGGAGGTCTATCAGGCCTTCTCTAAATTGCTTGCTGAAAATATCAATTCTTGTAAGTTCAAAGCGGTAGAGAATCCCCTAGGGAAAGAAGATCAGAATTTACTTCAACAATGGGTTGTCAATATGAGTATCTGCCACATTGATAACTCCAAGAAGATTTCTAGGGTTAGAACCTGCTGGACTCTGCCATAGAGAGGTTGGTTCAAACTTAATTTTGATGGGACGGCCAAAGGAAACCCTAGAGAGGCCAGTGGAGGAGGCATTATTAGATCTGAGTTGGGTATGTTTGTGGCTGCCTACATTAGGGGGCTAGGTATTAAGAGCAATAATGAAGCAGAGGCATTAGCTATGCTTTGGGGTATCAAGATTGATCTTTCTATGAATATTAGGCATCTACATGTGGAGGGGGATTCACAGCTGATTGCCAATGCTACTTTGGAGTCAGCTAGTCTTGGCTAGAATTTGACTAATATAGTGGGAGATATTCGACTGCTTCTTAATGCCTTGGAAGAGTACAAATTTTCTCACATCTATAGGGAAGGCAATGCTATGGCAGATGCCATGGCTAACCTCAGGATTACTAGAAATGGATGGTGGTGCTGGAGACACTCCTCTAGTCTGCCCCATAGAATTCAAACCCTTATCTAAAAAGATGGATGCAATGGAAATTAAGTTAGTTTGTGGAGAGTGTCTTGGTGGGAGGGTTGGACTCCCTTTCCTTTGCACACTTTGGATGTGTAGTTGGATTATTTTAGTATGTGGGGGCGGTAAGACTCTCAACAAGGATAGAGTTGTTGGTATTCAAACCCATCGGGGTGGGAATAATGTTGGCATCACTCAAATCTTTCTGGGTGGCAATAATGAGGTGGATCAGAAGAGGCTAACTTGGAGGATGATGTACAAATGGATGTTGCGGTGGCAAGAGACCTCATGGAGTGGAGAGGGGATGACAGGCTGGCATGGTAGCAATTATTTTCTTTCCATCCCCATCTTTAGTGATGTCTAGTTTCACATGAGGTGGTGTGTGTGGGTCTTTTCTGAGGAAGAGAACCAGGGTGGCAAAGGCTCCGCATATCACCTGAATAATTACTTCAAATTTAATTTGGATATTTTTAGCCCTTTGAAGTGACGAGACTGCATGAGCAGAATTATTTATCCTTATGAGCATTTTGGAAGGCATCCTCACAATACTTGCCTTTACAATTTTCTCTCATCTTGGTTGTCTAACAGTTTATAGGCTAAAAGAGTGGGTGGTGATATTATCAAAATTGAACCGACCTCACCCGAGGAGTTCAGGTAGGATCCCACAGTGTGGCACATCATTCAAGAAGGTGAAGCGACCTCCTTTCTAGAAGCCATGGTAGGCCACGATGAGCTGTCTAGACAGTTTACTTACTCGTGGGATGGTAACAAGTGGGTCCATGTGGGGGGTATCATCTTTGAAGTTTCAGAGGAAATAATAGGGCAAGCCACAGGGTTGCCTATTAAGGGTAAGAAGCACAGCAGGAGGATTAAGGTGCTAGAGCCCAAAAATATGGGGTTGTTCTTTAGAGAGGAGGAAGCGGCTATCAAGCTTCATGGTAGTTTTGAGAGGGAGAAGTTGCCTACTCCATGGGGCCAAGTCTGCCTCATGATAATGAAATACTAAGTTATGCTGGAGGGTCACTTTAAGTTATTTTATTATTACCACTTCACCTTTCTCAATCATTTCAGGAATAGGTTGGAACTTAGCTTTCCCTTCTTTTTTCTTTCATCCCTAGAGAATTCCATTCAGTCTGTCAAGGAGATTCAAGATAAAAACCCTAACCATCCATCCATACCTCTCCACCAAGGGCTCATCCTTAGGATGTATCATTTCCATTTGGTGTTGTGTCCTCCCAAGCAAATTAAAGTTAGTCTTTTGGAGGATTCTCCTTCAGTCTCAACCTTTGCTGTCAAGGGAAAGGGAAAAAAAATTGTTGGGTCCCCCAAAATCGTAACTTCCAAAATCCCTAAAGGGGAACCCAGAATTGTGGAAAACCAAGGAAATTCTCCTGTGGGTACCCCTATTCCAGAGTATAAGTCTAAAATCCCCAAGAAAGCTAGCATGAAAATGATTCCCCTACCCTAGAGATTGATAAGGGAATTGTGGCATCCATTAAGAGAGACTGGGAAGCTGAGGAGGATGAGGGTACTACATAGTCCAAGAAGGCCAAGACTAGGAGAGTGGAATTTCAGAGGGGTGAGGGGACTTCTAAAGTCATTGACCTCGAGACTGGGCCCAAATAGGGGGATAGTGGGGACTTGGGTGTTGTTACTGTTGCTGCTAAATATGTGGCTCATGGTGTTTAGAGGTCCAACCATATTGCCTGTATTCCCTCCACTAATCCACAAGGAATGGACATTTTAGGGGATTTTGAGATTGTGGAGGACATGATTGGGGAAGGTGAAGATGAGACTCCCATTGAATCGATCCATGAGGATGAAGGTGCCATTCACTTTCTTAAATTGAACCTGCCATACTCGGATGATGAAGAGGAGGAAATTGAAGAAGCTCAAGGCCAGAATAAGAAGGATGGTTGCTCGCTATGTAGCAAGACTATGGAAGAGATGGCTGATCTTAAAAATAGGGTTGACAAACTCCATAAGAAATGGCAGGTTATGGTTGAATTTACATCTAAGGCTCTCCACCGTGTGACGTCTATGTTCTCATTTGTTAAAGAATTTGATGACAAAGTCAAAGGTATTGGGGTGGATAGCTTGGGTGACTACAAAGACATGGTTAAATTCCTGTCTAAGGATGGGATTTCTGATAATCCCTAGTGGGTCTCATGGTCACTGGTTTTTTTCTATTTTTGATTAGTGCTTGTCTTTTGCTATTATTTGTGTGTTGTTAATGTACTATCTCTGGCTCATTTAAGGCCTGGTTTTGCCCTGTGGGCTGATTTGTAAAGGGTTCTAGACCCTCTTTTCTAGTTGAACTAATCAAAACATAAGGAATACGAAGAGTATGTAAAGGAGAGAAGTGACTTCCTACTCAACATTCCATATCATGAGAAGGGAAAATGAGATATCACATGCCCACAAGTAAGTACTTGCCTCAAGGAATATTTTTTCAATAAGCATCACACATCAATCCCTCAAGTATCATTACCAATGAAACTTTATTTTATTTCTTATTTAACTATTGTAAACCATCCACACAATGTGTTGATAACACTATTATATTTAAAAAAATTAACCCAATTTAATTCATTTCACCTTACACATTAACCACAATGGGTTTTTACCAATGCGTGTGAATTTATCTTCTTATGTCTTTTTGTCTTCCTCAAACATAGCACATTGATCCCTCAAGGATTGTTACCTATGGTTTCTTAATCTTTCTCAAACATTACACATTGATCCCTCAGGGATCATCACCAATGTTTCTCATTCCAAGATTCCTACTTCCTCTTCATTCCTAATACAATCTAAGAGACTAACTTTCATAAGAAAGATCAAGGATGGGTAAGGTTTGGTTTTCCATGCAAACACATCCCAAAGAACAAGAACATCATTTTATAGGTAAAACTCTATACTCCACAAAATAATATCAAATTACTATTTCTAAATTCTAAAAAATAAAAATACAAGATTTTTCAAAAATACCAAAATATCAAGATTCCTCCATTAGAGAACCTTTAGTTTTCTTAAATTTTGAAATACATAAAATCTTAAAAGATCTAATCATACCCTCTTGACCCAAATTTTCCCAATAATGCACTTATGCAATAATATACAATTTTAAGGAAATTTTGCAAGGATTTGGGTACAAAATTCATTTTTTTCAAAAATTAAGTTTCACAACATAAAATGAAATCTACCATCTATCATTTGCAAACATAATGAATTCAATTTATAACTTCAATCAATCACCAATAAAAAAAGCCATATGATCACCAAAAAAATTGGGAGCATGGCCATACAATTTTATCGATAAACAAACACTAAATTTCTACACAAAGATTCCAATCCATTTATTTACTACTAAATTGTAAAATTAAAAGAACAAGACAACTACCTTCTTTTGGTGCCCAAAGTTGAGATTCCTCAAATCCATAAAGCTAATTAGTTCTTGAGTACTAGGGGTGTCAAACTCAAGACAAGGATTACAAACTATACTCAGGATGAGGCAACTAACGACAAAATTGATAAGGTGGGTAAAACCTTCTTCTTTTGGCTCTGCTAGACCAAGGGGGGTATTCCTTAAGGTGTATGAGAGAAAGGATTGATAGTAGTATGAAACTAAACCCTAGGTCAAACCATACCTAATGCATAGGAAACTCCAATTCTATGTCACTAAGCAACATGTGTGTTGGTTTGAGGAACTCAAGAGTATTGCACCTTTATACAACAAATTTACAACCATGTAGAGAGTCTAAAAGATTTCTTTGATAGCCCCTAATGTAGTAGCACATCTAGACATGGGTGTAGGTAGGTTAAACAACATAAATAAGGTAAAAGATTGAGGTTTTGTTGTATTTGAGTGTGTTGAAGGAAAATATATGTTGACAGACAATAGATTGGTGCCTATCCAGTATTTTAAAAAATGATGCTTAAACAAGGTCTTATAATATTTTTATTGGAGCCTAAAACTTCTCAGACCAACCTCCCTAGATTCATTACATAGTGCCCATAGGTCTTATATAATATAATACTTTTACAAGTGGAAGATTTACAGAGAGAATAATTTTCACTATGCTCATAGGGCTTACATATAATACCTAGAGATCTTATGTTATGCCTATTAGGTATACATCCAAGGAGTTAGCCATATAATGCCTAGAGGTCTTACTTTTTGCCTTTTAGGTCTTACATAGAGCTGCCATTGTTAGGCACACTCTCTCCCCCGAATGACAACTCCTTACATCTCGAGGCGTTAAAATGTCTAAGGTCTTATTTTATGCCTTAGGTCTTACATCTAAAGGTGTTGTAGACAACTAAAAATGACCTTCACATCGTATCACTTGCATTTCATCAAATCTGTTAAATCACCTGCATTCAACATTAATTAAATAATTGATTTATTTAATTAATTTCATCAAAATCATCAATTTCCTCTAAATCACATATTTTCAACATTAATTAAATAAATCCTCTTTATTTAATAAATTTTAATAAATTTCCTCTTTATCCATCCAAATTAAATAATTTCAATTATTTAATTAAATCATTAACATCTTTCAAATTTTAAATCCACAATCAATTGAATAAATTAATTATTTAATTAATTTATCATCTAAATCCTCTTATCTATAATTAAATAATTTCTAAATTATTTAATTAAATCAACTATTTTTCCAAATTTAAATAAATCATTCAAATTTATTTAAATTGAATCTCTCTTCTAAAAATAAAATAAAATAAAATATTTTATTTATCCTTCATCATGCAAAATAAATTAAATCAATTTATTTGTTTAAATTATTTAAATCTTCAAATCTATTCTATGTCTTCCATCATGCACAAACAATTAAATTTATTTATTTATTTAATTTGCTCAAATATCTTCCAGTTCTTTTAAAAAAAATCTTGTACATCATGCACACAAAATTAAATAATTCATTATTTAATTTATCTCAAATCATGCAAAAAGCAAATCATAAGTTGAGTTAATTTACTTAATCAATATTGTTTTTATCACCAACTCATAAATAGAAAAAAACATTTCTATTTTTATGAAACCTAAAAATATGTCTGTTCCATGTCTTTTTATGTCAAATCAATCAGTTAACTCAAACAAAAATATCTTTTTGTGTGACACATGTCAGGTGCACATTCATCATGAATTCTAAATTTATCTCATCCATTGATTCCATTGAATTATCTGGACCGTTGATCGATCTTCATTGAAACCTATATAAACCCCTCTCATCTCATAACAAATCCTCTTTGATCATTTATTCTTAGGCATCCATACAACGCATTGAGCATACATCACATCGTTGAGCACACTTCTACCTTTTTGAGTATAAACACAATCTACATCCGCTTGTTGCAAACATGGTTTTGCAATTTGAAGAGCAATCCACATTCGACCAAGACAACAATACAATCTAGGTGAAAGCTTTCATTGCTTTTGGTATTATTCATTGGTTATTTGGTTGTTTGCTTAGATCATTATCTTGATGTTATAGGATTGAGTTGTTGATTATTTTCATTGTTTTGATTATCTCTCAATCTCAATTTTATTCCTTTACACATTCTGGCATGTCCGATGGGACCCCTAATCACTGTTTTCTTTTAGAAAATTGATTTTTTTTAAGTACAGTATGAAATAGCACAATAGAACATAGAACAATGCTTCTACAACACAGTAAAGCACCTCTGGTAGAGAAGCAAAGCACCTTCAGGTGAACAAAACATGCCTCTGGTATGCAGTGTCATGCCTTTGCATCGTAGTAGCGTGCTTTTGTAGTGCAGTAACATGCCTCTGGTATCACAGTCCAACACCTTTGGCTAGAAATAATGCGCTTTCAGTAGCATAGTCAAGCACTTTCGGTAACACAGCAGCGTGCCTTCAGTAACATAATAAAGCACTTTTGGTCAAGTTGATTGGTTTTTGCTAACTATTGAGTTTGTGTGGAACTAAGCACCTTTTTATAGCTTCTTAGTACTCAAATAGAGCAAATGGGTTTTTCTAACATGTTCATGCAGGATGAGATTTGAAGAAATTGCCAAATCTATTGCACTAAGTCTTAGAAACATATTGCTTTCTTAAAGGGACAATTAAATAATCATTTTTTTGCAATCTAAGTCTTAGGAACATATTGCTTTCTTAAGGGATAATGGACATGAATGCAAAAACACTTCAATTTCTTAAGGGACAATTGACATGAATGTAAAACACTTTAATTTCTTAAGGGACAATTGACAACTACAATTGTGTATGTGCCTAATCTAGTTGCACCTTATTTTTCTTATAAAGGGACAATTGAACCTTTGTTTCACGTGCTTGATCTTACTTTTCAGTTATTCCTTTAGAAGGGCCTACTTTTGGATTGTGCTTCATCCAAAAGGAACGACCCTAAGCGGAGTTTTCCTTTGAACTGCTATATAAGAGGGATAAGGCAAAAGCCAAGTCCTAACCGACGTCAGCCTTGCCAAATCAAAAAGAGGTGTACTAGCACTTTGTAAAAATAATTTTCACATTGAGTGAAGTGTTTGAAACTCTTAGTAGAATTGGTTAAAGCTTTTAGTAGCTTGTCGCATGCTCGCAAGGTGTTGGTCCCTCAAAGCTACCAAGAACCATCTAGATAGTGGCTACCCATTTCACCTCTGAACATTGCGGTAATCATTAGTGCAAGGGGAATCGTTACAAGCACTTAAGAGTAATCACCATTGACTCCCTTGAGAAGAGATAGTATTCCCTCAGCCATAAAGCTCTTGCAACCTACTTGTATTTTTTCAAGGGGAGGGTGAGATATCCCTACCTATCATCTCTTGTAAAGATACAAATGTACAACACCTATATGGAATGACATTTGGTCGACGAAGAATTAAGTTGTGAGCTGATCTACTACAATGAAACCATGTCTCTAGGGATAAAAAGTGCTTGAATTATTTTCAATTGTCTAATACCCATGGAAACATTAGGCTCTTTTGTGAGCCTTGAACATACACTATCTATTGTGTGAGTCCTTTTTGCCACTTTGTTTGATGTGTTTTCTCTTGCCAAAGCAAATCCAATCAAAATCCAATCCAAATCTATCAAATTTGCCTTATAAACATCACTGACACCATCTCAACACTTTTGTAACATAGCCCAACGCCTTTGTAAGCGTAGTCTAATGCCTTTGTAAGCATAGTCCAGTGCCTTTGATACAATAGTCCAGTGCCTCTGGCAGCATAGTCCAGTGCTTCTGAGACATAGTAACTCGCCTTTGGTATCACAATCCCATGCCTTTGTAGCATAGTCTAGCACCTTTGGTCTAGTAAACTATTCATCAAACTATCTCAGCAAAATCTTAGCAAAAATGTCAAACATAATGTCGTAGTGCATCCCATGGTAACCACTAGACTCTAACAATCTATGAAGGCTAAGCAAACTACCCCAAAGAAATGCAAATCACCTCCTCATACACCTTGACCAAGTCATTCCACCATGTCTCAAAAAGGTACTCCCCACACACCAACAGACAAACCAACAAACTTTCAATACAGACCAAGCCATGGTAAACCAATCAATTCTCAAGAGGGTAGTGTCCCTTTGGTAGGGGTACCTCGATTTACTACCAGCATGCCTCATGATTTTGCTACACCCAGTTACACCATAGGTCAAGTCCCATCTCAAGAAGAGCGAAACTTTCAAGGTCAATCCTCTCAAGGAGATAGACAAGATCTTGATGAAATCTATTTGGTAGAAAATTGGATTTGTTAATGTTTTAGTGTTTTGATGTTTGAATCCGCCTTTTCACTTTACATTCAAGGATCTAGGGTCGAGTGGCAATTCACTATCATACCCTAGATCGCTGTGAGATGTAGGGAAGCTTGGATTAGGGAATTTAATCACCAATTTATTTTCTTTTATGCTCAATTAACCATTAAAACCCTAATTATGCAAATACAACAATAAACTGACGAATAATAGAAAAAGCTATTGCAGACGGAAGTAAAATAACAAATCACAGAGTACCTATTTTTGGGGTTCTGAGGTGGAATAGTCTGGACACTAGAGCGGGTGCCCTAGTCCAAGGTACCAGTTTCTTTGCGGGATCCAGACCTCCTTCTGACACTGATCAACACTGTAACTCCTATTTTTGGAAATTCAGCTATGGAGGACACTAGAGAAAGCACCCAAGTTCTGGAAATGCTCTGGTGTCTTGCTTCTCTTCAGATCCTCAATCCTTGATGTCTGCTAATCCTTCCTACAACTTCACTTTTCCCAAATGTGACACTTGTAACCTGCAATCACAAGACTTTGGGAGGGGGTTGTGGTGTTTAGAGGCTTGCTTCAGTCAAGCCCTAGAGGAAACTTAAGTCTCTGAACACCGTTGTCAGATAAAGAGTGTGTGCCCTTGTGAGGCAAAGGCAAAAACCAAAGGAAATGATGATGAAAACATAATATAATGTCACCTTGTAGTGAAGATATCATGGGAGGAAGATTCTCTTCATTCCATGATGAAATGGATGCTCAAATCTGCAAGCACAAACACATAAACCACACAATTCTACTCTTGCAACAAAATGAAAGCCTTGAATCACCTTGAGAATGCCTAAAGTTCACAATGATCATCTAGTTTACAAACGAATGCCTAAATATGCTTTTATATGCAACTACAAACACTCCCGCCAAGATTTTCGTAATTCAAACTTACCGTGTTGGAAAAGGACCCCAAATAATGGTCATAAACTGACACCCAGAAATTAGGGCTGCCCCAAAATAGGGCAGGACTAGGGTGAGGGTACCCAAATTCTCCCCCTATTTTGGGTAGGGTACATCTCAAGGGGTCCTCCTAGGTCCCATTTGTCATGTTACCTAGGGCTCATTCCATCAGGATGCCAAATTATGAACTAAGATGTCCTAAATGCATGCAAAAGATCTAGGAGCTAAACCTTAAGAGGGAAAAGCCCCCAAGGGGACATTTTCTGATGTTACATTTAGCCCCCACTTGAATGTATGTAAAAACGCAAGCCAATACATGCATTAAAGTAAGGTCACAAACACAACAAACACACCTAGCACAGAGAAGACATGCCAATCACATAGAAAATAGTAATAGGCATGCAAAACATGGATAAGATAGTTACAGTCACATAGAACATAGAGAAGACATTCGATGTATAGAAGACACATTAATGCATAGAAGACAAGCATGATTTCTTTTCTTTTTCTTTCTCTTTCATATATATGAAATGTAGATGCAAGTACTGGAAAGTAAACAAACCTCCCATAATACATGATGCACTCATCATGCATGTCTTTGTATATGGGGCAACACACACGCAAGACACGCAAAACCTCCCAAAATGTAGGAAGCACAACCCTAAGGCATTGGTCTTTATTCTGCATATGGGGTAACAAACACGCCAAACAAAATAAGCACACCAAAACACACACTTGAAGACACGAAGAAAACACGGTAGACAAGCGATGGTCTTGTTTAGGGTAAAATTGGATTTGTTGATATTTTGTGGTTTAGGTGTTAAAATCCTCCTTTCACCCTAACATTGAAGGATCTAGGGTCGAGTGGCGAGCACTATCATACCCTAGGTCACTTGCAAATGAGGGGAAGCTTGGATTAGGGAATTAATTATCAAATTTTCCTTCTCCTATGCTTAATTGACCATTAAAACCCTAATTATGCAAATACGACAACAAATTAATGAATTATGGAAAAAGCTCTTGTAGATGGGAGTAAAATGCCAAATTATAGAATACCTATTTTTGGGGTTCTGAAGAGGAATAGTTGGGGACACTGGAGTGGGCGCCCAAGTCCAAGGTACCTACTTTTTTAGGGAATCTGTACCTTTTTCAAACACTGATTAGCCTTGTAACTTTTGTTTTCTAGAATCTATCTACGAAGGACACTGGAGTGAGCGCCCCAGTCCCGGAAGTGCTCCTTTGTCCATATTTCCTTTAGATCCTGAATCCCTGAGGTTTGCCAAGCCTTCCTGTAACTCCACTTTTTTTGAATACTACACCTATAACCTACAATCACAAGACTTGGTTTGGGGGTTGTGGTGTTTAGAGGTTTGCCTCAGTCAAACCCTGGAGGACACTTAAGTCTCCAAACATCGTTGTCAAATAAAGAGGGTGTTCCCTTATGAGGCAGAGGCCAAAAACCAAAGGAATCAATGATAAAAACACAATGATATTTCACCTTGTAGTGAAGCTCTCATGGAGGAAGATGCTCTTCATGCCATGAGGAGATTGATGCTCAAATATGCAAATATCAACACATAAAACATACAAGTCTTCTCTTGCAACACAATAGAAAGCCTTGAATCACCTTGAGAATGCCTAGAGTTCACAATGATCATCTAGTTTACAAATGAATGCCTACACATGCTTATATATGCGTCTACAAGCACTCTCGCCAAGATATTTGAAATTCAAACTTACCATGTCAGCAAAGGGACCTAATAAAGGTCACTAACTGACACCCAAAAATTGGGGCTGCCCTAAAATAGGGTAGGACTAGGGCGCAGGTGCCCAAGTCCTCCCCCCTATTTTAGGCAGGGTATAGCTCAAGGGGTCCTCCTAGGTCCTATTTGCCATGGGACTTAGGTCTCATTCCATTGGGATGCTAAAATATGAACTAAAATGTCCTAAATGCACTCTAAAGACCTGGGAGCTAAACCTTATGAGGGAAAAGCCCCCAAGGGGACATTTTCTAATGTTACATTTAGCCCCCAATTTAATGTATGTATAAATGTGAGGCCAACACATGCATTAAAGTAAGGTCACAAACACACCAAACATGGAGAAGACACACCAATCACATAGAAGATAGTAACAGGCACACAAAACATGGAGAAGACAGTAACAGGCACACAAAACATGGAGAAGACAGTTACAGTCACGTAGAACATAGAGTAGATAGTTAATGCATGGAAGACACATTAATGCATGGAAGACAGAAATGATATCTTTTCTTTTCTTTTTCTTATATATATGAAATGCAAATGCAAGTACTGGAAAGTAAACAAACGTTCCAAAATGTAGGAAACACTACTTGAAGGCACTAGTCTCTGCATATGGGGCAACACACACACAATACATGCAAAACCTCCCAAAATGCACGAAGCACTACTCAAAGGTGCTGGTCTATGCATATGGGGAAACAAACATGCCATACAAAACAAGCACACCAAAACACACACTTGAAGACACAGAGAAAACATGACAGACAAGCGATGGAGTGTACCTATTTCTAGGTCCAACACCATCTCAGGCACATTATAGGCACACACCGATGATTGGGCTTCACCACAACAATTACCAAAGACACGCTTAAGGGTTGAGTTATTCACAGAACCGCTCTCCGCCTCCACAAACTACTTTTGAAAATGACAGGATGATGCAATCTGCTCCAAGAAATACACCATCCCCACCTTTGCAGAGGGCTTAAGAAAAAGGATATTCTGGATATCCCGCCTCAGCAAAGGGCTTACATGATTGATTGATTGATTGCAAACAAACTCAGGATGCATGATGCTCTACTCTGGGGTGCCTATGCATCTAAGGTCAAACACATTGCTAACATCTATAACAGACAGCTTACCTTATATGCCCCCACCTTAAGGTGGTTGATATCAGTTATCGATATCAAGCACGTTAAGGTAGGAAGAAAACACACAAGGGAACACCGAATTTTGCAAAGCCCATGCCCCCCAAGAAACATGTTAGTGTCTACAACATCATGATAGACAACAACATCAATGCATATGATTAACCACACAAAGAGCCAAGGTTATACAATGAATCTAGAGTTTGAGGATAACTAGGGGCTATATCACAAAGTTCTTTGAATCGAGTACTGCCAAGGCTAGATTTAAAGGCAAACAAAGGTGCACTAAGAAGCAGTATTGTTAAGGTTTGTAAATGTGATAGAAGCATCATCAAATTCACTATGTGGAAAGAATGAGTGTTTCCACTAGCCAAGCGTCAGATAATATATACAACCCCATCATCATATTAGGAACTATAGTCCATTTTTTTATTTCTCTTGAAAGGGACACTAGGTCCGCATCGGTATAAATGTTTGTCGTCATCTGCCCGCTAGGTGGAAACACTAGAGGAAGGGAAACAATAAATAAGAGAGGAGAAATAAGTGTCTTAGGGACAATCACATAGGAGGGTGCCCCCAAGTCACCAACCATGATGCTATGTCCGTCAGACACAACACGCAACAATCCCTGGTATCCTAAACCTTACGGGAGAATCCGAGGTCATCCCAGGAGGCATGAACAACACATAACACATCACGGGGGAAACACATCACGAGAGAGATAAAGGGTTAGAGATACTTACCTGTAAGGCCCCTGTCGGGCTAGAAATTGTTTATAAGCAAATCATCGTCGTCATCATCCCATTCCCTAATGATGGAGGATAGTGGGACATACAATACCATAGCCAAGTTCATATCTTGTTCATCATGTTGTTCATTGTTAAGATCATTATTGTTTGGTTGAATATTAGGATCAATGTTTTCTTGTTGAGAGGCAAGGTTTATAGCATAAGCCTGTCTTCTTTTTCTTCTTTCTCTTACTTTTCTATTTCATTTTATTTTACCACTTATCTCTTGTAAGATAGGGCTATTCTCTTTCATAAGCTTGTGCAAATTAGAAGATGAAGCACCTGGATCAAACTTTATTTGTCATGGTGGAACACTTTGTTGTTGACAATAACCTCCTGATCCTTGTAAGGATTTTAGGGGAGGAATCTCAGCATAGGGACCTTGTCCTTTCAGTCTAAAGTTCTCTTCGCATGCAGGTTGTCTCTCTTTTGTCATTTCTTATGTAGGAGGACTAGGTATTTCAGTTTTATCCTAGAAGTAATTCAACTTGTAATGTTTTTCCTGAACCAAAGGTTTATACTTGTTCTGAGGGACGGTGATTATACAGCCATCCAAAGGGAATTTCAGACAATGGTGTATTGTTGAAGGGATAGATTTCATTTCTTTTAGCCAAGGATGTCCCAATTTAATGCAAAAGAGGTCAGAAATGGGGACAACATCAAACCATTGTTTGACATGTTTTCTAGATAATGTTACTAACAAAGATATCTTACCCAAAGGCTTGATAAAGGTTCCCTTATGCGTCTTAATCATCATGCTCGAGAGGTCATAAGAACCTTGCATTAGTTGATGTGAAAAGAGGAACTCCTTAGTGGAAACATTAGTTATGCAATTAGGATCAATAAGAGTTCCATTCATGGGGTTTCCCATTATTTTCACAGTAATGTAAAGAGGTCCTTCTTTTTCTCCAGTTGTTCTATCATGAGGAGTGAAGATAATTTTAGGTTCAGGAGCCTTTCTTTTCATGTAAGGTCTAGGAGGGAACCTATTGTTTCTACTATGATTAGAGGCCATGATTTTATGCTCAAACTAATTCCAAATCAGATTTTGAAAGCTTTTCAAAATTGGTGCGAAAGATGAAAGCAAAAATAGCCTAAAATGCTTGGTTTTTTGATACTTTTCAATGCAAATGAATGAAACAAAGGATGCTATGAGGATTTAAGTCAAGGTAAGAAAGTTATACATATGATATCAGTCTAAAACAGCAATATAATCACTCTCAACACACTCTTTATGCAAATCCAAGATAATGCCAAGTCAAAATATATTGAAAATAAGTCAAAATAGGCACTTTTTTCACCAAAATTCAATGCAAAAGAGCATAAAAAAGGGTGTTGTGAGGAAAATGTTGATGGAGAGAGAATAATATCAGAAATCACAGCCTCTTGGTGCTAAAATATCCAACACAACACGCTTTCAGTGCCTCTTAAGGTAAAACCCTAGTGAAAATATAGCAAAAATAAGCTATTTTTCATGATTTTTCAATTTCAAGACCTAGAAAGGAGGTACGGAAAGAATATCAATAATATCAGTTACCTCAATCCATAAAAGTTATCACAACATGCTTGGAGTGCAAACTAGGTCAAACCCTATGGCCAAAATAGCTAAAATGTGTAGTTTTTCACCGATTTTTCACTACAAGAGCTCGTTAAAAGGGTGTTGTGAAGCTTTTTATGAGGGGAAGAAAATTATTACCCTAATAAAAGCAAATTAATGCAAAAATATATTTCACAACACACCTATGGTGCAAATTTATGAAGTCAATAAGGCCAAAATTGGTGAAAATCATTGTTTTCGAAGCCCTAGGTTTGAGATTTTGGAACAAAATGCTATGTGAATGGTTTGAAGTCTAATTTTTGATGGAAATTACATACTCTCAAATCTGAAAATTATTTTCAAGCTTAATCATGCCAAAATCCCATGCAAATTTAATGAAAATGCACCAAAATTGCTAGTTTTTGTTGAAAATTTCAATGCAAAAATGCAAATAATTTAAATTTAAAAGAAAATTCACACTAAAATGCAAGACTAAATACAAATATAAATTTGAATGAGCCTCTAAAATTAGTAGAAAAATATGATAAAAGATTTTGCCTACAAACCCTAGATTTTGGAATTACTAGGTTATCTAAAAATTGTCAAAATTTCCACAAAACCCTAGCAATTAAATGATGAAAATGCAAAGAAAGATTTTGAATTTTTATATTTTTCTGTAGTTTATATTAGATCTGATGCAAAAATTATGAATTAGGAAAATTTAGGAAGAACTGACACAATTTAGTAAGCCCAACAATGCAATTTTTTTTGTATTTTTCCAATTTTTTCGATTTTTTTGAAATTTTCTCAATGTAATAAATTAAATGCCTATATGAATGAATGAAATCATACCAAATATATAGAAAAATACTTAGAAAGTTGCAATTTAAGTTCAAAGACACGGGTTCAGGAAAATGTTTAGGGTAAAATTGGATTTGTTGATCTTTTGTGGTTTAGATGTTAAAATCCTCCTTTCACCCTAACATTGAAGGATCTAAGGTCGAGTGGTGAGCAATATCATACCCTAGGTCACTTGCAAATGAGGGGAAGATTGGATTAGGGAATTAATTATCAAATTTTCCTTCTCCTATGCTCAATTGACCATTAAAACCCTAACAAATACAACAACAAATTAATGAATTACGGAAAAAGCTCTTGCAGACGAGAGTAAAATGTCAAATTATAGAATACCTATTTTCGGGGTTTCGAAGAGAAACAGTTGGGGACACTGGAGCAGGTGCCCAAGTCCAAGGTACCTACTTTTTCAGAGAATCTAGACCTTCTTCAAACACTGATCAGCCATGTATCTTCTATTTTCTGGAATCTATCTGCGGAGGACACTGGAGCGAGCACCCTAGTCCCAGAAGTGCTCCTTTGTCTGTCTTTCCTTCAGATTCTAAATCCACGAGATTTGCCAAGCCTTCCTACAACTCCACTTTTTTTGAATGCGACACTTGTAACCTGCAATCACAAGACTTGGTTTGGGGGTTGTGGTGTTTAGAGGTTTGCCTTAGTCAAACACCATTGTCAGATAAAGAGGGCATGCCCTTGTGAGGCAGAGGCCAAAAACTAAAGGAATCAATGATAAAAACACAATGATATGTCACCTTGTAGTGAATCTCTCATGGAGGAAGATGTTCTTCATGCCATGAGGAGATTGATGCTCAAATATGCAAATATCAACACACAAAACATACAAGTCTGCTCTTGCAACACAATAGAAAGTCTTTTATCACCTTGAGAATGCCTAGAGTTCACAATGACCATCTAGTTTACAAATAAATGCCTACACATGCATATATATGCATCTACAAGCACTCCCACCAAGATATTTGAAATTCAAACTTACCGTGTCGGCAAAGGGACCTAATAATGGTCACTAACTGACACCCAGAAATTAGGGCTGCCCTAAAATAGGGCATGACTAGGGCGCGGGCGCCCAAGTCCTCCCCCTTATTTTAGGTAGGGTACATCTCAAGGGGTCCTCCTATGTCCTATTTTCCATGGGACTTAGGTCTCATTCCATTGGGATGCTAAAATATGAACTAAAATGTCCTAAATGCACTCTAAAGACCCAAGAGCTAAACCTTATGAGGGAAAAGCCCCCAAGGGGAAATTTTCTGATGTTAGAGGTCTATTCCCTATTTCTAGGCTCATCACCATCTCAGGCACATTACAAGCACACACCGATGATTGGGCTTTGCCACAATAATCATCGAAAACATGCTTAAGGGTTGAGTTAGTCACAAAATCACTCCCCGTCTCTGCAGAGGACTTTTGAAAATGAAACACCACCCGCGTCACAGAGATGCCTTACAGTGAAAAGGAAGCATGGCATACCACCCCACCTATGTCATGAAGATATGTTATAGTGAAGAGGAGGTATGAGCTCAAAAGTATACAACCCCACCTGTATCACAGAGATGCCTTATGGTGAAAAGGAAGTATACGCAATAGATTTCAAGATAGATTGATTGATTACAAACAAACTCAAGATGCAGGAAGTACTCATTGCAATAGTCTGCACCTAAGGACAAGCACATTGCTAACATCTATAACAAACAACTTACCTTATATATGCCCCCACCTTAAGGTGGTTGATATTAGTTATCGATATCAAGCACGTTAAGGTAGGAAGAAAACACACAAGGGAACACCGACTTTCGTAAAGCCCATGCCCCCCGAAGGTGACATGTACTTTATGATTGCCAAATGTTCCCACAAACACATCCCTGCAAGAAACATGTTAGTGTCTACAACCTCATGATAAACAACAACATCAATGCATATGATTAATCACACAAAGAGCCAAGGTTATATAATGAATTCAGAGTTTGAGGATAACCATGGGGCTATATCATGAAGCTCTCCAAATCAAGTACCACCGAGGCCAGATTCAAAGACAAACAAAGGTTCATAGAGTAGCAGTATTGTTAAGGTTTGTAAATGCGATAGAAACATCATGAAATTCACTACATGAAAAGCATGAGTGCTTCCACCAGCCAAGCGTCAGATAATATATACAACCCCATCATCATATTAGGAACTAAGTCCATTTTTTGATTGCTCTTGAAAGGGACACTAGGTCCACATCAGTATAAATGTTTTTCATCATCCGCTCGCTAGATGGAAACACTAGAGGAAGGGAAACAATAAATAAGAGAGGAGAAACAAGTGTCTTAGGGATATTCACATAGGAGGGTGCCTCCAGTGTCACCAACTGCAATGCTATGTTTGTAAGACACAACACACAACAATGAAATCAAGAGAGAGGAAATATAGAAGAATGATGATACAAATAGAAGTTCATGACAGAGGTGGTCTCTTGGTATCTCAGACCTTACGGAAGAATATGAGGTCATCCCAGGAGACCTAAACAACAAATAACACATCATGGGGGAAGCATATCACGAGAGAGATAAAGGGCTAGAGATACTTACCTGTAGGGTCTTCTAGGCTAAGTCTTATCATCAAGTAAATCATCGTTATCTTCCCACCCCTGAATGCTAGAGGAAAGTGGGACATAAGGTACCATAGCCCAACTCTTATCTTTCTCATCATGTTGTTCATTGTTAGGATCATGTTTGTTTGGTGCAATGTTAGGATCAATGTTTTCTTGTTGATATGTGAGGTAAGCTCATCACCTACTCTTTCTCCTTTTTGCATGTTGACGTTGTTGTGCTTTACAACTTAGTTTTTGTAACATAGGGCTTTGCTTTGTCATGGATTTTTGTGATGTAGAGGAGGAAGTACTAAGATCAAAGTTCATTTTTCTAGGTGGAATGTTTTCTTGTTGAAGCTTACTAGATGCTTATTCTCTATCCTCTTAGTGATGTCCAAATGACTTGAATATTCAGATAAAGGAGGGACATTAAAGGTCTTCTCTTCCTTAGTGAAATCCAAGGTGTGTGAACAATCAACTAAAGTAAGGAGGTTGGTGGGATGATCCACAGAGGTAGGAATTTGATTATTGTTAAATGAATGCTTATTTTCTACCCATGGAATGTTCTTTGTTAAAGGGAGCTCTTCATTCACTAATGCTTCATCTTGGCCAGGGAGAGCAGTGGAATTACTAAAGCTATCACTAGTCTTCTCAGTTGAGTATTTAGTTATAGGGGAAGTAGGACAACTTATGGGATCATCATCAGCCTTTTCCTTGCTACTCATGGAGAAGAACTCAGTTAAGCTTTCTAATGTTGTAGGATGTTTACTCATGAGGGTTAAAAATTGGTCAAAATCAAGGTTTTTGATAAATGCATGAAAAGATACCATTGAAAAATGACATGAAGGTGCCATTTCAATGTAAGATCATCTTTTGAAAATCCTTTTCCACTTTATGCAAAAGTCAAGTGCAAAACTACATGTAAAAATGGCCTTAAATGCTTGATTTTTTGTACTTTTTTCAATGCAAATGAATGGAACAAAGGTGTTGCAAGGATTTTGATCAGGGGAAGCAAATTATATGTCTGATATTAGTCCAAAATAGAAATATGATCCTTCTCAACACACTCTTGATGCAAATCCAAGATAATACCAAGTCAAACTATAATGAAAATATGTCGAAATAGGCATTTTTTCATCAAAACTCAATGAAAGAGAGCATAAAAAAGGGTGTTGTGAGGAAAATGATGATGGATATAAAATAATATCACCAATAACAGCAACTTGGTGCCAAATTCCCAACACAACATGCTTTTAGTGCAACTTAAGGTAAAACCCTAGTGAAAATATAGCACAAATATGCAATTTTTCACGGTTTTTCAATTCCAAGACCTAGAAAATGAGGTGTTGTAATGAATCTCAAGAGGTAAAGAAAATAATATCAATGATATCAGTCACCTCAATCCATAAAATTGATCACAACATGCTTGGAGTGCAAACTAGGTCAACCCCTAGGGCAAAATAGTCAAAATGTGTAGTTTTTCATTGAATTTTCAATACAAGAGCCCGTTAAAAGGGTGTTGCGAAGATTTTTATGAGAGGAAACAAATTATTAACCTTCTAAAAGCCAATTAATGTAAAAATATTTTTCACAACACGCCTATGGTGCAAGTTTATAGAGTCGATAAGGCCAAATTGAATGAAAATCGCTATTTTTGAAGCCCTAGGTTTGAGATCTTGACACAAAAATGCTATGTGAATGTTTTGAAGTCTGATTTATGATGAAAATTAATTACTCTCAGATCTGAAAATTATTTTCAAGCTTTAATGTGCAAAATTCTAGTGCAAATCTAATGAAAATTACTAGTTTTTGTTGAAATTTTCTATGCAAAATTGCAAATATTTTAAATCTAAATGCAAATTTACACCAAAATGCAAGACTATAGACAAATTATAATTTGAATGAGCCTCTAAAATTAGTAGAAAAATATGAAATAAGATTTTGCCTATTAACCCTAGATTTTGGAATTACTAGGTTTAATGAAAATTGTCAAAATTTCTACAAAAGCCTAGCAAATTAATGATGAAAATGCAATGAAAATGATTGTATTTTTGTGTTTTTCTGTAGTTTATATCAGATCTGATGCAAAAATCATGAATTAGGAAAATTTAGAAAGAATTGATGCAATTTAGTAAGCCAAACAATGTAATTTTTTTGAATTTTTCAAAATTTTCAATATTTTTGAATTTTTCTCAATGCAATAAAATGAATTACTATATGAATGAATGAAATCTAAATATAAAGACACACACTCAGCAAGTTTCAATTTAAGTCCAAAAACACAGGTTCACCAAAATGTTTGGTGGAAAATTGGATTTGTTAATGTTTTAGTGTTTTGATGTTTGAATCTGCCTTTCCACTTTACATTCAAGGATCTAGGGTTGAGTGGAAATTCACTATCATACCCTAGATTGCTGTGAGATGTAGGGAAGCTTGGTTTAGGGAATTTAATCACCAATTTATCTTCTCTTCTGTTCAGTTGACCATTAAAACCCTAATTATGCAAATATGACAATAAACTGACGAATAACAGAAAAAGATGTTGCAGACGGAAGTAAAATAACAAATCACAGAGTACCTATTTTTGGGGTTCCAAGGTAGAATAGTTAGGGACACTGGAGTAGGTGCCCTAGTCCAAGGTACCAGTTTCTTTATGGGATTCATACCTCCTTCCGACACTGATCAACACTGTAACTCGTGTTTCTAGAAATTTAGCTGCGGAGGACACTAGAGCAAGCACCCAAGTCCTGGAAATGCTCCGGTGTCCTGCTTCTATTTGGATCCTCAATCCTTGATGTCTGCCAATCCTTTCTACAACTTCACTTTTCCCAAATGTGACACCTGTAACCTGCAATCACAAGACTTTGGGAGGGGGTTGTGGTGTTTAGAGGCTTGCCTCAGTCAAGCCCCGGAGGACACTTAAGTCTCTGAACACCGTTGTCAGATAGAGAGTGCATGCCCTTGTGAGGCAGAGGCAAAAACCAAAGGAAATGATGATGAAAACATAATATAATGTCACGTTGTAGTGAAGATATCAATGGAGGAAGATGCTCTTCATTCCATGATGAAATGGATGCTCAAATATGCAAACACAAACACATAAACCACACAAGTCTACTCTTGCAACATAATGAAAGCCTTGAATCACCTTGAGAATGCCTAAAGTTCACAATGATCATCTAGTTTATAAATGAATGCCTAAACATGCTTTTATATGCAACTACAAACACTCCTACCAAGATTTTTCATAATTCAAACTTACGTGTCGATAAAGGACCCCAAATAATGGTCATAAACTAACACCCAAAAATTAGGGCTGCCCCAAAATACGGCAGGACTAGGGCGCGGGCACCTAAGTTCTCCTCCCTATTTTGGGCAGGGTATAGCTCAAGGGGTCCTCCTAGGTCCCATTTATCATGTTACCTAGGGCTCATTCCTTCGAGATGCCAAATTATGAACTAAGATGTCCTAAATGCATGTAAAAGACCTGGAAGCTAAACCTTAAGAGGGAAAAGCCCCCAAGGGGACATTTTCTGACGTTACAAAATCATGGAAGATCCTAGAGCCATAGCCACATTTGACAAACTCCTTAGTGAAAATCAAGATCATTTCTTTCGTTTACTTGTAGAACAAGGAGCCAAACTATCGCAAGACTTTGATTTATCCAAACTTAAAGAGCAAAACAAATCTCATGATGCTATGACTGCTGTCCAAACTATGTCAACCATGACCACTCCCATACTTGAACAAATCTCACAAGGGAGAATGACTAAACCCTTTGACGCTCAATATGAGAATCCTCTTTATCAAAATCCAATAGCAGAAAGACCCTTATCACCACTCATGACTCCTATGGAGATTTATAAAATGCAACAAGAGACCCTTCATCGTCAAGTAGAACTCACAAGACATGCTTCTCTAGCTAAACAAAAACAACATCAACCTCCTAGCATATCACAAATGCCCACACCAATCGCAAGTGGAATATTGGCTACCCCATCACAAGACTGTTTTCCACCAAACTACAATTTGGGAAACACTTATGTAGCCATGCAACAAGGGTCACAACAAACACCACCCCTAATGTCATCAATCCTTTGTATCACTAATCCAAGCAATGTCATGCAACCACAATATTCCCAAACCATCAACACAAACATCTTCACTCCCCCACAACACTCCCAAAACATCAACACAACCTATGTCCCTCCACCACAACAATCATCCACACTCAACCTCACCTACTTCAATCAACTCCAACCATCTCAAAACTCATCTACCTATGTCACTCCACCACAAAGATCATCCACGCTCAATCTCACCAACACCTATCTCAATAACCCTCAAGAATCTCAAATCCAAACTTCCTATGGCTATGTTCCACCATCACAATCAAATCCAACAACATTCAACTTTCCTTCACAAAATCTATTCATCACCCCTCCTCAACAATACAAATGACAAAACTCTTTCATCATCCCACCTCAACAATCCCAAAGCCAACATTCTTATCTAGCACCACCTCCACATATGCAAAATCAAAACAACCAAACCCAACCTAATCCAAATCTATCATATGACAAAAATCAATCATACAACCCATATAACATCAATTCCTATGGCTTTAACTACAATCTTCCCTATGGGCAATAACAACTACCCTTAGTACAACATGAGACTCTTCCAACACCCCCATCAACTATGGAGTTTAAACTTGTTGAGGTACAACAAGTAGTCAATTTAACATTTGGTCACACTAAGAAAACCTTCTCCTGGGAGGAGTGTTATCCTCAAAATCAGTTGTGTTCATTTTGTAGGATGACCCCTACGAAACTTGTTTGTTTCGTAGCCTACACTCTAAGTTCACATTTCGAGGCAAATCTTCTTGATCTCATGCGGAGTCGTCCAACACCTAAGAATAGATTGTTACATCTCCCTAGGACAGTTTCTCAAAGTTCATGAAAGCAACTAGGCTATAAGTTTGTCAAAATACCAATTTTGACCTTTTTAGGGTGTTAGACATTTTTCATAGTTAACTTGCAAGGGCAGTCAAAAACCCCACCCTTACATGCATCTTGTTTTTTCTCACATGCACCAGCGGTGAATTTCACCACTCGTGCAAGTTTCTAAATGTAAAGTATAACCTACATAAGCAGTGGTTTTAAACACTCATGCAGGTGTTTATGTTTCCTTTGATATACAAGGGTGGCAAAAATTGCCGCCCAAGCATCTTCAGTTTAAGTTGAGTGTATTTATGTCACTCGTGTGGCATTTTGTTACACCTCTTTATATCCTTTTTAAACACTTTTAATTGTTATTTTTCTATGTCTTTTATTCCTATGAAACCCCCTTGATGTGAAGAAAAGCCCTCGTGACCTCCAATATTATCAAGCGCGATTTACCATTTCTAGATCTTCACTAGTGTTTATTTGTGTTTCATTAGGTAAGATTGTTTATTTCATTTTGTGTTTTCTTTTTGAGTTTATTCTTTTTGTGCTAAAATGTAATCAGAGTCATTGCTCCATCTTTTTGTTTTCCATTTAGGGATGTCAATGATTTAATGATTAGGGTTTGCATTTTAAGGTTTTAGTTTTCATTTTTGATTTCTTTTATAATAAAGTTCCCTAGTTTTGGTCTGTGAGGACAACAATTTTTTCCGTTCACAATCTTGTGTACTTCCCATGTCGTTTGGTCTTCTTTGTGTCTACCAGATGTAAGGATGGTCATTTTGACCACCCCTACATAAACTTTAACAAACAACTTTAAACTCCATGTTTGTCTAGTGAGATGTATCGGTAGTTCAAAACCCCGTTGATACATCTGCCTTACCTTTTTGTGATACCATATGTAAAAGCAGTCAAATTGCCCGCCTGTACACAATACCTTATGTATAGCTCACTCCTCATGCACAAGTGGGTGAAATTGTTGTTCAGATGAACACCTTGTTTAAATTCCCTCATGCATAGGTGGTAATTTCTGTCGCTTGTGCATTTCAACGAACTTCCTATATAAACGTGTTCCAAATGCAAGAGCGGTCAAAATGACCGCCTTTGCACTTAAAGAGATTTTACCCTCACATGTAAGGGTGGTCATTTTGACCACTCTTACATGAAACCTAGTTTCTGCCTACCTACAGAAGTGGTCAAAAGGATTGCCCTTACACTCAAAGCACTTCTCCCACATGTAGGAGCGGTTAAAATGACCGCCTGCGCATGTTTTCCTAAAAATTTTCCTAACACTGAGAATTCTTGCAAAATGATACTTATAGCCCGCTTTCACCAAATTTCTTGACTTGCGCACTCTCAAGCCCTTTCAAGCATATTCCCGTGTTCATGATCATCAATTCGTAGTGTCCCTAATTTGCTTATTTTTCCCCTAACTGTGAGATCATGAATTTTTGCAGTTTCATCAAGTAGCTGTGATAGACATCGTTTCTAGTTCTCTCTTCAAAACTGATGTTAGAGCTATCTCCGTCTAAGGCCAAGATCATGAAGTACAAATACCAAGGGGTTTTCCCTATCACTTCATTACAATCCAATGTAGATGAGATCAAAGATGGGACATGTAGACATGGTAGAGTTTGTAGAAAGGACCAAACAGGCTAATCCTCCCCGCTACATATAGAAGATCATTGAAAGAAATATACACCTAGTAGCATCTTTTCCTATGGCTACTCATAATCCAGAGTTTGTTCTCCAAGTGGCAAGCCACTATAATAGGGATACCAGAACTGTAGCTGATTCTCAAGGGAATGTTATCATGAGGCTAGATGTAGAGTTCCTTGATAAGATTTTCATGTGTCTTGCACCTATAGAAAATGTTGGGGAAATTGACTTTGCCAAAGGTCAGAAGGATTTTGAGACTGATGTGGAATCTACAAAGAAACACATTAATAGCAAATGGTTGAAAACTCCTAGGAGCAATCTATCTAGGTGGCCTAAGGAACTCCCGAAGAGTGATTTTGTAGAAGAAGTGAGTGATCTAATCACTTTGTTGAGAAGAGTCAGAGGTCTTCCTTCTTCCTCTAAATTTCAAGAATGGATGTACACCTACATCAGGGTTATTCTCAAAGGACAACATAAGATATTCTAGGGAGAGCAAATCAGCAATGCTCTACATGATCAGTTGGTTAAGGTCAATACAACTTTTAAGTTCTATATGACCTCATATTTGGTATATGCAGCTACAAGCATGAGGATAATTCTAGGTCTGACTCAGGATGGTGATTGGAGGCTAGTGCCAGTTTTTTAGTACTATCCACAAATAACTCTAAAAGGGTCTATTCACCAATTTTGGAGGGTGAATGATGCATTCTTTTCAGTTTTCATGTGCTTATGGAATAGTAAGCTATAATAGAAAAGGGTATCAGATGAACCATGGGAAGTGGTTAATTCTTTTGGTTGTTTGTTTCTCCAATTTCCCATTTTTACTTATTTAAGAGTTGGATATTATCTAGGGTATCCATATATGTTACCGAGATATCCAAGTGATAAGGTAGTTCTGATGGAATTATGGAGGCAATTAATTGTTGTGCATAATAAACAGATGGAATTGAAGAAGTCAGGGATTAAGTTTCCTGTGGAGATTGGTAGGTATTCAGTGTAATCTGCTACTAAGGCTAAGTCAGTTGACATAGAGATGCAACTAGTGATGATAAAACAATTCAAGAAGAGGAATCACTTTGATTTCTGTAGGGTACAAGATAAGATTAAAAGGAAAGCAATGTTTCATCTTCCCATGGTAGATGATATTTGGGCCGATTTGAGGACCTAGAATGATATAAGAAAACTAAATTATTGTACGTTACACCTAAGTCAGATAGAAGAACTGGGGTTGGTTAATGTTCCAGAGGGCATGGAAGATGAGGGTGATGTTCTAGACCCCAAGTATAACATTAACAATATTGAAGCTTAAGCTTTACCAGAAATCAGATGGTTAGTGAAAGAAGAGACTTATATTAGGAAGAGATTCTAACCTATACTAGCTAAAACCAATATATGGTTGTAGAGTAAGGGTCTCAATTTGAAAGAGTTCCTTACTGGGTCAGAGGCAAAAATTCAAGAGAAGATAGGAAAGAAGGTTGAAAATAGAACTAAGAATAAAAGTGATGCTCCATCATCTTCTAAGGTGTCAAAACCAAAGATCAAGTTTGTCTCAAAAGGAGGTAAGACAAAAGAGATTACATGAAGTTCTAATGTAGTAGAATCAGGTACTGAAGAAATAAATGTTGATAATATGGAGGCTGAGAATGCTGAGATTAAACAACATAATGTTGAAGAACCTGACGTTGAGCAGGTAGAAATGATTGAGAAACCAGATGAGCAAGGTAGTAAGGAACAAGAAATAGAAAAGGATGTAGAAATGGAACAACTTGGTGGTACGTCAAAGTCTCCTCAAAAAGATATTTCCCAAGAGCCACAAGTTTCTACAGCTTTGCCTCATGTTTCTATTTTTGATAGTTTTCCAATGGTTTCTAATGTTCCTATTTCTCCTATTGTCATTGTATCTTCTGATAATACTCCCCCTTTTGTGAGAACTAGTTTTGGGACTGCTTTTCATTATTTTGGCTCTATACCTAGTTTGTCTTCTCCTTCTTTTGATATTGGAGAACAAACTATTCTAGATCATTTTTGTAATGGTTCAGAGAAAAATGTTGATACAAGTGTAGTTTTTACCAACACCACTCCAATTGTTACCATAACACGTATTGGCATGAGTTCTACTAAGTAGACAGTTGATTCATCTCTAAATATTAATACTCCAACACTACCTCCATGGTTGTCTGCTTGTAAACCAAAAAGGAAAAAGTAGGCTATTTCACCAGATGACATTGATATTAAGAAATTCATGCCTGCTAAACCAAAAGCTCAGAAGAAAAAGCCTAGGACTGTTTCTAGGCTAATTGATGAAAAGAGAGTCAGGTATGTAGAGATTGCTAGACCACCTCCTGATGCCACCATAGATACTTTTGATGTGAATGACTATATTGTTTCCAGAGTTGAATTGGGAAAGTTGACTCACGAAGTCCTTAAGTCAGATTTTTAAGAAACAACAAGCTCTTTGCTTGTAAAGTTTGATGAGGAAAAGAAAGAAAAAGAACATTATAAAGCTAAGGTTGAGTATCTTGTTGTCGTTCTTTAGAAGATAGTGAAATCATCAAAAATTGTGGAACAAATAGCAGTTATTGTTGAAGACCCTTTTATTCAAAAGGTTGAAAAGGTTCAAGCCAGAGGAAGGGTGGTTGGTGATATTCTGGAATGGTTGTTAGCATAGGGCAGAGTTCTTCTAAAGACCATAGTGGAGAGAAAAGAAAAAAAAGAAAAGGCTAAAGCTAAGCTAGATAATATTGTTGATTCATTATCTCAGGAACTTCAAGATCAACAAGACACTTTAGAGGAATGGATTGCGATGAAGAAAATGAAGATAAAGAATTTGATTGTGATTGGTGTCATGTCAAATCGAGAGTCTTATCTCAAGACCAAAGAATCCTTGACTCATCGCATTAATGTGATAAGAGGTTTGCTTGATGATTTGTGCCAAGTATGAGAAAAAAATGAAGATAGTGATGTCTCACTTTTGCACAGGTTAGAGGAACTACTATGCACTCTAACAGGTGAAAATCACAAGTTTCTCTTTGTGGATGAGATGATTGATGCTTTTGAGAAAATAGTTCCACAGAAGTTTGAAGATGAGGTGCTTAGAGTGGATTCAATGGTTAATCTTTATGATTATCAATCAACCTTTGAAAATTTGAAGGATAACCTTGAAAAGCATGAGAAGGTGACAAAGGCAGTCAAGGATGCAGTTCTCAGGACTCATACCATTTTAGGCAATATAGCTGGACCTGATGTTTGTGAGATGTCAGTAGTGAAGACCATGTACCGAGATTTTCTAAAGAAGAATGATGGTGGCAGCTAAAATTATTTTTCATGCCTTAGTTTATTTTTAGTTTTGTATATGCAATTTGTATTTAGTTTTGGACATCTTCACATGTATTTTTCCAAAATGTAATTACATGTGAGACAAAGGAAGTCCCAAGTCAAATAGGACTCTTATTTTTGAATAAGTCAAAGTAGTTAGATTTTTCCTATTTTTGCTCCAGGCTCCTCCCTATAAATAAAGAGGGCCTCTATTGTAATTTTTATCTTTTATCTATTGCAAGAAAACTCTAGCGAATTGAGAAGAAAATCAAGACTTTGTGCTTTTTTTTGTGAAAATCAATTATCAAATATTTATCAATATAAGAAAGCAAGTTCAATTCCAATCTTTGTCTTGGGATTATTTGTGTTATGATAGCATTTTTCTTACGTCTTTCTATCATAATCTTCTTTGGTAATAATTGAGGCATGGAGATTATTTCAAGTGATTGAAGAGCATTCTTAATTTGATTGTGATAGACTTTGTGGTATCAAATCATTTGTGAGGATTGTGTTAATGTTTGTGAGAGTAAAATAGCTTGAAGACTTTGTGTTGCAAGGTGTTATATTCAATTTACTTATACCATCTTGGAGAATAGTGGAGACTTTGGGCTGCATTCAACTTCAAATAATTCTATTTGCAATTAGTAAGTGAAGAAACAAAAGACTTTGGGTTTCTGTGGTTTTGTGATAGTTTGTAAGCTCTTTAATATCAGTTTCATTGAAATCATCGTCTTGAAGTATAAGCATCTATTCTGAAAAAAGAGAATAGGATGAAAGGGAATCGCCACGAATATAGTATTTAGTGTACATAAATTTCATAAGTTATTTGTTTGTAATAGTTAAGTAACTAGAGGGAACCTCCCCTTGTTGAGAGGAGAGACTCTATCTCATCATAGTTGTGGTGATATAACCATTTTGTCATTAGTGAGTTAACGACAAAATATTCACCCAACAGTTTTTGGTGACTTTGCTAGGGACCAACATGCAACTTAGAGCCTCACGCTTTGAGTTGAAGCATTCTGGCCTCATTTCTTGAAATAAGTTTGTTCAAGTTTTTATCTTTGTTAAGTACAATACATTCTGGTAGACTCAAGGTATACAAGAAGTAAAAGAGCTCAAGGAATTATTGATCCTATGTTTGAGTTAATGCAGCAAAATAATTTTGGTCTATTGCCACCAATACCAAGACTTCAACGTATAAGGAGTTTCCCTCCTACCAATGCCAGGTCTCCTATACCAGGTGAAGCTTCCAATACAAATACTAACAGAGTATTATTTACACAGATTACTCAAAGGTTTGTTAGTCCACCTTTCAACCGACGCACAATGGCAACTCGAGGCCCTTGGGGTAATTCTTTTGGACCCCTGAATTTGACACCACCATTGCATGAACTACCCCGTAGTTCAAGAAATAATTTTCCCAAATTCTATGGTGATGGGAAAGTCCATCCTAATGAGCACATTGTGACATTTTGCATAGCATGTGGTGTGCTAGGGGTGGAGTAGGAGGATGTATCTATGAGACTATTTGTGGAGACACTTCAAGGCATCACTACAGATTGGTTCTACCATCTTCCAATTCAAACCATCAATGGATGGAATACTCTTAAAACCAAGTTTGAAGCTAGGTTTAAGCCTGCTGAAGATGCACATGCTTTGTTAGCTCAGCTAACACAGATGAAGAAGGAACTGCAAGAGCCCATGCAAGAATTCATTGCCAAGTTCAACAAATTAGCAAATCAGATTCCAACAACCGTTCAACCAACGACAGAAAATCTAAAATGCTTCTTCATCAACACTCAGCTTCTTGAGTTAAGATTTTTGTTAAGGTGGGCTAATCCCACTGATCTTTCTATAGTACAAAATTTGGCTACTGAGGTCAAAGATGATCTTATCCTTGCGAGTAAGATAAGAAGGGGTTCCAACCAAAATAGAGGTCATCCCTCTACTAATGTATCTTCCACAAGCACCATAGATCCTATGGTGCAGAAGCTAGCCAATGAGTTGCTAGCTTTGAAAAAGCAAATTTCCCAGAATATGTCCACTCCTTCTTATTGGGACATACCAAGAAGGACATTCCCTAATACTTCATATCAAGGCAATGCCACGAGAAACCAAGGGCAAAATAGGCTTCCGCCAACACAAGGGAAGCTTGTCATTGAAGCACCACCGGTCAATTTAGCAGTTGGCTATTATGAAGCTAAGCATGAAAATTTTCCACAACCTGACTTGGATTAGGAAAATGGTGCCAATCTCTTTATGGAAGGAGAAGAGGAATTGGCTGGCGACTCTACTATTGGGTTCTCAAACTATCAAGATGAAGCAGAAAGAGGAGAAGATATATATGGTGGGGCGTATGTTGTTTTCACCAAATCTTAGAATCAGTCAAACCAGCAAGTGGTTGATAAAGGAAAATCAAAAGAAGATTCTCAACCTATGATTTCAATTGCCAAACGAGGAACTCCTTTGCCTTTTCAAAAAAGGGATCCAGTTGCTAATAAACAAGTAAGTTCTTCTAACAATCCTACTTCTTCTGTTGCTATCCCTCAGACCAGTACTTCCCTAATTAAACCCCAGAATGAAGGATTTCTTGCCTCTATATCTAATTCATTTCAGCTTTTTAATATAATTGATCATGCTAGGAAAACTAAAATCCAGATGTCTAAGGTAGAAAATTTACAAGCTAACCCTGATCAATTTGAAAGGTTAGCCAAATTTGTTAAGAATAAGACTACCTCTGTAGGGAAAGATACTTCTAAAACTATTCATGACTCCTCAAAGAATAGGTCTACTGAGAACAACCTAGTTACCACTCCTCTTGTTGCTCCAGGGAAAATTGAACCTTTTTATGTTTGTCTGTTAGTTAATGGTCATAAATTAAGTAATTGTATCATAGACTCCAGAGCTTTTGACAATGTCATGCCTACTAAGGTGGCAGATGCTCTCAGATTGACTTTGACAAAGACCTTTGGAAGGAGCTTTTCAATGGAGAATAAACAAGTGCCTTTGTTAGGCCCAATTAAGGATGCACAATTTGCATTCGTAGCTTTTTTAGAAAAGAATATAGATGACTATTCTAGTTGTAGATGTCCCAACTTAATATGGTATTTTACTGGGATTAAACTTCTACAAGGATGTAGGAGGAGTGCTTAACATGGATTTGTCTAAAGCAAGGATACCTGTCAAAGGTGTCATGCAGAAATTGCTTCCTGAAAGGGAAGCAAAATATATGGTTACGCAATCTAAAGATCCAAATGCTCAAATTTTATTTTGGTCTTCAGGATTGGGTAATTATTTCCTAACTATAGAATATACTTCTAGATCGTCATATGACAGTTCAGATGAAAGTATGGTGATGGAGGATTCTTCTTCTTCTTTGGGTGAAGAGTCTGCTGATCACAAAGACGTTAAACCAGAAAGTTCAAATGTTATTTGGACTCTAGAATTTGACGGTAGTTGTTATTCCATAGGGTTTGGGGCTGGAGTAGTCCTAATATCTCCTCAAGGGGATATTTTTCCCTTTTCATATAAACTACAATTTGAGAATACCAACAATACTACTAAATACGAGTCTTTGTTACTCGGGATGGAAGTGGCTTGTACAAAGGGAATTAAAAACCTTCATGCACAAGGTGATGCAGAGTTGATTATCTGTCAAGTAAGAAATTTGTACTAGAAAAAAATGAAAGGTTGAAGCATTACTAAAATCGAGTATGGGAGTGCATTGATAAATTTTATGCTTTTGATATTTCTGTTGTTCCTAGAGAATACAATGATAGGGCTGATTCATTGGCTGTATTAGCTACCCTTATGGTCCTGCATAAAGATTTTAAGGGTGATAAGTATACCATTGAATTGGTCTTCCAGCCAAGTGTACCTAATAATGTTGACCATTGGTAGGTTTTTAATGGTGATAATAAGATCATAGATTTCCTAGAGAAAATGGATAGCTTTGACGAACTGTACTTTCAGGGGAGTGATTCTTCACCTCGAGAATACGTTTCTGAAGTAAACTTAGAAACTGGTGAGGAGTTTCTTCAATTGAAAGGAAACAAAATTCCAAAAGGTTTAGTTTCCCTTGAAAAGTCATTTGATAAACATGATCGTTATATCAAGAAAAAACAGCAACTTGATTCAAGTTCTTCAATGTAATTTGAACAAGTGAACTTGAATACAGAAGCAGATCCCAAGATGGTTAATATTGGGAAATGCTCCACTGATGATGAAAAGTTCAAGTTCACAACACTTCTACGCCATTATATCGATATGCTTGCATATTCATATGATGACATGAAGTCCATCAGACCACAAGAGACCCAACATGAGATTCCTCTCAAGGTGGGATCATTGCCTCACAAGCAGAAGCAGAGACAGTACAATCCAAAAATATCAAGTACAATCCTTGCTGAAATTCAAGAAATGTTGAATACTAGGATAGTTTTCCCTATCCATCATTCCACTTGGATTTCAAATATTGTTCCTATAAGGAAGAAGAACGGAGAGTTCTGTATTTGTGTAGATTTTAGAAATCTAAATCATTCTTCCTTGAAAGATAACTACCTTTTCCTATAAAGGATCAAGTGTTGCAAACTGTAACTGGTTTAGAGATGTTATCTATGTTGGATGGGTTTTCGGGCTATAATCAGGTAGAGGTCAATGAAGTGGATCAGCACAAAACTACTTTCACAACTCTATGGGGCACTTTTGCATATAGTAGGATGCCATTTGGGTTGATCAACACTGGCGCTACATTCTAGAGAGAAATGGACTTAGCATTCAGAGATGAAATGGGTAAGTTTATTGTGGTATACCTTGATGATCTGATTGTCTTTTCCAAGAAACATCAAGATCATGCTTACCACTTGCGGCAAGTTTTGGAATGGTGCCGTCAAAATGGTATTTATCTTAACCCAAAAAAGTCAGTTTTTGGGGTTAAAGAAGGAAAACTTCTTGGTCGCATTATGTCCAAAGAAGGAACCAAGATTGACTTAGAAAGAGTCAAATCTATCCAAGGTCTTACTTTGCTTGCAAGTAAGACTACTGTTCACTCTTTCTTTAGAAAAGTGAATTTTCTGTGGAGGTTCATTCCAGAGTTCGCAGAGAAGACTCGTCATATTGTTAATATGATGAAAGGTAAGACCACTTTCCGTTGGAGTGTGGAAGGTAAAGAAGCCTTTGAGGACATAAAAAGAGTTATAGCCCATGCTCCAGTTTTAGTTTGTCCCAATTACAACAAAAATTTCATTATGTATAGTTATGCTTCAGAGCATACATTGTTAGCAATTCTTGTTCAACAGAACGAGGAAGGTGTAGAATCTCCAATCTCATTCATGAGTTGTCCATTAAAAGCTAATGAACTCAAGTATTCTAACATGGAGAAACATGCTTTTGTTGTAGTGAAGGCTGTGAAACATTTTAGGTTTTACATTTTGAATTCACATATTGTTGCTCTAGTACTAGATACAACAGTGAAATCTATCCTAACTCAACATGAGTTTGGAACTAAGAGGGGCAATTGGATTGCCAAAATTTAGGAATTTGATCTTGATATCAAACCCACCAAGCTTGTGCGTGGGAAAGGTTTGTGTCAGCTAATTGTTGATAATGTTCCAAAAGAAATAGGTGATGAAGAGGTAGAGGTTGAAGATATTCTAATTGTCCTTTTTGTTACTACAACTGATGAGTGGTATTCTAATATCACTTATTTTCTCACATATGGTGAGTGCCCTTCTCATTTGTCTTATAAAGAGAAGCAGACTATCAAGATTAAGGCTACAAACTATGTCTTATGGGATAATGGTTTATATAAGAGAAGTCTTGATGGAGTTTTTCTCCATTGTGTGGATGAAGCACAACAAAGTAAGTTACTTGAGTCTTTCCATAATTTGGCATGTGGAGGACATTTTTCAGCACTAGTAATGGCTCACAAGATTCTGTGGGCTAGGTACTATTGGCCCACATTATTTCAAGATGCATACAACTAGGTACGTAGATGTGAACTCTGCCAGCAGTTTGTGGGAAAGCCTAAGTTAGCTGCACTACCATTGAAACCAGTTGTGATTGAAGAACCATTTCAGTAATGGGGGATTGACTTCATTGGTGCTATGAATCCACCGTTGAGTGCAGGACACAGCTATGTTCTTACTGCAATAGATTATTTCACCAAGTGGGTAGAAGCTATTCCAGTTAAGCATGCCACTTCTGAAGTGGTGTACAATTTCCTCAAGGAGAATATCATTTCCTGGTTTGGAGTTTTAAACAAGATTGTGGCAGATAATGCTACATGTTTTTCTTCTAATGAAATTACTAGTTTTTTCTTTAAATATGGAATTATTCTTTCACATTCATCTGATTATTATCTGCAAGGGAATGGTCAAGCAAAATCAAGTAATAAGAATCTGGTTACTATTATTAGGAAGCTTGTAGATGATAATCAGAGAACACGACATAAGGCATTGTTTGATGCTTTGTGGGCAGATAGAATTACCCCAAAGAGGGCAACTGGTATGTCACCATTTTAGCTATTATATGGTTTGAATGCAGAGATACCAGTCACCTTGGAATTTCTGGCTTTAAAGTTGGCAAAGGCAGTGGAAGATAGAACTTTTGAAAGTTCTATTGATAAATGCATAATGTACCTTTTTGAACTTGAGGAGCAGCAAGTTATGGTTGTAGACTGTATAGCTGAACATCAAACTCAGGTCAAGAAGCTGTTTGATAAGAAAGTAAAGGCCAGAGATTTTTAGATTGGAGATCAAGTCTTGTTGTGGAACAAGAGGAGAGAGCCAAAGGGAATGCATGGGAAATTTGATTCCCTATGGAGAGGCCTGTTTGTCATTCACCAACTCTATGGTGAGAATAGTTTCTTGTTGGAGTATCAAGATGGGACACCACTCTTGTTGCCACACAGTGGACAACATCTAAAGCTTTTCAATCCATGAAGAAATAGATAAGTTCACTTGTACATTTGTATAGTTGTGTTTTTCTTTTTCATTTTTAGTCTTTTGTTTTGTTCGCTTGACTCTATGGCCCAATGGCATGGATGAAGGCACTTAGAGACTAGATTCTTCTCCCTTTGATCATTTCAAAGAATGATCGAAGGAAGTTCCCCAGTTAGAGCCAGCTATTGTCCTCAAAATTAGCTGCACTCATTTTGTAGGATGACCCCTACGAAACTTGTCAATTTCATAGCCTACACTCTAAGTTTGCATTTTGAGGCAAGTCTTCTTGATCTCATGCAAAGTCATCCAACACCTAAGAATAGCTTGTAACATCTCCCTAGGATAGTTTCTCGAAGTTCATGAAAGTGACTAGGTTATAAGTTTGTCAAAATACCAATTTTGACCTTTTTAGGGTTTTAGACATTTTTTATAGTTAACTTGCAAGCGCTTTCAAAAATCTCGCCCTTACATGCATCTTTTTTGTTCTCACATGCACCAGCAGTCAATTTCACCACTTGTGCAAGTTTTTGAGTGTAAAGTATAACCTACATAAGCAGTGGTTTTAACCACTCATGCAAGTGTTTATGTTTCCTTTGATATGCAAGGGTGGCAAAAATTGCCACCTGAGCATCTTCAATTTAAGTTGTGTGTATTTATGTCACTCGTGTGGCATTTTGTTACACCTCTTTATATCCTTTTTAAACACTTTTAATTGTTATTTTTCTGTGTCTTTTATTCCTATGAAACCCCCTTGATGTGAAACAAAGCCCTTGTGACCTCCAATATTATCAAGTGCGATTTACCATTTCCAAATCTTCACCAGTGTTTATTTGTGTTTCATCGGGTAAGCTCATTTATTTCATTTCATGTTTTCTTTTTGAGTTTATTTTTTTTGCACTAAAATGTAATCAGAACCATTGTTCCATCTTTTTGTTTTCCATTTAGGGATGTAAATGATTTAATGATTAAGGTTTGCATTTTAAAGTTTTAGTTTTAGTTTTTGATTTCTTTTATAATAAAACCCTAGTTTTGGTCTGTGAGGATGGTGATTTTCACCATTCACAATCTCATGTACTTCCCATGTCGTTTGGTCTTCTTTGTGTCTACTAGATGTAAGGGTGGTCATTTTGACCACCCCTACATAAACTGTAACAAACAAATTTAAACTCCATGTTTGTCTAGTGAGATGTATCAGCAGTTCAAAACCCACCAATACATTTGCCTTACCTTTTGTGATACCATATGTAAAGGTGGTCAAATCACCCGCTCCTACATAATACCTTATGTATAGCTCAGTCCTCATGCACAAGTGGGTGAAATTGCTGTTCAGATGAACACCTTGTTTAAACTCCCTCATGCATAGGCGGTAATTTTTGCCGCTTGTGCATTTCAGAAAACTTCCTATATAAACCTATTCCAAATGCAAGAGCGGTCAAAATGACTGCCTTTGCACTTAAAGAGATTTTACCCTCACATGTAAGGGTGGTCATTTTGACCACTCCTACATGAAACCTAGTTTTTGCCTACCTGTAGAAGCAGTCAAAATGACCGCCCTTACACTCAAAGCATTTCTCCCACATGCAGGAGCGATCAAAATGACCACTCGCGCATGTTTCCCTGAAAAATTTCCTAACACAGGGAATTCTTGCAAAATGATACCTATAGCCTGCTTTCGTTAAATTTCTTGACTTGCGCACTCTCAAGCCCTTTCAAGCACTTTCCCATGTTCATGATCATCAATTCACAGTGTCCCTAATTTGCCTATTTTTACCCTAACTATGAGATCATGAATTTTTGTAGTTTCATCAAGTAGATGTGATCGACACTGTTTCTAGTTCTCTCTTCAAAACTAATGTCAGAGCCATCTTCATCCAAGGCCAAGATCATGAAGTACAAACACCAAGGGGTTTTCCTTGTCACTTCAATACAATCCAATGTAGATGAGATCAGAGATACAGAGATAGGACATGTAGACATGGTAGAGTTTGTAGAAAGGACCAAACAGGCAAATCCTCCCCACTACATGCAGAAGATTATTGAAAGCAATATACACCTAGTAGCATCTTTTCCTGTGGCTGCTCATAATCTAGAGTTTGTTCTCCAAGTGGCAAGCCACTATAATAGGGATACCAGAACTGTAACTAATTCTCAAGGGAATGTTATCATGAGGCTAGATCCAGAGTTCCTTGATAAGATTTTCATGTGTCCACCTATAGAAAATGTTGGGGAAATTGACTTTGCTAAAGGTTAGAAGGATTTTGAGACTAATGTGGAATCTGCAAAGAAACACATTAATAGCACAGTTGAAAACTCCTAGGAGCAATCTGTCTAGGTGGCCTAAGGAACTCCTGAGGAGTGATTTTGTAGAAGAAGTGAGTGATCTAATCACTTTGTTGAGTAGAGCCAGACGTCTTCCTTCTTCCTCTAAATTTGAAGAATGGATGTACACCTACATCAGGGTTATTCTCAAAGGACAATAGAAGATATTCTGGGGAGAACAAATCAGTAATGCTCTACATGATCAGTTTGTTAAGGTCAATACAACTTTTAAGTTCTATATGACCTCATATTTGGTATATGCAACTACAAGCATGAGGATTTTTCCAGGTCTGACTCAGGATGGTGATCGGAGGCTAGTGCCAGTTTTTTAGTTCTATTTGCAATTAACTCTAAAAGGGTCTATTCACCATTTTCGAAGGGTGAATGATGCATTCTTTTCAGTTTTCATGTGCTTATGGAATAGTGAGCTAGAGCAGAAAAGGGTATCAGATGAAGCATGGGAAGTGGCTAATTCTTTTGGTTGTTTGTTTCTCCAATTTCCTACTTTTACTTATTTAAGAGTTGGATATTATCCAAGGTATCCATATATGTTACCGAGATATCCAAGTGATAAGGTATTTCTAATGGAATTATGCAGGCAATTGATTATTGTGCATAATAAATAGATGGAATTGAAGAAGTCATGGATTAAGTTTCCTATGGAGATGGGAAAGTATTCAGTGCAATCTACTACTAAGGCTAAGTCAGTTGAAGTAGAGATGTAGCTGGAGATGATGAAACAATTTAAGAAGAGGAATCACTTTGATTTTTGAAGGGTACAAGATAAGATTAAAAGGAAAGTAATGTTTCATCTTCCCATGGTAGAGGATATTTGGGCCAATTTGAGGACCCAGAATGAGATAAGAAAATTGGATTACTACAGGTTACACCTGAGTCAGATAGAAGAACTAGGGTTGGCTAATGTTCCAGAGGGCATGGAAGATGAGGGGTGATGTTCTAGACCCCAAGTATAACATTAACAATATTGAAGCTTCAACTTTGCCAAAAATCAAATGGTCGGTCAAAGAAGAGACTTCTATTAGGAAGAGATTCCAACCTATATTGGCTAACACCAATATATGGTTGTAGAGTAAGGGTCTCAGTTTGAAAGAGTTCCTTACTGGGTCAGAGGCAAAAATTCAAAAGAAGACAGGAAAGAAGGTTGAAAATAGAACTAAGAATAAAAGTGATGCTCCATCTTCTTCTAAGGTGTCAAAACCAAAGATCAAGTTTGTCTCTAAAGGAGTTAAGACAAAAGAGATTGCAGGAAGTTCTAATGTAGCAGAATCAGGTACTGAAGAAATAAATGAAATCATTAGAAGATAGTGAAATCATTAGAAATTGTGGAACCAATGGCAGTTACTGTTGAAGACCCTTTGATTCAAAAGGTTGAAAAGGTTCAAGCCAAAGGAAGGGTGGTTGGTGATATTCTAGAATGGTTGTTGGCACAGGGCAGAGTTCTTTTAAAGACCATAGTGGAGAGAAAAGAAAAAATGGAAAAGGCTAAAGCTGAGCTGGATAATATTGTTGATTCATTATCTCAGGAACTTCAAGATCAAGAAGACACTTTAGAGGAATGGATTGAGATGAAGAAAATGAAGATAAAGAATTTGATTGCGATTGGTGTCGTACCAAATCGAGAGTCTTATCTCAAGACCAAAGAATCCTTGACTCATCGCATCAATGTGATAAGAGGCTCACTTGATGATTTGTGCCAAGTACGAGAAAAAAGTGAAGATAGTGATGTCTCACTTTTGCACAGGTTAGAGTAACTACCATGTACTCTAACAGGTGAAAATCAAAAGTTTCTCTCTGTGGATGAGATGATTGATGCTTTTGAGAAAATGGTTCAATAGAAGTTTGAAGATGAGGTGCTTATAATGGCTTCAATGGATAATCTTTATGATTATCATTCAACCTTTAAAAATCTAAAGGATAACCTCGAAAAGAATAAGAAGGTGATAAAGGTAGTCAAGGATGCAGTTCTCAGGGCTCATACCATTTCAAGCAATACAACTGGACTTGATGTTTGTGAGATGTCAGTAGTGAAGACCATATACCAAGATTTTTTGAAGAAGAATGATGGTGGCAGCTGAAATTCTTTTTCATGCCTTAGTTTATTTTCAGTTTTGTATATGTAATTTGTATTTAGTTTTGGACATCTTCACATGTATTTTTCCAAAATGTAATTACATGTGAGACAAAGGAAGTCCCAAGTCAAATAGGACTCCTATTTTTGAATAAGTCAAAGTAGTTAGATTTTTCCTATTTTTGCTCCAGGCTCCTCCCTATAAATAAAGAGGGCCTCTATTGTAATTTTTATCTTTTATCTATTGCAAGAAAACTCTAGCGAATTGAGAAGAAAATCAAGACTTTGTGTTTTTTTTGTGAAAATCAATTATCAAATATTTATCAATACAAGGAAGCAAGTTCAATTCCAATCTTTGTCTTGGGATTATTTGTGTTATGATAGCATTGTTCATATGTCTATCTATCATAATCTTCTTTGGTAATAATTGAGGTGTGGAGATTATTTCAAGTGATTGAAGAATGTTCTTAATTTGATTGTGATAGACTTTATGTTATCAAATCATTTGTGAGGATTGTGTTAATGTTTGTGAGAGTAAAATAGCTTGAAGACTTTGTGCTACAAGTTGTTATATTCAATTTACTTATACCATCTTGGAGAAGAGTAGAGACTTTGGGCTGCATTCAACTTCAAATAGTTCTATTTGCAATTAGTAAGTGAAGAAACAAAAGACTTTTGGTTTTTGTGGTTTTACGATAGTTTGTAAGCTCTTTAATATCAGTTTCATTGAAATCATCGTCTTGAAGTATAAACATCTATTTTGAAAAAAAATAATAGGATGAAATGGAATCGCCACGAATATAGTATTTAGTGTACATAAATTTCATAAGTTATTTGTTTGTAATAGCTAAAGCAACTAGAGGGAACCTCCCCTTGCTGAGCGGAGAGACTCTGTCTCATCATAGCTGTGGCGATATAACCATTTTGCTGTTAGTGAGTTAACAACAAAATATTCACCCAACAAGGAGGTTTGTCCTTATCCATTTGTTTACAATGATCCCTTTTCCTCCCAACTTCACTATACCCAAATTTAATAAATATATGGGAAGAGGAGACACAAAAACCACATTAGAGAATTCTATATCGCTTGTTTTGAGGTTGCACATAATAACACATATCTCATGCACCTCTTCCCTTGCAGTCTTGGAGGTCAAGCTATAGAATGGTTCTCACATCTACTTGCGGGTATCAAATAATTTAACAATCTTCCATAAAAATTTGCCACCCATTTCTCATACAACATAGAACATGAAGTCTCTATGACTGACTTATGTAACAACAAATAGAAAAATTGGGAAACTCTCATCTCCTTCCTTCAAAGATGGAGACACATGGCGAGCACATTCTCATTCAAAATACCTGAAAAATAGCTTGTTAGCATATTTGTGCAGAACCTTAATCAAGAATTGGGTTTCCATTTGCAAATACTTAGTGCTACAACCTTTGATGAGATTACCTATAAAGGCATCAACATAAAAAAATCCCTCATTGCTAAAGGCGTGGTCAAAATCTTCAAAGATAATAAAGACAATCCTCCCCAACAACAATCAAATGATAAGCCCATATACTAGAACAAAAACAAAAATGTGGTCAATGATGGTGTGGTGGATTCCAAACATGTCCAAGCACCCCTAATATTTCATTCAAGCAAAACCAACCTCACCTCAACAACAACAACAACAACAACAACAACGACAATGACGACGATGACAACCACATCAAAATCAAAACCAACAACATCAATAAGAGCGGCCTCCCCAAGATTACCCTCCAAGGCATAAATTCACTCCCTTGGGAGAGCCTATAGAGTCAATTCTAAAGAAACTTGTGCAAAATGGACTCGTCATGCTACCAGATGCTCCCCCATATGGCGAACCTGCTTATAAACCCACATGGTACAAAGACAACAAATATTGTCAATACCATAGAACCAAAGGACACAGAACCATATCATGCATGAAACTCAAGCACATGATCCAAAACCTTATCGATAGAGGGGAAGTCACTTTTGATGCACCTCCTAATCAAAACACCAACAAAGATCTCAACATGTACAAGGAACCATTCCCTAACCATGGTCAAGGTCAAAATCCTGACAAAGGTAAAGGTATTAACAAAGCTTCAACTTCCTATGACTCTATTGTCAGTTATTTTGAAGAAAGTCATGTGTCTACCCCTCTATCAAAGGTAAATCTATGAATTGTGCTATCACAACTCGTCATGGTTGTGTTACCCTTCGTGGGCCTACACCAAGTCTCCCAACCTAATCTAATTACAATCTTGTCAAACATCTAGGGAAAACCCCTGCATAGATCTCTATTTTGGACCTTCTCTGATCATCACCCGCACATAAAGTTGTGCTAGAAAAAGCCCTACAAGAGTCTTCTATTCCTAATAACAAAGCGGTCATGGATTTCCAAGCTATAATAGGTAACATTGCTTCACCTTACAATGTGGTCTTTTCTAAAAGGGACCTCCCATCCCACGATCCATGTCATAATGATGCCCTTCACATTGAAGTTTTCTTCCATAAACGAAAGATCAAATGCATACTTATAGATGGTGGTGCTGGTCTCAATATATGTTCTCTCAAGTTACTTAAACAATTGGGATACTCTGAGGATCATGTCAACATTGATCAAAGCATTACAATCAAGGGGTATGATGATGCTGAGTGTCGTTATGAAAGTGTTATGCACTTGCCTATACAAGTAGGCCCCATCATGCTTGAAACTAGGAGCCTAGTCCTTGACATTGATCTACCTTATAACATTATCTTAGGATGCCCATGGATCCATGCCATGAAAGTTGTTCACTCCACATACCATTAGTCTCTCAAATTCCCATTTAATGGTATGGAGATCACTATCCCAGGAGACCCTAATCCCTTTGAATTCTGTCATACCTTGCAAGGCAGTTATAAGAATAGAAACCAAGTGCCAAATAATGATAAAGCTTATGAATCCCCATTGTATGTCGACTCTAAAAGTCTGAAAAAAGCCTCCAAAGTTGAACCTAATCCTAATCCTATTCCTGAAATCACAACTCACATCTGTGATATAGGCTTTGGTGAATATGATATCTCTAAATCTTGTTGTGTAGGGCAGATGCCCTTATCCACTAAATCCTACAGCTAATTGCCCATAGCTAAAGTGACCATAGAAGGAAAATTATTGGTAGAGGAAAATATTGAAGACATCTCATCTCGGCTCTACAAAGAGAAAGAACTAGTCACCATACTAGTCAAGCAATATGGCAATGGCCTAAGAATTTTCAAGAACATGGGCTACAAATGCAAAGGTGGCCTTGGGAAAGATAATCAAGGTGACATAGAACCCATTATTGTGAAAAAGAAGCTAGACAAGAAGGGCTTAGGATTTGTTAGGAAGGTACCACATGCCTTGGACATCGAGTGTATTCTTAACGAGGTAGCACAAACTTCTCTAATAGATTCAACATCTAAAGAGGATATCATAAATGACTCCTACCTCCATATGACTAACCTATTCACTAAATCCTCCATATTCATGCTATCATCTGTATCCTTAACATTAACCACCAACACCCAGATTGTAACACTTTTCTACCATGAACTTATTGATTGGGACCAACAAGGGTCTCCCGTTCTAGATGTTTTTCAGAATGATGAAACTATTGCAGAGTTCATGGGACTCTGGGATGATATCCCTCTTGGTGTTCACAAATCTAGTTTTCTAATGGAACTAGATCAAGTTGCTTATTTTGGTGAGAATGTCAAATCCTCCAGTCACAAAAGTAAAAATAAAGAAAGATCTCTAGGTGAAAACCACACTGTGGCACCTCCTGATCAGAAAATAGTAAAAACAAAGGACATATCCAAAGGTGAAAACCCAATTGTGGCACCTGAGGATGCAAGATTTAACCTTCCCCTACCATCTAAGTATTAAGAGAAATCAGTTCTCCTAGTGGAAGATTCTAAAGAGATAAATCTTGGCACAGAAAAAAATCCTAAGACCACATTCTTTGCAGCATCACTATCAGAACAAGAGTACAAGAATCTTACCAACTTATTTTTATAGTGAACCATCAACTTTGCATGGACCTATGCTGATATGTCAGGGTTAGACCCTTCGCTAGTAGTTCACTATCTCACAATTGATCCAAAAGCTAAACTGGTCAAACAAAAGCTAAGAAAGATGCACCCATAGATTACTCTATTGGTGAAAGTTGAAATACAGAAACTGTTAGATGCAAAGTTTATCAAGCCAATTGATTATCTAGAATGGGTCTTAAACATTGTACTTGTGGCTAAACCAAATGAATGCATCCGCATGTGTTCCGACTTCAGAGATCTTAACAAAGCATGTCCAAAAGATGACTTTCCACTGCCAAACATTGATCTCATAGTAGACTTGACTACTGGTCATGAAATGCTTTCTCTAATGGATGGATTTCCCTGCTACAATTAGATAATGATAGCAGAAGAAGATCAACATAAAACAACTTTCACTTGTCCTTGGGGTACCTATTGTTTGTGTGTCATGCCATTTGGTCTTAAAAATGTAGGTGCAACCTATCAAAGAGAAATAATGTAGTGATATTACACGATCTCTTTCATCACATCATGGAGGACTATGTTGATGATATACTAGAAAAGTCTTCTAGGGTAGATCACATATAGGTTCTAGGCCAAATCTTTAACAGACTAGAAAAATATCAAGTGAGACTCAATCCAAAGAAGTGTGTCTTTAGGGTAACTTCAGGAAAGTTGTTGGGATACATTGTATCTCGCAGAGGCATTGAAGTAGATCTAGCAAAAGTCAAATCTATAGTGGAGATGCCTCCACCAAATAATTTGAAAGCATTAAGGAGCCTTCAAGGAAGGTTATAATCCATTAGGTGGTTTATCTCATAGCTAGCAGATAAATGTCAACCATTTCAACACTTGCTCCAAAAGGATGTCTCATTTTGATGGGATAATAAGTGTGAAGTAACATTTGATCAGCTCAAGGAATATCTGGCTACACCTCCTGTTTTGGTACCACAAGTCACTGATAGGCCTTTGATCTTATACATCTCAACTACAACAGCAGCCCTAGGAGCTCTTCTAGCACAACATGATGAGTCAGGAAAAGAGCATACAATCTATTATATTAGTCAAACCTTGGTGGGTTATGAACTCAATTATTCACCTACGGAAAAAGCTTATTTAGCCTCAGTGTTTGCTTCCCAAAAGTTGTAGCATTACAAGCTAAACCAACACACAAATCCAATAGCCAAAATTGATCCATTAAAATATCTCCTAGCAAAAACAACTCTCACAAGACATACACAAAGGTGTCTATGGTGTACATGTTGATAACTGAGAGGGGGGGGTGAATCAGTTATCCTAATTGTTTCTTCTTTCTGAACTTTCTTATTAATCAATGCATCATTAATTCAAACAAGCAAACATAACCATGAAAATGGAGATACACATGACACAATATTTTTGACGTGGAAACCCTGTTAAGGGAGAAAACCATAGGGTGATTAACCCAAAGATTATTCTCTATAAGAAGAATAAGGGAATACAAAATGGCACTTGCCAATTAGGGCTCACTGCCCAAGAACACTGCTCACAAGAGGCACACTACCTACAAGAGACTCACTATCTACAAAAGAGTGTTATACAATACTTGAACTGATTGGTAGCATCTGCAAATGCTGGAGTCTAGTTCCGGTTAGGCTCAGTATACTGATCTGCTGCACTTCATCTTTACTTTTCCCTTAAGCTACTTTCTTTCTCATACCAGACCTTTCTTACCACTTCTGCTCTGCTCTTCTGCTTTTATTCACACATCACTCACAACAACAACACTTCTCACGACTAAATCTATTGTGTATATATATTCGCACAAGTAATTTCATCACCTTTCTAGTCGGCACCCAGAATAGTCAATCTTTTCACTAATTCTGATCTGTCGGCTGAATCCTAGCACATCAAGTAATGCGGATCAAGTATATGCTTGTAGAAATCATTAATCATGTCGGCCAAACATGATTCATGCCTTCATAACTTTTAACACCATTAGTAACACATCCAGAAAGTAGTCTGATGTTCTATCAGTCAGTTCTTCCTCTGTTCATACTGTCACTCAGGAATCTGGTACTCAACTATTCATATCTTTTTCCTCATCTATCACCGGAGGCTAAAACCTTGGAATCTATCACTCAAGGTAGTACTCTTTACTTCCCCAAATCTGCACTTCACCAAGATACTTCCTCTGAGAGATTCGGACCTGTCTGTCGGACCTTGCCATATGCTCTGTTCTTGTTTACTAGACCACCACATTCTTTATTCTGACTTCTGGTAGAGACACACCATGTCCTGTAGATGTGTGGGATGAACTTTGTTGCCATTAATGACAACAATCATGAATCCATATAGTGTCTCTTGCCAATAATCTCCCCCTTTGGCATTGATGGCAACACTTAGTGAAAAATGACTAAGTGAAAAATGACTGTTTACAGTATGCTCCCCCTTGGCTGATGCTCTATCTTTATATACATTTTTCAGAGCTCCCCCTTAGTTGGATTCCTCATTTTTCACTACTCCTCACTCCCCCTTTGACATCAATGGCAAAGGGTAGGGTCCGCATACCAAAATTTTCAAAATTTTAACTATATTTAGCCACATAAGTATATATATACAAGTTGTCCTTACATATACTTAAGTATGTCTGCAAAAGTGTTCTTCAACTGTACAACTTCTGTCACCCAACTCTGCTTCATCCTATCCAAAATTGAGATATGCCCACTCAACAGGAATGCAAATGCATCTACCCTTTTTAGATATGTTGGATCATTTGTCTAGGTTGTGATTTGAGCTTCACTTATGGCCTCATGCATGGCCTCTAACTTAGGGACAATGATCCTCCTAAGTTCACCCATCCAGCTGATCATGTTCTTCCTTTCCTTCTCAAAATTCTTTATTGCAGTTGTGATTGCAATAGTCTGACACTCTTGATTGACTATGGAGGAAGAGAGAGGATCAAAACTTTGAGACAAACTTAGTAGTTTATCCTCTTGTTCTTTTATTTTCTTCTCAATCTCTACTGTTACTTTGGACCCTGAAATATAAAATTTGTATATTTTTCCGCCATCTATAAGAGCATTTTCTAAGCTTTTTATCCCTATACTCATATTTCTCCTATCATTACTTATCAACCCTTGTACCTCTGATAATCTTTTTGCAAGAAATTCCTTCCGGACCTTATCTTCTGCTGACTTCTCTTGTGAATCAAAATGTGTATTCACACTGCTGACTAGAGTTTTGAGATTACTGGAAGTGGAGGCTGTGGGATCTTTCTGAACTGATGGCATAATCTTTTCAAGCACTCCAGAAGTAGCTTCTATCAACTCACAGTCTTCCATATGAGACTTTAGGAGTTTTTCATTAGCCTTAGCATTTGCAAATGAAGCTATCTTCATTGTCTGTATCGGAGAAAGAGAATCAAAATTGAACGGACCTTGTAGAAGCTCCGGTTCATCAATCTCCATTGTTTCTTTGTTCAGGAATTCTTGGATAGTTTGTGTAGTGTCTCTTGCCGGAGACAGATGTTTCTTCTCTTCTGCAGTCTTGGAGCTATCCTTAGGAGTTTTCTCTCCTTCACCACTAGCAATTGTGGTTTTATCTGCTAAAGTCCTCTCTCCTTCTACAACCTTAGCACTGTCATCTTCTTTTTCCTTCACCTCTGCTTCTTTCTCCTGTAATTTTTCTTCTCCTTTAGATTTGGAGATTGTAGGGGAAACCAGAGGAGAAATGTTAGTCTGTTCAGGGCCCACCTCTTCTGTCATTTTCTCAAGAGTTTCTTCTGCAACATTTGTGGTTGAGGGATCAGTACCCAAGTCCTCTATAATAGGGAGATTAAATCTTTTGAAGGCCTTCCAGAGGATCTCTTATGTGTCCTTGGCTACCTTGTCAGTTTCACCAAGCATAAGTTGATTCATCCTTGCTTTGCTTCTGAACTCATCCTTACAATCTTTGAATATCATATTCATTGTCTTGGGGTCAATTGAAGGATATAGCTGGATTGCTATTTGTTCCCAGATTTCTAGGTCTTTAGCTTGGGCAGTGTTCTTTCTTGATTCTAGTTCCTTCTTCAATATTTTAGGGATTAGAGATATAATTTCAATAAATGCTTTGTTGTAAATATTTAGATACCTGACTGTGGCATCTTGCAATATATTCTGATCTGCTTCACCATAATCATCATAAAACTCAACCATTGGCTAAAGATTTCCGTCCACTATGACTGATTTGATTATTTCATCAATGTGAAGAGTGGGTTTTTCAACATATTCCTCTGCCTTTTCTTCTTCCTTCTGTTTGGTAGAGGGTTGACCAGATGTTTTCTTCTTTTTCTTCATTTTCCTGACTTCTTCATCAGATTTAGTTTCCTCTTCACCTCTTTGACTTGTATAAGTCCTTGTGGCTTTTGTCTTTGACCTTTTCTCTCCTTTTCCGGATGCTTGGACTTCTGGTTTTGAGCTTTTAGCAGGGACAGGTGCTAGTCTCTTTGAAGATCTAGTTCGGGTGGAAGTTTCTACCGGAGCACTTTTCTTCTTCCCTTTTCTACCTCTTTCTTCTCTTCATCAGCTTTTTGTCTCTTTTCCTGGTTGGCATCAAGTGCCTCCTTTGCGATCCCAAGGCCTTGTGCAATATGTTCTACTTCTTTTCTCACCTTCCTTTTCATCTCTGGTTCTTTGAGTTCCACATGGATCTTTACACTCAGCTCCTTAAAGGTTCCAAACCTTTCTTCCTTTGGATCTTTAGGCTGACTTAGCATGTGTTGAACATGCAGCTCCACAATCTGTTTGTCCACTTCATACCCCATGGGCATGATCTAGACTATCCTTGGTTCTACTGCCTCCATTAGGCACTGATCAGTCTCTACCATAAAGCAGACTGTGTCTTTGTATTTCTCAACAAGGGACTGGGGAATCCTTTCTCTTGTTTCCATCATGTTCTGAAAGTTCTTAAAGTATCCCCACAGAGTTGTATTTTGTGCTTGGTTATCACCAAGTCCATGCAAATAATCTCTGATTTGGATAGCTACTGGCCTATCACTCTCCCATACCCAGCCATTAGATCTAGGAAGCTCATTCATAAAGTAGAAGAATAAGCACAAAATTAATCCACCATACTTGAATGAATTCTTTTTATCTTTCTTGATTTTCTGTAGATTCTCTAAGAGTTGGTTTAGGAGAAGCTGACAGAGATCATAGTCTGCATCCTTTCTTAACATTTCATAAGCTGTATAGATGGTGGTTCCAGGTACAGAATTTTCTTTGCTAGAATGATATATCTTATATCCAATGATCATGGAGGCAAACTTGATATCTGGATCAGTGATGTCATCTACTGTCATTGCTCTTTTGTCAAATTTAGATCTGGTAGTTTCACTCACAATTTGGTTCTTTATAGATTTTAGAACAGGAATCCCACCGGATGAGTGTAATCCGGTAACTGCCCTAATGGCATCCTTAGTGATCTTGAATGGTCCATTCAACCACATGAAGTTGTCATGTATTCTGCTCAGAATGTACCTAACCCATTCATCCTCTGTAAAATAGGGGAAATGTATGTATTGTGCAAAGTGTTTGTTCTGGAGGCCCTTGTATTGGGGTTTGAGCTCAAATGAATCATCTAATAGTTGTTTGTGATAGATATCTCTTAGTTTGAATTCCCCAAACTCTTCAACATTTGCATGTATATAAACCCTAATATCTTCGGTGTGCAAAACACCATGCAGAACACTAGAAAATGCACCTAGGGGATCTACCTCCAAGGATTTGTATGGATGTTTCTTAAATGTAGGGCGAGGTCTATCAGAAATCTTTACAATATTCGGAGTACCCATTATCAAGAGATTTGTAGTGAGATATTTTGAAAATGGAAAATACCTTTTGCATCTTTCGGTTTCACAAAGATTTCTAGAAGTAATGGCTTCAGCGAATGATCTTTGATGAACTTGGAGAATTTTGTTGCAGAGCTCCACTTTTCGTTTCTTCTTGAGTGCAAAATGAACAAGTGATTAATGAGAAAACCCTTATATTGCTCTGCAAACCCTAATATCAGGTTGCAATAAATGCTTGACCTACATTAATCTAGTTTTGCCTTATTCAGATGACTTGAAGAACCGGATCAATCCTAATCTTTAAATAACTAGCGGATCTGCCAAATCTTAACTATAGTTTGTTTGAATGTATTCCTTATGAATCCTTCAATCCGCAACTCTTCTTGTGCCAGTTCCAGCACCAATTAACTGGCTGGGGGAACAAGGTTTTCTTTGTGTCTCCCCCTGAGCCAGAGCTCACTTTTTAATTTTCAGAAGGAATATCAGCACCAGAGTCTGGTGCGGATCCAACCTCTACATTCTCAGTACTTTTCTTCACCCAAATCTTGCTCATCTCACTTTTAACTTCATCTACATTCATCTTTTGTTTACCCTTGTCTTGGTTCTGATTATGATATATCGGACCTCTTTTGTCCTGATTCTTGCTTCTATAGACTTTTGCACTATGACCAGACCTATTGCAGATTTGGCAACATCATTTCTTTGCATATTTGACTGATATCCACTTGATCTGCATTTATTAGCCATATGACCTATTCTATTGCATGTAAAGCATCTACCATTGAATGATTTGTTCATTTGCATATTTTTGCATTCATAAGACTTGTGACCATACCTTTTGTAGTTAAAACACTGTCCAGAGAAGGATGAATTAGTTTGATTCACTCTCTTTCTACACTGATTAGCTTTGTGAGCAAAGTGATTGTAGCTGTGGCAGTATCCATTGAAGGATGGATATCTTTGAGCATTGGGCTGTCTTACCGGAGGTCTTCTAGGCATGTTTCTTGGATTTTCTAATTTAAAATTCTTCTGACCGAATCTGGAGCTTTCTCCTTTCTCATATCCCAAACCACACTTGTCATCTGCCCTCTTTTAACTTCCAAGAAGAACTTCAAGTTGAGCAGAACTTATCTTGAATTTCTCTTTATATTCATTTGCTATTTGAAGATCCCTTTTGAGAGAGACAATTTGATCCTCAAGTTTTTCTTCATTATCTTTAGCATCTTCAAGATCAGATTCAAGATGTCTGATAATTCTATCCATCTGGTGGCAATCTTCTGATTTCTCTTTGAGAGATTGTCTTAGATTGTCTTCAGTTTTTCTTTTCTCTTCAATCTCTTGAGTAAACTTAATAACTTCTGATTCCATTTCATTTCTTACCATAATGACTTCTTTTGATAACTTTTCACATAACTTGGTTTTCTCAGTCAACTCTTCATTTGTATTATTTGCTTCACTTTATCTTGCCAATTGTTGAAGCAGCTCCTTTCTCTTTTTCATAGAGAGACTTAATTTGTCTTTTAGTTCTCTCATGAAATCATTAGCCTGTTTGAGTCTTTCCTTTAATTCATTGACTTCAGAGTTTGACTATTCAAGATCCTCAAGGGCAGTCTTGAGTTGCTCCTTTAAACCATATGCATCCATTTGGATTACCAGATCTTCCTCAAGCTATTAGACTCTGTTAGGAGGAACTTGGCTATGATACCAATTGTTGATAACTAAGAGGGGGGGTGAATTAGTTATCCTAATTGTTTCTTCTTTCTGAACTTTCTTATTAATTAATGCAACATTAATTCAAACAAGCAAACATAACCATGAAAATGGAGATACACATGACACAATATTTTTGACGTGGAAACCCTATTAAGGGAGAAAACCATGGGGTGATTAACCCAAAGATTATTCTCTATTAGAAGAATAAGGGAATACAAAATGGCACTTGCCAATTAGGGCTCACTACCCGAGCACACTACTCACAAGAGGCACACTGCCTACAAGAGACTCACTGTCTACAAAAGAGTGTTATACAATACTTGAACTGATTGGTAGCATCTGCAAATGTTGGAGTCCAATTCCGGTTAGGCTCAGTATACTGATCTGCTACACTTCATCTTTACTTTTCCCTTAAGCTACTTTCTTTCTCATACCAGACCTTTCTTACCACTTCTTCTCTGCTCTTCTGCTTTTATTTACACATCACTCACAACAACAACACTTCTCACAACTAAATCCATTGTGTATATATATCCGCACAAGTAATTTCATCACCTTTCTAGTCGGCATCTGGAATAGTCAATCTTTTCACTAATTCTGATATGTCGGCTGAATCCTAGCACATCAAGTAATGTGGATCAAGTATATGCTTGTAGAAATCATTAATCATGTCGGCCAAACATGATTCATGCCTTCATAACTTTTAACACCATTAGTAACACATCCGGAAAGTAGTCTGATGTTCTGTCAGTCAGTTCTTCCTTTGTTCATACTGTCACTCAGGAATCCGGTACTCAACTATTCATATCTTTTTCCTCATCTATCACCGGAGGCTAAAACCTTGGAATCTATCACTCAAGGTAGTACTCTTTACTTCCCCAAATCTGCACTTCACCAAGATACTTCCTCTGAGAGATTCAGACCTATCTGTCAGACCTTGCCATATGCTCTATTCTTGTTTACTAGACCACCACATTCTTTATTCTGACTTTTGGTAGAGACACACCATGTCCTACAGATGTGTGGGATGAACTTTGTTGCCATTAATGACAACAATCATGAATCCATATAGTGTCTCTTGCCAACAGTACATTCTACCAGTCCTAACCTCGCTAAGAAGATACTCTGCACATGGTATTATTGGCCTACCATGGAACAAGATGCTTTACAGTTTGCTAAGAAGTGTCTATAATGCCAGCAGCATGGAGACTTGATTCTTGCATCAGCTCATGAACTACAACCTGTGACAACTCCATGGCCTTTTTCACAATGGGGTCTTGACCTCATATGACAAATCCATCCAACCTCATCCAATAGCCATAAATTTATCATTACCACCACTAAGTACTTCATGAAGTGGGTTGAAGCCATTCCCATGACTTATATCACTGACAAGCAAATAGCCAAGTATATCCTTAACTACCTCATTTACTGGTACGGTATGCCCCAAGCCATTGTCACTAATAATGGGAGACCATTCAAGAATCAAGATGTCCGTGCCTTATGCACACAATACAATATCCAACATCACTTTTCCACTCGCTACTATTCGGAGAGTAACGGCCAAGCCCAGGCTTCCAACAAAACCATTCTTAAAATCCTCAAGAAAATGGTCAATGAAGCTGGTCGTTATTGGCACTTGCAACTCAATCCCACCCTATGGGCCTATCACACTAGTATCAAAACACCAACTGGTACAACACATTATGCTTTGGTCTATGGCTCTGAAGCTATTCTACCTATAGAGGTCAAGATCCCATCCCTCAGATTATCTCTACAACACTTGATTGATGGAGAAGAGTATCTCACTTCCAGATTAGCTGAGCTAGAACTATTAGATGAGAGGCACCTTGCTGCACTTAATCATCTTCATGTCTATTAAAACTGCCTCTAGCACAACTATAACAAGAAGATCAAAGAAAGACAATTTCAAGTGGGTGATCTTGTCTTAAAGGAAAATTAGATAAACCAAGCAGATCGAGAAAAGAAGGGCAACTTTGAGCTTAATTGGTTAGGACCCTTTGTTATCATAACATCATATGGATCAGGAGCTTATACTTTAGCAACACCTGAAGGCATTCCTCTAGATGAACCACTCAATAGTGTTCATCTCAAGAAGTTCGTTGCCTAATCCTTAGAGTATCCATGTCAAAAATCAAAAAATCAAAAAATCAAAAACAAAAACGAAAACAAAAACAAAACAAAAAAAAATCAAAAATCAAAAACAAAAACAAAAGGAAAAGCAAAATAATCCGTCCTCTGGTGAAATCCTGGTAAACAGGTGCCTTGGATAAGTGCCATAGTGAAAACCTAGCAAACAAGCACTATGTGTAGAGTCAGCATCCATCATCTATCGAGTCTTGTTTATTCCATGTCCATTTCATAATAAACTTCATCCATCCATCCATAATAAAACCATTGACCTTTATGCATTTCCATTTCCCTATCTAGAATAGATTGGAAATTTGTCAATGTTAATCATCATCCTTATCCTATGTCAAGTTATCCATATCACTCGTCAGCTTATCCTATGTCAAGTTATCATTGTCAGCTTATCCTATGTCAAGTTATCCATATCAATGTTGAAGTTATCTATGTCAATCATCATCATTATCCTATATCAAGTTATCCATGTCAATCCATCATAATTCTCCTATGTCAAGTTATCCATGTCATTGTTAATTATCCTATGTCAGTCATCCATAATAACACCTCTACCAGAATGGGGGCAACTCTTTCCTTAACCTAGGTCTAGGAATGGATTCTTGTTTGAGGTTCATCAACCTTCAAATGAAAACAAAAAACAAAAATACTTCTACCTTCAAACGACAACAAAAACAAAAACAAATCAACCAATCTATCATTCATATCAATCATCTTATATAGATTGTCACACTCTCAAAACTAGACCAGGAGTCTTATACGAGGTGTTTCATTTCTGAGACCAAACACCTTCATCCTTGTATTGATCTAGGGATATATCATTCCCCACAATGACAACACTATCCTTATCAATCATCAAACAAACAAAAACACATCACCCCATCTCATCACGCACCCATAATTACATATCATCTCATCTCATCCTTAAGGTACCTTGATCCCATGGATATGGGTATGTAGGTAGTCTGGCATATGAAGAAAGTTTCCAGTACTTAGGTACATAAGATGTCATCATTTCACCAACCCAAGCTCCAACACCTTGACCCACTCATCGCTCTACCCAGAACTACATATTATCATTTTTCATCTTTCATCGTAATGTGCCTTGATCTCGTGGATATAGAGTATGTAGGCAATCTGGAATACGAAGGACATATCTAGTACTCAAGCACATGTGATTCATCATTCTTCATCCATCTCAATCCATAAACACTCCCATCTTTCTTATCTTCCATTTATCAAAATTCATCCTACCACCTAGACTTGACTAACTCAAGCAACAAAACAACAAACAATGCATCCTATCAAAGAAAAAGTTCTTAACCAACTTTAAGCAAAGAAACCTATTTGCAGAGCCATATGTTGTCCTACATATCAATTTCCAACATCTGCTACATCAATCAATTGTCTTATACAAGATGTTCCATTGTTGAAACTAGACCAGGCATCTTATACGACATGTTTTATTTCCTGAAACTAGCCATTATCCTATCAATAGATCAACACCCTTTAATGGATATATCATTCCTACGATAAGGATGTTATCTATCCAATCTACCCAACCAATCCAATCTATCTTGAGAAACCTCTTTGGCAAGAGAATATGTTGGCTGTATGTTTACTTTGTAATTCGGTCAATTTGCTTTTTGGTTTATCTTTTGTCCCTTTCCATTACTTATTGAAGACTACCCTGATTTATCTATATCTTGGTATGTTGCAATGTAGTACAGATTGGGGGGCATAGTCATTGCTTTTGTGTGTCGTGTTTGAGGAATGATCTTTTATCTTCCTTACCATCATATTTATCTTGTGCGTGTGTTACAACCTAGCATCTTACATATTAATATACTTTTTGCATTTATGTATTAAAGTTCATTATATGTTCAAGACTATGGCTCATTCACATGTGTGTGTTAAAACCTAGTGTCTTTCATATTAATATTCTTCTTGCATTTATGTATTGAATTTTATTTTATGTTCAAGACTATGGCTCATTCACATATCCAACAAGGTTATATTATGTCTAAGGGATCTAAGTTCAAACCGCTTGCTTGTAGAGTCAACATCCTATGCATTGGATACATCATCACCTTGGTCTTCTATACCCTGGTGCATAACATCCACATGCTATATCAAAAATAAGGATTTCTCTTTATAAACATTTGTGAAATCATTGCAACAAGCTCATCCATTTAACCATCCATTTATCCAAATCATTATTTAGACTTTCAAGATAAGATCGATCAATTGTCTTTCTATCATGTTCTCTTCTCCATTGTCTTCTATCTATCATCAATGTCTGACACATATCTGCAAGCTATATGATCACTCTACGCAAGAAGCACTCAACTAAGCAAGAAGGCAAATGGCTCTAACTTTTGTGAACTCTAGGTGTGCAAATGAGTAGTGTTGACCCATTGGGCCCTATTTATAGTGTCCCAACCCTAATTCTTCTCACCCCTAATCCATCTTATCCTCATGTCAGCCTCTATCTATCCAACCTCATCTGTCTTCAACCCAATCTTCTAGTCGAGCATCAACCCAATCCTTCTGTCGATTCCCTATCTTCCTCTCGAGGGGGCATACACTGGGTCATCAAAATTGTATCACGTCTTCAACAATCATTTTCTTTGAAGCAACGCTATAAACTGCATTGCATCAAAGAGGGGTAAAATGTAGACACCTAAAAATGACCTTCGCATCGTATCACTTGCATTTCATCAAATCTATTAAATCATCTACATTCAACATTAATTAAATAATCGATTTATTTAATTAATTTCATCAAAATCATCAATTTCCTCTAAATCACATGTTTTCAACATTAATTAAATAAATCCTCTTTATTTAATTAATTTCAATAAATTTCCTCTTTATCCATCCAAATTAAATATTTTCATTTATTTAATTAATTCATTATCGTCTTTCAAAATTGAAATCCACAATCAATTGAATAAATTAATTATTTAATTAATTTATCATCTAAATCCTCTTATCTATAATTAAATAATTTCTAAATTATGTAATTAAATCAACTATTCTTCCAAATTTAAATAAATCATTCAAATTTATTTAAATTGAATCTCTTCTAAAAATAAAATAAAATCAAATATTTTATTTATCCTTCATCATGCAAAATAAATTAATTCAATTTATTTTTTTAATTTATTTAAATCTTCAAATCTATTGTATGTCTTCCATCATGCACAAACAATTAAATAAATTTATTTATTTAATTTACTCAAATATCTTCCAATTCTTTTAAAAATAAATCTTGTTCATCATGCACACAAAATTAAATAATTTATTATTTAATTTATCTCAAATCATGCAAAAAAGCAAATCATAAGTTGAGTTAATTGACTTAATCAATATTGTTTTTATCACCAACTCTAAAAATATGTCTGTTCCATATCTTTTTATGTCATATCAATCATTTAACTCAAACAAAAATATCTTTTTGTGTGACACATGTCAGGTGCACATTCATCATGAATTCTAGATTTATCTTATCTGTTGATTCTATTGAATTATCTGGACCGTTGATCAATCTTCATTGAAACCTATATAAACCCCTCTCATCTCATAACAAATCCTCTTTGATCATTTATTTTTAGGTATCCATACAACGCATTGAGCATAAATCACATCATTGAGCACACTTCTACCTTTTTGAGCACAAACACAATCTACATCCGCTTGTTGCAAACATGGTTTCAAAATTTGAAGAGCAATCCACATTTGACCAAGATAGTTTAATACAATCTAGGTGAAAGCTTTCATTATTTTTGGTATTATTCATTGATTATTTGGTTGTTTGCTTAGATCATTATCTTGATGTTATAGGATTGAGTTGTTGATTATTTTCATTATTTTGATTATCTCTCGATCTTGATTTTATTCCTATACATAGGTGCTATTGTCATAAACACTCCCCCTTGGTGGCCAAGCATTGATTTGAATTTGGAGAATTTGGTATTGCACAAAGGTTTGATATGATTTCTTTTACTAGGAGCCTAGCCCAATTCTTCTTGAAATTAGGATCTTTGCCATCTGATAATCAGTCTAATAAAACTGGAGAATAATATTAGGATGGAAAGATCTTCTTTTGAAGGAAGTTCCCATGAACTTCAAATGTGCTTTATTTTTAGAAATAAGAGTCTTTAGTAAGAGTAAATAGCTTTATCATATAAAGTAGGATTTGTAATAGTAGTCAAATGAAAAACTCTTCCAATAATCTCCTAAGCAAATTGATTCTTTTGTAGCGACTTTTGTAGCCAACTTTTGATTAAAGGGCTATAGAAGATAGTTGTTTAAATATTACTCCATCCATATGATAGCAATTGCACCATATTTTGAAGACACAGTTTGAAATATGTCCTATCAATAGGGTCACCAACATAGTCAGAAACACAATAATCAATAAATTTTATTTTTGATGTAAAAATAATAAAAGCCCATAATTAATTTTTAAAAAAGTAAATTAACATATAATATGCTATGATAATACTTAAAAAATAACCTGAAGATCTTATCAAGGAGATCATATGGGATTTTCATAAGCATAAGTATGCATAATTTGCTATGTTTCTGCAAGGAAAAAATTAGTCATTCTACTAAACATATAGTAATGATCCAAAAAAATTAAAGCAGTCCGTGAGCTAGCCTTTCTAGGCTTGCTTCCTAGATAGTTTATTAAGGTGACAACCACCCATTACAAGTAGGTTCTTTTATACCCAAGAATTTAATAGTTTTTAGAGAAATACTAGCCTCCTTAGATAGTTGTGAAAAACACTTATATATTAAATCAAAATGTCACCTTGGATGTCTTTACCAATTTGGACATACCTATTTATCTTGTAATATTGCCCCTCAATGGACCTCTCTTTCTCCATGATAGGATAAAATTGCTTCTGGATTATAACAATATTCATGTAGACTCATCCAAGGTTTTTATCAAATTATTTCATATAAAGATAATTTATCTACAATTGGAGCCTTTTCATATGACAATATCTTATATGCATGATAATGCAAATAATGTGATATCTCTTATTTTTAGAGATGATGATTCTTTTTAACATCAAAAACATCTTATATTGTTATAACATAAATAATAATATGGTTATGTTTTTAGGTGTTTCTTACATCTTTTAAAAAATATCAACAATATCAAGGATTTATCAAATATTGTTATCTATAGTAGTATATATCTCTAAAGTTAGTTTCAATATATAGAAATTCTCAAACATAGAGCATGATGGAGTCTGGCTCATTTAGATTTAGTAGCTTGAATAGGATATGTTTATTTTTTAGGAGGTGATGATGAATTAGACTGAGGGATCTCTAATTTCTTGACCTTGAAGAATGTGAGGTTTAATGTCACCTTCTAGGAAGTTAGCCAATAAAATCTACCTTCATATGGACAAGGGGAGCCTATTAAGTAAAAAATCCAATCATCAAGTTGCCTCTAAATATCATATTGTCCATAGCAAGAATCGTAATGTATATTAAAGAGAGTAATATAGAGACTTGTTATAGGTTTCTTGCCTTGAGAGAAGAGACTACAACATTTATATTTTTGTATAATATGGTATGCATATGCATGGTTTGATATTAAAAAATTCTTAATAGTGAAATTATTGTGATGCATAATGAAGAGCATGCATAAGTGTGTTTTACAGATTTAAATCCCCCTTAATGACATAAGGCATGCATATAAAGTGAAAGTGATTAAAGGATATGTTGAAAAGGCAACCTTAGAAACTTGAGGATGATGCCACAAGAATTATCAACCAACAAAATTAAAAATATGTTTAATATAATAGAATAGAATATGATCGTTAAGCTTTCAAAAGTTATATCATAGTATGAATAGCCCTAGTATGTTGGAAACTTAGTAGAGAGTGAATCTTGAGAGGATAAACTTTCATTACCTGTTAAGAAGTTGACAAATTGGTGTGAAGACATATATCACTACCAAATCTCATTCTCTCACCCTTATCCCAAGGACAGTCAATACAAATTCATTTTGTAGTATAATGGATAGCTCTCTATTTTTAGAACTTAACCCTTTTTATTGCAATTTAATTTCAAAGTTGAAGAGCATAAAGAATTATTCCATGTTAGTGACCTAGAAAAGTTGGCTCTTATCCATGCTTATTAAAATGAAGCATTATGGTAAAATGATATGCAAAAAGATTGAAATTTTTTGTCAAAAAGAATTTGAATAAGATTGAGAATAATGGGTAAGCAAGTTACCATAACAATTTTGTTAAAATAATACTTTCATTTTTGAACAAAATGGAACAATTTTAGAAATTACAGAAAAAAAATAGTTACTTACCAAATCTAATTACACTCCCATAACATTCTCCCATACTTATTCACCCATCGTCCATAAACACGTCATTAAATATCATGATAGAAAAAATAACTCTTTATAATGCAATAAAAATAGTTTTTTTAATAAATCTTTTTTTTTATTCGTAAGAGAGATTATATTATATTATCAAAGAAGAATTTACAATTTGTTGTTGCCTCTCAGGAAAATTTCAACTGTTGTGCCATTATAATACCATACCCTGCACCCTTCAACCCAACCTATTCAAAGTGATCATGTAGGGTCTACAAAAAAACAAAATTACCACATAGGGCTATCTTTCATCGATACTGGACATCCTATTGCCCCCAACCTCTAGTACTAGCTAAGCATAGTCCCAACCATTACATTCTTAACTCTTGAAAAAGAGGCAAAACACCATATACAGAACACTGATAATCATGGCATAGCACTAGAGAAACCCTATTCACACCTAGAAACAGGAAAAGATAGCCAACCAAACTGCTTACTCAAAACCCAGTTCCTTTGCCTTAGCTTTGAATTTAGGAATCCAATTGTAGGAGCCATGGGGGTCAATTTGCAACATTTTGAAAAGAAACTCTACTCCCAAATTTACCTGCTCTCTATGCAAGATGAGTGGCATACCTTTAATGTCAAGTAGGAATGGAAAGAAGCACACCACTACTCCATCATCCTCTAGGAGGTGGAAGTCCATCGGCTTTGGAATGCCCACTCCTGGCTTAGCTACATGAATAATCTCCTCCAAGCCAACTAAAAGGTTGTTGATAAACAAACGCCACACCAAAAGCCCTGCTCTCAGTTTAGGAATGCCTGCATCCAAAATTGATGCAAGGAAGTGAGAGACAACATAAGTGTCCACCCTAAAGTATTCCCCATCCTCCAAAAACTTCTTTCCCAGCACCACCTTCACTCCTAGCAGTAGAAGATCATCATGTGCCCTCATAATTCTTTTCAGTCTTTGATCAAAGATGGGCCCCTTGAAAGCTAACTACCTCACGGTGCTCTCCAGTTGTACTGGAGTCCCAAAACCCAGACAAATTAGACCCTCTGGAGCGATCCTCATAATAAAGCTTGAGCCAGTGCCACCCGCCATCGCAGAGAGAAAACAGGGGAAAGAGATGTGGCTAGGATAAAACAAGACAACTGTCACCATCTATCATATTTCTTCTTATTTAAAAATAGTAACCTTCCTAAAACTTCCAACGGTGATGGTTAGAAGTTAAGGGAAGTGCCCACCAGGAGTGAGGAGTTCATTGATGAGTTGGCTGCCAACTCAAATATCGCCAACCACCTCTAATAGCCCTAGTTCTTCCACAACTTAAAGTGTGGAAGGACTCCCACCCTACCACCCACAATAAATCTTATTTTTTTTATTAATATAGCTTTTTTACTAGTTTTATTAGTTTTTATTACTCTTACTTTTTTATTAGGAAATAGCTGTAGACACTTGAAATTTGCCAACACATAATTCATGTCATCACACTGCATTCACACTAATCCACATCAAATCACCTAATTTTGACTATTACACACTAATTAATTAAATTCACAAATATCATCATATTCCTCTAATTTAATTAAATCATCATTCCTCCATGTTTAAATAAATAAATCAAAATTATTTATTTAAATAATCAAATTTCCCTCCACTTTAAATAAATTCAAAATATTTATTTAAATAATCTATTTCCTCCAAAATGAATTAAATTTAATATTTAATTTAATTATCACATGTGCTCATGAAATTAAATAATTATTTATTTAATTTCTCAAATATCCTCAGCCACCATAAATTCCTATAATCAAAAGCAATTAACAGATCAATCAAATGAGCTGACTCTTTAATCAAATTAGTTATCTAATCAATCAAATCAGTCCTTTGATCAATCGATTCAGTCTTCTGATCAATCAACCCAGTCATCTGATCAATCTATTCAATCAACTCTCCAATCAAGTCTATTAACTCCCATGACTCATGAGAGGGCCAGGACACTTGTCCTTCTCTAATTTGTGCACATTCTCTCAACCATCCTCAACCACTAATCTTTTTGGTGTTCCTTAACCATTGATCTGTTGTCTCACAGGTCTATAAAATGAACCTCATTCTCCATTCTTTAACATCTCTCATTTTAGTAAACTTATGCTATCATTATCATTCCTTGGGAGATCATGTTACACTTGTTGATAGAGCAATCCACATTAGCAAAGAGCAAAGAGCAATCCACTTGAGGTTTCAATGCAACCTTAGTACGCTTCATCAAGTATGGTTTGTTTGATTACTTTGAGGTAATTTGTATTGTTTTACTATTGCTTTTGAGTTCATTTATGTTCATTATTGCATTCAAATTATTACCATTACATTTTGGCACGCTCGGTGGGACCCACGTCCCTGAAAATTAACATTTGTGTGGAGTTTTTCCATACAGAATTTATACAGTAATGAAAACATGCCCTTGATTGTGAATGCACACCTATGTTTCGTGTCGGCGTGCTTGTGTGGTTAGTTAACGTGCCTATGCTGGATAACTGCGTGCCTTTGTTTTTTACTATTGTGTGTGTGTTTTGTAGATCGAGGGGTATTTTTAGTTGATTTCACTTACTTTCTAATTCCTATGTTTGCCTAACATCTATCTCTATCTATCCATGCTATTACATCTGATTTACGACAGGTTTATGCATCAATTTTGCAACGTTAAGTCCTCCCTATATAAAAGTGCGCTTATGCCTTGCAAAAGCATACCTATGTTAGGATAATTAGGGAGCAATTTTCAAATTCTTAGATCCATCATTCTAGGTCATTAGATCACCCAAACACTCAACAAATCACCCTATCTGTTTAGTTCATCCTCTATTTTTTGGCAGGTTCTATTTACTATTCCAGAAGTGTGCTCTTGCTCTGTAGAAGCGCGCCTGTGGCTTATATAAGCATGCCTATGTATGGAAGCACACATGTGACTGTGTTTTTCCAAATCTCTAAAAGCTTGCCCTTGTTTGTTGGTGTGCCTTTACTATATGTCAATGCACCTGTGTTCTCTGTTGATGCTCCAGTGTAAAATAGTAAAAAAAATAGTAAGTTTCTGTCTGTTTTCCAGTAATTACTGAGTTTTCTAGTCAATCATAAATTTTGCATTTTTTGTTTCTCTATTTCTATTAGTATTTGCATAGTTTTCAAATTTAATCTTTCTTTGGGTGTTGGAACTAATGTTGTGTAGCTTTACCTCAACCAAAGACAAAATTGCTTGAAACTACTAATGTATTTTTTGTAGAATGTATGTCAAAGACAAATATTTTTCTACTAAGTCTTAGCAAACATTTCATTTATTAAAGGAATTCACAGTTGTTTTGCATGTTTATTGCATCTTGTGTGATTAGCTTAGTTGCATTTAGCTTAATATAAGAGGGTAAATGAACAAGTGTTTTCCATTCTTGTGAGGTGATAGGTGTATGCTCTCCCCTTGTACAAACCTAAGTGATAAAAAACTAGACTCATCTCTTTTTACTTTTTGTTTATCCCCAACAAAATCCCTAGAGAATATCCTTTCTTTACTTTGTGGATTTTGGATACGATCTTTTGGTTTTGTTCTTTGAAGGGCCTACTTTTAGATTGCATTTCATCCAAGAGGGATGACCCTAAGCGGATTTTTCCTTTGGACCGCTATACAAATTGGTCAAGGTAAAAGCCAAGTCCTAACTAGCATTAGCCTTTGCCATACGGTTCCAATTTGAAAGGAGGCATACCAACACTTTGTGAAAGAAATTTTGCATTTGTGTAAGGTATATGAGACTCCTAGTAAAGTTGGTTAAATCTTTTAGTAGCTTTCTAGATGCTTGCAAGGAATTGGTCCCCCAAAGTAACTAGAAACCTCATAGTTAGTGGCTACCTAATCTACCTCCAAACATTGTGATAATTTTCAGTGTAAGGGCATAGAAGGTTTTGACCCCAAGATACTCACCATAAGGCTCCCTTGAGATGAGACAAAAATCCCCGGCTTGGTATAAGCTACTTGTAGCTTACTGGGAAAAGGGTGATTGGGTTATCCTTCTAGTCCTGGAGGTCCTTATTTGTCCTCTCTTGCAAAGACAAAAAAGGTACACACCCACATTAGGTGTGATGACATTTGAGTCAATGGAGATTCCACGTGTGGGCTAATGTATTGTAGTGAAGCTGTGTCCTTAGGCATAAAGAATGCTTGATTTGTCTTCAATTGTGTTATACCTATGGAAATTTGGGCTTTTTATAAGCTTTGAACATACACTCTTTTGTTGTAAATAGTCATTGTGCTTACTGCCTATTGTGTTTTTCTTGTCAAAAAGCAAATCCAAAAATTGAAAAATCCAAAAAACAAAAAAATCCAAAAACATAGTGTTAGACTTTCCCTTTTAGCATCTTCATTTGTCAAAAATCCCAAAAATCCAAAAACATAGTCATAATCTTTCCATTTCCTAGCTATTTCCCTTTTCCAAAAATCCTGAAAATCCAAAAACATAGTCACAATCTTCCCTTTTTGCATTTTCCTTTTCAAAAATCCCAAAAATCCAAAAAACATAGTGTTATACTTCCCTTCTTAGCATTCTCATTTTCCAAAGAATCCAAAAAATCCAAAAATTTAGGCTTCCCCATCCATTTCTACATACGTTCATAGATCATCCACTTTCATCTTGCCTTAGACTTTTTTCAAACTTCATCCTTTTGAGACATACAACATTATTCCATCTTCACCAACAATTATTTTCCAAAGCTATCCAAAGTGTCACAACATCTTTCCAATCAACTTGGTTAAATTAATCCCAAAATCTAGATCATACAATCCCCTAATTTGTCTCATAGTTTAAGAAATTGCCTCTCTTAAACCAATAGACCAATTAGTATCAAACCAACTAGTGAACAAACCTACCTTCAAAAGGGGAGCTCCTTTTAAGATAGTCAAATTCACTATAGCCTTATCTTGTTTCACTTCGAAATCATTAGTCTATTTCGGGGTAGATAATCATAATCACACCATCCAAATATCTGTTCTAGGTTTGCAACTTTTAACCAAGCATTTCATCCATCGAAACCATCTTGTCTCAAAAATTTTATCCTAGAACAAGTCTAAACACATCAATCTAACATCATTTGCTTCATCATCCATCCCCATTGTCACCTCATATGCCTATAACTCGATCTTAACACAAAAAGGCTATGGAAAATACCCAAAATCTGCCACAAGGAAATCCTGAGGTACCAATTCTCGAAGTCCTTATTGATGCCTCCAAGTTTACCACTGGCTTAGACTCCACCATATTTGTCCCAAAAGGGTATACATCAGGGACTTCCTCATCTCAAAGTCTAGATCAACAAACTCAAGAAGCATCTATAGACCTTGATGAACACATTCAAGTTCTTAAATTCTTAGATGCTCTAGATAAACTTTTAGACTCCAATCAAAATCACTTCTTCCATCTACTTGCCAAAAGAGGAGCCAAGTTGCCTTGTGACTTTGATACATCCCAAATCCAGGAGCCAGACCCCTTTGCCACCATGGGTGGAGGACATCCCACTTTACCACCTAGTTTTCCAAATCCACCCATTCATGAGGATCTTTCCTTCCTCAACCAATTTAACAACCCACTCTATCAAAATTCAACACCACTTGAACCACTTCTAACACCCTCATACTTGTTAGGATTCCAAAACCAATCCTTCATTCTAAATACCTCAAAGGCTAACCCATCACAAACATCTCAACCCTCGTCTTCCATTCCAAATTCCTCAAAGGCTACATCTTCACAAACATCTCAACCCTCATCTTCTATTCCAAATAATTCTTTTTGTAACCCCCCACAAACATATAAAACATCTTCCTCTACTCCAAGTACTTCACATGCTAACCCTCCATGAATATATCCACAAATATCCCATGTCCACACTTCCACTTCTCACGTACCTACCAATCCCTCCCAAGGTTCTCCATATCAAACTAACACAAACCCCTATAACATATCCCAATAACCACCAACCTACCAATATGGTTCATCATATCTCGGTCTTGCTCCACCCAACCAATATCAACAACCCCCAAATCAATACCAACAACCACCCAACCAATATCAACAACCACCAATTCAATATCAACAAGCACCAACCAACTACCAACAACCACCAAATCAATATCAATAACCAGCTTCATCATCCCTCCAACAAACCTTTGCACACCAACAACCACCGTTTTCAAACATTCAACAAAATTTTGCACCACCACCACCACCATCTAGAATTGAACTTACAATCTACAACATGCATAAACAGATTTCTGATCTTTCACTCAGAAACACCAAAAATACTTTCTAATTTGAGGAAGTTTGTCCATATCCTTTCGATCGCTCTATTCCCATTCTCCCTTTTCCTAAAAACTTTGAAGTACCCAAATTCAACAAGTACAAAGGAAAAAGTGATCTCAAGAACACTTAAGGGAATTTTACATGGTTTGTTTAGAAGTTGCTCACGATGATACATATCTCTTGCGTCTCTTTCCATGAAGTCTCAAAGGGCAAGAGATGGAATGGTTTTCACACTTACCTTTGGGTATAAAATCCTTTAGCGAATTAGCTGAGAAGTTTGTCACCCATTTCTCTTTTAACATTGAACACAAAGTCACCATGACAAATTTGTGTAATACTAAACAAAGAAATGGTGAAACCTTCATCTCCTTCTTGCAAAGGTGGAGAAATATGGCAATTAAATGCCCTTGGCCTCTACCTGAGAAATAGTTAGTACATATATTTTTCCAACATTTGAATCAAGAACTTGGATTTCATCTACAAATACAATGTACTAACTCCTTTGAGGAAATCATTTCAAAACGAACCAACATAGAAAAAGCCATTATTGCTAAAGGACTTGTGAAAATTTTCAAAGAAACAAAAGACAACACCCCTACATCAAATGAAAAGCCCCGCTTTTGGGCTAAAAACAAAAATGTTGTCAGAGATGGTGTTGTGGATGCCAAGCATGTCCAAACCGTCGAAACACCTCTTAACCTCCAAACACTACAAAAGAATAATCCTCCCCCTCAAAGGGACCAACCCAAACAAGACTTTGCACCCTAACATAGACTCACTCCCTTAGGAGAACCCATTGAATCTATACTTAAGAAGCTTGTCCAAAATGGTTTAATCACGTTGCCTAAAACTAGACAATACGATGAACCTACTTTTAAACCCATGTGGTACAAAGAAAATGAATAGTATGAATTCCACCAGGTAAAAGGACATAAAACTCCAGGGTGCATGAAGTTGAAAAACCTCATACAAAACCTCATTGATTGCAGAGATGTTGTCATCGATGGTGCTCCTCAACCCACAACAAATAAAGACCTTAGTGTTTATACAGATCCATTCCCTCCTCATGGAAAAGGAAATAACTCCAATAATAAAGGTAAAGGTGTCAATAATTTGTCAGGAGTCTATGATTCTATTATTGGTCATTTTAGCAAAAGTTTTGTATCCACTCTTACAATCAAGGGTAAATCTCTTGATTGTGTAGTAACTACTCGTCGTGGTTGTGTTACCCTTCTTGGGTCAACATTAAATAGTCAATCCAATTCTGAGTATAATATCCTAGATCATTTGGGTAAAACACCATCACTCATATCCATACTTGACCTCCTCCGCACCTCACCGGAACATAGGGACATCCTCAAAAAAGCCCTCAAAGAGTTGACCGTCCCTGACAACATTGACACTGTACAATTCAAAGCCATGATAGGACATATAGCTTCTCCACATCACTTGGTCTTTATAGAGAAAGATATCCCTTTCCAAAATTCATTTCATAATGAAGCCTTACACATTGAAGTGTACATTCACTAGCGTAAAGTCAAGCGAGTCCTTATAGATGGTGGTGCTGGTCTCAAAGCTATTAAAATAGTTAGGATATTTTGTCGATGCTATTGACTCTTCCAACACAATGACAATCAAGGCTTACAATGATGCTAAAACAGAATCTGAAGGGGTCATTCATTTAACTATCATAGTGGGGCCTACCTTAGTGGAAACTCAATGTCAGGTACTGGATCTTGACCTCCCATACAACATTATCTTTGGTCACCCATGGATATATACCATGCAGGCCATACCTATCACCAATGTTTGAAATTCCCCTACAATGGTACAAAAATTACCATTCCTGGAGATATGAATCCTTTCAAATTCTGTTGTACCATGCAAGGCAGATACCTGAATTCAAACCAAGTACCTAAAAATGAGGAAGCTCAACCTTCCTCCACATATTGCAACCCAACCACATTATCCACAAAACCTCCTAATAAAGACATTCCTGAGGTCAAGGTTTAGTACAAGAATGTCAAGTTTGGTGAATATGACTTGCATAACTCTTGTTGTGTAAGGAACTTGCCCTTATTGCCGAAGTCTTATGGCAAACCTCCTGTGGTAAAAGCAAGTAAAAATAAGGCCATCAAAACTATGCCCCCAATAGTATTCATACATGAGTGCAATCTCGAAGATGAACACATTGAAGATATATCCTCGTGGATTTTCTAAGATGAGATAGAACCACTTATACTACCTGTGGACAAGTACAACAATGGTCATCGCATTCTAAAAAATATGGGATATAAAGGACAAGGTGGACTTGGACTCCATGAGCTAGGTGTTAGACTTAGGGAACACAACTGAGAGGGGGGGCGGTGAATTAGTTGTACAAAACTTTCTCCAATTTCCACACTTAAATCTTCTTGGTGATTAGCAGTATATTAAACATGAAACATAATGCATTCAAATCAAAGGCAGAAACTCATCAACACATAAGACACCAAGATTTTGATGTGGAAAACCTAGTTAAGGGAAAAACCGCGGGGTGATTAACCCAAGAATGTATTCTTTGTTAGAAGAATAGAAAGAACAAAATGGCACATGCCAATTAGGGCTCACTACCTAAGCACACTACTCACAAGAGGCTCACTACCTACAAGAGACACACTGTCTACAAAGAAATAAGTATCACCTTTATGAACTGGAGAATAGCATCTTCGCCATGCTTGAATCAATTCCATTAAGCCCAATACTTCTGCTTTGCCTTTCGCACTCCTCCTCGCTACCACACACTCATCACTGCAAGACACACTTTGGAATGACTTCACAATCCCTTATTTATACAAGACATCAACTTAAGAAGAATCATCTAAGTCGGTAAACACCTACAAGAACATCCACAAGACATGTAATACATCCAGTCGACCAATCTCAGGAAGAACACCAACATCAGGTGGTTATTCTTCAAATACAAACTTTAACTTCAGTGTGGACCACTAACATGAACTGGAACTGATCCACAGATCACCACAAGCTTTCCTGAATCACCAAAAACATCTGCACTTCATCTGCTTATTGGAATCCTTCTCTCCTTCATCTGGAACCTTAAGAACACAGTCTGTCATCACTGTCACAAAGGAATAGGTTCTTCCGGATCTTCAAGCCACAAACCAATCTACTTGACACTTCACAAGGATGTCCTCAACACTTCCTCAAATCCGCAGAATGAGATAATGCATTACCGGACCTCACCGGACCTATCTGTGTCACTCTATCACCTTTGTACACCTATCGGAGCTGGTTCTACTTGAGCAGTCATAACTTCTTTAGATCTTCATGTGGACCTCTGAAAAATTGACTAGATCATCTCAAGACTCATATAGACAAACCCTTTAAACCGCATCCTCTGATCCTCAACCTATCTTGGACTTTTACCTTGTTGTCATCATTGTTCTTCACTATTCCTGATTGAGACTAATTTTCTCAATATCCTCAGCACACAGCTCATCCAATCCTTCTCATTAATGCAACATGAGTATGTTGACATCAATGACAACACCGGTTAGACCCATACTTGCAACAATCTCCCCCTTTGTCATTGATGGCAACATATGATGTGAAAAACCATCAAGACAAGAACTTCTCCTTACGTCACAACTCCCCCTATCAACAACTATTCACATGTCTTCTCTTCCTTTACTACTCCCCCTTTGATCACCAACCACTTGTTTTTCACATGTCTTCTCTCCCCCTTTGACATCAATGGCAAAGGGCTCATACTTGCAACTCCAATACTTCAGAATCATACCTGTTGCTCCCCCTGAGTAGCAGCTCCCCATCATCAATCTAGATCACAAGATATGACTGTGATATCCACCGAACTGATGCACATCAGTGCATCCTAGTTCATCATCGAAGGGGCAATAACCCCTAACTTCTCCCTAAGATACTCAAAAGAGTCCTTGGGAAGAAGTTTAGTAAAGATATCTGCAATCTGATCCTAGGAGGGTACAAACTCCAGTTTGACTTCATCCTTGTTCTCTTGCTCTCTCAGAAAGTGAAACTTGATAGATATATTCTTATTCTTAGAATGCAACACTGGATTCTTGGAAATATTTACTGCACTTGAATTATCACAGAAGATTGTGATAGTCTCCTTATACTCTACTTTAATATCTCTTAGCATCTACTTCATCCACAAAACTTGAGTGCAACTACCTATTGCTGCTATGTATTTTGCTTTAGTTGTAGACAGGGATATTGCCTCTTGTTTCTTGCTTAGCCAAGAAACCAATCTCTTTCCTAAAAAGAAAGCTCCACCACTAGTACTCTTCTGGTCATCCACATCTCCTACCCAGTTAGCATCTGTATATGCATGAAGAGAGAAATCATGATCTCTAGGATACCACAAACCATACTCAACTGTTCCTTTTAGATACCTAAAAATCCTTTTGATTGCCATGACATGAGATTCTCTGGGATCAGCCTAGAATCTTGCAACAAGACCAACAACCTACATTATATCTGGTCTAGTTTGAGTGAGATATAACAATCCTCCAATCATTGATCTGTACTTTGTCTGGTCTGCTTTAGGAGAGTCATCATCTTTGCTCAATTTACATCTGGTTGCCATGGGAGTATTCATTGGCTTTGAATCTTCCATTCTAAATTTCCTCAACAATTCTTTCACATATTTGGTCTCAGAAATAAAGATTCCTTTCTTTGTTTGAGTAATTTGCAGACCCAAGAAGAAATTCATTTCACCAAGCATTGACATCTCAAACTCACTTTTCATTTGATTTGTAAAGGTTTTACACATACTGTCTCTTCCTCCAAAGATGATATCATCAACAAATACTTCAACAATCAAGATGTTTTCATGATCAATTTTGAAATATAAGTTACTGTCAGCAGTACCTTTGTTGAAACCAATCTTCAAAAGATGTTTGTCCAATCTTTCATACCAGGCTCTTGGGGCTTGCTTTAGTCCATATAATGCCTTCTTTAGCTTGCAGACCATATCACTATGCTTAGATAATTGAAATCCATCTGGTTGTTCAATGTACACTTCTTCTTCTGAGTCACCATTCAAGAAAGCAGATTTGACATCCATTTGATACACCTTGAAATCCTTGAAGGTAGCAAATGCAAGAAATAATCTGACTGCTTCAATTCTTGCCACCGGAGCAAAAGTTTCTTCAAAATCAATTCCTTCTATTTCAGAGTAGACCTTGTAGACCAATCTGGCTTTATTTTTGATTACTTCACCAACTTCATTTAGTTTGTTTCGGAAGACCCATTTGGTTCCAATCACATTCTTGTTTCTAGGTCTGGGAACAAGACCCCAAGTGTGATTTTTCTCAATTTGCATCAACTCTTCCTCCATTGCTTTGGTCCAGTTTTCATCATTGCAGGCTTCATTTATTGTCTTAGGTTCAATCTTTGAAATTAGATAATATTCATCTAAATTTTGAGCAATTTTCCTTCTAGTTTGCACACCTTTGCTTTTGTCACCTATGATCTAATCTTTAGCGTGGTTTAGTATTACATACCTTGGAACTTTGGGAGTTTCTTGCACTTCTGCCTCTTGATTAGGTTCATTCAGACCTATCTCTTCTTCCTAATTTACCAGATCAGTCTGAATCTGACTTTCAGAAAAGGATTGAACTCCTTGAACCAGAACACCATTCTGATCATCTTCATCATATTCATAAAACCTTGGGGGTTTCTCTATTCCCTCATCAACCTTTACATTTGTACTTCTATCATCTTTCTTAGTCTCTTGTTATAACACCGGTATGCTTTGATTTGAGTAGAGTAACCCAAGAATATTCCTTCATCACTTCTAGCATCAAACTTGCCTAGATCTTCATCTCTTTTGATGTAACATTTTCTACCAAAGACTCTAAAATATCTTACAGTAGGAGTAATGCCAAACCAGAGTTCATAAGGGGTCTTACCGGTATTGCTTCTGATTTGAACTCGATTGAGAGTATAGACTGCAGTGCTGACAGCTTCTCTCCAATAGATCTGAGGAACATTTGCTTCCATCATCATGGTCCTAGATGCTTCTTGGATGGTCCGGTTCTTTCTCTCCACTACTCCATTCTACTGTGGAGTCCTCAGAGCAAACAACTGTCTCTTAATTCCATGTTTCTCACAGAACTCTATGAACTCACCGGATGTGAATTCTCCACCTCTATCAGACCTCAGACATTTCAACTTTATTCCTGTTTCATTTTCTACCATAGCCTTGAATATTTTGAATTTCTCTAGAGCTTCTAATTTCTCCTTTAGAAAGGTTACCCACATCATCTGGGAATAGTCATCAATTAGCAGCATGAAGTATCTATCACCTTGAATACTCCTGGTTCTTGCCGGACCACAAAGATCAGTGTGAACTAAGTCCAATAATCTAGTAGAAGACAGCTCCTTGCTTTTGAATGTGACTCTGCTCAGCTTACCCAACTGACATTCCTTGCACAAGCTGCTAGTAGGTTTCACCAATTTTGGAAGATCTCTTACAGCCTGAGTATTGCTTATCTTGATGATATTATCAAAATTCACATGACACATTCTTCTATGCCATAACCAACTTTTACCAGTACCAACCAAATGGAAGATGTTACCTTTAGTTTGAGTACTGGATGCAATCTCTGTTTCAGAACTTTCAAAGATTTTGCATTTTCCATCCTTGAATCAGAGATCATAGCCTTTGCCCACCAACTATCCAACACTGAGAAGATTGTGCTTCAAACCTTCAACATACAGTACATTACTAGTTTTGTTTCTTCCATCAAAAGAAATAGTTCCTCTTCCTCTGTTTCTACAGCAGAATTGCTACCAAACTTTACCACTCCTCCTTCATACCTCTCCAAATCTACAAACTTATTTTTGTCACCTATCATATGGTGAGAGCATCCACTGTCAATGACCCAATCATCCTTCTCTTCAATTTGGTCAGCTAGAGCTCTTTCCACAGTCTTAAGATTGACAGATACAGAGGACATTGGATCTTCTTCCTTGATGACAATGAATACCCATTCATTTCCAGATTTGTTTCCTATCTCTTATTCATCGTCTATTACTCCTTCATTATCATCATCTTCATGTACATTGTAATAGTTCTTTTGGAACCTTGGCTTGTTAGGATTTTGCCTTGAAAATCTTTCCAGACACCTTGAGGCAAAATGACCAATCTTATTGCAGTTAAAACACTTAAAAGGTAATTTTCCTTCATACTTACCGGATCCTCTTGGTAGCCTCTTTGCAATAAGGGCTTCAAGTTGAGCAGTTTCTTCTTCTTCTTCTTCCAGATCTTTTCTTGCTTTTTCATACCATGACAATTTCCTTGAAGAATTCTCTCCCAGATCAAACCTTTGTTTACCTTTAACAGAGGCACTAGCTTTGAATGCAGATTCAGTCTTGGGGGGGTCATCTCCAAACTCTATCATTTCAAATGTAGCCAATTTCCCAGCCAATTGATCTCTTGTGACAATTGTATGGGCTCTGAATTCTTCAATGGAAACAACCTTGATTTTGTAAGAAGTAGGAAGGGATCTGAGAATTTTACCAACAATCTCATTTTCATCCAAGACTCCACTAGCATTTCTAATTCCACAAACCAGCTCATTCACTCTTGGCATAAAATTGGTAATATTTTCATCATCTCTCATCTTTAGTTTTTCAAATTTCCCTTTTAGACTCTATAACCTTGCACATTTAACATACTAGTCTCCTTCATGCAAAAGTTCCAGTTTATTCCAAATCTCAAAAGTAGTTGGTAGGTCAATAACATTTGAGAGCTCTGAGTCAGATAATGCGCTTAGAAGAGCCTCTTTGGTCCACAGATTGTTTTCAACATCTGTGATTTCATTTAGGGTTGTCGGACCACCCTCTAGAGGTACATACACCTTTGTAACCATGGACCAGTATGCCATTCCCATACACTGCAAGTGACATTTCATGTGACCTTTCCAAAGAGAAAAGTTGGTTCCATCAAACTTCAGACTATCCTTCTTGTAAGACGACATCCTGGATCTCCTCAAGTGGTTAAGCTCCTTTTAGAGGAACCTGGTTCTGATACCAATTGTTAGACTTAGGGCACACAACTGAGAGGGGGGTGAATCAGTTATGCAAAACTTTCTCCAATTTCCACACTTAAATCTTCTTGGTGATTAGCAGTATATTAAACATGAAACATAATGCATTCAAATCAAAGGTAGAAACTCATCAACACATAAGACACCAAGATTTTGACGTGGAAAACCCGGTTAAGGGAAAAACCATGGGGTGATTAACCCAAGAATGTATTCTCTATTAGAAGAATAGAAAGAACAAAATGGCACATGCCAATTAGGGCTCACTGCCCGAGCACACTACTCACAAGAGGCTCACTGCCCACAAGAGACACACTGTCTACAAAGAAATATGTATCACCTTTATGAACTGGAGAATAGCATCTTCACGATGCTTGAATCAGTTCCATTAAGCCCAATACTTCTGCTCTACCTTTCGCACTCCTCCTTGCTACCACACACTCATCACCACAAGACACACTTTGGAATGACTTCACAATCCCTTATTTATACAAGACATTGACTTAGGAATAACCATCTAAGTCGACAAACACCTACAAGAACATCCACAAGACGTGGAATACATCCAGTTGGCCAGTCTCAGGAAGAACACCAATATCTGGTGGTTATTCTTCAAATACAAACTTTAACTTCAGTGCAGACCACCAACATGAACTAGAACCGATCCACAGATCACCACAAGCTTTCCTGAATCACCAAAAACATCTGCACTTCATCTGCTTACTGGAAACCTTCTCTCCTTCATCTGGAACCTCAAGAACACAGTCTATCATCACTGTCACAAAGGAATAGGTTCTTATGAACCTTCAAGCCACAAACCAATCTACTTGACACTTCACAAGGACATCCTCAACACTTCCTCAAATCTACAGAATGGGATAATGCATTACCAGACCTCACCAGACCTATCTGTGTCACTTTGTCACCTCTGGACACCTGCCAGAGCCAGTTCTACTTGAGTGGTCATAACTTCTTCAGATCTTCATATGAACCTCTAAAAACTTGACTAGATCATCTCAAGACTCATATATACAAACCCTTTAAACCGCATCCTCTGATCCTCAACCTATCTTGGACTTTTACCTTGTTTTCATCACTGTTCTTCACTGTTCCTGATTGAGACTAATTTTCTCAATTTACTCAGCACACAGCTCATCCAATCCTTCTCATTAATGCAACATGAGTATGTTGACATCAATGACAACACCGGTTAGACCCATACTTGCAACACAAGGAAATATAGAACCCATATCTGTCACCAAAAAATATAATAGAAATGGTTTGGGATTTGGTAAGGAGGTACCTCGCTCCTTCAATAGACAATTTATACTCGACAAAGTAGTGAAGGCTTGGCTGGAAAAGGAGACTTCTATGGAGGATACCATTGATGATTCTCACCTTCACCTTACTAATTTATTTTAGGAGACATCCATATTTATGATCTCATCCATTTCTCTTACCTCAAAGACCAAAACACAAACCATTTCCCTTGTATATCCAAAACTAATCGATTGGGACCAATAAGGGCCTCCTGTCCTAGATACTTTTCAGAACGATGAAGCTCTAGTAGAATTTTTGGGAGATAGAGATGGTATACCCCAAGGAGACCATAAGGCAGGTTTTATTATGGATCTGTCCCCTATTGCATATTTCAGGGAGAATGTCAAATCTTTCAGTTGCAAAAATATGAATAAAATAAATTGATCCTTAGGTGAAAACCACACGATGGCACCTTCTGATCTCAAAATAGTAAAAAGAAAGGACACATCCAATGGTGAAAACCTCTCTGAGGTGCCCGAGGATGAAAGATTTGACCTTCCCCCACCATCAAAATATTAGGAGAAATCTTATTTATTGGTAGAAAAATCACAAGAAATGAACCTCGGCATGGTCCAAAATCCCAAGGTTACATTCTTAACAGCTTCTTCATCTCAATAGGAAAACAAGGACTTCACAAAGTTCTTTTTGAAAAGGGTAGTTAACTTTGCCTGGACTTAAGCCAACATGTCAGGATTGGATCCTGCATTAGTAGTCCATCATCTATCATTTTCACCAGGGGCTAAACCAGTCAAGCAAAAACTGCACAAGATGCACCCACAGATTGCTTTATTGGTCAAAGCTAAGCTCGATAAGCTTCTTGATGCCAAATTCATACGTCCTATGGATTATATAGAGTGGGTCTCAAAACTTGTACCTATTTCCAAGCCAAATGGGGGTATCCACATTTGTGAAGACTTTAGAGACTTGAATAAGGCCTGTCCCAAAAATGATTTTCCACTACCCAACATAAACATCATAGTGGATTTAACGGTAGGCCATGAAATGCTTTCTCTCATGGATAGTTTTTCTGGTTACAACCAAATCATGATAGCACGTGAGGACCAAGTTAAAATGGCTTTCACATGTCCTTGGGGAAACTATTGTTGGTAGGTCATGCCTTTTGGCCTCAAAAATGCTAGTGCTACTTACCAACGAGTGATGACGGTAATCTTCCACGATTTGTTTCATACCATTATGGAAGATTATGTCGATGACCTCCTAGGTAAATCTACAAGAGCAGATCACTTGAAAGTGTTGGGGTAGATATTTGATCGGCTAGAGCAATATCAACTAAGGCTAAATCCAAAGAAGTGTGTCTTCGGTGAACATCTGGCAAACTACTAGGATACATTGTACCTCGACAAGGCATTGAGGTTGACCCTACAAAGGTCAAAGCTATTGTTGACATGTCTCCTCCTAGCAACCTTAAATAGTTAAGAAATCTCCAGGGAAAGTTACAGTCTATCTGACAGTTCATCTCACAAATGGTCGATAAATGTCAACCCTTCATGCACTTACTCCACAAAGATGTCACATTCAAATGGGACAGTAGGTTCCAAGATGCCTTCAAACAACTCAAAACTTATCTTGCTTGACCACTAGTGTTTATACCTCCAATAGTTGGGAAACCTCTTCTGCTTTACATATCCACTACATCAGCAGCATTGGGGGCACTCCTTGCACAAAATAATAACTCGGGTAAGGAACAGGCAATTTACTACATTAGTCGCACCTTAGTGGCATATGAGCTCAACTATACCCCTATGGAAAGAGCTTGTTTAGCAGTAGTGTTCACTTCCCAAAAGTTGCAGCAATAAATGTTGAACCAATATACAAAGCTTATATCCAAGGTAGATCCTTTGAAATACCTGCTTTCCAAAGAAACTCTTACAGGATGCCTAGCGAAATGAGTAATGATTTTAACTGAGTTTGACATCCAATATGTGGATCGCAAAGCTATAAAAAGGCAAGTGATTGCAAACCAACTAGCAGAGGCACTAATCATAGATATGCACCCCATGCTATCTAAGTTTCTAGATGAAGGGATCTTCAACCTCTCTACATTAGTCGAGTGGAAACTATACTTTGATAGATCATACACTCAGCATGGTTCTGGAGCAGGGATTCTCTTCATCACCCCACAAGGTGATTGTATCCCTAAATCATATTAGCTTGCTTTCCCATGTACCAACAATATAGCCAAGTATGAAGCATTATTAATAGGTCTCTGAATGGTTAGCTAGTGGAACATCAAATAGCTTTAGGTGTATGGAGATTCTCAACTTGTCATTCGCCAAGTCACAGACGAATATCAAACTAAGGATGACAAGTTGATGCCCTATAAGAAGATGGTGGACAACTATAAACAACCCTTTTGCAGTCTTTCCTTTGATCAGATCCCAAAAGTTAACAAGGTTGCTGATGCAATGGTGACTATTAGGTCTCTTTTAGACATACCAACCAACATACAAAACTATGAGTTCTTGGTAGAACAACTACTAATACCATCTATTGATATTCTGCAAACTAAAATTATCTACGAGCTTGTTGGTTCCAACTTGACATGGTATTAGGATATATATAACTACCTTCATAACAACACCGTCGCATGTGATCTGACATCAACACAAAAGAAAACTTTCATTCACCGAGCCTCCCATTTCACCATCATAGGAAATACACTATACCGACAGAGTCTCGATGGTATCCTCCTTAGATGTTTAAACTTGGACAAAGTTGAAACCACTTTAAGAGATATACACGAGGGTATCTGTGGAGCACATTCCACCGGTCCCAACCTAGCAAAGAAGTTACTTCAAACTAGATATTTTTGGCCCACAATGGAACAAGATGCCAATCAGTTCACCAAAAAATGTCTTCAATGTCAACAACATCAAGATTTGATTCATGCGCTTGCTCATCAACTGCAACCAGTGACCACTCCATGGCCATTTTCACAATGGGGACTCAACTTTGTAGGTAAGATACATCCCTCATCTTCCAACAACCACAAGTTTATAATTACCGCCACTGAGTATTTTATGAAGTGGGTGGAAGCTATTCACATGACTTACATAATCAGCAAGCAAATTGATAAATTTATCCTAAACTATATCATCTGTCGGTATGGAATCCCTATGGCTATAGTAACCGATAATGGTAAACCATTCAAAAAACAAGATCTCTATGCTTTATGCACACAATATCATATCCAACATCAGTTTTCTATGCCGTACTATCCCCAAAGCAATGGCCAGGCTGAGGCTTCAAACAAACCAATCTTTAAAATACTTAAAAAGACAGTTAATGAAGCCGGTCGTGATTGGCATCTCCATCTTAATCCCGCCCTCTGGACCTATCAAACAAGCATCCAAACCCCAATTGGAGCCACACCTTATGCTTTAGTATATGGAACTAAAGCTATTTTTCTTATAGAGGTCGAGATCCCATCTCTCCGTGTTTCCATGCAGTGTCTGATTGATAGAGAAGAATACAGAATGTCCAGGCTACATGAATTAGAGCTTCTTGATGAAAGGCACCTTGCAGCATTAAACGATCTTTAGGTCTACTAGAACCGCCTACGCCGTAATTACAACAAAAGAATCAAAGAAAGGCAGTTCCAAGTGGGTGATCTAGTCCTAAAATAAAATCAGAGAAACTTGCAAGATAGAGAAAGGAAAGGTAAATTTGAGCCTAACTGGTTGGGGCCTTTTGTCATCATAGTAACATATGGATCAGGCGCTTATACCCTAGCAACACCTAAAGGAATTCCTATTGATGAACCCATCAACAGTGTTCATCTCAAGAAATTCTATGCCTGATCCTTGGGAATATCCTAGCAGAAAATAACAAAAAAATCAAAAAATAAAAATAAAAAAATAGAAACACCAAAAAAATGTTCATCCTCTAGTGAAAACCTGGTAAACATGTGCCTTGGATAAGTACCATAGTGAAAACCTAGAAAATAGGTACTATGTGTAGGAGTCAACACTGCCATCTATTCGGTCTTCCCATCCATCCATCTCATTTTCATAATAAAAACCCCATCCATCCCTAATAAAACTCATTCACCCTCGCATTCCTAGTTGTCCATCTATCATGGCTCAAAAATTTGTTAGTGTCAAGCGTTATCTCATCAGTTTCATCCATAGTCAGTTATATCCATAAATAGTTATATCCATAGTTAGTTTCATCCACAATAAACCCTTTACCTAAATGGGGGCAAGTTTCCTTAACCTAAGACTAGGAATGGGTCGTTGTTTGCATTAGGGGCAATTATCACAAATTCACTCATTTTCCAAAGACATCACTCATCCATCACCACTCTCATCACACATCATCAATCAACTCATTCATCACTTATCACCCAGAACTACATATCATCATGATCATCATCATAATGTGCCTTGATTTCATGGATATAGGGTATGTAGGCAATCTGGAATATGAAGGAAGTATCCAGTACTTAAGCACATACGATACACCCTGTCATCCATCTCAACTCATAATAATTTCATCTTTGTCACTTCATCCATTTACCACAATCCATCCTATCCATCTAGCACCTAGACTTGACTAACTCAAGCAGAACTAAAACTATGCATCTTTTTGAAAGGTAAAAACACTTATCAAATCCGAAACAAAAAAGACTACTAAAAAAAATATGTCACCGCATACCATTTGCCTATATCTAGGTATATCCATACATCCTAGATCTAAAGCCTTTAACGGATACATCTTTCCTACGATAAGGCCTCAAATCTTTCTAGAATACCCGCTTTGGCAAGAGAACATGGTGGTTTGTTTGTTTTATCAGTTGGTCATTTTGGTTTTTGATTTATCGTGTGTCCCTTTTAAAACATACATTCAAAACTACCTTGATCTTTCTATATCTTGGTATGCTGTGATATTGTATAAATTGGGGCATAGTCATTGCTTTCGTATGCTGTGTTTGAGGCATGAATTTATTCTCCTATTAGGTCTAATATCTCTCTTGTGTGTGTTAGGATTAGCATCTTGCATATCAATATCTTTTACATCTAAGCGTCTGCAAAGACCTTCTTTGTATTAAAACTATTCTACACTAAGACTATTTTCCATTCACTTATCTGACAAGGTTCTATTATACCTAGTAGTAATAAAATCAAACCGTTTTCTTGCAGAGTCAACTGTCTTATGCATGGGATACATAGCCACCGTAGTTCTCATACCTTGGTGCATAATATTTGTATGCTATATCAAATAAATGATTTCTCTATTTTTACATGTCAAGCATAACTTCTCCCAAATGATTCCATCATTCATTCATCTATTATATAATGTTCTTTTCCATTCCAATTCATCTTTGATCATTTGTGTCACCATGTTCTTTCATTATCAGTTAATCATTTTGTTTCATCATTTCCATTTTTTATTATCATATCTTTGTTAATCATGTTGTTTCATCATTTTCTTTCTCCATTTTGATTATCATATCTTTGTTAATCATTTTATTTCATCATTTCCATTTTTGATTAACATATCTTTGTTAATCATTTTCTTTCATTGCCACTTGATTATCTTCTCTTAAGTTAATCATTTGTTCCATCACATTTGTTCATATGTTAGCTATTTATTTTATCTATTTCTTCTTCTATTAGTTGATTATCTTTTATTTAAGTTAATCAGTTGTTCACCACATTCATTTATTATCATTTGATTATCTTTTTTAGTTAATCATTTGTTTCATCAAATTCTTCCTTATCATTTGATTATCATATGTATGTAAATCATTTGTGACATCCATTATCATCATTTGTCATTTCATCTAACTTACTCATTTTATCATTCATGTTACATTTTTTATTATCACATTAACTCATCATACATCATATAAATCAACAAATAAACATCTAGGATACATGCATACATCCATCATATCATTATAATCATCATTAGAATCTCATAAATATACAAACATATAAACATCTAAGAGATCAAGGAATCACATGTATATATCATCAAAATATCCATGATAACAATAAAGACCCCATGATACAAAATATCCATATACATATGAGTACGTCATCAGCCTGTAGGCATCACAACACAAAAATATACATCTCATCAAAATCAAGTGTCTACATCAAAATAAAATATCATGTCGAGCTACCCCCCTCTGAAGGTGTTGGCTGCTGGTCTAGCCCTGGATGTGGCTGAGGTGGTCTTTGTGATCTTGATGGCTGCCCCTAGCCCTGTGACCCCTATCCTGCACTCACCCTAGGTAGCCCCATCATTGATGGTCCTAAACGAGTTGATCTAGAAACCCTCGCCTGACTCTGCCTGTTATAGATGGGTGCTCTCTATGCCGCAGGGACTGTACTCTCGTATAACCCCTGATAATACTCTACCCTTTGGCTAGCCTAGGCCAATCTATCCTAAATTGCCATCATATCAGTCCACATCTATGCCATGCTGCCACCAGCTATCACCCTCTGGGCTGAATCAAGCTGCTGTTGTAACTGTGCTGCAGCAGCCCTCATTGTGTCTCTCTCTACAATTGGCTGCTACACCTGTCCATCTACTCCTCCTACCTACATCTACAAGGCCTGCACCTATCTATACAATGTCTATATCTGCAGGAGGGCACTATCTCACTCTGCTATCACTATCTGTAGTTGCCCCTGCAACCTCTCCACCTCTAGCTGTAAACTATCTCGAGAGGCTCATATGGTGTTGAGATCCTCTCCATCCCCTGAGATAGCAGCTTGCTCTTGTCCTCCTACTCCTCCTGCTGCCACCTGTGGCCCTTGTGGCCCTTGTCCACCGTCTCCTCTCCCTGCATCTGGAGGGATCACCACATGACCCCTCATTGCCCTCTGTCTCACTCATCGTTGTCTGACGAGAGGGTCTACAACCTGCTCACCCTGTTGCTGTCTGATAGGAGGGTCTGCTATCTGTCCCACATGTGTCCCTGGTGGTGTCAAGCTGATAGGCCTATGTGTCACCCACCATGTGTCATAGTTAGGGCTAGTCCATGAATCCTCTATCACTACTGCAGGTGGTGCCCATGACATCGACTGTATAGCTCTAATCTTTGCCTCCACTACCTGTCTATCCATAGATGCTCCCCATGCCCCTACACCTTATACCACCCGAAGAAAGATGGCCTCATGAATGGGAGCCATTTTCCTCTCCCCAAACTATCTCATCACTCTATTGGGCATGTATCTCTCAATAGTGATCATCGTCCTCCCCATGAGATATTGAGTCTGTCAAACATATGGTAGCTCTCAGAAGTCATCCCACCATGTCTCGCAGGCTCTCCAAGTCTCCAGATCACCTCGTCCATATCATCAATAATTTGTCTCTAGTATGCCATATCTCCTGTCCTCCTGTAATGAAGGACCCCTGCATATAACCAATAGTATGGGTGGTCTGCTACCCTCACCTCATCGCATATCGGTTGCAAAACTAGTATATGCTCCCATACCCAAATATGTAACAATGCTATGTCGCACACTATGTACTGGCTCTAACTATAGACGCAGCTATGCAAATCTCTGTATAGGTGGGCTAGTACATAGGGTCCCCAAGCAAATGTCTCTCCCTCCATCATATGCTCCAACACATTTCCCTAGCCAATAGCAAACTATCTAGACTGGCTCCTGGGCAGCAACACATAACTGATCAATCCCGCAATAAATAGTGGTAACGGGGCATCATTGATCACCTACGTCCAGTCTAACTGTGTTCCCTCTATGGGAAGGTCATCATCCACAAAAACCCTTTCTAGTGCCTCTGTCCTGATATGTAGGTCATACCATACTAGGGATCCATGAATCAGAATCTGTAGTATCCTCCAAATGTCCTCTAAGGTCACTGTCATCTCCCCTATCAGGAGAAGGAAGGCACTCCTCTCACTGTGCCACTGCTCTATCAGTGCAGTCATCATGGCTGTTTGTGCTCGGATCTTGGGGAGTCAAGCTATATGTAGCATCCCTACTCCATCTAGGAACTCTCTGTCAATATCTGTGAAGTTTGTCTCCAACCTCATCATCTGTGGCCACCGCACACGCAATTGAATTGGTGGTGGTCACTCCTGTCCATCATCATAGTCAGTCAGCAATAATCTAGTAAAATATCCTCATTGTTTTTCCTAATTCATCTAATTCTGCTCTTAGTCATCTATTAAGTCCCTGTGTGATCTAATATTGTCCATTTCATTAAAATTTCTAAGTCTTGTTGGCCGCTTGTGGTCTTCTAACATAGGCGCACCTTTTCTATGCTCCAGCGTGCTTCCTGGCACAGGCACGCCTTTTTCTTGCATAGGCATACTTTTTATGCAAAAACGTGTTGTTTTTCCTCATAGGCTCTCATTTTTCTCACATGGGTGTGCTTTCTTCTCTCCCCTTCTCCTCAGCATCAGTGTGTAATTTTTCTGTGCAGGTGCGTCATCTGCTCACGCAGGCGCGCCAATGCTACATGAGCACCTTTTTAACATAGGCGCAACATTTTAATGCATAGGCGCACTTTTACAAAAGTGCGCCCACACTTCTTTAGCCATTAATAGCCCTATTTATTACCCCTAAGCTACCCCAAGGCCTAGGATAGGTAACTCACTGGTAGTCCTGCATTGTCTGGCCTCTGGTACTGCCTCACACACTCAACTCTGTGCCTGTGTCATGGAATCGTGATGCAGTTAGCCATCTCTTCTTCTCTCTGCTAGGTTTTTCTAAGCTTAGGTGTCCAAATGACTTGGAATGGTCCCCCCTACCACTATTTATAGGCCCCCCAACCTTGTTTTTCCCTATCATGCGTACCCCACCCACCCTATCCCCTAATTGTCAACTTTTTCTCCATTTTTCTTCTATTTGTTCAACTTTTCTGCTATCCTAACCTCATTCACACCTGTCAAGAAATTTTTCCAAAATTATTTTTATTTTTTCTGAAAAATTTCTCAAGGGGGCACCCAGCATACCTTCCAGCTTCCATTATTCTTCTTCATTTCGCCCACTAACTAGGGCATATTTTTTTCAATTTATTTGACACGACACCACCTAATGGGATGCTACATCAAAGAGGGGCAAAATGTAGACACCTAAAATTTGCCAATGCATAATTCATGTCATCACACTGCATTCACACTAATCCACATCAAATCATCTAATTTTGACTATTACACACTAATTAATTAAATTCACAAATATCATCATATTCCTTTAATTTAATTAAATAATCCAAATTATTTATTTAAATCATCATTCATCCAACTTTAAATAAATAAATCAAAATTATTTATTTAAATAATCAAATTTCCATCCACTTTAAATAAATTCAAAATATTTATTTAAATAATCTATTCATCCAAAATGAATTAAATTTAATATTTAATTCAATTATCACATGTGCTCATGAAATTAGATAATTATTTATTTAATTTCTCAAATATCCTCACCCACCATAAATTCCTCTAATCAAAATCAATTAATAGATCAATAAAATGAGCTGACTCATCATTGAAATTAGTTATCTAATCAATCAAATTAGTCCTCTGATCAATCAATTTAGTCTTATGATCAATCAACCTAGTTATCTGATCAATTTATTCAATCAACTCTCCAATCAAGTCTGTTAACTCCCATCACTCATGAGAGGGCTAGTACACTTGTCCTTCTCTAATTTGTACACATTCTCTCAACCATCCTCAACCATTGATCTTTTTGGTGTTCCTCAACTATTGATTTGCTGTCTCACATGTCTATAAAAGGAACCTCATTCTCCATTCTTCAACATCTCTCATTTTAGTAAACTTATGTTGTCATTATCATTCCTTGGGAGATCACATTACGCTTGTTGATAGAGCAAAGAGAAATCCACTTGAGGTTTGGGTACAACCTTAGTATGCTTCATCAAGTATGGTTTGTTTGATTTCTTTGAGGTAATTTGTATTGCTTTACTATTGTTTTTGAGTTCATTTATGTTTAATATTGCATTCAAATTATTACCATTACAATAGCCTATTATTTTTATTAGACTTACCTTTACATTTCACTTATTAAAGGAAGTGAATCTCCTTCAAAATGCTAAATTATTATGAAGAATGATGTTATTATCTTTTTATTAACCCCTCTTCGTATAAGGATCTCTTTTTTTAAAATGATAGGATATAAAAAAAACACTACGATTTCCTTGTATCCATAAGGATGTGACTTTTTAGAAATAAGGTGACTTATTTTATAGAAGGATGCACCTATCAAATTCAAAATAAATCTTATATGTATGAAAGTCTAGCATCAAAAAGTAGTGAACTAATTTCAAATGGCACCAAATCCTCTATAAGTAGAGGTGGCAATTGATCAAATGGTAAAAACTTTATTAAGAGATTCAACTTTATTTTAAAAATTAGAATCATCTTCCCTTAAGAAGAGATGGGTCTTCCCTTTAGAAAGGAAGTAGCCTTTAATTAAACTATTAAATATAAAAAAATTAACAAAGAAGGTGATAGAATCATGAAGTATTAAGAGATAAAAAACAAGTGACCATTATATGAAGCATTGTAGCCACAGTAATGTCTCATTAGAATTAGGGATCGCAAGGTATAAAGATATGAGGTGACTTCTAATTTCAAGTGATATCGCTTGAACATTATAGTAGCGACTAGTATCTATCAAGGGCTCACAAGGTATTTAAAACACTTTAAGCATTTGAATTAAGGGCTTGCACTTGACCCTTTTAAAAGTCAGGACCTAGGCAAAATGGATGACCACTTTACTTTGCAACTTAACACCACATAAAGTGAACCTATTTGCTACCTTCCATTTTGGTCTTACATTTTTCTAGCTATCTATCTATCTTGAATGTTATTATGGGTTAGTGGTAGTTAAATGCAAAAAAAAACTTGATAAAATATTTTAGCAAAAGAGGCCAATTGAGGGAATTTTATGAGTATGTTAGGAAAGGTTAGTATGAAAAAATTCCGGGCAGGGGCCCTGGCTCGATTGGCTAAGTAATTCCATTGCGGTAAAGATGGTCACGAGGTCCAGTCTCCCCCCTGCCCACCTGATAATTGTAACCGGTTCATAGCTCCGGTCAAAAGCGTTTACCCACGAATTAAAAAAAAAGTATGAAAAAATTCTTTCAAATATCACCTACAAAAATTATTAGAATTTCCTTGGCTTTGATGAATTAATTTTAAACAATAGAAAAGGCACACTAGGTGTCTTGCACATGTGTTGATTATGTATAAGGAGTTTTACCATCAAGTTCTAGATGCCTTCTAGTATAACTTGTAAAATTGATTAGTATAGCCTAACCTACTCTAATACCATGTTAGAAATTAGGATCTTAGGATACTAATCATTATGAACAAAATACAAAATAAATATAAATGAGAACTATACAAGCATAGATTTAACACATTACACAATATATACATGGGGAAAACCCTTTCAGGTAAAAAAATACCATAAAGCATCATTTTATTAAAACACTTACAAAAAATAGTCTATTAAAAATAGACTAAACCTAAGGATATACTCCTCTACATACTTCCACATGGCCAATAATTTCTCTTATGCATAGTGATATAATTCACTATAAATCTCCTTACCTCTTAAATGAGAGAGAACCTCAAATATAGGAGAAAAGGGTGGCAAAATACCTAAAGGGGTATTAGTCACACCTTTTCAATGCAACCATTTGTAAATAATTAATAATCTAATCATTGTTATATTATTAATTATTAAATGGTATGTGCTTTATAAAGCTTATAATAATCATCAAATTTTATAACGTTATATTAGAACAATATATAAATGTTATAAGAGTATGACCCCTAATAACATTATGTTCAAACAAGATCTTTAAGAAGCCTTGGGATAAAGAACAAAAGATGAAAAACTAGTAATTTCCTTGAGATCAAAACTTTATATTGACTATATGTAGGGATGAGTCTCATGTTTCAAAGACTAATTTGCAACTATGAACTTTTTCTCCATCTATGAAATTATCTCATGTATTCTATTGATCTCTATTCTTTAATTCACCTGATCACCTTTGACATATTCTTTGTGTTTCTTAAAAGATCTAGGAATTTGGCAATATTTAGAAGTACCTTAAATATTTGCAATTGATCACAAGGAGTGAAGTTCTCATAGATCAACCCCCAAAATTGAACAATGAACAAATAAAATAATCCTTAGTCATACAAATTCTTCAAGAATGATTGTACAAAGCTAGATTCCTTTTAGACGACCAATTGGAGTGTGTAGATATACATGATATTCAAATGTATTACTTGATTCCTAGATTTTGATTAGAATGAATGCATTCAATTCCTTTAAATACAAGGACATAATAGCATATCATACAAAACTTGTGCTTAGTTAGCTTTAGGTGGGAAAGGTACAGGTAGGGAGTTGGCCACATTTGAATTTAGAAATTTAAATTAGAGTGGGATGAGTTTATGACTATGAGGATGGCCTTACAACCATGAGCTAGTCCTAGGATAGAAAGTAGGTTAGATCACAATGGATAATGTGTGCTTGGACATAAGTGTGAGCATAGGAGTGATAAAAAGTGGATAAGTAAAATGTATAAGGGTGTGTGAACATGTGAAATGGGATAAGTGGTAGGTGCAAAGAAGGGTGTATAGTGAGGTGGGTGGATAGCATAGGCCAAGGGGCCTAACTTTGCACAACATTATGCCATTTGTCTATGTTTCTATATATCAAAGTACTCTCCTCAAAATAGGCACAAAACTAAATGGGAAAGGTATTGGTATGTAAATTTAACCATTACATTTTTCCCTCATTTGGAGGTCATGTGAATCCTAGAATGATCATGCATCTCAAAGTATGTAGCACTCACAAACATGCATGTAAAGTAAATATCACAGACACTCAAAGTATAACACCATGGGGCCCATATAAAGTAATGGACCTTGCAAGGATATGATTATGTGCGTTCATATTTTTTGTATGTATTCTCCATAATATGAGTTTTTATAAGCTTGTGTAACCATCTCCATATCTAAATGTATAGGAATGTTAGTGACAGGATATACCCTTGAAAATTGGTTTTATTTGTAGAATATAAGGAGTTACTAAAAGAGGGAAAAATTACATGAAAAATAAATGTAATCTAACCATGTAAGCATGTAATCATATACACATCTAATCATGTAATCATTTAAGCATCTAATCATATAGTATTGTATGCATATAGAAATCACTATAAATAATGCATCATGGAAGAGCATGGGCTAGATATGGTATTGATGAATAAGAATGTTGCCCCTAGCATGGGCAATAGGATGGTGATGTAAACCTAAATGGAAAAAACACCTATATAAGTATATAATGAACTAAGATAGGCATATTCCCCCAATATGGAATCCAAGAGCATAAGCACACAAAGGTATAGGTAAGGCAATAAACCCCTAGTGGTATGGAATCAAAACAATGGTTAAGGGCATAAAACCATCATAAGGGGAAAGGGCCCATAATTATAAAGGAGAACACTTAACATAGTACCTCAAAATGTAATTGAGATGAATCAAGGGAGTACAATAATGTAATATGTAATCATGAAATCTCATATCAAATAAGAGGCCCCTTGTGGACAAGATAAAGTGATAAAATGTAATAGTGTATAAAATGGGAAGGCCAATACCCCCATGTTGAAATATATATTGATAATAGAATAAATTTAAAGGGGGGATGCATGATTCCCCTATATGTAACTTGAAAGATGATATAAGCTCATAGTCATATGGTACTGATCAAATAGAATAGCCTAGAATAGCTTGATAACATCATGTGATAAACAATAATGTGTATTAAGTTGTTGTATAGGTGTCAAAGTATATGTGTGAATAAGATGTGATCAATAAAGAATATGTGAAATAAAATTTATTTTTGTCAAGAGTTTGTCTCATAGTCCAAGAATGATGAAGCAACAAATGTGCATGACACAACATAAATGAGAAAATCAATGATACATGTTTTGTCTCAATATATTTCAATGTGTATAGATAAGCATCATAAATGTGTAATAATGTCCACAGATAATCATAAAGGCACAAGGAAATGATATGAATAGATGTGATCATCAAAGCATATGTGCAGATAGATACCTCTAGGTGGGTAGAATAGCACAATGAAGCTCATAAAGTGTGGGGAAGGTGTGATGCCCGTAGTAATATGATAGATATAGAGTCATGATAGGATAATGAAAGCATAGTAAAGTATAGGGGAAACGATGCCTCCCAATGTAATGATAAGGAAATGAAGACATCGGGTGTATCCATGAAGGTACAAAGTATAGATAGGAAAGGTGTGATGTCCCCAATGTAAATTTGTAACCATTAAGGTGCAAAGTATAATTTGGGAAGGAATGATGCCCCCAGATATAAGGATAGATGCTAATTATATGACAAAACAAGTGCACAAGGTGGGGGAAGTCATGCTTCCCCCAAATATAATGCTATAGCAATGGTAACTCAATGAGTAATGAGGGAAGGTGATGCCCCAAAAGTAAGGATAAATTTAGAAGTGTGAAATGGTGATCTAGGATCAAAAGTATAGGCTCTAAAAAATGATGTATCAATGTAAATCTATCTATGTAGACTCTAAAAAGAATAATGTATCAATAGGTAATCTCTAGTAAATATCATGTATCAAGGTAAGATTAATGTATAGGTTGTAATAAGCATGATGTAACAATGTAAGATCAATAGGAAATTAGCAATGATCGAAGGGAAAGGAACAAGCATGGTCATAAGCATAGGATGTAAAACAAGAAGCAATATGATAAAAGGATAAAGGGTATGCTAGAAAAGGAAAGTGGGAAACCCAAGTGGTAAATAAAAGGAAAAGGAAATGGTAAACAAATCACAGGCATAAAGAGGATGTGAACAAGAATAAGAGAAAATGTGTCAAGCAATGAAAATGGAACCCAAAATGCTCCCCAAGCGAGGAAGATAAGCATGAAACCAAATATAGAAGGTGAAATGGGTGTAGAAAGCACAATAAACAAGGTGTTACCAACAAGACCATATTGTAGAGAAATGAAGTAGATGCAAGAATGGGAAAGGGGGATCACAATGTACATGTCCTAATAAAAAATATCCAAATAGGAAAATGACAAAGCACAAGGAAGAGGTGACATAAAAAATGCAACACATGTTCAAAGTCACTTATGTCAACATGCACCACTAAAGTTGTCAAGTTGTGTTAGCCATATGCTAACTAGGAACATGGAAGCATAAAGTTAGTAAAAATAAATCAAAACCATAGAATATGGTGAGTAATGATAAGGTTATCTAAGTAATTAATTCATCTTCCATATCAGATAACTTCTCTTTTATGTCATGTGTAACCTCAATATAATGTGTGTTATGATGAAAAGTAGGTTTAGTGTATGGATAAGCCATGTGAATAGTGGGAGAACAAGGATCAAAAGATGAAAACATCACTAAGTCCATACCATATTTATGTGAACTAAGGGTAGAGAAATAGTCATTGAAATCATGATCCAAATTCATTAAAGAAATTTAAAGAAAATAAGAAGCATCAAACTATTGCAAAGCTTTACCACTCAATTATAATCCAAACTCACTAATAAGTAAAATATCATTATATAAATGTTCATAATGAGTGAGTAGAAATGATTTTACATGTAAAGAGGAATCTATAGAATCATCATAATTGTTGGGAAATAGAGTTCACTTCTCCCGTTAACCCTCAGAGAAGAGTTGTGTAGTGTTTAGATCTAACAAAACTTCAACACCATAACAACTTGTAAAATCCACTTTTAGAGAAAAATAGAAAGAGAGAAAATAATAAAGGAAATGAGAGAAATCATTTTTCATAGAGAAGAGACATGAGATATGCATGGGGAAACCCTTTTGGGTAAAACAATGACCCTCTAAACACCATGAAACCCTTGTATTACTCAACAAATAAATATTTACAATATAAGTACTAGTATCAACTTGGAAATATGTCATGTATCATAGATTAAGCCACATATTAATATCCATCTTCCATATTACAATGAACAAAAAAACAACAATATTATACCATCTCTCCTCGATGGTGGAAATCTAGTAGCATTTGGCCAGAGTAACTTTTCTCAAATTTCTCTCTCAAAACCTTCATCTCAAGCACTTAGTATATAGGCTTAATAAGTCCAAAAATTCCATCATAAGACAATACCATGGGCCCAAAATGATTGTAAAATACTATGGTAAAATTCTCAAACCCACTATGAGAGAGTAGTTTCCAAAATAGAATGTAACTCCTCACACAAGCATCTTTGACCATCATCATTAAAAGTTGGCATATGTAATTCCCAAGAACTCCATAGGATCACTAATTACATATCCATGCAAACTTAATAATAGAAGATGCTTAGTAACTCCCAAGTTGACCTTTCAAATGTAACTCCCTTATTCAATGTCCTCTTGCAACAATACTTCCAAGTAATACAAGAATAAATAATATTTAAACTTGCCTCAACCATCACATGGGAATCCTATTATGTCCATTACCTAATATTTGGAGACACATAAATTATTATACCATCCACAAAAAAATTCAAAGTTACAATAGACATTAGGATTTTCATAGTGAATAGAACACCCAATCACAACATTCTCAAACTGGATATTTACATTGTAAAGACATAAGAGGAAACATAGATATAGATAAAATTAGGTTCACCACACAAAACCTACACATCTTCAAGAAATACACAAAGATCTATTTGTCCAAAACCAATAGATACATAACTAATTCCCTCATGCTACCAAACTCTAAACCTACAAAATCAATAAAAACTAGGATCAACAAAGCAAATTGATCAGAAGGAGGACCATCTATTTAAAACTAATAGAACCATGAACAACCATGTATTCCTAGATTTCACTCAAGATCTAGAGTCCACCAAGGCATAACAATACATGTACTCAACACTAGTAGTCTCCTAAGTACAATAGGTACACAACTGATCACCTCATGCCAAACCAACCCCAACTACAACACTACAATATACTAGAGTAGACAAAGGAAAAGCAACCACTACACCAAACACTAGAAGAAAACCACTAAAATATCCATTCCCACATCCAAGGAATAAGTCCATGACCACTAATCATGACATGTACATCTAAAAAAAGTCCTTAGAATTGACATACAACTCAAGACCCATAAGAATAACAAAGCAAAACAAAACCATATCCTACACTTCTCAAACTAGTCCTCAAAACTAACATCTACATGGCTTAATACTCATTCACATGAGAAGACAAAACATAAAGTATAATTCATATAAAAAACTAGGTGAGTTATACCTATTAGATTATTCTCTACTGAGTATGTTGAACTCATGCCCAATTCTAGGTGTAGGATCATCAATTTTCTAGTTAAAAAAACATCAAGAGACATACTATTCTAACACTTAATCTCCAATAACTAAGAGATCTCTAACCTCACCCAAATCTAACTAGCAACAATAGAGGTATGACCAAACATCTCTTTCTAAACTCCAATTACAAAATTACAAGATCTAGGAGTCTCAAAGAAAAATGATCATTACACTCAACTATCAAATTATCTCCAAATCATAACAAATGCTCCCACTACATATATAGGAAAAATGCAAAATCTAGGAACTCCCTATGGCTCATTGATTTGCATCTTCTCATCAAAAGATCATTTATCTCCAAATAACGAATCATAACCAACAACTCAACCAAGAACTCCAATAGCACTAGACCTTTACATGGCAACAAGCTATCTACATCTTCAAAAAAATGAAGATAAAAACATCCTCTACTAATAAAAAATAATTGTCCAAACTCCTATTGCTTGTAAACAACAATAACCAAGGGTTATTCATGACATAAAGTTATTCATGACAAAAACATCCATCAGTAAAATAAATTCATATTTATTAGGATTAAGGTGCCATCAACCTTGTAAATCCTATGTAATTTATTATTCCTATTATTGTTATTAAATCACCCATAAGGGTGAAAGGTTTCACCAAGTAGCGATCTTGTTTTAGCCACATATTTGATCCTGATACTTGATGGATGTTGGTTATGGAGCACATTTCATTTTGGGGGTGCAAGGGAGTACCCCCCAGTGGGGTCTAGGGGGATGATCCCGTGGTGGGGGCTCTTGGGGCTACGTGCCCTGATGGGGATTCGGGGGCAATGCCCCTAAGAGCCACATTATATATTTTTTTTATTGTAAATCTGGACCATTCATCATTAGGTCATTGATATAATGGTAGAGGTTATGTTGGTTTTTCTTTCCCTAGAAGGAAACCCTTTTATGTGGATGGTTGTGAATGAGTAGAGTAGAAAGTTGAGACTGGAAAAATAGGCGTTGTTGGATTGAAGACTGAACAAGAGATTGATAGTGTTGTATTGTAAACTCTATTGAAGTTAATACATACTGATGCATCTCATCTTGTGTGGAGTTTTTTTTTTAAAGGGTTTCTCCATGTAAACACTCTATTATATGTGTTTGATCTTTTGCTCCATTATTTCTTTGTGTTGATTTCATGCTATCTCCATTTGGTTTTGCATAGTTAAATATCTATATTACAATTGTAATCAAATTTTCATTGATAGTTGTTTACCTTCATTTCTAACATTTAGTATCAGAGCCTGGCTAGTTATGTGTCTTGGGTGGAAGTGTGAGGTTTTTTTGAGCTGTAGTGGGAGTTTTGGTTGAATTTTTTTGTAAATTTTATGTAGAAACCATGGTTGCATCCACATCTTGATTGGACATTAGAATATTTAATGGAATGGGTTAGGGTTGTGGAAGCTGAAAATGGATTTATTTGAAGAAAGAGATCAATGGTTGGCTGCGACAAAAGAGAAGAAACCTGATACTATCAGTCAATATGAGTGGGAAAAGATGGACAAAAGGGCATTGGGTATAATTTGATTGTATCTTGCAGATTCTATCCTATTGAATGTTGCTGAAGAAAAGACCACATATGCTTTATGGAAACGGTTGGGTGAAAGCTATCAAGCCAAAAGTCTAGTAAACAAACCTTAATTAAAGCGGAAGTTATTGTCTTTGAAAATGAAGGAAGGTGAATCTATTGCAAAGCATTTAAATTTATTTAATTTGATTATGAGTCGACTAGCCTTTGTAGATGTTAAGGTTGAGGAAGAATATAAATGCATTATGCTTCTTTGTTCTTTATCTAAGTCTTGGGAGAATTTCATTCTTTCTATCACAACTAATTTCAAATATCCAAAGATGGATGCTCTTGTTGCAAATTTTTTATCATAGAAAATGAGGAAGAAGGCTATGGATAGCTCGGTGGATGCTCTTAATGTCAAGGGAAGGTCTAAGGAAAGAGGACCAAAAGTGGATCAGAAGGGGCCTAAGGACAAATCTAAAGATAGATCTAAGATTCCTAGAAAGAAGAATAAAGTTAAGTATTGGAACTGCAGAAAAAGAGGGCATGTTAAGAAGGAATGTAGAAACAAGAGGAAATAGTGGGATTCCTCTATGGAAAAGTCCTCAGATGCAGGTGATGAGGTTTTACTTTCTATTTGTAACATTGTTGCTAATGAACATTGGTTGGTTGACTCAAGATGCTCATATCACATGACTCTCCACAAAGAATGGTTTTACACATATGAGAAATATGATGGAGGTAATGTCTACCTTGGAGACAACACTACATATCTAATTGTTGGATGGGGAAAGGTATTGTTGTGTTTCAATGATGGGAGAATTAAAACCCTCCCTCGTGTTTTTCATATTCCTAGATTGGCTAGAAATCTTATTTCTATTTCAAAGTTGAATGATTTGGGAATGCATGTAATGTTTTGTAGACACTTAAAATTGTCCATGTCTTGCAACATCACCTTGTCGATACATTATCTAAGACATCTTATGGCATTTTGTCCTAGGTCCCTTATATAATCCCATTCTAATCCAATTTATCCCACTAGCTAATTAATTAAATAAATCCTATTTATTTAATTAATTTCCCACCTTTCCTCTAATTGAAATAAACAAAACATTTATTTAGATTAGCCCTCTCCCATTTTCCAACTAATTTAAATAAAATATTTGAATTAGTCCTCACCTTTCACCACAATCCAACACATGTCCCATACTACATTTTTCATTTAATGCCTTCACATGTCCAACTAATTTAAATAATTCTATTATTTAAATTAGCCCAGCCCTATTCCTATCCGCACATTTGTCATATGACTGCAACTCCTTGTGGAGTGGGAAACCTTGTTCAATCTCAACCGTCCATATCGTTCAAGCCAACTTTCAATCCTAGCCTTCAAATCAAATCACTCATTTCCTATAAATCAACCCTCTCCCAAGCCATTTGGGGGATCCATTTTCAAGTACCCTCATGCTATCGAAATGATTCTTGATCTCCATTCTCATTCATCTTCAATCTATTGTTATGCTGTTGAAATGAGAAATCAACATTCTTCCAACAACAACAATCTTTGATATTTTACATTCCTATGCGAAATGGAGAATGGCAATGGAGGACAACCAAGCTTAGCATAGAGATTATATTTAATTTGCTTTATTTCTTTGATTTCTATGTCTATTTTGTACTCCATTGTTTAGTTAGGGTTTTATGATTGATCTTAATGATTCAAGCCCTGATTTTCCCTAGCTTACATTGGTGAACCCGACATGAATCTAACATTTTTTGTCAAGTTTTGAAGATCAACTTTTGCAGGTAATCTCCTGACCTGAAATAGACCTCATTGTTGAGTCTGGGAGGCCTCGCAGGCGAAAAACAACATGAAATTTGCCCTATTTTGCTCATAGGAAAATTTTGGCAAATTTTTGAAATTTTTTTATTTACCAGTCCATACAGTACGGATTCGTACCGTATGGACTAGTTCCCTGATATCTACAGTGTGTTGTCTATGATCACAAGTTTGATAAGAATCACAGGTTTGGTCACTTGTGTAAAGTTTTTTTTGCAGGTTTCATGGCATTGAAAAAATCCTAATGTTTGCTGTCGACCCCCTAAAAAAACCTCTATCATTGCCTTGTGAAATCCTCCCTCCACCTGGTCGAAGACTCCTCTTGACTGCTTTATCTCTCATTCAAACTTCCTCCATTTAACCCTAGCCACCTGTAATAAGCTATCGACACCCACTAAGCTCCTCCCGTTGCAACCATAGTCCTTTGAGTCGATGCCAAAACCCTTCAGTCATCACCATTCTTCCAACCGTTTGCCACTCATTCTTCAACTCTCGCTGGCCACATCCACCCATTCCCACTACTCACAAACCCTAACATTTGCCTGCGTCAAATCCTTGGTCAACACTGCTTATACAGCCATCGCCACCCTTGGCAGCTTTGGTCACCACTCTTGGTGATATGGTCACCTCTCCATAAGTCTTAAACTTCTAATGGCCTGCATAAACTCTGGGTGGCTCTGGTCACAGTCTGTTGTAAGGGTGTGGTCACTTTAGTGACCGGGGGGGAAGGGGACCAGCGAGCCCCCTTTACCTTTTATTTTTTTCATCCGCCCAACCCTCAGTCATATGGGAGACCGAGGGCCTCGCTTAAGACTAAACCATCAACTTCAGACCCTAACCGCCAGCTGTAACTACACACATGTGACTGAAAATTGCTAACCGCTAGCAGTTAGCTAACTGCCAGGCTTGCTCTATCATCCTTCTAGGGGCATTTTTTTATTTTTGTCATAACTTGGTCAAAATAGGTTGCAATTTCATGAAACAAGTGGCGTCAAGAAGTTGGTTCACCCAACTATGATGTGGCAAAAAAATTAACAGGTGACTATACCATTTTCAACAAGTTTTTTTCAGTCAAAGTCAACCTTCATTTGTAACTTTAAACATTGATAACTTGAGCAATTTTTATCAGTTTTGACAAAAAAAATTTAAACAGTATAGAATCTCATGAACTTTCTGATGATGATGTTCATTCTATTGTAGCTGATAATTTTTATCAATTTTTTTACCAGATTGCTATTTTTCATCATAACACACTTCTTTGCAAGTTTCTTATCTTCTTTTTGTTTTGATGGCTTCTAGGGGATCTTAAAGTGTTGTAACAATATCAACATCAACTACAATAGAAGATTTGAAGGCTAATTTTCTAGGTGCACTCATTTCATCTCTCATCTTTCATTTGATCAAAATAACTTGCTTGCCTTCACACTTCAATTTGGGCATTAAAATGAATCATCTTGCTTGCATTCACATTTGGATATGGGCATTAAAAAGAACCATTGTTTGCAATCACATTTTGACATTGGGCTTAAAATGTACTTGTGTCTTCATTCACACATTTGGCTTTGGATTTAAAATGAATGTGTGCTTGCATTGTTTGTTGGACTTGAGTGTGATTAAAGGTGTGTATGCTCTTCTCATGCACTTCGTGTGATCTTGAGAATCAAAAATGACTTTCATCCATTCACTTTCACAACACACATTTCATTTTCTAAGGGGAAATTAACATTACGAGTGTGAATCTAGTGTGCGTGTGTATACTCTCTCCTTACACCACAAGGTGATCTTGGAGATCAAAAGCACCCACTAGATTTGCTTTTGTCACCCTTCCTAGGAGGCCATCTTGGAGACACACCACTCTAAGGGATGACCTCAACTCTAGTGTTCTAGTGGAGTCTAAATAGTGAGGCGTGAATTGAAAGACACCCTCTTGGAAGTTGAATATTGTCATTTGGGCTAAGCTCCCAAGAACTTTATACCTTCGAGAAGTGAAGGTGAAGGGTGGTTTACCCCTTTCTCCCAGCTGTTTGGCATTATTTCTCTTTCATTTCACATAATGGGCCCCTTGTGCCTTGAGTATATTGGGGACATTCTTAGTCAAACTTGTGCATCCTAGCTTAAGACCTATTTGGCCATACCCACTTGACTAATCATAGGATTTTTTATGTGTCTTCAAGTGTTTGCCTAATCACAGCATTCAAATTTTCAAATTCAAACTTGCTCTTGCATCTTGTGTGTGTGACTCATGCATGTACATGTGACATCATTTGTTTGAAAATTACCAAATCAATCTATTAACACAAACACATAAACACATCATCCTGAACATTATTTCCATCACATTCATTCTAAGACAAGTCATCCTAATCAAAACCCTAATCATTCTACATCATCCAATCCAATCATTCCTAATCATATCCTAATCACTCCACATCATCATCCTAGTCCTGGTCAATCACTTGCCAAAATGGTCCTGATCCTTAACAAACCTACGTCTAATCCTAAGACCAAACTCATACTCCAAGGAGGCCCTTCTTCTAGTCCTAATGATGAGAAAAGTCCTAGACCCAAACTCATACTTAGATGGGACCCTCCTCCTAACTCCAATGATCATGAGAACCTTGTGGATTATGATGCATATCTTGAGGAAAAAGCTAACATGCAAAGAATTAAACACGTGTAACTCCATGCCAACACTATAAAATAAGACCCTAGAACCACAACTACAAGACATCATTTAAACACTTCACCAAATGCCACAACCTCTAGACCAACAAATGATACAACGATTACAAGCCATCTTTCAACAACTTCAACAAAAGCAATCACCTCAAATACAACAACTCCTAGCCCAAGCCCAACAATTCATAGCCACCATACCACCTCCCACTCAACCTCAATATCAACAAATCTCACCTCATTCCTATGTGTCACCTCCATCATCATACCACCCTAATCTATCCACCTATCATGTCAATCCTACATCAACCTATAAATTCATTCCACAACAAGAACATGTGATCTTAAGTCACCCCTTGAAACAAGATCAAATGTCTTTAAGCCGTCATACTACCTTTGACAAGGGGAACACCACTCTAGCTTGTGGGACCTATAGGTATATTCCATCACCATCTAATCAAAGCCCTATCCTAAAGCCTACTAGTCCTATACCAACACCACCTTGTTCTCCTAGTCCTAATCCATTGTGCCCATAGGAATAAAATCGAGATTGAATGATAATCAAACTAATGAAATAATCACAACTCAATCCTATAACATCAAGATAACAATCTAAGTAAACAACCAAATAATCAATGAATAATACCAAAAGCAATGAAAGCTTTCACCTAGATTATGTTGTTATCTTGGTCGAATGTGGATTGCTCTTCAAATTATGAAACCATGTTTGCAACAAGTGGATGTAGATTGTGTTTATGCTCAAAAGGTAGAAGTGTGCTCAATGATGCGATGTATGCTCCAAGCGGTGTATGAATGCCTAAGAATAAATGATCGAAGAGGATTTGTGAAGGAGATGAGGGGGGTTTATATAGATTCCAAACATGATCAATCAATGGATGAAATAAATTCATGAAATGGATGGTTGAGATAAATCAAGTAACTCATGATGAATGTGCACCTGACATGTGTCACTCTAAAAAGGTATTTTTATTAAGATAATTGCCTTTTGATAATAGACATGGTACATACATGATAAAGATAGATTAGATTTCATAAATTAGAATGGTTTTTTCTATTTACGAGTTGATGATAAAAATAAGATAAATTAAAGCCAATTAACTTAACTTTAGATTTCCTTTTTGAAGTTCTAAAAATAAGACTATTGTGCATATGGAGTTAAAATGATATTTTTAGAGGAATTGGAAGATAATTGATATTAAATAAATAAATTTATTTAATTGTGTGTGCATGATTTGAAGAATATAAATAAAATATTTAATTTTATTTATTTTTAGAAGAATTGGAAGATAAAAGATTTTAAATAAATTAAACAAATAGATTGATTTAATTTATTTTGCATGATTAAGGATAAATAAAATATTTGATTATATTTTATTTTTAGAGATTGAGATTCAATTTAAATAAATTTGAATGATTTATTTAAATTTAGAGGAATAATTGATTAATTAAATAATGAAAATTATTTAATTATGGATAAGAGGGGATAAATGATGAATTAATTAAATAATTGGATTTATTTAATTAATGCGGATTTTAAATTTTGAAAGAAGATAATGATTTAATTAAATAATTGAAATTATTTAATTTTGGAAGAATAAAGTTGATTTGGATGAAAGTAATTAAATAAATAGAATTTATTCAATTAATGTTGAATTTAGGAGATTTGGAAGAATTTGATGATTTTGATGAAATTAATTAAATAATTTGATTATTTAATTAACGTTGAAATGCAAGTGATTTAACAGTTTTGATGATTTGCAAGTGATGTGATGACATGGTTATTTTTAGGTGTCTACATTTTGCCCCTCTTTGACGTAATGTAGTTTATAGCATTGCGCCACAGAAAATGATTGTTGAAGACATCATACAATTTTGATGCCCCAGTGTAGCTAGTTGCCCTAGTGTAGCTGGCGTAGGATGCCCCCTCAAGAGGAAAAGATAGGGAAGTGATAGGAGAATTGGGTTGATGCTCGATGGTTGAGATAAATCAAGTAACTCATGATGAATGTGCACCTGACATGTGTCACTCTAAAAAGGTATTTTTATTAAGATAATTGCCTTTTGATAATAGACATGGTACAGACATGATAAAGATAGATTTGATTTCATAAATTAGAATGGTTTTTTCTATTTATGAGTTGATGATAAAAATAAGATAAATTAAAGCCAATTAACTTAACTTTAGATTTCCTTTTTGAAGTTCTAAAAATAAGACTGATTGTGCATATGGAGTTAAAATGATATTTTTAGAGGAATTGGAAGATAATTGATATTAAATAAATAAATTTATTTAATTGTGTGTGCATGATTTGAAGAATATAAATAAAATATTTAATTTTATTTATTTTTAGAAGAATTGGAAGATAAAAGATTTTAAATAAATTAAACAAATAAATTGATTTAATTTATTTTGCATGATTAAGGATAAATAAAATATTTGATTATATTTTATTTTTAGAGATTGAGATTCAATTTAAATAAATTTGAATGATTTATTTAAATTTAGAGGAATAATTGATTAATTAAATAATGAAAATTATTTAATTATGGATAAGAGGGGATAAATGATGAATTAATTAAATAATTGGATTTATTTAATTAATGCGGATTTTAAATTTTGAAAAAAGATAATGATTTAATTAAATAATTGAAATTATTTAATTTTGGAAGAATAAAGTTGATTTGGATGAAAGTAATTAAATAAATAGAATTTATTCAATTAATGTTGAATTTAAGAGATTTGGAAGAATTTGATGATTTTGATGAAATTAATTAAATAATTTGATTATTTAATTAACATTGAAATGCAAGTGATTTAACAGTTTTGATGATTTGCAAGTGATGTGATGACATGGTTATTTTTAGGTGTCTACATTTTGCCCCTCTTTGACATAATGTAGTTTATAGCATTGCGTCACAGAAAATAATTGTTGAAGACATCATACAATTTTGATGCCCCAGTGTAGCTAGTTGCCCTAGTGTAGCTGGCGTAGGATGCCCCCTCAAGAGGAAAAGATAGGGAAGTGATAGAAGAATTGGGTTGACGCTGGATGGTTGAGATAAATCAACTAACTCATGATGAATGTGCACCTGACATGTGTCACTCTAAAAAGGTATTTTTATTAAGATAATTGCCTTTTGATAATAGACATGGTACAGACATGATAAAGATAGATTTGATTTCATAAATTAGAATGGTTTTTTCTATTTATGAGTTGATGATAAAAATAAGATAAATTAAAGCCAATTAACTTAACTTTAGATTTCCTTTTTGAAGTTCTAAAAATAAGACTGATTGTGCATATGGAGTTAAAATGATATTTTTAGAGGAATTGGAAGATAATTGATATTAAATAAATAAATTTATTTAATTGTGTGTGCATGATTTGAAGAATATAAATAAAATATTTAATTTTATTTATTTTTAGAAGAATTGGAAGATAAAAGATTTTAAATAAATTAAACAAATAAATTGATTTAATTTATTTTGCATGATTAAGGATAAATAAAATATTTGATTATATTTTATTTTTAGAGATTGAGATTCAATTTAAATAAATTTGAATGATTTATTTAAATTTAGAGGAATAATTGATTAATTAAATAATGAAAATTATTTAGTTATGGATAAGAGGGGATAAATGATGAATTAATTAAATAATTGGATTTATTTAATTAATGCGGATTTTAAATTTTGAAAGAAGATAATGATTTAATTAAATAATTGAAATTATTTAATTTTGGAAGAATAAAGTTGATTTGGATGAAAGTAATTAAATAAATAGAATTTATTCAATTAATGTTGAATTTAGGAGATTTGGAAGAATTTGATGATTTTGATGAAATTAATTAAATAATTTGATTATTTAATTAACGTTGAAATGCAAGTGATTTAACAGTTTTGATGATTTGCAAGTGATGTGATGACATGGTTATTTTTAGGTGTCTACATTTTGCCCCTCTTTGACGTAATGTAGTTTATAGCATTGCATCACAGAAAATGATTGTTGAAGACATCATACAATTTTGATGCCCTAGTGTAGCTAGTTGCCCTAGTATAGCTGGCGTAGGATGCCCCCTCAAGAGGAAAAGATAGGGAAGTGATAGAAGAATTGGGTTGACGCTCAACTAGAAGATTGTGTTAGAGATAGACGAGGTTGGAAAAATGGTTTTGTAGATATGCAAAAGACTTGGATAATAGATAGAAGATAGTGGAGAAGATAGCATGATAGAAAGACTATTGATTGATCTTTGCCTGAAAAACTATATGATGATTTGGATAAATGGATGGGTGGACTTGGATAACTTGTTGCAACGGTTACACAAATGTTTATAAAGAGCAATCCTTATTTTTGATATAGCATGTGAATGTTATGCACTAGGGTATAAAAGATCAAGGTGATGATGTATCCAATGCATAGGACGTTGACTCTGCAAGTAAGCAGTTTGAACTTAGATCCCTTAGACATAATATAACCTTGTTGGATATGTGAATGAGCCATAGTCTTGAACATATAATAAACTTTAATACATAAATGAAAAAAATATATTAATATGTAAGATGCTAGGTTGTAACACACACAAGATAAATATGATGCTAAGTAAGATAAAAAGATCATTCCTCAAACACGGCACACAAAAGCAATGACTATGCCCCCAATCCATACTGCATCTCAACATACCAAGATATAGATAAATCAGGGTAGTTTTGAATAGGCAATGGAAAAGGGACAAAAAGATAAACCAAAAAGCAAAATTGACTGACTTACAAAGTAAACATACAACCAACATATTCTCTTACCAAAGAGGTTTCTCCGGATAGATTAGATTGACATGGGTTGATAGGATAGATAACAACCTTATTGTAGGAATTATATATCCGTTAAAGGGTGTTGATCTGTTGATAGGATAATGTCTAGTTTCAGGAAATGAAACATGTTGTATAAGACACCTAGTCTGGTTTCGACAATGGAACCTCTTGTATAAGACAATTGATTGATGTAGTAGATGTTGGCAATCGATATGTAGGACAACATATGATTTTGCAATTAGGTGTTTTTGCTTCAGGTTATTTAAGGACTTTTTCTTTGATAGGATGCGTTGTTTGATGTTTTGCTACTTGAGTTAGTCAAGTCGAGGTGAATGGATTTTGATAAACAGAAGACTAGAAAGATGACATGTCAATGGATTGAGATGGGTGAAGAATGATGAATCATATGTGCTTGAGTACTGGAATGTCCTTCATATTCCATATTGCCTACATACCCTGTATCTACGGGATCAAGGCACATTATGATGAATGATGAATATGATAATATGTAGTTCTAGGTAGAGTGATGAATGGGTCAAGGTGTTTGAGTTTGGGTAGGTAAAATAATGATATCTTATGTACCTAAGTACTAGAAACTTCCTTTGTATGCTAGACTGCCTACATACCCATATCCATGGGATCAAGGTACCTTAAGATTGAGATGAGATGATATACAGTTCTAGGTGATGTTGATGATGTAGGATAGGATGAAGTGTCTGGTTTTAGAAATGAAACACCTAATATGAGACTCCTAGTCTGGTTTCGAGAGTGTGACAATCTGTATAAAATAATTGATATGAATGATTGGTTGATGTGTTTTGTTTGAAGGTAGATGTGTTTTTTGTTTTGATTTGAATGTTTTTGGTTGAAGTGTTTTTTATAAAGTGTTTTTGTTTTTGTTTTGAGATAGTTGATGAACCTCAAACAAGGATCCATTCCTAGACCTAGGTTAAGGAAAAAGTTCCCCCATTCTAGTAGAGGTGTTATTATGGATGACTGACATAGGATAACTAATAATGACATGGATAACTTGACATAGGATAAGGATGATGGAAGATCTAACATAGGATAAGCTGATGACGAGAAGACATAGATAACTTGACATAGGATAACTAATAATGACATGGATAACTTGACATAAGATAATGATGATGGTCATTGACAAATTTCCAAGCTATGCTAGATAGGGAAATGGAAATGCAAAAATGTTAATGGTTTGATTATGGATGTATGGATGAAGTATATTATGAAATGGACATGGAATGAACAATACTCGATAGATGATGGATGCTAACTCTACACATAGCGCGTATTTGCCAGGTTTTCACTATGGTACTTATCTAAGGCTCATGTTTACCAGGTTTTCACCAGAGGATAGATTTTTTTTAATTTTTATTTTATTTTTATTTTTTTTGACATGGATACTCTGAGGATTAGGCAAAGAACTTCTTGAGATGAACCCTATTGAGTGGCTCATCTAGAGGAATGCCTTCATGTGTTGCTAAAGTATAAGCTCCTGATCTATATGTTGCTATGATAACAAAGGGTCCTAACCAATTAGGCTCAAACTTGCCCTTCTTTTCTCAATCTGCTTGATTTCTCTAATTTTCCTTTAAGACAAGATCACTAACTTGAAATCATTTTTCTTTGATCTTCTTGTTATAGTTGTACCAGAGGTGGTTTTGATAGAGATGAAGATGATTAAGCATTGCAAGGCACCTCTCATGTAATAGTTCTAGCTCAACTAATTTGAAAGTGTGATACTCCTCTCCATCAATCAGGTGCTGCATGGATACTCTAAGGGATGGGATCTCAACCTCTATAGATAAAATGGCTTTAGAGCCATAGACTAGGGAATAAGGTGTTGCACTAGTTGGTGTTCTAATACTAGTGCGATAGGCCCATAGGGCGGGATTGAGTTGAAGGTGCCAATCACGTTCAGCTTCACTGATCATTTTCTTAAGAATTTTAAGAATGGTTTTGTTGGAAACCTTAGCTTGGCCATTACTCTGTGGATAGTAGGGAGTGGAAAAGTGATGTTGGATATTGTATTAGGTGCATAAGGCATGAACATCTTGATTCTTGAATGATCTACCATTATCAATGACAATGGCTTGGGGGATACCGTACTGGCAAATGAGGTAGTTAAGGATAAACTTGGCTATCTACTTGCTAGTGATATAAGTCATGGGAATGGCTTGGACCCACTTCGTGAAGTACTTAGTGGCAGTAATGATAAATTTATGGCCATTGGATGAAGATGGATGGATTTGTCCTATGAGGTCGAGACCCCATTGTGAAAAAGGCCATGGCATTATCACAGGTTGTAGTTCATGAGCTGGTTCGTGAATCAAGTCTCCATGCTACTGGCACTGTAGACACTTCTTAGTAAACTATAAAGCATCTTGTTCTATGGTAGGCCAGTAATACCTTGTTCAGAGTATCTTCTTAGTGAGCTTAGGACCGATAGAATGTGCGGCATAGATACCTTCATGTATGTCTCGTAAGGTAGCATTAGCTTCTTCCATGTTAATACATTGTAAGAGGATACCATTGAGACTCCGACAATATAGTGTATCACCCAGAATGGTGTAACGGGAGGATCGACAGATAAAGGTTTTGCATTGGGTTGAGATAGCTAAAAGGGAAAGGTACCATGTTTAAGGTATTCATAGATATCTTCGTACCATGGGGAATTGGGACCAACAAGTTCATAGATGATTTTAGTAGTTGGAACATCGACGGCTGGTATCAATAATTGCTCGATCAAGAATTCACATTTCTGTGTGTTTGCATGCATGTCTATAAGTGACCCCACAAAAGCCATAGAATCTATAGCTTTGTTATGCTCTCTTGGAATTTGCTCAAAAGTGATGCTAGAAAATTGTGGTTTGTAAGCATCCACTAGTTGCTTGTAAGGGACCAACTTTTCATCTTTTGTTTGGTACTCATCTGTGACTTGTCAAATGACTAGTTGTGAGTCTCCATATACTTGTAGTTCTTTGATTTCCCATTGGACTGTTGTATGGAGACCTATAAAGAGTGCTTCATACTCGGCTATGTTGTTAGTCCAAGGAAATGCAAGCCGATATGACTTTGGGCTATAGTCATTTTGTGGTGTGATAAAAAGGATGTCGACCCCTGATCCATGCTATGTGTAGGAACCATCAAAATACAATTTCCACATTACTGAGGTAGAAAAATTGAATAGATTTTCATCCGAAAAGTCAAATACCATAGGATGTACATCTGTCAAGGGTGCTTCTGCTAGTTGATCTGCTAGGGCCTGTCCCTTGATTGCTTTACGAACCACATACTCAATGTCAAACTCACTAAGGATCATGACCCATTTAGCTAGTTTGCCTATAAGGGCTGCTTTGGCTAGTAGATACTTTAATGGATCAATTTTAGCTATTAGATGTGTGTGTTGGTTTAGCATGTAATGACGCAACTTTTGGGAAGTGAACACTAAGGCTAAACAATCTCTTTCTAGTTGAAATAAGGGCAAACAACTAAGAGGGGGGGTGAATCAGTTGTCTTAAAAACTTTATACTTTGCTATATCTAATCTTCTTCCACACTTATTAACAGATTAATGATATAACCATGAAAGCATAAATCAACAACACATGAGTAGAAACATAATCAACACATATGACACTAGGATTTTTACGTGGAAACCCAGTTAAGGGAAAAACCATGGTGGGGGTTAACCAACAAGATTTATTCTCTATTAAAAGGATAGAAAATGGGAAGGCACTTGCCTTTAGGTGCACTATTCAAAAGAGGCTCACTGCCTACAAAAACATTTATAAGTTTATCATAGAAAGATTGAACTGAGAAACATCTTCTTTATGCAAAGATTAATTCCATTGAAGTGAACAATACTTCTACTCTGCCCCCAAACACTTCTTCTCTATCTCCTCATCTTTTACTACTCTTCCTCTTCTCTGCTCTGCCTTTCTTCCTTTCTTAAGATCTTATCATTTTTGTACAAGGATGAATTTCCACAACTCAACCACACATATTTATATGCTTCATCAACCTTGGAATAAACATCAAGGTCGGCACTACAAACATTTGACTTAATGTGAATCACTATACTATTGACCAAACATAGCTGGGACTCAAATCTTCCTCAAACAACATGCCACACTTCATAGAACCTCTCTCAGATAATCCGTAATGTGCACAAAGCATCTGGTCAGCCAAGACTGGAAAGAACAACAACACCTAAGGACAAATCTTTAACCACGAGCTCAATCCTTAATGCGGACCACCAACACAATAGGAAATCAATTCAGAGACCACCACAAGCATAATGAAATCAACAGGAATAACTGCACCACCTCAGATCATCAGAAACACTTGTACCTTCATCCAGGAACTCAAGAACACCTATTATCATGACTATCACACAAGAAAGATTGCTTGCGGACCTCCAAACCATGAACCTTTTGTGTTGAGGACACACACCAACATCCCAAACACACCTCTAGATCTACAGATCATAACATTCCAATGCGGATCAATCCAGACTAGATTTATGTCACTTTGTCACCTCTGAACAACTACAAAACCTAGTTCTACTCAAATGGCCATAACTTCACCAATTCTCCATGCAGACCTCTCAAATCTTGACTGGGCCAACTTTAGACAATCCTTCACAACACCCTTTGGTCTGCAGACTCTGATCTTCATCTCACTAGGAATGTGGAGCAATCTACTTCACGGAACTAGACTATCTTCACTATCTCTTACAGAGAGATATGTAACTCACTTGTTTCTTCCAGAGGCTAATTTTCTCAATATCCTCAACATACAAGTCTTCTAAAATAGGATACAACTGACACCAATGACAACAAGGATATGTTGACATCAATGAGAACACCGATTAGGCACATATTTGCAACAATCTCCCCCTTTGTCATTGATGGCAACATATGATGTGAAAAATTGTTTTCAACCATCAAGACAAGAACTTCTCCCCCTTTCTCTTATCACACCTGCAACCATTTTCTTTACTGCTCCCCCTTTCACCATCAATTGCTTACTTCCAAGTTTTTCACATGACTTCTCTCTCCCTTTGACATCAATGGCAAAGTGCACATATTTGTAACCATCTCTTCCTCTTTTTGTTTCTTAATCTAGAAACAACATACTGACTACTCCCCCTAAGTAGTAACTTCTTAACACCAATTCAGATCACAAGATATGACTATGAATTCCACCAGACTGATGTACACTAGTGTACCTTAGTTCTAAACAGGAGGGGTAATAACCCCTAGCATCACTTTGAGATACTCAAAAGTATCCTTAGGTAGAGGCTTAGTGAAGATATCTACAATTTGATCTTTTGATGAAACAAACTCCAATCTGGCTTCATTTTCATTTACCTTCTCTCTCAAAAAGTGAAACTTGATGGATATGTGCTTTGTCTTTGAATACAACACCAGATTCTTTGAAATGTTTATTGCACTTAAATTATCATAGAAGATTGTAACAGGTTCTTCAAACACAACTCCGATATCCTTCAACATTTGCTTCATCCACAAAACTTGAGTACAATTACTTGTTGCTACTATGTACTCTGCCTCTGCAGTAGATAGATATATTGCCTCCTACTTTTTTCTCAACCAAGAAACCAATCTCTTTCCCAAGAAAAATGTACCTCCACTAGTACTCTTCATGTCGTCCACATCTCCTACCCAATCAACATTTGTATATGCATGAAGAGTGAAATCATCACCCTTAGGATACCATAAGCCATAGTCAAATGTTCCCTTTAGATATCTAAAAATTATTTTGACTCCTACAACATGAGATTATCTAGGATCAACTTGAAATCTAGCAACAAGGCCAACTACATTCATAATATCAGGTCTGGTATGAGTCAGATAAAGCAATCCTCCAATCATTGATCTATACCTTTTGTGATCTACCTTAGGGGAATCATCATCTTTACTCAACTTGCATCCGGTTACCATGGGAGTACTCACTAGTTTTGAATCCTCTATTCCAAACATTTTCAACAACTCTTTCACATACTTAGACTGAGATATGAAGATGCCTTTTTTTGATTGAATGATTTGTAGACCTAAGAAGAAATTCATTTCAACAAGCATGGACATCTCAAATTCACTTTGCATCTGATCAGCAAATTTTTTACACATACTCTCATTTCCACCAAAGATGATGTCATCAACAAATAACTCAACAATTAGAATGTGTTCATGATCAATTTTGAAATAAAGATTACTGTAAGCAATGCCTTTGTTAAAGCCTAACTTTAGCAAATACTTATTTAATCTTACATACCAGGCTCTTGGGGCTTGTTTAAGTCCATAAAATGCTTTCTTCAATATGTAGACCTTATCTTCTTGATCAGAACACTGGAATCCTTTCAGTTGCTCAATGTAGATTTCTTCTTCCAACTCTCCATTTAGGAATGTTGACTTGACATCCATCTGGTAGACTTTGAATTCTTTGTAAGCAACAAAGGCAAGAAATAATCTGACTGCTTCAATTCTTGCCACCGGAGCAAAAATTTCTTCAAAATCAATTCCCTCTACCTGAGAGTAACCTTTGCATACCAATCTTGCTTTGTTTCTCACAACTTCACCATCTTCATTCAATTTATTTTGAAAGACCCATTTAGTTCCAATTACATTTTTATTTTCAGTCTAGGAACAAGATCCCAAGTATGATTCTTTTCAATTTGTATTAATTCTTCTTCCATTGCTTTTACCCAACTTTCATCATTACAAGCTTCATTCACTAATTTTGGTTCAATCTTTGAAATCAAACAATACTCCTCTTGTTCTTCAACAATTCTTCTAATTTAAACACATTTATTTTTATCTCCCATGATCTGATTTTTAGAATGATTCAATCTTACATACTTGGGAGTTTTGGGATTTTCTTCAATTTTTTATTCTTGAACTTGTTCCTCAATATTTGCATTAACTTCTTGAGTCACTGGATTCTCTGGAGTAAACTGGACTTGCTTTCCTTCATTTGGACTTTCATTTTGATCATTTGATTCATAGCCACAAAACATTGAAAGTCTCTCCTTGCTTTCATCAACCTTGACATTAGCACTTTCAACAATCTTTTTTAGTCTCTTGTTAAAGCACTGGTATGCCTTGCTTTGATTAGAATAACCCATAAATATTCCTTCATCACATCTTGCATCAAACTTGCCTAGATCTTCATCTCTTTTGATATAGAATTTACTACCAAAAAATCTAAAATATTTCACAGAAGGAGCATTACCAAACCACAATTCATAGGGTGTTTTACTAGAATTACCTTTGATATGCACCTGATTAAGAGTGTAGACGGTAGTACTTACAGCCTCTCTCCAATAGACATGTGGAACATTTACTTCCATCATCATGGTTCTAGCAGCCTCTTGAATAGTCTAGTTCTTCCTTTCCACAACTCCATTCTACTGAGGAGTCCTAGGAGGTAAACTCTCCACCTCTGTCAGATCTCAGACACTTTATCTTCACACCAATCTCATTCTCCACCCTAGCCTTATACACTTTGAATTTGTCAAGAGCCTCTAATTTCTCTCTCAAGAAGGTGACCCACATCATCCAGGAGTGATCATCAATCAACAACATAAAGTATCTATCTCCTTGCAAACTCCTAACCCTGGCAGGACCACATAAATTAGTGTGCTCAAGTTCCAACAATCCACTTGAAGATTGTTCTTTACTCTTGAATGTACCTCTATTATGTTTGCCCAATTGACATTCCTTGCACATGCTATTGGTAGGTTTCACAAGCTTTGGAAGATCTCTTACAGCCTGAGTAGCACTTATCTTGACAATGTTGTCAAAGTTTACATGACACATTCTCCTATGCCATAGCCAACTTTGAGCAATCAAATAACTTTTACCAGTACCACTTAAATGAAAGATGTTACCTCTAGTCTATGTACCAGATGTAATATTAGTTCTGGAGCTTTCCAAAATTCTGCATTTTCCATCTTTGAATTGGAGATCATATCCCTTGTCAACAAACTATCCAACACTGAGAGGATTATGCTTCAACCATTCTACATACAAAACATCATTAGTGTTATTCTTACCATCAAGAGAGATGGATTCTCTACCATGGATTCTGCCAACTAAATTGTCTCCAAACTTCACAATTCCACCTTCATACCTTTCCATACTTACAAACTTACTTTTATCACCTATCATATGATGAGACCATCCACTATCAATTACCCATTCATCCTTTTCTTCAGCTTGAGAAACCAAGGCTCTTTCCACATTCACACAGCTAGCAAATTCAATAGGCATCAGATCTTCTTCTTTGATGGCAATGAACACCCATTCATTTTTGAGGTACTTCCCTTATCAGATTCATCATCAGTGACTTCTTCTTTAGCAGCTTCTTGGACATAGTAGCATTTATTTTGTATCCTAGGTCTGTTAGGGTTTGGCTTTGAAACCCTCTCCAGACATCTTGAGGGAAAATGACCAATCTTATTGCAAGAAAAACATTTGAAAGGTAACTTTCCTTCATACTTACCAGATCCTCTTGGCAGTCTTTTGGCAAAAAGAGCTTCAAGCTCTTCAGGCTCCGATTCATCTTCTTCAAGATCCTTCCTTGCCTTCTCAAATCTGGTTAGTCTTCTTGAAGAGATTTCACTTGGATCAAATCTTTGCTTTCCCAAAACACTGGCCTTAAATGCAGATTTAGATTTAGGAAGGGAATCATCAAACTCAGTCATTTCAAATGCTGAGAGCTTTCCAACAAACTAATCTCTTGTAACAGTTGTCACAATCCTGGTCTCCTCAATAATAACTCTATGCTTGTATGAAGCAGGTAAGGATCTGAGCACTTTGCCAACAATCTCTGATTCTTCCAGAATTCAACCAACACACCTGATACTGCACACAAGTTCATTCACCTTCTACATGTAAGAAGTGATGTTTTCATATTTAGTCGTCCTTAAATTTTCGTATCTACCCTTCAAGCTCTGCAACTTAGCACATTTGACATATGCATCACCTTCATATAGAGTTTCCAACTTCGTCCAGATTTCATGAGCAGTTTTCAATTCTAGGACATTTGCAATTTTTGTATTAGTTAGGGCACTCAGTAAAGCTTCTTTAGCTCAAATGTTGATTTCAGCATCTTTAAGTTCATCTGGAGTTGAAGGACCTTTCTCCGGAGGCTTATATTCATCCTTTGTTATCAACCAATAAGCATCACCCATGCATTGCAAATGGCACTCCATGCGACTCTTCCAAAGAAAGTAATTTGTTCCATCAAATCTCAGACTATCCTTCTTGTAAGTCAACATCCTGGATCTCCTCAAATGGTCAAGCTTCTTTTAGAGGAATCGACTCTGATACCAATTGTTGAAATAAGGACAGACAACTAAGAGGGGGGAGTGAATTAGTTGTCTAAAAAACTTTATCTTTTGTTGTATCTAATCTTCTTCCACACTTATTAATAGATTAATGATATAACCATGAAAGCATAAATCAACAACACATGAGTAAAAACATAATTGACACATATGACACTAGGATTTTTACGTGGAAACCCAGTTAAGGGAAAAACCACCGTGGGGGTTAACCCACAAGATTTATTATCTATTAAAAGAATAGAACATGGGAAGACACTTGCCTTCTGGCACACAGCCTAGAGCTCATTGCTCAAAAGAGGCTCACTACCTACAGAAACATTTATAAGTTTATCATAGAAAGATTGAACTGAGAAACATCTTCTTTATGCAAAGATCAGTTCCATTGAAGCGCACAATACTTCTGCTCTTCCCCAAACACTTCTTCGCTATCTCCTCATCCTTTAGTACTCTTCCTCTTCTGCTCTTCCTCTTCTCTGCTCTACCTTTCTTCCTTTCTTAGGATCTTATCATTTTCACACAAGGATGATTTTCCACAACTCAACCACACATATTTATATGCTTCATCAACCTTGGAATAAACATCAAGGTTGGCACTACAAACATTTGACTTAATGCAAATCACTATACTGTCGACCAAACATAGATGGGACTCAAATCTTCCTCGAACAACATGCCACACTTCATAGAACCTCTCTTAGATCATCCGCAACATGCACAAGCATCTAGTCAGCCAAGACTGGAAAGAACAACAACACCCAAGGAAAAATTTTCAACCACCAGCTCAATCCTCAATGCGGACCACCAACACTGAAAGGAAGCTAGGTGTGCAAAAAATGCTTTGTACACAAATCTAATGAGGGGAGGAGAGTGTAAATTTAATTTTATCTTTACAGTTACAGCTATGTTAACCCACTAACATGGATATTGTAGAAAACACATACACAAGAATGTAAGATAGAAGAAGAGAGACATAAGATATATGTGGGGAAAACCCTTATGGGTGAAAAACCCCACACTCCAAAACACAGCTCAAATGTGTTTTGTAAATAATGAAGGTTACAATATAGTTACAGAGCCAATGCTCTTGTATGAGTCTTTAACACTCATATCTGGAGATGATCTGGCAGCATAACAGTACCTGTCAATCACATAATGCATCACCTCTCCAAAGCACATGTTTATAAAGAAAATACAAGGCAAAAATGGCTCCAAATTGAGATGGGCATCCAACATGGCCTCATGGCCCAAAACCCATGCCTATGGACACTTGTGCAACACTGTAGGATGTCCCTGACACTTGTTAAGTCACCCCATCCCAAGGAGGTTGTCTATTTCTAAAATGGGCTCTGACATTTGCTCTTACGACTCTTACAACCATCATAGAATCTGTCATAGCTGTCATAACTTACAATTGTAAGAGAATCTATCATACACAGGCTATAAATAACATATTCTCTTACAACATGTCATATCCCACCTTGGTGTGCCCAAAGATGCCTTCCTTAAAGATGCTTCTCGACACATGTCCTCACCTGTCATAGAACATTCTATTTCTAACTCTTACATGTCATAACTTTGTCATAGGAATCTGTCATGACCCTTTTGGTCAATATTCCCTTACACATATTCCAAGATGCCGACACATGAAAAAATATTCCTACCTCTAAGTGGGATGCCTATCTCCTCATGTGAGGACAAATTTACATGTGGTCATATGCCATGTAGGATGACATATCACCGTGCCAACTCCCACAAGATGACATCATAGGATTTGCATCCTAATTATACAATAGGCAATAAATAAATAAATACAATGAAACAGTACAAGGAATTACCAAGGTTGAGACACCTTAATTCCCAACATTTTCCCACTTGTGAAACATCTTGTAAGAGCCAATAGAATCAATAGGATTTAACTTCTATAGGCCGAGAGGCCCATAGACTCCAAACACCATCTGAACTTCTCTATGCCTACTAGTTTTGTCAATGCATCTGTAACATTCTTCAAAGTATCTACCTTCTCCAAATTTACCTTTCCATCCTCTACCATGTCTCACACGAAGTGAAACTATACATCAATATGCTTTGTTCTAGCATGGAAAGTTAGATTCTTTGCAAGGCAAACCACACTCTAACTATCACAACAAATTGTAATCTGTCCTAGATCAACACCAATATTTGAACACAACCTCTTAAGCCAAATGGATTCCTTGCAAGCATAAGTTGCTACCATGTACTCAACTTTTGTCATGGACAAAGCAACCACAAGTTGTTGCTTACTCATCCAACTAATTGCACCACCAAACATAGTGAACACATAGGCACTGGTGGATCTCCTGCTGTCAATGTCACCTGCCCTATCAAAATCCACAAATCTAAGAATACAGACTGAATGTGGAGGTCATGTAGCATTACCATGATAGCATATGAAATACTCAGAAGTACCCCTCAAATATCTGAACATCCACTTAACTGCATCCCAATGTACCCATCCAGGATTAGCCATAAGTCAACTAAGGACTCCCACTGCTTGGGCAATGTCTGGTCTTGTGCAGACCATAGCATACATCAAATTACCAACACTAGTATAAGGTACTCTGCTCATGTCCTCCACCTCACTAGGAGATTTTGGACAATCATTAATAGACAACTTTTTCCCCAAAGAAATAGGAATACACAATGGTCTACAATTTACTATGCTGAACCTATCCAACACAGTCTTCACATACTTACTCTGGCCTAACCAAAGTGTTATGTTAGCTCTGTCTCTTCTAATTTCCATTCCCAGAATGTACCTGGCTGCCCCAATATTTTTCATCTCAAACTGTGTTGACAACTAAGACATCAAATTAGAAATCATATTCTTACCATTCCCAATCAACAGAATATCGTCAACATACAGTGCAATAATGAGAATGTGATCATTGTCAAACTTGTAATGCACACAATGACCATATTTTGATCTTAGAAATCTAATGGACAACACAAAGGGATCAAATTTCATATACCACATCCCAGGAGACTGCTTCAAACCATATAAAGACTTCTTTAACTTGCAAACCAAATTTTCTTTACCTTTCTCTATGTAATGGTTTGGCTATGACATGTAAATCTCTTCCTCCAAATCACCATGAAAAAAAGTTGTCTTCACATCCATCTGTTCTACCTCTAAGTCATAAGAAGCTACAAGAGATAACATGAATCTAATGGATGTCAGCTTTGCAACGAGAGAGAAAATTTCACCATAATCAATTCCCTCCACTTGTGAATACCCCTTCACAACCAATCTAGCCTTGTACTTTTCCACACTGCCATCTGCACCGAATTTCTTCTTAAACACCCATTTGCATCCAACCGGTTTTCATCCTTTAGGCAAAGGCACCAAGTCCCATGATTTATTCTTCTCCAAAGAAGCCATTTCATCTTCCATGGCCTCCTTCTAGGAACCTACATCTTTCATGCCCATAGCCTCTTTTATAGTTCTAGGCTCATCAGTGTTAGTAAGTAAAGCAAAAACACAACTAGATTCAAGTAATGAATAACCAAACCTATTAGGTTGCTTTCTTGTTTGTGTAGACCTCCTTAATGGCCGAGGTTGAGGTTCTGCTTCTTCTTCTGAGCTTTCAAAGATGCTAGAGCTCTCCTCATCATCAGGTCTCACAGGGTCTATTGGTTTAGTCTTCTCAGGGGTAGAAGGAAACTGAACCGCATCTTCTTTCTTTTATGTCTGTTCTGGCTGTAGAAAAATGGAAGAAGGTGTTAGCTCTCTAAAGATAACACTTCTACTATACAACACTTTTTCAGCCACAAGATCCCAAAGCTTGTATCCTTTCACACCAACACCATAGCCAATGAAAATACATTTAACAGCCTTGTTCTCCAATTTAGACTATTTCTCCCTAGGCACATGTGCATATGCCTCACAACTAAAAAACATGAAGATGCCTAATTGAAGGCTTCTTACCAGACCACACCTCCATGGGTGTCTTACCAATAAGAGCTGATGTAGGAGACCTATTTACCAGGTAGCAAGTAGTGGCAATAGCTTTAACCCAAAACTTTTGTTCAAGGCTTGCTCCACTAAGCATACTCCTAGCCTTCTCCATCAGTGTCCTGTTCATCCTCTCTGCAACTCCATTTTTCTATGGGGTGTATGGAGTTGTCTTCTGTATTTCAATCCCTTGCTCTTTATAGAACTTATCGAATTCTGCCAAACAAAACTCACCGCCGTTGTCAGTTCTCAAACACTTAATCTTTTTACTAGTCTAATTTTTAGCAAAGGCTTTAAACTCTTTAAACTGACTAAAGACTTCAGTCTTGCTTCTGATAAAATAAACCCATGTCCTTCTACTATAATCATCTATGAAAGATACAAAATATACAAATTTAGAAATCGAAGGAACATTAACAGGACCAAACACATCAGAATGAATAAGATCTAATACACCAGAAGACTTGTGATAACTAGAGTAAAACTGAACACGGTTTTGTTTTCCATATACACAATGTTTGCAAAAGTCAAACTTGAGATTACAATAACTAGATTCAAGTAATGAATAACCAAACCTATTAGGTTGCTTTCTTGTTTGTGTAGACCTCCTCAATGGCTAAGGTTGAGGTTCTGCTTCTTCTTCTGAGCTTTCAAGGATGCTAGAGCTCTCCTCATCATCAGGTCTCATAGGGTCTATCAGTTCAGTCTTCTTAGGGGTAGAAGGAAACTGAATCGCATCTTCTTTCTTTTTTGTCTATTCTAGCTGTAGAAAAATGGAAGAAGGTGTTAGCTCTCTGAAGATAACACTTCTACTATACAACACTTTTTCAGCCACAAGATCCCAAAGCTTGTATCCTTTCACACCAACACCATAGCCAATGAAAATACATTTAACAACCTTATTCTCCAATTTAGATTGTTTCTCCCTAGGCACATGTGCATATGCCTCACAACTAAAAACATGAAGATGCCTAACTAAAGGCTTCTTACCAGACCACACCTCCATGGGTGTCTTACCAACAAGAGATGATGTAGGAGAACTATTTACCAGGTAGCAAGTAGTGGCAATAGCTTCAACCCAAAACTTTTGTTCGAGGCTTGCTCCACTAAGCATACTCCTAGCCTTCTCCATCAATGTCCTGGTCATCCTCTCTGCAACTCTATTTTTCTATGGGGTGTATGGAGTTGTCTTATGTATTTCAATCCCTTGCTCTTTATAGAACTTATCAAACTCTGCCGAACAAAACTCACCGCCGTTGTCAGTTCTCAAACACTTAATCTTTTTACTAGTCTAATTTTTAGCAAAGGCTTTAAACTCTTTAAACCAACTAAAGACTTTAGTCTTGCTTCTGATAAAATAAACCCATGTCCTTCTACTATAATCATCTATGAAAGATACAAAATATACAAATTTAGAAATCAAAGGAACATTAACAGGACCAAACACATCAGAATGAATAAGATTCAATACACCAGAAGACTTGTGATAACTAGAGTAAAACTGAACATAGTTTTACTTTCCATATACACAATGTTTGCAAAAGTCAAACTTGAGATTACAATAACTAGATTCAAGTAATGAATAACTAAACCTATTAGGTTGCTTTCTTGTTTGTGTAGACCTCCTCAATGGCTGAGGTTGAGGTTTTGCTTCTTCTTCTGAGCTTTCAAAGATGCTAGAGCTCTCCTCGTCATCAGGTCTCACAGGGTCTATCGGTTCAGTCTTCTTAGGGGTAGCAGGAAACTGAACCGCATCTTCTTTCTTTTTTATTTGTTTTGGCTGTAGAAAAATGGAAGAAGGTGTTAGCTCTCTGAAGATAACACTTCTACTATACAACACTTTTTCAGCCACAAGATCCCAAAGCTTGTATCCTTTCACACCAACACCATAGCCAATGAAAATACATTTAACAGCCTTGTTCTCCAATTTAGACTATTTCTCCCTAGGCGCATGTGCATATGCCTCACAACTAAAAACATGAAGATGCCTAACTGAAGGCTTCTTACCAGACCACACCTCCATGGGTGTCTTACCAACAAGAGATGATGTAGGAGACCTGTTTACCAGGTAGCAAGTAGTGGCAATAGCTTCAGCCCAAAACTTTTGTTCGAGGCTTGCTCCACTAAGCATACTCCTAGCCTTCTCCATCAGTGTCCTGTTCATCCTCTCTGCAACTCTATTTTTCTGTGGAGTGTATGGAGTTGTCTTATGTATTTCAATCCCTTGCTCTTTATAGAACTTATCAAACTCTGCCAAACAAAACTCACCGCCATTGTCAGTTCTCAAACATTTAATCTTTTTACTAGTCTAATTTTTAGCAAAGGCTTTAAACTCTTTAAACTGACTAAAGACTTCAGTCTTGCTTCTGATAAAATAAACCCATGTCCTTATACTATAATCATCTATGAAAGATACAAAATATACAAATTTAGAAATTGAAGGAACATTAACAGGACCAAACACATCAGAATGAATAAGATCCAATACACCAGAAGACTTGTGATAACTAGAGTAGAACTGAACACGGTTTTGCTTTCCATATACACAATGTTTGCAAAAGTCAAACTTGAGATTACAATCATTTAACCCCTCAACAAGGTTTTTATTTTTCAGGGTTCTAAGACCCTTCTCACTAATGTGGCCATATCTCAAATGCCATAACATAGTCTTTTCAGTAGGAAGCTTAGCTTCCATGACATGTGCACTACTATCAAAACTAGTTACACCAGATTTCTTCCATGCTCGTTCAGATGGTGGGGATGAAGTGATTGTAACTCTTTTGTTCAATTCAGAAGAAATATTACACTGTGAAGTGCATGCCTCCAGCTAAAATAGAGTACCTCTCTGAGTACCCTTCACAAGCACCATAGATCCTCTAGTCATCTTGCATCCATCCTTTGAAAAGACAACCTACACACCTGCATCATTCAACATACTTACAGAAAGTAGGTTCTGTGTTAGGCCTGGGATGTGCATAACCCCAATGATCCCCTTCACTTGTCCATCAAAGAATCAGATTGAAACTCTTCCATGATCAACAATCTTCAAATGAGAATTGTCACCCAGGTACACTCTTCCACCATTAAACTCTTCATACTTTGTGAAACAGCTTCAATGCGAGGTCATGTGGAATGATGCACCAGAATCTATCAACCACACATCATTAGATGCATGGGTGGCTAGGGCTGTGATGAAGGCATCACCATCATCTTGTGACCTGTCAGAATCTAAATCTGGGGCTATCTTCTTTTTCTTTCTATTTTCCTCTTTGCATTCCTTTTGGATATGCCTCATTTTCCCATAGTTCCAATAGAGAGCCTTGGACTTTCCAGGAGATTTGGATCTCCCATAGGATTTGGATATGCCCTTTTCACCTTTCTTGTCCTTCTTCTTCCCTTTCTCTTTGGGTCTTCCACGAACCACAAGAGCCTCTTTGGCCAACTCAGATGTCTTTCTTCACATTTCTTCAGATGACAATGAAGACACCACATCTTCCATCTTGAAGGTGGTAGTGGTGCTTCCGATGGCCATGACAAGATGATCCCACGAATCTGGCAAAGAACAAAGCAGGGTCATACACCGATCCTCCTCCTCCATTTTCACACCCATAGATGTCAATTGTGCAATGATCATGTTGAAAGCATTCATATGGTCCACAACAGATCCTTCATCTTCCATCTTTAGAGAAAACAACTTCTTTTTTAGAAAATCTTGTTCACCAAGGACTTGTCCTAATAAACATCACCCAACTTCTTCCAAAGGTCATTCATGTTCTTCTCCTCATGGACATTCGATAGGACAGAGTCAGTTAGACAGAGTCTTATGAGACCCTTAGCCTTCCGATCTTTGAGGTCCCAATCAACTTGTGATATTGCTGTAGGTTTTACACTGGATACAGTTTCCCATAGGTCATGATCAATAAGTAGGTCTTCCATCTTGAGTTTCCACAACTTGAAATTAGTGCCATTAAATTTTTCCACCTCTAATCTTCTGGATGTGGTTGCCATCTCCTTCCTACAACAAGATACAAAATACTCTACACAACTCCCACTCAACCTAAGATTAGCTCCAAAAACCCCTACCCAATAGCTAGAACCAGAACTAACTATGCTCTAATACCAACTGAAAGGAAGCTAGGTGTGTAGAAAATGCTTCCTACACTAATCTAATGAGGGGAGGAGAGTGCAAATTTAATTTTATCTTTATAGTTATAGCTATGTTAACCCACTAACATAGATATTGCAGCAAACACATACACAAGAATGTAAGACAAAAGAAGAGAGACACAAGATATATGTGGGGAAAACCCTTACGAGTGAAAAACCCCACACTCCAAAACACAATTCAAATGTATTTCATAAACAATGAAGGTTATAATATAGTTACAAAGCCCATGCTCTTGCAGGAGTCTTTGACACTTGTATCTAGAGATGATTCAGCAACATAACAGTATCTGTCAATCACATAATGCATCACCTCTCCAAAGCACTTATTTTTAAAGAAAATACAAGGCAAAAATGGCTCCACATTGAGATGGGCGTCCAACATGGCCTCATGGCCCAAAACCCATGCTTATGGACACTTGTCCAACACTGTAGGATGTCCCTAACACTTGTCAAGTCACCCCATCGCAAGGAGGTCACCTATTTTCAAAATGGGCTATGACAGATGTTACGACTCTTACAACCATCATAGAATCTGTCATAGCTGTCATAACTTACATCTATAAGAGAATCTGTCATACACAGGCTATAAATAGCATATTCTCTTACAACATGTCATATCCCACCTTGGGGTACCCAAAGATACCTTCCTCAAAGATGCTTCTCGACACATGTCCTTACCTGTCATAGAACATTCTATTTCTGACTCTTACATGTCATAACTTTGTCATAGGAATCTGTCATGATTGTTTTGGTCAATATTCCCTTACACACATTCCAAGATGTCGACACATGGAAAAATATTCTTACCTCTAAGTGGGACACCTATCTCCTCATGTGAGGAGAAATTTACATGTGGTCATATGCCATGTAGGATGACACATCACCATGCCAACTCCCAAAAGATGACAACATAGGATTTGCATCCTAATTATACAATAGACAATAAATAAATAAATACAATGAAATAATACAAGGAATTACCAGGGTTGAGACACCTTAATTCCCAACAAACATAATAGGAACTTAATTTAGAGACCACCACAGGCACAATGAAATCAATAGGAACAACTGCACCACCTCAGATCATCAGAAACACTTGCACCTTCATTCGAGAACTCAAGAACACCAATTGTCATGACTATCACACTAGAAAGATTTCTTGTGGACCTCCAAACCATGAACCTCTTGAGTTGAGGACACACACCAACATCCCAAACACACCTCTAGATCTGCAAATCATAATATTCCAATGCGGATCAATCTGGACCATATTTCTATCACTTTGTCACCTCTAAACAATTGCAAAACCCAGTTCTACTAAGATGGCCATAACTTCACCAATTCTCCATGCAGACCTCTCGAATCTTGACTGGGGAAACTTCAAAAAATCCTTCACAACACCCTTTGGTGCACAGACTCTAATCTTCATCTCACTGGGAATGTGGAGTAATCTACTTCACTGAACTACACTGCCTTCACTATCTCTTACAGAGAGATATGTAACTCACTTGTTTCTTCTGGAGAGGCTAATTTTCTCAATATCCTCAACATACAAGTCTTCTAAAATGGGATATAGTTGACACCAATGACAACAAGGATATGTTGACATCAATGATAACACTGATTAGGCACATATTTGCAACATTTCCATAGGTGAATAATTGAGTTCATAACCCACCAAGGTTTGACTGATATAATAGATTACATGCTCTTTTCTTGTCTCATCATACTGTGCTAGAAGAGCCCCTAGGGCTATAGTTATAGTTGAGATGTACAAGATCAAAGGTCTATCAGTAACTGGTGGTACCAAGACAAGAGGTGTAGCTAGATATTCCTTGAGCTGATCAAATGCCGCTTGACACTTATCATCCCATCGAAATGAGACATCCTTTCAGAGAAAGTGTTGAAATGGTTGACATTTATCTGCTAGCTGTGAGATAAACCCCCTAATGGATTGTAACCTTCCTTAAGGGCTCCTTAATGCTTTCAGATTCTTTGGTGGAGGCATCTCCATTACAGCCTTGACTTTTGTTGAATCTACTTCAATGCCTTTGCGAGATACAATATATCCCAATAGTTTTCCTGAGGTTACCCTGAAGACACACTTCTTTGGATTGAGTCTTACTTGATATTTTTCTAGTCTGTCAAAGATTTGGCTTAGAACCTATATGTGATCGGCCCTAGAAGATATTACTAGTATATCATCCACATATTCCTCCATGATATGATGAAAGAGATCATGGAATATCACTGTCATTACTCTTTGATAGGTTACACCTGCGTTCTTTAGACCAAATGGCATGACGCACCAACAATAGGTACCCCAAGGACAAGTGAAAGTTGTTTTATGTTGATCTTCTTCCACTATCATTATCTGATTATAGCCATAAAATCCATCCATTAGAGAAAGCATTTCATGACCAGTAGTCAAGTCTACTATGAGATCAATGTTTGGTAATGGAAAGTCATCTTTCGAACATGCTTTATTGAGATCTCTGAAGTCAGAACACATGCGGATGCCCCCATTAGGTTTAGTCACAGGTACAATGTTTGAGACCCATTCTGGATAATCAATGGGCTTGATAAATTTTGCATCTAGCAACTTCTGTATTTCAACTTTCACCAAGAGAGCAATCTTTGGGTGCATCTTTCTTAGCTTCTGTTTGACCGGTTTAGCTTTTGGATCAACCGTGAGATAGTGAACTACTAGCAAAGGGTCTAGCCCTGACATATTAGCATAGGTCCATGCAAAGTTGATAGTTCTTTGTAAGAAGAAGTTGGTAAGATTCTTGTGCTCTTGTTCTGATAATGATGCTGTAAGGAATGTGGTCTTAGGATTTTGCTCTGTGCCAAGATTTATCTCTATAGAATCTTCCACTAGGAGAGTTGATTTCTCTTGATACTTAGATGGTAGGGGAGGGTGAAATCCTCCATCCTTAGGTGCCACAATTAGGTTTTCACCTTTGGATATGTCCTTTATTTTTACTATTTTCTGATCAGGAGGTGCCACAGTGTGGTTTTCACCTAGAGATCTTTCTTTATTTTTCCTTTTACGAGTGGAGCATTTGGAACTCTCACCAAAATAAGCCGTTTGATTTAGTTCTATTACAAAACTAGCTTTGTGATTGCCTAGAGGGATACCATACCGGAGTCCCATGAACACTGCAATAGCTTCATCATTCTAAAAAACACCTAGAATGGGGGACCCTTGTTGGTCCCAATTGATAAGTTCGGGATGGACAAGTGTTACAATCTAGGTGCTGTTGGTGGATGTTAAAGATACGGATGATAGCATGAATATGGAGGATTCAGTGAATAGGTTAGTCATATGGAGGTAAGAGTCATCAATGATATCCTCCTTAGATGTCGAATCTATGAGAGAAGTTGAGGCTTTGTTAATACCTTTACTTTTGTTAGGATTTTGACCTTGACCATGGTTAGGGAATGGCTCCTTGTACATGTTGAGATCTTTGTTGGTGTTTTTATTAGGAGGTGCATCAAAAGTGACTTCACCTCTATCAATAAGGTTTTGGATCATGTGCTTAAGTTTCATGCATGATATGGTTCTGTGTCCTTTGGTCCTATGGTATTCACAATATTCATTGTCTTTGTACCATGTGGGTTTATAAGTAGGTTTGCCATATGGGGGAGCATCTGGAAGTGTGATGAGTCCATTTTGCACAAGTTTCTTTAGAACCGACTTAATAGGCTCTCCCAAGGGAGTGAATTTACGCCTTGGAGGGTAATCTTGGGGAGGTCACTCTTGTTGACATTTTTGGGTTTAGTTTTGTTTGGATGAAAGATTGAGGGGTGTTTGTAATGTTTGGACATGTTTAGAATCCACCACACCATCATTGACTATGTTTTTGTTTGTATTCTAGTATTTGGGCTTAATATTTGATTGTTGTTGGGGAGAATTGTCTTTATTTTCTTTGAAGATTTTGATCACGCCTTAGCGATGACGGTTTTTTTGATGTTCATGCCTTTATAGATAATATCATCAAAGGCTGTAGCACTTAGTATTTGCAAATGGAAACACAATTCTTGGTTAAGGTTCTACACAAATATGCTAACAAGTTGCTTTTCAGGTATTTTGAATGGGAATTTGCTAGCCATGTGTCTCCATCTTTGAAAGAAGGAGATAAGAGTTTCCCCATTTTTCTATTTGTTGTTGGATAGGTCGGTCATAGATACATCACGTTTTGTGTTGTATGAGACATGGGTGGCAAATTTTTCTGCAAGCTTGTTAAAATATTTGATACCTGTAGGAAGATGCGAGAACCATTTTATAGCTTGACCTCCCAGACTGTGAGGAAAGAGGGGCATGAGATATGTGTCATTATGTGCAACCTCAAAACAAGCAACATAGAATTCTCTAATGTGGTCTTTTGGGTCTCCTCTTCCCTTGTATTTATCAAATTTTGGTATAGTGAAATTGGGAGGAAAAGGGATCATTTGCAATGACTGATCAAATGGATAAGGACATACCTCCTCCAAGGAGAAGGTTTTCTTAGTATGACCAAATGTAAGATCAGCTACTTGTTGTTGTACCTCGGCAAGTTTAAGCTCCATAGTTGTTGGGGGTGTTGGAAGAGTCTCTTGTTTCACTAAGGGTGGTTGTTGTTGCCCATAGGGAAGATTGTAGTTGAAGCCATAGGCATTGATGTTATACGGGTCGTATGATTGGTTTGGGTCATATGTGTTGTATGATTGGTTTAGATTGGGTTGGGTTTGGTTGTTTTGGTTTTGCATATGTGGAAGTGGTGCTAGATAAGAATGTTGGCTTTGTGATTGTTGTTGAAGGATGATGAAAGAGTTTTGCCATTGATATTGTTGAGATGGTGTGAAGAAGGGATTATGTGGAGGAAAGCTAAAGTTTTTTGGGTTTGGTTGCAATGGTGGAGTATAGCCATAGGATGTTTGGATTTGAGAATGTTGATGGTTATTGAGATAAGTGTTGGAGAGATTGAGTGTGTATGATCCTTGCGGTGGAGGGACATAGGTAGATGGGTTTTGAGATGGTTGGGGTTGATTGAAATAGATGAGGCTGAGTGTGGAAGATCATTGTGGTGGGGGGAGATAGTTTGTGTTGATGTTTTGGGAGTGTTGTGGGTGTATGATGTTTGTCTTGATGTATTGGGAGTGTTGTGGGGGTATGATGTTTGTGTTGATGTTTTGGGAATGTTGTGGGGGATTGTTTGTGTTTGGATTAGTGATACAAAGGGTTGATGCTATTGGAGGTGGTGTCTATTGTGACCTTTGTTGCATAGCTACATAAATGTTTCCTGAATTGTAGTTTGATGGAAAACTGTCTTGTGATGTCTTTCTAGTTCTGCTTGACAATGTAGAGTCTCTTGTTGGTGTTTGTAAATCTCCATAGGAGTCATAAGTGGTGATATGGTCTTTCTGCTATTGGATTTTGGTAAAGAGGATTCTCATATTGAGCATCAAAAGTTTTAGTCATTCTCCCTTGTGAGCTTTGTTCAGGTATGGGAGTGGTTACAGTTGACATAGTTTGGACAACAGTTATAGCATCATGGGTTTTGTTTTTCTCTTGAAGTTTGGATATATCAAAGTCTTGGGGTATTTTAGCTCCTTGTTCCACAAGCAAATGAAAGAAATGATCTTGGTTTTCACTAAGGAGTTTGTCAAATGTGGCTATGGCTCTAGGATCTTGCATGATTTCATCAAATTCTTGTCTATCTTCTTGAGAGGATTGACCTTCTTGAAAGTTTTGCTCTTCTTGAGATGGGACTTGACCTATGGTGTAATCAGGTGTAGCAAAATCATGAGGCATGCCAGAATTGAATTGAGTTCCATCTACCAAAGGGACATTACTCTCTTGGGGATTGGTTGGTTTGTCATGTTGTGGGCTGTTTTGAACGTTGGTTGGTCTTTCTGTTGGTGTTTGGGGAGTACCCTTTTGAGACATGTTGGATTGACCTCGTTGAGGTGTATGCAGGGGTGATTTTCACTTTTTGGGGGCAATTTGTTTACCCTTCATAGATTCCTGGAGTCTAGTGGTTATCATGGGATGTACTAGGACAATATGTTTGAGATTTTTGTTGAGTTTTTGCTGAGGTAGTTTGAAAATATAGTTTACTGGACCAAAGGCGCTGGACTGTGATACCAAAAGTGCATGACTGTTATGCCAAAGGTGAGGTACTATGTTTCAGAAGCGCTAATCTATGTTGCCAGAGGCGCTAGATTGTTATAGCAAAGGTGTTGGACTGTTATAGCAAAGCCACTAGACTATTATACCAAAGGTGAGCTACTATGTTTCAAAGGTGTTGAATTGGTGTCAGTGATGTTTATAAGGAAAATTTTGATAGATTTGGATTTGATTTTGATTGAATTTACTTTGGCAAGAGAAAACACATCAAACAAAGTCGCAAAAAGGACTGACACAACAGATAGTGTATGTTCAAGGCTCATGAAAAAGCTTAATGTTTCCATGGGTATTAGACAATTGTAAACAATTCAAGCACTTTTTATCCTTAGAGACATGGTTTCATTGCTGTAGATTAGCTCACAACTTAATTCTCTATTGATCAAATGTCATTCCATATAGGTGTCGTACATTTGTATCTTTGTGAGAGATGATAGGTAGGGATATCTCACCCTCCCCTCGGAAAGCCTCAAGAAGGTCACAAGAGCTTTATGGCTGAGGGAATACTATCTCTTCTCAAGGGAGTCAATGGTGAGTAATATTGAGGATTTATACCGATTTTCCTTGCACCGATGATTAGCGCAATGTTCAGAGGTGAAACAGGTAGTCACTATCTAGATGGTTCTTAGTAGCTTTGAGGGACCAATGCCTTGTGAGCATGCGGCAAGCTACTAAAAGATTTAACCAATCCTACTAAGAGTATCAAACACTTCACACAATGTGAAATCGCTTTCACAAAGTGCTAGTACACCTTTTTTCAATTTGGCACCGTAAGGCAAGGCTGATGTCGGTTAGGACTTGGCTTTCACCTTATCCCTCTTATATAGCAGTTCAAAGGAAAACTCCTCTTAGGGTCATCCCTTTTAGATGAAGTGCAATCCAAAAGCATGCCCTTCTAAAGGAATAACTAAAAAGTAAGATCAAGCATGTCAAACAAAGGTTTAATTGTCCTGTTATAAGAAAAATAAGGTGTAACTAGATTAGGCACACACACGATTGTAGTTGTCAATTGTCCCTTACAAAATTGAAGTGTTTGGCATTCATGTCTAATGTCCCTTAGAAAATTGAAGTTTTTTTACATTCATGTCCATTGTCCCTTAAGAAAGCAATATGTTCCTAAGACTTAGATTGTAAAAAGATGATTTGTTCAATTGTCCCTTAAGAAAGCAATATGTTTCTAAGACTTAGTGTGATAGATTTGTCAATTTCTTCAAAGCTCGTCTTGCATGAACATTTTAGAAAAATCCATTTGCTCTGTTTGAGTACTAAAAAGCTACAAAAAGATGATTAGTTTCCACACAATCTCAATAGTTAGCAAAAACAAATCAACTTGACCAAAAATGCTTTACTGTGTTACCAAAGGTGCATTGCTGTGTTACCAAAAGCGCTTGACTATGCTATTGAAGGTGCGTTGTTTTGGACCAAAGGCACTGAACTGTGATACTAGAGGCGTTGTACTGCATTATCGAAAGCACACTACTACGATGCAAAGGCGCAGCGCTGTCCCAGATCTAAAAAACTCAGTAATTCATCAAAAAGCTAGATTTGTAAGATGATGCCATGATTATAACATGCTCTAGAAAGTTGATGAATGATGAAAATATGATAAGTTTAAAACCTTGAAAATTAGAAAACTAGTTAGAAACCCTAAGTATCCAAAGGCGTTGTACTGTTGTGCCAAAAGCGCTAGACTATGCTGCCAGAGGCGTTGGACTACATGCCATAGGTGCATTACTGTCACCCGAAGGTGCTTTTCTCTCCTACCAAAGGTGCTTTACTATGCTACAGAAGCACTTTCTTGTGTTCTATTATGTTGTTCCTAACTGTAATTAAAAAAATCAATTTTCTAAAAGAAAATAGCAATTAGGGGTCCCACCGGACGTGCCAGAATGTGTATAGGAAAAAATTGAGATCGAATGATAATCAAAATAATGAAATAATCATAACTTAATCCTATAACATCAAGATAAAGATCTAAGCAAACAACCAAATAATCAATGAATAATACCAAAAACAATGAAATCTTTCACCTAGATTGTGTTGTTATCTTGGTCGAATGTGGATTGCTCTTCAAATTGCAAAACCATGTTTGCAACAAGTGGATGTAGATTGTGTTTGTGCTCAAAAGGTAGAAGTGTGCTCAACCATGCAATGTATGCTCCAAGTACTATATGAATGCCTGAGAATAAATGATCCAAGAGGATTTGTGAAAGAGATGAGGGGGGTTTATATAGATTCCAGACATGATCGATCAATGGATGAAATAAATCTATGAAATGGACGGTTGAGATAAATCAAATAACTCATAATGAATGTGCACCTGACATGTGTCACTCCAAAAAGGTATTTTTATTAAGATTATTACTTTTTGATAATAGACATGGTACAGACATGATAAAGATAGCTTTGATTTCATAAATTAGAATGTTTTTTTTCTAATTATGAGTTGATGATAAAAATAAGATAAATTAAAGCTAATTAACTTAACTTTAGATTTCCTTTTTGAAGTTCTAAAAATAAGACTGATTGTGCACATGGAGTTAAAATGATATTTTAAGAGGAATTGGAAGATAATTGATATTAAATAAATAAATTTATTTAATTGTTTGTGCATGATTTGAAGAATATAAATAAAATATTTAATTTTATTTATTTTTAGAAGAATTGGAAGATAAAAGATTTTAAATAAATTAAACAAATAAATTGATTTAATTTATTTTGCATGATAAAGGATAAATAAAATATTTGATTATATTTTATTTTTAGAGATTGAGATTCAATTTAAATAAATTTGAATGATTTATTTAAATTTAGAGGAATAATTGATTAATTAAATAATGAAAATTATTTTATTATGGATAAGAGGGGATAAATGATGAATTAATTAAATAATTGGATTTATTTAATTAATGTAGATTTTAAATTTTGAAAGAAGATAATGATTTAATTAAATAATTGAAATTATTTAATTTTGGAAGAATAAAGTTGATTTTGGTGAAAGTAATTAAATAAATAGAATTTATTCAATTAATGTTTAATTTAGGAGAATTGAAATAATTTGATGATTTTGATGAAATTAATTAAATAATTTGATTATTTAATTAACGTTAAAATTTAGGTGATTTGATAGATTTGATGATTTGCAAATGATGTGATAAAATGGTCATTTTTAGGTGTCTACACATTGGTCCCTCGACCTTCTAATCCATCAAACCCTTCATTACCTCCACCATCATCTAATCCTCCATCAACTCCACACCCTAAATTCAAACATTACAAAAGTAAACCTACGAAGTTATCTAAATCCAGCCATCTGATGTCAATCCCATCTTACACAAGCAATCCAAATACCAATCCATCTAATCCCTTTGACCATCCATCCAATCTAAATCAAAATCCTAAGTCTTCAACCTCCACCCTCATTACCCATCCATTATATCATTCATCTACCTATACACCTCCAAAGGATGTGATCCAAGGGCTACTAGCAAGGAATCAACCATGTCACCAAATTCATATCCTTGAGCCTACAAAAGACTCTTCCAATGCCATATCTATTCCTACGACCCCATCATCTAGTCCACAACCCCTCGAGCCTATTGAAGAGTCTCCCCCATGAGTCCTGTATACACCTAAAAATGACACGACTCTGTCTAAATAAATATTTTTTAATATTTATTTAAGTCTACCTTCCTCTATCAATAAATAAATAATTAAATTTATTTATTGTATTCATATTCCTCTAAGTTAATTAAATATCAAAATATTTAATTATCTCTTCTAAAGTTAAAATTAAATAAAATCCTTTATTTAATTAAATTCTTCCAAACAATTAAATAATTCTAAATTATTTAATTAAGTCAAGTCTATTCCTCCAGATTTAAATAAATCAATTAAATTTATTTAAATCCTCTCAATCTTTAAAAATAAAATATAATCCAATATTTTATTTATTCTTCCAAATCATGCACAAACAATTAAATAAATTTATTTATTTAATTTGCTTTCTTATCTTCTAATTCCTTAATTAAATAAATTTATTTATTTAATTCTCTTTCTCATCTTCCAAAATCTTCTAAAAATAAATCTTCCTTGTCATGCAAAAGCAAAAATTGAGTTTTTGATTTAAAACAATCTTGTTTTTATCAATAACTCTTAAATTAGAATAAAACATTCTAATTTGTGAAAAGAAAATCTTATCTTTGTCATGAAAGTAGTTAACTCAAAGAGAATAACTTTTTCTATGACACATGTCCTTCTTCTATTCATGCGCATTCCCTCAAACATCCTCTACCATTGATCTTCTTATTTTTTCTACACTATTGATCTTCTCTCACAAGTCTATAAATACCCTTCTATTCTTCCATTCTGATATCACGAAGCTTTCAAGTAAGATTACTCTATTGAATCCATAGCGCACCATTGGCACCCCCACTCTCAAGTCATTTACTATTCATCCTATATTGTGTTGAAGCTCGTCTTCAACACAAGTATCCTAGCCATTTCTCCTTTGTCATCTTGAGGAATCAAAGCAAGGAAGTAAGCTTCCTGAGGGCTGCATTCATCACCAAAGATCAAACGAGAATAGGCAAACAATGGAAGCCGCTAGGTAACAAAAGCATTGTAAGTTGATTCATTTATTTTTAATCTTTATTATTTGTACATTTCATTGAAGTTATTAGTTTTTTATAATTCATTTTATTTATCATCAATTTTCCTTGTAACATTTCTGGTGCCCACTGTGGGGCCTTTGCCCCAAATCTAACCAAAAAATTGAGTTCTTGAGTGACAGGTTCTGTACAGGCTCCGTGCAGTCTTCAAACAGGTTCATTCGAAGCATCTGATCGATCCTACAATGAATCTAATCACTATTCCAGCGCATGCAACCTTTTGGTGCATACATCCTCCAAGGTTGAGCATCTACAACCTATTTCAGCACCTATGATATTCCAGTGCTATACCCCCAGACACTGTGCTTTCATCCTTTAGAATGATGCATCCATAGAAACTATACATATGTCCTTTATTCCTGCACTTTTGACACCTGTCTTAGTGCATTTGTAATTCTACGCTCACAGTCTTTGTTTCTACGCATACAGACTACGAAGCTACACATCTATTCTTCACAGTGATTCTAGGGATTTCTTGCAGGTTTTCTAACACCGACATTTGTCTTGTAGGATTGATTTCTTTGATTTTATTGCAAGGTTAAGAGCTGGATAGTTTCATTTTCCTTAAAACACACATCATAGATTAACTAGGAGGAAAAGTAAAAAAATGTGTGTATGTGCAAAATCTCACATAGTTCTTAATGAGGAGGCTAGTAACGAACATCATTGCTATCTCTTTTAGTTTAGAGCATTTCTATCTTACAAAAGGGAAAGAACCATTGCTATCTTTAAGCACTTCAAAGTTAACAACTGTGTGAGTGCCCAAGTAGATAATGCATATAGTTTTTTTCATTTTAAATAGGATTGGATAAACCACTATTTTTTGTGTCTTCTGAATGACAATAGGCTTATGCTCTCCCCTTTACTGGGTGACCAGAATGCTAGACTTGTCATTCTTTGTATATAACCTTTAGAGGGGCCTGCCCTTGGATGCCCACCTGTCCAAGTGGGAATGACCCTAAGTGGTAACAGGCTAAAGCCAAGCCCTACCAATCCACTATAAATAAATTGTGCTTGAGGTGAAAGCTTCCTGCAATGAGTGCCGCTGTGTTACACTGACAGCCAACCTCCCCAAAACCCTTCAAGGCCTAACCCTTGAAGGCTAGGAGACTCCATAATGGAGAGTAGCACTGCCGCATGTGTAACCACTCGAACGGTTGCCCTAACTACTTAGCCATTGTCTAGTATACCAAAATCCTCTATTTGTTGGTGCAAATGGTGGGATCTTTGAAGTGGCCCCGATTCATGTGATTCTTAGTAAAGGTAGCAGAGACAATCCTAAGGTTCGGTGGGGGTATGAGCCTAAGGAAACCCAGATCTAGTATGCGTGAGAAGTGAGTGCCGTGGAGGGGAATTGATGCTACCAAATCCTAAAGCTACACTCTTTGAATATGCACAGCTAGGGGACTCAACAAATACTATCTTTTCTAGCCTAGGATTGTAATTGTTCTTGTATCAAAAAGTCCACAAAAATACCAAAAAAATAAAATAAAAGATAAAAATCATGAAAAATTCTGTGTTTGATGTGTCTTTATCTGCCATAATTGAAAATTAGAATTCAAAAGAGACCAAGTTTTCAACCAAAAAATAATTTTTTTAAAAAATGTGCCGAAAAACTCTGCAAAAACAAACTGAACAAACAGAATTGCACATTTACTACGACCTACTGTGCATTTAATTATTGTTGCTATGCATATAAACTTTGACAGATCTACGCATGAGCTGCAACCTACTGCACTTTTGCCTTCTATTCCTGCGCATTACTGCTCGGCATCCATTCCAGAGAGTTGTTCTGTACTTTCTTAGAGAAAAATTTTCAACTTTTATAGCCACCATCTCAAACTTGTTTTAGTTTTCCCAAGATTTGATTAAAATCATGCAAGTCAACCATTTCACTCTTTTTCCGTACCATAGCTACTTTTTCCACGCTCGCATCATCCGAAACTTTTCCAAAATCAAACAAGATATTTGAAAACTAGGTTAGAACCAAGCTATTCTTGATCACATCAAACCTCAAACAAACCTAGTGAGTCTCCACTATCAAGGATCAATCATCCTTTTCTCTTAGAACTCCACTAGTGGCTCATGCAAAAAAATAGTCTACATCAAGTAACTAGATTTCTATCATCCATACTTTTGACTATCATTTTTCTCAGCCAACTTGTTTGACACCAATTAGATCTAAGGAGAACCTTGTTCAAACCTTGGCGCATTCTATCAACTCTTGTTCAAAACTTTCAAGCTTGCTCCATCCCATCTCACGTCACCTTGCATGGTCTTAATGAGGTCTAAAAAACAAAAGCAAATTGAAATGGCAGAGAAAACTATTCCATCCTCTCACGACAGTGATGAGGAAATTTCTCTAGAAGAGATTCTCCACACTTAACAAGATCAAAGATTCTAATGCTTAATGGACAAGGTGTTGGCCCAAGACCCTACTAAATTCTTTCTCCACTTAGTACAACAAGGAGTTAAGCTCCCTAAAGATTTTGAAGTAGAAGCTCTAAAAGAACCTGAGGAAGAAAGAAACCCTGAGGGAAGCACACGAGAGGAAATAACCACAGACAAAAGCAAAGCAACCATTGATTCTACAAACTCCCTAAGCTTAATGAACCAACAGATCCAAGGTTTACAACAACAATTCACAGACATACAAACAGGAACATCAACTAAGCACTATTCCCTAGAGGATATTTCACCATATCCTTTCGATAGGACCTTGATCATGATACTTTTCCCCTCTAAATTTGAGGTACCAAAATTTGATAAATATCATGGAAAGGGTGATCCAAGGGACCACATTAGGGAATTTAACGCTGCATGTCTTGAAGTTGCACACAATGATACTTACCTTATGCAACTATTTGCAAGAAGATTAGGAGGGTAAGCCATGGAGTGGTTTTCTAGACTACTGCCTAGCATTAAAACCTTTAACAAACTTGTGGATAGATTTTTCATGTGCTTCTCCTACAATATTGAGCATGACACCTCAATTTTAGATCTTTGTAACACCAAGCAAAAAGGTGGAGAATCTTTCGCCACCTTCCTACAAAGATGGAGACAGTTGGCAAGTAAGTGCCCACATCAAATGTAACTTACAAACTAACCTAAGCTATTAGATAAAAATCCAATGTCCTACTTCCTTTAGTAAGGTCATTGAGATGGGTCTAATCATCGAAAAGGATTTAATCGCCAAATGTCAAATAAAGCTATATAAGGACACTCTGAGCACCAATACCAACACGGATAAACCAAGATTCTGGACAAAGAACAAGAACCTTGTGAATGATGGGGTGGTAGATGCCAAGAATGTGGCACCAAAGCAACCAATCTTCAACTTGTCAAACCCTCAAAACAACCCCCCTCAAAATAAACCACAAAATATTGAATCACGGTTTACAAGCTATCAGCCTCGGAGGAAATTCACACCCCTAGGGGAAACACTGGAAACTGCTCTACCGAAATTGATCACAAGAAAACTCATAATGCTTCCAACAGCGTGAGAATATGAACCAAAAGTCAAACCTCATTGGTGGAATGACAATGATTTTTGAGAATACCACCGAAACATGGGGCACAAAACCAATGACTGCATTGCGCTCAAACACACTATCTAAGATTTAATAGATCAAAACAAAGTTTCACTTGATGGATATACCTCTAATAATGATCATCAGGTATTCAAAGATTTGCTTCCTAATTATGAGCAGGGAGGACCTTCCAATCAAAACAACGGTAGAACTAACAATGTCAATTACACAAATGTGTCATTCGACTATGTTGTTAATCATATCTCATAAAATGATCCACACATCAATGTGATCACCATCAACAAAGACTTGGATTGTAATGCTACCACTTGTAGTACTAGAGTCACTCTTAGAGGAGTCCCCACCTCTCCATCTAATTAGTACAATATCCTAGATCAGCTCCATAAGACACCTGCATATATCTCCATTCTGGAACTTTTGTGTCTATCCTCGTCCCATAGGGCCATACTAGACAAAGCTTTATTAGAAGCCTCCATTCCAAAAAACCTTTCCAAAGAATAGTTTCAAACAATGGTAGGTCACATTACCTCACCTCACTCCCTATCATTCACTGAAAAGGATGATATGTTAATTACCCAACCTCATAATGCATCACTTCATATTGAAGCCTTCATCCACAAACACAAGATAAAAAAGAGTCCTAATCGATGGAGGAGCCAGTTTGAATATTTGCACCTTGAAGCTAATCCTTACATTGGGGTTTGCGGAGAAAGCTATTGATCCAAAAAAGAAAATCACTATCAAAGCCTATGATGAGGAGGAGAGAACTTCCAAAGGAACTGTTATTTTACCAATCAAAGTTGGACCTATAGTAAAAGATGTGGCTTGCCAAGTCCTCGACATGGAGTTAGTGTATAACATTCTTCTTGGGAGAGCTTGGATACATGCTCTGAAAGCAGTGCCATCAACATACCACCAGTGTATCAGATTCCCCTATGAAGGCCAAGAGATCACCATCCAAAGTGATCCCAACCCGTTTTAATATTGCAACTCCATTCACTCTAAACCTGAAATTGTGATTCCTCATAACCATGCTTCTACTTCATTTTCATCTCGTGTCAACCTAGCTTCACTTGCTTCCACATCAAAAGCTTCCCAACCTGACCTCAGACTCAAAGATAAGGGCTTGGGTGAGTACACAATCTCCCAATCCCTCTGTTTGGCACAACTCCCCCTATCTCCTAGATCATATGGAAGACCTACCTTGAGAAAATCCAAAGCATTCAAAACTACCAAAGGTCCATTTATCAAATGGGGAAGCCTCAAAGATGAGAGCAATATAAAGGATATCCTGCAATGGTTATATAAGGATGAAGGCAATTCATCAACACAACAAGACCATCACACCACTATACAAACTGAACAATATGGTCAAGGATTCCAAATGCTACAAAGAATGGGTTATGAAGGACATGGCCCTCTTGGTTTGAGAAAGGAAGGTATCATTGAACCCATCCAACCCCATACCTTGATAGACTGAGACACTACAGGGCTAGGTTATACTGGTACAACAAGAACCAACAGAGCAAATAAGCATAAAGGCAAACAACCAGAAACATCTGCTACTAATCTAGTTGATAAAATTTAGCAACTGCAAATAGGGAGTGAGACTGACTCCAATGAATATGAATGGGATAGCCTCTCTGAGCTATCTTGTGATGAGAAAGATATCGATGTTGTCCATGAGTATGGCCCAACCCATGCAAATGAGGGACAAGGTCCAAGGGCTAGACCGCTAGAGTCGGACCCACATAATACCGATAGTGAAAGTCATGAGGAAAGAATGATACCCCCCTTGATGGATCAGCTAATGGAGAGTACCATCGTAGGCATTATCCATGCTTATAATGACCACCATAAAACCTCTATCTTGACCATCAATACCATCTAACTAGATCAACCCAATGACCCCTTACCATTATTGCACCCCGAACTCATAGATTGAGACTTGCAAGACACTACCCTTGAACTTGATACCTTTCAAAATGATGAAGCCATCATAGACTATCTTGAGCTTAGAGATCACATACCTGCAAGGGACCATAGAGCTAGCTATTGCATAGAACTCAATGACAAGGCCTATTTTGGAGAGAATGCCAAGCCTTTCAGTCTCAAAAATATCAAAATGAAAGAAAGATCTAATGGTGAAAACCACTCTGCAACAGTGTTAGATCATGAAAAAAGTAAAAATATAGACGTATCTAACGATGAAAATCTCTCTGAGGCATTGAAGGATGGAAGGCTTGACCCTCTACCCAATCTCACACATCAGGAGAGATCTTTAATCTTGATAGAACCAGCAGAGCTCATCAATGTCAGCACAGGTGATACTCCCAGAATGATCCACATGGCACAGTCTTTAACAGCACAAGAAAAGCCAGCATTCACCAAATTCTTCAAAAGAAAACAAATCAACTTTGCTTGGACATATGCAAACATGCCAGGGTTAGATCCAAATCTCATAATGCATCACTTATCCTTAGCTCCAGGAGCTAAGCCAGTAAACCAAAAACTCAGGAAGATGCACCCACATGTGGCCCTCATGGTGAAAGAAGAGCTAAAGAAACTGTTGGATGTCAAATTCATCAGACCAATAGACTATCCTGAGCGGATTTCAAACATAGTAACAGTCACCAAACCAGATGGCAAAGTCTGAATATGTAATGACTTTAGCGACCTGAACAAATCTTGTCTGAAAGATGATTTCCCCCTGCCAAACATTGACATTATTGTAGATCTCACGGCAGGACACACCATGCTATCACTAATGGATGGTTTCAATGGATACAACAAGATCAAAATTGCACCTAAAGACCAACATAAGACTGCATTCACATGTCCATGGGGCACCTATTGTTGGTGTGTCATGCCATTTGGTTTGAAAAATGCCAGTGCAACATATCAAAGAGCTATGACCACAATCTTCCATGACATGATGCACACTATAATGGAAGATTATGTTGATGACATCTTGGCAAAATCACTCACAAGAGAAGGACACCTGGTAGTACTGGACAAAATCTTCACAAGACTGGAATAGTTTAATGTGTGCCTCAATCCGAAGAAGTGCATTTTTGGAGTTACATCAGGCAAGCTACTTGGGTACAGAGTGTCTTCTAATGGAATCGAAGTCGACCCAGCTAAAGTAAAGGCCATCATGGAAATGTCGCCTCCTAAGAATCTCACTCAACTAAGGTCTCTAAAAGGAAAACTACAATCTATCAGAAGATTCATTTCTCAATTGGCAGACAAGTGTCACCCATTTTCCCACCTCCTACATAAGAATGTCCCTTTCAAATGGAATGATGCATGTGAACAGGCATTTCAGCAGTTAAAAGAGTATCTCATGAAGCCACCTATATTAATGCCACTGATTCAAGGTAAGCCTCTGTTACTATACATATTAGCCACACCAATAGCTCTGGGAGCTCTCCTCACACAACAAAATTATGAAGGGAAAGAACAAGTGATCTACTATATCAGCCGAACACTTGTTGGGTATGAAATACAATAAACACCAATTGAAAGAGCATGCCTCATTGTGGTCTTTTCCTCACAAAAGTGGAGACATTAGATGTTGTTACATTCAGTCAAACTAGTAGCAAAGATTGATCCACTCAAGTATTTACTCAACAAAGTGGCCCTTAAAGGTAGATTGTCCAAATGGGTCATGCTTCTCAGCGAATTTGACATAGACAGGAGGGCAATAAAAGGCCAAGTATTGCAAACCAACTAGCAGATGCACCTCTAATAGATAACAACCCTTTGAGGTTTGAATTTCTAAATGAATCTATCTTTCACATAACTACAACAACCTAAAAAATGGACTTTGATGGCTCATACACTCAACATGGATTGGGAGCAGGTATCTTGTTGATCACCCCTAGTGGCGACACCATTCCTAAATCCTACAGATTACTCTTTCCATGCACTAACAACATGGGAGAATATGAAGCCCTAGTCATTGGCATCAAGCTAGTAGTTGAATGGAATATCAAAGAACTTCAAGTGTATGGTGACTCACAGCTGGTCATAAATCAAGTAAATGACAACTACCAGACAAAAGATGAGAAATTAATCCCTTACAAATGGATGCTAGATGACTTCAAAGAATACTTTGTCCAGATCTCTTTTGAGCAGATACCAAGGATTGAGAACAAAGATGCAGATGCCATGGCCATGATTGCATCTCTCCTCGATATTCCAAATAATCAATCACGTTATGAGTTCTTGGTAGAGCCAACATCTCATCCAGCATATGACACCCTCGAATTCCATATCATTTGCCACATTGTCAGAACTGATTCTCCCCTCTATGGAAAAATATTTGCCTTTCTTAAAGAGAATACCCTTCCACTAGATCTCTCTAGCAACCAAAAACAAACCTTCATTCATTAGGCATCTCGGTATGCCATTCTTACCAATATCCTATATCACAGAGGTCTCGATGGTACTCTCCTTAGGTGTCTCGATAGTGAGGAACATCAAACTGCCCTAAATGAAGTGCATGATGGTATATGTGGGACCCACTCTAGTAGCCCTACCCTAGCCAAGAAACTCATACGCATGGGATACTACTGGCCAACCATGGAACAAGATTCCTACCATTTTGTAAAGTGCAAGAAGTGCCAAATCCATGGGAACCTGGTACATGCACCAGCATAGGAGCTACACCCATTAACAACTCCCTGGCCCTTCTGTCAGTGGGGACTCGACTTAGTGGGCAAGATACACCCTCCTTCATCCTATAGCCATAAATTCATAATCACCGCCACCAAGTACTTTATGAAGTGGATTGAAGCCATGCCCTTAGCCAATATCACAAGCAAGCAGATTGCCTCCTTTATCTCGAACTATCTCATTTGTCACTATGGTATCCCTTCATCCATTATCACGGATAATGGATGACCATTCAAAAATTAGGATGTTAGGGAACTATGTGACAAATTCCATATCCAGCACCACTTTTCTACCCCATATTACCCCCAAGGCAATGGCCAGGCAGAGGCATCAAATAAAACTATCTTGAAAATCCTAAAAAAGACTGTCGATGATGCTGGCCGTGATTGGCATATCCAATTAAATCTAGCACTGTGAGCCTATCATACAAGTATCCGCACAGCCATAGGTGCCACACCATACTCCCTGGTCTACAAATTTGAAGCCATCTTACCCATTGAAGTCGAGATCCCATCCTTGCGAGTTTCGTTAAAAGGCCTCATATTTGATGAAGAGTACAGAGTGTCTAGACTTCAAGAGTTAGAGCTACTTGAAGAGAGAAGGCAACAGGCCTTTAACCATCTCAAATCTTATCAGTAATGAATGTCTAGAAGTTACAACCACAAGGTAAATCCCCAAGTATTCCAAGTTGGTGATCTAGTCCTCAGAGAAAATCCCAAAAATCAGCAAGATTGAGAGAAAAAAGGCAAGTTCGAACCCAACTGGTTTGGTCCCTATGGATCAGGGGCTTATCAATTGGCTACATTTGAAGGTGAATTGTTTGATGACCCCATCAACAACATGCATCTTCATAAGTTCTACACCTAAACCCCAATGCAAAGGAGTCAAAAATAACAAAAAAAAAGTGGAAAAGTAACAAACAAATCATTCTCTGGTGAAAACCTGGCAAACAGGTGCCTAGGATAGATACAATGATGAAAACCTAGCAAACTGGTGTCATGCATATTTTTATCTATTTGTGCAAATAAAAGCAAGTGGTGAAAACCTGGTAAACAGGTGCTATCTACGACAAACCACTTCCTCCATCTGTTGTGACCTCATTTCTCTTGTGTCCATCATATCATTCATCCTGAACCAGTCCTTTGAACCATTGTTGAACTACATTGCCTCTACATTGTCACATAGGTAAGGCCATTCTAAATGTGCCCCTGAGGCTCCGCTCCACTCCGCTTCTTTCCTCTCCATTCCTTCAAGTTTCATCTATCCTGCTATCCATACCGACTCTACATCTTTACCATCACCTAGGTCCTAGGTCCATCAAATTCACCTTGAACTATGTTGCCTCTGTGTCGTCACGTAGGCAAGGCCATTTAGCAATGAGCCCCCGAGGCACTAGGTCAGTCCCTTAGGGTCCGTCTCTTCATATCTATTTGTTGGGTCATCCATAATAAGTCGATCCTTAGTTTTCAATAGGGGCAACTCCTCACCCTGGTTGCAGATTTGGATTCTTGAATGCCACATGTTCTAAGAGGATACCAATAAATGGTTATGATACCTTTCACTAGACAAGCGTATGCAGCAAAGCAAGCTTCCCAAAACAACAAAAATATTGGCACATAACGTCAACCTATCCAAAGCAAAGCAAAACACCATACCAAAACACTCAAAATGACTCTATATCAATTATGGAAAGAAGACACATCTAATGCAAGAATGATTTGTGTTTTTATATCGGTTAACTTACAAGATCTAGATTTTTCATTATTATGTCTTTCTATGCTACTCGAGGATGCCAAAAGCTAGAGATGCTATGATGGGGGCATAATCATTTTCTTTGTTTGTTGTTTGTGGATCAAACTTTAGTAATGTGATGACTTTTGTCTAATGACATGATCAGTAAAAGATCATAAAGGACTTCAGAGGTCTAAACATGAAAAGGGGCAATCCTTGTCTGTTAAAATATAAGAAATACTCAGGTCATCTAGATACAATTTTGACTAGATGCTTGTATTAACTTGCTATATCAAAATCCATGTAAGTAATACTCAGGTCATCTTGGTTTAATTATACCTAGATGCTTGTATTTTCTTACAACATAATAAACACCCGATGATGAAATAAGCACTTCAAAATACTTGCAATATCAAGATGGCAAATATCCATATCCATAACATATACAGAAAGCATTCCTTATCCATATCCATAATGTATCCAATTACATTGCATATCTGTATCCATATCCATATCCCATGCAATAAAATTCTATGTAGAGAATCAATGTTTACAAATAAAATCTTGTGATTTCTTCTATCGAGTCATTCTTCTATCAATCAAATTTCTATCTATCTTCATGTCTCTCGTCAATAGTTCTAGCTGTCAATCCGAGCAGTGATCAAAATGTAAGTCTATCCTTAAATCCATACCAATCAAGTCAAGTCAATACTATCAAATGATCCAATTATAATCAGTGGTCTTGATCCTTGTCTGGTCATAAACCAACTCAATCGGTTATAATCAAACATTTGTCTTATACATGATGTAGCATTGTCAAAATCAGACCAATGCATGCATCTTACATGACATGCTTCATTTCCTGAAACCAAACACTGTCCTTCGTGTTGCTCTAGGGATCTATTGTTCCCCTCCATGACAACACTATTGTATATCATTATCAGTATATCATTGGTTTACTGCTTGACAGGGGCAATACCTTGTTTGTTCTTGTATCATTTGTGCATACTTGCTTACGTGCTTGTGTGTGTTATCATTTTATCTTGCATCGTGTATCATTCGGCTCTTTCTTCAAACCATTTTTTTCATCCTTGCCTATCTTCCACCTTCTTCTTTGTGAGATTGTTTGTCTCACGCCTTCTTCCTTCTTCTTGTCCAATCTCCCGAGGGGGCATCCTATCATCCTTAAACTTGTACCAGGGACAAATTGGGGCATGTATCATTTTCAGACAATCTTATTCTTTGAAACAACGTGATAAAACACATTGCATCAAAGAGGGGCAAAATGTATACAACTAAAAATGACACGACTCTGTCTAAATAAATATTTTTAATATTTATTTAAGTCTACCTTCCTCTATCAATAAATAAATAATTAAATTTATTTATTCAATTCATATTCCTCTAAGTTAATTAAATATCAAAATATTTAATTATCTCTTCTAAAGTCAAAATTAAATAAAATCCTTTATTTAATTAAATTCTTCCAAACAATTAAATAATTCTAAATTATTTAATTAAGTCAAGTCTATTCCTCCAAATTTAAATAAATCAATTAAATTTATTTAAATCCTCTCAATCTTTAAAAATAAAATATAATTAAATGTTTTATTTATTCTTCCAAATCATGCACAAACAATTAAATAAATTTATTTATTTAATTTGCTTTCTTATCTTCTAAATTAAATAAATTTATTTATTTAATTTGCTTTCTTATCTTCTAATTCCTCAATTAAATAAATTTATTTATTTAATTCTCTTTCTTATCTTCCAAAATCTTCTAAAAATAAATCTTCCTTGTCATGCAAAAGCAAAAATTGAGTTTTTGATTTAAAACAATCTTGTTTTTATCAATAACTCTTAAATTAGAATAAAACATTCTAAGTTGTGAAAAGCAAATTTTATCTTTGTCATGAAAGCAGTTAATTCAAAGAGAATAGCTTTTTCTATGACACATGTCCTTCTTCTATTCACGCATGTTCCCTCAAACATCCTCTACCATTGATCTTCTCTCACAAGTCTATAAATACCCTTCTATTCTTCCATTCTCATATCACGAAGCTTTCAAGTAAGATTACTCTGTCGAATCCATAGCGCATCATTGGCACCCCCACTCTTAAGTCATTTACTATTCATCCTGTATTGTGTTGAAGCTCATCTTCAACACAACAAGTATCCGAGCCATTTATCCTTTGTCATCTTGAGGAATCAAAGCAAGGAAGTAAGCTTCCTGAGGGCTGCATTCATCACCAAAGATCAAACAGGAATAGGCAAACAATGGAAGCCACTAGGTAACAAAAGCATTGTAAGTTGTTTATTTGTTTTATTCTTTGTTACTTGCATATTCTATTGAAGTTATTGGGTTTTATATTCATTTAAATTATTATCCCATTTTACCCATAACAAGTCCAAGTCAAGATCCATTATACCCTCATGTTGGTGATTGTCAAGAGCTTATCAAGCCTCCCCAAGAGCCTTCCACTTCCATTCAAGAAAGTCAAGATCTATGTCAAGAGTCTAATCCTAAGCATGTGGAAACATCAAGCCCTTGTTCTAGTCAAGATCAAATCACTTTCATTCAACCCATCCATAACATATATCTTTTCCATGATCAAGATATTATCTTTGATGAAGAACCTATCCATGAGCAACATGATCCTATCCATAACCCCACAACTACCCATGAGCAAGATACCCAAGACCTACATACTCAATCTACCCCTCTTCATGGTTATCTTAGCAATAAGAGTGTGTATGGAAGTCTTGATCAAATTAAGCATTCACCCTGTTTCATGGCCTTCCTTCAAAGCAAAGAAACTTCCCCTCCAACTAGCCCCATCCATGATCCACAAACATCCACTTCCTTTGATGAGACACTTGCCTCCCAAGTAAACTTAGATGATCAAACCAATAGTTCGGATCTTAATGAACATAATTATAATCAAGCTCCTAATGATCCTTTGTCATCCACTATCGACCATGTTGGAAAGCCATCATATCCCTTGGTCTTACCACCTTCATTTATGAGTGTTCCTCCTTAGGAAAGCAACAACCATTATCCATAACCTCACCCTCTCCATCAAATAATGAGCTCAAGTCTAGTGTCCAAAACACCCCTAGTCCCATTGTGCATAGCATACTCCAAAAAATGAACTATCAAGGTAAAGGCTTAGGCCTTCATGAAAAAGGTATTTTGGAGCCAATCCATGTCAAAGTCCCTCCACACCCGTATGGCCTTGGATATATAACCCAAGTAAACAATCTCAAGATGTTAGTACTTCCTCCATTCCTCCTAAATCCACCACTTTCCATCATAAATCCTATCATACTCCTAAAACATATGTTTCCATTCCACCTCTATTATCCTACAAATCTCAAAATCATGTGACCATACACCTTCCACCATCCACTTTACCTCCACTACTTCCAACTCCTAATATCCCACCATCCACTTTACCTCCACTACTTCCAACTCCTAATATCCCACCATCCACTTTACCACCATTTCTCCCAACACCTAATATCCCTATCATCCAACTCCCTCATCCATCCATCCATAAATACCCTAAAATTCCTAATCATGATCAATCAATGCACACATTGTCTAAACAAGAAGATTCCACCATGTTCATGGGATTCAAAAGTTAAAATTTGGATGCCTCCTTCCATAAAGATAAAAATTATAAAGATCCTCATGCCTTAAGACATCAATGTAAAGAGTCCAAGAAAAATCCATTTAAAAAGCTACCTAAGCCCATACCTTCAAAAACAAAGTCCAAAACTAAAATGGTTTGGGTACCTAAGCAATAAGAAGAAAGCAAGTCAAATGAAGCATCCACATCTCAAAAATAGCCAAATTCCTCTTCCACCCAAAAATCCCACTGCATTCAAAAATTTCAAATTTCTTCATCCCACAAGCAAAACAAAATTCATAAAAATCCTAAGTCTATGTGGGTACCTAAATTCCTACATCACCCATCACCTAAGCAAACATCTCCATTGCTTCCTACACCTCCTTCAAATCAAAAGCTTCAATTTTTATCATGGTGTGTGCAACCTTTGGTCTTGGTTCCCTTCCATTCCACAACATTCCCACATACCTCCATCTCCCCATCTTTCATCCATTATCCTACAAATTTCACCCATCACCTTCCTATGGTCCATGCTTTTGCAAAGCCTTTAATCCATACTTTTGCATAAGTCCTACATAATCCACACCAAAATCCACTATCTTTCCTACATAATCCATATCATAATCCACTATCCTTCCCTATATAATCCACATCATAATCCATTATCCTTCCATCCATAATCCACTATCTACCTTATCCATATCCCTCTCATGCAATCCCCTACCAACATCTATGAGCATAATGACATTCGACATGGTCCATATGCGATGACATCCATCTCTAATGGGACTATCACCTTTCATGGAACTAGATGCTTGAGTCCCTCTTGTCCATATTCCCCTTCTCCCATCCAAAAATCAAAAAAGAAAAAAAAAGGAACAAAATCAAAATAGTAAAGAGAAATGCATTCTCCAATGGTGAAAACCACCCTTGGTGGCGCCTTGAATAAATACCATGATGAAAACCTAGCAAACAGGCATCATGTGTAGGTTGATTTTCTATGTCACTTACACTTGGGGGCACGTTGTCTCATCCATACCACACTATCATTTTCATCCTACCATTTCCCATCCTATCTTACCATCCTTATCCATTATACCCACATACCTATCCTATTGAGTTCATCCTCCTTTCCTCCTTTTGATCTTGATAACGATATGGGGGCAAAATGTTGACAAATGTTTTGGAAATCTCTTGGTATAACTCATCCTTTCAAACCAATCCTATCATTACCCATTTTCCATCCTTTCCAACTAATCCTATTATCATCCTATTGTCATAAGCTTTGTCATGTCAAATCCTAAGTATTACACTAAGAATGGGGCATGTTATTCCTATGTGACATAGACTTTGAAGATCACATCCTAGCTCCTTTATGATCCACCCATCCATCTCATCCACTATTGCTTATCCTTTTATCCATCCCTTTATCATGAGTTTTACATCCCATCCTATTGCCCATCCTTTTATCCATTCATCCAATCCCACCTACCTCCTTGCACCTAGAATTGGTTTTCCCTTGTCATTGATATCTAGCACAAAGGATACCCAAATTGTAATCCAATGCCATCTCAAAACATTTCAAAAAATACAAAAAATTAAAACATATCAAAAATCCAAAAAAAATCAAATATTCCCAAAAATAGAAAAATATCAAATAAATTCCAAAACACAAAAAAAATCAAAACATTTCAAAAATACAAAAAAAAATCAAAACATTTCCAAAACACAAAAAATTAAATATCCAACAAAAAACCAAAGCAATAAAATCAATCCAATCAATTCAAATCAAATCAAATCATCATTATTCAATCCCTCAAATCAATCAATTCATCAAATCATTCCTTCAAATCAAATCAATTCTCCAAATCATTTTTCAAATCAAATCAAACCAATCCAATTCCTCAATCCATCAAATCCCTCACTTCATCAAATCAATCAATTCAATTCTTCAAATTAGTTCTTCTAATCAATTCTCAAATCATCATTCAAATAAATTCATCAACTCTCTAAAGCATTCCAATCAAATCAATTCTTCTTCAAATCAAAATCAAACCAATCAAATCCATCAATTCATCACATCATTCAAATAAAATCAATCCAACAATAAACTCAAATGCAAGTCAATCATTAATCCATACCAATCAAGTCAATTAATCTTGTCAAATTATCCAAATGCATCAATGGTCTTGATCCTAGCCTTGTTGTAAACCAAATCAATTAATCAAATCCTGGTGTTGATTTGCATGGCCAACAACACTAGTGTCAATCAATCATATCAATTGTCTTATACAGGTTATCGCACTCTCAAAACTAGACTAGACGTCTTATATGAGGTATCTCATTTCTAAAACCAGACATCATTATCAATCAATCAATCATTTTAATCATTGGTTTACAGCTTGACAGGGGCAATGCCTTGTTTTTTTTGAATCATTTGTGCATGCTTGCTTGCTTTCTTATGTGTTATCTTTTCATCTTGCATTTGTATCACATCTATATCATTCTAGCTAATATTCATATCTTGTGTATGTTGGAATAGCTTTTTGCACTATCCTTTGCATCTAAGGTCATATCATACATTTTTTTACATTAGGACTTTCATGCTCTAAGTTTCCTTCCTCATACGTCTAAACAAGGTTGTATTACGCTAGGTGCACAAGACACATCATCACCCTAGTCTTTATACCTTAATGGTGCATAACGTCTAGTGCTATATCAAACTTCATGGTTGGTCATTTCATTGCAGCATAACATATCAATCATTTCTTCTATCTATTTCCTTATCTTTCTTCCTTGACCAATCCCTTTCATTTCGAGAGCCTACCCATGTTTGTCCAACCTGCCTATCCTCTTGAGGGGGCATCATCATCCCATTTCATCATCATATCCTTACATCATCATCCTTTTCCTCTATCCATACCTTATCTTCTTTGAAATGATGTTACTTCTCTTAGTTGCAACATCATCCCAAAGAGGGGCAAAATGTACACTTAAAATTGTCCATGTCTTACAACATCACCTTGTCGATACATTATCTAAGACATCTTATGGAATTTTGTCCTAGGTCACTTACATAATCCCATTCTAATCCAATTTATCCCACTAGCCAATTAATTAAATAAATCCTATTTATTTAATTAATTTACCACCTTTCCTCTTATTTAAATAAATAAAACATTTATTCAGATTAGCCCTCTCCCATTTTCCAACTAATTTAAATAAAATATTTAAATTAGTCCTCACCTTTCACCACAATCCAACACATGTCCCATACTACATTTTTCATTTAATCCCTTCACATGTCCAACTAATTTAAATAATTCTATGATTTAAATTAGCCCAGCCCTATTCCTATCTGCACACTTGTCATATGACTACAACTCCTTATGGAGTGGGAAACCCTGTTCAATCTCAACCATCTACATTGGTCAAGCCAACTTTCAATCCTAGCCATCAATTCAAATCACTCATTTCCTATAAATCAACCCTCTCCCGAGCCATTTGGGGAATCCATTTTCAAGTAGCCTCATGCCGTCGAAATGATTCTTGATCTTCATTCTCATTCATCTTCAATTCTCATTCATCTTCAATCTATTGTTATGCTGTTGAAATGAGCAATCAACATTCTTCCAACAACAATAATCTTTGATATTTTGCATTTCTATGTGAAATAGAGAAGGGAAATGGAGGAGAGCCAAGCTTATCATAGAGATTATATTTAATTTGCTTTATTGCTTTGATTTCTATGTCTATTTTGTACTCCATTGTTTAGTTAGTGTTTTATGATTGATCTTAATGATTCAAGCCCTGATTTCCCCTAGCTTACACATTTAATAAGCATGGTTGTAGAATGGTGAGAGGAAGCTTGGTGGTAGAGAGAGGAACAAAGATGGGAACATTGTTTTAGGCTTGATGCCACTATAGTTTGTAATTCCACTTATGTAACTAAAACTACTGAAAATATATGTATGTTGTCGCACCGTAGATTGGGCCACACAAGTGAAAATGTTTTGAAAACATTTATGAATAAAAATTTGTTGGACGGTTTTCCCTATTCTGATGAGCACTTTGATTTATGTGAGCATTGTGTGTTTGGAAAATAGAACAGAACATCTTTTTCTTCAGGAAGAAATAGAGCAAAAGAGAAGTTAGAAATTATTCATTCAGATGTTTTTGGCCATGTGGATAATGATTCTATTAGAAAATCTTGTTATTTTGTTACCTTCATTGATGATGTATTTAGATTCACATGGACTTATTTTATGAAGCACAAATCTGAAGTTTTCACTAAGTTTAAGAAGTTTAGAGTCTTAGTAAAGAACCAATCAGGACTTAAGATAAAAATATTAAGATCTAAGAATGGAGGGGAATTCTCTAAGGAATTTGATGAGTTCTGTAAGCATGCAGGTATCATAAGTAAAAGACACCTCCATATACACTACAACAAAATGGTGTTGCAGAAAGGATGAACTGAACAATAATGGAAAGAGTCAGAAGTATGTTAAGTGATGCACAGTTGGATAAATGCTTTTGGACAGAAGCTGTGAGTACCACTTGTTACTTGTTAAATAGATATCCTTATAAGGCTCTTGATTTGACACTGTTGCAAGTATGAGGATAACCGGTGTTGTCATTAATGTCAACATACTCATGTTGCATTAGTGAGAAGGATTAGATAAGCTGTGTGCTGAGGGTATTGAGAGAATTAGTCTCAATCAGGAACAGTGAAGAACAGTGATGACAAGAAGGAAAAAGACCTTAATAGGTTGAGGATCAGAGGATGTAGTTTAAAGGGTTTGTAGGTATAAGTCTTGAGATGCTCCAGTCAAGATTTCAGAGGTCCACATGAAGATTTGAAGAAGTTATGATCGCTTAAGTAGAACCAGTTCTGATAGATGTCTAGTGGTGACAGAGTGTCATAGATTGGTCTGGTGAGCTCCAGAATTGCATTATCTCATTCTGTGGATTGGAGAGAGTGTTGAAGAAGTCCATGTGAAGTAACAACTAGATTTGTTCATGGTTTGGAGATCCGAAAGCACCTTTTTCATTATAACAATGATGACAGACTGTGTTCTTGAAGTTCTGGATGAAGAAGAGAAGAATTCCAGTAAGCTAATAAAGTGCGGATGTTCTTGATGACTCAGGAAAGGTTTTGGTGATCTTTGGATCATGTACAATTCTTATTGGTGGTCTGTATTGAAGTTAGAGTTTGCATTTGAAGAATAACCACGAATATTGGTGTTCTTGAGATTGGCTGACTGGATATATTACACATCTTGCGAATGTTCTTATAGGTGTTTGCTGACTTAGATGAGTATTCCTAAGTCGATGCCTTGTATAAATAAGGGATTGTGAATTCATTTTGAAGTGTGTCATGTCGATGAGTGTGGCATAGCGAGGAAGAAGAGCGAAAGGCAAAGCAGGAGTTTTTGGGCTTAAATGGAATTGATCCAGGCATGGTAAAGATGTCAATCTCCAGTTCAAGTTTGTGATACTTGTTACTTTGTAGATAGTGTGTCTCTTGTAGGCAGTGTGCCTCTTGTGAGCAGTGTGCTCGGGTAGTGAGCCCTAATTGGCATGTGCCATCTATTTTTCTTATTCTTCTAACAGAGGGTTAATCACCCCGTGGTTTTTCCCTTGACTGAGTTTTCCACGTCAAAATCTTGGTGTCTCATGTGTTGATGTGTATCTGCTTTGGTGTTTATGCTTTATGCTTTCATGAGTGATTAATTGATATGCTATTAAATAACAAAGAGGATTTAAGTGTTTAAATTAGAAGCAAGTTTTGGACAACTGATTCACCCCCCCTCTCAGTTGTCTGTCATGAATCCAACAGACACCTTATGAAGTGTGGATAGGTAAGAAACCTTCTATTTCACATTTAAGGGTTTTTGGCTGTGAGGCCTTTGTTCACATGCCTAAATAAAAGCAATCTAAGTTGGATTGAAAAACACAAAAATGCATCTTCATTGGATATGGTGAGAATGTAAAAGGTTATAAGCTTTGGGATCCTCTAACCAAAAAAGTTATCTTTTCTAGAGATTTGATTTTCAGGGAACTTAGAGCTATTTCTGATCTTGTATAGGTAGAAGAAAAATAAAGGAAGAAGATAGTGCATTTTGATTTACAAAAATAAAATACACATCAATAAGAATAAAATGATGGATTAGGGGATGGAGAAGATGAAGAAGATTCAAGTGAAAGTTTAGATGAGGAAGACTTTGTTGTTACAAAAGAAGTTTAGCATACAGAACATGAGGATGAATCTCTTACTCCACCTTTGAGAAGATCCACAAGACAATGAAATCCAATTGATAGGTGTATCCCACCATATTTTTGTAGTATACTTGCTTTATTGAGTACTGACAATGAACTTAGATCCTACAGACAAGCTATTGGTGTAGATGATAGTGTGTCTTGGCAGCAAGCCATGTAGGAGGAGATGATGGCTATAGGCTCATGTGACACTTGGGATCTTATACATTTTCCCAAAGGAAGAAAGGCCATAGGATGTAAGTGGGTCTTCAAAAAGAAGTTTGGAGTAGACAGTTCATTATAGAAGTACATGGTTAGATTGGTAGCCAAGGGCTACTCCCAGAGAGAGCGAGTCAATTTCAGTGAAATTTTATTTCCTATTGCTAAATTATCTTCTATTAGATTTATTTTATCCATTAATCTAGCTTATGATTTTGAAATTGAGGAAATGGATGTTAAGACTGCATTTTTGTATGGAGATCTAGAAGAAGAAATTTATATGCAACAACCTACATGTTTTGACGTAAAAGGGAAAGAACACTGGGTATGTAAGTTAAAAAGATCTCTTTATGGTTTAATATAGTCCCCTAGAATGTGGTACTAGAAGTTTGATTCATTTTTTTTGAAATAGGATTTTGTTAGAAGTGAAGAGAATACCGTGTCTACATCGATGTATTGATAATGATATTCTAATTATTGCCTTGTATGTGGATGATATGTTTTTTTTAGTAACATCAAGGGTATGATCAATGAGTTGAAAGCTCAACTTTCAGGTGCATTTGACATGAAGGATCTAGGGGAAGCTAGGTATATTATGGGAATGGAGATCAAAAGGGATCAAGGTAACAAAAACTTTGGTTATCACAAAGTAAGTATGTGAATACTATTTTGCACAGATTTAGCATGCATGATTGCAATTCAGTTAGAATTACTTCATTAGTTGGTACTAAGATTTCATTATATATGTGTCCTAAGAATGAAGATGATTTAGAGGATATGTTTGATGTGCCATATGCTAGTGTTGTAGGAAGTTTGATGTATGCAATGGTTTGCACTAGACCAAATATTGCCCAAGCAGAGGGTGTTTTGAGTAGGTTTATGTCTAACCCTAGTAGACAACATTAGAATTATGTAAAGATGGTGTTAAGATATTTTCATGGTACTTCTTCTTATTGTTTGGTTTATTCTAGCACTAACAGTGTGGATAAAACATTGGACATACAAGGTTTTGTTGATTTAGATTGGGTAGGTGACTTGGATAGTCGAAGGTCAACTAGTGGCTATGTGTTTACTTTGTTTGGAGGAGCTGTGAGTTGGATAAGTAAAAGGAAGCCCACAATTGCTTTATCAACCATCGAAGCAAAGTATATGGCTACTACTTATGTCTTTAAGGAGGTAGTTTGATTGTAGGATTATTCAAATTGGTTGTGTTGATGTTTAAAATTGCGCAGGTTCCAACACCAACATGGGAAGTTTCAAGAATGTGAGACTTGCTACTTGAAACAACCTCTAGATTTTAAACAAGCTGGCTCTTCCTATTTTGATGGGGAGATTGAGTAAAAGGGAAAGAGAAACAGGATTACAGATACAATGAAATAAGTAAATCTAAACTATGGCAATGTGCCTGAGTGAAATGGATTCCTTCAATTAGCACAGTGAACTAATCCTTAAGATACAACTATATTAAAGAGCAGATATTGCATGATTGATATAAATAGATGTAAATGAATGTGGTCAAAGGCTATAATCAAGCAAATTTGTAAAGACATAGATAATATCAGCAAAGGCACAAAACAAAGTTCTTTTCCTTAATATTCCAATATCATAAGAGGCACAATAACATGCACATATATAATAACCTTCTTATTAGAAATAACAAAATTAAGGCAAATGATACAATCTGGTCACAACAAATTTTCTAAATTCTCTATTAGATTCTTAATGAAAACTTATCAAAAAATTTAATCTCCATCAATTACAATTGCAACATATTTACAACCACAGACTTGACCAAAATCTCTTGCAACAACCCAAATCTTAATAGAAAAACTGAACTGGAGCTAACTAAGAGTCTTCAACCATTGAGATTTCCTGAATCTGTAACTATAATATCCCATGCGCTCATTGGTTGTGGCATCAATATATGTGGCACTCTAACTGTATCACCATTAAGACACATGGTGACACTCGCATGCTTATGAAACTTCATAAATGTGACATGCGGCAACCTCTGCATACTCCTTACCTTCAAAAGAAATACACAGGAAAATGCCACTTGTCGCCCTCTGCAAAGCGCTTAAAACTATATCTTTATGCAAGCACAGCTTACCTCTATGACATCTGTCACCACCTGAACACTTGAAGACTGAAATAATAATATATGGGACCCACTGCATGTCACTTACTATCCACATAGAGGAGTAAACTGAGACAAATGGCACCATCTACATGAAATAAAACTGAACACGTGGTGCCTTCCATCAAAACATGTAGCTTATGAAAAGACCCTGAAGGATCTCTCAGAGACCGACACTTGTCACACTCTGGTGCAACTAGAAAACAAAATGCCTTTGTCTTGAGAGCATTGAAATTAAAAGAGACCCTTCCTCCATTGTCGCCACATGGTGCTCTCCGCAACAAGTATGAAACTGTCTTTAAAACTGTGGCCCACCATACATATACCAATACTAACAAGCTGCAAATAAAAGAAGACACACGCGGTGACCTCCAACGGAAACTCAAAAGACACGTGGCAACTTCTGCAAGCATGTAGCAACAAAAGAAACCTTTTAGAAACTGTCTCAGGTGTAGACACATGGCGTAGCCTACATCCACTATGAAATTTAAACAAAGAAACTGCCACCACTACATGGCACGCTCTGCATAAAGCTTAATACGATTCCCCTTCTACTTTGGCTTAAACACTTGGCACGATTCGCATAGAAAAACATACACAGTCACAAATATTAGCTGCTATAACATTATTGCAACACTGCTGAAATAAAATATAGAGTTTACTCTATAGTTCTTGGTGACTACCAGGACTTTTGAGCCTACTTAGAAAGAACCCCAAAAAGAAACAAAAATGATATTGCCATAGATATGAAAACTTTAATTACAGATTTTGTAATACAGTCTGATATACAGACCATTCTAAATCTGATAGCCCTTGCCTACTTTGCAAATCCTAAAAAGAAAAATCAAGATTGATTATATCTTTATGCAAAAATGATTGCAAAATCTATACCATAGCTTTCAATTGAAACTCCAGCTGAGCCATAGGTACCAATACAGCTTCAACCTCTGCCACAGTAGATGAATCACTCAGACCTTGGAAAATTGTCTGATCATTCTATTTCATTAAAAATAGAGCCTTTATTTCATCTAGCATCAATACTATGTTATTATCTGCGAAAGGTAAAGGGAGGCCTAGTTGCACTAGATCCTCAATATGCTTTTTCATCTTCCTGACTCCTTCCTTTAGAATATCAAGGATCTCTTTACAATTCATAGCTGCGGTATTGTAGCTTAGAACTTCATTTACCTTCTTGGCGGCAATCATCCTATCATTTATACCCACTATAGATAATGTTTCATCTGTTGTATCATATAGCTTCTACAATAGAAGTTGAGAATCAGAAACCCTTAATGAAACAATGGACAATGTGGCCTGCATAGAAGATTCCACCTTCTCACACAGTTGTTGGGAATTCAATAAGAAAGTGAGATATGGCTTGACTTGAATGATCTCTTTAGAGATTCTTTTCCATACTAAAACATATAACTCTTTAACCAGATTTAAGACCCCTGCATTCTGTGGTCTAATGGCCAACTCAATTGTCAGCTATTTTGTCTTATGTTGCTAAGCCATGAATTGAGCTTGGGCTACACTATTTGCATTTTGCTTTTTCAATAACATTTGTTGCAATTGTGTTGCTTCTGACAACTTATCCTGATATCTCTTCTCTACCAGTTGCCTTCTCTTGCCTCAAAACAGTAACAACAACTTTTTCTTGTGGCAGCTCAGTCTTCAAAGATGCAACTTGAGCTTGTATAGTTTGATGTATCTATAATGAAATAGTAGTCTGCAACTGTTTATTTAAGCTATCAATTTCATTTATTTTAGATTGTATCTCCCAGGTGAGGTTACTGCTATTAACCTTTTCCTGGGCCAAATCAGCCTCCACTTTTTGTAGCCTTTTGGACACTTTCAAATAGTCAGTAGCAACTACAGTAGTCGTCTCATTCATTAACTCTACCCGGTCCTGTGGCCTAAACAAAGACATCCATGGCCACTACATTCATTGCAAAATCCTGTGGTTGCATCTATTTATTTGGCTTAACCACATTTGGAGACAAATGTGTCACAGTCAAAGACTATTGAATGGGATCAAAGAGTGACTTCATATGAGCCACAATAGGGCTTTTGTTTTATTTTTTCTTTTCTTTTCCATCCTGGCCTCTCTAGACTTTCTTGTTGTATCTGATTGGGCTTGGAAAGTGGGAGGAGATGCAATATAACCTCCAACAAAAGGATGACCTTGAGGTAGGCCATAAGGAATAGCAAATATTTGTTGACTAGGGGAAATTTGAGGTGGGGCCCGCTTGGGCATAGATGGAGAAAACAATGGTAAGGTTATGGCCTGTGAAGACATGGCTGGTGCAATGACAGATGGAGTGAAAGTTTGTGATGGCACAACAAAAGTGGTAGGAGACATGGAAACTTAGGTATTCGGGGATGTCACTCCTAAATAAGAATAAATTGATATAGGTGAGAAGAGAGAAGAGGCACTTACCTGAGCTTCAAATGAAATGACTAGAGCTTGCTGTTGTTGGGGCATAGATGTTGTTTCTTCTTCCTCCTCAATAAAAATTAACCTTCTTATCTTTCGAGGCCTATCAAATGCTTCCTCAAGATCCTCTTCTTCTTCTACATCAATCAGAATTGGTTGTTGCACAGGTACCGTTCTGGAACCCCCAGATGCCGAAGCTACATGGGTCCCGAGAGACGATGATGATATAATCCCTTCTGTTTCTCAAGGGTGCTAAGAGACTGAGGCCATGGAGATCTAGGGTCAGTAGAAGATGCTTGTCCTATTTCTTGCATTCCAAGAGCCTCCTCTGTTTCTTTTTCTGCTTCTTCATCACCCTTCTAAATTCTACTTGTATTAGGACTTGAGACTGGAGATGGATGCCATTCATCCCAAATTGACTCCCATGTATCATCTGTTTCAAAATTTCCAAATGTATGGGTAATTTCAAAGATTTCTTGGTGATACTTCCAATAGACCTCAATCTTCTCTGCACTCCAGTCTTTGCTTTTCAAAGTTTTCTTCAGGCCCTGGGTCATCTTCAATTTAGGGTCATATTCTTTTCCTTTCACATAGAAAGTCTCCCAAGCTCTAGGACCCTCATAAGGCAAGTCACTTAATTCCACATAGAAGGTTGGGTCATCTTCTTTTAGGGACCTTCTGTCATCCCAGAATGGGTGTCCCTCATGAACTACTTTGGTAGAAACTTTATTGGCGATGATCTAGGAGGCCAAGAAATTGTTTGGGTCATATTTCCATTTGTCTTATATGATTAAGAAACCATAGGTAGCTAATTTTCTCAGTAAGAGGCTCTTAGTTCCCCTGACCTCTATTGTTATCTTTCCTCTTGTCCAGGGGACATCATACATCTTTTTCTTTCTCTTCTTGTGACCAAAATCATTATCAATCATAGACACTTGGCAAGCTACTTCTAGAAATGTGACTCTAGGGGTCAGGACTTTGGGCAACAAAATAGGCTCCCCACTAAAACCATGGACTCTGATTATGGTAGTGTGAGCCCCAAAGAAGCAATCACAAGGTATTAGGTAGTTGGTTAGAAAACCCCTGATGCTCTGTGTCATCTTGTGTTCTATAGGCTCAGGATTTAATTGTCTAAAAGGAGCGACAAAGAATTTAGAAAAATCATAGGGATGTGATGTACCAGACAACACGAGTCCATGCAGGCATAGGAATGGTTCTACTACCATCAGACTCAGGGTCATACATATTCAAAGACATAGATTGCTTGAAGAGACCAGGATTTTGATACAACATTAAATGAAATAGATATGTAGAATACCTGAACACACGCTTTGTCTTGAAATTGGTAAGTTGGTCAATCATGGCTACTGCAATTTGCTTCAAAAGTCTAGTCGGTACTCTTGGGACTTGTCAATGGTTTTCAATTAGAAAATAACTACCAATTTCTAGTCATAAACTGTAGAGTCTTCAGTATGGCTGAAGATAAAGGCCAACATAGCGAGGGCATCTTGGACATCAGAGTTGAATTGAGCATGGCCAGTAGGTAATGTAGGTAATTGTGTATTATCTTCACCTAGATGCATTTTAGCATTCATAAACTTCACCTTATTATTGACATTTGCCTAGGTGCCCTGTAATTTAGCAACATTAGGAAAAGTGGTTGTTCTATCATACTACAAAGCCAACATATCCCTAATTGCCTTAGGGATAATTTGAATCATGAATGGGCCTTGCTGAATAGAATGTGATGGTGGGTGAAACAATTCTGCACACAAATCAGTCAACTCGGGGCATGGGTGCACGTTAGGAACTAGAAACTATGCCAATTGAGAAGTCTAGATTCTCATCCTAAAAGTTTCCCATTGACCCTTTGCTGCATGGGAGAGGCATCTCTAGTGACCCCCCTCCCGGAGACTCTTATTATTCTTTTCCAAGAGTGTGTCAAATATATCATCAGTAAAATCCTTCACCTGAGTTGGGTCTACACTTACCCCTTTTTCAGGGACCCTTGTCCTTGGATAGTTTTTCCTCGGCTGTGTGGGAGCGAAAGCGTAGGATTTGCTATTCATCAGCTTATCAGTGGGTTCAAAGATCCCAAGTCCCTCCTGTGACGATTGCGTCTCTAAAATTTCTGTATCTTTGCAAGAACTTAGAAACTTTTCACACAAAAGATAAGAAAACTATGAAAGAATTGTACTTAGTTGAAAATGCTTGCGGGGAACAGAGCTTGGACACAACAGCAATTTAGGAATGCAGAATCATAATTGCAAATGCAACTCTTGAAGGGACTAATACTTAGCTTAGTGGGACATTATGAAATAATACATGACACATCTCATCATAGTAATGGCATTAATAATGAGAGACAATTAGTGTATCTTTTCAAAATCCATATTGGACAGAGTGTCAGATATGCCATAAGAGTGGCTATCTTTCTGAAAAAGTGTGTACTTCTTGGAATTTAAGGAACTGTCGAACAACCTCAAATAAATGCAATTGCTAAAAGAGAAGGGACCTCTATGTTGTTGACACATGTTCTCAGAACACTTATTTAAAAGGGAAAAAGTGGGAAAGTAAGACAAAAGTGGGAAAAGGAAATGAAAACAACTAACTAACTATGATACATGATGAATCTCAAGACTTAAGTAAAGTGTTTTAGGAAGATCCCATTTACAGGAATCTCCTCAGGTTCTCCATCTATAGTCTCTAATTCAAATGTATTTTTCTACTTGTAGGAATGGATCTTAAAAGGTCTGGTCCACAATGATTTGAATTTACTGTGCCGACCTAGCTTGGCAACTCACTCATCCCATTGCAGCACCAGAGACCCAACTTCAAAATTTGGATTGGAAGATTTCTTGTCAAACCAATTTTTAACCATCTGTTGGTGTTTCAAAACTAATTCATGTGCCTTTTCTCTCTTTTCTTGTACTTCTAGAAATTCAACAAGTCCAACTATCATAGAACCATTTTCCTCAATTTCAAACTGTTTCAGCAACTACAAAGTAGGAATCTCTATACTTAGTGGCATCATTGCATTCTTACCATAGACCAGCTCATAAGGAGATATTTTTAGTCACCTACTTCAGTGTGATCCTGTCAGCCCATAGAGTTGTAATAAGTGACTTATGCCACTCTCTCTGATGGTTAGATCCCATTCTTTTTATGAGTCTAATCAGATTCTTGTTGGTAGACTCTGCCAAACCATTACCTTGTGGGTAATAGTTGGAAGAGGTCTTCAAATATATTCCATTTTTCAAGGCAAACTCAGACAGCTTAGTCCCTAAGAATGCTTTAGCATTATCTGATATGATGGTGCGAGGAGGACCAAACCAAGTAGTTATCCCTTCTAAAAACTCTAGGATTACCTTTTCAGTAGCTTCTTTGAGTGGTACTGCTTCACTCCTCCTTGTAAAGTAGTCTGTTGTAGTAAGAATCCATTTATATCCCATATTTGATACTGGATTGATCATGCCAATAAAATATAAACCCCACTTAGGAAAGGGTTCATCCACTATTATGGGACTTAGGGGCAATGCTACATTTCTTCTCTTTCTGGTGTAAAACTGGCAAGTCTGGCACTCTTTGACCATCTAATAACAATCTACAAATAGTGTAGGCCATAAATAGCCAGCTTGTGTTACTTTAATTATAGTAGCCTTTGCTAAAAAGTGCCCCTCTGATGTTCCATGATGAAACTCATGTAATACCCTTTGGGCTTCATCCTTTTCTATACATCTTTAAAGTATTCCATCAATATTCTTTCTAAACAAAACATGATCGATTAATACAACATGAACTCCTTGCTACCTATAGTACCCTTTCTTATCAGGAGAGAGTTCATTTGGGAACACACCAGTTCTCATAAACTAAATTCTATCTCTGACCCAAGAATCTTGGTCAATTTCTTGGAGTCTCAGCACCTTTTCAATTTCTGCCTCTTCTAGGATTGACTCTTCTATGTCTTGAGTCATGTATTGACACAGTCCCTTGCCCCTAACCAATTTGGTAGGCCTTACTTCTACATCATATTCTAAAATCTTAGTTATCCAATTGGCTCTTTTTTCAGTGATCTTGCCTTCCATGATGTATTCCCTTACGCTAGTGTGGGCTACTTATATTAGAATTTTATTTCTTGTTATTAAATGTCTGAATTTCTTAAGGGCTTTTACCATAGCATATCCTTGTTTTTCAACAAAATTGTACCTTGATTCATACTCCTTGAGTGTTTTGGAGAAGAATGCTATTGGATATTCCCCTTCCTCTTCATCATCTTTCTAAGTTAGAACAGCTGTAACATTGAATTCTCCTCCATACACATACATTACAAAAGGTTTAGAGAAATATGGGTTTCTCAGTACTAGTGTAGTTGAAATGGCTTTCTTAATTTCTTTAAAAGCATGTCTCCCTTCTGCAGTCATTTGAAAATTAAATCTTTCTTTAGTAATAGAGTAATAGGTGTGACTAGTCCTGCAAAATCAGATATAAAGTGGTTGACAAAATTAATCTTTCCTAAGAAGGGATGGACTGCCTTCTTGTTCACTAGCAAAGATAGATTCATTATGGTTGTGACTCTCTTTGGATCAATGGAAATCTCATCCTTTGAAACTATATGTCCCAAAAGATTCCCCTAAGGCACAGCGAAGATGTACTTCTTAGGATTTAGAGAGATTCTAAATTCCTGACAGTTCTGGAAAACAGCCTCTAGGTGCTCAAAATGATCTTTGGTGTCCTTAGTAAATATGTTCAGATCATCTAGATAGATCAAAATAATCTTATTAATAAGTTCTCCAAATTCTATATCCATAGCACGCTGAAAGGTGGCTCCAACATTTGAAAGACCAAAAGGCATCTTGGCATATGCAAATGTTCCCAACTTTGTAGTGAATGTTGTCTTGTGTTGGTCTTCAACTGCTAACCAGATCTGATTGTATCCTAAGAAACCATCAAACAAAGAAAACCTCTCTGACCCAGCCACAGTCTACAGAATCTATTCCATAGAAGGTAGAGGGTAGTGATCTTTTAATGATGCTTTGTTCAAGTCTCTGAAATCTACACAAAGTCTTATGTCACCATTCTTTTTCCTTACAGGTACTAAATTGGACACCCAAGTTGAGTGTTTAATTGGAAAAATGATCTTTTTCTAGAAGCTTTTGAAGTTCATCTACCATTAGTGGCTCAATCCTAGGATTCATGGGCCTTTGCTTCTATCAGACTAGTTTAGATCCTTCAAAAAGCTCTATGGTATGTTGAATGATGTCTCTATTATAGCCATTGAGATCCTCATAGGTCCAAGCAATCACTCTATCATACTTGTTACATAGAGCAATCAGCCTCTCCTTTTCCTCTTGGGTAGTAGCATTACCTATTTTTAATTTTCTTCCTTCACTGACCTAAATTTTTGAATAGTCATCTTTACTTACCTTAAACTTTCTTTTGTGTAGGCTTACATCTTTATGGTCGAATAGATATTTTAGGGTGAAAGGTCCTTTTGGAAGTTTATTTGACTTTAGTTGAATGATTTGGTCCCCATAAGCTTCTTCAATCTTGGGATGTAACTGATCAGCAAATTCTCCTGACTGTTGCAGAAACAAGAGTACCTGATGATCATTTTCAAAAACTTGCCAATTTTGGTTATTGTCTAGGATTGCTGGTCTCACTATGACTTTAACTGATTCACTATTAATAAGTAAGTCACTTGTTGGGTCAAATTGAGAACCAATTTGTGTCATTTTTTCTGCTTCTATATTTTGAGTTCTAGGTACTACCTCAATAGTGAAAGCATCAAAACCATCTATCAAATCCCAAATTTTGTGTTAGTAGGATCTCATTCTCACATTCTTTGCTATAGATTTCTCCCTGATTTGCTTTACTACTAACTCTGAGTCTCCTTTAACTTTCAAATTCTTGATTCCTCTCTTCTTGGCCAACATGAGTCCATGCACTAACAATTCATACTCGGCATTGTTATTAGTGCAAGCAAACTGGAAGCGTATAGCTCTTAGAATCTTCTTGCCATTTCAGGTGGTGAGGCAAATACCTACTCCAGTACCATTCTTGCTTCTAGCCCCATCAAAATTTAAGGTCCAGATTTCAGAGTTTCTTTCAAGTTCTCTCTTCTCAGATACCTCTTTTCTCATTACATTTGGAATTTCTTAATTTTTCTCAAAGATAACATAAGTACCCAAGCTAGTAGAGTCATAATTTCCATAAGGATCACTCTGCATCATGGTCATCCATTGACTATTTTCCTCCTCTTGTTGGTCATGTTCAGTCCAATCACCTAGTTCTTCAACAAAGACTCTCTCTTCCTTATTCATCATGGCATGAGATGCTTCTATCCTTGGGGCTAGTTCATTAGTAATATGATCCTTGGATAAAGGTTCTGGCAATACTTTCATCTTTGTTCCATACTTGGTTCTCAAAATTAGATGCGACCAATCCAATGACATGTATCCTCCTAGCTTGGCTGTGAAATCCCTAGATGGGCATAAACCAAAGATAGGGGGAATATCTATGACCACTATATCTTGTTTAACAATTATATTTGGGCAAGTATACAGCTACAATGGGAGTTGTTTGATCTTTCCTATAGTTTGAATAGACTTTCCATCTAATTGCATAACTCCTCTAGTAAGTGACTCATATTTTATCTTTAAAGCATCTGTTATTTGCTTTGGCATGACTATAGTACTAGCTCCAAAATCTATCATTGAATTATGTAGCAATTTCTTTATCACTATTAAAGTCAAATAAAATAGATCTGGCTTAGATTTACCTACCTCTAATACATTATTCAATAGAGATGTTATCTGCAAAGGTGTAGTGTCTTTGTATTGAGTCTTTCCTTTATCAGCAACTTCTTCTTTAGTACTGGCAGATTTAGAGCCCACTTGGCCTTGTAATGCTTCTTGTAATAAGATCTTTTACTTAGGAATCACTAGCATATCCCAGATTGATACATGCACTAGGGTCTTCTTTAGCTATTCCACCACATTCATAGGTCCCAGTGCTTGTATCTTTGGATAGTAAGGATATCTTGCTTTCTCTAGTATTTGACCAGAGACTACTTGATTCTGAACTGGCTGAGGAACTTCTTGCCTGGAAACTGGGTTGTGATAATTTTGGAAAGGAGGAGTTCCAGTAGTCTCATTGCTTGTGACCCCAGGTTGTTCCATCATTCTTCTCTTTGATTTGTTATAATAATCTGACTGCACTAATGATTTCTTGGAAGTGGATGCTTCATTTAAGAACACTGAATCTTCATCTTCAATCCATGAAAACAAGGCATGCTTAGGAGCAATTTCTTCTTCTTGTTGTATAGACATCCCCTGCATCTGAGCCACCATCACTGCATTCTAAACACTGGGTGATTGATATGATGGAGCATTAGACATAAGGACTTGCCCTTCTCCCTTTCTCTATTCTATTATTTTTTGCTGCAAATTGCCTCTGGGACAATCTTTGGGCATATGGGCATTGTTGCAAGGAAAGCACCATGCATTGGTGTCTCTTGCTAGATTATTTGTCCTAGGACTATCTCTCTATTGGGATTATGAGGAACAACTTGTAGAGGCATGGGGACCAAGACCAACTGGTTTGATGGGTGAGGATTATTTTTCCTTTGAGGGCCTTGATATTGATTTGATTGGTAAGGGGGTCTATTTCCTTGGAAACCTTGGTAAGAAGGATTTGGATATGAATTTTGCTGCCTTTTGAGATTCATTATCTAATTTGAAAAAGTCCTGAGGATGTTCTTGACATCATCCATTTCAGATGGTTGAGCAGAAGGTGTTGTCACAGTGGGCTATTGAGGTGTTGGGAATGTATACATAGACATAGGTGTCGCTACAAGGTTAGGGGTTTCTTGTGGCAAAGGTAATGAGATTTCTAGGAACATGGGCATGGGAGGCCTTGGCAGCAATTTTCCAGCATCTATTAAGTTATTTTCAGCCTTAACAACCAATTCATATGCTTCTGGTAGAGTCTAACCTCCTAGGGATTGAATCATTACTAATATATCAGAATTGAAAGCTTTAAGGTAAAACACTATTGCCATACCTGATGGTGGCCTTGCTGTAGCAAGAATTTTGTCCTAAGTCTTTTGAAACCTTGTGTTGAAATTAGTTATGGCTTCTTGTAGTGCCCTCTTTATCGTGATTAATTGTTGCAGCAGGGAAGATTTGTCACCTTTCTCACTAAATCTTGCAAAGAATGCATCACCAAGCTGATCCCAAGTGGATATTGTATTTGGAGTCAAAGATCTATACCAGTCTAGGGCCTTTCCTTTGAAAAAAGTTGCTAACAATCTTATAGCTACATTTTGTTTAGTAATAACATGCACTGCACACACATCAGATACATCTTGAAGATGCTCCCCTGGTGTCTTGAAATCTTCTCCATTGAACTTAGGTAAATCCTTCAAAGCATTAGCTGGAATTAGATCCCAAGTAGCTGGTGGTACTGGAAGAATGAGAGGACTGCCAATGTTCCAATTTACATAATTCCTTAGGGCTAAAAGTGCTCCCATATTTACTCCTTGTGTCATTGTGACTTGATTCATTCTTCTTCTTGGAGTAGTTTCTAATGGTGGTAAAAGAATACTTGGATTAGCAGCTGACTGAGCTCTTGTTGTAGGTCCACAGCTCTGACTTCTTGTCACTCTCTGGCTCATACGATCTTGATAAGAACTTCAAGAAAGGTCCCACCGGGCGTGACAAAAATTGTTGATGTTTAAAATTGCGTAGGTTCCAACACCAACATGGGAAGTTTCAAGAATGTGGGACTTGCTACTTGAAACAACCTCCAGATTTTAAATAAGCTATCTCTTCCTATTTTGATGGGGAGTTTAAGTAAAAGGGAAAGAGAAACAGGATTACAGATACAATGAAATAAGTAAATCTAAACTATGGCAATGCACCTAAGTGAAATGGATTCTTTCAATTAGCACAGTGAACTAATCCTTAAGATACAACTATATTAAAGAGTAGATATTGCATAATTAATGTAAACAGATGTAAATGAATGCGGTCAAAGGCTATATTCAGGCAAATTTATAAAGATAGATAATATCAACAAAGGCACAGAACAAAGTTCTTTTCATTAATATTCCAGTATCATAAGAGGCACAGTAACATACACAGATATAATAACCTTCTTATCATAAATAACAAAATTAAGGCAAATGATACAATATGGTCACAACAAAGTTTCTGAATTCTCTATTAGATTCTTGATGAAAACTTATCAAAAAATTTGATCTCCATCAATTACAATTGCAACATATTTATAACCATAGACTTGACCAAAATCACCTGCAACAACCCAAATCTTAACAGTAAAACTAAACTGGAGCTAACTGAGAGTCTTTGACTGTTGAGATTTCCTGAATCTGCAGCTGTAATATCCCGTGCGCTCATTGGTTGTGGCATCAATATATGTGGCACTCTAACTATATCACCATTAAGACACATGGCGACACCCATGGGCTTATGAAACTTTAGAAATGTGACATGCGGCAACCTCCACATACTCCTTACCTTCAAAAGAAACACATAGGAAAATGTCACTTGTCACCCTCCACAAAGTGCTTAAAACTATATCTTTATGCCCGTGCAGCTTACCGCTATGACATCTGTCACCACCCAAACATTTAGAGACTGAAATAATAATATATGGGACCCACTACATATGTCACTTACTATCCATATAGAGGAGTAAACTAAGACAGCTGGTGTTGTCTGCATGAAACAAAACTAAACACGTGGCGCCTTCCGTCAAAACATGTAGCTTATGAAAAGATCCCGAAGGATCTCTTGGAGACCAACACTTGTCGCAGTCTGGTGCAACTGGAAAACAAAATGCCTTCATCCTGAGAGTGTTGAAATTAAAAGAGACCCTTCCTCCACTATTTCCACATGGCACTCTCTACAATAAGTATGAAACTGTGTCTTTAAAATTGTGGCCCACCATACATATACCAATACTTACAAGCTGCAAATAAAAGAAGACACACGTGGTGACCTCCAGTAGAAACTCAAAAGACACGTGACAACTTCCATAAGCATGCAACAATAAAAGAAACCTTTTTGAAATTGTCTCAGGTGTAGACATGTGGCGTAGCCTACAGCCACTATGAAACTTAAACAAAGAAACTGCCACCACTACATGGCACGCTCTGTATAAAGCTTAATACAGTTCCCCTTTTTTTGTGGCTTAGACACTTGGCACGATCCACGCATAGAAACATACACAGTCACAAATATTAGCCACTGTAACATTATTGCAACACTGCTGAAACAAAATGTAGAGTTTACTCTACAGGTTGCGATAGCCAAAGTGCAATATGTTTTGCCAAGAAGCCCACGTATAATGTACAGACTAAGCATGTGGATTTTCAATACCATTTTTTTCATGAAATAATTTCTAATGGTTAGATTGAGCTAAAGAAGGTTGACACTCAGGAGAATGTCATAGATTCACTTACTAAACCTGTGAGCACAAAAAAGTTTATGTGGTGTAGGAAGGCCATGGGCCTTGTTCCTAGTACTTAGTTGCTTTATGTTTTCTATGGGTGTATTTACAATGTATGAAGTCAAATGGGAGAATTTTAGGATTAAGGTGCCATAAACCTTGTAAATCCTATGTAATTTATTATTCCTATTATTGCTAGCAAATCACCCATAAGGGATGAAAGATTTTATCAAGTAGCAATTTTGTTTCAACTACATGTTTGATCTTAGTACTTGATGGATGTTGGTTATGGAGCACATTTTATTTCAGGGGGTGTAGGGGGTACCCCCTTGTGGGGTCCAGGGGGATGACCTCCCAGCAGGAGGTCTAGGGGTAGTGAGCCTCAATGGGGGTTCAGGGGTAGTGCCCCCGGAAGCCACATTTTATATATATATTTTCATTGTAAATATAGACCATTCATCATTAGGTCACATATTTGACAGTGGAGGTTATGTTGGATTTTCTTACCCTAGAAGGCAACCATTTTATGTGGATATTGTATTGCAGTTGTGAATGAGCAGAGTGGAAAGTTGACACTAGAAAAATAGACGCTATTGGATTGAAGATTGAAGAGGAGATTGATAGTGTTGTATTGTAAAATCTATTGAAGTTAATACAAATGAAGATGAGAAAAGCTAGCAAAGACTAAAAAAATGTAAAGGAACTCAAAATAAAGATTTTATACCTTTACAAATGCCTTTGAAGTCTCCTCACTCCTTGATAAAGTTGAGGAAGTGCACCCAACTCCCTAGCTTTACCCAAATGCAATGGAGATATGTGGATATGCTCTCAAATTTCAACACAAATTTGGTATAATGGGGGTATGATGGAAGATGATTAGAGGCTAGATTTTGGTATAATAAATTTACTTGAAAAGGCATGATGAAAATGGCTTGGAGAGGGTTGTATTTATAGACAAATTGAGGGGGATTTTGATCCAACGACTGAGATTAAAAGTTGAGATCAATGGTGGAGATGAGAGGAGAGGATGAATGGCTAGATCTCCATCAACAAGATTGGAGAGTGCAAAATAAACGTGAATTTTAAATTCACATGGGGAAGGGATTTGCATTTAATCAGGATTAAGATGAGTAATAAAAAATTAGTTTTCTTCGGAGGAGATGGAATTAAAAATTCCATTTTATGGGTGAGTGTGTGATTCATGTGACACATGGATGCATTTAGCAATCACATGTGTGAGCTCTTTGCATGGAGAAGAGCTCTAACATGAAAGAGGAAAGGTGAGTTGGAATGAGTTGGAAGGGTCATGTGACCCATTTGAATAAAAGTTAATTTTGTATTCCAATGGTGTGGGAATGGGTGTTAAGTGAGATTTGACCAAGTTAATCAAGTGATTAACTTAATTAATATAGCTGGAGAAAATTAGTGGATGGGTTAATTAGGGATTAAAATTAATTAAATAAGGGTTTATTTAATTAATTTTTGTCTAGGGCTCATGTAGGCTAGGGTAACTAATTAAATAATTGATATTTAATCAACTAGGCTAGGTGCAGGCTATATGATAGGGCAGATTAACTAAATAAGTATGATTTACTTAATTAATCAAGATTAGGAAAGTGGATAAATTAACCAAATAAATATTAGAAATATTTATTTAATTAATTGGGATGATGTTGTAAGGTATAGTGATGAATTAATTGAATTACTTCACAACTAAGGGTAAATTGATGATGAATAGTCAAGGATGGATGGTCAGGGATGATGTAGGGTGAATTAATTAAATAATTATGATTTTTATTTAATTAATTGGTGAAAGGGTTAATTAGGTTATGCGAGGATGCTGAAATTGGTTAAAGGGTCAAGACATTTTTAGGTGTCTACAATAGACTAGTGCATCTCTTCTTGTGTGGAGTTTTTCCCGAAAGGGTTTCTCCATGTAAACACTATGTTATGTGTTTGATCTTTTGTTTCCTTATTTATTTGTGTTGATTTCATACTATCTCTATTTTGGTTATGCACAATTAAATAACTATATTACAGTTGTAATTAGATTTTCATTAATAGTTGTTTACCTTCATTTCTAACAATATCACTGCCTACACTCCCACTGAAAGTGATATTAGATCTAACCAAGGAATCATGACAATATCTCTCTTCTAATATGAAGATAACATATGGCCTCAACACAATTAAATAATTCCAAACAAAAATTGCTTAGCAAGAGCTCTGAAAAGGAATAATAGAACCACCATCTCTAAATCAAGAAGAACATGTCCAAATTGACATAACTAGCAACCAAGACAAGAAAACAACTAATAGAAAAACCACTAACAACAAGTCCATGAAAGGACTAGTACGAGTCTAGCCATAAGTTTCTTCATAAGAGCCAAAAGGATGATATAGCTCATAAGGTTCCTCAAAAGGTAACTACATCAAGAAACTCGCAAAACCCCTTAGTACAATCTAAGAAATCATGGGAACCATACAAGGATTTCTTGGTTTGTTAGAAATGAAGACAACAACTACTCAATAGAAATCTGATTTAAACATGTTTAATGATCTTCTAACAATGTATTGTTTAATGGAGATTACAACAAAATACAAATAATGCAACACAAAAGAAAAAAAAATGAAAACTGATCACACAATGACACAGTGTTTATATGGAGAAAAACCTTTCGGGTAAAAACACCACTAGGAAAGAGGCACAAGTTTGTATTAATCTGTAAAAGTGATACAATACATCAACTACACAACTTTCTCCTTCAGTCTTCAATCCGATAGCATTCTTGTAGCACATAAGTACCTGTAAATCTATTATTCTATAACATTTACATGACAATGGATATATAGAAGTGTTTTCCATCCAATCTAGGCATCAACTTTCTCTCTCCTGAGAATCTCCAACATGCAAATATTAAATGTCTCCTTACAAGCTCCTGCCACTTGTCCAAAATCAACCATGCAAAGTTGGGCACCTAAGGCTAAATTAGGTCTCTTACAACATCTTATGACATGTCATAACCATCATAGATTCCACCAAAGAGTATCTTTCCAAGATGGGGTGCCTAGGGCTAAACATAGGAACTTACACATGGTTGTCATAGATTCTCTTACGTGCACTCACAAAACATTATGACATGTGTCATACATGCTAAAAATAGCAGATTCCCCCAAGGTGGTGCCTATACTCATTTACTCATGATCTTTACAAGTGCCAACCATAAATGTCACTCCATAATTACCTCCAGTAAATCCAGAATTACCACTGTCAGTGAAACTATGATGCAGGAGCATCCCTGGTTCAAGAGCAATCTTGCATCAACCAAAAATATTTGCATTTCATTTTGTTTCTTTCATTTTCCTAGTTTAGTACAGTCAATTTAGTCAATAGTAGTTTCAATAGATTGGTCCACATTCTGCCGCAGTATCATTTCAGACCTTACGGAGATAGACTTAGCATCTAGACATCTTCATGCACATCATATCCAAAATTTAGATCATTTGGATCAGTTTCTAGAAAGATATCTCTATCAGAAGATCGACTATTATTTCAGAATAGAGCATGCAGACAGTCTCAGACAATCAGCTAAAGGAGAAGACTTGTAGAGCAGTTCCACAACTTGTAGAGTTAAATGACACATCATTCAAGGTACTTTGGGACCTGATCAACCTTCCCTAAGGTCCACACATTGATTCATTCACTTGCAGAGGATTTCCATATGTTTTGGGTCAACCTATCCATGTACACATGTTACATCTCTTTCATTGGAGTTTGTAATCTGTTTGGCTGATGCAGAGGAATCTTGTGATCTGGAGATGATATATATTCATGTAATAGATGCCTAGGAAAGTAGTTAGCATAATTCACAAGTTAGATAGTTTAAATTCTTTTGTATCTAGTGCTTGAAAGCTATATCTTGCATATATATTGTAACTAGAGAATCAGGCTTGTGAGCCCTAATTGTAAGCCCGCATGTTGTCGACATGTGTGTATTTTGAATCTATGATATACTGAATGACTTAATCTACATTTGCATTCTATAATTAAGTTTCTTCCATTGTGTTTTCTCTTGCTACATGGTTTGGACTATTCACTTTGTGGACCCTCCTAGCTGTGACTGCACCAAGTGGTATTAGAGCGAAGTTCAAATACTTTGGGAGTGAAGCAGAGTGAAGTTGAATCCATTGGGAGAGAAGTGAGTGAAGTTTGCAAAGGCATTTTGTAAGATCTTGTTGTGAATAGATCACCGAATCTAAGGCAGACTACCTGTGTTGTCAACCGATCGTCGATTGTGAGGCAGTTGTCACCTTGTTGCCCGATCACTGAATTTGAAGTAGTTAAACTTGATCCTAGGAAGTGATGCTGAGAATACCTGCTATTGACACTGTGGTTGGAAGAATGGATGAGATTATGGAGATGATGAAAACAATGTGAGTTCGATTGGATGCTATTGAAGAAGATTGAAGAAGAGGACTTACACCTCGACCTAATGTTGAAAGTGATGATGATGAAGAATTTCAATCTACTAATCAAAATGAGGAAACCCTAGAAGAAGAAGAAGAAGCAGATCAAGTAAAGATGTTGTGAGCTATTTCAAAGATTAGGAAAAGACCTAGAGTGGATGTATCAAACTATACTGGCAATTTGATCCCGAGGACCTGATTGATTAGATAAATGACTTAGAAGAATACTTTGAATATGAAGAAATTGAAGATCTAGAGAAGGTGAAATTTGCAAAGACTAAGTTGAAAGGAAATGCTACTATTTGGTGGAAAGAAGTTCAATTGGATAGAAATAGAAGAGGAAAAGAAAAGATCACAAAATGGGATAGAATGGTGAAAAAGTTGAAGAATCAGTTTATACTTGCTGACTATGAGTTGGAACCATGGAAAAGATTAAAGAACTTGAGACAAAAGGAGAAATATGTGGAGTACACTAAAGAATTTCATAAGATGATCATAAGGATAGGACATAGTGAAGCAAGCAAGGAGAAAGTGGCAAGATACATCAATGGACTGAGATTGAACATTCAAGAAGAACTGGGTTTGGTAAGGATGACAACGTTCGAAGAAGGATATTAGTTTGCCCTGAAAGTTGAAGAAAAGTTGAACAAGAAGCATGAACAAAGACAGAGAAGTAGAGGAGGTAAATTTCAAAGAGGTAGAACATTTTCTGAAGGAGAAAGATCATATGCGGAGCAAAGCAGACAAGATAACACATTCAAGAAGGAAGACAGAGATAGCAGTTCATACCAGAGAGATGACAAAACTTTCTACTGCAGAGGAAACCCTAATTCATACTGAAGTGAAGGATATAGAAGAGATGGAAAATAATTTGATAAGAGAACATTTAGAGGAACCTGTTTTAAGTGTGGAGGTGAAGGACATAGAGCATTTGAATGCCATCAAGGAAGTACAAGCAAGCAGACATAGAACAGTGGAAGAACAACTTATATAGAAGAAGAACCTGTTGGATCACCTAGTTCAATTGGTAAACCTGTTACTAAATTATGTTCACACCTAATTTAGCAAGGCCTAGATTGCAGTTGTTGCAAAGGGGATAAAAGAAAAATTTTATATGCATGATCACTCATTCAAATGCTAGTTGTCCTGAAAAAAGAGTAATGTTGGATCATCTATCAGGATAATGTGACAGCCCAAGCTGAGCTGTCAAACCATCCTGATAAGTGAATTTGATCTAAGGACAAGAGAATAGGCATTCAAGGAATGATAGGTATCTAACTAATTTCATCTTTCAGTTATGATGTTACTAATTATTCAAGTGTCACAATACAGTGCAAAAGGAAAGGTACTTATAAACTATCATTTCATCATCATGTTTTAAACATATGTTTTAAAGCAGATTCAGTTATTTTATGCTATGCATTTGATTTAGAAAGCAAAACATACATAAATCATTGCATAAAATAAAATAACTAATTATATTCAAGAGAATTTTTAAATATGTCCCACACAAGCCGTGGGAATGACTAAACTAAGCCAATGCAACAAAGCATGCAAGCTATACATCTGAAGATAGAGTAAAAGAAAGGAACACATGAGGAGAGTGATATCCATCATTGCCTTGAAATGAAGGTTGATCCTCCTATCTGCAGCTGGATCTTCATGTTTTCAGCTTCTTGTCCCTAATCAGATTGATGAACCTACAATGTTGAAAGGTTTTGTTAGAGCTCCGGATGTATAAACTCATCATATGCCTTATCAACAGATCTATAAACTTGCAATCATAATGTTGCAATCAAATCATCATTAGACATATGCAAAAAATCAGATCATCAGATGAAAGCCAAAATCATCATGAGAAAGAGCATTAAACTTTCAAAGGTATGTTTTTATGCTAACTTGTTTGTTCACTGTGCAGGTATAGGAGAAGTTATGTTGCTGGTTTGAAGAGATTTCAGCATGTGGTGTAAGTGGGTTCCCACAAGGGTTGAGCCCAGCATGCTGCCCTCTTGTTTCACTTAAAAGGGATAATGAAATCCTTGGAGACCAATGTTACAAAACCATAACTATGCTAGACATCAAAGGAAGATTGTGAAGTTATTGAGGTATCATCCAAAAGAGGACAGCCATGTCTATCATGAGGTTGTAGTCATAACATACAGATATCATAAAATGCCATGCGAGACAGTGATAAAGTACCTATGCCATCTAAATACCACATAAAGAAGATACCACACAAATGCCAAGAGGTATAGTTACAAAAGGAAGTAGTGAACAATAATGATCAGGTATTTATCTTTTTGATATTAATAAAGTGTGAAACTATATGAATTGATGATAAATCAAAGCTCTCATGTTAGTCATAAATTATAAACAATGAGTTATGATGAATGCAATACAATATGAGTACCATGGCAACTTCCTGTATAAAAGAAAATCATAAGATAGAGGAGGTACAATTACAAGAATCAAGAGCCATCTATAGCCATAATGTATAAATGACAAAGACATGATAGTCCAAAGTCATGAGAGGAAGATATGTATGTATAAAGTACAAAGTCTAAAGTACATCCATAGCCCTTCATGGAGCAGCAGAGGAAGAACATTCCATAAGGAATAATCAAAATGGAATAGCCTTAGAAAGGGGATAGTCATGAGAGATCTAACTGGCAAAGGGATGTTACAATACATTTGATCAAGGAGATACCACTCACAAGCTATGCACAGAAGGGACAACACTATCTAAGAAGAGACAATTCACATCAAGGAGGTAGCAATTTAAGTGGTAAGCCATACAAAGAGAAATATCCATACAATACAAAAGATAAAGTAGCTACTTCAATATTCATGTTCATTTACAAGAGTTAGAAAGACCAAACACTAAGTATCTTTTTTGCTACAAACATATTTCTACACAAGTCACAAAATCCATATCAACATCCAAAGGAGAAAATCACAAATGCAAGATGATAAAAGGCAGTCCTCCGGTGGAACTACAACAAAGCATAGCTACACTTATTCATGTATTTGCACAAAGAAGCTCAAATATAGAAGGTGTTAAAGGCATTATGACCATGTGAAAGTAAAGAAAATATTCAAAAGTGATATAATATATAGAGCAAGCCAGGGAGCTTTCAAGAGTTCATGGAATTTATCAGATTTGTGATAAAGTCCTAATAAGGTTTGTATATCAAGAATGGTTCTTCAAAGTTTCAAAGAAGCCCCATATCAGTGTTATTAAATAATATCATAGCTAGATTCAGAAACATTTTTAGAATACAATTTTCCTTCAAAACATTAAAACCCTATAGTTATCCATGGCAAAGATTGTAAACCAATGTTTTGTAAATGCAAAGAGCTTGTTTCTTTCACAAACCCATGAAAGAATGAAAGCTATGACAATCAATATGGTAGCCATGAACAAAATAATATATGGAATATGCCCATGGCTACAACCATAAAAGGCTCTTATGGGGTTTCCAATAGAAGTATGAAGAAAAGATACACTCAGTTCATATTTTCCTGAGCCCATTTTTGACATATACAAATGAAGAAAGCAAAGAAATATACAGAGTTCAGGGGTAGTTGGTTACCTTCTTTTGTAAGAACAGACCAAAGACATGGAGGTCGCACAATTTACACTCATGTTGCCTTTTTCTCTCCTTCAAACAAGCTCCAATCAAACTTTCATGGTGACCCCCCACATAGGGAAGATAAATGGTAGAGGGAAATACAACAAATACATCAGAGAAAGTCTCATCGTCGCAGCCTAGGGCTATAAACCAGTAATGAAAATGCAAAGAAATGGTTCAATATTGACAAAATATGGTTTATCTTTTGATTCCTATAGAAAATCTTGAAAGAATATGCTCAGAGACAACCAAAAATCAAAGGATTTTCATTCAAACCCTAGTAGGCATGGCGGCAACTCAAAAGGAGCACAAACATAACACAAGTGAAAATGACAAGAGTTTAGGGTTTTCCCTTTCTTTTTGGTCGATGCCTTAGGTTATCTTTTCTTCTTTTTTTGAATTCTTTTTCCAAAAAATGATTATTATCCATTTCCTCATTGTGGTAAAGACTTCTAAGTCTTTCAAAACCTAATGATTCAAACCAATAATGCCGCAGGGGCCCGTGAGGGCTAGATTCATTCTTGCCTTTTGATTTTTCAAAGGTCAACAAAAAATAATGATGTAAATATAAGGCTTTATGCCTTAGGAACTTAAAGATATGTATGGAGCAATAAGGTGCTTAGTGTGTAAAGGGTATGCAAATACATGATGCATGAGGTATGATGCTAGGAGTCATAAGGTTCTAAAATGCATGTATGATGTTGTAAAGGGTAAAATTGGGATTGTTTAGTTTTTAGTGTTTAGATGTTTGAATCCTCCTTTCACCCTATACATTCGAGGATCTAGGGTCGAGTGGCCATGCACTATTGTACCCTAGGTCACTGTGAGATGTAGGGAAGCTTGGATTAGGGTGTTTAATTATCAATTTTCCTTCTCTTATGCTTAATTGACCATTAAAACCCTAATTATGTAAATACGGCAATAAACTAATGAATAACAGAAAAAGCTCTTGCAAAGAGATGTAAAATATCAAATCACAAAGTACCTATTTTCGGGGCTCTGAGGTGGAAAAGTCAGGGACTAAGGAGCGGGTGCCCAAGTCCAAGGTAATAGTTTCTTTGCGAGATTCTACCCTCCTTCCGACACTGATCTGCACTGTAACTTTTGTTTCTAGAAATTCAACTGTGGAGGACACAGGGACTAGCGCCCAAGTCCTGAAAAGGATCTGGTGTCCTGCTTCTCTTTAGATCCCAAATCCTTGATGTTTGTTGATCCTTCTTGCAACTCCACTTTTTCTAGATGCAACATCTATAACCTACAATCACAAAACTTTGGGAGGGGTTGTGGTGTTTAGAGGCTTGCCTTGGTCAAGCCCTAGAGGACACTTAAGTCTCCGAACACCATTGTCAAATAGAGAGTGCGTGCCTAGGGAGACAGAGGCAAAAACCAAATGAATAATTGATCATAAACACAATATAATGTCACCTTGTAGTGAATATCTCATGGGAGGAAGATGCTCTTCATTCCATGATGAAATGGATTCTCAAATCTGCAAACACAAACACATAAACCACACAAATATACTCTTGCAACACAATGAAAGCCTTGAATCACCTTGAGAATACCTAAAGTTCACAATTGCCATCTAGTTTACAAATGAATGACTAAACATTCTTATATATGCAACTACAAGCATTCCCGCCAAGATTTCATAAATTCAAACTTACCGTGTTGGCATAGGACCCAAATAATGGTCACAAGCCAACACCCAAAAATTGGGATTGCCCCAAAATAGGGCAGGACTAGGGTACGAGTGCCCAAGTCCTCCCCCTATTTTGGGTAGGGTATAGCTCAACAGGTCCTCTTAGGTCCCATTTGTAATGATACCTAGAGTTCATTCCATCGGGATGCCAAATTATGATGTAATATGTCCTAAATGAAAGCAAAAGACCCAGGAGCTAAACATAAAGAGGGAAAAGCCCCCAAGGGGACATTTTTTAACATTATATTTAGCCCCCACTTTAATGTATGTATAAATGCAAGGCCAATACATGCATTAAAGTATGGTCACACACATAACAAACATGCCAAGCACAGAGAAGACACACCAATCACATAGAAGATAGTAACAGGCATGCAAAACATGGAGAAGATAGTTACAGTCATGCAGAACACAAAGAATACAGTAAATGCATAGAGACACATTAATGCATGGAAGACAGGCATGATTCTTTTTCTTTTCTTTTTCTCATATATATGAAATGCAAATGCAAGTACTAGAAAGTAAACAAACCTCCCATAATACATGATGCACTCATTGCGCATGTCTTTGTATATATGGGGCAACACACATGCAAGACACATAAAACCTCCCAAAATGTAGACTGCATATGGGGCAACAGACACGCCAAACAAAGCAAGCATGCCAAACACACACACTTTGAAGACACAAAGAAAACATGGTAGACAAGCGATGGAGTGTTCCTATTTCTAGGCTCAATACCATCTTAGGCACATTACATGCACACACCGATGATTGCGCTTCACCACAACAATCACCGAAGACATGCTTAAGGGTTCAGTTAGTCACAGAACTGATCCCCACCTCTGTAGAGGACTTTTGAAAATGCAACCCCACCCATGTCACGGAGACACCTTACAGTGAAAAGGAAGCATGGCATACAACCCCGCTCGCATCATAGAGATGCCTTATGGTGAAAAAGAGGTATGAGAACAAAAGTATGCAACCTCACCCACATCACGGAGATGCCTTGCAGTGAAAAGGAGGTATACACAATAGATTTCAAGATAGATTGGTTAATTGCAAACAAACTCAGGATGCAGGAAGTACTCATCGCACTAGTCTGCACCTGAGGACAAGCACATTGCTAACATCTATAATAGATAGCTTACCTTATATATGCCCCCACATTAAGGTGGTTGATATCATGCAATTATATGATGCACATTAACGTAGGAAGAAAACACACAAGGGAACACAGACTTTCATAAAGCCCATGCCCCCCGGAGGTGACATGTACTTTACGATCGCCAAATGTTCCCACAAACACATCCCTACAAGAAACATGTTAGTGTCTACAAAATCATGATAAACAACAACATCAATGCATATGATTAACCATGCAAAGAGCCAAGGTTATACTATGAATTCAGAGTTCAAGGATAACCATGGGGCTATATCATGAAGCTCTCCAAATCGAGCACCACCAAGGCTAGATTCAAAGACAAACAAAGGTGCATAGAGCAACAGTATTGTTAAGGTTTGTAAATGCGATAAAAACATCATCAAATTCACTACGTGGAAAGCACGAGTGCTTCCACTAGCCAAGCATCAAATAAAATATGCAACCCCATCGTCACATTATGAACTAAGTCCATTTTTTGATTGCTCTCAAAAGGGACACTAGGTTCGCATTAGTATAAATGTTTGTCATCATCCGCACGCTAGATGGAAACACTAGAGGAAGGGAAACAATAAATCATAAAGGAGAAACAAGTGTCTTAGGGATAGTCACGTAGGAGGGTGCCCCCAAGTCACCAACTACAATGCTATGTCTGTAAGACACAACACAACAATGAAATCAGAGAGAGGCAATTTAGAAGAATGATGATACAAATAGAAGAAGGTCACAATGGAGGTGGTCTCCTGGTATCCTGGACCTTACGGGAGAATCTGAGGTCATCCCAGGAGGCCTAAGCAACACATAACACATCACGGGGGAAGCACATCACGAGAGAGAGAAAGGATTAGAGATACTTACCTCTAGGGTACCATTGTTAAGAATATACATGTTTGGGATATCGGTCATGTTGTTTTGATCTTGTTGAATTAACATTAAGTGTGGGATGACGGGAAGCTTTCTTTTCTTTAAAAGGATTATATCCAATACTTCTTGAGTAATGTGTTGAAGCGGATTCTATAGGTACTCAAATCCCTTGTTGATTTAGACCACATCCCTTACCTTCATAGTCACAGTTGTTATAAAGGATTGTAAATCCTTGACCATAAAGGGATGTCATTTCCTTAGAAGATGGTGAAGCCTCATAGGTGTCGTAATTTGTGGTATAAGTGAGAATATTGTTTTTATTTTCTACCAAGGGGACATTAGGTTTCTTAGGTGCTTCAAAAGATTTCTTAGGTGAGATTGATGCTCTTTTTAATGTGTCAAGGCTATTAATTTTGTATTCTCCTATACTGCAAGGATTAAAATCCAATGGGCCCAAATCATCACCAAAGAGTGCATTTGATGTTCTGGAGTGTTGTATAACATTATTCATTGATGGATCACCTCACAAGTTGTTTAATCTTATATGGTTGTGAACTGGTTTTTGCTTTTCAATATGTAAACAGTTATCTGGTTCAAGATCAGTATGAATAGTATGAAGTTTACCTTTGAATATAAATTTGATTGAATGATGCAGGGTGGAAGGGACTGCACCCAATGCATGAATCCAAGGTCTACCGAGAATCATGTTGTAAGATAAAGAGCAAGGCATGACATGAATCAGGGTAGGCACCATCATAGGTCCTACCTGTATAGGTAGAGTTATAGTGCCCATGGTTTGTCGTCCAACATTATCAAATCCATGAATGCTAGTGCTATCTAGTTTGATTTGTAATGTGTCATCTTTAATCTTATGTAATAAGTCAATGCCACAAACATTAAGATCTGATCCATTATCAATCATAACTCTCTTAACCAATGATTTGTTTATTGTGATGAAGATAACAAGAGGATCATATTGGTTTTGAACTTCGACTGATGGTAATTCATGTGTTTGAAAGAGAATATTTATTTTTGTTGCATGCATACTCTCTAATATAGCTGCTACATCATTAGGCTTTGCAGTAGGTGGCACAATCACCTTTTGTAAAGCTTCTTGGAGCATTTCATGGTATCTAGGTGATGTTTGTATTAAATCCCAAAGAGAGATCTTAGCCGGAGAAGCCCCAAGCTATTTGATAAGATCATACTCTTGACCACTTTTATGAGTAAGGCGAGGTGATGGAGGGAGCATAGGTTGAGAACATGGAAGAATGACAGGCACATGCTTTTCTTGCTTACTCTGCTTGTTATTACAGGTGTTGTATGTGTGAGCAATCACATTGTGGTGTGGTTGTTGTAACGCATTTTGAACACCTTGACTTGGTTGAGAAATTTGTTTTGCATAATCATAAATGTAATCAGGAGGTCTAGGTGGTTGTTGAGCACTTTGGACAGTAATCACCAGTTTTAAGCAAGAGGGTGCACTAAGTGCCCCTCGGACAATCATTTTAGGAATATTGCTATGAAGTCTATTAAGGATTATTGAATTAACATTTTTTCCCTCTTGATTGCTCCCAATATCCATCCCTAAAGTATTTAATATGAGAGACCTTTTCTCATCCACTAATGCTACATCTTGGCCAGGGAGAGCAATGGGATGAGGGGAAGGTACATCATCATCATCATACTCTGTGGTGGAAAAAGGCTTTTCACTCTCATCTTTCTCATGAGTATTCCTAGAGATGAATTTAGTTAAATCTTCTAATATCAAAGGATATGCTCGTATGAATAGTGTGAAGCTATTAAAATCATGTGTATAACAAAGTAATTGCAGCTCATATGTAGAACATATAGAAGCATCAATACCACTTGTAGAAGCTATGTGCTCTAGAACATGAGGATTCTCATTAGTGAAATTAGAGAAATTTTCAAAATCTAGGATATACTCATGCAAAGATTTCAGAGATGAATAACATGAAAAGGCCATAATGAGATGCAAAATCAGATTTTAAAAGCTTTCTGAAAAGTATGCAAAAGACCAATGCAAACTTATATGCAAAAATGACCTAAAATGCTTTTTTTTGTACTTTTTCAATGCAAATATATGAAAGAAAAGGTGTTGTAAGGATTTTTATTAGGGGAAGAAAATGATAAGTCTATTTTTACTCCAATATAGCAATAAAATCATTCACACCACTCTCTTTATGCAGATCTAAGATAATGCCAAGTCAAAATATAGTGAAAATATGTCGAAATAGGCACTTTTTTCACCAAAACACAATGCAAAAGGGCATGACCAAGGGTGTTTTGAGGAAAGTGATGATGTAAATTAAATTATATCAGTAATAACAGCCACTTAATGTCAAAATTCCCAACACAACACACTTTTAGTGCCAATTAAGGTAAAACCCTAGTGAAAATATAGCAAAAATAGACTATTTTTCACGGTTTTTCAATTCCAAGACCTAGAAAAAGAAGTGTTGTAATGAATTTCAGGAGGTGAAAAAAATAAAATCAATGATATCAGTCACCTAAATCCATAAAATTGATCACAACACACTTCGAGTGCAAACTAGGTCAAACCCTAGGGCAAAAATAGTCAAAATGTGTAGTTTTTCACCAAATTTTCAATACAAGAGCCCGTTAAAAGGGTGTTGTCAAGATTTTTAAGAGGGGAAAAAATTATTACCCTGGTAAAAGCCAATTAATGCAAAAAAACCCTTCACAACATGCCTATGGTGCAAGTTTAGAGAGTCGATAAGGTCAAATTTAGTGAAAATCGGTGTTTTTAAAGCCCTAGGTTTGAGATTTTGGCACAAAATGCTATATGAATGATTTGAAGTCTATTTCATGGTGAAAATTAATTACTCTCAGATCTTAAAATTACTTCCAAGCTATAATAGGCAAAATGCCAATGCAAATCTAATGAAAATGCATGAAAATTGCTAGTTTTTGTTAAAATTTTCTATGCAAAAATGTAAATATTTTGAATCTAAATGCAAATTTACACTAAAATGCAAGACTATAGCCAAATTATAATTTGAATGAGCCTTTAAAATCAGTAGAAAAATATGAAAGAAGATTTTGCCTACTAACCCTATATTTTGGAATTACTAGGTTATAATAAAAATTGTCAAAATTTCTACAAAAGCCTAGCAAATTAATGATGAAAATGCAATGCAAATTATTGAGTTTTTGTGTTTTTGTGTATTTTATATCAGATCTAATGCAAAAATCAAGAATTAGGGAAATTTATAAAGAATTTATGCAAATTAGTAAGCCTAACAATGCAATTTTTTGAATTTTTCCAAATTTTTCAATTTTTCTCAATGCAATAAAATGAATGACTATATGAATGGATGAAATCAATCCAAATCTGAAGACACACACTTAGAAAGTTGCAATTTAAGTCCAAAAACATGGGTTCACCAAAATGTAAAGGGTAAAATTGGGATTATTTAGTTTTTAGTGTTTAGCTGTTTGAATCCTCCTTTCACCCTATACATTCAAGGATCTACGGTCGAGTGGCCATGCACTATCATACCCTAGGTCACTGTGAGATATAGGGAATCTTGGATTAGGGTGTTTAATTATCAATTTTCCTTCTCTTATGCTTAATTGACCATTAAACCCTAATTATGTAAATACGACAATAAACTGACGAATAGCAGAAAAATCTCTTGCAAAGAGATGTAAAATATCAAATCATAGAGTACCTATTTTTGGGGCTTTGAGGTGGAAAAGTCAAGGACTAAGGAGCGGGTACCCAAGTCCAAGGTACCAATTTCTTTACGGGATCATGACCTCCTTCCGACACTGATCTGCACTATAACTTCTATTTCTCAAAATTCAACTGTAAAGGACACAGGGACTAGTGTCCAAGTCTTGAAAATGCTCCTATGTCCTGCTTCTCTTTAGATCCTGAATCCTTGATGTCTGCTGATCCTTCTTGCAACTCCACTTTTTCCAGATACAACACATGTAACCTATAATCACAAAACTTTGGGAGGGGGTTGTGGTGTTTAGAGGCTTGCCTCAGTCAAGTCCTGGAGGACACTTAAGTCTCCGAACACCGTTGTTATATAGAGAGTGCGTGCCTAGGGAGGCAGAGACAAAAACCAAATGAATAATTGATCACAAACACAATATAATGTCACCTTGAAGTGAATATCTCATGGGAGGAAGATGCTCTTCATTCCATGATGAAATGGATGCTCAAATCTGCAAACACAAACACATGAACCACACAAATCTTCTCTTGCAACACAATGAAAGCCTTGAATCACCTTGAGAATACCTAAAGTTTACAATTGCCATCTAGTTTACAAATGAATGCCTAAACATGATTATATATGCAACTACAAGCATTCCCACCAAGATTTTGTAATTTCAAACTTATCATGTTGGCATAGGACCCAAATAACGGTCACAAGCTGACACCAAAAAATTGGGACTGCCCCAAAATAGGGCAGGACTAGGGCATGGGTGCCCAAGTCCTCCCCCCTATTTTGGGTAGGGTCTAGCTCAAGGGGTCCTCCTAGGTCTTATTTGTCATGATACCTAGGGTTCATTCCATCAGGATGCCAAATTATGATGTAATATGTTCTAAATGCAAGCAAAAGACCCAGGAGCTAAACCTAAAGAGGAAAAAGCCCCCAAGGGGACATTTTCCAATGTTACAGATGCTAGGAGATATAAGGTGATTTGATATGTAGTACATGTATGTATGCATGGGAGACATAAGGGATAATAGCCTTGATTTTGAGATGTTATAAGGTTGAAGATAATGCATGAAATTTATGCAAATGCATAAGGTGTGTTGCATGAGGAAATCACTATATATGCAAGGGAGAGATAAGGAGTTATTTATTGTTTTTAAAATATTTTAAAAGACAAATGCCTTCATTTTTTGCATGACTTTGCAACTAAAACAATGTAAACAAATAATAAAGTAATATAATTATAAATTACTTTATTATTTTTTCACAGGTTGTAAAGTCAAAAAGATAGAACAAATTGTAACTCATAGTAAAGTAATCATCCTAAATTACTTTATTCCTTGCTCACATTGTTTACATACCCCAAAATTATGCAAATTTGGAGGTTAGAGTTAACTGAAGTTCTTTGGAGTTCTTTGCATGGTTTTTTGGCCAAATTCAGAGAGTTTAGTCCACCTTTTGGTCAAACTAATAGAGAGGAATAGTTTGGAGCTATTTTAGCTCAACTTGGGACAATTATAGCCCTTCTTTTTAGGGATTTTTAGGATTGCTCGTGGATGAGTTTTGAGAGATTATTTTTAGAGGCAGTTGATTGCAGTTGACCTTTCTAGGTCTTTTGAGAGAGCATATAAATATTGTAAAAAAACATGTTTTTTTAGTTCTTGCCTTTTTGCCCTCTTACACATGGCTAAGAGAAGAAGGTTTTGTGACTCATATTTTGCAGATTTATAGAGATTACAATAGGTTACAAGTTCTATTCTTTGTCTTTTTTATGCAATTGTTCCTTTGTTTTTCATCTGAATCAAGTGTCTACCTTTTCATTAATGTTGCTTTTGTGAATGATTTGATGCGATTTTATTGTGTTTACAAAATCAAAACCTTTAAAATCATTGTCTCATTTGTACTTGCTTGTATTGAATAGCATTGAAATCATAGGTCTTAGGTTGTGCAATTGGAATAAATTTTCTCTTATGTTGTGAGAACCCTATTTTCCTTCAAAAGAAAGTTATTTCCAGCCTCCCTTAGAATTGTTTCTGTGATCATATTAACAAAAGTGGATTGTGTGGATAGATTTTCTGAGATCTATTGTGAGTCAAATTTGTAGTTTTCCATCAAAATTAAGTGCATCACCACACTTTAGATTATAGTTTTAGTACTTTTAGTAGATCCTTTCAACCCTTTTCATAACAAAGTTATAAATCCATTAAAGATTACAAGGGAACCAGCCCATAATCTGGAGGTTCAAGCTCACCATAAGTCACCCACAACTTGAGTTTGATCCCATGTTACACATGATTGTTGAGCTTCACAACTTTGCATAATGGGTACAATCCTGCTCATCAACAAAACCTAAGAAAGGAGAATCACTTGTCATGAGGAGAGCCCTATTTCAAGCAGAGACAAATGAGGAACCACCACAGAGGAAAATTTTGTTCTAGACCAGATGCAAATTAGGAGGTAAATGTTGTAAGGTTGTAATTGATAGTGGTAGTTCTAATAATTTAGTTTTGGAGGAGGTGATGACTAAGATGAAGTTGGAAAGATTGAAACACTCTAAGCCATATCAGATAGCATGGATTCACGATGATCATAAGGTACTAGTGAGTGAACAATGTTTGGTAAAATTTCATATTAGATTTTATCATGAAGTATTGTGTGATATTATGCCTATGGATGTATGCCATATATTGTTGGGTAGACCATGGCAGTATGATAGAAAATATATACATGATGGGAGAAAGAACACCTACACTATAAAATCAAATGGGAAGAGAATTACTTTGATTCCTTTGGAATATGAACCTAAAGACGAAGTATGTGGGAATGCTAGAATCTGTTTGGTTGATGGAAGGAAATTTTTGGATGGTTTGAGGCATGAGAAGATGTGTTATGCTTTGATTCCTAAGAAGCCTGAAGCCCTAAAGATAAAGACTAAAGAATCACAGCTAGAGGAGATAACTAAGTTGTTGATAGAGTATGAAGACATCATATCAGATAATGTGCCTGAAGGATTGCCACCAATTAGGAGTATCAGTCATCACATGGATCTTATACCTGGAGCTAGTTTTCCTAACAAAGCAGCACATAGAATGACACCAGTAGAGAATGAAGAATTAGATAGACATATCTAAGAGTTGTTGAGGAAAGGCTTGATCAGAGAAAGCTTGAGTCCTTGTGCAGTACCTACAGTGTTAGCACTGAAGAAGGATAGAGAATGGAGAATGTGTATAGACTCTAGAGCAATCGATAAGATCATAGTTAAGTATAGATTTCCATTGCCTAGGATGGATGACATTATGGATTGTTTGAGTGGAGCAAAATATTTTACAAAGATAGACTTGAAGAGTAGATACCATCAGATAAGAATTAGAGAAGGAGATGAATGGAAGACTACTTTTAAGATAAATGAAGGATTGTATGAGTGGTTAGTGATGCCTTTTGGATTGACTAATGCACCAAGTCCTTTCATGAGATTGATGAATGAATTTTTGAAGAAATTCTTGGGTAAGTTAGTTATTGTACATTTGGATGATATTCTAATTTTTAGTAAGACAAAAGAAGAGCATTTGTGGCACTTGAGACAAATATTGCAGAGGTTGAGAGAAGAGAAATTGTTGATGAACATCAAGAAGTGTAGTTTCATGAAGGAAGAACTGGTATACTTGGGATTTGTGATTTATGTGGAAGGATTGAAGATGGACCCTGAGAAAGTTAGAACAATTGTTGAGTGGCCTACACCTGAGAGCATTGGAGAAGTCAGATCATTTCATGGATTAGCTAGCTTCTACCAAAAGTTCATAAAAAATTGTAGTTCAGTATGTAACCCTATGACAGAGACAATGATAGGTGATAGAAAGGACTTTAAGTGGACATCAGGAGTAGATAATAGTTTTGAATTGTTAAAGAAAAAAGTGACAGAGTAGCCTGTGTTGGCATTACCAAATTTCAATAAGGTATTTCAAGTAGATTGTGATGCAAGTGGAAATGCAATAGGAGCAATGTTAAGTCAAGAAGGTACACCTACAACATATTTTAGTGAGAAGTTGAATGATACAAGGAGAAGATATTCAATTTATGATCAGGAGTTCTATGCCATAATTCAAGCCTTGAAGAAGTGGAGACACTATTTGTTGCCTAAGGAGTTTGTATTGTATACTAATCATCAAGCTTTACAATATTTGAACAGTCAAGGAAAGTTGAATCAGAGACATATGAGATGGGTAGAGTTCATGCAGAGTTACACTTTTGTATTGAAGCATAGGAGTGGAAAATCAAACAAGGTTGAAGATGCATTAAGTAGGAGAAGGAATTTGCTGACAGAGATGAGAGTTGAAGTGTTAGGATTTGAAGAATTGAAGAACATGTATGAAGAAGACCTTGATTTTGCAGAACCTTGGAAAGTGTTGGTTTTTCTTCTGAATCAGCATTAGGGTTTGCCACTTCTAATGCACAGGCAGATTCAGCCAACTAATACAGGAGGTTGCGTGAGCTCCTCCCCTTCACTTCTGGTTCTGCCGCACCAAGGGGGGTATCCCTATAACTCAAGATGTAACCTTGACTAGCTCAAAGATAGAAAGATCTAACTTGACAACAACAGGCAGAATACTCTCATGTATGGACCAAGATCTGTATGATAGATCACAAGGTGGGCAACGTTCTTGGACATATATGTCTGGTTAGGGATGAGAGCATGCAAGGGTTTCCTACTCCTAACCCTACAACTAACAGATGGAAGGGAGAGATGGTTTGAAATGGTGTTTGGATGCAAAGCTGGACATGGTGTATAACCTCAACACAGAGCTAGATTGGTGCCTATCCAGGGCTTGGAGTCGGTAGACATACACCTGTGAATGATCAGCATGAATAGCTAAAACTAGATTTCAGGGGGATACACATGATACCTGCCTTACAAATATCTCCCAATACAGAGTGTTAAGCTGTCGATACTTATGGCATCCCTATTGCAGGAAGAAAGATACATGCAAAACTGGAGATAGAATCAGCATAACACATGCAAACATAGCATTATTCATATAAGATTAACCATGAAATCAGTGGATTCATGCCAAAACGTACAACAGGAGATACATAAACTCACAAGTTTTGCTGCACAGAGCAACCAAAACTAGTTGTATCTTATTACAGAGCCAAAATGTCCAGTTTTCAACAACCTTCAAATGAGCAACACAACCTGCTATATACAGCAAGGAGGTGCTCAGCCTTAATTACATAGTTGACCAAAAAAACCTGCCAGATACACAGTATCATCAGATTGGCGCTCAAACATTCAATGCAGCAGGTGGGAGAGGAGACAGGAAGAAATCTCGAGCCTTGCGCTGCTGCCTAGGGATCCACATCTTCAATCGGGTACTAGATCCGTCCACACCATCGCCCATACCTCTGCAACAATTGCCATTAATGGTGCACCAACCCGCGGCCTTGGGAAATGTAGAATACTGTGCGTCGCAACCGTTTCCCGCCAAGATACATCATCATGATATTTGAAAATATGCAGGGTCGAATTATCCCACATGCACCCCGCAGCAACCTCCTCATCACCTTATATACTAGGTCGCGAGCATATATGATGTCGGTGCTTTTGCTCCTGATGACACTAGTATAAACCGTCATCATCATCCTCCAGCAGCATGATATCCTATTGCTTGAAATATCACCTTGACGTCAGCATCATATCGCAATATCACCTGCATGATAAATGCCTTCATCGACACAACCTGATCCATCGGAGGAAGATCCTCCTGCTTTGCCGATACCAAATGTCTGGCCGATGAACATCCTGATGATGTCACCGTCATATCCTGCTGACGTCATCAGCATATCTGCCTACTGCACACCTCCTCATATCCGGATGACGTCATCGTCATATTCGCAACATTGGGGGATCTTCATAAGATGAGTAATGTTAGAAATATGACCCCCCAGACCTTGATGACGTCACCACCACATGTCGGCATCAGGATGATATTCGGAAGATAACCGAATATTTGGAAATATCATCCTGATGCACAAATATCATGTTGCACTGTAGCTCCGCTATAAGATCGGGGTGATATATGAATATGACAGATATTTGAAATGATCACCCCCCACTGGATAATGCATGAAGCCGACAGGCGGATATCTCCCTGATATCAGCATCATCATGATGCTGGAACAAACATACATCCGAGTGATATTCAAATATGAAAATATCACCCCCTCCTTCGGAAATATCATGATGCAGATAGGCAGAGAAATAGATATCACCCTGACATAAGAATGACGTCAGCATCATCAGGGTGATAAAACAACGAACATGAAGTGATAAAACAACATCAGGATGATCTTGACTAAGATCACCCGATGTTCAAATATGATGACCCCGATGAAGATCGGATCATACTTAGGACTTTGCAGCAACATCATCAGGATGATCTTAAGTAAGATCACCCGATGTTAGAATATCACCCCAGCGAAAGATCATGCTGATAGAAAATATGATGACCCTTGTAAGCAACATCAGGGTGATGTCTGGAAACATGATGATGATGACCTCCTCCAAAGAAAATATGATGCTGATGTTAAAACATGCTGAGGAGGCCCAAAGACTTAGAACTTTTTGGATTTTTTGGGAAGGTGCCTGCATGTTTATATGCTTGAAAATTGACTGCTCATGCAGGCACCAACAGAAAGCATGTAAGGAACCTGTTATGATAGATAGGAGTAAGTGGTTCAATTATTTCATTTAGGAGGATATATTATTCAGAGGAAATCAGTTGTGTATACCTAGGAGTTCAATGAGAGACAATTTGATAAAGGAGAAGCACAGTGGTAGATTGGCAGGACATTTTGGAATTGATAAGATAGTGGCTTTGGTAACTAAAAATTACTTTTGCCCTCAAATATATAAGGATGTTAGGAAGTTTGTGCAAAATTGTAGAGTATGTCAAGTTGCAAAAGGAAGTAATCAAAATACTAGATTCTACAAATCTTTGATAGTACCAGAGAGACCTTAGGAACACATAAGCATGGATTTTATAATGGGATTGCCGAAGACACAGAGAGGACATGATTCTATATTTGTAGTGGTGGATAGATTTTCAAAGATAACACATTTCATACCTTGTAAGAAGGCAGTTGATGCAATACATGTGGCTGACCTATTTTTCAAAGAGATTGTGAGATTGCATGGATTACCTAAGAGCATAATTTTAGATAGAGATAAAAGATTTCTTGGATACTTTTGGAAGACACTTTGGAAGAAGATGAAGACAAACTTGAAGTTTAGTTCAACATTTGATCCACAGACTGGTGGATAGACAGAAGTAGTAAATAGGAGTTTGGGTAATTTGTTGAGATGTTTGGTTGGAGAGAAGGCAGGAAATTGGGACTTGACTCTATCACAAGTAGAGTTTGCATACAATAATTTAGTGAATAGGAGCACAGAAAGAACACATTTGAGATTGTGATAGGAACTAACCCTAGAGGAGTTGTAGAGTTGAGAGATATCAACATGGAGGACAAAAGGAGTGCAGAGGCAGAAGAATTTGTCAGACAGATGGAGACAGTACATAATCAGGTTAAGAAGCATTTGAAGGAGAAGAACAGTAAATATAAGGAGTAATCATATGAGAAGAGAAGACAGAATTTTTAGTGGGAGATGAAGTGATGGTATACTTGGGAAAAGAAAGATTTCCAGTTGGGACATATAACAAGTTGAAGATGAAGAAGTTTGGACCATGTAGGATACTCAGAAAATTTGATTTAGGAAATGCATATGAAGTGGAGCTACTGGAGACATTGGGTATATCACCTCTTTTCAACATTGCAGACCTACATTAGTATCATGTAGGAGAGTTTATTGATAGCATTAAAGAAGACTTGAAGAAGCAGTTACCACAACAAGCATCGAAGTAGATTGAAGACATCTTGGACAATAGAGTTGGACGCAGCACCAGAGGCAAGCAATACAAAGAATATCTTGTGAAGTGGAAAGGTAGACCGGAAGAAGACTCATCTTGGATTTCTTAGGTTGAGGTGGATTGTCTTGGTTTTCCTCTAGCCCCAGCAAAGTAAGGGACTCAGTTTTTTAACAACCCTGGGTGTTTGATGCAGGAGCATCCTTGGTTCAAGAGCAATCTTGCATCAACCAAAAAATATTTGCATTTCATTTTGTTTCTTTCATTTTCCTAGTTTAATATAGTTAGTTCAGTCAATAGAAGTTTCAGTAGATTGGTCCATATTCTACCACGGTTTCATTTCAGACCTTGCAGAGTTAGACTTAGCATCTAGACATCTTCATGCATATCATATCCAAAATTTGGATCATTTGGATTAAGTTTTTGGAAAGATATCACTATCAAAAGATTGATTGTTATTTCAGAGCAGAGCATGCAGATAGTCTCAGACAATCAGCTAAAGGAGAAGACTTGTGGAGCACTTCCATGACTTGCAGAGCTAAATGACACATCATTCAAGGTACTTTCGGACCTGGCCAACCTTCCCTAAGGTCTGTACATTGATTCATTCACTTGCGGAGGATTTCCATATGTTTTAGGCTGACCTATTCATGTACACATGTTACATCTCTTTCATTGGAGTTGGTAATCTGTTTGGCTGATGTAGAGGAATCTTGTGATCCAAAGATGATATAGATTTATGTAATAGATGCCTAGGAAAGTAGTTATCATAATTCACAAGTTAGATAGTTTGAATTCTTTTGTATTTGGTGCTTTAAAGCTATATCTTGCACATATATTGTAACTAGAGAATTAGGCTTGTGAGCCCTAATTGTAAGCCCGCATGTTATCAACATGTTTGTATTTTGAATCTATGATATACTAAATGATTGAATCTGCATTTGCATTCTATAATTGAGTTGCTTCCATTGTGTTTACTCTTGCTGCATAGCCTAGACTGTTCACTTTGTGGACCCTCCTAGCCGTGACTGCACCAATCTACCTCATTCCCTTATGGGTAATTACAAATTACAAATAATAAAATGGAATAAATATAATATTGGGATTTATAAGGTTAATGGCACCTTATCCCAACATTATCCCACTTGAATTTATACATTGTAAATCAACTCATAGGAAATCAAATGAAAATAATCAGGCACTAGAAACAAGGCCCATGGCCTCTCTACACCACACAAATTTGTCTGTACTCATAGGTTTGTCAATGAATCTACAACATTCTCCTGATTGTCTATGTTCATTAGCTTAATCTATCCACTTCCAATCAATTCATGAATGAAGTGATACTGAACATCAACATGCTTAGTTCGAGCATGATACAGAAGATTCTTAGCCAAATAGATAGCTCTCTGGCTATCACAACCAATCTGAATGACCCTACAATTAAAACCAATACCTGTACATAGTCTCCTCAACCAAACTGCCTCCTTAGAGACATGGGTAGCAACCATATACTCTACTTCAGTGGTGGACAAAGCAACTGTGGGCTACTACTTACTCATCCAACTCACTGCTCCTTCAAGCAGAGTAAACACATCGCCACTAGTGGACCTTCGACTATCCAAGTCACCTGCCCAATCTACATCAACAAATCCCTATATGTCCAAAGATTTATCAACACTATCAGTACCAAAATAAACCAAACAATAATGAGTACTTGCAAGATATTTAAACACCCTCTTTGCATAATTCCAATGTTGTCTACTAGGGTTAGACATAAATCTTTTCAAAACTCCCACTGCTTGAGCAATATTTGGCCTAGTACAAACCATTGCATACATCAAACTCCCTACAATACTAGCATATGGCACATTAGACATATCCTCAAAATCATCCTCATTCTTTGGGCACATATCTAATGAAAGCTTAGTACCAATAGGTAAATGAACTCTAACTGGGTTACAATTCTGCATACTACATCTTTGCAAAATGGTATTCATATAATTACTCTGAGACAACATAAGTTTTCTATTACCTCTGTCCCTCTTGATCTCCATACCCAGAATATACCTAGCAGGACCAAGATCCTTCATATTGAAAGCACCTGAAAGTCGAGCTTTTAGCTCACTGATCATACCCTTAGTATTGCTAAAAAATAACTTGTCATCAACATACAATGCAATGATCAGTATAGAATCATCAATATAATGAATGTACACATAATGATCCTCCTCACTTCTAACAAAACCCAATTTCAACACAAATAAGTCAAAATTTTGATAACACATTCTGAGGGATTGTTTCAAACCATAGAGAGACCTCTTTCACCTACAAACCCAATGCTCTTTCCCTTTTACCTCAAAACCTATAGGCTATTGCATATAAATTTCTTCCTCAAGATCTCCATGTAAGGACATAGTCTTAACATCCATTTTCTCAATCTCCCAATCAAAAGCTATAGTAATGGATAAAATAAATCTAATAGAAGTTAATTTAGCAACAGGAGAGAAAATTTCCCCAAAATCAACTCCCTCTCTCTGGGAGTATAGCCCTTGGCTACCAGTCTAGCCTTGTACTTCTCTAATGAACCGTCTACTCCAAACTTCTTCTTGAAGACCCACTTACAACCTATGTCCTTTCTTCCTTTGGGAAAATGAACAAGATCCCAGGTATTACAAGAGTCTAAAGCCATCATCTCCTCCTGCATAGCTAACTGCCAAGACTCACTATCATCTGCATGAATAGCTTCCATGTAGGATCTAGGCTCATTGTTAGTACTCAATAAAGCAAATACACAATGAAAATATGGTGGGCTATACCTATCAACTGGGTTTCATTGTCTTGTGGATCTCCTCAAGGGTGGAGTAAGAGTCTCAACTTGATCTTCTGGATGATCATCTGCACCAACTTCTTCTGTAACAATAGATTCTTCCTCATCAGAACTACTCAAATTTTCTTCTTCTTCTTCACCCTCCAATCCATCATTGTGTTCTTCCTAAGGTGCAACTTCCTGCTCTAAGTCAAAGTACACTCTCTTCACTTTTTCTTTCTCTTTTGGCTGCTCAGGTTCAGAAATAGCTCTAAGTTCCCTAAAAAATAACATCTCTAAAGAAAACAATTTTTCTGGTTAAAGGATCCCAATGCTTATAACCTTTAACATTCTCACCATATCCAATGAAGATACATTTCTGTGCTTTTGGATCCAACTTAGATCACTTTCCATTAGGCACATGAACAAAAGCCTCACAACCAAAAACCCTTAAATGTGAAATAGAAGGTTTCTTACCTGTCCACACTTCATAAGGTGTCGAATCAAGAGCTTTGCAAGGAGATATATTAATCAAGTAGCAAGTAGTACACACATCCTCTTCCCAAAAGCATTTTTCCAACTGTGAGTCACTCAACATACTTCTAGCTCTTTCCATGATTGTTCAATTCATCCTTTTTGAAATACCATTCTACTGTGGTGTATACAGAGTTGTCTTTTGTCTGATTATACCTACATGCTTACAAAACTCATCAAATTCCTTAGAGCAATATTTCCCTCCATTTTCAAATCTTAATATTTTTATCCTTAATCTCAATTAATTTTCAATTAAGACTTTAAAATCCTTAAACTTAGCGAAAACTTTAGATTTGTGTTTCATAAAATAAATCCATGTAAATATGGATACATCATCAATGAAGGTGACAAAATAATGAGATTTTCTGATAGAGTCATTATCCATAGGTCCAAACACCTCTGTATGAATAATCTCTAACTTCTCTTTTTCTCTATTGCTTCCTAAAGGAAATGATTTTGTGTTTTGTTTACCAAACACACAATGCTCACAGAAATCAAAGTGCTCATTAGAATAAGAAAAACCGTCCAACAAATCTTTATTCTTAATAGTTTTAAAATATTATTACTTGTGTGGCCCAATCTACGGTGCCACAACATACAAGTGTTTTTAGAAGCCTCAGAAACATAAGAGGAATTACAAACTGTAGTGGCATCTACCCTAAACAAGGTTCCCATTCTCTTCCCCTTCGCTACCACCAAGTTTCCTCTCACCAATATGCAACCATGCTTATCAAATGTTACACGCATTCCCAAATCATTCAACTTTGAAATTGAAATCAAATTTCTAGCTAATCTAGGAACATGTAAAACACCAGGGAGGGTTTTAATCCTCCCATCACTGAAACACAACAATACCTTGCCTTTCCCAACTATTGAATATGTAGAGTTATCCACAAGGCATAGTTTACCTCCATCATACTCTTCGTATGTTGAAAACCATTCCTTATGCAGGTCATATGATATGAGCATCTTGAGTCAACCAACTAGTGATCATTAGAAATAATATTGCATGTAGAAAGTAAAGCATCTTCACTTGCATTAGAGGACTTCTTAGAAGCGGTCTCCCACTGTTTCTTTGGGTTTATGCATTCCTTATTCACATGTCCCCTTTTATCGCAGTTCCAATACTTAACTCTGTTCTTCTTTCCAAGAGTCTTAGATCAACCCTTAGACTTGTCTTTGAACCCCTTCTGATCTCCTTTTGATCCTCTTTCCTTAGACCTTCCCCTGACACTGAGAGCATCCCATGAATTATCCAAACACTTCTTCCTTAATTCCTATGCCAACAAAACTGCAACAAGAGCATCCATCTTTGGGTCTGTGAGGTTAGCAGTGATAGCAAGGATAACATTCTCCCAAGACTCAAGTAAAAAATAAAGAAGTAAGATACATTTATCTTTCCTCATTAACTTCAACATCTATAGATGCAAGCTGACTCAACAACAAATTAAATGAATTTAAATGCTCTATAACTAATTCACCCTCTTTCATTTTCATAGAAAAAGTTTACGCTTCAAGTAAAGTTTGTTTACCATACTCTTGGCTTGGTAGATCTCACCCAAATGCTTCCACAAGCTATGTGCAGTCTCTTCCCTTGTGACATTCAATAGGATAAAATTTGCAATACATAATCTGATTGTACCTCATGGCTTTTTATCTAGTCTATCCCACTCATCTTGAGAGACATCGTCGGGTTTCTTCTCTTTTAGAATAGCCAACCATTGGTTTCTTTCTTCTAGCAAATCCTCTATTTTTAGCTTCCACAACTCATACCCCATACTGTTGAACTTCTCAATGTCCAATCAAGAGGTTGAATCTATGGTGGATGCAACCATAATATCAAATCAAGATCTATAAAATAAATACTAGCAAATCTCCTAGTGTAGCTACACAGCCTTCACACTACCACCCAAGAGTCAAAACTAGCCAGGCTTTGATACCAAATGATAGAAATGAAGACAACAACTACTCAATGAAAATCTGATTCAAATATGTTTAATGATCTTCTAATAGTGTACTGGTTAATGGAGATTGCATCAGAATATAAATAATGCAACATAGAAGCCACAAATCTAAAAACTGATAACATAATGACATAGTGTTTATGTGGAGAAAACCTTTTCAGGTAAAAGATTCCACTAGGAAAGAGGCACAAGTTTGTATTAATCTGCAAAAGTGATACAATACTTCAACTACACAACTCTCTCCTTCAGTCTTTAATATGACAGCATTCCTATAGCACCTGAGTACCTATAAATCTATTGTTCTACAACATTTACATGACAATGGATATATAAAAGTGTTTCCCTCCAATCTAGGTGTCAACTTTCTCTCTCGTAGGAATCTTCAACATGCAAATATTAAATGCCTCCTTACAAGCTCTTGCCACTTGTCCAAAGTCATTAATGCAAAGTTGAGGGCCCAATGCTAAATAAGGTCTTTTACAACATCTTATGACATGTCATAACCATAATATATTCTACCAAAGAGTATCTTTCTAAGATGGGTGCCTAGGGCCAAAAATAGCAACTTATACATAATAAGTATCTGTCATATGTCATCATAGTGTCATAGAATCTTATGACAACTTATAGTTGTCATAGATTCTCTTACATGCACTCACCAAACATTATGACATGTGGCATACATGCTAAAAATAGTAGATTCCCCCAAGGTGGTGCCTACACTTATTTACTCATGATTTTTACAATTGCCAACCGTAAATGTCATTCCATAATTACCTCTGGTAAATCTGGAATTACCACTACCGGTGAAACTACCTCATTCCCTTATGGGTAATTACAAATTACAAATAATAAAATAGAATAAATACAATATTGGGATTTATAAGGTTAATGGAACCTTATCCCAACAGGTTTTGCAACACCTGTAGCCACATATAGACCAAAAACCATAGTTGTTAACTAAAATCTACAAAATTGAAACTAGCAAATTAACCCAAATTCCTCTCACTAGCATCCATCATAAAACACTATATTACACTTCCTATAAAACACACATTCAACATAGAATGATTATCTCATCATACAAGTCATACTTCATTAGAAAAACACATCCAAAATACCCACAAATCTTCAATATTAGCATTCTGAATGATGAAGCACTACAAATTTGGATGTACACAAAACTGCAAAAATACCATTCATCCACTACAAATAATGATGCAATAAATAGTCATGGATCTTTATTTCTCCTACAATAAAGTAACCTTGAGATAACACTACTTACCCATCACCAATAGACCATCATATTCTTTCTCCAATAACATAATTCTATGATGCAGTCACAGTCAAAGGGTCTAATGAAGGACTATCTAGCCATGCAACCAACACAAATAAACACATACATAAAATAGAAACTCACAAATAAATGACACAAGATATACCCTGGAAAAACCCTCAAAATAGGGAATAGCCCAGGATCCAAAAGATTCTTCATTATTTTATTAAATTCCCAAACAAATTACAATCTACCACAAGGGTATATTTACTAGGCCATAGCCAAATAAAAACTAAACCTACAAAACCTTATCCTCAAACTCCATCCTCCATATTCATACCCCTACTTATGCTCAGACCTCCAACTCCTACTAAAATGATCTCTAACTCTACCTTCCTCTCAAATGATCATGGGCAACCAATACATATCAATCTCCAACTTCCTTAATGATCTACTTCAGTTGCAAGGTGGGGCAAAGATCAATACTCCTTAAATGTGTAGTAGGCTAAAGTGAGCTAATTCTTTGAACCAAACTAAAAAAAATGAAAAATAAATCCATGCGATGCCCAATGTTTTCTCCCATGGGCCCAATAAGTTTTCACATGTCTTCCTTGATAGTCGCAACTTCTAATTCTCTGGCACCAAGTAGTAACTCTACAATTGTGACAGTTCACTAGTTTGATATAGGTTCAAAAACCCAAATAAGTCATTATATGAATCCAATTCTCCTGAAACATGGATATGACCTCTAAATACTTATCTTGAATGTTATACCAAAACTTCAATATTCAAATGCAAAATGTAGAAAAATGTGGTGACTTCCATTTATGAATTAAAACTACATAAAACAAACCATGACGATACAAGATTGCTCTTTTCCCCCAAGGATGCTCCTACATTAGACACCCTAGGTAAATTGGAAAGTAAGTCCCTCACTTTCTAGTGAATAGAGGGAAACCTAGTTGGTTTACCTTAGCCTTGGAAATATAGCTTGAATATTATTCTAGCCTTCCTCTCCATTTCACCAAATACTCCTCATATTGCCTATTCTTGGTGCTTTTCCCAATTCTTCTATCTAATATTTCTTCAATTTCTTCTTTTGGTTGTGGTGGTATGGGATTTTGTCTTTGATCCTTATCATTGCTTTCCTCTAAATCCCCCTTATGATATTAGTATAGGTTTACAGTGTTGAATACTAGAGAAATACCTGATCCTTCTAGTATCTCTACCTTGTATGTGTTCCCTAGGTCAAATCTTCTCATAATTCTATAAGGATTGAACTTCTTCATTTTCAACTTGTTATATGTTCTAACTAGAAATATCTCATTTCTAAGGTATACCATCACCTTATCTCCTACCACAAAATCCTTATGTCTTCTAGTTTTGTCAACTACTTTTTTGTACTTATCATTCATCTTTTCCAAGTGATCCCTTACCTCCTCATGTATCTTCTTCATATGTTCATTGAACTCCTCTACCTCCACACTTCTCTTTTCTTCCTTGCTGGTGTCCCTTAGTTATTACACATTCTTTGGGCTACTAGCACTCACAATCTAAAATGGTGTCTTTCTCATGCTCCTATTTACTAAATTTTTGCATGCAAACTCTACCTGCAATAAGACCATGTCCCAATTTCCTACCTTTTCTCTAACTATGCATATTATTAATTTACCCAAGCTCTTGTTCACTACTTTTGTTTACCTATCAATCTACAGATGGTATGTTAAGCTAAATTTTAAGTCTATTTTCATCTTCTTCCACAAGGTCTTTCAAAAGTATTCCACAAACACAGTATCTTTGTCTGAAACTATGCTCTTTGGTAGGTCATGCAACCTTACTACCTCTCTAAGGATAGCTATGTATACCGTATAATTACTTTTCTTACATGGAATGAAGTGTTTTATCTTATAAAATTTGTCTACTACTACCATGATTGATCATTTCCCATTTCTATCCTTGGCAGTCCCAATACAAAACCTATACTTATGTCTTCCCATAGCTTCTATGGCACTGGAAGTGGCAAGTATAGCTCAACATTCTAACTGTTTACCTTGGAAATTTGGCAAGTCCTACAACCTTGAATGAATTTCCTCACATCCTTGTATATTTGTGGCCAAAAATAATTCTCATTGATTGAGGAAGTTTTCTTATCTAACCCAAAATGTCTAGCCAATCTTCTACAATGCTTTTGTTTGATTAGATTCTCTATCATAGATCTTCTTGGTATACACAACTAGCTTCCTTTGAATAACATCTCACTTTGAATCAAGTAATCCAACCACTTACTTATGTCCATGCTTACTAGTTCTTTACATGCTTTTCATTCCTCCACAAAATTAGGATCAACCTCATACAAATGTTTTAGCTCTTCAAACCCACTACTTCTAACCTCATTTCTATTAGTAGATTATGCCTACTACTTAATGCATCAGCAACCTTTTTTGACTTGCCACTCCTATTCTTTAGCACAAAAGTGTAATTCTGCATCAATTCTACCCACTACATATGTGTTTGGTTTAACTTTGATTGTTCAAATACTATAATTCTTGATGGTTAGCATACATCACAAACTCTTTGGGTAATAGGTAATGCATCCACTTTTTAGTGCTTATATTAATGCATAAAACTCTTGTTCATATAATGAATATCGCTTCTTGTCATCATTCAACTTCTAAGTAAAATAAGCTACCAATTCTCCTTCTTGGATTAATATTGCCCCAATTGTATTCCCAATTACATCATAATCCACTTGGAATATCTTATTGAAATTTGGCAAGGCCAATATTGAATGATCTATTACTTTCTTCTTCTTCAACTCAAAACTCCTATCAACCCTTGTAGTCCACCTAAATTCCCTCTTGTCTCTTCTCATTGTCTTAGTTAGTGGTACAAAAATACTAATTAATTTTTTTATGAACTTCCTATAAAAATTGGCCAACCCATGAAAAGATCTTACTTCCCCTACATTTGTTGGTGTAGGTCACTCCAAAATGGATTTGAATGTCTCCAAATCCATCTTCAAACCTTCTATTAAAATTAAAAAACCCAAATATACTAATTCTTCTCTCATGAAACTACACTTTTTCAAATTGATCAGCAACTTTTCTTCTCTCAACCTTTGTAGTACTAATCTGATATGCTACAGGTGTTCTTCCTTGGTCTTACTAAAAATTATAATATCATCCAAATAAATTAGTAAAAACCTTCCCAATAATTTCCTTAATACCTCATTCATCAACTGCATAAATGTACTTGGCACATTGGTCAATACAAAAGGCAAAACAAGCCACTCATATAGGCCCTCATTAGTCTTGAAAGTCATTTTCCATTCATTCCCTTCTCTTATCCTAATTTGGTGATAACCAATCTTCAAATCAATCTTGGTGAAGTACTTTTCTCCATTTATATAATAGATTATATTATCCGTCCTTGGCAATGGGAACATATACCTTACAATGATCTTATTTATTGCTTTGGAATTAGTACACATTCTCCACTCACCATCCTTCTTGGGTGCTAGAATTGTGGCTACCGCCCATGGGCTCAAACCCTCTTGGATTAAACCATTCATCAATAACTCTTGAACCTAAGTATTTAGCTCCACATTCTCTATCAGTCTCACTCTATGTGGTGATTTATTTGGTAAACTAGCTCTTGGGATTAGGTCCATATAGTGAATGATACTCCTTATTGGTGGCAACCCCTCTAACATATTGTTAGATATGATATCCTTATATTCTTCCAGAAACTTTGAGATTTCTTTTGATTCTTCCTCATCACTTGTGGTGTTGTTCCCTTCATTTGTTGCACTGCACACCTTGGGAATTAGTGGAAATCAAATATTCTCATGCCTTGGTCCATCCAAAAACTTCCTTCAATATACCAATCATATCTTGGCATTACTACAAACTTGGTATTCTCTATCTTTCAATGGAAATAACCTATATATCTTACCAATCTTAGTTATAGTATATGTGTTTTCTCTCCCATCATTTATGGCTTTCCGATTAAATTGCCATGGCCTTCCCAAGAGTAGGTGACACACATCCATTAGTATTATATTGTACAAGAATTCATTATAGTAACCCCCTATTTTGAATCTTACCCAACATTATTCATTGACCATTACCTTATGTTCAATCTATAGCTAAGCAATTGAGTAAGGGTTTGGGTGCCTCTACCACTTCAAGTTTAATTTTTCAACCATTTCTTCAGATACCAAGTTATATGTATTTATGTTGTTAATGATTACCTTACAACACTTCCCTCCTACCTTACATCTAGTTATGAATAGGTTCTTTCTTTGTACCAATCCTTCTCCCTCAAGACACTCCATCAAATTCCTCCTCATGATTAGTGATTCTCCATGTTTAAGGTCATCATATGATTCATAGGATCATTGGGGTTCTTCTTCCCCAAACATAGCTCTAGTGTTTATCCATGGCCATGTTGGGATAAGGTGCCATTAACCTTGTAAATCCCATTATTGTATTATTCCATTTATTATTTGTAATTACCCATAAGGATGTACAAGTTTCACCGGTAGAAGTAAAAATTATTTATTGTCCACGGTAATTATGGAGTTACTACATGGTAAGTCCCAAAGTTACCGGTGGTAGTTACGGGATGTCATTTACTATGGTAAATGGTAATTGGTCAAAGTGGGGTGCACATGTGGAGGAATAATCTATCTTTAGTGTTATGACACACATCATAGATGATGTGAGAAGGTGTAAGAGATTCTATGACAACTGTAAGTTGTCATAAGAATCTATGACACTTATAATAGCATATGACACGTCATAAGATGTTGTAAGTGGCTATTTTTGGCCCCAATGCATTCAATCTTGCATGGGTACATGTTGCCAAGTGTAGGATGCATGTATGACAACATTTATGACCCCGTAAAAGCCTATTCTTGGCCATGGACACCCAAGGTTGTATTGTTGATTCTTCACAAGTGTCTTATAAGAAGTCATTTAATGTCTTGAGGTTATGTAAATTCTATATAAACCATAGCACAGTAGATGAGATGCATAACAGTTTATAGGTACTTAGGTTTTATTGGAGTGAAGGTTGGAGGACAGAGGAAGTGAATGTATTTGTAATCTCCTTTTGTGAAGATAATACAAGTTGACCTCTTTTCTTGGTGGAGTTTTTTACCTGAAAGGGTTTTCTCCACATTAAACACTTGTGTTATGTGCTTCATTCTGTTTTTGGTATATTTTTGTATTGTGGGTTTATGTTTTGTTAAAATCTCCATTGTTAATAGCACATAGTTAAAGATTGCTGAAATTTATCTCGAATCAGATTTCCATTGAAGTAGTGTTGCTTTCATTTCTAACATTTGGTATCAGAGCCTAGCCAACTTTGACTCTTGGGTGGTAGTGTTGAAGCTGTAGCTGCTGTGGGAGATTTGGTTGTGTTTGTTTTGCAAATCTTATGTTGTTATTATGGTTGCATCCACTGTTGCATCAACCTCTTGATTGGACATTGAGAAGTTTAATGGAATGGCGTATGAGTTGTGGAAGATGAAAATGGAAGATTTGTTGGAAGAAAGAAAACAATGGTTGGCTGTTCAAAAAGAGAAGAAACCTAATGATGTCTCTCAAAATGAGTGGGATAGACTGGATAAGAAGGCACGGGGAACCATTCGGTTGTGTCTTTTAGACTCTATCCTATTGAATGTCACAAAGGAAGAGACTGTATACAAGTTGTGGAAATGGTTGGGTGAGATCTATCAAGCTAAGAGTATGGTAAATAAACTTTATTTAAAAAGAAAATTGTTTTCCATGAAAATGCGAGAAGGTGAATTAGTTGCAGAGAATTTAAATTCTTTTAATTTGCTAGTGAGTCAGCTTGATTCAGTAGATGTTGAGGTTAGTGAGGAAGATAAATGTATCTTACTTCTTTGTTCTTTACTTAAGTCTTGGGAGAATGTTATCCTTGCTATCACTGCTAACCTTACTAATCCGAAGTTGGATGCTCTTGTTCCAGTGCTACTGTCACAGGAATTGAGGAAGAAGAGTTCATATAGTTCAGGGGAAGGTCTAAGGAAAGAGGACCTAAAGGAGATGAAAAAGGGGCTAAGGACAAGTCCAAGGGTTGGTCTAAGACTCCTGGTAAAAAGAATAGAGTTAAGTGTTGGAACTATGGTAAAAGGGGACACATGAAGAAGGAGTGCAGAAACCCCAAGAAACAGTGAGAGAGTACTTTGGATAAGTCCTTGAATGCAGGTGAAGAAGTTTTAATTTCTATATGTAATCTTGTTTCTAATGATCACTAGTTGGTTGACTCAGGATTCTCATTTGATATGACTCTGCATAAGGAATGGTTCTCCTCATATGAAGAATATGATGGAGGTAATATCTACCTTGGTGACAACTCTTCATATCCGATTGTCAGGGAAAGGAAAAGTATTGTTGTGTTTCAGTGATGAGAGGATTAAAACCCTCCCAGGTGTTTTGCATGTTCCTGGATTAGCTAGAAATCTAATTTTAGTTTCGAAGTTGAATGATTTGGGGATGCATGTGATATTTGACAAGCATGGCTACAAATTAGTGAGAGGAAACTTGGTGGTAGCGAAGGGGAAGAAATTCAGAAGCTTATTCAAGCTTGAAGCCACTAGAGTTTATAATGCCTCTTATGTATCTGAGGCTAATACTGAAAATGCATGTATGTTGTGGCACCATAGATTGGGCCACACAAGCAATAATGTATTAAAAACTATTAAGAATAAAAATTTGTTGGATGGTTTCTCCTATTCTGATGAGCACTTTGATTTCTGTGAGCATTGTGTGTTTGGTAAACAAAACACAAAATTATTTCCTTTAGGAAGCAATAGAGCAAAAGAGAAGTTAGAAATTATTCATACAGATGTGTTTGGACCTATGGATAATGAATCTATCACAAAATCTCATTATTTTGTAACCTTCATTGATGATGTATCCAGATTTACATGGATTTATTTTATGAAGCATAAATCTAAAGTTTTCACTAAGTTTAAGGAATTCAAAGTCTTAGTAGAGATCCAATCAGGTTTAAAGATAAAAATATTAAGATCTGACAATGGAGGGGAATATTACTCTAAGAAATTTGATGAGTTTTGCAAGCATGCCAGTATAATTAGACAAAAGACAACTTTGTATACACCACAACAGAATGGTGTTGCAGAAAGGATGAACCAAACAATTATAGAAAGGGCCAGAAGTATGCTTAGTGATGCACAGTTGGATAAATGCTTTTGGACAGAGGTTGTGTGTACTTCTTCCTACTTGATAAATAGATCTCCTTGTAAGGCTCTTGATTCGACACCTTATGAAGTGTGGAGAGGTAAGAAACCTTCTGTTTCACATTTAAGGGTCTTTGGTTGTGAGGCTTTTGTTCATGTGCCTAAGGAAAAGTGATCTAAGTTAGATCCAAAAGCTGAAAAGTATACATTCATTGGATATGGTGATAATGTGAAAGGTTATAAGCTTTGGAATCCACTAACCCACAAGATTATCTTTTCTAGAGATGTTATTTTTAGGGAACTTAGATCTATTTCTGAACCTGAGCAGCCAAAAGAAAAAGATGAAAAGGTAAAGAAGGTGCACTTTGATTTAGAGCAGCAAGAGTACCTGAAGAAGAATAGAATGATGGATTGTGAGGTGAAGAAGAAGAATATTCAAGTAGTTCTAATGAAGATGAATCTATTGTTACAGAAGAAGTTGGTGTAGATGATCATGCAAAAGAATGAGTGGAGTCTCTTACTCCACCCTTGAGGAGATCCACAAGACAAGGGAATCTAGTTGGTAGGTATATCCCACCATATTTCCATTGTGTATATGCTTTATTGAGTACTAACGATGAACCTGGATCCTACAGGGAAGCTATTTCTATAGATGATAGTGAGTCTTGGCAGTTAGCCATGCAGGAGGAGATGATGGCTTTAGACTCTTGTAACACTTGGGATCTTGTTCATTTTCCCAAAGGAAGAAAGGCCATAGGATGTAAGTGGGTCTTCAAGAAGAAGTTTGGGGCAGACGGGTCATTGGAGAAGTACAAGGCTAGACTGGTAGCCAAGGGCTACTCCTAGAGAGAGGGAGTTGATTTTGGTGAGATATTCTCTCCTGTTCCTAAATTGACTTCTATTAGATTTCTCTTATCCATTTCTATAGCTTATGATTGGAAGATTGAGCAAATGGATGTTAAGACTGCATTCTTGCATGGAGATCTTGAAGAAGAAATTTATATGCAACAGCCTATAGGTTTTGAGGTAAAAGGAAAAGAACATTGGGTTTGCAGGCTAAAGAGGTCTCTTTATGGTCTGAAATAGTCCCCCAGAATGTGGTATCAAAAGTTTGATTCATTTGTTTTGAAATTGAGTTTTTTTAGAAGTGAGGAGGATCATTGTGTTTACATTCATTGTATTGATGATTCTATACTGGTTATTGCTTTGTATGTTGATGACATGTTTTTCAGCAATACTAAGGGTATGATCAGTGAGCTTAAAGCCCAACTTTTAGGTGCATTTGAGATGAAGGATCTTGGTGCTGTAAGGTCTATTTTGGGAATGGAGATCAGGAGGGATAGAGTTAAAAAAAATCTTTGGTTGTCACAAAGTAAGTATGTGAATACTATTTTGCAGAGCTTTAGTTTGCAGGACTATAACCAAGTTAGAATTCCTTTACCCATTGGTACTAAACTTTCATTAGATATGTGTCCAAAGAATGAAGATGATTTTGAGGATATGTCTAATGTGCCATATGCTAGTGTTGTAGGGAGTTTGATGTATGCAATGGTTTGCACTAGACCAGATATTGCCCAAGCAGTGGGAGTTTTGAGCAGATTTATGTTTAACCCTGGTAGACAGCATTGGAACTATGTAAAGAAGGTGTTTAAATATCTTGCAGGTATTCCTAACCATTGTTTGGTTTATTCTGGTACTAATAGTGCTGATAAATCTTTGGACATACATGGTTTTGTTGATGTAGATTGGGTAGGTGACTTGGATAGTCGAAGGTCCACTAGTGGCTATGTGTTTACTTTGTTTGGAGGTGCAGTGAGTTGGATGAGTAAGAGGTAGCCCACAGTTTCTTTGTCCACCATAGAAGTAGAGTATATGGCTACTACTCATGTCTCTAAGGAGGTAGTTTGGTTGAGGAGACTGTGCATAGGTATTAGTTTTGATTGTAGGATCATTCAGATTGGTTGTGATAGCTAGAGTGCTATCTGTTTGACCAAAACTCCCATGTATGACACTCAGACTAAGCATGTTGATGTTCAGTATCACTTTGTTCGAGAGTTGGTTGCAAATGGAGAAATTGAGCTGAAGAAGATAGACAATCAGGAGAATGTTGCAGATTCATTGACTAAGCCTTTGAGCATAGAGAAGTTCGTATGGTGCAGAGAGGCCATGGGCCTTGTTTCTAGTGCCTGATTATTTTTCATTTGATTTCCTATGGGTTGATTTACAATGTATAATGTCAAGTGGGAGAATGTTGGGATAAGGTGCCATTAACCTTGTAAATCTCATTATTGTATTATTCCATTTATTATTTGTAATTACCCATAAGGATGTACAAGTTTCACCGATAGAAGTAAAAATTATTTATTGTCCATGGTAAATACAGAGTTACTACATGGTAAGTCCCAGAGTTACTGGCAATAGTTATAGGATTTCATTTACTATGGTAAATGGTAATTGGTCAAAGTGCAATGCACATGTGGAGGAATAATCTTTTTTTAGTGTTATGATGCACGTCATAGATGTTGTAAGGTGTAAGAGATTCTATGACAACTGTAAGTCATCATAAGAATCTATGACACTTATAATAGAATATGACGCATCATAAGATGTTGTAAGTGGCTATTTTTGGCCCCAAGGCGTTCAAGATTGTATGGGCACATTTTTCCAAGTGTAGGATGCATGTATGACAACATTTATGACCCCGTATGAGCCTATTCTTGTCCATGGACGCCCAAGGTTGTATTGTTGACCCTTGACAAGTGTTATGGGCTTGTAAGAAGTCATTTAATGTCTTGAGGTTGTGTAAATTCTATATAAACCATAGCATAGTAGATGAGATACATAACAGTTTACAGGTACCTAGGTTATGCCAGTGTGAAGGTTGGAGGATAGAGGAAGTGAATGTATTTGTAATCTCCTTTTGTGAAGATAATACAACTTGACCTCTTTGCTTGGTGGAGTTTTTTACCTAAAAGGATTTTCTCCACATTAAACACTTGTGTTATGTGCTTCATTTTGCTTCTGGTATATTTCTATATTGTGGGTTTATGTTTTTTTACAATCTCCATTGTTAATATCACATAGCTAAAGATTGCTGAAATTTATCCTGAATCAGATTTCCATTGAAGTAGTGTTGCTTTCATTTCTAATAGGCCACTTTCCTTGGTCTTGACAATACAAATTCTCTATGTCCTTATCTACACTTGAAGCATGTTCCCCTAAAAGTCCTCTTCTCACTTATTCTATATCCTTATCTTCCTCTCTAGTATCCATCTCTATGGTATGTATCTCCTTCTCCTTTGTCATTATAGTAGTAGTTACTATCTTTTTGTCCTTTGTAGTAAGTGTTGTGACTTCTTTCTTCATTGTGGTATGCACCACTACCCATGTGGTAGAAATTTCTATCTGTCTTATCTTCTTGGTGGGTTCTTTTATCACCGCACCAAGATCATTCCCTCTAGGGTCTCTCTTCTTTTCCTCTCTATCATTTCTACCAATTCTCAAATCTCTTGTTTAACTTGTCTTCTACCTTGATTATAAATTGGTAGGCTTCTTACATGGTGGTCAATCTGACCATACTTATCTCTTCTTGAATACTTTTCCTCAACCCATTGATGTATCTTACAACCTTCTCTTTGTCTATCTCACTACATATTGTCTTGATAATTAGTTTGTGAAACTCATTGGTGTATTCATTCATAGTTTTATCCCTTTACCTCAAACATTTCAATCTCTTTAGTAGTTCTAGTTCATAGTCCATTGGTATGAATTATCTTTTCAATTTTGTAATCATCCTCTCCAATTTTGTTATTCTTTTTTTTCCATTCCTATTTCTTTCTAGTTGTACTTCCTTCCACCAAATAGAAACATGTCCATTTAGCTTGGTATTTGCAAACCTAACCCTCTCAAGGTCTTCAATCTCCTCATACTCAAAATATTCATCCAATTCATTTATCCAATCAATCATTTCTTCTAAATTTAAATCACCGTAGTAGTTTGGAACTTCCATTATAGGTATCTTGCCAATCTTGGAAATGGCCTTTAACACCTTCACCTTCTCTGACTCTTCTTCCTAATCTTCTAGGTCTTATACATCGTTTCTGACATCCTCCTCCACATCACTCTCATCCTCATTGATTGGGCTTCAATGCTTTTTCTATCTTCCTTTAAGGCCTTCAATTGAATTCCATTCTCCCTTACCTCTTTTAGGACCTTATCCACCTTTCCAACTATGTTAATAGCACCATGGACTCTTCACAGTGGTATCTTTCCAATATTTGTTGCAAACTACCTTTGGTTAGCGGTCCACCTACAATCACCCCTTACAATTGCCTCTCATCTATTTTTGTTGACATGTTTCTTGTAGGTTGCCTCAGTTGAGTGATTTGTTCACAAGTAGAACCCACATAACAACTACTTAGCTTCCTCAAGATTCAAACCTTATGCTCTGATACCACTTGATGTAGTCACAGTTGGAGGGTCCAATGAAGGACTATCTAGATGCATATCCAACACAAATAAACACATGCACAAAATAGAAACTCACAAATAAATGACACAAGATATACCTTGGGAAAACCATCAAAGAGGTAAAAAACTAGCCTCCAAAAGATTCCTCTATTATTTTATTAAATTACCAAAGAAGTTATAATCTATTGCAAGGGCATATTTTCTAGGTTGCATCCAAATGACAACTAAACCTAGAAAACATTATCTTCAAACTCCATCCTCCATCTTCATAGCCTTGCTTATACTCGAACCTCCAACTCCTACTAAAATGCTCTCTACCTCTGCCTTCCTCTTAAATGATTGTGGGCAACCAGTATATCAATCTCCAACTTCCCTAATGATCTATGTTAGTCACAAGGTGGCACAAAGTTTAATACTCCCTAAAATTTGTAGTTAGCTAAAGTGATCTAATTTCATGAACCAAACCAAAATAATAGAAAATGAATCTTTGTGGTGCCCAATGTTTACTCCCATGGGTCCAATAAGTCTTCATGTGTCTTCCTCAATTGTTTCAACTTCCAATTTTATGGTACCAAGTAGTAACTCTGTAATTGTGATAATTCACCATTTTGATATAGGTTCACAAAACCAAATAAGTCATTTTATGAATCCAATTCTCTTAAAACATGGATATGACCTCTGAGTACTTCTCGAATGTTATACCAGAACTACAAGACTCAAAGATAAAATGTGGCAAAATGTGGTGACTTCAATTTATGAATTAAAACTGCATACAAACAAACCATGGCAATGTAGGATTTCTCTATTCCTTGATGGATGCTCATGCATAATTCCTCAAGAAAGATCACCCTAAAAAATTAGCACCACTTATCACATAAAACCCATGCAGCAAGAATTTCAACCATGCACCTTTCAACAAGAAACAAGCACTATTGCTTCTAAAATTCAACATGAATGAAAAATTACCACAACAAATTTCAACCATACATACCACCCACACATAGTATCAAGATTACCAATAATGAGTATCCCTCTTTTACCCAATAAAAGACAGAATTTTTGATATCAAGCAAGCAATCAGGATGGAAACCCACAAACTCTAAAACATAGATTTATCCAAGAAAATTGAAGACATTTATGAAGAAAGGTTTATATACTATCCATAAATATAATTCCTATAATTATGAACCATCCATGTGCAAAAGGAACTTCCCCAAATACATTTTTTCTATTAATACCTAGAACTTGCAAATAACAAGTAATCCAAACTATAGAATGATAAAATAAATTTATTTCTAAATCAGTACAATATAATAAAAACAACATATTAGATTAAATATTATCAAATAGACCATGGCATCACATGATTTCTATCACCGGGGTTTCCAACCACCTACATCTTCTAAAAGACATAGTGTTGTCTATCCAACATTTCCATTTCAACTCTTGAAGACTTTACCATTATTTCTAGACACATATTTGATTTCCAACATTAAACTATGTGCTCCCTTTGCAACTACAAAATACACTTTCCCCAAAAGGCATCCCCCTTTCCCAAAAGTAATAGTTAGTGATTACAATAAGCAAAACATAATGGTGTTCAAATCTGAAATTTCACTACTATAACCAAAATAAACCATCTTCAAACTAAAATAAACTTAAAAAATAAATCAACACAACCAACATTCTCAAGAATAAGATCTTCTATAATAAATAGATAGAATATCATCACTACTCAAAACTTGCATAACAAGTTATTTGGAGTTTTTCTAAGTATAGTGATAAGCATTCTTCATACTACTTCATTTTCTAACCCACAAGTGCAAACAAATTTTCTTAAAAAACACAAGATCAACTAGAAAGGAAATCCTACTCCAACAAGTATTAATAATCAACCCATTCCTTCCTAAAAAATCCCACAATCTTTTCAACCTAGAAAGTCAAAATAAAAGAACACCCAAAAATTAGAAAACATGGATTCATTACATGCAACAATATGTAAGCACATGCAACCCACAAAACCAACAATGCAACTTTAATACCAAGTGTTGAGAAATAGAATTAGTTTCCACCATTAAACCTAAGAGAAGAGTTGTGTATTGTTCAGATCTGATGCAGCACACAACATACACTCAACAGAATTGTGTCATTAAACATGAGAGACAAAGATTTGGAAGCTGAAACATAACAAAACTTCTATTCATCAACTCTGCCGCTACAATGAGAGAAAACTCTCTTATATCTAAGAAAACAAAAAAACCAAAAAATTACCATTTTTGGCAGATTTTGACAATTGTCAGATTTTGCCATTTTTGGTAATTTTACAATCATATCTTGAGAATCCAGTTTTTTCCCAAAAAACTCATAAAGCTAACGTAGGATGAACAACAAACTAACATCCTAAATTTGAAACATGAGTTCCGAGTTATTAAAAAAAGCAACTTTTAAAAAACTAGAAAAAAACACTAATTTGCCATCTTGAGGGCCAAGATGAAAGTTTCAAGCCCCGAAAAAGTGCCAAGACGAGGTCCAACTGACTAGGGTGGGTTGGGAAACCACTAGCCAGCTCATAATGCATCCACCTATAAAATTTCGTAGAAAACCCACATCTGAGTCAAAAGTTATGACCTCCGAAAGTCCCTGCATCATTCTCCTCTAGTTGAAAAGAACGCAGCTCCTGCAAGTGAGTGTCTTCAAACTGCTGCCATTTGACTGGATCTAACCTCTGCACTTCCCACTCTGTAATCCACATGCTATCTGTTGGTGGCAATCCTTCCCACTGTACTAAATACTTGTTGTAACGCCCTTGCCGAGTGTAGATAGTGTTCTTATCCAGAACCTATGCAATCTTTTCCTTCTTCTTATGGGGAATGTGATTATGCCATGCCACCTCTAGTTGACTATCTTCAGCATCAACCTCACCATGGAATGCATACAAATCAGAAATATTAAACATAGGAGAAATATCAAGATCATCTGGTAAACTGACCTCATATGCATTATCATTGATCTTCTTTGTAATTCTGCAAGGACTAATTTTCTTGTACTTCAACTTGTGATATGTTCCAGTAGGAAACCACTCTTTTTTCAAATATACCATCACTAAGTCACCTTCACTGAATGTCTGATGTTGCCTACTAGTATCCACTAAATTCTTGTACCTCTCATTACTGTCCTACAACTTCTGTCTCACGTCTTTTTGCAACTGTTGAAGGTGTTCTACAAATGCTTCCCCATCATCACTGACCCTATCTTTCATTGGTAGCTATACCAAATCTAGAACACCTTGAGGATTCCTGCCATACATAGTTTGGAAAGGGGACTTTCTTGTTGATCTGTTAACAGAACTATTATAGGCAAATTCAGCCTGAGGTAATACCAAATCCCATTGTTTTGGCTTTTCTCCAACAATACACCGCAACAAATTTCCCAGACTCCAATTGACTACCTCTGTTTGCCCATCTGTTTCAGGATGATAGGCACTACTAAACTATAGCTTAGTCCCCATCTTCTTCCATAAAGTCCTCCAGAAATGACTGAGGAATTTGGTATCCCTGGTAGAGGTAATAGTCTTTGGAACACCATGTAGTCGAACAACTTCTAGAAAAAAAAAATCTGCGACCCTCATGGCATCATTAGTTTTCTTACAGGCAATAAAATGAACCATCTTGGAGAACCTATCAACAACTACAAAAATTGAGTCATTACCTCATTAAGTATGTGGAAGTCCCACCACAAAGTCCATGCTCAAATCTGTCCATGGTGCAGCTGGGACTGGTAAGGGCATATACAACCTTGTATTCTGTGAATGTCCCTTAGCCACTTGGTAGATTCTACACCTTGTTACATACTTAGTTATATCCCTTTTCATCTTTGGCCAATAATATTTATCTTCTATCAAGGCTATTGTCTTGTCCTTGACAAAATGTCCAGCCAACCCACTACTATGAAATTCTTTGATAATGTTCTCCCTCATAGAGCCAGCTAGTATGCATAGTTGTTTTCCTTTAAATAAATACCCATCTTGTATAAAATATTCACCTTGAAAGTGATCCAAGTTACTAGATACTGGTGCCTTCAATTGTTCCACAATCTCCTAAAAGTCATCATCAGACTCATACAAATTTTTGATGGCATCAAAACCAATCACCTCAGTTTCCATTGTGGTCAAAAGTGCAACACGCCTACTTAACGCATTTGCAACCTGATTTTGTTTTCCAGACTTATGCTTCAACACAAAGTTGTAACGTTGCAAGAAAGAGACCCACTTGGCATGCCTACTATTCAACTTTTTCTGTGTGTTCAAGTATCTCATTGCAATATGATCTGTAAACAATACAAACTCCTGGGGAACTAGATAATGTCTCCAATGTCTCAATGCTTGAACAATTGCATAAAATTCCAAATCATAAGTAGAATAATTCTTTCTCACTGCATTCAGCTTTTCACTAAAGAAAGCTATAGGTTTTCCAGCTTGGCTAAGCATAGCACCTATTCCCACATGGGAGGCATCACATTCTACTTCAAATACCTTATCAAAATTTGGCAATGCAAGTATAGGTGCTTATGTTACCTTTTTCTTCAAGTACTTAAAGCTCTCCTCGGCATCTTTGGTCCATACAAACTCCCTCCCTTTGGTGCAATCTGTTATAGGAGCTACAATACTACTGAAATTTTAAATGAACTTTCGATAGAAAGTGGCCAAGCCATGAAAACTTTTTACCACTGTGATGCTGCTTGGACTAGGCCATTCTAGAATTGCCCTGACCTTTTCTGGATCCATTCTGACACCATCTTTAGAAATGACAAAGCCTAAAAAAACCAAACTGTCCTGCATGAACCTACACTTTTTCAAATTGGCATAGAGCTCCTCCTTCCTTAATACACCAAAGATGATCCTCAAGTGTTGTAGGTGCTCTTCTTTGCTGTTACTAAATACTAAAATATCATCAAAATAAACTACCACAAACTTACCAATGTAAGGGCGTAGTATAGTGTTCATCAATTTCATAAATGTGCTAGGTGCATTTGATAACCCGAATGGCATAACCATCCACTCATATAATCCATCTCTAGTCTTAAAGGTTGTCTTCCACTCATCCCCTTCTCGAATCCGGATTTGGTGGTAGCCACTTCGTAGGTCGATCTTGCTGAAATATTTAACCCCTGCAAGGACATCCATCATGTCCTCCATACAAGGTATAGGAAACTGATACTTGATGGTAATCTTAAATTGCTCTGCTATCAGTGCACATCCTCCATGTTCCATCTTTTTTTGGGGTTAACAATACGGGTACAACACATGGGCTCATGCTCTCTCTCACCACACCTTTACTTATGAGTTCTGTTAGTTGCTTATTCATCTCTGCATGTTGTGTTGGATTCATCCTATAAGCTTCTTGGTTGGGTAGAGTTGCTCTTGGAATCAAATCAATATGATGTTGAATATCTCTCTTTGGCGGTAGACCATCAAGCAATTCATTAGGTAAAACATCAACAAATTATTTCAATAGCTCAGCTACTTCTGGGGGAACTAAAATGTCTTCCTCTTCACCTTTTTTCACTACTAATGCATAGCAACACCCTGTCACCTTGATTTCTTTAACAAGATCTCTTTCAGACAACATGGTCTCACCTTTTCCTTCATCCTTGAGAGGCAATAAAATCACCTTAGCGCCATCTTTCCAAAAGGTGTATGTGTTTTTCTCTCCATCATGCATAACTTTTCTATCATACTGCCATGGCCTTCCCAATAACACATAACAGGCATCCATTGGGACAACATCACACCATATGTCATCCTGATAGATTTTCCCTATGCTAAACTTAATTAGGCATCTTTTATCAACAGTGACTTCATTTCCCTTTTTAAACCATGCAATGCGATACGGATGAGGATGTTTTTCACAGTGTAAATTCAATTTTTTCTACCATTTCTTTAGAAACCATATTTTCACAACTACCTCCATCAACAATGACTTGACATACCTTGCCACCTGAAGTGCATCTAGTTCTGAAGATATTAGTTCAAAGCCATGAACCATCAAAGCTTTTGGCTTGTGTTTTCTCCTTCTCTAGAATCACCATTTCTCTTCTCATCATGAGACTTTCTCCCACATCTGGTGGAACCTCCAGTTCTGTCCCTTCCACTTCATGCTGCATTTGAATCATGTTCACCCTAGGTTGTCCTCCTTGATTTCTTTCTTGCATGTTATAATTTGAGAATTCAAATGCCCTATGACCTTCTTCTCCACATCTGAAACAAGTGAAAGGCCTTCTCTGGTTTTCCCATCCTCTACTGCTACCATAACCTCTACCTCTTTGAAATCCCCTTCCGCATTCTTGATTCGGAGGATCTTGCCGAGTGTCTACTTGTTTTTCCAAACCATGGGATGAATCTTCCCTGCCATAATTTGAACCTCCTTGAAATGGGGTTAATGTACCCCTTCTTCCTCCTCTATTCCTCTGATGGTACTGTCTGTTTTGTTTTTCTTCAGCCTTTAGACCAATTGGTAAGCCTCTTCCATATTGTTGAGTCGATGCATGCTCAATTCATCTTGAGAAGAAAATTTCAAGCCATTCACATATCTAACAGCCATTTGTTCATCAGTTTCTTGATGCTCTATACGTATAAACAGTGTATAAAACTCATTTGTATAATCTTGCACAGAAGAGAGGTTCTACTTTAAATTTTGAAACCTACGAAAAAGGGTTTGCGCATAATCTATGGGCAAATTTTTTTCTCTCAACTTCTTCTCCATTTTATTCCATGTCCTAATCTTATCCTTGCCTTTCCTTGTTCATTCCTTTTGAAGATGATCCCACCAAATCATTGCATGACCCTTTAATTTGGTGCATGCAAATTTTACGTTCTTCTCCTCTGTCATGGATTTCCATTCAAAAAAATTTCTCATGCCATTCAACCAGTCTATCAACTCCTCTGGTTTAAGACTACCTACATAATCTGAAACATCTACCTTGATCCCTTCATTTTTTCCTTCTAAAGCCCTGAGCATCCTCTCTTCAAAACTCATGCCTTCTAATTCTTCTTCTTCATGTTCTATATATTGATTTGCACCTCCTTGACCTATCTCTTCATCAGATTCATCTCCTCCTCTACCCAGTCTTTGGGTTTCCATCTATGTTGTAAGTTTTGCTATTTGCCTTTGCAGATTTTGCATTTCTCTATGCATCTGGGCAAGACCGCCTCTTCCTTTTCCTCTCCCAGCCATCTTCTTGCTCTGATACCAAATGATGTAGCACACAACATACACTCTGCAGAATTGTGCCATTAAACATGAGAGACAAAGATTTGGAAGTTGAAAGATAACAAAACTTCTATTCATCAACTCTGCCACTACAATGAGAGAAAACTCTCTTATATCTAAGAAAACAAAAAAAACAAAAAAATTACCTTTTTTGGCAGATTTCGACAATTGTCAGATTTTGCCATTTTAGGTAATTTTACAATCATATCTTGAGAATCTAGTTTTTTCCCAAAAAACTCATAAAGCTAAGGTAGGACAAAAAACCAACTAACATCCTAAATTCGAAAAATGAGTTTCGAGTTATTAAAAAAAGCAACTTTTAAAAAACTAGAAAAAAACACTAATTTGTCATTTTGAGAACCAAGATGAAAGTTTCAAGCCCCGAAAAAGTGCCAAGACGAGGTCCAACCGACTAGGGTGGGTTGGGAAACCACTGGCCACCTCATAATGCATCCACCTGTAAAATTTCGTAGAAAACCCACATCCGAGTCAAAAGTTATGACCTCCGGAAGTCCCTGCATCAAGATCTAACAAAATTTAGCAACATAATGGCTTGTAGAATCCACTTTTAAAGAAAAATAGAAATACAAAAAAGAATAGAGGAAACAAGAGACATCATCTTCCATAGAGAAGATACACCATATATATGGGGAAAACCCTTTTGAAAGTAAAAATCTCCACTTTCCAACTACCATGAAACTCTTGTATTATTTAGCAAATAAATATTTATAATACAAGCACCAATTTCAACATAGAGATCAACATCGATCTCTAACACTTATTCTTCATCCTATAACTCAACATGTAATATTTTCTTTCTTGGAAACTTGCCACAGCTCACACATGCAACTACAAATCCATAACCATATTACATATTACAATAAATAACAAACAACAAGATTATCCCATGTCTCCTCCATTGTGGAAATTAGGTAGCATTCTAGCAAAGTAACCTTGATCAACCTACTCTTTGACAACCTCCATCTCAAGCCCCCAATATAAAGGCTTAAGGAGGCCCAAAATACCACCATAAGATAATACTATGGGGCTAAACAATGGTCCTAAAATATCATGGTAAAAATTATCATGACTCACTATGAGAGAGTGACCTCAAAAATAGAATGTAACTCCTCACACAAGTATCTTTAACCACCATCATTGCAAACTAGCATATGTAACTCCCAAGCACTCCATAGAGGCACTAATTACATCTACATGCAAACTTAATAATAGAAGATGCTTACCAACTCCTAAATTGACCTTTCATATGTAACTCCCATATTTAATGTCCTGCAACAATATTACCAAGTAACTAGAGAACAAATAATAATTAAATATGCCCCAACCATCATGTAGGCATCCCATTTTTCTTATTCCATGATCTTTGGAGACACACATTATTCTACAATCTATTAACAATTAAGTTACAATAGCCTTAATATTTCCAAGGCCATTATCACACCCAATCCTAACAATAATCATCATGTAGTTATCATCACTAATGCTCATAATATCATCCTATAATGTAGGAAAAGGAAACAAAATAACAATAATGTCTGTACAAGAGGCTAATATCATCAATATGTGTGGCCTCAACATGGGAAGAATATTTGTGAAAATATATCATTAATATCCATAGGGCTCTCATGAGGTGTGGAGGAATTCTCATCATGAAACACATCATCATGTCTAAAATAAAGTAGCATATCATAAGAACATGGCTTTGTAGAATCATCATGATATATAGAAGGAATATTGTCATAAGGTATAACAATGTCATGTATAAGTAAAAGAGAAGTACCTTCACCACATAATGTATCATGCATAACAATGGAGGCAATAGGTATATCATGAGTGTCCTCCATAATAAATGGATCATGAATCACATCATATGAAGGAGATATGATCAAAGGTAAAATATAATTAGAATCAAGCACACTTCTATCACTCTCCATAGAGGAAGTACATGCAACAAGTGATAGTCATGAAGGAGTGAAATAAGAGTATCCAATAGAGAAGGGAAAGTCATGATCAAATCCAGGCTAAATGAAGAAAATGAACATATGCAATGATATAATTCTTCCACATGGACAAAGTAATATCATTTGTGTGATATAATGTCATAAGTGAATCAAAGAACAAATGGATCACATGTCACAAATTAGAAAAACATGTCATAATTAGTGATGAAAGCATGAATAGATGCCAAAGGAAAAAGAGCATGAGAATCCATGACGTGAAAAATAAGGGTCTATCCATGGATGTAGGATTCACAAGAATAAGAAATAAAGCCTTGAAATCCTAATAAGAGTAGAGGAATGACATCAAAATGATCTATAATTAATTTTATATCAAAATATGAATCCTAAATTAGATATAAAATATATTTAAGATATAAACCTTAAAGCCAATCCAAGGTTGGGTAAAGTGCATGTAAGATGGAAGTTGTGATTATGCACACTAAACCCTAGAAGAAAGATAAATCAATGAAGCACAAGAGCACAAAACAGAAATCAGATCTGAAAATGATATGAAGCTCAAAAAATCACAAATCTGGAAATCTTAATGTTGGTTTAGAAGTCCTAAAGAAAAGATAGGTTGTGTAAGACCAATCAAATTCATCAAAATTTAAAGGAAAATAAACTTTAGTTAATCTTAGTCGGGACTAATCCAATACAATGCATACATATAAGCATGCTACTAACCTAGACTAATTAATTATGAGTTGAATACTTAAATATTGAGCTAAGTAATTGAAATGTGTGTTAATGTAAATAGAAAACAATTATACTTAGCTCAATAACATATTAATGCGTAAAGATTGATGAAGATATAGATGTGATGTCCCATATTAAGACCTTGTTTAAATTAAAGGTTTAAAAATCATGATGAAAAAATGAAGCCAAATTGAATAGTTGTATATTTAAAAAAATAATATTAAACAATATCATTATTTATATTATTTAAAATATAATATATTTATATCAAATATAAATGTAATTATATATATATATATTGACAATTTAATATTATATAAGATAAATATAAATAACAGTAATGATAATATAAATATATATTATTATTATATATTATAATATATAATAATAAATATAATTATTATTATGAATATAAATATTAACTTAATTATTATTACGTTTGATTGACCAGATATATTATATTATAAAATAAATATAAATAATCATTATATTCTATTATGGCATTATTATCATAAATATTCACAAAAAGTAAATAACATAATATTAATATAAACTTAATTGTTAATATAAGAGATATAAATAAAAATATTAATATTATTCTAATATGAGACACCAGCAATGATACAGTAGCAAGCCTAAAGACTACTCAGCAGATTGATCGCTGACTAAGCATTGACTTATTAATAGTTAGTAAGAGGCAGCATAAACAAATGCAAAAGCTGTGATTCCTATATTATTAATACAAGACAATACTAAGGATTGCGATTAGTAAGTGGAAGGGTGCGATCAGAGTAGACACAACTACTCATCAAAAGACACCATCATAAGGATATAAAGGCAAGTATAGTAAACGGAATGTTTGGAAGGAAGGAGATATATTTCAGATTAGAGCAGACATAAGTGAGTTATATAAATAAGTTGAAATGTGGAAGGGAAGAGGACATTATTTCTGAGTTTGTAAGAATATATATATATATATATATATATATTGAAAGAGGGAAGGAATTCATGAATACGGTTGAGTTTTATATGTATATATATTTCAGACATGGAGACCTGCCATAAATATATAATGGAGACATCCAAAAAGGGAAGAAATGTATAGTGTAATTTAATGAAATGTAATATACAATCAAGAGGGGTAAAAAGAATAATCTAATGAAGAAATACACTTCTGAGTTGAAGGAGGGAGAGTAATGTGTGGAAAGAAGATAAATCAAATACACCAGCAGAGATATAGTATGCAAAATTTGTATTGAGTATATCAACAGATCTATGAAGACTATGAGAAGAGTATGATTGTCGTTAGTTCATGCACATTATCATTTGTATGTCACCTTCATAATTTATTATGCATGGCTGATATGATTGTTTGCAACTTTGAGTATGATTAGTTATTATGCATTAATGTGGATTCTTGTATGAATGTCATGATTTCTATGATGAAGGAATTGAGGACCTACAAGGAGGGGAAATAGCATTGGGATCATCTTCTAAGTACGCCACCCCATGGTGAATGGCTGAGGCCTACCACATGTGGGCCAAGGGGGCATGAGAGGCTGCCCTTGGGTTTAGAGGGAATGATTTTCAGGACACCCTGCTGTAGCTGCACCCCTAACCTTCCATCATGGAAATTAATTGAGTCATAAGAAGAAGCAGAATGGTTATGATAAGGGGAACGGTGATAGGACGCCTCACTAGGCACCCCACCCCATATGGATGGCAAGAGGCCACATGGTGCCAAGAGGGGTGAAGCACCCGCTCTTGGGCCTAGGGTAGAGGGTTTCTTGGGCACCCTATCAAACCATTTTGTTCCAGGAATTAGAAACCCTAACCCTTGACTTGTGGGATTTGAATTTTTAGGGTAAAATTAGTATTGTTCCAATTTGGGACATTACAAGGGTATCAGAGCAGTCATCCTGCCATCCTGTGTATACTTTGTGATTTATGTGTATTCAAAGGTTTACTTTGTGACTTATGTGTATGCTTTGTAACATATGTTCATATGAATACTTTATGTTTTGCATGTACTCGCATGTATGCTTCATACTCATATGTGTACTTGATGACCTTGGGATCGAGGATGGGTCCACGGTGTAGTATGGGATGCACTGAATCCCTTTCCCAATTGTCCGATGGTATATTTCATTTGAGTGTACTTGTAATTCAATTGTATACTCCATGCTTTGTATTTGTAATTTCAGTATATACTCTATGACTTGTATTTGTATTTGAGTGTATACTCTATGATTGTATTTGTATTTGAGTGTATACTCTATCATTGTATTTTGTGTGTATACTCTATGAATTGCATTTGTATTTGAGTGTATACTCTGACTTGTGACTGTATTTGAGTGTATACTCTATGATTTTGATTGCATTTGAGTGTATACTCTATGACTTGCATTTGTATTTGAGTGTATACTCTATGACTCGTGATTGTATTTGAGTCTATACTCTGACTTTGTATTTGTATTTTAGTGTATACTCTATAATTGTATTTGTATACTCTATGATTGTTGACTTGCATTTGTATTTGAGTGAATACTCTATGACTTGTGATTGTATTTGAGTGTATACTCTGACTTTGTATTTGTATTTGAGTGTATACTCTATGATTGTTGACTTGCATTTGTATTTGAGTGTATACTCTATAACTTGTGATTGTATTTGAGTGTATACTCTAACTTTGTATACTCTATGACTTTGTATTCAAGTGTATACTTCATGACTGTGTATTAAAGTGTATACTCTATGACTTTGTCTTTGTATTCAAGTGTATACTCCATAACTTATATGTAATTCAAATGTATTTAGGTGTATACCTTGTGAATTATGTATTCGAGTGTATTCATGTATATAACTTGTATTCAAGTGTATATTTTGTGGCTTATGTGTATTCAAGTGTATATTCTATGGCTTATGCGTATTCCAGTGTATACATTGTGGCATATGTGTATTTGAGTGTATTCAGGTGCATACCTTGTGGTTGTGTATTCATGCAATTTATGTATTTAAGTTTATACTTTAAGACTTACGTGTATGCTTTGTAACTTGATGTACTCGTACATATGCCTCATGTATTATTTGCATATATGCTTCATGCTTCTTGTCTATACTCTATTTATACTTTATGTATCACATGTATTGATGTGTTACTTCATGTATCTTCAACAAGATTTGTTCTTATAATTAATTTATGCTTAAAAACTATGAGAGTGTTAAAGATGTTGTCTTTCCAGTGGCTTGGGCTACTCAGTTGCGTGCTTGAGCTACTTGCTTGTCTACTTGAGCTACTTGCCTATGGTGCAGGAGCACCTACCTGACAGCTGGCCTTCATGAGGCAGTTAGTAGTTTAGGTCTTGTTTGTGTTTCCAAGAAGGTCTGTTAGACCAAATGCATGTAATAAGGTCATGCTGATCAGGATAAGATCATGCTGACCAGGCTTTTGCTATTTTTAGCTAGTTAGTTATAACAGCTGTCATGATGTATGTTCGGTGGGATCTCCCAGCTGCCTGGAGAGTTCCCAGCCGCTTGGAGTCGGGTCAGTAGTACTCATAGGGAAATCTTTATAAGCATGGGATCGGTTGATTGTAAATCATCGATCAGACTTTGCGAGAGTGAGACAGAGCGAGAGGAACATCATATTGTAGTTGCATCTTTTGAAATCGAATAAAGTATTCCTGTTTGTGTTCATCCTCTGTTGCATTCCATTGCTTGATCGATTGCTGGTTTGAGAGGTTTTCATGGATATACTGATCCATTCCACCGGTTGACTCATCTGATCGGTGGAATGGTAATGTACATTAGGGTAGGTAGTAGTTTGTTTGTTTACATGCAGGTGTGCAGGATCGCGGTTGACAGATGCTGAGAAGCCTAGCATCCTCATGTGCTAGGTCAAGTTGAGAAGTTCAAGTTGAGAGAGATCACCCTAAGACTGGATCGGGTCATCCCTGGAGGATCGGCGAAGTGAGATTTCGCTAAGTGAAGAAGTCTGTTAAAACGGCATCATCAGGATATTTCTGCAAATATCCTGCAGACAGTTCAGATATCGTCATCCGGATAAGTGGAGAAGATCGGCATGATGTTGTCGATTGCATGAAGTGTGAGTTCGTCGGGGTGATCATCAGCAGGAGGAGCCGAGGAGCGTATCGGCATCAGGATCATCATATCGGGAGTGCCAAACATCCGCATATCGCGAGTAGATGCGGAAGAGAAAGTTCGTGTTTTTGGCTAAGTGTTGAAGAGGTCATCAGGATATTGGGTGACGTCATCGTCATCAGGATATTGAGATATCCCCCCTATGCGAGTTCATCCTGCTGTCGGTAAGTATCGGCATCGGCAGAAAGTGTATTAGCGTCATCAGGAGGTTTCGAAGAGAACCGGATAATTTATATCATGATGCTGTTGCTTGTATCGTCGGGCAGTGGAGCGTCGAAGGCAAGTTGTTGAAGGTGATCGTCATCAGGATATTTGAACAACCGGATATTTGGATATCCTGCTGACGAAGGTGATATTGAATATCATGATGAAGACGTTAGAGTTCGGAGCCTGATGAACAGTGCAACCGGAGGATGTTTGCGCCCGCTGAACATCATGATGATGATGTTAGGAGGAAAGCGGAGGAGGTGAATAGTAGTCGGTAGGAGGATGATTGCGAGTGTCCGCAATATGATGATGCTGTTAGTTTTAGGAAACATGATGCTGACAGAGTAAAGCCGAAATATGATGATGTTGGTAGTTTTAGGGAATATGATGATGATGAGGTTGGTCTGCAGACATTCATGCTATATGCGAATGATATAGTGTGGATGCCTCTACATCATAGTGGTATCAGAGCTCAGCAAAAGGTCTGGGCTGTTGTGTGTTGATTCTGTCACCGAAAGGGCAGAGGTAGAGATAGAGTTGATTGTGTTGTGTGTTGATTGAGAGGTTGACAAAATGCCTCCAAAAGGTAATGGTACTGCAAGGGAATTGCAGGAGATGAAGGAGAAACATGCTAGAGAGATGAGGAAGATGAAGGAGCTTGCTGAAGCACTTCAAGCCAGGCTGACAGCCCTGGAAAAGAACAAAAAGAGGGAAGTGGAAGACAGTGAGTCTGAAGAAGATGCAGATACTGTTGAAGAGTATAAAGAGGTAGCTGAAGATCTGGATGCTGAAGACCAGAGATTGGCAAAACTGTTAAAGGCAGTGCAGAGTGAAAAACCTAAGGTAAAGGTTGATGTTTCCAAATATACTGGAAGCTTGAATGAAGATGAGTTGTTGGATTGGATTGCTGCACTGGATAATCACTTTGAATGTGAAGATGTTGCTGAGGATCAGAAGGTAAAAATTGCAAAGACCAAGTTAGGAGGTCATGCTTTGGTATGGTGGGATTATGTACAATCTGAGAGAAGGAAACAAGGGAAGTCTAAGATCACTTCATGGGATAAGATGGTAGCAAGGATCAAGGGGAAATTCTTGCCAAGGGATTATGAAATCCAGATGTTTAAGAAGCTGCAATTTTTAAAGCAGAAAGACAGGGATGTGAAATCATATACTGAGGAATTTTATCTGTTGAGTATGAGATCTGGTCATCATGAGAATGAGGTAGAAAAGGTGGCTAGGTACTTGGCTGGTTTGAGGTTTAACATACAGGATGAGTTAGTGTTAGCTAACCCTAAGAATGTGGAGGATTGTTATCAAATGGCAATCAGGATTGAAGAAAAGCTGAATAGAGGACATGATAAGTCCATGAGAGGAAGAGGAAACAATAGGGGAAGAGGAGCAGCCCCTGCACAAAAGCAAATCAATGAGGGTCAAGAAGACACTGGTAAAGGACAGGGACAGTCTGATTTCAGAGGTGGATGGAAAGGTAATAGAGGAAGATTTGGAGGTGGTAGAGGTTCTACTACGTTTTCAGGAAAGTGTTACACCTGTGGAGAGTTTGGTCATCCATCTTTCAAATGTCCAGAAAACAAAGGTTCATCATCCAGAAATGATAGAACAAGTGACAAGAGAGTACAACTTGTGCAAGAAGAGAAAGAAGAAAGTGCACAGAGTTCAAACAGAGAACCTGATAATGTTGGATATCCAGAGAGTGGAGAATCACTGATGTTAAGGAGAATTAGTTTACAGGCATCAAAGGATCTGATGCAAAGAAGAGCTCTTTTCAAAACCACATGTAAGAGCAAAGGTAAGGTATGTAAGGTTGTCATTGATACTGGTTCAACAGACAACATGGTATCTCAGGAGATGGTTGATAAACTGAAGCTGGAAAGGATTCCACATCCACACCCTTACAAGGCATCTTGGGTGAGTGATAGGCAATCACTTTTTGTCTCTGAACAGGCATATGTGGATTTCCAGATTGGACCATATCAGGATAGAATTTTGTGTGATATATTGCCTATGGAATGTTGTCACCTACTGTTGGGTAGACCATGGCAATTTGACAGAAGGGTACTGTATGATGGGTATGCTAATACCTACACCATCAAGAAGGAGGGGAAGATTATTAAGTTGATGCCATTGCAGGCAAAAGCTGCAGTACAGAAGGCAGCTCAAATCATTTTAATGGGAAAGAAGGAGTATGTGCAGATGCCTAGAGGAGCAGGCATGAAGGCAGTTCAGGACACTGCAGAGAAAGGAGTTGTTACAGACAACAAGCTGAAGAAAGTTTCAGTTGTGACTGACAGAGGTCAGCAGCAGGTTCAGAACCAGGGGTGCAAACAGCCACCAGTTCAGAAGAATGACAAGGATGTTGTCATAGTTGGGACTATTGTTTGTCCTATAAGAGTTGAAAGGAAGATAGACTTGAACACTTTAGAAGTTCAAGAGGTAGTTCAGTCAGAGGTTCTGGTTAGGCAACCTGACAAACACAGGGTATGTGAGAAGAAGGCCTACATCAACAGGCATGATGATTTACTTGCCAGAAAGCAAGTTACAGTTCAGAAGTCTTGGAGCAGCCAAGAGACAGCAGCAGATAAAGCTGGAGCAGGTCAGGCGACTGACAAAGCAAAGTGTAACGGTGGAGGACTTCCACATGCTAAACTCATGGGACATGAGTTCTTTTCTGTTGGGGAGTATGGTGCAGGAGCACCTACCTGACAGCTGGCCTTCATGAGGCAGTTAGTAGTTTAGGTCTTGTTTGTGTTTCCAAGAAGGTCTGTTAGACCAAATGCATGTAATAAGGTCATGCTGATCAGGATAAGATCATGCTGACCAGGCTTTTGCTATTTTTAGCTAGTTAGTTATAACAGCTGTCATGATGTATGTTCGGTGGGATCTCCCAGCCGCCTGGAGAGTTCCCAGCCGCTTGGAGTCGGGTCAGTAGTACTCATAGGGAAATCTTTATAAGCATGGGATCGGTTGATTGTAAATCATCGATCAGACTTTGCGAGAGTGAGACAGAGCGAGAGGAACATCATATTGTAGTTGCATCTTTTGAAATCGAATAAAGTATTCCTGTTTGTGTTCATCCTCTGTTGCATTCCATTGCTTGATCGATTGCTGGTTTGAGAGGTTTTCATGGATATACTGATCCATTCCACCGGTTGACTCATCTGATCGGTGGAATGGTAATGTACATTAGGGTAGGTAGTAGTTTGTTTGTTTACATGCAGGTGTGCAGGATCGCGGTCGACAGAAGCTGAGAAGCCTAGCATCCTCATGTGCTAGGTCAAGTTGAGAAGTTCAAGTTGAGAGAGATCACCCTAAGACTGGATCGGGTCATCCCTGGAGGATCGGCGAAGTGAGATTTCACTAAGTGAAGAAGTCTGTTAAAACGGCATCATCAGGATATTTCTGCAAATATCCTGCAGACAGTTCGGATATCGTCATCCGGATAAGTGGAGAAGATCGGCATGATGTTGTCGATTGCATGAAGTGTGAGTTCGTCGGGGTGATCATCAGCAGGAGGAGCCGAGGAGCGTATCGGCATCAGGATCATCATATCGGGAGTGCCAAACATCCGCATATCGCGAGTAGATGCGGAAGAGAAAGTTCGTGTTTTTGGCTAAGTGTTGAAGAGGTCATCAGGATATTGGGTGACGTCATCGTCATCAGGATATGACGTCATCGTCATCAGGATATTGAGATATCCCCCCTATGCGAGTTCATCCTGCTGTCGGTAAGTATCGGCATCGGCAGAAAGTGTATTAGCGTCATCAGGAGGTTTCGAAGAGAACCGGATAATTTATATCATGATGCTGTTGCTTGTATCGTCGGGCAGTGGAGCGTCGAAGGCAAGTTGTTGAAGGTGATCGTCATCAGGATATTTGAACAACCGGATATTTGGATATCCTGCTGACGAAGGTGATATTGAATATCATGATGAAGACGTTAGAGTTCGGAGCCTGATGAACAGTGCAACCGGAGGATGTTTGCGCCCGCTGAACATCATGATGATGATGTTAGGAGGAAAGCGGAGGAGGTGAATAGTAGTCGGCAGGAGGATGATTGCGAGTGTCCGCAATATGATGATGCTGTTAGTTTTAGGAAACATGATGCTGACAGAGTAAAGCCGAAATATGATGATGTTGGTAGTTTTAGGGAATATGATGATGATGAGGTTGGTCTACAGACATTCATGCTATATGCGAATGATATAGTGTGGATGCCTCTGCATCAGCCTACTTACTTGAGTGCTTGAGCTACTTGCTTGTCTACTTGAGCTACTTGCCTACATGCTTGAGGTGGTTGCTTGCGTGCTTGAGCTACTTGCTTATCTACTTGAGCTACTTGCTTGAGTTGGTTGCTTGTGTTCTTGAGCTACTTGGTGGTCTACTTCAATTTTATTATGTAATTAAATGGCAATGCATTGATCCTACAAATTGGTGTAATCACTTCTATATTTAACATCCTAAGGAGATCACTCACCACCATCCAACCTTGAGGGGAAAAAAGCAAGAGCATTTCATCTGAGAAAGACATCCAAAACATCATTGAAGGATTCAATTGAGAATAGAACCCTAAGAGATTCTCCAAGTAAACAAGAAAACAAAATGGAAAGTAAAGAAGTGGAAATGAATATAATATACAAGCAATATGAAACATAAGTAAACAAGAAATTAACATACAAGGAAATTTAGAAATGGAGAATGTAGATCTATAACAGAGAATATGGATTCGATTACTAAAATCAAATTCAGATTCTTCATCAACTACATTTCATTCAATTCTAAATACACTTGCTGATTTGTTTCATCCTCCATGTCTCACATATACTCTCCTCAACATCATGGATCTTCTTTCTCCTAATAATCTTATCTGTCATTGATTGTCTCCACGCTATCTTATAATTATTTATTAAAATCTTGGAATCTCAATACTCTCAAAATCTTCTTTAGCATTGAAAACATTTTTCATTGCCTAAAACCACATCTTCATCTATGATACTTACATTGCATCATTATTCAAAGCATTAAATAAATGCTTACCTACACATTTGTCTTTCATTAGACCTTTCAAGTATTCTTTAGTTACAAATTCTCTTTCCTCGAAACACAATCATTTTCTCTTCACTAAAGCATGTTCATCCAGAATCCAAACCATGAATTCATTAAAGGTGAACATTAAAGTGCATGGTAATGAAAGAACTTGTTGTGATTGCTTGACGACAAGCAATTTTGGGTGGGGTGGACTGTGATGTCCCATATTAAGACCTTTTTTAAATTAAAGGTTTAAAAATCATGATGAAAAAATGAAGCCAAATTGAATAGTTGTATATTTAAAAAAATAATATTAAACAATATCATTATTTATATATTTTAAGATATATTATATTTATATCAAATATAAATGTAATTATATATATATTGACAATTTAATATTATATAAGATAAATATAAATAATAATAATGATAATATAAATATATAATATTATTATATATTATAATATATAATATTATTATATATTATAATATATAATAATAAATATAATTATTACTATGGATATAAATATTAACTTAATTATTATTACGTTTGATTGACCAGATATATTATATTATAAAATAAATATAAATAATCATTATATTCTATTATGGCATTATTATCATAAATATTCACAAAAAGTAAATAACATAATATTAATATAAACTTAATTGTTAATATAAGAGATATAAATAAAAATATTAATATTATTCTAATATGAGACACCAGCAATGATACAGTAGCAAGCCTAAAGACTACTCAGCAGATTGATCGCTGACTGAGCATTGACTTATTAATAGTTAGTAAGAGGCAGCATAAACAAATGCAAAAGCTGTGATTCCTATATTATTAATACAAGACAATACTAAGGACTGCGATTAGTAAGTGGAAGGGTGCAATCAGAGAGTAGACACAACTACTCATCAAAAGACACCATCATAAGGATATAAAGGCAAGTATAGTAAATGGAATGTTTGGAAGGAAGGAGATATATTTCAAATTAGAGCAGACATAATTGAGTTATATAAATAAGTTGAAATGTGGAAGGGAAGAGGACATTATTTCTGAGTTTGTAAGAATATATATATATTCAAAGAGGGAAGGAATTCATGAATACGGTTGAGTTTTATATGTATATATATTTCAGACATGGAGACCTGCCATAAATATATAATGGAGACATCCAAAAAGGGAAGAAATGTATAGTGTAATTTAAGGAAATGTAATATACAATCAAGAGGGGTAAAAAGAATAATCTGATGAAGAAATACACTTCTGAGTTGAAGGAGGGAGAGTAATGTGTGGAAAGAAGATAAATCAAATACACCAGCAGAGATATAGTATGCAGAATTTGTATTGAGTATATCAACAGATCTATGAAGACTATGAGAAGAGTATGATTGTCGTTAGTTCATGCACATTATCATTTGTATGTCACCTTCATAATTTATTATGCATGGCTGATATGATTGTTTGCAACTTTAAGTATGATTAGTTATTATGCATTAATGTGGATTCTTGTATGAATGTCATGATTTCTATGATGAAGGAATTGAGGACATACAAGGAGGGGAAATAGCATTGGGATCATGCTCTAAGTACGCCACCCCATGGTGAATGGCTGAGGCCTACCACATGATGGGCCAAGGGGGCATGCGAGGCTACCCTTGGGCTTAGAGGGAATGATTTCTGGGACACCCTGCTATAGCTGCACCCCTAACCTTCCATCATGGAAATTAATTGAGTCATAAGAAGAAGCAAAATGGTTATGATAAGGGGAACGGTGATAGGACACCTCACTAGGCACCCCACCCCATATGGATGGCAAGAGGCCACATGGGGCCAAGAGGGGTGAAGCACCCGCTCTTGGGCCTAGGGTAGAGGGTTTCTTGGGCACCCTATCAAACCATTTTGTTACAGGAATTAGAAACCCTAACCCTTGACTTGTGGGATTTGAATTTTTAGGGTAAAATTAGTATTGTTCCAATTTGGGACATTACAATAGATCTAACAAACCTTGGCATCATGAACAAAGGATGATAGGCTAGTACTCACCTTGCGATAAAAAAATTGTTGGCTTTGAGTAGGGAAAAGTTTAGTAGTCTGACACTAATTCAAGACCATGTGTAGACACCTAAAAATGACTAACGCATTCTCGTATCACTATTCACACCATTTTCCTCATCAATTCTTCTAATTCAACATTAATTAAATAATTCCTAATTATTTCAATTAAATCTATCATGTCATCAATTTAATTCTTCTAATTCAACATTAATTAAATAATTCCTAATTATTTAAATTAAATCTATCATGCCATCAATTTAATTCTTCTAAATCCAACATTAATTAAATAATTCCTAATTATTTAATTAAATCCATCACGCCATCAATTTAATTCCCCTTCCAATATTAATTAATAACTTTTAATTATTTGATTAAATCTAATATTTTATCAATTTTATTCTTCTAATCCACTTTAATTAAATAATTTTAATTATTTAATTAAATTATCCATTTCAATCCTCAATTTCACATTAATTAAATGATATCAATTATTTAATTAATTCACCACTTTAATTCTTCTTATCCATAAATAATTAAATTATTTCAATTATTTAATTGGCTAATTATATTCTTCCAAAATAAAATAAATTATTCTAATTTATTTAAGTTGATTTTTCTTATCTCCTAAATAAATAAAATCAAATATTTTATTTATTTCCTATTTTCCTCCATCATGCACAACAAATTAAATAATTTATTTATTTAATTTCTAAATTCTAATTTATTTTCTCATCTTCTAAATTTTTTTCTTCTAAAAATCTTCCATGCACACAAATTAAATAATTTATTATTTAATTTTATCCTTTGCATGTCAAAAGGCAAATCAAAAATTGAGTTCAATTGGATTTAGATCTTTATTTTTCTCAATCAATTCATAAAATAGAAAAAGCGTTCTATTTTTATGAAAATGAATCCTATCTTTAGTCAACAAAGAAGTTAACTCAACAAATTAACTTTTCACATGTACACTTGTCATGTGCACATTCATTCATGTCTTATCAAATTATCTCAACCATTGATTCATCAAATTTCCTCCACCATTGATAGATCTTCGTTGAAATCTATAAATACATCCATTCACCTCTTCAAAAATACTTCACAATTTTGAGCATCTGTCATCCATATCTCCCAACGCTTTTGAGCACTCGTTGAAGCAATCACGCATCCTTCCATCCATCTCGCTATGAAGGTTATGCTTTTAGTATTTTGAGCAATCCACATTCACAAAATACAACAAGGAATTACATTTGATGGGTAACATTTAGTATTTCATGCCTTTTATCATATCTTTGTTATGCTATTGATGGATTTTGGTGTTGAATCACCATTGTTTTGATCCTTTTATGAATTATTCTTATAATCTTTTTCCCATCATTCTTCCATCTTTCATCTAACTTTTTCATCTTCATATACATCTCTCTACCTACTAACAATTTTCTCTGCTTTCATTTCAAGAGCACACTTGTGTTCTTTGAACCCACCTATCCTCTTGAGGGGGCATCATCATTATTCATCTTATTCATTAACTTACCATTATCTTTCCTTGTCACCCTCGCTTTGAGTGACTAGGGCATCATCATTTCCAATCCAATTATTTTCTTCATCCATATCATTATCCTAATCATCCCTCTTATCCACTTCATCCTATCCTAATCATCCTAATCATCTTATAACCTTATCACAATTATCCTCATCATCCTATCCACATCACCCTAATCACCCATAATCATCCTATTCATTTCATCCCAACCTATCCCTAATATATGCCTAAATCCATCATATATGACCCTAATCTTCATTAAGTTTTCCTAATCCTATCAAGGTCCTAACCCTAATCCATTCTATCCACCTAATTCATTTCCAATCCTTAGCCCATAATTCTCCATCCATTATCACCTATAATCCATATCATAAACCACTCCCCTAATCCACTAATCTAATCCATTTATCTCAACCCCCAATATCAATTAACCATTATCTATCTATCCATTTTAATCAAACATCACCCTTTGAAACATCTCCTAGTACTCTTGAGGCATGGCTACAAAAACTTAAACATGACTATGACAAATTGGATCCTATCAACAAGACAAAATTCAAAGTGCTCCAAATGCCCTTAGCACATCTCATCACCAGAGATCCTCCTAATGCTATCACATCAACATCAGTATCTTACATGTCCATGCAAACTCCAAATCATCAAATCATGAATCCATACTTGGACATACAAACTCCTTACAATCAATCATTGACTAGCACAAGTTACAACCCTATACCAAATTGTATATCCTATGACAAGGGACATCAAGGTCATCCATATCATCTTCCATCTACATATTCACCTCCATCCATTTTCCAAGAACCATTTTCCTATGCAATTCCTCCACCCCCTAATCATAATCCCTTCATTCATCTACCACATAATCCTATTAGATTCAAGACAGACAACTGAGAGGGGGGGGGGGTGAATCAGTTGTCCCAAAACTTTCTTCCTATTAATCACTTAAATCCTCTTTGTAATTCAGTAGTATAATAATAAATCAATCATGGAAACATAATGCAACAATCCAAGAGTAGAAACACATTAACACATATGACACCAAGATTTTAACATGGAAAACTCGGTTAAGGGAAAAACCACGGGGTGACTAACCCAAGATTGTATTCTCTATTAAAATATTAAGAAGAATAGAATGGCACATGCCAATTAGGGCTCACTGCCCGAGCACACTGCTCACAAGAGGCCCACTGCCTGCATGAGACACATTGTCTATAGAATGATAAATATTACATACTTGAACTAAAGAATAGCATCTTCACCATGCTTGAGTCAGTTCCATTTAAGCCCAATACTTCTGCTCTACCTTTCACTTCTCTGCTCTCTACCACACTCTCATCTCCACCAAGATACATTTGAAATGACTTCACAACTTCTTATTTATACAAGACATCGACTTAGGAATAATCATCTAAGTCAACACACTTTACAGAGCAAATACAACTTGACTAATTACAAAAGACTTCATGCGGATCATCACACTATCAGCGACATAGATCTGGGACTTCAATCTTCTTTTAGGAACATGCCATACTTCACAGAACATCTTCAAGATCATTCGTAGGATGTGTAACTCATCCGGTGAGCCAGACTTAGGAAGAACATCATCATCTGGAAGTAATTCTTCAATTATGAGCTCAATCTTCAATGCAGACCACCAACACAAACTGGACACAATCCAAAGACCTCCACAAGCTTGCCTAAATCACCAAAAACATCCACACTACTGCTTACTGAAATCTTTCTCTCCTTCATCTGAAACCTCAAGAACACAGTCTGTCATCACTGTCATATTGGAATAGATGCTTGTGGACCTCCAGACCATGAACTAATTGAGTTTTCAATTCACATTGACTTCCTAAACACTCCACCCGTAGAACAAGATATTGCATTTCTGGATCTCACTGGACCTATCTGTGTCACTCTATCACCTCTGAACATCTGCCAGAACCAGTTTTACTCAAATGGCCATAACTTCTTTAGATCTTCATGCGGACCTCTCAAATATTTACTAGATCATCTTAAGACACATATCTACAAACCCTTTGATGTGCATCCTCTGATATTCATCTTAGCTGGGATCTTTACCTTACTGTCTTCATTGTTCTTCTCTGTCCTTGATAGGACTAATTTTCTCAATATCCTCAGCATACAACTCATCCAATCCTTATCATTAATGCAACAGGAGTATGTTGACATCAATGACAACACCAGTTAGGCCCATACTTGCAACAAATTCTTCTCCAAATATGCCATGTCATCCTTCATCCAATCCACAATATAATCTTTCACCCAATCTACCATATAATCCACCAACTAGTCCACTACCTAATCCACCATCAAATCCTATTATCCCTCCACCTGATCCTAATCCTAACCCCACAACAACTTCCATCATGAAAGATGTGACCCAATATACATATAAATATCTTACTCCATAATTCATGAAGGATGTGACCCAAGGACTCCGAGCACGAAATAAAATACCATCATGCACTCAAATTTCTATCCTTGAGCCTTAAAAAGAACCTCCTAATAACATGTCTACCATTCCAACACCATCATCCACTCCTACACATATCCATCCTATTGAAGAGTCTTCTACCATGAATGCAAATCAAGACCCATCATGTAGCCATGTTGTTGACCATCTCTAGCCTCTTAAGTCCACCCAAGAACCTTTTAATTCTATCCAAACCCAAGAGCTATGTCATGAGTCTAGTCCAAATCATGTGGAAACACCAACAAGATCAAAACACCCCCATTCATCCTATTAATAACCAATTTCACAATATCCATATTAATCCCTTCTATGGCCAAGATAATATCTATGATTAAGATCCTATTTATGATCACGAAAGCCATGATGATCCTCTTAGCCCACTTTATGCATTACATGAGCTAGAGATTGTCACTTTACCCATCCATAATCCCACAACCATCCATGAGTAAGATATCCCAATTACTCCTATCCATCCATCCACAACACTCTCTTCCCAAAAGTTACGACACTACATGCTAAATCAACAAACCAAGCTTATATCAAATATAGATCCATTGAAATACCTTCTATCCAAGGAAGCTCTTACAGGCAGATTAGGAAAATGGGTCATGATTCTTAGTGAGTTTGATATTGAGTGTTGATTGTAAAGCAATCAAAGGACAAGTCATCGTTGATCAACTAGCAGAGGCTCCTGTTATAGATACACACCCTATGCTTTATGACTTTCTAGACAAAGGGATATTCAATCTCTATCGATTGGTTATATGGAATCTATACTTTGATGGTTCATATACCCAGCATGGTTTAGGAGTTTGAATCCTCTTCATCACACCACAAGGCAACTATATCCCTAAGTCATATCGACTAGCTTTTCCTTTCACAAACAACATTATTGAATATGAAGCTTTAATTATAGGAATCTGCACAGTAGTTTATTGGAATATCAAGTAGTTATACGTCTATGGAGACTCTCAATTAGTCATTCAATAGGTTATAGATGAATATCAAATGAAAGATGACAAATTGCTTCCTTACAAAAGGATGGTCAATGACTTCAACCAATACTTTTCCAAAATCTCCTTTGAATAGATTCCTAGATTGAACAACAAGGCTGCTAATGCTATGGCAACAATTAGATCCCTTCTGGATATGCCTACTAATACTCAGCATTGTGAATTCTTGGTCGAACAACTCTTGATACTAGCTTTTGATGTTCCACCTACTAAATTAATCTACGAACTTGTTGGTCCCAATTCTCCCTGGTACCAATACATTTATGATTACCTCCATGATAATACCCTTCCACCAAACCTCACCAATACCCAGAAGAAAAACTTTATCCTCTGTGCTTCCTGATTTACTATCCTTACTGACACACTCTATCGAAGGAGTCTTGATAATATCATACTTAGATGTCTCAACTAAAAAGAGGCTAACATTGCTTTATGATAAGTTCACAAAGGTGTTTGTGGATCACATTCCACTGGTCCTAACCTTGCTAAGAAGTTCTTGTTAGGGTTAGCTGACATAATCAATTAAATGCAAATAAAGATTAAACAAAGGAATGAAAAATACACAGAAATAATAATAGCGAGAGACAAGTTTTAACATGGTTCACCCAAACTCGGGCTACATCCACCAACAGAGAGTCCAATATTATTATCCAGTAAATCAAACCGATTACAACCAGCAATCCTTGCAACTCAATATCATTGCAAATATTATAATACAATATATACAAAAAACCCTAACCCTTAGCCACTTTTATCAAGCCTTATGTCGGTTACAAAATAGGGTTTTTTTATGTTGGTCCAAAAAAAAATGTATCCGAACCCCGGTGAGGATACATGGCTAGTGTACAGTACTTTCCTGATTAGTTGCCACCTACCAATAGTTGTTGTGTATAGGATACTATTGGACCACCATGGAACAAGATGCACATCGGTTTACCAAGAAATGTCTTCAATGTCAGTAACACAGAGACCTAATTCATGTACCGACACATTAGTTGCAACCTGTTACTACTCCATGACCATAGTGGGGACTTGACCTCATAGGTAAAATCCATCCATCATCTTCTAATGGCCATAAGTTTATTATCACCTCCATTGAGTATTTCACAAAGTGGGTAGAAGCCATCCCTATGACATACATTATCGGTAAACAAATAGCTAAGTTCATCTTGCATTACATCATTTGTCGGTATGGTATTCCACTTGCTATTATAACTAATAATGGAAGACCTTTTAAGAACCAAGATGTCCATGCCTTGTGCACTTAGTTCCATATTTGGCATCACTTCTCCACCCCTTACTATCTACAAAGTAATGGCCAAGCTGAGGCTTCCAATAAAACCATATTAAAAACCCTAAAAAAATAGTCAATGAAGTTGGTCATGATTGGCATTTGCAGCTCAATCCCACCTTATGGGCATACTGCACTAGTATCAAAAACCCAAATAGTGCTACTCCATATGCTTTAGTCTATTGCACTAAATCCATTTTACCTATCGAGGTCGAGATCCCTTCACTTAGAGTTTCCATGTAGCATCTCATTGATGGAGAAGAGTACAAAATTGCAAGATTGCATGAGCTAGAGCTACTTGACAAGAGGCATCTTACAACACTTAATCACCTTTAAGTCTATTAAAACTGCCTTCATTGTAGCTATAATAAGAAAATTAAGGAAAGACAGTTTCAAGTAGGTGATCTTGTTCTTAAAGAAAATTAGAGAAACTAATAGGATCGAGACAAAAAGGGCAAGTTTGAGCCTAATTGGTTGGGACCCATTGTTGTTACAACAGTCTATGGATTAGGAGCTTACACAGTGTCAATACCTGAAGGCATTCCTTTAGATGAACCCATCAAGTGTGCATCTTAATAAATTCTATGCTTGTCCTCAGAGTATCCCTAGTAGAAAAATCCAAAAAAATAAAAAAAATAGAAAAATACAATAAAATAATCCATCCTCTAGTGAAATCCTGGTAAACAGACACCTCGGATAAGTACCATAGTGAAAACCTAGCAAACAGACACTATGTGTAAGTGTCAACATCCACCATCTACTAAGTCTTCAATCCATACCACTCCATCCCATTCCATAATAAAACCCCATCCATTCATAATAAATTTATTGACCTTTGCATTTCCACATACCCATCTATCATGGCTTGGAAATTATCAGTGTTAGTTGTTATCTATTAGTATCATCATTCATAGTCAATCTACCCATCCTTCATTCTCAATAATAAATCTTATACCTGACTGGAGGCACATTTTCTTAACCTAGGTCTAGGAATGGATCCTTGTTTTGTCTCGAAAGGAATTGTCATTTTCATTCACTCATTTTTCATAAACATCTTCCATCCATCACAACCCATAATAAAAGAAAACTTTCACTTAATCGATCTATCACAATCCATCATACTCACCTACCTCCCTAACTTGACTAACTCAAGTAGAAAATGAACTATGCATCCTTTGAAAGCTCAAGTACTTATCAAATCAGAAGCAAAAGACTACTCCTGAAATAGTGCACTTGTCCGCATACTGCTTGCCTCATCCACTAAATCCATTTATCCTAATCCAAGGCCTTTAATGGATATATCTTTCCTCCAATAAGGCCCAATCTACTATGAGCACCCTCTTTGGTAAGAGATATGATGGATGTGTATTTGTTTTGTTAGTTGGTCGATTTATTTTTTGTTTATCTTTTGTTCCTTTCTAATACCTAATCAAGACTACCTTAATCTTTCTATATCTTGGTATGTTGTGATAAAGTATGGACTAGGGCATGGTCATTACTTTCACATGTTGTGTTTGTGGGATGTTCTTATTATCCTACAAAGGATAATATTTATCTTGTCTATGTTGGAATTAGCATCTTGTGTTGGGATTAAGGTGTCTCAACCTTAGAGTCATTTCTGATGTTTCCTATTTTTTAGGAGGTGAAAAAGCAGTTTTGCTTTTTGCTTTTTCAGAAATGGTGTTTTTAAGCCATTCTAGAAAAAAGTTGTTTTGTGCTTTTTGCTATTTGATTTTTCTCAAAAAGATGTTTTTTGTTTTTTGTTGAGAAAAACAAGGAGTGCCACCTCAGTTGACCTTGGGTCTTATTTAGTAGGTTCTATTGTAGGAAGTTATTGTTTATGGCAAATCTTATCCTTATCTCTTTGGAGCACCCATGAAGAGGATATGCTTTGTTTTTTGGAAATTTGATTTGGAAAAGATTTTTTATTTAGAAAAGATTTTCAAGTTGGAAAAGATTTTCAAGTTGTAAAATATTCTTATTTGGGAAGTGGACACCTAGGAAAGAAAACATAAGCTTTTCTAGCTTTAAAATAGATTTGAAAGTGGATGCTCTATATGTTTTTGTAGAGGAGTTAGTGGATAAATCTAAGCCATCTTTTTTAGGGTGCTTTGCTTTTGCAGCTCTTGCATTATGTTGTATTCAATGTGTTTGAAGAGGTTGTGTTTTATGTAGGGTTATGCTATCAGTTTTCCTCCAGAGAAGCAAGATGTAAATCTCCATGTTAAGGCTTTGAGCCTGCAAGTGTATTGTAACATTGTTGTTGTAGATTAATACATTGGTTTGATGCTTTGGAGTGTGGGGTTTTTTACCCGAAAGGGTTTTCCCCATGTATATTGGTGTTTATTCTTTTCTATCTATCTTCTTCTTTCATGTTCTTAAAGTGTTAATTTACATGCCGTTATGCTGCTGAAATTTTCTTAGATTTGTAAGCTACATTATCTTTCCTCTAAGGGTTAATGTGATGGGAAATCAACTATGTTTGTTTCCACTTTAAGGGCATAGTAGTATGTGCTTGCATCAAGTTATTGAAAATCTTTTAAAGTAAAATATAGGATGCTGTGAGGTGCATGCTGGGTTCTCTTTCCCTTTCATTTTGCATATCAATATCCTTTACATATAAGGTCCTGAAAAAGCCTTATGTGTATTAGGATATTTGACACTAAGACTATTTTCCATTCAAATATCAAACAAAATTTTATTATGCTTGGTATAAATAAGTCCAAGTTGTTTGTTTGCAAAGTCAACGTCCTATGCAATATTGGATACATCGTCACCTTGGTCTTATATACCTTGGTGCATAATATCCATATACTATACGAAAATAAGGATTGTTGTTTACATTTTTTAAAGCACAACCAAAGCAAAATCTCTCCATCCATCCACCCATATATCCTAATAAATATCTATAGCTTTCACAATTTGATCAATTCTTCTAGTCTTTTTCCCATCATTCTTCCATCTTTCATCTAACTTTTTCATCTTCATATACATCTCTCTACCTACTAACAATTTTCTCTCCTTTCATTTTGAGAGCACACCTGTGTTCTTTGAACCCACCTATCCTCTCAAGGGGGCATCATCATCATTCATCTTATTCATTAACTTACCATTATTTTTCCTTGCCACCCTTGCTTTGAGTGATTGGGGCATCACCATTTCTAATCCAATCATTTTCTTCCTACCATGATCTTCTAAATCAGTCTTCTTCTAGCAAATCAAACACTATGTTTTAAACTTCTTTGAAATGTTGTTACTTCGCAACACCATCTCAAAGAGGGGTAGAATGTAGACACCTAAAATGACTAACGCATTCCCATATAACTATTCACACCATTTTCCTCATCAATTCTTCTAATTCAACATTAATTAATTAATTTCTAATTATTTAAATTAAATCTATGATGTCATCAATTTAATTCATTTAAATTCAACATTAATTAAATAATTCCTAATTATTTAATTAAATCCATCATGTCATCAATTTAATTCCCCTTCCAACATTAATTAATAATTTTTAATTGTTTGATTAAATCTAACATTTTATTCTTCTAATCCACTTTAATTAAATAATTTTAATTATTTAATTAAATTATCCATTTCAATCCTCAATTTCACATTAATTAAATGATATCAATTATTTAATTAATTCACCACTTTAATTCCTCTTATCCACAAATAATTAAATAATTTCAATTATTTAATTAGCTATATATATTCTTCCAAAATTAAATAAATTATTCTACTTTATTTAAGTTGACTTTTCTTATCTCCTAATTTTTTTTTAAAGATACTGTGCATGGTAAACTTTTTAATGTGACCGGTGACGCTAGTGTGACACGCCCTCCGGCTCCACGCGAATGCTTTTGCCCGGAGCAATGAACTGGTGAGGCCACAACACGAGGGACCTCATCCCCTAGCAAGAACACTTCAAACCCACGAGCTTGTTGGCCCAGCAAAGGTGTTAAGCCTGCGAGCTTGTTGGCCCAGCGGGGGTTTGAACTCTGGTGGCCGCCACTACAACCGAGTGACTTAACCACCGAACCACACCCTTATCGGCACTTTTTATCATCTCCTAAATAAATAAAATCAAATATTTTATTTATTTCCTATTTTCCTCCATCATGCACAACAAATTAAATAAATTTATTTATTTAATTTCTAATTTCTAATTTATTTTCTCATCTTCTAAATTTATATTTTTTTCTTCTAAAAATCTTCCATGCACACAAATTAAATAATTTATTATTTAATTTTATCCTTTGCATGTCAAAAAGCAAATCAAAAGTTGAGTTCAATTGGCTTTAAATCTTTGTTTTTCTCAATCAATTCATATAATAGAAAAAAAAATTCTATTTTTTATGAAAAGCAATCCTATCTTTAGTCAACAAAGTAGTTAACTCAACAAATCAGCTTTTGCATGTACACTTTTCATGTGCACATTCATTCATGTCTCCTCAAATTATCTCAACCATTGATTCATCAAATTTCCTCCAATGTTGATCAATCTTCGTTGAAAGCTATAAATATGTCTATTCACCTCTTCATAAACACTTCATGATTTTGAGAATTTAGCATCCATATCTCCCAGCCCTTTTGAGCACTCATTAAAGCAATCACACATCCTTCCATCCATCTCACTACTAAGGTTATTCTTTTAGTATTTTGAGCAATCCACATGCACAAAATACAACAAGGAATTACATTCGATGGGTAAAATTTAGTATTTCATGCTTTTTATCATATCTTTGTTATGCTATTGATGATTTCTTGATGTTATGATGGATTTTGGTGTTGAATCATTGTTGTTTTGATCCTTTTATGAATTCCATATTTCCCCATACACACCATGAATTTTTCCTTCATTTGTGAAATCACCCTATTTATTATGTTGATCTGTATTCTTGAATTCACTTGATCACCTTTGACATCTTCTCTGTGTTTCCTAAAGTATTTTGGACTTGGAACTATTTAGAAATACCTTAAGGGATGTTGACTCTAGTCATAGGATGTCAAGTTCTCCTAGATTAATCCTCAAAAATTAAATAATGATCAAATATAGAAATCTTCAATCATACAAATTCTTCTCGAATAAGTGTGCAAGCTAGATTGATTTTAGAGAACTAATTGAAGTGTGTGTGTATGTGCATTATTTGAATTTATTGCTTGATTCCTAGATTTTCACTAAAATGGATACATTGAATACCTTTAAATGTAAGAACATGGCAACATATTATGCAAAACTTGTGCTTGGTTGGCATTATGTGGGAAGGGTGATGTAATGAAATTACTTGTATAAGAGAAGAATATAATAGGAAATAAGATGCAAATACTTGATAATAATAAGCCACTTTGAGGGATCAACTTCTAAAAATCTTCAATAAGAACAAACTTGTAATACGATGCTTAACAACTACTCATTACATTACATGTCTATGTGTGTGTATGGATCATTAGATAATATTAATACTTTAATCCCAATGAGACTGACCTAGCATACAATAATCATTGTTAGGGTCTCATAAATGATTCAATTAAGGATTATGCAACCCATGGTTATTACATATCCTAATACACACTATAAGCTTAGGGCTTAGCATTCCCCTCCCCTTTAAACCAATATTGACCATCTCAAGATGTTGCTACAATAATGCTTTAGACTCCCAAGTTTCATCCTCATTGGGAAAACTCTTTCACCTGATCAAATACCCTATAATCACCCTCATCTGTAACCTCTTAGCTCATGTCCATAGGATTGCTTCAAGCTCCAAAATGATTCTTTCCTCCTCATCAAGATCTAGTAACTCTATCCAGGAAGAAATTTTTTGTTTGATGTCTTTCTTCAAGTAGGAAACATGGAAGACTAGATGTATCTTTGCAAACGAAGGTAACTATCAGTTATTGGCCACACTTCTAATCTTATACAAGATCTGATTAGGGCCATAATGCTAAGGGGAAAGCTTATTATCCTTCTTTTGTAGTTTTAAGGACAATTACTTATATGGATATAACAATTGTACAAAAACCCAATCTCTATTGCTTCAAGCAATTTTCTACCATTGCCAAGTTCTCTCTGAGACTAGAGAGGACTTCATGCTAGTGTTAAATGTGTGTAGTGTAGAAAAATCAATTTAACCAAGAATTTTTTTTGTTTTCAATGGCATTACACTAAGATAAAATAGTTTTAAGAAAATAAAGTGTTTTATTGTTGTTCTAATACAGAAAGAAAAAAATAAAACTAGGATGTCCCATAAATGTTTTAAACTTGGAAAATAATATTTTTCACTAAGCTAAAACATAGAGGAAATTGATAAGATGTTGTTTTACTATAAACTGAAATACAAATCCATAAAACTTGATTTAGAATAGTAAGCAATAGAATGAAAAGAACCTAGCACTAGAAACTAAAGCTCACTATCCAAGATGCCAATGTGTCATGCAAATTTTTGTGCATTGTGTTGTCATCCATATGACCTACAATGTTTCAAAATTTTGGTAAAATGTGTTTTCTCCCAAATCTTCTACCTACCTACATAGTAGGAAATAGGCAAAACAAGAGTAATATTCTACGTGATATGAGAAGATATAGAAATAAAAGGAAATGACAAGATCTATGTGTTTTAAATGAAGAATATAAATGGATAGAAAGGGGAAGACACTATATAACCTCTATGTGATTGAATTCCTTCCAAATACCTATAGATGAGAACAAGAAAATAGGTTGGGGTTGTTTGGGAGCTTTCCAAGAGCACAGTCAAGCCCTATGTTGATCTTTTGAGCTCCAAAAATAGCCAATGATATAGAGATTGAAATTAGTGTGTGCTCTTAGCGTAAACTTGCATCTAGGAACCAAGAATAGTGATAATAAAATAAATCTATAAGTATTAATCACTGATCTATGGGGAAGAATACCCTAGATTGTGTATGATTGGATAAAAGGGTGGTGATTGACACCAAGAAATTTTCCAATATAAATGAAATACATTAGAGAGACTACAACAATATTATTCAAAACAAATGCAAGAGAAATATTACTAGCATATGATGTAGAAGAAAAGAGGTGAACTCTTTGGAGTAGTCAACCATGGTGCAAAAAAGTGAATCCTTGAGAGAGATTCAACAATGGTGGTGTTTTAGTAGCATAGAACCAAGAGAAGTTAAGAAAGAGAGATTGCGTTCCAAATTCTTAGATTGCAAGAGATTGAATGAGATAGATTCAAAATTTTCTTTTGCATAAGGCTTATGGGAATCTGAAGGGTCATATTCAAGTGTAGGAAGCATTTTTCTAGTAGATGGGTGTTCAATAGGCAACAAGTAGCTAGGTGGGAGAGCAATGCTTAAATTTTTAAAAAATTCTAGGACACTAGGCATTTCTAGACATTTTTGCATCGCCTTTGTGTGTACCTTCAAAGATGAGGTGATGGATAGTGGATGGTACCCATATAATGCTAAAAATGGAGATATTTTGTAGCAAGTATGGAAAGAATTGTTATACTACCATATTGCTAGTGGTAGCATTGAACCCATATCTCTTAATTATTGGAAGAAAAATAACATGGATAATCCTCCAAACATTTTTTGAGTACCTTAGTTTGCCCATCAAATTGAGGATAATCCTCCAAACATTTTAACTATAGGATTGCTATACTCAAGTCAGCATCACTACTCCTCATAATAAATCCATCATTCTATCATCCATCCTTTCATCTTCTTCATTTTTCTCTATTTTGTTCTCCATCTTCTATCTCCCTATTTTCTCCATATCCATTCATTTCGAGAGCTCTCCCATATTCTTCCAATTCATCTATCCTCTTGAGGGGGCATCATTCAACCTATTAATTAATCTACTAAGTACATCTTCTACCCAAGTGGGGCATCATCATTTCTAATCCAATCATTATATTATTCTTCTAAACCAAAATCTTCTTCTATCCAACATAGCATTATGTTTTAAACTTCTTTGAAATGATGTTACTTTGTGACACCATCTGAAAGAGGGGAAAAATGTAGACACCTAAAATTGTCCTGTTCCCAGATTAGACATTCATCTGCCATACTTCACTACTAAATAATTCTTAATTATTTGAATAAATTCATCTATCGATCACTATCAATTTATCCTCCATATTAATTAAATAATTTCAATTATTTAATTAAATCAAATTTCCTCCACATATTAATTAAATAAATTTAAATTATTTATTTAATTAAATCTAATATTCCATTTCTTCAAAATAAATAAAATTTAATATTTTATCTATTTATCCATGTGCATGAAATTAAATAATTAATTTATTTAATTTCCTATTATTCCCTCTCATCCATAATTGACTCTTAATCAGTTTAGATAACTAATCAATCAAATTAGTTAAGTAAATCAATCAAATTAGTTAACAACCTAGTCAATCTAGTTAACTAATCAATCAATTTAGTTGACTAGTCAATCAATTTAGTTATCTACTCATTCAACTCAACCAACTCTCCAATCAAATATGTTAACTCCTCTAATGCATGAGAGGACAAGAACACTTGTCACTCTCTCATTTGTACACATCCTCTCAACCAATTTTGACCATTGATTTCTCTGATCATTCACAACCATTGATCTTCATTCCTGAGGATCTATAAATGAAACATCCTTCTTAACATCTGGCATCTCTCATCTTCATACAACATCATGCTACTAAAATCATTCTAGATCTTATCATCCTCACATCACAAGGTTATGCTGACAAATTGAGCAATCCACATACTTAAAAATCAAAGAGCAATTGATTGGAGTTGGGTGCACTTCAGTGCGCTCAATCAATGAAGTTGGATTTGTGAATGCAAAGGAAGGTGAATTGTATTGATTTATATATTGCTTTCATTTATGTTTGCATCTCAAATTTTACCTATCACATTTTGGCATGCCCAATGATCTAACCCCTACTTTTTGTGAGTGTTTGTTGAGGCTTTTTGTTGCAAATTCAGGTCTTCTTGGACAAAATCTAGGAATCAACTTTTATAAATAGTCTCCTATTCTCAATCTGACCTCACCATTGAGTCTGAGAGGCCTCGCAAGTAAAAAAATGACATAAAATACCCCTATTTCCCCTATTGTATGTTCTAGGAAATTTTTTGAATTTTTTTTAATTTTCCACACCCTACATAGGTCATACCATACGGATCTGTACAGACCCATACGGCCACCTGCGTAGGTAGGCCATAGATTCTATACATAGAGGTTAAAAATTAAAACAAAATAAAATTAATAATAAAAACAATCGAAACTATGATGGCCAATATATTTTAGGTTTTTTTTAATAGTTTTAAAACAAACTTTATTTGGCCCCTCGGGTCACCTCCCTCCCTACCTCCTGCACACCTTTACATGCCACCATCACCGCCTTCTAAATTGTCCCCCGCTTGCTAAACTCCGCCTGCAAATAAAACCACCCACCTCCTTGCCACCACACCCCCCTCACTGGCTGCACACAACCCTCACTCCATTGCTCACCCACCATCCCCGTGTCATTGCTTACCTGCCACCCCCATCCCTACCTCTGCTCCCCTATACACCATGTTGCTCCCCTGTACACCCCGTCACACAACACCCCCACCACTCCACGCCACCCGATCACCTACTCCACCTCCATCCCACTGCTTTTCCCTAACCTATTAAACATAGCCAAAACAAAAAACCATAAAATAATACAAAACAACAAAAACATAACACCTAAAACACAAAAAAAACCTAAAACAAAAAACCTTCCCTTTTAATTTTAAAATTTTAAAATTTTATTTTTCTTTTAATTTTTTTTCTCAAGTTGTCAGCCCCTGGTCACATGGGTGACTAGGGGTTTGCTTAGAGCCTAAACCACCAGGCTTAACCACCAGCATTAAATAGTGCATGTGACTAGACAATGCCCTAACCATTAGTAGTTAGCTAAACCACCAAACTACCTCCCTTGCCCTCCTACATGCCAAAATAGGGCCTTTTTTTCCCTTTTTGTACAACTTGGGCAAATTGTATCAGAATCGCACAAAAGTATAGTTGCTAGAAAGATGATTTGATGTACTTTTTAGTGGTGCAACTTTCATCAACAAATTTGGTCAAATTTCTTTGGTATAATCAGTCAAACACCATAGTTTCTTGCACACTTAAAATCGGCATAACTTTTGTATTTCTTAATGAAATTTGACAATTTTTTTTTGAAATTGCATAGAATTTCATGTAGAATCTGATCATAATATCCATTTTTTTGTCACTAATCATCTTTATCAGAAATTTTCTAGATTGCTCATTTTTTTCACCTAACAAGTTGGCTTGCAAGTTTCTTTATTCTTTTTTGTTTTGGCAGAATCTAGGAGGATGTAAGGTGCTGCACCATCACCATCAACATCAGATCTAAAGATAAACATTCCAGGTGTACACTATCCAACTTTTGTCAGTTCATTTAATCACAACCTTGTTTGCAATCACACTTCGATTTGGGCTTAACGAACAATTGTTTGCATCACCATACTTGAAATTGGGTTTAAAATGAACATGTGTCTTCATCATCGCACTTCGATTTGGGTATAAAATGAACTTGTGCTTGAATTACTTGGTGGATTCGAGTGTGATTTAGGGTGTGTATACTCTTCTCATGCATTTAAGAATCAAAAACATCCCTTAATCCATTCATCTTCACACACACATTTCCATTTCTAAGGGTAAATTAACATTGTGAGTGTGAGTCAAGTGTGTGTCTATGCTCTCTCCTCGCACCACAAGGTGATCTTGGAGTGATTTGCTTTTTTCACCCTTCTTAGGAGGACTTCTTGGAGACACACCACTCTAATGGATGACCTCAACTCTTGTGTTATAACGGAATATAAAAAGTGAGGAGTGAATCGAAAGACAGACCTCTTAGAAGTTGAAATCTTGTCATTTAGGCTAAGCCCCCAAGAACTTTATACCTTGGGGAAGTGAAGGTGAAGGGTGGGTTACCCCTTTCTCTTGGCTATGTGGCATTATTTCACTTTCATTTCATGGAATTAGGCCCCCCATACCTTGTGTATATTGAGGGCATCCTTAGACAACTTGTTTATCCTAGGTTAAGACCTCTTGGCCATACCCATTTGACTAATATTAGGCTTGTTGATGTGTCTTCAAGTGTTTTCATAATCACAATAATAATTCTTGAAAAGTCAAACTTGCCATTGTGTCTTGTGTGTGTGATTTATGCATGTACATGTGAAATCTTTTATTTTCAAGTTGCCTAAGTCAAGCTATCAACAAACACTTTCCACATCATCCTAATTGTCTTTATCATCACTTTCATCCTAATCCTAATCCTAATCATCCAATCCATATCCACATCATCATAATAATCATCCAATCCAATCCAACTTCTTCTAATTCTCACCACACTCTATCCCATTCTTCCTTTGTCAAAATGGTTATGACACTAGAAAACAAGAACCTAGAGCAATATCGTTATGGTATTCAAAAAATGTTTGCTGAACTTAGGTGGTTGTATAGAAAGGAACAAGTAACTACCCCAAAACAACACCAACAATTCCAACAACAAGTCCTAGACCAACAATTTATACAACACCAATCCCAACTGCAACAAAATGAACAATTCCAACAACTCCTAGCCACCTACCAATCCCAAACTCAACAAACACAACCCCTCTCCATTCAACTACCACAACCACAACCTTCATATAACACATCATCCACTATACCATCACCCTTACAACATCAACAAATTCCCACTCAATCCTATGGGTCATCCCCCTTAACTTCATACCAACCAACCACATATCATGTTACCCCTACATCAACCTATCCCACTTCTTCCAATGTTAACCCATATCTATATCAATCTCTACTTCACTAACATCTAACCCAACCTAATACAACCATATATCATGTTACCCCTACATCAACTTACCCCCCTTCTTCCAATGTTAACCAATATCTCTATTAATCCCTACCTCAAGAACATCCAACCCAACCTAATCCAACCACATATCATGCTATCCCTATATCAACCTATCCCACTTCTTCCAATGTTAACCCCTATCTATATCAATCCATACCTCAAGAACATCCAACTACTTATCTTAACATTTCACCTCACCACCAAATCCATTCACAAGGATATCAAGTTCCTTCACAACAATAACATGCCAGTCTAAGTCACCCTTTGCACCAAAATCAAGCATCCTTAAGTCCTTATACCTTTGACAAGGGAAACACCACTCTAGCTTATGTATCTTATGGGTACCCTACAACATCATCCAATCAAATGCCAATACAAGAGCCTACTAGTCCTATCCCAACACTACCATGTAGTCACTATCATAGTCCATTGGTCCATAAACCTTCTAATCCATCAAGCCCTTCATTCCCTTCATCCCCATGTTCCTCCAATCTTCCACCAATGGATCCCTCAGAGATGACCCTACAACAATTGATCCAAACAACATTGCTTAATCTACCCCTGATAAAACCATCCAATTCAAATCCTAGTATGTCTAATACCATTATCCCTCCACCTAATCCTAATCATAAGCCTACAACATCCACCCCTATTATCCCTCCACCTAATCCTCATCCTAAGCCTACAACACCATCCACCATTATTATCCATCTATTATATTGTCCATCTACCCATACACTCATGAAGGATGTGATCTAATGGCTATTAGAAAGAATCAACTATCTCCATGTCATCAAACACCTATCCAAGAGCCTATCAATGAGCCTTCAAACAACATGTCTAGTACTCCAAATACATCATATAGCCCACAACCCATCAAGCCTATTGAAGAGTATCCTACCATGAGCCCAAGTCAAGATCCATTATACCCTCATGTTTTTGAGCATCTACAGCCTATCAAACCTACCCATGAGTCTTCCACTCCCATTCAAGCAAACCAAGAGTTATGTCAAGAGTATAATCTAAAGAATGTGGAAACATTAACCCCTCATCCAAATCAAGATCAAATCACTTCCATCCATCCTCTCCATAATTCTCTTTATGATCAAGATATTATCTATGATCAAGTTACTACCCATGAGCAAGTAATCCAAGTTCATCCTATCCAAGCCCACTATCACATTATCCATGTTAATCCTCTATATGACCAAGAGCCTATCCATGAGAAAATTGATCCTATCCATAATCTCACAACCATCCATGAGAAAGATAACCAAACTATCCCTATCCATCCTCCACCTAATCCTATCCATGATCCTACAACATCCACTTTCCTTGATGAGACACTTGGCTCCAAAGTAAACATAGATGGGAAAAAAAATAGCTTGGATCTTAATGAGCATAATGATAACCAAGATCCTAATAATCTTGCATCACCCACTATTGACCATATTTCAAATCCACCAACATATACCCTTGGTCTTACCACCTTCATCCATGAATGTTCCTCCTTAGGAGAACAACAACCATTATCTACCACCTCACCTTCCCCATCAAATAATGATCTTGCATCTAGTCTCCAAAACACCTGTAATCCCATTGTCCATCGCATCTCCAAAAAAAGAACTATCAACGTAAAGGCTTAGGCCTTCATGAATAAGGTATTTTGGAACCCATCCATGTCAAAGTCCCTCCACGCTCATATGGCCTTGGTTATATTCCCCAAGAAAAACAATCTCAAGATATTGGTACTACCTCCATTCCTTCAAAATCCACTCCTTTCCATCTTAAACCGAATCATATCCCCAAAACATATGTTGCCTTTCCTCCCCCATAATTCTACAAATCCCAAAAGCATGTGACCATACACCTTCCTCCATCCACTTTACCTCCACTACATATGAATCCTAATATCCCTCCATCCAATCTACCTCCACTTATCTCAATGCCTAATATCTCTATAATCCAATCCCCTTATCCATTTTTTGACAAATCCACTTTTAATCCCTCCATCCATAAATCCCCTCACATTCCTAATCATGATTAATGAATGCACACATCGACCAAACATGAAGCTTCCACCAAGTCCATGAGATTCACAAATAAAGTTTTGGATGCCTCTACCCATAAAGCAAAAAATCCTAAGGATACTTATGCCTTAGGGCATCAATGCAAAGAGTCCAATCAAAATCTATTCAAAAGGCTATCCAAGCCCATACTTTCACAAGAAAAGTCCAAAAATAAAGTGGTTTGGGTCCCTAAGCAAAAAGAAATCAAGTGAAATGAAGCATCCACATCCCAAAAATCCCAAAAATCTCACTTCATCCAAAAATCCCAAATTCCTTCATCCAACAAATCCCAATGCAAAAATCATACAAATCTTAAGTTTGTGTGGGTACCTAAATTCCTACATCACCCATCGCCTAAGCAAACAGGTCCATTACTTCCTACACCTCCTTCTAATCAAAAGCTTCAATGTTTATCATGGTGTGTGCAACTGTTGGTCTTGGTTCCCTTCCATTCCATAACATTTCCACATACCTCATTCTCCCCATCTTTAATCCATTATCCCACATATTTTACCCATCATATCCCTATGGTCCATGCTTTTGCATAATCCACATCATCATCCACTATGTCCCATCCATCCTTGCATAATCCTTCCATACATAATCCACATCATAAACCATTATCCACCTACTCCATCTCCCTCTCATGCAATCCCCTACCAACATCTATGAGCATAATGTCATTTGACATGGTCCATGTGCATCATCCATATTTAAATGGAACTATCACCTTTCAGGGGACTAGATGCATGAGTCCTTCTTGTCCATATCCACCTATTCCATCCAAGTATTCCCAAAAATGAAAAAAAATGAAAAAAAATCAAAATAGTAAAGAGAAATCTCTTCATCCAATGGTGAAAACCTAGTAAATAGGTGGCTTGGATAAGTACCATGATGAAAACCTAGCAAACATGCGTCATGTGTAGGTTAACTATCTATGTGTCTTACACTTGGGGGCACGTTGTCTCATCCAACCTATCATTTCCAACCTATCATTTCCTTCCTATCTCCCTCATCCTATCATGTCCTATCATACCATCCTTAGCCATTATACCCACATACCTATCCCATCTATCAATCCATCCTCCCTTCCTCCTTTTGATCTTGATAAAGATATAGGGGCAAAATGTTGAAAAATGCTTTAGAAAATCTCTTGATATACCTCATCCTTTCCAACCAATTCAATCATCCTCTCATCCTAAGTTTTGTCATGTAAAATCCTAAGCATACTACCTAGAATGGGGCATGTTATTCCTATACGACATAGTCTTTGGAGATCACATCCTAGCTCACTTATGATGCATACATCCATTTCATCCATTATTATTTATCCTTGTATCCATCCCTCTATCGTGAGCTTTCCATCCCACACACTATCGCCTACCCTTTTATCCATCTAGTTATTGTGCATCTTCCATCCCATTTATTATCACCCATCCTTTTGTCCACTTATCTAATTTCATCTTCCTCCTTGCATCTAGACCTAGTTTTCCCTTGTCCTTGGTATCTAGCAACAAGGCTATCGAATCTCCAATACAATGCCAACCCATAAAATAAAAATATCCAAAAACAATCAAAATATCTCAAAAAATTTCAAAAATAATAAAAATATCTCAAAAATATCCAAAAATAATCAAAATATCACAAAAATATCCAAAAATAATTAAAAAATCACAAAAATATCCAAAAACATTAAAAATATCTCAAAAATATCCAAAAACAATCAAAAAATCTCAAAAATATCCAAAAACAATAAAAAAATCTCAAAAATATCTAAAAACAATAAAAAAATATCTCAAAAATATCTAAAAACAATAGAAAAATCTCAAAAATATCCAAAAACACCCAAAAATATCTCCAAAATATCCAAAAAACAATAAAAAAATCTCAAAAATACAAAAACATCAAATATTCAAAAACATCCAAGCAATAAACCAAATGCAAGTCATCCTTAATCCATACCAATCTAGTCAATCAATATAGCCAAATAATCTAATCACATCCTTTGGTCTTGATCCTAATCTTGTTGTAAGCCATATCAATTAATCATCATCAATGGGATATATCATTCTCAAATCCTTGTGTTGATCTACGGATATATCGTTCCCTATAATGACAACACCATCATCAAATCAATCGGTCAATCAATCAGTCAATCATTGGTTTATAGCTTGATAGTTGCAATGCCTTGTTGGTTTTTGTATTAGTTGTGCATGTTTGCTTGCTTGCTTGTGTGTCATCTTTTTTATCATGCATTTGTATCAAATCCATATCTTTCTAGCTAATATTCATATCTTGTGTATATTGGAATAGCTTTTTTGCATTATCCTTTGCATCTAAGGTCATATCATACCTTTTGTGCCTTAGGACTTTAATGCTCTAAGTAACCTTCCTCATATGTCTAGACAAGGTTATATTACGTTGAGTGCACAAGACACATCATCACCCTAGTCCTTATAACTTGGTGCATAATGTCTAGTGCTATATCAAACTATAGGATTTCTCTACTCAAGTCAGCATAACTACTCATAATAAATCCATCATTCTATCATCCATCCTTTCATCTTCTTCATTTTTCTCTATTTTGTTCTCCATCTTCTATCTCCTTATTTTCTCCATATCCATTCATTTTGAGAGTACACCCATATTCTTCCAATTCATCTGTCCTCTCGAGGGAGCATCATTCAACCTATTAATTAATCTACTAAGTACTTCTACCCGACTGGGGCATCATCATTTCTAATCCAATCATATTGTTCTTCTAAACCAAAATCTTCTTCTATCCAACATAGCACTATGTTTTAAACTTCTTTGAAATGATGTTACTTCACAACACCATCTTAAAGAGGGGCAAAATGTAAACACCTAAAATTGTTCCATTCCCAGATCAGACATTCATCTGCCATGCTTCACTATTAAATAATTCTTAATTATTTGATTAAATGCATCTATCGATCACCATCAATTTATCCTCCATATTAATTAAATAATTCCAATTATTTAATTAAATCAATTTTCCTCCACATATTAATTAAATAAATTTAAATTATTTGTTTAATTAAAGCTAATATTCCATTTCTTCAAAATAAATAAAATTCTATATTTTATTTGTTTATCCATGTGCATGAAATTAAATAATTTATTTATTTAATTTCCTATTATTCCCTCTCATCCATAATTCACTCTCAATTAGTTTAGATAACTAATAAATCAAATTAGTTAACTAAATCAATCAAATTAGTTAACAACTTAGTCAATCTAGTTAACTAATCAATCAATTTAGTTGACTAGTCAATCAATTTAGTTATCTACTTAATCAACTTAGTCAACTCTCCAATCAAATATGTTAACTCCCCTGATGCATGAGAGGACAAGGACACTTGTCACTCTCTCATTCATGCACATCCTCTCAACCAATTCTAACCATTGATCTCTTTGATCATTTACAACCATTGATCTTCATTCCTAAGGATCTATAAATGAAACATCCTTCTCAACATCTAGCATCTCTCATCTTCATACAACATCACACTACTGAAATCATTCTAGATCTTATCATCAAGTCACATCACAAGGTTATGCTAACAAACTGAGCAATCTACATACTTAAAAAGAAAAGAGCAATCAATTGGAGTTGGGTGCACTTCAGTATGCTTAATCAATGAAGTTGGATTTGTGAATGCAAAGGAAGGTGAATTATATTGATTTATATATTGCTTTCATTTATGTTTGCGTCTCAGATTTTACACACTATGAGCTAGTTGAGTACCTAAACATGAGAATAATTTAGTACAAAATTTACTGGTAAATATAGGATCATGATCATGTACTATGATCTTTAGGTCATGTGTACCTTTTGAACCATCCATAAAATCTACTACAAGTGTGCTTGCCACAAATGGTCGTGAAAATGCACAAAATAGCCATATTTGGTGAATTGGTCCACAACAACCTTGACAACATTTTTCCCAATAGTCTTAGGCAATCTAGTAATGAAATTGATGGAAACCTCCTCCCACCACTAGCTAGGAATTTAGAGAGAGTTTGCAAAAGACCCAGGGTATTAATTGTCTCACCCTTAATTTGTTGGCACACCATGCATTCTTTCACAAATTTTTGTACTCCCCTCTAAGCCCTTCCAAAAATATCATTCTTGATTCAATGATAAGTCTTCAAGAATCATAAATTCCCACCTACTGAAGAAGCATGTAGCTCCACAAGAACCTTCTACTTAAGGGTTGAATTCTTGCAAAGGTGCACCTATCCTTATACCATAGATGTCCCCTTTCCACATAAATTTTGTTTATATTCTAAGATCTTGTTGGAGCTTCTAAATGAGATTCTATATATGTCATTCTTCTATTATTATTGTGCCTTATCCACCTTGTTGGCCTACAAAATGGAGGACACACAATAATGCCTCTATGGGCTCATCTCTCCTAAATAGTGCATTAGTCGCAACATTCTCCTCCCCTTAATTGTGGATGATCTCAAATTCATATACCAACATCTTCATGGTCTATTTTTATTGTTCCCCTAATGGAAATGATTTTTCTAAGAAGTATTTTACATGATCGTGATATGTATTTACTTTAAAATGTCTTCCCATTAGATATGGTCTCCATTGTTTGACTACATAAAGTATATTTATCATTTCCTTCTTATAAATGGGCTTCAACAAATTCTTACATTTAAGATGGTGACTCTCAAATGTAATAGGACTTCCTTATTGCATGAGAACAACACCTATACCATACCCTAAATTGTCACATTCAAAAAATGAAGCTTTTGAAATTTTTTGGAGTAGCGAGAACATGTGCAGTGCACATGACTTATTTCAAGTTCTCAAACACTATGGTGGTTATACCATTCCAATAGAAGAAGTCCTTAAATAAAGGCATGGGTGGTGTTGCTATACCACCATATTTTTTAACAATTGGTGATAATAAATTGTAATTCCTAAGAATTCTCATATATTCTTGAGGGTTCTAAGCATTTGTCATTCTACCATGGCCTTGATTTTGTGAGGGTCCACCTTGATGCCTTACTACAATACAGTGTGACCCAAGTACTCCACCTCCTTGACTCCAAAAACACACTTGGAAGACTCAACACAAAGTTGATGTTGTTCAAGAGTTTCCAAAATCTGATGCACATGATGTAATTATTCCTCCCATGATTTACTATATATTAAGATATCATCAAAGAAAACTAAGACAAACTTCTTCAAGAATGGCCTAAAGACCAAGTTTAGTAAAATAAAAAACACCATGTAACTCATCTATAAAATTATCAATTACCAAAATTGTGAACTAATCTTTTATGGTGTACTTGTTGAGTTCTATGTAGTCTAGACACATGCACTAAGTGTCATTCTTCTTATGTACCATTACCACTAGAGAGAAATAAACACTCTAACAATGATGGATAATACATAATCCCAGCATCTCCTATACCATCTTCTCAATTTCACTTCTTTATACATACTAGTACATATAAGATCTAATGTTAGGTGGTTGTCTCCCTGGTGGTATGTCCCCCAAACTATTGACTACCTATTTACAATTGCCTACAAATTTAATGGTTTAGGAGCCTTTAACTGTTATGATTCTCATAAAAAGAATTGTGCCACAAACTCATCTAAACACTTTCTAAGCATCTTTTGTATTTGGTGAGAGCTTACCATTTGTGGATACTTTCCATACAACCATCTTAGTTCGATACTTTCTATACAACCATCTTAGTTCAAATGTCCTATCCTTTGAATGAAAATACATGAACATCTCTTAGAAGTACATCTCAATCACTCCTACTTGGTAGTAAGCTCTTGGCCTCCCAAAATAATGTCTGCTCCACCCATAGAAATAGAAAACATATTGCAAACTAGTTGGTAGTCTCTCATCATGAATTTAGTACTATGGCATTTCCTTGAACAGCTAATTATACCCCATCTGCAATCATGACCTAAAATTCTAGAGTTGAGTAAACAAAATAGTTCAATCATGTCAGCAACTTATTAATGAAGTTGTGAGTAATTTCTAAGTTAATCAACAATACCGCCCAAGTCAATCAACAATGCATGTTATGTTTTTTTAGAAAACTAACTGCTTTGAGGGTTTGTGGTGTGATATTACCTAAAAGTGCATGACAAAAGGTAGTTGGTTGGAGATCTTATAACTCTGCTAACTCATAAACAAGCTCTAATGCCTCTTCTTCATCTTATTTTTCATTGGCAACCTAAATGTATAACTTTTCAATACATTCATGTCCTTGACTATATTTTCTATCATAGTTAAGAATAATCATTTTGCCTCCTTTTTCTTCAACTTATTGAGGAATGAACCTAGTAGGTGGATTAAATTGTGTAGGGGTACTACAATCTTTGTTACTAGTGAATGTATGTCTCTTGTTGGATATAAAATTTTCTTCTATCCTACACATCATAGTAATAGAATCAGATAAATTAAATAGGTTAAACATGCATACCTCATATTGAATGTGGTCCTCGAGCCTACCAAGAAATAGGTCATATAAGTTCTCATCCATAATCATCTCCACTCACAAGGATAGGCTCGATAATTGATAAATATAGTCCTTGACCAAACCTATTTGTCATAGCTTTTCCAATTGGTTGAAGTAGTTCTCCATCACACTAGTGTTATAGTGTGTCTACAACTCCATAAAAATTAACCTAAGAGTATTTTTCTTCTTTTAAGAACATAAGCATCAATGCTAATTTAATTGCTTAGGGCCCAGATATAAGTAAGCCATTGTAACATTCTTCCCACATGAGATCTAATGTACATTAAAAAATCTCCATTTGATTCATGCAAGTAAACAGATTGTTGCCATCAAACTTACCATGTTTTGATATCTAAAATTAGTCCTAGTCATGGCTTGAGGTTGCCTAACATTTGGATTCAGATTGGGTTGTCACATAGATCCACCCTGGGGTTGTTGAGTTAGTTGTGAAAATAATAGCTTACTAACAAAGTTTGAGAGAATATCTTATTGATGTTGTCTAGATTTCCTTGTTTGCCCATGTTAGACTTGATATTTTGCATATTCTCCTCCAGTAGGAAAACCTTTTCATCCAATGAAGAAAACATGTCTAAAGTCCCAACTAATTTGAACTATAAATCTATATCATCTTTAATAAGTGTTTTCCTAACATGTATTAATTCTTATGTTAGCCTCTAGTTTGTGGTCTTGTCATGTAGAGGGTTGACAATGTAGAATTTCACTTTTGACCCAACTTTGACTAACAAATTCTTCCAAATAATTTTCACAACTTACTCAAAAAAAATCATAATATGTTGAAATTTTTATTGTGACTTACTTGAGTTTAATCCTCACTTTAGTGAAAAATATCCAAGAAAATCAATGTTTTGTATCCTTAAAAGAAAATTTGTTAAAAACCCTAATTTTGTAATAACTTCTTCCAAAGATGCTTCAAATTACATCAAATCTAGAATGTAATTCCTTCAACATGTCATTGATCAACCCTCTAGATTTAGGGGAAAATTGTAATAATGAAAGATATATATGCTTGACAATACAATCTACTAAACTAAAAAATTTGCGATATTTAGTACCTTCCAAGTGCTAAGAACATGCTCTAATACCATTTCTAATGGAATTACTAACACAAAAAATAATAATTGTAGATGTTGAAAAATGAAAACTAATGACTCTGCAACATACTAAAAAACATTCACAACATCACATCAATAGAGTCTATTCTAAATGAATACAGATGCATAAAGGTAATATTAAACTATGAAAAACCAAACATAAGTGCTCAAAACTAACTCCATTGTTTTCCTATCACCAAGATCTTGATTTATGCATTGATGCTCTTAGATTTTCATATGCATGCATGCAGTAAGAAGCTATGGTGAATGGATGACAGATTATGCTCCAAATCCAGTATCAATTCTCTATCCATATCTTTGTATATCATGGTGAAAAGAAATAGGGCCTAAATAGATGCTCTCACGGAATCAAATCTAGGTTATGGGAGAAATCTAGAATAAATGTATAAATGGAGAAATAGACATTTGTCTATATTGTTAGTGCTATTTTTGAAAGAAATAAATGGAGCATTCATGGAATAGAGGATATTTAGGAAATTATGGAGAAAGTGGATTGGTGAATTGAATATGCAATAGAGGAAATATTATTAAATGAATTTATAAATGAAAATGCAAATTATGCAATGGATAATGATTTATGAAAGTTAATGCATGGGTATTTTAACGAGTATGCAAATAGAGTATATATGCAATGGATAGATGATTTATGGATATGTTAATGATTTAAGTGAATTAATGAATAAATAGAGGAAAGTATTTAAATGAATTAATTAAATAGATAATAAATATCCATTTAATTAATAGAAGAAAAATAGAGGAAAGTAATAAATGAATTAATTAAATAGATAATAAATATCCACTTAATTAATAGAAGAATAATAGAGAAAAATATTAAATAAATTAATTAAATAGACAATAACATCCATTTAATTAATAGAAGAAAAATAGGAGAAAAATATTAAAACAATTAATTAAATACATAATAACATCCATTTAATTAATAGAAGAAAAATTGGATGATCGTGAGGACAAATTTAAGTGTCTACAATAATAATAAACCACTTCGAGGGGGAAACCTCCACAAGTCTATAAGAACAAATCTTGTAATATGATGTTTAACAACTACTCACTACCTCCTCTATGTAGGCATCATTAGGTAAAATTATTACCTTAATCCCAATGAAGTTGGCCTAGCATACAATAATTATACTTTAAGATTCAGAAATTATTCAATTAAGGACTATATTATCCATAGTTGGTTATTGCATATCCCAATACATGCAATAGGCTAAGGGTGTAGTAGGTAAAGGTGGGGGGTCAATCACATTTGAATTTAGAAATTTAAATCAAGGTGGCACAAGTCCACAACTACAAGGACAACCTTGTGACTATGAACTAGCCCTAGGATAGAAAATAGGCTAGATCTCGATGGAAAATGTGTGCATGGAAACAAGTGTGTGCATTTGTGTAAAATAGAAAGTTGCATACCCTTGCAATTTCACATTATATTTTCGACCTTCTTTGGTTTGTATAACCCCTAACATTTTATTAGGCTCATTCAACCCTCACATTGTCCTTTTTTGCCCTTGGTGCCAAGGTTATTCTTATGTTTTTCCTTCTCATGTCCCTTTTATGTAAAACTATCATCTTTCTACACTTATCTCATCTTTTCCTAGTGTCTAAAACTTTCAAGAGCTGATGTTTCCTAGATTCCAATGTGATGCATAGATATCTACATGACATGCTAGCCTCCTCCAAAATCCTTTCATACAACAATAATTTTAGAGTATTTCTGCCACCTTGATGAGCACCTAGGTTTTTGGTAATGGCCTAAATCAAATCCTAATAGTTGTTCTAGACCTTGGACCTCTTTATTTTCCCTCCTAACTTTATTTTTGAATATATCCAATTAATCTAGCTTTATCTCTGGTATTATTTGGCTCTCACAACAACAATCTATCAATCTTCTTGGCTCTTGGCATTAAAACTCTCATGTGAATCTGAACAACAACATTTACTAGTAATCTTCAAAGGTTTTGAACATTCTACTGTAGTGTCATAAAATGTGTACACTAGCATTTTACACCTATTTTAGCTCCTAGGTTGGACCTATTTTGTTGCCTTTATTAATTAGGGCCTATTTTAACACCTCATAAGGATTAATATACTGATCCCAACAAATAAACCTGGCATAATCCACTTAGGATTGGACTAAACCCACATTAAAACACACTTTTTGGAGTTTGTGGGCCAAAGGTCAAGGGCACCCGAGCACCCTGGTCCCACTTAGGTACTTTGGCCCCACTTTGTGGTGTCATTCTAGGACACTTTTTTAGTTGGTATTTGTTAGCCTAAAATTGTTTTACTTGTCATAAGTGAGAGGGAATGCATATTTAAGTGTGTATTATAGTTCATTTTACACCTAACAAGATGAATGCTAAGTTTCCCTCATGTGATGTTCTATGCTAAAGGATTCTTCATGTTTGGATTGTTATTTACTTGTGAATGCTATTGAAGTTGTTTGTAGTCTTTGAAGGAATTTTGAAGCCCCTCTTCATCACTCTCCTTTGTTGGTGTTAGGTCTTCATAAACTACGTTTGGATATCTTGTGGTTATTGTTATCATCTTTCATCATTATCTATCATATTATCGCAAATCTGACCTCTACCCTCCTAAGGCAAGCACTCTTGGATCTTATCATTTTTTGCAGTGGAGGTGGGAACACCTACATGGGGTTTGATTGAGGAAAACCATTAAACACAACACAATCATTTCCCTCTTTCTATGTGTGTAGATGAGAAGAACAGGTTTCAGAGGCTGATTTTCAGAAAGAAGACAGTGTAGATAGGTACAGGTCTAATAATACCCAAAGTTTTGCCTAACCCTAAAAGAGGACTAGGGCACCTGAGTGCCCTTGTCCTAGACACTTCTACTATATTTTATAGGTTATGAATTCTTCTCTCACCCCTGTTGTTCTTGCTAATCACTAAGGTTAATTTCTTGCAGTCAGTTATAGTCTGTTATTCATCATTTTAAGATTTGATCATAGTCTTAGCTTGCTTGTTTAACTTTGGTTGAACTTGGTTGATCCTTATATATATAACAAATAGGAAAAACCCCTATAGTTTGGCTCTCCTCCTTGGGTAGAATCCATGCTCAGTTTGTGCCCTAATGTTTTGTAGAAGAGGGTTTGACCTAGTTTAACTCTTTAGGCTAGAGATCTCTTTTCTACACTACATTTTGGTGAACCCGTTGTTGCTTGCACTCTTTTGCATCCTTCTTCTTTCAGATATGAATTTATTTTAACTTTAGATCTGATTGGGACTAAGATATTTAATCCTTTTGCATTCATACATAGTTAAATATTGCATAATTTCAAAACTAGGGTTTGTCAAAACCTTGCATTTATAGAAAAACTTGCTAGTTTTGACCCTAGGGTTTATAGATTTGAAGTTTATTTAGATCTTGTTGCATTGATTACTTTGTTAGATCATTTGCATTTGTTTTTCCATTTCATTATTGTTTTTCAAAACATTTTACATTCTTGCATTTGAAAATTGAAAAAGAAAAAAATTACATCCTAGATTTGAAAATTGCATAGTTGTCATTTCGTTGCATTGAAAATTATGTTTGAATTTAGCATTAGCATTGTTGTTATTCATTTGAATTGAATTTGATTAAGGATATATTATTGTTTCACTTAAAAGAAAACTCAAATCTTTCCTTTGTTATTGTTGATATGTGTCGAACAACTGAGAGGGGGGTGAATCAGTTGTCAAAAAAACTTAAACACTTTCTGCAATTTAAACATTCATCACTTATCCACAATTATTATGATTTAACCATGAGTGCATGAAATTAGAAACTTAACCACAAATACAACATCAAATACAAGAGACACCAGATTTACATGAAAAACCCCAAGGTGGGGAAAAACCATGGAGAGGATTAACTCTCAATATATATTACAATCTTGAAATAATGGTGTTTAGGCTTGGTCACTCCATGGACCTAAACATATTGGCTTACTGCCATGAAGAACAATTAGGTCTAGTAGACTCACTACCTCAACCCTAAACCTAGAAAGATTACAATAAGGGTTGTTAAACCCTATTCACTGCCATGATCAACACCTTTCTCTATTTGTAACTAAATTATAATAATTTCCCTATTCTACCTTTCCTCTGCTCTGCTCTTCCTCTTTTCTTCTTTTCCTCTTCTTTCCTCTGCCCCTCCTCTGCTCTGCCTTTAGACCTTTCTTAATATATTCTCATTTTTTCTCAAGGACACCTTTTCCACAACTCAACTACAAGTATTTATACACTACATCAACCTTGGAATGATCATCAAGGTCGGCATCAACCATTGGAACAATCTCCAAGGCTGATATTACAAACATTTACAAAATAGGTCCTGGCCTATTAAAAATCTACGCAAGGGGAATGAAATGCAGATCACACCATGTATTAGCTGGGACTCAAACATGATCTTCCATGCCACAACATGCTTCCACAATCTTCTAGAGATCTTTGTAATCACTAGGATCAACCAAGTTGGCCAAGACTGGTTACACGCTACAATAACTAGGAACAATCTTCACACACCATCACAATTTCTTAAGATAGACCAAAGTCCAGATAGGAACATGATTAGGAGACATTCACAAGCATGCTATAATCATTAGGAGCAACCACATGAACTTTAACCACTTTATCCATAGGAATCTTCTCGCCAGAACACATGAACTTCACTGTCTTCAACTGTCATAAAAGAAAGATAGCTTACGGACCACTAAACCATGAACCATTGCAACTATAGGCACTTATCATCATCCTAGACTTCCCTCTAGAACCGCAAAGCAAAATAATTTATTGCGGAGGAATACAGAGCCAAATACTATCTTTCTATCCCAACTGAACTTACAGAAAAAAGTAGGTTTCACTCTGGTGAACACAACTCACTTAGATCTTCATGAAAATGGCTCAAACCTAGAATGTAGCATCCTCAAACATACCTCTAACTTAATTTCAATCCGTAGACCATGATCTTCAAGTAGGAACAAATGCGGAGTAGTTTACCAGACTGTTCTTTAGCATACAACTCATTGTCTATACTGCACTTCTCTGTAGCTTACTTGTTTCTTCCGGAGAGGCTAATTTTCTCAATATCCTCAACATACAAGTATTCTAAACAAGTAATAGAATAAGATACAGTTGACACCAATGACAACACTGATTAGGCACATACTTGCAGCAGTTACATCATCAAACTTCTTCTACTTGTGCACCTTGAGTGTAATAAAAGCTTGTAGTCGCTTTATGAGCTTTGTGACCTAGTGCCCCAATTCTAGCACCTTTGTGTGAAGAAGTATTGGAATTATGGGTTCTAATGTTGATACATCCAAATCTGAAATTCTTAATCAAGTCACACAACTTCCTACCATAATTATCCCTGAAACATCAACTGCTCAAGAATACATCGATATTGATGACCTTGTTGCTCATGTTCCTGAAGCCCAAATTCAAAAGTTAGACATGGAGTTGGATAACTTTCAACAATTTGTAAGCTCAAATAATATAGCCAAGGAGGTTGTCCCTGTCATTGAGAGTCTTAGAGGGTTGTTTCTTGAGGTACAAGAGGTTGTGGAAGTCTTGCGTGGCCTAGCTCACACAGTGCATAACAAAATTATGTTGACAGCTAGTTGTGTTGAAATCATGACGAATGTGACTTCTTCTAATCAAAGAGGGACTCAAATTTTGGTACCCATACCCTCATTCCCTATGCCTACTTATTCTTCTACTATTCTTACCACTATTACACAGTCAAGTAATAATGCTACCACATGTGTTGGGTTATCCACTGGGAATCATGTTCACCATTGTATTGTTGTTCCTTATAATTACATAAATTTCACACCTAATGTTACTCCACCTACATCCAAACATCCTATTACATTTCAAAGAGCTACTCATACATCATCACCTAGACCTTCATTCCAATCTCTACATGATCCTACTTCTGACCCCGTCATAAACCAAATATTGAAGAACATGACCTCCATGCAACAACAATTGGCTAGCATGAGTAATTGCCCACCTAAAACTAGTATAAAAACACATTATCTCTGTAGCCTTTGTCTTATGTAATCCTAAGAGGTCCTATGCCTAATAAGTTTGAGAATCCTCACTTTGAAAATATAATGGGGAGACCCTAGCAACCATGTGGTAGCTTTTACCACTATGTGTAGTGATTTCTACTTTGAGGATGCTATCTTAGCAAAACTTTTTCCTAGGTCACTCAAGGACATAGCCTTGGATTGGTTTTGTGCACTTCCTCCTAATTCTATAACTACCTTTTCACAATTAGTTAATATGTTCCTCAAGAACTTTCAAGCGAACATTGGACCTCAAGTCTCTTTGATGGACTTGGTTCATTGTAAACAAGGAACGAAAGAGAAAATAACAGATTTCATGGGCCGTTATCAAGCCTTCTTTTCACAAATCCAATATTCTATTCTGGATGTTGATGTGTAAAGAATCTTTATAGGAAACTTACAACCTCACAACTGTGATAAGATATTGTTGATGCAGTATGATTCATTTACTCACCTTTACATGACTCTTTGTGATATCAACTTCCAGTTAGTTAGTATGAGCATAATCCCTCATCGACTCTAGTTGGTCAATATGAGGCCTCTCATGATCATCCTTTCAAAATACAAAACAAAAACTTCATCAAGATTAACAAAATTTCAGTAGATAACATTAGAAAACATGTGGCAGCAACATCATCTCCTGCTCCCGCCCCTTATAAATTGAAACTGAAAACAAGAAATTTTACACCATTATCAGAATCTCTTCATGCTATCATGACATAGTGATGCAAAGCATCTAGGTCAGCAATTTCATGGTTCAAAACTTCAATGGAACATTCTTTCTAGGTTCACTATTTTCTTCTTGACAGAGATTAAACTTCACATAAGGTAGGGTTCCAACTCAAAACTACACATATTCTTGACACCAAGGTGAGGGACTTCAAGACACCTCTCACCAAGACTCCTAACTCCAACCAAGACTCCATCTAAACTTCTATTCAACCCACTATACAGGGTCTGCAGGACAGCAGTCTCCTAGACTGTCACCATGTCCACCTTGGAATGTTCTCAATCAATACAAACTCCACCTCTTTGTAATATACCAAACCAATCACATGCCTAACTCCCTAATACCTTCATGACAAAGCAAACAAACTCACCAAACTTACCTTTTCCTTCTCAGTTAAGACTGTTGTCCTTCTCTGAACTCCGAACACTAATTTTGCAGGGGTTTCTCACATGCCCATACTCACCATACACCATTTCCCTACCCTACAACCTTCACAAGGTTGTGGACTAACTACTTTACATCCCCTTCCATTGACTAGAAATAGAAAAAGATCAATAAAATGGAAAGATCTCCATCGGGCTACTCAGCAAAACCTAAATCAGGGTTTTAGCCCACTTTCACACAAAGGAGAAATGCAGGGACAAACAAGGGTGTCAAGAGCCCAAACTAATTGCACTGGATAGGTAACTCTCCACCCTAAACAACCATCACAATCATCAACATTCACCAGGCTGTACAGGTATAGCTTCTTGTAGAAAACTATGTATTTCTTGACTGTAATAGTAATTTAAAGAGCAGTTTGGGTATTTGAAGATCCTATCCTATCATCCTTCAATTTCAAGTCTCAAACTCACATTAATGGATAGTCCATTCATCAACCTTCATTTTCAAGCATTCAACATCCCTTGATAGGACCGTACAGTACCGTGGTACGGCTTACAATACACAAGAATACAGAAAATGCAACAAATACAAAAAAATAGTTCTCTTTTGTTATTTCTTTCCAATCCCTCGAGTGGTCTAATTACAATGAATATCTATGGCTTCAAATAAGCCTTCTATATTGCTTGGAGTCATTTGGGGTCTAAGATAACTGCCCCATTATTAAGCTTTTCATGATTTTTTAACTGCTGTCTTTTAAACTATTTTTAGAAACTACTTTTTCACTAACTGTAGTGACTGATTCATGTTTAGAAAATGCTTTCTAACCTATGGTTAACCTTTGGACAAGGTTATAAGCCATCTACACACCTTTGACATGCCTTAAAAGGCTTTACAAACATGGAAACTTAATGACTTTAATGACTATTGTAACTACCTATTACAACATGAATAGATTCTAGCTATTAGGACATAGTCCACTAAAAGCATGGATTTCAAGCCTCATTACAACATTTAATGGTCTCAAAGACCTCATTAAACAAAAAAAAATAACTTGAAGATCAAACAAACCCTGATGTCTCAGTGCTCCTGCACCACATAGCTTTTGCAAAACAATCTCATCAAGCTTCTACCCATTAGACCTCTCGATCCAAACAAGATGTGATCATCTTCCTTTGATGCAAAGGCTTTTTGTCAATTTCACCACTCTGTTGGCCATGACACTGAAATATGTATGTGTCTTAAACATGAAGTTGAAGACCTCATCGATGCTGATGTCATCCAAGTTGCTAATGTGAATGACAAAGGGAATAAATTGGTGGCAACTCCTAATCAAAACCTTCAAATATATACTAATCCTTTACCTCATCACAATTCTAATGTGGTGAATATATCTCATGACAAAGATTAAGATGAAGATATTTGCATGGTGGATGCTTGCCCTCATAAAGAGTGAGTGGAATCAAAACTTGTTATATCTTTCATTCTACATGATGCTACTATTGAAGCTTCTGATGGGCCTCTTTATATTATTATTCAAATCAACAATAAACCTATTTGGGGTGCTCTGATAGATCCTATATGCATGGTGAATGTAGTAATTGAAGAGTTTCTCTACATGCATGGTTTACATCAAGATACATATGATGTATCAGAGGTGGCTATTAGAGAACACAATGGGTCTATCTGTCCAACTCTTGGTGCTTTAACCCTTGAAGTTAAAGTTGGGCCAAGAGTCTTGGACGTTCATTTTGCCATCATTCCTACATCAGATCTATTTCATGTGAAGTTGTGTTATCCATGGATTTGCTCCATGAAAGCAGTCCCCTTTATGTTTCATAAGTGCTTAAAGTTTCCATTTGAGGGATGAGTACATGTTGTACATCATAGTCAGTATCGCCCTGTTTCTCAAAATGGACACTTTTCACTCAACTACTTTTGGCCACAATGAGTAGGAGTCGCTCGAGAAAGAGAGGATATATTTTTCTTATCACATCAGAAATTTAAAGTGAAGAAGATGTTAGTTTCAAGATAGACAACTGAGAGGGGGGGTTAATCAATTGTCTCAAAACTTTCCTTCTATTAACCACTTAAATCCTTATTGTAATTCAGCAGCATAATAATGAATCAATCATAGAAACATAATGCAACAATTCAAGAGCAGAAACACATTAACACATATGACACCAAGATTTTAACGTGGAAAACCTGGTTAAGGGAAAAACCATAGGGTGAATAACCCAAGATTGTATTTTCTATTAAAAGAATAAAAAGAAATAGAATGGCACATGCCAATTAGGGCTCACTACCCGAGCACACTACTCATAAGAGGCCCACTACCTACCGAAGACACACTGTCTATAGAATAATAAATATTACATACTTGAACTGAGGAATAGCATCTTCACCATGCTTGAGTCAGTTTCATTTAAGCTCAACACTTCTTCTCTGCCTTTCGCTCTTTTCCTTTCTACCATACTCTCATCTTCACCAAGATACCTTTGGAATGACTTCACAACTCTTATTTATACAAGACATCGACTTTGGGATAATCATCAAAGTCAGCATACCTTATAGAGAAAATACACAAATACAACTTGACTAATTACAAAATACTTCATGCGAATCACCACACTGTCGGCCACATAGATCTGGGACTGGAATCTTCTTTGAGGAACATGCCATGCTTGGTAAAACATCTTCAAGATCATCCGCAAGATGTGTAACTCATTCAATCAGCCAAGATTAGGAAGAACATCATTATCTAGAAGTAATTCTTCAATTACGAGCTCCATCTTCAATGCAAATTACCAACATGAACTGGACACAATCTAGAGACCCCCACAAGCTTGTCTAAATCACCAAGAACATCCATACTACTTCTGCTTACTAAAATCATTCTCTTCCTCATCTAGAACCTCAAGAACACAGTCTGTCATCACTATCATATTGGAATAGATGCTTACAGACCTCCAAACCATAACCCAATTGAGTTGTCAATTCTCATTGGCTTCCTAAACACTCCATCAAATCCGTAGAACATGATATTGCATTATTGGATCTTACCAGACCTATTTGTGTTACTCTGTCACCTCTAAACACCTGCTAGAACCAGTTTCACTCAAGTGGCCATAACTCCTTCAAATCTTCATGCGGACCTCTCAAATCTTGATTGGATCATCTTTAGACACATATCTACAAACCCTTTGATGTGCATTCCCTGATCTTTATCTTAGCTAGGATCTTCACTTCATAGAGCTTCACTGTCTTTACTATTCTTCTTTATTTCTGATAGGACTAATTTTCTCAATATCCTCAGCACACAGCTCATCCAATCCTTGACATCAATGCAACAAGAGTATGTTGACATCAATGACAACATCGGTTAGGCCCATACTTGCAACAATCTCCCCCTTTGTCATTGATGGAAACATGTGATGTGAAAAACTCATCAATACAAGAACTTCTCCTCACTGACTCACATAGCTCCCCCTATCAACAACAATAATTCATATGTCTTCTCTTTCTTTACTGCTCCCCCTTTGATCAATAATCACTTTTGTTTTTCCCATGACTTCTCTCCCCCTTTGACATCAATGGCAAAGGGCACATACTTGCAGCAATCAGAATCATACAAACTACTCTCCCTGAGTAGTAGCTTCCTATCATCAATCTAGATCACAAGATATGGCTGTGAGATCCACCGAACTGATGCACATTATTGCACCTTAATTAAGAATCAGAGGGGTAATAACCCCTAATTTATCCCTAAGATACTCAAAAGAGTCCTTAGGTAGAGGTTTAGTAAAGATGTCTACAATTTGATCCTTAGAGGGCACAAACTCCAATCTGACTTCATTCTTGTTCACCTGCTCTCTTAAAAAGTGAAACTTGATGGATATATGTTTTGTCTTTGAATGGAACACTAGATTTTTTGAAATGTTTATTGCACTTGAGTTATCACAGAAGATTGTGATAGGTTTCTTATACTCTACTCTAATGTCTCTTAGCATTTTCTTCATCCACAATACTTGAGTGCAACTACTTGTTGCTGCAATATATTCTACTTCTGTAGTGGATAGAGATATTGCCTCTTATTTCTTGCTCAACCAAGAAACCAATCTTTTCCCCAAAAAGAATACACTACCACTGGTACTCTTCTGCTCATCCACATCTCCTGCCCAATCCACATCTATATATGCATGAAGAGAGAAATCATGATCCCTAGGATACCATAAACCATACTCAATTGTTCCTTTTAGATAACTGAGAATCCTCTTGATTGCCATGACATGAGATTCTCTAGGATCAGCTTGGAATTTGGCAACAAGACCAACAACATTCATAATGTCAGGTCTAGTTTGAGTAAGATACAATAGTCCTCCAATCATTGACTTGTACTTTTTCTGATCAGCCTTGGGAAAGTCATCATGTTTGCTTAGTTTGCATCTGGTTGCCATGGGAGTATTCATTGGTTTTGAGTCTTCCATCCCAAATTTCTTCAACAATTCTTTCACATACTTAGTCTAAGAAATGAAGATTCCTTTCTTTGTTTGAGTGATTTGCAGACCCAAGAAGAAATTCATTTCCCCAAACATAGACATCTCAAATTCACTTTTCATTTGATTTGCAAAAGTCTTGTACATACTATCTCTTCCTCCAAAAATAATATCATCAACAAACACTTCAACAATTAAGATATTTTCATGATCAATTTTGAAGTACAATTTACTATCAGCAGTACCTTTGTTGAAAGCAATCTTCAAAATATGTTTATCTAGTCTTTCATACCAGGCTCTTGGGGCTTGTTTGAGTCCATACAGAGCTTTCTTCAACTTGTAGACTATATCATCCTGATCAGATAATTGAAATCCATCCGGTTGCTCAATGTATACCTCTTCTTCCAAGTCACCATTTAGGAAGGCAGACTTAACATCCATCTGATATACTTTGAAATCCTTGAAGGCAGCAAAGGCAAGAAATAATCTGACTGCTTCAATCCTTTCCACCAGAGCAAAAGTTTCTTCAAAATCAACTCCTTCAACTTGAGAATAACCCTTGTAGACTAATCTGGCTTTATTTCAGACTACTTCACCATCTTCATTTAATTTATTCTGGAAGACCCATTTGGTTCCAATCACATTTTTGTTTCTAGGTCTGGAAAAAAGATCCCAAGTGTGATTTTTCTCAATTTGCGTCAACTCTTCTTCCATTGCTTTAGTCTAGCTTTCATCATTGCATGCTTCACTTACTATTTTTTCTTCAATTTTTGAGAGTAGACAGTACTTTTCTAAGTCTGAAGCAATCTTTATTCTTGTTTGAACACCTTTGCTTTTATCACCTATGATTGATCTTCAGAATGATTCAATCTTACATACCTGGGAGTTTTGGGAATTTCTTGCACTTTTATTTCTTGGATAGGTTCATTCAAACTTGTCTCTTCTTCCTGAATTTCAGGATTCTCCGAATCAGTTTGGATCTGAATTTTAGAAGGGGTTTGAACCAAAACATCATTTTGATCATCTTCTTCAGATTCATAAAACCTTGAGGGTTTTTCAATGCCTTTATCAACTTTCACATTTGTACTTTCTACAATCTTTCTCAATCTCTTGTTATAACATCGATATGCTTTGCTTTGAGTAGAATAACCCAAGAATATTCCTTCATCACTTCTAGCATCAAATTTTCCAAGGTCTTCATCTTTTTTAATGTAACATTTGCTACCAAAGGCTCTGAAATACTTCATAGTAGGAGTGATGCCAAACTAGAGTTCATAGGGAGTCTTACAAGTATTGCTTTTGATTTGGACTCTATTAAGAGTGTAGACAATAGTTCTTACAGCTTCTCTCTAGTAGATCTTGAGGAACATTTACTTCCATCATCATGGTTCTAGATGCTTCCTAGATGGTCTAGTTCTTTCTCTCCACTACTTCATTCTGCTATGGAGTCCTTGGAGTAGATAACTATCTTTTTATCCCATGTTTCTCACAAAATTCTATAAACTCTCCAGATGTGAATTCTCCACCTCTGTCAAACTTGAGACATTTTATGTTTAATCCAGTTTCATTCTCCACCATAGCCTTGAATATTTTGAATTTCTCAAGAGCCTTAGATTTTTCTTTTAGAAAAGTCACCCATATCATCTGGGAATGGTCATCAATTAATAGCATGAAGTACCTATCACTTTGCAAACTCCTAATTCTTTCCGGTCCACATAGATCAATATGTACTAAGTCCAACTGGTAGAAGATTGTTCCGTACTTTTGAATGAGACTCTGCTCTACTTACCCAACTGACATTCTTTGCACAAAGTATTAGTAGGTTTCATCAGTCTTGGAAGATCTCTTACAGCCTGAGTGTTGCTTATCTTGACAATATTATCAAAATTCACATGACACATTCTCCTATGCCACAACCAACTCTAATCAAGTTGAACAAATAAACAACTTTTGCCAGTACCAACCAAGTGGAAGATGTTACCTTTTGTTTCAATACCAGATGTAATCTTTGTTCCAAAACTTTCAAAGATTCTACATTTTCCATTTTTGAATTGGAGATCATAGCCTTTGTCCACCAACTATCCAACACTGAGAAGATTGTGCTTTAGACCTTCAACATATAGTACATTACTGGTTTTGTTCTTTCCATCAAAATAAATAGTTCCTCTACCTTTGATTTTGCCAGCAGAATTATCACCAAATTTTACAACTCTTCCTTCATATCTTTCCAAATCTATAAACTTATTTTTGTCACCAGTCATGTGGTGGGAGCATCCACTGTCAATGATCCAATCATCCTTTTCTTCAACTTGGGTAGCCAGAGCTCTTTCTATCATTTTATGATTGACAGATTCAGAGGGCATTAGATCTTCTTCCTTGATAGCAATAAACACCCAGTCACTTCTGGATTTGTTTCCTATCTTTGATTCATCATCTATTACTCCTTCATCATCATCATCATCTTCATGAACATAGTAACATTTCTTTTGGAATCTTGATCTATTTGGATTTGCCCTTGAAAATCTTTTCAAACACCTTGAGGCAAAGTGACCAATCTTATTGCAGTTGAAACATTTGAAGGGCAATTTTCCTTCATACTTACCGGAACCTCTTGGCAGTCTTTTTGCAATAAGGGCTTCAAGTTGAGTAGCTTATCCTTTATCTTTATCTAGATCTTTTCTTGCTTTTTCATACCATGATAGTTTCTTTGAGGAGTTCTCTCTTGGATCAAGCTTTTGTTTGCCTTTTACAAAGGCACTAGCCTTGAATGCAGATTCAGTCTTGGGGGGTACATCTCCAATCTCGGCCAATTCAAATGCAGCTAATTTTCTAACCAATTGATCTCTTGTGATATTTGAAAAAGATATGAATTCTTCAATAGCAAAAACCTTGTATTTGTAAGTAGGAGGTAGGGATCTGAGAACTTTGGCAACAATCTCATCTTCATCCAAGATTCCACCAGCACACCTAATACCACAAACAAGCTCATTTACTTTTGGCATAAAAGTAGTGATATTCTCATCTTCATTCATCTTCAGGTTTTTGAATTTTCCTTTTAGACTCTGTAGCTCGGCACATTTGACATATTTGTCTCCTTCATGCAGAAGTTCCAGTTTTTCCCAAATCTCATATGCAGTTTTTAGATCTATAACATTTGTTAGCTCTGAATCAGACAAGGCATTTAATAGAGCATTTTTAGCTCAAAGATTGTCTTCAGCATCTTTGATTTCATCTACGGTTGTCAGACCATTCTTTGGAGGAACAAACTTCTTTGAAGCCATGATCCAATATTGCATTCCCATACATTGCAAGTGGCATTCCATGCGGCTTTTCCAAACAGTGTAATTTGTTCCATCAAACCTCAAACTATCCTTCTTGTAGGAAGACATCCTGGATCTCCTCAAGCGGTTAAGCTCTTTTTAGAGGAACTTAGCTCTGATACCAATTGTTAGTTTCAAGATATACAACTGAGAGGGGGGGTTAATTAGGTGTCTCAAAACTTTCCTTCTATTAACCACTTAAATCCTTCTTGTAATTTAGCAACATAATAATGAATCAATCATAGACACATAATACGACAATTCAAGAGTAGAAACACATTAACACATATGACACCAAGATTTTAATGTGGAAAACCTAGTTAAGGGAAAAAACACGGGGTGGCTAACCCAAGATTGTATTCTCTATTAAAAGAATAAAAGAAATAGAATAGCACATGCCAATTAGGGCTCACTGCCTAAGCATACTGCTCACAAGAGGCCCACTACCTATGGGAGACACACTGTCTACAGAATAATAAATATTACATACTTGAACTAAGGAATAGCATATTCACCATGCTTGAGTCAGTTCCATTTAAGCTCAACACTTCTTCTCTGCCTTTCACTCTTCTCCTTTCTACCACACTCTCATCTTCACCAAGATACCTTTGGAATGACTTCACAACTCTTATTTATACAAGACATCAACTTTGGGATAATCATCAAAGTTGGCATACCTTACAGAGAAAATACACAAATACAACTTGACTAATTACAAAAGACTTCATACGAATCACCACACTATCGGCCACATAGATCTGGGACTGCAATCTTCTTTGAGGAACACACCATGCTTGGCAAAACATCTTCAAGATCATCCGCAAGATGTGTAACTCATCCGGTCAGCCAAGCTTAGGAAGAACATCATTATCTGGTAGTAATTCTTCAATTACAAGCTCTATCTTCAATGTAGATTACCAACATGAACTGGACACAATCTAGAGACCCCACAAGCTTTCCTGAATCACTAAGAACATCCATACTACTTCTGCTTACTGAAATCATTCTCTTCCTCATCCAAAACCTCAAGAACATAGTTTTTCATCACTGTCATATTGGAATAGATGCTTGCAGACCTCCAGACCAGGACCCAATTGAGTTGTCAATTCTCATTGGCTTCCTAAACACTCCATCAAATCTGCAGAACATGATATTGCATTTCCAGATCTTACTAGACCTATTTGTGTTACTATGTCACCTTTGAACACCTACCAGAACCAATTTCACTCAAGTGGCCATAACTCCTTCAAATCTTCATGTGGACCTCTTAAATCTTGATTGGATCATCTTTAGAAACATATCTACAAACCCTTTGATGTGTATTCCCTAATCTTCATTTTAGTTAGGATCTTCACTTCATAGATCTTCACTGGCTTTACTATTCTTCTTTGTTTCTGATAGGACTAATTTTCTCAATATCCTCAGCACACAGCTCATCCAATCCTTGACATCAATGCAACAGGAGTACGTTGACATCAATGACAATACCAGTTAGGCTCATACTTGTAACAGAAGATAGCAGAGTTATCATTTAGTAATATTCTAGTGATGTTCCCAAACCTCCTTGATCTTCTGAGGCTCTGGCTATAATTCCTCGTGTACCATATGTAGAGAATGAAGCTAAGCCCGAATCAAAGGTTCCTCCCTGTCCCTAAGTGTCTGGTAGATATGCCAAGGTTCCCCCTCTACCATCCCTTCAAGGACAAAAAGACAACCTTCATGCACAAAATAGACCTCCCCACAATCGTAATATAACTTTTTTTCGACTTGCCTCTACAGAGACTAGTGGTGATTAATTGGTTGCACAGGTTTTATTTCCTGAGATTTCTCAACCGCTTAAGGATGTTCCTATACTTCCACCTATTTCACAAGTTGAGAAGGAAGAGCAGCCTGCATTGAGGAACCCTTCCACCATAGTCTCCCATCCTTCGGTGGTTCCTCCAGTTTCTTCTAATGTTCCTGAAACAAAGGAAGAAAAGGAATGCGTGTTGGAAGATGCTACGATTCTCCTTAAGAACATCGTGAATAAAGCTAAGTGAAATAAGATTGTGATAAAAAGAAAGAAGCGTCATTGTGTTATGGCTTGCCTTGCCATAGGAGAGGAGAATCTCCCTCCTCGCAAGTATTTATCACCAATGGATGCCAAAGAGACAAATACTACTACTATGTCTCCTGCAGAGAAAGAAGAAGCTTTGCAATCTGCTATGGAGCCTATTGTACTACATTCTGATAGTGATTCTAAAGATAATATAGGTATGGCTATTGTCCCTGATACCTCATGTGCTATAGTTCCTCTCACATCTTTTCCTCCTTTTCAAATGGATGATGAGCTAGATTGGGAGGAGGAGGACTTGCTTTAGGTTGACTCGCATGTGAGGTACCTTGTTTTCTATGTTATCTGTGTATGTGATAGTGTTTCCCCCATGATGTACTGCTTGATGCTTTACTTGTGTTTATGTGTTGTTAATGTTATTATTATTGTTAATCTCTATTTGGATGACCCTTGACACCCTTGTAGGTGTAAGGATACAAAGGGACCAAAATCCCTTGTCACATTCTTCTATATGTCATAATTTGTTTTGTTGTTATGTCCTTTGGGGATGATGCAAGGCATAGAATGTTTCATAATTCTGAGCCCTTGTTGACCCAAGGGATATGTATTTTTTGATTTCATTTGATACTTCTTCATTTGTCTCCATAGCTCTACTAGCTGGCGGATAATTGAAGTTCTAAATATATATATGCAAGGCGTAGAATGTTTCAAAATTTTGAGCCCTTGCTGACCCAAGGGATATTTATTTTTTATTTCATTTGATACTTCTTCCTTTGTCTCTGTAGTTCTACTAGCTGGTAGATGATGGCAGTTCCAAATATATATATATATACATAGTCTTGAGATATCTCCTAATATACAACCATTCATATACTGACACCGGTTAGGTAGATCCCTTTGTGTTGTTAGTAAAATTTATGGCTTCTTTTTATGTTTTGACTTATGTAGCACCTTGTTGCTATGCTCAACATTATACCATGACTACACAAGCCATTGTGTATCATGCTTGTAGCATCGCCTCGGTTTGCCTTTTGTGGGGGCAACCCCTCGGTGTGATGTAGTTCTTTGGAAATGCATATCTTATGGGTATGTGCTTCCAGAAAGCTCTCATGCTTGTTTTGTGGTTTGATCTACCTTAAAGCAGTTGGTCCCTGATAGGAGTTAGCAATCACTTTAAGGTGGGGGCATGCATCGTGCTATGCTCTCTTTTGGTTGTGCATTTTCTTGTTGGCATGGAACTCACCTAGTGATTTGGTAGTCCTCACTAGCCTGTGATGCTTCCTCTTTGGTCCATGAGCCACCTAGTGTAATGTAGTTGACTAGCCTGTGTGCTTCATGTGACTTGTTGTGGTCACCTAGTAATTCAACGGTCCTTAGTAGTGGGGTCAGTGCAAGAAGATGAGTTCACTTTTTTGCAAAGTGGAAGTGTTTTTCTTGTTTTTCAATTTTGTCATAATTAGAGTGAAAATTTGAAGCACTTGCACATAAAATATTAATATGATGTAAAAATATGAAATGTAGGATTTTGTTCTAGTTTCCAAATATGTAATTTTTTCTAATACCTAGATGAAGAAAGTTGGTATTTTATAGGATGTACAAAAAGTGGCTTTTTAAAAGTCCCCTTTTTTTGCCAAAGCATGCATGTGTACGGGAAACATAATTTGACCTAAATGAAGGTATTTTTCTAATTCCTTTTGTAGAAAGATGCATAGTATGTTGAATTTTGGTCAGGATATTTTTTTGTAATTTTTTGATACATATATTTTTTTAATTAATTTTTTAATGGCACTAATTAGTGTTTTTTAAATGCCCTCATGTATGACCAACATAATTTGAGCTAAACTAATCAATTCACAAAAAAAAAATATTTCATCATGTAGAAAATGATATCTAGATTGATCAGACATAATTTTTTTTTCAAGAAACTTTCAAAATCAAAAGTTATTAGAAAAATAGTAACGTATGTTATTTCAAGTTTATGAGTCTCTTTCCTTAAAAATAATTAAATAAATAGAAAATTATGTCCAATAGTATAAAAAATTACATATTTGTAATCTAGACCTTCAGATATACAATGGGTTTTAATCTCATTAAAAGATTATGAAAAAAAGTTGTCAGCCATAGTGGTGAAACTAGTTTTTTTTTCTCTTGTTGTTTTCATGGTCTCCTAGTTGCAGGTCTAAAGCTAAGGCTTATATTTCCAAGCCTAAAAAAAATTGAAATACATGAGTTTGCAATTTCAAACTTTTAGAGATAGGTACCCATTTATAAATGGATACCCGTTTATAAATAGGTGCCCTTTCATAATGGGTACCCGTTCTAAAAATAACAAGTACCTGTTTCTGAAAATAAAAAAAATTATCCATAGGAATGTTTCAAAAAAATAAATACTTTTCAAAAATGGGTACCCGTTTCATAATGGGTGCCCGTTTGGCTTCGGGTGCCTAATCCTAAACGGACACCTATTTATGCTTAGGCTCCCATTCCTAAACGAGCACTCATTATTTTCAAAATGGGTGCCTGTTTCGATTGTGTTTTTCCTTGCATGGAAAACTTTCATGAAATGTGTACTCATCTTTGTGCACTCACCCAGTGCATGACCCACAGTGGTAATTCTCTTCACATGACCCCTAGTGACAGAGCAAGCTAGTGTCAGAGTCATGTGCCTTGTGTGTTTGTTCTATGTGCATTCTTATCTTTGTTTCTTTTATGCATTATGTTTTAACTTACGCTTCCATATGTCTTCGTCATGTTTTCCATGTGTTCTCTATGTATTCATTGTGTCTTCTTATGTGTGTTCATTGTGTCTTATGTCTATGCATTGTGTTTGGTGCATATTACCTTTGTGTATTGCATGCCTTTCATGTGTATTCCTATGAATGCTTTTAGTACTCCACGCATGTGTGAATTAATATTTGCAATGTCTTGCATGTTTTCTCTTCACTGATGTGTTTTGTAACCTTAGGATCCTAAGTTTGGGGGCTACTCATAGTCCACAACTTGGGAGAATCCTATGGTCTTCTATGTTTGTGTGTTTTGTCTATCCCTTTAGTATGAGTTTGAATGTAAGTTCATACCCACACTAAACTGGGGGCTAAATTAAGTGTCGTAAAATGTGTACACTAGCATTTTACACCTAGTTTAGCTCCTAGGTTGGACCTATTTTGTTGCCTTTATTAGTCAAGTCCTATTTTAACACTTCTTTAAGCTTATAACGATGAATATCTTGATCCTAAAAAATAAACGTGGCATAATCAACTTAGGACTGGACTAAGCCCATATTTGAAGACACTTTTCGGAGTCTCTGGACCAAAGGTCTAGGGCACCCAAGTGCCCTAGTCCCACTTGGGTACTTTGGCCCCACTTTGTGGTGTCAGCCTAGAACATTTCTTTAGTTGGTGTTTGTCAGCCTAAAGTTGTTTTACTTGTCGTAATTGAGCAGGAATGCATATTTAAATTTGTATTGTAGTTCATTTTACACCTAACAAGATGATTGCTAAGTTTCCCTCATGTGATGTTCTATGCTAAAGGATTCTCCATGTTTGGATTGTTATCTACTTGTGAATGCTATTGAGGTTGTTTGCAGGCTTTTTAAGGAAGTTTGAAGCCCCTCTTCATCAATCTCCTTTGTTGGTGTTAGGTCTTCATCATCTAAGGTTGGACATCTTGTGGTTATTGTTATCATCTTTCATCATTATCTATCATATTATTGCAGATATGGCCTCTGCCCTCCTAGGGCAAGCACTCTTGGATCTTATCATTTACTATAGTAGAGGTGGGAACACCAACACGGGGTTTGACTGAGGCAAACCCTTAAACACAACACAACATTTTCCCTCTTTCCATGTGTGCAGTTAAGAAGAATAGGTCTTGGAGGCTGATTTCTAGAAAGAAGATAGTGCAGACAGGTAAAAGTCTGATATTTCCTGAAGTTCTGCCTAACCCTAAAAGAGGACCAAGGCACCTAAGTGCCACTATCCTGGACACTTCTGCTATATTTTCTAGATCTTGAATTCTTCTCTCACCCTTGTTGTGCTTGCTAATCACTGAGGTTCATTTCATGCAGTCAGTTATAGTCTATTACTCATCATTTTAAGGTTTGATCATAGTCTTAGCTTTCTTGTTTGACTTTGGTTGAACTTGGTTGATCCTTCTATATACAACAAAAGGGAAGAACACTTGTAGTTTGGCTCTCCTCCTTGGGTAGAAGCCATGCTCAGTTTGTGCCCCAATGTTTTGTAGAAGAGGGTTTGACCTAGTTTAACTCTTTAGGCTAGAGATCTCTTTTCTACACTACATCTACATCCAACTAGGATTTCCTTGGCATATCTACTTTGCTAAGGAAATTTTTCTCTTGGGTTTTGTAGATCTTCATCTCTCCATCTTGCATGAGGTGATAGTGTTCTAGCTTTCTATTTTATTTTTGTTATCACTTGTAAAATCCATTGTTGTGTTCTTGGTACCTATTGGGTTTTTACTTCCCCTTATCCAATCTCACACACACTAGTTTATCAATCCTTGTGGACCTAGGTGTTGGTGTTTTTTAATTCCCAACCTGATCTCACTAATAACCTATGATTTATCCATGTTCAATACCTTGTCATTATGGGGGTTGGCCAATGAATAGGTGAAAGTTAAACTAACTTTCCCACTAAACTTTAGGCTCTACAAAACCTAGGAGGGTAATTCCTGACGGTATTTTAAATATCCTATACCAATTATTACAAATGTTGTGAATAACAGATGTGTTCCATGCAGATTTGCTTGAGGATTATGAAAATAAGAAGATCTGGCTTAAATCATTCAATATTTTGCATTCTCAAGACCATAGAACAAGATGAAACTTTATTTTGACAAACATTTACAACTAAATTTTAAAGATTTAAGAGTATTTGGGGTGCATGTTTAATCTTGGGGTTTGAAAACTAGACACAGAGGCAAGAGACCAGTGCCTTAACATAGGGAAACAGAGTCAATTAAATGTGGGTGTAAATCAATAACAACATTCCATCTAAGCATCAAAAAGCTTTATAACATTGCCTTACAATATTATACTCAATCTTCTTGGAAAATCATACTTATCAGATCCTCGTATTCATTCATACAAACTTAAATTTCTATTAAAGCATTTAACCTATTCTTTGAATAAGAGCCTTAATTAAAAAGATACATCCATAAGATTTTCATGGAGACAAAATAAACAATCCTTGACTTATTTATTCATAATTTGCACAAACCATACATTAGGAAACAATTTGCTTCAGAATTCTACTACTGTATTCAATCAAGATGCTAATACCACTATCAGTTTTAAAAAACAAATAATACAAACTCAAAATCCTAGAACAAGACAAGACTTCTATTCCCTACGTTTTTGCTACAAAATTTTCACAAAGATCAACCAACCACCCTTTGTAAATGGCCCTGAAATCCCTTTTATAATGCAAGGGAGCAACAAGCATCGGGCCACGTACACATGTCACTAATTCATTTGATAAATGTTACATCACTTGGAACACAAATATAACCGTTTTTAACTGGTAAGAGATGCTTTGTAACAAATTATCTCCTCCAGTAGGTAGAGATAACTGTTTTTGTCCTTTATGCTTTCTAATCTTGGCACGAGGGTAGGCAATGATACCAATAGAAGGTAGTTTACTAGATTCTCCTTCGGTTTAGCCACCACTGATTTCTAGATACTTGTCAATAAGACAAGAATCCTCTATTTCACCTCTCTACCCCTGCACGCAAACATGGGAATCCCTGCCAGGACTAAATAAATAAGGAAATTAGAATTCTCTCCATTCTCACATGTTCAGGGCATAGGAAAGTGGTTCCTTAACTTTTGAGGGGGAGTCTTCAATCATTTCAACCATCAGGAAACTCAAGGAGGCCACATACAGTGGGCGTTAGCAGTGCCAAAATCCTAGTCAAGGAGGAAAAAGCATAAAATGTCTGTTTAAGTTAGACAAATAACTAACCATTCTTGTCAACTTAATTTCCCCCCCCAACTTCCACTTGTTTCATCTAGAGGGGCAATAATCCCTCAATTGTAGCTGAGCCTCTGTTAGAACCCATCATGCAAAGGGAGGGGAAGAGGAAAAAATAGGTCCCTGATTCTTCCAATCCCAATCTGGAAACTCATAGTAATAGGGAGTTAATGGAGTCCGCAGACTAGGATTCAAATCCCTCACCAGGATGAAAACAAAGGTAAACTAGGGTCTGACAAAAGTTTAATGCTTCCTGCTTTGCTCCTTGAATTTTTCCAATACCTCTTATTCCTTAGAAAGATACCTCTAATTCCTTAACTCTGTAATAACACAATATCAACTAGGAGAAAAGAGAGGAACCTATAAAGGAAAGGGGTGGTAAGGACAACATATTACACAGGAAACCTTCCATTTCATCCGCACAAAGAGAAAGATAGACACAAATAGCAACATAGATAGCTATTTATAGCTGAATTACAAGGCTCCCACATTCTTTGTACTTTTATGATCAATTTGGTTCAACATGTACCAGGGCATATTGGTCATAAATGGAAATCATTTAATAATGTACCAATGCTGCTAGAAGTAGAACTTGGAGGTTGTACTTTGTTACTATATTTATGTCACATAACCTATGGCACCTGTAAATGTCAATTCCACACAGTGGCTGCCAGACTCGATTCCTCAACCTCAGGATTTTATTCATTTTGAAAAGATAACCTTAGAAGATTCTGCCACGGTGTCCAACAGGACATCCCATCAAGTGTGCACACAAATCTCAAGGACTCATTCCATGTAAAATGGAGGCGAGGACATCTCAACACATGCTTGAAAGAGCCACTGCTGCACAGGTTCATTGTTTATTACATGCCACCACCCTACCTTTTTCCTTTTGAAAATGAGTTGGTGATTGCAACACAGATCACCCAAATCAATGGTGTATATAAGTTCATTGAGATGAGAATCCTCATCACCATGAAGAGAAGGCGCAAACCAATAAGAAAGTACCACCTGGACTACCACCTCAGATACACTATTAAAAAGATGAGCCCAGAGAGTCCACAGAGTCCTTAGAGTCCACATGGTGGGCTCTTGCACTTCCGTAAGCATGAAATCAAACTAAAGGCAAAAATCTGTGGGATGGCAGAAAATGCCCATATGATGCCGCATGGCATAGAATAAACTATCTTTTAGAATACCCCTTTGTATTACAAAGAATGTGCCACAAATATAATCCATCTCAGTTACCAGTGAGCCCTACAACAAAGTGTGGTATAATAGCACATCCAACTAACACGTGGCACATTCTGCTATCTTCGAACACTACAGAAATAAAAACATACCTTCTCTAAATAGAAGACGGGCTAGGACACATGGAGTGGTGGTGCAACGTGGAAGGAAACTCGCTCTTTCTTTTGTTTAGGATTTGCACCAAGCTACCACATGGAGCGAGGGCACAACGCAGGGAGAGTCTTTCCTTAGTTGTTGTTAGGAGCTACATTGGGCCAACACATGGAGCGATCTGTTGCCAGCCACAAGATGAAAAGTAAAAAGGCACATGCCTTTAAAACAACATTCATTCTACTAGGCGAGAAGGGGCCATGACTTCATTAAAGGGCTCAACAAAATCTTAGGAACATGAATAAAATCTTATGCACATGCAATAAGCGATGATCTAGAAGGAGGGGGCGATAAAAGGACGACATTCCCAGACATCAAATTGTGACTTAAAAGATATACACGAGCAATAGGCAGTCAACTCAGAATTAGAGCAAAAGGTATTTTGGCACTTTACATAAGACTCTAGGGTTTAGGTTTTTATACCTTAGGGACAAGATTTTTTCAATATTTTGAATATTAAACCCTAACTGAGGACCTACAAGTTTTGATGCTTAGAACAAGGCCAGGAAAATTTATCAGAGTCCTATCAGTGGCTCATGTTCGAGGACATTTTTTCAACATGGACAAAGTGAGATCTTAGAGAAACTCTCGGTGAAGCATACCAGACCAAACATAGAGAATAGAACCCAACCAAACAAGACACAGGAAATTAGATAAAAGAGACAAACACACTATATACATATGGTACATTGTAAATGGAATATAACATACCTCAAGAGAAGTATGTCTTAAGGAATTGTCTATGTACCGGCAATTCCAGAAGTTCTCCTATCAGAGACTGCAAAAAATATGAGTCTTCTCCATGGGCGTTGCTGACCAAATAAGGGCCTAACCATAAGGCATAAAATTTTCCATATTTTCCCTTATCCTTAGCCCTAGCACTCCACATCAGGACCATGTTTCCATTTTCAAACATCCTATGAGAAGACTTATTGTCATACAATTTCTTCACCTACAACTGCAAATTTAAATTTATTTGTTGTGCATCTCTTCTAACCTCATCTAGCTCTGTTAGAACATTGATTCTCTATTACATTTCATCTATGATATTGTCATCATACTCCTGGATGAACTTATACACTTGCAACAAGTTGTTGGTTAGCATTAGATAACTTCCATGCCATTAACTAAATTAAATAGAGGCTGTCTTGTTGCCTTCTTGATAGTCATTCTATCAGTCCAAATGGCTTGTCTCAACTTTGAATCCCAAACCTTCTTGTTTTTCTCTATCACCTTTTTTATGATCTTCATTAAACTTTTATTACTAGATTCGGCCTGTCCATTACCTTGCTGGTGATAAGGGGTCGAGTAAGAGATTTGTTTTTCATACTTATTGAAGAAACCTATGAATTCTTTTGATCTAAAGCACATAGCATTATCTGACATTATCTTTTTTGGCACACCAAATCTGATAAGAATGTTGTTCATTAAGAAATCAATCACCACCTTGATGGTAGCCACTTTGTGAAATAATCAATAGGTACCAGGATCTAGGAATGTCCACCACTAGATTTCTTTGGAATTTCTCCTATAAAGTTAATTCCCCACTACTGAAATGGTGCTTGAACTGTGACTGGTCTAAGAGGAAAATTTCTTGAGAACTTCAACTTCCCTAAAAATATTTGACAAACATCACATGTCTTTGCCAATATGTGTGCATCCTTAAATAATGTGGGCCACCAAAACTGGTGTAGTCACGGTAGGAGGGTTCACATAGTGAACTGTCTGGACCGTGCAGCAAGAGTAAACACAACGGAAACCACTCAAAGAAATGGAACAAATGCAGATTTAGTCATTCAATATATCAAAGAATTCAAAATACAATCTGGCCAGCAGCATGTGGGCTTACAATTAGGGCTCATGGGCCTGATTACATACATGTGCAAGATAAAGCTTTGAGGCTCCTTCACAAGAATTCAAATTATCAATCTTCTAAATCATGAGAACTTGATAACTACTTTTCTAAGGATCTATTACATCAATATATATCATTTCTAGACCAATAGATTCCTCCACGTTGGCTAAGGAAGGTCACAAACTCCAATGAAGAGCTGTAACATGTTCACAGATGGGCCAGACCCAAATGCATAGAACACTTCCTCAAATGAATGGAATAACATGTGGACTCTCGGGGAATGTCAGCCATGAACCAAATATCATCGAATGATGTGTCATTGAGATCCGCAAGCCTTCTCCTTCAGCTAATTTATCTGAGACTGTCATGATGCTCTATTTTGAGAAAATAGTTGATCTTCTGATAGTGATATCTTTCCGGTAACTGATCCAAATGCTCTAAATTCTAGATATGATGCAAATGAATGAATGTAGGTGCTAAGTCCAGATCCACAAAATGTGAAATGCTAATACTGGACCACAAGCTGAAACTGCTTCTGACTAAACTGCCTAAACTGAACTAGGAAAAAAATGAAAGAAACAAACTAAAATGCAAATGTTTTTGGTTGATGCAAGATTACTCTTGAACCAGGGATGCTCCTGCATCAGACATCCAGGGTTATTGAAAAAGTGAGTCCCTCACATTGCCAAGGCTAGGGGAGAACCAAGATGGTCCACCTCAGCCTGAGAAATCCACGATGAATCTTCTTCCATACTACCTTTCCACTTCACAAGGTATTCTTTGTATTATTTTCCTCTAGTGTTGCGTCCAACTCTGCTATCCAAATTGTCTTCTATCTACTCTGGTGTTTGTTGTGGTAACTACTTCTTCAAGTCTTCTTCCATGTTGTCACTAAACTCTGCTTCATGATACTGATAAAGGTCTCCAATGTTGAAAATAGGTGGTATACTCAATGTCTCCGGTAACTCCACTTCATATGCATTTCCTAAATCAAATTTCCTGAGTTTCTTAGAAGGTCCAAACTTCTTCATCTTCAACTTGTTATATGTCCCAACTGGAAATCTTTCTTTTCTCAAGTACACCATCACTTCATCTCCAACTTCAAATTCCTTATGTCTTCTCTTCTCATTTGCCTTCTCTTTGTACTTATTGTTCATATTCTCCAAATGCTTCTTCACCTGATTATGCACTGTCTTCATATGGTCTGCAAATTCTTCTACTTCTACAATCCTCTTTTCCTCTATATTGATATCTCTTAATTTTGCTACTTCTATAGGATTCACTCCGGTATCAATCTCAAAAGGTATTCTTCCAGTACCCGTATTCACTGAATTATTGTATGCAAACTCTAATTGTGAAAGAATCAAATCCCAACTTCCTGTCTTCTCTCCAACCAAACATCTCAACAAGTTTCTCAAACTTTGATTCACTACCTCTATCTATCCATCTGTCTATGGATGAAAAGCTAAACTAAACTTCAAATCTATCTTCATCTTCTTCCAAAGTGTCCACCAAAAGTATCCAACAAACTTTGTGTCTCTGTCTGAAACTATACTCTTAGGTAATCCATGTAATCTCATAACCTCCTTGAAAAATAGGTTAGCTACATGCACTGCATCAATTGTCTTCTTACAAGGTATGAAATGAGCCATTTTTGAAATATTGTCAGCCACTACAAATATAGAATATCTCCTCTCTGTATCTTCGGTAATCCCATTACAAAATCCATGCTTATGTCTTCCCAAGGTCTCTTCGGTACTGTCAAAGGTTTATATAATCCAATGTTCTAACTACTCCCTTTTGCAACTTGACAAACTCTACAACTTTGTACAAATCTCCTAACATCCTTATGTATCTGAGGCCAAAAGTAATTTTCATTCACCAAAGCCACTGTCTTATCAATACCAAAATGTCCTGCCAATCCACCACTATGCTTCTCCTTGATCAAATTATCTCTCATTGAACTTCTAGGTATGCACAACTGACTTCCTTTAAGCAACATATCTTCTTGAATGAAACAGTCCAACCACTTACTCCTATCTGTCACAACAAGTTCCTTACATGTTTTCCAAGGTTCTACAAAATCAATGTCTCCCTCATACATGTTCTTCAATTCATCAAAACCCAACACTTCAAATCTCATCTTTATCAACAAGTTTCTTCTTCTACTCAAGGCATCATCAACTTTGTTTGATTTACCACTCCTATGCTTCAACACAAAAGTATAACTTTGCATGACTTCTACCCATCTCATATGTCTCTGATTCAACTTACCTTAACTGTTCAAATACTACAAAGCTTGATGATCTGTATACAACATAAACTCCTTAGGCAACAAGTAATGTCTCCACTTCTTCAAGGCTTGAATTATGCCATAGAACTCTTGGTCATAAACTGAATATCTTTTCGTTGCATCATTCAACTTCTCACTAAAATATGCTGCAGGTCTTCCTTCTTGGCTTAACACTGTAGGTACTGCACAAGGACTCAAACTTTCTCTGATCAAACCCTTTCTCAACAACTCTTGTATCTATCTATTTAGTTCTTCATTTTCTGCCGGCGTCATTCTATGTGCTGCTTTGTTAGGTAAACTTGCTCCTGGTATAAGATCCATGTGATGACTGATGCTCCTTATAAGTGGTAATCCTTCAGGCACATTATCTAATATGATGTCTTCATACTCTGTTAGCAACTCTCTTATCTCCTCCTATTGTGATTCTTTAGTTTCTTTCTTCAATGTTTCAAGCTTCTTAGGAATCAAGGCATAACACATATTCTCATGTCTCAAACCATCCAGAAATTTTCTTCCATCTACCAAATAGATTCTAGCATTCCCACATACTTCATTCTTAGGATCATCCTCCAAAGGAATCAAAGTAATTATCTTTCCATTTGATGTTATAGTGTATGTATTCTTTCTCCCATCATGTATAGCTTTTCTATCATATTGCCATGGTCAACCCAACAAGATATCACAAACATCCATAGGCATAATATCACACAAGACTTCATCATGATAAGATCCAATATAAAATTTCACCAAACATTGTTCACTCACTAGTACCTTATGATCATCCTAAATCCATGCTATCTGATAGGGCTTAGGGTGTTTCAATCTTTCCAACTTTAGCTTAATCACCATCTCCTCTGAAACTAGGTTATCTGAACTACCACTATCAATTACAACTTTGCAACACTTACCTCCTAATTTGCATCTGGTTCTGAAAAACTCTTCCTCTGTGGTGGTTCCTCATTTATCTCTATTTGAAATAGTTCTCTCCTCATTACCAATGATTCTCCTTTCTTAGGTTTGCCAACAGAACAGGGGTCATCTAGTTCAATAGGTTCTTTAACATAGGTTGTTCTTCCACTATTTTCTATCCTCTTACTTGTACTACCTTGATTACATTCAAATGCTCTATGTCCTTCACCTCCACACTTGAAACAAGTACCTATGAATGTCTTCTTGTCAAATCCTCCTCCTTTCCTTCTGTATCATTCATTCCAGTATGCATTACAGTTGCCTCTCCAGTAAAAATTTCTGTCATCTCTCCGGTAAGCATTGTTATCTCTATCATCCTTCCTAACTGGGCTGTCAAACTTGTTCTACTCTAGATATGATCTGTCTCCTTTGGAATAAGTCCTACCTCTCTAAAATTTACCTCCTCTTCTTCTCTATCTCTGACCATGCCTCTTATTCATCTTCTCTTCAACTTTCAGGGCAAACTGATATGCTTCCTCCAAAGATGTCATCCTTACCAAACTTAGTTCCTCTTGAATTTTCAATCTCAGTCCATTGATGTATCTAGCTACTTTCTCCTTGCTTCCTTCACTATGTCCTGTCCTTATGATCATCTTATGAAATTCTTCAATGTACTCCTTCACAAATTTCTCCTTTTGTCTAAGGTTTTACAATCTTTTCAATAGCTCCAACTCATAGTCAACAAGTATAAACTAATTTTTCAATTTTCTCACCATCCTATCCCACTTTGTAATCTTTTCTTTCCCCCTTCTATTTCTTTCCAACTGAACTTCTTTCCACCATATAGTAGCATGTCCTTTCAACTTTGTCTTAGCAAATTTCACCTTCTCTGAATCTTCAACTTCCTCGTATTCAAAGTATTCTTCCATGTCATTTATCCAGTCAATTAGTTCTTCAGGGTTCAAATTACCACTATAGTTTGGTACCTCAATTCTAGGTCTCTTTCCAATCTTTGTAATAGCTCGCAACGTCTTTACTTGGTTTGATTCTTCTTCTTCATCACCTCCTAGGGTTTCACCAATTTGCTCAACAGATTGAAATTCTTCCTCATCATCCCTTTCAACATTAGGTCTCAGTGTCAATCCTCTTCGCCTATCTTCTTCAACAGCATCCAATTGAATTCACATTATTTTCATCATTTCCATCATCTCATCCATTCTACCTACCATTGTTCCAATAGCAGCAACTCTCCTCAGTGGCATTCTTCCTAGGATCAAGTGCAAACTACCTCAAGTTTGGTGATCAAGTTACAAGATGAAACTACCTCATAATCGGCGATCAGTTAGAACACAAGTAACCTACCTCAATTTGACAATCTATCCATAGCAAGATCTTATAGAAATTCTTCACCAACTTCGCTCAATCCACTCCCAAAGATTCAAACTTTCACTCTGATACCACTTGGTGCAGTCACGGTAGGAGGGTTCATAGAGTGAACTATCCAGACCGTGCAGCAAGAGTAAACACAATAGAAACCACTCAAAGAAATGGAAAAAATGTAGATTTAGTCATTTAGTGTATCAAAGAATTCAAAATATAATCTAGCCAGCAACATGCAGGCTTACAATTAGGGCTCACAGGCCTGATTACATACATGCGCAAGATAAAGCTTTCAAGCTCCTTCTCAAGAATTCAAACTATCAATCTTCTAAATCATGAGAACTTGATAACTAATTTCCTAAGGATCTATTACATCAATATATATCATTTCTAGACTAATAGATTCCTCCACGTTGGCTAATGAAGGTCACAAACTCCAATGAAGAAATGTAACGTGTTCACAAATGGGTCAGACCCAAACGCATAGAACACTTCCTCAAATGAATGGAATAACATGCGGACCCTCAGGGAAGGTCGGCCAAGAACCAAATATCATCAAATGATGTGTCATTGAGATCTGCAAGCCTTCTCCTTTAGTTGATTTGTCAGGATGCTCTGTTATGAGAAAATAGTTAATCTTCTGATAGCGATATCTTTTCAGTAACTGATCCAAATGCTCTGAATTCTTGATATGATGCAAATGAATGAATGTAGGTGCTAAGTCTAGATCCACAAAATGTGAAATGCCAATACTGGACCACAAGCTAAAACTGCTTTTGACTGAACTGCTTAAACTGAACTAGAAAAAAAATGAAAGAAACAAACTAAAATATAAACTAACTGAAATGCAAATGTTTTTGGTTGATGCAAGATTTCTCTTGAACGAAGGATGCTCTTGCATCAAAAATCTAGCCCTGAATACTTTATGCGTAGTTGTTTTGGCCATATAGTGGCCATCACAAGCACCACTATGCATCTCAATCAAAATTCCTAGGGCTTGCTCCTTGTTAATGCACTTCAACAACACTCCATCTACATTTCTTCACCACAACTCATTTTCAATTATCACATACTTCATAGCTTGTAGCTTGAGTGTCCTTTTTCTATTTTCATTCATCCCTTCAGGGCATGCCATATTTTTACAGGAAATACACAACATTCCTATACCACACTGCGGTCTGCATATCACAAACAAGAGATACATTAATAACATCAACATTGTTTACCTAGTTGGTCTCTAAATTTGTCTTTGCCATCAACCTGGCCAATCCTTGTCCTTTGACCAATTTAGTAATTTGCACATCAATGTTGAATTCCTGAATCCTATTAATCCATCTACATCTCCTTCCAGTGACCTCCTGTTGTATAAAAATGTCTTTGACAGCAGCACTTGGAACATAAGCAACAATTGTTGCACCAACTAAGTATGGTCTGAAATTCTTAACCGCCTTCACCAGAGCATAGGCCTATTTTTCAGTCATGTCATACCTCAACTCATCTACTTGTAAAGACTTACTAAAAAAGGTAATAGGTTGTTCATAGCCTTCCTCATTCTTTTGCAGTAAAAATGCAGCAATTGTATGAAAAGAAGCAAAAGAGAAAAGTTGGAATGGTTTTGAAAAATCTGAAGACTTCAAAATTAGGGCCTCCTTGATGGCCTGCTTTATACCTCTGAAAGCTTCACTTGGTTCCTCACTCCAAGATACCTTTTCTCCTTTCTTTAGCATTTTTGAGATTGGCCTTGTAATATCTACAAAATTTGTCACAAAGCTTCTCAAGAAATTAACTTATCCAAAGAATGATTGAATACCTTTGACATTTTTCAATTGTGGTATTCTATCAATGGTAGCAACTCTTTCAGGGTCAATCCTTACTCCTTCTTTGGACACAATATGTCCCAATAACTTCCCTTCAGTTACCCCAAAAGCGTACTTCTTTGGATTAAGAGATATTCCATATTCTAAGGCTCTAACAAAAATCTTCTCTAGGTGGATACATGTTGCAAGTATGTGCTAACTGGTGTTGTCATTGATGTCAACATGTTTGTGTTGTCATTGGTGCCAACTGTATCTTCTAATATTGTTGTCTGAGTATTTTGATCTGCATTTTCTCTGTATTGAAGACAGGAGTATGATCTTTGGATATGATTTAGAGAAGTGTTTGAAGATGCTAAATCTAGAATTTGGTGGTCTAGATCATTTTGCAAAAAAAGTTATATTCCCCAGTTTGAAGATTGTTCTTGGCAAGGTTTGTAGAGTGATAGGGAGAAAAAGTTTTACTCTACATTTCTTCATAGATTGGATTTTGGCTTTGTGCTTCTAGACTTAATCTTATAAGGTCCTTAGTCATCTTCATGCCAAAGGATTTGTCATTTGATGCTCCAAAACACAAGTTAGTGATTAGCAGAGTTTGACAGTGTCTGTTGAGAAGTAGTTTGAGATGTATCTTCAAGTGATATTTGTTGTCTTTAAGTGAGATCTATTGCAATTAGATTTGTCATCTCCCAAGAGACTCTATGTTGTTTGTGGATGTCTCCAAAATGTGTTGAAGGCATGCATGTGCTTGATCCACAAGCTACAATGAAGATCTTGCAAGCATGTTTCTAAGTGTTCTTGATGTGTACATAAGTTCTGGCCAACTTGGTTTGTCACACTTGTTGTGAAGGTGATTCATGGATTGTGGAAGCGTGTGCAAGCATGTGAAGATGTTTTTGGGTCTGAGCTAAGTTGTGATGTGTTCATCCTTCATTCATTTACCCTGCAAGTTTGTTTAGGTCAAGTCCTAATTTGATTTATGTATGAATGCCGACCTTGGAGATAGTTCCAATGGTTGTAGATTGTAATGCCGACCTTGATGTACATTCCAAGGTTGATGATTGGTATAAATGTATGTAATGAATTCATGAATGAGGTGATAAGGTGCGAAGATGAAAAGATAAAGTGTGAGTTGTAAAAGCAGAGCAAAGAAGAGGAGATATTACGCTTCAATGGAACTGAACTCAGGCATGGTGTAGATGCTACTATATCAGTTCATCCTGGTAGTGAACCAACCTTGGTAGTGAGCCAACCATCGACAGTGAGCCAACCTATGCAGTGAGCCAACCTTTGGCAATGAGCCATTCATTTGGGCAGTGAGCCTCTTTTGATATTTGGTATTGTTACTACATTATATTGTGAGCTAACACTCACCGTGATTTTTCCCTGTTTAGTGTTTTCCATGCAAAAATCTGGTGTTCATGTGTGTATGGTGTTGATGTGTTCATGTTTTGATTTTGCTATTCATGTTTAATGTTCATAACAGAATAAGGAGTTAAATTAAGTGAATGTGAAAGTGACATTGTGTAAGAAGTTATATTTTTTTGATACAACTGATTCACCCCCCCTCTTAGTTGTCTTGTGCCTTTCAACAATACAATGATCCTCTTCCTTCTTGGAGAATGCAGTAAGGTAATCCTGATATACTACCATGACGATATTAATCAGGTCAGAAAAAGCTACATCCATAGCTCTCTGAAATGTAGCGCCCGCATTAGTCAGGCCAAAAGGCATCCTAACATAAACATAAGTACTTGAAGGAGTTGTAAATGTTGTCTTGAACTTCTCAGACTCCTTGAATTTTACCTAGTTGTATCTTGAGAACCCATCCATCATAGACATCATCTCACAACCAGTGACTTTCTGCAGCATTGCCTCCATATTCGGCAATGGGTAATTATCTTTCAATGATGATATGTTGAGATTTCTAAAATCTACACAAAGTCTAATATCACCGTTCTTCTTTCTAATAGGTACAAGGTTAGACACCCAAGTTGAATGCCTGATTGGCTTTATAATTCTACCCTCTCTTAACTTTGTCAATTCTTCCTGCATTTTGGGTGCCAATGTTGGGTTTATTGGTCTTTGCTTCTACCTGAAGGGCTTTGCATCTGGTTTAAGAGGTATCTCATGCTGAAATAAATCCTCTTTGTATGCCTTCAGATCATCATAAGACCAGGCGAGAGCACACGCCTATATTTTCTCAATAAAGCAATCAACATTGCTTTAACTTGAGGCTTCATTTTCTTTCCTATATATACTTTCTTTGGAGCATTCTCAGTTCCCAGGTTTATTTCTTCTAGGTCATCTAGATGTGCTAAGTTTTTCTTAACAACACTTTTATCAGGGCCATTAAAGACCCTTTCCAAAGCCACAAGACCCCTAGGAATTTTATTAGTCTTGAGTTGGATTACCTCGCATCCAAATATTGCTTCTTTTCTTCTACAAATGCTCCAAAATCTATCTCCTGGATTTCATATTGGTCTATGCATTGCATGAACCTCAATATATCCTCATCATTATTGAACACCTGCCAATTCTAAATGTTGTCAGGGACAGAAGGCCTTGTTTGCATCTCAACCTTTGAGATACCTGCAAAGGTCATATCATTAGGTCTTAATGTTATGTTGGCCAACAAATCTGCCATAGCATTTTTGTTCCTTTCTACCCACTCAATTTTAAAAGCATCAAACATTTCTATTGTGTCCCAAACAACATTTCTGTACTGCTTTAATCTGCTATTTTTAGACATAAATACTAATCTTACTTGAGACACAATCAACTCTGAGTCACCTAAGACTATTAACTTTCTTATTCCATGTTTGTATGCTACTTTCAACCCAAGTAATAAAGCCTCATATTCAGAAACATTGTTTGTGCAAAAAAACATCAGTGAGAATGAGAACTTAAAAGTTTTGCCACTAGGAGAAATAAGGATAACACATGTACCAGATCCTTCCTTGGAACAAGCACCATCAAAATACATAGTCCATAATTCATCATTAGTTGCTTGTTCCCTTACCTCCTTTTCTAAAGGTACAGGTTTCTTATCTTCTTCTTCTTCTTGAAGCTCCTCTACCCTGAAGTTGCCAATGTCTACATCAACAAAGTGAATATGTTCTTTAGGTTCATCTTCCACAATTATATATGGAGCCAGAGGCTCCCTATGAATTTTAACATCTTTTCCACCAATGGGGATAGTGGTAAAGGACATGTCACATTGCATGCTTCCTCCAATGGCAGTAGATCACTTTCTAGATAGAAGCATACTATAAGTGGGAGTGATATCCACCACAGTAGCACTCATCACAAACTCTTTATCCAGATATGGTGCCAACTTGTAAGGTATTTCCCTTGTGATCCCTATGACTGAGACCTCTCTATTATCCATTGCATATCATTTTCCATAGGCCTTATTGATTTTCAAACCCAATGCTTGCATGACTCTGACTGGCATGATATTAGAAGATTCCCCTAAATCAATCATATAGTTCTTTAGCATCTTGTCATTTATGACTAGGGATACATAAAAAGGGTCCACCTAATTAGGGTATGCAGTAAGTGTGGCACCCAAGAATACCTGAGGGTTATCACTGTTGTTCCCCTTAATATCCTTCTCTTTTGTCTTCACCTTGCTCTCTTCAGGCTAAATGTCTTCTCTTTTCTCATTGCAGGCTGTATCTACACCATTGATGAAGGCTACTACCTTATTTTTATGCTCCTCAATCCTCATCATCTCAAGAAGTGGGACTGACACTTTTACTTGTGATAATAATTGGAACATGTCAACAGGGGTATACTTAGGCACATCATACACTACCACCAGGTTGTCCTTAGATTTTCCTTTATTCATATCAGACGTACTAACCCCTTGAACCACATTCCGTTTCTTTTCTTCATCAATCTTCAACTTCTGAGGCTTGATCAGAGTTGATGGAGAAATCACTAGTTCATCAGTATGTATCCTACCAGGTTTCTTTCCCCATACTTTGGCATTCTTTGCTTTTGGCTCCTCCTTTTTCTTATTTGTTTGACTCTCCTTAATGAACACACTGCCAACTTTGCCATGATCATTTTTTACAACTTTATTTCTCAAATGGTAATTACTTTTAAAATTGGCTACATCAGCCACAATAAGTTTCTTAATTTCTTCCTCTAATAGCCTTCTCAAGGTTATATTAGTTTCCTCAGTTTCAAGAGCATTCACATTACAACTCTCTTCATCAAAAAACACTTATTGCTGAAATGCAATTGTTGCATGTTTTTTATTATCAACATCAACTTCATTATCTTCTCCATCAATAGAACATTCTTCCTTAGCAAACAACATATTAATTACCCCATCATGTTCATGAGGCAAGTCATAGTCACCACATGTGTTTTGGTTTTCTTCCAAAGATTGTGCTACTACACATTGATGTGGTGAATGGGGTTGCTGGCAAGCTAGACACCATGGAGTGTCATCCACAAAATTTGCAGAAGTTTTCCTCATTGGATCAGTGGGATCTTTACTCTACAAATTTCTCTGATTATTAAGAACAGGCTTACCATTATGCCAATTAGTGTTATATGGATGATCATGCAACCTTGGTGGCCTTTCATTTCGTTGGAAATTGGGCCTCTCATTTGTCAAACCCTTTTCCTGTCTAGCAGTCTTATAATTCAGATCTTTCAAGGCATTCATAACCTTATCTATCTTATCTTCTTATGCTGGCAACTTTTCCTGACCTCTAGGGTTTTTCAGCAGTTTTACATCTTCCCTTTTCCCTACTTTCCCTGAGGCCCTTCTGTTACTTTCAATGTGTAGAACAGTCTTAAAGGCCTCTCTAAGACTTTGAGGGTCTTTGTCTCTTAGAGAATAACTCAGCTTTGAGTCAAAAGCATTGCAATATAATACAAGGCAGACTTGTTCACTTGGTCTCAAACCAACAGGAAGCCTGAACATTGCCTTCTGGAACCTTGTATTGAAATAAAAAACCATTTCATTATGTCCTTTGGAGATGTTATTAAACTCATTTAACATAAACCAGGGGTCTATTTTATCACCATATTGTTCTCTGAACACCCTTTTGAATTCCTTCCAAGAACCAATACTAGCCTTAGGTAGACCTGTGTACCAGTCTCTAGCATCCTCAACCAGTGACTATAAATAATTTCATGACAACATCCTCATTCTCAACCTCATAATCATCTAACAAGTTCAAGAAGGCCCTCAGGTGGTCCTCACCAGACAACACATTGTTTCTAGCAAACTTAGCCAACATATTTCTGACATTATTTGGAATAGGATTAGGATAATTAGGTATCCCATCAAAAGACACTTGCCTATACCTCTCCATTTGTAAGGGTCTTCTATGAAACTAGTCTCTTTCATTGTTATGCTGCCTATCGGCACCACTTCCCCCTGCACCCAAACTTCCTTTTTGTCTCATATTATGGCCTTTAGACTGAGTAGGTATATGAGAACTAGGGTTGGACTAGCTAGCAGGGGCTGAAACATTTATATCAATGGGTGAAGAAGTTGATGGGTTGTGAGAAATAGAAGTTCCAGGATTCCCAACAGAAGATTTCAAAAATTCAATCTTCCCCTGCATTTCAGCATTTGCAGACAATATCTCTATTCTCTCCAACTCCTTTTGTAATTGTTCATTTTCCCTTTTCAACTTAAAATCTAATGAGTCGGATCCTTCAGATGAAGGCATTTTTTTAGGTGATCCACCTTCATTAATACTTATTCCTTTTAAAGTCTTCTTCCCTTTGTCACCAAGTTGAAAAGAAGGCTTGGAGGCAGTAGGGGATGCAACAGTGCTAGTGACAACAGAACTAGTTCAAGTATTTGTATTGTTCAGTGGGACACTTAGGGTATTTCATCCAAGTATTTGGGAAACTACTGGGCCAGTGGGTGCGATGGACATAGGTTCAAGTTCATCTTGGCTCAACAACTTTATTTGTTCCAGTCTTCTCTTCATCATATCCCTCTCATCCATTGCACTCCTAATCTTCTCCTCTCTTTCCTTAGCCCTTTTCATGTTCAACTCGTTAACTCTTTGTGTTTCTCTATGCAACTCATTGATCTCATTCACTAACTCTTCTTCATTAGGTAATGTAGTATCTAAATCAGAAGTTTCCAGGGCACTATCCAAAAGATTTGTAACATTCATATGGAAAGCAGGATTAGGTGACCTAGTAACAGGATTACCAAGCAGATAATACTCTGTGGGATTAGAATGGCTTGTCACTTTAGGAATCAACTACTTGTTAGATAGGAGATTTGATCGAGCTTGTTCTCCTTCAACAAACTCCCTCAAAATGGAGTTATCCTCATTTGTAGCAGGCATACCAAACTCATATGATTTTGCAAATTTTCACTACTACTAGCAAGAAGACACCTAGATCCTACTAGAGGAGGGAAAATGGGTAAGTGCACAAAGATGAGGGACCAAAAGGGGGTCTTAAGATGCCACTTTTTTTCTAAAATTAGGAAAGACTGATGTTGGATGAGAAATTGAAGATAGTTACACTCAAAATTTGAAGATACAACCAAAACAAGAGTCCTAGTGCTCCGAATCTAGTGTCTAAACTACTAATTGTTTTAAAAAATGGTTGAGATTAAGGGGTTCAAAAAGGGGGAGCACACAAATTGGTCCTATTTTTCTCAAAAAAACATAACATAGCATCTGGTGTGCTCCCCCTAAAATGTTAACTTTTTTTTAGTATTTCAAAAATCGCTTCAATGAGAAATTAGCTCACACCATGTAGTTTATCTCAGATTTTTCTAATAATTTTTTCATGAATAATTTATTTTTTACTAATTTTCAAAGTGGACACATCCTGAAAAATAGAAAATTGAGCATGCTCCCCCCTAAAATTTTTGAAAACTAATCGAAAATCAATTTTTTTTAATACATGTAGGATGGAGTCTAGTTTCTAAAAATGTAACTTATTTGAAATTTTGATGAAAGGTTAAAAAAAGTCAAAAATACTAGACACTGGTTTTTGACAAAAAATAGATACACTAACAAAAGAAATTAAAGATGTGTAACATCAGAAAATGTCCCCTTGGGTGCTTTTCCCTCATAAGGTTTAGCTCTTGAGTCTCTTAGCTGCATTTAGGACATATTACATCATATTTCAACATCTTGATGAGAAAACCTCTAAGTGTCTTGGTAAATGGGACCTAGGGGGACCACTTGAGATAACCCCTACCCAAAATAAGGGGGAGGACTTGGATACCCATGCACTAGTCCTGTCCTATTTTGGGGTAGTCCTAATTTTTGGGTGTCGACTTGTGATCGTTATTTGGGTCCTATGCCGACACGGTAAGTTTGAATTACGAAATTCTTGGTGGGAGTGTTTGTAGTTGCATATATAAACATGTTTAGGCATTCATTTGTAAACTAGATGGTTATTGTGAACTTTATGCATCCTAAAGGTGATTCAAGGCTTTCATTGTGTTGCAAGAGCAGATTTGTGTTGTCTATGTGTTTGTATTTGTAGATTTGAGCAATCATCCTCTCATGGCATGAAGAGCTTCTTCCCCCATGAGATCTTCACTACAAGGTGACATTCATTTGTGTTTGTAAGCATTTATCATTTAGTTTTTGCCTGTCTCCCAAGGGCACACAGTTTTTATATGACAATGCTGTTTGGAAGGCTTGAATGTCTCTCTGGGGCTTGACTAAGGCAAGCCTCTAAACACCACAACCCCCTCCCAAAGTTTTCATGATTGCAGGTTACATGTGTTAGATCTGGAGAAAGTGAAGTTGTAGGAGGGTACAACAAAGCGTCAAAATTGTAGATTAGAGAAGAAAATAGCTCCCTGGACTAGGGCTCCCACTCATTAGTCCTCAAAGTTCCGTGACGAAAAAATCTTCAGTACAATAGGAATAGATTGCAGGTCTTGTTTGTAGATCCCAACAAAAAGTAAGGCATTGGACTTGGGTGCCCACTCTTGAGTCCCCAACTTTTCCATCTCTAAATCTCGAAAATAGGTGCACAGTTATTTGTTATTTCACATCTTTCTGTAGCAACTTTTTTTGCAATTCATCTATTTACTGTCGTATTTGCATAATTAGGGTTTTAAGGTGTAATTAAGCATAAGAGAAGATAATTGTTAATCAAATCATAAAAATCCAAGTTTCCCTACATTTCCACAGTGATCTAGGTTAGGATAGTACATTGCAACTCAACCCTAGGTCCTTGAATGAAAGGGTGAAAGGAGGATATACACCAAAGCTACCAAAAATTCAACTATCCAAATTTTACCCTTTACAAGATGAAACCCTTAACATACTCAAAAGGTGAAAAAAATTATATGGTTGGATAGATAACAAAGAGCTTAAGATTATGGTGGTATTTTTTTGACTTTTCATTGAAAAAAGTGCAATCCTGATGGGGAGCATGCTCCAGATTATGTGAATTTTGTTAGAATCTGGAAAAACATGTCCTTGGATGACCTAAACATAGTCCAAACCTTTGGGTTGGAATCCCAAGGTAAATCCAAGCCTTAGGCTTGGTAATTTCCAAGCCAAAGCATAACGCATTATGCTAAACTGAAACTCTCTCTCTCTCTCTACATCCTACCCTCTCTCACTCTCTACTTCCCTCCCCTATCTACCTCCTACCCTCTCTCTGATTCTCTACTTCCCTCCCCTCTCTACCTCCTACCCTCTCTCTAAGTCTCTACTTCCCTCCCCTCTCTACCTCCTACCTTCTCTCTCACTCTATTCTTCCCTCCCCTCTCTACCTCCTACCCTCTCTCTCACTCTCTACTTCCCTCCTCTCTCTACCTCCTACCCTCTCTCACTCTCTACTTCCCTCCCATCTCTACCTCCTACCCTCTCTCTCACTATCTTCTTCCATCCCCTCTCTACCTCCTACCCTCTCTCTCACTCTCTACTTCCCTCCCCTCTCTACCTCCTACCCTCTCTCTCACTCTCTACTTCCCTCCCCTCTCTAACTCCTACCCTCTCTCTCTCACTCTCTTCTTCCCTCCCCTCTCTACCTCCTACCTTCACTCTCACTCTCTTCTTCCCTCCCCTCTCTACCTCCTATGCTCTCACTCTCTACTTCCCTCCCCTCTCTACCTCCTACCCTCTCTCGCTCTCTACTTCCCTCCCCTCTCTACCTCCTACCCTCTCTCTCACTCTCTTCTTCCCTCCCCTCTCTAGCTCCTACCCTCTCTCCCACTCTCTACTTCCCTCCCCTCTCTACCTCCTACCATTTCTCACTCTACTTCCCTCCCCTCTCTACCTCCTACCCTCTCTCTCTCTCTCTTCTTCCCTCCTCTCTCTACCTCCTACCCTCTCTCACTCTCTACTTCCCTCCCCTCTCTACCTTCTACCCTCTCTCTCTCTCACTCTCTACTTCCCTCCCCTCTCTACCTCTCCTTATCATTCTTCCCATCCAATAAACTTTCATAAATTATCTTGTTTCCATTTCATCCTCCCAATTTATATCCTCATCCCTCTTTGCATGTCCTATTTTTCCTATTACCATGTTCTTTGTCGAGAAGGGAGAGGGAGAGGGAGGAAGAGGGTGGAGATGGAGGGGAGAGATAAGGTGATAGGGAGAGACAAAGAGAGAGAGAGAGAGAGAGAGAGAGAGAGTCCTAGTTTTCTTGTTTTGGATAGATAGAGAGAGGGTTGTTCGAATTTATGAGTTTAGGGTTGCTTAAGTTTAGGGTTTAGGGGTTAGGGTTTAGGGTTTCTTGAGTTTATGGTTTATGGTTTACGGTTTAGGGGCATTATTTATAGTTTAGGGGTTTTGGGAGAGAGGGAGAGAGAGAGAGAGGTTTAGGGTTGCTCAGGTTTAGGGGCATTATTTATGGTTTATGAGTTTAGGGTTGCTCAAGTTTAGGGTTTAGGGGTTAGGGTTAAAGGGGAATTATTTATGGTTTTAGGGGTTTAGCCTGGTTGTTCAAGTTTAGGGTTTAGGGGTCAGGGGTATTATTTAAGGTTTATGAGTTTAGGGTTGCTCAGGTTTAGGGTTTATGGTATAGGGGTTAGGGTTTAGGGGTTAGGCTTTAGGGTTTAGAGAAAGATAGAGAGAAGGGACTAATAGAGATTGGGAGAGATAGGGAGATAGAGGTTTAGGGTTGCTTCCAGGGTTTTTGGTTTAGGGGTTTGGGGTTTAGGGGTTTAGGGTTGCTTAGTTTTAGGGTTTAGAGGTTAGGGATTAGGGTTTATGGTTTAGGGGCTAAGGGTTAAGGTTTAGAGGTTTAGGTTAGGGTTTAGAGTGCTATCAGACTAATAGGGAGATATAGAGGAGACTGAGGGGAGAGATAGGGAGATAGAGGGTGAGGGACATGGCCAAAGACATAGATTGAGAGGTAGAGGGATGATAGAGACAAGGAGATAGGGGTTTAGGGTTTAGGCATTAGGAGTTTAGAGAGGGAGAGGTAGGGAGATAAAGGTTCAGGGGCATTATATAGGGTTTAGGGGTTTAAAGAGAGAGAGGGAGATAGAGATAGATATATACTTATACATAAAGGTTTGCATAGATATATACTTACATATATATACTTATAGATATATACTTATAAATATATACTTATACACAGAGAGAAAACACTAAAATACTTATTTGTATGCATGAAAGCATAAAGATTTCATGCTTCCCAAAATGCACCCACATTATAATGCGAGCGCATTATAATGTGAGTGCATTTTGGGAAGCAAAAAAATAGGAAAAAAACATGTGGGATCCGTGATTCAGAGTACATATAGAGTTTTCTAATCATTATGATTTTTGGTTGTTACTGGAACATGGATTAGAAGGTACCCAGTGAAGAAGTTTGATGTGTGGTTGTTTGAGGACTTTGAAACACATAGGAAGATTCTTCATTATTCTAACCTTGTTGTGGCATCAAACGTTCATTTGATCAAAAATGGGGGTAGACCATTGAACAAGACCTTGTGGAAGGTTTGTGAGTCTGATCACGAGGTAATACTCGACACAATAAAGAGTAGAGCAGACCTGGATGGTTCATTGGATTGAATTAGTGGAATGACAAAAAGGTATGTTATTTTTCTTTGCTATCCTCATTTCACCTTGTATATTTTAGCTACTCATTTTAGCTAAATAGTGTAATTGCATTTGTATGTAGGATTTTAGTATGATGGAGGTAGGGATAATCCTTATGAAGTTGCCTTTGGAAGGAAAGTAAGGTAGGTTTATGATTATTTCACGATGATTTGTCCTTTACTTTCTATTTCATAATGAGTTTTAACATTGTTACTATGAGTTTTAATTCATTTTAATGATGTTACTATTTCATAATGAGTCTTAATGAGTTTCAATGATAAACAATTGATAGCAGTGGTAAGGGTAGCCTTAATTGATGCCCTACAAGATATTGGATCAAGTGAGAACACCTTTATAGTACTGAATTTTCATCTACCAGAAAGGTATTATGACTAAATTTTTACATTCAACATCTCTTGGGGCCAAACGGATGGTGCCAACACATCTAGGTGGGCAGGTAAATGCTAGGGGGAATGTCTTTTCAGTGGCAAAGCCTCATGGTTGTTCTTGGCTATATTGAATGCAGACAATCTCTCAAGAGCCCTAAGAAAAAAAAAGTGACAAACTTTGGACCGACTGTTCCATCAAACTGTAACACCTAGGAACATCTTCTTTGCATGTATAGGTGGATGTCAGGTCCACCTACAAACACCTACCTCCATTTTTGCAAAATCAATTACATTTGCCTATGGTGGCAAGGAATGCATTGTTCCAAAATGCTTCAGTTTCATGCAGTGGAAAGGTGCTAGGACTGACATTTTGCATTCCATAGCTCATGGGGCCAAACAGACTATGCCAATGTGTTGAGGTTGGTAGGCAAATGCCAAGGGTCCCAATCGTTCAAGGTAGCAGGCTACCAGAAAAGTCACTTAAGTTCCTAAGAGAAAAAACTGCCAAACTTTGACAGAACAGTTCTTGGAATTCATGGTAGCTAGTAATGTTTTGTTTGTACCTACAAGTGCACATGTGGTCCATCCACAATAATGTCTCTTAGTTTTGGTCAACTCAAATCTATTTGACCATGCCGAAATCAAATGCACTCTTGCAAATTGCTTCAATTTGATGCAGCACAACCTTGCTAGGTGCCATATTTTTTGTTCTACTCATCATGGGCCTGAATCAACTACACCAACACATCAGGGTGGGCAGGTAAATGTTAGGGGAGGTCTCGTTTTGTGTACCAAGCATCCTAGTCATTCCAAGTTGTAAGCTACCAATAAAGTTGAAAGTTACTAGGACTAAAATTTTTCATTCCACAGGTCGTGGGGTCAAACTGACTACGCCAACATGTCTAGGTGGGTGGGTAAATGCTAGGGGAGGTCTTGTTTCATGCACCAAGTGTCTCAGTCATTCCAGGCTGCAAGCTACCCGTAAAGTTGAAAGGTGCTAGGAGTGAGATTTTGTATTCCATAGCTCGTGGGGCCGAACAAACTATGCCAATGTGTCAAGGTGGGTGGGTAAATGCTAGGGGAGGTCTTGTTTCATGGGCCAAGCATCCCAATCATTCCAGGTAGCAGGCTACCGGCAAAGTCCCTTAGGATCCCTAAGACCAAAAAATTGCCAAACTTTGACGGAACAGTCCTCAGAATTTGTGGTAGCTAGGAATGTTCAGTTTGGACCTACAAGTGCATGTGGGGTCCTTCCACAATAACCGCTCTTGGTTGTGGTCAACTCTAGTTTGTTTAATTGTGCCGAAAATGCATTCTTGCAAAATGCTTCAATTTCATGTAGTGGAAAGGTGTTAGGAGTGACATTTTGCATTCCACAGCTCATGGGGCCGAATGGACTACGCCAATGCATCGGGGTGGGTAGGTAAATGTCATTGGAGGTCTCATTTGATGTTCCAAGGGTTTTAATCATTCAAGGCAATAGACTACCGACAAAGTCACTTAAGATCCTAAGAGAAAAAACTGCCAAACAACGGAGTAGTTTTCAAAATTCATAGTAGCTGGGAATGTTCTATTTGGACCTATAGATGCATGTGGGGTCTGTCCACAATAACCTCTCTCAATTTTGGACAACTCAAATTTGTTTGACTGTACCAAAATCAAATGCATTCTTACAAAATGCTTTAGTTTCATGCAGCACAGCCTTACCAGGTGCCATATTTTTTTATCTGCTCATCGTGTGGCCAAACCAACTACACCAACGCATTGGGGTGGGTGAGTAAATGTTAGGGGAGTTCTCATTTCATGAGCCAAGCATCCTAGTCATTCCAGGCTGCAAGTTATTGACAAAGTGACTTTGTCGGTAGCTTACAGCCCAAAATGACTGGGACCCTTGGCACACGAAACAAGACCTTCCCTGTATTCACCCACCCACCCCGATGTGTTGGTGTAGTCAATTCAGCCCCACAAGCTGTTGAATGCAAAATCTCACTCCTAGCACCTTTCAACTTTGTTGATAGCTTGCATCCCAGAATGATTGAGACACTTGGCGCACAAAATGAGACCTCCCCTAGAATTTACCCATCCACCTAGACATGTTGGTGCAGTCGGTTTGACCCCATGACCTGTGGAATGCAAAATTTTAGTCCTAGCAACTTTTGACTTTGTCAATAGCTTACAGCCTGGAATGACTGGGATGCTTGGCACACAAAATGAGACCTCCCCTAACATTTACCCACCCACCCCGACACGTTGGTGCAATCGGTTTGGCCCCACGACAAGCAAATCAAAAAATATGGCACCTGGCAAGGTTGTGCTGCATGAAACTGAAGCATTTTGCAAGAATGAATTTGATTTCAACATGGTCAAACAGATTTGAGTTGACCAAAACTAAGAGAGGTTATTGTGGATGGACCCCATGTGCACTTGTAGGTCCAAACAGAACATTCCCAGCTACCATGAATTCTGAGAACTATTCCATCAAAGTTTGGTAGTTTTTTCTCTTATGATCTTAAGTGACTTTGCCAGTAGCCTGCTACCTCAAATGATTGGGACCCTTGGCACACAAAATGAGACCTCCCCTAGTATTTACCCACCCACCCCGACATGGTGCAGTCCATTCAGCCCCATGATCTATGAAATGCAAAATGTCACTCCTAGCACCTTTCCACTACATGAAACTGAAGCAATTTGGAAGAATGCATTTGATTTCAGCACAGTCAAATAGACTGGAGTTGACCAAAACTGAGAGAGGTTATTGTGGATAAACCCCACATGCACCTATAGGTCCAAACGGAACATTTCCAGCTACCACAAATTTTGAGAACTATTCCATCAAAGTTTGGCAATTTTTTGGTTTTAGGGATCCTAAGGGACTTTACCGATAGCCTACTTCCTAGAATGACTGGGATGCTTGGCCCACAAAATGAGACCTCCCTTAGCATTTACCCACCCACTCCAATGCATTGGCATAGTCCCTTCAGCCCCATGATGAGTAGAACAAAAAATATGGCACATGGCAAGGTTGTGTTGAATGAAACTGAAGCATTTTGCAAGAATACATTTGATTTCAACTTATTGTGGATAGACCCCATGTGCACTTGTAGGTCCAAACGGAATGTTCCCAACTGCCATGAATTTTGAGAACTATTCCGTCAAAGTTTGGCAGTTTTTGCTCTTAGGATCTTAAGTGACTTTACTAGTAGCCTGTTGCCTCGAATGATTGGGACCCTTGGCACATGAAATGAGACCTCCCCTGGCATTTACTCACCCACCCCGATGCGTTGACATAGTCAGTTTAGCCCCATGAGCTATGGAATGTAAAATTTCACTCCTAGCACCTTTCCACTGCATGAAACTAAAGCATTTTGCAAGAATGCATTTGATTTCGGCACAGTCAAATGGACTGGAGTTGAACAAAACTGAGAGAGGTTATTGTGGATGGACCCCATGTGAACCTGTAGGTCCAAACAAAATGTTCCCAGCTACCACAAATTCTGAGAACTGCTCAGTCATAGTTTAACAATTTTTTGGTCTTAGGGATCTTAAGGGACTTTGTCAGTAGCCTACTGCCCCGAATGACTGGGATGCTTGGCACACAAAATGAGACCTCCCTTGGAATTTACCTACCACCCCGATGCATTGGCATAGTTCGTTCGGCCCCACAAGCTATGGAATGTAATATCTCACTCCTAGAACCTTTCCAATGCATGAAACTGAAGCATTTTGGAACAATGAGTTCCTTGCCACCATAAGCAAATGAAATTGATTTAAAAAAATTGAGATCTGCACCAAAAAAGTAGTCACACTCATGCTTCTAGTTCAGATTTGTTGTAAGCTACACCTTAGAGCAGTCATCATAGGTATGAAGGGAAAATGCATAAACACAAGGAGAATACAAAAAAAGTGAAGAGACTCAAGAAGACATGATGACAGTCAGGTCCTTGAGAGGCATATATAATGCTTGGAGGCCTAATAAGGAGACTACCAGCCATGTTTAATAGTGATATAGGGATCCTTGGATGTCTTGTCAAGGAGTAGGGCTAAATAGGAGCTCCAACATGAAATAGAGATAGTGGTGAGAATGACAAAGGACAGCAGATAGAGGTCCATAGTTAGTAACTTGTAAGGGATAGTCATAAGGTCAAAAGAGCAGTGGTAGTAGCAGAGAAGTCTACGAATGTCAAACATAAGCATCATGGGGAGACCTAAGACTACATGCAAGGTTGTATGCAAATGAGACAAATGTACTTTTAATTCCATGAAAGTAGTTAAAGTTTAAGCAATTGATAGATGCCCACATGATCTGCATGCAAGACAAACTAAAGTTTCAAGCAGAGATTTTAGATTAAAGGTTTCGTGTTTGAGAAGTCTTGGTCAAGTTAAAGAAGATTTAGCAGCAAAAATAGGTCATATGGGTTTGTTTCTTTCACTCTGGGAGAGCATATGTTTCAGTGGCATTTCTCCAAAGGAAACCATTCCCACTTTTGTTGTGATAACAGTCATATGGACTGTTTTAGAAGTAAAAATTAGTTATATTGAATGACTGTTATAGTCATATGGATGACTGAAAAAGTGTAAAAATAGTCATATAAATGACTATTACAATAAAAAAAGTGTAAAAAATAGTCATATATATGACTGTTACAGTAAAAAAAAGTGTAAAAACAGTCATATATATGACTGTTACAATTAAAAAAAAGTGTAAAAAATAGTAATATATATGACTGTTACAGTCAAAAAGGTGTAAAAACCTTAGCTAGTATCCTCCTTGCCTATGCCAAAATGGGATCTTTGGAACATGGTATGGACATCCATCAAAGCATAAAAGATATGGAAATTTTGTTAGATGTTGTAGTTGCAACTACCCTCAGAGACATGTATGCAAAGTGTGGAAGCATAGACAATACATGTGAACTGTTTGGCATGATGCCTCAAAGAAATGTCATCACATGGAATGCAATGATTGCAAGATATGAAAAAAATGGATTTTTTGATAAGGCTTTATAAACTTTCAAGAAAATGCAATTGGCAGGTGTAAAGACAAATTCCACAACCTTAGCCAACATCCTCCCTTCATATGGCAAAATAGGATCTTTGGAACATGGTATGGACATCCATCAAAGCATAAAGGATATGGGAATTTTGTCAAATCTTGTAGTTGCAACTATCCTAGTAGATGTGTATGCAAAGTGTGAAAGCATAGACAAGATACATGAACTATTTGACATGATGCCTCAATGAAATGCCATCTCATGGAATGCAATAATTGCAAGATATGCTAAAAATAGATTTTTTTGATAACGCTTTATAAACTTTCAAGAAAATACAATTAGCATGTGTAAAGCCAAATTCCACAACCTTAGACAGTATCCTCCTTGCCTATGCCAAAATGGGATCTTTGGAACATGGTATGGACATCCATCAAAACATAAAAGATATGGAAATTTTGTTAGATGTTGTAGTAGCAACTGCCCTCAGAGACATGTATGCAAAGTGTGGAAGCATAGACAATGCATGTGAACTATTTGGCATGATGCCTCAAAGAAATGTCGTCACATGGAATGCAATGATTGCAAGATATGAAAAAATGGATTTTTTGATAAGGCTTTAGAAACTTTCAAGAAAATGCAATTGGTAGGTGTAAAGACAAATTCCACAACCTTAGCCAACATCCTCCCTTCATATGGAAAAATGGGATCTTTGGAACATGGTATGGACATCCATCAAAGCATAAAGGATATGGGAATTTTGTCAGATCTTGTAGTTGCAACTGTCTTAGTAGACATGTATGTAAAGTGTGGAAGCATAGACAACATATGTGACCTGTTTGACATGATGCCTCAATGAAATGCCATCTCATGGAATGCAATGATTGCAAGATATGCTAAAAATGGATTTTTTTGATAACGCTTTATAAACTTTCAAGAAAACACAATTGGCGGGTGTAAAGCCAAATTCCACAACCTTAGCCAGTATCCTCCTTACCTATGCCAAAATGGACATCCATCAAAGCATAAAAGATATGAAAATTTTGTTAGATGTTGTAGTTGCAACTGCCCTCAGAGATGTATGCAAAGTGTAGAATCATAGATAATGCACGTGAACTATTTGGCATGATGCCTCAAAGAAATGTTGTCACATGGAATGCAATGATTGCAAGATATGAAAAAAAAGGATTTTTTGATAAGGCTTTAGAAACTTTCAAGAAAATGCAATTGGCGGGTGTAAAGACAAATTCCACAACCTTAGCCAATATCCTCCCTTCATATGGCAAAATGTGATCTTTGGAACATGGTATGGACATCTATCAAAGCATAAAGGATATGGGAATTTTGTTAGATCTTCTAGTTACAACTACCCTAGTAGACATGTATGCAAAGTGTGGAAGCATAGACAAGCTACGTGAACTATTTAACATGATGCCTTGAAATGAAATGTCATTCCATGGAATGCAATAATTGCAAGATATGCAAAAAATGGATTTTTTTGATAAGGCTTTATAAACTTTCAAGAAAATACAATTGGCGAGTGTAAAGCCAAATTCCACAACCTTAGCCAGTATCCTCCTTGCCTATGCTAAAATGGACATCCATCAAAGGATAAAAGATATGGGAATTTTGTTAGATGTTGTAGTTGCAACTGCCCTCAGAGACATGTATGCAAAGTGTAGAAGCATAGACAAGGCACGTGAACTATTTGGAATGATGCCTCAAAGAAATATTGCCTTATGGAAAGCAATGATTTCAAGATATGAACAAAATAGATTTTTTGATAAGGCTTTAGAAAATTTCAAGCAAATGCAATTGGTGGGTGTAAAGCCAAATTCCAAAACCTTGGAAATGGTATCTTTGGAACACGATATAGACATCCATCAAAGCATAAAGGATATGGGAATTTTGTCAAATGTTGTAGTTGCAACTACCCTGTGAGACATGTATGCAAAGTGTGGAAGCATATACAAGGAATGTGAACTATTTGACACAATGCCTCAAAGAAATGTTGTCTCATGGAATACAATGATTGCAAGATATGCATGAAATGGATTATTTATGAGGCTTTTAGAAAATTTCAAGCAAATACACAAAAGAAACTTTCAACCAAATGTAATTAGCATGTCTAAAACCAAATTGCACAACCTTATCCAACATTCTCCTTGCCTATGCCAAAATGGGATATGGGGAACATGGTGTGGACAACCATCAAAGCATAAAGGATATAGGAATTTTGTCACATATTCTATTTGTAGCTGCCCTTGTAGACATGTATGGAAAGTTTGGAAGCATAGACAAGGCACGTGAACTATTTAACATTCAATGACTCAAAGAAATGCATAGTCTCATGGAATGCAATGATTGCAAGATATGCACAAAATGGATTATTTGAAAACAATTTATAAACTTTCAAGAAAATGCAATTGGCACGTGTAAAACCAAATTCCTGTAATGATAATTGATCATCATATTAAATATTTAATATAAATTGTCATATACATAATGTCATGAACATAACATCTAGTCTATATATAAAGCCATATAGGCATATACAAAAATATACATCGGTAACATACCAAAGTATGTATACAAAGCCATCTAGGCATACAAAAATGTCCCAAAATCTAGTTTCCTATGGACTTCTATCAAATAATCAGTGCTTGGCTGTAAAGATGAATAGCCAACCAATGACACATCCTCTCTCTTCCATTGAGTAGACCTCTTCGACAAAGATTTATGTAGCTCTACATGTTAATGTAATCAAACAATTTGCACATTAATATAGAAAACATGAAATATATAACATCACATATGTAATCGATCACTTATCACTATTCGATGATCACTCTCGATCATCTTTTATCTCTCTTCATCTGTAGTTGGATGGGTTGGAGTTGTGGACTCCTGTAAGAAGCATCAAGAAGAAAATTGACTAAACATAAATATCATTTATGTACATCAAATGACATGAGATAAAACAAGAAATTCAAAATTATGACATTTTCATGTTATTGGCTCATACCTCAGTCAAAGGATTTGAAGACATCATGGCTGTAGCAAAGCCTACCTACGCTGACTCACAAAGATGAGGAGGAATCTCTATATTCAGCATCTAAAAATAGAGTTCAAGATTACTCGACCAAAATAAATACATAACATTATTTAAATGCATAATGATTAGAAATGGTTAAATTTACCTCCATATAAGTGGTTTTACGTCCAGGGGACCAAGGAAACCATGGAGGTGCTGGTGAAGCTCACTGTTGAAATCATCAAATTGTCACAAAATAATATTACTATTGATATATGTACAATAATTATGATCACGTGATAAATTACATACCTGCTGACTTGACCTCCTCTCATAACCTGCCAATGGATGACTAACAAAGGCAAGATGAAGATGCTAACCCTAGAATTTCATTGTGCAAACAATTACATACATTATTTTTGACTTATAATATAGATAGTCATATAAAATTAACTACAAATTTCAAATAAGAATTTATTAAATCAAGATGAAACTTGTAAAAATTTACCTGAGAGTCAATACCAAATGTACATTGTAAGACATCATCGGTGAGAACAATATCATCCAATATGGATGTGTCCATCATTGGATGCTTCCCCTGTGTCGTAGCATCCTGTCAAGAGTCCTATCATCAGTCTTGCGTCCCATAAACACATAGGTTCGCACATGAACTACACAAATGTGGGGACAAATGATGCCTACTTCTCTCACCCTCATCGACCTGGGTGAGATCATCGACATGTTGTGCTAGAGACTATGTGAGAGCAGTTAATGAATGTAGTGTCTCCACCTCAATACTCTCCTTCAAAGTTGCAGGGAGTGACACATGTTCTAGCCTCAATAGGGGTCTAGGTACACGGTTTTGGTCTCGTTGAGCCCCCTCTCTATCTTGGGCAGAGCCACCACCGCTACCCAGGAACTCTCGAATGTCAAAATAGTTAGGAATCTTCTTGAGGATGAACTCGCAATGGAGTTTCCTCAAGAAATATTGAGGTACCTCATTGTTGTTGCATGGATGCTCATCAAAGACCATGTACCATCTATCCCAAAAGTTTTCGGATATATCTTAATTCCTACACCAATGAATAGGGAACCATTTGCAAGTTTCTTCTAATCTTTGGCTAGTTTTAGGATTAATAAAGTGTGCACATAATGCAGATTTTGTAATTTTTTCATTCTTCACTTGTTCATAAGACAATTTGTTGGCATAGTATTACTAAAGCCTCTCCCTATAATCATGAAATTCGGTGATTTGTTTTGTGACTAATTCTATGTGAGAAACAATCATCTCTAATGACTTCGCAAGTGCTCTCCTACGATTAGTACTTGCACTTGGATTGTTTAACATTTCAATTAGGGTTTGAAGATGTATTTTGTTTTCTTCTATTTGTCTTAAATAGTTTTCTTGAGTAACTCTTACATTCTGAGGACGTGAAGGTGGGTTAGGAGGGTTTGGAGGGTTTTTGAGGTTATTTTGACCCTCCTCAGCTGGATTTGTGTTTTCTCTTGCCTCATTAACTGTAAATGCAATATAAAAAACTAATCAAACATTACAAAAGTCAAAAATTCTTTTCAAACTCACAAAAATTAATCAAATCCTACCTTCTTCAGGTGCTAGACCCTCAACATTTGCTTCACTACATCTTTGGGAGCGGGTTTTGCAAGGTGGCATCGTGAAAATGTCAATCTCTCTCTTGTACTTGCTTGGTTTCACCTTCCTTGAATGCGCTCGTGCTATAATGTCTATTTTTTCTCCAAACATAGTCTTTTGGCCATGGGTAACGAAGCAAATGAGTGTTTTTTTGCACTTTTAAGCAAAAAATAATGCGAGTGCATTATAACGCGCTTGAGTTTTGCTTTGCATGGGACCAAAAGGTCATGTGGCAAATTTTTGGTCCCACAACTCCATGCACTTACCCAAATATCAAACTTACCAGTATCTACATTCTTCTTCCAAGATTGCCGAGTGTTTTGTGGCAATTCACCTTCCAGCCTCTGCTTAAGATGACTCTTCATTTGTCCTCTAGTTCTTCTCATCTTTCTGTAGTTTTCATTTACTTTCCTTTGTCTCTCTTTGAAATAATCTTTACACTGGCATAGGAGACTCAGAGTTGCCACCCAAATTATGGGAATATGAAAATATTTAATCAATCTTTTGAGAAATTACAGATATAAAGAACTTCGACAAGACCTATGACAAACTGAAGGGCAAGTTACACAAATGTGAACAAAGGAGTCAAGACCTCAAGGCTTTAACACCTCTTAATTTTGACTGCTACAAGAGGTCTTGGTATTTTTAAATAGGGGATTATAATAATTGATCTATGACTCAAGATAAGATACAATTCTGGTTATATCCCCAGCAGAATCACCAATCTATTGGTGTTTTTTAATTCCCAACCTAATCTCACTAATAACCTATGATTTAGCCATGTTCAATACTTGGTTATTGTGGGGGTTGGCTAACAAATAGGTGAAAGTGAAACTAACTTTTCCTCTACACTTCAGACTCTACAAAACTTGGAAGGGTAATCCTTGACAGTATTTTAAATATTTTGTGCTAATTATTACAAATACTTTGAATAACATATGTGTTCTATGCAGATTTGCTTGAGGATTATGAAAATAAGAAGATCTAGCATAAATCATTCAAGCATTTGCATTCTCAAGACCATAGAATGAGATGAAACTTCATTTCGACAAAAACTTACAACTAAACTTTAAAGATTTAAAAGTATTTGGGGTGCATGTTTAATCTTGGGGTTTGAAAACTAGACACATAGGCAAGAGATCAGTGTCTTAACTTAGGGCAATAGAGTCAATTAAATGTGGGTGTAAATCAATAACATCATTCCATCTAAGCATCAAAAATCTTTATAACATTGCCTTACAATATTATACTCAATCTTCTTGACAAATCATACTTATCATATCCTCGTATTCATTCACACAAACTTAAATTTCCATTAAAGCATTTAACCTATTCTTTGAATAAGAGCCTTAATTAGAAAGATACATCCATAAGATTTTTATGGAGAAAAATAAACAATCCTTGACTTATTTATTCACAATTTGCGCAAACTATACATCAGGAGACAATTTGCTTCAAAATTCTACCACTATATTCAATCAAGATGCTAGTACCACTATCAATTTCAATTTCACAAAAACAAATAATATAGACTCAAAATCCTAGAAAAAGACAAGACTTCTAAATTCCCTGCATTTTTTCTACAAAATTTTCCCAGAGATCAACCAACAACCCTTTGTAAATGGCCCTGAAATCCCTTTTATAATGCAAGGGAGCAACAAGCATCAGGCCACATACACGTCACTAATTCATTTGACAAATCAAACATCAATTGGAATGCAAATATAACCATTTTTAACTAGTAAGATATGCCTTTTTAACAAATTATCTCATCCAATAGGTAGAGATAATTGTTTTTGTCCTTTATGCTTTCTAATCTTGGTGTGGGGGTAGGCAATGATACCAACAGAAGGTAGTTTGCTAGATGCTCCTCCAGTTCCACCACCTTTGATTTCTAGATGCTTGTCAATAAGACAAGAAACCACTATTTCATCTCTCTACCCCTGCGCGCAAACATGGGAATCTCTGTCAGGACCAAATAAATAAGGAAATTAGAATTCTCTCCATTCTCTCATGCTCCAGGCATAGGAAAGTGGCTCTTCAACTTTTGAGGGGGAGTCTTCAATCATTTCAACCCTTAGGAAACTTAAGGAGGCCACATACAGCAGGCGCTAGTAGCACCAAAATCCCAGTCAAGGAGGAAAAAGCAAAAAATGTCTGTTTAAGTTAGACAAAGAACTAACTGTTCTTGTCAACTCAATTCCCCCCCCCCAACTTCCACTTGTTTCATCCAGAGGGGTAATAATCCCTCAATTGCAGCTGAGCCTTTGTTAGGACCCATTGTGCAAAGGGAGGGGAAGAGGGAAAAATAGGTCCCTATTTCTTCCAATCCCAATCTGGAAACTCAATGTAACAAGGAGTTAATGGAGTCAGCAGACTAGGATTGAAATCCCTCACCAAGATGAAAACAAAGGGAAACCAGGGTCTGACAAAAGTTTAATGCTTCCTGCTTTGCTCCTTGAATTTTTCCAATACCTCCTATTCCTTAGAAAGATACCTCTAATTCCTTATCTCTGTAACAACACAATATCAACCGGGAGAAAAGAGAGGAACCTCTAAAGGAAAGGGGTGGTAAGGACATCATGTTACATAGAAAACCTTCCATTTCATCTAGACATAGGGAAAGATAGACACAAATAGAAACATTGATAGCTATTTATAGCTGAATTACAAGGCTCCCACATTCTTGGTACTTTTATGATCAATTCAGTTTAACATGTACCAGGGCATATTGGTCATAAATAGAAATCGTGTAATAATGTACCAATGCTACTAGAAGTAGAAATTGGAGGCTGTACTTCATTACCATATTTATGTCACATAACCCATGGCACCTGCAAATGTCAATTCCACACGATGTCTGCCAGACTTGATTCCTCAACCTCAGGATTTTATTCATTTTGAAAAGCTAACCTCAGTAAATTCTGCCATGGTGTCCAGTAAGACATCCCATCAAGTGTGCACACAAATCTCAAGGACTCATTCCATGTAAAATGGTGGTGGGGAAATATCAGCGCACACTTGAAAGATCTACCGTTCCAAAAGTTCATTGTTTATTATGTGCCACTAGCCTACCTTTTTCCTTTTGAAAATGAGTTGTTGATTGTAGCACATATCACCCAGATCAATGGTGTATATAAGTTCATTGAGATGAGAATCCCTGTCACCATGAAGTAAAGGCGTGAACCAACAAGAAAGTACCACCTGGATTGCCACCTTAGATACATTGTTAAAAAGACAAGCCTAGAGAGTCCACAGAGTCCTCAGAGTCCACATGGTAGGCTCTCACACTTTCGTAAGCATGAAAACAAACTGAAGGTGAAAATATATGGGATGGTAGAAAATGCCCGTATGATGTTGCATGGCATAGAATGAACCATCTTTTAGAATGCCCCTTTGTATTACAAAGAATGCACCAAAAATACAATCCACCTCAGTTACTAGTGGGCCCTACAACAAAGCATGGTAGAATAGCGCGCCCAACTGACACGTGGTACATTATGCCATCTTCACATGCTGTAGAAATAAAAACATACCTTCTCCGAATAGAAGATAGGCCAAGACATGTGGAGCGATGGCCCAATGTGAAAGGAAACTTGTTCTTGCTTTTGTTTAGGATTTGCGCTGAGCTATCACATGGAGTGAGGATGCAATGTGGGGAGAGTCTTGCCTTAGTTCTTGTTAGGAGTTGTGTCAGGCCAATACATGGAGCGATTAGTTGCTAGCCGCAAGATGCAAAGTAAAAAGGCACATGCCTTTTAAACAACATTCACTCTACTAGGAAAGAAGGGGATATGACTTCATTAAAGGGCTCGACAAAAGCTTAGGCACATGAGTAAAATATTAAGGACAATTAATAAACAATGATCCAAAATGAGGGGGCCTGTAAAAGGATGACATTCCTAGACATCAAGTTACGACTTAAAAGATCTACACGGGAAACAAGTGGTCAACTCAGAATTAGAGCAAAAGGTATTTCGGCACTTTGCATAAGACTCTAGGGTTTAGGGTTTTATACCTTAGGGACAAGATTTTTCAATATTTTGAATGCTAAACCCTAACTGAGGACCTACAGATTTTGATGCTTGGAACAAGGCCCTTAAAATTTATCAGAGTCCTATCACTAGGATTTGATATTCATAGCTTATTATCATTGTTCTTAGTTCCTAGACACACATAATCTAAGAGCACACACTCTTTAATCTATTTTCTATCTTGGCTACCCCTGGAGGTCAAAATACGAAAATGGGGGTTTGGCCATTTGTGGTAAGCTCCTCAAAAACCCCAACCTTTCCTCTTGTTCTAGCTATAGGTTTTGTTGGATTTGTCAACTGCATGGTGGTTTTCATCCTCTCTTCTTCTCTATTGTCACTTCTATTTTCACTTCAAAATAAATAAACTAGATTAATTTTCTTTATTTTTGTATCATCTAGTATCCCTTAGTTTTTTGTTCTTATTATCCTTATTTCCTATTACATAGTTGGGTTTGAAATCAAGAGAAAAGGGAAACTTTCACATCTATAGACCACAATGTTTTGTATAGAGGACAGTGTAGATATTGGCACATTGCACCAACATCCTAGACAATGAACTGTAGTTTTCAACTCTAGGTTCCTTTACACTCAAAAACATGAGTCAATGGCATGGGGCGGTCGAGTCATGTTTGGCATGCACATGGACCCCTCTCCTTGTCACAAGGCAAACCTCCATGTCACTCTCACTCTCGTGGAAGTAGCCAGTCGAGAGGAGGAGAGACACGGGGGCAGTCTGGCTCACTTGAGAGCTGGACTTCATGAAGAGTTGTCGACCAGTCCTAGGGCCTTTCTTGTGTGTTGATTCTAATCCAGTGTTCTATGACCATTGTTAAAATAACCATATGACCTGAAGGTTCACTAGTCACCATTCTTCTATTTGGATTTCTAAGGTTCCAACATTGCTTAGGTTGACTGTTGTTTTCATTGATACTTCTTTCAATTTGGCATTGTTGTTTGAACTGTTGGATGATAGCTTGTATTTGGAATTTCCTTAACCTTTCTTGTTGTTGTTGAATTATCTATTGGTCTTGTTGTGGTCTACGGTGGATCTCCTCTATCTCGTCAAAGATTGCCCTCACCCACTCACCTCTAAGTCTAGGGCACATTCGTGAGCCCAAACCAAGAGAGAGATAGTTAAAGCTAACCTTGATTTGAACTAGGGTTTTGAATTAGGGTTTCTTTGACCTAATGTTTGACTTTGTGTTGACTTTGTGTTGACCTTGTGTTGAAACCAAGGGTTTTGACTAATGTTGACCAAATTTGACCTTGTGTTGGAATCGAGGGTTTGTGAATGCTATATTATGCTAATGTTTTTGTTCTTTTCAATTTTTGGATGCATGTAAGCCTATATGAGTGGAAAACAACTTTTTTGTGTTTTTTCTATTTATTGAAATGAAAGTGCTTTTTTCTATTCTAGGAATTAGAAAATGAATGCAATCTAATATGGAGTTATCTAAATACAACTGATCTATGTTTTTTTTTGTTTTTCAGGATATGTGGAACAATTACTCTACGAAAAGGGAAATTGCTTTGAAATGAATCTAATCTATGAACTTTTGAAAAGTAAACTACTTTAATAATGTAAGATCTACTTGGCCTATCAAGGAAAAAGAAATCTGCATTTACTATTTCCAAGAACAAATGTGATTTTCTAATTACTTTGAAATAAAAAGCATGAAGGAACCTAGAATAAAGAGATGTGTAAGCCTCCACTACCCCCAGAAATCCTTGTATGGCAACCTCTTATCCTCTTGCAGCAATAGGGTGATCCTCTTGGCAATAATAAGAAAGGAGATGCAAAAAGAAGCTTTTGGAAGCTTGAATGGGAGCTCAATGTGAGATTTGTGAGCATTGTGGCTTGTGATGTGGGCAGCATATCAACTCTATATGAGCTTTTAGAAAAGCTTGATAAGACAACAATAAAAAGCAAAAGGCTTAAATGTCCTATGTGAGCATATGGATGCTAGATTGGAGAGAAAAAACCTACAAGAACTATGTGCACAAATGAAATTGCCTCCTAAAAGGAGGATCTTTTGAAGCTTTGGATCTTTGGAAAACTAAAGAAAGAAATGAAGAAAGATGCTCAAAGGCCTGTGAAGAAGCTTGAAAAAGCTTGTGAACAAGGGAAAAGCATTCTCCAGCTTGGAAAATAATGAAGAGGGGAGGGGCATTTATAGGTTTGAAGAGGCTAAAAGAGGTGGAGAGGATGAAGAGTTAACTCCCTTTGATTGAAGAGTTAATTTAGAAGACACAAGAGTGATCTAAGCTAAAATTGGAGTGATCTAACCAATATAGCTTATCACTCAAGAAAAAATGGAGTTAGAGGAATGCATGGGTTGAGAAATAAAGATAAAAAGTAGCTAAATATGCATGTTTGATTGCATGAAATAGTTGGGACAAATTTCCATGCAAACAGAAGCAAAAACAAGCAAAAATAGAGCTTTTTTTGGCTAAAAACTTTAGTTTAATCGCGGATTGAAAAGATGATAGGGTCACCACCTGGTCGCCCCTTTCACCAGTCAAGGTCACCTATGGGCGACCCATGGTTGACCCTTAGAGGAGGGGTCCTAGGTAAAAGTGTAGAATGGGAGATGAAGAGGATGAGAAAAGAAGGTGATCTACCTCTAGAAACTGGTTAAATAGGGGTCAAAAACCAAATCTCCACTTGCAAATTTAGGATCTCCAAGGGGAGATCTAGAAATAATAGGGGGAGATTTATACTGGTTAACTGAAACTGAAAACCAAAAGTTGGAGATGGCTTGGGAGGTCCTCTAGAGGGCTCCAGGGTGGGAATGGATGAAAAACACTAGGGAAAGGTGAAAACACAACAAATGGATGAATACAAGTCTTAGGGATGAAGTCACAAGCACAGGAAACACAAATCGGCAAGTGTCAAAAAGTGTTGAAAGTGAAGAAAGGGGGAAAACAACAAAAGGAAGAAGAAACCACATGCTACCGAGAGAATCATTGTTGAGAGGGCATTATTCCATGCTTACATGTATGTGACAAGGATTGTGAGTCATCATTGGGGTCCTCGTGGAGGTTGTGTGTGATTTTGGTGCTTACAATTCCTCTCTTTTTTCATTTACATTTCTAAATCTAGTTTATCAATTTTGTACTTTAGTTTTTTGTAAATCAACATTTTCTCATTTAGCTTTATGTTTTAGCTTAGAGAAAAACATTATTTTTCAAATTTAAAACATATTAGGATATTCTAGTTTGGTTTTGTTCTTTCCATTATAGAAAAGTAGCAAAAACATTCTTTTTCAAAAGAGCAAGTTTTATCCTAGTAGTGGGTTGAAAACATTTAACTTAGAAAATAAAGAACATTCTTAGTTAATAGATTTTCTACACTACATTTTGGTGAGCCCAACACTTCAAACTTAAATCTTTCTAATCCTCTTCATCACTTTTGATTATGTGTTGTAAAGCCTATTATTCTACTCTTTTATGAGCTTTACAACTTAATCTCTCTTTTCTAATAAGATTGTTTGAAGAAGTTATCAAAACTTGAAAATGTCTCACTCCTGAACATCTACTACTCCTATCAGAACATCTCTTAATTTCTCTAACTTATCTTATGATCCAAGCATCACATTCCTCCTAGTGTTACCAAATTCTCCTACTACAACATATCATGATATCAACACAAGATTCAACCATGAAGCCTCTCTTTGTATGGGCTCTCAATTCAAGGTGTGTCATAGGTATCCATTGAAGTAGAAACATCATTGTTTACTTAGGGCTACCCATGTAAGAAATTGAGGCCCTTGGGAGGATGGCATAGCATAGTGTGCATTGTATCAAGAATACGACCAATGGTGTTTCATACTATCTCATCATTATTAAGGTGTGTTTGAAGTCTACAAGGTGTGTCAATTAGATAGGTACCTTGTAGACTTCAAACACACCTTAATAATGATGATATAGTATACAACATCATTGGCCCTATTCTTGATGCACTATGCTATGCCATCCTCCCAAGGGCCTCAATTTCTTACATGGGATAGCCCTAAGTAAACAGTGATGTTTCTACTTCAATGGATACCTATGAGAAAACACAAGATTCCCATTCTAATATTAACCAAAACCAACTATCTATGGCCATGCCTACTCCAAGTGTGCACATGTCCATTTCTACACATGTTTCTTCTTCCACTACATAATTTGGTCATGTGGACCCTTCCTATTCTGGGATGGTGAGAAACCCATTCAATTATATGGGTTTGTTCCTCCATCTCAACCCTTGTCATTCACTTTTTCTACTAGACACCTCATGGCTTCCCAACCTCTACATTCTCAACCTTTGCCTTCACAAGAGATTCTACCACCATTGCTTCTACAACACCCTTACGTAACACTGATCTCATTATAAACCAACTAATGCAAAATATGAGTAACCTGCAACAATAACTTACTTCCCTTTCCACTTCATCATAGTCTGCACCTTATTATGATTGTATTCCTTTATCAATTGATATCTTAGACACAAACCTTCATGTCATCTTTGAGGTATCACGCTTCAAGAAATATAATGGCAAGGGAGATGCACAAACTTGTTCGAGTAGCCAATATAAAATTGCAAGATCAAACAATCCATAAACAAGAAAATGCAAGATAATATAACTATCATACAAATGTCAAATGTGAAGCTTACAAGATACAAAGAGGCTCCTTGTATAAGTACGACAAGGAGGAAGAAGGAAGGTAGGAGTAGATAATTGACTAACCCTCCAAAGTGAATGACACGTGTGATCACACTTGGAACAAGTGTGGAGACATGTATTGATTCCACATGAAGTAAGACAAAAGTGAAAAATTCTTTCTAAGTGATCTTAAGCATAGTGTGAATAGGACATATTCAAACTAGCTAGATAGATAACATGTTCACACTAACACCCCCTCTTAAGTGATACCTAGGGAGAAAGATAAACACTAAAATATGCAAAGATGCAAGGATGGGTCCTAGAAACAAATCATGATGAAGTACCCATGTACAAAAGATCTCTCAAAAATAGAGAAAAGGAGAAAACCTTGTGGGAAAAAACTTCTCCCCAAAAGAGAGAAAGAGAAGCACAAATAAACCTCCTCAAGGATATCTCTAAAAGATAGGGACATGAAGAACTCCTAAAGCATGTAGAAGTTGTAAACTTCTTTTAAGAACCACTGGTTTCTAGTGGAATCAAAGAACCCTCCAATGAATGTAGATCAGGATAAGATAGGCACAAAACACTACATGAGTGACCTCAATGACACTACTCAACCATATATGCATAGATGGCATAAAGGAAAAAATAATTTGTGTAGTCAAAACTCAAATATATATCCGTAGATGGCACAAAGGAAAAAACAATTTATGATGTTGAAAATGTAGATGGTACTATGATCAAAGAGACACAAAAGCACTACATGAGTGACCCCATCAACACTACAATATGTGCATGTGGTGCTCTACAAAGATACTAGAGTCTCACAAATATTTATCAACTAAATAGGGTAGAAGGTCACCTCCATAAATAGGAATGCAAGAGTGACTATATGGTAGGTGTTCCATCTCATTGAAATGCATGGGTAACTAGCTACTATAATAGCTTAGTATATAGGAACAAAAACTAGATACATAGCTCACTCTAAACAAAACCAAAAAAGCATTAACCATGTGATGATAACCCCCATAATAGTGACAAGGGAGATATATTGACAGATCAACTAAACTATGTCATAAAGTTGTGCAAAGGGATAGCACATCCAATATGATGTACGTGCAACTAAAAAAGGGTGTGCAAGAACAAGGCACACATGCATGAAGCTAGATCATTGTTGTGGAGGGACACTCACTAGACAAAGTTGTGATGGAAAAAATAAGGCATGTAGACAACACCCCATGGAACTTTATCAAATAGTGTGAGTACAAAATAGGCACAAAAAGATAAGCAAGATTCCCACCAAAAAGGAACACAAAATCAATTTTGGCGATTTATTTTAGTGTGTTAACAAACAATTGTGTTGAGTTAGAGTTCTTACAAGTGTCCAAAAAAGGATGATTTTAGTTTATGTCATAAGGTGGCCACAAGAAGACATAGACATACATGCCTTAAAAACCTCAAAAAATAATAAAAACTAAAAAATTAAACCCATTGGCTAAAATAAATAATGCTATAAAATATGCCCCTGTAGAAAAAATTATAAGGTTCGAGTACAATTTGTTCAATTTGGAAGCCTAAATCGACCATTTATAACATAGGGTGATTTTATAATTTTTTAGAAAAATAAGTTGCCCAAGGCAAAAAAACTACATGTACCATGATATTCCTTGCATAATCTGATAAAATTTTTAAAAATGTCAAATTTTGACATCATGGGAAAAAGTTATGCCTTGTCAAAAATGTTAAAAAAAGAGTGCAAAAATGAAGTTTGGAGGCATATCTCTTTAAAATGTAGCAAAATGGGAAAAAATAAATTACACCATGATGAAGTAGACAAAACTAGCTTTACATCATCTATAAGAAGTCAAAAATATGACTCCCCAAGTGCAAGTTATCACAAAAAGAAAATAATCCCCCCTTACAAGCATAAAAAAGAGCCTAAGAGGCCCTTGGCTGGCCACAAGATGGGACCAAGGTGGATAGCAAGTGGAGGTGCCACCAAGGTGGCACTAGGGTGGAGGGCAGGTAGAGTGTTTCCTACTAGGTGGAGCACCACCTGTGGTGGCACGTCGATGGCACAACTCATATCTTTGGTGGTAGTGGTTGTTTAGAGTGGTGGTGCAGTGGCAATTTTGAGCCAAGAGTGGTGGTTTTACATTGTTTACAAACATTTATTAATAGAAAACGTTTATAACAAATTTACAATGTTTACAAAGTGGTGGTAGAGTATGGATGAGGAAAAACAATAGAAATTCTCGATGACTTGTAATTGTGGCCTGGTTGTGATGAAACCATGGGTAGAGGAAACAAAAAGTGTTGAAGATGAGGTTTGAGCTATGCCTTACATAAACACAACAACTGGCAGGTTCAAAAGAACCACCAAAAAACCCTCGATCCAATACACAAACTAGTCAACCTCAGCATTGACCAGGCTGCATTTCCAAAGAAACCCTTGATGGCCACCTCTCGTAAACTAAACAAAACACAAAATACCCACAAATCAATGGCCAAACACCAAAACAAACACCAAAAAAATCATTGATCAATCAATAGAAAACTAATTAATCCAAACTAGAACACCACAACCCAAAGATCACAAACACCAATCCAAATCGGTCGATCAAAATTTGAAATCAAAAAAAATGTAGAGGGATATATAGTAGAGGGCCCCTCTACAAAAGAAAATTTTCCATCCACACAAGTATGAATGTAAGGATTCCATATGGATTATGTTTCATATAGTATAGGCCCTCTTTTTAAAAACTAAAAAATTCTCGTGGAAAAAAATAATTTTTGGATAGTCAATCCTTATTGATTTGCATGTCCTAGACTCAACAGTGATGTTCGTTTGGCTCCACAATGCATCAATGATAGGGCTTAGTGGATATTTAACACAAATTGGGAAGGGATTTGCAAGCTTTCTCTAATACCATGTTGGAGCAGCCAAGATCAACTTGCAAGATCAAACAATCCACAAACAAGAAAATTCAAGATTATAGAACTATCATACAAAGTGTATCAAATGTGAAGCTTACAAAATACAACGAGGCTCCTTGTATAAGTAGGACAAGCAAGAAGAAGGAAGGTAGGAGTAGACAACTGACTAACATTCCAAATTGAATGACACAAGTGAGCACACTTGGGATAAGTGTGGGACATGTGTTGAATCCACATTAGGTAAGACAAAAGTGAAAAGTCTCTCTAAGTGAGCTTAAGTGCAGTGTGAATAGGACCTAGTCAAACTATCTAGATAAACATGTTCACACTAACAAAACTCACATCTTTGTATTTATTGCATTTTGTAGTGGCTTCATCTTTTAGAATAGACTATTAATGAAAATCTTTCTATAGTCATTGAAAATGTGACTTTGGATTAGTTTTTCTCACTACCTAATCATTCTATTTTCTCCTTTGATCAACTTGTAAACCAATTCCTTCAATACTTCCAAGCAAACATTTTCCTCGAGGTCACTTTCACTGAGCTAGTACATTGTAAACAAGGATCCAATGAAAAGGTCACTAATTTTCTTGTTTGTTATCAATCTCTCTTTCACAAATCCCATATGCACTTCCTCACTCAAACATGCAAAGGGTTTTCATTGGAAACCTTTAGCCTCTTCTTCAAGAAAAAAATTTACTAATGAGATACTCATCCTTCACACATTTATGCACATTATTACAGGATTACCAATAGTCTATTAGCTAGTTTGAGGCATCCTCTCCTTCCTCACAGGATCGTACTTTGTCCTCAAGGCCTTTTAAATCTTTTAATAAAAACTATAAAAAAAATAACAGTTTCTTCAAAAACACTACACCTACTATTCTCAATAATGTTGCTACAATCACAACTTCTTCATCCACTATAGCTATGTCTCATCACTCACAAAAAAATATCATTTTACACCATTATCCAAATATTTACAATCTATCCTTTAGAAACTCATTTCAGACAATTTGGTTTAGTTGCTGCCTATCTGACTTCTTAACACAATCAAACCTCTCCCACCAACCTATGATTCTAAAGCCTTCTACTAGTTCCACCATGTACCTAGTCAAGATAGATAAAAATGTATGTGTTTGAAAAACATAATTCAAGATCTCATTGATTACAATGCTATCCATGTACCAAGAGTGAATGATGGAGGAAACAAATTTATTGTCCAACCCAATAAAAACCTCCAAATATACACAAACCCATTTCCACATCATGCATCCACCAATTTCATAGACCTCACTTCCACCCCTTCCATGCTAGATGGTGACTCTCGTCCTTTCCCATCATATTATCCATTGTGGTCATGGTGTATGACCTCGAGCACCTCGGGTCAACAACATTCCCAAGCCCATCATTTCTTTCAAGCATACTAACATGCTTATAGGTGCATATGATGGTCTTCTATATATTCATGCTCAATTTAACCAAATGATTATTCACAATACTTCGATCAACTCCATTAGCATGACCAATGTAGTCACTCAAGAGTTCTTATACATCCAACATCTACATCGAGATGTGTATGCTCCTTCTAACATCTTTGTGCACACACAACATTCTCTCTATACCTACCTTGGGTTCCATCACCCTTCCCATCTAGGTGAGATGAAAAACCCTAGACATCCTTTTCAATATCATTCCTACCTCGAATCATTTTCATGTTTTGTTGGGTCATCCATGGCTCACCGTGATGCATGTCATTACTTCCATCACACATAAATGTCTAAAGTTTTCCCATGATGGTGTAGTGTACATTATTTCCCACAATGGATTCTAGCCACATGTCATTCAGGATAACTTTTCCCTCAATTATTTCTAGCCTACTCCGTATGCCCCCTCTAACCTCAGATCAAATTTTTCTTTAAACTTTACCAAAAATACAAGATGAATTGGATTCCTTCCCCCACCCCTTCCTCTTCTTTACCTACCCCACCCATGGTCCCTCAGCCTCAACGAGATGCTCCAATTCCTCCACCTATCCCTCTAATAGGTAGACGAAAGCAACCCACACCTAAGGATCATCTTCCCTCTTCTAAAACTAAAGAATGCATTGACAAAACCAATTAGCTAGATTATGAAAGCATCAACGTCATGTGACTGCTAGAGCTCTTGCTAACTAGCCTCCCTAATCCTCCCACTCCTAATCCTCCACCTTCTAGTTCCTCCCAAGAGTGCAATCAAAATAAAAAAGAATCCAAGTAGTCTTGGATCCTTCGACCAACCCTCCCTTTCTTCCACAAATCCTTAACTAACCAACATTCTCCCAACCATTAGATCTTCCTAATGTAAGTGTCATATCCAACACTACCTTTTCTTCTCTTGTCCCCTTTATCCAAACCCACCACCAAATATTCCTTGAACTTCACCCTACCACCTTAGATATTGACATTCCCCACCCTCCTCCAAAATAAAAATAAGAATGTTATCCTACCCCACCTCTCCACAAACCAAATCCCAACCCTATCTATCTGCCATGAAGCTCTTCTACATCACTTCCAACTAGTGTGTAGGCCCCTCCTCAACCCCACTCTACTACTCCTACTATGCATATTCCTATTGCTAGTAGTGAGGAGAAGCCATCAGTTTCATATCTTGATACTAACTCACCCACTCATTCTCAAAAGGTGTGTATGTTTGAGTTAGTATCTAATGTTCTAACATTATCATCGATCTTTACAAGATCCTTGATACTTGCCCCATCGATGGCTAGTGGGGAGGATGTTACTCCTCCCACTACTCCACTATGTCTCACTGATAACACTTCTGTTTGTGCTCCTCTTATGGTGGCCTCATCACTTTGTTGTTCTTTCTTCCCATGTGATTTAGACTTGGAGCAGGATGACTTTATGGATTGAAGGCCCTCAAGAGTAGTACCTTCATTCCATGTGTACATATGTTTAGATTTCTTTTATTGTCTTTGTTCTCCCATGTACTCATTGTTAACTATTTGTTAGTTCCCTCTAGAGGTGCATACAAGAAGAACACCATGTTGTGACTTTCCTCTAGTTGTATCTTCATTCTATCTTCTTTTTATCTACTTTACCCTTGTACATTTTGGGGATGATGCAAAAAGTGTTGAGATATTTGGGTCGCTTTCATGTTGACCTAAAATTTTTATTTGTTTTCTTTCTATGTACCATTCCTCCTTTGTATTTGTAGTTCTACATGCTTGGGATATGATGACAATTTGATCCTTATTCCTTGATTATTATTCCTATACACATATGTTGACCCTAGACATGTAGATCCCTTCATGTGCCTTTGTGTGATGTTGCTTGTTATTTCATGAGCATAATTTCATGTGTATCATGCTTACAATATCATCCCATGTGCCTCTCCTTTTAGGCACCTTTCATATTGGTGACTTTAGGAACATATCCACTCATATAAGTTTCATAAAGATCTATCACATTTTCCCCTTTTCTACCTTAAAATGAATTGCATACCCTTAATTTATGCAATTATTTTAAGGGGGGTCATACTTTTCACTTTCACATTTGCATCCACACATATGCACACACACATTGTTAGCATGCTCCTTGCAACATTAGTAGCTTGTGATCCCAAGTACAAAGACTTTCTTGGATCAGTCACCCTTATCAAAATTACCTATCCATAGAAAATGGTAGTCCATGTACTCCTTGATATTTTACTTAGATATAAGCCACCTAGCAATAGATCATACTAGCATGTGTGCTTTGTACATGCAACTTTTTATACTTTTTATGGGTCACCTAGCAACACTATTTGTTAGTCCTTGAGATTCATAAAAGTATTGTATGGTTCGTATCCACACAACATGCTAGACCTTGAACCATATACCTTGCATTCTTTCTAGCAACACACTACGCTAGAAAATGATTTTTCTCTCTTCATCTCTTTTCTTGAATGTTCTTCTTGTGTGTTTTCTAGTGTTCAATATTATTTATCCTTTCTTTTACACATGTCTAGTGTGCATTGGATTATATGATTTGCGAACACTCTTGTTTTGCATATTATATTTGTCTTCTTTCTTATAGGTTTTATATGATATCCTGGCATTGCTTGTCATACAAGTTATTATTGTTTAACATATCTATTTTGTTGATTCTTAACCTAAGGCCATGGTTCCTTTATTTGAAGATCTTTTTGCATCCTCTACAATATTATTTTGGAGTATCCTTCATGATGTTATTTCATTTCTATACTTTAGTGCAACTTATCACCTAGTGTCATCAGCCCACTAAAGTGGGGAAAATGTAATGTAGAAAATTGTATACCCTTGTAATTTCACATTATGTTTTGGACCTTCTTTGGTGTTTGTAAACCCTGACATGTTTTTAGGATCATTTGGCCCTTTCCTTAGCCTTTTCTACCCTAGTTCCAAGGTTATGCTTATGTTTTTGCCTTCATGTGGCCCTTTTATGTAAAACTATCATCTTTCTACACTTATCTCATCTTTTCTTGGTATATGAAACTTTCAAGAGTTGATGCTACCTAGATGCTAGCATGATAAATAGACATCCATGCAATGCACTAGTGTCCTCTAGAATTCTATCATACAACAATCATTTTTAAAAATTTCTACCATCTTGATAAGTTCCTAGGTTTTGGTAATGACTCTAAATCAAATCCTAATGGTTGTTCCAGACCTTGGACCTCCCTAATTTCCCTCCTAAATTCAGTTTTGAATCTTTCCAAGCATTCTAACTCTATCTTTGGTATTCTTTAGCTCTCACAAAAACAATCTATCAATCTTCTTGGGTCTTGGCATAAAAATCTCTCATGTGAATATAAACAATAGCATTTACTAGCACTCTTCAAAGTTTTTGAACACTCTACATCCAACTAGGGTTTCTTTGGCATATCTACTTTGTTGAGGATATCTTGCTCTTAGGTTTTGTAGATCTTCATCTCTCCATCTAGCATGAGGCAATAGTGTTATATTCTTCTCTTTTATTTTTGTTATCACTTGTAAAATCTATTGTTGTATTCTTGGTTCCTATTAGGTTTTCACTTCCTCTTATCCAATCTCACACACTAGTTTATCAATCATTGTAGACCTAGGATTTGATATTCATAGCTTCTTGTCACTATTCTTAGTTCCTAGACACACATAGGCCAAGAGCACACACTCTTTAATCTATTTTCTATCTTAGTTTTCTGTGAACGTCAAAAGACCAAATAGGGGCTTGACCATTCATGGAAAACTCCTAAGCAGCCCCAATCTTTCCTCTTGTTCTAAATACAAGTTTTTTTGGAGCTCTCAACTACATGGTGGTTTGCATCCTCTCTTCCTCTCCATTGTCATTTATTTTTCACTTCAAAATACACAGACTAGATTATTTTTCTTCATTTTTGTATCATCTAGTATCCTTTGATTTGTTGTTTCTATTGTCCTTATTTCTTAGTATGCAACTAGGCTTGAAATCAAGAGAAAAAGACAAGTTTCATGAAATCTATAGACCATAACACATCGTACAAATGACATCATGTCATCATCTTGGATAGTGAGCTCCAAGTTTCGACTCCAAGTTCTTCTCTTTTTGTCATTTACAACTCTAAATTTAGTTTATCAATTTTGTACTTTAGTTTTCTATAAATCAACATTTTCCCATTCAACTTTATGTTTTAGCTTAGAGAAAAATATTAATTTACAATTTTAAAACATATTAGAACATTATGGTTTGATTTTGTTCTTTCTATTATAGAAAAGTAGCATAAATATTATTTTTCAAAAGAGCTAGTTTTATTGTAGTGGTGGCTTGAAAATATTTAACTTAGAAATAAAATAACATTCTTACTTAAATAGATTTTCTACACTACCATTGGAGCAATAAACAAGTGGATAAGGTGAACATATAAGAGTATGTGAACATGTTAAATGGGATAAGTGGTAGGTTCATAGAAGGTTATGTAGTGAGATAAGTGGATATCATCAAGCAAGGGGTTAACTTTGTACAAGTGTAACGTAAAAAAATGTCCCCTTGGGGGCTTTTCCCTCATAAGGTTTAGCTCCTGGGTCTTTAGCATGCATTTAGGACATTTTAGTTCATATTTTAGCATCCTGACGGAATGAGCCCTAGGTAACATGACAAATGGGACTTAGGAGGACCCCTTGAACTATACCCTGCCCAAAATAAGGGGGAGGACTTAGGCGCCCATGCCCTAGTCCTGCCTTATTTTGGGCCAGCCCCAATTTCTGGGTGTTAGTTTATGACCGTTAGGTGGTTATTTTGCTGACACGGTAAAGTTTGATTTTTAAAATCTTGGCAGGAAACTTGTAGGTGCATATATAAGAATGTGTAGGCATTCATTTGAAAACGAGATGATTACTAGCAATCTATTGTGTTCTCAAGGTGATTCAAGGCTTTCTATTATGTTGTAAGAGCATACTTGTATGTTTTATGTGTTGATATTTGCATATTTGAGCATCAATCTTCTAATGGCATGAAGAGCATCTTCCTCCATGAGAGCCTCACTAAAAGGTGACATATCATTGTGTTTTTATCATTGATTCCTTTGGTTTTTACCTCTGCCTCACAAGGGCATGCACTCTTTGTCTGACAATAGTGTTCGGAGACTTAAGTGTCCTCTGGGGTTTGACTAAGGCAAGCCTCTAAACACCACAACCCCCAAACCAAGTCTTGTGATTGCAGGTTACAGGTGTTGTATTTGGGAAAAGTGGAGTTGAACGAAGGAGTGGCAGGCATCGAGGATTTGGGATCTAAAGAAAAGTGAGACAAAGGAGCACTTCTAGGACTAGGGTTCCTGCAACAGTGTCCTCCATAGACAGATTTTGGGAAACAGAAGTTACAGGGTTGATTAGGTGTCAAAAGGAGGTCTAGATTCCCCAAAAAAGTAGGTACCTTGGACTTGAATGCCTGCACCAGTGTCCCTGACTATTCCGCCTTGGAACCCTGAAAACAGGTATTATGTGATTTGTCATTTTACTCCCGTCTGCAAGAGCTTTTTCCATCTTTCACTAATTTGTTGCCGTATTTGCATAATTAGGGTTTTAATGGTTAATTGGACATAAGAGAAGGAAAATTAATAATTAGATTCCCTAATCCAAGTTTCCCTTCATTTGCAAGTGACCTAGGTGTTGCAAGTACGAGGTTAACTAGTGTTGTCATTGATGTCAACATACTCATATTGCATTGATAAGAAGGATTAGATGAGTTGTGTGCTGAGGTTATTGAGAAAATTAGTCTCAATCAGGAACAGTGAAGAACAGTGATGAGAAGAAGGCAAAAGTACTCAATAGGTTGAGGATCAGAGGATGTGGATTAAAGGGTTTGTAGATATGAGTCTTGAGATGTCCCAGTTAGGATTTCACAGGTCCGCATGAAGATCTCAAGAAGTTATGTTAGCTCAAGTAGAACCAGTTCCGATAGGCGTTCAGTGGTGACAGAGTGTCACAGATTGGTTCGGTGAGTTCTGGAATTACATTCTCTCATTCTATGGATTGGAGGGAGTGTTGAAGAAGTCAGTGTGAAGTGACAACTTGATTTGTTCATTGTTTGGAGGTCTGGAAGAACCTTTTGTATTATGACAGTGGTGATAGACTGTGTTCCTGAAGTTCCAGATGAAGAAGAGAAGAATTCCAGTAAGCTGATAAAGTGCGGATGTTCTTGATGACTCAGGAAAGGTTTCGGTGATCCTTGGATCATGTACAATTCTTTTTGGCGGTCCGCATTGAAGTTAGAGTTTGGATTTGACGTAAAAACCACCAGTTGTTGGTGTTCTTCCTGAGACAGAATGACCGGATGTATTACACGTCTTGCAAATGATCTTCTAGGTGTTTGCCAATTTAGATGATTGTTCCTAAGTTGATGCCTTGTATAAATAAGGGTTTGTGAATTTATTTTGAAGTGTGTCTTGCGGTGATGAGAGTGATATAGTGAAGAGAAGTGCGAAAGGCAGAGCAGGAGTTTTTGGGCTTAAATGGAACTGATCCAGGCATGGTAAAGATGTCAAATCTCCAGTTCAAGTTTGTAATACTTGTTATCTTGTAGACAGTGTGTCTCTTGTAGGCAGTGTGCCTCCTTGTGAGCAGTGTGCTCAGGTAGTGAGCCCTAATTGGCATGTGCCATCTATTTTTCTTATTCTTCTAACAGAGAATAATCCTTGGGTTAATCACCCCATGGTTTTTCCCTTAACTAGGTTTTCCATGTCAAAATCTTGGTGTTTCATGTGTTGATGTGTATCTGCTCTGGTGTTTATGTCATATGCTTTCATGAATGATTAATTGCTATGCTATTGATTAACAAAGTGGATTTAATTGTTTGAATTGAAAGAAAATTAAGGATAACTGATTCACCCCCCCTCCCAGTTATCAACACTAGGGTATGATAGTGCTTGCCACTCGACCCTAGAACCTTCAATGTTAGGGTGAAAGGAGGATTTTAACATCTAAACAACAAAAGATTAACAAAATCCAATTTTACCCTAAACATTTTGGTGAACCCATGTTTTTGGACTTAAATTGCAACTTGTTGAGTGTTTTTCTTCAGATTTGGATTGATTTTATTCATTCATATAGTCATTCATTTTATTGCATTGAGAAAAATTCAAAAAAATTGAAAATTTTGAAAAAAAAAAAAATTTGCATTGTTGGGCTTACTAAATTGCATCAATTCTTCCTAAATTTTCTAATTCATGACTTTTGCATCAGATCTGATATAAACTACAGAAAAATACAAAAATTCAAAATTTTTCCTTGCATTTTCATCATTTAATTCCTAGGGTTTTATGGAAATTTTGACAATTTTATATAACTTAGTAATTCCAAATCTAGGGTTTGTAGGCAAAATCTTTTATCAGATTTTGATACTAATTTTAGAGACTCATTCAAATTTGCATTTGGCTGTAGTCCTGCATTTTAGTGTAAATTTGCATTTAGATTTAAAATATTTTCAATTTTGCATAGAAAATTTCAATAAAAACTAGCAATTTTGATGCATTTTCATTAAATTTGCATGGGCATTTTGCATGTTAAACATTGAAAATCATTTTCAGATCTGAGAGTAAGTCAATTTCATCATAAATCAGATTTCAAAGCATTCATATAGAATTTTATCCCAAGATCTCAAACCTAGGGCTTCAAAAACAACGATTTTCGATAAATTTGGCCTTATCGACTCTTCAAACTTGCACTATAGATGTGTTGTGAAGGATATTTTTGTATTAATTTTATGTTATCAAGGTAATAATTTTATTTCCCTCATAAAAAGCTTCACAACACCCTTTTAACGGGCTCTTGTAGTGAAAATTCGGTGAAAAACTACACATTTTGGCTATTTTGGCCCTAGGGTTTGACCTAGTTTGCACTCCAAGCGTGTTGTGACAAATTTTATGGATTGAGGTGACTGATATTATTGATATTATTTTTTTTACCTCCTGAAATTCATTACAACACCTACTTTTCTAGGCCTTGGAATTGAAAAACCGTGAAAAATTGCATATTTTCCTATATTTTCACTAGGGTTTTACCTTAAGTAGCACCAAAAGTGTGTTGTGTTGGATATTTTGGCACCAAGTGGCTGTTATTACTGATATTATTTTCTATCCATCATCATTTTCCTCACAACACCTTTTCTTATACCCTTTTGCATTGAGTTTTGGTGAAAAAAGTGCCTATTTTGACAAATTTTCACTATATTTTGACTTGGCATTATCTTGGATTTGCATCAAGAGTGTGTTGAGAGTGATTATATTGTTGTTTTGGACTGATATCAGACATATAAATTTCTTCACTTGACTTAAATCCTTACAGCACCCTTTGGTTCATTCATTTGCATTAAAAAAAAGTACAAAAAAAAATCAAGCATTTAAGATCATTCTTGCATACAGTTTACACTTGTCTTTTGCATACTCTTGGAAAATTGTTAAAATATGATTTTGCATTTCATTATGGAATCTTCATGTTATTCATCTCTGAAATCTTTACATTAGTATATCCTAGATTTTGAAAATTTCACTAATTTCACTAATGAGAATCCTTATGTTCTAGAACACATAGCGTATATCAGTGGTATTGATGCTTATATATGTTCTACATATGAGTTGCAATTACTTTGTTATACACATGATTTTAGTAGCTTCACTTTAATCATAAGAGCATATCCTTTGATATTAGAAGATTTAACCAAATTTATCTCTAGGAATACTCATGAGAAAGACGAGAGTGAAAAGCCCTTTTCCACCACAAAGTATGATGATGATAGTGATGATGTACCTTCCTCTCATCCCACTACTCTCCCTAGACAAGATGTAGCATTAGTGGATGATTAAAGGTCTCTCACTAAATCCTTTGGGGATGGACATTGGGTGCAATCAAGAGGAAAACAATGTTAATTCAATAATTGTTAATAGACTTCATAGAAATATTCCTAAAATGATTGTCCAAGGGGTACTTAGTGCACCCTCTTGCTTAAAGCTGGTGATTATGGTTCAAGGTGTTCAAAATGTATTACAACAACCACACCACAATGTGATTGTTCACACATACAACACCCATAATAACAAGCAAAGTAACCAAGCACCACATGTGCCTGTCTCTCTTCCATGTTCTCAACCTATGCTCCTCAACCACCTCATCTTACTCACAAAGTGGTCAAGAGTATGATCTTGTCAAACAGCTTCACGCTACACTGGCTAAGATCTCTCTTTGGGATTTAATACAAACATCACCTACATACCATGGAATGCTCCAAGAAGCTTTGCAAAAGGTGATTGTCCCACCTACTGCTAAGCCTAATGATGTAGTAGCCGTATTGGATAGTCTGCATGTGACAAAAATAGATATTCTCTTTCAACCACAGGAATTACCATCAATTGAAGTTCAAAACTAATATGATCCTCTTATAATCTTTGTCACAATAAACAGAATGTTGGTAAAATGAGTTATGATTGACACTGGATTGGCTCTTAATGTTTGTAGCATTGACCTACTAGACAAAATCAAGGTTGACACATCACAAATCACACCAAATGGCATTAGCATTTGTGGCTTTGATAATGTTGGATGACAATCCATGGGCACTATAACTCTACCTATACGAATAGGACCTGTGCTTGTGCCTACACTAATTCATGTCATGCCTTGTTCTTTATCTTATAACATGATTCTTGGTAGACCTTGGATTCATGCATTGGGGGCAGTTCCTTCCACCTTGCATCATTCAATCAAATTTATATTCAAAGGTAAACTTCATACTATTCATGCCAATCCTGAACCAGATAACTGTCTACACATTGAAAAAAAACAACCAGTTTACAATCATATGAGCTTAAACACTTTATGAGCTAGTTCATCAAAGCTCTTAGCCATGAATGATGTTGTTAAAGATTCTATACCATCGAATGCACTCTTTGGTGATAATTGGGGATCATTAGATTTTAATCCTTGCAGTATAGGGGAATATAAAATTAATAGCCTTGATACATCAAAAGTGGCATCGATCTCACCTAAGCAATCTTTTGAAGCACCTAAGAAACCTAAAATCCCCTTGGTAGAATATAAAAACAATACCCTCACTTATACTACAAATTATGATACCTACGAGGCCTCACCTTCTTCTAAGGAACTGGACTCTCTATATGGTCGTGGATTTCAAATTTTGTACAAACATAATGACTATGTAGTTAAGGGATGTGGTGTAAATCAACAAGGAATTAGAGTACCTATAGAATCCACTTCAACACATTACTCAAGTGGCATTGGATATAATCCTTTTAAAGAAAAGAAAGCTTCTTGTCGTCCTAAACTTAATGTTAGTTCTACAAGATCAAAACAGCATGAGAGATATCCTAAATGTGTATTCTTAACAATGGTGCTACCAGGTAAGTATTTCTAACCCTTTATTTCTCTCATGATGTGCTTCCCCTGTGATGTGTTATATGTTGTTTAGGCCTCCTGGGATGACCTCAAATTCTCCCATAAGGTTTGGGATACTAGGAGACCACTTCTGTTGTGAACTTCTTCTATTTGTATCATCATTCTTCTATATTGCTCTCTCTCTAATTTCATTGTTATGTGTTGTTCCTTATGGACATAGCGTCGTGGTTGGTGACTTGGGGGCACCCTCCTACGTGACTATCCCTAAGACACTTGTTTCTCCTCTCTTATTTATTGTTTCCCTTCCTCTAGTGTTTCCATCTAGCGAGCGGATGACGACAAACATTTATACTGATGCAGACCTGGTGTCCCTTTCGAGAACAATCAAAAAATGGACTTAGTTCCTAATATGACGATGGGTTTGTATATCTTATCTGATGCTTGGCTAGTGGAAGCACTCATGCTTTCTGCATAGTGAATTTGATGATGTTTCTATTGCATTTACAAACCTTAACAATACTACTACTCTATGCACCTTTGTTTGTCTTTGAATCTGGCCTTGGTGGTACTTGATTCAGAGAGCTTTGTGATATAGCCCTACGGTTATCCTTGAACTCTAAATTTATTATATAACCTTGGCTCTTTGTGTGGTTAATCATATGCATTGATGTTATTAATCATGATCTTGTAGACACTAACATGCTTCTTATAGGGATGTGTTTGTGGGAACATTTGGCGATCGTAAAATACATGTCAACTCCAGGGGGCATGGGCTTTGCAAAAGTTGGTGTTCCCTTGTGTGTTTTCTTCCTACCTTAATGTGCTTGATATCGTTAACTGATATCAACCACCTTAAGGTGGGGACATATATAAGGTAAGTTGTCTATTGTAGATATTAGCAATGTGCTTGTCCTCAGGTGTAGGCTAGTACAATGAGTACTTCTTGCATCTTGAATTTGTTTGCAATCAATCAATCTATTTATTGCATATACCTCCTTTTCACCATAAGGCATCTCCATGATGCAGGTGGGGTTGTATACTTTTGAGCTCATACCACCTTTTCATTGTAAGGCATCTCCATGATGTGGGTGGGGTGGTATGTCATGCTTCCTTTTCACTAAAAGACGTCTCCGTGATGAGGGTGGGGTTGTATTTTTAAAAGTCCTCTGTGGAGGTGGGGAGCAATTCTGTGACTAACTCAACCCTTAAGCATGTTTTTGGTGATTGTTGTGGTGAAGCCCAATCATCAGTGTGTGTTTGTAATGTGCCTGAGATGGTGTTGGACCTAGAAATAGGTACACTCCATTGCTTATCTACCGTGTTTTCTCTATGTCTTCAAGTGCGTGTGTTGGCATGCTTGTTTTGTTTGGCGTGTCTATTGCCCCATATGCAGTATGCATTTTGGGAGGTTTTACGTGTCTTGCGTGTGTGTTGCCCCATATATACAAAGACCTATGTGATGAGTGCATCATGTATTATGGGAGGTTTGTTTACTTTCCAGTACTTGCATTTCAATTTCATATATATGAAAGAAAAAGAAGAGAAAAGAATAATGCTTGTCTTCTATGCATTAATGTGTCTTCTATGCATTGACTATATTCTCCGTGTTCTATGTGACTGTAACTGTCTTCTCTGTGTTTTGCGTGCCTGTTACTGTGGTCGGCATGTCTTCTCCATGTTTGATGTGTTTGTTGTGTTTGTGACCTTACTTTAATGTATGTATTGGCCTCGCATTTATACATACATTAAAGTGGGAGCTAAATGTAACATCAGAAAATGTCCCCTTGGGGGCTTTTCCCTCATAAGGTTTAGCTCTCAGGTCTTTAGCATGCATTTAGGACATTTTAGTTCATATTTTAGCATCTCGATGGAATGAGCCCTAGGTAACATGACAAATGGGACCTAGGAGGACCCCTTGAGCTGCACCCTGCCCAAAATAGGGGGGGAGGACTTGGGTGCCCATGCCCTAGTCCTACCCTATTTTGGGGCAACCCCAATTTCTGATTGTCAGTTTATGACTGTTAGGTGGTTATTTTGTCAACACGGTAAAGTTTGATTTTTAATATCTTGGCGGGAATGCTTGTAGGTGCATATATAAGCATGTGTAGGCATTCATTTAAAAACAAGATGATTACTAGCAAGCTATTGTGTTCTTAAGGTGATTCAAGGCTTTCTATTGTGTTGAAAGAGTAGACTTGTATGTTTTATGTGTTGATATTTGTGGATTTGAGCATTAATCTTCTCATGGAATGAAGAGCATCTTCCTCCATGAGAGCCTCACTAAAAGGTAACATATCATTTTGTTTTTATCATTAATTCCTTTGGTTTTTGCCTCTTCCTCACAAGGGCACGCACTCTTTGTCTGACAATGGTGTTCGGAGACTTAAGTGTCCTCTAGGTCTTGACTGAGGCAAGCCTCTAAACACCATAACCCCCAAACCAAGTCTTGTGATTGCAGGTTACAGGTGTCGCATTTGGGGCCCTATTTGCATAATTAGGGTTTTAATGGTTAATTGGACATAAGAGAAGGAAAATTAATAATTAGATTCCCTAATCCAAGTTTCCATGCATTTGCAAGTGACCTAGGGTATGATAGTGCTTGTCACTCGACCCTAGATCCTTCAATGTTAGGGTGAAAGGAGGATTTTAACATCTAACAACAAAAGATTAACAAAATCCAATTTTACCCTAAACAAAAAGATTACACCATTTATCAATATGTCTATGTATCAAAGGACTCCCCTCAAAATAGGAACAAAACAAAATGGGAAATTGTTGGGATTAGGTGCAATTCACCTTACAAGTCCTTAGACATGTTTTAATTATTTCAATTAACATTGTCAATAAATAATTGTTGTCTCCAAGGAACATGTAGAGGGTAGAATTGGATGCTCCTCTATGTGGTAGGTGAATTATTTATTATTATTTTTCTCTCACATGTAATTGTAGTGGAATAGAGTTACTTTTGGGAAGATATTGAAAATTAGATAAAGATCTGAATGCATAAGAGGATGTAAGAAGACCTTCTACAAGTGGATCTTATGACAAATTTGGTCAATCTTCCCATGGAGAACCTAGGATTGGTATCTTGATCAGTTTGACCATTATGATAGAATCTATGACACTTATGATTATGTAAAGTGTGTAAGAGGAGTTACTATTCAAGGTATGTTGACTAATTTTGGTAAGGTGTGAGATTCCACGTGTGTATTTGGATGCTTAGATTTGGGTGAGTGGTATTGGCCATTTGTTTTGGAATACCATTCATGGTGTCGTGTATTCATATCTCCTATATATTGGTGTCTTGAGGTGGCAATATTATGAGATTGTTTTGTAGGTAATTCAAGCACCATTATGTTGCTAGAATTCAAAGAGATAAGAAAATTGTGACTGTAACTATTTATAGAATTAATACAATCTTGGGTCTCTTTGGGTGTGGAGTTTTTTCTCACAAGGGTTTCTCCATGTAAATATTTGTCTTATGGTTTGCATTCTCTTTATATTCTATCATTTATTTTAGAATTTATAGCATCAAAGTTCAACATACATTGTTGCTAGTTTCATCATGTATTCTACATTTGGTATCAAAGCCACAGTTGGCTTGATTAGAAAGAGGGATGCCTTTCTTGGAGCGTGTAATTGGGTTTTTTGTTGCAGTGGGAGTGTGTTGTTATTTTCTTTCAATGGGTGACAGAGACCATGGATAAATCATCTAGTTGGAGATTGAAAAGTTCAATGGTTTAGGATTTGAACTTTGGAAGCTAAAGATGGATGATCTCTTGCAATAAAGAGATAAATGGATTGATATGAATAAAAAAACATGAGGCACCATTTGGTTATGTTTGGTTGATTCTATTCTTTTGAATGTTTATGGTGAAACTACTACTTAAGTTATGGAAAAGAATAGGAGAAATTTATTAAATTAAGAATCTTGTTAATGAATTATTTTTTAATAGAAAGTGATATCTCTAAAATTGAAAGATGGAAACTTGATTGCAAAGAATATAAATGTATTTAATCTAATATTGAGTCAGTTACAATTATTAGATGTGAAGATAGAAGAATAGGATAAGACTATCTTATTGTTATGTCCATTGCCTTAATCTTGGGATAATGTGATTCTTTCACTTAGTAGTTTTATGAAAAATCCTACAATGGACTCTCTCATTGCTACCTTTCTTATAGAGGAGATGAGGAAAATGTCTTCACAAGATGGGTCCATGGATGCATTGCATGTTCAAGGAAGATCTAAAGAGAAGGGAAAGGACAAGCAAAAGGGTTGTAAGAACAAGTCTAAAGACAAATATAAGTCTAAGAGTAGATCCAAGACACCTAATAAGAGCAGGTTGAGGTGTTGGAACTATAGTAAATGAGGACATTTCAAAAAGGAATGTTAGAAAAGGAAAAAGAAAGATGAAGATTCCTCTTCTAATAAATCCTCTAATGATGAAGTTATTAATACTTTTATTATTATTAGCATGACTTCTGATGACTCTTGGTTGATAGATTCAAGTTCATCCTATCACGTGACTCCTCACAAGGTGTGGCTTTCAATGTATATTTCTTATGATGGTGGGGAATTTTTCCTCATGGACAACAACACATAAAAATAGTGGATCAAGGGGAAGTAAAATTAATTTTCAGTGATGGAAGGGTGAAAACCCTCATAGATGTATTACACATCACTAGTTTAGCTAGAAACTTGATTTTATATCTAAAATGAATGATTTAAGGGTGCCTGTTACTTTTGAGAAGAGTGGTTACAGATTGAGCAGAGGGAACATGGTGTTGGCTAGGGGCACTCAGTGTGGTACCCTTTTTAGGTTGGAATCATCTACTTTCTATATCTCTATAAATATAACTGATAACTATGTTTCTTGTAAATTGTGGCACCACAGGATGGGTCAAATTGGTGAAAAGATTCTTAAATCCCTTATTAATAAAAAGGTGGTCAATGGTTTGTTTGGTTACTTTGCCCATTTTGATTTATGTGAACATTGTGTGTATCAAAAATAGTATAGAGTTTCTTCTAAATCTAATAGTACTAGAGCTAAAAATGTTTTGGAGGTTATTCATAGTGATGTCTTTAGTCTTATGGATGTGCTTTCAATTGGAAAATCTCACTACTATGTTACATTTATTGATGATTTCTCTAGATTTACATGGGTTTACTTTCTAAAGCATAAGTTAGTTGTATTTTCTACATTTAAAGAGTTTAAAGGACTTATTGAGAAACATTTAGATAGGAAAGTAAAGGTTTTAAGAATAGATAATGGTGGTGAGTATTGCTCTAGATATTTTGATGATTATTGTACATATGCAGAGATTGTCAGATAGAAAACAACTCCATTTACTCCATAGCAAAATGGAATGGCAAAATGGATGAACAAGACTTTGATGGACAGAGCTAGAAGCATGCTAAGAAATGCAAATCTTGAACAATGTTTCTAGGATGAAGTTGTACACACTACTTGTTACTTGGTTAATAGGTCTCTCACTTTTGCTCTAGTTATCAAAACACCCGATGAGGTATAGATAGGTAAAAGACCATTAATTTCTCATTTTAGAATTTTTAGTAGTAAGGTGAATTTTCATATTCTAAAAGATAATTGGTCTAAGCTTGATTTTAGAGCTAACAAATATGTTTTTTTGGGTTATGGTGACAATATTAAAGGTTATAAGCTTTGGGATCTTATAGAATTAAAAATGTTACATTATAAGGATGCTATTTTCAAAGAGCTTAGAGATTTTACTAAAGATGAAGAACTTTGTGTGAAGCCTAACAAAATAGTGTATTTTGATATTAAGAACAATCTACAGGAAGATGCACATACAAAACAACATGATGGACAAGTTGAGGAAGGAGAAGGTTCATATTTAAGTTTTGATGAGAAACAACAAGAGCTTCTTGTTACATCTCTTAGAAGGTCCACTAAACAATGTAATCTGGATGAAAGGTATAGTCCTAATTACCTTTGTGTATTTGTTTTATTGTGCACTGACAACAAATCTAGATCTATGAAGGAAGATTTGTCTTCAAATGAGCATGAGTCCAAGTTAGAGTCCATGAAAGATGAAATAATGGCTTTGGACAAATGTGACATATGGGATCTAGTTAAGCTACCTAAGGGGAGGAAACCCATTGGCTGTAAATGGGTATTTAAAAATAAATTCAAAATAGATGGTAAGTTGGAGCTATACAAGGCCTATTTCGTAGCAAAGGGTTATTCCTAGGTTGAGGGAGTGGATTTTGGTGAGATATTTTCTCCTATGGTTAAATTAACCTCTCTTAGATTCCTTTTATCTATTAATGTTGCATTTGATTTAGAGGTCTAGAGCAAATGGATATAAAAACAACTTTTATAAATGGGGATCTTGATGAGGAAATATTTATGAAACAACATGATAATTTTATAGTGAAGGGATATAAGCACTTGGTTTGCAAGTTGAAGCAATCTCTATATGGTTTGAAGCAGTCACCGAGAATGTGATATCAGAAATTCAATGCTTTTGCATTAGATCATGACTTTATTAGAAGTGAAATTGATCACTATGGTTATTTGAAATTAATTGATGATCTACTAATCATTGTCCTATATATACATGATATGTTATTTATTGGAAATGATAAGGGGGTGATTAGGGAACTTAAGCGTCAATTATCTGGTACTTTTGATATGAAAGATTTAGGGGCTGTAAATATATCTTGGGTATGAAAATCTATAGAGATCAGGTTAACATAAAATTATGGTTAAATCAAAAGAAGTATGTTGACACTATCTTACAACATTTTTCCATGTACGATTGCAAACCATTTAGTATTCCCTTTCTAGTTGGCACTAGGCTCTTTCTAGAACAGTATCCCAAAATAGATGATGAATTTGAAGAGATGTATAAGGTTATGTATGATAGTGTTTTAGGAAGCCTCATGTATTCTATGGTCTATATAAGACCTAGTATTTCCAAAGCAATGGGAATTTTGAGTAGTTTTGTGTTGAACCCTAGTAAAGAACACTAGACTTATGTTAAATTATGGATTTTAGATATTTACGTAGAATGTCTAACCATTTCATGTTATCATGGGACTAATGATGTGGGTGGGATTGTTTGTTTATAGGGATTTGTTGATTCTAATTGGGTTGGTGATCTAAATTGCAAGAGGTCTACGAGTGGATGTCTTTACTTTGTTTGTGGGTGTAGTTAGTTCGATGAGCAAAAAACAACCTACAGTTGCATTGTCCATTATAGAAGTAGAGTACATGGTTGTGACACATGTCTATAAGGAGGCAATATGGTTAAAGAGATTATGTTTAGGAATTGGTTTTTAGTGTAGATATGTTAGGATTGGATGTGATAGTTTAAGTGCCATCTATTTGGCTAAAAATTGAATGTATCATGACAACATGAAGCACATTGATGTTCAATATCATTTTGTTCAAAAATGGTTGAGGGTGGCAAATTCATGTTATAGAAAGTGGACACCTCAAAGAATGTTGCAAATTCTCTCACTAAACCAGTGAGCACAAAGAAGTTTAGTTTGTGAAAAAAGGCCATGGGTCTCTCCTTGTTGAGAGCTTGATTGCTTATGTTTCATAACTATTTTCTGTAATGTAAATGTCGAGTGGGAGAATGTTGGGATCAGGTTCCATTCACCTTGCAAATCTTTAGACATGTTTTAATTAACATTGTTGACAAATAATTGTTATGTCTCCAAGGAAAATGGAGAGGGTAGACTTGGACACCCCTCTATCTTACAGGCAAATTATTTATTATTATTTGCTCTCTTAAGTGTGATTGTAGTGGCATTTAAGTTGGAAGTTACTTTCAAGTAGATATTGGAAATTAGGTAAACATCAAGATGTGTAAGAGGATGGAAGAGGATCTTCTACAAGTGGATCTTATGATAGATTTGGTCAATCTTCCCATGGATTATCTAGGATTGGAATCTTAGTGAATTTAAATGCTATGAGAGAATCTATGATGCTTATGATGGTGTAAGGTGTGTAAGAGGAGTTACTATTCAAGGTATGTTGACTGATTTTGGTGAGGTGTGAGATTCCACATGAGGATTTGGACACCTAGATTTGGGTGAGTGGTATTAGCCATCTATTTTAGAATACCATTGATGGTATCTTCTATTCACCTCTCCTATGTATTAGTGCCTTGAGATGCTAGTATTATGAGATTGTTTTGTAGGTCTTTTGAGCATTGTTATACTATTGGAATTCAAAGAGATAAGTAAATTATAATTGTAACTATTTATAGAATTAATACAAGCTTGGGTCTCTTTGGGTGTGGAGTTTTTTTCCTACAAGGATTTCTCTATGTAAATCTATGTCTTATGATTTGTATTCTCTTTCATGTTGATTCTATTATCTTTATGTTTTATCATTGATTAAAGAATTTGTAGTATTAAAGTTCAATATATCTTGCTACTAGTTTCATCCTTTATTCTATAGAAATTACATGGTATACAAATTTCATCCTCACAACTATGATTTAAGGGCAACTCTCATTTCTATACTTTTTCAATATTGACTTACAACTTTCAATTAAGCATATTAGTGATAAACAAGTAATGATATACATGTAAGGGTCAAATTTGCATACTAATTGAAGGAAGATATCCCTTAATTTAACTCTCTCTATAATATTAAAATGAACCTTTTCACCCCAAATACATTACATTTTGAGATCCATCAATGCCAGAATTCATGCAAGAATTACATAGGTTTCCACAATACAATGCACAAGTTTGATTCTGGATTCTTTTGATTACAAAAGTTATTCTCACCTATCTCAATAATACAGTGTAGTGCATAAAATTTGGGGAAATGTTTTCTATAGAACTCTATAATAAGATGAAATTAGTATTCCTTCATAGCGTCTATATAAGAAATCTAGTACATCCAACATATTTAACTTCCACCTCTCCTTGTCTCCAAATTTTGGTTCATGCCTAACAAACAAGACAAGAAAAAGGGACAATCATTTTGTGCAATGCCCTTAAGAAAATGCTTTCAACCATTCTTTGGTAGATAAGCAGAATTGGAATATTTCAAAATTTATCCATTAATTGTGTAAATGTGTGTGTGTGTGTGTGTGAGAATCTTTGGGTTAACGTACTTTCATTTTTTCTTTTAGTTTTGGTAGTTTGGTAGTTTTCTTTTTAGCTTTTGTTGTGATAGTTAAACTGCTCTTTACAACCCTTCAAATATGAATGTAAATCTACTTTTGTAAATAACAAAGAAATACTGTTTTATTCTATTTTTCAATCCTAACCTAATTGTGGCATCAAATAACAAGAATATTTACTTCTAAATTGTTTGATGTCTAGGATGACTTTAATGCAGTTTGTAGGGAGATTTATTGTGTGCCAATGTGCAGGGTTTAGAGCATCCATTTTTTATTGTGCTTGTGAAGCCATAAAAATAAGTGGGCATTTTGTTGTATAAAAGACAAACAACATAGTGTTGAAAAGTACATGTGTCACCATGTTGGTCCTCTCAAAGTCCAACATCTCTTAAGAGAGATGAGGAATACTTGTGAAGAAATAAGGCAACATCATCATTTGACAAATATTTTTTCCATCTATGTACAATCCAAACTAATCTAGAAATTAAAAAATTCACTTTTAGAAGGGAGCCACAAATGGTGACTTGAAGTGTTGAACATGGGTACATTGTTGTATGTAGCACAATTTCAACAAACATTTGAAGATTATATGAAGGATTTTAATATTAAATATTATTGTTTCTTCACAAGATTATTTTATATTTCTTTCTTGTTGCAACAAACACAATAAACAAGGTATTTACCCTACTTTCTTTTAAACATTTAAAATAAAGCAAGGAGTATCAAAGAAATAAATTTGTTGTGCACAGAATTAAAACAATAAATGTAATCTATTGTGGCAATGGTCATTGAAACCCTAACCAAAGAAGACGCATGGATTGAATGGTATGAAAAAATTAAAAACTCTTATTTTCAATGGTTTGTGGTGTAATATTTGTGATGGAAACCCAACCTATGACACCAACTATTGTTAAATAAAGGGAAGTATGACAATATAAGAATTCTAAAGCTCTACCTTTGATAAGAGCTTTTGTTAATGGAAATGTGTTTCAACACATACAATGGTGTAAATTGGCTTGGGGTGCCCTTCAAAAATTATGATATATATATATATATATATATATATATATATATATATATATATATATATATATATATATATATATATATATATATATATATATATATATATATATATATATATATATATATATATATATATATATATATATATATATATATATATATATATATATATATTCACATTCAGAATTGGATTTCATTTAGTTACAGTTGAAGTTATTCAACCTTGAATTGAAGAATGGTGATGTCATGAGTTTAGCTTTTGAAATTCATGCCATAAAATAAGATGTTGATGTTGTTGGTGGACAAGTTAATATCTATCTTACTGCCTCCATAAAGGCACTCTTTTCCACTCATTCCACCTATTTAGAGTCTCTATAGGCAATTAATCAATTGAAGACCATCACTTTTGATCAGCTAGCTGAAAAGTTGGCAAAACCTGAAAAATCTTTTGAGAGAAAAATTGATGGCACTAGTGAAAATAATTGTCTTGTCCAATAGAAAGGAAAGCTCCCTGATAAGAATTTTTATTCTAGAGGTGGTTATAGTGATTGAGGAAGAGGTAGAGGTCAATGAAATAATAGATGAAGTTAAACAACACTTGGTGGTTAAAAAAGTAGTCATGAAGCTCATGAATGAAAAATATCATGGGATAAGATAGAAAATTACTTCAAACAAAAAAAAACCCCACTATGATGATAAAGCATCAAGAGAAACCCAATTTGCATGTGGTAGTGATCATGATGAATTTGTACTTTCTATATTAAGATTCTACCTACTATACTTCAATGAATGCAACATTCTATGATGCTTGGGTATTAAATACTAGAGCCACACAACATATGACATTTCAACATGAGTATTTAGAAGAGTTTCATGAAGATGATTGTGATCCTGTCTATTTGGCAAATAATACAAGTCTCAAGCCTATTAGAAAAGGAACCATTCAGCTCAAATTGCTAGGGTCTCCAAATTTTGTACTTCACAATGTACTATATCTTCAATTGCAATGTAACATCTTTTCACTAGTATTGATTTAGCAACAAGGCCACTCCATTTTATTGGAAGCTAGACAAGTGATAGTCAAAATGAAGTCAAATAATCAAGTCGCATTTATCAAATAGGAAGATAGAAAGTTTTTAAAACTCAAAGGAGGTTTAACTATTTGAAGGAGTTTTTCTTACCTTACTGAAGAAGGTTATCTTTGTAATTGTATTTTATGGAATGCAAGAGTTGGAGATGTTATTTATGATAGCATTCAAATCATACCAAAAAAATGGTGTTGTAGATTTACCCATTTTTCCCCACAATTGAAAAATGTGAAGTTTGTGTTTTGACAAAATAACATAGAGATCCATTTCCTAGTTCAACTCGGCAAGCACATAGAAAGTTACAACTCATTCACTTTGATTTTTGGGGTCCCTTGCTAGTAAATTTTGTTGGAGGATCTAAGTATTTTATGTTGTCCATTAATGATTGTAGTCAATAAACTTGGATTTATTTCTTGTAGAAGAAATCTGAAGCTTTTGAAACTTTTAAGTTTCACTTTGAGATTAAAAATGAAGCTTAATCACAAATTGGTACTCTTTGAACAGATAATTATTTTTAGGATTACCTTTGTCAAAATGGGATTAAACATCATCTCACTATTCCAAATACTCCCTTACAAAATGGTTTGGTTGAAAGAATGAATAAAAGTGTCATGAATATGGTTAGGGTGGTGTTATATTTCAAAAGGAATACAATTTGCATTTTTAGGCAAAAATAGTCATTTATCATTGAAACAAAACTCCATCTACTCTTCACCAAGTGACTCCATATAAAGTTTGGCTTGGTCATCCTCCATTTTTTCCAATCTCAAGATTTTTGGCTCCACCTATTATACTTTGATTCCTGAGGAGAAATGAAGTAAGTTGGATCATTGTAATCATAAATCTATCTTTCTAGGATATTCTGATTTCTCAAAACCATATAGGTTGTATGGTGAAGCTAATAAGAAATTTCTTATTATTTGCGATGTTATATTTTGTGAAACACCCAAGAAGTATTGTAAGTGTTGAATGTCAATTACAACACCCTGAAAGTTTTGTCAAGTTTGTTCCTTGAAAAGAACATCCTTGTGAGATTCCTCACTTTGAAGGGGATAAGTAATTTGGAACCACATTTAGAATCTTTGATTCAAGATGTTGTTGAAGAAGAAACCCCTTTCATAAATATTTTCAAACTTGTCATGAAGAATTTTAAACCTGTCATGAAGAATTTCAGGCTTCTTCGGATGAAAATAGGATTCAAGAAATGGAAGCACCAAAAAATCAACCTATCTTCAAGAAAAATGGGCAAAACAAGTCCAACAAACTCTTAAAGATTTGAGACCTAATGAAATTGATAATATAGGAACAAGAAGTTCATACAAGGCAAGGAAACAAACTCAATCCAATGAAGATGTTTAACTTGGAGTCTATGATTGAATCAACATAATAGTAGACTCAAAACCAACTTCCTTTAAGGATGTCAAAAATATTGGAGCATGGAGGAAGGATATTGTCATGTCCTCTTCTTGAGCATAAGCCTTTCAGAGACCCTTAGCCTATATTTTTTGTAAGGGTAAAATAGTGATCAATCAAATGAAGTAAACAAGACCCAAACATCAACAAAATAGTGAAACAAGAAGGATTCAATAAACAAAGCAATGAACAAACACAGTGCAAACCTTTCCCGTTTCTAAACTTCTGTTGTTCGCCTATCACAAATCGTCCTTTTGCAGATGAGATGAGCCCTCAGAGAGTGCAATCTTTTCAGCTGTTTGTAGGAAGTTGACGGTGAATGGCTGTGGTGATATGCAATGAAGATGGGCTCGAATGCAAGTATGTGATCTCAAACTTGTGGATGACAAAAGGGTGCCAAAGGCGCGCTGGTGATATTTTTGCAGAGTAACGATGTCAAAAGCCTGGATGAATAGAATGGAAGGATGAAGCTTTATTTATAGACTCAGAAGAATGAGAATCAATGGTTGAGAGGAGATATGAAGATCAACGGCTAAGAATGGTTGAGGAATGTGCAACCAGTAGAAATGTGACAAGTGTCCCAGCTCCATCATGAAAGAGGGGATGTGACAAAATTGATTGGAGAGTTAACTCCATTGACTGAATAGTTAACAGACTTGATTGATCAATTAGAAGAGTGGATTGTGGAACTAACTGAATTGATTGACCAGTGAACTAGATTGATTGAGGAGTCAACAGAATAGATTGACCAGTGAACTCAAATGACCAATCAGTTAACAGATTTGATTGATTAGTTAACTAACTTCTGATTTGAGAAGAAATAGGCCATGTGGGTGAGAGAAAAATAGGTAATTAAATATTAAATATATTTAATTACATGTGCAACTTGATGATGTGGACAAGGTGAGGTGGAAAAGGTGAGGTGTAAAGGTGAGGTGGATTTTTGAATTCAGAACTTAGGATAGAGGAATTTAGATTAATTATATAATTTATGATTATTTAATTGTGTAGGACATTTAGAAGAATTTTAATTAAATAAATAGAATTTATTTAATTATGGAACAGTGAATCGATTAAATAAATTTAGAATATTTATTTATTTAATAGAAGAATGGAATAAATATTTAGAATATTTATTTAGGATGATTCGTGTCATTTTTAGGCGTATACATTTTGCCCCTCTTTGATGCAATGCAGTTTACAGCGTTGCTTCAAAGAATAAATAGCCTGACAGTGATATATGCCCCAGTTTGCCCCTGGTACAAGTTTAACGACAGGATGCCCCCTCGGGAGATTGGACGAGAAGAAGGCAGAAGGCGTGAGACGGACAATCTCACGATGAAGAAGGTTGAGTTTGAAGAAAATGGGTGAAGAAAGTGTCAAATGATACACGATGCAAGATGGAATGATGACACACACAAGCAAGCAAGCAAGTATACACAAATGACACAAGAACAAACAAGGTATTGCCCCTGTCAAGCAGTAAACCAATGATATACTGATAATGATATACGACAGTGTTGTCATGGCGAGGAACAATATATCCCTAGACCAACACGACAGGCGTGTTTGTCATGGCGGGGAATGATAGATCCCTAGAGCAACATGAAGGATAGTGTCTGGTTTCAGGAAATGAATCATGTCATGTAAGACGCATGTATTGGTCTGATTTTGACAATGCAACATCCTGTATAAGACAATTGATTGATTAACTAATCGAGTTGGTTTACGACCAGACAAGGATCAAGACCACTGATTGTGAGTGTATCATTTGTGCAAGATTGACTTGACTTGATTGGTATGGATTAAGGATGGACCTTGCATTGGGATCATTGCTCAGATTGACTGGACAAGGATGAAAGATATGATGATAGATAGAAATCTGATTGATAGAAGAAAGACTCGATAGAAAGACTCACAAGCTTTTATTTGTATTGATACTTGGATTAAGGATGGACCTTGCATTGGGATCATTGCTCAGATTGACTGGACAAGGATGAAAGATATGATGATAGATAGAAATCTGATTGATAGAAGAAAGACTCGATAGAAAGACTCACAAGCTTTTATTTGTATTGATACTTTGCATTGTTGGATCTTTATTGCATGGGGTATGGTATGGATGTATAAATGGATATAGGATGGATGCTTTGCTATTGGAGTGCTTTATTTCATCATTGGGCATTTTCTTTTTTCTGGTACTTTTCTGAAATGTTGTAAGTGAATACAAGCATCTAGGTATAATTGAACCGAGATGACCTGAGTATCGCTTACATGGATTGTGATTTAGCAAGTTAATACAAGCATCTAGTCAAAATTGAATCTAGATGACCTAAGTACCTCTTGCATTTCAACAAGCAAGGATTGCCCCCGTTCATGTTAGACCTTTGATGTCCTCGATGATCTTTTGTCGATCACGTCCTAAGACAAGGCTTCACATTACGAAAGTTTAATCCCCAAATAGAAAACAAAGAAAATAATCATGCCCCCATCATAGCATCTCTAGCTTTTGGCATCCTTGAGTAGCATAGGAGGGTATGATAGCAAAAATCAGGACTCGAACTGTTAACCATGTTTCTGATCTACAAAGCATATTTGTGTTGATATGTGTTTAGCTCTTGCCTTAATTTGCATAAAATCATTTAGAAGACCTTGGGTATTTTCTTTGCGTTGGATAGGTTAAGATGATCATAGTCAAGATTTCTGCTTGAGGCGCGGGTTCTGCTTGCATTTGCTTGCTTGGTGAGAAGATTGCTCAATCCTTATTGGGGAGATGGACCCTAAGGGCTGACCTAGTGCATCGGGGGCTCATTGCTAAATGGCCTTGCCTACGTGACGACGCAGAGGCAACGTAGTTCGGGGTAAACCCTAATGGACCATGGATGGACTAGAAGAAAGACAACAAGAATGAAGACAAGAAAGGAGATGAATGGGACAAAGGGAAGAAATGGAAGCCTCGGGGGCGCATTAGAATAATGGCCTTGCCTACATGACGACGCAGAGGCAACGTAGTTCACGGTAAACCCTAATGGACCATGGATGGACTAGAAGAAAGACGACAAGAATGAAGACAAGAAAGGGGACGAATGGGACAAAGGGAAGAAATGGAAGCCTCGGGGGTGCATTAGAATAATGGCCTTGCCTACGTGACGACGCAGAGGCAACGTAGTTCACGGACTTGGACCATGGACACCGACGAGGGACACTACACTAGGCTCACACGGAGGAGACGGTATGGGACAAAACCCTGGTTGACAAGGCCACAAGGAGAGTATCGAGCCATGATAGGTAACTGTTAGGTGTTTATTGTGGGACAGATATGGGTCGAATGGGGCGAATAGAGAAAGAATGGACTCAAGGTGATTGGATTCCCAAGGATGGAGAAGGCAGTTTATCACAAGTAACGCCTGTTTACCAGGTTTTCATCACTTGCTTTTATTTGCAAGAGAAGATAGAGAGTAAACATGATGCCTGTTTGCCAGGTTTTCATCATGATACCTATCCAAGGCGCCTGTTTGCCAGGTTTTCACCAAAGCACGAATTTTTTTTGTTTGTATGCTTTCTATTTTTTTCCAATTTTTTTGTATTTTTTGATTTTTTCTAATTTTATTATGCCCCCTTGCACTGGGGTTCCCCTAGGTATAGAACTGATGAAGATGCATGCTGTTGATTGGATCATCAAACAACTCACCCTCTGATGTGGCCAACTGATATGCCCCCGATCCGTAAGCAGCTACAATCACATAGGGCCCAAGCCAGTTAGGCTCGAACTTACCTTTCTTTTCTCTGTCCTGCTGATTGCGAGGGTTCTCTTTTAGAACGAGGTCCCCAACCTTGAAGCATCTTGGTCTAACCTTGTGGTTGTAGCTTCTTGACATCATCTGTTGATAGGCTTTGAGATGGTCAAAAGCTTTCTGGCACCTTTCCTCTAGCAACTCTAGTTCCTGTAGCCTGGAGACTCTGTATTCTTCATCTGATATGAGACCTTTCAACGACACCCTGAGGGATGGGAGTTCGACCTCAATGGGAAGGATGGCTTTGGAGCCATAGACAAGGGCGTAGGGTGTAGCACCTGTGGGAGTGTGTATACTGGTTCTGTAGGCCCACAGAGCGGGATTGAGTTGGACGTGCCGATCGCGACCAGCTTCATTGACAGTCTTCTTTAGGATTTTCAGAATGGTTTTATTCGATGCCTCAGCTTGGCCATTACCTTGGGGGTAGTATGGAGTGGAGAGACGATATTGGATTTTGAAATGCTCACAAAGTTCCTGGACATCCTGATTTTTGAATGGTCTCCCATTATCTGTTATGATGGATGAAGGGATGCCGTATCGGCAGATAATGTAATTCAGAATGAACGAGGAAATTTGTTTTCCTGTGACGGTGGTTAGGGGAATGGCTTCAATCCACTTTGTGAAGTACTCAGTGGCGGTTATGATGAATTTATGGCCGTTGGAAGAAGGTGGATGGATCTTTCCCACAAGGTCAAGTCCCCACTGGCAAAAGGGCCAGGGTGTCGTTAAAGGTCTCAACTTCTGAGCAGGTGCATGAATCAGGTTCCCATGTATTTGGCACTTTTTGCACTTTTTGATGAACTGATATGAATCCATTTCCATATTGGGCCAGTAATAACCCAAACGAATGAGTTTCTTAGCTAAGGAAGGACCGCTGGAGTGTGTTCCGCAGATCCCTTCGTGTATGTCTCACAAGGCCGTTATGGATTCTTCTTGTTCTAGACAATGGAGTAAAGTACCATCCAGACCACGTCGGTAAAGGGTATTAGCAATGATGGTGTAACGGGAGGCTTGTCGGATGAAAGTTCATTTTTGGTTGGAAGAGAGGTCTGGTGGAAGAATATTGTCCTTGAGGTAAGTGTAGGTCTTACCGTACCAAGGTGAATCAGATCCTACTAGGAGGCAAATGGAATGGGTTTCGAGGAGATCATAAGCCGGTTGCTGAATTGTTTCTACTAAGAACTCATACCGTGACTCGTATTCAGGTATTTCAAGAAGAGAGGCTGTGGTAGCCATTGCATCTACTGCTTTGTTCTCGATCCTGGGTATTTGTTCAAAGGAGATGGTCCCAAAGTGTCCTTTGAGGTCGTCGACCATCCGTTTGTATGGGATGAGCTTCTCATCTTTGGTTTGATATTCATCATTGACCTGATTAATGATAAGCTGAGAATCACCGTAGACACATAGTGCTTGGATTTTCCACTCAGTGGCCATCTTGAGACCAATTACCAAGGCTTCATATTCCGCTATATTGTTAGTGCATGGAAATAACAACCTGTAGGACTTTGGAATTGTGTCGCCTTGGGCAGTGATAAACAGGATACCTGCCCCCGATCCGTGGTTGGTGTAAGACCCGTCGAAGTAGAGTTTCCAAGGAGATGTTGACAGGGTGAATAAAGACTCATCGGGAAACTCAAACTGCATTGGTGAAGTGTCTTATAATGGTGCCTCGGCCAGTTGGTCAGCTATGATTTGCCCTTTGATGGCTTTTGTGTCCACATATTCTATATCATATTCACTAAGAAGCATAACCCACTTTGCTAATCGACCTGTGAGAGCTACTTTGCTGAGAAGATACTTTAGTGGGTCAATTTTGGCAATGAGTTTGACAGGATGTGCCAACATGTAGTGTCGGATTTTTTGTGAAGCAAAAACCACCGCAAGGCATGATCGTTCTACCTGTGAGTATTGTAACTCGTAGCCCACTAAGGTTCGACTAATGTAGTATACAGCTCTTTCTTTGTTATCATAGTCTTGCTGCGCTAGGAGAGCCCCAAGAGCAGTAGGTGTAGCAGATATGTAGAGAATCAAAGGTTTTCCTTGGATCGGAGGCATGAGTATAGGAGGGTTCATAAGGTACTCCTTTAGCTTGTTGAATGCCTCTTCGCACCGCTCATCCCATTTAAATGGAATATTCTTATGTAGGAGGTGGCTGAAAGGTTGGCACTTGTCTGCCAACTGTGAGATGAACCTTCGGATGGCCTGTAGCTTGCCCTATAAGGATCTCAACTGTGTTAGAGTCTTGGGCGGTGGCATGTCCATTATTGCTTTGACCTTGGCCGGGTCTACCTCTATGTCGTTTGCTGACACGATGAAGCCTAGCAGCTTGCCCGATGTTACCCCAAACACACATTTCTTCGGGTTCAATTTAACTTGGAATTGGTCCAACCATTGGAAGACTTTCTCTAGGATATCCAGGTGTGAGTCCCTCGTGAGAGATTTTGCTAAGATATCGTCAACATAATCCTCCATGGTCACATGCATCATGTCATGGAATATAGTTGTCATGGCCCGCTGATATGTAGCACCTGCATTTTTCAGCCCAAAAGGCATGACATTCCAACAGAAGGTACCCCATGGACAAGTGAAAGCTATTTTGTGTTGGTCCTCTGGTGCTATTTTGATTTGGTTATACCCGGAGAATCCGTCCATGAGTGATAGCATTGTATGCCCTGCAGTAAGGTCGACTATGATGTCGATGTTTGGTAACGGAAAGTCATCCTTGCGGCATGCTTTGTTTAAGTCTCTAAAATCGTTGCATAGTCAGACCCTGTCATCTGGTTTAGATACTGGCACAATATTAGATATCCATTCAGGGTAATCTATGGCTCTGATGAACCCCACATCTAGCAATTTCTTGAGTTCTTCCTTGACCAAAAGGGCTATATGAGGATGCATTTTTCTCAGTTTCTGCTTTACGGGCTTCACCCCTGGATCCAATGGCAAATGATGTAGAATCAGGTTTGGGTCTATACCTGGCATGTCAGCATATGACCAAGCAAAGCTACCTCTCTTCTTCTTAAAGAATGGTACAAATCTAGTTTTCTCAGGTGGTGTGAGAGATTTTGCAAAGTGGATAATCTTGGGCTGCTCTTCGGTTCCAATATTCACTGGCTCTGTTGGCTCCACCACAATTTGTGACCTTTCTTGGTGCATATCACTAGGGAGGGTGTCAAGCATTCCATCGTCAGGTGCCACAGTTGGGTTTTCACCTTCGGATACGTCCTTTCTTTTTACTGTTTTATGATCTGACACTGCCGCACGGCGGTTTTCACCGTCAGATCCATTTTTGATTTTGATTTTTTTGTGACTAGAAGGCTTGGCACCCTCCCTGAAGTAAGCCACGGTATTGAGTTCGATAACAAAACCAGCTTTATGATCTCCTTTTGGTAAGTGATCCCTAAGTTCCATATAGTCAATGTAAGCATCATCGTTCTGGAACATATCTAATTGGGGGGTTCCTTGCAGATCCCAGTCAATAAGCTCAGGGTGTAAGAGGGGAAGCGAGTCGGATGAGAGATTTGATTCATTAATGGTGTGAATGGAGATGTTATGAGCATTGGTGGGGATAGTGTTCTGGGTGGTACTCTCCTCCAGGTTGTTTATCGCAATGGAATCGAAACTTTCCTTGAAAGCCATAATCTCAGGGAGGGGCAAATCAGACTCCAGTGGTCTATCCCGTTGCATCTGTCCCTCATGGTAGGGGCTGAGAGTTTGGATGGTGTCAATCTCCTTGTCATCGTAGGAGTGCTCTGTTAGCTTGTCCCACTCATACTCATTTGAGTCATCTGAATCTGTGTCCCTATCTACTTGGAGTGTTTGAATTGTCTCCACAAGGCAGGCATTTTCCTTGGCTTTACCTTTGCCTTTGTACCCTAGGCCAGTTGTGTTTCTAGCCGAAGAGGATGAAGAAGGTTGTATAGGTTCAACGATTCCTTCTTTTCTGAGGCCTATGGGGCCTTGTCCTTCATATCCCATTCTGTGCAAAATGGTTTCACCCCGTCCATAGAGCTCTATAGGGAGTCTAGGCGGCTCTTGGGGTGTGTTTTCCTCTTCAGCATAAAGCCATTGCAGGAGATCTCGCTCCTCTGTCTCATCAAATAAGGTCCCCCATTTTACAAAGGGATTTGCAGGAGTTGTAGGAGGAGCAGATGGCTTTGGAAAATGCTTAGGTTGATGCTTGGGTTTGCCAAAGGAGCGAGGAGACAAAGGCATGGTGGCGAGGTTGAGGCTGTGCTCAATGGAGTAGGCTTCGGCGGTATGGTCTTGTTGCAGAGTAGGGGAAATGTAGGCTCTGTTGTTGGGAATGACGCATTCAGATTTTGCTTGGAATGAATTACAATGTTGGTAGGGGTCGGGGTCACCTTGTATGGTGACCTGCTTGCCATCGTGTGGGAACTTAATGCATTGATGGTAGGTGGAGGGGACAGCCTTCATGGCGTGGATCCATGGTCTCCCTAGTAGAATATTGTAAGCAAGCTCCCGATCAAGGACTTGGCACACCACATCTTTAATTACCGGTCCCACTTGAATGGGTAGGACAACTGTTCCTTTGGTGGTTCGTTCCTCCTTGTCATAGGCTTTGATGGTAATTTTCCGTCTTGGATCAACTGCCTATTCAGAGAACCCCAGTGCAAGGACTAGCTTCAAAGTACAAATATTTAAACCAGTACCCCCATCAATGAGAACCCTCTTGATGCGGTGCTTGTGCACGAATGCGACAATGTGTAGAGGAGTGTTGTGGGGTTGAGATATTGAAAGGTCATCTTGCTCCGTAAACGAGATGGAAGTGGAGGATGTCAAATTACCCACCATGGTCTGAAACTTTTCTTGGGCTAGGTTAGTGGGGACAGTAGTTTCCACTAAGGCTTTCTCAAGAATCTCCTTATGAGAAGGAGATAGACGTAAGAGCTCCAACATAGAAATGTGAGCCAGAGTTTTTTGCAATTGGTCGATAACATTATATGGGCGGGAGTTGGACGGAGATGGTGACGACCTTGGAGGGGTGGTGTTGATCGTGACTCTACCACTGTGGGTAATTATACTACAACCAGTTCTGTTAGGTCCAGGTTGTTGGTTGGGGGATATGACATTGATCTGTGGAATATGCTCAAAAATGCAGTTAATGGTGTACTCAAATGGAACGCTTGCATAGTTAGCATTACTCGACCCACTGTTCTGATTTGGCCGGTTGTGACTGTTGTCGTTATTGGGATTGCCATTAGAGTTGTTGCCATTGTGACCATTATTGCTATTGTGGCCATTGTGGCGATTGTTGTTATATGGCTGATTGTGGTTCAGAAGAGGATCCCGATAGGCCACATGAGATTCATTGGAGGTATGCTGTTGTGTCCCTCCTTGACTCTGATCTAGTATATCCTGTATGACATTCTTGAGGCGGATGCAATTGTTAGTCATGTGCCCCCTTCCTCGATGATACTCACAATAGTCTGTGTCCTTCCAATAGGGAGGTTTGACGATAGGCTCATAGTCACTTGTTGGCAGTAGAGAAATTTCATTGTTAGCCAACAACTTCCTGAGGGCAGACTCTTGAGATTCCCCCAACGGCGTGAATTTTCTCCTTGGATTTGAATTGAACCAAGGTCTAGGTTCCCAAGGGGGTGGCTTGTTGAGTGCATCGGTATTTGCTTCTCCCTTAAGAGTGAATATGGGTTGTTGCTTAGGGGCTGCCGCCTTGGCGTCCACTACTCCATCATTGACCACATTCTTGTTCTTGGTCCAAAACTTTGATTTATCTATTGTGTAATTGGAAGGAGGTGTGTCCTTGTAGAGCTTGAGAGTTCCTTTAGTGATCATAGCTTTTTCAATGAAGAGGCCCATTTCAATGACTTTAGCGAACGAGGTAGGGCATTGTATCTGAATCTGATAGCTAAGATCAGTGTTTAGGTTGTGGACAAACATTTCCAATAGCTACTTCTCAGGCATATCGTAAGAACACTTACTAGCTAGCTGTCTCCATCGTTGTAGGAAGGTGGCAAATGACTCACCACTCTTCTGCTTGGTGTTGCATATATCTAGCATAGATACCTCGTGTTCTATGATGTAAGAGAAGTGCGTTATAAATTTATTGACAAGTTCATCAAAAGTTTTGATTCCTGGTGGGAGACGCGAGAACCACTGCATAGCTTGACCACCTAAAGATCGTGGGAATAGTCTCATTAAGTAGGTCTTGTCGTGAGCTACTTCTAAATAGGCTGCAGTGAATTCCCTGATATGATCTCTAGGGTCCCCTTTCCCTTTATATTTCTCAAATTTCAGAACTCCGAACTGATAGGGGAATGGTTTCATGATCAAATTTCTGTCAAAGGGGTATGGTGCTATATCTTCCAAAGAGTAGTTCTTAGAACTTGTACCGGTCTTAAAGTTGGATATCTCGAGCTTTAGACTTTCGATTTGTTGTCGCACGTCTGCCATAGGAGTAGTTGGATCTACGGGTTGCTTTCCTCTCTCATTTGTATGGGGAACCGTGTCATTTGTACCTCTCTCATGCACATGTGGGACTGTGTCATTTGTGCCCCTCTCATGATCATTGTTTGCATTTTCCATGATGGAGCTAATGTCAAAGTCTGCGGGGAGTTTGATTCCGAGACTAGCAAGATGATGGAAATACTTATGGGGGTCTTCAAGGATCATCTTCTCTACGATGCGTTGGAATTTTCTATCTTGCATGTGCACCACTAATTCTTCATGAGAGATCTCTTCTTCACCATCATGTGGTGGGAGAAGGTGATCAGATGAGTCGACCATTTCGATTTGTTTGTTGTACTGGGATCGAGTAAGAACCATGCAATGTGGGGTGGGGTGAAGTGGACCAGGATTAGAAATTTTGGCAAGGTGCCGACCGAGACTATTATGAATGGGATACCTAGGATAAGACTTGGACAGAGGATTCTCTCGCTCAATGACTTCAAGTAAGACGGTTGACACAAGACTCTAGCCACTAGCAAGGGTAGTCGATACCAGTCTTACTGTGTAGGGCTTAGTCGTTCAACAAGACTACTAGCAAAGGTACTATGACCTACTAGGCTTACGTGAATTCACTAATGAAACGAAGAAGGCCTTATGCCGAATCGATATGGGATAGGCTGACTTTGGGACAAGAGTGATGTGGACCGAAAGTGAGTGGGACAATGGACGAAAGAGAAAGAGTTGGGTGAAACGGATGGAGAATGACTGCAAGGTTGACTCTGATCTCAGAAAGTGAAACTAGGCTGAAATGGGTGCTCTGATCAGGTGAAAATATCTCCTCAAAAATAGGGCAAGTGCTCACTGTCACATATGCGTAGAAACAGATACACAGCAGAAAAGGACAAATGCACCGTAAGTCACAATAAATGCACTGATCTGGTGAATTATATATGCGCAGCAACAGTGCATATATGCGCAGTAAAAAGAGTATATGCGCAGCAAGTCGTTATAAAAGCGCAACAAGTCTCTGTAAATGTGCAGCAGAAATGTGTAAATGCGCAGCTCTGAAGTTTTTGCAAAATTTTTAGTTTTTCTTCTATTTTTGGTATTTTTTGGCTAGAAAAGGTCTTCCTGATCTGATATTATGAATTCAATAGCAAGAAAACACAGTAAGCACAAAGAATATTTTGTAGTTTTTCATTATTTTTGTAATTTTTTTGACTCTATTTTGGACAAAAGCAAGCACAAAATCCTAGGTGAGAAATGGAGTACAAGGGATTTGGGCCACTAAAACAAGAGGTATTTAATTCGGGCAACCGTTCAAGTGGTTACACGTGCGGCGGCGCTACTCTCCGTTATGGAGTCTCCCAGCCTCACAGGGTTGCGCTTGAGAGGGTTTTGGGGGAGGTTGGCCATCGGTGTAACATAACAGCACTTGTTGCAGGAAGTTTTCACCTCAAGCACAATTTATTTTAAGTGGCTTGGTAGGGCTTGGCATTAGCCTGTTACCACTCAGGGTCGTTCCCACTTGGACAAGCGTGCATCCAAGGGCAGGCCCCTCTTAAAGGTTAAATAGATAGAATGACAAGTCTGGCACTCTGATCACCCAGAAGAGGGGAGAGCATAAGCCTATTGTCATTCGCAAGCACAGAATACACTGATTAATCCACCCTAGTTAAAAGTGAAAAACTAAATGGGCTAATCTACTCAAATAGAACTTTGAAGTGATTCAGCAATATAGCAGTGGTTCAGTTTTAAATCCCAGAAAGCAGTAGTGAGTTCAATTCTTAAACCGCGTAGCATGAGTTTGTTAACTTTGAAATTCAGGTCTCACGATATAGCAATGGTTCATTTTAACTTCAGAAAGTAGTAGTGAGTTCAATTCTTAAACCACGTAGCACGAGTTTGTTAACTTTAAAATTCAGGTCTCACGATATAGCAATGGATCATTTTAACTTCAAGATCATTGATGAGTTCAATTTTAATCTTTAGATAGCAATAACTTGGAAGCTGTTTTGCAATGCAAGCAAGAAATAAATCCAGTTACTTCCTCCCTAATTAGAACTAGATGAAGATTTGTATGCAAGTTGTATTAGAATGCCTAAATCAGTCCTATTCAACACTTAGTGAAAAATGATTGTCTTCAGTGGACATGTTGCACCAAACTAGATTAACAGTCTCCTGATATCCACCTGTAGTCCACAAAAACAAAAATAAATCAAGAACTTTGCAAATCAAATGGTTAGATGAAAAACACATAATCTAGAAAATTTTATGAAAATATGAATTTTGACAGCAAAATAGATATGAGAATTAGAATCTTCACGAAATTCTATGCTGTTTTAAAAAAAAATTCACGAAAATTCGATAAAAAATGCTAAAGTTATGGTCGATTGAAGTTGCAAGGTAAATGAGAAGTTTGACGGATTATACCTGATGAAATTGATCAAATGGGCTAAAAATACCTTCACCACTACGAAGTTCTCGAGATCAGCTTTCCAATGACTGTAAATTCGCAAAAATTTGATACTCCTGCAAAAAGTTAGGCTAAAAGAAAAAAAAACCCCTATTTTGTCCTCATTAACATTTGTTTTTTTTTTTTTAAATTAACAAAAATGAAAGACAAAGCTGAAGTTTTTTTATTTTTATTTTTATTTTTTGTTTTAAGTTAAACCCTAAACCTATTTTTTTTTTGGTATTTTTGATATTTATTTGTATTGGTGTTTGTTTTTTTTTTATATTATTATTATTATTATTATTGGTTTGTTTTTTTGAGTGTGTGCAGGTGGCAGAGGAGGAGTGGCAGCGTGGGAAGCAGCAGGCGCAGGGGGTCGGCGGCGGCGGGATCCGCAGGGCAAAGAGGTGTCGGGCGGCAAGCGGCAGGTAGGATCAGGGGAGGGGGTTAGGGGAGGCGGGGAGGCGGGAATCTGGGCGCGGGGAGAGGTGTCGGCAGAGGAAGGGAGGGCTACGGGAAAGGGGAGGAGGGATAGGCGGGAGAGGGGGAAGGATGGGAGACAGGGGGTGACAGGGGTTAGGGAGGGAGTTGGGCGCGGGGGTGGGTGGTTGCAGGGGACGGGACTACGTGCAGAGGGCGGCGGGTAGGGTTTCGGGGGGGAGAGGTGAGGCTGAGGGAGGCCGAGGGGCCTAGGGAGGGAGCGGGGGAACGCGGGTGGCGCGCGGGGGAAGGGGTGGGTTGGGCGGCCTGTGTGCAGGGGCTTCAGCCCCTGCAATTTTTTATTTTTAATTTTTTTTAATTTTTAATTTTTATTTTAAAATAAATAAATAAAATGTCATTTTAAAAAAAAAAGCTCTGTTTTTTTTTTGTTTTTGTTTTCTGTGTAAATTTTTTTTTTTTTGTTTAAAATCTAATAATTAAAAAAATCTAAAAACAAATGTTTGCTGTTTGTAAATAAAAAAATTTCTGTATATATATATATATATATATATTTTTAATCCGGCAAACTGAATAAAATAAATTCTAAAAATTAAAAAAAAATGAATTATTTTTTTTTTTGGAAAATATTGGAAAAATTAAAAAATATTTCAAAAATTTTCTAGTAACCAAAAGCAGGCAAATGATATGTTATTTTTCACCTGTGAGGCCTCCCGAACTCAACGGTGAGGTCTGATTGAGCCTAAGAGGTTGTGTATGAAAGCTGATTTCCAGATTTGTAACAAAACACCCCTGAAGCTGTGACAAAACACACTCAACAAAAAAAAACTCAGAAACAAGATGGGTTAGATCATGGTGGGCGCCAAAAATGTAAGGGTAAAATAGTGATCAATCAAATGAAGTAAACAAGACCCAAACATCAACAGAATAGTGAAACAAGAAGGATTCAATAAATAAAGCAATGAACAAACACAGTGCAAACCTTTCCCGTTTCTAAACTTTTGTTGTTCGCCTATCACAAATCGTCCTTTTGCAGATGAGATGAGCCCTCAGAGAGTGCAATCTTTTCAGCTATTTGTAGGAAGTCGACAGTGAATGGTTGTGGTGATATGCAATGAAGATGGGCTCCAATGCAAGTATGTGATCTCAAGCTTGTGGATGACAAAAGGGTGCCAAAGGCGCGCTGGTGATATTTCTGTAGAGTAACGATGTCAAAAGCCTGGATGAATAGAATGGAAGGATGAAGCTTCATTTATAGACTCAGAAGAATGAGAATCAATGGTTGAGAGGAGATATGAAGATCAACGGCTAAGAATGGTTGAGGAATGTGCAACCAATAGAAATGTGACAAGTGTCCCAACTCCATCATGAAAGAGGGGATGTGACAAAATTGATTGGAGAGTTAACTCCATTGACTGAACAGTTAACATACTTGATTGATCAGTTAGAAGAGTGGATTGTGGAACTGACTGAATTGATTGACCAGTGAACTGGATTGATTGAGGAGTCAACAGAATAGATTGACCAGTGAACTCAAATGACCAATCAGTTAACAGATTTGATTGATTAGTTAACTAACTTCTGATTTGAGAAGAAATAGGCCATGTGGGTGAGAGAAAAATAGGTAATTAAATATTAAATATATTTAATTACATGTGCAACTTGATGATGTGGACAAGGTGAGGTGGAAAAGGTGAGGTGTAAAGGTGAGGTGGATTTTTGAATTTAGAACTTAGGATAGAGGAATTTAGATTAATTAAATAATTTATGATTATTTAATTGTGTAGGACATTTAGAAGAATTTTAATTAAATAAATAGAATTTATTTAATTATGGAACAGTGAATCGATTAAATAAATTTAGAATATTTATTTAATTAATAGAAGAATGGAATAAATATTTAGAATATTTATTTAGGATGATTCGTGTCATTTTTAGGCGTATACATTTTTAATTTCCCATAGGCTATAGGGATGAAATCAAGGAAATATTTTAATAATTAAACTTAAGTTGTTCAAAAAAGTAACTTTATGTTATATTTAAAAAAGAACAACTTTTGTTTATTATTAAAAAAGGTGTTTTTAAAAGATTTGTTTAAAGTGTCGCAAGGAGTGGGGTGAAAAGGGTAATGGCACTTTATGACACTTAGTGGAGGGAAAATAAGAAAAGTAATTTAAAATTCATTATTTTCTCTCAAAAGGCTATTTAAAGGGGTTTTGCGCCCAGAAAATCTTCTTCTGGCTAATTCATCTATTTTGCTTTGTGAGTAAGAACTTGAGGATGAAAACCCTTTAATAATTCTAATTTTGAGGATGAAAACCCTCCTAGCTGGTTAGAGTGATTTCACCCAGAAAATCACATTGGTGCTGAACAATTGAGAATTTCTATTTTTTCTAGTTTACATTGAAATGGAAGTTTTTGATGTGTATTAATTTTCCCTATGTGGTTGTGAGTTTTAGTTTTCTGTGAAGGCATTCTAGTTGAGATTTTAATGAAGGTATGTTGTGGGAAGCCATACTAGAAAGGTTGTCCTATTTTGTGGGGGGTCATAGCTTTGTTATAATTGTTAGGCATTGAAATTTATTTAGATGGATGATATATATTGCACGAGCCATACTCTTCTTTGTCACAACTTTCCCATGATTGTATGACCTAAAGTTGGTGCAATCCATATCACTTGGAGTGTTGATCCTTAGTATTGTTGTTGACTGTAGGGTCCTCTTTCTTGCCTACATTGGGTGGAAATCATGGAAGTCTTCAAAAAGTGATTGGTCGTTGTTTTTGTCATTTTGTTGATGATGGTGGGGTTGTCATACCATTTAGAAGAGGCTACTCCAATGTTGTCTAATTCCTTATCAATTTAGTTAACTTGTGGTAGTTGTATGGCTAGGTCCTTGCTAGCTATACTAGTTGATATGGTACGTGAGGATGCAATAGTTAGGTCTCTCCCCTATTTGGTATGATTTATGAATATTTCCTAGTGCTAGACTCATCATACATAGGTCGTCTAGTTTCTAATTTGTTTTTGTAGCAGTATGGGAGTTATTTACAGGCTGTACAATTTGTGGGTTTAGTGGTTTTGAGCAAAAAATTCAGTGTTACAAAGTTGGGCAGTCTGACACCTCAATTTAGTGGTCTTTTTCAATCTTTAATGTCCCTTGGTAGTCTCTACAGACACATAATCTAGAGACTTCAGTTTGTTCATACAATGTGAGCATTTCCTTATGACTTCCATTTTATTTGATCTAATCTGGGTGCTGCAGCAGTCTAATTTTCTTATCATATATTATTATCTATGTTTGAGGTTGATTTCTATAGCAATTTAGCATTCTATATGTATTTTATATGATTAGTTGTAATGCGGATGGTAGTACCACTAGAAATTTGCATTACACACTCATATTGATTGTAAAATCAGATGGTAGTCTGTTGATTAGTGTGCATTTCAACTTAGAAGGTCTTGGTCGGTTCACTGCTAAACCCCTTTGCATTATAAGCTCATTTTGGCATTGATCAGATCTTAGTAATCAACCACTTTGGGTCAATCTGATTCCATAGTAATCTATCAATGGATTTGCATTCATTTAGCACACTTATCAGTTGAAGAGGTGTAGATTTGGGTCAGCTTCACCACCTATGTGTTTCTGGTTGACTTGCCACCTCTTCATCCCAACAGTGCATTCATCTAGATAGTTGTGTGTGGTCCAAAACATTGTATGCTCTCACCTTGCCCACATTAGGAACTGGGTGATCTCAAAAAGTGTCAAGACATTGAATTTGCATTTATATATTGCAAACAATTAAAAACATTGGTGTGGGCTACTATAGTGGTATCAAAGTTGGTGGTCTTGCCAACTTGTGTTTTTAGAACTAATCCTTTGATGCAGTGATAGAGAGTTCAAATATCATCAAAGGGAAAGAAAGAAAGAGAGTCAAGGAGCAAAATCAGAATTTGTTCCAGAAGTTGTTTTAGAGAATATGGCAGAGAGAGCAAAAGAAGCTAATGTGGATGATAGCCCACAAGATAGAACTGACAAAAAGTTTGATGTGATGTTAGACATGTTGGCTTAGTTTCTCATCATGATGGATCAAAATGCAAACATGCCATGTCTACAAAATGGTGAAGGAAGTTTCTCTGTAACAAACAATCAACCAAAAAATAATAATTGTTCCAATAGAATTGCTATTTGGTTTGCTACTAGGCCATTTCAGCCTACATTTATCTGAATAGAAGAAGTTTGTGATCCTGAAGTTGAGGTTTCCATGGCTAATGAGATTACTACATATTATGTTGAATACTCAGCTCTTCCTCAAGAGATTCAAAATGAGTTGTCTTTGAATCAGTTTATGAATCAAAAGAAATCTAGGAGTGGGCCTAGACATGAGCATAGGCCTCAAGCACATCAAAGAGAATATCAAAATACCTCTGGAAAATTGACACTTTATCCATTTGATGGGAGTCGTAAGAGCATGGCTCATGCTTGGATTTAGAAATTGGATACCTATCTATCACTAAAACGAATGGCAGAAGATGAAGCCATTGAGTTTGCTACATTAAACTTTAAAGGAATTGCTCATGAGTGGTGGTACCATGGGCTGATCACACAAGGTCACAACCTCATAGACTCATATGATGAGTTTAGTAGAAGACTAATTGAGAGATTTGATAGGAAGGACCTTGAAGTTCACTTATGTGAGCTAGCTCAGCTCAAACAATTTGGTAACGTGGAAAGTTATATTGATAATTTTTAAAAGCTTGTTGTTATGGTTCCCGACATTACAAAAAGAAGATTGGTTATGTTGTTTGTAGAAGGTTTGACAGATTCCCTAAAAAAATTTGGTCAAAGCTTTGACCCTCCATCTCTTTAGAAGCTATCAAGAGAGCCTTGGTTCTTGAATCTGCTCTTCCAAAGAATAGATTCTAGCAAAAGAAGTTTTTCCCCTCAAAGAAGCCATTTCAAAAAAATTCAAATCAGCACAAGAGTTTACCTCCAAAAATGGATGATGAGGTGAAAAATGAGTTTAGAAGGAATAAAATTTGTTTCACTTGCAAGGAGCCATGGGTTCCTGGTCATAGATGTCTTGGGAAGGGGCAATTTTACTATATTGAAGTGGTTTTTGATGAAGAATTAGATTCTAAAAATTTGGAACAATAAGTTGAAGTTGTGAAAATGTAGATGAAAACATGGTAGAAGATCAAGATGAGAAGAATGCTTCAAAAAGTACTCTTGCACAACTTTTAGGGGCTTGAAAGTATGATTCTTTTAAGATTCATGGAGTTTTTTGTGGCCAAAAATCACTGTACTTATTGATTCTAGTGCTACACATAATTTCATTAATTAAGGAGTAGTTGCAAGAACAGGGTTGAAGACTAAAGAGTGTGAAGGGTTTAATGTAATGGTAGCTGATGGGTTCACTCTTCATTGCACATAGAGAATTCCAAAAATGAATCTTATGTTGGAAAATTATGAAGTTAAGGATAACTTCTATGTGGTTAGCATAGGATATACTGATGTTGTTTTGGGAGTTTAGTGGCTGCACTCTTTGGGATAAATCACACAGAACTTCCAAACTATGGAGCTTAAGTTCCATGTTGATGGCAAGAAGGTGGTACTTAGAGGCATATATAATGGTACACCAAGAGTTGTCACTACAAAGAGGATGGAAAAATTGTTTCGTCATGATCAAGTTGATTGGGCAACCCAATGCTTGATTATGCCTACTACCACTTTAGAAGGAAAAAGAGAGTATCATGTGGATGTTCAAGCCTTGTTGCACAAGCATAGCAAGGTTTTAATGATATACCTCTTGGAAGGCCTCCTGATGGAGGGATAGAACTTATTATTGAGCTAGAAGAAAGAGCTAAACTAGTGATCACCGCTCCTTATCGCCATCATAGAAGGCATAAGGAAGAGATTGAGAAGGCAATAAAGGAGCTCCTTGAGATGGGACACATAAGGCCAAGCAAGAGTCCCTTTGCATCTTTAGTTGTTTTGGTAAAAAAGAAGGATGGTATTATGTGAATGTGCATAGATTACCAATCATTGAATAAGAAGACATCAAAAATCGGTATCCAATTCCAAGGATTGATGAACTTATTGATGAGTTGCATGGTGGTAGTCTATTTGTCCAAGATAGACTTAAGATCTAGATGCAATCAAATCAGAGTTTGGGAAGACGATATTTAGAAAATAGCATTTAAATGTCATTATGGGCATTACAAATTCTTAGTCATGCCTTTTGGCTTGACTAATACCCATGTAACATTTTAGTCATGTATGAATCAAATCTTCAATCAGCGGCTTAGATGAAGTGTTTTTTGATGACATCTGTATCTATAGTAAGACTTGGGAGGAGCATCTAATGCATTTAGATGAAGTGTTGGGTATTTTAGAAGCTCAATCATTGTTTTCTAAGGCGTCCAAGTGTGAGTTTGGCATGATTAAAAAATTTTATTTGGGACATGTGATCAGTTCACAAGGTGCAAGAGTTTATCAAGAAAAGATCAAGGCCATCTTGGATTGGCCACCACCAAAGACCCTAACACATTTGAGAGGTTTAATGGGTCTCTACAACTTCTATAGAAGGTTTGTGAAGGGTTTTTCACAATTGGCTTCCCCACTTATAGATTTGACCAAAAAAAGGCATTTGTATGGTCTACTATAGCACAACAAGTTTTTTATCAGCTTAAGAAAGTGGTGAGTTCTTGCCTTGTATTGTCCATTCCAAACTTCTCAATGCCTTTTAATCTTGATTGTGATGCTTCAGGTAAAGACCTATTAGTGTTGTTTTGATGCAAAAGAAGAATCCATTTTCTTTCAAGAGTAGTAAGTTGAAGGGAGTTGAAAAAAGTTAATCCAGATCTATGATAAAGAAATGTTAGCCATCATGCATGCTTTGGCTAAGTTCAGACAGTATCTTGTTAGAGGGAAGTTCATTGTAAAAACTGGTCATAATAGTCTAAAGTACTTTCTTAGTCAAAAGGATCTCAATGAGAGGCAGCAAAAATGAGTTACTAAGCTACAAGATTACAATTTTGACATTGAGTATGTGAGGGGGAAGAACATAGCGGCAGATGCTTTGTCTAGAAGGCCACATTTGTGTTCTATAATGGATATTACAGTAGATTGGAAATCTAAAATCCTGTCTAAGTATGTTAAAAAACATTTTTCCACTAACATATTAGAAGGTAATTTGCAAGATGACAAGTATGTAGTGGTGAATGAGTTGATTCTTTACAAAGATAGAAGTTTCTTAGTACCTGAATCTAAGATGAAAGAGAAGATTCCTAATGTTGTTCATGATACCCCTTTGGCTGGCCACCTAGGGTATTTCAAGACCTACAAGCAAATCAGAGAGATTTTCTTATAAGGGACTTAAGGATGATGTCTTTAAGCATGTTAAAGAATGTGTGTTGTGTCAACAGAACAACAATGCGCACACTTTTCCAGTTGGACTATTGCAGCCCTTGTCCATTCTAAATTAGAAATGGGAAAGAATTTCTATGGATTTCATCATTGGGTTGCCTAAATTTCAAGGTATAGATTGCATCTTTGTGGTGGTTGATAGACTTACCAAGTTTTCTCATTTATTTTCTATTTCATCATATTTGAGAGCATCGCAAGTTACTGATTTATTTTTTAGAGAAGTTTTTAGACTTCATGGCTTGCCAAAGAACATTGTGAGTGATAGGGATATCAAGTTCCTTAGTATGTTTTGACAAGAGCTCTTCTGGTTGGTTGGTATGAAACTAACTCCTAGCACTAGTTATCACCCACAAACTGATGGGAAAATAAAAATTGTTAACAAATGGATTGAAGGTTATCTAAGAAACTATGTCATAAGACATCAAAAGGCATGGGTTAATTGGCTCTATTTGGGAGAGCATTGTTACAACACCACTCATCACATGTCCATTGGTATGACTCCCTTCAAAACATTATATGGTTATGATTTCTTAGCTTCTGTGGATTTGATTATTTCTGAAAGCAAGGTGCTGGGAGCCAAGGACATCTTCAAAGTCAAGAAATAATAAATGTGTTAAAAAAAAATCTACAACAAGCACAAAATTAGAAAAAGACGTATGCTAATTAGCATAGAGTGGAGAGGAGTTTTGACGTAGGTGATATGGTTTATTTAAGATTGCAACCATACAAATAATCTTCCCTCAAGAAGAGTGGAGCTAAAAAGCTCAAACCATGTTTCTATGGTCCGTATAAGGTGTTGCAGTGAATCGGTAGATAGCTTATGAGTTAGAGTTTCTAGAATAGAGAAAGATTCACAATGTGCTTCAAGTATTGTGCCTCAAAAAGGAACTTGGGTAACATATTAATCCTTCAGCAGAGTTGCACCCACTTGATGATGAAGGCAAGTTGGTTTTGATTCCTAAAACTATCATGAATGTATGAGAAAGGAATTTGAGGAATAAAACCATTTCAGAGTACTTGATCCATTGGAAGGATCTCCCGCTAGAAGATGCTACATGGGAAGGGGAGCAAATTTTGCAGCATCCAACCTTACAGTTGCTTAAGGGCATGAAATTTTGGGAAGGGAGGACTATCATGTCCCCTTCTTGAGTGTAAGCCTTTCAAAGACCTATTGTGTAGTCTCACAACACACCCCATTTTTCCCTAGCAAAATGGGGACCCAACTTCATTTGTTGTGCTGGTTTGCTCGTTGTTCACTTGGGCGGTAATGGTAAATAGCATGTCACTTAGAGCCAAATTCAAGACAAGTTCCAAGTTGTAGAATATCCCATGCTAAGGTCATGAATGTATAGAGGACAAAATTCTAGCCAATATTGCCTCTAGAATCATGTGAAAATTCATTAAAATGAGCAAGTTATGCCCATTTGAAGTTTTGGTAGACTAGACATTTTCGGTCAAGTGGACATGGACATTGGTGAAACATCCTTGTCATATATAGTATCCATATCAAGTTCCAAATCCTTCAAGAAAATACCTAGATCCAAAAGTAAAATTAAATATAGCTCATTCATTGTTTAACTAGATCGGACATTAGCACATTTGAAATATTCATATCCATGTCCAGGTCCTGTTGAAACCATCAAATTTACCTTAGCGAGTCATTGACACTCCTATTGGACGGGATATTTACACTTGACATGACCAAGTGAGTAAATATCTAGTCTTGTCCAAACATCTAGTGCAAGCTATCAAATTTACCCCAATCTAAAGAGGTTCCACTTGACCGAATATTTTGCACCAAACATTTCGTAGTGTCTATATCAATATCCATGTCCATATCCTATTCAAAGCATTATAAGTCGTACACTCACTCATAGCCTATTGGATTTTCAACTAGATATTTCTCACCAGACATTCCTAAATGTCCTGACCTTCCCAATCAAGTATGAAGATCCATTCATCCATTGCTCTAGTCAACATGGGTTGACTATGGCAATAGTGACATCACCTGATGGAGTTGCCACTTTAATTCCACCTGACTTTAGTCAATCAAAAGGATGTTTCAACTGGATATTTTGCACTAGATATTTTGAATAGGATATTAGGAATCCAAATATCAATATGGTCCCTAGCATTAAATTCCCATACCGCAAGTTGCTTTTTGTCGTTGGAATTTAAATTTAAAATGCTAAACTTTTGCATAGCTATCGCTTTCCTTGCCCTTGAATAGTAATTGCTCACCAACTCCAGTGAACATTCAATGCATTTCTACACAATGAATTTCATGAAGGTTGAAAGTGATTTTCAACACATTTGCTAAATCACAAAGCATTTTAAGAGATCTGAAGAACAAATCTACAGAGAGTTATCTCTGAAAGTGAATTTGTAGAAGTTAAGGTGAATCAAGCAACTGAGTAAATGGAAAACACAAGGTTAAATGGACATCCCCCATGAAGTGTAACAAAGGTGATATCCCATTTGTCAGGTATGTATACAACAAAATCATTCTTTGCTAATGGTTGTAGTAATTTCTCTTTTCTGAAGGTTAATATTTCTTTTTACCTAAGGTAAATTTATGGATTCATCTTGTTATAAATGATTTCACATTACTTTGCAAGGTTAAGAACAATTTGCATGCCCTAATTTTCAATGCAGGAACTAATTATAGGTGTTTGCCTCATGCAAGACAAAATGATGAAAAGACAAAAAAATTAGACGAATAGTTCAAAACACCAATGGGTCCTGCTCCTGGTGGGAAATGGAGCAAATTTTACTATGCATCGAATACCCACTACGGGAAGGTGGATTAAGAAGTCTTCAGGGCAAGGATCCAAGCTCACGAAGACAAGCCAACACTCAAGAATAGCATCACCAATGGAATGTATAATGCAGTAGGCTTCCTGTATGTAATGGATGCCCTACAACTAGTGATAGAGTGTGCACAAAAGTATAATCCAATTAGCTGGACGATGGAACATCAAGGCCGTGTTTATGAAAATTTCTTACCCAAGGGGATTGCAGAGACTTTCAAATTACTGTGGAGTCAGAATGTTTTTGAAATAGATCCGAATGCCCTATCAATGGAATACAACTCCAATGTCATGGGATGCCGCAAGGTCATGCACACTTCATGGATGGATCCAACAACTAGGTCGAAGGAAGTCTCCAAGATGCCACAAAATCTATACAAATTTGACTTCATTCCAAAAGTCCAATAAATGATCAATCTGTTGAATCGAATGGTTGGCAAGGAGGACTCTAGGTCCTTAGACTTATGATGTTTGGCCTCATCTGATTTGTGAAGGATGTTGGCAAGGTGGTGCACTAGGCACAATTAATTTACAACTCCCTACATGTTGGGATGGTTGCATGGAAGAAGTAGAGGTTCTTCATGACCTCTCTTATGTAGTATACTCATGTGCATACCGATCCCAATTCAATGAATTGTACATAGTTGGCAAGCTAGGTAGCAAGCAAGGAGAACAAATGGTGTGGTAATATTATCCATAGCTGGAGAGAAGACAATCAATAATTCACCATAGAATATTCAATGACTACTTCTTGATGTGGTTGGTCTAGTTAATGGAAGGGGACTAAGCCAAAAGGATTTCAAGGGATACCCAAGGGGTCATCACTACACATGAGTCCTAGTTTATCCAATTACCAACATTTACATACATCATAATGGAAGGGTTTGAAGGTCACCCCCTTCATGTTGCCACTATATCCAACTAATAGGGTTCTACTCCTAGAAATAACTAGGTAGATCATCCCTTTATATGAGGCATATACTCAAAAGCATGGTCAAGGGACCATTAAATTTCCACTGGATATAGGTTGGTATAGGTGCACGAAGTTTAAAGACCCCAAATTATTAGAGGCAGAGTAGCAAATGATTAACCTACAACCCTTTCCCCTCCTATGTACATTTGATCCTTACAACAATATTGAGAAATACATCAATAAGAAGCTGCAGCATGTTCCTCATTTGGAGGATTACTGGGTTGACTACAATGATGAGGAGAACATCAAGAAGAAGGGGTACCAAAGGTTGACCCTGAACCAGATCTGGACCTTAGGATGTCTGGAGGTGCCTCCACAAGTGAAGACTAATGATGGTCAAACTCTGGACCCAGACTATAATGAGAAACAGGTATACAAGAAGACCTTGCCTCTCCTGGATTGGACTCAACTTGAAGTGACATAAATTGATGTCATCACAAAAAATGTCATGACCACCACCCAAAGGTGGGATGAGCAAAATATAAATGAGCTCAAAGAAAAGGGGGTGAGCTTGACCTACGACAAGAAAGGAAAAGGAAAGATCGAGGAGATGTAGACTATGATGACTTCCTCATTGTCAAGAGGTGAGTCATGGAAGCTAAATTGGCATAGGAAGGAACATTAGCATCTAGTGAGGCCCTAACTACAGAAGGCATCAGCATGGCCACCAAACCATCACCTCCAAAGGAGCAACTGGTGCATTCCATTCCCATCATAGTCGCAGTGCCAGAGGAGTGGCCTGCTAAAGACAAATTGGAAGGGGTTGATATCCCCAAGCAAAAGAGAAAGATGCCACCTATACCCATGAGGGGTGCCATCACCAAACTAGTTGATACACTGGCCAAGGCATTAGGACCAGTGCAAATGGAACTTATGTTTGCATCCGGTCGGCCTCATATAGAAGTGCCATCACCACAAGCTGCAATCCAAGCACATCTATCATAGCAGCTAGTGGATATCAAGTTCATACTGGTGGCCAAGTGATGGAGATTCAGAGAGGCCAAACAGCTCAATAGATTATTCAAGTCAAATAGTAATTGGCTAAAGAAGTGAAAGCAAAAGAACAAGCAAGGGCTGAGGAATTACAGTTGCCATTGAGTCAGGTCATGGACCTGACTGATTATGAGGTCACTCATGCAATGACCAATGATCCAATCTCTTCCTTACTTGCACATTAGGCGTCGCCACCACATGAACCTCAAAAAGTGGATGCTGAAGTAGAAGAGATAGAATCCCTGAATGTAATGAAGGGTCAAAGTCTGGAGCTAGAGGAGATCCCTGATACTAAGATGTGAGGATCTTTGAATATGCCAATAGACCAACAAGATGTCCCAGGTAATGGCGTAGGAAGAGGTGGGTCCATCTTAGCAAGTGGAAATGGAGAAGTCAGTTGAGGATACCACCTTTCCAAAGGATCAAATGGAATCTCTTTAGGATGCACCAAAAGAGGGAGACATCCAACAAGTTGAAGGTGAAGAGCAAGTAGAGAAGATTCAAGATGAAGAAGTGCAACATACAGTGTCACTCGAAGAAGGTTAACAAGACATAGGAATATAGGAGCAAAAACTTGAAGCAGAGAACATTGGACATCAGCCTATGGAAGTGGATAAAGAGGTTCCACAACAAGAAGTTTTGTAGGAAGAGGTTCCTCAATAGGAAGTTGCCCAGCAGGAAACTTCACAACAGGGGGAAGATCTGGATATGGATACTGAACTGGTGATTAAGGATGTTCACATTGAACAAATCGGTTATGAAGGACTTGCACCTGATGTTCTAGAATAGTTAGCCTCTAAGGTAATTGAGCCTCCTATTAATTTGATTCCATTTGATTTCAAGTCACTATTTTTGGTAGAAGGAATAAAGCCCAAGCAAAAGGCAAGGGCGGTATCCACTATCAAAAGGGATGTAATAGCTCGTAGGACAACCCAATTGGTTGTGCCTATAGTAGATAAGGCAAAGGGTGAGATCACTGTAGATGAATGCCAGATCACCACTTTGGACCTAGGGCATGTTGTTGCCGAGCAGGAAATTGATGTGCTCATAGGTAGTGCAGAGGCTACAGTAGCTAGAATCTACAAGGATAAGCTGAAGAAGTAGGAACTAAAAGGGTACATTGCCTAGCTCAAGATCAGTTTCATTAAGGGGTTATTAACCCCAGGAGTACAAATAACAAAAGTCCCAACCAATCTAGCATTTTTGACATAGGAGGAAATAAGTGATCTGGATGCAAAGAAGTATCAGGCACAAATCATGGAAGGGTTGTTCCATAAGTTCTTAAAGGATGGGGAGGAAGTAATCCAAACCACACTATCAAACTAGGACACCTTGACCTTCATCAAGAGCAAAGATGATGCCTTCAAGACTGAGTGTGCTATAGGATTAGGTCAAAATGATTAATATCTTAGCAAAATGAAGGTCATCCGCAAGATGTAGGACAAGGTGTTGTTGAGTTGGAATATCATGACGGTCCAAACAATGTCGAAGATATCCATTTGGATAAAGGACCTAAAGTTTGAGGCTGATATTTTGAAAGGGTGTAGGCACAAAGCCGTAGATATCAACACATAGGCACATGACCTCCTAATGGATGAGATAAAAATTTTGGAGGAGATCCTCAGGACAATGGTCGATGAAAAGGAAACATATGAAGAACAGGCTTCTGTTGGGATGTTTAAGGCTAAGTTTGAGCTAGTTTTGAAGGATCCCATTGGGCACTTTTCAGAGAAAACCATTGATGAAGTCATGGACTCATTGGCAAAGATAAAGGTATACAAGGAGAAGTTAGATATCTAGACAAACAAATGGATATCAGTGGGCGAGCAATTCCAGATGTAGGAGTATGCCAAGGTCAAGGCCTAGAATTTTGATAAGGTTGATATAGAATAAATTATCACAACCTATGATTATTATAAGACCCTAGAATCAAGAGGAATGTTGGTCGAGGAGGACATAGGGTCAGATACAGAGTAGTCTAATGTCTAGGGAATGAATATTGCAGCAATAGGATATCAGTATGAATTATTCATATCAAGATTAATATCTTGATGATTGGTGACACACACATAGTGGCAGATTCGGTGGGAATAATCTAGATGCACTTCAAAGATGCTGAGGAATATACCAAGCACTAGTTGTCATCCATCCTTGATTGCCAACTAGAAATTGTGTGCTCTATTTTGTGATCATGGATATTTTTGATGGAATTCTGATCATTGATCTTTGTAACTAATTCCAGATCCTTGTTCTATAAAAGGATTTGAATCATTTGTAAATAAAGAGATTGAACTGGTGAACTTTTCCTAAGCATTAAGTTTGTTTTATTACAACTTTGTGACTTACCTCATGGTTCTTTCTCAATCAATGGAACATTTGTATATCTTTTGTGCACATATTGAAATTAAAGAAGCAGATTATAGTTAATCATAAATAATGAGTAATCTTTGGTTGATTTCTAGTGTGGAATGTCAAATTGTTGCATCCCTTTGGAGTGCATTTGAATAATTGCTCATTGTTGTCAACTTTTCCTTTGAAGATTTACATTTGTTATACGTAGTTGTGTAAGTCTTGGTGAAGTATAACTAGATTAGCTTCATTTCATAAAAGTGTCTAGATATCCGTGTGGAATCACTAAAAACTTTAAATTCTTAGAACTTTTTCCTTCTCAACCCAATCTTTTCCCTTTTATTTTACAAATCTTGGTAAATAATTGCAAAGAATGATGAATCCAAAGAAAATGGTCATAAATAAGTGATGAATTTTGTACCTTAAAGAAGATCTTTAAGTGAATTCACAGCATATGTGTAAAGATCAGTTAATTAAAGATGTTTTAGAAGAACTGATCAAAGTTATGTCCAATTCATGATAATCTACTCAAAGTTTAAAGTATCCATTTTTAAATTTGACATAAGTTATTGAGGATATGTGTAGATTGTATAGGACATCCATGATATTTGGTGAAGTTTAACCAGATCCAAAAGAAGGTGACCCTTGGCCATGTAAGACCCTAAAATGGAAACAACAAAACACAACAAACCTTGAGTAAAACTAGACAGTGAAGATCTGACAACAAGAGACTTGGGACTTCAAATCTTTAGGGATCTCGAAGCCTTTCAAGATAGATAGGGGTTTATTGTGTAAACTTGTATCTATGTGAATGTGACTAAAAACCACATCAACAGTTTTAGCACTAGAAGGAGGGCCCACCTTAACATTGAGTCAGTTGTTCTTTAAAGATCTTGTTGATGCTTCTCACCTTTAGTAAGTTCATTACAAATATCCTTAGTATTTAATCATCTAGAAGTGACTTTGTAGAGATCCAGTCCTGAACTTCAAGGTTCATCCTAATCTCTTGAGTTGGCTCATCAACCTATAATAAGGTCCTGGTCTAGTGGTCCTTTAGGTGAACTGCCTAACGTAAGGCAAAGAGCTTGCTCAATTGGTGTGCAGCCAAGACATCCTGTCCCTATTGTCCCAGTAGTTCCAATACAAGTCCCGATGGCATTCTTTAACATTGAATTTCCTATTAGCTTTGCTACATACCATGATCTGCCTAAGAATCAGGACAAGCTGTGTCCTAAGTATCATTTTCATCAAGATGTTGAGGATCACCTCATAACCTTTAAGGAAGCTTTCTTTAGAGCAAGAATCTAGTATGAGGATGTCGTCTATAAATTATTCCCATATACTCTTGGGGAAGAAGCATATTTCTGGTATGTCAATTTTCCACAGAATTCCATTACTACCTGGTCATTGATGGAACAAGCCTTTAAAGATAGATTTAGAGTTCCATTTGATGCAGCAATGATGTATCATCGGTTTGCTGAGATTAAAAGAGGAGAAGGTGAATTCATAACAACCATCAATGATAGGTTCTAGAGATCATATTCTAGATTGACCGCTCCTTACAATATTTCTAAAGTTGCAGCTCTATTAATATATTACTCTGCACTAGATCCGTTGACTGCAATGTTCATGAGGAGAGTAGATCTTGGTATTACAACTTTATCTAGTGCATATGTGGAGGAAATAAAAGTGAATACTCAAATGAAACATGTAGGATATGGTACTTTGCAAAGTATAGAACATCCTATCATACCTAATCAAATGCAGCAAATAAATGGAGCCTTGATGTACCATGCTCCTTTGATGAACCCTCTGCTGGTTCCACCGATCAATGCTTTTTAGCCACAAGGGAACAACCAGATGGTAGTGCATCCAGGATCTACCTTTATTAAGGTCTAACCAAATAGAAATGGTAATTCTATCTTTCTTCTTTCATAGGATAATGTAGTAGAAAAAGTTTAGGATGAAAAGGAAGATATGAGAGAGATCACATCTTAGTTGAAAAGGTTCTACGCTCAAAATAATAGTTAGAACTTGCAAAATAGAGGATATAATGCACGTCAACCTCCAAGATTCTAGAACACCAAACCAAATAATGGAAGTCTTCCTTCACCTCTAGACAATTAGGTTCCTACCAAGACAAAACAAACAACTAGAGTCAATCTAGTTGAAGCTGCACTAAACAATTAGTGTAGAATACATAACATTAGTGCACATGTTGAACTAGATTACCCACAATTCGGGATTGCTACAAGTATTTTCCAAGAGGAAGTACAAATCACTGAAAGAGAAGAAAATTTCCTAGAAGGAAATGAGATCATTCCCCTTGGATATGAGTCAGCGATGATGCTAGAAAGCTTCATGTTCCCAAAGGAAAAATGAATACATTTCATGAAAATTATACTCTCATATGTGAAGAGTCAGCTCTAGCACTGGAAGCTTATACCTTCCCCTTTGAAGGTGACAATAAGCCTGAGCAAGAGGTGGATGAAATTCATGCCTTCCAATAGTTTCAGAGAGGCCATAACTACAACCTAAGAAACAATAATAATAAATGAACGTCCAGACCTTTGACGAGTTCAAATCCACCAAATAACTTCAATACACCTCTAGACATGTCCTCAAGTAACAATTTGTCACTTTTGAAGGTGAGTCAATAGCATTCTGCTTCACTCTCAGCCGTAGCTATAGGTATGTCTAAACTTTCTAAGTCAGATAAGTTGGTTAATTACTTGAAGAAATCAAGAAAATGAAAATAAGCTTGTCCTTATCTGAGTTGCTTAAAACTCTGGTTATTAAAAGAGCTTTTCTCAAGACCCTAGATGAACCGTCACCAAAGGAAAGTGTTCTTGGTAATGTCTAGACCAAAGAATCTCCAAACAAGGATGTCTCCCTTAAGCTTAGAGACAAAGGTCAAGTCCATGTTGCTAATGCATAGACTGCAGTCTATAAAGAGAAAACTAAATCTCCCCCGTTCCTCTTAATATTAAGAATTTTTGGTAAGAATCTACATAACTGTCTAGTAGACTCAGAAGCATCCACAAATGTCATGCCCTTGTCAGTCTATCAAATCCTAGGCCTGTCCCCTGCTAGGTCTTTGAAGAAAGTCACTCAATTGGACAAGTCTGAGGTAAGTTTCATAGGATAATTAGCTCATATCCATATGCAGTTGGCTTATGATCCCAGAGTCGAACACTTCATTGATATTCAAGTGGTGGACATTCCAAACACATACAGTATGTTATTGAGTAGGATTGGTCAAAAACATTAAATAGATATATGGCAATAGATTTCTCTCATATGTGGTTGCCATGGAGAGGAATTCCAAACCAAATTTGCATAGACGTGAAACCGAGAATGAAACACATGATCATGGAGTATCATCAGAACAATGAGGTGCTGTATATAGAAGTAGATAAAGGAGTATATCATGTCAGGGCTCCATACGTTATAGTGGAAGAAGTATTGATGTGCACACAGACACAAGAAATCAATGAAGTAAATTGAATTACACCAGGAACTGACATCCTGCTAGAATCAATCATGATTATTTGGAGGATGACGAAGAAATTCACATGTGTGACTTTGAAAGACATTTTTTCAAAGAAATGCAGAGATGTATACAATAGAAAATTCCATTAAGAGAAGTTTTACTGAAAGGTTGGTGTAGGCTACACTAGACTCCACATTTTGAGACTACTTATGCATTGTGCTAGTGGACATAGTCGACAAGGAAGAACGTGCATATTCAAAAAAGAAACTAAACTTGCATATGAGAATCCCAGACAAGGTAAGATTAGAGGTCAGTAATAGAATTCATATTTAAATAGATAAGGGTTTAGATATCTTTGAAACAGACAAAGGTTTAGATGTACCTAGAGATGAACTAGAGGTATCCAAATCAGTCTCAGACGATGTCTTTCTCTCAAGAATCAAAGCTCTAGATGAAATAGAGGATATGAAAGAAAAATTGTACACATGCACTAATCTAGATGACATCTATGATAAAGGTCTAGATGCCTATATTACCCCGGACCAAATGGTGAAAGAGCAACCTGAACTTCATGAGTCAAAGGTTACCATAGAAAAAGATCTTCCAAATAATGTTAAGAAGAAGAAAGATCTTGAGAAAGACATTAAGAATGATCATCCATGGACATTAAAAATCTATTAGACATCATCAAGAAACTAGTGGAAAAGAATCCTAAAGAATGGAATGCTCTACTGAAATATGCTCTGTGGGTCGATAGAACTAGAATGAAATCAGCTCTAGGCAATTCACCATACCAATTAGTCTATGGAGTGGATCCCATCCTCCCTATAAATTTGAAGATTCCCACATTGCAATTTTCTCAGGAATACCTAGGTCTAGAGGACAAACTAGAAGTCAGATTATTACAACTCTTGCACCTAGAAGAGAAGAGAAATAGAGCCATAAACCATTTCTCTAAACATCAGGCTATAGTTAAACACTGGTTTGACGAAAGAGCTAAGATTAAAACCTTTCAAATATTGGACCTTGTCCTATCCTAGGATAAAGCCCATGAGAAGAAAGGAGACCATGGAAAATTTGATAAACTTTGGATTGGTCCATTTCAAATTGCAAAGATATTAGGTGATAGTACTTATAGGCTAAAGACTTTAACTGGTGAGGATGTTCCATTGTCGATCAATGGACAATTCCTAAAACATTATTTTCAAGCCTAATTACTCAGGAAAGAAACATGAAAGTCTGTATATATGTAAATATTTATGTACAATTTCTTTGCTTGTTTGTTTCATTTCCTTTTATCTATTTGATGAGTCTTTATTTTGGTTGGGTGCAATAAGGAGAAGATTACAATCTTAGAAAATAAAGGAATTTCTAGAATTTAGGAAAAAAGTTCAAATTCCTACATAAGTTGTGACTTCTATAGGTATGACTGGTTTGGTTTGTTTTAGGAAATCATATTCACCAATAGCAACAAGGATTATCCAAGGAATCACACAAATGAACACACTTAAAATGCCTTGAATTAGTTAGAAATAGCAGTGTTTGCATTAAGTGAAGAATCTAAAGGTTTTCCTTTGCTACCACTTTAATTCTCAACTTAATAGTAGGTGTCATAACCTTGCAAATGAGCTAACATGATATATCAAGAGAAATATAAGAAAACAAAATATTGAAAAGAGATCAATAAAGAAATTTACTCTCTAGGTCATCCAAGTAACTCTATCAGGGCTATAGACACCTAACTGGCAGTAGAGCCATATTTGGGAGAATTATAGAGATAACCTTGTCGAGGCTATGGATGCCTAACTGGCAGCAAGGCTCTATCCAGGTTTGGCTTAAAAGGTTAATCCAAACTACGTAGCTTAATGCAAATTGCTTCTACTTTCTATATTTTCTAAAGGGAGGGAAATGAATCAGTTGCACACACTTGCATTCCTTCTAAAGATCTAAGTACATTGGTGAATATGATTTCATTTAATTGAGATAGAATGATCATGTCCAGTAACAGTTGGAAGTTTTATGTCTGAATTTATCCTTTTCACCTAAATTGGTTGAAATTTAGTGGGTTTGTTTGGTTGCAAGTTGTTATGTAGTCTCACAACACGCCCCATTTTGCCCTAGCAAAATGATGACCCAGGTTCTTTTATTGTGTTAGTTTACCCGTTGTCTGCTTGGACAGTAACGGCAAAATCTCATATCACTTAGAGCCAAATTCAAGCCAAGTTCTAAGTTGCAGAATATCCCCTGCTAAGGTCATGAATGTATAGAGGACAAAATTCTAGCCAATATTGCCTTAGGAATCATGTGAAAATTTGTTAAAATGAGCAAGTTATGCCCATTTGAAGTTCTGGTCAACCAGACATTTTCAGTCAACTGGACATAGACATTAGAAAAGCATCCATGTCATGTCTAGTATCTATATCAGGTTCCAAATCCTTCAAGAAAACACCCAAACCCAAAAGTAAAATTAAATATAGCTCATTTGTTGTTCAACTAGATCAGACATTAGCGCATTTGAAATATCCATATCCATGTCCAAGTCCTGTTGAAATTGTCAAATTTACCCTAGAGAGTCATCAACACTCCTACCAGATAGGATATTTCAACCTGGCATGATCAAACAAGTAAATATCTAGTATTGTCCAAACATCCAGTGCAAGCTATCAAATTTACCCCAATCTGAAGAGGTTCCACTAGACCGGATATTTTGCACCAAACATTTCATAGTGTCCATATCCTATCTGAAGCATTATAAGTCATGCGCTCACTCATAGCCTATTGGCTTGTCAACTGGACATTTTCAACTAGATATTTTGCACCAAACATTCCCAAATGTCCTGACCTTCTCGATCAAGTATGAAGATCCATTCATCCATTGCTCTGGTCAAAATGGGTTGACTATAGAAATAATGACATCACCCAATGGAGTTTCCACTTTGATTCCACCTAACTTTAGTCAAAGTCAAAAGGACATTTCAACTAGATATTTTAGACTGGACATTTTAAACAAGATATTAGGAATCCAAATATCCATCCGGTCCCTAGCATTAAATTCCCATACTGTGAGTTGCTTTTTACCGTTGGAATTTAAATTTAAAATGCTAAACTTTTTCCCAGCAGTCACTTTCCCCGCCCTTGAATAGTAATTGCTCACCAACTCCAGTGAACATTCAATGCATTTCTACACTTAGTGAATTTCACGAAGGTCGAAAGCAATTTTCAACACATTTGCTAAATCACAAAGCATTTTAAGAGATCTAAAGAGCAAATATACATAGTTATACTTGAAAATGAATTTCCATAAGTTAAGGTGAATCAAGTAGCTAAGTAAACAAAAAATGCAAGGGTAAATGGGCATCCTCCATGCAATGTAACAAAGGTGATATCTCATTTGTTAGGTACATATACGACAAAATCCTTCTTTGTTGGTGGTTCTAGTAATTTCTCTTTACTGAAGGTTAATCTTTCTTTTTACCTAAGGTAAATTCATGGATTCATCTTGCTATAAATGATTTCACATTACTTTGCAAGGTTAAGAACAATTTGCATGCCCTAATTTTGAATGTAGGAACTAATTACAAGTGTTTGCATCATGCAGGGCAAAATGATGAAAAGATAAAAACAACACGATGATGAGTTCAAAACACCAATGGGTCCCATTCCTGGTGAGGTATGGAGAAAATTTGGCCATGCATCGGATACCCACTACGAGAAGGTGGATTTAGAAGTCTTCAGGGAAAGGATCCAAGCACGCAAAGGCAAGCCAACACTCAAGAACATCGTTACCAGTGGAATGTATAATGTAGCAGGCTTCCTCTATGCCATGGATGCCCTAGAACTAGTGATAGAGTGTGCACAAAAGTATAATCTGATTAGCCAGAGGGTGGAGCATTAGGGCCATGTTTATGCATATTTCTCGCCCAAGGGGATTGCAGAGACTTTCAGATTACTATAGAGTTAGAATTTTTTGAAATAGATCTAAATGCCATATCGATAGAATACAACTCTTGTGTCATGGGATGTCGCAAGGTCATGCACACTTCATGGATGCATCCAACAACCAGGCGGAAGGTAGTCTCCAAGATGCAATAAAATATATACAAATTTGACTTCAATCTGGAAGTCCAATATATGATCACTCTGCTAAACCGAATGGTTGGCAAGGAGGACTCCAGGTCCTTAGACTTATGGATGTTCGACCTCATTAGGTTTTTGAAGGATGTTGGTGAAGTGGTGCACTGGGTACAATTAATTAGCAACTCCCTACATGATGGGATGGTTGCATGGAAGAAGAAGAAGAAGAGGTTCTTAATGACCTCTTATGTAGTATACTCATGTGCATACTGATCCCAATTTGATGGATTGTACATAGTCAGCAAGTTCAGAAACAAAAAGGGAGAACAACTGGTGTGGGAATATTATCTGCAAATGGAGAGAAAACAATCAATAATTCACTATAGAAGAGTCAATGACTGCTTCCAGATGTGGTTGGTCTAGTTAATGGAAGGGGATTGAGCCAAAAGGATTTCAAAGGATGCCCAAGGGGTCATCATTGCACATGGGTCCTGGTTTATCTAGTTCCCAACATTTACATACATCAGAATGGAAGGGTTTGAAGGTCACCCCTTCATGTTCCCATGATATCTAACTGAGAGGGTTCTGCTCCTAGAAATAACTAGGTAGATCATCCCTTCATATGATCCATATACTTAGAAGCATGGTCAAGGGTGTTGGAATAAGGTGCCATTAACCTTGTAAATTCCAATATTGTATTTATTCCATTTATTATTTGTAATTTGTAATTACCCATAAGGGAATGAGGTAGTTTCACTGGCCATGGTAATTCTGGAGTTACCGAAGGTAATTAAGGAGTGATATTTATTGTTCACAATTGTAAAACATATAAGTAAATGAGTATAGGCACCACCTTGGGAGAATCTACTATTTTTAGCATGTATGACATGAGTCATAATGTTTGGTGGGTGCATGTAAAGAATCTATTATAGTTGTAAGTTGTCATAAGATTTTATGACACTATGACGCATATAACAGATATTATTAGTTGTAAGATTGCTATGTTTAGCCCCAGGCACCCATCTTGGGAAGATACACTTTGGTGGTATCTATGACAGTTATGATGCATCATAAGATGTTGTAAGATCCTATTCTTGACCTTGGGCATCTAACTTTGCATGGGCATATTTTGACACTTGGAGGTTGCATGTATGACGACATTTAATGTTTGCATGTGGGGAAATCTTAGGAGAGAGAAAGTGGATGCCTATATTGGAGGGAAAACACTTCTATAAGTATTTTCCATTGTATTTGTTGCTGTAATACAGATTTATAGGTACTCAGGTGCCACCAGAATGATGTTAGGTTGAAGACTGAGGGGAAGATTGGTGGAGTTATTGTATTGTACAATCATTTTTAGATTAATACAAACTTGAGCCTCTTTCCTATGTGGAGTTTTTTACTTGAAATGGTTTTCTCCATGTTAAACACTGTGTTGTGTGTTCATCTTTCTGATTTGATATTTTTGTGTTGCATAGTTTCTTTTCTATGTTACAATCTCCATTGATAATGCACTGAGAAAAAATCATTAAACATATTTGAATCAGATTTATGTTAAGTAGTTGTTCTTTCATTTCTAGCATTTGGTATTAGAGCCTGGCCAGCTTTGACTCTTGGGTGGTAGTGTGGAAGTTGTAGCTGCAGTGGGAGATTTGGTTGCATTTGTTTTGTAGATCTTGAGTTGATATTATGGTTGCATCCACCATTGCATCAAGCTCTCATTTGGACATTGAGAAGTTCAACAGAATTGGGTATGAGTTGTGGAAGTTGAAAATGGAAGACTTGTTGGAAGAAAGAAACCAGTGGTTGGCTGTTCAAAATGATAAGAAACCCAATGATGTCTCTCCAGATGAATGGGCAAGGTTGGATAAAAAGGCATGGGGAACTATTCATTTGTGTCTTGTAGATTTTGTCCTACTGAATGTCGCAAAGGAAGAGACTGCACATAGTTTGTGGAAATGGTTGGGTGAGATCTACCAAGCAAAGAGTATGGTAAATAAATTTTATTTAAAATGAAAATTGTTTTCCATGAAAATGAGAGAGGGTGATTCAATTGCAGAGCATTTAAATTCATTTAATTTGTTGTTGAGTCAGCTTGCATCCATAGATGTTAATGTTAATGAGGAAGATAAATGTATCTTACTTATTTGTTCTTTACCTAAATCTTGGGAGAATATCATACTGGCTATCACTGCTAACCTCACAGATCTAAAGTTGGATGCACTTGTTTGAGTTCTACTATCATAGGAATTGAGGAAGAAGAGTTTAGATAGTTTAGGGGATGCTCTCAGTGTCAGAGGAAGGCCTAAAGAAAGAGGACTAAAAGGAGATCAAAAAGGGGCTAAGGAAAAATCTAAGGGTCATTCTAAGACTCCTAGAAAGAAGAACAGAGTTAAGTGTTGGAAATACAGTAAAAGGGGACATGTGAAGGAGTGTAGAAACCCAAAGAAGTAGTGGGAGAATGCTTTTGATAAGTCCTCATATGCAGGTGAAGATGTTTTAATTTCTACATGTAATATTGTTGCTAATGAACACTGGTTGGTTGACTTAGGATGCTCGTTTCATATGACCCCACATAAGGAATGGTTTTCCACATACGAAGAGTATGATGGAGGTAATATCTACCTTGGAGACAACTCTACATATCTGATAGTTGGGAAAGGCAAGGTATTGTTGTGTTTTAGTGATGGGAGGATTAAAACCCTCCCTGGTGTTTTGTATGTTCCTAGATTAGCTAGAAATCTGATTTCAATTTCTAAATTGAATGATTTGGGAATGCATATAACATTTGACAAGCATGGTTGCAGATTGGTGAGAGGGAACTTGGTGGTAGCGAAGGGAAAGAGATTGGGAAACTTGTTTAGGCTAGAAGCCACTACAGTTTGTAATGCCTCTTATGTTTTTGAGGCTTGTGAAAACACTTATATGTTGTGGCACCATAGATTGGTTCATACAAGCAATATTAATGTATTCAAAACTATTAAGAATAAAGATTTGTTGGATGGTTTTTCTTATTCTGATGAGCACTTTGATTTTTGCGAGCATTGTGTGTTTGGTAAACAAAATAGAAAATCATTTCCTTTAGGAAGCAATAGAGCAAAAAAGAAGTTAGAGGTTATTCATACAGATGTGTTTGGACCTATGGATACTGATTCTATCATAAAATTTTGTTATTTTGTTACCTTCATTGATGATCTATCTAGATTTACTTATATTTATTTTATGAAACACAAATCTAAAGTTTTCACTAAGTTTAAGGATTTTAAAGTCTTAGTTGAAAACCAATCGGGATTAAGGATAAAAATATTAAGATCTGACAATGGAGGGGAATATTACTCTAAGGAATTTGATGAGTTTTGCAAGCATGTAGGTATTATCAAACAAAAGACAACTCTGTATACACCACAACAGAATGGTGTTGCAAAAAGGATGAACTAAATAATTATGGAAAGAGCTAGAAGTATGTTGAGTGATGCACAGTTGGATAAATGTTTTCGGACAGAGGTTGTGTGTACTGCTTTGTATTTGATTAACAGGTCTCCTTGTAAGACTCTTGATTCGACACCTTATGAAGTGTGGACAGGTAAGAAACCTTATGTTTCACATTTAAGGGTTTTTGGCTATGAGGCTTTTGCTCATGTGCCTAAGGAAAAGTGATCTAAGTTGGATCCAAAAGCTAAAAAGTGTACATTCATTGGATATGGTGATAATGTCAAAGGTTATAAGTTTTGGAATCCACTAACCCATAAGATTATCTTTTCTAGAGATGTTATTTTCAAGGAACATAGAGCTATTTCTAAACCTGAGTAGCCAAATTAAAAAGATGAAAAGGTAAAGAGAGTGCACTTTGATTTAGAGCAGCAAGATGCACCTCATGGAGAATAGAATGATGGATTGGAGGGTGAAGAAGAAGAAGATTCGAGTAGTTCTAATGAAGATGAATCTAGTGTTACAGAAGAAGTTTGTACAAATGAACATGTAGAAGAATGTATTGAGACTCTTACTCCACCCTTGAGGAGGTCTACAAGACAATGCAATCCAGTTGACAGGTGTAGCCCACCATATTTTAGTTGTATATTTGCTTTATTAAGTACTAACGATGAGCCTATATCCTATAAGGAAGCTATTCTTGCATATGATAGTGAGTCTTGGTAGTTAGCCATACAGAAGGAGATGATGGATTTAGACTCGTGTAACACCTAGGATCTTGTTCATTTTCCCAAAGGAAGAAATGCCACAGGTTGTAAGTGGGTCTTTAAGAAGAAGTTTGGAGCAGACGGTTCATTGGAAAACTACAAGGCTAGACTAGTAGCCAAGGGCTACTCCCAAAGACAGGGAGTTGATTTTGGTGAGATTTTCTCTTCTGTTGCTAAATTGATTTCTATTGTATTTCTTTTATCCATTGTTGTAGCTTATGATTGGGAGATTGAGCAAATGGATGTTAAGACTGCATTCTTGCATGGAGATCTTGAGGAAGAAATTTATATGCAACAGCCTACAAGTTTTGAGGTAAAAGGAAAATAACATTGGGTTTCTATGTTAAAGAGGTCTCTCTATGGTTTGAAACAGTATCCCAGAATGTGGTATCAAAAGTTTGATTCATTTGTATTGAAATTGGGTTTTGTTAGGAGCGAGGAGGATCACTATATTTACATTCATTGTATTGGTGATTCTATACTGATCATTGCTTTGTATGTTGATGACATGTTATTTTTTAGCAATACTAAGGGTATGATCAGTGAGCTGAAAGCTACTTTTAGGTGTATTTGATATGAAGGATCTTGGAGCTGCCAGGTATATTCTTGAAATGTAAATCAAGAGGGACAGAGGTAACAAAAAGCTTTGGTTGTCACAGAGTAAGTATGTGAATACTATTTTGCAGAGATTTAGTTCACAGGACTGTAACCCAATTTGATTTCCTTTACCCATTGGAATATCGCTCTAAGGAATTTGATGAGTTTTGCAAGCATGCAGGTATTATCAGACAAAAGACAACTCTGTATACACCACAATACAATGGTGTTGTAGAAAGGATGAACCAAATAATTATGGAAAGAGACAGAAGTATGTTGAGTGATGCACAGTTGGATAAATATTTTTGGGTAGATGCTATGTGTACTGCTTGCTACTTGATTAATAGATCTCCTTGGCTCTTGATTCGATGCCTTATGAAGTGTGGACAGGTAAGAAACCTTATGTTTCACATTTAAAGGTTTTTGGCTATGAGGCTTTTGTTCATGTGCCTAAGGAAAAGCAATCTAAGTTGTATGCAAAAGCTAAAAAGTGAACATTCATTGGATATGGTGATAATGTCAAAGGTTATAAGCTTTGGAATCCACTAACCCGTAAGATTATCTATTCTAGATAAGTTATTTTTAGGGAACTTAGAGTTATTTCTAAACCTAAGTAGCCAAAAGAAAAAGATGAAAAGATAAAGAGAGTGCACTTTGATTTAAAGTAGCAAGATGCACCTCAGGAAGAACAGAATGATGGATTTGAGGGTGAAGAAGAAGAAGATTTGAGTAGTTATGATGATGAATCTATTGTTATAGAAGAAGTTTGTATAGATGAACATGCAGAAGAACGTGTTGAGACTCTTACTCCATCCTTGAGGAGTTCCACAAGACAATGGAATCTAGTTGATAGGTATGGCCCACTAGATTTCAGTTGTATATTTACTTTATTGAGTACTCATGATGAGCCTATATCCTACAAGGAAGCTATTCTTGCAAATGATAGTGAGTCTTGGCAATTAGCCCTGTAGAAGGAGATGATGGCTTTAGACTCTTGTAACACCTTGGATCTTGTTCATTTTCCCAAAGGAAGAAAGGCCATAGGTTGTAAGTGGGTCTTCAAGAATAAGTTTGGAGTAGACAGTTCATTGGAGAAGTACAAGGCTAGATTGATATCCAAGGGCTACTCCCAGAGAGAGGGAGTTGATTTTGGTGAGATTTTCTCTTCTATTGCTAAATTGACTTCTATTAGATTTCTTTTATCCATTGTTATAGCTTATGATTGGGAGATTGAGTAAATGGATGTTAAGATTATGTTCTTGCATGGAGATCTTGAGGAAGAAATTTATATGCAATAGCCTACATGTTTTGAGGTAAAAGGAAAATAACATTAGGTTTGCATGTTAAAGAGGTCTCTCTATGGTTTGAAACAGTCTCCCAGAATGTGGTATCAAAAGTTTGATTCATTTGTATTGAAATTGGGTTTTGTTAGGAGCGAGGAGGATCACTGTATTTACATTCACTATATTGGTGATTCTATGCTGATCATTGCTTTGTATGTTGATGACATGTTATTTTTCAGCAATAGTAAGGGTATGATCAGTGAGCTGAAAGTTACTTTCAGGTGCATTTGATATGAAGGATCTTGGAGCCGCCAGGTATATTTTGGGAATGGAAATTAGGAGGGATAGAGGTAACAGAAAGCTTAGGTTGTCACAGAGTAAGTATGTGAATACTATTTTGCAGAGATTTAGTTTGTAGGACTGTAACCCAGTTAGAGTTCCTTTACCCATTGAAATATTTCTCTAAGGAATTTGATGCATTTTTCAAGCATGTAGGTATTATCAGACAAAAGACAACTCCGTATACACCACAAGAGAATGGTGTTGTAGAAAGGATGAACTGAATAATTATGGAAAGACCCAGAAGTATATTGAGTGATGCACAATTGGATAAATGTTTTTGGGCAGAGGCTATGTGTACTGCTTGCTACTTGATTAACAGATCTCCTTGTAAGGCTCTTGATTCAACAACTTATGAAGTGTGAACGGGTAAGAAACCTTATGTTTCACATTTAAGGATTTTTGGCTGTGAGGCTTTTGTTCACGTGCCTAAGGAAAAGAGATCTAAGTTGGATCCAAAAGCTAAAAAGTGTATATTCATTGGATATGGTGATAATGTCAAAGGTTATAAGCTTTGGAATCCACTAACCCGTAAGATTATCTATTCTAGAGATGTTATTTTTAGGGAACTTAGAGCTATTCCTAAACCTGAGTAGCCAAAAGAAAAAGATGAAAAGGTAAAGAGAGTGCACTTTGATTTAGAGTAGCAAGATGCACCTTAGGAAGAACAGAATGACGGATTGGAGGGTGAAGAAGAAGAAGATTTGAGTAGTTCTAATGAAGATGAATCTGTTGCTACAGAAGAAGTTTGTACAAATGAACATGTAGAAGAATGTGTTGAGACTCTTACTCCATTCTTGAGGAGGTCCACAAGACAACAGAACCTAGTTGACAAGTATAGCCCACAAGATTTTAGTTGTATATTTTCTTTATTGAGTATTGACGATGAGCCTATATCCTACAAGGAAGCTATTCCTGCAGATGATAGTGAGTCTTGGCAGTTAGCCATGCAGAAGGAGATGATGACTTTAGACTCTTGTAACACCTAGGATCTTGTTCATTTTCCCAAAGAAAGAAAGGCCATAGGTTGTAAGTGGGTCTTCAAGAAGAAGTTTGGAGCAGACGGTTCATTAGAGAAGTACAAGGCTAGACTAGTAGCCATGGGCTACTCCCAGAGAGAGGGAGTTGATTTTGGTGAGATTTTCTCTTCTATTGCTAAATTGACTTCTATTAGATTTATTTTATCCATTGTTGCAGCTTATGATTGGGAGATTGAGCAAATGGATGTTAAGACTGTGTTCTTGCATGGAGATCTTGAGGAAGAAATTTATATGCAATAGCCTACAGGTTTTGAGGTAAAAGGAAAAGAACATTGGGTTTGTAGGTTAAAGAGGTCTCTCTATGGTTTGAAATAGTCTCCCAAAATGTGGTATCAAATGTTTGATTTATTTGTATTGAAATTGGGTTTTGTTAGGAGTGAGGAGGATCATTGTATTTACATTCATTGTATTGGTGATTTTATATTGATCATTGCTTTGTATGTTGATGACATGTTATTTTTTAGCAATACTAAGGCTATGATCAGTGAGCTAAAAGCTACTTTCAAGTGCATTTCATATGAAGGATCTTGGAGCTGCCAAGTATATTCTAGGAATGAAAATTAGGAGGGATAGAGGTAACAAAAAGCTTTGGCTATCACAGAGTAAGTATGTGAATACTATTTTGCAGAGATTTAGTTTGTAGTATTGTAACCCAGTTAGATTTCCTTTACCCATTGGTACTAAGATTTCATTAGATATGTGTCCAAAGAATGAGGATGATTTTGAGAATATGTCTAATGTTCCATATACTAGTGCTATAGGGAGTTTGATGTATGTAATGGTTTGCACTAGACCAGATATTGCCCAAGCAGTGGGAGTTTTGAGCATATTTATGTCTAACCTTGGTAGACAGCATTGAAATTATGTGAAGAGGGTGTTTAAATATCTTGCAAGTACTCTTGATCATTGTTTGGTTTATTTTGGTACTAATAGTGCTGATAAATCTTTGGACATATAGGGATTTGTTGATTTAGATTGGGCAGGTGACTTGGAAAGTTGAAGGTCCACTAGTGGCTATGTGTTTACTCTATTTGGAGGAGCAGTGAGTTGGATGAGTAAGAGGCAGCCCATAGTTGCTTTGTCCACCACAGAAGCAGAGTATATGGCTGCTACTCATGTCTCTAAGCAGGCAATTTGGTTGAGGAGACTGTGTACAGGTATTGGATTTGATTGCAGGATCATTCAGATTGGTTGTGATAGCCAGAGTGCTATCTGTTTGGCTAAGAATCCTATGTATCATGCTCAAACAAAGCATTTTGATGTTCAGTATCACTTTGTTTGAGATTTGGTTGCAAATAGATAGACTGAGCTGAAGAAGATAGACAATTGGGAGAATGTTGTAGATTCATTGACCAAACCTGTGAGCATAGAGAAGTTTGTGTGGTGCGGAGAGGCCATGGGCCTTGTTTCTAGTACCTAATTATTTTATTTTATTTCCTATGGGTTGATTTACAATGTATAATGTCAAGTGGGAGGATGTTGGAATAAGGTGCCATTAACCTTGTAAATTCCAATATTGTATTTATTCCATTTATTATTTGTAATTTGTAATTACCCATAAGGGAATGAGGTAGTTTCACTGGTAATGGTAATTCTGGAGTCACTAAAGGTAATGAAGGAGTGATATTTACTATTGGCAATTGTAAAACTCATGAGTAAATGAGTATAGGAGCCACCTTGGGAGAATCTACTATTTTTAGCATGTATGACATGCGTCATAATGTTTGGTGCGTGCATGTAAATAATCTATGATAGTTGTAAGTTGTCATAAGATTCTATGACACTATGACACATATGACGGATATTATTAGTTGTAAGATTGATATGTTTAGCACCAGGCACCCATCTTGGGAAGATATACTTTGGTGGTATCTATGATAGTTATGACACGTCATAAGATGTTGTAAGATGATATTCTTGACCTTGGGCGCCCAACTTTGCATGGGCATATTTTGACACTTGCAGGTTGCATGTATGACAACATTTAATGTTTGCGTGTGGGGGAATCTTAGGAGAGAGAAAGTGGATGCCCAGATTGGAGGGAAGACACTTCTATAAGTATTTGCCATTGTATTTGTTGTTGTAATACAGATTTATAGGTACTTAGGTGTTGTCGGAATGCTATTAGGTTGAAGACTGAAGGGAAGATTGGTGGAGTTGTTGTATTGTACAATCATTTTCATATTAATACAAACTTGGGCCTCTTTCTGTGTGGAATTTTTTACCCGAAAGGGTTTTCTCCATGTTAAACACTGTGTTGTGTGTTTAGTTTTTTGATTTGATATTTCTATGTTGCATAGTTTCTTTTCTATATTACAATCTCCATTGATAATGCACTGAGAAAAGATCATTAAACATATTTGAATCAGATTTCTGTTAAGTAGTTGTGCTTTCATTTCTAACAAAGGGACCATTAAATTTCCATTGGATATAGGTTGGTACAGGCGCACGGAGTTCAAAGACTCCAAATTATCAGAGGCAGAGGTACAAATGCTCAACCCCCAACCCTTTCCCCTCCTGTGTACATTTGATCCTTACAACAGGATGGAGAGATATGTCAATAAGAAGCTATAGCATGTTCCTCATCTGGAGCATTACTGGACTGATTGTAATGATGAGGAGGATGTCAGGGAGAGGGGGTACCAAAGGTTGACCCTGAACTAGATCTGGACCTTGGGATGTCTGGAAGTGCCTCCATAAGTGAAGTCTGATGATGGTCAAACTTTGGACCCAGACTATAATGCGAAACAAGTATACAAGGAGACCCTGCCTCTCCCAGACTGGACTCAACCTAAAGTGACATTAATTGATGTCATCACAAAAAATGTCATGACTGACACCCAAAGGTGGGTTGAGCAGAAGCTAAATGAGCTCAAAGAAAAGGGGGTGAGCTTGACCTATGACAAGAAAAGGAAAATGAAAGACTAAGGAGATGTAGACTATGATGACTTCCTCATTGGAAGCCAAATTGGCATAGGAAGGAACATCGACATATAGTGAGGCCCTAACTATAGAAGGCATCAGTGTGGCCAATAAACCATCACCTCCAAGGGAGCAGCTGATGTGTGCCATTGCCATCATAGTTGCAGTGCCTGAAGAGCATCCTGCTAAAGACATATTGGAAGGGGTTGAAGTCCCCAAGCAAAAGAGAAAGATTCTGCCTATACCCATGAGGGGTACCATCACCAAACCTGTTGATACATAGGTCAAGGCATCAGGACCAACGTAGATGCAACTTATGTTTGCATTTGGTCAGCCTCATATAGAAATGCCATCGCCACAAGCTGTGATCCAAGCACATCTAGCACAACAGGTGGTGGTGTATCAAGTTCATACTAGTGGCCAAGTGATGGAGCTTCAGAGAGGCCAAATAACTTAGCAAATGATTCAAGTCAAACAGGAATTAGCTGATGAAGTGAAAGAAAAAGAACAAGCAAGGGCTAAGGAATTGTAGCTGCCCTTGAGTCAAGTCGTGGACCTAACTAATGATGAGGTCACTCATGTAGTGACCAATGATCCAATTTCTTCCTTACTTGCATATCAAGCATCACCACCACATGAACCTCAACAAGTGGATGCCAAAGTAGAAGAGATAGAAGCCCCAAATGTAATGAAGGCTCAAAGTCCAAAAGTAGAGGAGATCTATGATACTGAGATGTCAAGATCTCTAAATGTGCCAATAGACCAACAAGATGTCCTAGGTACATGTACTATGGCGTAGGAAGAGGTGGGTTCATCTTAGGAAGTGGAAATGGAGAAGTCAGTTGAGGACACCACCTTTCCAAAGGATCAAATGAAAGCTCTTTATGATGCACCAAAAGGGGGAGACATCCAACAAGCTAAAGGTGAAGAGCAAGTATAGAAGAGTCAAGATGAAGAAGTGCAACATACACTATCACTTGGAGAAGGTCAATAGGACCTGGGAGTAGAGGAGTAGAAACTTGAGGCAGAGAGCATTAGACATCAACCTATGGAAGTGGATAAAGAGGTTCCACAACAATAATTTCTACAGCAAGAGGTTTCAGAACAGGAATTTCCCTAATAGGAAACTTCACAACAGGGGGAAGGTCTAGAAATGGATATTGACCTACTGATTAAGGATGTTCACATTGAACAATCGGGTCAAGAAGGACCTGCACCTAACGTTCCAGAATGGTTAGCCTTAGAGGTAATTGAGCCTCCTATTAATTTGATTCCTTTTGATTTCAAGTCATTATTTCTAGTAGAAGGAATAAATCCCAAGAAAAAGGCAAGGGTAGTATCTGTCATGCCCACAATTTAACACATGGACATGAAACACAACCAACAATTTTTTTTCTAAAACCTGACACTAAAACCCCCTTGCACGCAACATGCATGCTTGATGGCATGTACACTCAATGCTAAGCACACCACATCTAAGCATCAGAGGGAAACATGAGTTGAGGGAAGTGCAAGACTCCTTTTACAGCCCTAAGATATGGGGGTTAACCTAATAGGTTTAGGCATCGCAACACGCATTGCCACAAGGGGAAGTCTCATTCAAGGGATAGTCCCTAGGGTTTTCTAGCAGAAGAGGTTAGGTCATCTCACCCTAAGGTCAAGACCCCAAACCAAGCCAATTAAATTAAAAAGGATTTATAATTGCGGAAATGGAAATAATAATTTAATCTAATGTCAAATAAAGTTATGATATTCAACTATAATCCAATTAATGTGAAATAAACTTAATGCAAAGGAAAAAGCCTAAAAGGATTAATTTAATAAACGACCTTGAAACGGCCCTAGGACAATATTTAAAAGAACCAAAAATTAAATTCAATAACGAATTAAATTTCAAAATTTAATAACATTTACCTTTCCATCAGAGACATAACTTACAATTTAATTAATACATCTCAAACAAAACTTTGCATTAAATACTTACATTTTGCCCCCCCTAGGGTCAAATACATTTAATCTCTCAATGATTAAATTTGGGACTATAGAACCTTATGAAATGGTTTAATTTACTTTAAGTGAGGTTAAGCTATTGATAAATAGATTTAAGGTCCCCTAAAAGCTAGGGCAAATCTCAAACCCTAACCCAAGTTTATAAAAGAGTCCAAAGCCCTTTGTTTCAAGCATAATGTTTTGTTTGAATTTTACGTTGGAGGGAGGAGCTCAAGGGGAAATCTCTTTCCCATGGAAAGATAATTTCCCAACTAATTTGTTTATCTTATTTGCCATGTTCTAAAAATAGGTATAACTCATATGATTTAAATTTTTTTTCCTAGGTTTTACTAATGTTTATAAAAATATATTTTCTTACTAACCTGTTTATCTAGGAATATACATATGCAATATATATTTTTTTCATAATCTCAAGTAGGAGGAAGAAATAGATATACTCAAATATATATATATTAGTTTTTTTTCTCTGACATAAAAAAAAATAATAAGTTTTACCTCTGTGTATAAACACAGTGTTGTGTACATACATAGTGTTGTGTATATACATAGTAGTGAAGGAAGCATACCAAATAAAATATTTAAAATCTAAATTGCAAATATTAGACTATGAATAAACATAGAGGATCACATTTTTTATTGTAATGAATGACTAATAAAAAAATAACAGAGGATTTTTTTTATTAGAGGGTGTAGGGCCTGTGGACTTGCATAGCCCACAGGTCCCCATGGGGCCTACGACCTATGTAGGTCGCGGGGCAGCCGAGGAGGGGTGGAGCCCAACCCTTGGCTCTATTAAGCGGGTTGGGGTCCCCATCCCCACCCTACTAAGTGCAGTGGGGTGCGAGGGAAAGGCTTTGGCCTCCCCCACCTCCAAACACTAACTTTATACATTTTCTAATGGGGAGTGCACATTGGGAAATGTTGAATGGGCCCTAATTTACTCATCGTCGGCAAGAGTAATAAATGAACTGCCGATATATCTCCATCGGTCAGACAACCATTGTCGGAAAGACTTTCCTAAGTCTCTCTGTGACCAAACTCACACCGATAGCTCAACCGGCTTTAACTTCGATCAAACATCTTCTATCGGCCAAGTCTTCCATCCTCCTACTGATGCCTCAATGGTAGTTAAGTTCCTCCTCGTCTCAACTGTGACGGCTTCCACACCGGTTGGATGTGACCTTATCGGTGAGACTCTTCTCGTCGGTGAAACTCTTAACTTGTCTCCCAATACACTAATGGCACTTACCTTCGGTGAGACTTGTTCTATCAGTGAACACTTACAATCTTTGGCCGATGTGCCGATGAACCAACACCCTCGGTGAGACTTGTTCTGTCGGTGGGACTTACTCTAGAGCTGCCGATACACTGATTACTCTGATGTCACCTTTGACCTTCTCTCATTAGCATGGCAATTACTATCGGCCACCTTAGTGTTTGTGTTGGCAAGAGACACTATGTGGCTTAATTAGTGTTGTCATTGATGGCAACAAAGTCCATCCCACACATCCGCAGGACATGGTGTGTCTTTACCGAAAGAAGTGTTGTGGTCCAGTAAGCAAGAATAGAGCAGGCAGCAAGGTCCAACAGTTAGGTCCGGATCTCTCAGAGGAAGTATCTCAGTAAAGTGCAAATTTGGGGAAGTTAAGAGGAGTACCTTGACTAATATATTCCAAGGACTTAGCCTCTGGTGATAGAAGAGTGAATAGATATGAGCACTTGAGTGTTGGGTTCCTGATTGGTAGAGTAAATAGAGGAAGACCTAACCGGCAGAGTATCAGACCTAAATCTAGATGTGATATAGATGGTGATTAAGTTTCCTAAGGTATCATTCATGATTGGCCGACATGATTGATGACTTCTATAAGCATCTCTTTGATCCGCATTACTTGGTATGCAAAGATTCAGCTAACAAATCAGAGTTTGGGAAAATATTGAGTATTCCAGATGCCAACTAGAAAGTGGATGAAATCTTTGGTGCAGATATATATACCAGATGGATTTAGATATGAATGCATGTGTTGTTGTGTGTTGTTGTGCCAAGAATAGTAGAAGGGCAGTGTGAAGGCAATAACTAAAATTAAATTTTAGCATGTGTGGATGCTTCTCATCAGTTCAAGTATTTTGTTAACTTCTTTTCTTGTAGACAGTGAGTCTCTTGTAGGCAATAAGCCTCCTATAAGTAGTGTGCTTGGGTAGTAAGCCCTAATTGGCAAGTGCCATTTTGTACTATTCTATTCTTCTAATAGAGAATACAATCTTAGGTTAATCACCCTGTGGTTTTTCCCTTAACCGGGTTTTCCACGTCAAAATCATTGTGTCATGTGTACTAACATTATTTCTGCTTCCATGGTAATGCTTGCTTGTATGATTTAATTCTGCACTAATTGTTAAAGAAGGACTAAAAGTCAAAATAATTAAGATAACTAATTCACCCCCCCTCTCAGTTATCAACATTTGGTATCAGAGCCAAGTTCCTCCAAACATAGCCTAACAGCTTGAGGAAGATCTAGAAATTCAAATGGATATGTATGGTATGAGGGAACAACTTCAGTCTACCCTAGATGATCTTGAACAATCTAATTCTGAAGTCAATGAATAGAAGGAAAGATTTAAAAAGGCTAATGAATTCATAAATGAATTAAAAGGGAAACTGAGTATCTCTATGAAAAAGAGAAACGATCTACTTCAGCAATTAGCAAGTCAAGGTGAAACCAATGATACAAATGAAGACCTAAAAGAGAAAACCAAGCTATGTGAAAAGTTATCAAAAGAGGTCATTATGGTAAGACATGAAATGGAATCAGGAGTTATGAAGTTCACCCAAGAAATTAAAGAAAAAAGAAAAATTGAAGATGATCTCAGACAATCTCTCAAGGAAAAATCAGAAGACTACCATAAAATGGATAGAATAATCAAACATCTGGAATCTGATCTTGAAGATGCTAGAGATAATGAAGAAAAACTTGAGGATCAAATAGACATTCTTAAAAAGGATCTACAAACAGAAAATGAATACAAAGAAAAATTCAAGATAAGCTCTGCTCACCTTGAAGTTCTTCTTGAAAGTCAAAAGAGGGTAGATGACAAGCATGGCTTGGGATATGAGAAAGGTGAAAGCTCCGGATCCAGTCAGAAGAACTCTGGATTAGGAAATCTAAGGAATAGACCTAGAAGACCTTCAGTAAGGCAACCAAATGCTCAAAGATATCCATCCTTCAATGGATATTGCCACAACTCCAATAACTTTGGCCATAAAGCAAATCAGTGCAGAAGAAAAATGAATCAGGCTAATTCATCCTTCTCCGAATAGTGTTTCAATTGCAAAAGGTATGGTCACAAATCTCATGAGTGTAGAAATATGCAAATGAACAATTCATTCAATGGTAGATGTTTTGCATGCAATAGAATGGGACATATGGCTAATCAATGTAGATCAAGAGGATATCAATCAAATATGCAAAGAAATGTTGTTTGCTACAATTGCAATAGATCTGGTCATATTGCCAAATTCTGTAGAAGTAAGAATCAAGACAAAAGGGGTCTGGAATAGTATAATCATAGCCAAGACAAAGGAAAGGGAAAAGTGAACATGGATGAAATTCAAAGGGAGATGAATAAGATCTGGGTGAAGAGAAGCACAGAGAATGTTGGGGATGGATCCACACCAGAATCTGGTGCTGATAATCCTTCCAGAAATTGAGTAGATGAGCTCTGGCTCAGGGGGAGTCACTAAGAAAAACAAATCCCCCATCCAATCAATTAGTGCTTGAAATTGGCACATGGGAAGTTGTGGATTAAAGGATTCTTAGAGAAACATCTAAAGAAAGCTTGGTAAAGATATGAAAGATCTGTAGGAAGATTTGAAGAGTCTAATCTTCCAAGATTGATCTAGTTTAACAGTTAGATCCGATATGATTCAAATTCGAAGGATCTTGATCTGTGGATAGATCAAATGTTTGGGGAAAGTAAGATAGTTTGTTATTAACCACCAAGGATAACTCTAAGTATATATGAGTGATCCAAAAAAAGATCTTTCTCAAAATAAGAAGAACCACGCAATCGGAATGACTTAAGTTGCGCATTTATTGCAATGTGGATTTAGGTTTTTCTCATAAATAAAAGGGTTCATTCATTTGTCATTTACACATTTTCATTCGAGAAGAAAAGAAAAGGAGCTCTGCAACAAATTGTTTCAAATTTCTCAAAGATCAACCGTTGAAGTCGATTCATCCAGCAAATCAATCCGGCTCACTCCGCAAACCCTAGAAGCGCAAAAGGTATTTTTCGTTATTGAATATTTCTCTATAAATCTTTTTGAAGATGGCTACACCGAATGTTGTAAAGATCACTGATAGGCCGCATCCTAAATTCAAGAAACATCCATATAAATCCCTAGAAGTTGATCCCCTGGGCGCATTTTCAAGCATTCTGCATGGGGTTCTGCATGTAGAAGATGTTAGGGTATATATTCATGCGAATGTTGAAGAATTTGGGGAATCTAAGCTGGTTGATATCTATCACAAGCATTTGATAGATGACTCATTTGAACTCAAAACTCAGTATAAAGCCATCTGAGACAAGCATTTTGCACAATGCATTCATTTCCCCTGTTTTGCAGAAGAACAATGGGTCCGGTATATTTTGAGCAGAGTACATGATAACTTCTTATGGTTGAATGGACCATTCAAGATCACAAAAGATGCTATTAGGGTGGTAACTGGTTTACACTCATCCGAAAAGCTGCCTATTCTCAAATTTGTCAAAAACCAAACTGTGAGTGAGACACCGGATCAAAGTTTGACAAGAGGGCAATGACAATTAAAGATATCACTGATCCGGATATCAAATTTGCATCCATGATAATTGGTTACAAGATTTATCACTCCAGCAGGGAAAATTTAGTACCTAGAACAGCAATCTACACAGCCTATCAGATGCTAAAAGAAAATGCTGACTATGACCTTTGTGAGCTTCTCCTAAACCAACTTTTGGAGAATCTACAGAAGATAAAGAAGGACAAGAAGAATTCCTTCGAATATGGTGGCCTGATACTCTATCTATTCTTCTACTACATGAATGAGCTACCTAGATCTAGTGGTTGGATGTGGCAAAATGATAGACAGGTTGCCATACAAATCAGGGATTACTTGCATGGGCTTGGTGATGCCAAGGAACAAAACACAACACTATGGGGTTACTTCAAAAACTTCCAAAGCATGATGCAGGCTAGAGAAAGAATTCCCCAATCCCTAGTTGAAAAATATAAAGATACAATATGCTTTATGGTAGAAACTGATCAGTGCCTAATGGAGGCAGTGGAACCAAGAATAGTGTGGATCATGCCAATGGGGTATGAAGTTGATGAGAAAATTGTAGAGCTACATGTTCAACACATGCTAAGTCAGCCCAAGGATCCTAAGGTAGAAAGGTTTGGAACCTTTGAAGAATTAAGTGTAAAAATCCATGTGGAGCTCAGACAACTGGGGATGAAGAGAAAAGTGAGAAAAGAGGTAGAAGAATTTGCCAAGAGGCATGGAATATCAAAAGAGGCACTTGATGCCAACAAAGAGAAAATGGAAAGGGCAGAGAAAGAAAAGCAAGAAACTGGAAAAGAAACTGCTCTGGTGCAAGCCCCCTCCAGGACCAGATCAACCAAAATCTCTGCACCTGCCACTTCCAAGGGTCAAAAGGCTTCAAAACCAGAAGCTTAGACATCCGGAAAAGGAGAGAAGAGAACCAAGAAAAAGGCAACAAGGTCTTACACAAGCCAAAAGGATGAAGAAGAGACAGAATCAGATGAGGAAGTAAAGAAAATGAAGAAGAAAAGGAAAACATCCAGTGAACCCTCTACTAAAGAAGTAACAGAAGAATTTGTTGAGAAGCCTACTCTGTGCATTGATGACATCATAAAATTAGTTACTGTGGATGGGAACCTTCAACTAATGGCTGAATTCTATGATGATTACAATGAAGCTGACCAAAAGATCTTGCAAGAAGCCACAGTCAGGTATCTGAATATCTACAACAAGGCTTTTATTGAAATTATATCACTTATTCCCAAATCCTAGAAAAGGAATTAGAAATAAGAAAGAATAATGCTATGGAAAAGGATCTTGAGATCCGAGAACAGATAGCTATTCAGCTATATCCTTCAATCACTCCTAAACAGAAGAATATGATCTTCAAAGATTGTAAGGATGAGTTCCAGAGCAAAGCTGAATGAATTAGCTTATGTTCAGAGAAACTAACAAAGTAACAAAAGAGATAGAAGAGATCCTCCAAAATGCATACAAAAGATTCAACATTCCTATTATAGAGGACTTAGGTGATGATCCCTCAGCTACAGATGTTGAAGAAGAATCTACTGAGATAGTGGCAGAAGAGGTAAAGGAGATAGGTGAAGAAAAAGGTAAGGACTTAGATTCCTCTGCTCTAGAAGAGGAGGTCCATGATCAAGCAAACATCTCTCCTTCGGTTTCCCTTGCAGACTCCAGATCCAAAGAAAAAGAAAGAGTACAAGAGAAGATCATTCAAGAAGCAGAGGAGAAGGAAAAAGAAGATGACAGTAGTAAGGCTATAGAAGGAGAGAAAACTCCAATGGTAAGGGTGCAGAAGGGGAGAAAACTCTGTCTCCAATAAGAGACATAGCAGAGGCAGTCGAAGAGTTCTTAACCAAAGAGATGATGAAATTTGATGAACCAAAACTTCTTCAAGGACCGTTCAATTTTGACTCCCTCTCCCCAGTTGAAACCATGAAGCTAGCATCCTTTACTTCAGCAAAGGCAAAAGAAAAGCTTCTGAAGTCTCACATGGAAGACTCCAAGCTTATAGAAATTGCATCCGGTGTATTGGAGAAGATCTTGCCATCTTTTTAGAAGGATCCCTCAGCCTCTTCATCTGGTAATCTCAAATCTCTAGTTAATAGTGTTAGCACACATTTTGATTCCTTAGAAAAGCCAGCAGAAGATAAGGTCTGGAAGAGTTTTTGGTAAAAAGATTATCAGAGGTACAAGTGTTAATATCAAATGATAGGAGAGTTATGGATATCAGAATAAAGAACCTAGAAAATGCTCTCAAAGATGGGGGAGATATATATAAATTTTGTTTATCCTGGCTTAAAGTGACCAAGGACATTGAGAAGAAAGTAAAAGAGCAAGAGGATAAACTGTTAAGTTTATCTCAAAGTTTTGATCCTCTATCCTCCTCTGTAGTAAATCAAGATTGTCAGACTATTGCAGTCATAAATGAAATAAAGACACTTGAGAAGGAAAAGAAAAATAGAATAAACAGGTTGAGTGAACTTAGAGGGATCATTATCCCTAAGTTAGAGGCCATGCATGAAGCCCTAACTGATGCTCAGACCACAGCTTGGACCAGTGATCCGATAGATCTCAAGAAGGTAGAAGCTTTTGCATTCCTGTTGAGTGGTCACATCTCAATTTGGACAGGATGAAGCTAAGTTGGGTAACAGAACTTGTACAATTTAAAAACACTTTTGCAGATATACTAAAGTATATGTAAAGTATAACCAGATAATATACTTATGCGATTAAGTATAGATTAAGTTTTGGAAATTTTTGTGTGTAGACCCCACCCTTTGCCATTGATGTCAAAGGGGGAGTGAGGAGCAGTGAAAAATGAGGAATCCAGCTAAAGGGGAGCTCCAGAAAATGTTCATAAGAACAGAGCATTAGCCAAGGGGGAGTATAGTGTGACACTTAGTCATTTTTCACTAAGTGTTGCCATCAATGCCAAAGGGGGAGATTGTTGGCAAGAGACACTATGTGGCTTCATTAGTGTTGTCATTGATGGCAACAAAGTCCATCCCACACATTCACAGTACATAGTGTGTCTTTACCGGAAGAAGTGTTGTGGTTCGGTAAGCAAGAACAGAGCAGGCAGTAAGGTCCGACAGTCAGGTCTGGATCTCTCAGAGGAAGTATCTCAGTAAAGTGCAGATTTGGGGAAGTTAAGAGGAGTACCTTGACTGATATATTCCAAGGACTTAGCCTCCGGTAATAGAAGAGTGAACAGATATGAGCACTTGAGTGTTGGGTTCCTGATTGGCAGAGTAGATAGAGGAAGACCTAACTTGCAAAGCATCAGACCTAAATTCGAATGTGATATTGATGGTGATTAAGTTTCCTAAGGTATCATTCATGATTGGCTGACATGATTGATGACTTCTATAAGCATCTCTTTGATCTGCATTACTCGATATGCAAAGATTCAACCGACAGATCAAAGTTTGGGAAAATATTGAGTATTATGGATGCCGACTAGAAAGTGGATGAAATCTTTGGTGCAGATATATATACCAGAAGGATTTAGATATGAATGCATGTGTTGTTGTGTGGTGTTGTAAGAAGAATAGCAGAAGAGCAGTGTGAAGGCAGTAAGATAGGTCCGGAATGTAATAGGACAGTAGCACCTAAGGACAGTAAGAATGAAGTGCAACAGATCAGTATATTGGGCTTAACCAAAACTAAACTTTAGCATGTGTGGATGCTTCTCATCAATTCAAGTATTTTGTTACCTTCTTTTCTTGTAGACAGTGAGTCTCTTGTAGGCAGTAAGCCTCTTGTGAGCAGTGTGCTCAGGCAGTGAGCCCTAATTGGCAAGTGCCATTTTGTACTATTCTATTCTTCTAACAGAGAATACAATCTTGGGTTAATCACCCAATGGTTTTTCCCTTAACCAGGTTTCCCACGTCAAAATCATTGTGTCATGTGTACTAATGTTATTTATGCTTCCATGGTAATGCTTTCTTGTATGATTTGATTATGCACTAATTGTTAAAGAAGGCCTAAAAGTCAAAATAATTAAGATAACTAATTCACCCCCCCTCTCAATTATCAACAGTTTGCTATGTCGATACACTGATGCACATTTTACCTTCTTATGAACCCTAGCACATGGAGATGCTAGGTCAACCTACTGTGTAACTCACACTGTCTGGATCCTCTGCACCGCCAAACAACGAAACAAAACTGAAAACAAAAACAAATATTGTACAACAAAGCCATTCCACTAATTTATACAGAAATCTTACCAGTGGAATGCTTCACATCAACATATTGCAACAATGGAAAGCATAGAAAGAATGGAAATCTACAACTATACAATTTACAGTTACAGGAAACGAAAAACAAATTGATGGAATAGAATCATTCTATTTCTCCTTAGCACAATACACAATCACACTCAATCACACTTCTTCGATCTGATTACAATATGATCATTTGGTTCATTCCTCTGGGTTTATAAACTCACCCTGAGGAAAACTAACCGATTCCAAGTGACTGGGAGACCAATCATCTTGAGATTAATAATTTGACAAATGTGACCTAAGTCACTTGGAACTTACAAATAGAAATGAAAATGCATTGGTCAAATAGACATTATTACAACACAAAACATGATTTTCTAGGTGCTCCTACACCATACTCCCCAAGTGAAAGTTTTCTCAAGTCCTCTTAGAGACTAACTGCTGCAAATCACCACCCTGCCTTTTGATGTCTTCTTCCAGCATCCATGTGGCCTCTGAGTTTGGAAGTCCTTGCCATTTGACTAAGTGCTCAAAATAGGTCTGATTTCTTGTCTTCTTGGTTGTCCTACTATCCAAGATGCACTCCATCTTCGGTGGTTCCTTAGGTGGTAAATAATGTACCCACTCTACATTATCTTGGACAGAATCTGTTGTACCTTCTCCTATATCAGGACTCTTATATAATGTCAGATCAGCAACATTGAATATAGGTGAAATAGCAATATCATCAGGGAGTTCAATTTTGTAAGCATTAGGACCATATTTCTCTAGAATCTGACAAGGTCTTATTTTTCACATCATCAACTTGTGTTTTCCTGTGGGTAGTCTATTCTTGTTGAGATGAACCATGACCATATCCCCTATTTGGTATTGTACATCCCTTCTTCTTTGATCCACTCTATCCTTGATCTTCTAACTATTCTGGTGTAGAGTATCTCTGACTTGTTGATGGATCTCTTTCATAGCCTCTGCAAATGTATCAGCATGTCCACTCCTTTTGTCCAACCCTTGAACATCTCGTAATTCAAAAATTCCTCTAGGATGACTACCATAGACAACTTCAAAAGGAATTAGACCTGTACTTCTATTTTTAGAATCATTATAGGCATACTCTGCTTGTGGGAGTACCACATCCCAACTACTGCCATGTTCTCTTGTCAAACATCTCAACAGATTGCCTAATGACCTATTCACAACCTCAGTTTGGCCATCAGTCTGAGGATGATAGGCTGAACTAAAAGACAAATTTGTACCCAATCATTTCCACAAGGTTCTCCAGAAATGTCCCACAAATTTGATGTCTCTATCAGATACAATACTCAAAGGTAACCCATGAATCCTGACGATTTCTTTAAAGAACAAACCTACAATGTAACTAGCATCATTGGTGGTTTTACAAGGAATAAAGTGAGCCATCTTGCTAAACTTGTCTACCACAACAAACACACTGTCATAACCTATCCTTGTCTTGGGTAATCCCATCACAAAATCCATACTCAAACTTTCCCAAGGTCTATTTGGTATGGACAAAGGTTAGTACAGTCCTACATTGGTTGAGACCCCCTTTGCTCTCTGGTAAATCATACAACTCTCAACAAACCTTCTGATATCAGATTGCAGCCTTGGCCAAAAATAAAATCATTTTACAAGATCTAAGGTCTTATTGAGCCCAAAATGTCCTCCTAAACCACCACTATGTTTCTCCTTCACTATATTATCCCTCATTGAACACTTAGGGATACATAGTTGACCCCCTTTAAACAAAAGTCCATCTTGCAATGTATAATCTAAAAATTCACTGTGGAAAGTATTGGCAAACTCACTGCATACCTTGTAAATCTCCTTGAAATCATGGTCCTTTTTATACAATCCTTTGAGTGCCTCAACACCCATGCTTTGTAGCTACACTTCTTGCACTGTCAACACCCTTCTGCTTAAAGCATTAGCAACCTTATTGGTTATCCCCTTCTTACATTTGATGATGAAAGTGTATGCTTGAAGACTTTCCACCCATTTCATGTGTCTATGACTGAGCTTTTCCTGTCCATTCAAAAAATTGAGAGCATGATTGTTAGTGTATACAATAAATTCTTTAGGAAGCAAGTAGTACCTCCAATTTTTTTAGAGCTTGTACCATAGCATACAACTCTAGATCATAAGAGGAGTACTTCCTCTTAGATTCATTCAATTTTTCCCTGAAAAAGGCTACTAGTCTGCCTTCTTGGCTCAACACTGCTCCTATAGCTAGCCCACTTGCATCACATTCAATGGTAAAGACTTTATTGAAATTAGGAAGTACTAAGACAGGATACTTGGCAACTTTCTATTTCAGACTTTCAAAACTCTTATCCACCTCTTTTGTCCACACAAACATCACCTTACCGCCACCCTTGATGGTCTCAAACATAGGTGCACAAATATTACTGTAGTTCTTAATAATTTTTTTGTAAAATGTGGCCAAGCCATGAAAACTTCTGACCTCTCCTGATGTCCTAGGTGTAGGCCAATTCCAAATAGCCTCTACCTTGGAAGGATCCATTTTCAAATCACCCGTAGAGATGACAAAACCTAGGTACACCAATTCTTGTTTTATGAAATCTGTGAGGCTGATTATTTTACCTCCCTTATTTTGACCATTATGCCATGCAGTAGATGACATTATCAGACCTTAGTGACTATGTTTCATTATGTAGACTTGATTTTATCCACTGTTTATGTTAGGACATTGATTTGACATATGTGATTCGATTTGATCATAGTGATGCTAATTGTGTGATTCGACTTACGAGTTTATATTTGATGATGTGTTGTGATGAGATTCTACTGATTATGTGATATGAACTAATTGACATATATTTGGATAGTGCAGTTAATTTGGATTTATGTATTGATGGATATTGTTGTATTTGTTTGCATGAATTTAATTTCCAATTGCTTCGGCTATGACTTTTCCTGACAAGACTGACACTTGATCAAGATGTGTAGGTTTTACATTCCCTAGCCACAGGAAATCAGAGGTAGAATTCACACCATGTTATCCCTTGTAAAGCCGATCCATCCCCAAGAGGGATAAGGATCACGTTTGAATTTGAATGATGAATTATTGTGCTTGGTTTAATTTTAATTATTTTTAGCCTTAGTACCCTCTTTTTCTTATTTTTGATTAATACTAAGTGTTGTAAAATTTTATTTGGTTTATGCCACTTGGTATTTATATTTTTTTTTTTGGGCCATTTAAATGTGGATTTTTAACCCTTTTCATGAACCCTAGGGTCCCAAAAGTTACCCTAGGTGGTCAACCATGAGTCTAGGGTCAACTTGGACTATCTAACCCTAGTTTTGACTCACCTTAGGTCACCCTAAACCATGCTTGAGTAAAAGTGACGATTTTAGAAAAGAGGGAAGATGGGGGATGGGCCTTGCCTTGGGAAGAACTCATCTCCCATCCCTAAGTTTTGGGAATCATTCCCAAGGAAGACTTGGGAGGTCTCCAAGAGTCCTCCCAAACTCCCAAGTGAGTGGGAGCACCACTCAAGACCCTTGTCTTCTTGAGGTGTGAGTGGGAATCCAACTCACCATTTGTCCCCCTCCCACTTGTGTGGGAGCACAAGTGGATGAGGTGGAGATGGAGGTGGAGTGAGAGAAGAACAATTGTCATCCTCTTACCTTCTCACTCTTACAAGTGGCTTTGGAGGAGGGAGGAGATGGTGACAAATGTCACCTTCTCATTCCCTCAAGGCCAAGTTGATGGCCTATATTAGCTCCTCTTATAGAGGAGTGGGGGTTCTTCTTTTCTAGCTCTTTTTCTTGCAATTTTATGGTTCTTGCAATTTTTTTTGTTTTCTCTCTATTTTTGGAGGAGTTGGGAGAAGGTTGGAAGAAATTCTTGGAGTTGGAGGTTGGGAAGGCTTGGAGCTCTTCACCAATCTTACTTCCATTGTCAGGGCCTTGAAGGTAGGCCTCTTTACTTTCTTTGTTACCTTTGCTTTTATGATGTTTAATGTTTTAGATTTTGGTTGTGTGCTGTTTGCATTGTGCTATTGGGATGGGTGTAATGCTCAACTTGTATGGGTAGGGGAGAGGAACAATCCTTGGGGGCTCTCCCACAGTTGTATTTGTGCCTTGAGGGCTTTTATTTGTGGAGGAGAATATTGAATGGCAAAAGTACCATGGAGATTTTATGTGATATTTGTGGAGGTTGGTGTTATGGAGATTTTTTGGCTCGAGGCCATGGGTTGTAATTTATTGGATGGCAAGAGTGCCATGGAGTACTTGTGATTTGGAGGATGGTGTGTTTTGGAGATTTTGGCTTGAGGCCACGTGTTGGGATTTTATTTTATCATTTGGGAGCCCTTTTAAGTTGAGAGGTCTATTCCCTACCCTCACCAAGCTCATTCTTATGAGTTAAGTTATGTGTAAAACCTATGGGGTTGTTCTATTTTTGTGTTATTATGATTATTTTTTATTGTGGAATGAAACCTTGTGTGAAATCCCTACCTCCCTAACTCAGGGGTGACCCACTTGTGGGTCTATGGTAGGGAGGAGAGCTTTAGAAGTGGCTAGTTTTGTTGTCCTTGCTATTGTGTTTCTATTGTAGGTTGTGAGGAAAGGAGTGAAGTTGCTATGGAGCCTTCCTTATGTGGCCTTAAGGTGTGTTAATGGCTGTTGGAGCCATGGCCATTATGGCCCCTTTTGTATTGTATTTATCTAGTGAAAGAATGTTAAGTTATTTGCCATAGAGTTGGCTGAGATAGGTAGAGTGATGTAAACACTATCTTAATTTTATTATGCTGTGTATATCCTGTTTTATGAAGTTGGTTATCAAAACAAATTTATGCAATGAAAACAATGTTTTCAATCTATTTGAATGCTAATTGTTTTTCCTATAATGTAAGTTAAGAATTGGGATTTGCGTGGGAAATAAGATTATATTTTGCTGTCAATTCAATTATCAAAGAAAACATGCAAGTGTTAAAAGGAAGTTGTTCAGATCTTGTCTTAGATGAAAGAAAGAGAAGTGCATTTTCTGTTTGTCTTTAATCTTGCAAAAATATATATATATATAGAGTTGTCATGTTGTTGTCTAGATTCTGTTATCTGTTGTCATGAAAGGAAGAGAAAATTGGAGATTGTTATTTGTTGTGTTTGTAGTTCCCATTGCATTAGTTGTTGTTGAAAGAGAACAAAACTAGATTAGAATGTATTTCTTGCTTTAAATGTTGTTTAAAAAAAAAAGAGAATGTATTTCTGTATAAACCAAATTGCTCGAAACAAATACTTGAATTTCTACACTGAATGTTTCAAGAAAATGATAAGTTAAATACTAAGTTTTCCATTCATGGTGATAAAGTAAAGGAGAGTAAGGAGTTGAAACAATATTCTTGAAGTAGTGGGTTTTCTATTTTATTTGAGCACCAAAAGATTATAAGATAATATATGTTCAATATTTATGCTTTCAAAAGAAAATGAGTTATAGTGTTATGTATGTTTCATCCTGTAAGTTAGCTCTCTGATTTATGAGCACTAGGTGGCTTATTATTGTTTTTTTTTTCTTTTTTCAGAAAAAAATGAGTATATTTAGATATACATAGCTCATTGTCTTGGTTGTGCAAATGTTTTGAAATACAGGAAAAATATAGAAAATCAACTATTGTGGCCTACAAAATAACTTATAAATACACTTTACAAATATATATGTATTCACAGGAATATATATATACATATTACATATATATATGGTATATATATATATATATATTTATATATATGTATATATATATATATTAAATTATATAAAACCATGTAAAAATATATCAGAAATTGCATCTTTAACATCTAGCAAATTTTAGACTGAAGGGATTAAAGTAATGGGCGAAATGCCCATGAAATTTTATATAGTTAGAAATAAATAAAAAATATATATATAAAAAAAATGGTTTGGTGGGACTGTGGACTACAAAGTCCACAACCCCACCCCTTAGCTTGCACATGGTGCAGGGAGGAGGCGTAGCCTCCTCCCCACACACCCCCCCAAACCTCCAACTGCGTGTCCTCTGTAGCCCACACCCCCTTCCCTGCTTAAGACACTTATCCCCCCTGATGCAGACACCCTGGCCTCCGCAGGCCACACTTCCCCACAACACCCTGCACAGCGCCCATCCTACACTCCCCTATCCCTTCTTTTCCCACCGCCGACGTCCCTCCACTGTACGCCGCCTCTCCCGTGGCCTCCCCCCAAACACCGCCGCCCTCTTCCTTTAGGTCCGTGCCCCCTCTCGACTGGTGGTCGTCAACTGCACCGTCCCCTCCAACTCCTCTGCTGGTGGTGGTTCGCCCTTTGTAAACCCCGCTCTGCAACTCACAAAAAAAAATGTCATCCTTGACTCATTTCCTAGATTCCATAGATTCATGTATGTATATATGTTTTAAACAAAAAGAAAAGAGGATAAGATATGTAGACCCAAACCACTGTATATACCTCCATGTGAGGTAGATGGTAGCTGCATCCATGGCTACCCTCTTCATCTGAAACCCTAAACTGGTTCACATAAGAGAAAACAAAACAACAAAAGAAAACAAGAGATGAATAAAATAAAATTAGGGCACAATGAGGGTGAGATTAGATAAAAGAAAATTAGGGCTCTTTTTATTTTTGTTTGAGAGTTTATTTTCATTGTGAGGGTTTTAGAATTGTGAAGTGTGTTTTATTCCTTATTTTGAAACCTTTGATTTTTTCTTTTTTCTTTTCTTGTGATCTTTTTAAAATTGTCTTAATTTTAATTTGGGGAGTAGTATTTTATTCTATTACTTTGAGCTTTCATTTGACTTGGGAAAATTAAATTTTGACCTTGACGGGAAGGGTATTTCCCTTGAATTTAATTTAATGTATTTTTTTCTTATTTTTAGACCAATAACCTATTTTACTATGTTTCTTTTGGGCAAGTGTATCTTAATGTCTTCCCCTCCCTCCATTAAAAATTTTGAGTTATTTATCAAATAAATGCCAGAAATGTATTTAATAACGGGCTCGATTTCTCTTAGACTTATTAGCGCCTTATCATAAATAAATATTATTCTATTTTCGAGTTGTTATTCCTTTATGCCGTACCGATTTACCTGACCATTGTAGATTAATTATTCTATTATTTTATTACCTTGATCCAAAATTTGATTTAAAGTATAATTTAATTTAATTCTTCTCTTGGGGCGATTTTGTGCGTTTATCGAAAACGCATTACGCTGCCAAAATTCTCCTAGATTTCTAGGGTTGAGTTTATGTCATTTTATTAATTTCTTTTCCATCCTTCCACTTCAACCATGTGCCACCATGTCATCACAAATATTCACTTTTCGACCAGAGTTAGTTAGGGTTCGTTGTTAAATCCAACTTCACCTAGGTAACTCAGGGTACAGGTGGAATCCACCTAACCCTAGAAGCAACACACTCTGTGTCGCTTACCCCCAAAAAACCTTCACCAACACGATTACATCGACATGTTTACGCTATTGCGTATAGCCACTGAGCACGCAGACGTGTGCGAGGGGGTTTCTAGGGTTAGAAAGAAAAAAAATTTCGCGGCCCGTGTCGTGACCACATGGTGAATGTGGTTGTGACACAGGCATCTGTGTGTCGCATCTGCGAGGGAGATACGGGCGTGACATTTGGTATTAGATCCAGGTTTTTTAAAAAACACTAGGCTTGTATTAGGCACATTATTGTTTCCACAACTTTATTAATTTGGTAGTTACCTCGTTTTGTAGGATGCCTCCCAGACGAGTTCGACGAATACAGTCCCGCCACACTCCACCCCCCTTGGTGCACACTGACTCTTCAGCTAAGGAACAGGAGCATCCACTCCTCCAGCCACAGCTAGTTCCACCACCACAGCCAGATCCACCACCGCAGACAGTTACATAGGCACAACCAGTTCCTCAGGTACCGCAGGCACCACTAGCCCCACCAGATATGGGACCTCAGATATTACAGGCCTTACAAGCTTCCACAGGCTATAGTAGAGCCATGTGTAGAGCCCCGCATAGAGCCGTGAGAGGCACCATGTGTGGAGCCTTACACCAAGCTACCAGAGACAGAGGATGTTGGTTCGCCCAATAGGGCCCGTAGTAGGAGCCCCACACATCATGCTAGGCATGAGGAGACAGTGCGAGTAGAACACTTTGGTCACAAGCCTTATGAGTATCATGTAGATGAGCCTATCAGGGGGCACAGAGACAGAGGAGATCCCATTAGGGACATACTGAGGTTGACCCCTCCTACATTCATCGGGACCACAGAGGGGGCTGAGGTAGAGGCCTGGCTTATTAGTTTAGACAGGTGATTCGCATTGTGTCCTTACGAGGGCAACACGAAGGCCCGTGTGGCAGTACACTTGTTACGAGACATAGCAGCTACCTAGTGGCGCACTAAGGAGTGCAAGTGCCACCTTTCTTTAGACACCCTCTCATGGGAGACCTTTATTGAGCGCTTCAATGCGCGATACCTATCAGACCATTACAGACAGCGTCGTATAGATGAGTTCCATGACCTACAATAGAGGGGACTCACAGTGGCACAATATGAGAGTAGGTTTACAGAGTTATCTAGGTATGCAGAGTATCTCCGTGACGAGAAACTCCTGGTGTATAAGTTTATCAGGGGACTAAACCACAGTATAGCAGGGCCTGTTTGGATGGCAGATCCCCAGACTTTGAGTGATGCTGCTGAGAAGGCATATATTGCTGAAGAGATTTAGGGATGAGGGCAGAGTTCATGCCCTAAGTTTCAGGATCGTGGATAGCAGCAAAATCAACAGAGTCACCGCAGACCACCTCTGCCACCTACAGGAGGAGGATTTAGTTCTGCACCCTTACCTTCTAGGCCCCCATAGCAGCAGTAGTGACAGCCGCCATGAGTTGCAGGACCTGAATGATCGCAATAGTCTTTTGAAGGATCACAGAGTTCCACGGGCTGACCTACGCAGCAGCAGCCATTGAGCAAGACACAGAGGGTACACATTCAGGCTCAGGGACCATGCTATGTTTGTGGTGGAGTGGGACATCTAGCCAGAGAGTCTCCACAGGGCTTTACAGCAGGGGGACAGCCTCGTGCTGGAGGATCTGAGTTGGCAGTTGGAGATGTGGGTAGATCCCACCACATGCTGGTAGTGGTTGACAACCGCGAGGCCAACTTTTAGACCCCCATCCTTGAGACTACGAGTAGAAGCAAATCGGCAATTGGCTTTGGAGCCAATTCACCTCTTGATTTGTCAGATGCTGGACATTCGAGGTTGAGAGTTGGACCAGGTTGGGCCCAGTGGGATCGTTATGACGAGGTCACAGCGACTTGGGAGTATGCATCCAGTTTGAGGGCACTCTATCCTCACCTGTTTGACGACTTCCAGGAGGAAGTTTAGTCTTAGGGGGGAGGATGTGAGGCCAATTATTTTACATCCCTTATTTTGACCATTATGTCATGCAGTAGATGACATTATCAGACCTTAGGGATTATGTTTCATTATGTATACTTGATTTTATCCACTGTTTATGTTAAGACATTGATTTGACATATGTGATTCAATTTGATCATAGTGATGCTAATTGTGTGATTCGACTTACGAGTTTATATTTGATGATGTGTTGTGATGAGATTCTACTGATTATGTGATATGGACTAATTGACATATGTTTGGATAGTGTAGTTAATTTGGATTTATGTATTGATGGATATTGTTTTATTTGTTTGCGTGAATTTAATTTCCAATTGCTTCGGGTATGACTTTTCCTGACAAGACTGACACTTGATCGAGATGTGCAGGTTTTACATTCCCTAGCCATGGGAAATCGGAGGTAGAATTCACACCATGTTATCCCCTGTAAAGCTGATCCATCCCCAAGAGGGATAAGGATCACATTTGAATTTGAATGATGAATTATTGTGCTTGGTTTAATTTTAATTATTTTTAGCCTTAGTACCCTCTTTTTCTTATTTTTGATTAATACTAAGTGTTGTAAAATTTTATTTGGTTTATGCCACTTGGTATTTATATTTTTTTTTTGGGCCATTTAAATGTGGATTTTTAACCCTTTTCATGAACCCTAGGGTCCCAAAAGTTACCCTAGGTGGTCAACCATGAGTCTAGGGTCAACTTGGACTATCTAACCCTAGTTTTGACTCACCTTAGGTCACCCTAAACCATGGTTGAGTAAAAGTGACGAATTTAGAAAAGAGGGAAGATGGGGGATGGGCCTTGCCTTGGTAAGAACTCATCTCCCATCCCTAAGTTTTGGGAATCATTCCCAAGGAAGACATGGGAGGTCTCCAAGAGTCCTCCCAAACTCCCAAGTGAGTGGGAGCACCACTCAAGACCCTTGTCTTCTTGAGGTGTGAGTGGGAATCCAACTCACCATTTGTCCCCCTCCCACTTGTGTGGGAACACAAGTGGATGAGGTGGAGATGGAAGTGGAGTGAGAGGAGGACAATTGTCATCCTCTTACCTTCTCACTCTTACAAGTGGCTTTGGAGGAGGGAGGAGCCAGTGACAAATGTCACCTTCTCATTCCCTCAAGGCCAAGTTGATGGCCTATATTAGCTCCTCTTATAGAGGAGTGGGGGTTCTTCTTTTTTAGCTCTTTTTCTTGCAATTTTATGGTTCTTGCAATTTTTTTTGTTTTCTCTCTATTTTTGAAGGAGTTGGGAGAAGGTTGGAAGAAATTCTTGGAGTTGGAGGTTGGGAAGGCTTGGAGCTCTTCACCAATCTTACTTCCATTGTCAGGGCCTTGAAGGTAGGCCTCTTTACTTGCTTTCTTACCTTTGCTTTTATGATGTTTAATGTTTTAGATTTTGGTTGTGTGCTATTTGCATTGTGCTGTTGGGATGGGTGTTATGGTGAGAGCACCTCCAATGGAGGTAATGCTCAACTTGTATGGGTAGGGGAGAGGAACAATCTTTGGGGGCTCTCCCACAGTTGTATTTGTGCCTTGAGGGCTTTTATTTGTGGAGGAGAATATTGAATGGCAAGAGTGCCATGGAGATTTTATGTGATATTTGTGGAGGTTGGTGTTATGGAGATTTTTTGGCTCGAGGCCATGGGTTGTGATTTATTGAATGGCAAGAGTGCCATGGAGTACTTGTGATTTGGAGGATGGTGTGTTTTGGAGATTTTGGCTTGAGGCCATGTGTTGGGATTTTATTTTATCATTTGGGAGCCCTTTTAAGTTGAGAGGCCTATTCCCTACCCTCACCAAGCTCATTCTTATGAGTTAAGTTATGTGAAAAACCTATGGGGTTGTTCTCTTTTTGTGTTATTGTGATTATTTTTTGTTGTGGAATGAAACCCTGTGTGAAATCCCTACCTCCCTAACTCAGGGGTGACCCACTTGTGGGTCTATGGTAGGGAGGAGAGCTTTAGAAGTGGCTGGTTTTGTTGTCCTTGCTGTTGTGTTTCTATTGCAGGTTGTGAGGAAAGGAGTGAATTTACTATGGAGCCTTCATTATGTGGCCTTAAAGTGTGTTAATGGCTGTTGGAGCCATGGCCATTATGGCCCCTTTTGTATTGTATTTATCTGGTGAAAGAATGTTAAGTTATTTGCCATAGAGTTGGCTGAGATAGGTAGAGTGATGTAAACACTATGTTAATTCTATTATGCTGTGTATATCCTATTTTATGAAGTTGGTTATCAAAACAAATTTGTGCAATGAAAACAATGTTTTCAATCTATTTGAATGCTAATTGTTTTTCTTATAATGTAAGTTAAGAATTGAGATTTTCATGGGAAATAAGATTATATTTTGCTGTCAATTCAATTATCAAAGAAAACATGCAAGTGTTAAAAGGAAGCTGTTCAGATCTTGTTTTAGATGAATGAAAGAGAAATGCATTTTCTGTTTGTCTTTAATCTTGCAAAAATATATATAGAGAGAGAGTTGTCATGTTGTTGTCTAGATTCTGTTATCTATTGTCATGAAAGGAAGAGAAAATTGGAGATTGTTATCTGTTGTGTTTGTAGTTCCCATTGCATTAGTTATTGTTGAAAGAGAACAAAACTAGATTATAATGTATTTCCTGCTTTGAATGCTGTTCAAAAAAAGAGAGAATGTATTTCTGTATAAACCAAATTGCTCCAAACAAATACTTGAATTTCTGTTATTGAATGTTTCAAGAAAATGATAAGTTAAATAATAAGTTTTCCATTCATGGTGATAAAGTAAAGGAGAGTAATTAGTTGAAACAATATTCTTGAAGTAGTGGGTTTTCTGTTTTATTTGGGCACCAAAAGATTATAAGATAATATCTTATGCTTTCAAAAGAAAATGAGTTATAGTGGTATGTGTGTTTCATCCTGTAAGTTAGCTTTCTGATTTATGAGCACTAGGTGGCTTATTATTGTTTTTTTTTCTTTTTTCAGAAAAAAATGAGAATATTTAGATATACATAGCTCATTGTCTTGGTTGTGCAAATGTTGTGAAATATAGGAAAACTACAGAAAATCAACTATTGTGGCCTACAAAATAACTTATAAATACACTTTACAAATATATATGTATTCATAGGAATATATATATACATATTACATATATATATATGGTATATATATATATTTATATTTATATATATGGTATATATATATATATTTATATATATATGTATATATATATATTTATATATATATATATGTATAAATATATATATATATTAAATTATATAAAACCATGTAAAAATATATCAGAAATTGCATCTTTAACATCTAGCAAATTTTAGACTGAAGGGATTAAAGTAATGGGCGAAATGCCCATGAAATTTTATACAGTTAGAAATAAATTAAAAATAAAAATAAAAATAAAATGGTTTGGTGGGACTGTGGACTGCGAAGTCCACAGCCCAACCTCTTAGCTTGCGGGTGTGGGGAGGAGGCATAGCCTCCTCCCCACACCCCCCCCTGAACCCCCAACTGCATGTCCTCCGCAGCCCACACCCCATTCCCCACTTAAGACCCTTATCCCCCCCCGATGCAGACACCCTCGCCTCCGCAGGCCACACTTCCCCACAACACCCTGCACAGTGCCCATCCTACACTCCCCTGTCCCTTCTTTTCCCGCCACTGATGCCCCTCCATTGTACACCGCCTCTCCCGTGGCCACCCCCCAAACACCGCCACCCTCTTCCTTTAGCTCTGCGCCCCCCTCTCGACTGGTGACCGTCATCTGCACCGTCCCCTCTAGCTCCTCCGCCGGTGGTGGTTCGCCCTTTGTAAACCCCGCTCTGCAACTCACAAAAAAAAAATGTCATCCTTGACTCATTTCCTAGATTCCATAGATTCATGTATGTATATATGTTGTAAACAAAAAGAAAGGAGGATAAGATATGTAGACCCAAACCACTGTATATACCTCCATGTGAGGTAGATGGTAGCAGGATCCATGGCTACCCTCTTCATCTGAAACCCTAAACTGGTTCACATAAGAGAAAACAAAACAACAAAAGAAAACAAGAGATGAATAAAAGAAAATTAGGGCACAATAAGGGTGAGACTAGATAAAAGAAAATTAGGGCTCTTTTTATTTTTGTTTGAGAGTTTATTTTCATTGTGAGGGTTTTAGAATTGTGAAGTGTGTTTTATTCCTTATTTTGAAACCTTTGATTTTTTCTTTTTTCTTTTCTTGTGATCTTTTTAAAATTGTCTTAATTTTAATTTGGGGAGTAGTATTTTATTCTATTACCTTGAGCTTTCATTTGACTTGGGAAAATTAAATTTTGACCTTGACGGGAAGGGTATTTCCCTTGAATTTAATTTAATGTATTTTTTTCTTATTTTTAGACCAATAACCTATTTTACTATGTTTCTTTTGGGCAAGGGTATCTTAATGTCTTCCCCTCCCTCCTTTAAAAATTTTGAGTTAGTTATCAAATAAATGCCAGAAATGTATTTAATAACATGCTCGATTTCTCTTAGACTTATTGGCGCCTTATCATAAATAAATATTATTCTATTTTCGATTTGTTATTCCTTTATGCCCTGCCAATTTACCTGACCATGGTAGATTAATTATTCTATTATTTTATTACCTTGATCCAAAATTTGATTTAAAGTATAATTTAATTTAATTCTTCTCTTGGGGTGATTTTGTGTGTTTATCGAAAATGCGTTACGCCACCAAAATTTTCCTAGATTTCTAGGGTTGATTTTACGTCATTTTATTAATTTCTTTTCCATCCTTCCACTTCAACCATGCGCCACCATGTCATCACAAATATTCACTTTTCGACTGGAGTTAGTTAGGGTTCGTTGTTAAATCCAACTTCACCTAGGTAACTCAAGGTACAGGTGGAATCGACCTAACCCTAGAAGCGACACACTCTGTGTCGCTTACCCCCAGACAACCTTCACCAACATGGTTATGTCGACACGTTTATGTCGTTACGTATAGCCACCGAGCACACAGACATGTGCGAGGGGGTTTCTAGGGTTAGAAAGAAAAAAATTTGCGGCCCGTGTCGTGACTACATGGCGAATGTGGTCGTGACACGGGTGTTTGTGCATCACATCCGCGCAGGAGATTCGGGCGTGACATTTGGTATCAGAGCCAGGTTTTTTAAAAAACACTGGCCTTGTATTAGGTAAATTATTGTTTCTACAACTTTATTGATTTGGTAGTTACCTCATTTTGTAGGATGCCTCCCAGACAAGTTCAACGAATACAGTCCCGCCGCACTCCACCCCCTGTGGTGCACACTGACTCTTCAGCTAAGGAACAGGAGCATCCACTCTTCCAGCCACAGCCAGTTCCACAGGCACAACCAATTCCTCAGGTACCGCAGGCACCACCAGCCCCACCAGATATGGGACCCCAGATATTACAAGCCTTACAGGCTTCCACCGGTTGTAGTAGAGCCACGTGTAGAGCCCCGCATAGAGCCATGAGAGGCACCACGTGTGGAGCCTTACATGGAGCTACCAGAGATAGAGGAGGTTGGTTCGGCTGACAAGGCCCATAGCAGGAGCCCCACACATCACGCTAGGCATGAGAAGACAGTGCGAGTAGAGCACTTTGGTCACAGGCCTTATGTATATCATGCAGATGAGCCTATCAGGGGGCACAGAGATAGAGGAGATCCCATTAGGGACATATTGAGGTTGAACCCTCCTACATTCATCAGGACCACAGAGGGGGCTGAGGCAGAGGCCTGGCTTATCAGTTTAGACAGGTGCTTCGCGTTGCGTCCTTACAAGGGCAACATGAAGGCCCGTGTGGTAGTACACTTATTAGGAGACGCAGCAGCTACCTGGTGGTGCACTGAGGAGTGCAAGTGCCACCTTTCTTTAGACACCCTCTCATGGGAGACCTTTATTGAGCGCTTCAATGCGTGATACCTATCAGACCATTATAGACAGTGTCATATAGATGAGTTCTATGACATACAGCAGAGGGGACTCACAGTGGCACAGTATGAGAGTAGGTTTACAGAGTTATCCAGGTATGTGGAGTATCTCCATGATGAGAACCTCCTGGTGTATAAGATTATCAGGGGACTAAACCATAGTATAGCAGGGCCTATTCGAATGGCAGATCCCCAGACTTTGAGTGATGTTGTCGAGAAGGCATATATCGCTGAAGAGATTCAGGGATGAGGGCAAAGTTCACGCCCTCAGTTTCAAGATCGTGGACAGCAGTAGAATCAGTAGAGTCACCGTAGGCCACCTCCACCACCTAGGGGAGGAGGATTTAGTTCTGCACCCTTACCTTCTAGGCCCCCATAGCAGCAGCAACCACAGCAGTGACAACAACCACAAGCTGCAAGACCTACACGATCGCAGTAGTCTTTTGGAGGATCGCAGAGTTCCATGGGCCGACCTACGCAGTAGCAGCCATCGAGCAGGACACAAAGGGTACACATTCAGGCTCAGGGACCATGCTATGTTTATGGTGGAGTGGGACATCTAGCTAGAGAGTCTCCACAGGGCTTTATATTAGGGGGACAGCCTCATGCCGGAGAATCCGAGTTGACAGTTGGAGATGTGGGTAGATCCCACCACATGGTGGCAGCGGTTGACACCTGCAAGGCCGACTTTTAAGCCCCCATCCTTGAGACTACGAGTAGAGGCAAACGGGCAATTGGCTTTGGAGCTAATTTGCCTCTTGGTTCGTCAGACATTGGACCTTCGAGGTCAAGAGCTGGACCAGGTTAGGGCCCAGTGGGATCGTTATGACAAGGTCACAGCGACTTGGGAGTATACATCTAGTTTGAGGACACTCTATCCTCACCTGTTTGACGACTTCCAGGAGAAAGTTTAGTCTTAGGGGGGGAGGATGTGAGGCCGATTATTTTACCTCCCTTATTTTGACCATTATGACATGCAGTAGATGACATTATCAGACCTTAGTGATTATGTTTCATTATGTATACTTGATTTTCTCCACTATTTATGTTAGGACATTGATTTGACATATGTGATTCGATTTGATCATAGTGATGCTAATTGTGTGATTCGACTTACGAGTTTATATTTGATGATGTGTTGTGATAAGATTCTACTGATTATGTGATATGGACTAATTAACATATGTTTGGATAGTGCAGTTAATTTGGAATTATGTATTGATGGATATTGTTGTATTTGTTTACGTGAATTTAATTTCCAATTGCTTCAGCTATGACTTTTCCTAACAGGACTAACACTTGATCGAGATGTGTAGGTTTTACATTCCCTAGCCACGAGAAATTGGAGGTAGAATTCATACCATATTATACCCTATAAAGCCGATCCATCCCCAAGAGGGATAAGGATCACGTTTGAATTTGAATGATGAATTATTGTGCTTGGTTTAATTTTAATTATTTTTAGCCTTAGTACCCTCTTTTTCTTATTTTTGATTAATACTAAGTGTTGTAAATTTTCATTTGGTTTATGCCACTTGATATATTTTTTTTTTGGGCCATTTAAATGTGGATTTTTAACCCTTTTCATGAATCCTAGGGTCCCAAAAGTTACCCTAGGTGGTCAACCATGAGTCTAGGGTCAACTTGGACTATCTAACCCTAGTTTTGACTCACCTTAGGTCACCCTAAACCATGGTTGAGTAAAAGTGACGATTTTAGAAAAGAGGGAAGATGGGGGATGGGCCTTGCCTTGGGAAGAACTCATCTCCCATCCCTAAGTTTTGGGAATCATTCCCAAGGAAGACTTGGGAGGTCTCCAAGAGTCCTCCCAAACTCCCAAGTGAGTGGGAGCACCAATCAAGACCCTTGTCTTCTTGAGGTGTGAGTCAGAATTCAACACACCATTTGTCCCCCTCCCACTTGTGTGGGAGCACAAGTGGATGAGGTGGAGATGGAGGTGGAGTGAGAGGAGGACAATTGTCATCCTCTTACCTTCTCACTCTTACAAGTGGCTTTGGAGGAGGGAGGAGATGGTGACAAATGTCACCTTCTCATTCCCTCAAGGCCAAGTTGATGGCCTATATTAGCTCCTCTTGTATAGGAGTGGGGGTTCTTTTCTAGCTCTTTTTCTTGCAATGTTATGGTTCTTGCAATTTTTTTTGTTTTCTCTCTATTTTTGGAGGAGTTGGGAGAAGGTTGGAATAAATTCTTGGAGTTGGAGGTTGGGAAGGCTTGGATCTCTTCACCAATCTTACTTCCATTGTCAGGGCCTTGAAGGTAGGCCTCTTTACTTGCTTTCTTACCTTTGCTTTTATGATGTTTAATGTTTTAGATTTTGGTTGTGTGTTGTTTGCATTGTGCTGTTGGGATGGGTGTTATGGTGAGAGCACCTCCAATGGAGGTAATGCTCAACTTGTATGGGTAGGGGAGAGGAACAATCTTTGGGGGCTCTCCCACAGTTGTATTTGTGCCTTGAGGGATTTTATTTGTGGAGGAGAATATTGAATGGCAAGAGTGCCATGGAGATTTTATGTGATATTTGTGGAGGTTGGTGTTATGGAGATTTTTTGGCTCGAGGCCATGGGTTGTGATTTATTGGATGGCAAGAGTGCCATGGAGTACTTGTAATTTGGAGGATGGTGTGTTTTGGACATTTTGGCTTGAGGCCATGTGTTGGGATTTTATTTTATCATTTGGGAGCCCTTTTAAGTTGAGAGGTCTATTCCCTACCCTCACCAAGCTCATTCTTATGAGTTAAGTTATGTGTAAAACCTGTGGGGTTGTTGTATTTTTATGTTATTGTGATTGTTCTTTGTTGTGGAATGAAACCCTGTGTGAAATCCCTACCTCCCTAGCTCGGGGGTGACCCACTTGCGGGTCTATGGTAGGGAGGAGAGCTTTAGAAGTGGCTGGTTTTGTTGTCCTTGCTGTTGTGTTTCTATTGCAGGTTGTGAGGAAAGGAGTGAAGTTGCTATGGAGTCTTCGTTATGTGGCCTTGAAGTGTGTTAATGGCTGTTGGAGCCATGGCCATTATGGCCCCTTTTGTATTGTATTTATCTGGTGAAAGAATGTTAAGTTATCTGCCATAGAGTTGGCTAAGATAGGTAGAGTGATGTAAACACTATGTTAATTCTATTATGCTGTGTATATCCTTATTTATGAAGTTGGTTATCAAAACAAATTTGTGCAATGAAAACAATGTTTTCAATCTATTTGAATGCTAATTGTTTTTCCTATAATGTAAGTTAAGAATTGAGATTTACATGGGAAATAAGATTATATTTTGCTGTCAATTCAATTATCAAAGAAAACATGCAAGTGTTAAAAGGAGGTCGTTCAGATCTTGTTTTAGATGAAAGAAAGAGAAGTGCATTTTCTGTTTGTCTTTAATCTTGCAAAAATATATATATAGAGTTGTCATGTTGTTGTCTAGATTCTATTATCTATTGTCATGAAAGGAAGAGAAAATTGGAGATTGTTATCTATTGTGTTTGTAGTTCTCATTGCATTAGTTGTTGTTGAAAGAGAACAAAACTAGATTACAATGTATTTCCTGCTTTAAATGGTGTTTAAAAAAAAGAGAGAATGTATTTCTGTATAAACCAAATTGCTCCAAACAAATACTTGAATTTCTGTTACTGAATGTTTCAAGAAAATGATAAGTTAAATACTAAGTTTTCCATTCATGGTGATAAAGTAAAGGAGAGTAAGGAGTTGAAACAATATTCTTGAAGTAGTGGGTTTTTTGTTTTATTTGGGTACCAAAAGATTATAAGATAATATTTGTTCAATATTTATGCTTTCAAAAGAAAATGAGTTATAGTGTTATGTATGTTTCATCCTGTAAGTTAGCTTTCTAATTTATGAGCACTAGGTAGGTTATTATTGTTTTTTTTTTCTTTTTTCAGATAAAAATGAGTATATTTAGATATACATAGCTCATTGTCTTGGTTGTGCAAATGTTGTGAAATACAAGAAAAATACAGAAAATCAACTATTGTGGCCTACAAAATAACTTATCAATACACTTTAAAAATATATATGTATTCACAGAAATATATATATATGGTATATATATATATGGTATATATATATATATTTATATATATATTAAATTATATAAAACCATGTAAAAATATATCAGAAATTGCATCTTTAACATCTAGCAAATTTTAGACTGAAGGGATTAAAGTAATGGGTGAAATGCCCATGAAATTTTATACAGTTAGAAATAAATAAATAAAAATATATTAAAAAAATGGTTTGGTGGGACTATGGACTGCGAAGTCCATAGCCCCACCCCTTAGCTTGCACACGGTGTGGGTAGGAGGCTACGCCTCCATCCACACCTGTGGGTGTGGGTGGAGGTGTAGCCTCCTCCCCACACCCCCCTGAACCCCCAACTGTGCTTCCTCCACAACCCACAGCCCCTTCCCCGCTTAAGACCCTTATCACCCCCCGACGCAGACAACCTGGCCTCCGCAGGCCACACTTCCTTGCAACATCTTGCACAGCGCCTGTTGACTTTTTCCCAGACTGGATGCTTATTCCCAGATTTCCCTACAAGGTAGCCATCAGTGATCAACAGGATCTCTGGGCCAGGGGGTCAACAGTGTAGGAGATAGACTCTATATTTTATCTCCTCTTCTTCTTCAGGCTCTGCAAGACCTAGGGGGTATTCCCTACTCAACATCCATGAGGATATGCATACAAGGCTGGGATGCTGACAGAAAGCAGATAGTCCTCCTGTAAGTAGACCAAAACTGAATGATAAGAGCAAAGGGGCTAGCTTTGGGCCTATTAGCAGTTGTAGACAGAGGACTGAGGATCCTAAACTAATTCTAAAGTCCTAATGGTTGTTTTGGATTTTGATTTGGAGTTTAAGTGTGGATGCAAAGCTGGACATGGTTATAACACAAGAACAAAGCATGATTGGTGCCTATCCAGGGCCTGGAGTCAGTAGACATACACCTGTGAATGATCAGCATGAACAGCTAAAACTGGATTTCAAGGGGATATATGTGATACCTGCCTTACAGGTACCTCCCAATACAAAGTGTTAGGTTATCTCTACTTATGGTATCCCTACTGCAGTATATCCTTCCCAATGTTCAACCTGAAAACAGTTTAATCTACCCCTTGAGCAAAAGTTAAAAGATCAGACATTCAACACAGGGACTCTATGCTCTAGAATCTAAACATTACCAAACATCCAGATTCAGAAGAAGAATACATGCAATACTGGAGACAGAATTAACACAACACATGCCAAGATAGCATTTCTCATATAAGTTTAATCATGAAATCAGTGGGTTCATGCCAAAAACAAACAACAAGAGATACATAAACTCACAGGTAAGCTGTACAGAACAACCAGATCAGCTTGTTATGCATTACAGAGCCAAAATCTTCAACTTTCAACAACCTTTCAAATGAGCAAGACCACCTGCTTATAACAGCCAGGTAGGTGCTCAGCAATTAATTACATGGTTGACCAAAATTTCGCCAGATACACAGTATCAGGAAAATGGCGCTCAAACACAACCAGATTGGCACCCAAACTTGAATGCAGCAGGTAGGGGAGGAGACAGGAAGATTTCTCGAGCCCTGCGCCCCTGTCCGCTGATGTACACCCTCAGTCGGGTACAGGATCCATCCGCGCCATCGCCCATACCTCTGCAACAATCGCCATTAATGGCGCACCAACCCGCGGCCTTGGGAAGATCATCAAATCTGCAATCGCAACCATTTCCCGCCGAGATTCATCATCATGATATTTGAAAATGCAGGATAACATTATCCCACATGCACCCCGCGATGACCTCTTTAACACTTTATATACTAGGTCATGAGCATATATCATGTCGGTGCTTTTGCTCCTGACGACACTAGTATAGGACTTCATCATCATCATCCTCCAGCAGCATGATATCCTGTTGTTCGAAATATCACCCTGACGTCATCATGATATTTGAAATATAACCTTCATGATAATCGGCACAACCTGATCCATCGGAGGAACATCCTCCTGCTGAGCTTATTCCAAAAGTCTGGCCGATGAACATCCTGATGACATCATCATCATATCCTGCTGACGTCATCCTCATATCTGCCTACTGCGCACCTCCTCATATCCGGATGACGTCATCATCATGTTTGCAAATATCAGGAGGTCTCTTTAAGATGATCAGTGTTAGAAATATGACCCCCCGGATCTTGATGACGTCATCATCATATTAACATCATCATGATATTCGGAAGACAACCGGATATTTGGAAATATCCTCCTGATGTTCAAATATCAGGTTGCACTGTAGCTCCACTATAAGATCGGGGCGATAACTGAATATGATGATGCTGCTTGAAAAGATCACCCCCAGTAGATAATGCGCGAAGCCGGCAGGCGGATATCTCCATGATATCAACATCATCATGATGTTCGAACAAACATATATCCAGGTGATATGAAAATATCACCCCTTCCTTCGAAAATATCATGATGTAGATAGGCAGAGAAACAAATATCACCCTGATATATAAGGATGACGTCAGCATCATCAGGATAACAAAACAACGAACAAGAAGTGATACAACATCATCAGGATGATATTGACTAAGATCATCCTGACGTTCAAAATATGATGACCCTAGTGAATATCGGGTCGCACTTAGAACTCTTCAACAACATCATCAGGATGATCATAACCAAGATCACCCGATGATAGAAATATCACCCCGGCGAAATATCATGAAGGCAGAAAATATGATGACCTCCGCAAGCAGCAGGATGATAACTGGAAATATCATGATGATGACGACGACCCTTAAGAAAAAACAAGTCAGGTCGAACCACTTAGAGAATAATCCCTCCAGGATAACGGGGCAACATCATCATCATGTCTGGGCAAGGTGATAAATGAAAGATCACCGGATACTTGCAAAATCACCCCCGCAAGCAACTGAGGGCGCACTGTAGCTCACCAGTATCATCAGGATGATATCCAAACATCACCCGATAGTTGAAATATGATGATGACGATTAGAAACCAGTCGACGAAGAACATGATGATGCAGACCATCATCGAAGGCAAGATGATGATGATGACCTCCTCCTCAGGAAAATATGATGCTGCTGAAAAATGCTGAGGAGGTCCAACACTTAGAACAAATTGGCAAGAAGATAAAGGCTTCAAATGAAGAAACCTCCTGATCATGACAAATCAACCCCAGGTCAAAATGAGTGCTAACAGTGGCTCCGAATGGGGACGTGCAGGAGAAAACCTGCAGCGAGAACCAGATCTCCGGGCAGACCTGACAAAAGGCCAAAAAACACGAGCTGTACAAGGCATTTACACTACATACATATTTTTACAAATGTGCACAGCAACCAGTTATTCATGCAAAATAGAACTTAAGGAATTGGCCATGCACAGGCAATTCCAAAATTTCACCATCTAGGGCCTGGAGGAAATAAGAATCCTCCCCATGAGTATTGCAAACCTGATATGGGCCCATCCATAAGGGTTGAAATTTTCCATGTTTACCCTTTTCCTGATCTTTAGCATTCCAAATAAGCACCAGATCATTGACTTGAAACTTCCTTTTTGTAGTTCTCCTGTCAAACTGATATTTCATATCTTGTTGTCTTTTGAGGTTGATCTGGTGGGCTCTCCTTCTGTCTTCATCCAATGCAACCAGCTGATTCACTCTTTCTGTCATGGGATCTTCAATGTCCTCATCATTTTCCTGAATGAATCTGTAAACTGGTAGGAGATTGTTTATGGGCAGTCTAGCTGATGCACCATATACTAGCTCAAAAGGTGACTTCCCAATAGCCCTTTTCACAGTCACTCTGTCGGCCCATACTGCTAAGTTCAACTTTGAGTCCCAAGCTCTCTTGTTCTTGTCCAGTATCCTCTTGACAATTTTCATGATGCTCTTATTGCTTGATTCTGCTTGACCATTTCCTTGTGGGTGATATGGTGATGTATATGACAGATTAATCCCATACCTGTTGCAAAAATCAACAAATTCACCTGATCTGAAGCACATGGCATTATCAGTGATTATCTTAAATGGTACTCCAAACCTGATGATGATGTTCTCTAGTATGAAATCTGTCACCACCTTACTTGTGGCTCTCTTAGTTGGAATGGCCTCAATCCATTTGGTAAAGTAGTCAGTTGCCACCAAAATCCAACTGTGTCCCCCACTTGATTTGTCTGCAATTTCCCCTATGAAGTCAATTCCCCATTGCTGGAATGGAGCATCCACAGGTACAGTTCTGAGGGGTAAAGCACCATCATATTTCAACTTTCCTGAAAATCTTTGGCAAGGGTCACATTTTCTTACTAACCTCTGTGCATCTGAAAAGAGAGTGGGCCACCAATACCCTGCCCTAAGAATTTTATGAGCTGTTGTTTGGGCAGTATAATGTCCACCACACAATCCTTTATGCATGTCAATCAAAACATTGTTAGCCATGTCTTCATCCACACATCTCAGCAGCACACCATCAGGGTTTTTCCAGTACAGCTCACCTTGAACAACAACATACCTGATTCCATGTAGCTTTAGAGTCCTCTTTTGACAGTCACTGAAATGGGAAGGACAATTTAGATTTTGCAAGTAATAGATAATATCCTTGTACCATTCAGACCCTGATACATTTAAACTCTCATCTTGGACTGCATTAACTTGGCATGCTTCCAAGTTTGACTGTGCCATCATCTTGGCTAATCCTTGTCCTCTTATCAACTTAGTAACTTGTATGTCTATGTTGAACTCCTGCAGTTTGTTTATCCATCTGCACCTTCTTCCAGTCACCTCCTGCTGAGTGAATATGTCTTTGACTGCTGCATCAGGTACATATGCAATTATATATGACCCTACCAGGTATGGTCTGAAACTTTTGATGGCTCTAACTAGTGCATATGCCTGCTTTTCCATAATATCATACTTCAACTCAGAGGCCTGCAGGGACATACTGAAGAAAGCGATGGGCTGTTCAAAACCATCTTCATTTTTCTGCAACAAACATGCAGCAACAGTATGAAAGGAAGCAAATGAGAACACTTGGAATGGCCTAGAAAAATCAGGAGATTTAAGAACAGGGGCCATCTTGATTGCCTCTTTGATATTCTGAAATGATTCTGTTGCTTCCCTTTCCCAGTTGACAGTTGCATCCTTCTTCATCATCTTGGAGATGTTCCTTGTAGTTTCTGCAAAGTTGGGAACAAATCTTCTAACAAAATTTATTTGTCCAAAGAAGGACTGAACACCTTTCACAGTTTTTGGCATTTGAATCCTGTCAATAGCTGCCACTCTCTCTGGATCTATCCTGACTCCATCCTTGGAAACAATATGTCCCAGAAGCTTTCCTTCAACTACTCCAAAGGCACACTTCTTTGGGTTTAGAGAAATACCATATTCTAGTGCTCTTATGAAAATCTGCTCCAGATGCAAACAATGCTGCTCTTCTTTCTTTGAGTAAGCAGTCAGGTCATCCTGATATACAGCCAGGATTGAATCAATCAGCCCTGCAAAAGCAACATCCATTGCTCTTTGAAATGTAGCACCTGCATTTGTTAGTCCAAATGGCATTCTAACATACACATACGTTCCCCATGGAGTGGTAAAGGCAGTTTTATACTGTTCTGATTCCTTTACCTTTACCTGATTATATCCTGAAAATCCATCCATCATGGATAGGAGTTCACAACCAGTCACTCTCTGCAACATAGCTTCCATATTAGGCAGTGGATAGTTATCCTTCAAAGAGGATACATTCAAGTTCCTGAAATCAACACACAGCCTAATATCACCATTCTTTTTTCTGACTGGGACAAGGTTAGACACCCAAGTTGAATGTCTGATCGGCACAATTATTCCAGCTTCCCTAAGCCTTTTGAGTTCTTCTTGCATCTTGGGAGCTAAGGTAGGATTTATAGGTCTTTGCCTTTGTCTAAATGCCTTAGCTTCAGGCTTCAGTGGGATCTCATGCTGGAACAAGTCTTCCCTATAAGCTTTTAGGTCCTCATATGACCAAGCAAAAACATGTTTATACTTTTTTAGCAATGCAATCAGCATACTTCTTATGTGTGGTTTGAGCTGTTTGCCAATATATACCTTCTGAGGGGTCTGAGATGTCCCCAAATTTATTTCTTCTAAATCCTCCTTATTTGTGGGGGATGTCCTTGTGACCATTTTGTCTCTACTGTCAAAGGCTCTTTCCAAAGCTACCAACCCTCTAGGGATCTTGTTAGTCTTCAACTGAATGATCTCTTTTCCCACAAGGGTTTCTTTTCCATCTACAGTCTCTACAAAAGCTTGGAAATCAATCTGTTGGTTCTCATACTCATCTATGCAGTGCAAAAATTTCAGCAAATCCCTACCATCATTAAAAACTTGCCAACTGCATATATTTTCTGTATGGCAGGCCTAATTTTAACTTCTACATCTGTGACACCTGACAGAGTGATGTCATCTGGCCTTATTGCAACATTGGCTAAGAAATCAGCCATAACATTTTTTGACCTTTCTACCCAGCCAATTGAAAATGCATCAAAAAGTTCAATGGTATCCCAAACAACATGCTTGTATTGTTTTAGTCTTTTATTTTTTGCAGCATACTTATTTCTGATTTGGGATACAATCAGCTCAGAATCCCCAAATACTCTTAACATCTTAATTCCATGTTTGAGAGCAATATTTAGGCCTAAGAGTAAAGCCTCATATTCTGCAATATTATTTGTGCAATCAAACCTCAGCAAGAAAGAGGATTTGAGGAGCTTACCAGTTGGAGATAGGAAAACAACTCCAGCTCCAGAGCCTTCTTTTGCACAAGCTCCATCAAAAAACATGGTCCATAACCCTTGCTGATCCAGCTCTTCAATGCAGCCATTTTTCTTTTTATCTTCTGCATCATCTGAGACAACCTTGAAGTTATCACAGTCAGTGTTTACAAAGCATACCTGTTCATTTGCTTCTTGGTCTTCCACTGTCTCTGATGATCTCTGCTCTCTGATTAGCTTGACATCCCTGCCATTCATTGGAATCATGGCATATGACAGGTCCAGCTGCATACTTCCACCAATTAGTGCTGCCCATCTTCTTGACAACAGCATACCATACTGTGGCTTGATGTCAACCACTGTTATATTCATCTTATATTTCTTTTCAGGAAATGCTGCCAGTTTGAAATCCACATCCTTCATGATTCCAATGACTGGTACCTCTCTGGCATCCATTGCATAACATTTTCCACATGCCTTGTCAATCTTTAATCCAGTTTGTTGCATGATGGCCAAAGGCATGACATTTGTAGATGCTCCAGAGTCAAGCATACAATTTCTAATTATTTTACCATTTATAACCAGGGAAACATAAAATGGTTCCACCTGTGAAGGACACTTTGTCATGGTCATTCCTAAATAGACTTCAGGAGTCTCATCTTCTTCATTACACATGACATGTTTCTCACCCTGGGTCTGATCATTTTGTTTAGCTTGAAAAGGTACCCCTGAGATTAGGGATATTGTCCTATTCTTGATCTCTTCCACTTTCATGAGTTCCATAAGTGGAACAGAGACCTTTACCTGAGAGAGGATCTGGGCTATATCAAATGGAGCATAGTTTTGTACAACAGTTGTAGCTTGCTCCACAATCTTGCTTTTATCCTGAGCTGATTTAGTTTTCATTTTCATAGTTCCCTGATCATCATTCTTGTCTTGGGAACCTCTACTTTGATCTTCAGCCTGAGGGGTTTTGTTTTCTGGTCCTTGAGATTCATGACCTGTTCTGTGTCTAAAGTTCTGTTTATTATTTACCCACTGCCTTTTTTGTGGTTCAGTTCCTTTATGACCATGCACTAGCTGACCTACAGAAATATCTTCTGGCTGATGTGAGCTGCCAACTTGATGTTTACCTCTGAGATTGTAGTTGCTCTTGACTTGAGCAACTGCTGCAGCTGTGAAGGCTCTAATTTCCTCATCAGAAGGTCGGTGTAAGCTACTCAGAAAATTGTGTGAATTCTGAGCATACACATAGTTATCTTCATTATCTTCATCATATGGGGACTGTTGGCAGGCCTGAACTTGATGATCTGTATTGTCATCAGCATCATACAGAGTGTATCCATTGCCTACGGACATCATGTTAACATCATCGTCCTGCACATGATGTGGCTCATTGCATTCATTACAAGATGTAGCATTATCATACAAGGATTGAGCAATCATGCACTGTGACTGTGAATGTGGCATCTGACAGATTATACACCACGGAGCATCATCAGCAATATTTATAGTTTTCTTCAGGGGATCAGAAGTTTCCTTGACATGTTGAGCCCTCTGATTTGTGTTGTTACGTGGAAATACAGGCTTACCATCATGCCAATTGGTGTTATAAGGCATATCATGTAATGATGGCCTCTTTTCCTGCCTTTGATAGACTTGCCTATCAGGACCCATCCCTTTTTCACTTCTAGCTAATCTATAGCTCAGGTCCTTAACAACATTTGCCAGTTTGTCTATCTTATCTTCAAGAGTAGATGTACTACCTTGAGTGTTCTGAGGCTTATTTGGATTCTGCAGAATTTTTACATCATCCCTTCTATTTGTCTTGCCTGATGCTTTCCTATTGTTTTCAATATTTACTGCAATTCTGAAAGCATCCCTGAGAGTGGCAGGACCTTTATCTCTTAGTCCATATGCAGTCTTTGCATCAAAGGCATTGATGTACAAAATTATGCACATTGGTTCATTTGGCCTCATATGATGTGGCAATTTGTTCAACACTTTAGTAAATCTTGCATTAAAGTCTGCAACCTGCTCATTTGACCCTTTGGTGATGCTGGTGAACTCATTTACAAAGAAGCTAGGGTCAGTTTTATCACCATATTGCTCCTTGAATATCCTTTTAAAATCATCCCATGATGAAATACTCCGGTCAGGCAGATTCCTGTACCATTCTCTTGCCTCATCTATTAAGGATTGCATGAATGACTTCATGAAAACATCCTCATGCTCAACCTCAAAATTATCCATGACATTTTGAAAGGCCTTTAGATGATCTTCTCCTGACACTGTGTTGTTTCCTGAAAATTTAGGCACTTGCAGCCTCAGATGCTTGTCAATGGGGTTAGGATACCCAGGAATACCATCAAACACCAGCTGCCTGAATCTATCTAGCTGCATGGGCTGTCTGTTTGGCTGATTAACATTAACATTTCTGTTTGCATTTTGGTTTCCTGCATGGTTCAGTGGTATCCTAGCATCATTCACATTTTGTCTCTCATCATGATGCTGATGTTGCATTTCATATCTTTGCTGATGTCTTTGCATATTTGCATTCTCTAGGGTAGGAACTGAATCATTTTGGGCAGTTCTCAAGGCTTGCACTTTCTGCTGTATATCATCTCTAATTTTCATGGCTTGTAGGTATTCTAGTTCTGCTCTTAGACTTTTGATTTCTTCAGCCAATTGTTCATCCTTAGGTCTAGAGGTAGATGGTCTCATACCATTTGGGTCATCATCTTCATCATCCCTTAGAGACTCTGCCTCTTCAAACCTTTCACTTGGGTCTAGAAAAGGGCATTCTTGGAACACCTCTGACCTCATTCTCATACTACCACCCTGTTGCCTCTCATATGCACCTTGAATATCAGCTTCTGCAGTTGAAAAATAAGGCGCATGCTGTCCTGATGGCCTAGGGTTATCTTGTACATCATCACTTTTTCTGGGGGAGCTCTCATGACTAACTGAGACAGTTCCCTTTCTTCTATACATCATTCTTTTTGTTAATGGTAACTCTTCAAATAGAGGATTTTGTTGGGATCTTCTCCCCTGCATATAAATTTTACTTTGACCGGTTGGGAGATTACTTCGGAGTCGCCACCTATTACTAGGAACTGTTTTCTTCTGAAAACCAGGGTTCTTTCACAAGGTTCCCCAGCGGAGTCGCCAATTTCTGTTGCTGACTCAGATGGGTCACATATATATTACTGGAGATGATTAAATAGTACTTTTACTTCTCAATTCCCCAGTAGAGTCTCCAATTTCTGTTGACTTTTTCCCAGACTGGATGCTTATTCCTAGATTTCCCTACAAGGTAGCCATCAGTGATCAACAGGATCTCTGGGCCAGGGGGTCAACAGTGTAGGAGATAGACTCTATATTTTATCTCCTCTTCTTCTTCAGGCTCTGCAAGACCTAGGGGGGTATTCCCTACTCAACATCCATGAGGATATGCATACAAGGCTGGGATGCTGACAGAAAGCAGATAGTCCTCCTGTAAGTAGACCAAAACTGAATGATAAGAGCAAAGGGGCTAGCTTTGGGCCTATTAGCAGTTGTAGACAGAGGACTGAGGATCCTAAACTAATTCTAAAGTCCTAATGGTTGTTTTGGATTTTGATTTGGAGTTTAAGTGTGGATGCAAAGCTGGACATGGTTATAACACAAGAACAAAGCATGATTGGTGCCTATCCAGGGCCTGGAGTCAGTAGACATACACCTGTGAATGATCAGCATGAACAGCTAAAACTGGATTTCAAGGGGATATATGTGATACCTGCCTTACAGGTACCTCCCAATACAAAGGTTAGGTTATCTCTACTTATGGTATCCCTACTGCAGTATATCCTTCCCAATGTTCAACCTGAAAATAGTTTAATCTACCCCTTAAGCAGAAGTTAAAAGATCAGACATTCAACACAGGGACTCTATGCTCTAGAATCTAAACATTACCAAACATCCAGATTCAGAAGAAGAATACATGCAATACTGGAGACAGAATTAACACAACACATGCCAAGATAGCATTTCTCATATAAGTTTAATCATGAAATCAGTGGGTTCATGCCAAAAACAAACAACAAGAGATACATAAACTCACAGGTAAGCTGTACAGAACAACCAGATCAGCTTGTTATGCATTACAGAGCCAAAATCTTCAACTTTCAACAACCTTTCAAATGAGCAAGACCACCTGCTTATAACAGCCAGGTAGGTGCTCAGCAATTAATTACATGGTTGACCAAAATTTTGCCAGATACACAGTATCAGGAAAATGGCGCTCAAACACAACCAGATTGGCGCCCAAACTTGAATGCAGCAGGTAGGGGAGGAGACAGGAAGATTTCTCGAGCCCTGCGCCCCTGTCCGCTGATGTACACCCTCAGTCGGGTACAGGATCCATCCGCGCCATCGCCCATACTTCTGCAACAATCACCATTAATGGTGCACCAACCCGCGGCCTTGGGAAGATCATCAAATCTGCAATCGCAACCATTTCCCGCCGAGATTCATCATCATGATATTTGAAAATGCAGGATAACATTATCCCACATGCACCCCGCGATGACCTCTTTAACACTTTATATACTAGGTCATGAGCATATATCATGTCGGTGCTTTTGCTCCTGACGACACTAGTATAGGACTTCATCATCATCATCCTCCAGCAGCATGATATCTTGTTGTTCGAAATATCACCCTGACGTCATCATGATATTTGAAATATAACCTTCATGATAATCGGCACAACCTGATCCATCGGAGGAACATCCTCCTGCTGAGCTTATTCCAAAAGTCTGGCCGATGAACATCCTGATGACGTCATCATCATATCCTGCTGACGTCATCCTCATATCTGCCTACTGCGCACCTCCTCATATCCGGATGACGTCATCATCATGTTTGCAAATATCAGGAGGTCTCTTTAAGATGATCAGTGTTAGAAATATGACCCCCCGGATCTTGATGACGTCATCATCATATTAACATCATCATGATATTCGGAAGACAACCGGATATTTGGAAATATCCTCCTGATGTTCAAATATCAGGTTGCACTGTAGCTCCACTATAAGATCGGGGCGATAACTGAATATGATGATGCTGCTTGAAAAGATCACCCCCAGTAGATAATGCGCGAAGCCGGCAGGCGGATATCTCCATGATATCAACATCATCATGATGTTCGAACAAACATATATCCGGGTGATATGAAAATATCACCCCTTCCTTCGAAAATATCATGATGCAGATAGGCAGAGAAACAAATATCACCCTGATATATAAGGATGACGTCAGCATCATCAGGATAACAAAACAACGAACAAGAAGTGATACAACATCATCAGGATGATATTGACTAAGATCATCCTGACGTTCAAAATATGATGACCCTAGTGAATATCGAGTCGCACTTAGAACTCTTCAACAACATCATCAGGATGATCATAACCAAGATCACCCGATGATAGAAATATCACCCCGGCGAAATATCATGAAGGCAGAAAATATGATGACCTCCGCAAGCAGCAGGATGATAACTGGAAATATCATGATGATGACGACGACCCTTAAGAAAAAACAAGTCAGGTCGAACCACTTAGAGAATAATCCCTCCAGGATAACGGGGCAACATCATCATCATGTCTGGGCAAGGTGATAAATGAAAGATCACCGGATACTTGCAAAATCACCCCCGCAAGCAACTGAGGGCGCACTGTAGCTCACCAGTATCATCAGGATGATATCCAAACATCACCCGATAGTTGAAATATGATGATGACGATTAGAAACCAGTCGACGAAGAACATGATGATGCAGACCATCATCGAAGGCAAGATGATGATGATGACCTCCTCCTCAGGAAAATATGATGCTGCTGAAAAATGCTGAGGAGGTCCAACACTTAGAACAAATGGGCAAGAAGATAAAGGCTTCAAATGAAGAAACCTCCTGATCATTACAAATCAACCCCAGGTCAAAATGAGTGCTAACAGCGCCCATCCTACACTCTCCTATCCCTTCTTTTCCCACCGCCGACATACCTCTGCTATGCGCCGCCTCTTCCGTGGCCACTCCCCAAACACCACCGCCCTCTTCCTTTAGCTCTATGCCCCCCTCCTAACTGGTGGCCGTCATCTGCACCATCCCCTCCAGCTCCTCCACCAGTGGTGGTTCACCCTTTGTAAACCCCGCTCTGCAACTCACAAAAAAAAATGTCATCCTTGACTCATTTCCTAGATTCCATAGATTCATGTATGTATATATGTTTTAAACAAAAAGAAAAGAGGATAAGATATGTAGACCCAAACCACTATATATACCTCCATGTGAGGTAGATGGTAGTTGCATCCATGGCTACCCTCTTCATCCGAAACCCTAAACTGGTTCACATAAGAGAAAACAAAACAACAAAAGAAAACAGAGATGAATAAAAGAAAATTAGGGCACAATGAGGGTGAGATTAGATAAAAGAAAATTAGGGCTCTTTTTATTTTTGTTTGAGAGTTTATTTTCATTGTGAGGGTTTTACAATTGTGAAGTGTGTTTTATTCCTTATTTTGAAACCTTTGATTTTTTCTTTTTTCTTTTCTTGTGATCTTTTTAAAATTGTCTTAATTTTAATTTGGGGAGTAGTATTTTATTCTATTACCTTGCGCTTTCATTTGACTTGGGAAAATTAAATTTTGACCTTGACAGGAAGGGTATTTCCCTTGAATTTAATTTAATGTATTTTTTTCTTATTTTTAGACCAATAACCTATTTTACTATGTTTCTTTTGGGCAAGGGTATCTTAACATCTTCCCCTCCCTCCATTAAAAATTTTGAGTTAGTTATCAAATAAATTCCAGAAATGTATTTAATAACGGGCTCGATTTCTCTTAGACTTATTGGCGCCTTATCATAAATAAATATTATTCTATTTTCAAGTTGTTATTCCTTTATGCCGTGTCGATTTACCCGACCATGGTAGATTAATTATTCTATTATTTTATTACCTTGATCCGAAATTTGATTTAAAGTATAATTTAATTTAATTCTTCTCTTGGGGCGATTTTGTGCGTTTATCGAAAACGCATTATGTTGCCAAAATTTTCCTAGATTTCTAGGGTTGAATTTATGTCATTTTATTAATTTCTTTTCCATCCTTCCACTTCAGCCGTGCGCCACCATGTCATCACAAATATTCACTTTTCAACTGGAGTTAGTTAGGGCTCGTTGTTGAATCCAGCTTCACCTAGGTAACTCAGGGTAAAGGTGGAATCGACCTAACCCTAGAAGTGACACACTCCATGTCGCTTACCCCCAGATGACCTTCACCAACATGATTACATCAACACATTTACGCCGTTACATATATCCACTGAGCACACAGATGCGTGCGAGGGGGTTTCTAGGGTTAGAAAGAAAAAAAATTTCGTGGCCCGTGTCGTAACCACATGGCGAATGTGGTCGTGACACGAGTGTTTGTGCGTCGTGTCCGCGTGGGAGATGCGGGCATGACATTTGGTATTAGAGCTAGGTTTTTTGAAAAACACTGGGCTTTATTAGGCACATTATTGTTTCTGCAACTTTACTGATTTGGTAGTTACCTCATTTTGTAGGATGCCTCCCAGACGAGTTTGACGAATATAGTCCTACCGCACTCCACCCCCCTGGTGCACACTAACTCTTCAGCTAAGGAATAGGAGCAGCCACTCCTCCAGCCACAGCCACTTCCACTGCCATAGCCAGTTCCACCACCACAGCCAATTCCACAGGCACAGACCCTACATGCTATGGATCCTCTTCTACCAATGACTGTTTCCAATAAGTCACACCATCCTTCTGGAATGAGTAAGCATTTTTTTCTCCATCATGATGAGCCTTTCTGTCAAATTGCCATGGTCTACCTAGCAGAAGATGGCAAGCATCCATTGGAAGGATGTCACACAAGATTTTATCTCTATACCCACCAATACTGAATTCTACCCATGCCTATTCATTGATGAGTATGTGTTGCCCCTTATTCAACCAACTGACTTTATATGGACTATTATGGGGTATCTTTTCTAGATTTAACTTATTCACTGCTTCCAAAGATATGATATTATTAGTAGAACCAGAATCAATAGTAACTTTACAAACCTTACCTTGGATCTTGCAGTTGATTCTAAACAAAGCCCTTCTTTGAGACGGTTCAGCCTGCACTGGTTCCTTGAGCAGCGTCCTCTTGATCATCAAATTTTCTCCCATTTCTGATGCTAGATTCACTTCAGGAGATGTCACACTCCTTGCATCTTCTTGAATCAAAGTAGTTCTCTTCTCACCACCATGATAAGTTGAGGCCTTTGCTGGACACTTGTATGTCGAATGCCCTATCTGATTGCAGTTATAACATCTCATATTGGAGAACTTGGATCCTCTACCTAATCCATTTGTCCCACCTCTTCTATTAGACCTTCTTCCTCGATAGCCTCCTCTGCTACTGGAGTCTACAACTTGCTCTTCTTGGCTAGACTCACCACTAGGCCTCTAGTTAGGACTTCTTCCTCCAAAACTGCCTCTGCCTCTAAAATTTCTTCCACCTCTACCTCTATTATTATGCTCACTCTTTCTCTTTATCTTCTCTTTAGCCCTTAAGGCCATTTGGAAACACTTGTTCACTATTTCTGGTGCTAAGATGTTGATCTCATCTTGGATGTTCATCCTTAGGCCATTCAAATACCTTGCCACCTTCTCAGACTCTTCTTCTTGTCTCTTTGATCTGAGACTGAGTTTATGAAACTCTTGTGTGTATGCATTCACATCAAGGTCTCTCTGTCTGAGGTTCTGCAATTTCTTATACATCTGCACGTTATAGTCCAGGGGTAAGAATTGTGCTTTGATTTTGGTCTTCATCCTTTCCTAGGAGGTTATCATATTCTCCCCCTCCTTGACTCTCTCTCCTTGCTCATAATTCCACCATGCAAGAGCAGATCCCTTCAATCTTGCCTTTGCCAACTTAACCCTCTTATCATCAAGGACTTCTTTGTATTCAAAGTGATTGTTCAATGCCTCAATCCAGTCAATCACCTCTTCAGCTTCCATACTTCCACTATACATAGGTAACCCATCTATGGTGTCCCTATTGACTAATTTCAATGTATTTACAAATGCCCTCTAGTCTACTGGTATCTCCTCTGTCCTCTTATTGGTTTCATCAATTTCTGTATCACCTTCATCGCTGTCACTTTAATCTTCCCTATCTTTGCTTTTGGACTTCTTGAACTCTCCCAACTTGGATTCAAGCATCTCCTTGATCAGCTTCTTGATGGCATCCTATGACATACTTTTGGGAGGCATCCTCTCTACCTCTATTCACTTTCTCTATCTGACATACACTATTCACAGACAACCCAAACGTCAACACTCCTGCAAATCCTCAATTCGACTTGCCGTCCAAATCTTTTTAGGCTCTGATACCAATATGATGGGGAGCGCACAGCGGGAAACGCCAAATAGGCCCTAATTTGCTTACCGTCAACAAGAGTAATAAATGAACCATTGATATATCTCCATCGATCAGACAACCATCATCAGAAAGACTTTCCTAAGTCTCTCCGTGACCAAACTCACACCGATAGCTCAACTGGCTTTAACTTCGGTGAGACATCTTCTATCAGCCAAGTCTTCCATCCTCCTACCAATGCCCCGATGGCGGTTAAGTTCCTCCTTGTCTCAACTGTGACGGCTTCCACATTGATTGGACGTGACCTTATTAGCGAGACTCTTCTCATCAGTGAAACTTTTAACTTGTCTCCCGATATGCCGATGGCACTTACCTTTGGTGAGACTTGTTCTGTCAGTGAACACTTGCAATCTTTGGCCAATGCGCCGATGAACCAACACCCTTGACAAGATTTGTTCCGTCGGTGGGACTTACTCTGAAGCTGCCAATATGTCGATTACTCCGATGTCACTCTTGACCTTCTCTCGTCGGCATGGCAATTATTATTGGCCACCTTAGGGTTTGCTACGCCAATACACCGATGCATAGTTTACCTTCTTTTGAATCCTAGTACATGGAGATGCTAGGTCAACCTACTATGCAACTCGCACTATCTAGATCCTCTGCACCACCAAACAATGAAACAAAATAGAAAACAAAAACGGATATTTGTACAACGAAGCCATTCCACTAATTTTGACAGAAATCTTACCAGTGGAATGCTTCACATCGACATATTGCAACAATGGAAAGCACAGAAAGAATGGAAATCTACAGCTATACAATTTACAGTTACAGGAAATGGAAAACAAATTGATGGAATAGAATCATTCTATTTCTCCTTAGCACAATACACAATCACACTCAATCACACTTCTTCTTTGATCTGATTACAATATAATCATTTGGTTCAGTCCTCTGGGTTTATAAACTCGCCCTGAGGAAAACCAACCGATTCCAAGCAGCTAGGGGAAAAACCAACTGATTCCAAGTGGCTAGGAGACCAACCATCTTGAGATTAACAATTTAACAAATGTGACCTAGGTCACTTGGAACTTACAAATAGAAATGAAAATGCATTGGCCAAATAGACCTTATTACAACACAAAACATGATTTTCTAGGTGCTCCTGCACCATTTTCTAAGAGGGGGGGAGAATATTTTCAAAAGAAACTTATTCATGTATTTTCAAATGCCCCTATATTAAACTTGATAGTAGACTATTAAATACAAAAGAAATATTTTCCTTCACCAATGGTTAACTTTCTTTCTTGCATAGCCCTTTTTTTGAAGTGTAAAGAGAGAAGGAGAGAGTGTTTAAGAGATATATCCAAACATTTCTCTACAACAAATATGCAATATATTCTTTCAATAAAAACTCATTTATTTCTTATTCCCTTCATAACTACAATAAGATTACTAACCCCAACATTAACAAAATGGTAAATACATTTCCCTTCCCTTTCCTTTTACAAAGCTCATTGAGCTAATCTTTTACAAAGCCTTAACACATTACTAAGGCTCAAAACATAGCCTAGGATCCACAAGGAGACTCTTTCTCCTTCTTTCCCTCTTTCTTAGCCAAACCTACAATAAGTTGTAACAACACAATAAATCCAATAGAGTTGCTCACCACCCAACCATAGGCTTGCTCACAAGCCTCCCCTGAGCTAGGAGGCCTACAAGTAATCCTGAAATACACACATACACAAGGGAGGCAACCACACACAAGTAAAGAAGCACATTCCCAACCAAGGATATTCACAAACAAAATCCATAAACCATGGATTTGAAACAAGGAAGAGAGAGTGGACTACTCTACTCAAGGGGAAAGACATCAAATGCCAACTTCTCATTTCTTCAACACTACTTTCTCATATCTCAACTTAACCATTTTCTCCTCAATATTATCTCTTATAACAACTTAACCATCTCATTATTCTACTAATCACAAGGAGGTTACTCTTGCCTCTCAAACATAACCACAATCTCAAATAAGGCCTCAAGTCAAACAACTCATGTCAAGGAGTGAGCTTTCTCTGAGGAGGTTCTCACCTCTCTACAAACCCCAAATACAAGGCAGGCTCTTCCACACAAGTGGTAAGAATTTGCTTTAACAACCCATCCCAAACAATGGCACAACCAAATATGAACATACAATACATGCATAACATAAGAAAATAAATAAACTACTAAAATCTTGAAGACTCTTGAGAGCTTACCTCTCAAGGTCTCCAAGTATGAATGAGTTGAAGAAGATCTACTCAAGAGTTCTCCAACACTTCAAAAATCCTCTCTAAAACCCAAGCTCTTCCCAAAATCCAAAAATACAAAAACCCTTTCTCCTCTCCAAAGAGAAATAAATAGGGATGAAAAATTAATTCCCTTGAATGGGGAGGTGACACTTGTCACCTTCCCATTCATTCTCACAAGCACTCTTTCCCACAAGTGCTCTCACACATGTGTGAGACATTGGGGAAAGGGATGTCCTTGGGCTCTCTTCCAATGAGCTCTTATATTGTGTGCTCACACATGTGAGAGCCTTGGGAGCCACCCAAATCAAATCAAGAGCTTAGGAGATTGGGATTGGGATGGTGACAAGTCTACATCCCTCTTCCCAAAACCTAATCTCGTCACCCTTCTTCCAAGGTCAACTTGAGGGGTCATACCTTGGTCTAGGCCTAAGATTTGAAGCTCAAAAGATACCTATACCATAGGTACTTGACCTAGGGTCCCTAAGCCCACACAAAAATCAATAAAAATCTTTAAAAACACATTTTAAAATGCCCCAAAAGCCCATGAACGAAAATGGACATGTGGATGACAACTCATCATCCACCTCACTACTTGACAACATTAGAAGACTCATAAATCATTTGAAGTATACAAATAAAACACATTACAACCATTCAAATTTCAACAATAACCTTAATCCACCTTATGGATTAGGTTGACATTACTGGTTAAATACAGGAGTTACTTAGTAGACCTCCAAAATTCCATTGCCTATGGAAATACCTGTACACTTCAACACACACATTAATATGTCCAACATATATATAGCCGAAGTGACAAGAATTAAATACACATAGAGTCACTCAATAACCAAGTGTTTCAAACACAATACAGTCACTTTGAAATATCAATGCATAGTCTTATTTCAACCTTTTCACCATTCCTTTTCTAATCATCAAAATCAGGTGTTCTCATAACCATTGCAATAATTCAATCTAACTTAGAATATTATAATTTAAATTTACAAATCATTTCACAATAATCAAGAAGTAACATAATCAACCACATTACAAACTTATCCCTATGTTCTAAGATATAATCCTTTTCAATTTCCTTATACCACTGAAATCCATTCACATTCATAATTGAAACAATCAAGGCAAAGCAAATCATCTTTCATCTAAAAATCAAGAATTAACATAATCACTTCTAACTAATTCATCATCATCCTAATCGAACAACATATGATTATCAAGTCAAGACATGTATCTCGCATACACAATTGAGTCATAACACAACTAACTTTTAAAACAATCATCATCTGCATATGCAGTTGGATCAACTATTTTAAATCAACCTTATTGTTAATATAGTCTAAAGAATATGATCTTATGTCCATATACCACATACCACTTCCAAGTGTATCAATCATAATAAGGCCTAAAGGTGTGACTAACCATGTCACACAAGGGTGGGCCTCATAGTATCCGCTATCAAAAGGGACAACCCAATTGGTTGTGCCTACGGTAGATAAGGCAAAGGGTGATATCACTGTAGATGAATACCAGATCACCACTTTGGACATAGGGCATGCCATTGCCAAGTAGGAAATTGATGAGCTCATAAGCAGTACAAAGGCTACAATAGCTAGAATTTGCAAGGATAAGCTAAAGAAGTAGGAGCTAAAAGGGCGCATTGCCCAGCTCGAGAGTTTCATTAAGAGGTTATTAACCCCAAGAGTACAAATAACGGAATTCCCAACCAATCTAGCATTGGTGACACGAGAGGAAATAAGTGATTTGGATGTGAAGAAACATTAGGCATAGATCATGGAAGGGTGGTTCCATAAGTTCATAAAGGACAAGGAGGAAGTAATCCAAACCACACTATTGAATTGGGACACTTTGACATTCATCAAGAGAAAATTTGATGCCTTGAAGACTAAGTGTGTTGCAAGATTAGATCAAAATGATCAAGATCTTAGCAAACTAAAGGTCATCCGCAAGCTGCAGGACAAGGTGTTGTTGAGCCGGATTATCATGATGGTCCAAACAATGTTGAAGATATCCATTTGGATAAAGGACCTGAAGTTCGAGGCTGACATTTTGAAAGGGTGTAGGCACAAAGCCATAGATATTAGCACTAAGGCACATGACCTCCTAACAGATGAGATGGAAATTTTGGAAGAGCTCCTCAGGACAATGGTCGATGAAAAGGAAACATATGAAGAACAGGCTTCCGTTGGGGTGTTTAAGGCTAAGTTTGAGCCACTTTTGAAGGATCCCATTGGACACTTTTTAGAGAAAACCATCGATGAAGTGATGGACTTATCAGAAAGATAAAGGTATACAAGGAGAAGTTAGATGTCCAAACAAAAAAATGGATATTAGTGGGCAAGCAGCTCTAGAGGTAAGAGTATGCAAAGGTCAAGGCCCAGAATTTTGATAAGGCTGATATAGAGAAAACAATCGTAACCTATGATCAGTATAAGACCCTGGAATCAGGAGGAATGTTGGTTGAGGAGGACATAGGGTCAGATATAGAGTATTCTAATGTCTAGGGGATGAATTTTGTAGCAGTAGGATACCAATACGAAGGATGCATATCAAGATGAATATCTTGATGATTGGTGACACACATGTAGTGGTAGATCCAGTGGGAATATTCCAAATGCACTTCGAAGATGCTGAGGAATATACCAAGCACCAATTACCATCCATTCCTTGATTGCCAACTGGCATCACATGCTTTGTGATCATGGATATTTTTGATGGAATTTTGATCATTGATCTTTGTAACCGATTCCAGATCCTTGTTCTATAAAAGGATCCGGATCAGTTGTAAATAAGGAGATTGAATTGGTGAACTTTTGCTAAGCATTAAGTTTGTTTTCATACAACTTTGTGACTTACCTCATGGTTCTTTCTCAATCAATGCAACATTTGTATACTTTTAGTGCATATAATGAAATTAAAGAAGTAGATTACAATTAATCATAAATTCTAAGTAATCTTTGGTTGATTTCTGGTGTGGAATGTCGAATTGTTGTGTCCCTTTGGAATGTGTTTGAATAATTGCTCACTATTGTCAACTTTTCCTTTGAGGATTCGCATTTGTTATACATAGCTGTGGAAGTTCTGGTGAAGTATAACTAGATTAGCTTCATTTCATAAAAGTGTCTGGATATTCATGTGGAATCACTAAAAACTTTAAATTCTTAGAACTTTTTCCTTCTCAACCTAATCTTTTCCCTTTTATTTTACAAATCTTGGTAAATAATTGTAAAGAATGATGAATCCAAAGCAAATAGTCATAAATAAGTGATGAATTATGTACCTTAAAGAAGATCTTTAAGTGAATTCACAGTATGTGCAAAGAATAGTTAATTAAAAATGTTTCAGAAGAACTGATCAAAGTTATGTCCAATTCATGATAATCTACTCAAAGTTTAAATTATCCATTGGTAAATTTGACATAAGTTGTTGAGGATATGTGCAGATTGTATAGGACATACATGGTATTTGGTGAAGTTTACCTAGATCTAGAAGAAGTTGACTCCTAGTTACATAAGGCCCCAAAATGGAAACAACAAAACACAACAAACCCTGAGTAAAACTAGATAGTCAAGACCTAACAACTGGAGACTTGGGACTTCAAATCTTTAGGGATCTCGAAGCCTTTCAAGATAGATAGGGGTTTATTGTTTAAACTTTTATCTATGTGAACGTGACTAAAAACCACATCAACAAGACTCTTAGCCTATCTTTTTAATATCCCATAGGCTATAGGGTTGAAATCAGGGAAATATTTTAATAATTAAACATAAGTTGTTCAAAAAGTAACTTTACGTTATATTTAAAAAGGAACTTTTGTTTATTATTAAAAAGGTGTTTTTTAATTATGTGTTTAAAGTGTCACAAGGAGTGGAGTGAAAAGGGTAATGACACTTTATGACACTTAGAGGAGGGAAAATAGGAAAAGTAATTTAAAATTCATTATTTTCTCTCATAAAGCGATGTAAAGGGGTTTTGTGCTCAAAAAATCTTCTTCTAGCTAATTCATCTATTTTGCTCTATGAGTACGAACTTAAGTTCCTCTAATTACTTGAGGATGAAAACCCTTTAGTAATTCTAATTTTGAGGATGAAAACCCTCCTAGCTAGTTAGAGTGATTTCACCTAGAAAATCACATTGGTGCTGAATAGTTGAGACTTTTCAATTTTTCCAGTTTATATCAAAATGGAAGTTTTTGATGTGTTTTGATTTTTCCTGTGTGGTTGAGTTTTAGTTTTTTGTGAAGGCATTCTAGTTGAGAGTTTAATGGTGGTATGTTGTGAGGAGCCATACTAGAAAGGTTGTACTATTTTGTGGGGGGTCATACCTTTGTTATAATTGTTGGGCATTGAAATTTATTTAGACTGATGATATATATTACAAGAGTTGTACTCTTCTTGGTTGTAGCTTTGTCATGATCATACAAACTGAAGTTGGTGCAGTCTATATGACTTGGAGTGTTGATCTTTAGTATTGTTGTTGATCATACTATGTATAGGTAAAATCGAGATTATAAAGGATCAAACAATGAACAATAACTCAATCCTATAACTTTCAAAAGATTGATCTAAATGATAACAAGAATCAATGAATATCCCAATTAAACAATAGAAAGCTATCACCTAGACTGTATTGATCTTTTAGTTCTTTGTGGATTGCTCAATATATTGTGTACCCATGGTTGCAACAAGTGGGCATGATGATGATAATTGCGTGCTCAAAGTGCTCAAAGATTCGATGTGCTCAACGATGAGATGCATGCTCAATACGCTATATGGATGCCTGAGAATAAATGATCGAAGAGGAATTATGAAGAGATGAATGAACGTATGTATAGGTTTCAAGGAAATATCGATCAATGGTGGAGATAAATCAAGGAGATCAATGATCAAGATGAGTTAAGAAGACATGATGAACTTGTACACGTGTCATGTTTTAAAGCTATTTTAAAGTTGCTTTGTTGAGTTAACTATTTGCTAGGATAAAGATAGGATTTGATTTCATAAATTTAAAATACTTTTTCCAATTTATGAGTTGATAATTAAAACAATAAGATTAAAGCCAATTAACTCAACTTTAGATTTGCTTTTTTTAAGTTCTAAAAATAAGACTGGTTGTGCACATAGAAGAAAATGATATTTTAAGAAGATTTGGAAGATAATTGAGAATTAAATAAATAAATTTATTTAATTTATTGTGCATGGAAGAATAAGATTATTTTTGGAAGATAATTGAAGATATTTTGAAATTAAATAAATAAATATATTTAATTAATTGTGAATGATACAAGAAAAGATAAGATATAAGTATTAAATAAATTAAGCAAATAAATTCATTTAATTTATTTTGCCTGATAGAGGAATATAAATAAAATATTAATTTTATTTGTTTTTAGAAGATTGAGTCAACTTAAATAAATTTGCATAATTTATTTAAATTTAGAAGAATAATTAACTAATTAAATAATTAAAAATTATTTAATTGTGGATAAGATGAATTAGGATGATGAATTAATTAAATAATTGATTTATTTAATTAATGTTGGAATTAGGAGATTTAGAAGAATATAATTTAATTAAATAATTAAAATTATTTAATTTAGAAGAATTAAGTGGATTTTATTGAAATTAATTAAATAAAGAGGATTTATTCAATTAATGTTGAAATCAGGTGATTTAGAGGAAATTGATGAATTTAATTAAATAATTAGATTATTTAATTAACGTTAAATGCAAGTGATTTAAGAAGAATTGATGTATGCAAGTGATACGATGCGAAGGGTCATTTTTAGGTGTCTACACATACGATCCTCTTGCTTGTTGTACATTGGGTGGAAATCGTGGAAGTCTTCAAAAGTGATCGCTCCTTATTTTTGTCATTTTGTGGATGATAGTGGGGCCACTGTACCATTTAGAAGAGGCTACTCCAATCTTGTTTAATTCCTTGGCAATTTTGTTAACTTGTAGTATTCATACGATTGGGTCCTTGTTAGTTGTACTAGCTTATATGGTACATGAGGATGCAGCAGTCAGGTGTCTTCCTTGTTTGGTATGATTTATGAATTTTTCCTAGTGCCAGAAACATCATACATAGGCTGTCTAGTTTCTAAATTTTTTTTGCAACAGTATGGGAGTTATTTGTAGTCCATACAGTTTGTGGGTTTAGTGGTTTTGAGCAAAAAAATTAGTGTTATAGAGTTGGGCAGTCTGATACCTCAGTTCAGTGGTGTTTTTTAGTCTTCAATGTCCCTTGGCAATCCCTACAGACACATAATCTAAAGACTTCAATTTGTTCATGCAATGTGAGCACTTCCTTGTGACTTCGATTTTATTTAATCTAATCTGGGTGTGCAGCAGTCTAATTTCTAATCATTATGTTATTATCTATGTTTGAGGTTGATTTTTCTATCAATTAACATTCTAGATGCATTTTATATGACTACTTGTAATCCAGATGGTAGTACCACCAGAAATTTGCATTACATACTAATATTGATTGTAAAATCGAATGGTATTATGTCAATTAGTGTACATTTCAACTTAGAATGTCTTGGTTGATTCACCACTAGAATCCTCTACATTCTAAGCCCATTTTGGCATTGATCATATCTGCTTAGTAATCAGCGACTTTGGCTTGATCAAATTCTATAGTAATTTGTCAATGGCTCTGCATTCATTTAGCACACTTGTCCATCGAATAGGTGTAGATTTGGGTTAGCTTCATGGCCTATGTGCTTTTGTTTAGCTTGCCGCCTCTTCATCCCATCAGTGCATTCATCTAGCTAGTTGTGTGTGGTCTTGTTGAACACCCGATACTGAGAGGGAGGTGAATCAATATCCAAACAAATCTCAAATCCTCTGGAGAAGATTAAAACTTAAACTTGACAGCATTAACAGAAACATAAAAGATCAACACAAAGCATAACACCAGATGTACTTAAAAAACTCCAAAAGGGGAAAATCCATGGTGAGGATTAACTCATAATATATGAAGCTCATATTATAAAAATTACAACTTTGTTTTAGGTCTACAACCCAAGGAAGCTACTACTCCCTGAAGAAAGGTTTTAGGGTCACTCCCAAGGAAGCTACAACTCCCTGCAAACTTTGTTTTAGGGCTACAACCCAAGGAAACAACTACTCCCTGAACTGAGAACTAACTCAAAGATGATTACAGTATGACAGTCCTTCTACTACCTAAAATTGACAATGAAGCTCACTCCTTTGATGATTGCACTTTTGCTTTGACACTCCTCTTTTAATGATTTCTCTTCTGCTTTGACAACTTCTACACTTTCTTCAACAGTCTTCTCTGCAGCTTACTGATTCACTGCTTTCAGGCTTCAAGAATTTTTGCCTTTGGCTCACTACCTCTGACAATCAGTTAGGCACACTCTTCACTTCCCTCCTGTCTGAAAAATGTCTTCAAGATGAATCAATACAACAAATCCCTGTGATTAACTCCCTTTTTTGCTCCATTTTTTGCTTCCACCCATTGTTTTAATGTATTTTTCTCCAATTTTTTGAAAAATTCAGCGCTATTTATCAGGATGGTGCTATTTTGGACATTTTTTGCATCGATCAGAACAAGTAGGCACTAAATTAGGCACAAATTACCACTAAATTTAGTGCCTACTTTAGCGTCGAATTGAGTGCCTAATTTAGTGCCTAAAACAAACACTTAAGCGTTGTTTCGAGCCGATAACAAAATATCGAAGGAACAAATGAGATCAGAGTATTGGAGTGAGTCTCTCTGCAGTCTCTTTGATATTCTAAGCAAACATAAGTGACATATAATTTGAAGATTCAAAATATCAAAATGACTTAAGTTCCAATCCTGCCAAAAATCCATCAGTAAGATGCCAAATAAAGAAATACAAAGGAAGAGGATTCAGGATGTCGAAGGGAGGTGATAACTTGTCCCTTCAAAAAAGTGAATATGATAATAAACAGAACATATCGAAGGGATAAATAGATATTGATGAGACTTAACAATACGGGATTTCGGTGTGACATCCATTTAGGTCATAATAAAAAATGATAAAACTCCTTAAGTATGATTTTTTGATTCAAGGAGGTGACAAGACATTCCCGTTATGAGAATTTAATGTCTTCTCAATGATGTGAAAGCTGCCATTAATAAATTTTTGATTCATTCCTATCATAAACCCAAAAGAGTAAACCCTAATCCATTCCCCGATTAGTCACTTTCATTCGAAAATTAAAAAAAGCCACATTTAATACCATGTTGTGCAAAAGGCTCGCGGCATATCGAAGTGACCAGCTTAGAGGTCTCATCGACACCTCAAAGAGTGTTAAAGATATATCAAGAGATCGATGTGACACCTAAATGTGTCACACCGATAAAGTGATGATGGAATATAAAAACATATTGAGAAGTAATCGTTGTTTCGGGGAGACTCATCTTATAGTCACTTCGATAATCTGAAAACAAACACTTAGGCATTGTTTTGGGCTAATAACAAAATATCGAAGGAACAAATGAGATCGAAGTATCTGAGTGAGTCTTTCTACAGTCTCTTCGATATTCTGAGCAAACATAAGTGATATAATTTGAAGATTCAGAATATCGGAATGACTTAAGTTCTAGTCCTGTTGAAAAGCCGTCGCTAAGATGTCAAATAAAGAAATACAAAGGAAGAGGATTCAGGATGTCAAAGGGAGGTGATAACTTGTCCCTTCAAAAAAGTGAATATGATAATAAAGAGGACATATCGAAGGGATAAACAGATATCGATGAGACTTAACAATACGAAATTTTGGCGTGACACCCATTTGGGTCATAACAAAATCCTGACAATAATAAAAAATGATAAAACTCCTTAAGTATGATTTATTGATTTGAGGAGGTGACAAGACATTCCTGTTATGAGAATTTGATGTCTTCTCGATGATGTGAAAGCTGCCATTAATACACAAAATAGAGTATATCGAAAACAAATCAAAATGATGTTAGGAATTGCATGCAGAAGATATAAATTAAATGCAAAAAAAGATTAAACAGAAGAATGAAAATACATGAAAATAATAATAGCAAGAGACAAGTTTTAACGTGGTTCACCCAAAACTGGGCTACATCCACCAACAGAGAGTCCAATATTATTATCCAGTAAATCAAACTGATTACAACCAGCAATCCTTGCAACTCAATACCACTACAAAATGCTATAATACATCAATGGAAACCCTAACCCTTAGCTGCTTTTATCAAGACTTATGTCAGTTACAGTAATAGGGTTTTTGTATGTCAGCCAATAGAAAAATAACTCTTGATGCCTTAATAAAATAATAAAAAATCATTGGAGGTTTCGGAGGCACTGCTCCTGAGCCCCCGTGGGAGCGCTGCCCCTCACCCCACCCTGTATCGCAACAGGGAGCATGCTAGGAGCACTACCCCTGGACCCCGCAAGGGGCACTACCCCTTGACCCCGTCATGGGGGGTTTTCCCCCAAACCCCCACAAGGGGCGCTACCCCTTGACCCCATTAAATAATTTGGGGGAAAACTACACTGATAAAAGTGGGGTAAATTTAACCTCCAAGTCTAATTAGGCTCCATATAACAACAATCTCCCACTTGGAGACTGATCAGGAAACCACACCATACAATCTCCCACTTGGAGACTGATCATAACACTGCTGACCCTATAGCTCCCATTGGAAATAAGCACCCTAGACTCTGCTATTCTATTTCTTTTTATTTTTAGTCTTGAAGACCAAATGAAGCTAAAGAGGAGCTCAGTTTCTCCCTTGTCACTGTCTTCATAAACATATCTACTAGATTTTCATCTATATGTATCTTTTCCAGCCTTAACTATCCATCATCCAACACTGAGTGAATGAAGTGATACCTTAGTTGTATGTGTTTGGTCTTTGAATGCAAGGCAGAATTCTTTGCAAGATGTATGACACTTTGACTGTTTGTAAACAAATAATTGTTAGCCTGTTGTTTACCCAATTCTTCCATGAAAGATTGCATCCATATCATCTGCTTGCTTGCCTCTATTGCAGCTACATACTCTACCTCCATGGTGGATAAAGCAACCACCTTTTGCAACCTCGAGATCCAACTCACTATTGTCTCACCTATAGTAAAGACATAACCTGTAGTACTTTGCTTGGTATCAATATCCCCTACCAAATCTAAGTCCACATAGCTTGCTAAATCAGTATTAGAGCCCCCAAAACATAAGTGTTTATTGGATGTACCTCTCAAATATCTAAGAATCTATTTTACTACATTCCAATGCTCCAATCCTAGATGACTAATATACCTGCTTCCAACTCCTACAGCATGTGTAATATCCAGTCTCGTGCATACCATGGCATACATTAAACTTCCTACAGCTGAAACATATGGTACATTGGACATTTTTTCTTCCTCCTCTTGTGTCTTAGGACACATCTCCTTAGTCAATTTCAAATGACTAGGCAAAGATGTGTTGACAGCTTTTGCATTCTCCATTTGGAATCTCTACAACACCTTTTCAACATAATCAGCCTGAGATAGAGTCAATTTTCTATTCTTCCTATCTCTGCAAATTTTTATACCAAGGATTTGTTTTGCTACTCGCAAATCCTTCATAGAAAATGATTGTGATAACTATTGTTTTAACTCTCTTATGTGATCCATGTTAGACCCTACTATAAGCATGTCATCAACATATAAACATAAAATAATGAAGCTATCATTATCCAACCTCTTAAAATAAACACAATGGTTAGAATTACACCAGTTGTAGCCTTGCTCAACCATAAAACTATCAAATTTCTCATACCATTGCGGAGGTTCTTGTTTCAAGCCATATAAGTTCTTCTTCAATCTGCACATCAGTTTCTCCTTACCTTTGACCTTAAATCCTCGTGGTTGTTCCATATAGATCTCCTCCTCCAAATCACCATGGAGAAAGGTAATTTTCACATCAAGCTATTCCAAATGCAAATCTTTAGCAACCACAATACTTAAAACAGTACGAATAGAAGTCATCTTGACAATCGGAGAAAATATCTCATCAAAATCAATACCTTTTTTCTATGCAAATCCTTTTACAACTAACCTGGCTTTAAATCTTTTCTTACCTCCATCTTCCTCTTTCATCCTATAAACCCATTTGTTTGGTAAAGCCTTTTTACCTGCAGGCAACTTACATAATTCCCAAGTCTGATTTTTCAGCAAGGAGTCCATTTCTTCTTTCATTGCAAGCTCCCACTAAACCTTTGTATCCACCTATATAGCTTCATCATACCCTTCCATTTCACCAGCATCTATTAACAAAATAGAATACAAAGAGGGAGAAAACCTTTCAGGAGGTCTACTTAGCCTTGTTGACCATCTAACATTCACTAGAGTTTGTGGTATTTCTTGTTGCTGTTGTGAAGCATGAGGAGCCACTGGAACATCATTATCTAGAGTATCATCTAGTACCACATAATCCTTTTATTTCTTCTCATGTTGCTGCAACTGATCTTTGTTCAACACCTTCTCATTGAATACAACATTCCTGCTTCTCACAATTTTCTAATTTTCAAAATCCCAAAGCTTATAACCAAATTCATTGATGCCATATCCAACGAAGGTACACTTTTTTGATTTTGCATCTAACTTGGTTCTATTTTTAAAATCTACATGTGCAAATACTTCACATCCAAAGGTTTTGAGAAACGAATAACTCACCTTCTTACCTGTCCATGCTTCCTCTAGAATACAATAGCCCAAAGGAACTGAAGGACCTATGTTAATTAAATATACAGCAGTATTGACAGCCTCTACCCACATGTTTAAAGGCATCCCAACATGCAATCTCATGGTCCTTGCATGCTCCATTATTGTCCTATTCATACGCTTAGCCACTCCATTCTCCTGGGGAGTACCTAGAACCATTTTTTGCCTACGAATTCCATTAAAGGAACAATAATCCTCAAATTCTTTGTTGCAATACTTACCACCATTATCAAATCTGAGACATTTTAATCTTTTACCTATCTCATTCTCAACCAAGCTTCTCCACTTCTTAAATGTTTCAAAGGCATCAGATTTATGCCTAAGGAAATAAATCCAAACCTTCCTAGTTGCATCATCTATGAATGTAACATAATATTGAGAATCACTAAGAGAAGATACTTGAGCTAGTCCCCATACATCTATATGCACAAGCTCCAACTTTTCATCTTTCTTTTGCTTCCCATCCTTGAGAAAATTGACTCTCTTTTGTTTGCCATACACACAACTTTCATAGAAATCTATATTAATACATTTCAGACCTAGTAAAACTTTCTTAGAATGAAGTACCTGTTAGCTGCCGTTGCACCAAAAGATCGACCTATTAATGCCCGATACAACCACTTGACTTAACAAGCATGGGAGGCGGTTAAGACCTTGTCACAAACCACCACAGCGCAATGCTGAACAACGAGACCAAGGGTCACACCTTGCAACAATCTCCCCCAGTGCAAGCACGGGGTTTGAACCCATGACCTCGGCTCTGATACCAATTGTTAGCTATTGTTGCACCAAAAGATCGACCTATTAATTCCTGATACAACCACTTGACTTAACAAGCACAGGATGCAGTTAAGCCCTTGTCACAAACCACCGTAGCATAGTGCTGAACAAGGAGACCAAGGGTCACACCTTGCAACAGTACCTTCATACCTTTTTCACTCATATGCCCAAGTTTGTTATGCCACGGTTTTGTCTCAGAACCTGCAGTAACTGTTTTAGTCTCTTCCTGCGAACCTACAGCAACTATTCTTGAACCTATTTGTTTTTTATCTGCAACAGCTAAAGTAGAAGGAACAATATGACTTGTACAAAGATATAAGGTGCCTACTTTCACACCTTTTTCTACTATTAAGGCACCTCTTGAAACCTTCCAATTTCTATCAGTAAATGTAACAATGAAACCTTCATTAGCTAGTTGCCCTACTAAAATTAAATTCCTACTCAGCCTTGGAATGTGCCTTACCTCTTGTAGTAGCCAATGATTTCCATTCTGCAACTTAGTCTTGATTCTTCTCTTTCCAACAATCTGACAAGGTTCATTATCTCCCAAATAAACCAGCCCAAAATCCCCTTAGACATAATCAAGAAAATAACTTCTATGGGGTGTAGCATGAAATTAGGCCCCTGAATCTAAAACCCATGAATCATCAACATTATCTAGGGAAAGAATCAAAGCATCATCTTCAAATTTATTACTTACCACATTTGCCTCATTATTGCCTTCTTGTTTGTCTCCTTCTTTATTCTTCCGAGACCAGCAATCTTTCTTCAAATGACCCAGTTTCCTATAGTACCAGCAATCCTTTTGTCCTTTGGATTGGGACCTCTTGTCCTTTAATTTTCCTCATGACTTCCCATGACCTCCAGAACCTTTTCTTCTCTCCTTTGATCTGCCCCTGGTTTCTGCATTCAAAACACTATCTGACGTGGACCCTCCTAAGCTTTTTCATCGCATTTCCTTGCTAAGGATAACACCAATAACATCATCAAATTTCAAAGTGTTTGAACTAGAGATAGAGTTACTTACAGCCATTACCAAGCTATTCCAGCTTTCTGGAAAAGAACATAATATCAAGAGAGCCCTCACCTCTTCATCAAATTTCACTTTTAGAGAAGTTAATTGACTGGTAATCGTATTAAACTCATTTAAATGATCTATCATAGATCCACCTTCAATCATTTTCAAGTTAAACAAATGCTTCATGAGAAATACCTTATTTGAAGTTGAGGGTTTTTCATACAATTTAGCCAAAGCTTTCATCAGTTCACTTGTTGTCATCACTTCTATTATATTGAACGCCACAAATGGTGCCAAGCACAACCGAATGGTTCCCAGTGCCTTTTTGTCTAGAAGATTCCAATCCTCATCAATCATTGTTGCTAGTTTCTTGGCTATTCCTTCCAACGGCCTCCATAAATCCTTCTGATAGAGATAATCCTCCATTTACATCTTCCATAATTGATAGTTCTGCCCATTGAATTTATCTACCTTCAATTTACCCTCATCCTCCATTGCTCCTACTCAACCATGAGACTCCCACTCAACTGTGAGACCTTCCTACAGACGATAATCAAACACAACCCACTCTGATACCACTTGTTAGGAATTGCATGCAGAAGATATCAATTAAATGCAAATAAATATTAAACAGAGGAATGAAAATACACAGAAATGATAACAACGAGAGACAAGTTTTAATGTGGTTCACCCAAAACCGGGCTACATCCACCAACAGAGAGTCCAATATTATTATCTAGTAAATCAAACTGATTACAACCAGCAATCCTTGCAACTCAATACTGCTGCAAAATGCTATAATACATCAAAGAAAACCCTAACCCTTAGTATTTTGATCAAGCCTTATGTCGGTTACAAAAATAGGGTTTTTTTATGTTGGCCAATAGAAAAATAACTCCTAACGCCTTAATAAAATAATAAAAAATTGTTGGAGGTTTCGGGGGCACTGCCCCTCAACCCCGCCCTGTATTGCAACAGGGAGCATGCCAGGAGTGTTGCCCCTTGACCCTGTCTTGGGGGCACTACCCCAAAACAAATGGTGGAGGTTGCCCCTGCATAGACCCCAAGATGTAGAAAATAAACTTAAAGTGTTTTTGGTGACAGAAGATCCCCCATATTCTGTAGAAATGTTTGAAGAGTATTTCTAATACACCTATTACTCTGTGTCAATTGCTTGGGGTTGAGGCTTCCTTATTTATGGAGATTGCTCCTATGGTTTTAGCTACTGATGTGCAAAGTCAACAAGCAGTGTGTTTTGATTATGCTGAGTTCTTGTCTAATGCCCTTCATAATGAATTGGTCTCCCTGAAAGGAGGTAGTAAGTTCAATCACTATTCTATACTTATGCACCTTGTCGTATATGAAGGGCAGAATTCTGGAATGTGGAGTGAATGTCTAAGGGTAAGAGATTTAGACAAGAATGGTGACATTAAACCTATTCAGATGTGGACCACTATCTTGGATAACTGGTGTGAGAAGTCTCATTATCTCTATTTTGAAGAATTCTTTGTGAAACCTGTCTATAGAAAGTTAGGCCACCCTTGTGACTACAACTTGTCACCAGAAATAAGAAGATTTGTAAGGCCTAAGGACAAGTATGAATAGGGAAAATTCAATCATAACTGGGGTGACTGGTACCCCTACAATGATTGCACAAAGATAAGGGTATTTGGATTTGAAGGCCCCCATATCTTGTTACCTAAAACTTGTCCAGACAGGATTGCCTATTTAGAAATTGTGAGACAACTTGCCTACTTAGATTTCATGCATTTAAAAGGTTCCAATAAACAATCTTTTATGTCTAGGACATTGTGTTTTGGAGACTTCACAGTCATGTCAGATTATCAATTAATTGAGAAAAGATTGGAATATTTTAGGTTGCCTGCAGGAAATGCTTAAGAAAATTTTGATCCAAAGAACTTTATATGCACAGTCAGAACAAAGAAGAAGTTGAAAAGGTATAATCATGTGCTATTTGTTAATGATGACCTAATTAGAAACCAAGATGAGCATAATGTAGTTGAAAGAAGAAGCTTGAACCACAAGATAATGTTGGTCGAGGCTTGGAGGGTAGCCAAAAACCCCAGTTACATAGGTGCTTTTGTGAAAATAGATGATCCTGTCAAGAGACTAGATGCATTAATTGAAAATGCTTCAGAATTAACTAAAGAAGTTCTTCCTCATATCTTTGAAAAAAAGGGAAAAGTTGTCAGAGAAACACAGGTAGAGGATGAAATTCCAATGGCTCATTTGTCTCCTCAACCAACTCCTGATATTTCTTTTGATCTTGAAGAAGAAGAGGAAGGGGAAAATAAAGACTTGCAAGCATCTTGGCACCACATAGGAGAATATGAACCTCCAAAGGAAAGAGAAGAGGTTGAAATAGAGACCTCTGATGAACTAACAGAGGACGTAAGGTATCTGGCTAGTAAAAAATTCATTTTAGATGATGAATTCATTAAGACTGCAGAATTTAAGTCATTTTTATATGAGTACAAAGGAAAACAGGCCAGGGAAAGAATGAAAAACATCACTCTTGAAATCCAAGATGAAGTTTTGCAGCAACTCCAGGCAGAAATTGACAAAGCCTTGGAAGATATGACTCCTGACAAGGGAAGGGAATTGCTCCAAGAAGCAGGAGTGTTACTAATACCTGGATGGTATATGACCTCTGCAATTGTGTTTGACACTTGAGAAAGAACCAAGACAAAAAGATGCAGCTTAGCATTGAGGCCCTAGACAAGATCAAATCTAGATCAGGCTATGATCCTAATAAGAAAACATTGCTAATATGGTCACTATATCCCCCGCACAAGAAGCCTCAAGTTATAAGTAATCCTAATGAAGATTTTTGTCACCTAATGATACAAAGGGTTGAAGAAGCAGACCCTATTGAAACTGCTAACCTGAATGTAAATGTTGCAAGATTCACCAAAGCACAAATTGAGCAGCTGGTAAGGAGGAATAATGACTATATGGCAGAGAATGCAAGGCTCAGACAGGAAATTGCCACCTACAAAGATAAACTGCCTTCATCTAGCAGCTATTCACCATACCTAGAAGCTGACAAGAGGGTTATGGAGGCCAAATTAGATGCTAATTATTGGAAGATTAAGGCAAATAAGTTTCAAAAGAAAAGTGAGTAGTTAGAGACTGAATTGAAAATAGTCAAATACAATATGGCTTCTAAATTGATTCAAAAAAGATTTGACAAAATGATGGAAAATAGTGACAAAGTTTGGGACTTGCATAAGAGGACTTATCAAATGTATCAAGAACACAAAAGGTTGCACCTTAGGATGTTGGAGACAAAAGAAAAATTAAATGCTAAGTCTGATGTTGAGAAACAAGTACTCAAAGAATATGAAGACCTAATCAGTGAGCATGAAAGATTTAATGGTATACTTACAGAAGATTTGAATGACTTTGACCAACATCCTGACATGGCATTTCCAAATTTTTTCAATGCTGATGGGAGTTTGCGAGACAAGGATCCTTGGAAAGATGAATTGAATGGTTTATTGCCACCACTACTTCAGAATATAAATAATGAGGAATGAGTTACATAAAATACTTACACATGCTTAGGAAAGATATTCTCTATAGAGTTAATTATGAAAAATGTAATTTCTACAGATACGTGTGCTGATCAAGATTACATTGATCATATTTGTAGAATAAATCTATTCATATCTAGGATAGTGTGAGGAGGTGGTTGCAGTATAATTTTGTCATTCAACAAGCAATGCGTGTGTATCAATTTGTACCATGGAGATGAGGATGATCTTGCCAGACCTATGGGTCACGGATCACTCTACGATGATTAACAGAGCCATAATTTGATCACTGCATATGGTTCTATTTCTCTTTATGTTCTTAATTATTTATTAGTTAGTTGAAAGGACACATTTATGAAATGACACAATGTTTTGGGCCTGAAGCTTGTTTGTATCCTATTTAATAGGATACCAAGGCCATTTTCTAGGATATCATCTCATTTATTTTTACAAACTTATATGCAATATAAAAGTAGAACTTGAAGAATCTATCTATATCCATTTATGTTTTCAAACTAGTATGAACTTCTGAATTAATCAAAGAATCAAAGTTATTAGCAGATATGCAAATTGATGTTCAATTGTTGTGTTGAATTTAATATTTATGGGCTACATGGTTGTCTCCAGAATGGTTTTTCAAGTTGTTTAAATTAATATATCAAGCATATAGTTAATTTATCAATACACATTTGTTGTAGCTGTATGATCTGTGTGATTGGTTTCTGAGGGAAGTTGATTTAAGTCTTACTGAGTAGTCTATGTTTATTGGTATTTTCCCATGGTTAAAATCATTTGAACAGGCTATCTTAGTTGGTTTCCTTCCTATTAGAATTAAAATCATTTCTATTGGTCATAGCAATTTGGAGAAATATCATTGGGATTGTATAAGAATAACCATGTATAAGAATAAAAGTATGAGTGGAAGGGTGTACCAAAACTCTACTGGTGTAACTTTTGAGCTTATGAATGAAATAGAACATCTTATTATCAGAGATTCTCCATGACTGTGTTATCATTCTATTTTTTTCTTATGTTTTCCATACTTATTTCTTCTTATATTTGAATGAATATCAGTTATTGAGCCTCAATACTAAGTTGAATGAATATCAGCATTCTCAGTTTCAACATGATATTGGACTAAGTAATTGCCTTAGATGTTGGGTATGGAAAATTTGTGATGGATGTTAGAGCTTTGCTTGATAAAAGATAGAAAGATCACCAGGAGAACTTGCTTCAAATTCAAGCTTACCAATGGCCTGGTGATTTTACAATATATAAATGGGAGGAGAAATATCTTAGAGATGAATCATCAGCAGCACAGGTTCAGGTGTAGAGGAGCAATGAGCCATATGCTGGTGTTAAATAGCACCACCACATCTTGAACGCTCTCCTTTTGTCTCTTTATGTTTTCTTCATGTTTTCAAAATGTATTCAAATATGATTGAAAATCTAAATTAGACTTATAAAAGGCAAATATTGTAATATCAAGGGTTAGGAATACAAAGAGCCATTTTGAATGTGAAAGGTCTGAAGCTTGTTGCTTCCTTTATAAAAGGAAACCAAGACCTTATGGCTCGGGATCTATCTAGGATTTTGATTTTTTGAAAGAGACATTGCACTACCTGTATTTTGAAGCAAATCAATATAAAAGCTGCTATTCTCTGGTGCTCAAATTTTGGTTCATTTGTTTGTTGAATTGGATTGCTAATAATTTATCTGGTTGTATCCAATTTACTTTTTCTTTGTTATTCAAATCAACCTATCATGTATATTGTTGATTTGTTAGAACACATTTGATGTTTCTTGTGTGGTTTGTTTATTGGGCTCCTTCAAGCAAGGATTAAAATCCTATAGGTGAATCATAGTAACTTTGGAAAGTTAAATTGGATTGTTAAAGAACCTAATAACTTACATATTTGCATGTCTATGCAAGTCATAGACCTAGAATTACTAAGAAAATCGAGTTGTGTCTAAAAGGGAAGCACATATTCTTCTTAGAGTGAAAACTCCACAACCCAAAGGTAGGCACCAGTCATTCTCTTTTGAAAATCATTCCCTTGTATATATTTTCAAAATCCAATTTTGTTTTTCTGTTCTAGGAGTAGGGTTTAAAGATTTATAGAAAACATTAATCCAAATCATATGCCAGATTGGGTTAATTGAAGTGGATGATTTAATTGACAAATTACATAAGCTCCTTAATCTGTTCTAAAGTCACCAGTAAACTTGAAAGTAAATTGTCATTGGTGAAACAAGGTAACACCCACCTAGGCTTGAACTGAGCCTAAAGTGCAGAGAATTTTGATTAATCTAATTAATTCTGTTAGTTGTCTAAATTCACATATAAAACCTAATCATAAGATTTGGCATATCTTTAGGGTTTTATAATTTGCAAATTTGAGTACCAACAAAACCAATATTGACATTAAAGTGATGTACAAAAGCATTGGCCAAATCATTGAAGGAATGAATAGAACTATGAGGAAGAGAATAAAGCCATTCAATTGCATAATCCTTTTAGTTTCTAGGGAAGAGCTTTTAAAAAGTTTATCATCATAAACATAATCAAAACAAACTCCCAATTGTGTCATAAGGTCCCCTTTACCACTATACATTACAAAACTAGGGGCCACCGAACAAACTAGAAATGGATAAGAAATAACTCAAATGAAAGTGGATTATGCTTGATTTCTCCTATGATATCCTTTGATTACTAGGGGTAATGCATCAACTTTACTTTGCATCTCATCAATTCTTTTAAGGATGACATCTATGTTGGAAGGATGAACATTAGGAGTTATGATTAAAATGGGAGTGGAAGTGGCAACATGAGATAATACATGGAGTGTAGGTTGATCGGGGGACAAAGAATGAAGTTGGAATGATAGCACTAGAAGTGGGAACATGAGTAGTGGGTGAGAAGTAAACACAATTAGGGGATGAGTGGAAGGTACAATATGAGAAGTAGGTACAATGATAGGATCAATGATAGGAGCTATGAAAATATGATAAGCAATACAAAGAAGAGAAGAAATATGTGGCTTGGCTAATGCAGAAGAAGATGTGGAAGGAGGCACACTAGATGAAGAGGCTTGTGAAGGAAGAGGAGGAGACACACTATTTAAGGAACTTGATGAGCTTATCCTTTGACCTATATCACTTTATACTTCCATCACATAAGGATTATCCATTAACAAGTTATGAAGAACATCAATCAAATTTGAATAATTAACATTATTGCTCAAATTCGTAAAGGTCAAGCAAAATATAAAGCAATGAAAAGGAAATTGCATCTAAGTAATCCTAATTTTTTCTGCCAACAATTCATACCAAAGATTGAACAATTTAAGGATAATGCAATAGGTAATTTGTATCGACACAGATAATATTACTGAAGCATTTCAAAGTTTAGGCCATAAGAATCATTCTTTTTTAAACATGGATTGCAAATAATTCTAAAAATTTAGAATTCTTGGTTCATTATTGTCTGCTACAATGTGATCTAGTGTATCATTGGCAATGTTCATATGTTCTTTCAAAGTATTTAATATTATCATCATCCTCATATTGACCTACATCATCTTCATCATCATTGAAATTTGACCGTAGACCATCTATATTGTTACCAGATGTATTTGGATCATCATTTTATATACCATCCATATTGTTGTCTTCCATAACATCATCTAACTCTGGATTGTTGTCTTCTTGTGCCTAAACATAACCATCTTCAACATCATCATGGATGTCAATTTCTTCGATGTTCTCTAATCCCTCTCTCATTTTGATGGCCATCATTATTTTGCTCAGTATCCACTAATGCATCGTAAAATACATGCCTTAATCTTGGATCATAATGTATGACAAATATCCATTTCAGGTCCAAAATATCTTCATAGAAAAATACCTGCACATGAATGACATACATATATTAGACGTATGGTATAACAATTTTATTGATTAATAAACACATGTATATATTCGCAATAAACTATGAATTAATAGATTAATGATCACTACCACTTCTTGTTTGAGTTCAAGAAATACCTGCTCACAATGAATTGGTAGAACATAAGGCTCCTTATCCTCCTATAGGAAACATGAGGAATCTATAGAAAACATCCATTATGGGTATCATGTCTTCGTGTCCTCTCAAATGCTTCATACCATCTACACTTAAAAATACAACATTTAAAAGAGTAGTAATCCAACTCAATAATTTCTTGTATTTTACCAACATATTGTAGATTCCCTTCAATTATATTCTTATCTTTTGAGCTTGATCGACTGGATTGCTTGAAGTCAACCATCATGCCACAATTGAAGGATCGTCTCTTTACATCTACACTTTCTACACAATAATGTCGACCATATGCCCACATTGTTGGATATTTCCTCGCCTATGAAAGACCATTTATTTTAGTGAAAACAAATATATGAATATTAAAATAGTTAATAGTGTCAAAAATGTAAGGAAATAACATTTTGTAAAATTCTAACTGTACCTTTCTTTCACATCCTTTAGACATGTTGATTTCATCTTCTGTTATGTTTGAATCTATACCTACATTTTCTATTTAATTTTGAATTTGTTCAGTAACCCATTCTAGTGTGCAATCTTTGACCCATCCCCCAAGCAGGTTAGTGGGAAGTAGAGTATTCCTTGGGTTCAATCTCTTAAACTTGTTGGCAAGAGACACTTCTAGGCATGTCAGGTGTTCTCATTGATGGCAACTGAATCTATCTTACACATCCGCATTGTATCATTTGATCATACTGGAAGTTAGATTGCAGATTTGTCTAAGTCCGGATAGATAGGAACAGAGTATATGACAGGGTTCAGCATCTTGGTCCGTATTTTTCTACAGGTAATCATATTGTGCTGCGGATTTGAGGGAATGTTAAGGGATGTTAGGGCTACCTAAATCCAGAGTTTTAGCCTTTGGTGATGAAGGGATTGAAAGTTACAAGCATATGAGTATCAGGTTTTGGTTAGATAGTCTAGTCTGGTGAAGAACAGGTTGACTTGGTGTTTGATCCTTGTGCAGATTAAGAGAAGTGGTTGGTTGAGTGATTTATGAGATCTAGTGGTATTGGCTGACATGTGTGGTGACTTGAATTCATAAGTTGTGGTCTTCATTGATGTTTGTGCATGGATTCATCCGACAAAACAGTGATCTTGAAAAAGTTTCTAAGTTTTCTTGAGGCTGATTGTAGTTGATGAAATTTCATATAGCGGATAATATATAATCGATGGGTGTGAGCATTTTGAGGTATGGTTGTGTGAATATGAGATGAGAGGTGTGAAGTGTGGTAGTATCAAGTGTGAAGCAGAGATCTGAGGCTCAGATCATGGCAGAATAGTAAAATAAGGTAGTGAGAGATGAAGTGTGTGAAGTTAGTATATTGATCCTAACTAGAACTGTAATATTGCATTGTTAGATGCTATTCTTCAGTTCAAGTATTCCAGTGAACTCTTTGTAATTAATCTTGTAAGAAGTGAGCCTCCTTTGAGCAGTGAGCTCTAAGTAGTGTGCCCGAAGGCATGTGCCTTCTCATTTTGTAATACTTTTAACAGAATATAAAATCTTGTGGGTTAACCCCCACTGTGGTTTTTCCCTTAACTGGGTTTCCACATAAAAATCTGGGTGTTCACGTGTAATGATCTTGTTGTTGTTGTTTCTAAGTTCATGCTTCTTTCTTTTGAATGTATGTGGTAAATTGATAAAGGAACATAATAATAAGTTTTGCAAAACACTGATTCATCCCCCCTCTTAGTGTTCCTTAATTTCAACAATTGGTATCAAAGCAAGGTTCCTTGGAAGAAGTTTAACAGGTTGAGGAAGATTTGGGAAGGTATTTCAATGGGTTCATTCAAGTATTTTGGTGGCATCAATGAACAACTTCAAGTTGCTTTAGAAGATCTTGATCAGTCTAGAGTAGAAGTCAAAGAACTACAAGAGAACCTTAAAGATGCTGATGATTTCATTGAGACTTTAAGAGGGCAACTGAGCAAATCTATGGAAAAGAGGAAGGAGATACTTCAACAGCTAGCAAATCAGTAGGAAGGCAATGCATGGATGGGGCTCTGAAGGAGAAGACAAAGGAATGTGAGAAGCTGGGAAAAGAAGTCCTAAAACATGAGATGGGATCTGGGGTGATGAGGCTAACCAAGGAAATTGAGGAAAGGAAGAAGACTAAAGAAAACCTGAATCAGTCTCTGAAAGAAAGAATAGAAGAGTGTTGCAGATTGGACAGAATAATTGGTCATCTAGAATCTAATCTACAAGAAACCAGGTATAATGAGGAACAACTTGAAAGGCAAATTGTCATTCTCAAACATGACCTAGAAGCTGCAAATGAATACAAAGAGAAATTCAAGATAAGCTCAGCTAAACTTGAAGTGCTTCTTGATAGTCACAAGATGGCAGATGATAAGCATGGTCTAGGATATGAGAAAGGTGAAAGCTCAAGATCCAGTCAAAGAAATCCTAAATCAAGAAATTAGAGAAACAGACCTAGAAGACCTCCAGTCAGATAGCCTAATGCTCAAAGGTATCCATCTTTCAATGGAAATTGTTTCAATTGCAATAAATTTGGTCATAAATCTACTCAGTGTAGAAGTAGAATGAATCAAAGTAGTCCATCCTTCTTCGGTCAATGTTTTAATTGTAAAAGGTATGGTCATAGATCAAATGAATGCAGAAGTATGATGATGAATAACTTTAACAATAGAGGAAATGTCAATTCTTTCAATGGCAAATGTATTGCATGCAATAGATTTGGACACATGGCTAATCAGTGCAGATCAAGAGGAAATCAAGTAAATGAGCCAAGAAATATTGTGTGTTTTAATTGCAATAGATCCGATCATATTGCAAGATTCTGGAGAAGCATGAATGATGATAGAAAAGGTCTAGTAAAATGAAACTGGAATGTGCAGAGACAAGATAAAGGCAAGGACAAAGTAGATGTGAATGAGATCTAGAATGAAATGAACAAAACATGGGTGAAGAAAGGTGCAATGAATGATGGTGATGGATGCGCACCAGAATCTGGTGCTGATAATTCCTCTGAGAATTGAAATAGGAGCTCTGGGTTAGGGGCAGCTATAGTGAAAATCTAATTCCCCCTGCTAGTAAGTGGGTGCCTAAATCCGGCACGATGAATGAAGATAAAGAAGCCTATTGTAGATCTATTGAAGCAAATTCTGGAAGAAAAGAAGCTAGTGCGATTGATTGTAGAGCAATTGAAGATTGACTATATTCAAAAATAGTGTAACCAGATGAATTAGGGCAAAGCATTTATTACAATGGTGAATTAGGTTTTGTAGAGCATAATAGGTCATTCACTCAATATTTGAATCACTTTGCGATCAAAGAGAACAAGGAGAAGAGCACCTGAGCTAAGATTTCAAAGATTTGGAGAGCGAAAAATGAATTTGACAGCTAACCCTAACTGGAAAAACAAGGTATTCTCTGTAAAGCTCTCTGAATTTGCAATCTCTAGATATGGCTACTCCGTTGGTTGTTGACATCACCGAAAGGCCCCGACCTAAATTCAAAAATCATCCACACAAATCTATAGATGTTAATCTATTAGGTGCCTTTTCTAATGTTTCGCATGGTGTGTTACATGTTGAAGATATTAGGGCTTACATTCATGCTAGCATAGATAAGTTTAGGGATTCAAAGTTAGTAGATTTGTTTAAGAATCACTTGAGGGGTGAGATTTATGGCCTTCAACGTGAGTATAAGGCACTGCAAGACAAACATTTCATTTAGGTTATTGGGTTCCTGTCCTTTGGTGAGGATGAGTGGGTCCAGAATGTACTGAGTCAGATGCATGCTGAATTCATGTGGCTGATGAAACCCTTTAAGATCACCAAGGATGCCATCAAGGCCATAATAGGATTGAACTCATCTGGTGGACTGCCAATGCTAAAATAGTGAAGAATTAGACTATAACTGAAGCTACCAAATCAAAATTTGATAAGAGGGCAATGACAATAAATGATATAACTGATCTGGATGTCAAATTTGCATCTATGGTGATTGGATATAAGATATATCACTCCAGTAGGGAAAACTCTGTATCCAATATAGCCATTTATGCTACCTATCAGATGTTAAGAGAAAATGTGGACTATGACCTGTGTGAGCTACTATAAAACTAGTTAATGGAGAATTTGAACAAGATCAAGAAGGACAAGAAGAATACATTCAAGTATGGTACATTGGTATTGTGTTTGTTCTTTTATTTCATGAATGAGTTACCTAAGAAGAAAAGCATGTGTTGGACCAGTGATAAGCTTGTTGCCATACAAATAATAGAGCACTTGCCTAGTATTGGTGACTCCAATGCCCAAAGGACTGCTCTTTGGGGATATTTCAAGAATTTTCAGAACATGATGCAATCAAGTGAAAGAATCCCTACTTCTGTGGTAGAAAAGTACAAGGATAGAATTTGTTTCATGGTGGAAATAGATCAATGCTTGATGGAAGTAGTTGAACCAAGGACTGTATGGATCATGCCCATGGTGTATGAAGTTGATGGAAAAATACTGGAGATGTATACTCAACACCTTATGAGCAAACCAAAAGATACCCCAGCTGAGAGATTCGGTACATATAGTGAACTTAGTGTAAAAATGCATATTAACCTCTGGAAACTTGAATCTAAGAGAAATATCCAAAAGCAAGTTGAAATGTATGTAGAAAGTATTGGAATAACAAAAGAAGTTGTGAGACAAAACAGGGAAAGGATAGAGAAAGCTGAGAAGGAGAAGCAGGACAGGGAACAGGGAAGTGTTCTGGTAGAATCCTCTTCTAAGCCAAGGACTACTAGGATTTCTGGTTTAACCTCCGGTGCATCACCTTCTCCTATGGCAGAAAAATTCAAGGAAAAACCTACTGGTAAGGAAGGAAAAAGGACAAAAGTAAAGGGAAAAAGGTCATATGTCAGTGTGGAGAAGGAAGATGAAGAAGAGACTGAGTCAGATGATGAGGTTAAGGAGTTGAAGGCATCAGGCACTAAGGTAACTAAAGTGTCTAAGGAGAAGCCCTCTGAAAGCATAAAGTAAGATAAAGTAGAAGCATCAAGGGTTGCCAAAGACAAGCCCTCTGGAAGTATAAGGGTAAGCAAAAGACAAAAGACTGAGACTCATGTTGAAAAATCAACCTTGTCAGTTGAAGATACTATGAATGCAGTAACTGTTCATGGGAATTCAAAGCCCATAATTAATAAAATATTATGACAACTATGATAATGTCAACAAGAAAATTTTGGAGGATGCTACTGTTAAATACTTGAATACATTCAACAAAGCACTTGTGGAAATTCTATCAGAAATCCTGAAGAATCTAGACATTCTAGAGATGAGAAAAGAAGTTGCTAAAGCAAAGGACTTGGAGCTAAGAGAACATGTGTTGTCCAATCTATGTCCGGTAATCTCTAGGAAGGAAGCAGATCAAATTTTTAAAGAAGTTAAAGATGAATTCAGAAGTAATAAAAGGATGAATAAGCTAATGATTGGAGACATTGATGAAGTTGTCAAAGAAATAGAACATATTCTGAGGAAAGCCCTGGACAAGAATAAGTTCTATGTTGTCACTGAAGAACCTGTTGATGATACATCCATTCCAAATGATGAAGAGTTGAAGGAAGATGAACAACAAGCTGAGGCAAATGATTTCTCTGCTCTGGAAGAGGAAATATTGAATAAAGAAGATGAAGAGATGGTAAAGAAAGATAATGTTGGTGGTACAGAGGATACTCAAATTCCTCCGAACCAATCTGGTGAAGAAAATATAGAAATGAATATAAATGCTCCTACTGAAGGTGATTCTGAGAAAAATAAAGAGTAGAAAGCAGAAGAGGTTAAGGACAAGGAAGATCAAGAAGAAGAAATTGATGATGGAATTGATTCCTCCATTCCAGACGTTGAGGAATTTGATAAAAATGATGATGATGCTGCTGCTAAGGATACACAAAATCCTCCAGAAAGAATGTAGAAGATATTGTTGATGATAAAGAGAGCAGAAGTAGAGAAAAGAATGAAAATGATAAGCAAGACAATATGGTTGACTCCGGAAAGGGAGAAGATGCAGGTCCTAATGAGCATAAAACTAAAACATCATATTGAGCAAAAGACACTACAGAAGCAATGAAATAAATTTTGGAGGAAGATAAACAAGTTGCAAAAGATATAGACATAATACAAGGTCTAATCAATTTTGATGCTCTGTCACCGGTACAGAAGATGAAGTTGGCCTCTTTTGACAAGCTAAGGCCAGAGGAAATTTTGAAGTTCCATATAGAAGGCAGTGAGTTGCTTGGTCTTGCATCCGACATTTTGGAGAAAATCATGCCCTCATTTCAAAAGGATTCATCAACATCTCCCTTCGGTCAGTTGAAGAATCCGATAAACTCTGTAAGTGCTCACTTTAAGTCTTTTGAAAAGTCAACAGAAATCAAAGTCCAGAATGAATTCAATGGTAAAAGATTTAGTGAACTGAAAAGAATAATTGATAATGATAGAATTATGTTGGATACTAGTGTAAAGAGTATTCAAAATGCCCTCACTGAAGGAGGAGATGTGTATAAATTTTTTTATCTCGGTCTAAAGTTGTTGAGGATATTGAGAAGAAGATTAAAGACTTAGAGCTTGAATTGTCTAACATCTCTTAGTCCTATAGTCCTTTAATTGAGTCTGTAATAACTAAATAATGTCAAGTAGTAAGTTTGCTTGATGAATTGAGTAATTTGCAGAAGGAAAAGGTTAAAGTTATGAGTAGATTGGATGAGCTCCGGGGATTGATTTCCCCTAAGTTAAAAATAATGTTCAATGCATTGTCAAAAGCTCAAGCTGCTACTCTGACAAGTGATCCCACTGACCTATAGAAGGTAGAGTCATAGGAATTTTTATTCAATGGTCATATTTTAGTTTTGGACAGCATGAAGAAAAGTTGGGACAGTGAATTGGCACTGTTGAAAAATATTTTTGGTGATGTGTTTAAGTTCATGTAGATAAGACATAAGGATTGTTTGTATATATGAGCCGATGTAAATAGAGTTTTGCATGAATTTTGATATGTGGATCCTAGACTTTTCCATTGATGTCAAAGGGGGAGTGGAAAGTAGTGAAAAATGAGGAATTTAGCTAAGGGGGAGCATTGGAAATCAAAAGTGTACATAGTAAGGGGGGTCTGTTCTAACACTTAGTCATTTTTCACTAAGTGTTGCCATCAATGCCAAAGGGGGAAATTGTTGGCAAGAGACACTAATAGGCATGTCAAGAGTTGTCATTAATGGCAACTGAATCTATCTCACACATCCATATTGTATCATTTGATCATAATGGAAGTCAGATTGCAGATTTGTCTAAGTCCGGATAGACAGGAACAAAGTATATGACAGGGTTCAGCATCTTGGTCCACATTTCTCTACAGGTAATCATATTGTGTTGTGGATCTGAGGGAATGTTAAGGGATGTTAGGGCTACCTAAATCCAGAGTTTTAGCCTCTAATAATGAAGGGATTGAAAGTTACAAGCATATGAGTATCAGGTTTTTGTTAGACAGTCCAGTCTGGTGAAGAGCAGGCAGACTCGTTGTTTGATCCTTGTGTGGATTAAGAGAAGTGATTGATTGAGTAATTTATGAGATCTAGTGGTATTGGCTGACATGTGTGGTGACTTGAATTCATAAATTGTGGTTTGCATTGATGTTTGTGCATGGATTCAGCCAACAGAACAATGATCTTGAAAAAGTTTCTAAGTTTTCTTGAGGCTTACTGCAGTTGATGAAATTTCATATAGCGGATATATATAATCGATGGGTGTGAGCATTTTGAGGTATGGTTGTGCGAATATGAGATGAGAGGTGTGAAGTGTGGTAGTATCAAGTGCAAAGCAGAGATCTGAGGCTCAGATCATGGTAGAATAGTAAAACAGGGCAGTGAGAGATGAAGTGTGTGAAGTCGGTATATTGATCCTAACCGAAACTGTAATCATACATTGTTAGATGCTATTCTTTAGTTCAAGTATTCCAGTGAACTCTTTGTAATTAATCTTGTAGGAAGTGTGCTTGAAGGCATGTGCCTTCCCATTTTGTAATACTTTTAACAGAGTATAAAATCTTGTGGGTTAACCCCCACTGTGGTTTTTCCCTTAACCAGGTTTCCACGTAAAAATCCTAGTGTTCATGTGTAATGATCTTGTTGTTGTTGTTTCTAAGTTCATACTTCTTTCTTTTGAATGTATGTGGTAAATTGATAAAGGAGTATAATAATAAGTTTTGCAGAACACTGATTCACCCCCCCTCCCAGTGTTCCTTAATTTCAACAAAACTGTCTCCTTGCTTCTAACACTTCTTCTCTCTTTTTATCATATAGATCAATCCATTTGTTCATAAAGTCCATGTGGTACAGAATGAACTTGTCAAGTATAGCACTGGCAATTAGGGGGGATTCATGTCTTACAGTTGACTTAAGGAATGCCATAAGTTGATTGTCAGCATTTACAAGGTATGTGGTTATATGAAATGTTCATGTGTAAGAGACATAGAGATATTATATTGCATTTTAATTTTTGACTAAAGGTTCGTACTAATTTACTATTCTTATATTAGGTCTGTGACCTCTAAGGAGATCCATGAATGTGAAGTGCCAAAATGGAAGAAGGAAATTGTAGAAATTGCATGTGTATTTGAGAAGGAGCTCCCTACAAGATTCATGGACCTACAAGTCCATTTACTTATACACCTAGTCAATGACATTGAATTGGTAGGTGTCGTATCAACGAGGTGGATGTTTTTCTTTGAGAAGTATATGAAAACTCTAAAAAGATATGTCTGACAAAAGGCACATCTAGAGAGTTGCATGGCTAAAGGGTATGTATTGAATGAAGCATTTTTCTTCCTATGTGAATTCCTTGGTAAGGATTTTGAAGATGGGCCATGCTTCTAGGATGAAGAATGAGCATCAGATATTATTGATGAAGAAAAACCACAATCTAATGGTGTTCAAGTAGAAATTAGTAAGTAAATTCATGATTAGTGTGGTTGTTTATCTTGCAATCATTAATTTACTCTGCAATTTATTTGTCAAATTAACAGCATGACATTTGGAGTTTGAAATAAACATGTTGACATGTAATAGGTGTAGACGAAATGGCATGATATGCTATCAAACACATTTATGACAACAAAATATCAAAATATATTTAGTACTTAATCAATGTTACCAGTAAATGTTAAATGATGATATATAATACCTTCATAAAATTATGAAAATCATGTGTTTTAAATCCTGTGATATGTCCATCAACTGTAAAAGCTTTAGCCAATGATGACCCATAGCCAGTAGGTGTCCTTATTGAACTGATGACATTTTTTAGTTGGTCTGGCTCTTTTTTTTCAAAATCCATGGAGCTTCTGCATATGTTTCATTTTCCCTATTTGGCCACAAATGTTTTCTATCAATTTTGGTACATGAAAGAGCAATATCTCTCCTCGAAGACAAGGTGTCCTTCTCTTTGCCTGATATATGTCGAAATATAGAATCTGGGACATTTTTTAAGATGTGCATAGGATCTAATAGGTGAGATATTAATAGATCCTTCCAGTAAGGGAGCTCATAAAATATGGATTTCCTTTTCATTCCTTCTGGCATATTAACTACAACTTATTCTGGTTCTTCAATTGAATCACCCCGATCAAAAAAATCCTCCCAACCTTTCAATTCAACATCTTCGTACTTCTTAAGCCAATCTCCTAGACCCATAATCATGGGAGGGCCTCTATTTTCAACTTTTCCATCAAATTGATTCTTTAGGCGATTTCTAAACTTATGATCTAGTGGTACAAAAACCCTGTTGTTTGTGTAAATAAATTTATGTAGATCTTTAGAATACCACCCTTGAAATTGTTCTGCACATCTTGGACATGCAAATATCGCCTTTGCTTGAAGCCCTGCAATTCAATAAGTAATGTTAATAATATCAAAAAAATAGTATAAAACTAAGTATGAAAGTTGGGATGAAAATAAATTATGAGTGTAAATACGTAAATATTTTATCTTACCAGAATAAACACCAAGTCCTGAGAAATCATGAATAGTCAAACATAGCACACCATACAACATGAAGGACCTATTTGATGGGGGACATGATATGTCATACATTCTTATGCCTTTCTATAGCAGTTGCATATCATCAATAAAAGGCGCAAGATAAACATCCATGTTTTTAACTTGATGTTTTCCTGGAACAATGAGAGTCAGCATAATGTGCTCCTTTCTAACACTCATCCATGGGGAAATATTGTATACTATCAATCTGACTGGCCAAACACTATAATTTGAGCTCAGGAAAGAGAATGGGCACACTCCATCAATTACAAGACCAAACCTGATACTACGGGGTTCATCTTTGAATTTTCTTGGCCATTTTTCCTCTATGTGTTTCATTGCTTTGGAGTCGGCCAAAATTCGCATGAATCCATCTTTACTCATGTTCTTTGCATGCCAGTCCATCAATTGTGTAAGTGATTTGCAATGAAACATTTGTTGAAGTCTAGGTATAATTGGTATGTGATGTAAAACCTTCTTTGGAATTGTAGGACCTTGTACATCTGTACCATATCTCTTCTATTTGCATACAGGGCATTCTACCTTGTTTTGATATTCATCTCTATATAAAATGCAATCATTTTTACATGAATGAATTTTCTTATATTTAAACCCCAACTCAACCAACAACAGACGCGCCTCTCTACAAGTTGATGGCAACACATTCTCTTCAGGGAATATTTTAGTTTTTAGTGCCTTGTAAGATTGCCAAAGATTAAATCAATTGAATGTTTGACTTATGATGAACATATTTGATATGTCAATCTATACTAGGACTGTTTATATACAATATATGGTTTTAAAATCCCCTTAAAGAAATATAAACGAAGTTGATGAATGTTTACGAATTATGTACACCAATTGACAATTGCAAAGTAAGAAATAGATTTCAACTCACTTTAGTAGGGTAGTGAATCCTTTGTCTGACCAACCAAATAGTGACTAGATTTCTAATAATATTAATGTGCATGCCTATTTTGATGTTCTACTTGCACCTATTTTAAACACGGGTGTATTCGCTGCTTGCTTGATGGAGTCTTTCAGGTGGTTATCATCAACATTACATTGGTGGTGATTACCCCTGCTATCATCATTACTGTCAACCATATGATCATTATTGTCATCATTGTTTTCATCCCCAAAGAAATCTGTAAGCATTTCATTCAATCCTTCTTCATGCACGGCATTTTCACTACCATGATCATCATCATTAAGGCTAGGTGGCATGTCATCAGTGTATGCGAATCTCATCAGCTCTTCAAATTTCTCAGCTGGTAGTATTCTCTTCAATAATGCTCTTTTTGCCCTGGTATTGTTTAAAGGATGGTTTGGATCATCCTGTCCAAATCTTAATAACCCAGTTGGATCTTGGGTATTAGTATGTGTTTCATCATCTTCTACCTATCAACAAATGCAAGCATTATTTAATGTTTGGAAACAATTGGACAAATCATAAATGTATCAATTTCAAATAAATATAATCAAATATAGCTTAAAAAATATAAATATAAATTGTATGAACATATATACATCAATTGAATAATGGAACATTATTTTATAGATTATCTTTTTTATACAATAATTTAAATAAAACACAATTTTGACAACATAGGTTATAAAACATCAGTCCACACTCATTTATTATTCTTTGGTTTTCTGCCTTAAGAACATCCTTAGGGAGACCTTGTTCTTCCCTCTTCTTTCGTGCAGGAGTGCGTTTTAAGAAGGGGTAATCAATTAATAACTCACACCCAATGATAAGGTCCATAATAGCTTCAACCATTATCAATCTATCAACCTCTCTTTCCATATCTCCATCTTTATCATTTATAACCTCAACAAATTGACAATTCTATCTTACAGTAGGGTCCCTTCCCTTACTACTATTTATAAATCCTGCAATATTTTTGTGTGTATGCATGTCCATCTATATACATAAGATGACCTCTATTAATTTTTTTTCCACTTTCCAATTGGAGACGATGTGTATACATATTCAAATTTAGACCATATGCTAACATGTTAGGCTTATATTCTTCTAGCCTTCTCCATTCACCACTATAATATGATGGACCATAATATGGCATTAATCTCCTAGTGGTTTGTTCTGAATTGTTTCTATGTTTAGATTCCACATATACATTTTGGACAATAAAGAGGCCTAGATTCATTCCATAAATATTGGAGGGATGTATCATGTAGTTGTATCCCCAAAATTGAAACACCTCATACACTCTAGGTAGTTGTTGATCACTCTAGGTCAAGCGCAATATAGTCGATGATCAAATGTTTCTTTGTAAATTGATCTCAAACTTAGGGGCAAGTCATCATCTCCATCACATTCATTCTCATAGGGTATGTAGGCCACCTTCCCCTTGTCTTTAAGCAAATTATGCATCTTTAAACCGGCTCTTGTTATGTTGCTTGTTTTCATCAATTCCTCATCTTCCGAGCTAGTATATTGGCACATATTTTTCTTAGATGTATCATCTGATAAATGATGATTGCCCTCTAGGCTAGAAGTCAGTGATCCAGGAAACTTTGAACCAAGAACTTTATCCTACAAGTATCCATTAAGAAAAAAATTAGTTATTTAAATAATATAAAATAATGTTTAAACGAAGTATACATGTTATTTATATCAATTTGGAAAATTCCTTACCGCAATTCCTATTGGATTTGAATTGATTGTAGGAGGCATACTACCGACTGGAAGCTCATCATATATGTAATGTCTTTGTACAATCACTCGTTTGAATTGTTTCTTTCCATGACATACAGAACATCCACAAACAATAATTTTCTCAAAGTATTCATCCCATATACTATAGTCCTGACCAACCTCTTGTTCAGTGCAATCATTTGTTGTGTCTGCGAGATCCATTGTCATATTCTCTTCCACCCACTATCATCTACATGATTTAATAGTTTTAGGTCCACATCGACATACATATCTTTTTCATTTGCTAGTTGAACACTCAGGCTCTGCATTTGCTCCAATCTCCATCTAAAATAATCAACAACATGCATTAATTTATGTCAAGATTGGATAATACATTATAAATTTCAATAATATTTTGAAAAAATATGGACGTATCACAAAATGCCATCAGATCATTTTTTCCTAAGGAAATTAGATTTGAGTACCTGATGTCCCGCTTCATCCATTATGTCCTCATTTGATATGACACGATCTATTGCCATGGCCTTGTTTGGCCCCTATAATACACAACATAGTAAATAATGTTTAGTACACCAATTATATCATTTCAATGAATATGCTATCCAACACAAAACCTTACTTTAGTCATATATTTGACATATTGATATCATGTTTTGGCCATCCTAATTTTCAAACTTTTCCCTTGATCATAGAATCACATTTAATCACCATTCCTGTGCATTTTCAACCAATAAGTTTGACCTCAGAGACCTCGTGGATAGAAAAATGACTATATCTCCTCTATGTTGTATCATTTTTGAATTCATAAACACATTTCTCCTTTGGTTGAGGTTGCTTTCTCTTCTTACATCTATTATATCTGCAAATTCTGTTGTCATATCTATTTCCACCCACTTTCCTCTCTACGATTTAGTAGTTCTACACCGTCCATTTCCTCTCTCCATGGCCTCCTCTGGATCCTGTAATACACAACAATGATAATAGTCACATAATAGCTATCCACCAAGAGAATATTCTTGAATTTATCTTGGTAATACACTAGCTTTTTATTAAGACGTACTATGAAAAACAACATAGTACACCAATTATATCATTTCAATGAATATGCTATCCAACACAAAACCTCACTTTAGTCATATATTTAACATATTGATATCATGTTTTGGCCATCCTAATTTTTAAACTTTTCCCTTGATCATAGAATCACATTTAATCACCATTCCTATGCATTTTCAACCAATAAGTTTGACCTCAGAGGCCTCGTGGATAGAAAAATGACTTTATCTCCTCTATGTTGTATCATTTGTGAATTCATAAACACATTTCTCCTTTGGTTGAGGTTGCTTTCTCTTCTTATGTCTATTGTATCTACAAATTCCATTGTCATATCTATTTCCACCCACTTTCCTCTCTACGATTTAGTAGTTCTACACCGTCCATGTCCTCTCTCCATGGCCTCCTCTAGATCTTGTAATACACAACAATGACAATAGTCACATAATAGCTATGCACCAAGAGAATATTCTTGAATTTATCTTGTTAATACACTAGCTTTTCATGAAGACGTACTATGAAAAACAAACTAGGACATTGCAACATTTTGCTCTTCAGAAAAAGTTTACACACGGAATCTTGACAACTAGAGCTCAAATCTTATGATTACAAGATGACTACAAATTCACATCAAAAAGATATTTATTTCATATTTGACTCTCATATTTGACCATCAAAGTGTTGATCTACTATTGTAGTGGGATCATGAGGATTCAAAGGTTGTCATATCATTGCTATCATCTAAATACCACCTAATGTTGTACTAACAATGATTTAGAATCTTTATTAGCAAGTCAATGGACTGATATAGGAACAAAAGGCAGCCACCATATGATATAGGACTGTGACTAACAAAAATAAGCAAAGGCATTGCTAACATTATAAGTTAGGTAATCATTTATTATTAAAAAATGCTATTATAGAAACTACCTTAAAATTTTGCCTTGACTATTAATAGGGGTATCAAAGATCATCTTTCAACCATTAGGATTGTTATAACTTATATAATTGTTGGTATATGGTGGATCACTATCATTATAGGGGGATGATATCAAGGACCATCATTATGCCTTGTTATAGCTGATGGACAATCATCCTAAGTATTGTTACAACCCAAAAGGTCTATCACAACCCCAAAGGACTATCACAAATGTTATTAGGTCATCCAAACATTGCTCCAATATTCACCATCATATGAATATCATAATTAACATTGTAGAGGTTGTCATACCATGAGGCATAGGTAACAACCATAGGAGGTTTAAAAGCAATAATAGCAACATTAAATTATTGTCATAGTACACCTAGGATAGCTAGGTATGCATCCGTAGAGTTATTACTATAAAATTGTCTCATTAATCTTGTGACCAGGTTAAGTCACTATCATAGTAACAGTGTAGTTAGTCATCAATCAACATGTTGTTTTTGCATTTCAATGAGATCAATTCTTTAAAAATGACAATCTAGAGGTTAAAGAGACAAGTTGATACCTTACCTAAGTTGTCATGTTCTTGAAACCTTGTCACTATAAAGAGGAGATATCTAGAGAGTAATGTCACAAGGACATAACCAAGGCATGCACTATCATGAGCCATAAAGACAACTTACTACACCATCCAAAACTCCATTTGAACTAGCTACTATCAATAATTCACATTATTGGGGATTGTCATGAAGAAAACACCATGCATAGGACTGTCATAGTCAAAATGGAGAGGATTGTCTAGTCATTGTATGACTGTCATAATAGCTAGTGGGTTAGTTACCATGCTTCAACCTAAAATAGGTTAATGAGAACATAGAAATGAAAATCACAATACCATAAGCATTGCCATAAGCTGCCAATATAGTCACACTGATTAGCGCTAAATTAGGCTCACTTTGCGTCGCCTTTTACAACCCAAAATGATTACATTTAGGCCTAAAAGTAGGTGCTAAAGTTAGAGTTAACTATGCTGAGTATAGCACTGACTAGTAAATCAAAAACAAAAAATAAAAACTTCCCACTTGAATTATATGAGAAATTTGATAATTACAGGAGAAAAACGCCGTGTGAATTAGAGGAGAAAAAAGCAGAAAAACATAGCACGAAGAGAGGAGAAAAAAGGGAAAAACAAGCAAGTGGATGAGAAATTTGATTTAGTTTGTGACACCATAGGTAAGGTTACAATAAAAAAAAATTGTTCCCAAAAATATTTTGTTTCGATTAAATGGAGAGGATTGTGAAGAAAGGGTTGTGAATATTGTTTTGTTTACAGACGAATCATTCAAGTCTCATGTGGTTGCAAAGGAGGAGGGTAAAATTGTACACATTGCATTATTTCCTTTGCATCCGAGAGAAGTGAACACATTTTTCAAACCCCAATGCCCAGGTTCACTTATCATTCCCATCAATACCTTTCTCTGAAGACAACTTTCTTGCTTCCTTCCTAAAAAAGTAGTTGAGTGCTTTAAGACAATCTGAGTGTGAGCAAACTAAAATTAGGGCTTTTGAGACAAGGGTGACCAAACTAAAATAGAGGTTGGTCAAGACAATACGAGGAGATAGGGATTTTGAGATGAGGGTGAGAAAACTAAAATTAGGCTCGGAACTATAGATTCCCTCCCAAGGCAGCAATTGATTCATAGGAAAATAGCTTCATGATTTGCTCTACAAAGTAAAGGTCAAAAACCTTGAGGAATATAGAAAAACTGGATGAAAACTTTCATACCTGGTAGTGTGTACTTCATTTGCCTCCATAGACTGAACAAAAATAATTTGCCCTAGGTCGCCTCAAAAGGTCAAGCAATAGAGGGAAGAGACCAAAGGGAGCAGACTCTAGCCAAAATGAGGTAATTCATTATCAATTTATAGATTTGTAAATGTTTCCATTATTTCTTTGATTTTTGGTTTTTAGTTTTTTATTTGTAAATTTAAAAGAATAAATTTATTATATATATAGGGACATGAGACTAATAAAGATAAAGAGGCATTGGCTTTCATATTGGGGGTAGAGGCAGTGAACAAATTGGATAGTGTGGACTTGACAATGCTTGCTGGATACATAGAAAAATGATCTAGTAAAGCCCCTGAATCATTACAACCAAATCAATAGTGTCAAAGGGAATCAATTGATTCCCCAACCAGTCCTGGATCAAGCAAAAGATCTAGGAGGAAATCAATAACAATAACCTCTAAGAATGTGGAACAGGGAACAAAGGCTTCTAATGTCCCACCCACTCCTAGGACACAGACTTCTTCAACCACCACGTCATGTTTTGTATCTTGCATTGGTACCTACGATACCAAGATAGTGTTGGCAAGAGACACTATGTGGCTTCATTGGTGTTGTCATTGATGGCAACAAAGACCATTCCACACATCTGTAGGACATGGTGTATCTTTACCAAAAGTTAGATTGAAGAATACTTTGGTCTGGTAAGCAAGAACAGAGCATGCAACAAGGTCTGACAGTCAGGTCTGGATCTCTTAGAGGAAATATCTTTGTAAAGTGAGCACTTGGGGAAGTCAAGAGGAACATCTTGACTAATAGATTCCAAGGATTGAGCCTTCAGTGATGAAAGACTAAAGAGATATGAGCATCTAAGTATTGAGGTCCAGTTTGGCAAAGTAGACAGAGGAAGAACTGATCGACAGAGCATCAGATTTTTCTCGGATGAGATATTGATGGTGATCAAGGTTCTTAAAGTATCATTCATGATTGGCCAACATCATTGATGACTTCTATAATCATCTCTTTGATCCGCATTACTTGGTATGCAAAGTTTCAGCTGATAGATTAGAGTTTGGGAAAATATTGAGTATTCCAGAAGCTGACTAGAAAGTGGATGAAATCTTTGGTGTGGATATATATACCAGATGGATTTATATATGAATGGGTGTTGTGTTGTGGTGTACAAAGAAAAGTAGAAGAACAGTGTGAAAGCAAAAAGATAGGCCTGGTATGTGACAGGTCAATAGCACCAAAGAAGAGGAAGGATGAAGTGCAGCAGATCAGTGTATTGAGCCTAACTGGAACTGAACCTTAGCATATGTGGATACTTCTCATCAGTTCAAGGATCTTGTTATTTTTCTTACAACTTGTAGACAGTGAGTCTCTTGTAGGCAGTGAGCCTCTTGTGAGTAGTGTGCTCAGGTAGTGAGCCCTAATTGGCAAGTGTCATTTTGTATTTCTATTCTTCTAACAGAGAATACAATCTTGGGTTAATCACCTTGTGGTTTTCTCCCTTAATAGGGTTTCCACGTCAAAAATATTGTGTCATGTGTATTTCCATTTCATGTTTACGTTTGATTATTTGAATTGATGCTGCATTAATTGTTAAGAAAGTTTAGAAAGCTGAAATAATTAAGATAACTAATTCACCCCCCCTTTCAGTTATTAACAATTGGTATCAGAGCCAAGTTCCTCCAAAAGGAGCCTAACAGCTTGAGGAAGATATGGGAACTAAAATGGATGTGTATGGTATGAGGGAGCAACTTTAGTCTGCACTAGATGATCTTGAGCAATCAAATTCTAAAGTCAGTGAATTGAAGGAGAGATTCAAATAGGCTGATGATTTCATAAATGAATAAAAGGGAAACTGGGTATCTCTATGAAAAAGAGAAAAGATCTACTTCAACAATTGGCAAGTCAAAGTGAAGACAATGGTACAAATGAAGATCTGAAGGAGAAAACCAAGTTATGTGAAAAGTTATCAAAAGAGGTCATTATGGTAGGACATGAAATGGAATCAAGAGTTATGAAATTCACCCAAGAAATTGAAGAGAAAAGAAAAACTAAAGATGATCTAAGACAATCGCTCAAGGAGAAGTCAGAAGATTACCACAAAATGGATAGAATAATCAGGCATCTAGAATCTGATCTTGAAGATGCTAGAGATAATGAAGCAACACTTGAGGATCAAATAGACACTCTTAAAAATGATCTTCAAACAACAAATGAATACAAAGAAAAAATCAAGATAAGTTCTGCTCAACTTGAAGTTCTTCTTGAAAGCCAAAAGAGGGTAGATGACAAGCGTGGCTTGGGATATGAGAAAGGTGAAAGCTCCGGAACCGGTCAGAAGAATTTTGGATCAGAAAATCTAAGGAACAGGCCTAGAAGACCTCCAGTAAGGCAACCTAATGCTCAAAGATATCCATCCTTCAATGGATACTACCACAACTGCAATAACTTTGGTCATAAAGCTAATCAATGCAAAAAGAGAATAAATCAAACTAATACATCCTTCTCCGGACAGTGTTTCAATTGTAAAAGGTATGGTCACAAATCTCTTGAATATAGAAATATGCAAATGAACAATTCATTCAATGGTAGATGCTTTGCATGCAATAGAATGGGACATATGGCTAATCAATGCAGATCAAGAGGATATCATTCAGATATGCAAAGAAATGTTGTTTGCCACAATTGCAATAGATCTGGTCATATTGCCAAATTCTGTAGAAGCAAGAACCAGGACAAAAGGGGTCCGGTGCATCATAATCAAAATCAAGACAAAGGAAAAGGAAAAGTAAATGCGGATGAAGTTAAAAATGAGATGAACAAGATTTGGGTGAAGAGAAGTATAGAAAATGTAGGGGATGGATCCACACCAGAATCTGGTACTGATATTCCTTCCAAAAATTAAAAAATGAGCTCTGGCTCAGGGGGAGACACAAGGAAAAACATTTTTCCCCCAGCTAGTTAATTGGTGCCAGAATTGGCACAAGGAGAGTTGCGGATTAAAGGATTCTCAGAGAAACATCTAAATAAATTGTGGTTAAGATATGGAAGATCCGCAAGATGTTTAGAACAAGATCGTTTCGGTTCATCAAGTCATCCGAATAAGGAAAACAAGGCAAATCGGAATGACTTAAGTTGAGCATTTATTGCAACTTGGTATTAGGGTTTGCGGAGCAATATAAGGATTTTTCTTATTAAGCATTTGTTCATTCTACATTCAAGAAGAAGTGAAAAGGAGCTTTGCAACAAATTTCCTCAAGCCCATCAAAGATCATCTACAGAAGTCGATTCATCTAGCAATCGATCCGGATCACTCCGTAAAACCTAGAAGCATAAAAGGTATTTTCTGTTCTTAAATATCTCTACAAATCTTTGAAAGATGGCTACTCCGAATGTGGTGAAGATTTCTGATAGGCCACGCCCTAAATTTAAGAAGCATCCATATAAATCCCTAGAAGTTGATCCCCTAGGTGCCTTTTCAAGCATTCCGCATGGGGTTCTGCATGTAGAAGATGTTAGGGCATATATTCATGCGAGTATTGAAGAATTTGGGGAATCTAAGCTGGTCAATATCTATCACAAGCATTTGATAGATGACTCATTCGAACTCAAAATCCAGTATAAAGCTATCTGGGACAAACATTTTACACAATGCATACATTTCCCCTATTTTCTAGAAGATGAATGGGTCTAGTATATCTTGAGCAGAATGCATGACAACTTCATGTGGTTGAGCAGGCCATTTAAGATCAGTAAGGATGTCATTAGGGCAGTAACCAGATTACACTCAACCGGTGGAATGCCTACACTCAAATCTGTCAAAAACCAAATTGTCAGTGAGGCTACCGAATCGAAGTTTGATAAAAGAGCAATGACTATTGAGGATATCACAGATCCAGATATCAAGTTTGCATCAATGATAATTGGATATAAGATATATCACTCCAGTAGGGAGAATTCAATATCCAAAACTACTATATATACTGCTTATGAAATGTTGAGGAAGAATGCAGACTATGATGTTTGTGAGCTCCTTCTGAACCAACTCTTGGAGAATCTGTAGAAGATAAAGAAGGATAAGAAGAACTCTTTCAAATACGGTGGCTTGATACTCTACCTATTCTTTTATTACATGAATGAGCTTCCCAGATCCAGTGGCTGGGTATGGCAGAATGATAGACCAGTAGCCATTCAAATCAAAGATTATATACATGGGCTTGGTGATGCCAAGGCACAGAATACAGCTCTCTGGGGCTATTTCAAGAATTTTTAGAGCATGATGCAAGCAAGAGAGAGAATCCCCCAATCTTTAGTTGAAAAATATAAACATACAATATGCTTTATGGTAGAAACTGATCAATGCCTAATGGAGGCAGTGGAACCAAGAACAATGTGGATCATGCCTATGGGGTATGAAGTGGATGAGAAAATTGTGGAGATGCATGTTCAGCACATGCTAAGTCAGCCCAAGGATCCCAAGGCAGAAAGGTTTGGAACCTTTGAAGAATTAAGTGTGAAGATCCATGTGGAGTTAAGACAACTGGAAATAAAAAGAAAAGTGAGGAGGGAAGTAGAAGAGTTTGCCAAGAGGCATGAAATTTCAAAAGAAGCACTTGATGCAAATAGAGAGAAGATAGAAAGGGTAGAGAAAGAAAAAGAAGGTACTCTGGTGGAAGTCCCCTCCCGGACCAGATCCTCTAAGACCTCTGCACCGACCACTACAAAGAGCTCAAAGGCATCAAAATCGGAAGCAAAATCATCTAGAAAAGGAGAGAAGAGAATGAAGAAAAAGGCAACAAGATCTTACACAAGCCAAAAGGATGAAGAAGAGATAGAATCAAATGAGGAGGTAAGGAAAATGAGGAAAAAGAAGAAAGTATCTGGTGAACCCTCTACTGGCGAAGACAAGGAAGAGATGACAGAAGAGTTTATTGAAAGGCCCACTCTGTCCATTGATGATGTAGTCAAATCAGTCACTGTGGATGGGAACTTGAAACCAATGACTCAACTTTATGATGACTACAGTGAGGCTGATCAGAAGATCCTGCAAGAAGCCACAGTTAGGTACCTTAACATTTATAATAAAGCATTCATTGAGATTATATCTCTAATTCCAAAGAGCCTAGAGAAAGAACTAGAAATCAGGAAGAACAATGCCAAGGCCAAGGACCTTGAGATCAAGGAACAAATAGCTATTCAGCTCTATCCCTCAATCACTCAGAAACAAATGAATATGATTTTCAAAGATTGCAAGGATGAGTTCCGAAGCAAAGCTAGAATGAATCAGCTTATGCTTGGAGAAACTGACAAAATAGCTAAAGAAACTGAAGAAATCCTCTGGAATGCCTACAAAAGATTCAACATTCCTATCATAGAGGACATAAGTGATGAACCCTCTGCCATGGACGACAAAGAAGAATCTATGGAGATAGGTGAACAAAAAGGTAAGGACTTAGATTCCTCTGCTCTGGAAGAAGAGGTCCATGATCAAGCAAACATCTCTCCTCCAGTTTCCCCTACAAACTCTGGATTCAAAGAAAAAGAAAGAGTACAAGAGAAGATCAATCAAGAAGAAAAAGAGAAATAAGATAACAGTAGCAAGGCTGTAGAAGGAGAGAAAACTCCAACAGAGAAGGCCACAGATGATAGTGGTAAGGCTGTAGAAGAGGAGAAAATTCTGTCTCCGGCAAGAGACACAGCAGAAGCAGTCAAAGAGTTCTTGACCAAAGAAATGATGGAATTTGATGAACTAGAATTACTTCAAGGTCCATTCAATTTTGATTCCCTCTCTCTGGTCCAAACCATGAAACTAGCTTCCTTCACTCAAGCTAAGGCAAAAGAAAAAATGCTGAAGTCTCACATGGAAGACTGTGAGCTCATAGAAACTGCATCCAGTGTATTAGAGAAGATCATGCCATCTTTTTAGAAGGATCCCTCAGTCTCTTCATCCAGTAATCTCAAATCTCTAGTAAATAGTGTTAGCACTCCTTTTGAGTCTTTAAAGAAATCAGCTGAGGTAAAAGTTTGAAAGGAGTTTTTGGATAAGAGATTCTCAGAGTTACAAGGGCTTATAACCAATGATAGGAGAAATATGGATATTGGGATAAAAAGCTTAGAAAATGCTCTTAAGGATGGAGGAGAAGTATATAAATTTTGTATATCCTAGACTAAATTAACAAAGGATATTGAGAAGAAAGTGAAAGAACAAGAGGATAAATTGTCAAGCCTCTCTCAGAATTTTGATCCTCTCACTGTATCCATAATAAGCCAAGAATGTCAAACTATTGTAATCATGAATGAGATTAAAAAGCTTGAGAAGGAGAGGAAGAACATATTAAGCAGAATGGGTGAACTTAGAGGGATGATTATCCCTAAGTTAGAGGCCATGCATGAAGCCCTAACTAATGCTCAGGCCACAGCCCGGACCAGTGATCTGATAGATCTCAATAGGGCAGAAGCTTTTGCATTCCTGTTGAGTGGTCACATCTCAATTTTGGATAGGATGAAGCTGAGTTGGGCAATAGAATTTGCCCAGTTGAAGACATCTTTTGCAGATATACTTCAGTGTATGTAAGTATAAGCATGTATATATACTTATGCGGCTAAGTATAGATTATTTTTGGAAATTTTGGTATGCAAACCCTACCCTTTGCCATTGATGATAAAGGGGGAGTGAGGAGCAGTGAAAAATATGGAATCTAGGTAAGGAGGAGCTCCGGTAAAAGGTACAATAGAACAGAGCATCAACCAAAGGGGAGTGTAGTATAACACTTAGTCATTTTTCACTGAGTGTTGCCATCAATGCCAAAGGGGGAGATTGTTGGCAAGAGACACTATGTGGCTTCATTGGTGTTGTCATTGATGGCAACAAAGACCATTCCACACATTCGCAGGACATGGTTTATCTTTACCGGAAGTCAAATTGAAGAATACTTTGGTCCGGTAAGCAAGAACAGAGCATGCAACAAGGTCTGATAGTCAGGTTTGGATTTCTTAGAGGAAATATCTTTGTAAAGTGCGGACTTGGGGAAGTCAAGAGGAACATCTTGACTAATAGATTCCAAGGATTGAGCCTTCGGTGATGAAAGACTAAAGAGATATGAGCATCTAAGTATTGAGGTCTGGTTTGGCAAAGTAGACAGAGGAAGAACTGACCGACAGAGCATCAAATTTATTTCGGATGAGATATTGATGGTGATCAAGGTTCTTAAGGTATCATTCATGATTGGCCAATATGATTGATGACGTCTATAATCATCTCTTTGATCTGCATTACTTGGTATGCAAAGTTTCAGCCGACAGATCAGAGTTTGGGAAAATATTGAGTATTCCGGAAGCCGACTAGAAAGTGGATGAAATCTTTGGTGCGGATATATATACCAGATGGATTTAGATATGAATGGGTGTTGTGTTGTGGTGTGTGAAGAAAAGCAAAAGAACAGTGTGAAAGCAGAAAGATAGGTCCGGTATGTGACAGGTCAACAGCACCAAAGAAGAGGAAGGATGAAGTGTAGCAGATCAGTGTATTGAGCCTAACCGGAATTGAACCTCAGCATATGTGGGTGCTTCTCATTAGTTCAAGGATCTTGTTATTCTTCTTACAACTTGTAGACAATGAGTCTCTTGTAGGCAATGAGCCTCTTGTGAGCAGTGTGCTCAGGCAGTGAGCCCTAATTGGCAAGTGCCATTTTGTATTTCTATTCTTCTAACAAAGAATACAATCTTGGGTTAATCACCCCATGGTTTTCTCCCTTAACAGGGTTTCCACGTCAAAAATATTGTGTCATGTGTATTTCCATTTCATGGTTATGTTTGCTTATTTGAATTGATGTTGCATTAATTGTTAAGAAAGTTCAGAAAGCTGAAATAATTAAGATAACTAATTCACCCCCCCTCTCAATTATCAACAGATAGAATACGATGTGATTTCAGGGGAAGTTTGAATGATAGATGCTAGAAAAATCTTTGTGAATAGGTTGAAGGAATCATGCCTTCAACAGTTCAAAGACCATCTACATTTGCCATTCTCAAATATACCCATGCACCTACAAAAAGCAATTATCCAAGACATGGAGACTGAATTTGGCACAAGTTGGTCTGTAAAGAAGATAAAGCTACGAATGTCTCAAAACTGCAAGAGATTTTGGTGCAACCAAACAAAGAAGATAAAAAAACTCCCTCCCGAGCTAAGGCTCAAAAAAAGGCCAATTGATGTAAGTTTGAAAGTATGGAAAGAGCTTGTAAAAGCATATGAGAAGTCCGATGCATGGAGGAAGTCTGGTGAGAAGAGTATGTAGGTATTTGAATTTGCACATAAGATTATATCAAATTTATTAAATGATTTTTAAATTTTATTTGTGCATAGTTAAATTGAATTAGTATATGTTTCAGGACAAGGCCACCAAGGCTATTGACAAACTTCGTGCCACGCATCACAGTAGCCAGAAAGGTTTACAGGCCTTGATCTATACATTTGTAAGTATATTTAATAAGTTAAATGATATTTTTTTTATTTCCTAGGAAAAAGTAAATGATTGCATATTAATTAGTTTAAGTAGTCCATGTGCCATGTTTTGATAGGAGGAGAAATATGGTCGGCATCCAAGCCAATTTAAAAAGGAAATGTTACAAAGAAAAAAGTGGACCGATTTTGTAATCTGAATGGAGAATGAGGTATCAATAGTTGACTTTCAATAACTTAGTTGGATATTGTTGTGTTAATATGTCAATTTGCATTTCTTGTGTTGAGTTGTTTATTGATGTGTAGGATGAGTTCTAAAGTGCTTCTCTATTGGCCCTAGATCCCACTCAATTGTCCCATTATTTGCAGTCCTGGACATGTGCACATGTCCTCCTAGTTACCTTATTGCAGTGTTGAGATTTGAAATTCAGTCACTCTCATTATGAATGCACCTTTTTACCTTTATAGAACAATCATATAAGTGTGCATTTTGTCTCTATGCTTCCAAGTCTTCAAACTATCATTTCAACCAGGCTTTAATCAACAGGCATCTTTTCCCATGGTTTTCCCATCAAATTGCAGAAGGTATCCTTCATTGTTTGTATGCAATAGGGATTGTTTAGAGGATTCAATGAGGGTATCAGTAATTATAGAAGTCTCCATCAGAGTTGTCTATTTCCTTTAGATTGTATGTACTCCAAAGTTCTTAAGGAAAAGTAAGAGCCATACCCAGATAAGTGACATAGTAAGCATTTCCTCTATGGGATTGAAGCACCACTTCTCAGTATTTGTTTTCTTGTATGTATGGATATACTCACTAAGGATGAACCCACAATAAGCCTTGCAAACTCAAGGGGTTAAGAAAGTCGTGCATGAATCAGTAGTATAACTTATTACACATATTAAATGGTTGTGTGGGTAAATGTTTCTTCCACCGTAATTAAGGTACAAGAGATTGGTTTATTAAATTATCGTCCATTGCATTTTTTTAACTAGCTCTACACCATCCCAAATGTATGGTTCTTGAGGCACATAGTCAATGCCCTTAAATGTAAGATTTCTCTTAGATGACAAATAATTACTCTTATATCTTTGGGAACCCTTCTTGGTGTCATTAGGATCATAATGAGTATACTAGTCTTGTGCTTGCTTACAAAAAGTGGTTGTAATTAACCTAATCTTGTGGTCATTATCCACAACATTTTGTGTCTACCATGCTATCTCATATGCTTAAGTTTAATGGGCTAATAATGAATAGAAACCCCTTGTTTGTCTGCCTCCAACTAATGGACTTAAGATCCCATTTTTGGATTTATGAAGTTAGGGTGATTTGAAGGAAGATCAAAGTTGCACTCCAAGTAGATCAAAGTTGCACTCATTTGTTTTCTTTCTTTTCTCGTGAACATTTATTCAGAAGCCCTTTCCTACACCCAAATCTTCATTTTTAAACTCACTTGCATGGAAGATGCATTAAAGGTATCAATTATATATGTTCCATGATTTAAATCCATTATTTTGTGGTTCTCAATATGACAGAAAGAAGAATGTTGTTGCTTCTTAGACTTGTTGCACACCTTGCACTAGGTCCACAGGCTGGTGGAATGGTATTCGAGGACACAATGGCTCTCATATCAGATTTTTTTGCAAGGAATCAATTTAAAATGGTTTGAGGCCTAGCTTTCATTCCAACCTAGGACTCCATCACAATAATGTCATATTACAATCTTCAGATATATGTGTATAGTTTATGTGCATGGTAGCAACCATTTAGTAATAATTCCTCACACACCACACTATAACTGAGATGTGTGAATGCCCTAAAACTATACAGGTTTAGTCCAAACACTATCATAAGATCATGCTCGATAAGATCACGAATACATCATAGTTTAGGTGTGGGTAGGACTTCCTTAGGGTAGGTAGGACTTCCTTAGTGTAGCCCTAAATATGCATTGTAGTAGAATCATTATATTGACCATTCCAAGTTTGGACTAGCAGGGACAATGGAGTTTCAAGACCCTTGCCAGCCAAGGGAAGGTTGATATAAGAATTTTGAGGGACCTAGGGTAGTGACAGTCATATAGGACTGGGTTTGTGTTATGTTTGGAACCCATAAAGTCTTGAGGTCTTCTTAGAGGGGTGATATGTGACTAGGGTATGAAGGCTAGGACTTTGTATGTAATCTTAAGCCCTCCTTTTGGATTTGTTGGAAGGCTTCTTCACTGATACATAAGGACTGTCAAGACTCCTATGATAGTGCATTAGAGAGGCATTGAAATCACAAAGAAGATAAATGTTATTAGGCCATCACCCATTGGAGAAGGGATTGTCATAAAGAGCATGACAGTGTTACCTTGTCACAGTCACAAAGGGGATAGTCTTTGTGGTGGTAATTATAGTCACTAAGTTTACATCCACCTTCCTAGGGTCTGCAAAAGTGCATGAAGTTGAATATTCCTATTTTAAAGATCTTGCCATGAGTATTTTCCATGCTTTTACCCCCCTAATGATCCAAAGATTGAATATAAAGGTGTGGAAATTATTGACTAACCTTACTACTGTCACAGTCAATTTGCTAACATGCAAGACAGTCATGAGGTTTTTCTTGTTTTATTCAAGATTTATATAATCTTCATTATTGATAAGATGGGGGTCTACTATTCCCAAATTGTCTATGACAAAATACCAATGGAGACCTCCCCAATCCTCATCTCAAGTTTCAAATGCATAATGAAACGATGGAGGACAATCATAACTGTCATAGTAGTACATTAGCATTTCTTGTCTCAAGGTGGCCCTTGAGACTGCCAAGGGGATGGATATAGAGGACTATCTCTACATTGTTGGTCCAGATTAAGGAAGACATGATTTAAGAGTTCATTGGATTTGATGGCTACAATCCATTCATCAAATCCACACAAGGTGTCATGGTCAGGTTTTTGAATGCTTAAATCCTCCTTTGTCAGATGTTGTAGTTGCAATTGCCCTATTAGACATGTATGAAAAATGTGGAAGCATAGACAAGGCATGTGAACTGTTTGATAGAATGCCTCAAAGAAATGTGGTCTCATGGATTGCAATGACTGCAGGATATGCACAAAATGGATTTGTTGAAAAGGCTTTAGAAATTTTAAAGCAAATGCAATTGGCTAGTGTAAATCCAAATTCCACAACCTTTGCCAGCATCCTCCCTTCCTGTGTCAAAAATGGGAGCTTTGGAATAGGGTATGGACATCCATCAATACATAAAGGATAGAGGAATTTTTTTAGATGTTGTAGTTGCAAGTGCCCTATTAGACATGTATGCAAAATGTGGAAGCATAGACAAAGCATGTGAACTGTTTGACAGAATGCATCAAAGAAATGTTTTTTTTTGGTAAGCACTACCAGATATGGGGGTAGCTCCCTATATTAAAATATCAAAAAAAAGTTACATAGAAAGCTAAGGCATTACATCTAGTGATATATATAACCTATGCCTTCAGCAATTTCCACCATCCTTGCTATTACATTTTCATCAATCAGACCTGGGTTGGCTTCCAGGAATTTCAAGAACTCTCCTATGTTATTTTCTTTCTCCACACCCTTTTTGTAGAGGGCCCAGACTTTGTGCAACTCCACCTTCTTCTTCTCCTCATTCAGGCTGAGGGTGGAAAGAGAAAATCCTTGTTCGAGCTCCACTGCCACACCATCCATGGTAGTCCTGACCATGTCCATCAGATCTTCCCTCACCAATCTCATTGCAGCTCTTAGCCCCCAGAGCCTTGCTCCCACAACCTGTACATAGTTCTGGAAAAAGCATTCCAACACTTGTTTGTCATGTGTGTGCTCTCCTGACCAAAAACCAGCCCTGATCACTTTCAATATGGCCACTTTTTCTTCATCGGAGGTTTTGTTGAATAGGTACACAATATGTTTCCCTCTAGTTTCATTCTCCTTGCAGTGGCACTCCACTCCAAAATGCTGAGGCATCACTTTGTTTGGACCATTCTTGAGAACAAACAACATAATCTACTTCAATCTCACCTTAGCTTGAAAAGAAGCCTGTGGGCAAGTTCTCCCCCAACCTCCAATCCAGAGAATCACCATTCCATGCATGAGATTTTACCACCTATGGGAAGGTGGTACATTCGTATCTTGTCGGACCGCCTCCATTTGCAGGTTCGTTCTTAGAGTCTACCATCGTATCTTGCTTGAGGATTCTCCTACTTCTCCTACAGCGGCCTCTTGTTTTATAGAAGCCTTGAGAGGCTTCATCAAAGCTTGCAGATCCCAAGGCTAGCAAATGAGCAGACAGACTATGTCGAGCCTACAACTAATTTGCACTTTAGTAGTACTTCTGCGCTCATTCCACCCGCCTCCATTTAGTCTCACTTCCGTCCTTGCCTTCAAGAGATTGATGTGTGACAAACCTTGCACTAGTAATTGATAGGAACATCCTTTCACTTTTGAAGTAGTGGACAATTTCATGAGTCTCATGACATATGGTGCAATTAGTTATGTGTTGAGCAAGAGGGAACTATGTGGCATTAATGGCTTGAGCTCCCACCACTAGATAGTTTGTAGTTGTATGTCCTTTAGTGTGGCACTTTGTTCATCATAAACATAAAGGATAGAGGAATTTTGTCAGATGTTGTAGTTACAACTATCCTATTAGACATGTATGCAAAATGTGGAAGCATAGACAAGACACGTGAACTATTTGATAGAATGACTCAAATAAATGTGGTCTCATGGACTGCAATGATTGCAGGATATGCACAAAATATGTAATCATAGTGTTTAGTGGAAAATTGGATTTGTTAATGTTTTAGTGTTTTGATGTTTGAATTCGCCTTTCCACTTTACATTCACAGATCTAGGGTCGAGTCACAATTCACTATCATAGCCTAGATCGTTGTGAGATGTAGGGAAGCTTGGATTAGGGAATTTAATCACCAATTTATCTTCTCTTATGCTCAATTGACCATTAAAACCCTAATTATGCAAATACAGCAATAAACTGATGAATAACAGAAAAAGTTCTTACAGACGGAAGTAAAATAACAAATCATAGAGTACATGTTTTCGAGGTTCCAAGGCGGAACAGTTGGGGACACTGGAGCGGGTACCCTAGTCGAAGGTACCGGTTTCTTTGCGGGATCCAAACCTCCTTCTGACACTGATCAACACTCTAACTCCTGTTTCTAGAAATTCAGCTGTGGAGGACACTAGAGCGAGTACCCAAGTCCTAGAAATGCTCCGGTGTCCTGCTTCTCTTCAAATCTTGAATCCTTGATGTCTGTCAATCCTTCTTGCAACTTCACTTTTCCCAAATGCCACACCTATAACCTACAATCACAAGACTTTGGGAGGGGGTTGTGGTGTTTAGAGGCTTGCCTCAGTCAAGCCCCAGAGGACACTTAAGTCTTCGAACACTGTTGTCAGATAGAGAGTGCGTGCCCTTGTGAGGCAGAGGCAAAAACCAAAGGAATTGATAATGAAAACACAATATAATGTCACCTTGTAGTGAAGATATCATGGGAGGAAGATGCTCTTCACTCCATGATGAAATGGATACTCAAATCTACAAATACAAACACACAAACCACACAAGTCTACTCTTGCAACACAATGAAAGCCTTGAATCACCTTGAGAACACTTGAACATCACTATTGCCATCTAGTTTACAAATGAATGCCTAAACATGCTTTTATATGCAACTACAAGCACTCCCCCCAAGATTTTCATAATTCAAACTTACCGTGTCGGCAAAGGACCCAAATAACGGTCATAAACTGACACCCAAAAATTGGGATTGCCCCAAAATAGGGGCAGGACTAGGGCGCAAGCGCCCAAGTTCTCCCCCTATTTTGGGCAGGGTAAAGCTCAAGGGCTCCTCCTAGGTCCCATTTGTCATGTTACCTAGGGCTTATTCCATTGGGCTATCAAATTATGAAGTAAGATGTCCTAAATGCATGCAAAAGACCTCGGAGCTAAACCTTATGAGGGAAAAGCCCCCAAGGGGACATTTTCCAACGTTACATTTAGCCCCCACTTTAATGTATGTATAAACGTGAGGCCAATACATGCATTAAAGTAAGGTCACAAACACAGCACACCCATAGAAAAAAGTAACAGGGACGCAAAACACGGAGAAGATAGTTACAGTCACGCAGAACATGGAGAATATAGTAAATGCATAGAAGACACATTAATGCATGAAAGATAGGCATGATTTCTTTTATTTTCTTTTTCTCATATATATGAAATGCAAATGCAAGTACTAGAAAGTAAACAAACCTCCCATAATACATGATGCACTCATCGTATAGGTCTTTGTATATATGGGGTAACACACACACAAGACATGCAAAACCTCCCAAAATGCAAACTACATATGGGGCAACAGACACACCAAATAAAGAAAGCATGCCAAACACACACACTTTGAAGACATAGAGAAAACAAGGCAGACAAGCAATGGAGTGTTCCTATTTCTAGGCTTAACACCATCTCAGGCACATCACAGGCACACATCGACGATTGGGCATCGCTACAACAATCTTTGAAGACACACTTAAGGGTTGAGTTAGTCACATCACCGCTCCCCACCTCCGCAAAGGACTTTTGAAAATGCAACCCCACCCACATCACAGAGATGCCTTACAGTGCAAAGGAAGCATGGCATACAACCCCACCTGCATCATGGAGATGCCTTACGGTGAAAAGGAGGTATATGCAATAGATTTCAAGATAGAATGATTGATTGCAAACAAACTCAGGATGCAGGAAGTACTCATCGCACTAGTCTGCACCTGAGGATAAGCACATTGCTAACATCTACAACATATAGCTTACCTTATATATGCCCCTACCTTAAGGTGGTTGATATCAGGTATCGATATCAAGCACGCTAAGATAGGAAGAAAACACACAAGGGAACATAGACTTTCGCAAAGCCCATGCCCCCCGGAGGTGACATGTACTTCACGATCACCAAATGTTCCCACAAACACATCCCTGCAAGAAACATGTTAGTGTCTATAAAATCATTATAAACATCAACATCAATGCATATAATTAATCACACAAAGAGCCAAGGTTATACTACGAATTCAAAATTCGAGGATAACCATAAGGCTATATCATAGAGCTCTCAGAATTGAGTACTGCCAAGGCTAGATTCAAAGACAAACAAAGGTGTACAGAGAAGCAATATTGTTAAGGTTTGTAAATGAGATAAGAACATCAAATTCACTACATAGAAAGCACGAATGCTTCCACTAGCCAAGCGTCGGATAAAATATACAACCCCATCGTCATATTAGGAACTAAGTCCATTTTTTGATTGCTCTCCAAAGGGACACTAGGTCTGCATCAGTATAAATGTTTGTTATCATCCGCCTGCTAAATGGAAATACTAGAGGAAGGAAAACAATAAATCAGAGAGGAGAAACAAGTGTCTTAGGGACAGTCATGTAGGAGTGTGCCCTCAATGTCACCAACTGCGATGCTATGTCCGTAAGACACAACACACAACCATGAAATCAGAGAGAGGCAATTTACAAGAATGATGATACAAATAGAAGAAGGTCACAATAGAAGCAGTCTCCTGGTATTCCGGACCTTACGGGAGAATCCGAGGTCATCCCTGGAGGCTTAAACAACACATAACACATCATGGGGGAAGCACATCACGAGAGAGATAAAGGGTTAGAGATACTTACCTGTTAGGGTACCACTGTTAAGAACCTACATATCTAGGATATCTGTCATGTTGTTTTGATCTTGTTGAATTAACATTAAGTGTGGGACAATGGAGGCTTTCTTTTCTTTAAAAGGGTTATATCCAATGCCGCTTGAGTAATGTGTTGAAATAGATTCTATAGGTACTTGATTCCCTTGTTGATTTACACCACATCCCTTACCTTCATATTCACAATTGTTATAAAGGATTTTAAATCCTCGACCATAAAGGGATGTCATTTCCTTAGAAGATGGTGAAGCCTCATAGGTGTCGTAATTTGTGGTATAAGTGAGAGTATTGTTTTTATTTTCTACCAAGGGGACTTTAGATTTCTTATATACTTCAAAAGATTGATTAGGTGAGATCGATGCTACTTTTGATGTGTCAAGGCTATTAATTTTATATTCCCCTATACTGCAAGGATTAAAATCTAATGAGCCCCAATCATCACCAAAGAGTGCATTTGATGGTATAGAATCTTTCACAGCATCATTTGTGGCTAGAGGCATTGATGAATTAGATTGTAAATTGTTTGATCTCCTATGGTTGTAAACTAGTTTTTGCGTTTCAATATGTAAACAGTTATCTGGTTCAGGATCAGCATGAATAGTATGAAGTTTACCTTTGAATATAAATTTGATTAAACGATGTAGAGTGGAAGGGACTGCCCCCAATGCATGAATCCAAGGTTTACCAAGAATCATGTTGTAAGATAAAGAACTACATGACATGAATCAGAGTAGGCACAATCACAGGTCCCGTTTGTATAGATAAAGTTATAGTACCTATAGATTGTCATCCAATATTGTCAAAACCACAGATACTTAATGGTTCCAGCTTGATGGTAGATGTATCAACTTTAATCTTATGTAATAAGTCTATGCCACAAACATTAAGAGCCGATCCATTATCAATCATAACTCTCTTAACCAATGTTTTGTTTATTGTGACAAAGATTATAAGAGGATCATATTGGTTTTGAACTTCAATTGATAGTCATTCCTGTGGTTGAAAGAGAATATCTATTTTTGTCACATACATACTATCCAATATCGCTGCTACATCATTCAACTTAATAGCAGGTGGCACAATCACCTTTTGTAAAGATTCTTGGAGCATTTTATGGTATGTAGGCGATGTTTGTATTAAATCCCAAAGAGAGATCTTAGCCAAAGTAGCACGAAGCTATTTGACAAGATCATACTCTTGACCACTTTTATGAGTAAGGCAAAGTGATGGAGGGAGCATAAGTTGAGAACATGAAAGAGAGATAGGCACATGTGGTGCTTGGTTACCTTGTTTGTTATTATGGGTGTTGTATGTGTGAGAAATCACATTTTGTACACCCTGATTTCCTTGAGTCATTTGCTTTGCATAGTCGTAGATGTAATCTGGGGGTCTACCTCGAACAGTAATCACCGGCTTTAAACAAGAGGGTGCACTAGGTGCCCCTTAGACAATCATCTTAGGAATAGTGCTACAAATTTTATTAATCAATATTAAATTTACATTGTTTCCCTCTTGATTGCACCCAATATCCATCCCCAAAGGATTTAATGTGAGAGACCTTTTCTCATCCAATGCTACATCTTGGCCAGAGAGAGAAATGGGATGAGAAGAAGGTACATCATCATCATCATATTCTGTGGCGGAAAAAAGCTTTTCACTCTTATCTTTCTCATGAGTGTTCCTAGAGATGAATTCAATTAAATCTTCTAATATCAAAGGATATGCTCCTATGAATAAAGTGAAGCTACTAAAATCATGTGTATAACAAAGTAATTGCAACTCATATGTAGAACATATAGAAGTGTCAATACCACTGATATAAGCTATGTTCTAGAATATGAGGATTCTCATTAGTGAAATTAGATAAATTTTCAAAATCTAGGATATACTCATGCAAAGATTTTAGAGATGAATAACATGAAGATGCCATAATGCAATGCAAAATCCAATTTTAACAATTTTCCAAGAGTATGCAAAAGACAAGTGCAAACTATATGCAAAAATGATCTTTAAATGCTTGATTTTTTGTATTTTTTCGATGCAAATATATGAAAGCAAAGGTGTTGTACGGAAATTGATCAGGGGCAGCAAATAATATGTCTGATATCAGTCCAATATAGCAATAAGATCCTTTACAACACACTTTTGATGCAAATCCAAGATAATGCCATGTCAAAATATAATGAAAATATGTCAAAATGGACACTTTTTTTCACCAAAACTCAATGCAAGAAAGCATAAAAAAGGGTATTGTGAGGAAAATGATGATGGAAAAAAAATAATATCAATAATAACAGCCACTTGGTGCCAAAATACCCAACACAACACGCTTTTAGTGCCACTTAAGGTAAAACCCTAGTGAAAATATAGCAAAATATGTTATTTTTCACGGTTTTTCGATTCTAAGACCTAGCAAAGGGGGTGTTGTAATGAATTTTAGGATGTGCAGCAAGTAATACTGATGATATAAGTCAACTTAATCCATAAAATTTGTCACAACACGCTTGAAGTGCAAACTAGGTCAAACCCTAGGGCAAAATAGCCAAAATATGTAGTTTTTCACCGAATTTTTAATACAAGAGGCCGTTAAAAGGGTGTTGTGAAGATTTTTAGGAGGGGAAGAAAATGATTACCTTGATAATAGCCAATTAATGCACAAATAGTTTTCACAACACGCCTGTGGTGCAAGTTTATAAAGTTGATAAGGCCAAATTTAGTGAAAATCGTTGTTTTTTAAGCCCTAGGTTTGAGATCTTGGGACAAAAATGCTATGTGAACGTTTTGAAGTCTGATTTATGATGAAAATGAATTACTCTCAGATCTGAAAATAATTTTCAAGCTCTAATATGCAAAATGCTAATGCAAATTTAATGAAAATGCATGAAAATTGCTAGTTTTTTGTTGAAATTTTCTATGCAAAAATACAAATATTTTGAATCTAAATGCAAAATTACACTAAAATAAAGGACTACAACCAAATTCTAATTTGAATGAGCCTCTAAAATCAGTAGAAAAATCTGAAAGAATATTTTACCTACTAACCCTAGATTTTAGAATTACTAGGTTTAATGAAAATTGTCAAAATTTCTACAAAAACCTAACAAATTAATGATGAAAATGCAATGCAAGTTATTGAATTTTTGTGTTTTTCTATAATTTATATTAGATATGATGCAAGAATCATGAATTAGAAAAATTTAGAAAGAAATGATGCAATTTAGTAAGCCAAACAATGCAATTTTTTTGAATTTTTTATTTTTTTTAAATTTTTCTCAATGCGATAAAATGAATGACTATATGAATGAATAAAATCTATCCAAATCTGAAGACACACTTAGCAAGTTGCAAATTAAGTCCAAAAACACTGGTTCACCAAAATGTTTAGTAGAAAATTAGATTTGTTAATGTTTTAGTGTTTTGATGTTTGAATCTGTCTTTCCACTTTACATTCAAGGATCTAGGGTCGAGTGGCAATTCACTATCATACCTTAGATCTCTGTGAGATGTAGGAAAGCTTGGATTAGGGAATTTAATCACCAATTTATCTTCTCTTATGCTTAATTGACCATTAAAACCTTAATTATGCAAATACGACAATAAACTAATGAATAACAGAAAAAGCTCTTGCAGACAGAAGTAAAATAACAAATCACAAAGTACCTATTTTTGAGGTTCTGAGGTGGAACAGTCGAGGACACTGGAGCGGGTGCCCTAGTCCAAGGTACCAGTTTCTTTGCGGGATCCGAACCTCCTTCCAACACTAATAAGCACTGTAACTCATGTTTCTGGAAATTTAGCTGCGGAACACACTAGAGCGAGCACCCAAGTCCTGGAAATGCTCTGGTGTCCTACTTCTTTTGGATCTTGAATCCTTGATATCTGCCAATCCTTCATGCAACTTCACTTTTCCCAAATGCGACACCTGTAACCTGCAATCACAAGACTTTGGGAGGGGGTTATGGTGTTTAGAGGCTTGCCTCAATCAAGCCCCGGAGGACACTTAAATTTTCGAACACCTTTGTCAAATAGAGAGTGCGTGCCCTGTGAGGCAGAGGCAAAAACCAAAGGAATTGATAATAAAAACACAATATAATGTCACCTTGTAGTGAAGATATCATGGGAGGAAGATGCTCTTCACTCCATGATAAAATGGACACTCAAATCTGCAAATACAAACACACAAACCACACAAGTCTGCTCTTGCAACACAATGAAAGCCTTGAATCACCTTGAGAACACTTGAACATCACCATTGCCATCTAGTTTACAAATGAATGCCTAAACATGCTTTTATATGCAACTACAAGCACTCCCACCAAGATTTTCGTAATTCAAACTTACCGTGTTGGCAAAGGACCCAAATAACGGTCATAAACTGACACCCAAAAATTGGGACTGCCCCAAAATAGGGCAGGACTAGGGCGCAGGCACCCAAGTCCTCCCCCCCTATTTTGGACAGGGTAAAGCTCAAGGGGTCCTCCTCGGTCCCAATTGTCATCTTATCTAGGTCTCATTCCATTGGGATGTCAAATTATGAAGTAAGATGTCCTAAATGCATGCAAAAGACCTGGGAGCTAAACCTTATGAGGGAAAAGCCCCTAAGGGGACATTTTCTGACGTTACACATAGACAAAAAAATGTGAACTATTTGATAGAATTCCTCAAAGAGATGTCATCTCATGGAATGCAATGATTGCAGGATATGCACAAAATGGATTTTGCAAGGACACTCAAAATCTTTAAATTAATTAAGCACTCTGGAACATATCCTAACATTGTAAGCTTTTCTTGTATTCTAGGTGCATGCAGCCATGCAGGTTTAGTGGATGATAGTTGTACATACTTCAATCACATTTGTAACCCTTATTGCATTACACCTACAATTGATCATTATGTGTGCATGGTTGACCTCCTTGCCCGTGTTGGCTATCTTGAAGACACCCTAAACTTTATCTTTCTTTCTAAATCCCCAAATTTGTCCTATTCCTGCTCACATTGAAGACCTATGAGCGGGAATAGGGCTAACAATTTTTCTTTCTAAAATCGGCCGAATAAAGCCATATTGCTAACTTCATTTTTTTTTCAAACAAAATAGACCTTTAACTTAAGGTTATTCATGAACCTTAAGATAAATAATTATTAAAAAAAATTGTGCATTCTTTAATGACATATAAGAGAATTTAATCAACTGCTACTTAAAAACTCTTTAATGTTTCTGTCTAATGCAGGTTATTAGATTAATAGTGAAAAAGAACATACATGGACCAAGCAATTTGTGGCATTTAAGGTTATGTAATAGAGTTTATAGTTGAAAGTTAAATTGTATAACAAATTTTTTTATGATCTTTACTAACGTTTATTAGAATTGTTGCATGTTTTACATCATTGGAATGACATATTAGCTGTAACTTTTTTGAAATTTTATTATGGTATGTGCACTTTGATATGATGTAATATGATTATGGTTTCATTTCATATGTTGTAATATTATATATAATAGAAAAATAAATTATTGCATGAAATAAATAATAACTTTTCATTTTAATTTTTTTTATAGAACATGGATCTTCCAGAAGATCAAGATGATCCTCATGATATAGATCCAGATTATGTTGGTTCTGCTACAGATCACATGGCAGAGGATGATGATGATGCACATACAGAAGACACCGAGGCCGATGACGATGATGACGACGATGATGATGATCATAATGATGACAATCATGATGATGATGATGATCACGATTGTGATGATGATGATGAAGAGGCAGTTGCTGGTAGTATCCAGTGACATTCATGATCATATAAATTGCATCATGGATCATTGTTGATATATCATTATGATGCCTATTTTCATGGTTACTATCATATGTATCATTTTCACGACCTACAGTACCATATTAATGAGTTCTATCATAAATTTATGTATCATTTTGACTTATATCATTTGGACATGTATCATCTTGACTTGTATCATTTTGAGTTTTATTTATATCATTTGTACATGTATCATTTTGACTTATGTCGACCGTTGGACATGTATCATTTTGACATGTTATTGATCTACTGGCATATTTGTCTTTCACTTGTTTTAGTTATATATGATGATGATCTTCTCAGTATTGACTTGTCAATTTATATATATTGAAAGTGGTCGATGATTTTTGGATGGATATTTATTACGTATGATGATTTTAATTTACTGCTCAGGTTGGATGTTGTCGAATTTAATTAAATTATAGATATTTGACTCACTTGTTTTAATTATAGATGATGATCATGTTATAATAATTATCTTGTTATTTAATCATATGAGTTAAATAATTAAATTACTTACTCTATAATCATGAGTTATTTAAGAGGCATGATATATTTAACTAATTAAATTGAAATAAAACATATTAAATTAATAAATGTAAGTAAAACAAGAAATATTTTAAGAAGCAACAATGGAAGCCAAACTAGAAGCAAACCAGAAGCAATCTTGAAAGCAAAACTTGGCGTTATCTAGGAAGCAAAAATAAAAGCAATTCAAGTAGCAAACAAAGAAGTAATAATGGAAGCAATTTTAGAAGCAACAAAAGATGCAATAATAGAAGCCATATTAGAAGCAACAAAAGATGCAAAAAATAAAAGTAAAATTGGAAGCAACAAGCGACATTATAGTGGAAGCAAAATCGGAAGCAAAACTGGAAGCAAAATTGGAAACAAAATTGGAAACAAAACTGAAAGCAAACCTGGAAGCAAAACAGGAAGCAAAACTGGAAGCAAAACCAAAAGCAAAACAAGAAGTAAAATTGGAAGTAAAACTGGAAGCAAAATTAGAAGAAAAACTGGAAGCAAATTTGGAAGTAAAATCGGAAGCAAAATTGGAAGAAAAAGTGGAAGCAAAACTAGAAGCAAACTTGAAAGCAAAACTGGAAGCAAAACTGAAAGGAAAACCGGAAGCAAAATTGGAAGCAAAACTGAAAGTAAAACCAAAAGCAAAACCAGAAGCAAAATTGGAAGCAAATCTGGAAGCAAAATCGGAAGCAAACTTGAAACCAAAATCGAAAGCAAAATTGGAAGGAAAAGTGGAAGCAAAATCGGAAGCAAAATCGGAAGCAAACCTGGAAGCAAAATCGAAAGCCAAACTGGAAGCAAAAAAAATCGGCGCTAAATTGGGCACTAAAACCTGACGCTAAACTCGGCGCAAAAGTGAAATGCAATTGGGCACCAAGTTTGGCGCTAGCAAAAGTATCCAATTCATGAACTCAAATGCACTAAATTTTGGTGCTATTTTAGGCACTAATTGACTCTTTTGTTGTAGTGAATCAAGTCAGGCCCTATTATTTCTGCTCTTTCTCCTTCAATCACACATCATAATGCATTACACATTCATATTTTGCTCCTCACATTCTTATTCACAATTATACCTCACCTAGATCAACTAAGTTTACAATATATACATGATATTACATTGATTACATTACAAGTTGGCCAGAGACAACAAGAATATTACAATTTACAAGTCAGCCAGAGATCAAACATGAAACATGTAGAGGACAAGCCCTAACATGAGTTGCACGCAACACCAAGAAAAGAAACACGCTTTGCGGATCCCAACACATGCTTAACCTGGTCCTAAACATCCTTCATAGAATAACATCCGCATGCTTCACACAATTGAATTAGGTCGCCCTTAAGCAAGAAAACATGAAACTTGTAGCACATCGGTCATTACAACTTGGCGGTACACTGGATAATTAAACATTACTTGTTCTTCTCCTAGATGAGTCAACATAACCCACACAACATCTCCAAACACTCCTTGAACTCGGCACAACAAGAAATTTGTGGTGCACACCTTCAACATGTGTTTTGAGAACAATTAGGCATTCGAAACTATCTGTAACTCACTGTTATTTGGAAAACTAAACTTGCAGACCGCCAAATCACCTAATACTACAAATTAGCATGCATTGAACATCTCTAATCATTTTCACAAAACCGCATGAGCAAATCTTCACATCCGGAGGAATGCGGAGCATTCCAACAAGTCATCATCATTACTTTACTCTGTCAAATCATAGACTGGAACTCTATCACTTGTAACTTTCACTACTGAAGGTATAATGACTTGAACTCCTGGATATAACACCTTCATAACATACTGAACTCAACTTCTGAACCACATGACCTTATCCTCAAACGTGAAGGAATGCGAAACATTCTCCCAACCAATCTTCAAGGCAACTTCCTGCAGCAGCAACCTTCACCAACATCTGGAGACTAGAGTCTTCTTGTAACACCACATACTTTCTTAGGAACAACAAAGGAGAGCATACAACATGCTACAGACCATCAACACCATCTTTCCAACATCAGCATTACTTCTAATCATCATCTTAATGCTTCTAATTCCCATCTTAATATATCATCATGATATCATCTTTGCTGACAACAAACATACTTAAAACAACTTTAATTGACATTAAACAAAGCATGACATCCAACCATGAATATCAGCAACATCACTGTTAGCACACCATCATAGTATATCATCAACATAATCATTAATGACAGCCCAAACAAAGTGTTGACATCAATGACAACCACATCAGTGACAACCTTAGGTAGCATATGTGCAACATGTCCAAAACACTGTATGCTCTCACATTGGGAACTGGGTGATCAGAAAGTATCAGGACATTGCATTTGCATTTATATATTGCAAAAAATCAAAAAAAAATGGTGTGGGTTACTACAGATTTGCATTTATATATTGCAAAAAATCAAAAAAAAATGGTGTGGGTTACTACAGCTATGTAAATTGAGTATATGTTCTTTTGAAACATGGAACTTAGGAGTTGATCGATCCCCCATAAGGTTGTAAACTTATTGGTTGCAAGTGGGTCTTTCAAACATACAAAGCAAATGGCTCACTTGACAAGCATAAGCAAGGCTTGTCACAAAGGCATATGCTAAGAAAAAAGACATAGATTATGCACTTTTAGTGAAGTGTACTGGCTTTCATGATTTGTTGGCTCTCTTAGCACAAAATGGATGGAAAGTTCATCAAATGGACATGAAAACTACATTCTTGAATTATCTCAAAAAAACAGTTATGTCTCAACCAAACAAATATGTAGTCAACAATCAAGAACATCAAGTATGCAAATTTATAAAATCAATGTATGGTTTAAAGCAAGCCCCACAAGCCTGATATGAAAAACTCACTGAGCATCTCTTGAAGTTGAATTTCAAACACTTTGAATTTGATGATGAAACTCTTTTTGTCAGAAAGGTTGATAGCAAATTTGCTTATCTAGTTGTTTATGTGGATGATATGTTTTTAACTAGTAGCAATCTAAGTATACAACTATGAAAGAAGAATTGAAACAAGGGTTTGAAATGACTGACTTGAGATACCTTCATTAGTATTTCAGTATTGATGTGATTCAAAAACCCAAGTATATCTTCATCCCCCAACAAAAATATATTGGTGCTCTTCTATGCATATTTGGAATGTTCAACTACAAACCACTTAGTACTCCTAACGTTTGAAACTAACATCAAATGATTTTGCAATGTCTGTCGATGCAACTAATTATTGACACCTTGTTGGAAGTCTGATTTATGTAACACAACTAGACATTTACCTTGTTGGAGACCTCTCTAGATCCATGCAACAACCTAAAGAAAATCATTGGTTGGCGATAAAAAATAAAAAGAGTTCTTCAATATCTAAACGAAACTTAGAACCATGGGCTTAAATGCTCCAAGGCAGAAAATTTCACATTAGTTGGATATTCAGATTCTAATTATGCAAGTGAAAGATGGAAATTTACTTCAGATTTCCTAATGCATCTAAGATCAACCATCATTTCTTGGAAATCTAAGAAGCAATTAGTGTCAACTCTATCCTCTGCTGAAGCAGAATATATGGTGGCTTCCAAAGCAACTAGGGAAATATTATGGCTCTACAAGAACATCATCAACTATTGTCCTAATTGACAATACATTCGCAATTGAAAGAGAAAAAAAACCATTCTTTCATAATCCAATCCAAACACATCAACACAAAGTTTCATTTGATTTGACATCATGCGATAGATGGTAGTGTACAACTCAAGTATTGTCCAACTACAAACCAGCCAACAAATATTCTTACCAAAGCGCTTGGAAGATATAAGTTTGAGAAGTTCATAGGCATGCTTGGTTTAACTATAACCCCTTTAGATTAAGGGAGGAAATGTAAATATTAATGTTTACATGTTAATCCTCTGAGTTAACACGCTTTCAATTTTGCTTTTAATTTTGGTAGTTCGGTAGTTTTCTTCTCATTTTTTGTTGTGACAGTTAAACTGCTCTTTACTGTCCTTCAAATGAATGTAAATCTGCTTTTGCAAATAACAAAGAAACACCATTCTCTTCTATTTTTCAATCCTAGCTTGACAAATTGGCCTTTGAAATCTTAAGTAGCATTTAAAAGCACACATTCAAATTTGCAGAATGAGAAGGAACTCAAGGTCACTATCATTCCTTCCACGGGCAAAGCAGTTTTAGCCTCATATGATTAGTACAATGGAAATACAGATTACCGTACACAGACAGACAAATTTATGCTCACATTCATCTTTATAATCTTGCATTGTACAAGTGGTGATATTGATCTGGGTAAGATATCTTGCAAACGAGACTTTGGCACCTTTAAACTGATAAACGACTAGTCTCAAGTCCAAGGCTCATTTTGAGCAATTACCTAAAAACACAAACAGAATCTTTAAAAAAGGATGAGCAGATATATTTGTTTTTTCATTACACATCATTAGCTGTTTGGAGGATATCATTATCTTTGATTTCATCACAGGCTTCATGTCTCACAAGTGTTGTTATGAGAAACAATGACTACCAAAATGATGAATTAAAACCAGGCAAAGTGACATTTTTTTAAAGGTCGGGATATGTCCAAACCTTTCTCTCAAAGATGAAAGGGAAAATATCTCCAAAAAAGCAAGTTTAGACCAGGTTTCCAAAATATCTCCATTACTTATGAAGTCAATAGCAACTCCATTCTTTATCTGGGGAAGTACTTTGGCCTCTGCAGTGACAGAAGTTACATTGTGACCAGGTTTCCTAAAGGTCAAAGCTTCCCGTCTAAAAAATGTTGCTCAATATTTAACAAATTGAGCACATAATTTGAAATAACTTTTAGACAATTAACAATGCAAGACCATTCCCCTGGCAGTCCAAATAATTCCAAGTTTTTTGAAATGTTGAAGTCAAACTGCTGTCCCATATAAATTGTCCCAATTACAAATGCGAAAAATAGAGCTTAGCAATAGGATAAAAACTAAGAACTATGTCTTGGTATTCAATCATGATTCCATCTCTAAAATATGTCAACTGTACCTCGAAACTTTTTCTAGTAAAATACTTAAAATAGGTATGATACAGATGCTTTTAGAAAATGCAACTCTTTAAAGAGTAATTTATTTTCTGGCTCCCTGCAATACACTGTCTACTGCTTGATGTGAATAAAGATTCTCTGAATTTAATAATTGAAGGACTGCTTTTCAAACATTTCTAAATGCTGGAAGTTAAGGTTAAGATACTCAAATATGCCAAACACTCCCATGTAATACATCAACTTTAGTTAAGGAACCATTAATAACTTTAAGGGTTTTATCCCTTCATTCCATACCAAATTCTACGCTTAATTCACTTTGACCGATCAGTTGTAGTTGGGCATATTAAATTTCAAATATCTTTTCCTGAGTATCTAGGGTCATAGCAGAGACATCTCCACCATCTTCCCTTACAAGCAGAAAGAATTACTCCAACAAGAAACTGTTAATGGGAAAGTCTTCCATTTAGCAGAAACACTAACCATGTGTCAAGCTAATGAAACATGAAAATTTTAATTTCATACTTCAACCGCTCATATATTAGTGGTATGACATTTGTTCAATTATACACTTCAACATAAAAGCAGAGCTTGCTGATAACTGCACATTCCAGTGAAATGAAAAACCATGTGCTACAAAGTTGAGAAAACAATTACTTTTTCTGCTCAAATCCATCCTTTGGTGTAAATGGCTCCTTTGAACATATTCCATCATTTCAATAACCTTTGCCTGTGCCCAAAATACAAGAATAATTGGTGATGTTGAAGATTTGTAGGACTTCTCATAAGAAAGCTGTAGATTGGTGCATTGAAGAAATCTGACCCAGCTTTTGAATTAGCTATAACGATTTTTGGATCCTTCTTCTTGACAATTGAAACGATTTTTTTTTCCTGGGCATTCCAATCTAGAAATAAAAGTTTCTTCACATGCATTGCATGTCCAACAAATCATGCACTTATAAACACCCTTTCAATAATTGCATATGTGAATACAATTTTGAATGTACTGAGACAAAAGCATTGATTCGTTACAATTCATTAACTGTGATCCTTTCAATCCTAACTTAGAAAAATAAAGCCTAACACTCAACAAAGCATAACATCTTCTACCAACAAAATGGATATTGCGGACATCCTAGATCATGGAACCACAGTAGTAGATAGAATTAATTTAACTTTCTAACTGATAAGAATCTAAAGTTCAGTCCCATAGATTATGTGGCCTCTGATAATATTTAGAAAATGTCAATTTAGTTATTGATTGATTTGGAGTCCCAATAAAAACATCTAAGTTACTCAGAAATATCAAACATGAAGATTAGAAATAAAACATTTTGTCATCATCTCTTATACAATCAAACAATCATCAATAATTGCCATATGAGTCCAAATCAAAATTTGCTAGAAGCTTATCATTTTGAGTATCATCCCTAATCACATGTACAATCTACATTAATACTCCTGGACAAGCAAAAGTTGTTCAGAATGTCTCTCATTGATTTGAAGAAACAAAACAGCCTCATAGCAAGCAAGAGGAAGGATCGCCTCTTAAGCATTTGTGCCTACAAACACAGGCCGCATAAAGCAATAGGAAACAATCTTGGCCAAAACTGAAAATCAATGAGTATTTCAAAGAATTGTTTGTAGTGGCTATCATCAGAAGAAAAGCCCTTCCTAAAGCTAGCTAGGATCTTATTTGAAAACGAACAAATATCACTCCAATCTAAACACTGTACAAAAGTGATCCAATGCATAGACAAATAAACCAAAGAAATTAACTGCACTTTTCTTGGGGTAGCCTGTAGGACTAGAGAAGCTTCCCGGAGGCTGCACTCAATAAAATAAAATCCATCCTCATGGAAGTAACTTGGCACGTTGAAACCAACTATCCAAAAAGAGATCCACTATTGTTGTAACTGAAAAGAAGCGATCAGAGCCCAGACTACTGGCTAGTAGAGGGCCACAGAATCTAAACTTCAGCATCACTAAACTTCAGCACCAAAATGAGTTCAACCAATTGAACCATGGAATCAACACCAAGAGAGCATAAGTGTCATCCTCTAGTGGAATCATTTTTTTGCACAGTAACTTAAAGACTTCCACAGAATATCCATCACCCTTCTCTCCTATACATATTGCTGCTTGATGTACCAACAGAAGTCTGAGAAGGAATCCTATTGGGTTTATTGGTTTCTTTCTTCTGAGGAGAAAATAGTTGGGTGAAACCAAACATGGTACCCTTTGTTGACGCTCCACCTGCTCCTCCTACCTTGGAGGCTCTGAGAGAACAAACAGGTACGTTTAAAACCGGAGTAACTCTGACATTGGCAGAGTATGATCTCTCCATTGCTCTCCAGTTTTCCTTCTGCCTGCAATTCCTGTAGTGGTGATCCTTGCTTCTCATGTTGGCACTGAAGCTACTGGGACTACTACAGCTCCTCTCTAGGCTCTGGAACACAATTTTACCAGACGAGTTCATCCGGGGGCTATCAACTGAGGACCCTCTGGGAGGAAGCTTGGCATCAATATTTCTATATGGGCTCCTCCCAACCCTACCACCTCTTCCATCAGAAGAAGCATCAGGGAATCTGGGCTTTCTAACATTGACTCTCAGTGGTGCCCTAATAGGATTTGGGTTTCCTTTCTCTGAATCCAATGAATACCTAGGCAAATCCTCAAGATCTGCAGCACAAGAAGATGATGAGACAGAGATGCGAGCAGAGCCTGAATCGGCATCAGAGTCTCTTGGAGGCTGATGAGCCAACAAGGGCTGGTTGGATAGATCTAATGATGAAGAAGAAGAAGAAGAAGAAGAATGTGATTTTGAATCTGACCCTCGGAAGAGATGCTTAAGGGACTTGGGTGTCAAGTGGGTCTTTGTTGAAAGCAGGGTCTTGGGGAGCTGTGGGGATGAATGCAGAGAAAGAATGTCCTGCTTGTGGTTCTGGAGTTTCTTCAGCCCCAGAAGCTCCTTCCACCTGCTGGAGCATCTGGGGGCCTTGGGAGACACACTTAAAGCATCCGCATTGCTACAGATCATTTGGATTGTTGTTGGCTTTGTTATGGTGGTGGTAGAGGCGGCGGTACTGGAGGCTGTGCCCCCTCCATCATTAGAGGAAAAAGATAAGGGTTGGTCTGTGATAGGACCAGACCTTGAAGGGCATTGAAGCGGCATGAGCTTCCCCTGGTAGAAAAGCTCATCTGCTGGCAGCATTGAAAGTGGGTCATCTGGTAAACTCAAACAGAACTCAAAATCATTACTGTTGCTATTGTCTGTGTCCTGCATACCTGGTTCTTGCTTGTCCTCTACTTGTCGATGACTGCTACTGCTGAAATTACTTTCAGTGCTTTCAATCTCTCCTGCTTCCACAAAATCTTTGCTGAAGGAGATCCTAGGGCTAAGCCACCCAAAAGAAGGAGCAGGAGGGCAGTAAGAAGGACAATCCATGAACCCCTCTGAAACCCCCACACTCTCCACAAAATCCACACAAGCCATCACAGAGCCCACCATAGATCAAACCCAAATGATATCTATCAATTACAATCTATACCCAAATGCCCCACTGTAAACCCAAATGCAAGCAACAACACCCAACAGACCAGTCAAGCTCAAAACCAAAACCACACCCCACATGGCTGGTAGAACATGCATGTAGGACAAAAATGCCTCAAAAACTGCCTTTCAAATCCAATTAAACAAAAAATTAAACAAATAATATGGGGACTGTGGAAGCTACGAAATCTTTGTAATTGGGTCCCACTAACCAGGGCACTCCGATCAAATAACCAACTATTCAACCCCTCTTTTCTGGGTCCCCAGGAGAGTTCACAGCGTTGTCAGTCCAACACCAGCCTGCCACGTCTGCAAGCATCCTATACCCATTCCCTGTGTTGTCAGTACACCGCATCCCATCTTCACCACGTCATCTGCCACGTACACTACCCGACAGGGCCTATCCCTGCCGGGTCCTGGGCCCACAGCTGCCCAAGTCCAAAAATTGACCAGGCAATTTTATAACCAAGAAAAATTAATTATTCCGAATACCAAAAAGTTAAGAGTTTCGAGCAATGTCACAGTCGTGATGTTGACGCATCATTGGGGAGCTCGCACGGCACGTGACTTAAAAAAAAGCATGCCATCGCCATTCATACACATACAGACTACAGTATCAGTATCAGTGTGTATATCATGTATGCATATTCTCTCAAGATAACAGAATATATTCCTTTAACTTGTGAGTATTTTTGGTTTCCATCAACGGTCTCTGTGATTTCCTTCCCATATTTTGGAGTGGATGTCACATGCGCCTTCCTTGGTTCTGATGTTTTAAAATCATTACTCACATGTTTGCAACTTCTTAGCTGCTTCCTGCGTCTGTGTTTTAATCCAGAGAAAACGGATAAAAAAAATTGACTTCAGTTTCTTGGTCGGAGTTGGATGGTGTTCTGGTTTTTGTTGAGCTTCTCTTAGAAGTTCATGATTTGGGATTTTTTAAGATTCTGGGGGCGGGGGTTTGTTATGTGTTGGTAGCATTTGTGATTTGGGATTTTTTAAGATCCTTTTGGGTTTTTGTTATGTGTTGGTAGTATTTGTGATTTGGGATTTTGTTATGTATTGATAGTATTTGTGATTTGGGATTTTTAGATTCTTTTGGGTGGTACATTTATAGGACAATTTACTGGATAGAAATTTTTGGTCTGTACATTCATAGGACGATTTATTATCTGTATTAGCACATTCATCAACCAATTATGTTGCATGGGCAGAGATATTTTTGAAGTGTGATTGGGATTGTAAACAGCACACTCTTCAACTAACTCTGTTGCATGGGCAGCACTGCTACTTAATGCAGTACCTCACATTTATTTAAAGAATCATATTTTGACTTTCTTTTTAACCCCCTAGGACGCATACTTGATGGACATACATTTGTCTTTTATGGCCATTGGTACATTATGTATGGAGAATAGCCAGTGACAATTTACTGGACAGTTCTTTGTCTTGGTTCTTGGGCGAGGCGGGCGGGGGTTTGTTATGTGTTGGTAGCATTTGTGATTTGGGATTTTTTAAGACCCTTTTGGGTTTTTGTTATGTGTTGGTAGTATTTGTGATTTGGGATTTTGTTATGTATTGATAGTATTTGTGATTTGGGATTTTTAGATTCTTTTGGGTGGTACATTTATAGGACAATTTACTGGATAGAAATTTTTGGTCTGTACATTCATAGGACGATTTATTATCTGTATTAGCACATTCATCAACCGATTATGTTGCATGGGCAGAGATATTTTTGAAGTGTGATCGGGATTGTAAACAGCACACTCTTCAACTAACTCTGTTGCATGGGCAGCACTGCTACTTAATGCAGTACCTCACATTTATTTAAAGAATTATATTTTGACTTTCTTTTTAACCCCCTAGGACGCATACTTGATGGACATACATTTGTCTTTTATGGCCATTGGTACATTATGTATGGAGAATAGCCAGTGACAATTTACTGGACAGTTCTTTGTCTTGGTTCTTAGGCAAGATGATCTGTCTCTCCCCCCTAATGTAAAAGGTGACTATGTAAAGGTGACTATCCTAGTTTATAATTTTAAATATTTCTCTTATCTATTTGGGGTAACTGTCCTAGTTTATAATTTTAAATGTTCCTCTCTTATCTATTTGGGGTGACTGTCCTAGTTTATAATTTTAAATGTTACTCTCTTATGTACTTGGGAAGTGTTGGTATCATTTATTGTTTGAGATTTGTTCCTTGAGAATAGTTCATTTGTAAGACAATTTACTTGATGGTTCTTCCATAACATGATTTGATTCTTAAAGAATTACATTTTGACTTTCTTTTTTACTGGGATGCATACTTGATGGACATACATTTGTTTTTAATGGTCATAAGTACATTATGGATGCAGACAATTTATTGAATAGTTCATTTGTATTGGTTCTTAGGCAAGATGATCTGTCTCTCCCCTAATGTAATGCTGACTGTCCTATTTTATAATTTTAAATGTTTCTCTCTTATCTACTTGGGGAGTGTTGGTATCATTTGTTGTTTGGGATATTTTCCTTATGAATAATTCATTAGTAAGACAATTTATTAGATGGTTCTTCCATAACATGATTTGATTCTTAATGAATTATATTTCGATTTTCTTTTTTTATTGGGATGCATACTTGATGGAAATACATTTGTTTTTAATGGTCATAGGTACATTATGGATGGAGAATAGTCGGTGACAATTTATTGGATAGTTCATTTGTATTGGTTCTTAGGCAAGATGATCTGTCTCTTCCCCCTAATGTAACGCTGATTGTCCTAGTTTATAATTTTTAATGTTTCTCTCTTATCTACTTGGGGGGTGTTGGTACCATTTGTTGTTTTGGGATATTTTGCTTATGAATAATTCATTTGTAAGACAATTTATTAGATGGTTCTTCCGTAACATGAGTTGATTCTTAAAAAAAAATATTGACTTTCTTTTTTACTGGAATGCATACTTGACGGACATACATTTGTTTGCAATTGCCATAGGTACATTATGGATGGAGAATAGCCCGTGACAATTTATTGGACAATTCATTTGTATTGGTTCTTAGGCAAAATGATATGTCTCTCCCCCCTAATGTAACGATTATTGTCCTATTTTATAATTTTAAATGATTCTCTCTTATCTACTTGGGGAGTGTTGGTCTCATTTGTTGTTTGGGATTTTTTCCTTATGAATAATTCATTTGTAAGACAATTTATTAGATAGTTCTTTCATAAAATGATTTGGTTCTTAGGTAAGATGATTTGTCTCCCCCCCTCTTCTTAATGCAATATTGCTAGAGAGTGTTCTATTTCATAATTGCAAGTTTTCTCTCATATTTTTAATTTAATTGCTCATACATACCTATTGCCTCTTTTATTGTAAATTTTGAATAGTTATTATGTAAAGATTAATTTAGTTTTTAGGTAAGACGATTTGGTAAAGCTTAACCAGTCGACATATTGTAAAACAACCCACTAGTCAAAATCAAATCAACTAGATGGTCGAACATGTTGAGTAAATTTTACGTTGTAAAACAGCCCACTGGTCAAAATCAAATCGACCAGATGGTTGAATATGTTGAAGGAGACAAATAACCTGGTCAAATAGGTCGACTAAGTTGAGTTTAATAGGTCGAATGGAATAGTCACCATTAAGTAGGGTTGAAAATGTCGTAAAAAAAAGTCGCATGATAACATACTGGGTATTTAGGTGGGAGAGATGATCTACCTTACCCCTCCTAAAACAATCTCTAAACCTTCAATGATTATTTTGTAAGAGGATTTAAATTGTAACCAGACGATCTGTCTCCCCCTCCCCTAATACAACAGTACAAAAAATGTTGTATGATAGAAACGATTTAAATTTCAGACAGGACAATCTGCCTCCCCTTCCCTAATACAACACAACAGAAAGTATTCTATTTTAGAACTTTAAATATTTCTCCCTCATAGCTTTAACGTACCTACCAACCTCTTTTTATTTTTATTCATGAAGTGTTAAAAGATAACAGATATGTGGTGCCAGGTAGCCATGATAAACTGCGTAGGGTGCAGAATTCCTCTGTATAAAAGAAAAATTGTATGATTTGCGCGACTATTATTGCATTCGTATATTTAACATTGTTTTGCATGTGATTCAAATCTCAGTGCCGCATATAAATTAGGGTTTGGGACTTTTCTCCGTTAAAAACAAAATCTCCATATTAAAGAAATGTCAAACAATAACTGTAAACTGAAATTTATACAGAGTACCAATAGCAAGTTTGATCTTTCGAACCATGCATGTGCTAATATCGTTGTCGAGCAATCTGAAACGTCGCTTGTAAAAATTAAAAAAAAAATTAAAAATACGGCGTTATTTTCGAACAGTCTTTTTTTTTTGGGGAAATCTAAATCTATAACAGTGACGTTTTTAAATTTTGTGGGTGTAATTCTTTATGAGAGCTATTAATGTGGGTTTATTTGTTGTGAATTAATTTTTTTGGGAATAATTTGTTAGAAACACAGATTTCATTGTAATATATTTTTTTTATTTTTAACGGTTCATTATAAATTTAATTGTATTTAATTTTTTAATATTGTGTGTTTTTATGTTTGTGTAAAGAAATAAAACACTTTTCTTCTAAAAACTAGATTTAATAAATATAATAAGTAATATAATTTTATTAATTTAGAATTGTGATATAATAAAATTTTGAAATTTCTAAATTGAGAGGAGTAAAAATATTGAGGTAGTTGTACACTGTTTTGATTATAATTTTTGAGTTGTAATTCAAAATCTCTAAATCTTGAATGTGTTGGAAGTAGAAAGTCCAAATTTAAATTGGACTTTCTTAGAATTTTTGTGAGATTAGTTATGTGGCTACTTATTTGACCTTTTATTTACAAAAAAAATGGCATTTGATTGTGGAAATGATTTTTTCTACAAAAATGACCTTGTTGCCTTGACCTTCTACACCTACAAACAAATATCTTCATATACTTGCACCTACAATTAGAAAACCTAGTGATGTCAATGAACACCATTTGGAGCTTGCCATGTAAGGATCTTTGTCTTAGATAAGCCCCATGAATGATTTAATAGTTTTAAACAGAGTTGGAAGAAAGCAAGCAACAAATATAAATAATGCTAATGTGGATACAATAGTGCTAGGTGATTGACACACGAGACTTGATGCAGTGGAATGTGATGCAATCAATATTGGAATGACCTGGTGTAAGAACTAGTATTTTGCCATGTGTTGATGCAAGAAATGATGTGACTAATGTGGAAAGTTGAATAATGAAGGTTAGTTGATCCCTTATAACAAATAGATGTGATGGGGTTGTCCTTTAATGATGGGTGGATCCTAGATGCTTATTTTTATGAAATGATCTAATAAATGACATCCTTTTGTACTTGACCTAGGCACATAATTTGAAAGTTTTGGAATGGGAATTGATACATGTGTTCAACTAGTTAAAACTGAATTAGCTTAGACCTAAGGTGAAAATTTGATGTTTGAACATGAGGGTCAACCACATTGTGAAACTATCTTGGGTCTGTAAATGCCTAAAAATGTACAAGCTCACATGGCAGTTCGATGATGATCTGGCGATCCAACTCATAACCCATGAAGGTGTGAATTTAATCTCCTATCAATAATTTCATGCTTGATGATATTGCCTTCAACCTATTTAGCTCCTTGCCCATCTTATTCAACCCTCAGACTAGGTTCGAAGTTCTTGTGCATTCCAAAAACCTTTTGTGGACCTTCAACTAGAGGGTCACCCGAGAGACCCTAGGGTTGCCCAAGTGACTTGCCTTAAGTTGTAGGGTTGCTTAGGCGACCATCCCTAGCGAAAGGGTCGATCTTGTTCTTGAAAGGGGTGACCTTGTCATCTTTTGGAATGTGTGCTTTTGGTTTTGGCCATTTTGAAATTGTTTTTGCTCGTGATTGAGAGTTTGAGCTCCACCCCTAACTAAACCATTAGTTCCCCTAACTAATTCTTCTCTCCTCTTGAATGTCAATCAATTCTTTAGTCCACTCCTAATTAGTCTTATGTAATCTCTCAATCAATTCTCTAATCCACTCCTAATCAACCCCACCATTGGTGTTGCTTCTCTTACTAAAAATACCTCCCTCCCCATCAATTTGAGGGGAGGTTGTCCATTTCTTGCAAATGTGTCAAATTCTTACTAAGTGCTCTCATTCTCTTTTCCCTTGATCTCAACATAAGGATAGTGAATCACCTCTAGAGAATCAATCCATCTTTTCATTGCAGCTCCCAAAAGAATTGTTATGCTTCTACAAGACTTTGTGAGCCTTTTCCTGTTTAATTTTGAAACTTAAAAGCTTCTTGCACTTTCCATACAATCTCCAATTTTCCAAAGCATCCTTATTCGTTCCATTGTCATCAAGAGGAGGTTCCAGTTTATGTAGAGGAGAATACCAAAATGTTGGATCCCTAAGGAGAAAAGCCAACACATGCGCCACAAAAAGCTTCCTTGAAGCTTCACAGGTTCTTTGCATTATTTTGAAAATCTTTTAGTAGTAAGAAAACTTAACACTTTGTTGCCTCTTCATGGTTATGATAGGATTTGTATTTTCTTTCTTAGATTAGAAGTTTGCTTGTTTCTTTAGATTACAGTAGATTAGATTATTTTTTTCTTCTTTGTTCATAAACCCTTGATTCCAACAGAAGGCAATCAACCCAAAACATAAAAACTACATTTAGCAAAAAGTCATCCAGTTGCATTCATTTAGCCAAAAGTTTACTTTCTTCAAAGTAGTTTAATTAAGTAATAATTGATTTTCCAAGAAAATACAAAACACAGTCTAGTAAATTTACATTTATATAGATTGTTGCATTATCATCAAAAACCAAAACAAAAATAAAGAGAAAAGGAAGCCCTCAATAATTCCACGAGGCACTCAACAAATTTTCAATAGTGAAAACATGATTTACCTCTCTCTCAATTTTCCTTCCTCTTCATTCAACTTTCACACTCAATCTATCTTAGAGTAAGAGAAGATTGGGTTAAACTGGTGTTAAGTGAGATTCGAGAGAATCTACTAGTTCATGAAAATACCACCAAAGAATTAGCCCAAGAGTAAGCTAAAATTCTAAGGCTAATCCAAGAACAAAATGAGTGGAGATGACAAAGTGAAGAGTTTCATGCTAGAGAACTTAGACTTCTTAAGGAGTTAATTGAAATCTAAGAGCAAAGGCTAAACACATTTTTCCTTTTTGTTGCTAATGAGTTAAGTTGAATTAAATCAGATGACCCTTCGAGTCACATAAGGATTGTTAAACACACCAGGATACTGAGAGGGGGGTGAATCAGTATCTAATCAAACTTCAAGTTCTCCAGAGCAGATTAAAACTTAAGCATTACAACATCAACATAAACATGAAAGATTAACACTATGCACATCAACACAACACCAGATATATGTGGAAAACTCAAGAAGGGAAAAACCATGATGAGGATTAACTCACAATAAATGAAGCTCAAAATTACAACTTTGTTTTAGGGCTACAACCCAAGGAAGCATCTACTCCCTGAAAAAACTTTGCTTTAGGGTCACTCCCAAGGAAGCTACAACTCCCTGAAGACTTTGTTTTAGGGTCACTCCCAAGGAAGCAACTACTCCCTAAATTGAGAACAAGATTAGAAAGAATTACAGCATGACAATCCTTCTACTGCCTGAAAACTGACATTGAAGTTCACACCTTTGATTATTGCAATTCTACTTCTTTTGATAATTGGATCAATTAGGCACACTCTTCACTTCCTTCCTATCACACAAATATCTTCAAGATGAATCAAGCTAGCCTCTAACACGTCTGCTCTTTCTCCTTCAGTCACACACCATAATGCATTCATTTTGCTCCTTATCTTGCTTGCAAACCTTATCAATCACATTGCAATCACACCTCACCTAACTCAATTTAATTTACAATTTATACGTGATATTACATTGATTACATTGCTTGTTGGCTAGAGACAACATGAAAGATACATTTACAAGTTGTCTAGACAACACACAACATGAAACGTGTAGAGGACAAGTCCTAAACAAGACTACACGCAACACCAACAAAAGACCCATGTCTTGCGGACATCAACACTTGCTTAACCAGGTCCAAAACATCCTTCATAGCATCAAACAATAAGGAATTACATCCACACACTCTGCTCATTTGAAAATAGGACAACCTTAAGCAAAGACATATGAAACTTGGAGCATAATGACCACAACAACTTGAAAACCTTGTGTGGTACTAGAAACAAGAAAGATCTTCATAAAACTCTTCCAGATGAGTCTACAGGACTCATACAACATCTCCAAACACTCCTTTACCTCCGCACATCAAATATTTTGTGCCACACATCTTCAACCATGAACTCTGAGAACAACAAGTCATCCAGAACACACTACAACATACTGTCATTGAAAAAATTGAGATTGCGGATCACCAAGAAACTTGAAGTTGCAAGAAAGCATGTAATGCACATCCATAAACATGTGCAAAAAATTGCAAAGACAAACATTCACATCCAAAGGAATGCAGAGCATTCCAACAGGCCTTCATCATCACCTTGTTCTGCCAAAACACATGTTGGTACTCTATCATGCATAACTTTCACAGCGAAAGGACAGATGATCTGAAACTTTGGACTTATCACCTTCATAGCACCTTGAACATAGTTCCAAAACTGCATAGTCATAACTTCAAATGTGGAGCATTCCATTAATATATAGAAAATGTCTTCTTTAGAACCAACATTGTCTTCAAACTGTCAACTGCAAAACACCCTTCCGGTAAACTGATCATCTTAGTGCTTCTAATTCCCATTTTAATGTGTCTTCTTGATGCTTCTAATTCCCATCTTAATATAACTTCATACTCAACTCTGCATTGATCAAGGCATGACATCCAACCATGAACTTCAATAACCTCATTATATTCAACATGACATCCAACCATGAACTATATCTTCTCTGTTGGATAGGACATGACATCCAACCATGAACTGTATCTTCTCTACTGGATAGGACATGGCATCCAACCATGAACACCATCACACATCCATGATAGTGTTGACATCAATGACAACCTTGTGACAATGTTGTCATTAATGACAACCTTAGGAACCATATGTGTAACAAGGATTACAACAACTACACCATTGCAACTTTATCACATCAAATTTAATAAGAACAACACAACTGTCCATCAACATCACATTCAACCACATCACAAGAACAAAATACACCACAACAATAATTTTACTACCATTCATGACATTTTGCTTCTACATGAATAGAACAACCCGTTGGTCCCACCCCCACTTGACTAGCTCTTACCACGAGAGTAGGAGTGACTAGGCAAGTGCCTTTAGCAAGGGTTCTTGACTCATTCATGTTGTGCTTAAGTCAATTTCGAGCATCACATATTTTGGTGAACCTGACGTGAACTTACAAATCCTTCTAGGTGATCTAGTTTGTGTTTTTGTGCTTTTTCATTCTTTCCATCTTCATTCTTCTCTCTATTGACCTGCATTCCATTATTCTATAGTATCCCTGATACCCTTACAATATGTCAGAATTGGACAAATCTCAGGGGAAGGTACCCTCTAATGAGCCTTTTCTCCCACCTTCAATAGGTATCTTTCACCAACTCCGTTGGCACTAATTTCTAATCAGTATGACTATAAAGACTTTGACTCAAATGGTGGTCATCAAGAACCCCACAATTTTCTAATCTTTTGCAATTTGAGCTAGAGTTGAGACACCATATTCTAGCCCAACCCTAATCAAGGTAGAGCACATTGAGTGCTTGTTCGATTAGAGATTCATCAACAAGATCACCTTAGATCACAAGTTATTGAGACATGACCACCCAAATGGATAATGAGGTGAGTCATCTAGAAAGAAATTTAGAGGAGGCTCAAGTGGCTCATGAAGCCCTCTACGTTACCTATCAAGTTGAGTGATCTGCAACACACCAAATGGTGCTAGAAATTTTTTTTGAAGAAAGGACTAATGGGAGCACCAAACCTCCACCCCACAATAACCTACCTCAAGGTGGTAAGACCCAAAATGAAGAATAAGGGGAGAAACACCTAAAGATCTCATAGCCACCCTAGTCCAACAGATCAAGATGCTTGAAGTTGGAGGTGTTGAGTAACCTCTTCATGATAAAGCTAAGGAAAGGAATAAGTCTCTAATAGGGTAAAGTTTAAGAAATAGTCCTTGAAAAATTCTATAGAAATCCTATTAAATCCCCTATGTAGCAATATAATTGTCATGGCAATTTTTCCAAAAATTGAACTAAAGTCAGAGTGGGTGACTATTTCAAGTTAAAACATAGTTAAAAAAAATTGTGGGTGACTTGAAAACCAAAATTCATTCTTGTTTTTAATCAATTTGGTGAACGAGGACCTAAATTTTCCATAAAATAATAATTAAGGTGGTGAAAGAAGGCTAAATGTCTACTAATTTTTAACTAAGGTGGTGAATAAAGGTCATATTTCTAATAATTTTTTAATTGAGGTGGTGAATTAAGCCTAAATTTCCCATAAATTTTTTAATTGAGGTGGTGAATTAAGCTTGAATTGCCCATAAATTTTCAATTGAGGTGGTGAAGTTAGTCTAAATTTTAAATAAATTGGTAATTGAAGGGGTGAATTAAAACCTAATGTAATATAAATTTTAAATTTTGGTGACAAATTAAAACCTAAAGCAATACAAATTTGTAAGTTAAGTGGTGAAACATAAAAATTAAAATATTTGTACATCTTACATAACATCGGTATCTTAGGTTGTGGGCATAATTAATAATTTGATTTAATTCACCTATGAGAAGATGACCTTCATCATTATTTATTGATACGTATGTTATATTGTTCACAATTCATTTATGAGTTTATGCAAGTTCTCATTTTAGTTTTCTCAGCGGCAGTGTAGTGTTAAGTGATAGTTCTCTCATCTGCAACCGTCTCTTGGAAAAATCAAGGAAGATGGTGAATGAGGTCTTCTTCCTATGTAGGGTAGCTTTAGCTAAGGTGGGTGTAGACACTTGAAATTGATCACACCACTTTCGACACTTCTAACATCACTTTCGACACATTCAACACCCTTTCAACATTGTCTTAATCTCATCCTAAATCTCATTCATTCTAACACTAATTAATTAATTAAATTTTATTTATTTAATTAATTATGATTATCCCTTTAACATCCATTCCATCATTAAATTAATTAAATAAATTATATTTAATTAATTAATCTAATTTTTCTTTATGCTTCTTCATTAATTAATTAAATGATTTTATTATTTGATTAATTAGTCTAAAAATCATAAATCCCATTCTAATCCCCATTTATCATAATTAATCTCGTCCTTATCCATTTTCCACAAATAAATAAATTAAAAAATACAAAAAGTCACATGACTAGCTAAGAGTTATCTAGACACATTAAAACTAGACATGCCCACAAAAGTCAAACCAACTTTACATCTCCATCATCCATTCCATACTACATATTTTAATCCTAGCCATTCACATAAGGATAAGCCCTAGAAGCTTCCATCCTTGCCCTAATTCCTCTCATGCAATCATATCCATCCATTTGTCTTTATAGAATGCCCTATAAGCTTCTAACCTTACCCTAATTTGTCTCATTTAATCCTAGCCATCCATTTCTAATCAAATCTTAGCCCTTCATCATATCATCCAAAAATCTATAAATCAACCTTCAATCAAGCCATTTGTAAGGAACAAGTTGGATGTAATTCATGCTATCCAAGTGAGCAATCATAAATCAAATCTCAACATCAAGAATCAATTGGAGCACAACCACCACTTGTTGGTGCAACAAGGGCTAGTTTTGGTGAGATCTTTCTATATTTTCATTTGGTTTTGCTAACCCTTTTCTCAATCAAAGGTGTTGTTAGATATTAAATAGGATCTTTGTTTTGATACATTATTCCTCATTTTGTTTCATATTTTAGCATACACATTTCGACACGCTCGGTGGACCTTGTCCCTTGTCTAACCTTGTTTTGCAAGTTGAAATTTTTTTATTTTGCTGATTTTTTTTATTTAGAGCCGAATTTCTTGTAGAGAGTTGTGTGTCTCACATAGGTCTTGAAAAAAAGAGATTTTAGATTCGTTGGAAAGATAACTTCTAGATATTTCCAAAAAGTAGTCACATTAAAGATTTAGATTGGTATTGAAGGAGATACGACATTTTGAAGTTGACCTTGCAATTCTAATTTTTTCAAAAAAATGTGACGCGCGATTTTTGAAAAAAAAATCATAAATTGCAATCTAGATAAGAAAATCACATTCTATTTTTTGCAGGTGGATAGAAATATTTAAATCCATTTTTCTATATCATTCATTTTTCAAATCTATGGTAGAAAAGGATTTTTTTTGAAAAAATTAAAAAAAAATTCGAACCCTAGTTGATGGCATAACTTTTCCATATGAAGTTCAATTTTAGCAAATTTTATTTTGAAATTGATTAGAAAATCATAAGGAATTTCATGATCGCATCTATTTTTCTATTGGATAACATTATTTTTTTAATTTTTGCATGGGTTTATTTTTCAATGTTAATATTTTTTGTCAAACCCTAATTTATGACATAACTTTTGCAAAAAAAATCAAGTTTCAACAAACTTTTTTTGAAATTGATTATAAAATCATAAGGAATCTCATGATCATACCTATTTTATTGTTGGATAAAACTATTTTATGATTTTTGTAGGGGTTTATTTTTTCAATGCTAATGTCTTTCTTGCAACAATATCCGCTTGTCGAAGACTCATTCTTGCAAACTACTAACATCATTTTGTGCAACTCTCATTTGTCCAAGACCATATTTATAACTAGATTAGTTGTACATTTGATATTCTTAAATACCAATTAATCTTGTTTTCTGTGTTTGTGTAGGCTAGTTGGTGCATATGCTCTCTCCTCGCACCGCAAGGTGATCTTGGAGATCAAAATGTTACCTCCTAGTTTACTTTTTGTCGTGTTAAACCCAAGGATGGACAAGTTGTGTATACTCTTCCCTTGTGTTGAAAGGAGATCTTGGGAACCAAAAGCACTTGGAATTCAAGTTCCCTTTAGCGGTCCTACCTAAGGATTTCATCACCTTAGGGATGACTTGAACCACCTAGCAGGGTATATCAAAGGGGGTGAGAATAGAAAGACTCTCCTCAAAAGAGACATCATCTTGTCTCCGCACAACCTTGATACCCCTTTGTGTAAGGAGTCAAGATGAAGTGGGAGTAGATTTAACCATGACCACATGCTTGTAGATGGGCTCTCATTCACAGATTTTGGCCTCATGTACCTAGAGTATAATGAGGACATTCCCTAGTTGCCTGTACATCCTAGATTAAGACCTTTCAACCATCCTTTTTTGTGGTGCACCAGATACTAGTTAATCTCAGGAATTTACTCACACCATGATTCTGAGTTTGTAGAGATAGAGCTCACTGTGGACAAGGGCTTGGCCTCGATGATAAGGGGTGTATAGGTGGTACATAACCTTGCATTCCCTAACTAACCACAACTTGGTAGACAACATATTTGTGGGCCCACAAAAATTGACACTTCCACTTGAATATAATAGGCTTGTTCATGTGCTTGGTAAGTTTTCTTTGTGATAAAGTCGTGAATGCCCCTTGATCCAAAAACATCCAAACATTGCACAAACCTTGAATTTCCTAAGTCTAAAGTCCAACTTTGAGAGAGACCTAAACACAAAAGTCCTTTTGCCAAAGGTTGACACATTTGAGATCCAAATCCACATTCAAACCACATCCATTATCCATCAAAATCCAAATCCAAGTCACAACCAAATCCCTCCCCATCCTAATCACACCATAATCCAAAGACCTCACACCTTAATCCATTTTTAAACCCCCATCATCCACTTCAACCTCCAAGCCAAATCATCATTTTTCACCCCACAATTCTTGAATTAAGATCAAGCCCTTAATCAATCCACCATCCTTTATCATTGTCTTACTTAAGAACTTTCCTATCTTAAGTAGTAATCTAAAAAAATCAATCATCCATCTAAGGTCTTTTGCACCTTAATCATTTCCAAATCAAACTCTTTACTTAAGAACATAGCCTATCTTAAGTACGGAAACCAATCCCCATCCACAAATCAAATCAAATCATCATTCTCCAATAGGGTCTTGAATCTTAATCCTCATCCCAAATCCAATCATCCTTAATCACATCTACCAAACCAAATCATCAATATCCTCATTACCTCATCCAAATCAACCAAGCTAAATCCATCAAACCTTCATAAATCTTTGTCAATAAAATCGAGTCAAGTCAAGTCCAATCACGTTCCATAGATATTCAACCATCAAATTCAATCTCCATTCATAAACCATTTGATTCAAACCAAAATATCAAATCAATCAACCTTAGCCACATCATCAAAGTCCATCAAGCTTTTTAAAGCCAAATTCAATCCAAAAGTCATTCACAAGTCACTTTCCCCAAATCATCATCATCCATAATCAAATCAACCAACATTCAAATCTTGCACAACACAATCCATATCAATTATCATCAACTCATTTTTAAGTCCACATCACCCTAGTCACCTCATCATTTCATGCTCCCCATAACTAGATCTCGAACCAAGAAGAACATGGATCCTCATGCATAAATTTGACTGTCTTCACCTCATGGTGGCCTCGACAATGAAAGTGAGCATGGAAGTCTTGTTAATCAACTTAAGCACTCACCTCAATTCATGGCATTTCTCATAAATAAAGGGACTCACACTAAGATGGACCAATTTTTAGGTGATAATAAAGATGTTTTCCTAGAATATTTTATCAAGGAAGGGGCTAAACTCCCTACTAACTTTGACAAGGAAAAATTCAATGATCTCTTCTACCTTGATTCATCATCACCACTTGTATTTGAGAATCTTTTAGACCATTCATCTAAATACCCAACTCATGACCATATCACCCACCACAATGATCAACAAACGGGTGGTAGCATCCTACCACCTCTACCTCCACATAATCCCACTTCATCTTCTAATTCACATCAACCAAGTCAATCTTCATAACTTCCTCGACAAATCATAATTCCTTCTACAACATCCCATCAATATGTTCCTACACTTTGCAATCCACTCCAAACTTCATCTCCACCTCTTTCCATCCCTCAACACACAACTCCAATTCAATCCACATTACCACCCTATATTGCATCCCAATCAATCTCATATCAACCCAAATCACATCATTTAGTCATGTCATCACAACCAACCCATCAATTATAATAACTTAACCCATCAATATCTCAACCTAATCCCACATCCATCTATTCAAATACCTCACCTCAACCCACAATGCCTCCACTCATCTCATAAAAAACAACCCATCAAATCAATCCCATGTCTACTCATCCCATGATCTCATACCAATCTACCATATATACCAACGTTCATTCCACCCCAAAATATATATCACCTGGAACCTATACATAATCCCATAATATCAAATCCTATCCATCCTACCATCACACAATCCCTACCATCAAATGCTATTGCAAACAAGATATGTAAAAGCATGAACTATCAAGGAAAAATATTGGGCCTTCATGAACAAGGCATCCTAGGGCCTATCAGTCATGGTCAAGGTATCAGATATCAATCATCTCAACAATATAATGGTGTTCTAGTGATACTTCATTGTGTTCGTATGTGAAGTTAGTTTTTGTTATTTCAATAGTGACGAGTAGTCAACAATGAGTACCATAGTAATGTACAACATGCGAAAGTTCCACTTGCATGATTTATGCATGGAAAGCCTTCTTTGGATAATGCATGATTAATTGCATGTTATTTCATGGTTCTTTAAGTGTAAAAGCCCTCAAATCCATCTAAAAAGTAAAACAAAGTAAAATGAAGTAATAATTTACTTAAATACAACATCACAAGAAACAAAAGTAAAATGATGTATATAATCCGCTTAATTACAACATTTAATCAAAAACAATAACTTCATCAAGAAGAATCAAGAGTCAATAAATCTTCACAAAGAAAATCTCATCGAAATAAAACAAATAAGTCTGTAAATCTTACATATTCACGAGCTAAATCCAGGTAATATGCACTAAGAATCAATATACATAAATCATTTGGCAACATGCCATAATACATCCAAATAGGTACAATAACAAGTACATCAATGAAGAACAAATCAACACTCTCCAGCTGCACGAACCAAGTGGTCCACCACCTGCAACCTGAGAGACGAGAACATGGCTCGGGTGCTTTTCCACCCAACCATAAAGTATTTACACTTCCCTAGATCCCTTCATGACATGAAGGAAACCCAGCCCTGCACGAAATGTCTAGCTACCCGATAACAACTGCAGGAGGGAATACCCAATGCAATCTTGATGTCTAAAAGTGCAATTCTAATAATGAAAAGCAAATTATCTCACAATAGGCATGTGGCATATATATATATATATATATATATATATATATATATATATATATATAATGATAATGTTCTAGACAATTAAACATCTTTTTCAATGGCATTCCAATTAGATCTAATCATTTCAAGTAGCCTGGTCAATTCCCAAAAAGAGGAAAAACCATCTCTGATATATCCGCATTGGCATCCAAGACCAGAAAGTAACCCAATGACATTCCTAGAAAATCTACTTTTCCCAAGAAGCAAGAAAATAAGCAAGTAATTAAATAATCCAAGGAATAAAGATCCAAAATCACCTATGACCACCTCTGATCCCTTTCCCATGCATCAATGAAGAAAGAACACTTTTCAATCAAGCAGTAATGAAGAGTCATCATAAAGCAATATATCAGATTATATTCTCAATTCATATTTCTATGGTTTAAATAAATTGTAGTAATTAATGATTCTGCTTCATATCTAATTACTATTACATGAATCATGTAATAAAATCCAATGATGAGGTTGACTACTCTACTCTCTCAAAATGAGGTTTCATACATACTTATGCCAAATATTAATTCTATCTTTTCTCAAAGAAAATAGAATAAAACAACTAGTGTTCTCCCATAATTCAATTCCAATCCCTTTTTCCAAAACTCTAATCACAGAAACACACTTTACAAACAATTAATCTATATTCAGTCATAATTATTTGTACAAAAGCCATTCTAAGTTTTAGTTTCATCTTGTTCTCATAACAGTGACATGAACTAATTCAATCCAATTATCTAACCAAAAAGTTTTACGATTCAATAAAAAATAACTTACTGTCTAAAATTACGACAGGAAGTCCAAAAATAGTCAAACAGTCTTCAAGAATAGTCATTCTAAAATATAAATCTACCTTACTGTCATTTCTGAGACTGGAAGTTTTAAAAACTATAAAAACAATGAAAACAGTTGCGACAGGGGCTGCTACAAAAATAAAAGATGAACAAAGATCATAGTTTAATCAATTTTCGAAAATGAATATAATAGACTTGGTTTTTTCATCATTCAAGGAAAATAATATAAATATCTACTGTCTCAGATTTAGTCAATATAATGTTTTTAACTGAGTTTCCAATAGAGCCACAAGAACCAATTATTCATGTAGACACCCTAAAATGACCAAGTCGTCACGCTACTGGCATTCCATAATCTGTCTAATCACCTGCATTACAACGTTAATTAAATAATCTAATTATTTAATTAATTTCATCAAATTCTTCTAAATCTCCTAAATTTAACATTAATTAAGTAAATCTTCTTTATTTAATTAATTAAATTAAATTCCTCTATATTCTTCCACAATTAAATAATTTTAATTATTTAATTGGATCATTATCCTCTTTCCAGAAATCAAATCCACATTAATTAAATAAATCCCATTATTTAATTAATTCAACAAATTCCCTCTTATCTAAAATTAAATAATTCTTAAATTATTTAATTAAATCAAAATTTATTCTTCTAAAATCATGCACAACAATTAAATAAATTTATTTATTTAATTTGCTTTTAAATCTTCTAAATTAAATAATTCTAATTATTTAATTATTTCTTCCAAAATATCTTCTCTAAATTTAAATAAATCAATTATTTATTTAAATTGCTTTTTCTTCTAAATTTGAGTTATCTCTAAAATAACTCAAGCTTTCTTGTTCATCAATTAAATATTTCTATATTTAATAAAGCAAAATATCTTCTTTTCTCATGCAAATCCCTTCTTGTTTTAAATCACTTAAACTGATTGCTTTATTTTTTTAATTGATTTATCTCTTCAGTTAACTCATTCTTCTATTCTTGATAACTCCTCTCATGCAAAAGAAAGCAAGACACATGTCTTCTTCTTATTCGTTGCACATTCCTCAACTTATCTCCTCCGTTGATTCTTCTGAATTATCTGGACCGTTGATCGATTTTCCTTGAAATCTATATAAACCCCCCTCATCTCCTTCATTGAGCCTCTCTCTCTTCGATCATATTCTCAGGCATACTTAACAGAGCTTTGAGCATACAAAACATGTCGATTGAGCACTATCACGATCTTTTGATATTGATCTCTTGAGCACACTACTTGCTTGTTGCAGCTATGGCTTCGCAACTTCATTGAGCAATCCACATTCAATCCAAAGGAAACAACACAGATTTCGGTAAAAGTCTTTATTTCATTGAGTATTTGTCATGGCTTTTATTTAAATTCGTTTTCTCTATGTTATTGGGTTCTTTGGTTTTATTTAGTTTAGATTTAATCAATTTTTCCTCATACACAATTCAGCTATAGCCAGATAATAATTTCTGCTACAGGAAGTTCATAGGGTTTGCGATCATAAAGAAAACTATAGGTTCTAATTCCTCAATCCACAGAGACAATAATGTATTAACCACAGTCAAGTAATACTACCGATCAAGTTAGAGGAAGAATAGTTTTGGTTATCTTTCAGAGTTTGATGTTCATCTATACAAAGGTTGATTTTCTAATCTCAATTCGATATCAGCCAGCATAACAAGGAATTACAGCAGGGAATTTAAATAATAGCGAACTAGAGATTTCTCAAGAGTTTCCTAGTCAGTTTAAATAATCCAAATCAGAAAACAACGACTAGGTTTCAGCATAGCATAAAGGTAAAAGAGAAAATACAGTCAAAGAGAATATCTATCAGCTATCTAGAGTTTGCAATAGGTTTTAAATCATTTAGAAATCTAGATCTGAGAAAAGAATGGTTTCAGGTAGTCAAAACAGAGGCAAAACACAAGCCTGAAATACTATGTTTTAAACATGCATAAACAACCATTAATTAATGCTATTAAAAACCAAGAAAACTACCTAGTAACTTGCTTGCAAAAAGGTCGATTACATGTTGTGGAATGATTAAACTTCTTCTCTGTTGTTGAAAGATATTGATGCCAACCTTCTGCTATTTTTCTCACGCCAATAAAAGAAACACGTTTATCTTTTGTTAAACTGCTCACTAAATACTACAGATATCTTTAAATCCCTTCTGGGTTTTGTTCTACTCTTTCCCATCTTTTCAGAACAATTTACAGTTTTGAATTTAGTTGAGATATGTCCAAGATATCAGTGTTTTTCTATGATTATTTTTGACTATTTCTGAAAATGCCTTTTTCTTTTTTTCTTTCCAGTTCTTCTCTACCTTCCATGCTCAGGAAAAAAAATAATCTCTCCAATTTCATGCGTCTCCCTCCCTCTAACTCCTTCCTCATTTTTTTTTATTCATAATTAAAACCTTTTCTTAATTTTAGCATTGGAAAGATTTAGGTTTAGAAAACTGAAGTTAAATTCTCAGTTTGCATGATCTTCCCACCAATCAGAATTGAGAAAAATACTATTTAAAAAAATATAACAATAATATCTTTTATAACTTACTATCGCATGGGTGATAGAAGCAAAATATAATTCTTTAATTGAAACTCTAAATATAATAATGTTATTTATAATATTATTTAACTTATTTCTATTAAAATACACTATTTAAATAATAAAGAAGAGAATGCAAAACAATATTGCATATTAATATATATATATATATATATCTTTATTTATTTTTGAGGAACATAATATCTTCCCAACATCTAAACAATATTTTATTATTTAATTTAAAATACAAAACAATTATTTAATATTTAATTTAAAAAAAAATACGAACATACATATCCTCATTCAATATAAAATGCTATTTAAAATATAATTTTGAAAACAATTGACCACTCATTAATGTAATTAAATCTAATTTCATTATGCATATGCAACTACGTGATGTGTGTGATTACATTAGGTATCCCATCCACCAGTTCTTGCCAAGTGGCTAGAACATTTCTATCTCAGCCTTGCTCTCGTCTTCGATGAGTATCTGCATCCAATTGCTCTCAACTTGACGTCAATAGGTTAGTATCTCAAAACATAACCGAAGCAAATCACTGCATTAATATTCCATATTAAAAATACTTCCAAATTTCATCAATTAACTCATAATGATTACATTCACGTAAGCAAAATTACTTAGAGTAAAATCAATCACGATAATTGTTCACTAATCTAAAATAATTGTATTGTCCATAAAAACGAGATGTGACATTAAGTTAGTTGAGCCTTGAATGTAAATGCATTGTGAAATTTGTGACAACAAATTGCTTCTGAGAATAAAATTAGATCTTTGCCCATAGTGTCATTCCTGGCACATAACCAGGTTTTCCACATAAATATGTGTTGTCTATTTTGTGCGTTTTGTTGCTATTTCACTATTTATTTCGATTTTGTATTGCATATTTTTCTAACAGTTGGTATCAGAGATTACGGTTTGTTAGAAATTGTTTTGTGAGTTTTTTATCTTTGTGAAAAGCAATGACAAGAAGTTTTGGGACCAAAAACCATAGGTCCAAAATCCTAGAGTGTGTTCTTATCTTCTAGCCCAGGGGATGTCATCAAGAAGGTAGAACAGAGGCTTGCCAATAGAATAAGGATGGTTAAAGGCAAATTATAAGAGTGAGTAATCTCTTCTTCACTTCTGATTCAACTAGACCAAGGAGGGTGTTCCTAGAGGTATCCCTCAACATGGATTGATTACAATACAAAAGGTATGCAACACAATAAAAAAAGCAGTGATACCCAAAATGTTGTTCTAAACCCAAAGGTTGTTTCTAGTTTAGACAATAGCTCACTATATTAAATAACCTCTTTTCAAGTTGACAAAAACATCAATGCAACTATGCATGATTGGGTATGCACATTTAGTTAGAAAGAATGAGACTCATTTGTTTTGATAGAGATGGTTACTTGACTAAGATAAAGAACTAAAAATGCATACAGATTTACAAACTACTTCACACTTGAGATGATTGTTTTGGTTTTTTAAATGGGTGTGGATGACCATAAGCCTCTTAGACCAATGCCTATCCAATGGGCTATAGAGTCTCACATTTATGAAAGGAGAACAATAACAGAGGGGTGTATAACAACCTATCTGATAGATTCAGATGCATAAAAATCAATATCAAACCATGAGAATACTTATTAATCCAACACCATACAACATTCATCCATATGAAACTCTAAAATGACTATTTACAAATCTTGGAATGAATTAAGAACTATCACATTCATTCAAATCAAAGGTTACAATCATACTATAAAATGTAGAGAAAACCCTAACTACACTGGTTTTCATAGAAGAACACTTATAGCAATGGAGAGAAACATAAATTGATATCAAAATTATAAATTACTCCACATACGCCTTTGTCAAATGCTTCCTGAAGAATTAAAACTAGACAATGGATGAAGCCCTAACTGCACTTGGATGTCTAACACTTGTAGAGAGAAATTTTGCCCAAAATGACCAACCCTTGAAATGAGTTTAAATCTTGTCTTATAGCCTTCACAACTTGGATCTGATGGTGGAATGGGTAGGAAAACCCTAACAACCCCACAAAATACAATAAATACACCATTTTCAACTACCCATTTCACATTAATGGCTACCCTAGGAGTTGTTGACACATTTATGCGTGTTTTCTATGCTTTTCTGGGCTTTGACAAAACTTTGGGTTGTGGGAGGACAGGTGGATTTGGAACCTAGAAAAAATTTTCCATTGGGTTCCAAAGTCCCATAGGAACCTTACTTTGCATTGCGGGAATTGAGTTTTAATGGAAGACGAAGAACTAAGGGATTGGGTCAAAAAGTTCTAGTGGGACCCAAAATCTTGAAAGGAAAAAAGGAGTCGGGTCGAGAAAAAGTTTTGGTTCAAAACTTTGAAAAGGGAAAGAGAGTAGGGAGTAGGTAAGCAGAGGGAACTTAGACTTTGGGAAAAGTTCGAAGGTTTTGACGAGACCTGAAAACCCACAAGTATATACATAAAATACAACATTTAAGTATAAGTTTACATTTCCTCTTTTACATATACTTTCTTATACTTTAAGTTATATTTTCTGTATATATTGTTAGGATGATTGAGAGTGGTTTTGGACCTCCAGGAGTTATAATGCAGATTCTAGAATTTGGAGGATCTCAAAAAAATTTAGACTTAGCCAGATTTTAAGGGTTTCAAGTGAAATCTTAGACTTAGTCAAATTTTTAGGGGGTACATCAGGATACACATAATGAGGCTAACAAAAAGGGCATCTTAAGAAAATTTAATGAATTTGGCATGATTTTGCAATTATGAGGCTTGAAAAATGGAAGTCCCAATGGGAATCATAGTTACCAAATTTAAGGTTCAAAATTTTGATGGTTTCAATTTTGCTCTATGGAAACTAAAGGTTCAAGCCTTATTGGTGAAGGATGGATGCACGTTGGCTCTCAAAGGGCAACATCAAAACCTACAACCATGAAGCAAGAGGAATGGGATGAAAAGGATAAAATGGCTAGAGCTACAATCTAGTTATCTTTGGCTGATTCAATTTTATTCAATGTTACAGAGGAGAAAATGTCACATGACTTGTGGACAAAGCTCAAAAAGTTGTATGAGAAAAAGTCATTGGCAAACAATATTTTGTTACATTGGCAGCTATATAATTTGAGGATGCATGATAGTTCTTCAGTCACAAATCATCTCAACAATTTCAACACATTGATTAGCAAGTTGGCTTCAAAGGAGGTGAAAATTGAAGAAGAGGATAAGGTAGCTATATTATTGTGTTCTTTTCCCAAAACTTGGGATCAACTAAGTATGACGCTTAGTAACTCAACACTGAAGGGGAAGCTTGTCTTTGAAGATGTAGTAGCCGTAGTAATTTATGAAGATTCAAGGTGGAAGATATCTCAAGGGATTTTTTCCAATGAAGGCCTAGTTGCAAGGGGTAGAACTCTGAAAAGAGAAAACTGAGAGTGGACAAACTAAGTCCAAATCTAAGGGGCAGAAAAGAGTCAAATGTTGGAAGTGTGGAAAAATAAGGCATGTCAAAAAGGATTGTAGGGTACCGAAAGAAAACAAAGAAAATCCTAGCTCTCAACCATCAGAGGCAAATACAATGGAAGTTGAAGCACCATTAGAAGATGGGGAGGTATTATCTACTAATCTGAGAGGTTCACTTCATCATGTTTGGTTTATTGATTCTGGAGCTTCCTTTCACATGACTCCTCATAGGGACTAGTTTTCTTCTTATCGGTCATGTGATGGAGGTATGGTTTACATGGGAAATGACAAGTCGTGTGAAGCTATTGGTGAAGGAGAAGTAAAAATAAAGATGTTTGATGGGATAGTAAGGACTCTTCAACATGTTAGACATGTACTGGGATTGAAGAAAAATATGTTATCATTTGGAGTATTCGATGAGAAAGGTTACTGATTTAGTGGAGAAAATAGCTACCTTAAGGTAACAAAAGGAGCATTGGTGCTAAAGGGAGAAAAGGTTGCCAATTTCTATAGGCTAGTTGGAGAAACTTGTAGTGCAGAGGTCACAGTGGTGTCAGATTTATAAATGGACTCATTAACAACTTGGTATCAACAACTAGGCCGCATGAGCGAGCGTGGTCTGAAGGTACTACTAGATAGAAACCTTCTCCCAAGTGCCAAATCTAGATATTTAAATTTTGTGAGCATTATTTGTTTGGAAAATAGAATAGATTGAGTTTTTCTAGTAGCACTACCAGAAGTAAAGAAGTTATATAATTAAATACATTAAGATACTTGACAAGCACATGTTATATCTATTGGGGCTTCATCATATTTTGTTTCATTTATAGATGATCATTCTCATATGGTGTGGATTTATTTGCTCAAGAAGAAATTTGATGTATTCTCTTGTTTTAAGAATTTTAAAGCTTTGGTAGAGAACCAAAAGGATAAGAAAATAAAATGTCTTAGAATAGACAATGGAGGAGAATTTTTTTTAGGTGAGTTTAATTAGTTTTACAGTATTATAAGGCAGTTGACAGTTCCTAGACAATGGAACAAGCTAGATGTATGCTAAGCACTACTAGATTGGAGAAAAAATGTTGGGGTGAGGTTGTTTCTATAGCCTGTTTCTTGATTAACAGATCACCCACTATAGCTCTAGATCATAAATTTCTTGAAGAAGTATGGATAGGTAAACCTGTTGATTATTCCTTTCTTCATATTTTTGGTTCTAAAGCTTATGCTCATATTCCTAAAGAGGATAGGAAAAAGTTGGATGTGAAGTCCACAAAATGTATTTTTCTTGGTTATGAAAAAGGTACAAAGGGATACAGTTTGTGGGATATTGCTACCCACAAGATTATAATTAGCTGAGATGTATATTTTAATGAAAAATTAGTGCAAACAAGTAAAGGACAACAAAGTAAATAAATTATTCCAATAGAGGTGGAAAAGTATGATACTAATATGGAGGTGCTAGATGAGAACAAACTACCTATTCATGAAAATGAACAAGATAATAATCAAAATCAGTTATTTGATTTGGATGAACATCAATCAAATGAGCCATAGGGTAACACATTACCCCTTATGAGGAGATCCACTAGAGTATCCAAACCACCAGAAAGGTATTGTCTTACTTGTAATTCAAATTATGCTTTACTTACTGATGTTAGTGAGCCTAGTTCATATCGGGAAGCTTGCAAAGATGAAGATGCAAGCAAATGGACAACATCCATGGAGGAGGAGATGAGAGCTCTACATAAAAATAAAATGTGGGAGCTTGTGCCATTGCCTAAGGGGAAAACAACTATAGATAACAAGTGGGTCTTCAAATTGAAAAGGGATATAAATGATAATCTGGAGTGGTATAAAGCTTGGTTGGTGGCCAAGGGGTATGCACACAAATCTGGTATTGATTTTGATGAAATATTTTCACATACGGTATGGTTAAGCACAATTAGAGTTGTTTTAACTCTTGTTGCTAGTCTTGATATGGAGTTAGAATAGTTATATGTTAAAACAACCTTCTTGCATGGTGACCTCTCTAAGAAAATTTACATGCAACAACCAAAAGGTTTTGAGGAAAAAGACAAAGACTAGTTTGCAAGTTGAAAAAATCATTGTATGGTTTGGAACAGGTGCCAAGGTGTTGGTACAAGCAATTTGATTCCTTCACGATGAGCTTGGGTTTTAGAAGATGTGAGGCTGACCATTGTGCCTACTTTAAAAGGTATGAAGATGGAATTTTCATTATTTTGCTTTTGTATGTTGAGGATATGTTGGTAGTAGGTCCCAAAATGCATAGAATCATCAGGTTAAAAGCTCAACTTGCTAGGGAGTTTGAAATGAAGGATTTAGGAAGTGCAACTTAGATTCTTGGAATGAGGATACATAGAGATAGAAAGAACAAGAAGATTTGGTTGTCACAAAAGACTTATGGGGAAAAGATTTTGTAGCGCTTCAATATGCAGAATGCACAACCAATTAGTACTCAATTTCCTATTCATTCAAATCATCTTCAAAATAGTGCCCTAGCATAGAAGCAAAGAAGATATAGAAGTCTTCTGTACCATACTCATCAGCAATTTGTAGTCTTATGTTTGCCATGGTGTGCACCAGACTAGACATTGCACAAGCAATGGGAGTAGTCAATCATAACATGGAGAATCTAGGTTGTGAGAATTGGATGACTATGAAGTGGATTCTTAGGCATTTGAGGGCACTTCTAATGCTGCTATCTATTACAGTGGGAGTAGTCTTTAGATTAATGGGTATGTGGATGTGAATTTTGGTGGAGACAGAGATAACAAAATGTCCAATACAGGTTATGTTTTCTCCTTAGCGAGAGGTGTTGTTAGCTGGGTCTCAAAGTTGCAGACAGTGGTGGCTTTATCTACTACTAAAGCTAAATATATGGTAGTGACATAGGCTAGCAAGGAGGCAATCTAGCTTCATAGACTTTTGGGTGAATTGTAGGTAAAGCATGATAACAAGGTATTGCATTGTGACAACCAGAGTGCTTTATACTTAGCACGAAACTTAGCTTATCATGCCAAAACAAAACATATTGATGTACACTATCACTTTGTACATGAGGTGGTGGAAAGAGGACACGTCTCTTTGGTCAAGATACACACTGATATAAATCTAACACATATTTTGATGAAGCCTACTAGTAGAGAGAAGTTCATATGGTGCAAAACTAATCTTGGCTTGCACATTACTTGATGATAGGTAGCATTGGCATTGGTCTTTCAATAGGAAGATATATTCCCAAGGCAGAAACTTGACTTCAAGTGGGAGATTGTTGGTATGTGAAATCATTTTTGTTATTTCAACAGTAATGAGAAGTCTACAATGAGTACCACTTGCATGATTTATGCATGGAAATCCTTCTTTTGATAATGCATGATTAATTACATGTTATTTCATGGTTCTTTAAGTTATTTGAGCTTGAATGAGAATGCATTGTGAATTTTGTAATAATGAATTGCTTTTGAGAATAAAATTATATCTTTACCCATGGTTTTTTTCTTGGTACATAACCAAGTTTTCCCCGTAAATATGTGTTGTCAATTTTGTGTATTTTATTGCTATTTCATTATTTGTTTCAATTCTGCATTGCATATTTTTCTATCACAACGATCACTAAGGCAACTTCATCCAATGATACATCAAGATAGGGATCATTCATAGCCCCAACAACAATCTTTCTACCACCAATCATTCCACCTCCACTAAATTCCTACCATTAAACTTTATCTTCCACATCCCAAACTTGTTAATTGGTATCAACAAAATTGTAAAGCATACAAAGTGGCAAATCCAAATCAAACATTACAGATAAATGAATCCACAAATCAAAGAAGACACAAAAGCAATATGGGTCCCAAAGAAAAATGGATCAATCAAATCAAGCAAAGTAAAATATCTATTTGATCTAGTAATCATGCAAAATGTGGAGCCACATCAAAAGATGCACATCACATATAATAGGTGTCCACCACCTTCAAGCTTATCATCGCTCCCAACACATAAGGCAACAATCATTAAGGCAACTTCATCCAATGAAACATCAAGATAGGGATCATTCATAGCCCCAACAACAATCTTTCTACCACCAATCATTCCACCTCCACTAAATTCCTACCATTAAACTTTATCTTCCACATCCCAAACTTGTTAATTTCTAACACAACGATCACTAAGGCAACTTCATCCAATGAAACATCAAGATAGGGATCATTCATAGCCCCAACAACAATCTTTCTACCACCAATCATTCCACCTCCACTAAATTCCTACCATTAAACTTTATCTTCCACATCCCAAACTTGGTAATTGGTATCAAAAAAATTGTAAAGCATACAAAGTGGCAAATCCAAATCAAACATTACAGATAAATGAATCCACAAATCAAAGAAGACACAAAAGCAATATGGGTCCCAAAGAAAAATGGATCAATCAAATCAAGCAAAGTAAAATATCTATTTGATCTAGTAATCATGCAAAATGTGGAGCCACATCAAAAGATGCACATCACATATAATAGTTGTCCACCACCTTCAAGCTTATCATCACTCCCAACACATAATATGTATAAGAATGTTTTATATAATAGGTGTCCACCACCTCCCAAATTGTATATGAATGTTGGTCCTAATCACCATCCTAATCCAAAATCCATAATCCACAATCCACCATCCCAAGTATGGAGAGTCAAGAATCCCCCAACCCAATCTAAATCACTAATCCATCAACACAAATCCTACAAACCTCAATCACCTAATTCCACATCCAACATCCTCTATCCAAATCCAAAATCACGCCTTAAATAAAAAACCCCTCCCAAATCCACCACATTGTGGCAACAAAACTTTATTATAAGGGCTATGATGGTACCCTATCAAGATGTAAACATTCAAATAAGGCCAACTCTGTTATCAAGGAGGATCATGAAAACACCAATGGATTGTACAAGAGCACTTTAATCTTGACAAAGCAATTACTCCAAGCAAGTCACTATTGGCATGTTATGATAAGAGCATCTACATCGACTACATCAGATGGACAAAGACATGTGAAGACTCTCTAAATATCAAGCTATTAATACCATCCAATCAATGCAGCAAAACAACAAAATCATAAAAAATTAAAAAAATTAAAATAGTAAAGAGAAAATCATTCGTTGAATGGTGAAAACTATTTTATGGTGCCTTGGATAAGAACCATGATGAAAACCCATTCATGGGTGTCATGTGTAATTTGAGTGTCTATGTACCTTGCACTTGGGGGTAAGTTGTCTTATATATCCCATCCTATCATTTTCATCATATCATCCTCATCCATTATATTTGCATACCTATCCCATTGAACCAACCCATCCTCCCTAGTATTTATCTTGATAAGGGTAGGGACATAATGTTGAAACATGCTTTGGACATCTCTTGATGTACCCAACCTTTTACAACCAATCCTATCACCCTATCATCACAAGCATTGTAGTACAGAGTCTTGAGTGCAATATATAGAGTGGGGCATGTTATTTCTATGTGACATAGTCCTTGGAGATCACATCCTAAAATCCTACATCCATCCACCATGCATCCCCCATCCATCCCATCCACTATTGTCACCTTTTATCCATCCATCCAATCCTTTTTTCATCCTTACCCCTAGACCTGGTTTTCCCTTGTCATTGGTATCTAGTAACAATGCTATCTAAATGTCATCCAATGCAACCATCCCACAAAAAAAGAAAAGAAATAAATCTAAGTGCAAGCAATCCTTAGTCCATGCCAATATAGCCAAGCAATCTAAACAAATCATCCAAAAAAATCCATTGGTTTTGTTCCTAGCCTTGCTACAAACTTGATCAACTCAAATTATCATCATTAGGATATATTGTTCCCAATCCTTGCATTATTTTCAGGATATATCATTGCCACATCAACAATGATATCATCATCATCATAAATCATCATCATCGGGATATATCATTCCCACATCAATAACACTATCCTCATCATCAATCAATCAATCCTTGGTTTTTAGCTTGACAGGGGAAACAACTTTTACTTTTCTTTATATCATTTGTGCATGTTTGCTTGCTTGTATGTGTTATCATTTTTCTTGCATTTGCATCAATCCTTGTGGCATATTGCCACAACTACATCATGGTCTTCCATATCATGGTGCCATACATCATATGTTTGCTTGCGACCTTTTTCTTTTGAGTCAGTGATTTTATGCACTAGACGCATCGTCACCCTGGTCTTTATACCTTGGTGCATAAAATCTAGTGCTATATCAAACTCCATGGTTGCTCACCTAATTTAGCATGACATATCATTCATCCATTTCATCCATCACCTCTCTTTCCTCCATTCCTTCAACCAATCAATTTCATCTATTTCGAGAGTAGACCCGTGTTCTTCAAACCTACCTATCCTCTCGAGGGGGCATCCCATCTCTACATTACTCCTCCTCTGAGTGGTTGGGGCATCCATTTCCAATCACTATATCTTATATTCTTTGAAATGATATTACTTCTCTTAGTCACAACATCATCTCAAAGAGGGGCAAAATGTAGACACCTAAAATCGATCACATCACTTTTGACACATTCGACACCCTTTTGACATTGTCTTAATCTCATCCTAAATCACATTCATTCTAACACTAATTAATTAAATCAATCATATTTATTTAATTAATTAGGATTATCCCTTTAACATCCCTTCCATCATTAAATTAATTAAATAAATTATATTCAATTAATTAATCTAATTTTCCCACATCCTTCTTCATTAATTAATTAAATAATTTTATTATTTGATTAATTAGTCTAAAATCATAAATCCCATTCTAATCCCCAATTTATCATAATTAATCCCATCCTTATCCATTTTCCACAAATAAATAAATTAAAATATACAAAAAGTCACATGACTAGCTAATGTAGGAGCATCTAGGTGCATGCACAATCGACATAAACCAAAAATAATTTCATTTTATTTCTTCCAATTTTGGTGTGTGGTGGTCATTACTTGGCATCTCTCAACTTTGGGAACACTTCATGTAATCAGATTTGCAAGAATTGAGTTTCTGCCATGTTGTAGTTTCAGCACACAACATGTTGATTTCATGGAAACAATTGTTTTGGGAGATCCTAGAGGTTTGGCGACAAATCTCCTAATAGGTCTATTCTTGAAGGCATTTCACCAAATGTGCAAAAAGAATTGAAGTCATATATTTCAGCATTTGGGAGATTTTAATGTCAGAAGTTTGTGTTGGCACTTTTATGAAAAGTATAAAATCTCAAGATTCTTGAAGGTTGGAGAAAAATCCTTCTATAGGGGACCTTGGGATACCATTCCAAGCATACTTTCCAATTTTTAGGCAAAACGAAGAATTTTGAGTTTCCGCCTTTCTGGCACGTCCTATCACAATGGTTGGTCATAGTCATTCTGATGGAGGCAAGGCACTCTATTATGATTTGTTTGACAAATACCGCAAAAAAGTGTATGCACATAGTTGTGAATTTGTGGTGTGCCTAAAGAGCACTTTGGTGACAAAGTGAGTCCAATGGAGGCGAGTTTGTGATTTGTGACATTCTTTTCTAACTGATGGTTTGCACCAAGCATTTCTTTTCAAGTGGTAGAGGACTTGTGAGGTTGAAAACTTTCTGCAAAAGTATATAAATGGTGTCTAAGATTTGCTAATGAAGTTTACATGTTATAGACTTTATAGAGAAAATAAGCTTATAAGAATGTTTAATATTGAGAACATTTTCTAGATTTGTAGTTAGCCGTTGCCAAAGTAAGTTGAGAGATTGAAGTGAGAGAGGTGTAGAGAGGTGAAATGTTACCAAAATGTAAAGCTCAGGCAACTTTAGAAAGTCATAGAATTTAAAGCAATAATAAATCAAATGAAATGTTTTTAATGAGTTGACCTTGGGAAGTCGCGTCTTGGGAAGTATTGGCCAAGTTAGTTAAAATATTTAAAGATTAAATTCCTTTATGGGAATGTGTCAAATCAGCTTTTGGGAATTTATTTCCATTGTGTCTCTTCCATTCTTGACATCTATGCAATATAAAAGCAAACAAATGGCTCAGAAGAGGGTTCACTGCCAGAGGAAATTGAGAGCATCAGTTTTGAAAAGGAGGAGTGCAACATTTTGAAAGATTGGACAGTGCCAATAAAGATGATCCACGTCATTTGTGGCTATAGGAATTTGGAAAAGAACCTTGCAAATTTTAAAGCATAAAAGAGGAGGCATTGAAGTTTAAGTGTGGGCAGTAGAAAGAGAGGTAGCACTCCAAAAAGAAAACATACAGAGAGTAAGGGGCTACGTAGAAGATTTTTGTAGAGAGGAGATGAATATGGAGGTTTGTAAGAGACTCCATTGATATGAGTAGAAAGGGATGCAAACAAAAAGGAGGATAATAGACTCTAGTGCAGGTTGAGGAAGATGAATTGAACCAGAGTGAGTTGGATGTGAGGAAGACTGATTTCCTAAGGAGAGGCCATGATGGCCATAGTGTAATAATGTTTCAGATTGTTAAATCTTATAATTGATGTAGTTTGTTTGTAGTTATTGACTTCAATAAAATGTTGCAATTTTTGTATGTTTCCATCTATTGTATGGATTTGTGTGGTGAAGCTTTGTTTGTTATGGTAATTTGTTGGCAACAAGATTGGGCTGCTTGGTAAGGTACCCTAATCTCGTCTGCATTAAGTGGTATCAGAGTAGGTTGATCTTGAGTGTGCAAAAACACACCAAGATTTGCGGGTGAAGAGTGAAGCGGTGAAACTATGAGAGAAAGTTGATTTTGTGAGAGATAAATTGGTTGTCCTCTAGTAGAGATAAAGCTGGGTAGAAGGTGTACAGACTTCTTTCTTTGAGAGAAAGTGGGTAGAAGATGCCTTGGAGAGGTGCATCTTCCAAAATATTGTTGGGTAGAGGATAGTTGTGAGAGTTTAGTTGTAGGGAGGACATGTAATTGTAAAGAGTGCTGGCTCTAAAGTGTTTGTGTGTATAGATTGAGAGTGTGCCACAATTGTTTGGTAAAATGTCTTGGAGACAAGGAGAGTTTTTGATGATGAAGAAGGTATTTTTGAAGCCATAGAAAGAGAAGCAAGAACCCATCCAAAGGAGTAATTTGTTCCAAACAGTTTGCAAGTCAAGTGGAAAATGTTGCAAGGTGACGGTGGACAACAGTAGCACCAATAATTTGGTTGCATTGGAAATGGTTGAGAAGTTGAATTTGAGGAGGATGAAGCACCCTAGACCATATTACATTTCTTGGTTGCAAGGAGGTCTTCAAATTTGGGTAAGTGAACAAAGTATTGTTAATTTTCACATTGGAAGATATAAGGATGAAATTGTATGTGACATAGTACCCATGGATGTATGTCATGTTTTATTTCTTTGACCTTAACTTTGGAATAGAGAAGCTATACATAATGGTAGAGAGAACACATGTAGCATAATCAAGGATGGGAAGGGATATGTTTTAAATCTATTGCAGGATATGAAAATAGAAGTGGTAAAGAAATTGCAGAAATATGCCCTGATGAATGTATGAAAGAAGAGAGCAAGATTGAAGTTGCAATGGTTGAGAAAGTGAAAGAGAAAAATGCAGCAGTGGCTAAGAATCCTTTGAAGGGTGAAGAGAAGAAAGAAAAGATTGCAAAAGATAAGAAGAATGAAAAAGAAGATGAGGAAATCCTTGTGCAAAAGGATCAAGAGGAAAGAGAAGAAATTGCAACAGAGGTTGCAAATGATAAGAAGTGTTGCAACCCTTCGATAGAAGGGTCATGGAAGGAGAAACATGTGGGAACAACCCATACAGTCCCAAAAGAAATAAAGCTAGAAAAGAAAAGAATTAAGGAAAGAAAAGGATGGGAAAAGAAAGAGTTTACAGATGTAGCATGTCATTTTGAAGGTAGGGATGAGGTGAAACATGAATTTGTAGCAGATAGTGTGGAAGAAAATGAAAGAGTTACAGTAGTAGGAACATACCTTTTGGAGGGTATGGTAGATGCAGTGAAAGAAGTTGCAGCAGAGGTTGAGGTGGAAAATGATGTTGCAGTGGTTGTGAGTCTTTTGGAGGACATGAAGATGGTGATATTAGTGGATGGCGAAGATGAAAACATTGCAGTGAATGGTGAAGAAGAAAAAGTTGCAGCAACAAACTTGGAGGAAGAGGTAATGAATGATTTTTCTACATTTTGCAATGTTGGTTTGTATTTTGATAAAATGGTGTGGGTAGAAGAGAATGAGGATGTAGAAAAAGAAGAGATGAATGTAAGGGAGTAGATGGATATACTCCATATAGATTTGTATGTAGATGCTACAACAAATGGCATGGATGAGACACATTGGGAAGAGGTGATTTTTCATTTTTCTGAATTTTGTGATAATGAAGATGATGTCAATTTACCTTCATTTACAATGGTAAGAGTTGGAATTGAAGAGTATGATGAGGTGAAAACAGAGGAGGATATGGAAATATTTAATTTCCATAAAGTCGATCATATCAACTTGTGTATAGATGAATGTGAGATAGAATTTGGGTGGAGGTGGTTGGATCATGGTGGGTTGAATCCCATGAGAAGAGGAAGTGGAATGGAGAGTGGTGAGATGAGGAGTGATGAGTGGAGTAGAATTTGTAGGAGGAGGTCGAGATGTGGTGGAAAGATGAAGGAAGAGCACACTTGGTGGAGGAGGACGACATTTGTCCCAGCTAGAAGCTGGAAGAGGTGAAGGAAGAAAGTTTTTGATGAACCTGACTTAGCAATGGAGTTTCTGCAGGTTGTATTCAACCTAAAATGATAGTTCTACTATTCAGCTCCATTTTTTGAGCCCATGCTCACAAACTTCTTACCCAGTGTGTGTGATGTAGAAGCATCTGGGTGCATGCACAATCGACATCAACCAAAAATAATTTTAGTTTGTTTATTCCAATTTTGGTGTGTGGTGGTCATTATTTGGCATCTCTCAGCTTTGGGAACACTTCATGTAATTAGATTTGCAAGAATTGAGTTTCTGCCAGGTTGTAGTTTCGGCACACAACATGTTGATTTCATGGAAACAATTGTTTTGGGAGATCTTAAAGATTTGGTGACAAATCTCCTAATAGGTATGTTCTTGAAGGCATTTCACCAAATGTGCAAAAAGAATCGAAGTCATATATTTCAACATTTGGGAGATTTTAATGTCAGAAGTTTATGTTGGCACTTTTATGAAAAGTATAAAATCTCAAGATTCTTGAAGGTTGGAGAAAAATCCTTCTACATGGGACCTTGGGATATCATTCCAAGCATACTTTCCAATTTTTAGGCAAAATGAAGAACTTTGAGTTTTCACCTTTCTGGCACCCGATTCCACACATCCTATCACAATGGTTGGTCACAGTCATTCTGCTAGAGGCAAGGCATTCTATTGTGATTTGTTTGATAAATACCACAAAGAAGTGTATGCATAGAGTTGTGAATTTGTGGAGTGCTGAAAGAGCACTTTGGTGACAAAGTGAGTCCAATGGAGGTGAGTTTGTGATTTGTGACATTCTTTTCTAACTGATGGTTTACACCAAGCATTTCTTTTCATGTGATAGAGGACTTGTGAGGTTGAAAACTTGCTGCAAAAGTATATAAACAGTGTCTAAGACTTTCTAATGAAGTTTACATGTTGCATACTTTATAGAGAAAATAAGCTTATAAGAGTGTTGAATACTGAGAATATTTTCTAGATTTGTAGTTAGTCGTTGCCATAGTAAGTTGAGATATTGAAGTGAGAGAGGCGTAGAGAGGTGGATTATTACCAAAAAATAAGGGGCGACTTTAGCAAGTCATAGAAGTCAAAGCAATAATAAATCAAATGAAATGTTTTTCATGAGTCGACCTTGGGAAGCCATGGCTTGGGAATTATTGGCCAAGTCAATTAAAATATTCAAAGATTAAATTCCTTTATAGAAATGTGTTGAATCAGATTTTGGGAATTTATTTCATTTGTCTCTTCCATTATTGACATCTACGCAATATAAAAGCCAACGAATGGGTCAGAAGAGGGTTCGCTGCTAGAGGAAATTGAGAGAACCAATTTTGAAAAGGAGGAGCGTAGTATTTTGAAAGATTGGGTAGTGCCAATAAAGATGATTTGCCTCATTTGTGGCTACAAGAATCTTGAAAAGAACCTTGTAGATTTTAAAGCATAGAAGAGGAGGTGTTGAAGTTCAAGTGTGGGTAGTAGAAAGAGAGGCAACACTCCAAAAAGAAAACATATAGAGAGTAAGGGGTTGCATAGAAGATTTTGGTAGAGGGGAGATGAATATGGAGATTTGGAAGAGACTCCATTGATATGAGTAGAAAGGGTTGCAAACAAAAAGGAGGAGGAGAATGGACTCCAGTGCAGGTTGAGGAGGATGAATTGAACCAGAGTAAGCTGGATGTAAGGAAGATTGATTTCCTAAGGAGAGGCCATGATGGGCATAGTGTAATAATGTTTTAGATTGTTAAATCTTATAATTGATGTAGTTTGTTTGTAGTTATTGACTTCAATAAATTATTGCAATTGTTTGCATGTTTCCATCTGTTATATGGATTTGTGTGGTGAAGCTTTGTGTGTTATGGTAATGAGTTGGTAGCAAGATTGGGCTACCTGGTAAGATACACATTGAAACTAGACACTCCCACAAAAGTCAAACCAAATTTACATCTCCATCATCCATTCCATACTACATCCTTTAATCCTATCCATTCTCAGAAGAATAAGATCTAGAAGCTTCCATCCTTGCCCTAATTCCTCTCATGCAATCCTATACATCCATTCATCTTTAATCTCAACCATTCATCCTTATAGAATGCCCTATAAGCTTCTAACCTTGCCCTAATTTGTATCATTCAATCCTAGCCATCCATTTCTAATCAAATCTTAGCCCTTCATCCTATCATCCAAAAATCTATAAATTAACCCTCAATTAATCCATTTATAAGGAACAAGTTGGATGTAATGTCATGTTGTCCAAGTGAGCAATCAACAATCAAATCTCAACATCAAGAATCAATTGGAGTGCAACCACCACTTGTTGGTGCAACAAGGGCTAGTTTTGGTGAGATTTTTCTATGTTTTCGTTTGATTTTGCTAACCCTTTGCTTAATTGAAGGTGTTGTTAGATACGAAATAGGATCTTCATTTTGATGCATTGTTCCTCATTTTGTTTCATATTTTAGCATACATAGTGGGTATTTAAAAAATTTGGGGTGTGTTTACATGTATTTCCTATTTATTTTTAAATTTTTGCATTGAAACAATTGTAATTTTTACCAGAGCTTTGTGATAAGGCAACTTATAGTTTTTCTACTTTTTAGTTTCAAATTAATATGCATTTTCAAGTTGCGTTTCAAATTAATGTAAATGAAATATTTGTCCATATGTTGCATCACATTTGTGCGATACTTTTTGTGAAAAGAAATTGTAGCACATCATCAATATTTCTATTTAATTTATTGGAACTTTAAATAAAAGTTGTACCATTTGTGTGATTGTTGTCGATGAGGATTGCACCCTTATGCAAAGCTGTGACACTCTGCAATCCTTCGAAACATGGGGACAAACTCAGGTTGTGGGTGACCTATAATGAGTTTGAACCTCTAGATTGTGGGTTGGTTCCCTTAAAATATTCTATTTTGAAACTATGATTTTATGTTTTGGAAAAGGGTAAGAAGGAAACTATAAGGAAATAAAACTGTAAAATTTGGTGATGCACCTAATATGGATGGAAAATTTGCAATCTGATTAACAATAGAATTTAGAAATCTAACCCATCCAGCCTTGGCATAAATATCACAAAAAGTATTTCTGAGGAAGGCTGGAAAAATAATTCTTTATGAAGGAAAATGACTTTTCACAACATAAAAGAACTATGTTTCTGTAACACAACCCAAGACTTGTAATATCACTATGCTTAATACCACAAGTAAGAGTGAGATAATAATTTTAAAGGTTTTAATGATTAAACATAGTAAAACTTCATGAAATCACTTCGTACAATCAACATCAAATGGAAAGGTAACTACTTGATTCCAAAAAATAAAGGAAAATATGCAATGGAGAGAAAAATGGAACCTGTAACCTGCTGATCTCTATAAAACTATAAAAATTTGAGCTACAAAACCTTCTTCTCTCTCAAAGTGTATAAGAGCAAAAAGCCAAGAACTAGCAAAAACAAGTTTATCTTTACAATATATAGCTTTGCTCTCACTAAGAGGCATGCAAAAAATGAAATGCAACTAGCTGCCTCTAAAAATAAGTCCTCCAAAGTGATCTATGAGCAAACTCAAAAATCTCCAAAAATAAGGGCTCAAACTGCCACAAATTGAGAAAAAATAGCTCCAATTTGGTCTTCTCCATATGCTTGACCAAGAAGTTGACCAAGATCCCTCAAATCACTCCTCAAATCATGCAAAAAATCCCTAGATGGCCTAGTTAACTCAACTTATCAATTTGCATGATTTTGCTTTTGCAAAATTGATTGTGAATAAATAATAAAGTAATTAAATTAATTACTCTATTATTGGTTACAACTTGCAATACTTTTGATTTTACAATTTGTGAAAAACAATAAAGTAATTTGAAGAATATTACTTTATTATTTATTTACATTTGATTTGTTTGTAAAATCATGCATGAAAAGAAAAAATAAATCTCCTTATCTCTCCAATTACACATGCCTATTTTGCATGATTTGAGAAAAAATTAGGACTTAAGAGAAAATAAAAATCCCTTATGGCTCCACATGCACCAAGGAGAAAATAAATAGCCATCTCTGCCTTATCAATCCATTTACAATGCAAAATGGCCTTACTACCATATATCCTCACCATGTAAAACAAAATCCTAAGTCACTTTGCCATATGCATCCTCACCATGCAAAAAAAATCCTAAGTCACTTTGCCATATGCATCCTCATGCGAAATATACCTTCTAGATTCTTTATCATGCAATGATAAAAAACAAAAAGTCAAACCCTGCCACCTTGCAATCTCTTTTGTCTTTACATATATTTTTGTCTTTGACTGCATCTATAAGGCATAAGAACATCTCCTTTTGACCATATTCGGTCACTTTGCATGTTATCATTTATTACATTACAAGGAATCTTTTGACTTGGAAGGAGACAAGGCATAGGGAACTTCAACTCTAATAGTCAACACTAATGAAGCAAGTCTTTGTTTAATCATTTGATGCAAGGCATAAACACTTACTCTATAATCATCAATCACCCTTTGACTTAGAACAATATGCAAGAAATACATTCTTGTCGGCCCTTTCTAACCATGATTGTTAGGGATATACCACTTAATGTCTTGACCCCCATCGGTATTTTTAGATAAGGCAATGATTTAAGTTTTAGAGTCAAAAAACTCAATGAGGAAAAGAAGCTTCGAACAAAAGGTGAGAAGAAACCCTAAACATTAAGTCATTTTCATTTGATCTTTCACTCGATCGCCGCTCTGCAACTCTTTGGCAACATTTTAGGGTTTGATGGTTATTTGAGTTTCTCTTTGGCTTCTCTGAGCTCGAAATCCATGATTTTCTTGCATTTCTTGAGTGGAAAGAGGCGGCAGATAAGTGGTAAGTGTGGCATCTTTGTATTTCAACTGGCATTTTCTCTGTCTCTGTGCCTTCTTTAATAATGGTCACGGCCATTACATGCCTTCTTTATCCTTCTGTAACATTTCTTTGACAATACCTTTGCTCTGTGTGTTGAAATCCTCTTGCAAAATGTGAGAAAAACTGATAAAGAAAAGAAAACCCTCCTTAAGGAGGCTGCGACCATGGCATTCTTCTTCTCCCTACTACTTGAAGGTAACTCTTTCCTTATTTGCTATAGATGTTCAACTATCTCTGTAAATGCAAAAAGAAATATAGGGGTTTCAACCTTTATCATCTGGGCATTGTTAATACTCTTCTCTTTCTGTATGGTTGTGGCCATTATCATTTTCTATAGCATATTTACTGGTTTTCCTATCATGAAACTCGAAGTCTTTAAATTTTGCCATGAAGGTTTCTTCAAAAATGCACATAAATGCATTATATACATATGGCCATACCAGAAAATACATGTTTTGAACCTCCTGACTGTTCTTCTATAAAAAGAAGGGTTTCTAACCTGTAACAAGGGTTTTCACTTTGAAATGCATAATACTTGCCATTTCCAGGCATAGCCATGATATAGATATACTGTATCTCCATTCTTTTCTTGTAATAACAAAAAAAATACGTTAAGGTTTCAAGGAAAAACCCATATGGGTATCTCAGAAAAACACTCATTTAGGCATGACTATGACAAACGAAACACATTGTATTGATTTTTTCACTGTATACAAGAAATGTGTTAGGGTTTCAAACCCTCTTCAAGTGTTTGCATTTTAGGGAGTTCCACTGCAACATTCATGGTATTTATTGTCCTTTCTGAACATTCTCCTTCATTTCTGGTTTCTTTGACTATCTCTGGACACTTCTTGAGTGATATTTAATGTCATTTCTGTACTCTGAGCAACTATATGTATTATTTTCCTATGAAGAGATATATGTCAGTCTTTATACACGAATCTTCTCTGAGCATGATTTTTTATCTTTGATCATTTCATTTTGTATTAACTGGTCAACTATCAGGTTATCAACGTCACCTTGCTCTTTCACATTTAGTTTGGCATTTGGATCATTATCTATGGCATGCATATCATGTCTTTGATCATTATCTATCCTCCATCATGGCAAAAGCTTGTCATAACTGTATCAATCAGAAGTAATGATAAAAGCACAACTTGTATCTCTTTCAGCAGTATCAATGTAGCATCATATATGGCATGTAATTGATCCTCTACTGTTTCACTTCCATCATTCTATCAGTTAGCAGCTATGAAGTATGAATAAGAAATACTTGACTGTCACCAGTCAGAGGTATTACTATAGCATCATTTGATTTCTCTTGTGTATCAGACACCTGTAGATACATTTATCATTCTATCAGAGAAATAATAATAATACTTGATGATTCCTTGAAACTGTATCAGTCATTTGATCTTTTCTTGATGTATCTTCTTCAATTATGCCTGTCAAATGCTCTTCATGATAAACTTTGTTTGGTTCTATCTTTCTAGAGGCATGGACTATATCATTTGTATCAGCGGTACCTGATCTTTATGAACACCTATATCTGATCATTTTACTTACTCCTTTGATTATAATCAGATGATGCTTTTCATGTTTGTATCCTATAACTCATGTAAATGATACACAAATATGTCTCCTATAAGCATTATTCTGTAGTTCAATCTTTATCAGGTAACAATGTAAACATCTATGTGACTGATAAAGTCAATGACATACATAAGTGTGAGTTGAGACTTGTCTCCAACTGTTATATGAAAAAAAGATGGCTCCTGTAGCCTGTTCTTTCTATTTGATATGTAATTGAGACCTGATTGGCATGTATGTCTTTCTGTCCTTAACTGTTCTGATCATAAGTTTGCTATTCATCTCATTTTCATATTTCTTTCATTTCTTAAGTCTTATTTTTGTGAAATGTGACATGAAATATGACAACAATAAAGTATTCTGATAATGATATGAATAAGAGGAATACCTTTCATGACTGCATTTCTGATTTCTGCATTTTGTCAACCTGACTCAGGCATTCTGAACTTATCTACTTTGTTTTAATCAACTGTAATAAATGTCATGATGACATACCTTCTTTGTAAGTTGATTAATGATGCATGATGTACTTTGAATGATGCATCCTGTCTTTTTTTTATATTCCTTTTCAAAATGAATAAAAAGGAAACATGTTGGGCTCAACCCTTGTGGGAGCCTCATTTTCTCCACATGTTTATTTGTCTTCAAATCAACATTACTTTTCCTATACCTGCATAGTGAACAAACAAGTTAGCATAAAAATATACCTGATGGTATTGATTGATCTTCTTTATGATATTCTGACTTGTAGCACATGTTTGATTTGATCTTGTAGACACCCAAAATTGTCCCCAAATTTGTCCATGTCTTGCATCACCTAGTTAAAAACATTATCTTAGACATCATGTAGCATTTTGTCCTAATCCCACTCCTAATTCCACTAATCCATTAGCCAATTAATTAAATAAATTTTATTTATTTAATTAAAATCTCATCTTAATCCCATTCTTATCCCACTTAGCCAATTAATTAAATAAATTTTATTTATTTAATTAATTTCACATTCATAATCCCACTTTCCAATTAATTAAATAAATTTTACTTATTTAATTAATTTTCTATTCATATCCCAATCCTATCCTAATCATCTTCCCAATTAATTAAACAAATTTTATTTATTTAATTAATTTCCCTCACATATTACAACTAATTCAAATAAAATATTTGAATTAAGTCTTCACCTTTCATCACATTCCAACACCTGTCCACCTCTTAATTGAATCATGTGTGGTATTGCATTTTTTATTTAATATTTTTCACATGTACTACTTTTTGTGTACACATTCACATATGTAGTACTTTTTTATGTACATAGTCACATATGAGCTTTATCCTTCTTTGTACACTTGTCACATAACTACAACTTCTTTGAAGAGTGGAAATAACTAATCAATCCTAGCCATCCATATCAATCATTTAGCCTTTTAATCTCAACCATCCATTTGAACCAAGTCTTTCCTATAAATCAACCCCCTCATAAGCCATTAGCATGCATTGAGTTAGAGTATCCTTATGCTACTGAAATCATATTAGAGCATTTGCATCTATCACCCATTATCATCATCTTTTATTTATCAATCATTCATCTATCATCTTTATCTTATCGTTATGCTGTAGAAGTGAGCACCCAACATTCCTCCAACAATCATCCTTCAAAATCTTGCATGCTTATGCGAGGTGGAGAAGAGTAATGGAGATAAATCGAGCATAGCATGGAGATTGGTTTGCATTTACTGTTGTTATTTTGATTTTCATGTTGTCTTGTGCTTCATTGTGCAATTGTTAGGGTTTGATCATTGTTGTTTATTCATTTACCCCATTTGCAATTTTACCCTAACTACATTTTGGCACGCCCAGTGGGACTAACCCTCACTTTGCAAGTTTATGCACTTTGATTTGTAGGTTGAAAATATTTTATATTGCTGATTTTTTTTATTTAGGAACAGATCTGTTGCAGAGGGTTTTATATTTTACACAGGTATTAGAAAAAAGAGATCTTAGATTCGTTGGAAAGAAAACTTTGAGAGCTTTCCGAAAAGTGGTTATATTAAAAAATTGGCTTAGTATTCAAGGAGTTATGATGATTTGAAGTGGACCTTGCGATTCTGATTTTTCAAAAAAATTTGACGCACGACTTTTAGAAAAAAAATCATATCTTCTAATCTAGCTAACCAAATCACATTCTGTTTTTTGTAGGTGGTTAGAAATATTTAAATCCTTTTTTCTATATCATTATTTTTCAGATCTATTGCACAAATGGATTTTTTGTTAAAATTTTTTTTTTTTTTTCAAACCCTAGTTTATGACATAACTTTTGCATATGGAGTCCAATTTGAACAAAATTTTTTTTGATATTGATTAGAAAATCATAAGGAATCTCATGGCCATATCTATTTTACTATTGGATGACATTATTTGCTGATTTTTTGTAGGGTTTATTTTTCAATCTTAACACTTTTTCAGTGCAAACTTCAAACAAGCATAACTTTTGCATTTTTGATCATTTTTCAACGATTTTTTTTTTTAAAATACATGAAATTTTTTAAATTTTCTATTTATACAATCCATTCTGATGTATCAGGTCATCTTAATAAAAAAATTTTAGATTTCATCTTTTTTCACATAATCATCTTCTTTGCAAGTTTACTTGTTTCTTTTGCGATTTGGTGACTTGTAGGTGAATCAAAGGAGCTGGAGCAACATTTGGATTAGTCAAAATAATAATTGGGAAAGTGAAATAACTAGATACACTCATTCTAATCTTTCATCTCTTAATCATTGTTTGCAAACACATTTAGATTTTGGGCTTAAAATGAACAACTTGCTTGTAATCACATCATTGAAATTAGGATAAAACGAACAAGTGTCTTATACCACATTTGGCTTTTAGGTCTAAAAAGAACAAGTGCTTGAATTGTCTTCCACACATTTCATTTTCTAAAGGGTAATTAACCACTGCGAGTGTGAATCAAGTGACAATGCACTTGGTTTGCTTTTGTTTACCCTATCTAAGAGGCTTGCTTGGAGACACACCACTCCAAGGGATGACCTTAACCGAGGCTAAATTGAATTACACCCTCATTGGGAGTTGGAATCTTGTCACTCTTGGCTAAGCCCCAAAGAACTTTATACCTTTGGGAGTGAAGGTGAAGGGTGGGTTGCCCCTTTCTCTCGGCTGTGTGGTAGGATTTCGCTTTCAATTCCTCAGTCAACCTTGTGCAAAATAGCCTAAGACCTGAGTGGCCATACCCATTTGACTAGACATTAGGCTTGTTGATGTGTCTTTTTCAAGTGCTTGCTTAATAATCATCACATTTCATTTTTAAAGTCAAAAATTGCTTATGTCTTGCGTGAGTGATTCATATGTGTATATGCATAATCATTTGTTTGAACATTGTCAAATCAAGCTCTAAACACCAAACACATAAAGAAATCATCATATCCTACACATCATACCCAAATCAATTTCATCCTAGTCACCCTCATCCTAATCATCAAATCATCATCCAAACAATCCACATCATCATTGAATCATAACCAAGCACTTGCCAAAAAGGTTTTAAGACTTAAACACTTGTGTGACACCATGCCAAAATTAGAAGACCTAGTATTTAAACTCATTCTCCAACTTCGCAAAACTCAAGCAAGCCAATCACCTCTAGACCAATAATTCATTCAAGAGGCCAATGACATGATTCAACAACTTCAATCTCAAGCAAGCCAATCACTTCAACTGCGACAACTCATAGCACACACACAACACCTCACTTGTCAAACCCAACAAGCACATTATCCTCTATCCATTCAACATCAACTAATGCCACCTCAACCTTACATGTCATCACCCTCAACTTCACACCAACCATTACCCTATGCAATCCCTCCACCACAACACCATCGACTAATTCAACAATTCCAACCATCACATCAACACATTCAACTACAACAAAATCAATTAATTCAACAAATCCAACCATCACAATAACCCATTCAACAATTCAAACAACAACAAATCATATCACAACAACAAATCCAAATATCATCCCAACCTCAACAAATTCCAAATCAATCCTATGTGTCATGCACATCAACCTATGCCACATCAACCTATCAACCTCCACCTCAACATTATCCAATTCCTCATTCTAACATTCCAACACACCACCAAAACCATCCACAAGGCAACCAAGTGTCCTCACAAGAACAACATGCAAGTTCAAATAGCCCTTTGTACATAAATCAAGAAAGTCCAAGTACACCTTTTCAACAAGACCACCAAGCACCATTGATAGACCTAAGTCCACCTTTTCAACAAGAAGCATATCTAAATCCAAGTGGCCCCTTGTACATTAATCAAAGCCCAAGTTATCCTATTCAAGATTTAATTACCTTTGACAAGGGAGATACCAATCTAGAATGGCCTCCACCATTCAATCACATGCCAACACATGAGACAACTAGTCCTATCTTAACACCTTCATGTGATCCCAATACTAGTCCATTGATCCCTCCATCTTCTAACCCATAAAGCCCTCCATTACCTTTATCACCATCTCATTCTAATCCTTCACCAAAGGATATAGCTGAGAGAGTTTTACAAAGGATGCTTGAAGCAAAACTCATTGAACTTCCCGAAGTCAAACCATGTGAAGAAAGTCCATATGATGAACATGATTATTGTGCATACCATAGGACCAAAGGCCATGATACAAATAAATGCCCCATATTTTTCCCAATTGTTTACAATGTGTATCAATATCAAATGGGAAATCATGCCACATCATCCAAATCCAATCCTAATCCATCCAATCTAATTATCCCTCAACCTAATCATTATCCTAAGCCTACAACACCATCCACCCTTATTGTTCATCCCCTATATTATCCATCTACCCATACACTTGCAAAGGATGTGATCCATTTGCTATTAGAAGGGAATAAACTATCTCCATGTCGAACACCTATCCTTGAGCCTATTAAAGAACTTCCAAAGGTCATGTCCAATCCTACAACTCCTTTACATATCCCACCTATCCTTGAGCCTATCCAAGAGTCCTCCATTAACATGCCTAGCCTTTCAAGCCCATCATGTGACCCACAAACAATCAAGCCTATCATGAACCCAAGTCAAGAGCTATTGTACCTTCATGTTAATAACCCTCAAGAACATGTCAAGCCTATCCAAGAGTTATCCACTTCCATTCAAGCAACCCAAGAGGTATGTCAAGAGTTTAATCATAAGCATGTGGAAACATTAATCCCTAGTCCAACTCAAGATCAAATCACTTTCATGCAACCTATCCATAACATATATCTTTTCCATGATCAAGATGATATCCATAATGATGAATCTATCCATGAGCCACTTGATCCTATCCATCTCCCAACAACTATTCATGAGAAAGCTATCCAAATTCAACCTATCCATAACATTTACCTTCTTTATGATCAAGATGATGCCTATGAAGAAGATATCCATGAGCACCTTGATCCTATCCATAATCCTATATCCATCCATGAGCAAGATATCCACATTGCTCCTAGTCATCCACCATCTAGCCCTATCCATAATGAGCAAACATCCACTTGCCATAATGAGACATGTGCCTCCCAAGAACACACAAGCATAGAAGATCAAATCAATACCTTGGATCTTAGTGAACACAATGCTAATGATCCTCCTTCCACATCCATCATAAACTCCACTTCAAATCCATTATCATGTCCTAGTGGTCTTACCACCTTCATCCATGAGTGTTCTTCTTTAGGACAACAATGAACTTTATCCACTTTACCTTCTCCATACAATAATGAACTCAAGGCTAATGTTCAAAGCACACCTAGTCCTATAGCCCATTGCATACTCTAAAACATGAACTACCAAGGTAAAGGCCTAGGCCTTTATGAACAAGGTATTTTGGAGCCAAACCATGTCAAGATTCCTCCATGCTCATATGGCCTTGGATATACAACCCAAGGTAAACACTTTAAAGATGTTGGTAATTCCTCCATCCCTCCTAAGTCCACTTTCCATCACAAACCACATCATATACCCAAAGCATATGTCGCCTTTTCACCTCCATTATCCTACAAATCGCAAAAGCATGTGACCATACACCTTCCACCATCCACTTTATATCCACTTCTTCCAACTCCTAACATCCCACTATCCACTTTATCTCCACTCCTTCCAACTCCTAATATCCCTCCATCCACTTTACCACCATTACTCCCAACACCTAATATCCCTATCCTCCAATCCCCTTATCCATTTATGCATAAACCCACTTTTAATCCACTTATCCATAAGTACCTTTACATTCCTAATCATGACCAACAAATGTACATGTTGTCTAAACTTGAATCTTTCACTTATTCCATCCATCCCATGGGATTCCAAAACAAACATTTGGATGCCTTTACTTATAAAGCCAAAAATCCTAAGGACCCTCATGCCTTAGGGCACAAACATGAAAAATCAATGCAAAGAACCAAAGCAAAGCAATCCAAAAAGCTACCCAAGCCCATACCTTCATAAGAAAAATCCAAAACTAAAATGGTTTGGGTCCCTAAGCAAAGAGAAAGCAAGTCAAATGAGGCATCCTCATCCACATCTCAAGAATCCCAACCATCCACTTCCATCCCAAATTTCTATTCCATTCAAAAGTTTCAAATATCCCAAAAATCCCACAAGCAAAGCAAAAATCATAAAAATACCAAGTCTATGTGGCTTCCTAAATCACTCAATCACCCATCCCCTAAGCAAACATCCCCATTTCTTCCTACACGACCTTCCCATCAAAAGCTTCAATGTTTAACACAATGTGTGCAACCGTTGGTCCTGATTCCATTCTCACATACCTCCATCTCTTCACCTTTCATCCATTATCCTACATATCTTCCCCATCACCTTCCTATGGTCCATGCTTTTGTATAAGTCTTTCATCCATCCTTTTACATAAGTCCTACATAATCCACTATCTATCCTCCATAATCCACATCATAATCCACTATTCCCCATCCATCCATCCTTGCATGAGTTTTGCATAAACCTTTCATAATCCACATTGTAATCCACTATCCACCTACTTCATCTCCCTTTCATGCAAACCCTTACCAACATCTATGAGCATAACGACATGGTCCATGCGACATCCATCTTAAATGACACTATCACTTTCATAGAACTAGACACTTGAGTCCGTCCTATCCATTACCATGGTGAAAACCTAGCAAACAGGCACCATGTGTAATTGTCATCCCATCGAAAAAAAAAGAAGAAAAATAAAAATAGTAAAGATAAATCCCTTTGTCCAATGGTGAAAACCACCCTTGGTGGTGCCTTGGATAAGTACCATGGTGAAAACCTAGCAAATAGGCGTCATGTGTAGGTTGATCTTCTATGTCACTTACACTTAGGGGCACATTGTTTCATCCATCTTATCATTACCAACCTATCATTTACTATCCTATCATATCCCATCCTACCATTCTTATCCATTACACCCATATTCCTATCCTATTGAGTCTATTCATTCTTCCTTCCTCCTTTTGATCTTGATGAAGACATAGGGGCAAAATATTGAAATATGATTTGGATATCTCTTGATATGCCTCACCCTTTTTAAACCAATCCATCATGTCATCCTATCATAAGCCTTATCATCCAAAGCCTATCCATCATTATCCTATTGTCATGAGCTTTGTCATGTAAAATCCTAAGTCTACTACCTAGAATGGGGCATGTTATTCCTATGCGACATAGTCTTTGGAGATCACATCCTAGCTCCATTATGAAGCATCCATCTATCCAATATAGCCTATCCTTGTATCCATCCATTTATCATGAGTTTTTCATTCTGTTCCATGGCCTATCCTTTTATCCACCCTTCTATCATGAGTCTTCCATCCCATCCATCTATCATGAGCATTTTATCCTATCCACTATCACCCATCCTTTTGTCTATCCATCCTACCTCCATCCTTGTACCTAGACTTGGTTTTTCCCTTGTCATTGGTATCTAGAACTAAGGCTACCCAAATTGTAAATCCATTGGCATTTTTCAAAACATTCCAAAATACAAAAAAATCAAAACATTCCAAAAAAAAAAATTTCAAAAAATACAAGAAAATCAAATATTCTGAAAACAAAAAAAATTAAATATCCATAAAAAATCCAAGCAATAAAACCAACCATCAAATCAAATCTATCACTTCATCAAAAACCAAATCCAATCAAATCAACTATCATCTATCATCAATCAAAATCACATTAATCCAATCCATATCATCCCATCAATAACATTAAACTCAAATCAAATCAATCCATCAAATTCATCAATCATATTCATATCAATCCAATTCAATCAAATCAAATCCAATCAATCCTTTCATCAAATCAATTTCAATCAAAATAATCCAAGCAATGATCCAAATGCAAGTCATCATTAATCCATACCAATCAAGTTAATCAATCTTATGAAATTATCCAATCGCAATTAATGGTCTTGATCCTAGCCTTTTTGTAAACCCAATCAATTAATCAATCAATCATCAACATCCTTGTGTTGATCTAGGGATATAGCTTTCCATGCCATGACAACACTATCATCATCAACAAAACAATCAGCAATTAATCATTGGTTTACAGTTTGATAGGGGCAATACCTTGTTTGTTTTTGAATCATTTGTGCATGCTTGCTTGCTTGCTTGTGTGTGTTATCTTTTTATCTTACATTTGTATCAAATTGGTATCATTTCCAGCTAATATTCATATCTTTTGTATGTTGGAATAACTTTTTACACTATCCTTTGCATCTAAGGTCATATCATACCTTTTGTGTATTAGGACTTTGATGCTCTAAGTTTACTTCCTCATACATTAGACAAGGTTGTATTACGTTGGGGCACAAGACACATCGTCACCCTGGTCCTTATACCTTGGTACATAATGTCTAGTGCTTTATCAAACATCATGGTTGCTCACCTTCATTTCAGCATAACACATCATTCATTTCTTCTATCCATCCCCTTATCTTCTTGAATAATTCATTTTCTTTCGAGAGCATATCCATGTTTGTCCAACCCACCTATCCTCTCGAGGGGCATCCTCATCCTATCATCCCATCACCATCTTTTTCCTCTATCCATACCTTAACTTCTTTGAAATGATGTTACTCGACATAAATCTTATCATCTCAAACATCATCTCAAAGAGGGGCAAAATGTAGACACCCAAAATTGTCCCCAAATTTGTCCATGTCTTGCATCACCTAGTTAAAAACATTATCTTAGACATCATGTAGCATTTTGTCCTAATCCCACTTCTAATTCCACTAATCCATTAGCCACTTAATTAAATAAATTTTATTTATTTAATTAAAATGTCATCTTAATCCCATCCTTATCCCACTTAGCCAATTAATTAAATAAATTTTATTTATTTAATTAATTTCCCATTCATATTCCAACTAATTCAAATAAAATATTTGAATTAAGTCCTCACCTTTTATCACATTCCAACACTTGTCCACCTCTTAATTGAATCATGTGTGGTACTGCATTTTTTATTTAATATCTTTCACATGTACTACTTTTTGTGTACACATTCACATATGTAGTACTTTTTTATGTACACAGTCACATATGAGCCTTATCCTCCTTTGTACACTTGTCACATGACTACAACTTCGTTGAAGAGTGGGAATAACTAATCAATCCTAACCGTCCACATCCATCATTTAGCCTTTTAATCTCAACCATCCATTTAAACCAAGCCTTTCCTATAAATCAACCCCCTCATAAGCCATTAGCATGCATTAAGTTGGAGTATTCTTATGCTGCTGAAATCACATTAGAGCCTTTGCATCTATTATCCATTATCATCATCTTCCATCGATCAATCATTCATCTCTCATCTTTATCTTATCTTTATGCTACAGAAGTGAGTACCCAACATTCCTCCAACAATCATCCTTCAAAATCTTGCATGCTCATGCGAGGTGGAGAAGAGGAATGGAGATAAATCGAGCATAGCATGGAGATCGGTTTGCATTTACATTTGTTATTTTGATTTTCATGTTGTCTTGTGCTTCATTGTGCAATTGTTAGGGTTTGATCATTGTTGTTTATTCATTTACCCTATTTGCAATTTTACCCTAACTACAGATCTTTCATATGAAATGCATGATGTGACAAGTTGATACATCTGCATGATAAAGCATATGATAACTTTAAACATCCAGAGCTCTTATGAGACTTTCCCCAATTTTTTGCAGGTTCAACTAATGATAGGAGCTGAAGCTGAAGACTGAAGATCAACATCAACGAAACAACCTTCTTGCTTAGGCAATGATGGATGTTTAATTTTATCATGTGTTCCTTATTTCTTTTATCATCAGATGTATAGCTTGTGTCATACCCACATTTCCCATGCGGTTACGACACATAACACACGTGTCATGTCCACATTTGTCATGTGGTCATGACAGAAATATCAAAAACTTTTCCACATGTCCCTAGAAACCCCCTCACACGCGTCAGCATGCTTGGTGGCAATATGTAGAAGGTGTAAACATGTCAATCAATCTCAGGGAAGAGCGTTTACATACGCAATCCCCTGCGTGATGATAGCCGACTAGGCGGTTATGTGACGCGAGGAGCGTCACTACTAGGGTTAGGGTTGAATGAACCCGAACTCTAAGTTTCCTAAGTGAATGACATGATTCTGACAAGAGTTGAAATCTAACCCTAATTCTAGAACACAAAAATAGATTAAATAAATATGCCATCGTTTAAAAACTAATAATTGCAAGGTAAAATAAATATTAACTAGTGTTAAGAAATCTTGGTTAAATTAACTACCCTGAGTCTTGGAAAATTTTGGTAGCATAATGCGTTTTTAACATTTGAATTATTTATTTTAAAAAGGTCTCTCCCTAACATTATTATGAGAAAAATTTAAATAAAAGATTAAAATAAAATTTCACCAAAGTAAAGTTATAAAAATTATCCCTTAATTAAACGAAATCAAATAAATAAAATTATTAAATAACAAAATCCCCCAAAAATAATAAAGGTCTTGAATAAATAAAGTTCAACAATTAATTTAAATTAATCGCCAAGGTAAAGATCCACCACGAAGGATTAAAGGTCACCTTACCCATCCCAACCAAATCATTAACATTAATAAATTAATAGCGGGATCTCCCCAACCTAAATTAAAATAATTCCTACTAGGGAAAATTAATACAAGATAAAAAAAAAAATTAAAATACAAAGGGATATAAGATACCCATTAAAATCCTTAATACGCTACCCAAATAAAAAGTTACACAATAGTCATTAATAAAATTAAATTCTCATTCCCATGAAAATGACCCACTAAAAAAAATCACTTAAAGGGAATTAATAAAAGTTTTAAATAAAAGATGGAGAGGGAAACTCACATTCAAAATGGAAGGGAAAAATAAATTAAATAAATTAAATTACTAAACCTCACTCATCTCCCAATCCCAAAACTTGCCCTAGTATTATTTTATTAGTTTCTAATCTAGTTTGCCCTAACCCTATCATATCCTCTCTCTCATCTCTTTTGTTTCATTCTTTTTGTTCTCTTTTTTTTTTTTTTCTCTCTCTTTGTTTCTCTTTCTTGTAGGTTGGTTTTCTTCTCCAATGGCTTGGCAACCATGAGAATACCTCTTAGAGGTATATATTCATTTAATATCTACAGGGTTCCATTTCTTTTTTTTGTAATGAATATATATTTATATTCATGTATATATATACATTTATATGTATATATATTTATACATAATATACACATATAATATGTTTTAGATCTGAGAACTTTTTTATTTTTATTTTAAGAATTTATAGAGATTGCTATATATATATATATCTGTTTACTGAATATTACTATCAAAAAATATGAAGGAACATTGTAGCTTTAAAAGCGAAAGAAGACCAAATTTCAGGTCAGGGCTGACGGCCCTTAAATCCCCCCTGCCGCTGGTTGTAGTTAAGGAAAAGGTTTAGGGTGGGGTAGGTGGTCCTCCCACCCACTATATAGTGGGTGGGGGGATCATCCCCTCCATCACCATATTGTGAGCAACGAGGGTTTGTGGGGGCAACGGCTGTGCCGCCGTCCCCCAAACTTACTCCCCTTTTTTTTTAAAACACTTAAAACTGAAACCCTTACGGGGTTCGGCCATTCTGACTTTCATCCAGTCTTTTTTTATATCAGCAACAAAAATGAATATTATTTAGTTTATATTTTATGTAAAATAGTTTATCAACATATTTAAATATATATGTATGTATATCTGTGTGTGTGTGTATATATATATATATATATATATTGTTTACTCAGTCCCAGCAGTGAAGTTAAAAATGTATTTATAGTCAAAAATGTATATATGTTTAATATATGTATATACACACACAATCATTTAATGGAAGAATATACCCAGATTTGTAAATTAATAAACTAGTAGTATATACATTTTTTTCTTGCAAAATAAGTAAAACAAAATTACTATTTCTTCTCTTTTTTTTGACAGAAATAAATAAGGCAGCATAACATATTTTTATTTTGAAACAAATTTTCCCTCTACAACTATCTTTTCAACAGCAAGTAAAATGACAGTCCTATTTCTATTTTCTATGAACATACAATATAATTTGAACATCATTATCTTTTTTTTTGCTTCTAAAACCCATTTCAAACAAAACTGATTTATTTGCTTTTCTATTTTGGCATACAACAAAAATCAAATCTGCAACATATATATTTTTTTTGAATAAAAAGGCAACAAGTTATATTTTCTTTTGTCAAACTTTCCATAACCACATAAGCACAAACAACCACATAATAAACATATTTTTGAAATCACAATACAATGTATTGCACATTAAAATTCTTTTCAACAACTAGTACAATGGAGAGCAAAATTTTGACAAATAATTACAATAAGGCCATGGCTCTAAAAAATCAGCCAACAAGATAATGCAACTAAGACTAAAGTGAATCTTTCTCCCAAGCTCCAAAACACCAACAAAACTTGCAAAAATCTAAACACCAAAAAGGGGGAAAGCCAAGCCATGCAAATCGCCCTCCTCCCTACCATAGACCCACTAGTGGGTCACCCTTGAGCTGGGGAGGTAGATCTCACACGGGATTCTTTTCACACCACAACAAAGAAATCACAAACAACACAAATTTCACCTAAGGATAATGCACATAACAAAACTCATTAAAATGAGTTTGGAGGGGGTAGGGGAGTGGACCCCTCAACTCAAGAAGTCACACCAAGGCTCAATAATCACAATACCACAAGGCCTCAGGCCAAAATAATATCTCCATAAAACTCAAAATCACCATGGCACTCTTGCCAACCAAAATACTCCCAAACACCATAGAATGCCCTCAAGACTATAAATAAATCAATCCCAGGAGGTACCTCAAGGAGGTTCACTCTCCCCCACCCCTTACGAGTTGAGCATTTTCTCTAATGGAGATGCTTTTACCAACACCCAAAACCCACACAAAAGAAAATAACACCCAACACAAAATTTCAAGCACACAATCAAAAATGAAAATAAGTATAAGGAATGGCTAATGCCATAGGGCTTACCTTAAGAGCCCAACAATGGATGCACATTTGAAGAAGAGCCCACAAGCTTCTCCAAGTCTCCAATCCTCTAAGTTTTCTCCAACTCCTTCCCAAAACCTCCAAAGATAGCAAAATTTCAAAAAGCAAGAACCCCCAACTCCTCTCCAAGAGGAGATAAAATAGGCCTTCAAATTTGGCCCTGAGGAGTGAGAAGGTGACACTTGTCACCTTCTCATTCCTCATCCCATGTCACTTGCAAGGGAGAAGGAATGTGAGGGTGACAAGTGTCACCCTCTTATCCATTCAAACCCTCACCTTATCCACTTGTGCTCTCGCACATGTGTGAGAGCCCAAGTGGAGAGGTGACATCTCTCCCAATGGCTCCATGAGGATAAGGGATGACACATGTCATCCCTTTACTCCTCAAGAGAGCCCCTTCTCTTGAAGATGCTCTCACACATGTGTGAGAGTCTTGGAGGAAGGTTCCACACACTTGGGGGTCTTAAGGACTCCCCAAGTCTTCAAGGTGGGGGAATCCCCAAGCCTTGGGAAAGGAGATGGGCCTTTTCCAAGGCATGACTCATCTCCCACCCTTAGCCATTTTGAAATTTCGTCACATTTACTAAACCCAAGTTTAGAGTGACTAGATGGGAGTTACCCTAGGGTTTAGTAAGTCCAAATGGACCCTAGACCCTAGGGGTACCACCTAGGGTAAGTTTGGAACTCCAATAAACACAAAAGGAGGTGTAAAATCACATTAAATGGCGCATAAATAAAAAGAACACCAAATGGTGTGAATTAAAACACAAGTTTTACAACACATAATTTAAATCAATTAAAAAGGGTGAACTAGGCCAATTAATTAAAATCAAGCATTTATGAAAACATCATTTGATCAAACATGATCCTCATCCCTCTTGGGAATGGATCAGCTTAACAAGGAATTACATAAGTGTGAGAACTGCCTCCAATTTTCCGTGGCCTAGAAAATCACCTGCACACTCGATCAAATGGTCAATCCAACATAGATATATCATAGCTGAAGCAACAGAAAGTAATAATCATGTCTTCGCATAATTCATACACAACATTAAACAACTCACATCATAATTAAGATTTAGAATTGCATTTTCTGTCTAATATTTCAGAATCAAAATCAAATAACCAATCCATATAATGAGCTCATAATAAACATCAATAATGATCATCAAATGTATCTCACATGTCTAACATCATAAGAGCATCAAAATAGGATCTAATCAAATCACCACATAACTAATCAAAGCTAATCCAAAATCAGGTGATATAGTCTAATCTACATAATGGAAATCAATAGTCTCTAAATGTCTGAAATGTCACCGATTATAATGCAAAATGATCAAAATAGGGAAGTGAAATAAATCAGCCTCATAGCTTGCATGTTTGCATTGCTCAGTCTAGTTACTCCCACGGCTTGTGTGGGACACATTTGAACACTTCTTTTAAACATAATCAGTTAATCTATCTTATGCACTTGATGTATATATATTTCTTTTTCAATCAATGCATGGAATAGAGTAATAGATGCTGCATTGTATGTTCCAAATATGACATGAAATAACACTTCAAATAAATATATTTCTTTCTTTCTTTCCAAACTGATCAACTAAATAATCAATCTGTCTTATAACTCCTAAAAGATAACACTATGTTAGATCAACTATATTTCTTGAATGATTAATACCTTGACAACTTGATTCTCTTGTCATGATGATTCATCAATCCTGATTGGACTGATGGGTTATCTTGTCAACTGAATTACATCTCTATTTTGTCAAGACATCAACTGTTCATTGAATGTAATAACTTCAAAATTTTCTTTTATTCTTCTTTAACAACTGCACTTGGGTCTAACTAAATTTAGTGTGAACAAAATTTAGTAATAGTGATCATCATCAATAACATTTGTGTTTAATTCTACACACTAGATTTATCTATCTGAATGTTTGTGGAGATATACACAAATATTATCTAGACATCTACAATATTATGTCGAATGTTGTCCTTCCACTCAAAGTATCACAAATATTTCATTTAAGATAGGCCTACACAAAAATATTATCTTTACATGGATAATCTGATTACTATATTCATATTCATTTTTATTCAATTTAAAGAAAACCTTCATTTAATTTAGCTTTAAATTACATAAATGAAGACGTATCTAATTGCACGCTTGACCAACTTTTTAAATTTTGCTCTGCTCTATTTATTTTGTGGAAATATTATTGAGCTCTTCAAATCTTGGCCTATGAGATCATGGAGCCTCTCTTCTTGTTGCATGCTCTTCATAGAGAGATGACTTTCCATGGACCAGTCTTATAAAAATGGTTAAAAATTATCTTCAATTTATCCTTAGACAAGGTAAAGGTGGCCATTAAGGAAGTCATTGGCATCGACTACCTAGAACTTGATATCAAGATTCATGTCTAATATGAGGTAACATCTTATTTCCTATCTAATTTCTTGTGTCTTACTCATTCCATGACATCAATGGTACTCATGGTAGAAATGTTTTTTTGACCACAATTTAGAGTTGGGTTGGATGTAGTGGCAGTAATAAATTAGCAATTCCCATATGAGACTTTACTAGGTGTTGGGGATGAGTTTAGATGCATGACTTCTATGGGAGAACTACAAGAGTTGGAGCATGGAATGATGAGTTTTGTGCAAAATCTCCAAACACTCTAGGAAGTCATCTTTACAACTCTGGGTGTTATGGGTATTTTGGATAAAATGCGCACTTCTTCCATTAGTTTTCACCCCTTTACAGATGGAGTTTGATTCAAGCATGCTCTTTAGGTGGCACTATTTCTTCTAGGTTTAGCTCAAAATGCCAATGCCAATAGAGGAAGCTTACTAAGATAGTTTTAAGTAAAGAGTGCATAATTTTGTAAATAGAACAATAAGTATTATAGATTTTTGTAAATAGTGTAGTAGTTTTAATAGTGTGATAGTTTTAAGATGTTTCATTTCGAAAATAGGGAACTTCAAGTCTTCCATTCATGTAATATTTTTAAAGCTCGAATATAATAAAAGTTACTTTAATATATTTAGAATAGAATAAATATTATTAATAGAATTATATTTTATCTTCAGTTAATTCTATCACATTAAAATGCACAGGAAATTAATTTATATTCTAGAAAATTTAAATAATCTTTACTTGATTTTACCTAGAGAGATATTAAAATGCATGGGGAATTATTTTATACTAATCTTGTTTTAAATCCTTATGCAGGGCAAACAATAAATATTTTAATTGTTTAGATTAAAATAAAACTACTACACACCCCACCAACTAACACATCACCTTCTCTAGCCAATGGCATTGCCTCCAACTCTGATGATCTTCATTTTCTCCTTCAACATCTACAAGCCATTGATGTAATGGGCCTAATGATGCCAACTTAGCATTCAATGTACTTTAAGTAGATGTACAATACAGGGGGAATTTATCATATTTTAAGGTTGTTAAAACTTAAATTACATTTTTTCCTCACAAACTGATTAGGTTCAAGATAGACTAAAAAATAAAGAGGTGTATTGAGACTCAAATAAACATCCATGAAAGCTACAATAAGATTATTTGTTAATTTATGAGTTGTCAGATAATAGAATTTAACATAGTGATGAAATATCATTAACATAGGCATCATCCCATTCCTTTTAGCCTAGCTGTTGGGAATAAACATCTAATCAATTTTCATTCCTACAAATTTGAGGGATGATGTGCTAGTTGTATAGCCCATGATCTAGATTTTTGTGCCCATATGTAATTGTTATCCGCTAGCTGAGGAAATGGTGTAATAAATGCTCACGTCTAAAGTATGTAGTTGCCATTTGCAATCACCAACTCTTCACTATTTATTTAGTGTCTAATTTGTTGGTGAATCATCAAATGGAATACATTATGAAATAGGCCACCCCTGTTTGTTCCTTTGATTACTTATATTTGTGTTATTTTTATTAGATTTGTGGTCTTTCAAAACTAGACAAAAGTTACAAAAGGGTTTTTTTTGTTTTGCATGTAATATCTTTTCAATGTAATACATATATATAAGCATGCAATGGAAACCAATAAAATCTATAATAGATATGAGCAATATAATTAAGACCCAAATCATAGAATCACATGAAATGAATTATCATCACATACCCATTTCAAAATATTCAACTTCGTACTTTTGTTGTAGATGGACTAGCAATATGAATAACATAAAACACCTCTAAATCACCCACAAATGATAGTTTATTTGTATACAGCTGGAAGTAGCAATATATGTAACCCTAGGTGCCCATATTGAGAAGTACAATCCTCATCAAAACCTAAAATGGAGCTCCCAAGGTGTACGGCCTGCTGATATGGTAAGACCTACACTTGGAGGTGTATGGCCAACAATAAGGAAGTTTGTAGTCAACAAAATATACCTCAAGCTGATATAAATCTGCACTAGATTATATGCCTCTGCTGCTCACAACAAAACTGCTTGATCTTTATAGGATATCTTCTTTAAATCTCCACCAAAATGCATCAAATGAAGTACAACTGCAACCACTGTGTATGGCTTCCTAAGAGCCTCCTTGGGTGGTCTCTCACACCTGTAGAAAGCTGAAAACTAATGGTGGTTTTCATCTCCAAAAGCTATGGTTGGATAATTTCTCCAAACCCTCATTTGCAGAGAAAATATCATAGTAAAATGTATTGTTATGAATGAATGCCTTATTTCTTCACTTACCCTTTTTATCTCCTTCATGAGGGTTGACCATTTTGAGGAGGGAAATATAATATTTTAAATTACTTTATTCCCCTTGGGTGGCATCCAAGTCCTTAGTGACTTTATTTTGCATTTTATACCTTTTACTTAGTCACCAACATTATAATATAAAGTCCAAGTATTAAATATAAATATTAACTTTCAAACTTTAAAATGAAATAGTAAATGAACTTAGAATTCCATGAGCAATAGACTGTTGGAAAGGTCTCATTGAAACACTTCACCTCCAATCCTAAATTTCCCCAAATGGTCCAAACCCTAACTTACTAAAATAATAAGTCTCGATCGAGGTGTCTGAAAATATCCAAACAAATTCCAATAGTTCCCTAACCACATTGGTTAGTCTACAGAAACCAAGTATAGATTAACACCCTCTAGAAGAGGGGACATTACAGTTTGCCCTCCCTAAGATTTCGTGCCTCAAGCAATCTTAGATCTGGATGCATTAGAATCTGCTCACTCTCCCATGTTGCATCCTCCACCAATAGGTTCTTCCATTTCACCAGATACTCCCTAATGACCCTCTTCCTCAATGCACGCTCCCTAGTGTTAATGATGGCCTCAAGTACCAAAATCAACTTCCCCTCTTCATCAAGAGGAGGCAACTCTGTAGAAGGTATCGCATTGTGTCCCGGTCCTTTTTGAGGCGAGACACGTGAAAGACATTGTGAACCCTATTGTCTACCGACAATTCTAACTCATAAGCCACTTCTCCAACCCTCCTAGAGATCCTAAATGGTCCATAATACCATGTCTTAAGCTTTTTTGTGCCACTCTTCTTAAGAGTGGACTATCTATAAGGCTGCAACATAAGATACACCATATCACCAACCTCAAAAGAACCCTCAACCTTATGCTGATCTGCATACTATTTCTACTAGTTTTGTGCCTTCTAGATGTTCTCTCTTAAAGACCTCATAATGTCCTGACTCTCCTGCAAGAGGTATTTGGCCTTAGGTACTCTTCTATCCTTGAACAACAAGTTTAAGAAACTCAAATCCTCATACCCATAAAGTGCCATGAATGGTGACATCTGAATTGACATGTCGAAAGTGGTATTGTAACAATACTCACCCAAGTGAAGCCACTTCACCCATGCCTTCTGTTGCCCTGCAATATAGTTCATGAGGTACCCTTCCACCCACTTATTGACTATCTCAGTCTGCCCATCCATCTAGGGGTGGTAACTCATACTAGGGGTGAGCTCTATCCCACTCAACCTGAAGAGCTCCTGCCAAAAATTACTCAGGAACTTGTTGTCCCTATCACTCACTATGTTCAGTGGCAACCCATGTAGTCGGAATACCTCTCTGAAAAATAACTCAGAAACCTGAGCTACTGTATAGGTGGCTGAAATAGATAAAAAATGTGCAAACTTCGTTAACTTGTCAACCACCACAAAAATGCAGTCCCTGCTCTAGGCTTTGAGCAAGCCTGTAATGAAATCCATCGAGATGCACTCCCACTTCCTCTTGGGAATGGGTAAGGGCTGCAATAAACCACCTAGGAAAGAGTGCTCATGCTTGCTTTGCTGACACACTGGGTACTCTCTCACATACTTTTGAACCTCAGTCTTGAGGCCTTTCCAAGTAAAGCGCTCCCTAACTTGCCTATAGGTTTTGAAGAAACCTAGATGTCCTGCCATAGGCAAGTCATGAAAATCCCTCAAGATCTTCTGCTTCATAGCAAATCCTAGCACCAAAAAAATCCTCCTCTTGTAAATGATCAAGTCATTTACAATTATGTACCTGTCATCACTAGTAGTGCCATCGACAATCCTAGAAGCCCACTTATCCTTTGCATACTCTGCAGTAATCATATCTCTCCAATCCTCTGCAATTTCCCCCAAAGCACACAAGTGAGGTCTCCTGTATAAGGCATCAACAACTACATTCTTTTTCCCTTTGACAAAAACTATGTCAAATTCATATACCTGTAGTTTGCTGACCCATTTCTACTACCGGTCATTCATATTCTTTTGACTAAGGAAATGTTTTAGGCTATTATGATCAGATTTGACAACAAATTTACCTCCAACAAGGTACTACATGAACTTAGCCAATGCATGCATGATGGCTAACATCTCCTTATCATAAATGTTGTAACTTCTCTTGGCACCCCTCAACTTCCTGCTCTCAAATACAATGGGGTATTTGTCCTGCATCAACACCACTCCAATGCCTTCTCCTGAGGCATCACACTATAGCTCAAAAGGTTTTGTGAAGTCTGTAATGGCCAAGACTGGACAAGTACTCATTACTTCTTTAAACCTATCAAAGCATTGTTGAGCACTAGTAGACCATTTGAAAGCACCTTTCCAATTCAAATCTATAAGGGTGGCAGCTATCTGAGAAAACCCCTTCACAAAGCAGTGATAGAACCCACAGAGGCCAAAGAATCCTTTGAGCTAAGAGAGATTCTTTGGTGGCAGCCAATCTAAGATTACCTAGATTTTCTCCAGATCCACACAAACACCCTTTGTGCTAATGATGTGTCCCAAATACAATAACTCTATCATGCCAAACTTGCACTTGGACATTTTGGCATAAAGAGACTCCTACTCAAGAATACCCAACATAATATCAAGGTGTCTCAGGTGCTCCTCCCAAGTCTTGCTAAATATCAGTATGTCATCAAAGAAGATAAGTATAAATTTCCTCAGCTACTCTCGAAAAACCTTATTCATGCAAGACTAGAATGTGGCTGGTGCATTGGTTAAGCCGAAAGGCATAACCAAAAACTCAAAGTACCCATAGCGGCACCTAAATGCTATCTTCTCCACATCCTCCTCCTGTACCCTTATTTGATGGTACCCTGATCTCAAGTCCATGTTGGAGAAGAAGCATGCATTGTGTAATTCATCTACGAGCTCGTCAATCCAAGGGATGAGATATTTGTTCTTGATAGTCTTCTTGTTCAACTCCTTGTAGTCTATGCACATCTTGAGTGTACCATCCTTCTTCTTCACCAGAACAACAGAAGAAGCAAAGGGGCTCTTACTTGGCCTGATATGCCCCATCTTGAGAAGTTCCTGAATAGCCTTATCAATCTCATCCTTGTACCACTTAGGATGTCTGTAGGGTACTGTAATGACTGGCTTGGCACCTTGCTCAATCTCTATGATGTGCTCAAACCCCCTGTCAGGAGGTCTACCTAGTGGTATGTCACTAAACACTTTGGTGTGTTTAGTCAACAAAGACTGGATCTCAGTCAGATACTCCTACTTCTACTGCTTAGGCACCTCTGGCATCACAAGTATCTTAGTTGCCCACTGTACCTGATCATGCCACAATATCCTCTCCATCCTCTAAATAGATACTACTCTGAACCCACCATCTGACATTCCCCTCAGAATATGTTTCTGACCATCTACTTAAAACTTCATCTCCATGGTCCTCAAATTGAGAGAGAATTCACCTATCATATGTGGCCACTTCATACCGAGGACTACATCCATGTCACCCATACTGACCACATAATACTTAGTCTGGAACTCATAGTTAATTAACCAGATTGTTAAGTCAGGGATCCTCTGTATGTGGGTGATAACAAAACCATCTGCAACTCTAACCTTGAATCCCTTGAACTCCTCAGTCTTGAGTCTCCTCCGTGCTACTAGCCCCTCATCGATGAAGTTGTGAGTGGATCCTGCATCTAGCAAGGTGGTCACTCTCTATCCCTCCAATACTCCCCATATCCTAAAGGAACCCTCTCTCTGAATGATAGAAAGATGTGTTGTTGGTGGATCATCATCCTAAACATCTTGCACCTCTTCTACTACACTCTCCACATCACTATCCTCCTGATCACTCTGCTGATCTGAATACTCTGAAGCAGTCTCTTCGGCAGAATAATATTCCAACTTCTTGACTTGCCCCTTCATTGGGAACTTATGATTGGGATCCCATGGACATTTGCATTTAAAACATAATTTCTTCCTCCTGTATTTATTAAGAGCATCATCATCAAGTTTAGGAAAAGGTTTCTTTTGCTGCCCTATATCATGAGATGGAAACTTCTTGTCCTTATCCTTCTTATGCAAGAAAATCTTTGACTAAAACTTGCTTCTGTAGGAAGAAAATTCCATATCCTTGGCCTTTTTGATTTCCTCCTGAAGTGAAGGCGGATTAAAACTCTTAATCCATCCTCTCAAAGGCTCAGATAATCCATCTATGAACAATACAATGAGTCTCCACTCAGAATTATTAGTGACCATGACTAACAATATCTGGAACTCAGAAATGTATGCATTGACTCCTCCATAGTATTTGAGCTGGGCTAGCTCCTTGAAATACAACTCAGGATCACCTTTGTCAAATCTATCTATCAATCTATCAGTAAACTCTGCATAGGAAATAATCTAATCATGGCCCAATGTAACAAGACCATGGTACCACCATTCATGTGCACCCCCATCTAAATGCAAAGTAGCATACTCAATGGTATCCCTCTTGGTCATAGGATTGAGCTGCAAATAAGTATCTACCTTTTGTACACATGCTCTAGCTGTAGTTTTACTCGATCCATTAAAGTAACGAATGCTCATCTTTCCCTTTTTCTTCTGCAAATCCTAATTCTATTACCTTACTCCTCCTCCTTGAGGTCTACTTTGTTCCCTAAAAGTTAGGTAAGCCTGGAAAGGCATATCAGCATGGAACCTAGCATCCATAGCTCTCTAGTCCTGCCAATACTATGCATGATGAAATATTTCCGTAGGCACATGTACCTCCTCCAGTGGGTTGTTCTCCTGTATAAACCGAGGCATTAGAGGCCTCGTGCTAGCTGATCCTAAAAAGGTGCATTGTAGGGTAGTTTGGTTATTAACTGAATGTTCTCCATTGTTACCATTGTTTGTGTTACTATTATTATGTTGATTGTTTCCTCTCGCATGTTGATCAACACCACCATTATTATTGTCATTGTTTTTGCCATTGTTCCCAACATTACCAGATATAAAATGGGCAAGGATCTATATCAGTTCTATTTGTGATCTGCCCATCCTCTCGAACATATCATGCTGCCCTCTTGCTAAGTCATTCAATGCATGCAACATGCTTGTCATATCTGCTCTCCCTTCGTCATACTGGTCTCTACTAGACCTACCTTCTCGATCACCCATGTTTTCTGCAATGGGTTGTTCTTCCCTATAAAGCACTATTTGTTGTTCCTCAAGTTTTGAAGGTTCACTATATAAAACTGATGGCTACTCTTCAAACCCTAAAGGCCACTCCTCCCACTATTCCTGTTCAACTTCCTTTTTCCACAATCTTTCAAGGTATCTCTATTCTCTTGCACTGCCTCTCATAAAATATTACATCTGATCACTATCTGGCCATGGAAATCAACATGCAAGTAAATGGGTAGTATCAAATTGTCTTGCAACTGTGCACAAAGTTGTAATCCAATAGGCTGGTAGGAAAACCAACCTGATACCATTGAAATAGGCCACCCCTATTTGTTCTTTTGATTATTTATATTTGTGTTATTTTTATTAGATTTGTGGTCTTTTAGAACTAGATAGAAGTTGTAGAAGGGGTTTCTTTGTTTTGCATGTAATGTTTTTTTAATATAATACAGATATATAAGCATGTAATGGAAACCCATAAAATATATGATAGATATGAGAAATGTAATTAAGACCCAGTTCATAGAGTCACATGAAATGAATTGTTATCACATACCCATTTCAAAATATTCAACTTCGTACTTCTGCTGTAGATGGACTAGCAATATGAATAGCATAAAACACCTCTAAATAACCCACAAATGATAGTTTATTTGCATATAGCTGGAATTGGCAATATATGTAACCCTAGACACCCATATTAAGTAGTACAATCCTCATCAAAACCTGAAATGGAGCTCCCAAGGTGTACAACCTAGTTGATATGGTACGACCTGCGAGGTGTACAACCAGTAATAAGGAAGTCTACATTCCACAAAATATGCCTCAAGCTGATATAAATCTACACTGGAATATATGCCTCTGCTGCTCACAACAAAGCTGCTTGATCTTTATAGGATATCTTCTTTGAATCTCCACCAAAATGCATCAAATGAAGTACAACTGCAACCACTATGTATGGATTCCAAAGAGCCTCCTTGGGTGGTCTCTCACACCTGCAGAAAGCTGAAAACTAATGGTGGTTTTCATCTCTGAAAGCCATGGCTAGATAATTTCTCCAAACCCTCATTTGCAGAGCAAATAACATAGTAAAATATATTGTTATGAATGAATGCCTTTTGTCTTCACTTATCCTTTTTTATCTCCTTAATGAGGGTCAACCATTTTGAGGAGGGAAATACAATATTTTAAATTCACTTTATTTCCCTTGGGTGGCATCCAAGTCCTTAGTGACTTTATTTTGTATTTTATACCTTTTACTTAGTCATTGACATTATAATATAAAGTCCAAGTATTAAATATAAATATTAACTTTCAAACTTTAAAATGGAATAGCAAACGGACTCAAAATCCCATGAGCAATAGACCATTGGAGAGGTCTCATGTGATGTCCCGATATTAAGGCATTGATTAAAACCATCATTGTAAAAAGATAGATGATGTTGCTTTCGTAAAATATGGTGTTTAGTCAATTTGAATGATATAGATAATGGCATTAATATATTTAATAAATGATATTAAAATATTATTATATAAATATTTTAATATAATTAAAATATACTATATTTATTTTAAAATAAATATAAAATAATAATAATACAAATATAAGTATAATATATAAATATTATTACAATTATAACCATTATAAATATATTTATATATATTACAAATTAGGTAAATATAAAATATAAATATTAATACTATAAATATAAATATTTAAATGAAATAAATATATGTATCTAATCTCATAAAAGAGATGGCCTAAGACAACGATCACTAAAATAAAAGGTGGGCTCCATACATGGACAAAATGGTTCTATTTAAAAATTCAAATAAAGTGATGCGGGGTTGCATAAGGAAATCTGCATTAGTTATGTTAAGAGCTGCGATTAAAGTCTACAAGGGAGCGATTGAAATATTACAAGGAATTCTGAAATGAGAATAGTCAAAAGGCTGTGATCATCATTAAGCCAGCGATTTCCATCCTTATGTGTAGCAGCAGCGATATTTGCTGGGGGTTTTGAATATTCAACGATCATTAGGAAATGTTAAGGGCAGTATGGTCATGACTCTTTGGAGAGTCATCACCCTTCCAAAGGGGTGGCTCTCCTCTTAAACATAGAGGTATATTTAGGGAGAGATAAGGGGGTAGGGAGGAGCATGGAAGAATAAGAGGGATTTAAGAAGGAAAATGAATGAAATATATATGTTTTTTTTGAGTATAAGGAAGAAGTAGAAATGAAGGAATAATTCAGATTTAAGCAGAGATAGTGGAGTAAAGATATATGATTTATATATAGATATCAAAAAGAAAACATAGAAAGAGATTTTTCTGAGTTAAGAAGAAATTCAAAAGGGAATATACAAAGAACAAACAAGAGACTTATGATTATACACAAGAAATATATTTAAGGCAGATTTGGATAAAAGGAGTCGATTTAGAGCAGCCTATATAGGAAGAATGGTAAAGAAAGCACAAGCAGATCTAGAGACTAGATTTGAATGTAAGAATCATTTATGGTAGATGTGTAAAGAGGAGAAAACATCCAACTCATATACAGATCAGAAAAGAATATTTCTGAGTTAGAAATATACTTGGAATCCAATCTAAAATATATTTACATAGCAGTTGACTGTAGACAATAAAGGAAGAAGTAATTAAATTCTTAAGAGTTCTCAAAGGTACAAAGGCAAGGATTATCTCGGTATGATGTATCTAACCCTATATCTCTTCTGATAAATGCCATGTGATAAATAATGACAAATGCATATAGTTGACAGGTTATCGTTAGTATCATAAGCATTGTGAAACTTGCTATGAAATATAGATTACATTCACAACACATTTGATATGATTGTTTGCAACTATGAGTTTGATTAGTTTATTATTCATTAATGTGGATTCTTGTATGAATGTCATGATGAGGGAATTGAGGGCCTACAAGGAGGGGAAATGGAATTGGGATCATCCTCTCTCTAAGTACGCCACCCCATAGTGGATGGTTGAGGCCTACCACATGTGGGCCAAGGGGGCATGAGAGGCTGCCCTTGGGCTTAGGAGGAATGATTTCTGGGACACCCTACTGTAGCTGCACCCCTAACCTTCCATCATGGAAATTAATTGAATCATAAGAGGAAGCAAAATGGTTCTGATAAGGGGAATGGTGATAGGACGCCTCACTAGGCACACCACCCCATATGAATGGCAAGAGGCCACATGGGGCCAAGAGGGGTGGAGCATCCACTCTTGGGCCTATGGTAGAGGGTTTATTGGGCACCCTATCAAACCATTTTATTCCAGGAATTAGAAAACCTAACCCTAAACTTGTGGGATTTGAATTTTTAGGGTAAAATTAGTATTGTTCCAATTGGGGACATTACAAGTGGTATCAGAGCATCTTTCCTGCCACCCTGTGTGTACTTTATGTATTGATGCATACCTTGTGCCTTACGTGTATTCAAGTGTATACTTTGTGACTTATGTATTCAATTATATTCAAGTGTATACCTTGCAACTTATGTGTACTCAAGTGTATTCAAGTTTATACCTTGTGGTTTATGTGTATTCGAATGTATACTTCATGCTTATGTGTATTTGCGTGTATTCAAAGGTGTACTTTGTGACTTATTTGTATGCTTTGTAACATATGTTCATGTGAATACTTTGTGTATAACGTGTATTTGCGTGTATGATTCATGCTTGCTGTGTATACTCATGTGTATACTTGGTGACCTTGGGATGGTGAACAGGTCCACGGTGTAGTATGGGATGCACCGAATCCCCTTTCCAATTGTCTGACAGTATACTTACATGTATTAATGCAACTTACATGTATTCATTCCTTGTGACTTATGTGTATTCAAGGGTATACCTTGTGATTTATGTGTATTTAAGCGTATTCAAGTGTATACCTTGTGAATTATGTGTATTCATGTGTATATTCTATGACTTTGTATTCAAGTGTATACTTCATGATTATGTATTTGAATGCATACTCTATGACTTTGTATCTGTATTCAAGTGTATACTCTATGATTTTGTATTCAAGTGCATACTTTATGACTATGTATTCAAGTGTATACTCCATTACTTTGTATACATGTATTCAAGTGTACGCTCCATGACTTTGTGTATTCAATTGTATACTTTATGACTTCATGTATACTTGTATTCAAGTGTATACTCCATGACTTTGTATTTGTATTCAAATGTATACTCTATGATCTTGTATTCAAGTGCATACTCCCTGACTATGTATTCAAGTGTATACTCTATGACTTTAAGACTGTATACTCCATGACTTTGTGTATTCAATGACTTCGTGTATTCGAGTGTATACTCCATGACTTTGTTCAATTGTATACTTTATGACTTCGTGTATTCAAGTGTATACTCCATGACTTTGTATATTCAAGTGTATACTACTTGATATATGTGTGTTCAAATGCATACTCCATGACTTATGTATGTTCAAATGCACACTTCATGACTTGTATTCATATGTATACTTCATAATCGTGTATTATGTGCGTGTTAAATGTATGCTTCATGCCTTATGTATTACATGCGTATACTTTGTGAATTACATGCATGCCTCATGCTTATGTGTTACATGCATGTATGGCATATTATGTGCATATACTGTATTCATGCCACATGCTTCATATACTTTGGTGTATTATGTGTACGTTCCATACTCCATGTATTAAACATATAAGCTTTGTGAATGCTTCATGTATTACATGCTTCCTGTGTATACTTTATGTATTACTTGTATTCATACTTGTGACTTGCATGTATTCATACATATATTTGTAAATTGTATTCATGTGTATACCTTGTGACTTGTGTGCATTCATGTGTATACTTTGCGACTTATGTGGGTATACTTTGACCGGCATATACTTCATGACTTGTATGTATTCATGTGAATACTCCATGACATATATTCATGTGTGTGCTTCGTGAATTACGTGACTCATGTGCATACTTCATGTATTTATGTATGTGCTTCATGCTTTGTGTACTACATGTATTCATGCGTATACCTTGGGTAGTACATGTATAGTTTGCATCTCCATGTATCATGTGTATGTACATATATGCTTCATGCTCATTGTATTACATGTATTTATGTGTGTACTTATGTGTATACTTCATGCTTTGTGTCCTACATATATACTTAGCGTATCACATACACTTCATGTATTACGCATATCTACGATTGTGCTCCAAGTCTAATGTTTATTAACAAGTTCTCTATGTGTGTTTAAGATTACTTTACGTAAGGGCCAAAACTCTAAACCTTTATTGGTCAGACACTTCTTGGGTTAAGAAGTACTAACAAATTAACTCATGTAATAACGAAGAGTTACAACTAGTAAAGCGGAAAGTGTGGCTCCATCGAACTTGAGATTGATTTAGGATCCTGATGGTTTAAAAGCATCCTAGTTTTGATTGCTTGAGGATAAGCAATCTTGGGCGGGGTGGACTGTGATGTCCCGATGTTAAGGCATTGATTAAAACCATCACGATAAAAAGATGGATGATGTTGCTTTCGTAAAATATGGTGTTTAGTCAATTTGAATGATATAGATAATGGCATTAATATATTTAATAAATGATATTAAAATATTATTATATAAATATTTTAATATAATTAAAATATACTATATTTATTTTAAAATAAATATAAAATAATAATAATACAAATATAAGTATAATATATAAATATTATTACAATTATAACCATTATAAATATATTTATATATATTACAAATTAGGTAAATATAAAATATAAATATTAATACTATAAATATAAATATTTAAATGAAATAAATATATGTATCTAATCTCATAAAAGAGATGGCCTAAGACAACAATCACTAAAATAAAAGGTGGGCTCCATACATGGACAAAACGGTTCTATTTAAAAATTCAAATAAAGTGATGCGGGGTTGCATAAGGAAATCTGATTAGTTATGTTAAGAGCTGCGATTAAAGTCTACACGGCAGCGATTGAAATATTACAAGGAATTCTGAAATGAGAATAGTCAAAAGGCTACGATCATCATTAAGCCAGCGATTTCCATCCTTATGTGTAGCGACAACGATATTTGTTGGGGGTTTTGAATATTCAACGATCATTAGGAAATGTTAAGGGTAGTATGGTCATGACTCTTTGGAGAGTCATCACCCTTCTAAAGGGGTGGCTCTCCTCATAAACATAGAGGTATATTTAGGGAGAGATAAGGGCGCAGGGAGGAGCATGGAAGAATAAGAGGGATTTAAGAAGGAAAAGGAATGAAATATATATGTTTTTTCTGAGTATAAGGAAGAAGAAGAAATGAAGGAATAATTCAGATTAAGTAGAGATAGTGGAGTAAAGATATATGATTTATATATAGCTATCAAAAAGAAAACATAGAAAGAGATTTTTCTGAGTTAAGAAGAAATTCAAAAGGGAATATACAAAGAACAAACAAGAGACTTATGATTATACACAAGAAATACATTCAAGGCAGATTTGGATAAAAGGAGTCGATTTAGAGCAGCCTATACATGAAGAATGGTAAAGAAAGCACAAGCAGATTTGGAGACTAGATTTGAATGTAAGAATCATTTATGGTAGATGTGTAAAGAGGAGAAAACATCCAACTCATATACAGATTAGAAAAGAATATTTCTGAGTTAGAAATATACTTGGAATTCAATCTAAAATATATTTACATAGCAGTCGACTGTAGACAGCAAAGGAAGAAGTAATTAAATTCTTAAGAGTTCTCAAAGGTACAAAGGCAAGGATTATCTCGGTATGATGTATCTAACCCTATATCTCTTCTGATAAATGCCATGTGATAAATAATGACAAATGCATATAGTTGACAGGTTATCATTAGTATCATAAGCATTGTGAAACTTGCTATGAAATATAGATTACATTCACAACACATTTGATATGATTGTTTGTAACTGAGTTTGATTAGTTTATTATTCATTAATGTGGATCCTTGTATGAATGTCATGATAAGGGAATTGAGGGCCTACAAGGAGGGGAAATGGCGTTGGGATCATCCTCTAAGTACACCACCCCATAGTGGATGGCTGAGGCCTGCCACATGTGGGCCAAGGGGGCATGAGAGGCTACCCTTGGGCTTAGGAGGAATGATTTCTGGGACACCCTACTGTAGTTGCACCCCTAACTTTCCATCATGGAAACTAATTGAATCATAAGAGGAAGCAAAATGGTTCTGATAAGGGGAATGGTGATAGGACACCTCACTAGGCACACCACCCCATATGAATGGCAAGAGGCCACATGGGGCCAAGAGGGGTGGAGCACCCGCTCTTGGGCCTATGGTAGAGGGTTTCTTGGGCACCATATCAAACCATTTTATTCCAAGAATTAGAAACCCTAACCCTAAACTTGTGGGATTTGAATTTTTAGGGTAAAATTAGTATTGTTCCAATTGGGGACATTACATCTCATCAAAACACTCCACCTCCAATCTTGAATTTCCCCAAATGGTCCAAACCCTAACTTACTAAAAATAGTAAGTCCCGACTGAGGTGTCCTTTCAACATCCAAACGAATTCCCATAGTTACTTAACCACATTGGTTAGTCTATGGGAACCAAGTATAGACTAACACCCTCTAAAAAAGGGGACATTACATATTAGTCACACACATAAATGCAATCATAATCACAAAATGTGGCATCGAAGGCCCCTTGAACTGCCCATTGACATGTTATTTTTTTTATCAATTGACCAATGACACTACTACCTACCCTAACCAATGTCCATTTCACTTCGAGCCCCATATGTCATTGATGTAGTTAAATGGTTTGATCCAATGGAGCAAGATCAATAAAATATGTGAATGAGATGAAATGTAAGATCTTCTCAGAATAGTCACCTAAAAAATAATAATAGGGCTAGAGGCCCTGCCAACTAAGCAATGACATGTTGGCTTTTCAACCAATTAGCCAATGGTGCTACCACATACCTTGACCAATGTACATTTTTACTTCTAGTCCTACTTTCTATTGATGAGGTTAAATAGTTTGATTTGATGGAGTGGGATTAATAAAAGATGTTAATGAGATGACATGTAAGATCTTCTTGGTATAATCTAATATTTTCTTAGAGTAATTACCCAAAAAGAATGTAATTCTCTGCATAACTACATATGACTACACAAGATGATGGTAGGGCCAAAGGCCCCACCAACTGAGTAGTGACACATTAGCTTTTTGACCAATCAACCATTGACATTGCTACCTGCCTTGACCAACATACAATTTTACTTCTAGTATCACTTGCCATTGATGATATTAATATAGTTTGATCTAATGGAGTAGGATTAGTAAAAGATGTGAATTAAATGACATCTAAGATCTTATTTCAAAATAGTCACAAAATGACAACATTGACCAGTGACACATTAGATTTTAGCCAATGGTGATACCATTGTATTGACCATCATCTATTTTTACTTCGAGCACCACATGCTATTGATGTGATTAATTGACGTCTAAGATGTGAATTAAAAGACATCTAAGATCTTTGAATGTAATCATATGGGATTAATAAATGCATATAGCATCTTATGATGTGTATAAGAATTATGGATTTAATCTCAAGTAGCATAGTATTTAAAATTTCTCTCATCACATTAAATTAATACCATTACACATTGACAAGCGACAGTTTTTAAGAGTCCCATAAGTGGTTGCCTACTTTGACACTCGAGTGAGCCTCAATGAACATTCAATAGATATAAATGCATAAGCCCATTTAATTTTACATTTACCTTGCAGCAACCCACAAGACATTGTAATTTTACCATTCCAGTTTATAGCATTCCTGTAAGAAGAGACTTTAAAAATAAGTTTGAACAACCTCAAAAAAATTTAAAACCTAAAGTATTACTATAATAGTTAGGACAAGAAATAGTTGTAAGAAGTAATGATGTTTATCACTGAAGCTAAGCAAAGAAGGTAATTCAATTTGTGTTTGAATTTTTTCATAAAAAGGTCAACTTCAATAATTATTTTTTAATGATAATCTAAATGTATTATTATTTATTATAGTCTATTTGGACTACCTTTCTAGGGATATGTAGAATGTTATCTATTATCAATGATGGGAATGAAGATTTATTACCCCTTCTTGACTATGATATATTATGTTGAGAGTTAGTAGTTTTGGCTTTTGCCAAAGAGTCATACTACTACGACTAGTTAGTTGAGTTTGACATATTAGACTTTAGATGGGACAAACTTAGAATTGAAATTGATGTGTGGATGTGGTGGTATAATGTGAGTGGCAATGACAACCAAAAAAAGTTGATAAATTTAATCCTCCTTTTATAGCTTCATTGTTATCCTCACTTGGTGTGGTTTTGTACGTATACTTCAAAATTTAATTGGATGCTAATTATTGACATTATGGGTGGAAATGCTCTTGAATATGTCACAAAAAGATTCCCCATCAACCCGCTGATTTTGGATTATAATGAAGAATTTGTTGGATGTAATGGAATTTACAAATGAGAAATATTTTGGAGGATAAGGGCAAGGATGAACTATTCTTGAAGGATTTTTAGAACCCTTTGCATGTTTTGAATTTTTCCTATAGCTTGTTTCAATTATTTTTTTTGTAGCATGTTTTGAAGGGCAAGGATAAATTATTCTAGGTTTCAAAGTTGCATGTAGCAGTGTAGCTTAGTTCTAATTTTTTGTGACAAATATAAATAACGAGTAGAGGGTGTAACTTGTTTTTGATATTTTCTAACAAATGTAAATAATGAGTAGAGGATGTAGCTTGTTTTTGATATTTTTTGACAAATGTAAATAACAAGTTGAGGGTTATTTCTAACATTTCTACCATACCTTCTTTCTAATAGTTAATAATATATGTGTATTTTATCATTATCTTTGAAAACAATATGGTTTAGTTTTTATAATATTTGTGGCTTCAAATTATTCAATAATTTTGTGCAAATGTAAATTCTCATTTGGTGTTCTTTTATTGTTTTGTTTAAAATCACAAATACATTTCAAAATTTATTGTACTAACTCTATTCCAAGAATATCTTAAATATATGTCAAATATATATTTGTGATATGTAGAGACTACAATCTAAAGATAACTACTACAAAATTGAATTTGTAACCTTCTCAAAATGCCCTATCCACAACAAAACTCAACTTCAAAACTTGGACTGGATGATAAATTTAGTTAATCAGTGAGGTAATGGATGGGACTTCCTTTCAGGCTGGCGATAACCCCTATCTTCTAAGTATCTTTCTATGCTATGGATAATCTTCACTATATCTACATTAGGTTGGATTTATTTCTAACCTAGCATAGATGTCTAAATTAGAACAATGCACTAGATAACCTTCTCCTTCATACCCCTTATATATTGTCTTGCCCTTGTAATAGCTAGCTAAAAATTTGGATAACCTAAGGTCTCTTTTCTTTTCAATTTGGGTGTGTGCTCATCCCATCAATCCTTACAATAATCTCGACTATTTTTGGTATGTAGTAACATTCCTTCAGCCACCTCAACAACTTTATCCTTGGTAGCTTGCATCATCTCCATGATATTAGTCATAAATCTATATAGATTACGCAATACTTCCCTCACCAGAATATGTTCCCTCTTATCATAATCTCTCTCCATGTTGTCATACCTCTTCTTCTCCAAACCTCTTTTTATTTGTCCTTGGACAAAAGAGAAAAATGATCTTAGATAAACATCCCATACATACATATTAGGATTCCAGTATTTATCATTAGATAAAATAAAATTATGCAGATACAACTCACATAACATATCAACTTCACTTCCTAAATAAGATTCACAAAATGCTATAGGTGTATCTAGGTTTTCTAATGATCCTTTAATCACCCTTTTACTTATAGCTTGTGAAATTGTTCTTGTAGCCATAATACATGCACTCTCATAGGGGGCCTACTATAGCATTTTAATGGCAAGCATTGAAATTAACTGCATTCTATCCCTCAAAACCCTATTCTCCTCATTCATCTTTTCATGATCAAATTTCTCCTTCTTAATTGCTTCAATCTTTACTTTTGATTAGTATATGTAATGAACCAATCATGTTTTAATTTCTCCAATTTTCTCTCATGTTCCTTTATAAGACATGTTTTTTAATCCTTTACCTACATTATAGTAACTTCTAATTCTATAACTTTATTTTTAAGTGCCCTTATCTTGTCTTTTTGTTTCCTAATCAACTCATGGGCTTGATTTAACTCCACTAGACCTGTAGCAAACTCATTAACCCTATTATAGGCCTGTTATGTTAGAAAATGTCCCCTTGGGGATTTTCCCTCATAAGGTTTAGCTCCCAGGTCTTTTGCATGCATTTAGGACATCTTGCATCATAATTTGGCATCCTGATGGAATGAACCCTAGGTATCTTGGCAAATAGGGCCTAGGGGGACCCCTTGAGCCTAACCCCACCCAAAATAGGGGGGAGGACTTGGGTGCCTGCACCCTAGTCATGCCCTATTTTGGGTCAGGCCCAAATTTGAAGTGTCAGTTTATGATCGTTATTTGGTCCCTAGGCCGACACGGTAAGTTTGAATTTATGAAATCTTGGCGGGAATGCGTGTAGTTGCATATAAAATCATGATTAGGCATTTATTTGTAAACTAGATGATTACTAGCAAGCTATTATGTTCTCAAAGTGATTCAAGGCTTTCATTGTGTTGCAAGAGCATATTTGTATGGTCTATGTGTTTGTGTTTGCAGATTTGAGCATCCATTTCCTCATGGAATGAAAGGCATTTTTCTCCCATGAGATCTTCACTACAAGGTGACATTATATTGTGTTTTCATCATCATTTCCTTTGGTTTTTTCCTCTACCTCACAAGGGCATGCACTCTCTATCTGACAACAATGTTTAGAGACTTAAGTGTCCTCTCAGGCTTGACTGAGGCAAGCCTCTAAACACCACAACCCCCTCCCAAAGTTTTCATGGTTGTAAGTTATAGGTTGGGGAGCTGGACAAAGTGAAGTTGTAGGAAGACATCTTGGAGTGTCAGAATTATAGAACATGAAGAAAATATGCCCCTTGGACTTGGGCACCCACTCATTAGTCCTCCAAGTTCTGTGACGGGAAAATCTCTGAAACAATAGGAAAGAGTTGCAGACTGAGTTCTTAGATCCAGACAAAAATACAGGCCTTGGACTTGGGTGCCTGCTCCTATGTCCCTGACTTTTCCACCTTAGAACCCTGAAAATAGGTACTTTCTGATTTGATATTTTACATCCCCCTGCAAGAGCTTTTTTTGTAATTCATCTGTTTACTGTCACATTTGCAAAATTAGGGTTTTAATGGTCAATTAAGCATAAGAGAAGGAAAATTGATAATTAAACACCCTAATCCAAGTTTTCCTACATCTCACAGTGACCTGGGGTATGATAGTGCATTGCCACTTGGCCCTAGGTCCTTGAATGTAAAGGGTGAAAGGAGGATTCAAACACTAAAACTAAACAATCCAAATTTTACCCTAAACATTTTGGTGAACTTGTGTTTTTGGACTTAATTGCAACTTACTGAGTGTGTTTATTTAGATTTGGATTTTATTCATTAATTCATATAATCATTCATTTTATTGCATTAAGAAAATTTCAAAACAATTGAAAAATTTGAGAAAAATTCAAAAAAATTACATTGTTAGGCTTACTAATTTGTATCAATTCTTTCTAAATTTCCCTAATTCATGATTTTTGCATCATATATGATATAAAATACAGAAAAATACAAAAAATTAATAGTTTTGATTGCATTTACATCATATAATTGCTAGGGTTTTGTAGAAATTTTGATAATTTTCATATAACCTAGTAATTCCAAAATCTAGGGTTAGTAGGAAAAATCTTCTTTCAGATTTTTCTACTGATTTTAAAGGCTCATTCAAATTTACATTTGGCTATAGTCTTGAATTTTAGTGTAAATTTGCATTTAGATTTTAAATATTTGTATTTTTGCATAGAAAATTTCAACAAAAAAACTAGCAATTTTCATGCATTTTCATTAGATTTGCATTGGAATTTTGCATATTAAAGCTTAGAATTCATTTTCAGATCTGAGATTATTTAATTTTAATGACAAAACAGACTCAAATCATTCATATAGCATTTTGTGTTAAGATCTCAAACATCTGGCTTCAAAAAACACCAAGTTTCACTAAAATTGGTCTTATCGACTCTTTAAACTTGCACCATAGGCTTGTTGTGAGGGGAATTTTTGCACCAATTGGTTGTTATCAGGGTAATTAATTTCTTTACCTCCTAAAAAACTTCACAACACCTTTTGATTGGCCTCTTGCATTGAAAATTTGGTGAAAAACTACACATTTTTGCTATTTTTGCCCTAGGGTTTGCCCTAGTTTGCACTCCAAGTGTGTTGTGACAAATTTTATCAATTGAGGTGACTTCCATCCTTTCTTTTATTTTCTACACCTCCTAAAATTCATCACAACACCCCTTTGTCTAGGTCTTGGAATTGAAAAACTGTGAAAATTTGCCTATTTTTGCTATATTTTCACTAAGGTTTGACCTTAAGTGGCACTAAAAGTGTGTTGTGATGGATATTTTGGCATTAAGAGGCTGTAATTACTGATATAATTTTCTTTCCATCATCATTTTCCTCACAACACCCTTTGTCATGCTCTTTTGCATTGAGATTTGGTGAAAAAATCGCATATTTTAGCATATTTTCACTATATTTTGACTTGTCGTCATCTTAGATTTGCATCAAGAGTGTGTTGTAAAGGGTATTATTTCTGTATTCGAATTATATCATACATATAATTTTCTTCCCTTGATCAAAATCCTTACAACACCCTTTTGTTTCATTCATTTGCATTGAAAAAGCTAAAAAAATCAAGTATTTTCGGTCATTTTCATACATAGTTTTGCACTTATCTTTTGCATAACTTTTGAAAAGATTTTAAAATATGAATTTTACATTGATGTTACAATAAATTTCACTATGGAATCTTTATCTCATTGCTCTTTGGTATCTTTACATGCATATATCAAAAACTTTGAGAGTTTCTACAAATTTCTTAACATGAATCCTCATGTGCTCACTTATTTACAAGCTATGTATCACAAGGATATATTTAAATTCTCTTCATTTGAAATCTTTGACTATGTATCTGATTTTGACAACTTCACCTCTCTCATGAATACATACCCTTGCATAGTAGAAGATTTGACGAAACACATTAAGAATGATGAGAGTGAAAGTTCTCTTAATGCCTTGGATTTAATAGCTAAAATATATGATGATGACATAGAAAATGATTCCTCCTATGAGGATATACTGGCACAAGAGGATGAAATCATTGAGACATTCTTAAACATTACCCTACCCTCTTTAGAAAATGAAACATTAGTGAATAAAGGGCTCCCTCTCAAGAAGGATTCTTCATGGGTAGAAAAAGCATATTCACCTAAGGATCATATCGTGCATGAAAACCCATTAGATATTACACCTTTGGTTGAAAACTTGAGAACCTTTGATAAGAAGACTATGGATAGCTCTAACAACACCATACCTTCCTCTCATCCCACTGCTCTCCCTAGCCAAGATGTAGCATTAGTGGATGAGAAAAGGTCTCTCACATTAAATCCTTTAGGGATGGATGTTGGGTGCAATCAAGAGGGAAACACTGTTAATTCAATTGTCATTAATAGAACTTATAGAAATATTCCTAAGATGATTGTTCGAGGGGCACCTAGTGCACCCTCTTTCTTAAAGCTGGTGATTACTGTTCAAGGTAGACCCCTGGATCACATCTATGACTATGCAAAGCAAATTGCTCAAGGAAATTAGGGTGTACAAAATGTGATTGCTCATACATATAATACCTGTAATAACAAGCAAAGTAAGAAAGCACCACATGTACCTATCTCTCTTCCATGTTCTCAACCTATGCTCCCTCCATCACCTCGCCTTACTCATAAAAGTGGTCAAGAGTATGATCTTGTCAAATAGCTTCGCGCTACTCCAGCTAAGATCTCTCTTTGGGATTTAATACAAACATCACCTACATACCATAGAATGCTCCAAGAAGTTTTACAAAAGGTGATTGTGCCACCTACTACAAATCCTAATGATGTAGCAGCCATATTAGATAGTATGCATGCAACAGAAACATATATTTTCTTTCAACCACATGAATTACCATCAGTCGAAGTTCAAAACCAATATGATCCTCTCATTATCTTCATCACAATAAACAAATTGTAACGCCCCACCATGAAACTTTAGAGAACATCACATTTATGCTATATGCAACAGGATAATTTTTTTTTTAAATTGAAAGAGATAGAAATAACAAAGTACTATTAACACATCATTTAAACTAATGACTTGTCCTCTAAGATAACATGGTTGCATTACTTGACAAAACAATTAACATAATCTAACACAAATCATGAATTAACATTAGTAACTCATTGTAAACCTAATGCACTAAATCAATAAACATTTACATTTACATAACATCATATAAGTATACAACATTACATCGTTACATTATCATCTTCTGAATACGTATGAATACATACATAATGAATCATCTGATACACAGGCCAGTACATGAGCATAATAACTATCTCCATAAATAGGTATATGATCTAAATCTGCTACAGGAGTTACCACCTTCTTGCACACGAACAAAGGCAAGGAGAAACCAATGGAGATAAAGCACATCCACCCGACCATGTGGAACCCTAAGGTCCACCCCCCGTGCTAGGAGATAACATAAGGTCCCAAAACATCATACAGTTAGGTAGACAATTGCCTAATAGGAACAAAGACTAAACAAGACTCCATTACAACACATGACAACACCACAAGCAACTTAGTAACACGTCTAGAGGGAACACATGACGAATGGGGAGAGTACAACTAGGGAATGCTAGGCTACAGTAGGAAGAGTGTCATCGCATGGCCCTGACATGGGTTATCCTGATAGCCTCTCACTAGGTGCCGGCCCCATAGGGTGACTCATGCGGGATCAACCTTCCTTTCGTGAGGACAAGGAAGTTGATCTTGCCAACCAGGCCTTCTCTACCCATCCTTAGCCTAAACGAGCACTACAGGCATGGGAGAGGAAATCCAATTATCTTGTTAATGTGTAATTTACCCTTTTCCCCCCAGTTCATTTTTAGGTTTTCACTTAATTAACAACTTTCAATGGGTTATCCTGATAGCCACTTTGGGCGTCGGCCCCACATTGAAAGCCACTCCCCTACCTACATCTAGAAACCCTAACCATCAGGCAAGACAATGACTATCATACTGATAAGTATATATAAACAATGCAAGGTGTTAGGGTTAGCTGGCAGAAGATATCAATTAAATGCAAATAAAGATTAAACAGAGAAATGGAAATACACAGAATTAATAACAGCGAGAGACAAGATTTAACGTGGTTCACCCAAACTCAGGCTACATCCACCAAACAGAGAGTCCAATATTATTATCCAGTAAATCAAACCGATTACAATCAGCAATCCCTGCAACTCAATACCGCTGCAAATGCTACAATACAATACTCAAACCCTAACCCTTGGCCGCTTTTTATCAAGCCTTTTTGTCGGTTACAAAAATTAGGGTTTTCTTATGTCGGTCATAAAAAATAGGATTTTTTAGGTCGGCCCTAAAATTTTTTTTCTCGGGGGCTACCGCCCTCGAACCCCCATTTCTCGGGGGCTGCCGCCCCCGAACCCCCGCTCGGGGCCCGGCCCGGCCCCGAACCCCGGCGAGGATACATGGCTAGTGTACAGTACTTTCCTGATCAGTCACCACCTACCAACAATCTCCCACTTGGAGACTGATCAGGCTCCACACCAAAACAATCTCCCACTTGGAGACTGATCCTGGACGACACCGTTGCGCATGCAGCTCCCACTGGAAATAAGCACCCTGGACTCTACTGTTCAATTTTTATTGTGTTCAGTCTAGAAGACCAATCGAAGCTGAAGAGGAGCTCAGCTTCTCCCTTGTCACTACCTTTGTAAACATATCCACTGGATTTTCATCCATATGTATCTTTTCTAGCCTTAACTGTCCATTATCCAACACCGACCGAATAAAGTGATACCTCAACTATATGTGTTTGGTCTTTGAATGCAAGGCAGAATTCTTTGCAAGATGTATGCAACTCTGACTGTATGTATACAATGAACTGTTAGCCTGTTGTTTACCCAATTCTTCCATGAAAGATTGTAGCCATATCATCTCCTTGCTTGCCTCTGTTGCAGCGACATATTCTGCCTTTGTGGTGGATAAATCAACCACCTTTTGCAACCTAGAAATCCAACTCACTGATGTGCCACCTACAGTAAAGACATAACCTGTAGTACTCCACCTGGTATCAATATCCCCTGCTAAATCAGTATTAGAGCCCCCAAAACATAAGTGTTTATTAGATGTACCTCTCAAATATCTGAGAATCCATTTGACCGCAATCTAATGCTCAAATCCAGGATGACTCATATACCTACTAACGACTCCGACAGCATGTGCAATATCTGGTCTTGTGCATACCATGGCATACATTAAACTTCCTACAGCTGAAGCATAGGGTATCTTGGACATTTTCTCTTCCTCCTCTTGTGTCTTTGGACACATCTCCTTAGTCAATTTCAAATGACTAGGCAAAGGTGTATTGACAGCTTTGGCATTCTCCATATGGAATCTCTGCAACACCTTTTCAACATAAGCAGCCTGAGATAGAGTCAATTTTCTGTTCTTCCTATCTCTACAAATTTTTATACCAAGGATTTGTTTTGCTGCCCCCAAATCCTTCATATCAAATGACTGTGATAACTGATGTTTTAACTCTCTGATGTGATCCATGTTAGACCCAGCTACAAGCATGTCATCAACATATAAACATAAAATGATGTAGCTGTCATTATCCAACCTCTTAAAATAAACACAATGGTCAGAATTACACCTACTGTAGCCTTGCTTAGCCATAAAACTATCAAATTTTAAATACCATTGCCGAGGTGCTTGTTTCAGGCCATACAAGCTTTTCTGGTTCACCAGCATCTGTTAACAAAATAGAATACAAAGAGGGAGAAAACCTTTCAGGAGGTCTACTTATCCTTGTTGACCGTCTAACATTCACTAGAGTTTGTGGTATTTCTGGTTGCTGTTGCGGAGCATGAGGAGCCACTGGAACATCACTATTTGGAGTATCATCCAGCACCACATAATCCTTTTCTTTCTTCTCATGCTGCTGCAACTGATCTTTGTACAACACCTTCTCATTGAATATAACATCCCTGCTTCTCACAATTTTTTGATTTTCAAAATCCCAAAGCCTATAACCAAATTCATCAATGCCATATCCAACGAAGGTACATTTTTTTGATTTCGCATCCAGCTTGGTTCTATTTTCAGAATCTATATGTGCAAATGCTTCATAGCCAAAGGTTTTCAGAAAAGAATAACTCACCTTCTTGCCAGTCCATGCTTCCTCTGGAATACCATAGCCCAAAGGAACTAAAGGACCTCTGTTAATTAAATATACAGCAGTGTTGACAGCCTCTGCCCACATGTTTAAAGGCAGTCCAGCATGCAATCTCATGGTCCTTGCATGCTCCATTATTGTCCTATTCATGCGTTCAGCCACTCCATTTTCCTGTGGAGTCCCTGGAACCGTTTTCTGCCTACGAATTCCATTAAAGGAACAATAGTCTTCAAATTCTTTGCTGCAATACTCACCGCCATTATCAGATCTGAGACATTTTAATCTTTTACCTGTCTCATTTTCAACCAAGCTTTTCCATTTCTTAAATGTTTCAAATACATCAGATTTTTGTCTAAGGAAATAAATCCAGACCTTCCTAGTTGCATCATCTATGAATGTAACATAATACCGAGAGCCACCAAAAGAAGATACCTGAGCTGGTCCCCATACATCTGTATGCACAAGCTCCAACTTTTCATTTTTCTTTTGCTTCCCATCTCTGAGAAAACTGACTCTCTTTTGTTTTCCATACACACAACTTTCACAGAAATCCATATTAATACATTTTAGACCTGGTAAAACTTTCTTAGAATGAAGTACCCTCATACCTTTTTCACTCATATGCCCAAGTCTGTTATGCCACAGTGTTGTTTCAGAACCTGCAGCAACTTTTCCAGTCTCTTCCTGCAAACCTGCAGCAACTGTTCCTAAACCTGTTTGTTTTTCCTCTATAAAATCTAAAGTAGAAGGAACAGTATGACCTATACAAAGATATAAGGTGCCTACTTTTACACCTTTTTCTACTACTAAGGCACCTTTTGAAACCTTCCAATTTTTATCAGTAAATGTAACAATGCAACCTTGTTCAGTTAGCTGCCCTGCTGAAATTAAATTCCTACTGAGCCTTGGAACATGCCTCACCTCTTGTAGTAGCCAATGATTCTCATTCTGCAACTTAATCTTGATTCTTCCCTTTCCAACAATCTGACAGGGTTCATTATGTCCTAAATAAACCAGCCCAAAATCCCCTTGGACATAATCAAGGAAATAACTTCTATGGGGCGTAGCATGAAATGAGGCCCCTGAATCTAAAACCCATGAATCATCAGCATTATCTAGGGAAAGAATCAAAGCATCATCTTTAGACTTATTGCTTACCACATTTGCTTCCTTATTGCCTTCTTGTTTGTCTCCTTCTTTATTTTTCTGAGACCAGCAATCTTTCTTCAGATGACCTGGTTTTCCACAGTACCAGCAATCCTTCTGTCCTCTGGTTTGGGATCTTTTGTCCTTTGATTTTTCTCGTGACTTCCCATGACCTCTAGAACCTTTTCCTCTCTCCTTTGATCTACCCCTACTTTCTGCGTTCAAAACACTACCTAATTTTGATCCACCTGAGCTTCTCTTATGAATTTCCTCACTCAGAATAACACCAACAACATCATCAAATTTTAGGGTATTTGAACCAGAAACAGAGTTACTAACCGCCATTACCAAACTATCCCAGCTTTCAGGCAATGAACATAATATCAAGAGAGCTCTAACTTCTTCATCAAATTTTACATTTACAGAAGTCAATTGACTGACAATCGTATTAAATTCATTTAAATGACCTGTCACAGATCCACCTTCAACCATTTTCAAATTAAACAACTGCTTCATGAGAAATACCTTATTTGAGGCTGAGGGTTTTTCATACAATTTAGCCAAAGCTTTCATCAGACCATCTGTCGTCTTCGCTTCCGTTATATTGAATGCCACCGACGGTGCCAGGCACAACCGAATGGTTCCCAGTGCCTTTCTGTCAAGAAGATTCCAATCCTCATCAGACATTGTTGCCGGTTTCTTGGCTACTCCTTCCAACGGCCTCCATAAATCCTTTTGATAGAGGTAATCTTCCATCTGCATCTTCCATAACTGATAGTTCTGCCCATTGAATTTATCAACCTTCATTTTACCCTCGTCCGCCATTGCTCCCACTCAACCGTGAGACTTTCTTGCAGATGATAATCGAACACAACCCGCTCTGATACCACTTATTAGGGTTAGCCGGCAGAAGATATCAATTAAATGCAAATAAAGATTAAACAGAGAAATGGAAATACACAGAATTAATAACAGCGAGAGACAAGATTTAACGTGGTTCACCCAAACTTGGGCTACATCCACCAAACAGAGAGTCCAATATTATTATCCAGTAAATCAAACCGATTACAATCAGCAATCCCTGCAACTCAATACTGCTGCAAATGCTACAATACAATACTCAAACCCTAACCCTTGGCCACTTTTTATCAAGCCTTTTTGTCGGTTACAAAAATTAGGGTTTTCTTATGTTGGTCATAAAAAATAGGATTTTTTAAGTCGGCCCTAAAAAATTTTTTCTCGGGGGCTACCGCCCCCGAACCCCCTCTCGGGGCCCAGCCCAACCCTGAACCCCGGCGAGGATACATGGCTAGTGTACAATACTTTCCTAATCAGTCGCCACCTACCAACACAAGGCATTTACCTTCTTGCATACAAAACATAATCACAATGACCAACTTGTACATCATTGTCCCAAATCTTTCAATTAACCAATTGCAATAACCATAACAACACATATCCAGAGCAAGGTATGGGTCATCTTGCTCACAAATCTCAACCATGAACAAAAGAGTTTCTCATTACAAATACCAAGATCTCCCCATTACAATACTACACACAAACTCGATGCCAACACTTCGTTGAAGGAGATTTAAACCCATCATAATATATTCACAACATAGTATGCACAACATCTCACATTATTGTTTACCAAGACCCACATACGTAGACAAAAGACATCATGTTCTTGCAACATCTTCATTTCAAGACACCTATGAATAGGATACATGCCATCGAATCATATTACCTTATGCCTTTGGAACCTAAACTTGACAATTTACACATAGACCAACTCACATGAAAATTTTGCTTGCAATAAGCAATTTCAACTAATCAACTCATTGACAACATAAATTCTTCTAACTAGAGCAATTCTGTTTAATCAAATTAGCAATTGGATTCAATTTATATCTCCACCAAGAATTTCATAAAACCTAGGTCTAGTTTAATTAATATTAATTCTATCTATTATATTAATCACTCATCAATTACATATAACCATCAAGCTAAACAATGCATAGATAATATTAATTACAAATACTTATAACTTAAATGCTAATTACAACATTTATAATCCAAACCCATATATCATATTTCTACTAACAAAACCATTATAATAGAATCAATGCCATATTATAGTAAATATGCAATCATATCGATTAGTTTAATAAACATTCGTATTAAACTATAACAACTACGTTTCTTTTGTTTCATAAGTTAATATCTATATCATATATATATACTCCAACAAACTCATCTACTAAATCGTGTATCTTAACTATGTATGGATTCATATTCAATTTATAATTAATAATTGATACCTATACAAATATCCATATGACATAAATGTTTATATACATGTTCGTGCACTTGTGTAGGTTATTCCTATCCTCAAGGTAAGATTTGGTCAATCAACCTTCAAATTTTGGACAGTTTATAAACAACACCACTCTGCCTTTGAGTAGTAGCCACACCATTTCCATTTCTTCAAGCGACGACTTCATAGACCACCACACCCAATTTGAAACACCTTTGTTATACATGGATGGAGTCTCACCTGGAGGATGGAGTTTGACAGACTTAAGGAGTATGCACACCGTATTAAATGGGTTATCTAGATTTGGATTATGGTCGATCAAGAATACTATGAAGATTTGACCAACCAAAGAACAAGACACCCAAAATATAAATTGACTAAATGAAGAGCTAATAAGATGTTTAATACAATCTACTATAAGAATTGGATCCTGAAGAATCTATGCAAAAGTGGGCAGTTTTATATGATCCAAAGTCCATATTTATATGAGACCTTAATGCACATAAGAAAAACATTTCCATCTAGATCTAATAGAAGGTAGAAGTAAGGAATACTCTAATGGACAAGGTACTTGAACTGTTTGACAAGGTTCAAAGACACTTACGTACACAAGGAACATCATTAGTTTATCTATTAGAGGATATGAACAAACTAATAGATCCTTAGCAAGATGACTTCGTAACCCCTTGTAAAAATAGATAAAAACCATCTTTTCTAAGATCCAACACCAACATTTAGCAATTATAAGATTATATAGAAATCTTAATACTAATATATAGATAACATATGATTATATGCAAACCTTAATGCCAATATATATGGCGATTACTATCTTATAATTATAGGAAGATCTAATGTAAAAATCAAAATATAATTCATGCTATGATGATCTAGGTTTATGACATGCAAATAAGGCAACAAATATGCTTCTTTCAAGATTTACATTGAAATGTTTGCTTTTCCAATTTCACAAGCAATAACCCTTAGAAAAACAACCTTTACATTTAATAAATAAAGGATACATATAATATTTAGAACATACAATATTTACATTTAACCAATAAAGAAAAGCTTATAATATTTATATTTAATCAATAAAGAAAAACATATAAAATTTACAATTAATCAATAAAGAAAAACATATAATATTTATATTTAATTAATAAAGAAAACATGATACCTCAATCGCAATATCCCACTAATGGTAGAATCCTTGAATAAAAATCATAAAATGAGCAAGTCACCCCCACTCCATGAAGAGTTTTTAAAGAGAAGGAAGGAGTAACTTCCTACCCAAAACTAACTCAACCACCCAACTAACTCAACCACCCAACTAATTCAACCAACCACCTTCCCATTTTCGTCACTTTTGTAAGTGGGGCTTAAAGGAAGGTCTAAAAACTTTTTAAAATATTATAAATGACAAAAATCAACTTCTTACCTATGTACCTTGGACATAAGACAATTTTCTAAACATAAAATACAACTTAGACCTCTTAAAAACACTTAAAAAATTATTTTAAAAGTTACAAGGTTAAATCCCACACAAGAACATAATCATTTTATCACATAAAACTAAAAATAATATTTCTTAACATCATGGCCAATAGACCTTAGGGCCCCATGCCTAGGTCAAACATCACACAGAAAGACATAAAGTGGCTAAATGACCACCATCATCTATTGACATAATAATTCTACATGTACACTCAACAAGAAGTGTTAGTACAATATATAGCCAAAATATATCCATCATAAATAACATATTATCACAAATCCATTAGTAACCATAGTGTAATGCTGAATCAATACACTCTTGATCCAATTGTTAGGCTTCGTCAATTGGATGATAGGACTGTCTCCTCTCTACTCTAGGGTCTGGTTAGTGCGTTTACTAGTGTTCAGCGACCTTCCCTAATTAAATCAATTTAATAGTAGTAATAAAATAATTCATATTCAAACAACTTTAAATAATTATTTAAACTAGGTAATTATCAATTACTAATTTAATCTTATTAAATATTAATAATAATAATAAGAATATTATATGACCTTATTAAATATTAAAGTGGGTCAAATATTAGTATGACTATATAATGAAATATAGGCATACAACATAACCCACTGAGTAGGACAACCGTTAAAAGCCAAATCAAACATGTTCTCAAGTTAGGCCAAAATGCACTTATCCAACAAGCTCCATCAAATATAAATCAATTGCAAGACCGATATACTAACAGAATTGACAGGTTGACTAGACATGTCATGCATCCTGATTGAGGATAATGACTTGAGATGTGGGACCTTAAGTTATCTCTGAAACAACTTATCCATTGGGTTTAGGGCATGCTCAGACCTGTTAATTCAAGTGGAGTCGATGCCTGATACTTGCATCTTGCAACAAATGACACAGTCAAGCATATATAGACACACAAAAGCTAAAACTAGGTGAAAAAAGAATCACAATATCGCAGGGCATTCGCAAGCAAGTGATACGACATCGTCCTTTCCACATCATATCATTCTAGATTCGATAACACATAACTGTAACCAAATCAAATCTACCTCATTATCTGAACATAACATACATTGAACATATAGGTGCATGAAATTGAATAAGTCTCAGAAGTACCATCATAACAAATAAATCTAACAGAATTAGTCCATGAGATCCATTCTAACATATAGCAATTGTAGTATGATCGACATCTTAATCATAGGAATGCAAAACAATGTCAAAGCCTTACCTTAATTATTCCCATTATTTTACCTTCATATTCATGCGCCTTGATCAGTTCACTTGTACATCCAAGGTGGGAATGGAGGGGCACTACACAAATCATTGGCTAAGAGAGTTATGATTGATAATGGATCAACTCTTAATGTTTGTGGCATTGACTTATTACATAAGATTAAAGATAACACAACAAATCAAACTAGACAACACTAGCATTCGTGGATTTGATAATGTTGGATGACAAACCATGGGCACTATAACTCTACCTATATAGGTAGGACCTGTGATGGTGCCTACCCTTATTCATGTCATGCCTTGTTCTTTATCTTACAAGATGATTCTTGGTAGACCTTGGATTCATGCATTGGGGACAGTCCCTTCCACCCTGCATCGTTCAATCAAATTTATATTCAAAGGTAAATTTCATACTATTCATAATGATCTTGAACTAGATAATTGTTTACATATTGAAAAGCAAAAACCAGTTTACAACCATATAATCTTAAACAACTTGTGAGGTGATCCATCAATGAATAATGTTATGCAAGACTCTAGAACATTGAATGCACTCTTTGGTGATGATTGGGGCCCATTGGATTTTAATCCTTGCAGTATAGGAGAATACAAAATTAATAGCCTTGACACATCAAAAAGAGCATCAATCTCACCTAAGTAATCTTTTGAAGCACCTAAGAAACCTAAAGTCCCCTTGGTAGAAAATAAAAACAATACCCTCAGTTATACCACAAATTACAACACCTATGAGGCTTCACCATCTTCTAAGGAAATGACATCCCTTTATGGTCGAGGATTTAAAATCCTTTATAATAACTGTGAATATGAAGGAAAGGGATGTGGTCTAAATCAATAAAGGATTTGAGTACCTATATAATCCGCTTCAACACATTACTCAAGCAACATTGTATATAATCCTTTTAAAGAAAAGAAAGCTTCTCGACATCCTAAACTTAATGTTAATTCAATAAGATCAAAATAATATGACAGATATCCCAGATATGTATGTTCTTGACGATGGTCCTACAAGTAAGTATCTCTAACCCTTTATCTCTCTCGTAATGTGCTTCCCCCGTGATGTGTTATGTGTTGTTTAGGCCTCCTGGGATGACCCCTGATTCTCTTGTAAGGTCTAGGATACCAGGAGACCGCCTCTATTGTGACCTTCTTCTATTTGTATCATCATTCTTCTACATTGTCTCTCTCTCTGATTTCATTGTTGTGTGTTATGTCTTGCAGACATAGCATTGCGGTTGGTGACTTGGGGGCACCCTCCTATGTGACTGTCCCTAAGACACTTGTTTCTCCTCTCTTATTTATTGTTTTCCTTCGTCTAGTGTTTCTATCTAATGGGAGGATGACGAAAAACATTTATACTGATGCGGACCTAGTGTCCCTTTCGAGAGCAATAAAAAATGGATTTATTTCCTAATATGATGATGGGGTTGTATATCTTATCCGACACTTGGCTAGTGGAAGCACTCATGCTTTCCACATAGTGAATTTGATGACATTCTTATCTCATTTACAAACCTTAACAATAATGCTACTCTGTGCACCTTTGTTTGTCTTTGAATCTAGCCTTGGCAATACTCAATTCAGAGAGCTTCATGATATAGCCCCACAATTATCCTTGAACTCTGAATTCATTGTATAACCTTGGCTCTTTGCGTGGTTAATCATATGTATTAATGTTGTTGGTTATCATGATTATGTAGACACTAACATGTTTCTTGTAGGGATGTGTTTGTGGGAATATTTGGTGATCATGAAGTACATGTCACCTTTGGGGGGGCATGGGCTTTATGTTCCCTTGTGTGTTTTCTTCCTACCTTAACGTGCTTGATATCGATACCTGATATCAACCACCTTAAGGTGGGGGCATATATAAGGTAAGTTGTCTGTTGTAGATGTTAGCAATGTGCTTGTCCTCAGGTGCATTTTGTGTGATGAGTACATCCTGCACTCTAAGTTTGTTTGCAACCAAACAACCAATCAATCAATCATGTAAGCCCTCTGCGAAGGCGGGATATTGCGTATATCCTTTTTTATCTTAAGCCCTCTACGGAGGCGGGGATGGTGTATTTCTCAGAGCAGATTGCATCATCCTGTCATTTTCAAAAGTCCTCTACGGAGGTGGGGAGCGGTTCTATGACTAACTCAACCCTTAAGTGTGTTTTTAACAATTGTTGTGGTGAAGCGCAATCGTCAGTGTGTTCCTGTAATGTGCCTAAGATGGTGTTGGACCTAGAAATAGGTACACTCCATCGCTTGTCTGCCGTGTTTTCTCCGCGTCTTCAAAGTGTGTGTGTTTGGCATGCTTGCTTTGTGTGGTGTGTTTGTTTCCCCATATGCATGTGATGAGTACATCCTACATTTTTGGGAGGTTTTGCGTGTCTTGCGTGTGTGTTGCCCCATATATGTAGTTTAAAGACTTGTACGATGAGTGCATCCTGCATTATGGGAGGTTTATTTACTTTCCAGTACTTGCATCAACATTTCATATATATAAGAAAAAGAAAAGAAAATAAATCATTTTTGTCTTCCATGCATTAATGTGTCTTCTATTCATTTACTATCTTCTCCGTGTTCTGCATGAATGTAACTATCTTCTCTGTGTTTTGCATGCCTGTTACTATTTTCTATGTGATTGGTGTGTCTTCTCCGTGCTTGGCATGTTTGTTGTGTTTGTGACCGTACTTTAATGCATGTATTGGCCTCGCGTTTATACATACATTAAAGTGGGGGCTAAATGTTACGTCAAAAAATGTCCCCTTGGGGGCTTTTCCCTCATAAGGTTTAGCTCCCAGGTCTTTTGCATGCATTTAGGACATCTTGCATCATAATTTGGCATCCCGATGGAATGAACCCTAGGTATCTTGGAAAATAGGGCCTAGGGGGACCCCTTGAGTCTAACCCTACCCAAAATAGGGGGGAGGACTTGGGCACCTACACCCTAGTCCTACCCTATTTTGGGTTAGGACCAAATTTTAAATGTCAGTTTATGACTGTTATTTGGTCCCTAGGTCGACACGGTAAGTTTGAATTTATGAAATCTTGGGGAGAATGCTTTTAGTTGCATATAAAAGCATTATTAGGCATTCATTTGTAAACTAGATGATTACTAGCAAGCTATTGTGTTCTCAAGGTGATTCAAGGCTTTCATTGTGTTGTAAGAGTAGATTTGTGTCGTCTATGTGTTTGTGTTTACAGATTTGAGCATCCATTTCCTCATGGAATGAAGGGCATCTTTCTCCCATGGCATCTTCACTACTAGGTGACATTATATTGTGTTTTGTCATCATTTCCTTTGGTTTTTACCTCTTCCTCACAAGGGTACACACTCTCTATCTGACAACGGTGTTCGGTGACTTAAGTGTCCTCCGGGGCTTGACTGAGGCAAGCCTCTAAACACCACAACCCCCTCCCAAAGTTTTCATGGTTGAGCTGGACAAAGTGAAGTTGCAGGAAGACATCTTGGAGTGTCAGAATTGTAGAATATGAAGAAACTCTGCACCCTAGACTTGAGCACTCGCTCATTAGTTCTCCAAGTTCCGTGATGGGAAAATCTCTAAAACAACAAGAAAGAGTTGCAGACTGAGTTCTCAGATCCAGACAAAAATATATGCCTTGAACTTGGGGGCCCACTCCTGTGTCCCTAACTTTTCCACCTTGAAACCCTAAAAATAGGTACTTTATGATTTGATATTTTACATCCCCCTGCAAGAGCTTTTTTTGTAATTCATCTGTTTATTGTTGTAATTGCAAAATTAGGGTTTTAATGATCAATTAAGCTTAAGAGAAGGAAAATTGATAATTAAACACCCTAATCCAAGTTTTCCTACATCTCACAGTGACCTAGGGTATGATAGTGCATTGCCACTCAGCCCTAGATCCTTGAATGTAAAGGTGAAACAAGGATTCAAACACTAAAACTAAACAATCCAAATTTTACCCTAAACAAGGCCCATCCTCTTCAATATCTTCAACAACAAGATCAACACATTTTTCTCCCTATTTTACCATAAATACCTTTTCTATAGGCACCATTCATTCAAAGTCTTTTAGTACATGCATTTCTATTGTAATGTTAGCCATCATAGAATATTTAGCTATGGGTGTTTTTCTCTTTCATTTAGCACTCCATGAAACTTTTTCCTCCAAACTCTCCACCTCAAAAAATCAGATTGAGATTCTTTCTCTAATCCTATAGCTTGTTTACTAGCCATGGATGATAAATTCTTAAGTCTCATAGATGACCTTACATCCAATTTTGGAGTAGGGGGTTTTGCCTATGCTTCATCCTCATATTTAGATTCTTTTGTCCAAATATGTCACCTCATTCACTTTCTACTATATCCTATTGTTAGCAGGATATAGGGCATAGAGCGGAGCCAACTGGAAGTTGGCACATACATCATGTAGAGGCTGGTAGCTGAAATACGATACTAAAGGACACATCCCTATATGTAATAGATACAATATATATGTAGGATATGATAAGTAAGACTGGATATATGATGATGATATGATATGATGACATAGAAGTCAGATAAAACATGTATATAGGATGATGAGGCATAGACTAAGATTTGTTGGATAATGGATGTATGATGTTTACTTGCTGCTTATATATATATATATATATATATATATATATATATATATATATATATATATATATATATATATATATATATATATGGAGATCTGTTGGTACCTGATAATTCTTTGGTGTCTTATTGTTATGATATGTTTGTGATACTTTGCGTATTTTATTCTTTGCATTTTTCTATCAATATTTAACTACTTGATTAGGGTATAAACTGACTACAAAGACTTGGCTGAGGACCAGATCTCTAAACTGGTATCCCTCCCCATTTCTTGCCAACATTTGGTTCCATTGTCAGGACCCTAGAAGAAGGTAGTTAAAGATTGAAGGGGTAAAATATTCAAAGAAGTAGCATGGACTACCAGAAAGAAGAGAAGACTAGGTTGGTGGAGAAAATTTTCAATTTGTGGATAAATCTAGGTCTCCTTAAGTTCCTACCTCTGTGAGAGGGGGCAAACACTTAAGGGGATGGAAAATGGAAAGAGGGTAGGATCTGCAAGGATCTTTCAAATGATGTGACTTTTCAAACAAGGATACCATGGGATATAAAAGGACTAATGGAATAACAAATAAAGAAAACCCATGGAGAAAGGGGAGAAGTGAAAGATAAGAGAGATCATCAAAGACATCAGAACCAGAATGCAGATAAACAGGGAAGAAAGATTAAAGAAAACTTTGGAATGATAGGAATGTTACTGCGTAAGGATGGAAAAGGCACAAGAGATTAGAAAAGATATGATAATAGAAGTTGTGGAAGGAAAAGAGGAACAATTCATGGAGTGCACCATGGAGGATGTTATTTGAAGGGAAGAAGAAGACAAGCACATCATGGAGGATGCTGTTGAGCACACCATTGTGGGTGATGTCAGAGAAAGAAGATTAGAAGGAGAAGAAATAAAGCATGTCATGAAGGATGCTACTAAGCATGCCACTATGGGTACTGCTAAAGAGGAAAGTGGAAGGGAAAAGGAAGAAAGAGGTGAAATAGGTTTCTTTCCATAGACTGCTAGAAATTCTAAATCAACACTAGAAATTTTGAATGTGGATGAAGAATATATAGAGGAGCTAATTTTCTGAAGCATAAAGGAGATAAGAGGAAGAGGAGAAGGTGTAGTAAACATTGAGAGGAGTTATGAGGATTTTAAAAGGATATTTCAATCATCACGTGATGCTAAGATGATGTCATTCACAAATAGAAGAGTATCCCCTAATTTGAAGAGACACCATGAAGAGACACAACCCCTGGACCATGAGTCACCCCGAGTGCCATATAAAGTAAGAAGAATTTTTGAGGAGGAAAATATTCAAGCAAACAAGGAAGCAGACATAACAACAGAGATCTAGAGTAATTTAAACGTAGTTTTAGGAGAAGAGTACTTTGATATCTAACCACACAGAGCTAAAGGAAGAGAAAGAATGACCTATGTTGATAGAAGAAAACCTAACCGGAAGAGAAGACTAGAGGAAACTGTTGGTCATGATGTTAGTCATTCACAAACATAGAATAAAAGTTACACAACAACCTTTACTCATCTTGAAAGATACGATGAATTCAGAGAATTCATGATCCCAAGTCTCCGTTGATTAGGTCTTAATCTACTGACGTTACTCAGTGGTTGATGTGTGTTGCTATTTTCCATTCAGGGGCCTTACGTATTTCTGCAAAATTTCATCATTATTTCTCCAAATATCCTGCTCTATATATCTGCTCCGCATAAATCTCCAATAATTCTACCTCTGCACTGTGAATTTAGTCAAATAATGTGCCTACAGGCTGATATTTGCATGATTTCTACCATTATTTGCAATTCTTTGAATGATATTTTCAATACTACATGCATTTAACTCAAATATGCTAATGATTTTCAGTTACCTACGAGATTTCAGCATATTTCTCTATTTCTGCTTATTATTTGTCATGACTTGCAGTTACGGTGATGAATTTATGAAATTAAAAAAAGGAAAAGGGTTAAAGAATGAGATTACCAAAACTACTTGACTTAGATCACTGATCCACATACAAGCTCCCATACATGCAATGAAAAGAAGGAAACTAGAATCATACTTCACCAGGACATTCCACAAATCCGCATGATCTAGTGCAAATCTTCAAAGGAAAAGTTGACAACAACATGTAATGAAATGAAAGCGCTTCCAGTTGAACACAGCATTCACCAGTACATATCCAGAAATCAACAGGAAGATTACGTAAAATTTACAATCAGGATGTAATCTGAAACTTCATATCCATTCAGTATGCTCAAGAACAGGTACATTTACAGTGATCTGAAGAAAGGACCTTGACATTTCAACAATTCTATCCTCATTAGTCTCAGTAATCCGATCTCCTAATTGATTCTGCAGTAATCAGCCTTATTGCCAGATGTGTCTGTGTATATCTTTCTCTTCTTTCTATTGTCCTATTAGCCTTATTGCCAGATATATCTATCTATCTCCCCCCTTTCCTTTTTTCTAATGTCTTATTAGCCTTATTGCCAGATATATCTATCTATCTCCCCTTATTTTTGACAAGCTCTGGCTCTTATATAGAGCAAATGCCAGAAAACAGTTACAATGATCCAAGGATCAGGATCCTCCCAGAACAATCAACGGTCCAGATGAAAAGCACATGCTTCGCCAGTTGGCAAATGTATAGCTGGCACAGAATATTCCAGCATCTTCAACTTGATTCGGTCTCCAGCTGGCAAACAACATATTTGACAATATCCTCCTCATTTCTGGCTCATGTTGCCTCCAAGTGCAACTTTGTAATTATCAGCTTCAGCAGCTCCGGGACTTCCTGCAATAAACAGACAAACATTAAGTTCATCATCATGTGGATAAACAACAGGAATTTAAACGTTTTATTAACCAGGCCTCCAAAATGTGCAGCTACAGGCAATCGGGCTTTCAAATTTCTATCGCTCTGTTTTTCTGCCCATTTTCTTGTATATCGGGCTCCAAATATGATCATGTATGTATCGGCGTGACTACACACTGTTGGAATGACAATTTTACATTAGGCCGACGGTTAAACTTATACCGACGCCAAAAATCATGATGATGTCCTTCCATCGGGAAGACATGTTCTATCGGCATGATAACTCAAGATAAGGCCGACAGCAAGACTTAAAACTTTCGTTTGCATGATATTTTGGAAATATGATGCTCCCCCTTCTCGAATGTCCTGATGACATCACCGTCACGTTTCGCTTCTGTGTATTGGGGAAAAGAATGACATCATCATCATCATCATGTCGAAGGAAAATAGGAGGATATGAAATATGATCCTGCTGCTGAGGAATGGAATATGATGGTGACGTCATCGTCATATCCGGGCTTCATTAAAATGCAAAAGATGACGTCACCGTCATGTTTAGTTAAGATCAGGGGATAAATGTAATATCGGGTCACCTAAGGAAGATGATCAGGTGGTGAATGTAATATGACCCCTTTGCGGCCAAGGTAACCCTCTGGAAAGATCAGGATGATGATGATCATCAGGATATCCGGGGCTTTTGTTAAACTTAGAACATGACGTCATCGTCATATTCGCGAACCGGATCATGTTTTGGAAAATATCCTGCCGAAGGGAAATGTGATGATGATGTCCTCCCTATATTTGCTTCTTTGTTTATCAGATCGGGATGACGTCATCAGGATATTTGCAAAAGGTCATATTTCTCGGTAGGAGGACATTACGAAATATCGGGTAGACAAACAAGATCATGATGATCTTGACAACATGACAGGATAAAAATATGATGATCCTCCTCATCGAATATCATGATGACGTAACCATCATATTCCATTTTTGGAGCATGAGGATGAGTTGAGGTCATCATTAGGTTAGTGCTAGGGTGATATTTAAAATATGATCATGCTAAGGAATGGAATATCACCCTCCCTTAAAAGATAGGGTGATCATCATGATCATGCAAAAGGAGATCAGGAGGATATGATGATGTCATCATCATACTAGCAAATATCAGCAAATATGACCCTCCCTTGAAAGATCAGGATGATGACCCTCCGATAGGACTTTGACGTGCGCATGCAAATATGCAGATAGTGGATTTTCTAAGCAGGGTGATATTATAATATCAGCATGATATTATAATATCAGGTGATGTTAAAAATATCATGATGCTCGTATAATTTGAAATATCGGGTTACACTCAAAACATGATGCTCACGATGCGCCTAAGGTCATTTGACGGGTAAAACACACTATCACCTAAGATTGACGTCCGGATATTTCGACTGCATGATTTTATCAGGTGATAGACCAAGATCAGGATGACCTTGACAACATGACTGAGGATATAAAAATATGATGATCACTTGCGATTATCAGGTTTGACCAAAACTTTGACTGCTCATAACTCCCTCATATGGACGAATTTTCAGGTGATGTAAAAGGCAAACCTGCATGGAATTTCAAGCTCTTTCTAAATATGAGGTCATAGAAACAAAATATGAACTTTGACAAACTAACCTCATGATGATGACCAACCTCATTGAATATCATGATGATGATGCACCTGACTCATTTTTACCAAACCGCCAGAAAGCAGACAACACAAGCCAAGCCAAAAAGTTGGGTCCCTGTTTTGCCAAGATAAAATGGGGCGTGTTGTGTAACCACACAACAACTTGCCACCAAAGAAAACAACAAAATTCAAATAATTCAAAAGGTGAGGATAAATTAAAACATAAATTTCCAACTCCTATTAAGCATGAGCATCCTAATCCTTTCTAACTGGTATCATGTTCATCAATGTAACAATGAATTGATAAGGGATCAATTGTGTGCATGTGATTCATATACTCATCTTGAAAGTGAGTTGAATAAGTCAGTGACTGGTGTTAAGCTACGTAGTTTGGTTCATCCCTCATAGCCAACCGGATAGAGCCTTGCTGCCAGCAGGCGTCCATAGCCCCGGCAAGGTTATCGTTGCAATTCTCCTAAGTAGAGCCCCACTGCCAGCAAGCGTCTATAGCTCCGGTAGAGTTACTTAGATGACTTAATCTGGATTTCAGAAAATCCATTTTATTATTTTATTTATTTTATATTTTGAATTTAATTCTTAAGATATAATAGTTGTAGCCTCATGATACAAGGAATGGTCACTTGTTGAAATTAAGTTGAGAATTGCAATGGTAGCAAGGGCAACCTTTAGATTTTTCACTTAACACCTACACTGATATGTTCAATAAACCCAAGGCTGTTAGGTGTGTCATTGTGAGGATCACCTTGACTCAAGAAAAGTAGTACTGATGAATATGATACCACAGACCTGATCAAGAATACCTACACTGATATGAATTACAACCTATGTAAAAACTTATATTCAACTTTTGAATTCTAACAATTTATGCAGTGTTCTTAAGTAATAAGGTGCACCAGTTTTGCCCAACCAAAACAAAGACTCAACAATGCAAAGCAAAAAGCAACCTGTACAAATAGCTAACCTACGAAAGGAAACAAAAGAAACAGAACAAGAAAGCAAAACAAGCAAACTGTACAAACAACTAACCTACAAAATTATATACAAACCACTATTAGGCAAACAAAAACCAGAAAAAGACCCAAAGACACCTATATTTGCATACTTCTTTTGATTGTGCAGGAGCATTAGGGTATTAGTTATGGTTCTCAACCTAGCAAATTTATCTTTATATTCTGAAAAATATTCTGATATTCTGAATTCACTGTATTCAATAGAATGACTCTTGATGATCATCATGTTCATGATTAATCCATATGCATGTCTTATCTCCTGAATTTCCATAATCAAAATAATAATCAACATCATTCACTGTGGAAAGGAGAAATACAACCTGGTGTATTTCTGATTTTGTTGGACATGCTTCTTCATTGGCAGTTGGTCTTCCATTTGTCATTATATTTTCACTGCTTGGCTCAGTGTCTGGTCTCTCTTCAAATTGAAGGATGTATGACTCTTGATGTATTAATTCTTCATCTTTATCCAACTTTATCCCTTCATTCTGGATGTTCAGTTTATCCTCCAGTTCAGGAAACTTCTCAATATTTTCTTCAATTTCCTGCACATCAGCATCTAAATAAGTATCTTTATCATCATAACCTGATATACAGAAATTTATCATTTCTAAATCATGTGACTGTAAAAGAGAAACAACTTTCACTTGATAAGGACACTCCCCTGTTTCATTCTCAAAATATTTCTGGAGTGACATCTGATTATGCATAACAACTCCAAAGTCTTCTACATCTTCATCTTTCAAGAATTGTTCATTAAATAATTCACATCTTCTATCTATTAGAGGATCTGGTTCCATTAACCTGCAACATTCTTGTATTTGATCATTTAATTCAAAGAAGTCAGGTAATAAATCAGCATTTATTTTATTTTCTATGACTCCCTGAGTTACTATCATAGGAACTTCATCATCAGCAGTGAATTTAAATTGTTCTACTATTTGTTTACACTTCTCTTTACCATAGAATGACTCCAGGAAAAATGTTTCATCTTCTTTATCAAAAGTATTAGGATCAGAATCAAAAATATTATCCTGATGAGTGGTTTCTTCTCTAAAATTTTCACAAGATTCATACCTGCATACTAACTGATCCTTACTTGTATTAGGAAGTAGAGAACTCCTATCAATCTCACCATAAAATGAATCAAGGAAAGATGTTTCCTCTTCATTACCTTCTGGAACTGATTCAGCTACTATATTTTCTAGAATCTTTTTCAACATGATCAAGCAAGGGTAGCAATCTCTCTCTAAATGCTCTTCATCATGTAATCTGCACCAGCTTTCAATCAAGACATCGTCAATGGGTAAACCTAATAATTGACTACACTGTATATTTCTAGACAAGTATAATTCAAAATCTTCAGAACGATCCACTTCAGTGTCTGGACAATTAATACTTTCTGGTGCTGCATCTGCTTGTTGCTCCAGAATTTCCTCATTTTCCTGGCAAATTTCAACCCTGAACACATCTGGAAAGAATAATAATCCTTTCAAATATAAATCCAACCTTGTAAGGAAAGTTAAACAATTTATTTCGCTGTGTTCTACAGTCTGGTGTATCCTGCAACAGGTAGATAAACCAAAGTTAGACAAACTGTGAGGGTAAAGCTGCCTACTCAAAGTTTCCTGAAATAAAGGAATGTTAATTTGACAATTGCCTTCATATACATCCATCAAAATGAGACTCTATTTTTCAATTTTTTAGTATTTTGAAATTTTAATGAGATCTATCATATCTAAAAATAAAACTTGAAAGTCCAGAAAATCAAACTAATCTTTGATGTTTCGAGCTAGATCTTGGCAAAGGTGCAACCAAAACATCTCAGATAAGAGATATTTGCAGACATTTAACTGAAATTCTAAAATATTTATGCAATACTTGCAGAAATCCAGAAATTCACAGCTCAGGCCCTCCTTCTAGCGCCAATTTATGTTGCGTTAGAAGCGAGGGGCCTGCATAAAATGAATGATGACTGAAGCAGTGGTGTCTTTTCCAGTTCTGCCCTCCTTCTAGCGCCAATTTATGTTGGTCATGATGTTAGTCATTCACAAACATAGAATAAAAGTTACACAACAACCTTTACTCATCTTGAAAGATACGATGAATTCAGAGAATTCATGATCCCAAGTCTCCGTTGATTAGGTCTTAATCTACTGACGTTACTCAGTGGTTGATGTGTGTTGCTATTTTCCATTCAGGGGCCTTACTTATTTCTACAAAATTTCATCATTATTTCTCCAAATATCCTGCTCTATATATCTGCTTCGCATAAATCTCCAATAATTCTACCTCTGCACTGTGAATTTAGTCAAATAATGTGTCTACAGGCTGATATTTGCATGATTTCTACCATTATTTGCAATTCTTTGCATGATATTTTCAATACTACATGCATTTAACTCAAATATGCTAATGATTTTCAGTTACCTACGGGATTTCAGCATATTTCTCTATTTCTGCTTATTATTTGTCATGACTTGCAGTTACGGTGATGAATTTATGAAATTAAAAAAAGGAAAAGGGTTAAAGAATGAGATTCCCAAAACTGATTGACTTAGATCACTGATCCACATACAAGCTCCCATACATGCAATGAAAAGAAGGAAACTAGAATCATACTTCACCAGGACATTCCACAAATCCGCATGATCTAGTGCAAATCTTCAAAGGAAAAGTTGACAACAACATGTAATGAAATGAAAGCGCTTCCAGTTGAACACAGCATTCACCAGTACATATCCAGAAATCAATAGGAAGATTACGTAAAATTTACAATCAGGATGTAATCTGAAACTTCATATCCATTCAGTATGCTTAAGAACAGGTACATTTACAGTGATCTGAAGAAAGAACCTTGACATTTCAACAATTCCATCCTCATTAGTCTCAGTAATCCGATCTCCTAATTGATTCTACAGTAATCGGCCTTATTGCCAGATGTGTCTGTGTATATCTTTCTCTTCTTTCTATTGTCCTATTAGCCTTATTGCCAGATATATCTATCTATCTCCCCCCTTTCCTTTTTTCTAATGTCTTATTAGCCTTATTGCCAGATATATCTATCTATCTCCCCCCTTTCCTTTTTTCTAATGTCTTATTAGCCTTATTGCCAGATATATCTATCTATCTCCCCTTATTTTTGACAAGCTTTGGCTCTTATATAGAGCAAATGCCAGAAAACAATTACAATGATCCAAGGATCAGGATCCTCCCAGAACAATCAACGGTCCAGATGAAAAGCACATGCTTCGCCAATTGGCAAATGTATAGCTGGCACAAAATATTCTAGCATCTTCAACTTGATTCGGTCTCCAGCTGGCAAACAACATATTTGACAATATCCTCCTCATTTCTGGTTCATGTTGCCTCCAAGTACAACTTTGTAATGATCAGCTTCAGCAGCTCCGGGACTTCTTGCAATAAACAGACAAACATTAAGTTCATCATCATGTGGATAAACAACAGGAATTTAAACGTTTTATTAACTAGGCCTCCAAAATGTGCAGCTACAGGCAATCGGGCTTTCAAATTTCTATCGCTCTGTTTTCCTGCCCATTTTCTTATATATCGGGCTCCAAATATGATCATGTATGTATCGGCGTGACTACACACTGTCGGAATGACAATTTTACATTAGGCCGACGGTTAAACTTATACCGACGCCAAAAATCATGATGATGTCCTTCCATCGGGAAGACATGTTCTATCGGCATGATAACTCAAGATAAGGCTGACAACAAGACTTAAAACTTTCGTCTGCATGATATTTTGGAAATATGATGCTCCCCCTTCTCGAATGTCCTGATGACGTCACCGTCACGTTTCGCTTCTGTGTATTGGGGAAAAGAATGACATCATCATCATCATCATGTCGAAGGAAAATAGGAGGATATGAAATATGATCCTGCTGCTGAGGAATGGAATATGATGGTGACGTCATCGTCATATCCGGGCTTCATTAAAATGCAAAAGATGACGTCACCGTCATGTTTAGTTAAGATCAGGGGATAAATGTAATATCGGGTCACCTAAGGAAGATGATCAGGTGGTGAATGTAATATGACCCCTTTGCGGCCAAGGTAACCCTCTGGAAAGATCAGGATGATGATGATCATCAGGATATTCGGGGCTTTTGTTAAACTTAGAACATGACGTCATCGTCATATTCGCGAACCGGATCATGTTTTGGAAAATATCCTGCTGAAGGGAAATGTGATGATGATGTCCTCCTAATATTTGCTTCTTCGTTTATCAGATCAGGATGATGTCATCAGGATATTTGCAAAAGGTCATATTTCTCAGGAGGAGGACATTACGAAATATCGGGTAGACAAACAAGATCATGATGATCTTGACAACATGACAGGATAAAAATATGATGATCCTCCTCATCGAATATCATGATGACGTAACCATCATATTCCATTTTCGGAGCATGAGGATGAGTTGAGGTCATCATCAGGTTAGCGCTAGGGTGATATTTAAAATATGATCATGCTAAGGAATGGAATATCACCCTCCCTTAAAAGATAGGGTGATCATCATGATCATGCAAAAGGAGATTAGGAGGATATGATGACATCATCATCATACTAGCGAATATTAGCAAATATGACCCTCCCTTGAAAGATCAGGATGATGACCCTCCGATAGGACTTTGACGTGCGCATGCAAATATGCAGATAGTGGATTTTCTAAGCAGGGTGATATTATAATATCAGCATGATATTATAATATCAGGTGATGTTAAAAATATCATGATGCTCGTATAATTTGAAATATCGGGTTACACTCAAAACATGATGCTCACGATGCGCCTAAGGTCATTTGACGGGTAAAACACACTATCACCTAAGATTGACGTCCGGATATTTCGACTGCATGATTTTATCAGGTGATAGACCAAGATCAGGATGACCTTGACAACATGACTGAGGATATAAAAATATGATGATCACTTGCGATTATCAGGTTTGACCAAAACTTTGACTACTCATAACTCCCTCATATGGACGAATTTTTAGGTGATGTAAAAGGCAAACCTGCATGGAATTTCAAGCTCTTTCTAAATATGAGGTCATAGAAACAAAATATGAACTTTGACAAACTGACCTCATGATGATGACCAACCTCATCAAATATCATGATGATGATGCACCTGACTCATTTTTACCAAACCACTAGAAAGCAGACAACACAAGCCAAGCCAAAAAGTTGGGTCCCTGTTTTGCCAAGTTAAAATGGGGCGTGTTGTGTAACCACACAACAGAAACCTACTGCAAATTACTGGAGACATTGAGAAGACCAATCATGGATATTCCTATTAAGTTACTAGTATTTTAAGAAGGATTTTATTGAAGCAGTAGAGCATATTTTTGTTTTGGAGTCTATTTGGAACTAGAATGGAGTAAAAAAGATTGAAATCAAGCTGTTTGAATTCATAGGCACCTTGCGGAATGAAGCTTTGAAGTGGTATAGGATGACATGTCTAAAAAGTGATAAGGAATGGGATGAAGTCAAGCAAGAATTCTTGGAGAATTTTGGAGTTCTGGATATTCCTATAGAAGGGGTCAATAAGATGAGAGATTTGATGCAATTGGACAAAGAATCAATAAAGGACTTTTATAAAAGATTCAAGGAGACAACTAGAAAGTTGGATTAACCACTGATGGAGAAGCAAAAGATAGAATGGTTCATCTCCAAAATAAACCTTGAAATAAGATCCACCCTAGATGGAAGAACATTTGCAACATATGCAGAAGCAGTGACACTAGCCTATCATATAGAGTCTCAATCCTGGCATAGAAGAGACAAGATGAAGGAAAACCTAGAAATGGAGAAGTTGAAATTGGAACTAGAGAAATTAAAGCTAAGACATGAGATTTTGGCCAAGCAGGAGGAGAATACATAGAAGCAAAGCCCTAATATTTGGTGCTCATACTATACAAGGGAAGGTCACTTGAGAAATGAATGCCTTAAAATAAAAGGTGAAAGGCAAGCTACTGCAACGAAGGTAGACATCAAAACAACAACAAAAAGAATAAATACATTATATTGCAAATTGTGCAGAGAATGGGATGACCATGAAACACCAGATTGTCCTTCACAAAACTTCAGGAGGAAAAGATATATTGATGATGAAGAAGATGAAACATGGTACAATGGAAACAACTTAGTGGAGAGAAACAACATGACATATGTGAAAGGCATAGTAGAAAGATACTCATATGATCATAGCTACAAGCAACCAAATTGGAGAAACTAGAGGAATATCAATGCAATACAAAATTCAAACTCTAGCAGTCTATCCGATGGGAATAGCTACAATAATCAGTACAACAAATCCCTATGATTAGCTCCATTTTTTCCTCTATTTTTTACTTCCACCCATTGTTTTAATGTATTTTTCTCCAATTTTTTGAAAAAGTTGATGCTATTTATCGGGATGGCACTATTTTTGGCATTTTTTGCGCCAATCAGAACAAGTAGGCACTAAATTAGGTGCAATTTAGCGTCGAATTTAGTGCCAAATTTAGTGTTGAATTTAGCACTAAATTTAGCGCTGAATTTTATCATTAGGTTCACAAAGGCCTATATTGCTGTTAGGACTGAAAAAATCTCACAATTTTCTTAGTCCCCATCTGCTTATCCTTGATATATACCACACATAAATTGGCCACTCTATAATTTTATGATCAATACAAATTGCAAAAATTTGTGTGACAAGATCCATTTTAGCCTAAAATTTGTGTTACAAGATCCATATTATAACCTCTATTAAATCCCATCAATCTAACCTTGATAAACATTTCCATGATCATAGTCAAGAAAACCTTAATTTCATCCTCATCGGCAAGACCTTGGGCATATCGTTCAAGATCCTAAAGTCATAATCTTATACAAAGTATTTTATCCATGGTAGGGGAGAGACAAGTAAACTCTCAGTGATAAGAGGTGCATAGACAACAAGAATAAATGATTGGCAAGATGTAACTTAATGTTTCACTAATGAATAGTTATCGGCAAAAATAAGATAGTCAAAACAAGATCGCCAAGTTATACTGATCTTGTGCCTCATATCGATAGATGTGTATTGGGGAGAGATGTGCACACTCACACCGACAGAGTAAAATAGTTTAGCAATTATGTTGGGGAAACATATATAATTGGAGCAAGCTCCCTAGGTCTCTCCGACTGCATGGGTCACTCTGATGATAAAGACCACAAAGTTTCGATAAGAGTCTTGCCGACTTGTCCCATCACATTGAATAACAAAGGATGCACATCGAAGGGACATTTATAATCAGAGTGAATTCATTTGATCTCGCCAACTATGTGGATTATGTCAATAGTAAAAACTGCAAGGATATTTTGGGAATAGTCCTACCGATGAATAAAGTAATGGAGAAACATGTTGGGAAGACCCAAAGCATCAGAATGGCATGTGAATCTCATAGCGATGGTTTATGTTACACTGATGATGGTATGAATCATTCCTCCAACTAGTACATCAGGTAAGCTTTACAATGTCTCCCCAAAAAGGTAAGAATTAAGGGTAAAAGACAAGCACATCGACTAGAAAACTAAGATGTCCTCCTGATAGAATAAAATTGCCAAACAATACATCTTTTATTGGATGCATTGAAAAAAGAGGTTGAAAATGAGATGAGAGAGATGACTCTCGATAAGGGAAGACAATTATTAGTGGAGTCTAGTGTGATGATTTTTCCAAGTTTAGACATGAATTCTACTTTAATCTTTGACAGTTTTTTACATAGTGATAATGACAAATATAGAATCAGTCCAGAAGGAGTGACAGAAGTTTATACTGGGACAAAATACAATGTTGATGAAAATTGTCTTATAATTTTGGCTTTGTACCCTCCACACAAGAAGCTTACAGTCATTGATACAGAAAAGGCATTTGGACATGTCATGACATTGAAAGCAAGTGAGACTAATCCTATAGTCATAGCTGATATTGGCATAAATGTTGCCAAATTAAACAAATCTCAAATTCAAATGTTGATCAAGGAAAGAGATATGTACAAGCTGAGCTGTGAGAAAATGACCAAGGAAAATAATTTTCTAAAGGATGCATTTGGAGGATCTACTAGAAGATTGACTCAGGGAGAGGGTTCACAAGAAAAAAAACAAAGGCAAAGAATTATAGTTGGATGATAAAGTATCTCCAGTAAGGATTGACACACTTTCTATGGTACTTCAAAAGAAGTATACAAAAATGATGGTTTGGATGAAAAGGTTTTGGGATACACATGCCAAAAACCACAATATCATTCAAGAGCATAACAGGGTAAATGATAGGCTCCATGAGAAACTTCATGAAATAGAGAACAGAGAAGCTCCTGATATTGAAGCAATCACCATTGCTGAAGACTTAATTAAGAAACATAAAAGGTATCATGAAAAACTTCAAGTAGAGGGTGAAGAATTCATAGAGGCTTCAAAAGAAGGCGTTCCTACATTGTTCAGTGACAAGAAAGATTTGAAAAATTAGGAAGAGTGGACAAAGGAATGCCAATTGATACTATAGGGAGCTTTGGAGGTAGCCAAAGACAAGAATCTGGCATTAGGAGAAGCCTGTCAACATTTGGAGAAGATGATATCAATGGAGATAACAACAAGGAATGTTGTGGAGTATGCCAATACACACCTGAGCCAAAAGTACTTAGATCATATGTCCCAGATCCATTTGTTGCTAACTAGAGATTAAAGTGTTGTTTATTATTGTTAAGTTGCTATTAAGTTCCAAAAGATGCTTATGAAGAGGCACATCCTCTTCAAAATATTGTTATATAAGTCAGTCATTTTATGATAGAGAAAGGAGGCAATAGTAGGAAGTAGAAGCATATTTAGTAAATTACTTTTCATCCATCATCTCTCATATTTAGTAAATCTTGGGTGGTGTTTGTAAGGCAAATGCCAATTTATCCCCATGAAACTTGAATGTCAGCTAAGCTTATGCAAATCATTCACATATATACATCAATCAAATTTGAATAATTAACATTATTGCTCAAATTTGTAAAGGTCTGATATAAGTATTTGTGTAGTAAGATTCATGCCTTGCCTATCCATATGCGCAACATGTGCATCATGATGAAAAACATCTTCCCCATTAAACTATGTTGTAGTCATCAAATCCTCAATCATAACTTCCTCACAATGAATCAAGGCCAGTGTAGAGTTAAGCCTAAGGTTTCTTCTTAGTTCAAAATGAGGATTAGGTTGAGACCTTGACATTTAAGCAAAATATAAAGCAATGAAAAGGAAATTGCATCCAAGTAATCCTACTTTTTCTGCCAACAATTCATACCAAAGATCGAACAATTTAAGGATATTGCAACAGGTAATTTGTATTGACACAAATAATATTACTGAAGCATTACAAAGTTTAGGCCATAAGAATCATCCTTTTTTAAACATGGATTGCAAATAATTCTAAAAATTTAATAATTCTAAAAATTTAGAAGTCTTGGTCATTAACATTATTGTCTACTACAATGTCATCAAGTGTATCATTGTCAATGTTCATATGTTCTTTCAAGTATTTAATATTATCATCATCCTCATCTTGACTTGCATCATCTTCATCATCATTGAAATTTGATTGTAGACCATCTATATTGTTACTAGATGTATTTGGATCATAATTTTCTATACCATCCATATTGTTGTCTTCCATAACATCATCTAACTCTGGATTGTTGTCTTCTTGTGCCTGAACATAACCATCTTCAACATCATCATGGATGTCAATTTCTTTGATGTTCTCTAATCCCTCTCTCTTATTTTGTTGGCCATCATTGTTTTGCTCAGTATCCACTAATGCATCATCAAATACATGCCTTAATATTGGATCATAATGTATGACAAATATCCATTTCGGGTCCAAAATATCTTCATAGAAAAATACCTACACATGAACAACATACATATATTAGATGTATGGTATAACAATTTTATTGACTAATAAACACATGTATATATTTGCAATAAACTATGAATTAATAGATTAATGATCATTACCGCTTCTTGTTTGAGTTAAAGAAATACCTTCTCACAATGAATTGGTAGAACATAAGGCTCTTTATCCTCCAGTAGGAAACATGAGGAATCTATAGAAAACAATCCACTATGGGTATCATGTCTTCGTGTCCTCTCAAATGCTTCATACCATCTACACCTAAAAACACAACATTTAAAAGCGCGGTAATCCAACTCAATAATTTATTGTATTTTCCCAACATATTGTAGATTCCCTTCAATTATATTCTTATCTTTTGAGCTTGATCGACTGGATTGCTTGAAGTCAACCATGATGCCACAATCGAAGGAATTTCTCTTTACATCTACACTTTCTACACGATAATGTTGACCATATGACCACACTGTTGGATATTTCCTCACCTTTGAAAGACCATTTATTTCAGTGAAAACAAATATAATGACAAATATTGAAATAGTTAATAGTGTCAAAACTGTAAGGAAACAACATTTTGTAAAATTCCAATCGTACCTTTCTTTCACATCCTCTAGACATGTTGATTTCATCTTCTGTTATGTTTGAATCTATACCTGCATCTTCTATTTGATTTTGAATTTGTTCAGTAACCCATTCTAGTGTGTAATCTTTTCCCCATTCCCTAAGCAGATCAGTGGGAAGTGGAGTATTCCTTGGGTTCAATCTCTTAAACTGTCTCCTTGCTTCTAACACTTCTTCTCTCTTTTTATCATACAGATCGATCCATTTGTTCATAAAGGCCATGTGGTACAGAATGAACTTGTCAAGTATAGCACTTTCACCTACACCTATTACATGTCAACATGTTTATTTCAAACTCCAAATGTCATGTTGTTAATTTGACAAATAAATTACAGAGTAAATTAATGATTGCAAGAAAAACAACCACACTGACCATGAATTTACTTACTAATTTCTACTTGAACACCATTAGATTGTGGTTTTTCTCCATCAATAATATTTGATGCTCGTTCTTCATCCCAGAAGCATGGCCCATCTTCAAAATCCTTACCAAGTAATTCACACAGGAAGAAAAATGCTTTATTCAATACATACCCTTCAGCCATGCAACCCTCTGGATGTGCCTTTTGTCGGGCATATATTTTTAGAGTTTTCATATACCTCTCAAAGAAAAAAATCCACCTCGTTGATACGACACTCACCAATTCAATGTCATCAACTAGGTGTATAAGTAAATGGACTTGTAGGGAGCTCCTTCTCAAATACACATACAATTTCTGTAATTTCCTTCTTCCATTTTTGGCACTTCACATTCGTGGATCTCCTTGGAGGTCACCCACCTAATATAAGAATAGTAAATTAGTATGAACCTTTAGTCAAAAATTAAAATGCAATATAATATCTCTATGTCTCTCACACATGAACATTTCATATAACCACATACCTTGTAAATACTGACAATCGACGTATGGCATTCCATAAGTCAACTGTAAGATAGGAATCCCCCCTAATTGCCAATGGCATGATATGCTATCAAACACATTTATGTAAAGGTCATTAGTAATTTTTTCTCACACAACAAAATATCAAAATATATTTAGTACTTAATCAATGTTACCAGTAAATGTTAAATGATGATAAATAATACCTTCATAAAATTATGAAAATCATGTGTTTTAAATCTTGTGATATGTCCATCAACTGTAAAAGCTTTAGCCAATGACGACCCATAGCCACTAGGTGTCCTTATTGAACGGATGACATTTTTTTAGTTGTTCTAGCTCTTTTTTTTTCAAAATCTATGGAGCTTCTGCATATGTTTCATTTTCCCTGTTTGGCCACAAATGTTTTCTATCAATTTGGTATGTGAAAGAGCAATATCTCTCCTCGAAGACAAGGTGTCCTTCTCTTTGCCTGCTATATGTCAAAATATAGAATCTGGGACATTTTTGAAGATGTGCATAGGATCTAATAGGTGAGATATTAATAGATCCTTCCAGTAAGGGAGCTCATAAAATATGGATTTCCTTTTCATTCCTTCTGGCATACTAACTACAACTTGTTATGGTTCTTCAATTGAATCACCCCGATCAAAAAAATCCTCCCAAGCTTTCAATTCAACATCTTCATACTTCTTAAGCCAATCACCTGGACCCATAATCATGGGAGGGCCTCTATTTTCAACTTTTCCATCAAATTGATTCTTCAGGCGATTTCTAAACTTATGATCTAGTGGTAGAAAAACCTTGTTGTTTGCATAAATAAATTTATGTAGATCTTTAGAATACCGCCCTTGAAATTGTTCTGCACATCTTGGACATGCAAATATCCCCTTTGTCTGAAGCCCTGCAATTCAATAAGTAATGTTAATAACATAAAAAAATAGTATAAAACTAAGTATGAAAGTTGGGATGGAAATAAATTATGAGTGTAAATACGTAAATATTTTATCTTACCAGAACAAACACCAAGTCCTGGGAAATCATGAATAGTCCAACATAGCACACCATACAACATGAAGGACCTATTTGATGGGGGACGTGATATGTCACACATTCTTATACCTTTCCATAGTAGTTGCATCTCATCAATAAAAGGCACAAAATAAACATCCATGTTTTTAACTTGATGTTTTCCTGGAACAATGAGAGTTAGCATAAGGTGCTCCTTTCTAACACTCATCCATGGGGGAATATTGTATACTATCAATCCGATTGGCCAAACACTATAATTTGAGCTTAGGAAAGAGAATGGGCACACTCCATCAATTGCAAGACCAAACCTAATACTACGGGGTTCATCTTTGAATTTTCTTGGCCATTTTTCCTCTATGTGTTTAATTGCTTTGGAGTCAGCCAAAATTTGCATGAATCCATCTTTACTCCTATTCTTTGCATTCCAGTCCATCAATTGTGCAAGTGACTTGCAACGAAACATTCATTGAAGTCTAGGTATAATTGGCATGTGACGTAAAACCTTCTTTGGAACTGTAGGACCTTGTACATTTGTATGAAATCTCTTCTTTTTGCATATAGGACATTCTACCTTGTTTTCATATTCATCTTTGTATAAAATGAAATCATTTTTACATGAATGAATTTACTTATATTCAATCCACAACTCTACCAATAATAGACGTGCCTCTCTGCAAGTTGATGGAAACACATTCTCTTCAGGGAATATTTTAGTTTTTAGTGCCCTGTAAGATTGCCAGAGATTAAATCAATTGAATGTTTGACTTATGAACATGTTTGATATGTCAATCTATACTAGGACTATTTATATACAATATATGGTTTTAAATTCCCCTTAAAGAAATATAAACGAAGTTGATGAATGTTTACGAATTATGTACACCAATTGATAATGCAAAGTAAGAAATAGATTTCAACTCACTTTAGAAGAATAGTGAATCCTTTGTCTAACCAACCAAATAGTGACTTGATTTCTAATAATATTAATGTGTATGCTAGTTTTGAAGTTCTACTTGCACCTGATTTGAACATGGGTGTCTTTGCTACTTCCTTGATGGAGTCTTTTAGGTTGTTATCATCAACATTACGTTGGTGGTAATTACCCTTGCTGTCATCATTACTGTCAACCATATGATCATTATTGTCATCATTGTTTCCATCCCCAAAGAAACCTGTAAGCATTTCATTCATTCCTTCTTCATGCACTGCATTTTCACTATCATGATCATCATCATTAAGGCTAGTTGACATGTCATCAGTGTATGCGGATCTCATCAGCAATTCAAATTTCTCAGCTGCTAGTATTCTCTTCAATGTTGATCTTTTCTACCTGGTATGGTTTAAAGGATGGTTTGGATCATCCCGTCCAAACCTTAATAACCCAGTTGGATCTTGGGTATTAGTATGTGTTTCATCAACATCTTCTACCTATCAACAAACACAAGCAATATTTAATGTTTGGCAACAATTGCACTAAATTCAAAATGTATCAATTTCAAAGAAATATAATCAAATGTGGCTTAAAAAATAAAAATAAAAATTGTATGAACATATATACATCAATTGAATAATGGAACATTATTTTATAGACTACCTTTTTTATACAATAATTTAAAGAAAACACAATTTTGACAACATAGTTTATAAAACATTAGTCCACACTCATTTATTATTCTTTGGTTTTCTGCCCTTAAGAATATCCTTAGGGAGACCTTGTTCTTCCTTTTTCTTTCGTGCAGGAGTGCATTTTAAAAAGGGGTAATCAATCAATAATTCATCCCCAATGGTAAGGTCCATAATAGCCTCAACCATCATCAATCTATCAACCTCTCTTTCCATATCTCCATCTTTATCATTTATAACCTCAACAAATTAACAATTCGGTCTTATAGTAGGGTTCCTTCCCTTACTACTATTTATAAATCCTACAATATTTTTGTGTGTATGCACGTCCATCTATATACATAAGATGACCTCTATTCATTTCTTTTCCACTTTCCAATTAGAGATGATGTGTATACATATTCAAATTTAGACCATATGCTGACATGCTAGGCTTATGTGTGTTGCAAGTATGGGCTTAATTGGTGTTGTCATTGATGTCAACATACTCATGTTGCATTAATGTCAAATATTGGATGAGTTGTGTGCTGAGGATATTGAGAAAATTAGCCCCATCGGAACTAGAGAAGAAAAGTGAAGACAAGAAAGTTCTATGAAGTGAAGATCCCATCCAGATGAAGATTAGAGTATGCACATCAAAGGGTTTTTAGAAATGTGTCTGAAGATCCTCTAGACAAGATTGAGAGGTCCACATGAATATTTGGAGAAGTAATGGCCATATGAGTAAAGCCAGTTTTGGCAACTGTTCAGAGGTGACAGAGTGACACAAATAGGTCCGGTGAGATCTAGAAATACAATATCATGTTCTGCAAATTTGATGGCATGTTTGGGAAGCTAATGTTCATCGACAATTCAATTGGTTCATCGTTTGGAGGTCTGCAAGCAAACCTTCTATTATGACAGTGATGATTGACTATGTTCTTGAGGTTCTAGGTGAATATGTGATTGATTATAGTAAACAAAAGTGGTGCGGATGTTCTTTGTGATTCAAGAAAGCTTGTGGTGGTCTCTAGATTGTGTCCAGTTCGTGTTGGTGGTCCGCATTGATGATTGAGCTCGTGAATGAAGATTTACTTTTGGACAATTGGTGTTCTTCCTAGTTTTGGCTGACTAGATGATTTGTGCATGTTGTGGATGATCTTGAAGATGTTTTACGAAGCATGGCATGTTCCTCAAAAATGATTGAAGTCCCGGCTGTGTGTGGCTAACATTGTAGTGATGCGCATGATAAGTCAAATTGTATTTTTTTAATTGCTCTATAAATAAAATAAGTATATGTTGTGCTAACTTTGATGATCATTCCAAAGTTGATGTCATGTATAAATAAGAGTTGTGAATTCATTCAAATGCATCTCTGTGGTCGTGATGAGAAAGTGGTAGAGAAGAGGAGGGAAAAGCAGAGCAGAGGTATTGAGCTTAAATGGAACTGACTCAAGCATTGTGAAGATGCTAATCTCCAGTTTAAGTATGTAATATTTATTCTTCTATAGATAGTGTGTCTCCTATAGGCAGTGGGCCTCTTGTGAGCAATGTGCTCAGGCTGTAAGCCCTAATTGGTAAGTGCCATTTTATTCATCTTTATTCTTCTAATAGAGAATACAATCTTAGGTTAATCACCCCATGGTTTTTCCCTTAACTAGGTTTTCCACGTCAAAAACTTTGTGTTATATGTGTTGAATTTGCTTCTGCTCTTGAATTATTGCATTATGCTTCCATGATTAATATTTGATATGCTGTTGACATATAAGAAGGCTTAAAGTAAATAAAGAACTGAGATTTTGGTAACAACTAATTCACCCCCCCTCTCAGTTGTCTGTCCTAAATCCAACAATTGGTATCAGAGCTAAGTTCCTCTAGAAAAGCTTAACCACTTGAGGAGATCCAGAATGTTGACCTACAAGAAGGACAATCCTAGGTTTGATGGATCTAATTACACTACCTAGAAAAGATGCATGGAATGTCACATACAATGCATGGGATATCAGTATTGGAACATAACCTCAATTCAATATGTTCCCCCAAAGAATGGCCCATAAACTATAAATGAAATCAGAGATGCAAAAAATAATCTTCGAGCTAAAGAAGCCCTACTGAGTGCCTTGTCTGACTCAGAGATGACAAATGTTATGGGATTGAAGACTGCTTATGAAATTTGCACAAAACTTGAAAATCTATATGAAGGAGACAAATATGTTAAGTGTGCCAAGCTGCAAAGTCTGAAAGGAAAGTTTGAAAACTTAAAGATGAGTGAAGATGAGAATATCACTTCTTATATGACAAAAGTAACTAAGCTTGTTTGTGGCATCAGGTGTACTGGTGGAGTACTGGATGAAGATAAAATTGTTGCTAAATTTCTCAAATCTTTACCCCCTACATATAAACACAAAGTTGCTATCATTGAGGAAATCAGATCTTTGACAACTATCACAAGGGATTAATTGGTTGCTAAGATATCTGCATTCAAGTTAGCTGAGTTTGGTGATGCACTTCCCAAGACTGAATCTGCATTCAAAGCTAGTTCATCTACAAAAGGCAAACAGAGATATGATCCAGGAAAAAGTTCCTCAAGAAAATCATCTTGGTATGAGAAAGAAAGAAAAGATCTAGAAGAGGATGAATTAGAAGCTGAACAACTTGAGGCCCTCATTGCAAAGAGATTGCTAAGAGGATTTGGTAAGTATGAAGGAAAATTACCTTTTAAATGCTTTGCCTACAATAAGATTGGTCATTTTGCCTCAAGATGTCCACAAAGGTTTTCAAGGCCAAATCCTAATAGATCAAGGTTTCAGAAGAAGTGTTACTATGTTCAAGAAGATGATGATGAAGGAGTGATAGATGATGATCCGAGACAGGAAACAAACCTGGAAGTGACTAGGTGTTTATTGCCATCAAGGAAGAAGATCCAATGCCTATTGAATCTGCCAATCATAAGGTGATAGAAAGTGCTTTAGCTACTCAGGTTGAAGAAAAGGATGAATGGGTTTTGACAGTGGTTTCTCTCACCATATGACTGGTGACAAAAGTAAGTTCCTAAGCTTGGAAAACTATGAAGGTGGAGTTGTAAAGTTTGGAGATAATTTTGCTGGCAGAATTAAAGGCAGAGGAACTATTTCTTTTGATGTAAAGAACAAAACCAGTGATGTTCTATATGTTGAAGGTCTTAAGCATAATCTTCTCAGTGTTGGACAGTTGGTGGACAAAGGTTATGATCTCTGATTCAAAAATGGAAAATGCAAGATTTTTGAAAGCTCTGGAACTGAGATTGCATCCGGTACACAGATAAAAGGTAACATCTTCCAATTGGTCGGTACTGGTAAAAGTTGTTTATTTGTTCAAATTGATCAGAGTTGGTTATGGCATAGGAGAATGTGTCATGTAAATTTTGATAATATCATTAAGATAAGCAACACTCAGGTTGTAAGAGATCTTCCAAAACTTGTGAAACCTATTAACAGTTTGTGCAAAGAATGTCAGTTAGGTAAGCAGAATAGAGTCTCATTCAAAAGTAAGGAACAATCTTCAATCGGACTATTAGACTTGGTACACACTGATCTCTGTGGTCCAGAAAGAATCAAGAGTCTACAAGGAGATAGGTATTTCATGTTGCTGATTGATGACCACTCTCAGATGATGTGGGTAACTTTCTTAAAGGAGAAATATGAAGCACTTGAGAAGTTCAAAATATTCAAGGCTATGGTAGAAAATGAAACTAGCTTTGAACATAAAATGCCTCAAGTCTGATAGAGGTGGAGAATTCACATCTAGTGAGTTCATATCATTCTGTGAGAAGCATGGGATAAAGAGACAGTTATCTACTCCAAGGACTCCATAGCAGAATGGGGTAGTGGAGAGAAAGAACTAGACCATCCAGGAAGCATCTAGAACCATGATGATGGAAGCAAATGTTCCTCACATCTATTGGAGAGAAGCTATAAGCACTACTGTCTATACTCTCAATTGAGTACAAATCAGAGGCAATACTAGTAAGACTCCTTATGAACTTTGGTTTGGCATCACTCCTACTGTGAAGTATTTCAGAGTCTTTGGTAGTAAATGCTATATCAAAACAGATGAAGATCTTGGCAAGTTTGATGATAGAAGTGATGAAGGAATTTTCCTAGGATATTCTACTCAAAGAAAATCATACCGATGTTACAACAAGAGATTGAGAAAGATTGTAGAAAGTACAAATGTGTAGGTTAATGAAGGCATGGAAAATCCCTCAAGGTATTATGACTATGAAGTAGATAATCAGGATAATGTCTCAAATCAAGGAGAGCCAATCCCCACTCCACTTCAGATTCAGACTGATCTGGAGAATCCAGATATACAAGACATGCTTGGAAGAACCTGTCCAAGAATCAGAAGTATAAGAGAATCCCAAGATTCCCAGGTATGTAAGACTGAATCATTCTAAAGATCAGATCATAGGAGATAGAAGCAAAGGTATTCAAACAAGAAGGAAAATTGCTCAAGATTGAGTAAAGTATTGTTTGATTTCAAAGATTGAACCAAAAATAGTAAGTGAAGCATGTAATGATGAAAGTTGGACTAAAGCAATATAGGAAGAATTGATGTAGATTGAAAAGAATCATACTTGGGATCTTGTTCCTAGACCTAAGGACAAAAATGTGATTGGGACTAAGTGGGTCTTCTAGAATAAACTGAATGAAGATGGTGAAATGGTCAGAAACAAAACTAGATTGGTTTGTAAAGGTTATGCTCAAGTAGAAGGAGTTGACTTTGAAGAAACCTTTACTCCAGTGGTAAGAATTGAGGCAGTCAGATTATTTTTTGCCTTTACTGCCTTCAAGGATTTCAAAGTATATCAAATGGATGTCAAGTCTGCCTTCCTAAATGGGGATTTGGAAGAAGAGGTATACATTGAGCAACTGGATGGATTCCAATTGTCTAATAATGGTGATATAGTTTGCAAGTTGAAGAAAGCATTGTATGGACTCAAACAAGCTCCTAGAGCCTGGTATGAAAGATTGGACAAACATCTTCTGAAGAATGGTTTCAACAAAGGCACTGCTGATAGTAATCTATATTTTAAGATTGAACATGAAAGTATCTTGATTATTGAAATATTTGTTGATTATATCATTTTTGGAGGGAAAGATAGTATGTGCAAGACTTTTGCAAATCAAATGAAAAGTGAATTTCAGATGTCTATGTTTGGGAAAATTAATTTCTTCTTGGGTCTACAAATCACTCAATCAAAGAAAGGAATCTTCATATCTCAGACCAAATATGTGAAAGAATTCTTGAAGAAATTTGGGATGGAAGATTCAAAGCCAATGAATACTCCCATGGCAACCGAATGTAAGCTGAGTAAACATGATGAATCTCCTAAGACTAATAAAAAAAAGTATAGGTCAATGATTGAGGACTGCTCTATCTCACTCAAACTAGACCTGATATTATGAATGCTGTTAGTCTTGTTGCTAGATTTCAAGCTAATCCTAGAGAGTCTCATGTATGGAAATCAAGAGAATTCTCAGATATTTGAAGGGAACAGTTGAGTATGGTTTATGATCTCCTAAGGATCATGATTTCTCTCTTCATACATATACAGATGCTGATTGGACAAGAGATGTGGATGACCGGAAGAGTACCATTGGTGGTGCATTCTTTTTGGGGAAAAGATTGGTTTCTTGGCTGAGCAAGAAATAAGAGGCAATATCTCCGTCCACTACAGAAGTAGAATATATTGCAGCAACAAATAGTTGTACTCAAGTATTATGGATGAAGCAAATGCTAAGAGATATCAAAATAGAGTATGAGGAACCTATCACAATCTTCTGTGATAACTCAAGTGCAATAAATATATCAAAAAATCTAGTGTTGCATTCTAAGACAAAACATATATCCATCAAGTTCCACTTTCTGAGAGAGCAAGTGAACAAGAATGAAGTCAGATTGGAGTTTGTACCCTCAAAGGATCAGATTGCAGACATCTTTACCAAACCTCTACCTAAGGATTCTTTTGAATATCTCAGGGAGAAGTTAGGGGTTATTACACCTCCGGTTCTAAATTAAGGTGCACTAATGTGCATCAGTCCGGTGGATCCCACAGTCATATCTTGTGATCTAGATTGGTATTAAGAGGCTGCTACTCAGGGGGAGTAGTCAGTATGATTCTGAAGTATGAGAAATGGTTGCAAGTATGTGCCCTTTGCCATTGATGTCAAAGGGGGAGAAAAGATATGTGAAAAACAAAAGTTGTTGCTAATCAAAGGGGGAGCAGTAAAAGGAAGAGAAGACATGTGAATGGATACTATTGATAGGGGGAACAATGTTAGTCAATAAGGAGAAGTTCTTGTCTTGATGGTTAAAACAATTTTTCACATCATATGTTTCCATCAATGACAAAGGGGGAGATTGTTGCAAGTATGGGCCTAATCGGTGTTGTCATTGATGTCAACATACTCATGTTGCATTGATGTCAAAGATTGGATGAATTGTGTGTTGAGGATATTGAGAAAATTAGCCCATCAGAAATAGAGAAGAACAGTGAAGACAAGAAAGTTCTATGAAGTGAAGATCCCATCTAGATGAAGATCAGAGTACTCGCATCAAAGGGTTTTTAGATATGTGTCTGAAGATCCTCCAGACAAGATCTAAGAGGTGTGCATGAATATTTGGAGAAGTTATGGCCATATGAGTAAAACCAGTTTTGCCAACTATTCAGAGGTGACAGAGTGACACAAATAGGTCAGGTGAGATCCAGAAATACAATATCATGTTCTGTGGATTTGATGGCATGTTTGGGAAGCTAATGTTCATCAACAATTCAATTGGTTCATGGTTTGGAGGTCCGCAAGCAAACCTTCTATTATGACAGTGATGATTGACTGTGTTCTTGAGGTTTCGGGTGAAGATGTGATTGATTACAGCAAACAAAAGTGGTACAAATGTTCTTTGTGATTCAAGCAAGCTTGTGGTGGTCTCTAGATTGTGTCCAGTTCATATTGGTAGTCTGCATTGATGATTGAGCTTGCAAATGAAGATTTACTTTTGGATAATTGGTGTTCTTCCCAGTTTTGGCTGACTGGATGATTTGTGCATGTTGCAGATGATCTTGAAGATGTTTTATGAATCATGGTGTGTTCCTTGAAGATGATTGAAGTCCCAGCTATGTGTGGCTGACATTGTAGTGATGCGCATGCTAAGTCAAGTTGTATTTTTGTAATTGCTTTGTAAATAAAATAATTATATGTTGTGCCAACTTTGATGATCATTCCAAAGTCGATGTCATGTATAAATAAGAGTTGTGAATTCATTCAAATGCATCTCTATGGTCATGATGAGAAAGTGGTAGAGAAGAGTGAAAAGTAGAGTAGAGGTATTGAGCTTAAATGGAACTGACTCAAGCATTGTGAAGATGTTAATCTCCAATTCAAGTATGTAATATTTATTGTTCTGTAGACAGTGTGTCTCCTGTAGGTAGTGGGCCTCTTGTGAGCAGTGTGCTTAGGCTGTAAGCCCTAATTGGCAAGTGCCATTTTATTCATCTTTATTCTTCTAATAGAGAATACAACCTTGGGTTAATCACCCCATGGTTTTTCCCTTAACTGGGTTTTCCACGTCAAAAACTTTGTGTTATATGCGTTGAATTTGCTTCTGCTCTTGAATTATTGCATTATGCTTCCATGATTAATATCTGATATGCTGTTGACATATAAGAAGGCTTAAACTAAATAAAGAACTAAGATTTTGGTAACAACCGATTCACCCTACCCCTCTCAGTTGTCTATCCTAAATCCAACAATATTCTGCTAGCCTTCTCCATTCACCACTGTAATATGATGGACCATAATATGGCATTAATCTCCTAGTGGTTTGTTCTAGATTGTCTCTATGTTTAGATCCCACATGTACATTTTGGATGATAAAGAGGCCTACATTCGCTCCATGAATATCAAAGGGTGGTATCATGTAGTTGTATCCCTAAAATTGAAACACCTCGTACACTCTAGGTAGTTGTTGATCACTAGGTCAAGCACAATATAGTCGACGATCAAATGTCTCTCTGTAAATTGATCTCAAACTCAGGGGCAAGTCATCATCTCCATCACATTCATTCTCATAGGGTATGTAGTCCACCTTCCCGTTGTCTTTAAGCAAATTATGCATCTTTAAACCGGTTCTTGTTCTGTTACTTGTTTTCATCAATTCCTCGTCTTTAGAGATGGTATATTGACACATATTTTTGTTAGATGTATCATCTGATGAATGATCATTGCCCTCTAGGATGGAAGTCGGTGATCCAAGAAACTTTAAAACAAGAACTTTATCCTGCAAGTATCCATTAAGAAAAATATTGGTTATTTAAATAATATAAAACAATGTTTAAACGAAGTATACATGTTATTTATATCAAATTGGAAAATTCCTTACCACAATTCCTATTGGATTTGAATCGATTATAGGAGGCATACTACCAACTAGAAGCTCATCATATATGTAATGTATTTGTACAATCACTCGTTTGAATTGTTTCTTTCCACAACATACAGAACATCCACAAACAACAATTTTCTCAAAGTATTTGTCCCATGTACTATAGTCCTGACCAACCTCTTGTTTAGTGCAATCATTTGTTGTGTCTATAGGATCCATTGTCATATCCTCTTCCACCCACTGTCATCTACATGATTTAGCAATTTTAGGTCCACGTCCACGTACATATCTTTTTCTTTTGCTAGTTGAACGCTCAGGCTCTGCATTTGCTCCAATCTCCATCTAAAATAATCAACAACATGCATTAATTTATGTCAAGATTAGATAATACATTATAAATTTCAATAATACTATGAAAAAAGATGGATGTATCACAAAATGCCATCAAATCATTTTTTCCTAAGTTAAGTCAAAATTTAAGTACCTAATGTCCAGCTTCATCCATTGTGTCCTCATTTGATATGACATGATTTGTTGCCATGGCTTCGTCTAGCCCCTATAATACACAACATAGTAAATAATGTTTAGTACACCAATTATAACATTTCAACTAATATGCTATACAACACAAAACCTCACTTTAGTCATATATGTGACATATTCATGTCATGTTTTAGCCATCCTAATTTTCAAACTTTTCCCTTGATCATAGAATCACATTAAATCACCATTCCTGTGCATTTTCAACCAATAAGTTTGACCTTAGAGGCCTCATGGACAAAAAAATAACTTTATCTCATCTATGTTGTAGCATTTGTGAATTCATAAACACCTTCCTCCTTTGGTTGAGGTTGCTTTCTCTTCTTACCTCTATTGTATCTGTAGATTCCGTTGTCATATCTATTTCCACACACTTTCCTCTCTGCAATTTAGTAGTTCTACGCCGTCCATGTCCTCTCTCCATGGCCTCCTCTGGATCCTGTAATACACAACAATGAAAATAGTCACATAACAGCTGTGCACCAAGAGGTTAAAAGGAACCAATAAGATAACCACACATGAATAGCAAATGTGTCCTGACAGATTATATAAATTTCCTATATGTTTGCACTTATCCTCTAACCTTTCTACATCAGTCCTCAATTGTGCAGACCTCCTACCTTTTGGCCCTGAGCCAAGCAATTGATCAATTAGGTCTTGGTTTAATTTTCATTCCTTTTCTTTCAATTCTCACCCTGTTTCAGTTTTTTGTTTCTTATTTTTGGACTGACTAGTTCATCCTGTTGCTTCTTATTTTTAATTTTTGTAGGACCTTCCATCTTATTTCTCTACATAACTGAATTATAATCTAGCAACTGCAGGAATATCTTAGATGCTTACTTGTATACTGTGGATGCACTGAACTCCTTAACCTCCACTTCAATGTCCCATTTTTTCTTTGCTGTAATTTATGAAAATTACTTTTAGTTTTGTTAGGTCTCAAAAACACAGGTTGTTAAGCCTAAGAGGTTGCCAGGCTCTCTTGACATTTTTGGCTAACTAACACGAGGTAGATATAGCTAAACCCCCTTCACTTCAAGCTCTGCCATACCTAGGTGGGTATACCTTAATGATTAGTGTAGACTTAATTTGCCCTTCACAGTGCCAAATAGGTGTGAAGTAGATACAAAGCTTGCTTACTGATTCCTAAAAATGTTTGAAGTATCAAGATTGTAAATTAGATTTGGATAAAATGTTCTAAAATTGATTAGTGCCTATTCTATTGGGTGAATTGAGTCAATGGATGAATGATGATTATGGAAGTAGATGTGCAAGATAGGTGGATCTTTTTTCAATAGTTGTTATATGCAAATGATTTGTATCCTTGCATTCCCATTGGCAAATATAGTGAACTAATTTGAATCCTTGTATAACCAATTTGTAGGTATAGTGAATTGATTTGAGTTTTTACATTCACAATTAAAAAATCACAGTGAGATGGTTTGAATCCTGGAGTACTCAATTATCAAACATGATGAAACGATGTAGGTTTTCGCATACCCACTTAGCTATTATAGTGAAATGTATATGAATATTTGAAGATCCATTCACCGTACATGGTGACTATTTAGACATAGGACTTTGAAGTCCATGCACTGAACAGAGGAAAATACTACATTAGTTTTCAATGCCTGATGACATGTTTAAATACATCTCTTCCTTTAACAACATTTAAAAAGAGAAGAAGTAGGTGACCTAATTTGTGAAAGAATGGTGATCACTTTCATTGGTAAGCTCATTATTATTGCATTGGCAGAATTTGATAGATTTCTTCTCATTTGTAAAATTATAAGCAAAAGGTTTTCATTATAGTATGAGCAAATTACAAGCATCCACATCATCCAAATTACAGGCTTCATCATCATCATCATCAAATCATTTGAATCTTTTTTCAATCACTTTGTAGATAGTACAACATATAAACATGAAAATTAACACAACAGTTGAACACTAAAAAAAGGTTACCATTTAAGTACAGTCTTCTCCATAATACCACTTCATAATATATATATTAATTGCAAAGTTTTTGGAACATGAAAGTGGATGAGTGGGATGGGTGCAATCTATCTTCTTACTAAGTCCCCTAAAATGCTTCAGAAAGAACTACTACCCTCCTTTTTTCTCTTAGGTCTTGGTCTCTCTTATATGCGAGAGGCAAGTCTCTCTTATATGTGAGAGGCAACAAGCTATAGACCCATTACAAAAAGACACGACTTTTGATAACTAATTATAACTGAAAAGAAAAACATTTCATTAAATGGATGCACTGATCCTTTAATCTCCGAATAGAGACCCGTGACCATCTAAGGCCTATACAAAGCTTCTATTTTCTAATATGATGCCCATCATACTTTTGGCTGATCTCCTCTATCTGATGACTGTCCTATTGTATCTGGCACATTCATGGTTTGATTGATAAATAGATTTATTACAGAGAGATGATGGATGTAGTCCTATTCTGCATAGGTATTCACATTGATAATCACTTCCTTTATATCATACTCCATTCACATCATTTTTCCAACTGCTTATGAGTATTTTTCAAGACTATCTCTTCATTGTTGACCTCCTGTAATGCATTAGTCAGAACCATGGCCAATTCTTCCTTCCAATCATCATATTTTTAGACATTCCTAGAATTATCATGAAGTGGTGGAGCAAGATTAAAATAATCAATCTCTTCTTTGAGCTTGTCATGATATTCATCATGTGACTCTATCAAATCATTATATACCTGTAATGTTTGTCCCACCAAGATCCCTTTGCCCAAAAGGTCTTCTTTCTTTTCAGTCATCCTCACCTGTAATCTTTTGTTTTCTGCCATTGCTGAGAGTGTCAGCTTAAACAATTTCCAATAGGTATCAATACATCTCATCATTTTATTGAATCTTTCCTTGATTAATTTAAATGCCATATCATATTTAATAGTTTTTACTTCCTTCTCTGGCTCTTTACATTTCCCTTGGGATTTCAGATGGCAATTTTTCCAATAAGATGCATCAGTAAGTGCATCCAACACTTTCTTATCTTTATCAAGGTCTAGAGGATAGAATTGTGATATAGAAGAGGAAGAGGATATTTCCTTTTGATATAACAACTCCTTATTTAGTCTATCATTTTCTTTAAGCAATTTTTCAACTTGTTCCTTATTGAACTTTGCCACATTAATGTTGAGCTCTGTTGTTTCCATGGGGTTAGTATGCCCTACCCTTTTGACTAAGAGATGACCAAACAATTGATTTGAATTATTAGCAATTGTTGGTCTCTTATCCTATGGTTAAAGTGACCAAATGAGTAGAGTGGCTTCATCTGCATTATACCCTAATCCTGATCCTAATCCTGAGTATATCTTATCACTGTCTTCCTTAGTCAAATTCATTGTTTTGTCTTCTCTCTTCTTGAAGCTATCAAACACAATTGCTAAACTCATATCCCACCCTAACAAGAGCAATACTTTGGCTTCTTGAAGCAACTCCCTTCCTCTTTTGGGAGTGATGGACTCCATCTCTTTATCAACTTCCCTTTTTAATTCATCCAAAGCAGTAACCGATTGTTCAGAAGTGACATCTTACATTTTTTCTCTCACCTTTTTTCCTTTGTACTCATAGACAAATGACTTAGATTCAAGAGTTTTAATAAAATCATCATCAGAAACAAATTTTTGTTCAACCAAGATTATAATGTCATCAGATAATTCATCTGATGTCTCAAACTTTACATCATTCAATTTAGGAGGATGCTCATATTGTGCTATTTCAAGAGTATTTATTGGCTTCATTTGTTCACTTTGTTCATCACTTTCCTCTTCTTCACTTATATCAGTATCTATAGAAAAACATACTTCAGGGGTAGGCTATGAGACTTCGTAGCCTAGATGTTCTATGTCTTCAGCTTGTGTTCGTGAATAGATTGTATAAGTTGTATAAAACAAATTGGGGGACATCTTTTATGATTTCATTTGCATGAGCAATCAATTGTTCAATCCTTGCCAGTGGATCCTGTATTTCACAAAACATTTTTGAATAAGATTAGACATGTTTTCTTTTCCATTCATTAGCAAGTATGACTTTGTTGAATGTACCCATTTTGTTGATAGTAGAGGCCTCATCATGACTTCTAATCACATCTTCCTATGAAAATAAATGTTCATATCCTGAGAGCCCTTGTGAAATCTTTGATTTATGATTAAAACCCTCTGAATCAAAATTTTGTCTTTCATTACCTATAGGAAGATTGTACTGTGCCAATTTAGTATTAATTTCTTCATACCCTTCATTCGTGACCACTGTGAAATCTCCAAAACATAGAGTGCTGGGCATGAATGACTGTTTGTTATGCTCCTTGAGGTGTATGGCATCAAATTTTGCTAATTGCCTCACAATCTCTAGATAGGCAATCCGATCAGGAACTATTCGTGGCAACAAATGTGGGGCGCCCTCAAATCCATAAACTCTAATAACTGTGCAGTCAGGAAAAGCATACCAATCTCCCCAGTTATGGTCCACTTTACTTTTAGGGTCATTTTCTTTGGGTCTTAGAAATCTTTGCATCCTTGGGGATAGGTTATAATCCCGGGGATATCCTAATAACTCCATTAAAGGTCTTACAAAAAACTCTTCAAAGTAGAGGTGGTGAGATCTACCAAATCGGCTATCCCATAACAAAGTCCACATCTGTACAGGTTTAGGATCCCCATTATCAAAAGAATCCCTTATCCTCATTTCACTGCTCCAAAATCCTCTATCATATTTCTCATACAAAAGAAAATGCATTAATAAGGAATAGTGTTTGAAGTTGATCCTATCATTGTTATTTTTAATTTTTTCAAGACCTTGATTTAGGGAATTAGCCACAAAGCGAGTATAGTCAAAAGGCCTGGCCCACTTAGTCTGTACATTTGTGGCTAAAACCATAGGTGCAATTGACATTAGAGGTGGGACCTCTACTCCCAAGACTTTACCAACTGCATAATAGGTGTATCAAAAATACTCTTCAAACAGATCTTCATGAAATGGAGGCTTCTCATTACTAGAGAATTTACTTAATTATCCTTCTTCGTCCTTAGGCCTATGCAAGGCCAACTTCCACTTTTTATAGCTAGTATCCATATGACGATACTCTAGCAATAGATCTCTGATTGTGAATGGTAAATCAAAACCACACTCTAATTGAAATACATTGGAAATGAGATCTTTTGAAATAAGCAGTAAATTATCACCACTATGTGTTTGAATAGTTCTCATTTTTGAATCATATTTACTGGCAAGGGCTTTCATTAATTCCACATTGACAAACACCTCTAGCACAACTAATCTCCCTAGGTTCAGCCTCCACGGGTTACAGACTAGTAAAAACCTATATTGTTTTCTATAGTGGTATAAGAAAAGTTCGTACCCTCATAGTGGAGTCCATACATCTCCCAAGTCCTTGTGATTGTCCAACAATCAATCATGTGAGGGGTTCATCTGTACACTTTTTTTTGGTCTTGGTCTTGACCCAGGACACTGATCTATCAAGTCTTGGTTTAGTGGTCTCTTTTCAGTTTTCTATTTCTTATTTTTAGGTTTTTCTACACTATCTCCCATTGCTTGAATTCAAACCTTTAAGAGACAAAATTTCTCAGCTGGGATCAGTGTACTTACTTGAATTTTGCTTTCCCACTGGTTTTTCTTCACTTTACTGTGTGAGAGATTTAGTCCCCTTCTCCTTCAGCCCCTTTTGCAATTTGTTCATGTTTTACAGGAGCTATGTGATCAAACTGTGGTGCAACTCAGTTTTATTCCTAGTTCATAAATGCACCTTTCATTTTTGTCATGTCATTTATTTTGAATATCTGAATGATGCCTTAGGATGTCACAATAATTATTATCGTTGCATCGTTGAGACTGTTATTTATTTTTCATAGATGTCAGCTTCCTTCATCGATGAACTATTTGTGTCGGTGTATCGGTGGGACAACAGGTAACGTTACCCCAATGTACCTTAGCTTGGGTGATATTGCACCTTTGGGTAACTTATGGTCATATTAGGTTATCGGGGGAACAGAAACATTTGTTTCGTTGATGTTTATGAGTCACAACGATGTGCTAGCTTTTGTTGATTTTATCAGTCTATCGGTGAGGGACTCTCAAGAGTTAGGCCGATAGGATATTGTTAACTCGATATGGATACGAGTTATGTTTATAGGACTATTAGTGGGAGTATGATGGGAACTCCAATGATGAAGGCATGTTCGGCTGATTATGTCTAATTTTGGACAACCCACAGTTATATCGGGTCATCAGGGGAATATGAATATCTATTCTATCGATGACTATGTGTTGCAATGATGAGCTCACTATAGTTGGCTATATCGATCTATTAGGGGAAGGACTTCAAAGGTTAGCTCGACAGGGTATTTTTAGACAGATAAGGCTGTAAATTATTTTTCATAGGGTTGTCTATGGATCTATAAATAGGGTTCCAACGATGAAGTGTTGCTAGGCCGATACACTTAGGAAAAGATATTATGAGGATTTGTTCATAAATGTAATTGTTCTGATAGGATTTTGTCACACATGTTTTAGCAATAGGAGTTAATATGGATCTTGTCACATAAATTTTCATAAATTGTTTTAATCACAAAATTATAATGTGGCCAATTTCCATGGTACACAGAGTATAAGTGTGAAGAGTTTTTTGAGAGATGTAAAATTTTTTCTGGTACTAATAATCCCTTTTCAATCAAAATTGTTCATATAATGTTCATTCGTATAGCCATTAAGTCCATCATTGGAAATGAATGCAACAAATTTTTTGAATTTTGAAATGTCAGATTGCATCAGTGGGACTCTCCTAGTTTCAGGCTGATCTGTGTGCTTCAATTGGTGTTATCTTTGTTTATATATTCGTAATTGATCACCAAGACTCACTAAATGTCTTTTGAGTGAAATGGGAATTTGAGATGGGAGTAGATGGTTGGGATTTTTTAGAGGTAGATGCCTCATTTAACTTGATTTCTTGTTGCTTAGGTACCCATACCATTTTGGTTTTGGACTTTGCTTGTGGAGGTATGGGCTTGGATAACTTTTTGGATTGATTTTTCTTTGACTCTTTGTTTTTATGTCCTGAGGCATGAGGACCCTTAGGATGTTTAGCTTTATCAGTAGAGGCATCTAATTTTGCATTTCTAGATCCCTTGGGGATGGTGGAATGACTGGAAGCTTTAAGTTTAGCTTTAAGATCAGGGTTGAGGGTTGAGGGATTATGGTTTAAGGTATAGTGTTGAGGGTTTAGGGTTTAGGGTTGAGGGGTGAGGGTTTAGGGTTTAGGGATTAGGGTTTAGAGTTGAGGGATTAGGGTTCAAGGCATAGTGTTTAGGGTTGAGGGTTTAGGGATAGGGTTTAGGATTTAAGGTTCAAGTGTTGAGGTTTAAGGCTTTAGGGATAGGGTTTAAGGTTTAGCGATAAGGGATTAGGGTTTAGGGTTGAGGGATTAAGGTTTAGTGTTGAGGGATTAGAGTTTAGAGATCTTTACCCCTGAATCTTTACTCTTGTTCTTTGCATGCTAGTCCATCAATTGTGCAAGTGACTTGCAATGGAACATTTGTTGAAGTCTAGGTATAATTGGCATGTTGGCATGAGAAACATTTTGGTTTGGCATAGCTAGGCGCTAAATTAGGTGCACTTCATGCTGGTTTTAGCGACCCAAAGAGATTACATTTAGGGTTGAAATTTGGTGCTAAAGTTAGTGTTAGGGACACCGACTTTAGCGCCGACTAATGAATCCAAAAAAACAAAATTCCCACCTGTGTTAAAACATACCACACAAAAAAAACACAAATTCAAGTTAATACATTTAAGCCCACAACACAGTGCACTCTACCTCTATTTTAGGTTTCCTGCTAAGAATTGTAGGCTACAAAGCGATGAATTTATTAGGTCAAAAATGGAAGTTACTGAAAAGTTTCTACAACAGATCCGTGAATTTGTATTTTATTTATTTTTGGTTCTAGACATCCAGAAGATAAAAGATTGCTTTAGCTAGCTGCTAAATTTGGGGTTTCTGATGCTAAATTTGGGGTTTCTAGCTACCTCATCCATTCAATCAAGCTTGTTCGTCTGCCTTTTAGCAAGTAAGTTCCATTTGCTGAGTAATTTACTCTTGACCTAGGTTTTTATCAATTTTGATATAATTTTGAGCTCAAAGAAAGTTTTTCTAAGATGTACTCATGCTTTAGGATAAATTTGAGTAGTAATGTTGTTAATTATCCTTGCTTGCAGTATAACTCGCATTTACCATTTTTGGAAGGCCTATTGAATAAGGTCTGTTTGTACATCATACCCAAAATACAAGCTATTAGGATTTGTTTTTAGCTACGATTGGTCAAGCATGCTGTTAATTCATACCTGGCTACGATTGCCTCCACAGGCTGGACAAAAATAATTTGCCCTAGGTCGCCTCAAAATGTCAAGCAATAGAGGGAAGGGAGTAAACTCTGGCCACAATCAGGTAATTCACTATCAATTTATAGATTTGTAAATGTTTCCATTGTTTCTTGGATTTTTAGTATTTAGTTTTCTATTTCTAAATTTAAAAGAAGAAATTTATTATATATATAGGGACATGAGACTAACAAAGATAAAGAGGCATTGGATTCTATATTGGGGGTAGAGGTAGTGAACAAATTGGATAGTGTTGACTTGACAATGCTTGCCAGATACATAGAAAATTGATCTAGTAAAGCCCCTGAAACATTGCAACCAAATCAATAGTGTCAAAGGGAATCAATTGATTCCCCAACCAGTCATGGATTGAGCAAATAAAGATCTAGGAGGAAATTAATAATAGTAACCTCTAAGAATGTGGAATAGGGAGTTGAGGCTTCCAATGTCCTAGCCACTCCTGGGACATAGACTTCTTCGATCACCACGCCATGTTTTACATCTTGCATTGGTAGCTATGATACCAAGATAGAATACGATGTGGTTTTAGGGGAAGTCTACATGATAGATGCTGGAAAAATGTTTGTGAATAGGTTGAAGGAATCATGCCTTTAACGGTTCAAAGACCATCTACATTTGCCATTCTCAAAGATACCCATGCACCTACAAAAAGTAGTTATCCATGACACATGGAGACTGAATTTGGTATAGGTTGGTCTGTAAAGAAAATAAAGTTGTGAATGTCTCAAAACTACAAGAGATTTTGATGCAACCAAACAAAGAAGATAAAAAAATCCCTCTCAAGCTAAGGTTCAAAAAAAGGCCAATTGATGTAAGTCTGAAAGTATGGAAAGAGCTTGTAAAAGCATATGAGAAGTCCGATGCATGGAGGAAGTTCAGTGAGGAGAGTATGCAGGTATTTTAATTTGTTCATAACATTTTATCAAATTTATTAAACAATTTTTAAATTTTATTTGTGCATAATTAAATTGAATTAGTATATGTTTCAGGACAAGGCCTCTAAGGCTAGGCTTGACAAACTTCGTGCCACTCATCATAGTGGCCAAAAAGGTTTACAGGCCTTGATCTGTACATTTGTAAGTATATTTAATATGTTAAATGATATTTTTTTTATTTCCTAGGAAAATGTAAATGATTGTATATTAATTAGTTTAACTAGTCCATGTGCCATGTTTTGAGAGGAGGAGAAATATGGCCAGCAACCAACACAATTTGAAAAGGAAATGTTACAAAGCAAAAAGTGGACAGATTTTGTAATCTGGATGGAGAATGAGGTATCAATAGTTGACTTTCAATAACTTAGTTGGATATTGTTGTGTTAATATGTCAATTTTCATTTCTTGTGTTGAGTTTCAATAATCTTTGGAGAGGTTATAGAGTGATACTTGAGACAAATAGTTACAGTTGTGTCTTGTTTGTTGTGTTTGGTTTCTATTGGTCTTCTTGTCTTTTTGACTCAAGTGGATTGTTATTCATAGGTCACTTTTCATTCTTGTTGATCATGTGGATGTAGTTATCATTGAGTTTTTAGATGGTCTCCTAAGTGAACAGACCAAAGGTTTTATCTCAAGTCTTTGTTTCCTAGCTTTTTATTATAAGATTTAAAGGGGGGCATGCATTACAGTTACATTGTTGGTTATATTTCAAACCTTTGAAATATAATAGTGGACATTTAAATTTTAATATGCACATTTATTTTTGTTGAGAAGGAGCCATCATTGGCAGTAGGCATTAACTCTCCTCTGCCATAACAGCTTTGGGAAGTACTAGTCTTTAATGTGCTTGGTTTTGGGGTATGTGAGGGAGAAAAGGAAGGAGTGGGGAACCATTTTGGGGGGGAATTCTTCTTTTTGCCTTGGGTTCGAGGAAGGAAGCTTGATGGTTGGACTGTAAGTGATTTAGATGAAAGGAGACTTTGGGTGTGCTCATCATGTTGGTTGAATGTCTTGTTGTTTGGGTTGGAGATTAAGAATCAAATTGCCAATTGGTCTTCTTCAACTAAGCTAACCTTTCTTTGAAGTAAAGCTCCTTGTCATCCATTCTTGTAAAATTACAATGACCATTTTGGTGAAACATTTCCTTTAACTTGTGTAACTATATGTGGTCTTGTGAAAGCCTATGCTAAAGGGTTTGGATGAGGAAAATATTGTTAACTGTGAGAGTTCAAACTTAAGATCATGGGACTTACGAACTGTGGCAAACTGTTGGTTATTGTGTTTTGGATTTCTATCATGAAGGAAGCTACATTAATTTGGTCACATTTTGAGGTGGAGTTTCAAACCCTAGCTAGAATTGCTAGAATGCTATCATTGCAACATACCATGAGTCTTGAGGAAACTTGGCCTGGTTCATGGTTATCTTTTTTGACATGGTTGTAAACCCTAATGGTGTTGGTATTTCACCTATAAATGTCCACTCTCTCAATTATGGATGTGAGGTCTTCTTGGGATTAATAATGCCACTCCTAGGTGGGGTTTTGGGATGGTTTTGGATCCTTGGTTTGGGTTAACTTGCCCCCCAACACTCCCTCCAAGGTTATCAGGTTTGCATTACTGAAGCCACAATGGAATACAATGTTGAAACAACACTACATGATTGTATTTGATTACCAATTAACTCTTGGAAAGAATGGGTTTTGTCAATTGCATATAGTTGTGTAACATTGCAATAGTTGTATTGTACTTGTAACTAGAATAGTCTATTGTGAAGGCATTCATTTGATGAGAATGACCTTTGAGTTCATTGTAATGACTTCCACTAACTTAGAAATGTGATTTCAAACTAGTATTTATTAAATTGGAGACTATTTGTGAACAAATTTATCTTAGTATGGACTTCCCTATGTTTGAATGATTGAGCACTATCCATAGAATAGTAGATATTATGTACTTGTGATCACTGTGTCATTTGGATAGAGGACTCATAAATGGAATATAGGACCTATTTCATTGTCCATAAAATCCTAAGGGTTGATTAAGTTATTGTTCATGGATGCAAATGGAAACTTTAAGCTCTCTGAAGGCTTGCTTATTGTTTGCAAAGTAGTATTAATTTCTTATTTTAACTGTGGAAACATCTTGTGGACACTAGTATGGTGTTGACTAAGGAATTATCTTGTAAACACTAGAAAGGTCTATGCATGTTAATCATAGACTGTAACCCTACATTTGGAAGGAAATTGTTACTGTAGATGTGATATATATTGTATAGTGGTATCTGGTCTATGGCATGACATCTTTAGTAGGAGGTACCTTCAGATTTCTGTAACATCATGTCTGGGTTAAGGTATCATAAAGTTAAGTGTTCATTGTATGGTGTTATTGTATTGGAGGTTGTTGTATGCAAATCTACAGTGATATAAGGAGACTCGACTCTCGTCATTTTATTACACAAAGTGAGTGACAAAACAACTACCTATTTTAAAATTGGCCCTTGTTTAAGCAACATATGTAGCAATGAGACTTAGGATTCTTGAAAATGAGAAGCATCCTTCTCCCCATACAACCTGCTAACTAGGGCCACTAAGTTTTTTACTGAACCCTTGAGGCTGATGGAAGGGTACCATTTAGTGTTCCTAGAAGTTAATTGTCTAACTCCTCCTCTTGAGCTAATTTCCTTGTATGATGAACTAGATGATTGGGATGACCATCTTGAAGATTTAATTAAAGACTTTTGTGCTTGTGTAGTGTTACAAATGTACACTTCATGGGGACAAAATTTGTAGATCTTAGTGTTAATCATGATACAGGCACAATTTTTTTAATTGCTGGTCATGTAAATGCGAGTTTTTAGCTACCACAAGTGTACTCTTAAGGATAGTCTTGCTAAGGAAAGCATGGATGTAAGAGTTGAACTTGAGATACATGATCTTAACTTTCTTCTTGGTATACCTAGAGTTTCTAATCTCTTTGTTAATGAGCTAGATGTCAATTTGAACCAAGGATGTGTTTCTAACATTTGTGATGATGTTTGCATTCATGATAAGTTACATCAAAATATCAAAAGTTACATAGCCTCTGAGATGGAGTTTATCCCATCCATGAGGGAGTTAATTCATTTTAGCTATTCTAATAAGAACCGATTACCATATAGGCTTACAAAGTTTGCAAAACCAGTCATGTCACAGTTTTCCAGTCCCTCTCTGAAGATCTTGAGGGCTTCTTCAGTTTTCTTCTTCTTCTTGATTGCCTATGCATCGAAGACTCCACAAGTGAAACCTTTTTTGGATTTGGGTTGGTGTGCTAACCTGTAATAATAACATCATCCTTGATCCCCTCATTGATAGAAAACCCGTAAATCTTGATGCCTCGGCAAGAAACCCTATGGCTTGGATGATAGTCACATATAAATGCTCTAAAAGGACACCATCATGGATATGGCTGCCCTACGCTCCCCTTATCCCTGCAATCTCTTTGATGGTATTGCATAGCCCCTTCTCCTCTGTATTAAATAAGTGGTAGAATTGCTAGTCCACCAACTCCTCCAAGCACTCGCAGTGGACTCCGAAGTGTTTTCTGTCTGCCATTGTTATGGGAGACTTTGAGTCGTCCTCCTAAAATAGGAAGTTTCTCTCGATTACCTTCCTTGTGACTTACATTGTCTAAAAGTTGCAAGTTTTATGATGCTTTTTGCCTGTCTGAACCGTCCTCACTTCTCGAAAAGGAATGCTTGATTGACTCTTCCCTAATTAAACTAGACTGGGGATAGTCCTTCCTATCTCCTCCAAGATTTCCTATCTTGGAGAAATTCGTGCTCGCTGTTGATTCTTCTGAGATCTCTTGCCTTGAGTTGTACCTACAAAATTCCTAAATCCCCATCATCCTTGATTAGAATCTTTCTCAGATCCTTGAAACACTGTCCTTCAAAAAAGTATTCCTCCCCTGTTTCCTGCTCAACCCCTCGATTCGCTGGGAGATCAGCCACCCCATTGGCCTCTCTATATACGTGAATGGTTGACCTCCTTGCCCATGCTAGCTATCTTGAAGACACCCTAAACTTTATCATTGAGATACCTGTTAAATCTGTGCTAGTTGTATGCTTGTGTTTTCTTGGTGCCTGTAGATCACATATGAATATAGGCTTAGGAGTATTTACAGCAACACTACTTTTTGATTTGGATCCTAAAAATGTTGCACAACTTATGTTCTTCTCTCAAACATCTATCCACAAGTGGGCAGGTGTGGTGAGGTAAGGAGATTAATGAAAGATAGAGGAATTAAAAAAATGCCTGGATGCAGTTGGATTGAAGGGCATAAAATGGTACATGCTTTTTTGTGTAGGAGACAGTTTGCATCCATAGACAAAGGAGACCTATGCAAAGTTGGAGAAATTGGCTTGGAAGATGAAGGTGGCAAGGTATTTTCCAGATTCAAGAATTTACTTAATGCTGTGGAAGGATGGAAAAAAGAATTATTTCTCTGCCACCATGGTGAAAAGTTGGCAATTGCATTTGGTTTGTTAAACATGCCCCATGGAACAACTATTAGACCTTTATCTTAAGGTTACTCATGAACCTTAAGATAAATAATTATTGAAAAAAAATTGTGCATTCATTAATGACATGTAAGAGAATTTAATCAACTGCTACTTAAAAACTCTTTAATGTTTCTGTCTAATGCAGGTTATTAGATTAATAGTGAAAAAGAACATACATTGACCACAAAATTTGTGGCATTTAAGGTTATGTAATAGAATTTATAGTTGATAGTTAAATTATATAACAATTTTTTTATGATCTTTAGTAACGTTTATTAGAATTGTTGCATGTTTTACATCATTGGAATGACATATTAGTTGTAACTTTTTTGAAATTTTATTATGGTACGTGCACTTTGATATGATGTAATATGATTATGGTTTCATTTCATATGTTGGAATATTAGATATATAATAGAAAAATAAATTATTACATGAAATAAATAATAACTTTTCATTTTAAATGTTTTTTTTGTAGAACACAGGTCTTCCAGAAGATGAAGATGATTCTAATGATATAGATCCAGATTATATTGGTTCTGGTACAAATCACATGGCAGAGGATGATGATGATGCAGATACAAAAGACAATGAGGCCAATGACGATGACGACGATGATGATGGTGATGATGATGATGAGGCAGTTGCTGGTAGTAACCAGTGACATTCATGATCATATAGACTGCATCATGGATCATTGTTGATATATCGTTATGATGCCTCTTTTCATGGTTACTATCATATGTATCATTTTCATGGCCTATAGTACCATATTATTGAGTTGTATCATTTTCACATGTAACAATTTGACTTATATCATTTGGACATGTATCATCTTGACTTGTATCATTTTGAGTTACATAATTTATCATTTTTACTTATATCATTTGTACATGTATCATTTTGACTTATGTCAACTATTAGACATGTATCATTTGACATGTTATTGATCTACTAGCATATTTGACTTTCACTTGTTTTAGTTATATATGATGATGATCTTATCAGTATTGACTTGCCAATTTATATATATTGAAAGTGGTCGATGATTTTTGGATGGATATTTATTATGTATGATGATTTTAATTTACTGCTCAGGATGGATGTTGTAAAATTCAATTAAATTATAGATATTTGACTCACTTGTTTTAATTATAGATGATGATCATGTTATAATAATTATCTTGTCTTTTTATATAATTATCTTGTTAAATTGGAAGCAAAACCCAAAGCAACGAAGGACGTCATAATGAAAGAAAAACTTGGCATCAATTAGGAAGCCAAAAAAGAAGTTACTTTCGACACCATACAAGAAGCAAAATATGAAGCACGATTAAGAGAAAAACTAGAAGAAAAAATGGGAGCAGACATGGAAGCAAAATTGGAAGCTAAATTGGGTGCCAAATCCGGTGCTAAATTGGAAGCAAAACTGGAAGCAAAATTGGAAGCCAACCTAGAAGCAAAATGGCAGCAAAAATGGAAGAAAAACCTGAGGCAAACCTGGAAGAAAAATTAGAAGCAAAAATGGAAGCAAAACTGGAAGAAAAACTGGAAGCAAACCTGGAAGCAACACAAGAAGCCAAAACAGAAGCAAAATCGAAAGCCAAATCCGACACTAAATTGGAAGCAAATCTGGAAGCAAAATCGGAAGCAAAATGGGAAGCAAAACTGTAAGAAAAAATTGAAGCAAAACCATAAGCAAAATTGGAAGCCAAACTGGAAGCCAAATTGGGAGCCAAATCCGGCACTAAATTGTAAGCAAATCTGGAAGCAAAATTAGAAACAAAATGGGAAGCAAAATTGGAAGCAAAAATTGAAACAAAACCAGAAGCAAACCTGGAAGCAAAACCAGAAGCAAAACTGGAAGCAAACTTGGAAGCAACACAAGAAACAAACCTGGAAGCAAAATCAAAAGCCAAATTGGAAGCCAATTTGGGTGCCAAATTTGACATTGAATTGGAAGCAAATTTGGAAGCAAAATCGGAAGCAACACTGGAAGCAAAAATGGAAGTAAAACAAGAAGCAAACCTAGAAGCAAAACTAGAAGCAAAATTGGAAGCCAAATTGGGTGTCAAATCTAGTGCTAAATCTGATGCCAAATCTAGCTATTACTTTCTAGCACTAAATCCGACGCTAAATCTAGTGCCGAAGTAAGCATGCAAACTTGCATTGAGTTTTGCGCTGGAAAAAGTGTCCAATTCCTAAGCTCAATTGCACTAAATTCTAGCACTATTTTAGGCGCTAATTGCCTGTTCTATTGTAGTGAATGATGATAGAGAGAATTTTGGAGGCTACAGAGGAGGCTGAGGCTATGGAAGAGGTCAAAGAAAGAGAGATGATGCCACATGTTTCAAATACGGAAAGCTAGGATACTTTGCTAATGAATGTTGGGGCGAAAGAAAAACACAGTGTTCATTCTATAGTAGTATAGAGCATGACCTATTTTCTTGTGATAAACTACAATAGTACTTTTAGAATGCACCTCCACAATCTAAGAGCGATGAGTTATAGAACTTGATTACACAAAAAAGGGCTAGGATCATAAGAAGGAAACCTAAGGGTCAAGGAGCAAGAACTTTCTAGAAGAACAACATGGAGGAAACAAACACATCTTCAAAAGAATCTATAGAAGAAGAGTATTACTAGAGAAGCAAGTCAAAACATATAGGAAAAGATAGAAGAAGAATTAAGGTGAAAGTTGTGGTACTGACAAGACAAGGAAAAAATACTGGAAGACATTACACCATTGAGACAGAAAAGGAAGATAGTGAGAATGAAGAAGAATTTGTTCCTACTAAGAAACAACATGAGGAAGTTTTGCAAAAAGCTAAACAAACAATAAGGAAGGAGTAAGAAAAGGAGAAACAATACAATCAATTTTTCAATGAAGAAGAAGTAGAAGCTCTCAAGCAGTTGCCCAATTGACACAACACAGATTCATTGAGAAACTGAACCAATTTTCTAAATATTGGAATAAGGAGAAAGGTTAAAAGAGTCAACTCTGGAGGATAGGAAGGATAGATAGAAAGTGGAAGACAAAGATACTTATGGTGGATATTCATATAAATCATAGAAAAGTCTAGAATGTCATGATAGATTTGGGAGCAGATGTCAACATGTTGACAAAAAAGCTTTGGGAATAGTTAGGAAATCCTAAACTGACAGAGACAACTTACAATATAAACTTGGCAAATAGATCTAATATGCAAACAATGGGAACATGGAATCAAGTGGAAGTTAATCTAATGGGGGTCAAACAAGTCTTAGACTTTATTGTTGTAGCCATGAAGGATCAAGGGGAAGCTTTCAATTCACTTTTGGGTTTGAGATGGTTTGTAGATGCAAACGGTATTATAGACTCCCAAAAATTAGAAGAGCTATCATTTTCTACTGATAACAAAATTGTCAATATTCCTTTGGGATCATTAATGGAAGAAGCATACATAGAAGAAGTTAATCAGGCAAAAGACAGTGATAAGGATTCAAAGAATATCTACACAATTTCATGATTGGAGGTAGAAGAAACAATAGAAGAGCCTAACTCTGAGGGAGAAGTGGAGATAGAGGATGATCACTATAGCACAAATAGTGAGGAAGTTCTAGAAGCCTAGTTGAGAGAAGAACTAGAATTGAAAACATGCAAAATTGTTGGTTACCAGAGGATATTCATGGTCAGAATTAGTGAGGAAGACATACAACAATCCTTCGCACTTCATCAAAACTCACCACAGATCACAGGTGGCACATCTATGGAGGATACAAAAGATATGGATCAAAGACCTCACTAGGTAAGTCATATTTTGAAAGATATTTCACATATCAAGTTACATAGGTTTTCAGGAGTATAGAATCTACATACATATCTAGGAGAAATGGAGATAGTTTTTTTAGATGAAGACATAAGATTACAAGCTATACAACACACATTGGTATGCAATGATGCCAATTGGTGGAACACACACAAAGACACAATCAATCCATGGCCAACATTCAAAATACTCATCAAAACAAGATATTTTCTGGAGGAAGGAGAATATGACATAATACCCAAATACTCAAGTCAGATCTCACCGCAAGAACATTTATCCATGTGTACAATGGTATGGAGAGAAAGAAATTAATATAATGAGATATTGTATACCCATTTGTTTTATTTGACACTATCATCGATTGCTAAAACATGGTATATAAATCAAGAATGAAGGAAAGAAACTAAATACTAGAAAGAGATGCAAAAGGACTTCATTCACACATTCTCATTCTTTAGTCTAGACAAGAACATACACACAACACTCCTTAGAATCTAGGATATCATCTTTCAACAAGAAGAAGAAGCAAAACTGGAAAAAAGATCAGCACCCTCAAGAACATAAGGCATATGGAAAATCATAGAATCGATGGATAAAGAATCATATCCAAAGAGACACAAATGCTACAAAACAACACGATAGGAGGATGAATATAGTAGGGAACCAAAAATAAATATTGAGCAAGGAGAAAGAGAGATGGCAGAATCAAAAGCTATCAAGGAAAAATACTACAATAAGCCCATCAAGCCAAGGGAAGAGAACATTGCCAAAGAAGGAGATCCTAAGCTAGCTAAAATATGAGACTATTTGGATGAGAAGGTAGTGGTGCAAGTAGTAGAATTTTTGTATGAGTATGAGGATTTATTTCCTAGAAAATTCACAAAGATGAAGGGAATCAAAGAGAAGGTTAAAAAAATGAAATTCAATTAAAAGAAGGTAGTAAACCAATCAAGAAAAGGCCATATAGATTGAATCCAAACATGAAGAAAAAAGTTAAATTAGAACTTGATAAGATGCTCAAAGCAGGGATCATAAAACTAGTGGAGGAAGTAGAATGGATCAGTCCAATGGTAGTACATAACAAGAAAATAGGAGATATCAGGATCTGTGGAGACTATAGAGAATTGAATACAACTTGTATTCACAATCCTTTCCATACACCATTCACAGAGGAAATCTTGGAATCAGTTGCCACCAGGGACATTTACTCCTTCACTGATGGATTCTTTGGATACCACCAAGTAAAAATTAGAGAAGAGGACCAACCTAAAACAACATTTACCTCTAATCTAGGATCTTTCATGTATACTATTATGCCATTTGGATTGAAAAATTCACCTGTAGTTTTCAGTAGAATCATGGTAAATGCATTTGAGGAGTTTATACATTATTTCCTGGAAGTCTACTTGGATGATTGGATTGTATTGGGACTAGTAAAAGATCACACACAGACATTAAGGTTGATGTTGAATAAATGCAGAAGCTTGCAAATTTCCCTAAACTTGAAGAAATGTACTTTTACAGTACCATTTGGAACACTACTAGGCCATATAATATGCAAATAAGGCTTGATGGTTGATCCCCTAAAAGTTGTAATTATTCAAAACTTACCACCACCAAAAATTACATCTAACGTCAAAACAATCCTAGGATATACCGATTACCACCACAAGTTTATCAAGAGTTACGTAGCCATCTCAACACCTATAGAAGAACTATCGAATAAAAAATAGGGCAAAAGTATTACCTAGAATGAGAAGCACCAAAAGGCATTTGACACATTGAAACAATAAATAGCAAAAGCACCCATACTCATATTTCCAGATTGGGACAACACATTCCATGTTCATGTCGATCCATCAGGGATTCTAGTGGGAGTGGTTCTGAATCAACCTAAGAGTTTTAAGGATCATCCTATAGCATTTGCAAGCAGGAAGTTGTCAAAAATAGAGAAGAATTATACCAAAATTGAAAGGGAATCCCTAGCAATGGTATATGTATTACATAAGTTCAGACATTACTTCTTGTTGACACCTTTTGTATTCTACACTAACCATGAACCATTGAAATATCTACTCAACAAACCAATCATTCAAGGAAGGTGATGAGGGTCATTGCAGTCCTCATCATTTAATTTTAATAATATCAATCCAAGGCAGTGTCCATGGATGTATGCAAAAGAGAAGAGGAATAACTTGCATGGTAGCCTTTTCTACAAAAGGGATTGACAACAATTGCATGAAACAAACTAGGGTTTAAACTCTATTGAAAAAGGTAACTTAATCTAAGGAAAGCAATAACTTGAGCAACTAATGTAATTCTGGAATAAAGGAACTACACAACAACAAAGCAACTAATCTAAGGAAAGCAGGAACAACAAAAGTAATTCTTAATAAAGGAAATGCATAATAGCAAAGCAACTAATCAAACTAAGAATTATAGTCTCTGCCCTTTGGTTGAAGTGGGCCTTTGCTTCTTCCTCCAGAGAGAGACTAATCAATTCCAGCAATCAACAAATGGGTAGAACAACTTTCTTTATTAAAAAACCTTCAAGATCAAGAGTACATGCTGCTGTAAAATAACATAGTTCTTCTTTCCTTTAGTTAATTCTTTTACAACTTCCTTCTTTCTATTCTATGCCATAGTTCTCTATATATAATTATGGTTATTAAATTCTAATTGAAAGTCTCTCTAGAGTAGAGAACTTTATTCATGCAGCTAAATAAACTTACTTATCTAGTTAGCTAAATTTATTCATTTAGTTAACTGATTATACAACTGTTGATTACAAGGCAAAACATGCAATCTTTTAGAAAGACATGTAATGACACTAAGTGTGTATTCTTTGCATAGAATAATTACTCATAATTAGATCCATTAATTTAGGAGTAATTATAGTCAATCTATCCCTCAAAAAACTTGGAGTGCGTGTTGGTAGATTGGAATAACCTATAACAACTTCATAAAGTATTTCTGGAACATCTCTGGAATTGTTAAAACAATCATTTTCTATCATTAGCTTCTCATTTGTTTTAATAGATCTCCTCAAATGCTTTCTGGGTTTTGTTTCCCTCAATTTCAACTTTCTATATCATTTTTAATTTCTAAATTTCATGAAGAGATGAGAGAGATCATAGTTTTACTAAAGATGCATTTTTTACTTTTGCTCTCCTACATCTTCAGAGTTTTATAATAGTCAACTTTCGTCATAAACTGTTGAAATATTTTGATTATTTGTCTCAAACTCCATCTGGGTTTTGTGCACTTGATCTCTAGCTTTCAAAATCATTTTCAAATTTTAAATTTTATTGAGAAATGAGAGAGATCTCATTGTTTTACTGAGACTGGGTTTTTGACTTTTTCCTCTTGAGTTTGTCCTTCTTTCTAGCAAATCTTCTTAGTGCTGCAACTTGACATAAAATGGACTTTCTCTTCACTTTACTAATAAAATAATTATTGATCTAGATGTGAACATGTAATATCAAGATAAACTCATGCATGACATTGATTGTTCCATTTAAACAAGTTTATTTGATATTTAGCTAAAAATCTTCCAATCCATACTCAAGTCCACTTCAAAACTAATTTAATGAAGATAAAATATATGCTTTTATTTGACTATATATGAGATACTTTATGCTCTCATTAGAAGGATTTGCTGATGGCTACTCTTGTTTTAGGAATTTGAATTCTCAATCATGGTGAAACTAGGAAAGTACAATTAGGGACCAGACTACTTATCCAGAATTGAGACAGGGGAAATCTAGAAGTATAGGAAGAAGAACTACCTGACACAAATCTTTTCAAAGTACATGTGGTACTAGAAGAACTGAAAGACATAGCATACTTATTGGCTACGGGTGAATCTCTAGCAGACATGTTAGCACAAGAAAAACAAAACCTAATGCAAAAGTCTTTTCCATATACATTGATGGAAGGAGAGATACATATCTGAGGAAAGGATGATATTATTAGAAGGATAGTATATGAACATGAAAGAGAGGAAATTCTAAGAGCACATGAAGGAATAAAAGGACATAATGTTGGAGAGATAATAGTAAGAAAAATCAAACTATCTGGGTTATGGTGGCCTACACTTTCCAAAGATGCAAATAGATGCTAAGAATTGTGATGTATGTCAAAAAATAGGGAGACCTACCATAAGAGATGAAATGTAATTAAGACCATTCTTAGGGAAATTATCTTTTTAGAAATGGGCTATTGATTTCATTGGACCTATAGAGCCACCAGCAAAGCAGTCAAAATTTAGATTTATCATTACTGGAGTGGAATATCTGACTAAGTGGGCTGAAGCACAACCAACTAAAGATTGCACCACAAAAACTTCCACCAGATTCATCCATGAGAACATAATTATCATATTTGGTTGCCCGTTGAGTATAACAAGTGATCAAGGTAAACATTTTGTAAACAAGATGACTTCAAAACTATTAGACAACTTCACGATAACACACTGCAACAAGAGTTCACCATATCATCCATAAGAAAATGAAGCAAGTGAAGCCTTGAATAAGATCATTGGGGTAACATTAACAAAGATGTGCAATGGGAACAAGATAGACTGGGATCTAAAAGTACTGACGGTACTCTAGGCATATAGAACAACTTACAAAAGAACCACTAAGTTGACTCCCTATGAACTAGTGTATGGAACAGATTGTACAATATTGGTACACTTCATATTGCCAAACTTCCACACAACACGGACTCTCAAGCTAGGTGAAGAAGACTCTCTCACAAAAAGGATTGAAGAATTAGAGAAAATGAATGAGGACAAATTGATGGAAACATATAATATGAACCTGGAAAGGAAAAGACAGAAAGCCTGGCATGATAGAAACTTGAGGAACAAGACATTCAATGATGGTGGCCTAGTACTCCTATATGACAACAAATTTAAGAAGTAGGGAAAATTCGAAACAAGGTGGTTAGGACCGTTTTACATTGATGAAATTGCAAATTCCAATGCAGTTAGACTAAAAAACATGGAGGGCCAAATATTAGCTGGCTATGTCAATGGTGCCAGATTCAAGAAATATTTTCAACCGGAGCATAGAATGTATTGAGGATAAGACATAGTTTTGAAGGGGGGATGATGTTAGCAGGATATAGGGCATGGAGCAGAGCTGACCAAAAGTTGACACATACATCATGCGAAGGCTGGGAGCCAACATAAGATACTAAAGGATACATCCCTATATGTAATAGATACAATATATGTGTAGGATAGGATAAGTAATATTGGACATAGAATTCAGATAAAACATGTATGTAGGATGATGAGGTAGAAACTGAGACTTGTCGGATAATGGATGTATGATGTTTGGTTACTGCTTTATATATATATATATATATATATATATATATATATATATATATATATATATATATATATATATATATATATGGAGATCTATTGGTACCTGATAATTATTTGGTGTCTTATTGTTATGATATGTTTGTGATACTCTACATATGTTATTCTTTGTATTTTTCTATCAATCTCTAACTACTTGACTAGGGTATAAACTGACTACAAAGACTTGGTTGAGGATTGGATCTCTGGACTAGTATCCCTCCCCATTTCTTGACAACACCTATTACAACTATATAGAGGGTCCTACTTTATCTCCTAGAGAAATACCTATAGTAGGTATATTACTTATTTCGATACGTGCATCATGGACAGGGGCATGGTCATCTTCCTTTGCTACAACTTCTCCTTGTGCATTAGGTGTTGCAACCAACACTTCCCAAGTTAATTAGGGTTGCCTTTTTTTTAAGGCCTCTGTTACCACCAACTTAATTAACCCATGATGGGCCATGTATTTGAGTTTGTCATTTTCTACTTCTAGAGATATCTTTCTCAAGGATTTTAATAAAAAATATGGAACACTCATGATTCTTTGATGTCTCAAATGCACCATCAAATGAAGATGAAAACTATAGATAAATTAGTATCTTCCCTTTCAAGTCACATATCAAACGAGAGCATATGTCACTTCTGACTATAACTCTAGTAGTGAGGTCCACAAGATGCCTTGACCAAGCACCATTTGGGTTTGCTCTCGTGACTTCAAAAAATCCTTGCAAATGCTTTCTAAATCTGGTATATCAATGAGAAAATACTACTCCCTAATGTTAGGAAACCTTGTAGTAGTTGTGACAACTCCACATCAAAAGGAAAATCAATGCCCCTCATTACAATTTTATCCTCTTGTCATCCCATGCCAAAATCTAGGGCAAGTTGGTTGTCAAATCCCTATAATCATTTGAAAAATATTTTCCAACTTTCCGTCTTAAAAATGTCATAAATGTTTAGCTTTTCCTTCAACTGGTAAACACCTTTTGGCTCTCTTCAATTATGTCCACCACCCATTGTGTTCAAATTTCAAAGTCCTTGTCCTCTGCAACACTATCTACGCAATGTGTTTCCACACCCTGCTACAATTATTATATATTATTAGACACATCTAAATAAAAATAACAAAAAACAACACATGTAACATTTCTACGTTGGGATTAGACAATGGACAACTATCAGGGGAACTTAATAACTTGACAGGGTAGGTCATAAGTGCATGGTACTTTCCCCACAAATTAAAGAGTTAAACAAGATTTTATGAAGTTTTGATGTAAACTCAATAATTGTAAGAACTATTTGAAAGTAATATAGGGAAGCTCAACCAAACTCCTCATGAATGGGTTATTTTTTGTCTAGCTCTTATTTTGATTTGTATATAGGTTGAATCAAAAGCTAAACATCATATATTGGCATCTATTTCATAATAATGAAGAATCTTACCTCGCTATCACATCTTATACATGTTGAAGATTGAGTGTACCACTTCATTTAATATTGTATTATGTATGATATGTTCTTATTATCTCTTCATAATTCTCTATCACCTTCTTCCTAATTTTTGAGAGTTATGATAATCTGTCATCATTGATGATGTTTGTGGTGTAAGCCTCATTGATTGTGTTCATTGATTATGATCATCTCAAGGTTTTAAATCCTCCTAAATGGACCTTTAGCACTTCATTATATGTGATAGCTTAGTGGGAAAGATGGACTCTCATAAAAATAAGAAGATGTTCTTTGAAGTGCAAAAATGGAAGTCATGGAAACTAGACAAGTATGATACTATGAAATTGTATCATGTTTTTCCTTTTGACTATGATGCTATGGAGAATGATATCTATGTTATAGTTGGTCTAGAGTTCCTATTAGAATGTCCAAGGGTGCTATAGTATTCTTCAAGATTTTGATTTCCTTAAAATGCTTGCTTTTGGGTATGTACAAGATTATCTAATTTTTGAAGAAAGGTTCTATAATGTTGTCACTATATATTATTTGTTTTAGGGAGTAACTCTTGTTGGGGGATTCATTTATTTGAAGTAGATTATGAATGACCATGCCATCGCTTGTTTACAATTCAATCAAAATAGGCCTTCAAAATGATTGTGTGCTCATCTCCAAAGCTGCCATGAATTTACACAAATTGTGAAATTAGAAATGATTTTGTAAGAAAAGTGTCAAGGGTGTTCAATGCTATTTATTTTCTTCTTGGCCATACTTTGCATCCTTCTCCTCAATTCCCTCTTGCAATGGAACCTATGCCTGCTTAACCTCTGGATGTTGCTAGTGTAAGTTCCTCTGTTAGTGCTTAAAATATTGAATATCATATATTTTTTTGGGTTTTCAAATATTTGGGTTGTTTATTGTAATATATTTATATGTTTTTGATACTTTGGTTACACTCCATTTGGGAGCTATTTCCTTGTAATCTAATGATACTATGTACTTTGGCACTTCCTAGAATTTTTAATATAATTATGGGTATTTACACCTTTTTTCAAAAAAGGAAAATACATTAAGCCCATTTCAATATAAATTATTGTTCAATGTTGTAAGCACAATTATTATATGAAATGAAGATATGCACAAATACTCCAACTAATTGATTATATTGATTCTATTTTCAAAGGAAGAATGAGTTGACAATTATAAAAAGCAATTACATATTTTAGATTTTAGAGAAACTATCCATAACTCAATTTATTAATCAAATCAACAATTTACCAAATAGCTGGGTTGTTTGTGTTTGACATTTGTTGGGAACCATATTTCTCTTCTTCATCTTGTGTTTCAACTAGCTCCTTTGAAACCCTTTTTGAATTACCTGGATGGTCTGCTTCTAATTAAGACAAAATATTTGTCACATCTCTTCTTTCACAAGTGGACTTCCAAATTGCAATAGCTCTATCAAATTAAAATGTTTGAACATTGTATCTAGTCATATATAACCTCAAATAATTATCTAGATTTTTTCAAGTTTGTTTTGTAAATTTGACTTAAAAAATGATAAGGCATTGAAAACTCTTTCATCCTCCACTAAACCTAGAATAATTTTTTGGCATAGATTTGTAAGTTTGAAATATTCCAAAATAGAATATCACATAATTTCACCGAAACTTAATGTTTTCCATAACTTGGTTATTCAACCATCTTCAAAAGGACAGTCAAGGAATTTAAAAATTTCAAACATTTTTGATGCAAACCAGCCAGATATTCTACCAAATTTGTCTAATTATTATTCCTTCTATTTGTACTCCATTTATTTCTACTATTCTACTAGAATGATCAACTAAGTACCTCACCTTTCTCTAAAAATCCCATGGAAAACTAATGGAAGACATGCTAATGGCATTCCAATATCGAGAGTAAACTATTTCCATTGTTTATAGAAGTTCATCCCAAGGAAAGTGCTCTCTAATCTTAGAAGAGAGACTTCTCACAATTTTTTGTATTGTATCCTTTGCAAAAGACACGAGATCTTTAAAATCCTCCCTTCTAACACTTTTTTGTCTGACCTTAGCACACTGTCCAACTTTACTAAAGTAGTGTAATTTTATCATATATCCACACACTGATGCACATAAATCACCTACATCATTGAACTCTAGAAAGTTATTTGGGTGTTCAATGTCCATTTTTTGCTAGCTTACAAACTTTGGACCCATAAATGCTTCAAATTCATTGATATATGGATTATCTAGAGTAAGAATATTCATTTCTTCCAATAAGGGAAGAATCCCAAATAGAGTCACTTGTGTCTTAGTGTCAGTGAATAGTGCCAACATATTTGTCTGATCTGAACAATTTTCATAGAATAGGCCTAGCAATGACTGACCTACTCTTGGAACAATCTATTTGTCAATTATGTAATGATATCCACCTAGTATCCACATCCTTAAGTAGCTTTTATTTGGATTAAGTCCTTCAACAAATCCTTGATACTCTAAAAATTTATTTGTACTTCTGCAAAAATATGTATGCACCTCATGCACAAAATCTTCAACTTTCAAAATAGATTGAAACTCGCTCACAATTTTGAAAGCCAAATTAATTTTATAGGCCATGCAGTGAATGCCAGTCATGTACGGTGAACATGATGTCTGTAAATTAACAATAAGCCTATTTCTATGACCCTACATGACTGATGTCTCATCTACACCAATGTAGACTAGCTTCCTTATGATCATAAAATCATCCAAGCCTCCAATATTCATCAAACTATTTTTGACAATTTCCATAAGATTAGTAGAGGTAGAATTTTCTTTCATTTTATGAACTGCAAGTAGATGAGGTTGGAAAATATGATTTTCTACAATATAAATGGGCATGCACACCCAAGAAGTATTGTTAATGACTATCACTTCATCTAGAGACAAGGCAATGAAAGTCACCTAATTCAAATTCTATTGTATATCTCTCTTCTCCACCATAGATAGACATTGAACCCATTCCCAACCATTATTGACAGAGTAATGGGAGAGTGGAAAGTTAGGCACTCCAATAAAATGCATTAAATTCCTATATTTTGGAAAGTTTGTCAACAATTGAACTCTATTTAATATATGTAATATAATTATGAGTTGTACAGTTTTAGACAAATGACTTGCTTCCATCACCTTCTAAATAGAGTAGATATGGAACCTCCAACAACATCTGGTCATGCTTACAATTGCGTATATTCTTCATACTTAGGTGCATTCTGAGCATGAGTGCATTCATCTTCCATTTTGCTAAAGCGTCACAAAATTCAACTCTCCATTTACATTTATCTTAAATTTTACCTACATTACTTAGTGTCTAATTTTATTCATAAACTTTACCTACATGCTTCTCAATAGTGTCTAATTTCTGTTGTAATGTCTTAACTTTTTGTAAATTTCTAGCTGCAAATCTTAGAGCAACATAGTTTCGGCATGCCCTCTCCATCTTCATTCTCTACAAGTTCTATGAATGGATACTTAGAAACCCATTCAAGCTACAAATTTCTTGACATGTCCCATTGATGTCCTTTACATTTATTGTACAAGGTTTCAGACTTAGGTTCACCACCACTAGTAGCATGGACATTTTATTTTTGTATGAACTTATTGTTCACACTTTCACTACCAAATTGAACTGCATCATATTCATGCCTATATCCTTCAATATTTTCATTTGACACCTCCTCATTCTCAAGCTTGTTCTAATAGAATTCCTAAATGTCAGGTGCATTTTTCTAGTTATTTATTCTTGATGGACCATCACCCACTCTAGAATCTCATTGTTGTTGATTAAAATAGGACTTTATGGTGGCCTTCCTTCTCTTTGATGGGGCTCCTCTTAGTCTTCAATTTTCCATATTTGAGGATGATATCTTCCTTCAAAGACACTGTTAGAAAAGTGTTAAAATAGTGTTCTCAAAGTTGTAAATTCAAATTTGTTAAGTTATTCATATGTGAATCACTACTCAATTAAATGAAGAAAATTGAACTAGTTAGAATGAAAGAGAAGAAGATGGCACATTTATGAGATAATACTAAAAATCAGGAAGGTCATGAAAGATGAGCAATATTTTAATATTTTAATCATTATGTGGGGATTTGAATTAATAATTTAATCATTTAGATTAAAATAAAACTACTACAGACATTGCTAATTGCCATGTCACCATTTCTAGACAATGGTTTGGCCTCCTACTCTGACCATCTATATTTTATGCTTTGAGCCTTGTGAGCCATTGATGCAGTTTGGTAGCACAATGTGGAATAAATAAAACATATGGATTTGTTTTAATGCTATGAGCTCCTAATAAAATTATGCATGACCAAGATAAATAAATCATTTCAAGAAGGCCCCTATAACAACCCATTTATTCAACAAAACTAAAATAAAATATTTACCATGAGATAAAAACACATAAGGTGAAAAAGATTGAACTTCTTTTTTTAAAATAATCTCAACGAATCAAGATACATCACAAAATCATAATTTCATTTCTGAAATATGCAACATGTTATAATTTACAAAATTGACATCCTGTCATTTCATTTACAATACATAAACTACACTTAGCATAAATAATAGTTTTACCTCATAAATTTGATTGTCATAAGTCATAACATGGAATACACTGCATCTGGAATATTGATATCTGTCTTCAAAAGTTTCATCTTGTCTTCTTCTTGGGAGGGAGAGCATCATCCAAGTGCTTTACCTCCAACCACAGACCGATGGTCCCCCACACACCTTCCTTCCTAGAAGTGGTAGGCTACCCTTCACGAAGAGTATAGATATAAGGAACCAATAGTTTGCCATATGAGTCTCTAGTGTTGTGTCCTTCACAATACTTCACGGTCATACAACTATAGACCCACTCTAACTATGTATGACACTATTGGAAGCATTTTTCCATCTAGAGCACAATGAACTGACTAAAGCATGTAGAGTCAGATGCATTACTTCGGCCAAAGATTCAATATAAATCGACGTTCACAATGAACATAGTCATGTGTCCACACACCTTTGACTCGACTTGGAGACAATCTCGTCCTATAGTTTGAATTTCTTCATTTAGTATCTCTAGACACAAACTTGTTTGTACTATAAATCCATTCTAGTCAATCTGACTTAGAACAAATCCTTAATCTAGGATATACTTGCAATATAAAAATTTAGGTATTTATAACATTTTAAAGAGTCCCTCTTTGCATATTTGCAATTTCTAGGGTCTATGACCTTCTTTCAGTGTACTCTCTGACACAAATATCAAACATCTTTAGTGCATTATAACAAATTTTGATTCTATCATAGAATCACTTAAATTTGACAAAGTACTACTAAGACTCTTCCTGTCTTGCTCTATGGTTTTCTAGACCTTTCACTATCGACCAAAATAGTTTTCTCAACCTTTCATTGTCAACCAATATGGTTTTCTCAACCTTTTTCTGTCGACCAATATATATATATATATAAGCAATGTCATACCTGACATAAGAGTTATAGGTTTCCTAAATCCTTTGGGTCTTAATAGTAGGATTTAACTTCTCTAACCTAATACATGGGAATATCAAACATCCTTTTTTTCCAAAGGTAATAGCATAAGTATAAAAAAACATGAGAACAAATACCTATAGTCTTTCCTAGACCACTTGGCATTGCTCAAATTCACATTTCACGTAACATGAATAAGCATAGTATTTGAGGTATACCCTCACCCATATAATATCTAAATGAATACTATCATTTCACATCAATTCTTTTGATCTAAGTCAATCTTTTGACCCTAATAGGTTTGATTCATAAAAGATAATAATCTACTTTTGACTCCTTGGTCTATTTTAAAGTCTATTGACTTTCAACATAAGTTAGGTTATGAACTTATATATAACTTCCTTGTATATATATGTCACATAAATCTTTATCAACAATGATAGTTATGACAATCATGTGGGATTGAGTTACGAATCTCCCAACATTCCCAACCTGAAATAAATCACTCCAGTGATGCCCATCCTTGGGCTAACTTTGTCTTATGTACACTTAGCACTAAAATAAGTTCTATTGAGAAAAAACTATGAGATCCATATCTTTGCATTTCCTAGTTTACTCTCTCTCTCTCTCTCTCTCGAGATAACATAACATAAGCAATAGATGCTATCAAAGGCTATCTAGGTTTCCACATTCTTGGATCATGTATTTCTCTAGTTATGTATTAAAATTTGATAAGAGGAAAGTAATCTTTATCCACGTTGCATCCTCCTCGCTTCAATATCATAATGATATTATCTCACCATAAGTCCATTGAGAAAACTAGCAAGATTCCATCTATGGAACTATCATAGTCTTCAACATCGACTAAAGGATCTATACCATTTTTCTTTAGTTTCCCCTAACTAACTTAGGATCCAAGTACAATAATATGTTTATACTACATGAGTATATTACTCAAGGAATACGAGTACACTATTTATAATATAGTCATTCTTTGACTAAGGTCAATCCAATAATCCAAATAGTTTTAATCACCTAGCAATACTTACAATCTTATAGATCATCCGGAGTTCAGTATCTTTCATTTTAAAATAATATATGAACTCATACACGAGATTCATCAATATCACGAATATACTACTTCATAGTTGTTAAAAACCTAAGTGATATCATATCTCCAACCTTGGATATTCCAAATGAGATCAATATCCTGTTGGTAAGAGACACTGTGTGGCTTCGTTAGTGTTGTCATTGATGGCAACAAAGTCCATCCCACACATCCATAGGACATGGTGTGTCTTTACCGGTAGTCAGATTGAAGAGTATTTTGGTTCAGTAAGCAAGAATAGAGCATACAACAAGGTTTGACAATCAGGTCTAGATCTCTCAGAGGAAGTATCTCAGCAAAGTGTGGACTTGGGGAAGTCAAGAGGAGTATCATGACTAATACATTCCAGGGATTGAGCCTCCAGTGATGAAAGAGTGCAAAGATATGAGTACCTAAGTGTTGGGCAGAGTAGACTGAGGAAGAACTGACCGACAGAGCATTAGACCTTAATCCGGATGGGGAATTGATGGAGATCAAGTTTCTTGAGGGATCATTCATGGTTGATCAACATGATTGATGACTTCTATAAGCATCTCTTTGATACGCATCACTTAGTAAGCATGGATTCAGCTGACAGACTAGAGTTTGGAAATACCTTGAGTTCTCTGGATGCTGACTAGAAAGATGATTGAAATCATTGATGCAGATATATATACCTGATTGATTTCGGTATGAAGGTGTGTGTGGTGTATTGTGAAGTGTGAAGAAAAGTAGAGAGTAGTGTGAAGGAAGTAATACAGGTCTGGTATGTGATAGGACAACAACACCAAAGAAGAGGAAGAATGAAGTGCAGTAGATTAGTGTATTGAGCCTAACTGGAACTAAACCTTAGCATATGTGGATGCTTCTCATCAGTTCAAGTATCTTGTTACTTTCCTTATATCTTGTAGGTAGTGAGCCTCTTGTGAGCAGTGTGCTCGGGAAGTGTGCCCTAATTGGCAAGTGCCATTTTGTACTTCTATTCTTTTAATAGAGAATACAATCTTGGGTTAGTCACCTTGTGGTTTTTCCCTTAACAAGTTTTTCCACGTCAAAATCATTGTGCTATGTGTATTGATTTTGTTTCTGCTTTCATGGTTATGGATGCTTATTTGTTTTAATGCTGCACTAGTCATCAAAGAAGAACAAAAAGTTAAATTAATTAAGATAATTGATTCACCCCCCCTCTCAATTATCAACAATTGGTATCAAAGCCAAGTTCCTCCAAATAGATCCTAATAGCTTGAGAAAAATCTGGGAATTCCAATGGATATGTATGGTATGAGGGAACAACTTTAGTTTGCCCTTGATGATCTTGAGCAATATCACTTTGAAGTCAATAACTTGAGGGAAATACTCAAACACACTGATGATTTCATAAATGAACTAAAGGAGAAACTGAGTATCTCTACGAAAAAGAGAAAGGAACTTCTTCAGCAATTAGCAAGTCAAAGTGAAGCCAATGATACTAATGATGATCTGAATGAGAAGAACAAATTATGTGAGAAGCTATAAAAAGAGGTCATTATGGTAAGACATGAAATGGAATCAAGCGTTATGAAATTCACCCAAGAGATTGAAGAGAAAAGAAAGACTGAAGATAATCTAAAACAATCTCTCAAGGAGAAGTCAGAGGATTACCACAAAATGGATAGAATAATCAGGCATTTGGAATCCGATCTTGAAGAAGCTAGAGATAATGAAGAACAACTTGAGAATTAGATTGACACTCTAAAAAGGGATCTTCAAATAGCAAATGAATACAAAGAGAAATTCAAGATAAGCTCTACTCAGCTTGAAGTTCTTCTTGAAAGTCAAAAAAGGGTAGATGACAAGCAAGGCTTGAGGTATGAGAAAGGTGAAAGCTCAAGATCCGGTCAGAAGAACTCTAGATCAGGAAATCCAAGGAACAGGCCTAGAAGACCTCTGGCAAGGCAACCAAATGCTCAAAGATATCCATCCTTCAATGGATATTGCCACAATTGCAATAACTTTGGTCATAAAGCAAATCAGTGCAGAAGAAGAATGAATTAGACTAATTCATCCTTCTCCGAACAATGTTTTAATTGAAAAAGGTATGGTCACAAATCTCATGAGTGTAGAAATATGCAAATGAACAATTCATTCAATGGTAGATGCTTTACATGCAATAGAATGGGACATATGGATAATCAGTGTAGATCAAGAGGATATCAGTCAAATATGCAAAGAAATGTTGTTTGCTACAATTATAATAGATCTGGTCATATTACCAAATTCTGTAGAAGTAAGAATCAGGATAAAAGGGGTCCAGTGCATCAAAATCAAAATCAAGAGAAAGGACAAGGAAATGTGAATGCAGATGAAATTCAAAGGGAGATGAACAAGATTTGGGTAAAGAGAAGTACAGAAAATGTTGGGGATGGATCCGCACCAGAATCTGGTGCTAATATTCCTTCTAGAAACTAAATAAGATGAGCTTTGGCTCAGGGGGAGTCAAGAAGGAAAACAAATTTCCCCAGCCAGATAATTGGTGCCTGAAATTGGCACAAGGAAAGTTGTGGATTAAAGGGTTCTCAAAGAAACATCTAAAGAAGCCTTGGTAAAGATATGGAAGATCCGCAAGAAATTTAGAAGAGGTTAATCTTCCAAGAATGATCCAGTTTAATAGTCATCTAGTAAGAATTGGGCTTTCACAGTTAGATCTGGCATGATTCAAATTTGAGGTATCTTGATCTGTAGATAAATGGAATGATTGGAGAAAGGTAGATAGATTGCCAATATTCATCAAGAATAACTCCAAGGGCATCTCAGTGATCCAGAAATATCTCTCAGGACAAGGAGAACAAAGCAACCGGAATAACATAAGTTGTGCATTATTGCAAAATGGAATTAGGATTTACACAGAAATATAAGGGTTCTTTTGTTCATCATTTGTACATTTGTATTCGAGAAAAAGAGAAAAGGAGCTTTACAACAAATTGTCTCAATCCTCTCAAAGATCAACCACAGAAGTTGATTCTTCCAGCAATCTGATCTGGCTCATATCGTGAACCCTAGAAGCGCAAAAGGTATTTTCCACTCTTGAATCCTCTCTCTGAATCTTTGAAAGATGGCTACTTTGAATATTGTGAAGATCACTTATAGGCCGCACCCAAAATTCAGAAAACATCCCTATAAATCCCTAGAAGTTGATCCCCTAGGCGCATTTTCTAGCATTCCACATGGGGTTTTGCATGTTGAAGACGTTAGGGCATACATTCATGTGAATATTGAGGAATTCAGGGAATCCAAGCTAATGGACATATATCACAAGAAGCTAATAGATGAATCATTTGAACTCAAACCTCAGTACAAAGCCATCAGGGACAAGCATTTTGGACAGTGCATTCATTTCCCCTATTTTACAGAAGATGAATGGGTCTGGTATATTTTGAGCAGAGTGCATGACAACTTCATATAGTTGATGAGGCCATTTAAGATCACAAAGGATGCCATTAGGGTGGTGACCAGATTGCACTCATCCGGTGGATTACCTACTCTCAAATCAGTCAAAAACCAAACTGTGAGTGAGGCTACCGGATCTAAATTTGATAAAAGAGCAATGATCCGGATATCAAGTGTGCCACCATGATAATTGGCTACAAGATATATCACTCAAGCAGAGAGAATTTTGTATCGGGAACAACAATTTACACTGCTTATGAAATGTTAAGAAAGAATGCTGACTATGATCTTTGTGAGCTCCTTTTGAACCAACTTTTGGAGAATTTGCAGAAGATAAAGAAGGATAAGAAGAATTCTTTCAAATACGGTGGGTTGATACTCTGTCTATTTTTCTATTACATGAATGAGCTACTCGGAACTAGTGGCTGGATATGGTAAAATGATAGACCTGTTTCCATACAAATCAGGGATTATTTGTATGGGCTTGGTGATGCCAAGGCACAAAATACAACACTATGGGGTTACTTGAAAACTTTCCAAAGTTTGATGCAGGCCAGAGAAAGAATCCCCCAATCATTAGTTGAGAAATATAAGGATACAGTGTGCTTTATGGTAGACACTGATCAATGCCTAATGGAGGCAGTGGAGCCAAGGATAGTCTGGATCATGCCAATGGGGTATGAAGTAGATGAGAAAATTGTAGAGCTACATGTTCAACACATGCTAAGTCAACCCAAGGATCCTAAGGCAGAAAGGTTTGGAACCTTTCAAGAATTGAGTGTGAAAATTTATGTTGAACTAAGATAACCTGAAATCAAGAGAAAACTGAGAAGAGAAGTGGAAGAATTTGCCAAGAGACATTGAATATCAAAGGAGGCAGTTGATGCCAACAGAGAAAAGATGGAAAGGGCAGAGAATGAGAAACAAGATGTAGAAAAGGAAAGTGATCCGGTGCAAGCCCCTTCCCAGACCAGATCCTCCAAGAGATCTGCACTTGCCACCTCTAAGAGCTAAAAGGCATCAAAACTGGAAGCCTAGGCATCCGGAAAGGGAGAGAAAAGAACAAAGAAAAAAGCAACAAGGTCCTATATAAGTCTCAAGGATGATGAAGAGATAGAAACAGATGAGGAAGTAAAGAAAATGAAGAAGAAGAAGAAACCATCCAATGAATCCTCTACTGGTCAAGGAAAACAAGAAAAGATAGAAGAATTTGTTGAAAAACCTACTCTTCGCATTGATGATATCATCAAATCAGTCACTGTAGATAGGAATCTAAAACCAATGACTGAGTTCTATGATGAATATAATGAAGCTGACCAGAAGATCTTTCAAGAAGCTACAGTTAGGTATCTAAATATCTATAATAAGGCATTTATTGAAATCATATCTCTAATTGATAAAAGTCTAGAAAATGAACTAGAAATAAGGAAAAACAATGCTAAGGCAAAGGATCTTGAGATCCAGGAATAGATAGCTATTCAGCTCTATCCTTCAATCAGTTCGAAACAAATGAATATGATCTTCAAAGATTGCAATGATGAGTTCTGGAGTAAAGCTAGAATGAATCAGCTTATGCTTGGAGAAACTGACAAAGTGGCAAAAGAGACTGAAGAGATCCTCATGAATGCCTATAAAAGATTCAATATTCATGTTATAGAGGACTTAGGTGGTGAACCCTCTGCCAAGGATGACGAAGGAGAATCTACTATGGAAAATGGAGAAGAGACAAAAGACATAGGTGAGGAAAGGACTCAAGACTTGGATTCCTCTACTCCAAAAGAGGAAGTCCCTGAAGAAGTAAACATCTCTCTTCTGGATCCCCCTGCTAACTTCAGAACTGAAGGAGAAGAAAGAAAAGAAGATAAAATCAATCAAGAAGAAGAAGTAAAGGAAAGAGAAGAAGGTCAAATAGAGAAGACCACAAGTGACAGTGTTGAGGCTACAGAAGGGAAGAAAACTCTATCTCTGGCAAGAGACACAGTAGAAGTAGTCAAAGACTTCCTGACAAAAGAAATGATGGAATTAGATGAACTGGAGCTACTTCAAGAACCATTCAATTTTGATTCCCTCTCTGGTCTAGACAATGAAGGTAGCATCTTTTGCTCAAGCCAAAGCAAAAGAAAAGCTTCTAAAGTCTCACATGGAAGATTGTGAACTAATAGAGATTGCATTCGGTGTGCTAGAGAAAATCATGCCATCCTTCCAAAAGGATCCTTCAGCCTCTTCATCTGGTAATCTCAAATCTCTTGTTAATATTGTTAGCACACATTTTGATTCCTTAGAGAAGTCAATAGAAGAAAAGGTCCGGAAGGAGTTTTTGGTAAAGAGATTCTCTGAGGTACAAGGGCTAATAACAAATGATAGGAGAAATATTGATATTGGGATAAAGAGCTTAGAAAATGCTCTTAAAGATGGCATAGATATATATAAATTTTGTTTATCCTGGTCTAAAGTGACAATGGATATTGAGAAGAAATTGAAAGAACAAGAGTGGAAACTTTCAAGTATATCTCAGAATTTTGATCCTCTTACCACATCCATAACAAACCAAGAATGTCAGACCATTGCCATTCTAAATGAACTAAAGAAACTTGAAAAAGAAAGGAAGAACATAATAAGTAGGATGGGTGAACTTAGAGGGATAATTATCCCTAATTTAGAGGCCATGCATGAGGCCCTAACTGATGTTCAGACCATAGCTCGGACCAATGATCCGACAGATCTAAAGAGGGTAGAAGCTTTTGCATTCCTATTGAGTGGTCACATCTCAATTTTGGACAGGATGAAGTAGAGTTGGGCGACAGAAGCTGTACAGTTGAAAAATACTTTTGCAGATATACTTAAGTATATGTAAGTATAACCTATATATATACTTATGCGGATATGTATAGATTGATTTTTGGAATTTTTTGTGTACGGATTCTACCCTTTGCCATTGATGTCAAAGGGGGAGTGAGGAGCAATGAAAAATGTGGAATCTAGCTAAGGGGGAGCTTCAGAAAAATGTACATTAGAACAGAACATCAGCCAAGGGGGAGTGTAGTGTGACAGTCATTTTTCACTAAGTGTTGCCATCAATGCCAAAGGGGGACATTGTTGGCAAGAGACACTGTGTGGCTTCATGAGTATTGTCATTGATGGCAACAAAGTCCATCCCACACATCTACAGGACATGGTGTGTCTTTACCAGAAGTCAAATTGAAGAGTATTTTGGTCTGGTAAGCAAGAACAGAGCATACAACAAGGTCTGACAATCAGGTTTGGATCTCTTAGAGGAAGTATCTCAGCAAAGTGCGGACTTGGGGAAGTCAAGAGGAGTATCATGACTAATACATTCTAGGGATTGAGCCTTTGGTGATGAAAGAGTGAAAATATATGAGCACCTAAGTGTTGGGCAGAGTAGACTAAGGAAGAACTGACCGGCAGAGCATTAGACCTTAATCCGGATGGGGAATTAATGGAGATCAAGTCTCTTGAGGGATCATTCATGGTTGACCAACATGATTGATGACTTCTATAAGTATCTCTTTGATACGCATCACTTAGTAAGCATGGATTTCTGACGAACCAGAGTTTGGAAATACCTTGAGTTCTCCGGATGCCGACTAGAAAGATGATTGAAATCATTGATGCTGATATATATACCTGATTGATTTCAGTATGAAGGTGTGTGTGGTGTATTGTGAAGTGCGAAGAAAAGTAGAGAGTAGTGTGAAGGCAGTAATATAGGTCCAGTATGTGACAGGACAGCAGCACCAAAGAAGAAGAATGAAGTGCAGTAGATCAATGTATTGAGCCTAACTAGAACTGAACCTCAGCATATGTGGATGCTTCTCATCAGTTCAAGTATCTTGTTACTTTCCTTATATCTTGTAGGTAGTTAGCCTCTTGTGAGCAGTGTGCTCAGGCAGTGAGCCCTAATTAGCAAGTGCCATTTTGTACTTCTATTCTTTTAACAGAGAATACAATCTTGGGTTCGTCACCCCATGGTTTTTCCCTTAACAAGGTTTTCCATGTCAAAATCATTGTGTTATGTATATTGATTTTGTTTCTGCTTTCATGGTTATGGATGCTTATTTGTTTTAATGTTGCACTAGTCATCAAAGAAGAACATAAAGTTAAATTCATTAAGATAATTGATTCACCCCCCCTCTCAGTTATCAACATATCATTCTATTTCTCTTGATGACATGATTTCTATCACAAGCTTTATGATCACAATAAATAATAACTCTGAGATATAGATAATTTCTTTCTAGACTCATAGGTCCCCGACTGCTAACACAAGGCAGTAATAATTTAATGTTTACTGGTCATATTCTAAATTGCTCATAGTATAGAGGTATTAGGATTTATACCCTCAATTGGATACCTAAAACCTTTCGGTCTCATACATATATACTTACTCAAAGGCAACAAAACTAATTGTTTCATGTTTACAGAAGATGTTAGAGTGTTTCAGCCTCTTAAACCTCTACAGAGACCGCAAAGTCTATACACATAAAGATATATCAAACCTCTTGGTCATAGTATCTATCTTGAACTCTAAGCCTATCAACTTACTGTTCACAACATTGTATTCCAAAAATGGTGGCCTATTATTTTTATAGCATTGGCTTTACAAACATTCAAAAATAATCTAATATCCAAAGCCCAACAAACACTAGTTTATTTTACAATGATAAGAGGCTCGGATCTTACTTGAGCATGCCTCAACAAAATGGTACCAAAGATGTACAAACAATTTCCAGTCATCAAGGTTGGTATGCACACCATGACTAGCATCCTTCTACTCTTGTTCCTCTCAGCCCTGATATAACAGTCATTTTCTCTTTTAAGATAACCATGCTATTTTTTCCCAAGCTAGTTGTGCTTCCACATAACTTCTTTTTATTCCCTCCCAATCTCCATATCATGCTACTATTTTTCCATGACTTTATCTCTTTTAACAACCACTATATATTTTTGCTTCTCTCGAGCTTCGTAGGAAAGCTTGTATATATATTCATGATTGGCTTCCTTTCCACATGGCTGCCCCTTTTTCTAGTATAATATCCCTCAAAAGAGGTTTAGGAAAAACATTATCAAGAACAATCCATGAGATGAGATAGCAAAACTCCTCATAACCACCATTCTCTTTGATGATGGGTTGAACCAAAAGAAAGAGAGGATGGTCATAATACTTGACCACTCCCTCACTACAGACTCTTAAGCAGTTACAAAGCCTAAAAACATGCTTAAACTCACATGCATGTTAGTGGGACAATTGGTCTTTATGACCACCTTCTCCATAACAATCTTCTATATTTCCTATCCAATAACAAGGTTCTACCCTTTTTATCATTTAATATTCCACTCCAAAGATGTTATGAAGACTCACACTAAGTCACGATATCTCCACAATACATGCCTCTCAATGCTCTTATCTTGAGCATGCAATGAGAGGGGACGTGGGTGTTAAAGCACCACTCTCTCCAACAACCAACGACTCATAAAGAGAAGCATTCAATGCTCTCAAGTTGGTTTAGAAAGAAAACTTTTCTATAATGTAGGTTGTTATCTTTTAAAACCAACTAACAACCTACCTCTCAAGAATAATGACACAATAATAATAATAAAGCATATATATATTGTTAAAAGAAATTACAATAATGTGGCGTAAAATTATGCACAAGCGTGATTGGGTCGAGTCCATCTCCCCTTCATGTATAAAAGAAAATAACGTCAATTCTGATTAAGTGAAATACAAAATTTGACGTTAAAATTATTAACAGGAAACACAATTCTATTTTCCTTTCCAACAATGTCATTGTGGACGTAAACATAATCCTGTTTACAATGCAAGAATGATGTTTTTGACAGAAAGTCATGTTAGTCACAAAATGACTATCACTCGACCTCAACAATGTTGATTTCACTAAATGACTAGGTTGTCATTTGAAGACATTATAAAGGCTCTAAATGACATCGACAATTTGTTGAGTCGAGAAAATAAACTTAGACCAAAAGGGTTGAGTATCACTTACCTAACTCAACTAGGTTCACTAACTTGCACCAACACAAGACTTAAGATGGAAACAAACTATTCTTTTCTTGATATCTATACCCTTTTCTCTGATGATGCTCTCCCTCCCTTTCTTAGAGGGGTAAAAACCTGTTTCCTGAATACAACTTGCAATCACCAACCCATGATTAATGTATCAATAATCATTTCATAATCCTTATGAAATCATAACATCTTGACAACATAAAAACAAATGTCAATTATAATCAAATAAACATAACTCATGAAAACATTGATTTTTCCTGACATTTTTACTAAATGTCAAATCATTGAATCATGCATAATTATCTACTAATTACTTTAAAAGTAAAAAGTAAAACATAGTCAAAGTTAGGGATGTAACAACCCCAAAATGCCTTCTATTGTTTAAATATCCCAAACAATTAAAATTTAAGAGAATAGAAATAAAAAAAAATATAATAAAGAACATATGCTTACATAAAATAATAATGTAAGAAACACACATTGACTATACCTGTAGCTACGACTTAGGTACCTATAGCAGATTTTGAAATATATCTTCATTTGATTTTAACCATGTAGATATTAAAATGCATAGGGAACTAACTTACATTGGTGGACCATTAAATTACTAATTATTAATTAAATTTAATCATTTAGTTTAACATAAAATTATTTCAGGACCCAACAACTAAAACACCACTTTTTCTAGCGAACAATGTTGCCTCCCACTTTGACCACCTTTATTTTATCCTTGGAGCCTTATGATCCATTGATATAGGTTGATCCCATGGTGCAAAATAAATAAAACATGTGGCTTTGGTTTAATACTACGGACTTGTAATAAGGTTATGCATGGCTAGGATAAATAAATCATTTCAAGTGGGCGCCAATAGTGCTTTCAATAATGGGAGTAAACGATCTTCATTCCCAAACAATTTAGTGGAATAGAATTAAAATATGCCTATAGCTACAACCTATACACCTGTAGCTATGACCTATAGACCTATTAATGTGGGGCTTGATAACTAACACATCACCTTTTCTTGCCAATGACATTGTCTCCCACTTGGATAATCTTCATTTTCACCTTTGAGCCCCACCAGACATTGATGCAGTTTGATCTAATGGCACAAGATAAATAAAACACATGCCATTAGTACTAGGAGATCTTAATAATTTTATACAAGTGGAACACAACAATTTATTCAAGTTTGTGGACCTATACCATAGACATATTAAAATAAAATGACTACACTCCCCCAACTGACATTGTGTTACTTAGAATACAACCTAGACACATTGTGGGTGAGTCAAATCTGATGTGGCACATGAACTATGTCCTTGCAGCTAGTTCCCACGTAGCCACTCCCTCTCTTGTGGTAGGAGTCTGTCGAGTGGAGGTAGAACTAGGGGGTTGTTTTGATCATAAGGAAGTATAGATTGTAGTTGGGTTGATCATGTGATGTGTGGATGTATGTGGTTGGTTCTAGAGGTCATTATGAAAGTTGTGATGTTGGCATAAATGTTTAATGATTGAACATTGTGGTTATGATTGTTATATGACTCAAAGGGCCACTTGTTCTAAGACTAGCTACAAGACTATTTTTATCATTTATGATATAGAGGTGATCTAATATCCTTTGTTCATTTTGAATGACTTATTGAATGAGTCTTTGTTTAATATTCTTCTACTTGTCTTCTTTATTTTATTTCTTGTTGAATGTGTTGGTGTGAATGGGGTATATTATCTAACTGGTTCCACATTAGGTCTTATTCACACTTGTGTAGTTAAGTTTACTTAGGGCATACTTAGGACACACTTAGGGTTGTTATCTCTTTGTGTCTCAAGTCATAAGATTAAGACACTTGTCATAATCTTATGTTGTCCTATGTTTCACCTTGGCCTGTATAACCAAGGGATTCTCATTGTAATTACATATTAATGTACATATTGTATGCATATCACATCCTTTGATAGAATAGACTTACTCTTTCATGTTGGGCCTCTCTTGTTCTTTGATTGAAGCTCCTAAATCTTAGGTGGCTACCTCCATAGCCAAATCTTGCATGGTATAGAGCATTCTATACCAACTCTTACATGGTATCAAAGCTTGTAGAATTTCTTTATTTTAGTCCTTTTTTTGAGAGATTTAGTTTGAAAATCTTGATTTCTCTTGAAAAGTTGAGTATTCTCTTCTCTTGCATCATATGATGACTTGGAGAATTAAAAAAACTTGATAGAAATACCAGATTTTAGAGGGTTTCTTCTTTGTGTCTTTGTATTGTAGGTTCATTTTGGAGTATGTTGGTGTAAATTTGAGCTCACCATTGAGTTTAGGGTGTCCAAAAAAGTTAGTTTAACCTTTTGATTTGTCTAATTTGGACATTGGAGGCAAGATCTAAAAGGGTCTGAAGTTGGGAGGTGATTGCCAGATCTAGAAGGTACCTACATTTTTGGAGCATTTTGGGTCAAATCTAACCCTTCCATTTGTTGGACTACACTGGACAACTGAGAGGGGGGGTGAATCAGTTGTCCTAAAACTTTTAACCAGTTATAATCAACTTAACAATTACTTATATTCTGATAAAACCATGAAAGCATAAAATAAGAAGCTCAACACAATAACATACTCATCAGAAGAGACACCAAATTTTTATGTGGAAAACCCTAAAAGGGAAAAACCATGGTGGGTATTAGCCCACAAAAATATATAAGTTATATCAATACTGAAAATAGAGGCTCACTACCTACAGGGCTCACTGCTTAAAAGGTTGAACTAAGATAACAAGATCTACTCCATGCCAAGGTTCAGTTCTATTGAAGCACAAACACCTCTGCTTTGCTCTGCTATCTTACTTCACTTCTATCTTCGCATCTTCGCACTTGGATTTATTTTCACGGCTCAATTACAAGTATTTATACACTTTATCGACCTTGGAATGATCATCAAGGTCGGCATTACAATCATTAACTGTTGGAACAATCTCCAAGGTCAGCAAACATATGTTACATCATAATAGGTCTGGACCTAAATAGATTTACAAAGAAAAGAAATGAATGCAGATCATGTCACGCCTTAATAGGGACTCGAACACAATCTTCCACACTACAACACATTATCACAATCTTCGATGCTTCTCCGCAGATGATGAATTCAATTAGGTCAGCCAAGGCTTATGTTAACACAAGTATTCTCAAGAACACGCTTCATGCATGATCTAAATTATGCCTTGCAAACCAATCAAAATGTAGGAGCATGATCAAGAGACATCCATAAGCACATTGTAATCACCAGGAACAACCGCACGATCTCTAATCACTCTAACAATAAGATTCTTCAAACCAGAGTATAGGAACAACATTGTCAGCCACTGTCATGAGTAAAAGATAGCTTGCTGACCACAAAATCATGAACCATTGCATTTGAAGACACTTAACATCATCACTGACTTAATTCCAGAACCGTAAACCAAAATACTTCAATGCGGAGGAATGCAGAGCAAAACACTTTCTCCCTGTCACCACCAAACATACAGAAAAAGCTATTTTCACTCTGGTGAACATAACTCACTCAATTCTTCATATCGAAGGCTCAAATGAAGAATATAACATCTTCAAATAGGATTCTAAATAACTTCCAATATGCAAGCAAAGATATTTATTCTACAGGAAATGTGAAGCATTCTTCTAGACTGTTCGTCTGTATATAATGTACTGTTTCTACTGCAACACATTGTTATCACCAGAGGGGCTAATTTTCTCAATATCCTCAACAAAGTAAGAGCATGGTTGACACCAAAGACAACACAGATATGTTGACATCAATGACAACACCGATTAGGCACATACTTGTAACAATCTCCCCCTTTGTCATTGATGGCAACATATGATGTGAAAAACTGAAAAGACCACCAAGACAAGATTCTCCCCCTTTCTCTTTACACATCTACATTCTTTCTCCCCCTAAGTTTTTCATATGATTTCTCTCCCTCTTTGACATCAATTGCAAAGGGTACATACTTGCATGTTGCTACTTTGATCCACTTACTTTATCAAAAACATTTAGCTACTCCCCCCTGAGAGGTAGCCTTCAGAACATCAATCTAGATCAAAGAATGACACTTTGAGCTCCGCTGGATTGATGCATTTGTATGCATCTTGGTTAAGGATAGGAGGGGTAATGACCCCTAACTTTTCTCTAAGATACTCAAAGGTATCTTTAGGAAGAGGCATAGTGAAAATGTCTGCAAGCTGATTCTTTGTGGACACATATTCCAACTTTACTTCATTCTCTGTCACCTTCTCTCTCAAAAAGTGATACCTTATTGATATGTGCTTTGTTCTTGAGTGCATCACTGGATTATTTGAAATGTTTATGGCACTTATATTATCACAAAAGATTGCAATTGGATCTTCATACACAACTCTTATATCATTCAAACTTTGCTTCATCCATAATACTTGAGTGCAACAACATGCTACTGCAATATACTTTGCTTCTACAATTGAAAAAGATATTGAATCTTGTTTCTTGCTCAGCCATGAGACTAATCTATTACCCAAGAAGAAGGCACCTCCACTTGTACTCTTTCTATCATCAACATCTCCGACCCAATCTACATCTGTAGAAGCATTGAGAGTGAAATCATTGTCCTTTGGATACCATAAGCCATAATCCAGAATACCTTTCAAATACCTCAGGATTCTCTTAACTTCCATCCCATGTGATTTTGTTGGATCAGCTTGAAACCTTGCAACAAGACAACCTGCATGCATAATATCAGGTCTGGTTTGAGTTAGATAAAGCAACTCTGTAATCATGGATTTGTATTTTTTCTGATCAGCCTTAGGTGATTCATCAGTTTTGCTCAACTTGCAACTAGTCACCATGGGAGTACATGTTGGTTTAGAGTCTTCCATCCCAAATTTCTTCAACAACTCTTTCACATACTTAGATTGCAATATGAAGATTCCTTTATCTGATTGATTAATTTGTAGACCCAAAAAGAAATTCATTTCACCAAACATGGACATTTCAAATTCACTTTTCATCTCACCGATAAACCTAATGTACATATCTTCATTTCCTCCAAAGATAATGTCATCAACAAAGACCTCAACAATCAAGATCTAATCATCATTGATTTTGAAATATAGATTGCTATCTGCAGTACCTTTGCTAAACCCCAATCGCAATAAATACCTATCTAACCTTGCTTACCAGGCTCTAGGAGCTTGTTTGAGTCCATACAATACTTTCTTCAACCTACTTACCATATCACCTTGATTTGGCAATTGGAATACCTCAACTTGCTCAATGTATACTTCCTCTTCTAACTCACCATTTTGGAAGGTAGATTTCACATCCATCTGATATACCTTAAAATCTTTGTGAGTTGCAAACACCAGAAACATTTTGATTGCTTCAATCCATACTAATGGGGCAAAAGTTTCTTCAAAATCTATCCCTTCAATTTGAGAATATCCTTTGCATACAAATCTTGCTTTATTCCTTAGAACTTTTCCATTTTCATTCAGCTTGTTCTTGAAGACCCATTTAGTTCCAATAACATTTTTGTCAGTAGGTCTAGGAACTAATTCCCAAGTTTTATTCTTCTCTATTTGCAATAGTTCTTCCTCCATTGCCTTTACCTAATTTTTATCATTGTATGCTTCATTCACAGTCTTTGTTTCAACCTTTAAAAGCAAATAATAATTGACTTGTTCCTCTGCAACTCTTCTCCTTGTTAGCACACCTTTCTTTTTGTCACCTATAATATGATCTTCATAATGATTGATCTTTGTAGACACCTAAAATTGTCTTCGTCATCGAACTGACTCCCAACATCCCTAAACATACCAATTTCCCTTCTAATCAATTAATTAAATTTTTATTTAATTAATTATCCCTTCATTGCCCGATTTTACACCATTTTATCCCCAACAATTGAATTAATTCTATTGATTCAATAGTTCAAACTTTAGCCAATTGATTTAATAAATATGCAATATTTATTTGGTCAATTTCTCCCTCCTCACTAAATCCAATTAATTAGCTAAATCATGTTTAACTAATTAATTCAGCCTATTAATTTACCTATCCCTATCCTAGGTAATTAAATAGCTATTATTTAATTGCCTACCCTAGCGTACCTCATCCTAGCCTTAGGATTAATTAAATACAACCTTATTTAATTAATCTTGAACCTACCATTAAGATGGTCAAATCTAGCTTAACACCCTTCCCCACATCCTCCAAATAAAAAAATTGGAATATATCCATATAAGTCAATTTTTTTATTTAAAAAAGTCCCACATCACATTTAAGTCTCTTACAACCCCTTACCTATGCCATGCCTCATTTATCTCCACTTATCCCCAAATGAATTTTTAATTCATTTACCCTTCCCCATGTGAATTTTTAATTCACATATATTCCATCTCACCCATACTCATTTAATTCACCCTTTTCCCAAAATGAATAAAAGATTCATATTTATTCCTAGCTCCCCATTCCTCCAAGATCAAATCTGGGCCCTCCACATCACTTTCATCCTCCACCATTGATCTCCCAAATAAATCTCAACCCTTGGATCAAAATCCCTCCAAAATCTCTATAAATACAACATCCTCCAACCCATTTGATGATGCAATCTTCAAGTAATGTTACCATGTCCAAATGCCTATTGAGCTAGATTACCGATTTGCATTAGAATAGAGAATTTCATATTTGTATTCATCAAACTAGGGTATATCTCATCTAGGAGCTCTTGGGTGCAAAGCTCCTTTTCCCTTTTGATGAGATTGGGTCTTTTTGTTGAGGTATAACTATCTTGTTCTTATGCATTTTAGTTTGTGTTTTCACCTTCAATTTGATTTTCCTAATCACATTGGCATGCCCGATGGGACCCACAAGGTCCATATCTAATCTTTTCTTGTGAGTTTTTGTGTTTAAGACATGATTTTATAGGTCTAGTGCTATCCACCTGCACAGTGGCACTATCTTTGGCATATTTTGGTGCCATATGCTATTTTAGCATTATTTTGCATAGTACTTTCTTTCTCAAATCTCACTCACATATTCGTCTGACCTCTGTTCTTCCTACTATTTCTCTAGTTTATCTGCTCTCTATTTTTCTAGGTATCTTGAATGAAGAAGGGGAGGTCATGCAGAATTTCATTAAGATTTGAAACAAACATTTTTCGCATTTGTCTTGTCTTGTTTTCCATTCATTGGGCTAACAGGACTAATAAGCTCTTGATCTTTGCATCTTAACCCTCTATTTTGGTAAGGAACACCTCTGTTTTGCAGGACGGACACATTTAGGCTCGCATCAGTGCTATCGACACCTAGAGCAGCGCTATTTTCAACTGTACACCAGACCATTTAACCGCACGCGCAGTGGCGCTTTGTCATACTCATATTAGCGCTATTTCCTTTTTTGGCACCTTTTATATGTTATTCTAGCGCTATTGTATGTATTAGCACCTTATGTATATTGTTTTAGCACTATCGTGTATTCTGGCGCTTTCAGTATCCTGTTTCAACGCTATTCTATAAATCAGCTCTATTTGTATGTACATCAATGCTATTTGTCTAGGGTGTCAGGCTTTTTGGTCAGTTTCTTCTAGTAGCGCCATTGTAGTAAGAAGTGGCACCATTAGGTCTCTATTTTAGTGCTATTTTTAGAGACTAACTTTGCATTCTGTACAAGGATTGATGAGTGTTTTGTAGGTCATCACCATCATTTTTTGGCCACTAATGAAATTTTTGCAGGGTGTTTATCTTTAGTTTAAAACAAACACTTCAATTGGGACTTAAAAAGAACCCTTGCATGTTAGCTTATAACAAACATTTCGATTTGGTGCAATAAAATTGATCAACAACTAACAAACAAATCTTGGTGTGTGCCTTAGCTTAGAACAAACATTTGAATTTGGTGCTCTAAAATTCACAAGTGCTTGCCAACAACTCTACAAAACATTTCAATTTTGGGCTTTAAAAAGAACCACAAAGTGCATCAATAAACTCATTGGATTAAAAAGAACAACAATCTGCATTCTTCACTCATCTAAACAAGAAAACTAATCTAATTTGTGTGAAGTGCTTTCATGATTTTGTTTGTAGTGTGAAAAGTGTATGCTCTTCCGTCGCACCATTGGTGACCTTGGGAATCAAAAGCTTTTCACAACACTTGCATAAATCACCCCCAACATATTCCAAAGAACTAAAATGAACCTTGTTTAGCGTGATACAAGCACAAAATATACGTATGCTCTCCCCTCACATCCTTGTATGAACTTGGGGATCAAAAGTATTTTTTTGGTTGTGTTGCTTTTGTTAATCTTTAGAGGGGGCCTGCCACCCCACTTCGAAAGGTGGGAACAACCCAAGCGGCAACAAGCTAAAGCCAAGCTCTTTTGAGCCGCTATATAAAATAATGTGTTTGTGATAAAAGTCACAAGCAATAGGTGTTGTTGTGTCATACCGACAACCAACCTCCCCTAAAACCCTCCAAGGCGTAACCCTTGGAGGCTAGGAGACTCCATAATGGAGAGTAGTGCTGCTGCAGGTATGGCCACTTGAACGAATGCACTTACTACGAACCCTTGTTTTAGCAAGCCAAAAACCTTCTATTTGTTGACGCAGAAGGGAAACCTTTTAAGCGGCCCTGATTCATGCGGTTCTTAGCCAAGGTAGCAGGGACAATCCTAAGGTTTGGTGAGGGACAAGCCTTCGAGGAAACCTGGATCTTGGTATGCGTGAGAAGTGAGTGCAATTGTAAGGAGGAGCCGGTTCTACCAAGATCCTGGAGCTACCCACTTTGAGTAGGCGCAACTAGGGGATTCAACAAATACTATCATATCTTTGCCTTAGGTTGTGCAAAGTGCTTGTTTAACAAAATCACATGTCTTTTCACAAACAAAATCTTGGTTATTGTGTGTTATTGTGATTAAATTGTTTTCAAGAAACTTGCCAAGAGACAATAAAAATCATTTGATCAAACTTCATATCAAAATAAATCCAAATTTTCCATCAAAATCTGTCTTTTTCAGAGCCTCAACCAACACTACCCTATTTTAGTGCCATCTTTGTCTGCTTTTGGCACCATTTCACCTATGGATTGGCACTATTTGCAGATTGACTTGCGTGAAACTAAGACCAATTCCATTGTGATCTTTAGAACCTGCTTTGCCATAATGCATATTCACCTTCCAAAAATCTATCCATACCCCACTCATTTTTCCAATCATACCATCATTTTGACCTTAGAGAATCCACCATTATCATTATCGGACCCCTTGCCATATCATAATCCACTCAATTGCATATCTATTCATCCTCATTAAAATCTTTGCATACCTTTTGGACCAAACAAACATCTTGGTTACAAGAAATCATTCCAAAATCATCTTGATTCTCTCATAAAAAACATATCCAAAATCTTCCAAAACCAAACACCTATCAAAGAACTATCAATCAAACATCCAAAACTCGTCATCCCTTTGAGCTAAAGCTAGATCTAGATTTCATCTTTTTCATCGTATTTTGCTTGGAGAGTCATTAGTCAACCTTTCAGGTAAAAATCATCCTTCTTTGTGTATGGTCATTAGTCTACCCCAAATAAAGAGAAACATCCATTTGTGCAACACAAATCTATATCTTATCTAAGCTCAATTTGTTGACCATCAAAATCCCTTTTCAAAAACATCATCCTAATCTCTCACACCAAACATCAAAATTGCTTCCATCAAATCATCCTCAAGCAAACATCATCCATCATCTAAATTTTGGTCCAAATTTGTGCAAAAAGTCAATACCGTCCACTCTTGTCATCCTTAGATTAACACTTTTGAGAAGACTTATTGATCCTTCATCATACTACACTCACCCTCTTCATCTCACTACTACATCCATCTTTGGGTCCAACAATTTAATCCGATTCTCTAAGGTCCCCATCCTCATTTCACTCCACCTCTAAAAATCAAATCCATACACTTGCATGCCCATAACTGGATCACAACACAAGAAGAATCAAGAAACGGTAGAATTTGGACAATATAATGGCATAGGAATGCCTGATACCAATGACAACAACCTACCAATCAACCAAACATACAACCCACCTACGGTCTTTCAAATTCTGACATATAATCCCAATGAAAATCCCTTCCATTTCTTGCAACCACCACCACCACAAAATGTCCCCACCATGTCCCAAGATGATCTAGATGTCTTGAGCTTTACACAAGACACTGATAGCATGGACCTACTTGACAAAATCCTAAGGTCGGATCCAAATAGATATCTTGACTACCTCCTCAAAATTGGTGCCCAACCACCCCACAACACGACATCATCTTAACCATCCACCTATAACATCAATCCTACCACATCCTCCTAACCATCTACATCAAACACCCAACCTAACATCTCACAAACATCAACTCCCACTATATCTACCACCACCACAATCTCTAACATCACCACATCTACAATTCCCACAAGTGTTTCCAATCCCACCACTTCCCAACCCATCACCACATCCACAATCACAACTAGCATACACTCTTCTATTCCACAAATCACCTTAGGCATCCAAGGGAACCTCAGACATACAAACACCTCCACAAGTGTACCTCCACTCAACCCTCAAACCATAGCTTACATGAGACAATTATTTTCACAACCACCTCACAACATGATCAACGCATCCAACATCAATCCATCTCATGTCAACCCATCCAACGTCAACCCATCAAATGTCAATCCTTCTCATCTCACATATCTACAAAACCCTGTAGCATCATCAACACATCATAATCTTCTAATACTCCCCCATATTCTCCAACAACTCTAAGCTCATCAACAACATCTTGCACAACTCAACCAAAACACCACCCCACAGTACCAAAATATGACCCCCCAAAACATCCAACATCAAACCCCACCCAATCTCCAACACCTCATCCATCAGCAAAACTACACACCTCAACCACCACCAAACCCGGATCTCACAAGTGTTGTGCAGGCGTTGATTCAAAAGGTAGACAACATGTAAACTGGGGGCAAATGCAAGCATTACTCTTTTGAGGATATTTGTCCCTATCCATTTGATCAGACATTATACATGCCCCCTTTCCCCAAGAATTTTGAAACCAGAAATTTGACAAATACAAGGGAAAGGGAGACCCTAGGGATCATCTTAGGGAGTTTTACCTTGCTTGCTTAGAAGTCTCAAACAACGATACCTATCTAATGAGACTATTTCCAAGAAGCCTCGGTGGTCAAGCCATTGTATGGTTCGCACATCTTCCCCCAGGCATTAGGTCTTTCCCTAAGCTTGCGAAGAAATTTGTCAATCACTTCTCCTATAATTTCAAACACGAAATATCTATGACAAACCTATGCAACACAAAACAAAATAGTGAAGAATCCTTCACTTACTTCTTGCAGAGGTGGAGAAGCTTAGCAAGCAAACTCCTGTGGCCAATTCCTGAAAAACAAGTCATCACAATGTTTGTGACTAACCTCAATCAGGAAATAGGGTTCCATTTACAGATCCTTTGTGCATCTACCTTTGAAGAAGTCATAAAAAAGGTACCACCATAGAATGGGCCCTCATCACCAAGGGCTCAATCAAATTATATGACTACAAGTCTAACAACAACAACAACAACAAACTCCATATCAACGCCCCCAATACAAACAACAACGCCAACATGCAATCAAACGATAAGACACACTATTGGGGGAAGAACAAGAACACATTGAATGATAGTGTCATAGATGTCAAAGCCGTCCAACATGTACAGAATCAAATACCCGCACATAGATATACTACCAATGTAAATAACCCAAGGGGTAATTTAAACAAAACAAACCTTGAAGACAATTCACACCTTTAGGGGAACTGATTGAAGATATCCTCGACAGATGTCTCAAGAAAGGTTTGATAATGCTCCCACCTATTAAACCCCGTCAAGGGAATGAGCTCAAAGCTGTGTGGTACAACAAAAATGATTATTGTGACTACCATTGCATTGTGGGCCATAAAACCACTGACTGCATGAAATTGAAACATTGTGTGCAAGACCTCATAGATCAAAATCAAGTCAGCCTTGATCAGAGCACCCAACCATCGCCAAATGCTAATCTCAGAGCTTACAAGGATCCACTCCCCAATCACAACAAAGCCTCCTCATCCAATCAAGCCTACAATGTCACTCCACCACCTGCATCCTATGACTCTGTTGTAGGGTGGATAGAACCATCATTTAACCATGTCAACACAATCACCATTCAGGCTCAAGCACCTAATTGTGCAGTCACAACTCATCATGGCCACATATCCATCTGCATAGCCCCTACCACTGATCAAAACCCTGCCTCCATGTCCAACTCACTACCCCCTCGTCCAACCACACGTCCATCGCCTACCAATCAGTACAACCTCCTAGAACATCTAGGAAAGACCCCTGCGCAAATCTTGATCCTTGAGCTGCTTTGTACATCACCTCTCCATAAAGACATCCTTGACAAAGCACTCTTGGAAACCCAAGTTCCTGCTAACCTGAATGTGAATCAATTCCAAGCCATGGTGGGCCATATTGCCGCTCCTCATCACCTCACATTTTCAGAAAAGGATCTTCCTGCTTCACAACACTCACATAATGACGCCTTACACATAAAAGTCTACATCCACAAGCATATCATCAAGAGAGTCTTAATAGATGGTGGCTCCAGCCTAAACATATTCACTCTTAAATTACTAAAACACTTGGGATACTCAGATGTGGTTGTAGACACCAGTGAATGCATAACAATCAAAGGGTATGATGACACTGAATGACTCTCTGAGGGTAATATCAAGCTCCCTATTCAAGTGGGACAAAAGATAATGGAAACAAAATGTTAGGTCCTTGATCTTGATCTTCCCTACAACATTCTTCTCGGTTGACCATGGATCCATGCCATGCAAGCGATCCCTTCCACATTCCATCAATGTCTAAAGTTCCCTCACAATGACACAGAAGTAACTATCTATGTCGATCTTCGCACCTTCCAATATTGCTGTTTCTTGGAGTGCCATGATCACACCTTTTGTCCATACAACAAAGCCATCACAAAAGCCAATCCCACAACTTCCATCTCATACATCGACCCCGCCAACATTGCCACCACTTCATCCTAAACACCTCCACCGCTCGAGGTCAAGATCAAGCTCAGTGACATGGCATGCGGGGAATATGACCTACATGGTACCTTTTGTGTGAGCACATTACCCAACCCTAAAATGTTTGGCATCCCAAAGATAGAAGTAGCCAACACAGTTGTCATCAAGTGTAAACCATCACCCATCTTTGAGAATAAACATCTCTTAGGTCAAGATGTGCTTGAAGACATATCATCCTGCTTATATAAGGATGAAGAAACTGAGCAAGAAACTCCCACCATACCAAAAAAATCTATGGTAAAGGGTCAAAAATTGTCAAAAACATGGGCTATAAAGGACAAGGCAGTATCAGCCTTCATGAATAGGGGATCGTGGAACTAGTCCAAGTGACAAGAAATCTGTATACTCAAGGGTTAGGATATGGTTAATGACAACGTATCCTCACTACCGATGAATGTATCTTAGCTGAGGTCGCTACGGTCTCCCTTGAGGTCGATAATGTCAACAAAACGGGCCATCAAGACTCCTTTAGCAACTTCACCAACTTCTTTGACTCATCCATATGCACCATATACATAGTCACCACCTTAGCCTCTTCATCCAATGACTTACCCCTTGTATACTTGGACCTCATAGACTGGGACCAACGGGGACCTCTTGTCTTCGATATAGCACCGAACAATGAAGCCATCACTGAAATGATGGGGGTTAGAGATCACTTCCCCCTGGGAGATCATAGAGTAGGATACATCATGGAACTTGATATGGATACCTATTTCAGGGAGACAACCCCTGCTTCCAATCATAAAAATATAAAAATCAAACATTGATCTGATGGTGAAAACGGCTTCGTGGCAGTGTCAGATCCCAAAAAAGTAAAAACAAAAAATGTATCTCCTAGTGAAAACTTCCATGAGGCACTAGGAGATGGAAGCATGGGCCTTCCTGAGATAGACAAGGTATATCCTGATAGATCACCTATCCTAGTCGAGCCAGCTCAAGAGATGAATCTTGGGACGGAAGAAGACCCGAAAATCACTTTCAGGGTAGAATCCCTCAGTACAGTAGAGCAAGAAAACTTCTTAGCGTTCTTCAAACATAGAAATCACAATTTTGATGGACTTATGTAGACATGCTAGGGCTTGATCCCGCTTTGGTTGTCCATCATCTTGCAATATGACTTGATGCAAAAGTAGTAAAGCAAAAGCTTAGAAAAATGAACCCCTAGGTGGCACTCCTAGTCAAAGAAGAGCTAAAGAAACTACTGGATGTTGGGTTCATTCGCCCAATTGATTATCCTGAATGGGTTTCCAACTTAGTACCAGTAGCCAAACCTAATGAAAGAATCTGTTGCTGCATCGACTTCTGAGATCTCAACAAAGCCTGCCCGAAGGATGACTTCCCATTTCCAAACATTGACATGATAGTGGATCTTACAGTGAGACTCGAGATGTTATCCCTAATGGATGGATTTTTAGGATATAACCAAATCAAGATCGCAGAAGAGGACCAACATAAGACAGACTTTATATGTCGATGGGGGATGTACTGCTGGGTGGTAATGCATTTTGGCCTAAAGAATGTTGGAGCCACGTATGAACGAGCCATGACTGTCATCTTCCATGACCTTTTCCACCACATCATGGAAGACTATGTGGATGACTTGCTAGGAAAATCAAAGACAAGGGAGGAACACCTAGATGTATTAGCAAAGATCTTCGACCGATTGGAGCAATACAATGTCTGCTTGAATCCAAAGAAATGTGTCTTCGGGGTCACCTCCAGAAAATTGTTGGGATACATAGTCTCTAGAAGGGGAATTGAGGTGGATCTTCCAAAGTTCAAGGCCATCACTGAAATACCTCCTCTGAAAACACTAAAACAGCTAAGAAGTCTGCAAGGGAAACTCCAGTCTATTCGGCAGTTTATTGTTCAACTTGCCAATAAATGTCAACTGTTCCAACATCTACTCTGAAAAGATACAACATTTGTCTGGAACACTCAGTATCAGGCTTCCTTTGACTAGCTAAAAGATTACCTAGCTAATACCCCTATTCTAACTCCACCAAGACAAGGAGAGCCCCTCCTGTTATACATCTCAGCAACAGAGACAGGTATTGGAGCCTTATTAGCATAACACGATGAGAAAGGAAAGGAAAGAGCCATCCATTACATCAGCCGCACTCTGATATCCTATGAGCTAAACTATACACCAATTGAACGAGCATGTCTAGCCCTGGTCTTTACTTCACAAAAACTAAGACACTACATGCTCAATCATAAAACCAAGATCGATCCACTAAAGTATCTACTAAACAAAGCTGCTCTTACTGGGAGAATGGTAAAATGGCTCATGATCCTCACTAAATTTGACATTGAATATATTGAGAGAAAAGCCATCAAAGGATAGGTTATTGCCGATCAGCTAGCTGAAGCACCCATTCCTGCAGAACATCCTACACTGGCAGAGTTCCCTAACAAAGCCATCCTGAATATAACACCGGCAACAGAAACATGAAAAACATATTTCAATGGATCATACACACAGAGGCTTGGGGGTAGGTGTCCTATTTGTTACCCCTCAAGGTGACACAATCCCCAAGTCATTCAAAATCACATTCCCATGTACCAACAACATGGCAGAGTATGAGGCCCTTATCTCAAGTCTCTGAATGGCAATCAAATGGAAAATTGAGAAGCTGACAGTATATGGAGACTCTCAACTGGTCATCCAGTAGGTAAATAATGAGTACAAGACCAAGGATGATAAACTCCTGCCTTATAAAAAGATGATTGATGACTTCAAAGACTATTTTGATGACATCCACTTCGAGCAAATCCCAAGGCTAAACAACAAAGCTGCAGATGCCATGGCCACCATCGAATCCCTGGTTGACATGAAGAAAGACAACAAGAGGTACAAATTCCTGATAGAAGAACTCCCTATCCTAGCATATGATGTTCCTCAATCAGAGCTAGTGTGAGAAGTCATTGGTCCCCTATCCCCGTGGTATCAAGAAAACTATCTATATCTCCATGATAACATCATCCCTCCTAACCTATCCACCTCACAATGAAAATCTTTCATTGCCCGAGCCTCCCACTTTGCCCTTGTAGGAGATACCTTATACAAAAGGAGTCTTGATGGCACGCTTTTATGATGTTTAGACTCTAGGGAAGCTGAAGTGGCCTTGCAAGAGGTACATGCAGGCATCTGTGGGGCACATTCAAGTGGACCCGCTCTTGCTAAAAATCTCCTGAGGACCAAATACTATTGGCCAACCATGGAACGAGACTCCTACCGGTTTATCAAAAAATGCCTACCATGTCAACAGCATGGAGATCTCATTCCCACACCAGCATAGGAATTGTAACCAATCACAACACCGTGGCCTATTTCACAATGGGGACTCGACCTCGTAGGAAAAATACATCCACCATCATCCAATGGCCATAAGTTCATCATTACAGCTACTAAATACTTCACTAAGTGGGTGGAAGCAATACCACTCACCTTCACCACTGGCACCTAGATATCCAAGTTCATCCTCCATTATATCATATGTCATTATGGTATCCCTCATTCCATCGTCACCGATAATGGAAAACCATTCAAGAACCAAGAAGTCCGCGCTTTGTGCAAAAAAATTGAAATAAAACACCACTTCTCCACCCCATATTATCCTCAAGGAAACGGTTAAGCCGAAGCTTCAAATAAAACCATCCTCTGCATTCTAAAGAAGACAGTTAATGAATCTGGCCATGACTGGTACCTCCAACTCAACCCTACCTTATGGGCCTATCGTACAAGCATCCATATCCCCACAGGAGCTACTCCATTTTCCCTGGTCTTTGGATCTGAAGCCAATTTACCTATTGAGGTCGAGCTCCCATCCCTAAGAGTATCTCTATAAAACATAATCAATGATGAAGAATATTGGGTCGCAAGGTTGCATCAACTAGAATTACTGGATGAGAAACGTCTGAATGCATTGAATCACCCACAGGCCTATCAAAATCACCTTAGAAGGAGCTATCACAAGAGAATTAGAAACTAAAAATTTGAAATAGGTGACCTTGTCCTCATGGAAAACCAGAAAACTTACAAGAGTGCCCTAAGAAAGGAAAGTTTGAACCCAATTGGCTAGGGCCTTATGTCATCACAGCTAGTTATGGATCAGGAGCATACTAGCTTGCAACACCTGAGGGGCACCCTCTAGATGAGCCTATGAACATTCTACATCTGAAGAAATTCTATGCATAACCCATTGAGTACCCCAATCAAAAAAATAAAAAAATAAAAAAATTGAAAAAATCAAGAAAACTTTGAGTGCAATAAAGACTTCCAATGGTAAAAATCACTTCGGTGACACCTTGGATAAGTACCATAGTGAAAACCAGTTTCAAACGCCATGTGTAGTGGCTGGTTCTACCATCTAATAAGTCCTCCTTCAGTCACAACACTCCATATCGTACACATCCCATGGCTTAGAATTTTGAAACATTAAGTCCTATCGCCCATCCCGCACTATCCCATCTAAAGGCTAACTCATGGAACAAGGATCCTTGTAAGCTTCCTTATGTACAACTCAAAATTGCAAAAATCCAAAAATAACACAAAATCAAAAAATCCAAAAACAACAAAAAATCAATTTTGCTGCAACACACGACCATCAACATCTATCAACTCTCAGCATCACATCCATCCTAAACCATTCCCACATCATCAAGTCAAGCTAGAACTACATATTCATCCCGCATCTTGAAAGTACCTTGATCTCATGGATATAAGGTATGTAGGCCGTCTGGAATACGAAGGAAGTTTCTAGTACTCAGGTACATAAGATGCACCCATCCAACCTATTTGGATGGTCCCCATTCACTGAGCTTGTTGGACCCAATAAATGATACACACACTAAGTATACACTCGAAGCATAGTCCCTAATGCAAAAATCATCAATCAACATATCAACTATAATCCTACACATGGCCTGACTATCCCTTTGCCTACCTTTCAAAAATTATCCAACAAAATCCAACTGATTTGCATCTTAGGATATATCTTTCCCACAATGGACAAGAATATGTCATCCTATCATCACATATCTTGGAAAGAGCACACATAGGCTATTTGTATCTTTTCGTTAGTCTTTTTGATTATTGATTTTTATCTTTTTGTCTCACTGTAGGTCATTTCCAAAGCTACCTTGATCTCACTATATCATGGTAAGTGGTGGACAACACCTAGAATAGACAAGGTCATTGTTTCTGTATGCTGTGCTTGTGGGTTGGTTTCATTACTCTAAGAATAGTATTCATATCTTGAAGCCTGGGTCGGTTCTAGTATGATGTGCCTCATTTGCATATAAAGGCATCAAAACCTTATATTTACTATTAGCACTCATTGCTATGAGTCCCCTTCCTAGGCTAGGTAAGGTTATACTACCTTGGGCATGCATGAAATCACCCTATTGTTTGCGGGTCTAGTCCATGCAATCGTGGGATATATATCATCACCTAGGCCATTTCATACCTTTGTGAACTGTATCCTACATTGCTATAGTAAACTAATAAATGCTCTCAATTAATGTTATGCAACTATCGTTACTAGCTCAAATCATCACCCTAATCATTTATTCAACTATACCATCTGGGCCTAGATTTCATAATCACCTACCCTACCAAATCCCCTCACTAATCCCACTCCTGCAACTTATTCTCACTCAACACACCCCAAACCAAATCATATCCCCCCTCAATGACGTGGTGTTTCATGACCTAGCAACTCCCTCATGTAACCATCCCAACCCCCCTCCCCAATCATACCCATACCCCATCCATCCGCCCTATTCCCCTATCCCACAACCCCACCACCTAGGGTCCAACAAAGAATATCATGTGTATCAAGACTTAATCATCTTGCCTATCATCTAGTTTGTATCCCAATATCATAATCATTTATTTTGCATTTCATTAGGTGCACTTTAGAGTCAATTTAGTTACATATCATAATCATTTAGGTGTATTTTAGAATCTTTTAGTTGCATATCATCTCATTAGGTTCATTTCAGAATCTTTTAGTTGCATATCATCTCATTAGGTTCATTTTGGAATCTTTTTGCATATCATCTCATTAGGTTCATTTTGGAATCTTTTTGCATATCATCTCCTTAGGTTCATTTTGGCATCTTTTTGCATATCATAATCATTTAGGTTCATTTTAGAATCTTTTAGTTGTATATCATAATCATTTAGGTTCATTTTAGAATCATTTAATTTGCATATCATCTCATTAGGTTCATTTTAGAATCCTGTAGTTTGCATCTTACATATCATTTAATTTCCATATCATAAACATTTAGGTTCCTTTATAATAATCATTTAGTTTACAATCATTTAGGTACATTTTAAAATAATTTAGTTATATTGCATAATCATAATCAATAAACATTTAGTTGCATATCCTTATTTTCATACATAACATGTGTTTAATAAGATAAACATACATTTCCATTGCATTACACTAAATGTTTATTAATCTAAACATTTATTTGCATTTTACATCATAGTCCATAAATCACAAACCATGCATATATCAAAATAAATAAACCATCATTACATCCATCATATTACATCAAGAGGTATATCCATAACATCAACGTAACAAATTACATAAACACAACGCATCCATAGCATAAATCCATAAAGCATACTGCATCCATCAATGTAAGAATCATCATAACATATAAGAGCATCATAAATAAACAAGTAGGTCATCATCGCCAAAAATACATCACTCATATATACATATCAAAAAAAATAATGTCCTGATACAATGCCTCTGAGGGCCAACATGATACAACTATCACATAGGGGATCCTCTCTCTGACACACTAGGAGAGCCTGGCCCTGGTGGTGGCTGCGGTCCTATCAGTGGCTGTGGCTACAGCTGCAGCTAAACCTGAACCTGTGGAACCTGCTGGGGCACATGTGATGGAGGACCCATCCCCTGTTGAACATACTGAACTAATCTAGATTTGTGTGATCAAGATGCCCAGGATCCACTGACCTGACTATAGCTCAGTGCATGCTGCTTTGCAGGCAATGCCGCGTGATATAGGGCCTGATAATAGTCCATTCATCCTCTGGCCTCCAACAACTGTGCCTGTGCCTAAGACAACTGTGTCTGCATCAATGTCAAAACTGGGGCCATACCAGCATGTGACGCCTGCAAGCTACCCACCATAGTCTCTGCCTGCTATGCCCTCACAAGTGCTGCATCCGGCTCATCGGTCAAAATCACTATATCCTCCTGAGCCTGGGCTAATTGTGCCTACAATGTAGCCACTTGTCTATCTGTACCATCTAATAAAGCCACTACCCCCCGCAGCTGCACCAACTCTACCTCACAGCTCTCTAAAGCCTCCTACAGGTTGGCTACCTGTGCCAGCAGGGTCTCAACCTCCTCCTCCTCTCTACCTTGAGGCCACTGACGAGATGTAGGCCCTTGAAGCTCTGCCTCCCCACCTGCCCCTGATGGGCCTGCCTCTGCCTGCTACCCTGCTATAGCAGCCTGCTACTGCTGCGGTACCTACGGTGGGGGTAGAACACCCCTATCCACCCTCGGCTATCCCCCACGCCGTCGAGGCCCTCCATGCTGTCGCACCACCCCAATTTGAACCTTCTCAATAGGCACCTACTGTATAGGTGCCTGCTATCTAACTTGCTCCTAGGGCACCTGTCCAACTACCACCGCTGCCAGTACATCCATCGGCTAACCATCCCTACCAACCTCCTCCTCTCCATCTCCTCTAACCTCCACGAGGTAATCTGCAATGATCTCCTCACCCTCCTCCAATAAATCATCCCCATCATCCTCAGAATCCTCATCCCCTGATCCTGCCACCTCCTCCACAGGGACTACCTCCTCTACCAGATCAGTAAACCAAGTCAGTCGCCACATCTGCCACTAGGTCTCATATGCAGGAGTAGTACCTGCATCCCTGAAAGTGCTCTGCCAATCCCACTGCAATGGCTGCAAAGCTGCAAAGTCCTCCAGCACAACCCGTGGCTGTATGGCTACAGGCCAAAAATGCGCATCTCGACGAGTTCGTGCAAAAATAGCCATCTGTTGGGGGATATCCTGCCGTAACCCAAACTATCGTATAACTCGTGACAGTAGATACATGTCTATCATGTGGTCTCCCCGACCTATCAAATACTGCTGTTGGAAAGTAAACGGTATGTGTATATCATCATCTGGCCATGGCTCCACTCTGACGTAAGGTCGCTAGGTCACCCGAATGATATCATCTAGCACTCGCCTCCAATACTGATACTGTCTAGTATATGTGTGTAGATTAGGAAATCAGATCAAGGTAAAAACACAAACCAAATGCATAATAAAACAAATAGTTTATACCTCAAACATGAAAACCCAATCTCATCAAGGGAAGAAGAAACTTGCACCCAAGAGGTCCTAAGACATGATAATCCCTCGATAATGATTCCAATGTGAAATACTATCTAAATTTGCAACTCACTAAAGACTAACTCAATGGACATTTGGGCATGGTAACATTACATCAAACTTGGATCCCAAAATGGGTTGGAGGATGAAGTATTTATAGATGTTTGGAAGGGATTTTGATCCAAGGGTGAAGATTGGTTTGGAAGATCAATGGTGGAAGATAAAAGTGATGTGGAGGGCCTAGATTTGATCTTGGAGGAATGGAGGGCTAGGAATAAAAGTAAATCTTTTATTCATTTTGGGAAAATGGGTAATTAAATGAGCATGGGTGTGAAGGATTATTTTTGAATTAAAGATTCATATGGGGAATGTAAAATGAATAAAAAATTTATTTTAGGATAAGTGGAGATAAATGAGGTATGGGGGTGTAAGGAGAATTAATTGTGATGTAGGATGTATTTAAATAAAAAAATGACTTATGTGGATTTATTTCAATTTTTTATTTGGAGGATGTGGGGAAGGGTGTTAAACTAGGTTTGACCACCCAAATGGGAGGTTAGGATTAATTAAATATAGGTTTTATTTAATTAATCCTAGGGGTAGGATGAGGTAGGCTAGGGTAGGTAATTAAATAATAGCTATTTAATTACCTAGGGTAGGGATAGGTCAATTAATAGGCTGAATTAATTAGTTAAACATAATTTAGCTACTTAATTGGATTTAGTGAGGAGAGGGAGATTGATTAAATAAATATTGCATATTTATTAAATCAATTGGCTAAGGTCTGAACTATTGAATTAATGAAATTATTTCAATTGCTGGGATAAAATGATGAAAAATTAGATGATGAATGGACAATTAATTAAATAAGAATTTAATTAATTGAATAGAAGGGAAATTGATAGTTTGGAGATGTCGAGAGTCAGTTTGATGGTAAAAGACATTTTTAGGTGTCTACATTTGCCCCTTTTTGACATGGCATCAGGACCTAGGAGGGAAGTGGCGTCAGGGCAAAGAAAAATATGCCCTAGTTGCCAGGAAGGAATAAGATGGGTGAGGGATGCCCCCTAAGAGGTCGAGGGAAAAAAATTAAATTTTTAGGGTGACCTCTTGAAAAGATGCAACAGGAGTGAAAGTTGGACAGGGAATGGAAAAGGAAGATGACAGGAAGAAAAATGGAGGAAAAAGGTTGAGATCTGCACCCTGGAGGGGAAAAAGAGTGGATGGGGGGATGACATGGCATGCTATATAAGGTGAAGTGGGCCCTAAGAGTGCCACATTTGTACACATTAATTTGGTGAGGAGTAGAGGAGAGATGGCTGAGCGCAACCCCCAATTCCTACGACTTTGACATATTTCTGAGCGGTTTCGATCATTTGGCCAGGCACCGGCGGCTGGATCCCAGGTAGGGCCTAACCCTAGCTTTTTGATTTTTTTGTTTTTGTAACTTTTTTGTGTTCAAGAATTGGGGTTAGATCGCGTAGCGCCAAAAGTTAAGCGAATTAGTGCCATCCTCTGGATTGGCGCTATCCGTTTGGGTAGAATAGGGGCAGATTGTCGCCAACTAGTGGGCATTTTAGCGCTATCGTCTATCGTAGCACTTTATTTGAGAAGTTTAGGGTTTTGGCATTTTAGCACCAAATGGGGGCTATAGTGGCGCTATGTTCTAGAACAATGCTATTTGTGATTGCAGCGTTAATTTTTGGTTTAGCGCAATGTAGGGGATTATTGCGATATGTAAAACATGCATGATTGGGAGAATTGGCGCTATTAGTTAGATTAGCACCATGTGACATGGTGCCGCTATTTTGCAAAATAGCACCAAGGATATTGCGCAGTAGGGCTATTGATGGGAGTGGCGCAATGTGTCTTGCGCAGTGGTGCTATTGTCTGCAATAGCGTCATTAGAAGTAGTAGCGCTATTTGTAAAATGGCGCGAGGCATGGAGTGTTTTGGCACCAAGTGATTTTTGATGTTTGAACATTTAGAAGAAAGGGGGTGTTTGGAAGAAGACAGGTAGATTTCTAACCCAAAAGTGGTGGCTACATGATACGCGTTCATTTATAGTATACTCGCGGGAGCGACGCGTGCCATCGGTGATGGCTCTATTTGATCAATTTGATGATGCTGCTCAGGCTCGACTGGCTAGGTTGGGGCTCTTGATAGTGGCATCAATGCCAGTGCTATGAGCCCATAGAGCTCTGATGACAGCAGTCATGGAGTGGGTATTGTTCAGAGACATGCACCTTTTTGTTGCTGACTAGGGAGATCACGATCACGTTTGAGGATGTTTATCACATCCTCAAACTACCTATTCGCAGCCAGAGGGTTAGATATGATACAAGGAGGGGACAGAGGGCCCTGATCATGGTTTTTGGTGAGGCTCATATTGTTTTATCAGTGGATGGTAGAGAGATGAGCTATGAGGGGACACTGGTGGTGGGTACAGATCTGTTTGCCTTATTCCTATACACTTTGATTGGTGGTGTGGTGATGCCTGATAGGAGAGGCATGGGTTTTCCAGTTGGTTGGGGGGAGATGATTGAGGGGATGGTGAGGCATGAGACCATGTATGCCTGGGGGCTAGCGATGTTAGGGAAACTGTACCATGAGATGCATACAGTTGTCTATTTGTATGATTCAATGTTGTCAGCCGGGGTGACTCTGTTACACGTGTGGATTTGGGAGCACATTATAGTTACATGGCCGACGTGTGGGTACTATTGTCATCCATTTGAGGCCTTTGCATTTTTATATCAGGATGCTGAGTACACGTATACTGGACAGGTGTGGTATTGGAGGCAAATGCTAGATGATGTTATTCAGGTGACCTGGTGACCCTACATCGGAGTGGAGCCATGGCCAGATGATGATATTCATATGCCTTTTACTTTTTAGCAGCGGTACCTGATGGGTCGAGGAGACCACACCATAGACATGTATCTACCATCGCGGGTCATGCAGTAGTTTGGGTTGCGGTAGGATACACCACAGCAGATGGTTATCTTCGCTTGGACCCACTGAGATATGCATTTTTGGCCTGTAGCCATACAGCCCCAGGCCGCTCTGGATGATTTTGCAACTTTCGGCCATTGCGGTGGGATTGGTAGAGCACGGTGAGGGATGCAAGCACTACTCCTGCATATGATATATGGTGGCAGATGTGGTGGCCGACATGGTTTATAGACCTGACAGAGGAGGTAGTCCCTGCGGAGGAGGTAGTGGGGTCAGGTGATGAGGATTCAAATGATGAGGGGGATGATGACTCTGATGGAGATGATTTCCTAGAGGAGGGGGAGGAGATCATTGTGGATTACATCATGGAGGTTGGGGGGATGGAGAGGAGGAGGGGAGGTTGGTGAGCTGATGGATGTGCTGGCAGTGGCGGCAGCCGGACAGGTTCCCTAGCAGTAGGTGAGACAGCAGGCACCTGTTCAGCAGGTGCCTATTGAGCAGGTTGAGATTGGGGTGGTGCAGCGATAGCATAGAGGACCTCGGTGGCATGGGGGATAGCCGAGGGTGGATAGGGGTGATCTACCCCCACCACAGGTAGCGCAGCAGTAGTAGGGGGAGGCAGGCCCTTCAGGGACAGGTGGAGAGGCAGAGGTTGAGAGGCTCACACCTCATCGGCATCCTCGGGGTGAGGAGGAGGAGATGGAGACCTTACGAGCACATGTGGCTAGCTTACAGGAGGCCTTAGAGAGCTATGAGGTAGAGTTGGTGTAGCTATGGGGTATGGTAGCATTATTGGACAGCTCAGATGGATAGGTGGCTGCATTGCAGGCACAGCTAGCCCAGGCCTAGGGTGACATTGTCACTTTAACAAGGGAGCGGGATGCGGCTCTTGTGAGGGCATAGTAGGCATAGAGTACAGTGGGTAGCCTATAGGCTTTAGGTGTTGGTCTGGCCCCATTTTTGATAGTGATTTAGACATAATTGTCTTAGGCACAGACACAATCATATCATCTAGAGGGATAGTTAAGTCAAGTACAGGGGCAGCTGTCACAGACACAGGGGGAGTTGGCTGAGACCAGAGGGCGGGTGGAGTATTATCGGGGCCTTTATTACGTAGCAGTGCCGGCAGAGAAGTGTGCACCGAGTTACAGTCAAGTTAGTGGATCGAGGGCTTCCAGGTCTCATAGGTCTAGATCTATTCAGAGCATCCAGCAGGCAATGGGTCCCCCATCACATGTGCCCCGGCAGGTTCCATAGGTTCAGGTTTAGCTGCAGCCACAGCTGTAGACATGACCATAGCCACGACTAGAGTCAGAGTCTCCCACTCCCTTAGAGAGAGGATCCTCCATGTGACAGTTATATCATGTTAGCCCTTAGAGGCATTGTATCAGGACATTATATTTTTTGATGTATATATGAGCGATGTATTTTTGGCGATGATGATATATGATATGATGTTGTTTGATGGTCTATTTGTTTGTTTATTATGATGATGCTTTATGATGACTAATGCAGTATGTTTTATGGATTATATGCTATGGATGTGTTTTGTTTATGCAATGTACTATGTTTGATGTTATGGCTGTACCTATTAACATAACATGATGATGTAGTGATTGTTTACTTATTGTGATATGTGCATGTTTGTGATCTATGGTCTATGATGTATAATGCAAATAAATGTTTAGATTAATAAACATTTATTATGGATGCAAAAATGTGATGCAATGGAAATGTATGTTTATCTTAATAAACACATGTTATGTATGGAAAATATGTATATGCCACTAAATGTTTATTGATCAATGTAATGATTTATACAATTGTCACTAGTGATTATGCAATGATATATGGAATGCAATGTAAATGTGATTATTTATAAAATGAACCTAATGATTATGTAAATTAAATGATTCTAAAATGAACCTAAATGATTATGCAAATTAAATGATTCTAAAATGAACCTAATTGATTATGCAAATTAAATGATTCTAAAATGAACCTAAATGATTATGCAATTGATATGTGATGATGTGGAAGATACAAACTAAATGATAGGTGAGATGTAAAATGGGTGATATGTGAGATAATCAAGTTCTGATACACATAATCTTCTTTGTTGGACCCTGGGTAGTGGGGCTGTGCGATAGAGGCATAGGTGGGGAGAGAATAAGGGTGGGTGGATGGGGAATGGATAGGATTGGGAGTGATGGAATGAGGGAATGGTTAGGTCATGAAACACCACATCATTGAGGGGGAGATATGGTTTGGTTCGGGATGTGTTGGGTGAGAGTTAGTTAAAGGAGTGGGATTAGTGAGAGGATTTGGTAAGGTTGGGGGTAGGTGGTTATGAAATCTAGGCCCAGATAGTATAGTTGATTAGGATGATGATTTTGAGCTAGTAACAGTAGTTGTATAACATTAATTGAGAGCATTTATTAGTTTACTATAGCAATGTAGGATATAGTTCACAAAGGTATGAAATGACCTAGGTGATGATATATATCCCACGATTGCATGGACTAGACCCACAAACAATAGGTTGATTTCATGCATGCCCAAGGTAGTATAATCTTGCCTGGCCTAGGAAGGGGACTCATAGCGATGAGTGCGAATAGTACATATAAGATTTTGATGCCTATATATGCAAATAGGACACATCATGCTAGAACCGACCCAGGCTTCAAGATATGAATATTATTCTTGGAGTAATGAAACCAACCCACAAGCACAACTTATAGAAACAATGACCATGTCTACTATAGGTGTTGTCTGCCACTTACCATGATATAATGAGATCAAGGTAGCTTTGGAGGTGACCTAGAGTGAGACAAAAAGATAAAAAACAATAATAAAAAAGACCAACAAAAAGATAAAAATAGCCCTTGTGTATTCTTGCCAAGATACATGATGATAAAATGATAGATTATTGTCCATTGTAGGAAAGATATATCCTAGGATGCAAATCAGTTGGATATGATTGGAGAATTTTTGAGAGGTGGGCAAAAGGATAGTCTGGCTATGTGTAGGATTATAGTTGGTATGTTGATTGATGATTTTTGTGATAGGGACCATGTTTCAAGTGTATACTTAGCGTGTGTATCATTTATTAGATCCAGAAAGCTCAGTGTATGGGGACCATCCAAATGGGTTGGATGGGTGCATCTTATGTACTTGAGTACTGGAAACGTCCTTCATATTCCAGATTGCCTACATACCCTGTGTCCATGGGATCAAGGTAATTTCAAGATGCGGGTGAAATGAATATGTAGTTCTGGTAAGACTTGATGATGCAGGAATGGTTTAGGATGGTTGTGATGGTGAGGATTGATGTATGTTTGATGATTGCGAGTTGCAGTGAGATCGATGTATGGGGTGATTTGTGGTGAATTATGTTGTTTTTGGATTTTCTAATTTTATATTGTTTTTGGATTTTCTGGTTTTCTATTGTTTTTGGATTTTTTTGATTTTCTATTGTTTTTGGATTTTTATGATTTTCAGCTGTACAAAGGGGATCTTACAAGGATCCTCATTCCATGAGTTAGCCTTGGGATGGGATAGTATGGGTTGGGTGATAGGACTTGATGTTTCAGAATTCCAAGCCATGGGATGTGTGTGATATGGAGTGTTGTGATGGAAAGAGGATTTATTAGATGGTAGAACTGGCCAGTACGCATGGTACTTGAAATAGGTTTTCACCATGGTACTTAGCCAAGGCATCACCGAAGTGATTTTCACCATTGGACATTTTTATTGCACTCAAGTTTTTCTTGATTTTTTGGTTTTTTGATTTTTTCGACTTGGGGTACCTGATGGGTTATGCATAAAATTTCTTTAGATGTAGGATGTTCATAGGCTCATTCAGAGGCTACCCCTCAGGTGTTGCAAGCTGATATGCTCTTGATCCATAGTCGGCTGTGATGACATAAGGTCCTAGCCAATTGGGTTTGAACTTTCCTTGCTTAGGACGCTCTTGCAGGTTCTTCTAATTTTCCATAAGGACAAGGTCACCTACTTCAAATTTTTGGTTTTTGATCCTCTTGTTGTAGCTTCTTCTAAGGCGATTTTGATATGCCTTCAGGTGGTTCAATGCATTCAGGTGTTTCTCATCTAGTAATTCTAGCTGATGCAACCTTGCGACTTGATATTCCTCATTAGAGATTATGTTTTGTAGGGATACTCATAGGGATGGGAGCTCAACCTCAATAGGTAAAATGGCTTCAGATCTGAATAATAGGGAAAAGGAAGTGGCTCCTGTGGGGGTGTGGATGCTTGTGCGGTAGGCCCATAGGGTAGGGTTGAGTTGGAGATGCCAGTCATGGCCAACTTCATTGGCTGTCTTCTTGAGAAAGTGGAGGATGGTTTTATTCAAAGCCTCTGCTTGACCGTTTCTTTGAGGATAATATGGGGTGGAGAAGTGGTGTTTGATTTCAAATTTTTCGCACAAGGTGCGAACTTCTTGGTTCTTGAATGGCTTTCCATTATCGGTGATGATGGAATGAGGGATATCATAGTGGCAGATGATATAGTGGAGGATGAATTTAGCTATCTGGGTTCTGGTGGTGAAGGTGAGTGGTATTGCTTCCACCCACTTAGTGAAGTACTCGGTAGCAGTGATTATGAACTTGTGGCCATTGGAGGATGGGGGATGTATTTTCCCTATGAGGTTGAGTCCCCACTATTAGAAATGCCATGGCATCGTGATGGGTTGCAACTCCTATGCTAGTGCATGAATGAGATCCCCGTGCTATTGACATGGCAGGCATTTTTTGATAAACAGGTAGGCGTCTCGGTCCATGGTTGGCCAATAGTATCCAGTCCTTAGGATCTTTTTAGAAAGAGTGAGTCCACTTGAATGTGCCCCACAGATGCCTACATGTACCTCTTCCAAGTCCACCTCAGCTTCCCTAGAGTCTAAATATCATAGAAGCGTGCCATTAAGAATCCTTTTGTATAGGGTATCATCTACAAGGATGAAGCGGGAGGCTCGGCGGATGAAAGATTTTCGCTATGAGGTGGATAAGTTAGGGGGGAGGATATTATCATGGAGGTATAGGTAGGTTTCTTGATACCACGGGGATAGGGGACCAATGACTTCACACACTAGTTCTGATTGAGGAACATCATATGCTGGGATGGAGAGTTCTTCTATCAGGAACTCACATTTCTTGTTGTCTTTCTTCATGTCGACCAGAGATCCGATGGTGGCCATGGCGTTTGCAGCTTTGTTGTTGAGCCTTGGGATTTGCTCAAAGTGGATGTCATTGAAGTAGTCTTTGAAGTCATCGACCATCTTTTTGTAGGGTAGGAGCTTATCATCCTTGGTCTTGTACTCATTATTTACCTGCCGAATGACTAGTTGAGAATCTCCATACACAGTCAGGTTCTCAATTTTCCATTTTATTGCCATGCGGAGACCTGTGATGAGGGCCTCATATTCTGCCACGTTGTTGGTACATGGGAATGTGATTTTGAAGGATTTAGGGATGGTGTCGCCTTGAGGGGTAACAAACATGATGCCTATCCCCGAGCCTCTGTGTGTGTATGATCCATCAAAGTACATTTTCCATGTTTCTACTGCTGGTTCTATTATCAAGATGGCTTCATCAGGGAATTTCGCTAGTGTAGGATGCTCTGCAGGAATGGGTGCTTCGGCCAACTGATCAGCGATAACCTATCCTTTTATGGCCTTTCTCTCCATATATTTGATGTCGAACTCAGTGAGGATCATGACCCATTTTTCCATTCTCCCAGGAAGAGCAGCTCTGTTTAGCAGATACTTCAGTGGATCAATCTTGGCGATGAGCTTGGTCTTATGATTGAGCATGTAGCGTCTTAATTTTTGTGAAGTAAAGACGAGGGCTAAACATGCTCATTCAATTGGTGTGTAGTTGAGCTCATATGAGATGAGGGTGCGGCTGATGTAATAGATGGCTCTTTCCTTCCCTTGTTTATCATGTTGTGCTAGTAAGGCTCCAATAGCTATCTCTGATGCTGAGATATATAATAGGAGGAGTTCTCCTTACCTCGGTGGAGTTAGAATAGGAGGATTAGCCAGGTAATCTTTGAGCTAGTCAAAGGCAGCTTGACATGGAGTGTTCCAGACAAAAGATGTGTCTTTTCTGAGTAGGTGCTGGAATGGTTGACATTTATCGGCCAGTTGAGCAATGAACTACTGAATAGATTGGAGTTTGCCTTGCAGACTTCTTAGCTGCTTCATTGTTTTCAGAGGAGGCATTTCAGTGATGGCCTTGACCTTTGTAGGATCTACCTCGATTCCTCTTCTAGAGACTATGTAGCTCAAAATTTTTCCAGAGGTGACCCTGAAGACACAATTCTTTGGATTTAGGCGAACATTGTATTGCTCTAGTCGGTCAAAGATTTTTGCCAATACATCGAGGTGTTCCTCTCTTGTCTTCGATTTCCCTAGCAAGTCATCCACATAGTCTTCCATGATGTGGTGGAAGAGATCATGGAAGATGATAGTCATAGCTCTTTGGTATGTAGCTCTGGCATTCTTTAGGCCAAATGGAATTGTAACCCAGCAGTACGTCCCCCATGGACATATGAAGGTTGTCTTATGTTGGTCCTCTTCTGCGATCTAGATTTGGTTGTACCCTAAAAACACTGTCCATGAGGGATAACATCTCATGTCCTGCCATGAGATCCACTATCATTTCAATGTTAGGTAACAAGAAGTCATCCTTTGGGTAGGGTTTGTTAAGATCTCTAAAGTCGGTGCAGCAGCGGATTTGGCCATTAGATTTGGCTACTGGTACTAGGTTGGAAACCCATTTAGGATAATCAATTGGATGAATGAACCCAACATCCAGTAGTTTCTTTATCTCTACTTTGACAAGGAGGGCCACCTGAGGATTCATTTTTCTAAGCTCCTGCTTTACTGGTTTTGCATCAGGGCATACTACAAGATGATGAACAACCAAAGCAGGATCAAGCCCTAGCATGTCTGCATAGGTCCATGCAAAATTGAGATTTCTACATTTGAAGAATGCTAGGAAGTTTTCTTTCTCTACTATGCTGAGAGATTCCACCCTGAAAGTGATTTTTGGGTCTTCTTCCATCCCCAGATTCATTTCTTGGGCTGGCTCGACTAGGACGGGTGACCTGTCTGGATAAACCTTGTCTATTTCAGGAAGGCCCATGCTTCCATCTCCTAGCATCTTGTGTAGGTTTTCACTAAGAGGTACGTCTTTTGTTTTGACTTTTTTGGGATCTGACACTATCGCAGAATGGTTTTCACCATCAGATCCATTTTTGGTTTTTATATTTCTATGATTGGAAGCAGGGGTTGTCTCCCTAAAATAGGCATGCATATTCAGTTCCATGATGTATCCTACTCTGTGATCTCCTAGGGGGAAGTGATCTCTAACCCCCATCATTTCTATGATGGCCTCATCGTTTGGTGCTATGTAGAAGACAGGAGGTCCCCGTTGGTCCCAGTCTATGAGGTCTAGGTAGACAAGTGGTAAGTCATTGCATGACGAGGCGTGGGTGGTGACTGTGTGGATGGTGCATATGGATGATTCAAAGAAATCGGCAAAGTCACTAAAGGAGTCTTGAAGGCCCGTTTCATTGACATTGTTGACTTCCAAGGAGACCGTAGCAACCTCGGCTATGATACATTTGCCTGTAGTGAGGATATGTTGTCATTGACCGTATCCCAACCCTTGAGTATAGGGATTTCTTGTCACTTGGACTGGTTCCACGATCCCGTGTTCATGAAGGCCGATACCACCTTGTCCTTTGTAACCCATGTTTTTGACAATTTCGGACCCTTTACCATAGATTTTTGTTGGTATGGTAAGAGCTTCTTGTTTAGTTTCTTTGTCCTTATAGAGCTAGGATGAGATATCCTCGAGGGCATCCTGATCTAGGAGATGTTTCTTTTCAAAGATGGGTGATGGTTTACACTTGATGACTACTGTGTTGGTTACTTCTGTCTTTGGGATGCCAAACTTTTTAGGATTGGGTAATGTGCCCACACAAAGGTATCGTGTAGGTCGTATTCCCCACATCCCATGTCAGTGAGCTTGATCTTGACCTCGGGCAGTGGTGGTGTTTGGGATGAAGTGGTGGCAATGTTGGTGGGGTCGATGTATGAGGTGGAAGATGTTAGATTGGATTTGGTGGTGGCTTTGTTGTATGGGCAGAAGGTGTGGTTGTGGCCTTCCAAGAAACTGCAGTATTGGAAGGGGCGGGGGTCAGCGTAGATAGTTACCTCCATACCGTTGTGAGGGAACTTGAGGCATTGATGGAATGTGGATGGGATGGCTTGCATGGCATGGATCCATGGGTGGCCAAAAAGAATGTTGTAGGGGAGGTCATGATCAAGGACCTGACATTTTATTTCTAGTATTTTCTGTCCCACTTGAATAGGGAGCTTGATGGTGCCTTTAGATAACCATTTGGTGTCATCATGCCCTTTGATTGTGATGCACTCACTGGTGTCCACAACCACATCTGAGTATCCCAAGTGTTTTAATAGTTTAAGAGTGCATATGTTTAGGCTGGAGCCACCATCTATTAAGGCTCTTTTGTTTATGTGTTTGTGGATACAGACTTCGATGTGTAAGGCGTCGTTGTGTAGGTGTTCAGCAGCTGGAAGATCCTTTTCTAAAAATGTGAGATGGTGAGGTGTGGCGATATGTCCTACCATGGCTTGGAATTGGATTACATTCAAGTTGGCAAGAACTTGAGTTTCCAAGAGTGTTTTGTCGAGGATGTCTTTGTGGAGGGGTGATGTGTGGAGCAGCGCAAGTATGGATATTTATGCAGGGGTCTTTCCTAGATGCTCTAGGAGGTTGTACCAATTGGTAGGTGATGGGCGTGTGGTTGGACGAGGGGGTAGGGAATCTGATGTGGATGCAGGTGTTTGTTCAGTGGGAGGGGCTATGCAGATGGATACACGGCTACGATGGGTTGTAACTTTGCAATCAGGTGCTTGTGCTCGTATGGTGATTGTGTTGATGTGGTGAGATGATGGCTCTATCGGCCCTACAATAGAGTCGTAGGATGCAGGTGGTGGGGTGACATTATATGCTTGATTGGATGAGGAGGCTTTATTATGGTTAGGTAGTGCATCCTTATAAGCTTTGAGATTGGCATTTGGTGATGGTTGGGTGGTTTGATCAAGGCTGACTTGATTTTGATCTATAAGGTCTTGGATGCAATGCTTTAGTTGCATGCATTCAGTGGTTTTATGACCCACAATGTGGTGGTATTCACAATAGTCATTTTCATTGTACCACGTGACTTTGAGCTCATTCTCTTGATGGGGTCTGAAAGGTGGGAGTGTGATCAAACCTTTCTTGAGACATCTATTAAGGATGTCCTCGATGGGTTCCCCTAAGGGTGTAAATTGCCTTCAAGGTTTGCGTGGTTTAGTTTGCCCCCTTGGGCTATTTACATTGGTTGCATAGGTATGTGAAGGTGTTTGATTCTGTACATGTTGGATGGTTTTCACATCCATGACACCGTCATTCAAAGTGTTCTTGTTCTTCCCCCAATAGTGTGGCTTGTCATTTGATTACGTGTTGGCATTGTTGTCTATATTGGGGGTGTTGATATGGGGTTTGTTGTTGTTGTTGTTGTTGTTGGATTTGTAGTCATACAATTTGATGGAGCCCTTGGTAATGAGGGCCCATTCAATGGTGGTACCTTTGTCGATGACCTCTTCAAAGGTAGACGCACAAAGGATTTGTAAATGAAACCCTATTTCCTGATTGAGGTTGGTCACAAACATGATGACGAGTTGTTTTTCAAGAATCGGTCATGGGAGTTTGCTTGCTAAGCTTCTCCACCTCTACAAGAAGGAAGTGAAGGATTCTCCACTTTTTTGTTTTGTGTTGCAAAGGTCTGTCATAGATATTTCATGCTCGAAGTTGTAGGAGAAATAGTTTACAAATTTGTCTGCAAGCTCAGGGAAAGACCTAATGCCTGGGGGAAGATGTGCGAACCACTCAGCGGCTTGACCACCGAGGCTTCTTGGGAATAGTCTCGTAAGATATGTATCGTTATTTGAGACTTCTAAGCAAGTGAGGTAAAACTCCCTAAGATGATCCCTAGGGTCTCCCTTTCCCTTGTATTTGTCAAATTTAGGCATTTCAAAGTTCTTGGGGAAAGGAGGCATGTACAATGTGCGATCAAATGGATAGGGGCAAATATCCTCAATGGAATAGTGCTTGCGCTTGCCCCCAGTTTGCATGTCATATACCTTTTGGATCAAGGCCTGTACAATTGTTGTGAGATCTTGTGTTGGTTGTGTTTGGGGTGTGTAGGTTTGCTGATGGATGAGGTGTTGGAGATGGGGTGGTGTTTGATGTTGGATATTTTGGGAGGTTGTGTTTTGATATTGTGGGGTGGTGTTTTGTGCAAGCTATTGTTGATGAGCGTAGATTTGTTAGAGAATATGTGGGGGTATTTGGGGATTGGGGTTATCTTGATTTGATGATGCTATGGGTTATGTGGATACGTGACATTGGATGGATTGACATTTGATAGGTGGACATTGGATGGGTTGGACGCATTGTAAGGTTGTTGTGAGAATAATTGTCTTAGATATGCTATGGTTTGAGGGTTGGGTGGAGGCACACTCATGGAGGTACTTACATGTGTGAGTTTGCCTTGTATGCCCAAGGTGATTTGTTGAATGGAAGAGTTTATGGTGGTTGTGGTAGTGGATGTGATGACGAGTTGGGAGGTGATAGGGATGGAGGCACTTGTGGGGATTGTAGATGTCGTGACATTAGATGTTGTGTTGGTGGTAGATACGGTGGGAGTTGATGTTTATGGGATGATAGGTTGGGTGTTTGATGTAGATGGTTGGGAGGATGTGGTAGGAGTGACGTTAGAGGTGGATGGTTGAGATGATGTCATGTTATGGGGCAGTTGAGCACCAATTTTGAGAAGATGATCAAGATATCTATTCAGATCTGACCTTAGGACTTTGTCAAGCATGTCCATGTTATCAGCGTCTTGTGTGAACTTCAAGACATCTTGATCATCTTGGGACATGGTGGGTGGTGGAGGTGGTGGTAGTGGTTGTAAAAAATAGAAGGGGTTTTCATTGGGATTGTATGGTGGGATTTGGAAGAATGTAGGTGGGTTAAATGTTTGGTTGATGGGTATGTTGTTGTTGTTGGTGTTAGGCATTCCTATGTTGCCACATTGTCTAGATTCTACCATTTCTTGATTCTTTTTGTGTTGTGATCTAGTTATTGGCATGTACGTGTTATGGATTTGATTTTGAGGTGGAGTGAAATGGAGATGGAGACCTTCAAGAATTTGGATTAAATTGTTGGACCCAAAGATGGATGTGGTGGTGAGATGGATTAGAGAGGAAGATGTGTTAGACTTAGGGTTCACAACTGAGAGGGGGGTGAATCAGTTGTGCAATACTTTTCTTGCAATTACACATTTAACTCCTTTTAGCAATTTAGTAGCATAATAATAAATTAACCATGGAAACACAATGCAACAAATCAAGAGCAGAAACACATCAACACATGAGACACCAAGATTTTGACGTGGAAAACCCAGTTAAGGGAAAAACCACGGGGTGATTAACCCAAGAATGTATTCTCTGTTAGAAGAATAGAAAGAACAAAATGACACATGCCAATTAGGGCTCACTGTCTGAGCACACTGCTCACAAGAGGCTCACTGCTTACAAGAGACACACTGTCTACAAAGAAATAAATATCACATACATGAACTGGAGAATAGCATCTTCACCATGCTTGAATCAGTTCCATTTAAGCCCAATACTTCTGCTCTGCCTTTTTCTCTCCTCCTTGCTACCACACACTCATCTCAATAGGGACAACTCTGAAATGACTTCGTAATCCCTTATTTATACAAGACATCAACTTAGGAATGAACATCTAAGTCGGCAAACATCAACAAGAACATCTGCAAGATGTGTAACTCATTCAGTCGGCCAGTCTCAGAAAGAACACCATCATCTGGAAGTTATTCTTCAATGCGAGCTCCAACTTCAATGCGGACCACCAACATGAACTAGACATGATCCAAAGACCTCCACAAGCTTGCTTGAATCACCAAGAACATCCATACTTCATCTGCTTACTGAAATCCATCTCCCCTTCATCTGGAACCTCAAGAACACAGTCTGTCATTACTATCACAAAGGAATAGATGCTTGTGGACCTTAAAACCATGAACCAATCTAGTTGACACTCCATAAAGACTCCCTCAACACTCCCTCAAATCCACAGAATAGTACAATGCAATTCCGGATCTCACCAGACCTATCTGTAGCACTCTGTCACCACTGAACATCTGCCGGAACCGGTTTTACTTGAGTGGCCACAACTTCTTCAGATCTTCATGTGGACCTCTAAAATCTCTACTGGACCACCTTAAGACACATATCTACAAACCCTTTAAACCATATACTTTGATACTCATCCTATCTTGGACTTTTACCTTACTGTCATCACTAATCTTTACTGTTCCTGATTGAGACTAATTTTCTCAATATCCTCAGCACACAGCGCATCCAATCCTTATCATTAATGCAACAGGAGTATGTTGACATCAATGACAACACTGATTAGGCCCATACTTGCAACAATCTCCCCTTTTGTCATTGATGGCAACATATGATGTGAAAAACTGTTTTGACCATCAAGACAAGAACTTCTCCTCACTGTCACAACTCCCCCTATCAGCAACAACCATTCACATGTGTTCTCTCCTTTTACTACTCCCCCTTTGATCAGAAACCACTTGTTTTTCACATGTCTTCTCTCCCCCTTTGATATCAATGGCAAAGGGCATATACTTGCAATTTCAACACTTCAAAATCATACCTGCTGCTCCCCCTAAGTAGTAGCTCCCCATCATCAATCTAGATCACAAGATATGGCTTTGATATCTACCAGACTGATGCACCTTAGTTCATCACCAAAGGGGCAATAACCCCTAACTTCTCCCTAAGATAATCAAAAGAGTCCTTAGGTAGAGGTTTAGTAAAGATGTCTGCAATCTAATCCTTGGAAGGCACAAACTCCAATCTAACTTCATTCTTGTTCACTTGCTCTCTTAAAAAGTGAAACTTGATTGATATATGTTTAGTCTTTGAGTGCAACACCGGATTCTTAGATATGTTTATCGCACTTGAATTATCACAGAAGATTGTGATAGGTTCCTCATACTCCACTTTGATATCTCTCAGCATCTGCTTCATCCAAAAAACTTGAGTGCAACTACCTACTGCTGCAATATATTCTGCTTTAGTTGTTGATAGAGATATTGCCTCTTGATTCTTGCTTAACCAAGAAACCAATCTCTTCCCCAAAAAGAATGTTCCACCACTGGTACTCTTCCAGTCATCCACATCTCCTGCCCAATCCACATCTATATATGCATGAAGAGAGAAATCATGATCTCTAGGATACCACAAACCATACTCAACTGTCCCTTTTTGATATCTAAAAATCCTCTTGATTGCCATGACATGAGATTCTCTAGGATCAACCTGGAATCTAGCAACAAGACTAACAACTTGCATAATATCTGGTCTAGTTTGAGTGAGATACAACAGTCCTCCAATCATTGACCTATACTTTATCTGATTAGCCTTAGGGGAATCCTCATCTTTGCTTAATTTACATCCGGTTGCCATGGGAGTATTCATTGGTTTTGAATCTTCCATCCCAAATTTCTTCAACAATTCTTTCACATATTTGGTCTGAGAAATGAAGTTTCTTTTCTTTGTTTGAGTGATTTGTAGACCCAAGAAGAAATTAATTTCACCAAGCATGGACATCTCAAACTCACCTTTCATTTGATTTGCAAAAGTGTTACACATACTATCTCTTCCTCCAAAAATGATATCATCAACAAACACTTCAATAATTAAGATGTTTTCATTATCAATTTTGAAATATAAATTACTGTCAGGAGTACCTTTGTTGAAACCAATCTTCAAAAGATGCTTATCCAATCTTTCATACATGGCTCTTGGGGCTTGCTTCAGTCCATACAGTGCTTTCTTCAACTTGCAGACCATATCACCATGATCAGACAATTGAAATCCATCCGGTTGCTCTATGCACACTTCTTCTTCCAAGTCACCATTCAGGAAGGCAGACTTGATATCCATCTAATACACCTTGAAATCCTTGAAGCCAACAAATGCAAGAAATAATCTGACTACTTCAATTCTTGCCACTGGAGCAAAAGTTTCTTCAAAGTCAACTCCTATTTGAGAGTAACCCTTGCAGACCAATCTGGATTTATTTCTGATTACTTCACCAACTTCATTCAGTTTGTTTCGGAAGACCCATTTGGTTCCAATCACATTCTTGTTTCTAGGTCTGGGAACAAGATCCCAAGTGTGATTTTTCTCAAGCTGCATCATCTCTTCCTCCATTGCTTTAGTCTAGTTGTCATCATTGCAAGCTTCATTCACTGTTTTAGGTTCAATCTTTGAAATCAGACCATGCTCTTCTGAATCTTGAGCAATTCTCCTTCTTGTTTGTACTCCTTTGCTTTTATCACCTATGATTTGATCTTTAGAGTGGTTCAGTCTTACATATCTGAAAACTTTAGGAATTTCTTGCATTTCTGATTCTTGATTAGGCTCATTGAAACTCAACTCTTCTTCCTAATTTACCAGATCAGTTAGGATCTGACTTATAGAGGAGGCTTGGGCTCCTTGAGTCAAAACACCATTTTGATCATCTTCATCATATTCATAAAACCTTGCAGGTTTCTCAATTCCCTCGTCAACCTTCACATTTGTACTTTCTATCATCTTTCTCAGTCTCTTGTTATAACACCGGTATGCTTTTCTTTGAGTAGTGTAACCCAACAATATTCCTTCATCACTTCTAGAATCAAACTTTCCAAGATCTTCATCTCTTTTAATGTAACATTTGCTATGAAAAACTCTAAAATACCTCACAATAGGAGTGATGCCAAACCAAAGTTCATATGGAGTCTTACCGGTATTGCTTCTGATTTGAACTCGATTGATAGTATAGACTGCAGTGCTGACAGCTTCTCTCCAATAGATCTGAGGAACATTTGCTTCCATCATCATGGTCCTAGATGCTTCCTAGATGGTCCAGTTCTTTCTCTCCACTACTCCATTCTGTTGTGGAGTCCTAGGAGTAGACAACTATCTCTTTATTCCATGTTTCTCATAGAACTCTATGAACTCACCGGATGTGAATTCTCCACCTCTATCAGACTTTAGACATTTCAATTTTAATCTGGTTTCATTCTCTAGCATAGCCTTGAATATTTTGAATTTCTGAAGAGCTTCTAATTTCTCTTTTAGAAAGGTTACCCACATCATCCGGGAATAGTCATCAATTAGTAACATGAAGTATTGATCACCTTGCATACTCCTGATTCTTGTCAGACCACAAAGATCAGTATGAACTAAGTCCAATAATCCGGTAGAAGATAGTTCCTTACTTTTGAATGAGATTCTGCTTAGCTTACCTAAATGACATTCTTTGTATAAGCTATTAGTAGGTTTCACCAATTTTGGAAGATCTCTTACAGCCTAAGTATTTCTTATCTTGATGATATTATCAAAATTCACATGACACATCCTCCTATGCCATAACCAACTCTGATCAACTTGAACAAATAAGCAACTTTTACTAGTACCAACCAAGTGGAAGATATTACCTTTAGTTTGAGTACCAGATGCAATCTATATTCCAGAGCTTTCAAAGATCTTGCATTTTCCATTCTTGAACTAGAGATCATAGCCTTTGTCCACCAACTATCCAACACTGAGAAGATTGTGCTTTAATCCTTCAAAATACAGTACATTACTAGTTTTGTTTCTTCCATCAAGGGAAATAGTTCCTCTACCTCTGATTCTACCAGTAGAATTATCACCAAACTTTACCACTCCTCCTTCATACCTTTCCAAATCTACAAATTTATTTTTGTCACCTATCATATGGTGAGAGCAGCCACTATCAATGACTCAATCATCCTTCTCTTTAACTTGAGCAGCCAGAGCTCTTTCCACAGTCTTATGATTGACAGATACAGAGGACTTTGGATCTTCTTCCTTGATGGCAATGAACACCCATTCATTTATGGATTTGTTTCCTATCATCTGTTACTCCTTCATTATCATCATCTTCATGTACATAGTAACAGTTCTTTTGGAACCTTGGCTTGTTAGGATTTTGCCTTGAAAACCTTTTCGGACACCTTGAGGCAAAATGACCAATCTTATTGCAATTAAAACACTTAAAAGGTAATTTTCCTTCATACTTACTGGATCCTCTTGGCATCCTCATTACAATAAGGGCTTCAAGTTGAGCAGTTTCTACTTCTTCTTCTTCCAGCTCTTTTCTTGCTTTTTCATACCATGACAGCTTCCTTGATGAATTCTCTCCTAGATCAAACCTTTGTTTACCTTTAATAGAGGCACTAACTTTGAATGCATACTTAGTCTTGGGGGGGTCATCTCCAAACTCTATCATTTCAAATGCAGCCAACTTTCTAGCCAATTGATCTCTTGTGATAGTTGTATGGGCTCTGAATTCTTCAATGGCAGCAGCCTTGATTTTGTAAAAAGCAGGTAGGGATCTGAGAATTTTGCCAACAATCTCATTTTCATCTAGGACTCCACAAACAATCTCATTTACTCTTGGCATAAAAGTAGTAATATTTTCATCATCTCTCATCTTCAGATTTTCAAATTTCCCTTTCAGACTCTATAACCTTGCACATTTAACATACTTGTCTCCTTCATGTACAAGTTCCAATTTTTGCCAAATCTCAAAAGTAGTTGGTAGGTCAAAAATATTTGAGAGCTCTGAATCAGATAATGCACGTAGAAGAGCCTCTATAGTTCGTAAATTGTTTTCAGCATCTGTGATTTCATTTAGGGTTTTCGGACCACCCTATGGAGGTACATATTGTGTTGTAGCCATGGTCTAGTACACCATTCCCATACATTGCAAGTGGCATTTCATTTGACCTTTCTAGAGATTAGAATTGGTTCCATCAAACTTCAGACTATCCTTCTTGTAGGACGACATCCTGGATCTCCTCAAGCGGTTAAGCTCCTTTTAGAGGAACTTGGCTCTAATACCAATTGTTAGACTTAGGGTACACAACTGAGAGGGGGGGTGAATTAGTTGTGCAAAGCTTTCTTGCAATTACACACTTAACTCCTTTTACCAATTCAGTAGCATAATAATAAATTAACCATGGAAACACAATGCAACAAATCAAGAGCAGAAACACATCAACACATGAGACACCAAGATTTTGATGTGGAAAACCCAGTTAAGGGAAAAACCACGGGGTGATTAACCCAAGAATGTATTCTCTGTTAGAAGAATAGAAAGAACAAAATGTCACATGCAAATTAGGGCTCACTGCCCGAGCACACTGCTCACAAGAGGCTCACTGCCTACAAGAGACACACTGTCTACAAAGAAATAAATATCACATACATGAATTGGAGAATAGTATCTTCACCATGCTTGAATCAGTTCCATTTAAGCCCAATACTTTTGCTCTGCCTTTTGCTCTCCTCCTTGCTACCACACTCATCTCAACAAGGACAACTTTGAAATGACTTCGCAATCCCTTATTTATACAAGACATCAACTTAGGAATGAACATCTAAGTCAGCAAACATCAACAAGAACATCTGCAGGATGTGTAACTCATTCAGTCGGCCAGTCTCAGAAAGAACACCATCAACCAGGAAGTTATTCTTCAATACAAGCTCCAACTTCAATGCGGACCACCAACATGAACTGGACATGATCCAAAGACCTCCACAAGCTTGCCTGAATCACCAAGAACATCCATACTTCATCTGCTTACTAAAATCCATCTCCCCTTCATCTGGAACCTCAAGAACACAATCTGTCATTACTGTCACAAAGGAATAGATGATTGCGGACCTTAAAACCATGAACCAATCTAGTTGACACTCCATAAAGACTCCCTCAGCACTCCCTCAAATCCACAGAATAGTACAATGCAATTCTGGATCTCACCAGACCTATCTGTAACACTTTGTCACCACTAAACATCTGCCAGAACTGGTTTTACTTGAGCGGCCACAACTTCTTCAGATCTTCATATGGACTTCTAAAATCTCTACTGGACCACCTTAAGACACATATCTACAAACCCTTTAAACCACATACTTTGATACTCATCCTATCTTGGACTTTTACCTTACTATCATCACTATTCTTGATTGAGACTAATTTTCTCAATATCCTTCGCACACAACTAATCCAATCCTTATCATTAATGCCACAGGAGTATGTTAACATCAATGACAACACTGATTAGGCCCATACTTGCAACAAGATGAAGGGGTGATTGTAGTGTGGTGAAAGATCCATAGGTTTTTCGAAAAGATGTTAACCTAGGGGTGATAATAATGGGCGGTATTTTGACTTTTCGCACAAATTTTGGACCAAAAGGTAGGTGATGGATGATGTTTGTTTTGAAGAGATTTTTTGATGTTCAATATGAGAGATTAGGATGATGTTTTTCAAAAGGATTTGATGGTCAACAGATTGAGCTTAAGGAAGATCTAGATTTTTGTTGCACAAATAGATGTTTTTCTTTGTTTGGGGTAGATTAATGACCTTACACAAAGAAGGATGATTACTTCACTTTGAAAGGTAGACTAATGACTTTCCAAGAAAGATATGATGTGAAGGATGAATTCTAGATCTAGCTTTAGCTCAAAAGGGATGATGAGTTTTTGATTGGTGATTTTTTTATGGATGTTTTGATTTGGAAGATTTTGGATATGTTTTTGGATTTTGGAATGATTTCTTGTGACAAGGATTTTTGTTTGGTCCAAAAGGTATGCAAAGATTAATGGGGTTAAATGGATATGAAATTGACTAGATTATGATATAGCAAAGGGTCCAACAATGATAGTGATTGATTCTCTAAAGTCAAAGTGAAGGTATGATTTGGAAAATTTGAGGAGAAAAATGGTTGGGGTATGGATGATTTTTTGGAATGTGAATATGGATTATGGCAGAGCAGATGGTGAAGATCACAACTGAATGGATCTTAGTCTAAGGTAATTCAATCTAAAAATAGCACCAATCCACATGTGAAATGGCGCCAAAATTAGACAGAGATGGCACTGATACAGGGCAGTGTTGGTCGAGGTCCTGAAAAAGATAGATTTTTGATGGTAATTTTGGATTTGTTTTGTTTGGAATTTGATCAAATGATTCTCATTGTTTCTTGGAAAGTTGTTTGAAAACAATTTAAGCATATTAACAAATAATTAAGCACATGAACACACAATAACCAAGATTTTTGTTTGTGAAAAGATGTGTGATTTTTTTAAACAAGAACTTTACACAACCTAAGGCAGAGATATGACAGTATTTGTTGAATCCCCTAGTTGCACCTATTCAAAGCGGGTAGCTCTAGGATCTTGGTAGCACCGGCTCCTCCTTACAATTGCACACACTTCTCACACATACTAAGATTCAGGTTTCCTATAAGGCTTGTCCCTCACCAAACCTTTGGATTGTCCCTGCTACCTTGGCTAAGAACTGCATGAATTAGGGCAGCTTCAAAGGTTTCCCTTTTGTGCCAACAAATAGAAGGATTTTGGCTTGCTAAACAAAGGTTCATAGTAAGGTCATTTGTTTAGGTGGTTATACGTGTGGCAGCACTACTCTCCATTATGGAGTCTCCCAGCCTCCAAGGGTTACACCTTGGAGGGTTTTGGGGGAGGTTGGCTGTCAGTATAACACAGCAACACCTGTTGCTTGTGACTTTCGTCACAAACACATTAATTTATATAGTGGCTCAAAAGAGCTTGGATTTAACTTGTTGCCACTTGGGTCATTCCTGTTGGAGCAATCAACCACCAAGATCAAATCTGCAAAACCAAATAACCTTCCACACAAGAGAGACAAGCAAAAGGAATGCTATATTGCCATGATACAACAATGTACTGGATTACATAATGTACAATGAGGCCTTGGTTATGAAGACCAAGGTGAGATACAAGATGTTGTAGTCATCTGACAAGTGTCTTAATCCTATGACATATGACAACTATAGGATAAAATGACAACTATAAACAACTAAACAAACTAGAAACATCTAGAAGACAACTAGAATGCTTCCTAAGTCAACTTAAGATGTGAACATGTGTGTGAGTATTATTTAACTAATAAATAGTTAGATAATATGAATTATCTACACAACAAAGGTTAAACCAGATAGGTAATAACCCTGTTCACACCAACACCCCCCCTTAAGTGCAACTTAGGGAGGAACAAACAAATGCAAAGATGGGCCTGGCAACAAGGCCATGTTAGGTACCCATAAACAGTCTCTCACAAGCGGAGAAAAGGAGAAAACCTCATGGGAGAAAACTCCTCTCCAAAAGAGAGAAACATGCAAAGAAAAAGCATGAAAAAGTGAAGGAAGGAGGACTCAAGAAGACCCCCCAAGGACAACTTCCTTCACCCCAAGCATCGATCGCAATGCCAAAGGTTTAGTGAAGATGTCCGCAACCTGTTCCTTAGTAGGCAAGTACTCCAAACTAAGAACACCATCCTGGATGAGCTACCTGTTAAAGTGCATGTGGATCTCGATGTGCTTAGTACATTGATGCTCCATGGGGTTGCGAGAAATATGAATGGCACTCTAATTATCACACCAAAGAGTAGTGGGATGATCTAGAGGAAATCCAAACTTAGTCATCAACTGTCGAAGCCAAAGAACCTCCTGGCTAGCCAAAACTGCACCTTGATACTCAGCCTCTGTCGATGATAATGTAATAGCTATTTGCTTCTTGCAAGACCATGCAATCGGACCAAAACCAAGGTAGAAAACAAAGCCAGAAGTGGACTTCCGATCATTAACATCACCAGTCTAATTTGACTCAGTGAAGCCCATAATTGAAGACGCTCCTGATGTGTAATGAATGCCAAAATGTGATATGCCCTGAATATACCTCAAGATACATTTGGCTACCTTCCAATGATTATCATGTGGCTCCTAAGAGAACCAGGAAACAAGACCAACTGTAAAGGAAATATCAGGACGGCTGTGTGTCAAGTACAAAAGACTGCCAACCAATTGGTGATACAATGTAGCATCAACTGTGGGAGTAGTACAACTAGTAAACAGTACAACACCTGACTGAAATGGTGTAGGGGTAGGCTTGCAATCAGCCATGCCAAATCTCTGAAGCAAATCAAGAGCATACTTCTGCTGAAAAATGAAGATCCGCTCAGTAGTCTGGTGAACCTGAAGACCAAGGAAGTAGTGCAAAAGACCAAGATCTATCATATCAAAGTGCTCCATCAATGCTTGATGAATACTTTGGATCATGGAGGTAGAACTACCTATGAGAATCAAATCATCCACATAAAGCAAAGGATCGAAAGATCATCTCCATGTCTCTGAGTGTAAACTGTAGGGTCAGAATGGCATCGTGTGAAACTAGAAGAAAGCAGGAAACTATGCATCTTCTCATACCAAGCCCTAGGGGCTTGTTTGAGACCATATAATGAATGATGAAGCCTGCAAACAAGTGAAGAGTCCTACATAAAACCTGGAGGCTGCTCCATGCAAGAAGGCACTCTTCACATCCATTTGATACACTGACCATCCTTGAGATGTAGAAAGAGAAAGTACAATACGAATGGAATCCATCTTGGCGACAGGAGCAAAGTTCTCAGAGTAGTCAATACCCTTAACCTAAGAAAACCCCTTACCAACAAGACAAGTCTTGTACTTATCTATAGAACCATCAGCTGCATATTTGGTACGGTACACCCACTTACACCAAACCAATTTTCTTCCCTTAGGAAGAGGAACAAGATCCCAAGTATGATTCTTCATTAAAGAAGAATACTCCTCAACCATTGCATTGTCCCACTCTGGAATACCTGCAACATCTAAAAAATTCTGAGGATCCATGGAAATGGCATGACTCAAAAGACTGACACCTGTTGTCTGTGAACGAGTGCGATGAGTATCTGAGGGATCACCAACAAGAGGACCAGCCTCCTCAAGAGTAGTGCAGGCCCATCAGGGTAAAATTGGAGCTTGAGGAGGTGGTGGGGAAGGACCTTCATTAGTATCATCATGAAGAAGAAAACTATCCTCAAGTGACGATGAAGAAGGCGGAGTATGTAGTGAGGAAGAAGAAGTGGAGGAGGAATCCACTTGTGTGAAGGACTCATCAAAATGGACATCTCTTCGAAAGTAGACATCCTGAGTGACAGAATCAAAAAACCTGTAAGCCTTCACATCCTCACAATAGCCAACAAAAATCAAAGGTTGACTCTTCTTCTCCATAGCCTTATGCTGACCATTTAGAATGAGTGCCCAAGCCTCACTACCGGATACTCTGAAGAAGGATACATTAGGCTTGACATGGGACCAAGCCTCCTTGAGAGTCATATGCTGCACTGCCTTATGAGGCATATGATTCTAAATATAGTTGGCAAAATTGACTGCTTTAGCCCAAAAGGCAGGATCCATAGACCTAGACTGTAGCATGCAATTTGCCATCTCCCGTAATGTCTTGTTCTTTCTCTCAGCCACACCATTCTGCTGAGTGTAAGGAACTGAAAACTGATGCTGAATTCTATGCTCATTACAGAAATCCTAAAAAGCTTGGTTCACATATTCCCCCCCATTATCCATGCGTATCCATCGAAGAGGAAGACCTGACTGCTTCTCCATAAATGCCTTATATGTCCTAAATATGTCAAAAACATCACTTTTGTACTTAAGAAAGTACACCCATGTGCGTCGTGAGAAATCATCAATGAAAGTGAGCACATACTTGGCCCCTGAAAATGAAGGAGTTGGGAAAGACATGAGATCACTATGGACCAACTCCAAGGGTACCGAAGCTCATGTAGCCTAACCCTTACGAAAGGGATCCTTATGATGTTTCCCAAGTACACAACCCGAACAAACTCCCTCTCTACAAGAAATCTTAGGTAGACCAACAACCAACTTATTTATGCTCATCTGTTGAAGATAACTATAATTCAGATGTCTAAACCTTTCATGCCAAAGCTTGCTCAAGGCATCGGCATGTGCTATAAGAGATGATCCTGATGAAGACTCAAATCCATCAAATCTGTATAGTCATGATCCATGATCAACTCTCCCTGTAGCAATAACTATCTCAGGATCTTGTAGCTCACGAATAACCACATTGTTAGGAGTAAACTCAACTTTCTTTCCATCCCCAGAATGACAAATCTGATATATGGAGAGAAGATTAGTAGATATCTTAGGAACAAAAAGAACATCCTCAATGCAACCATCTTGCAATTGAATGGTGCTTGTCCCCATGAATGAAATCTGTGAAGAGTTCCCCACTGCAATTTGAGAAGTGCTAGTAGCAGAAAGAGTCTCAAGTAAATCAAGTGAATTGGTTATATGATGTGAAGCACCTGAATCAAGTATCTAGCTATCTGAAGATGCAAGCAAGCCATGTGTGCAAAGAGCATGTCCTTTGCTTGTAGAGGAGGGCTTAGGAAGTGAAATCTTGTGCTTCTTCATATCTTCCTTGAAAGTCTCTAACCTCTTAAAACAATGAGACTCATCATGACCTATCATGCCACAAAAAGAACAAGTGCCACCTTTCTTCTTCTTTGTCTTGAAGGAAGACTCACCAGATTTGGAAGGATTAGGTGGAGGAGTGGGCTTCTGATCATTCTTCAGCTTTGATTTGAAGGGAGACTCACTACCTAAAGGAGATTCTCTCTTGGGCTTCTTCTTATTCTTACCTTTACCCTTGGAGGATGAGGCCATTAAGGCTTGACTCTTAGAACTAGGAAGTGCATCCATTTGAAGTAACTTGGTTTGCTCCCTAGTAAGACACTCACAAAATAGCTCAAAGCTAGGCATCTTAAAGTCTTTTCCAAAGGCATCCATAGTAGAATAGAAGTTAGATGAAAACACCTAAAATGGGCCCTTCAACTTTGACAAAATCAAGAAGATACATTCCTTTTTAGTTTTATCATGCCCACATCCTTTCAATTGTGACAAGATCATCTTGAATTTCTCTAGAAAATCTTGGATAGTCAGAAAACTGTCTGGAGAGAGTGATGTCAATTCTGCCTCAGGTTGCAAGATTCAGAATTCATTGATAGTACCATACAATTCTGTAAGCTTATCCCAAATTTGCTTAGGTGTTGTGCACTCCACAATATGAAACAAGTTATTTGATACATGCAATTCTATGATTCCCATAGCTTCATCTAATTTGTGCTTGTAAGCAAATCTTTCAAACTTCTTAGCAAAACTAGGTGGATTATCTTCTAGCATTTGCCAAAGTCCTTTAGATTGCAGTAGTTGTTTCATTTTTAACTTCCATGTGTGGTAATTATGTGGAGTGAGTGGTTTTATAGACACACTTTCTACCATGTGTAGCAGGAAAACACCAAGAACCAAAGACACAAGGGCAATTAAATTGTGCCTTTCTCCCCCCCAAAATGTCTTAACAATGTGATTGTAATCCCCCAGCAAAGTACAATGAAAGAATTTGTACAATCAACAAGTGTAAATCAATCGTTTATAACACACGGTGATTTTTACAATTTTTGAGTAGAAAAGCTTGTCAAGGGAAAAAATAGAAGTTACAATTAGATTCCTTCCAATTTTCTGAGCAATTTCAAAAAAAATTTCACCAGATTTCGATGTCGTACACAAAAGTTATGTTAGTTGCAAGAAAAGGGCAAACTAAACCTTCAAGCTGCTAAAACTAGCAAAAAATGACGAAATCTGAAAAAATCACCTACACAACAGTGAAATTCACTGAATCACCTTTCCAATGACTATAAGAACACAAAAATTTACCTCCTGGTTTGCAAGATATGACAAAAAGAAAAAACTCCCTCTTTGTCAAAATTTGCAAAAAAAACGTCCTCAGATTACATGTGACAAAATCAATGAAATGATCAGTCAATTAAACCAGCAAGAAAGATGGAGTAGTTTGTTTGTGAGGGGGTAGGCCACCTACCTAATTGGGCCTCAATCACCATCTTTGACAAATGGTAACAAAACAAACTAATATAGTTCTCCTTTAAAAACTGCCTTGAAGATTAAAGACTCACTAGATTTGATCAATCAAAGGCTAAATCACCATGTTGTAAAAACCACCAAATATCAATGAAACCTGCAAATAACTATGTTGACCACCGGTGAAAAAACTTGTATGCTTGGTCTATTAGTTCAATGAATATGTCGAGAGAAACATCCCCTGTGATTTAGATGCCGATGAATGTGATTTTGGACGCCTTAATATACAGTGACCGCCAACTATTGACTAGTGAAGGCCGACTACACGATGGTGGATTTGACCACCAATTTAAGCGCTTGAAATGCTGTATATCGCTGAAGGAAAAAGCACTGCTGCCAACAATGGTATGAAGTCTACCAGAATTGTAATACAGCTTGCAGACAAACCGTAGATGATGTCTATTAACTTTGCCAATGAAACAACCCAGAGAAGATATGAACGCCGGTTTGCTTGGCCTTAACCACCTCTAGGGTACTGCCGAGAGGAGCGGTCAAGGTTTTTGAACCTCCTGCTATTTGGAATTCACTGTGACTGGTTATTTTTAGACAACCACCGATTTGTAGTGGATCTACCGCTGCTAGAGCTTGTAGGGTCGCTAGAAGATTAGGGACAGCCGAGTGAGAGCCAAACTGTTGCTTGACAAAGTCGACTGCAAAAATAATGATATGCTGACTAATGTGAAGAGTCTACTAAAACTGCTGACCTAACAAAGGAATATGCCGATCGGAACAAGCTACTAGCTCAGAAACTTTTCAGGCATGAGACTACTGAGCACAAACCATTGATTTTGATCGCTGTCAAATTAATGCAGATCACCAATTGCTAGACTTCCAATGCAAGAATCCTCTGAAGATCTCTGAAGGCTAAACTATGGATGATTTCAAATCACGCGATGAAACTCTTGCAATCTGACATCAGAGATCTGAGCACTAGACTTGATCAGAGACAGTCATCTAGGCTCAAAAGTGTTCAAGCTAACTTTCAGGCCTGTCGATGGCGGGCATTCAAAAGGTTCAGTTGGTAGTTTTATTAAAACACCGATCGACAGTCAGCACATCTTCTAGCGATCGAAATCCATGCATAATAGACATCCTCAACTCCTAGCGGGAAAATGATAGTCTGTGGGCTAAACCACTCACTAGTAGTTAGCAAATCCGGCCTCTGCAGAGTTCAAAATCAAACTCTCTTTCAGCAGTCAATGATGTTTAATTGGAGACACCCAAAAGAAAGGGTCATGGTCACCAATTGAACCCTAAGGCTGAGATCTGAATGGAAACCAATATCTTGTAGGCTTGTGTCAAAGTCTGTACACAAGACTTAGAAAACACAAAATAACTTTGATACTTTAAGAGAAACTAGAACCCCAAGCTATGAAAACTACAATAGAGATACCAGATCTAGAGCAAAAACTGACTGGATCACAAAGTATGTCATCTTACAATAACAAATGTATAGGCTAGATCTAGGCCCAATCACCCCAAAACTATCAAAAAACAATTGGATCTGATCTGTTAATCTCCAAGATGTAACAAAAACTGCAAGTGATGCAGAAATTACAGGGGGCAAAATGGCCCTCTGCTAAATTTTTTTTTGCCTTTTGGACAAAAAATTTCTGCAAAAAATGCATGTAAAGCCCAAAAAGGTTGAAAAATTACCTATGTCCAAAATCAAGTTTTGGACAGTCGACCTTTACTAACTTGGGCAATTTGAATTCAACGGTAAACTCTGTTTTCAGCCAGGATGTTCTAGCAAAACATTGACAACAAAATCTCTCAAAAAAATGAGAAGGGGCTTGCAGGATCAAAGCTCTGATACCATGTTGGAGCAATCAACCACCAGGATCAAATATGCAAAACCAAATAACTTTCCACACAAGAGAGACAAGCAAAAGGAATGCTATATTGCCATGATAAAACAATGTATTGGATTACATAATGTACAATGAGGCCTTGGTTATAAAGACCAAGGTGAGATACATGATGTTGTAGTCATCTGACAAGTGTCTTAATCCTATAACATATGACAACTATAGGATAAGATGACAACTATCAACAACAACTATCAACAACTAAACAAACTAGAAACATCTAGAAGACAACTAGAATGCTTCCTAAGTCAACTTAAGATATGAACATGTGTGTGAGTATTATTTAACTAATAAATAGTTAAATAATATGAATTATCTACACAACAAAGGTTAAACCAGATAGGTAATAACCCTATTCACACCAATAGTTCCCACCTTTCGAAGTAGGGTGGCAGGCCCTCTAAGGATTAACAAAAGCAACACAACCACAAAAATACTTTTGATCCCCAAGTTCATACAAAGATGCGAGGGGAGAGCATACGTATTCTTTGTGCTTGCATCACACTAAAAATGGTTCATTTTAGTTCTTTGGATTATGTTGGGGGTGATTAATGCAAGTGTTGTGAGAAGCTTTTGATTCCCAAGGTCACCAAATGGTGCGAGGGAAGAGCATACACTTTTCACATTACAAACATGAACTACGAAAGCACTTCACACAAATTAGATTGGTTTTCTTGATTATATGAGTGAAGAATGTAGATTGTTGTTCTTTTTAATCCAATGATTTAGTTGATGCAATTTGTGGTTCTTTTCAAAGCCCAAAGTCGAAATGTTTTAATAGTTGTTGGCACACAATTTGTGAATTTTAGAACACCAAATTAAAATGTTTGGCACACACACACACACAAAGATTTGTTTGTTGGTTGATCAATTTTTATAACACTAAATTGAAATGTTGTGTAAACTAGCATGCAAGGGTTCATTTTAGTTTCCAAAGGAAATATTTGCTAATCTAAAAACACCCTGCAAAAACTTGTTAGTGTCCGCAAGATGATGTGGATGACCTGCAAAACACTTGTCAGTACCTGCATAGGACACAAAGTTAGTTTGTATAAATAGTACTAAAACAGAGACCTAATCACTCCACTGTGGATAGAAAATGGCGTTAATGATAGAAACAACCCTAAAAAACTGACACCCTATCAAATGGTGCTGATATACAATGCAGATAGCGCTAATTCATAACATGGCGCTAAAATAGAAGACAAAAGGCACCAATATAGAATATGGCACTACAATGATATAGAGAAGGTGCTAAGATATACAATAGTGCTAATATGACATCTATAAAGCACGGAAATAGATAATAGTGCTAATGATACTTCAACAATGCGCCACTACGCGTGTAGTCAAAGGGTGTGGTCAAAGTCTGAAAATGGTGCTGAGCAGGGTGCCGATAGCGCTAATATGTGTCTGAATGTGTCCGCCCTACAAAACAGAGGTTTTCCTGACCAAAATAGAGCATCAAACTATAAAAACTGAGATCTTATTTAGTCTTGTTAGTCTATCAAATGGAAAGAAAGACAAGAAAAGTTGAAATGCATGTTTGGGACTTTAGAAAAAATTTGGCATGACCTCCCCTTGTTCCTTCCAATATTCCTGCAAAATAGAGAGAAATTAGATAGAAAAACACAGTAGGAAGAACATGGATGAAATGGACACGTGAGTGAGTCTTAAGTAAGAAATGTGATGTGCAAAATAGCGCTAAAACAGAGCATAGCGCTAAAATATGCCAGAGATAGTGCCGCTGCGCAGGGTATATAGCGCTGCACTTACAAAAATATGTCCTAAGCACAAAAACTCACACAAACAGATTAGATTTAGACCTTGTGGGTCCCACCAGGCATGCCAATGTAGATTAGGAAATCAGATCAAGGTAAAAACACAAACCAAATGCATAATAAAACAAATAGTTTATACCTCAAACATGAAAACCCAATCTCATCAAGGGAAGAAAAAACTTGCACCCAAGAGCTCCTAAGACATGATAATCCCTAGATAATGATTCAAATGTGAAATGCTATCTAAATTTGCAACTCACTAAAGACTAGCTCAATGGACATTTGGGCATGGTAACATTACATAAAACTTGGATCCCAAAATGGGTTGGAGGATGAAGTATTTATAGATTTTTGGAAGGGATTTTGATTAAGGGTGGAGATTTGTTTGGAAGATCAATGGTGGAGGATAAAAGTGATGTGGAGGGCCTAGATTTGATCTTGGAGGAATGGAGGGCTAGGAATAAAAGTAAATCTTTTATTCATTTTGGGAAAAGGGGTAATTAAATGAGCATGGGTGTGAAGGATTATTTTTGAATTAAAGATTCATATGAGGAATGTAAAATGAATAAAAAATTTATTTGGGGATAAATGGAGATAAATGAGGTATGGGGGTGTAAGGAGAATTAATTGTGATGTGGGATGTATTTAAATAAAAAATTGACTTATGTGGATTTATTTCAGTTTTTTATTTGGAGGATGTGGGGAAGGGTGTTAAATTGGGTTTGACCACCCAAATGGGAGGTTAGGATTAATTAAATATAGGTTTTATTTAATTAATCCTAGGGCTAGGATGAGGTAGGCTAGGGTAGGTAATTAAATAATAGCTATTTAATTACCTAGGGTAGGGATAGGTCAATTAATAGGCTGAATTAATTAGTTAAACATAATTTAGCTAATTAATTAGATTTAGTGAGGAGAGGGAAATTGATTAAATAAATATTGATTATTTATGAAATCAATTAGCTGAGGTCTGAACTATTGAATTATTGAAATTAATTCAATTGTTGGGGATAAAATGATGAAAAATTAGACAATGAAGGGACAATTAATTAAATAAGAATTTAATTAATTTAATAGAAGGGAAATTGATAGTTTAGGGATGTCGGGAGTCGGTTTGATGGTAAAAGACATTTTTAGGTGTCTACAATGTGTACTCAGCATTCCAATATAAGAACATAAAGGCCTCAAATGGATAGCGATAGTACCCACATCTCAGCCGAGTAACTACAATATGATCCCAAATCCACACATGCAACAAAGTAACCCCAGCTGATAAGGCTGAATCATAGTGATAGACTACTGTATGCATCTCGTGATATAGCTACGCTAGCATCACTGGTCCCTAGGCATACATGGTCTCATGCCTGACCATCCCCTCGATCACCTCTCCCCATCCAACTGGAAATCCCCTGCCCCTCCTATCGAGCATCACTACACCACCAATTAATGAGCACAGGAATAAGGCAAAGGGATCTGCACCTGCCGCCAGTGTCCCATCATAGCTCATCTCCCTCTTATCTGCTGATAAAATAATGTGATCCTAGCCAAATACTCTGATCAAGGCCCTCCGTCCCCTCCTCATGTCATATGTCACCCGACGGCCGCAAATAGGTAGCTTGGGGATGTGATAAACATCCTCAAGAGTGATAGTAATCTCACCAGTAGGAAACAAAAATGTATAGGTCTCTGGCTGGTACCGCTCTACAACCATGGTCATCAGAGCTCTATGATCTCACAGCACTGGCATCGACACAACTGTCAGAAGCCCTAACCTAGCCAATCGAGCTCGGGTGGCATCATCAAACTGATCAAATAGTGCCATCACAAATGGCATGCGTCGCTCCCACAAGAACAATATAAATGAACCCAGATCTTGCATCCACAACTTTCTGGTAAAAAATCTACCTATCTTTTTCTGAATCAACCCCTTCTAATGTTGAAAAGCCAGAATCATTTTGCGCCAAAACAAACCATACCTTGCACCATTTTTAACAATAGCGCTACTACTTCTCATGGCACTATTATAGATAATAGCGCCAATACGCAAGACACTTTGCGCTACTTTCACACATAGCACTACTGCACAAGATACTTAGCGCCATTTGAACAAATGGTGCCACTGTGCCACTTGGTACTAATCTATGGAATAGCACCAATTCTACCGATAGTGCATATATCACATATTGCACTGATCTTATGCATTGTGCTAAACCTAAATATAGCGCCACTCCTTACAATAGCGCTAGTCTAGAACATAGCGCTACCCTAATACCCATTTGGCGTTAAAATGCCAAAACCCTAACCCCCTGTGCACATTGCGCCAATACAAATGATGGTGCCAAAATGCTAAGTATTTGGCACCAATCTACCCCTATTCTACCCTAGCAGATAGCGCCAATCTAGAGGATGGCGCTAATTCACGTACTTTTAGCACTGCACAACTTTGCAATAGCGCCACCATTACAAAACCCAATTCTTGAACCCAAAAAATGCGACAAAATTAAAAAATCACAAAGTCAGGGTTAGGCCCTACCTGGGGTCCAGCCTTCAGTGCCTGGCCAAATGATCAGAACCACTCGAAAATGTGTCGAAGTCATGGGAATTGGGGGTTATGATCCGCCGTCTCTCCTGCGCTCCTTCTTTTCAAGAGTTCAATGTGTGCAAATGTGGCACTCTTAGGGCCCACTTGTCTTAATATAGCATGCCAAATCATCTTTCTGCCCACTCTTTTTCTCATCCAGGGTGTAGATCACAATTGTTTTTGTCTATTTTTCTTCCCGTCATCTTCTTTTTCAATCCTCTATCCAAACTTCACTCTCGTCATGCCTTTTAAGAGCTTGCCTAAAATTTTTAAATTTTTTGGTGACCTCTCGAGGGGGCATCCCTCACCCATCTTATTCCTTCCCAGTAGCTGGGGCATATTCTTTCTTTGACCTGACACCACTTCCCTGCTAGGTCCTGACGCCACGTCAAAGAGGGGCAAATGTAGACACCTAAAATTGTCTTCGTCATCGAACCGACTCCCGACATCCCTAAACATACCAATTTCCCTTCCAATCAATTAATTAAATTTTTATTTAATTAATTATCCCTTCATTACCTGATTTTACACAATTTTATCCCCAACAATTGAATTAATTCTATTGATTCAATAGTTCAAACTTTAGCCAATTGATTTAATAAATATGCAATATTTATTTGGTTAATTTCTCCCTCCTCACTAAATCCAATTAATTAGCTAAATCATGTTTAACTAATTAATTCAACCTATTAATTGACATATCCCTATCCTAGGTAATTAAATAGCTATTATTTAATTGCCTACCCTAGCCTACCTCATCCTAGCCTTAGGATTAATCAAATACAACCTTATTTAATTAATCTTGAACCTACCATTAAGATGGTCAAATCCAGCTTAACACCCTTCCCCACATCCTCCAAATAAAAAAATTGGAATATATCCACATAAGTCAATTTTTTTATTTAAAAAAGTCCCACATCACATTTAAGTCTCTTACAACCCCTTACCTATGCCATGCCTTATTTATCTCCACTTATCCCCAAATGAATTTTTAATTCATTTACCCTTCCCCATGTGAATTTTTAATTAACATATATTCCATCTCACCCATACTCATTTAATTCACCCTTTTCCCAAAATGAATAAAAGATTCATATTTATTCCTAGCCCTCCATTCCTCCAAGATCAAATCTGGGCCCTCCACATCACTTTCATCCTCTACCATTGATCTCCCAAATCAATCTCAACCCTTGGATCAAAATCCCTCCAAAATCTCTATAAATACAACATCCTCCAACCCATTTGATGATGCAATCTTTAAGTAATGTTACCATGTCCAAATGCCTATTGAGCTAGATTATTGAGTTGCATTAGAATAGAGCATTTCACATTTGTATTCATCAAACTAGGGTATATCTCATCTAGGAGCTCTTGGGTGCAAAGCTCCTTTTCCCTTTTGATGAGATTGGGTCTTCTTGTTGAGGTATAACTATCTTGTTCTTATGCATTTTGGTTTGTGTTTTCACCTTCAATTTGATTTTCCTAATCACAATCTTCACATTCCTGGGAGTTTTGACAACACTTTCTAGAGACTCTTCTTTATCTTGACTGTCTTCTTGCTCATCTTTTTCTTCATTCATTATAGTCATAGGTTCATCTGGTTCATAGTAATTCAAGTCTGATATTTTTTCCTTGCCTTCATCTACCTTCACATTTATACTTTCAACAATCTTTTTGAGCCTTTTGTTGTAGCACCGGTAGGCGTTACTCTTGGTAGAGTATCCAAGAAGAATTCCTTCATCACACCTTGCATCAAACTTTCCTAGATCTTCATCTCTCCTAACATAGAATTTGCTTCCAAAGATTTTGAAATACTTTATTGAAGGAATTCTTCCATACTATAATTCATAAGGAGTTTGAGTACCATTACCTTTGACTTGAACTCTATTTTGGATGAAAATAGGAGTATGAATAGCCTCTTTCCAAAATTTTTTTGGTAGATCTGCTTCCTTTATCATTGTCCTAACTGCATCTTGAACTGTCCTATTTTTCCTTTCCACAACTCCATTTTGCTAAGGATTCCTAGGTGCAGACAGTTGTATTTTTATCCCATGCTCTTCATAGAAAATGTTGAATTCATTTGATGTGAATTCACCTCCTCTATGAGATCTCAAGCATTTGATTTTCAATTCTATTTCATTCTCAACCATTGCCTTGAAAAATTTGAACTTCTCTAGGGCTTCTGATTTGTCTCTTAGAAAAGTAACCGAAGTCATTCTAGAATAATCATCAATAAGAAACATAAAGTACCTATCACCTTGTAGGTTCTCACCCTTGAAGGACCACAGAGATCTGTATGTGCTATATCCAACAAACTGGCATAGAATTGCTCTTTGTTCTTGAAACTTATTCTTGTCTTCTTCCCTAACTGACATTCCTTGCAGATTGTGTTGGATGGTTTCACAAGTTTTGGTAAATCTCTCACAATCTGACCCAAACTTATCTTTACCAGATTATCAAAGTTTATATGACACATCCTTCTATGCCACAACCAACTTTCATTTGCTTGAGCCAATAAACAATAATCATTAGTTCTTCTTAATTGATAGATGTTACCTTTTGTTTTCTTATTGGTAGTAATCACAGTTCTAGAGCTTCCATGATCTTGCACCCATTTTATTTGAATCTTAGATCATATCCTTTGTCACACATATGACCAACACTCAAAAGATTATGCTTCAAACCCTTCACATATAGAACATTGTCAGTATTAGGCTTAAAATCAAATGAAATAGATCATTTCCACAAATCTTACCAGCTGCATTATCTCCAAACCTAACCAGTCCTCCATCATACTTTTCCAAACTTACAAACTTACTTTTGTCACCAATCATGTGATGTGAGCATCCACTATCAATAATCCATTCATCCTTATCCTTCTCAACCTGAACAACCAAAGCACTTTCTTCCACTATTTTTTCTTCCTTCAAACTACTAGTAGACATAGGATCTTTAATAGCAATAAACAGGCATTCATTTGCACTGGTACTAGCATCATCAAATTCATCATCAATCACTCCTTCATCATCAAAATCTCTAACATAGTAACATTTCTTTGGAACTCTAGGCCTGCTCTCATACCTTTTCTTATTTCTTTCAATTCTTTCAGGACATCTGGAAGCATAATGTCCTACTTTGCCACAAGGGAAACACTTGAAAGGTAATTTACCTTTGAACTTACTGGAACCTCTTTATAGCCTATCAATAAAGTTAGCTTCAAGTTCATCAACGTCATCATCCACCTTATATTTCTCAGCTCTGGAAATCTTTTCTGAAGTACTGGCTTTAAAAGTTGATTCAACTTTTGGAAGGGCATCATCAAATTCTCTCATCTCAAAGGTTGTAACCTTTCCAAGTAACTGATCTCTGTCAATAGTTTTCATAGTCATAAATTCTTCAATAGCAGCTACCTTGTGACTATAGGACTTTGGTAGTGATCTGAGAATTTTCATCACAACTTCCTTATCATTGAGAGTTCCTCCCATACCTTTTATTCCAGTGACAAGTTCATCAACTCTTTGCATAAAGGCTGTTATATTTTCTTCTTCATTCATCTTCAAACCCTCATATTTCACTTTCAAGCTTTGTACCTTAGCTTCTCTTACAGAATCATCTCCTTCATATAGATTTTTTAGCTTCTCCCATAATACCTCATTTGCAGATTCAAGGTCCACAACTTTTGTCAACACTAAGTCACTTAGGGAACTTAACAGTGCATCCTTTGCTTTGAAATCCAATTCGTATTCTTTGATATCATCCTTAGTTGTCAACCCACCTTTAGGCATGACAAATTGTGACTATGTAGCTAGGCATTCTTTATAACCAAGACAGAGGAGATGGATTTTCATTCGTACCTTCCAAAGAGCATAATTTGTCCCATCAAAATATAGAGCTTCCTTATTATAAGACATCTTGGATCTTCCTCAAGCTGTTAGGCTTTCTTCTGAGGAACTTGGCTCTGATACCAATTGTTGGACTACACCAGACAACTGAGAGGGGGGAGGTGAATCATTTGTCCTAAAACTTTTAACCAGTTATAATCATCAACTTAACAATTACTTATATTCTAATAAAACCATGAAAGCATAAAATAAGAAGCTTAACACAATAACATACTCATCACAGGAGACACCAGATTTTTACGTGGAAAACCCTAAAAGGGAAAAACCATGGTGGGTGTTAGCCCATATAAATATATAAGTTATATCAATACCAAAAAGCAGAGGCTCACTTCGTATAGGGCTCACTGCCCAAAAGGTTGAACTGAGATAACAGCATCTACTCCATGCCAAGGTTCAGTTCTATTGAAGCACAAATACCTCTGCTCTACTCTACTACCTTACTTCACTTCTATCTTCACATCTTCACAATTGGATACATTTTCACGACTCAATTACAAGTATTTATACACTTCATCAATGTTGGAATGATCATGAAGGTCAACATTAAAATCATCAACCGTTGGAACAATCTCCAAGGTCAGCAAACATACGTTACATCATAATAGGTCTAGACCTAAAAAAATTACAAAGAAAAGAAATGAATGTGGATCATGCCATGCCTTAGTAGGGACTGAAACACAATCTTCCACTCTACAACATGTTATCACAATCTTCAATGCTTCTCTGCAGATGATGAATTCAACCAGGTTGGCCAAGACTGATGTTAACACAAGTATTCTCAAGAACACGCTTCATGCATGATCTAAATTACACCTTGTGGACCAATCTGAAGTAGAAGCATGATCAGGACACAGCCACAAGCACATTGTAATCACTAGGAACAACCGCACGATCTCTAATCACTCTAACAATAAGATTCTTCAAACCGGAGTATAGGAACAACACTGTCAGCCACTGTCATGAGTAAAAGATAGCTTGTGTACCACCAAATCATGAACCATTGCATTTGAAGGCACTTAAGATCATGTCTGACTTAATTCTAGAACTATAGACCAAAATACTTCAATGCAGAGGAATGCAAAGCAAAACACTTTCTCCCTTCACCACCAAACATACAGAAAAAGCTATTTTTAGTCTGGTGAACATAACTCACTCAATTCTTCATACCGAAGGCTCAAACTTAGAATATAACATCTTCAGATAGGCTTCTAAATAACTTCCAATCTACAGGCAAAGATATTTATTCTATAGGAAATACTAAGCATTCTTCTGGACTATTCTTCTGTATGTAATGCACTGTGTCTACTGCAACACATTGTTATCACTGGATGGGCTAATTTTCTCAATATCCTCAACAAAGTAAGAGTATAGTTGACACCAATGACAATACTGACTAGGCACATACTTGCAACACCATCACATCTAGAAGGCCTAAGAACCTAAGGATTGACTATCAATTCATCAAAATTAGACACTTTTTCCCTGGACCATTAGAGAAAAATTCTACCCTCATGACCATATAGTTGTATGAATATTTGCACTGTCAGAATCTTTGTTTGTGCTGGTGAATATTCTACACTAGTTTTAGTCACTGGGCAATATCCATTGGTCGCTAGCAAAATTTTACTGTCAGGTATTAATATCATTCACTAGTTTTTTTATTTTTTTGCTAGTTTTTTTCATATTTCTATAGATATTATCCACTAGTATGCCAAAATTAGGGGTACAATCATTGTTGCACACAAGGAATACTATGAGTGGGTGTGAATTAGTATTATATGAAACCATCCTTTCACATATTCTTTAATCCATTTACCAAATTCAATAACATGAAAGCAAAATAAACATAGGAAGAGCAACCACAAAGTCATAACACATAGACACCAAGATTTTTACGTGGAAAACCCAAAAAGGGAAAAACCATGGTGAGTGTTAGCTCACAATATATTATAGTATCAAAATTAGATTACAGAAAGGCTCACTGCCCAAGAACTCACTATCCAAAGAAGTGCTCATTGTAATAGGTTCATTACCATAAAGAAAAGAAGATAGAGACAGGGTGGCTCACTGCCAAGAAAGAATTGTTACAAATGTATCTACAGTATGCTGGAATATAGTTCCATTGATAGCTCAATATACAGATTCAAAGGTCTTCATTATGCCTGCTCTGTTTCTTTGTTCTTCTTACATGTACTCTATTATGTTGTCTTCTACACTTTTACTGCACTTTTTGTATCTCAAAATCGCGTTGGATTGCACACAAAACAACTTCACAACATTCACATACCTCAAACATCAAAATTCATCAAGTATTTATATCCACCACAAGATTTAACTCAAAACTAGGTTGGCATGCCAGATATGAAATGTATATACAAAGATTATACCTTGTCAACTTGATCTTTTGCACAATCAGCAATGCAAACCCATACAATCATTCAAGATCCTTCACATAGGTTTGGACCTATTATAGAACCACTTAGGGTGATGATTTAAACAATATATCTTTACCACACATCGATCCAACTATGTGTTGTTGGTGATGATTGTTATTCAAAACAAAACGAATAAAAGTTCACACAACAAACCTTTATTATCTTGAAAAGTACGATCAATTTAGAATAAATTGATGACTCCAAGTCTCTGTTGATAAGGTCATGATCATCTGACGTTACTCAGAGGTTGATGTGATATGTTGTTTTCCATTCAAGGGGCCTTACGTTGTTCTGCTGCCAAGAATTGATGTCTGAATTTCCTCACAAACGAGGTTAATCATACTGCATTCAACAGATGATGATGATATTTTATAAGTTTGATCAATTCTTCTGAACATCAACTGTCATTGATTAATTTTCACTCCTGCACTTATAAATTTATCTAAATAATGTGCTTGCAAGCTGATATTTGTATGATTACTGTTGACATTTATATGTATTTGCATGATATTTTCAATTATCCATGCTGATTAACTCAAATATGCTAAGGATATTCAATTTCCTTTGGGATATCTACATATTTCTATGTATTTAATTAGGATTATCTGCATATTCACAATTGTGATGGTGATTGTAATGAAATTAAACAAATTATGTTAAATTCTTTCTAATCTTTACTAAATTGAATGAATCTTTAGCTATTGGTCCACATACATTCCAGATACTGTCATGAAAGGAAGAAAATCAAACCATAGGTTCACTAGGGTGTTCCACAGCTAAGTATGGCTGATGCAAACTTTGGTAGAAAAGAGATGAAGACAACATGTACAACATGAACTACACTCCAAGGGATGCAACAAATCAAAGCACAAGCCAAGAATTCATCTACAAATTACTCAAAGTATACGATTGTATGTAATCTAGATCTTCACTTTCATTAAGTATGCAAAAGACATGTATATCTACAATCAGCTTTGAAATTAGTCCTGAGAAGCTTCAACAATCTAACTTCAATTAAGTTTCGAATAATGATACAATGTGCACTCCATCTCCTTTTATAGGACAAAGAGAGGAGGCAGTTACAAATGATCCAATGATCATGATTTATCTATCTATATCAATGGTCCATATCTCTTTGACTTGCTCAACAGATATCAAACATGGCACAGGTTGCCAGTTGGCAACCATCTGGTGGGACTCGGTCACTTCTTTGTCTTATTATGCATATGACCCTGTCATCATGCATCCTTACTCATTCTTCTTCTTCTTCTTCTTCTTCATCTTCTTCATTAGTGTGAGGATCATATCCTATATGTGTGCTGATTATCCCCCTGATGGGTTCATATGCTTGTACTATTCTTTCAATTTCTCCCCCATCCTGAGCTCTAGCCTTCACTACAACATGCTCTTGGGAATGGAATTGTGTGTGTAGTGCAGACCATTTGCCTTTTCTACTATTTAACATCTCACTATATCCTTCCACCTTGGCCTTCATCCTCATAGCTTTATCAACTATGTATTTTGTCAAATGGTGGAGAGGGTCATCTGTGGCCTGCTTAAAATTTCTTTAGAAGGCATCAATTGAAAAATCAACATCTTGATTTTCTATCTTTCCTTCTACATTGTCTTCTAGAGCTTCCAAGATATTTATCTCCTCGGCCATAAGATGACACAATTTAACATTGATATCCCTGAGCTTGGTGTTACATCTCTTCAAGATATCACTCTCGAACCTGGTATCTTCATACCATATGCTTGATAATTGTGAAGTATTGTTATCCAATACCTTATTATATATGAGCACCTTCATGTCTATGCGCCTCATTTCAGCCAGAGCATCCAGATGTTTCTCTACTTTGATGGATCTCCATCCAACCTTCTTTTGAAATTTATCTACCTTGCCCCTCAATGTGCCGAGCAAGTTCCAATTGGTGAGGGAGGTTCTTGTCACCTTCTCTGCTTCAAAAATGAAAAGAATAAACCAATTGTCCACCACATGAACCTTATGCTTCATGATGTCTAGCCTTGTTACCTCATCTTGAGATATGATGGTTAAGGGGGTGGCTGTGTTGACTAGCATGTGATTCAGGTCAATTAACCCTTTTATAAATGTATGCAGCTAGGCAATATGCTCCTTGTGCATTTTATTTTTGTCCTTCTCCTTTTTTACACTTTTCATTAAGGAGTCAATAATATCTTTGGCCTCTTGGCCCTCTTTCTCCTCAGTAGTAAAGCCTAGATCAACATTAGTTATCTGAAATTCATCAATACCTATCTCTCCTTTTGCCTTATCTACTATTGGCAAAGCTACCTAAGTGGTCCTCCTGCCTATGGTAGGATATCTCCTGATAGGTCTTGCCTTTCTCTTAGGCTTAATCATATTTTCTAAAAATAATGCAGCAACATCAAATTCAGGCACATCACTGTCCTGAGGTGGGTTTATCTCTTGCTGTGCAAACCAATATGGTATGTCCCTTGTGGGTCCTTGTTGGTCAGTTTGCTCAATGTGAGAATCTTGAGACTCTACATTATGTTCTATCCTTGGTGGAGAAGTTTCTTTTCTCTGTTCATTTTCCTAAATTTCCTCATGGGGGATCTCCTATTGTGCAGGAGTTTCTTGTGATGCCTTCACATTTTGATCCTGTGCATTCTGTTGTGCTTGATCCTCATGAGGAGTTTGAACATTTTGTTGTAATTTATCCGAATGATCACCCTGATCATTCTTGTTCACATTTTCTGCTTCTTTTTGCTGATCATCACCTTGTTGAAGACTTTGTTCTCCATCTTTTGATGTGTCTATTTCTCCAAGGTCTTGGGCTTTATCTATTTCCTTCTCATTTGTTCTTCTTTCAGGTGCCAATTCACTATCTTGATCATCATTCTTATCAGGCATCTCTTCATCACCCTCTGTATATACATTGACTTCTGATTTTTCTTGCTCCGGAGGTAAATCTTTGTCTTTACTTTGATCCTCATTACCCTGATAAGTCAAGTCTATTGCTATAGGGCTGGTGACTTGATCAACTAAGTTTGTCAATCCAATTTGTTGAGCTACCACCTCAGGGTTATCTTCTTCTATTTCTTCCATTTCAACCTCCTCCTGATGGACTTCCTTTTGAACTACGAGAGTGCCATGAGGGGCCATCTTTGTATTTTCTACTAATGTCTCCATAGAATGAGTAGAAACATCATTAACCACATCATCATCAGATAAGTCTACTGTATCATCTAGTGGAAAAGGTGGCTCCTTTCTTGCACTATGCATCTTTTCTCTTTTTTCCTCTGCCTTTTCAGTCTTGAATTGCACTATGTCAGGGATGGGAACTTCATGTTACAAGTTCTTCAAAATACCTTCACCACCTACTCCTCTCAATAGAATGTGATTTATATCCATAGTTCCCCTCATAACAGGTTTTTGTTTCTTTTGAGGTGGCGTTTGGACCTTCTTATTTTTCTTCTTGATCAAGAGATCATCTAAGGGTTCTTCCTCCTCTTCTACAAAAATAGGGGCAAGCTTTGCAACAACTTTATTTTGTTTTGCAGGTGTATGAGGTGATGCCATAGCTAATGTGGAAGCTACATTTTCCTTTGGTTGGGGTTGTCGAATGACCATCACCCCAGCTACTTGGATTCCTTTCTTATTTTTACTTTGCTACCTTTCTCCATTTGACTACCTCTTTTCCTGGAGGAAATCATCATACTCCTCATCTGATAATTCTTGCCTCTTTCTTTTATTATCTACAGTGAGGGCTACTCCTTTATTCTTCAGCTGGGTGATCTCATTTTCTACCCATTCCTTGTTTAATTGTATGACCTTCTGAGTTATCTAATCTAAGAAAGTTTCCTTTGGCTGACTCCACTTAGGAGTTGATATGGTATCATTGTATACCTTTTTGTCCTCATATTCCTAGGACATGATCTTACGATCATCTTCATGTAACTGAGTAGGCACCAGCATGCAATCCAAGGTGCATATATAATTCAAGGTAAGCCTCTGGTAACCTCTCCTTCTTACTTCTACCTCATCATCACAATCAGCCCAGAAATCTTCAATGTGCTTTTGATGCATAGACTTCTTATGCAATGCCAACATCCTATCATAAGGATCATATGGCCTAGCTAGTGAGAAGGGCTACAAGTGCATCGATTTCAATCCTCCAATTACATCCTTAACACTTTCCTTATTAGGGCACATATACCATCCAATCATGACTGGAAACAAGACATTTGGTATCTTTCTCTTTTCAATATAAGCCTCCACTAAAGGCAATATCTGTCTAGCAAACTGCATCAAGATGACCTTGTCATTTGGATATCTTGGCAACATGAGAGGTTTCCTAGTGAAACCTTCCATTCTTATGTATGAAAATGTGGGGAATTAGATGAACCAAGCCCCATGTTTGTATATAGCAGCTTGTGCTTCCACACTCAATCTCTTTGCTTTGTCTTCTTCCATGATCCTAACAAGGTGCATAGAGAATGAATCATTCACTCTCTGATAATTTTGGAGAAACTCTCTTCTTTTCAATTGTGGGTAATGCTCCCAGTTGTTCACATCTCCAGGGTTACTTCCAACCCTGCCTACTATTTGTAAACCATTGAAGGTGCCCCTAAATACACATGCATATACTACATAGGAGGTCATATGGAACATGTTAATTTTCCCTCCTAACTTCCTCATTCCCTCATCTAGGCTATCACTTATGATCTTCACCCACAGGGCTTGTCATCAGAACACTTTACCATCCTGATAATACCATACATCCAATTTTTGAATGCTTCAGCATTTGGTTTCCCTCTCATCTTGCTGAGTATTACCATCATGTATTGATATTCTGGAGAAAAAATCAAACTTAAAGAGATATACAGGTAATTTGGCAGAGACCTTATACATGCTATTCTTAGCCCTCCATTGATATATGATCCTTCTAGTTTCTTTCTATTTGCTATTATACTCTTTTTCCAATTTTCCCAGGTTTAATCAGACCACATTAGGTCCTTTAGGTAGATTGAAGGCTGAGGTGATGCCTGTAGTTGAAAAGTATGCATAAATTCTACAATGTTTTTCTACCCTTCTGGTCTCCACATTGTAGTTCTGGGTGCATTCTACCACTAGTTCAGTGGCCTCCATTGCATACAAGAATCCTTCCACATTCCACATTCCTGAACTATATATGCTCATGAGTAGAGGATTCCCACTTCCTTTCTCTAGTCTCGCTGTCCATACATCAAGATCAGTCATTCCTTGATGTGTATCATTAATTTTCCCATATCTGAATGCCACTCCCTCTAGCTGCACATACACAGGTTTCAAAAATTTGGTGTCAGACCTGTTCTTTCTGACTGCCATTGGATCCTGCAATAAAACATGCATATCTTACCCTAATGTGTCGTGTGCAGCAGTGGTTTAGTGATCACATGCATTTCATGGTGATAATTCTTATCATTCTAGTTTATTTTATGCATCATTATATCTATTAACTCTTTTAAAACCATTTTTACCTCTTCATTCACCATAAATGACAAAAGAGGGTTTTATCTCTACATACCTGATAATCGCTTCCCTTTTACTATGTGGGTGATATCTGGATAAGTGCGATCACGTTGCAATTACCATTTTCATTCTGTTCAAATGCATATCCATTCTATTTATAAGTTGCAGTGATGCTTTGATCTCTCCAGAGCTCTGTAATTCTTTGTTTAAACATATGGTAAGTTCAAAACGAACCCAAATCTTCACTTTTAATTGATTAACATGGAGAATTAGGGTGCGCTTAGTGTCCTTTTGTTCATGTCCATTGATCGACACATGATGTTTGTAGATGTTGACAAGTGGTGGGTGTGTATTTGAAATTCGAAGGCTCAACCTACCATTGGAATTGCATTTAATGTAGAGGGTGATATTCGTGGAGATCAGGGATATTTGGAAATATGAGTGATATCTGGAAGATGAGGGTGACATCATCACGAGGATGGTTAACTGTTGACCAATGACCAAAGTCAGGTCACTATGCCTTTGCTAATAATCATGATAATACATTGTATCAATATGATCAGGTCGATGTGCCACATGACATCATTTAATTGGTCACTGGAAATCTCTGCATCTCAGGCTTCAAGTGTCGATATGAGGGATATAGGGAAATATTTGAATATTAAACACTAGGAAATATCACCGTATTTGAAAATGTGAGGATGACATCAACATTTTATAAGGATTTCAAATTGTTTGAAGGGATGACATCATCATCATATTAGTTAAGATCAAGGATGTTGCAAAATATGATCCTCTTAGGTCTGGATCATGATGACATCATCATATCGTGTTCTCTTTGTATCAGGTTAGGATGATGTCATCATCATATTTTGAAATATGATAAATATTTGGAAATATGACCCTGCAGGTGTCAGGCATACTGATGACATCATCATCATATTGAGTTCTTTTATAAATCGAAACAAGATGGCATCACGGTCATATTTGTGAAGGGTGATATTATGAAATGTGATGAAGATTCAGAAATATGACCCTTCGGGAATATGCATGGTGATCTGATAGGTAGGAACTCTTTCACACTTAACTTTGACATTTGCATATTGAAGTATATGTAGATATTGGGTGATCTTCATATGTCAAGGTCATCTAGCAAATGTGACCCTATGGGAATATCAGGTTTGACCAAAGTTGACCGGGCATAACTTTTATCCTTAAGGAATATCAGGGTGATCTAAAAGGCAAACCTGTACAGAATTTTGTATTCTTCCAAATTATGAGGTTCATGATGGAAAATTTTTGACTTTGACATTTGATCTTCTCTTGTGAGGCACATGCATGTGCAGGGGTGATATACTTAACTGACTTTTGCCAAACCACCCAAAATGAGAAAGTAAAGAACAAGCAGAAGCAAAAAGTTGGGTCCCTGTTTTGCCAAGGCAAAATGGGGCATGTTGTGCAACCACACAACATGTGTCGGCCTTATACTTGAGTATACACTTAACCATATTGTCTATCATATCATATCTTCTAGTGCAGATCACACGAGACTCTAAAATTCATATCAATAATTCATTAGGCATCACCAATCATAGCTTCATAACCGCATATCATAATATTCTTATATGGTGAGATGCAGATCTCTAAACTGATGACTCTGTCTTTGTGAAACACTGTCCAACTAAATGTCGATACTTGGAAGCTTGTAGATGATCTTCTGGTGAACTTCAAAATCTACAAATCTAGAATTAGATACTTATCATATGTGTTTACAACACCTCCAAAGTGCACATCGAAACAATCAATACTAGAGGAATGTGGACCGAAATACTTAGGTGTTCTGCACTATTCCTAACTAAACTTTGTTTAGCCAAACTTAGGCAATTCACAATATGGCTTTTGGAGATTTAAAAGACATGAAACTTGGAATATAGCATTGTGTAACAACAATGTGTAACATACTAGAACCACACACCAAAATCTTCATCTGCGGAGGAGTACTAGCTGAATCACTATCACTGCCTTAGTAAACTACCAACACTTAGTCAATTTGACTAAATTATTCTTTCCAGACCAAAAATACTTTGCATAACCTATCTCAACAACTGTCTCCAATCATATCTGATTGTTGCCATCAATGACAACATCAAATCTCCAACATATCAGCAGTGTCTCTTGACCATGTTGCCAACAATCTCCCCCTTTGGCATTGATGGCAACACTTAGTGAAAAATTCTCACACTGCTCCCCCTTACTATGTACACTCTATTTTTCTTCTTTCCTTAAGATGTTTGGCCATTTTCACTGGTTCTTCTTCTCCCCCTTTGACATCAATGGCAAAGGTGTATGTACAAGTAACAAAATTGTGTCAAAATTGCAAAATTGTTATACTTGTCCACATATGTAGAGGTACAATCATATAGCTTCCCTACTAAAAGGTGGAGAGGATGTATGAGTATATGAATTTCAATTGAGCTATCTCTCCATCCCATTTGGCCTTAGCACTGCTCAAAATTTGAATGTTTCCATTCACTTGAAACACTAATTCCTCTGCTTTATCTATTGTGGTAGGCACATCAGTTATTGTCTTTACTTTTGTTGCCTCTATTAGAAGACCAGTCATAGAATCAATCTTGGATTCTATTATTTCTTTGATTGAATCAATAGGGTCTTGTGTGACTGCAGCAGTGTCTCTTATCATATCATGAGACAATTCTTCTTCTTTGGACTACTCTAGTAGTTCTTGATCCTTAGCTTCTTGCTCATCAGTTTTGTGTTCCGGAGGAGGGCTCTTCTTAGCTTGCTCATCTCTTGATTTCCTTGATCAACATTTTCAGTTTTCTCTAAGGGGACTTCAGTATTCTTAGGAGTCTTATCTCCTTCTTGCTCCTTTATTTCTTCATCTTTTCCAGGGCTTACCAGAGGAGTCTTTGACTGATTGAGGTCTTGTTTGGAGTTGACTTCCAGAGGAAAACTATCATCACCTACATTTTGTTCTTCCTTGTCATGAATAGTTGGGATGTTGAGTTCTTTTAAGACATCAAGAGTTATTTGTTCTACGTCCTTTACCAACTTCTCTATGTCTACGAACATCAAAATGTTGGTCCTTGTTTTTATGTCAAGCTTTCTCCCAATTATCTTGCTGACTCTTGTTTTCTCTTCATCTGTTATAGCTGGACATAATTGTATCAATGCATGTTCTCTTAATTCTAAGTTTTTATTCATTGCTACTTCTTTTCTAATAGACATGATACTACCTAGGCTACCAAGTAGATCTATAATTACCTCAAGTAGGGCTCTGTTGAACATTTCCAAAAAAAAGATCACTGCAATTTTAATGATGTTTTTATCTACATCATTATACTCATCATACAAGTCTGCTATAGGCTTTAGATTACCATGTACTACCATAGCATTTAAGACATCTTCCAAATTTAGTATAGCCTCTGCTTTCTCAAGCTCTATTTGCCTTGGCGTTTTCTTCCTTCTGCCCTTACCAGTGGGCTTGTCCTGTTTATTCCTGGAGACTTTACTAGCCTTAGCTTTCATTTTCTTTACCTCTTCATCTATCTTAGTCTCCTCATCATCAACTCCTATACTAACATACATCCTTTTGCCTTTTGTTTTCATTCTTTTGTGCTCATTTCTAGTGGTCTTCTTTGTAGGCCCTTCCACACTTATTGGAGGAGTGGGACTGGAGGACTTAGAGGTTGAACCTCTTGTTCTTCTTTTTGGTACTGCAGGCTCCTCAATTTTTAGGCTCTTCCAAAGCCTTCACTAGTTCATCTTGCTTTTTTTCTGTAGTTGCCTTTGTGCTAGCTTCTGAAATTTATTCTTTTGTAAATCCCTTGCTCTAGGCATATTCTTCTTCCATTCTATTAGCCTTCTTCACACTTTTAGGCTTTCTCAATTCAACATGAACTTTGACTGAGATTTCTTCATAAGTGCCAATTCTTTCCCTTGATTGCATGGTCTTTTGAAAATTTTTGAAATAGCCCCATAGGGCTTCATTTTGTGCATCACGATTGCCTAGGCTATTCAAGTCATTTCTAATTTCTATGGCAACAGGTTCATTACCAAACTAGATCAAATTTCTCATTCTGGGAAACTCTTTCATCAAGTAGAATAGGTAGATAATTAACATATCATATTTGAAGGGATATATAGACTCTCTGGTCTTCTTTAGATTTTCCATCAATTGTTGCCGAAGCTACTCACAGAGGTCATAATCAACATTCTTCTTAACCATCTCATAACTAGTGTATATGGCTATACTAGAGATAGAGTTCTCTGGGTTTGTGAAGTATATCTTATATCTGATTACCATCAATGCGAACCTTACTGCATGGTCTTCAATTGTGTTAACTATCAATGTCCTTTTATCAAATTGTGCTCCGGTGGCTTCCATCACAGTGCTATTCTTTACAGCCTTTAGTACAGGTACCATTCTAGTAGAGTTCAATCCTGTTACAGCTCTTATAGCCTCCTTTGCACTCATGAAGGGTGTGTCAAGCCACATGAATTCATCATGAATTCTTCTCAATACATACCAAAGCCATTCGTCCTCTGCAAAAGTTGGAAAGTCAATGTATTGTATGAATTTCTTTTCTGCCAATGCCTTGTACTCTTCCTTCAAGTCAAAATCATCACTGGTTAGATGTTTCAGGTGCAAGTCTATAAGTTGTCTACCTCTATGTTCTTCTAGGGCAACATGGATGTATGCCCTAATGTCTTCCTCATGCATTACACCATACGAAACTCCCAAAAATGCACCATTAGGGTTGACTTTCGTTGATTTGAATGGATGTTTCTTAAATTTTGGTCGAGGTCTCTCAGTGATATCGATTACTTGTGGTGTTTCCATTTCCGCAATGTTTCAAATAATTTCATAATAGGGTTTCAAACTGTAAATACATCTTTATGCCAAATTAGGGTTTTCTCTAGTTAGAATCACTAGAAATTGCTGATGTCACTTAGGGTTTCGCTTCTGCTCTCCTTAGACACTTGAAAACTCAAATGCAAAGTGAGTAATCCTTCTCATGCAACCCTTTTTAACCTTTGTTTTCCAAAAAGCTGCCAAACACTTCGCTCTTAAGCACAATCGATCAAGATTGCTCTATAATGTACCACATTAGATCTTTTTCTGCTAGTTTCTTCTTCAAATGATTCATCCAATACTTCTTTAACTCATACCTTAGTGCTAGATCTCAGCACCCACTATAAGGTTAGGGGATCAGAATATTCAATAAAAGCTCCCCCTAGGCTAGATATCCCAATTTACTTCCCAGAGGAAGTATCTGCACCAGAGGCTCGTGTAGATCCATCCTTGACCTCATTTACCTCCTTCTTTATCTATATTTTTCTCATCTCCTTTTTTTCGGCTAGATCAACCTTGTTCTTTCCTTTGTGTTCCCTCTGCTCTGTATTCCTCTTTTCTAGAGGATTATTTCTTTTTACATTCTTGCTTCTATAGAATTTTGCAAAGTGTCCAGGCTTATCACAATTGTAGCAAACAACATTCCTTTGTCCTTGGTTCCTTCCATTGATGGATTAATTCTTGATCTGCATTAGTTAGCCATATGCCCAAATTTATTGCATGTAAAGCATTTTCCATTGAAAGACTGAGTATTCCTTCTATTGTTGAAGCCTTTTCTAATCTGACTTCTACATTCATTTACTCTATGACCAATTCTCTTACAATTGAAACACTGACTAGAGAATGATGGAACATTTTGATTCATTCTGCTCCTACACTAAGTAGCCTTATGACCAAACTTATTGCAATTAAAACAATAGCCATTGAAATATGGGTACCTTTGAGCATTTGGTTGCCTGACTGGAGATCTTCTCGGTCTGTTTCTCTAATTCCAAACTTGGTTTCCTTTGACTCTCTTCATCTCAGTGTTAACTTGTCCTGATTTAGAACTTTCTCCTCTTTCAAAACCCAAACCTTGCTTGTCATCTAGACTTTTTTGGCTGTCAATCAACTCATCAAGCTTTGTAGAACTTAGTTTGAACTTTTCTTTATAGATATTAGCTATGTCCAGATTATGCTTCAGAAGCACAACATCTTTTACCAAATTTTCACATTCTTCAGACTTGCCTTTCAAAACTTGATTTAAATGCTTCTCAATCTCTTCTTTCTCTTCAACTAGCATTGATAAACTACGTAGGGTTTCATTTGCTACTTATAATTGTTCACTTAGCTCTTTTCTCCTTTCCTTTGATCTCTTCACTTGCTCTCTTAGCTTCAAGATGCATTCATCAGATTCCTTGACATTTTCCTTCAAATCCAAGATATCTACTTCATACTTGTCAAGATCTTTAAGATCAGTTTTTAGTTCTTGATTACTGACATATGTACAATCATCAATTGTGACACTACCTAGAGTAGGATACCTTTTGGCTGCCATGTGTACACTTTCCTAGATCTTCCTTAAGCTGTTAGGCTTCTTCCAAGGAATCTTACTCTGATACCAATTGTTGCACACAAGGAATACTGAGAGGTGGGGTGAATCAGTATTCTATGAAACCATCCTTTCACATTTTCTTTAATCCATTTACCAAATTCAAAAACATGATTTAGCAAAATAAACATAAGAAGAGCAACCACAAAATCATAACACATAGACACTAGGTTTTTTACGTGGAAAACCCAAAAAGGGAAAAACCATGGTGAGTGTTAGCTCACAATATATTATAGTATCAAAATTAGATTACAGAAAGGCTCACTACCTTAGGGCTCACTACCCAAGGACTCACTATTCAAAGAAGTTCTCACTGCAATAGGCTCACTGCAATAAAGAAAAGAAGATAGAGAAAGGGTGGCTCATTGCCGAGAAAGAACTATTACAAATGCATCTACAGTATGCTGGAATACAGTTCCATTGATAGCTCAATATACCAATTCAAAGGTCTTCATTATGTTTTCTCTATTTCTCTGTTCTACTTACATGTACTCGGTTATGTTGTCTTCTACACTTTTACTGCACTTTTCGTATCTCAAAATCGCATTGGATCACACACAAAATAACTTCACAACATTCACATACCTCAAACATCAAAATCCATCAAGTATTTATATTCACCACAAGATTTAACTCAAAACTAGGTCAGCATGCTAGATATGAAACATGTATACATAGATAATACCTTGTTGGCTTGATCCTTTGCACAATCAGCAATGCGAACCCATACAATCATTCAAGAACCTTCACATAGGTCTGGGCCTATTATAGAACCACTTAGGGTGATGATTTAAACAATATATCTTTACCACACATCGATCCAATTGTGTGTCAGCCTTATACTTGAGTATACACTTAACCATATTATCTATCATATCATAACTTCTAGTGCGGATCACATGAGACTCCAAAATTCATATCAAGCATTCATTAGGCATCACTAATCATACCTTCATAACTGTAGATCATAATATTCTTATATGGTGAGATGCAAATCTCTGAACTGATAATTCTGTCTTTGTGAAACACTGTCCAACTGAATGCCGATACTTGGAAGCTTGTAGATGATCTTCTGGTGAACTTCAGAATCTACAAATCTAGAATTAGATACTTCTCATATGTGTTTACAATACCTCCAAACCACACATTGAAATAATCAATACTGGAGGAATGCAGACCGAAATACTCAGGTGTTCTGCACTGTTCCTGATTGAACTTTGTTTACTTGAAATTAGACAATTCACAATATGGCTTCCAGAGATTTACAAGACATGAAACTTGGAATATAGCATTGTGTAACAACTATGTGTAACATACTAGAACCACACACCAAAATCATCATTTGCGGAGGAGTACTAGCTGAATCACTATCACTGCCTTAGTACACTGCCAACACTTAGTCAATTTGACTAAGTCATTCTTTCCAGACCAAAAATACTATGCATTTAACTTGTCTCAACAACTGTCTCCAATCATATCTAGTTTCTACCATCAATGACAACAACAAATCTCCAACATATCAGTAGTGTCTCTCGACCATGTTGCCAAAAGTCATACCTTGGCTGCATAGGGTACTTGTCTCTTTTCTAGCAATTTCTTTTACATATGATAGACTTGCTTCTAGCATTATTACTCATGAGCTTATACATTATGAGTCAAATTGTGGTTATAATGGATTTATCATAGTAATTAGACTTTAATATTATGATCTTGATTATTGTAGATTTTAGTATTATGGTTAGATTAACTCATTTTCATAACATTATTAAACTAATTATTATTGTAAGTTAGATTTCTCACTTTATCAATATGAATGGATAATTTTAGTTATAATATAATCGTAAGTAATGCTATTATTGTGAATATAGGTGAAGTTGAGATTTAAATCATTATTTTTGATAAAATGAGGCGGTAAAAACAAGGGGCCGAACCCTTACAAGACAACCCAAAAAAAGGACAGCAAAGGCTCACGAGCAAAAGGAGCCACTAACAACAACTACAACATTTACAACCGATTAACAACAAATAGTAAATAGTAGTAGTCTGACAATAGAAAGAAATAGAAAGCAAAGAGAAAAAGCTAGGAAAAAATATCCTCCTAGCCTTTGGACATAAAAATCATATATTTTATCAAACTGTTTAGTCTTGTCTTCGTCCGCACCATGAGCAAGGGTATCCTGGTCCTAAAAAATTGTTAAATTAATCATGGACGAATGGCTAAGCATTCTATTTATGAAGCATCTGAGGGAGAGAATGTTCTACTCAAGGGATTCCACATGGTTTCTCAAAGCAAACATTTCATCCTCTTGATTGGCACCTTCCTCCTTAGCACCTTCCTCAACCTCCTGAATAGTCATCCCCTCCCCATCTTGAGTATGATCTCCAGGCATAGAATCACCACCAACAGTATCCTCAGCTTGTATATCCTTTTCCTCCACCCCTTTAGTCTCCTCCAAGTCACTTTCTTGCACTTTGATGTCTTCACCTTTATACATCTCTCCCTCATGAGTAGACATATCCGAGTCACTTTCAAAGTAATCTATCAATTTTGCCTTGGGGGCTGGTTTGCTTGCAATTCTACCAGATCTTCTAACACCTAAAGTGTTACCCTCAGTCTTAGCTTTAGCCATTTTATTTTTGGCCTTTTTCAGTGGTCCCACTATCACTTTTTTTATTCTTATGGGCCCCCGTGTCTCCCCCCGGAGTCAGTGATCTCCACAGTAGCCTCCACTTCATTAAGTTGCCATTTCTTCAATTTCACACTACCTTTGGAAGGAGTATGAAGGTCCTTCATAGTAGTCTCTTCTAGGGATTTAGAAAAGGAAACCCCTTTCAACTTTAGGGTGGTAGGGGTAGAATCAATGGGTTTCTTAGAAGTGGTATCAGCAGTGGAGGGGTTATCCATAGGGATTTCAACAATGGAGGGATGAATGGGTTTTGGTGGACACAAGGTGAGATGGAATTTATAAAGGTGATGGATGAGGCCTTGGTGAAGGGGGATACACCGCTTTGAGGGATTCTTAGCATGCTTAGCTTTTGCATGGTGAACAGAGTGTTCCAACGAAGACAACAGATAGAAAGGAAAGCTAATAAGAGCATTTCTCCTCAAGTGGTTAAGAAAGGGAAGGTGGCAGTTGTAAAACCTGGTATAGCGGCCCTCCAAGGTGAAATACTTCATCAACAGGTAGCACATTACATCCCATGGCTCCGGTAAACTGGAATGGTCAAATGCTCCTTGATATGGAACCAACTCCTCCCCATCGCCCAGAAAAAAATTCTAATTTTTGGGGTCCACAACCCTAGTCTTTATCTTCAATTTCGTGCCTTAAGTAGAAAGGCCAGTAGCCATTGCAATGACCTCCTTAGAAACCTCAAACCCAACGCTACCAATTTGGACTTTACGGTTGTCCCATGAAAGGGCACACTATGTAGAAAGATTTTTGTCGTCATGAATACTATTATGAAAGCTGCTGATTAGGTATTTTAGAAAAGTTATTAATATTGTTTTGGCTATTGTGTGGATATATATTGACATGTGTTTCAAGTATGCAAGTTAAATTCCATGGCCAATGAAAAAATATTCAGAGGTTTGCAAGAAATCCCTTGTTGTGAAATACCAATGATACCTTGACCTAGGCCTAAGAGATGCCTAAGGTCTATTTTGTATGAATGTTAAGTTGAATTTATTTATTGTCTCAAGTGGGTTTAAGAGTCTTTTTTATCATTATTTTTGTAAAATTAAGCCCCTATGTTGATCACCTATGGGTTGGGTACTTGTTTATTCATAAAATTTATGTTTTGGAGTTGTTTTGACCCTTTCTAAGTTCATTAGGAACAAGGTGACGAGATTGACATGTCAAGATTTATCTCCTCTTGGGGAGGAGGAAGAGTCACCAACTTTTGGAAGAAGAAGTCTTTTAGCTTTCCTTTTATTAAAAACTTTGGTAGGATTTTCAGGAATCATTTTTGGGTGTTTCTACAAATGGTCTCTTTAAATTTTTGAAACTTTTTGATTTGGGTGAAATATGGTAGATGGAAAATTTATGTTAAGTCTTGGGAACTTTGGATCTAAAAGAAGTAAAACTTGGAGAGGAGATCTTGAAGGATACTTAGCAAGGGAGTACTTTTACATTCTAGGAAGCTTTTAGAGGTAGGTATTTCTTAGATTTATTGTAAGTAGTTGAAAAAATAAATGTGTTATTATTGCTTTCCAACATTGATATTTGGGATTGTATGTGATTGTGTTTCATTTGTGGTAATTTTGAGTATAGTGCTTATGTGCCTCATTTATTTTAGAGAAGATGAAAAAATTATACAAAATTGGCAAGAGTGCCTTATATGTTTGCATTTTCGAAGTGTGATATTGGTTCAAATTTGGTATGGAAAAAGATGATCTAATTGATTGATATTGGAGAGTTTTCTACTTACATTTCCTCATTAGAGAGTTCCTTGCATCTCTTTCTTTCTCTTTGAATTCTAGTCAAGATTTATATGTTTTGTTGTAATTTCGAGAATTTTTGTTGAGAGTATATTCTTATATATGTTTGTACACCTAGTTTTCTTGGGAACCTCCTATCTTGAGGGTGGGCTTGTGATCATGCCCTATAGTTGGGAGGTGAGAAAACCTCCATTGGTTGGAATTTGAAGTTATTTGATAGATTTATGAAAGTTTAATTTGATAGCTAACTTGTGTTGATGGAGACTACACTTGGTGATAGATCACTCTCTTGATCCAAAAAGGCTTTTGTTGAAACACTCCTTGTGAAGATGAATTATGTAGTTATGCATTTGTGGAAACCTCATAGTGAGGATATGTTATGTATTCTCTTATTTGTGCACTTTGAGTCACATTTAGTGAAAGGGTAACTATTGCAACATTACATCTATGTTTAGTATCATTCTTGTAATTGTGATAGTGAGAAAATAGGTATTTTAATGTAATAGTGTTACATATATATATATATATATATATATATATATATATATTTGATGATAAAATCTAGTTTAGGTCTAGGAACCATAAAAAATGGATTTGGCACTTAGCCACACACATGCAATCCCACAAGATGTGGGATTTGTGAAATTCTTACTGCTAAAACTATATCCATTTTATCCATCTTAAACTATATCCATCTAAACTAAGCCTCTAAAGTTGCAACCTAATCAAATCAGACTATTTTTACTAATCTGAGCCTCTAGATAGTGTCCATATTTATCTTCCATAAATTCTGAATTCCCTTTCTTAGAAGAACTCAGTGTCATTTAATGCTTGATCTTTGATGGGGTAGCTTTCTTCCTTTTTATCTCTATCCATTCTTGATCATTATTTGAAGAGAGCACAATGTTTGAAATTTTTTCCTTTGGGCTGAAAACAATAGATTCCATAACACAATCCTTGATTTCTGAAACTAAATTTTCTTCACATAAATTATCTAGTTTATCTTCTTCCAAGGAGGCCCCTGGCATAGCTGCAGAAGATGAATTTTTCACATTGAAGGGAGGAGGAGAGGGTTGTTGTACATTAGAATATGAAATATTATGATGAGAAACCATCTCTTCTTGAGCACTTAGAGGAATGTTGTAGTGGTGGAGCTTTGCACCCACCCACCAAGTGGGATTTCCATCCTTATGGATTCACACTTGAGCTTGCAATTTAGGGCACCAAGTGATGGAATGATCTATAGAAAAACTTTTCTGACATATGAAAGAAAGTTTTTCATAGTTTACTCATTGCCTCCAACATCTATCACCCACCTTCAAAGAGATCTTAGCTGGAAGACCCTTGGTTAGATCCATTTGTATGCACAACCACACATAGGTAGTGTTGGTGAAATTAATTGTTTCTGGTGAAATAAAGTGATACTTGCCCAATCCATTAGCAATTACCCATAGACTCTCTATTTCCCAAAATTGCAAGGGAAGGTAGGGAAAATGCACCTAGAAGAAAGAATAAGCAAAAGCCTCAGTCCGTGGATCAAAAGATGGCTACCAGGGTTTGATGCACAAAAAATCCTCCTGATAGTACCATGGGCCATTATTCAGAATCTTCTCCTTGTCTTTGAGTGATTCAAATTCCACAATAAAAAAACCCCTTGCGTAGGGGTATACATAGATTTCTCCCTCCATGCATTCCTTCCAACCTTTTGAGATCTAGGTGTGAAGATCGCACAACTTCGACCAAATTTTTAGAAATCTACAAATAAGGGCATTTTCTTGTAGATAATCTTCTTTATCTTCAGTGAGACCATCCATGCAAATCTTTAGAACCTGGTCAGAATGAAGGAAAGGTAGATATCTAACCCAATCACCATTCAAATCAAGAGGCGTGAGCTTGGAGGATCTCTGTCTACCCCTTGCCCTGTCTATTGAGTGTCGTACCCTATTACTTCTTTAAAATTCCAAGCTTTTCCCTCTCCAACGCTCTGAGTGATGGATTGATCTTGTATGAGGGAGACATGCATGCTATCCTACTTTGTTCCCTGGAAACCACCTATCTTCTACCCATGTGTTTTCATTCCACATTCTTGAACCCTAAAATATTCGTTAATATGAAGGTTTAGCATTTTTGCTACATGTTTTGTATTATTAAAATATTATAAATTAATGTGATTGTAGGAATAAAATTCTATTGTTATATATATATATGATGTTGCTTTTATGCATTTTGAGGATTATTAGAAATATAAGGAAAGTTTATATTATAAATATTATTCTTTTATTTACAAATTTGTATATTGATACTCGTTGTACACATATATGTTTCAGAAATAAAAAGGCAATTCAATGCCTTCTTTTGAGGTTCTATTGGAAAATATGTTCGTAAAAAAATATCTTTTCCCTACATTAAGAATCTTGCAAAAGATTCCCTTACAAATGAAATGATTATTGATTTATAAATATTTTGGAAGAAGAAAATCAAATAAAATTATCATTGTTGTACAAACTATTTGGTTAGTAAATAATATTCTTTTCCTATTCTTGCTACACTTAGAAATTAGATTATAAATATATATACACACATATGTACCAGTATATGATTAGTATATAATCATATGTACATAAATATGTATATATAATTATATATTTATATAAATATATATTTTCATGTTAAAAAAATGATTTCTAAGCTTCTTTTCATAAATATGTATAATCATATATTAGAACAAGTAAATTTTATTAATAAACTTTTGTAGCTGTTTAAAAATAAATAAAATAGACAAGAATCAAAATAAATTAATTGAAATAAGTTTTTCTTAGGGCTACGACTCCCCCTTAATTGAGGCATGGCTACCATGAGGTAAGCCACCCTCCGTTATGGAAAAAAAATTGTTAAATAAATAAATAAAATTCTATCATTTTTAATATAAACCCTCTCATATTAAATTTTTGCTATTAGTTTGTTAATCTATACTAAGCAAAATAAAAACAAAAGAATGGTTACAATTAAAATGTGAAATAAAAACATGTTCATTAATTTTTCTGGATTTACACAGATCCATGTAATTATTGAATAAAAACATATATAAACTTTCTTTGTATTCTACCATTATATATATTTATATATAAAAGATGGCTCACAAAAAAAGAACGCGCTAATTTTAGCAGGAAGGCGACAGGGAAAACATAGTCCCATCCTCCCTATAAGTCAACATGGGAAGTGTTGGTTTTTTCCCAGACTGGATGCTTATTCCCAGATTTCCCTACAAGGTAGCCATCAGTGATCAACAGGATCTCTGGGCCAGGGGCCAACAGTGTAGGAGATAGACTCTATATTTTATCTCCTCTTCTTCTTCAGGCTCTGCAAGACCTAGGGGGGTATTCCCTACTCAACATCCATGGGGATATGCATACAAAGGCTGGGATGCTGACAGAAAGCAGATAAGTCCTCCTGTAAGTAGACCAAAACTGAAAGATAAGAGCAAAGGGGCTAGCTTTGGGCCTATTTGCAATTGTAGACAGAGGACTGAGGATCCTAAAACTAATTCTAATGTCCTAAAGATTGTCTTAGAGTTTGACTTTGATTTATAGTTTGGATGCAAAGCTGGACATGGTTGTAACACAAACACGAAGCAAGATTGGTGCCTATCCAGGGCCTGGAGTCAGTAGACATACACCTGTGAATGATCAGCATGAACAGCTAAAACTAGATTTCAGGGGGATATATATGTGATATCTGCCTTACAGATATCTCCCAATACAGAGTGTTAAGTTATCTCTACTTATGGCATCCCTACTGCAGTATACCCTTCCCAATGTTCAACCTGAAAACAGTTTAATCTACCCCTTGAACAGAAGTTAAAAGATCAGACATTCAACATAGGAATTCTATGTTCTAGAATCTCAAATATTGCCCAAATATCCAGATTCAGAAGAAGAATACATGCAATACTGGAGACAGAATTAACAAAACACATGCTGAGATAGCATTTCTCATATAAGATTAATCATGAAATCAGTGGGTTCATGCCAAAACATACAACAAGAGATACATAAACTCACAAGTTTAGCTGTACAGAGCAACCAGATCAGCTTGTTTTGAATTACAGAGCCAAAAATCTTCAACTTTCAACAACCACTACAATGGTAACACAGTCTGCTTATAACAGCCAGAGAGTGTACCACAACAATTAATTACAAGACTGTTACAAAATTTGCCAGATACAGATCCTTCAAAGGAATGGCGCTCAAAATTTATTGCTGCAGAGACAGAAGGAACCCTCGAGCCCTGCGCCGCCACCTGGGAGTCTTCATGCCAAAAATCAGGTACATGGCTGTCCAACAACTTGCCCATGCCCCTGCTACAGTCGCCATTAAGGGTCTCAACCACTCGCGGTCACCTGAAAAATTGTCGCTGCATTCAAAAAGGAATTCCCGCCAAAACGCCTCTTCGCAGGTTCAAAAATAATGCAAGGGGAAAAATCCCACATGCATGGCGCGGAGAGCCTTTCACTACCTTATAAGCCTGATTGCATACACATCAAGTGTCGAGCGCTTTTGCCACGCTCGACACACAAGCCCTCACCAAAAGCCCATCGCTAAGACATATGCCATCGGCTCACCCCACACTTCTCCTGCCGATCTCAAAAGTCTTCCCGACCGCAAACTACATTCCCCAAAGTCTTCGGTGAGACAAAGACCATCGGAGCAACTAAACATTCCTTCGGCGACCTTACCACTCACGCCGATGACATCCATCAGCCAAACATATGCCATCAGCCCAACAGGAAATTCCCTCGCCGACATCATGTGTTACGCCGATAATCACCTTCGTCATCGCCCAAACTAACACCGTCGGAGCAACATGAAATACTTCTGCCGATGAACAAAGTCACACTGACAGCACCCTGTCCTCCCACCTCCGTCGGTGTGACTTACACCGTCGGAGCAGCATTTCACACTTATGCCGATGACGCCGATCACCCCGATAACCTTCAGAACATCCCTTTGTCGGTGTGACCCATGCCGATAACAACACATCGGCCAAACTCCTCACATTGGCAGCTCCTAAAAAACGTTCGCCGATAGACAACTGTCTCGCCGATGGAGAGGAACACTTAGGGCTTGAAAGAAGAAATCCTCCAACAAGCAAGCTCAACCCTCAGGTCAAAATGAGCACCAACACTAGCTCCGAATGGGGACGTGCAGGTGAAAACCTGCAGCAAGAACCAGATCTCTGGGCAGACCAGGCAAAAAACCAAAAAGCACGAACTGCACAAGGCATTTACACTATATACATATTTTTTACAAATGTGCACAGAGACAAGTCATCTATGCAAAATAGAACTTAAGGAATTGGCCATGCACAGGCAATTCCAGAACTTCACCATCTAGGGCCTGGAGGAAATAAGAATCCTCCCCATGAGTGCTGCAAATCTGATATGGGCCCATCCATAAGGGTTCAAACTTACCATGTTTACCCTTTTCTTGACCTTTTGCATTCCATATGAACACCAGATCACTGACCTGAAATTTCCTTTTAGTAGCTCTCCTGTCAAACTGATATTTCACATCTTGTTGTCTCTTGAGATTGATCTGGTGGGCTTTCCTTCTGTTTTCATCCAATGCAACCAGCTGGTTCACTCTTTCTGTCATGGAGTCTTCAATCTCCTCATCATTTTCTTGAATGAATCTGTAAACTGGTAGGAGATTGTTTATGGGCAATCTGGCTGATGCACCATATACTAACTCAAAAGGTGACATTCCAATAGCCCTTTTCACTGTCACTCTGTCAGCCCATATTGCTAAGTTTAATTTTGAGTCCCAAGCTCTCTTGTTCTTGTCTAGTATCCTCTTGATAATTTTCATGATGCTTTTATTGCTTGATTCTGCTTGACCATTTCCTTGTGGGTGGTATGGTAATGCATATGATAGATTTATCCCATACCTGTTGCAAAAATCAACAAATTCACCTGATCTGAAGCACATAGCATTATCGATGACTATCTTGAATGGTACTCCAAACATGATGATAATATTTTCTAGCATGAAATCTATCACCACCTTACTTGTAGCTCTCTTAGTTGGAATGGCCTCACTCCATTTGGTAAAGTAATCAATTGCCACCAAAATCCAACTGTGTCCCCCACTTGATTTGTCTGCAATTTCCCCTATGAAGTCAATTCCCCATTGCTGAAATGGAGCATCCACAGTTACAGTTCTGAGGGGTAAAGCACCATCATATTTCAACTTTCCTGAGAATCTTTGGCAAGGGTCACACTTCTTCACTAACTTTTGTGCATCTGAAAAGAGAGTGGGCCACCAATATCCTGCTCTGAGAATTTTATGAGCTGTTGTTTGGGCAGTATAATGTCCACCACACAATCCTTTATGCATATCAATCAAGACATTGTTAGCCATATCCTCATCCACACATCTCAGCAGCATACCATCAGGGTTTTTCCAGTATAGCTCACCTTGAACAATAACATACCTGATTGCATGTAACTTTAAGGTCCTCTTTTAACTGTCACTGAAATGGGAAGGACAATTTAGATTTTGCAAGTAGTAGATAATATCCTTGTACCATTCAGATCTTGATACATTTACACTCTCATTTTGGACTGCATTAACTTGGCATGCTTCCAAGTTTGACTATGCCATCATCTTGGCTAATCCTTGTCCTCTTACCAGCTTGGTAATCTGTATGTCTATGCTGAACTCTTGCAGTTTGTTTATCCATCTGCACCTTCTTCCAGTCACCTCCTGCTGAGTGAATATGTCTTTGACTGCTGCATGGGGTACATATGCAATTATATATGATCCTACCAAGTAAGGTCTGAAACTTTTGATGGCTCTGACTATTGCATATGCCTGTTTTTCCATAATATCATACTTCAACTCAGAGGCCTGCAAGGACATACTGAAGAAAGCTATGGGCTGTTCAAAACCATCTTCATTTTTCTGTAGCAAACATGCAGCAATAGTATGAAAGGAAGCAAATGAAAATACTTGGAATGGCCTAGAAAAATCAGGAGATTTTAGAATAGGGGCCATCTTGATTGCCTCTTTGATACTTAGAAATGATTCTATTGCTTCACTTTCCCAGTGGACAGTTGCATCCTTCTTCATCATCTTGGAAATGTTCCTTGTGGTTTCTGCAAAGTTGGGAACAAATCTCCTAACAAAATTTATCTGTCCAAAGAAGGACTGAACTCCTTTTATAGTTTTTGGCATTTGAATGCTGTCAATAGCAGCCACTCTCTCTAGATCTATCCTGACTCCATCCTTGGAAACAATATGTCCCAGGAGCTTTCCTTCAACTACCCCAAAGGCACACTTCTTTGGATTTAAAGAAATACCATACTCTAGTGCTCTAATGAAAATCTGCTCCAAGTGCAAACAATGCTGCTCTTCCTTCTTTGAGTAAGCAGTCAAGTCATCTTGATATACAACCAGGATTGAATCAATCAACCCTGCAAAAGCAACATCCATTGCTCTTTGAAATGTAGCACCTGCATTGGTTAGTCCGAAGGGCATTCTAACATACACATAAGTTCCCCATGGAGTGGTAAAGGCGGTCTTATACTGTTCTGATTCCTTTACCTTCACCTGATTATAACCTGAAAATCCATCCATCATGGATAAGAGTTCACAACCAGTCACTCTCTGCAACATAGCTTCCATATTAGGCAGTGGATAGTTATCCTTTAAAGAGGATACATTCAAGTTCCTGAAGTCAACACAAAGCCTAATATCACCATTCTTTTTTCTGACTGGGACAAGGTTAGACACCCAAGTTGAATGTCTGATTGGCACAATTATTCCAGCCTCCCTGAGTCTTTTGAGTTCTTCTTGCATCTTTGGAGCCAAGGTAGGATTAATAGGTCTTTGCCTTTGTCTAAATGGCTTAGCTCCAGGCTTCAATGGGATATTATGCTGGAATAGATCTTCCCTATAGGCTTTTAGGTCCTCATATGACCAAGCAAAAGCATGTTTATACTTTTTCAGTAATGCAATCAGCATACTCCTAATGTGTGGTTTGAGCTGTTTACCAATGTATACCTTCTGAGGGGCCTGATATGTCCCCAAATTTATCTCTTCTAAATCTTCCTTATTTGTGGGAGATGTCCTTGTGACCAATTTATCTCTACTGTCAAAAGCTCTTTCCAAAGCTACTAATCCTCTGGGGATTTTATTAGTCTTCAATTGAATTATCTCTTTTCCCACAAGAGTTTCTTTTCCATCTATTGTCTCTACAAAAGCTTGGAAATCAATTTCCTGATTCTCATATTCATCTATGCAGTGCAAAAATTTTAACAAGTCCCTATCATCATTAAATACTTGCCAACTGCATACATTTTCTGGTACTGCAGGCCTAATTTTAACTTCTACATTTGTAACATCTGACAGAGTGATGTCATCTGGCCTTATTGCAACATTAGCTAAGAAATCAGCCATAACATTCTTTGACCTCTCTACCCACCTATTGAAAATGCATCAAATAGTTCAATGGTATCCCGAACAGCATGTTTGTATTGTTTCAACCTTTTATTTTTTGAAGCATACCTATCTCTGATTTGGGATACAATCAGCTCAGAATCCCCAAATACTCTTAGCATTTTGATTCCATGATTGAGAGCAATATTCAGGCCTAAGAGTAAAGCCTCATATTCTGCAATGTTGTTTGTGCAAACAAACCTCAGCAAGAAAGAGAATTTGAGGAGCTTACCAGTTGGAGACAGGAAAACAACTCCAGCTCCAGAGCCTTCTTTTGCACAAGCTCCATCAAAATACATGGTCCATAAACCTTGCTGGTCCAACTCTTTACTACAGACATTTTTCTTTTTATCTTCTCTATCATCTGAGACAACCTTGAAGTTATCACAGTCAGTGTTTACAAAGCATATCTGTTCCTCTGCTTCTTGGTCTTCCACTGTCTCTGATGATCTTTGTTCTCTGATTAGCTTAACATCCCTGCCATTCATTGGAATCATGGCATATGACAGGTCCAACTGCATACTTCCACCAATTAGTGCTGCCCATCTTCTTGACAACAACATACCATACTGTGGCTTGATGTCAACCACTGTTATATTCATTTTGTAGCTCCTTTCAGGAAATGCTGCCAGTTTGAAATCTACATCCTTCATGATTCCAATAACTGGTACCTCTCTAGCATCCATAGCATAACATTTTCCACATGCCTTGTCAATTTTCAATCCAGCTTGTTGCATGATAGCCAAAGGCATGACATTTGTAGATGCTCCAGAGTCAAGCATACAATTTCTGATTATTTTTCCATTTATAACCAGGGAAACATAAAATGGTTCCACTTGTGAAGGACACTTTGTCATAGTTACTCCTAAATAGACTTCAGGAGCCTCATCTTCTTCATTAAACATGACATGCTTGTCACCCTGGATCTGATCATTTTGTTTAGCTTGAAAGGGCACACCTGAAATTAGGGATATTGTCCTATTCTTGATTTCTTCCACTTTCATGAGTTCCATAAGTGGAACAGAGACTTTTACCTGGGAGAGGACCTGAGCTATATCAAATGGAGCATAATTTTGTATAACAGCTGTAGCTTGCTCCACAATCTTGCTTTTATCTTGAACTGATTTAACTTTTACTTTCATAGTTCCCTGATCATCATTCTTGTCTTGGGAACCTTTACTTTGATCTTCAGCCTGAGGGATTCTATTTTCTGGTCCTTGGGATTCATGACCTGTTCTATGTCTGACATTCTATTTATTATTAACCCACTGCCTTTTTTGTAATTCCATCCCCTTATTACCATGCACTGGCTGTCCTATAGTAACATCTTTTGGCTGATGTGGGCTGCTTACCTGATTTTTACCTCTGAGATTGTAGTTGCTCTTGACTTGAGCAACTGCTGCAGCTGTGAAGGCCCTAATTTCCTCATCAGAAGGTCATTGTAAGTTACTCAGAAAATTGCGTGAGTTCTGAGCATAGGCATAGTTAACTTCATCATCTTCATCATATGGGAACTATTGGCAGCCCTGAGTTCCATCATTTGTATTCTCATCAGCATCATAAAGAGTGTATCCATTGCTTAAGGACATCATATTTACATCATCATCTTGCACATAATGTGGCTCATTGCATTCATTACAAGATGTAATATTATCACACAAGGACTGAGTAATCATACACTGTGACTGTGAATGTGGCATCTGACAAATTATACACCATGGAGCATCATCAACAATATTTACAGCTTTCTTTAGAGGATCAGGAGTTTCTTTGACATGTTGAGCTCTTTGATTCGTGTTGTTACGTGGGAATATAGGTTTACCATCATGCCAATTGGTATTATAAGGCATATCATGCAATGATGGCCTCTTTTCCTGCCTTTGATAGACTTGCCTATCAGGACCTATCCCTTTTTCACTTCTAGCTAATCTATAGCTTAGGTCCTTAACAACATTTGCCAATTTGTCTATCTTATCTTTAGGGGCAGATGTATTACCTTGAGTGTTCTGAGGCTTGTTTGGATTCTGCAGAATTTTTATATCATCCCTTCTGTTAGTCTTGCCTGATACTTTTCTGTTGTTTTCAATATTCACTGCAATTCTGAAAGCATCCCTGAGAGTAGCAGGACCTTTATCTCTTAATCCATATGCAGTTTTTGCATCAAAGGCATTGATATACAATATTATGCACATTGGTTCATTTGGCCTCATGTGATGTGGCAATTTGTTTAACACTTTAGTAAATCTTGCATTAAAATCTGCAACCTGCTCATTTGACCCTTTAGTGATACTGGTGAACTCATTTACAAAAAAGCTAGGGTCAGTTTTGTCACCATATTGCTCCTTGAACATCCTTTTAAAATCATCCCATGATGAAATACTCTGATCAGGCAGATTCTTGTACCATTCTCTTGCCTCATCTACTAAGGATTGCATGAATGACTTCATGAAAACATCCTCATGTTCAACCTCAAAGTTATCCATGACATTTTGGAAGGCTTTTAGATGATCTTCTCCTGACACAGTGTTGTTTCCTGAAAATTTAGGCACTTGCAGCCTCAGATGCTTATCAATGGGGTTAGGATACCCAGGAATACCATCAAATACCAGCTGTTTGAATCTATCTAGCTGCATTGGCTATCTGTTTAATTGATTAATATTAATATTTCTGTTTGCATTCTGGTTTCTTACATTGTTTAGTGGTATCCTAGCATCATTCACATTTTGTCTCTCATCATTATGCTAATGTTGCACTTCATTTCTTTGTTGATGTCTTTGCACATTTGCATTCTCAAGGGTAGGAATTGAATTATTCTGGGTGGTCCTCAAAGCTTGCACTTTCTGCCTCATGTCATCTCTGATTTTCATGGCTTGCAGATACTCTAATTCTGCTCTCAGATTTCTGATTTCTTCAGCTAACTGTTCTTCCTTAGGCATGGAGGTAGATGGTCTCATACCATTCTGGTCATCATCTTCATCATCCCTCAAAGACTTGGCCTCTTCAAACCTTTCACTAGGGTCTAGAAATGGGCGTTCTTGGAACACCTCTGACCTCATTCTTACGCTACCACCCTGTTGCCTCTCATATGCACCCTGAATATCAGCTTCTGCATTTGAAAAGTAAGGCACATGCTGTCCTGATGGCCTAGGGTTATCTTGCATATCATCATTTTTTCTGGGGGAACCCTCATGACTAACTGAGACAGCTCCCTTTCTTCTGTACATCATTCTTCTTGTTATTGGTAACTCTTCAAATAAAGGATTTTGTTGGGATCTTCTCCCCTGCATATAAATTTTACTTTGACCAGTTGGGAGATTACTTCGGAGTCGCCACCTATTACTAGGAACTATTTTCTTTTTGTAAATCAGGGTTCTTTCACAAAGTCCCCAGCAGAGTCGCCAATTTATGTTGGTGACTCGGATGGGTCACAAATGTATTACTGGAGATGATTAGATAGTACTTTTTACTTCTCAATCCCCAGCGGAGTCGCCAATTTCTGTTGGTTTTTTCCCAGACTGGATGCTTATTCCCAGATTTCCCTACAAGGTAGCCATCAGTGATCAACAGGATCTCTGGGCCAGGGGCCAACAGTGTAGGAGATAGACTCTATATTTTATCTCCTCTTCTTCTTCAGGCTCTGCAAGACCTAGGGGGTATTCCCTACTCAACATCCATGGGGATATGCATACAAAGGCTGGGATGTTGACAGAAAGCAGATAAGTCCTCCTGTAAGTAGACCAAAACTGAAAGATAAGAGCAAAGGGGCTAGCTTTGGGCCTATTTGCAGTTGTAGACAGAGGACTGAGGATCCTAAAACTAATTCTAATGTCCTAAAGATTGTCTTAGAGTTTGACTTTGATTTATAGTTTGGATGCAAAGCTGGACATGGTTGTAACACAAACACGAAGCAAGATTGGTGCCTATCCAGGGCCTGGAGTCAGTAGACATACACCTGTGAATGATCAGCATGAACAGCTAAAACTGGATTTCAGGGGGATATATATGTGATATCTGCCTTACAGATATCTCCCAATACAGAGTGTTAAGTTATCTCTACTTATGGCATCCCTACTGCAGTATACCCTTCCCAATGTTCAACCTGAAAACAGTTTAATCTACCCCTTGAGCAGAAGTTAAAAGATCAGACATTCAACATAGGAATTCTATGTTCTAGAATCTCAAATATTGCCCAAATATCCAGATTCAGAAGAAGAATACATGCAATACTGGAGACAGAATTAACAAAACACATGCTGAGATAGCATTTCTCATATAAGATTAATCATGAAATCAGTGGGTTCATGCCAAAACATACAACAAGAGATACATAAACTCACAAGTTTAGCTGTACAGAGCAACCAGATCAGCTTGTTTTGAATTACAGAGCCAAAAATCTTCAACAACAGCCAGAGAGTGTACCACAACAATTAATTACAAGACTGTTACAAAATTCGCCAGATACAGATCCTTCAAAGGAATGGCGCTCAAAATTTATTGCTGCAGAGACAGAAGGAACCCTCGAGCCTTGCGCCGCCACCTGGGAGTCTTCATGCCAAAAATCGGGTACATGGCTGTCCAACGACTTGCCCATGCCCCTGCTACAGTCGCCATTAAGGGTCTCAACCACCTGCGGTCGCCTGAAAAACTGTTGCTGCATTCAAAAAGGAATTCCCGCCAAAATGCCTCTTCACAGGTTCAAAAATAATGCAAGGGGAAAAATCCCACATGCATGGCGCAGAGAGCCTTTCACTACCTTATAAGCCTGATTGCATACACATCAAGTGTCGAGCGCTTTTGCCACGCTCGACACACAAGCCCTCACCAAAAGCCCATCGCTAAGACATATGCCATCGGCTCACCCCATACTTCTCCTGCCGATCTCTAAAGTCTTCCCGACCGCAAACTACACTCCCCAAAGTCTTCGGTGAGACAAAGACCATCAGAGCAACTGAACATTCCTTCGCCGACCTTACCACTCACGCCGATGACATCCATCAGCCAAACATATGCCATCGGCCCAACAGGAAATTCCCTCACTGACATCATGTGTTACGCCGATAATCACCTTCATCATCGCCCAGACTAACACCGTTGGAGCAACACGAAATACTTCTGCCGATGAACAAAGTCACACTGACAGCACCCTGTCCTCCCACCTCCGTCGGTGTGACTTACACCGTCGGAGCAGCATTTCACACTTATGCCGATGACGCCGATCACCCCGATAACCTTCAGAACATCCCTTTGTCGGTGTGACCCATGCCGATAACAACACATCGGCCAAACTCCTCACATCGGCAGCTCCTAAAAAATGTTCGCCGATAGACAACTGTCTCGCCGATGGAGAGGAACACTTAGGGCTTGAAAGAAGAAATCCTCCAACAAGCAAGCTCAACCCTCAGGTCAAAATGAGCACCAACAAGAAGTGAGCCCAAGGAGGAGCGATTGAGCAAGCTAGTAGTGATAGGAGATTTACTAGGAAGATTCTTCCCAGAGATTAGATTTTAGATTGGATATTGTGGGAATGGAAGATTGTAAATGTTTTCTTTCTCCCCAAAGGATTTTTTGTGGCAATCTTCAACTTTGAAGCATTGTGAGAGGAGATCATTGGCAAAGGAATTTGGTATTAAGAGAAAAACCTGATTTATGTTCAAAGGTGGATCTCCAATTTTGATCCAACATCTTATGAACCCCGAGATGGTTTGTGCTGGATAAGACTTTACAATTTTCCCTTGGAGTATTGGTCTAAGGAGAGGCTTCACAAGATCAAATAAGCCTTTGGAAATATGAATTGCATCAACACTAACATTGAGGTAGGGGAACTCCTGAATCTATGCTCGAATTAAGGTTCTTTTGATCTCAAAATTTCCAAAGGAAATCTCTCTTCGATCAAAGGACAAATATTGGAAATAGAAGGTTGAGGTAGAAGAAACTAAGTTTTTTGTTTGAACTGCCGCATCCGTGCCCATGTTGAGGAGGATTGTCCATGAAAAGATAGAATAATTAAGAAATGGGTGGTAAAGGGAACAATCTTAGGTGAGCCCTAGAAGGGAGAAAAGGACAACTTGGATGGACAGACATCAGAGGTGGCAAAACCAAAGGTGGTGAAAAAAATAATAGTAATTTACAACCTAAAGACCATGGTTCAGGACAATCTGAAGGAGGAAAGTAAGGAGGAATGGTATGACTTATAAAAGGAGGAAATGGATGACTTCAGCTCCATAGACATTATTAGGATCAATTAGTCTAAAAACATATCCTAAAGGAAGAAATTAGGTTTGCAAGGAAACATGGTAGGAAGACTAACAAACAAAAACAAGAGGAAATTGCCATGTTGAAGGGGTAATCGATAATGAACAAATACTTACTGAAATCTAAGGGAGGAAACCCCTCCCTTAGAGATAAATGAATATCATCTCATGGAATGTCAGGGGCCTCAATGCCTTTGACAAAATATGCTTATTTAAGTGCCATATTAACAACCTGAGGACATACATCATAATTCTTCAAGAATCAAAATTGAAAATCGAAGAGGCTAACCAACTTCTAAATCACTATTTTGGTTGGGTTGGCCATTTCATACTAGTGGTGGGGCTACAAGAGGTCTTGGCTTGACGTGGAATGCAAGCAGAGTTTCTATTGACATTTTGCATTCATCTCTCAATTGGATGGTACGGTGGGTCAAGCTTTTGTAGTCTAACTATGCCTTCTTCTAACTTAATGTCTATGGGCCAACGAAGTCAAAGGATAAACAAAAAACTTGGGAGGAGATTTCTTGTTTTCTGACACCGAGATTGGGTGACAAAATCATTCTAACTGGTTATTTTAATCCCATCCTCTCAAGTAATGAAAACAAGGTGGCGTCACCCACCCCATGCCTTCTCAAATCCATTTCCAAAGATTTCCCTTGAGACTGGCCCTAATTAATTCTATCTCAAAGGATGGATCTTTTACATGGACAAATAGGAGATTTGGATTCACTAACATAACGAAGCACCTAGACAGATTCCTATACAATGAGTTTTAGTTTCTCTCAAACACATTATTAGAATCATCCATTTTTCCACTCTCAAGCTCATATCACTTCCCCATCATGCTATCTTTGACAAAAGATTGATCGCCACCTAGATCCTCATTCAAGTTTGAAAAAATGTGGCTTAGGAGTGAGGAGTTGCCTAGCCTTATCTGGAAATAGTGGTGCAAGGCTAAAATTCCCAAGGCACTAAAATGTAATACTTCAATAAAAAAATATCACATATCAATTCCCAGCTAAAAGAATGGAACCACTCCTCCTTCAAAAACATCTTCAAGGAGAAAAGAAGAATTGAGAAGGAAATGGAGGCTTTGAATGTGGTGGTGACCTCTCATGGAATGTTCCAGAATTATTTTTTGAGGGAGAAAGAATTACTAGCTCAATACTCTAAAATACTAGATAGGGAAGAAATCTACTGGAGGTCTAAGTCATGAGAAGTTTGGCTGGAAGAGGGCGATCTAAATTCAAAATTTTTCACAACTTGGTCAAAGCATGTAGAAGTAGAAATAAAATTTCTTCCATCAAATCAAAAGATGGGACAAATTTAACAAAATAAGAAGATATTCAGGGTGAAGTGGTCTCCTTCTTCCAAAATCTCTTGGCTATAGATGGTGCCTATGATAAGCATGAGAAAAGTCCTCTTATTGATAACATCTCGAATCTTGTTGCAAGGGATGGTAATAAGATGCTCACAGATCTTGTATCAGAAGAGAAAGTCAAGAATGCAATTTTTCAACTCCACCCTAATAAGGCTCCTAGGCTTGACAACTTTCTAGCTTGCTTCTATCAAACTTTTTGGGAAATCATTGGCAAAGATGTCTAGGTAGTAGTTGAAGACTCCTAGAAATCAAAGAAAATTTTGAAAGACTTCAACAATACCAACATCGCCCTTATCCCAAAGAAACCTGACTGCTCCTTCTTTGCTGACTTCAGACCTATCTCTCTTTGCAACACCATTTACAAAATCATTTCCAAGTTTATGGCTAATTGTATGAAGGTTTTGCTTCCAAAAATCATATCGCTTGAGCAAAGTGGCTTCACCCCAAGATGTTCCATCACTGACAGAATAGTGATTTCACACGAAGCTATCCACTCTATCTCCTCCTCACTTCAGAAAAGTATGGTGATCAAAATAGATATCAACAAGGCATATGACTAGGTATGTTGTCTTTTTCTCATGCATATCCTTCAAAAATTGGCTTTTTGTCAAAACTAGTTGGAATGGATTTTTGGATGCATTTCCTTTGTTATATATTCAATTTTGGTTAATGGATCTCCATGTGGCTTCTTTAAATCTGGCAATGGATTAAGGTAGGGTAACCCAATATCCCCATTCCTCTTCATCCTAATGGCATATACATTAGGGAGGTTGATTTCCAAAATGGTAGAAAATAGAGATTGGACAGGTGTACAGGTTGCAAGAGATCTCCCCCAATGACCCATCAACAATTCGATAATGATACTATCCTATATGGAGAAGCCAAAGTGGCAGTAGCTGAAGTTATAAAGAGGACCTTTGATTCTTACATACAAGTTTCAAGATAGCTTATCAAGAAAAACAAATCGAGCATCCTTTTCTTCAATGTTAGATGTTCTATCCAATGGATTGCCAATCTCCTTGGCTACATGATTGATTCAATTCCTAGTAAATACCTCAAGGTCCCATTGTTTAAGGGGATGATCTGCACTACCCTTTAGAATGAGGGCTAGAGTGGGAGTTTGGAAGGGAAGGTGGCTATTTCTCACTGGCAGGATTGTGATGATGAAGGTTGTCCATTCCTATATATTTGATGTCTTGTATACAACTCATCAATTGTGCGCCACAAGACCTGAATGGATTGATGAAAAATTTCTTGTGGGAAGGCTCAAACGAACAAAAAGAATCCCACTAATCAATTGGGATATGGTAAGAAAATGTAAATATGAGGGGAAGCTAGAATAAGGTGCATCCAAAAATAAAATAAAGCTATGGGGGCTATTGGTATGGAGGATGTTAGAGAATCCTTCCGCACTTTGGAGTCAACTACTGCAAAAGAAATATTAGGATTGCTCTAACCCTAGCCACATCTTCACTATTGCAAATATGCCTAGAGGTTCACAAATATGGAACTTCATGATCTATTCCTAATCACTGATAAATGATCACTTGTCATGGAGCATCTATAATGGATAGTTTACATGTTTTTGGTCAGACTCCTAGAATGGAGAACCCCCTTTGGATTCCATTCTAGATTTGTTCAGGTGCCATGAAATCATTGAGGAGATCTAGGGTGACAAGGTGGCTGATTACATTAAATAAGGGAATGAAACCATAGAATGAAATTAGAAGGATTTTATAATGCAACCGTTCCTCATAGGGGAAAAAGGCTCTTCATGAGATCCTAATAGAAAGGCCCATCATGTTATAGGAAGGAAAAGATAAAATCATTTGGATGGAAGCAAAATTTAGTAGGTATTCGGTTAAAAGTGGATATGAGATTCAATGTCATATGGATGGAGCATCCCATTTGTTGGAAATTAAGGTGTCTCAACCTTGGTAATTCCTTGTATTATTTCACTGTATTTATTTATTTATGGCCTATTGTATAATTTGGATGCAAATCCTATGTTGTCATATTGAGGGAGTTGGCACGGTGATGTGTCATCCTACATGGCATATGACCACATGTAATTTTGTCCTCACATGAGGAGATAGGCATCCCACTTAGTGGTAGGAATATTTTTCCATGTGTCGGCATCTTGGATGCTGTGTAAGGGAATGTTGACCGTAACGGTCATGATAGATTCCTATGACAAAGTTATGACATGTAAGAGTCAGAAATAGAAGCTTGTAAGATAGGTGAAGACATGTGTTGAAGAGCATCTTTGAAAAAGGCATCTTTGGGCACCCCAAGGTGGACTATGACATGTTATAAGAGAATATGCTATTTATAACCTGTGTATGATAGGTTCTCTTACAGCTATAAGTTGTAACTGCTATGACAGATTCTATGACAGTCGTAAGAGTCGTAAGAGCATCTGTCATAGCCCATTTTGGAAATAGGTGACCTCTTTGGGATGGGGTGTGTGGACAAGTGTTAGATGCATCTTAAAATGTTGACCAAGTGTCCATAGGCATGGGTTTTGGTCCATGAGGCCAAGTTGGATACCCATTCCAAGATAGAGGCTATTTTGCCTTGATTTTCTATATAAATAGGTGCTTTGAGGAGGAGATGTATTATGTGATTGATAGGTACTGTTATGCTACTAGATTGACTCCAGACATGAGTGTCGAAGACTATTGAGATCTTGCATTGCAAGTGTATTATAAACCATATTCAGTTTTGATAATATATTGTGCAGGTTTTCGAGTGTGAGGTTTTTCACCCAATAAGGGTTTTCCCTGTGTTATATCTTGTTTCTCTTCTTCTATCTTCTTTCTGGTTCTATGTATATTGCTGCAATATCTCTGTTATATGTTTCATGTTTCTATAATTGTAAAGATTAAATTGAATTTGCATAGCCCTCCCCTCATTAGATTAGTGTAGGAAGCGATTTCTGCACACCTAGCTTCCTTTCACCATTGGCTTGCAAATTTTTATTGGGGGAGCAAGGTTTTACCAAAATCGGGTGCCTTTGCTTGGACAACACTCTATAAACACATCCTCACATGTGAAAAACTCAATTCTATTAGGATAGCGGTCCCTTCTCGATGCCCCCTCTATATGTCCAATGAAGAAACTACTGATCATCTCCTTCTCAATTGCCCTACTTCTAACGATTGCTAGAATTGGCTAATGGAAATGCTTGGATGGAGTGGCCCTTTTCCCAACAACCTACAAGAGCTATTCAAATGTTGGCCATGTCTATATGGGAACTCTACTTGGGGCAAGATCTGGTTGGTTATCCCTTCCATAGTAATCTGGCACTTGTGGAAGGAAAGAAATTGAAGGGTCTTCAATGATAAATCTCTCTTGGTGCAAGAAATTAAGATCAAGATTGAAGTAGGTATCAATGAATTCCTTAATACTAGAATTTCTTTATCGTCCTCAAAAATATTCACCTCTTGGGAAGACAAGAACATAGGGAAATGGAAGATGCTCAAGTTACCAACTAGATAGATAGGGAAGAAAGGAGAACCAAGAAGTAACTTGCATTGGACATCCCCTCTGAGTGGCAAGATGAAATTAAATTTGTATGGGGCCTCTTGAGGTAAGCCCAAGATCATAGGCATTGGAATAATCATAATAAATGATGTAGGAATCCTCGCATGAGCAACATCCATATGATTGCTGATCTATTCCCATAATGAGGTAGAATTGGATGCTTTGTTCCTAGATTTGAAGCTATGTAGGGAGGACACTAACAGGATCAATATTAAAGGTGACTCAATGATATGCATTAGAGTTGTGCAATCCCAAAGTATCATAAGCTAGAAGTTATAGAAAAAAATGGACAATATTATCACAATCCTGAATCAATTTCAAGATTACATGATATGATATGTCTATAAGGAGTTGAAAAAGGTGGCAGATCTATTGGCAAACCACAGGTGTGAGTAGATAGTGGATATAATTATGTGAAATCAGGTGGAAATTTGGGAAGGCTTGAATCAAATTATTAAGAAGGAAATGAACCAGATATCAACTAACAATAACCATAGAAATGATTAGTCTTTGTAAATTCCTAGAGGATAACTCACATGGCTTCCATGGGATTCATCTTATGCCTAGGTAGAAGTGTGATATATACTCCTCTCACTCGTGACTTCTCCATACAAGATGGAAAAATGGGTGTTGATGGAAGGATAAGTGTGCAAGTATAGATTCGAGGAGCCATCAGCACAACTGAAGAGGATATTCTACACCAAGAAATTAGAGATGGAGTTAGTAGTTATGGTTGTGATTGGTGTGAGAAGATTGGCTGCTAGACACATCAGCAACCATGAAATCATTAGAGACTTCCTAGGCATATACGTCTACATGATGGCTAGGAAATCATTTGGCAAGATTGCAACAAGTTATTTCTTGAAGGAGCCTTGGGTGAAGATTGGATAGGCTATGATTTCAAATTATGGTGGGAAGCATTCCTCTCGGGCTTGCAGAGGCATCTTCAACTACACAGATCTGAAGGAAAACAAACAGCCTTTAATTGTTCATTGAGTGTCTTGTTCTCTGTAAAGCTAATCCCTTTTAAAAATTTGTTGTAGAACGTAGAACACCAAGACTTACTCTCTAGGGAACAATGGGAATGGTTGGAGGAAGTGAAGTGGGGGCTACTTTTTGATGCAATGAGTGTGTGGTTAGGGTTTAAATTACTCAATCATGTAGGTTTTATTCACCAATATCGAGGTTTACAAGTACTTGCTTTGTAATCAGGCCTAAAGCCTAATAGCCCTACCTATAGGGTTTTCCTACCATAACTTTCTTGAAATTAGCCCAACTAAAAATCTGATTAGCATTTGGAGTACCCTTTATCAAGTTGTCTAGCATATCCCAAAATGAGCTAGGGTTGTTTCACAATGTAAGACTCAAAATTGAGAAACTCAGTCTGTAACTAGCCCTAATTAGGCCACTTTTTCAAAGGAACCTATGTCAAAACTTAGTATTAGCCTCCCAAACCACTTGGAAACCCTGAAGCATGTCTCCAATAACTCAAATTGTCTAACCACACCCTCTGCAACCACTAAAATCTTCCACAATTATGATTGTCCTACTCTAGGCCTAATACTTGGGTCTTCTTAGGCCAAAACTTGGTCAAAATCAGTCATAGCTTCATCTCCTACCTTGAAAAGTGTTGGAAAATATGAATCTACCCTATTATATTCCATTCCACTGATTTAGAAGTGATTGGGTGAGTAGAATGGCCAAATTCACATTTTTTCACTCTGAAAACCCTAGTTCAGGGTTTGTAGTAGTTTTCAGTAAAATGGATGGTTCTCTCTAAAAACTAAATGGATTGACCTCAAACCAATTGCATTAGGAAGGTAGTTCACCTCTTCATCCAACCCAAGTGGTTTCAGGTCCTAAAAGTTCTGTACAAACACATGGTATAGCTGGGAGCAACACTTGTGCAGAAAAAATAGTTTTATGACTATTTTTAGTAAATTCATTATATCTCTCTTAAAAATGAATGAAACAAACTCAAACCACTTGAAGATGATGCTTAACACTTTCCTATATCGATTCCAATGGTCAATAGTCCTTGGCAGATCCATACAGAAGGATGGTACTATCTGCACCAACGTTGAAAACAGAAAATATGTCAAAAAAATAGAATTTTATGTATGTAACTTGTTCTTACAATGTTTTTTTTTCCGTCCCTTCCTTCTAATGGGTGAAGGCTTTATATACATCATTTGACTTGTTTTCCAATGGTTGTGACCAAATTTCACAAAGAATGACCATTGAGAATTATTTAAACTACATGTTTTGTTAGTGGCATGTTATGTTTACAAAGTGCCACTTGTATATCAAGCCTTATTTGGCTAATATTATGAAAATATGACTCCCAACCTAATCTAATGGCCTTATGATGGCCTCATTACATCATTTTAATCCTTACATTGCAATATTACCTACATTTTCACATTTAGGCCATTCAAGGCTTCTTTACACCAAATTAACAACTTGTAAGGACCTTGCAACTTTATACACCTATCAACCTAAATGACTTCAAACACTCAAGATTGGTATTTTGAGACCTTTATTGCATCTCATTCATGATTTCCAATACAAAACTCATCACTTGACCTCATTTTGGTCTTAGTTGTCCTTGGTGCTCTTGCATCACTTTTCCTCCAATCATGTTGAATTTGTATAACCTCTTTAAAGTGTTTTTGTTTCTAATTTTAATATAAAGGGAGCTACCCCTTGGTAGCAACTTGCCTTTATATATATATACATGATCAATAATAAATATAAATTATTCAATGATACAATGGATCTTTTCATATACTTGATTCATTTGAATAATTTATTCACAATGAAGAATAGAAAAGATCTATAGAAATTACCTGTAGAAACCAACAATGGCTATTTTGAACCCTCACCCTATTGATAACCTATACAAATTTAGAGGAAATAAGAAGGTAGTTCATTTATAAAAAGAGAAAATCCAATTTCTATGCATTTCTTCTCCACAATTCTACAAGAAAACTATTAGCTAGGGTTAGAAGAAAAGAAATGTAAAGAAAATAGTTCAACATGCAAATGAAAAAATGAGAAATAATATAATTAGAGGATAGATATTTATAACCAATGTTTAATTCTATATTTGGTTTCAAATTCCAATTTAGATAATTAGAAGGGTCAGTGCAAGAAGTTGGGTCCACTTTTTGGCCAAAAAGTGGAAGTGTTTTCCCTGATTTTCAGAATTTGTTACATTTGACCTAAACATTTGAGGCACTTAAAGTTTGAATCTTAAAAAAAGTTAGTAATATGAAATGTAGTACTTGGAGTCTAGTTTCCAAATATGTAATTTATTTTAATACCTAGATGATACAAATTGATTTTCAATAGGCATTTCTAAAAACCACTATTTGAAAGTCACTTTTTTTAAACCATACCATGCACGCGTACGACCAACATAATTTGGCCTAAATAAAAGTATTTTTCTAAATCCTTTTGGAGAAAGATGTGTAGTATAATGAAGTTTGATGAGGTTATTTTTTTATAATTTTTTTCTAAATATATATTTTTTATTAATTTGTTATTGGCCCTAATTGTTGTTTTTGAAAACCCCTCGTGTATGACCAACATAATTTGAGAAAAACTAATCATAAAATGATTTTTTTCATTGTGTAAAGAATGATGTGTAGATTTATGACATATATTTTTTTAAAAAAATTTTAAAAAATAAAAGTTATTAAAAAAATACAAACACTTGTCATTTCAAGTTTTTAGACCAGTTTGCTAATAAATTAAATAATAAATATAAAAAGAAGTCCAATAAAAAAAATTACATATTTGAAAACTAGATACTATCATCTGTAATGGGTTTTAATTTCGTAAAAAAATTAAAAAAAAAGGTCGTCAGCCATATAGGTAAAGTCAGTCTTTCCTCTTGTTCTGTACATAGACAAATACTTGCAGGTCCATGGCTCAAGGTCAGCTACCAATGCCTTTCTCGAGCCTCAAACCAAACCAAAGACAAGGTAAAAGGTAGTCAGCTATTTCAAATTTCTTAGAACGGGTACCTGTTCTAAAACAGGTACGCGTTATATAATGGGTACTTGTAATGTCCCTTACATGATCTGCCCTAGAATTTGCTTGTGGATTTGGTTTAGGGTTTCTTCTCTTTAAATGTTCTGCTTTAATGAGATAATCTAGGATTGGATAGTCTACTTCTACCTCACATGTTTTCTTGAAATAGTACCTACATCACCATGTATATTCAAGTCCATAGTGCTACATGTTAGCTTTAATATCTAGTATTTATCAATCCAACATAATCATACTTGCAATTTAAAACACATATGCAAGAAGAAGCACTCAACACACCAGGGGAGGGGAAGTCATAAATCCTTAGTAGCCTAAGGCCTACCATAGTCCTATTGCCCAATCCCTTGTCTCGGGCCTATGGGGCATAATCCAATGTGGGACCCCCACCCCTCCTTGACCCAACCCTTTCCTTGGGCCTGTGGGGCAGAATGCCCAACCCTCAGTGGGCCTGTGGGGTGGAACCTGGGTGGGGTTTTTAGGAAATCTACTAAGGTTTATACATTCACCCCTCCTGGCTGAATCACAAATAGAATATATGCAGTTTTCACACACATTTCCAAAACATATACAATTTGCCTTTATTATTATGAATGGCATTATATAGTAATATATGATACAACATGAGATATATCAGAATGCAGGAGAAAAAGATATTAAAATTGTCATTTATTCATCATAGTCTACAGCTAAATACAGTCCGTTATTCAATCTTATTTGACAAACATATATATATATATATATATGTAGTTTCATATCAGGTAATAGCATTAGTCCTACTTGATCATATTCTTTTATCAATGGTAAATAATTTCTATTCGTTTCCAGTACTACCCAGGTGATCAGAGTTTAATGTTAGAAATCATCCCAGATTTGAGTCTATCATGGAGGGCACAAATACGGTATTATATATATATACAAATATGATATTATATATATATATATATATTATATATATATTAAGAGATGGAAAGCAAACTTATATGTCAGAACATTATACCTGACTGGGGAAGACTAAATATTAAAGTTAAGTAAGCAAAACCTTACACAAATTCAACTTGAAGTCTAATGCTGGACTGGTATATTGTTTTTGCTGATAAAATATCTCTACTGTTCTTTAATGGCTGCTTGCCCAAGATATATATATTTGATCCAATTTATATGTATGGATGACTAGATGGCTGAGTGGAGGAATCACTAATTTGTAGAGATAATATTTATGAAACTTCTTCCTTGCCTCCCCTTGGAAGACCCACGAATCCTCCATATATATTTTCGCTGCCTTTGGAGTAGATGCAGCTTCCATAAAAGATGTCACCTTGAGGATGAATGATTTAATTATTAATGATTAAGACCATTGTTGGGTTTAATAAAAGGAATCGTTGGCATCTTTAATAGTGATTGCCTTATTTCTTTTTATATGGGTCGTTTAATGTGTTAGAGGATATCGATCCTCTTTATTTATACTTATTATATATATATATAATATGATAATCTTAATTATTAATATTATTATTATTATATGATATCTTATTATATAATATATCTATTTATATATTTACAAGCATAATAATAACTAATATTAATAATATATATTATATTTGATTTATAATTAATGATCGATCAAGTGTAGGGACATGACAATCCTCCCCGCCCAAGATTGCTTGTCCTCAAGCAATTTTGGTTTTGGATGATTGATAATTGATCCTGGTTATAATTTTTGGTTCTTATGGTTGGCACTTAGCTTGGCCTTATATGATATGACATAGTCTTTGTACTTTGATGGACTAGATTGTCATGAAATCTTATATCAAATCAACAAAAATGGACAGACCTGTAGTATTTAGTTTTGAATGAAGACATTTGGTATGCAAGGTTTGTATGAACTATCCACATGAAGAATATGGAACATGACTAGATTAAACCTATTAGCATTGATTTGTATGATTTTGGTACCTATTGATTTGTTATTGAAACTTGTTATGATAAGATAATAGCATTTCATTATGCTAACATTGCTGGATTTTCCTTTTCGATTTTGGCCCTCTTGTTGGGATACTCATCATTTGGATGTGCTTCAAGTTGGTGGGCTTTTCCACTACATTTGTGACCTTGCCCCCATGGTTGTTGGCATCTAAAACATAATCCTTTCCTCTTCAACTCTTCCACATTTTTACACCAGTGATCCTTGTCCCTTTTTCCCTTGCACCATTGGCAATTTCTAGTTACTTCTTCCCTTCTATCTATTCTTCTCTTTGAGGGGGTTTGGAGGATGAGGAGAACTTCTTGGACTGGTCTCTTGACCATCTATCCTCATATTTCATTGCTTTTTGAATAGCTTCATCTAGGCGGGTAGGTTCTAGTGCACTTACCATACTTTTGACCGACCCTCTTAGGCCCTCTATGAATAAATATGTGAGTCTTTCTTGGGAAATTTTAGGGACCATGATTGCTAACTTTTGAAACTCGGTGGCATAATTTTCTATAGTGCCTTGCTACCTTAATTTTGTCAATTCCCTAAAGCACCATTCTGGGTGCTTTTGATCAAATCTTTTTATCAACCTTTGAGTAAAGTCATTGTAGGTGGTGACTTGTTGATGGTCATGAGTGATGAGACCATGATGCCACCAATCATGGGCCATTTTGGTTAGGTGTAAAATAGCAAACTTAATGGCTTTTGCTTCGGTTGTTGGGATTAAGGATAGATAGGTATCTAATTTTTGAACCCATGATCAGGCCGTGGTCTTGCTTTTTCCATTGAAGTTAGGGAAGGTTGTTTTACTTACCTTGTCCTCAAGTTCTTTATCGATTAGGTCCCTTCCCTCTCTTCTAGGGATGGCTCTTTGTTTGGCTTTATAGTAGTCTTTGAAAGGCACAAGTTCCCTCAATTTTGGTTCTAGCCTATAATAGGCTACAACTATCTCCTGATGATGGATCATGGAGTGTGATCCGAAACTTTGAGAGAAAAAACAACGTCCACAGTTTAATCCTGAAGCACTCATTACAATACAACTATCTCATCAACATCCTCTATGAGATGCCTATTATTATTTCTTTCTTTCATAGGTTCCTCATTGGGCAATAAATTGGGTCGGGTGGGCCTAGAGCCTGTGTCTTGTAGGGGTGTGAGATGGTTGTTCTCAGAGTGGTTAGAGATTGCTTCCTTTGTATTGATGTTGTTTAGGTTTTGGAGGGCTTGAAGTAAAGCTCGATTAGTTTTTTCACTTTGTTCCAATAAGGCTCAGGTTTTTTTTTCACTATTCTCCATGAAGGCCCTAAGTTCATCTCTTAATGGGTTATCCATGAGATTGTTTTCTTGGGAGTTAGTCCTAGAGCCTCTTCGGTGGTAGGTTTGCATTATTTCCCATGGGGTGGTAGGAAAGATGCTCTAATACCACTATAATGTCCCTTACCCGATTTGCCCTAGAGTTCTCTTGTGGATTAGGTTTAGGGTTTCTTCTCTTTAAATGTTCTGCTTTAATGAGATAATCTGGGATTGGATAGTCTACTTCTACCTCACACATTTTCTTGAAATAGTACCTGCACATCACCATGTATATTCAAGTCCATAGTGCTACATGTTAGCTTTAATATCTAGTATTTATCAATCCAACATAATCATACTTGCAATTTAAAACACATATGTAAGAAGAAACACTCAACACACCAGGGGAGGGGAAGTCATAAATCCTTAGTAGCCTAAGGCCTACCATAGTCCTATTGCTCAATCCCTTGTCTCAGGCCTATGGGGCATAATCCAATATGGGACCCCCACCCCTCCTTGAGCCAACCCGATGTGAGGCCTACACTTTTTCATTTCCGTACATGTGACTATTTAGCTTACTGTTGTTGGTATTTTTATATTTACAGGACTGTTGTTCCCAGATTTTCAAACTATTAAACCTTATTATGTTAAAAGAAAATTAATTGGGTGATGTTAGTTAGATGTTTGCTTTAAGAGAAAATAATTGGGTGATGTCCGATTAATGTTTACATTATAGGAAAACTAATTGGGCAAGGTTAGATAGAAAATTGTCATGTGATTTCATTATGTTTATAAGAACTGTGGTATGCTTTAGAAATGCATGTATTAAATTTTCTTCGGCTATGACATGTATATGTGGAATTAACTTTGAGATTGGGTGTGCAGGTATTTCTAACAAAACCACAGATACAGGAGATTATTCCACACCTTATGTCGTAATCCCTTGTGAAGCCGATCTAGTTCCATGAGGAACCAAGATCAACTCTGTGTTTGGTGCAATGTTGTAATGTTGTAATATTGTCTTGCATGAGGTTGAATGGGTTAGGTCTACCCTTTTATAAAAGTGAATTATGATTTGTGTTGTAAGAATTGTATTTGAATTTATTTTTTTTAATTTAAATTTTTGAGACCCTTTTCTTATGTCTTAACTTGGCCCTGGGTGTCCTAACTAAGTTTAAATTGACCATGAGTTATACCCCATGGGTCTAGGGTCACTTTTGACTTGGGTAACCCTTAGTTAACCTCCGTATGGTCACCTTAAATTCACAGTCAAGTTAAGGGACAAATTTGGAGGCATGGGAAGGCTAGGATGGATGGGATCAACACTCAAGCCCATCCTTTCTCCATTTCCAAGGTTTGAAATGACTCCATGGTCCACCAATAATGGAGGGGCTTATCTTCTTGTTCCCTCAGTTTTGGTGGGAGTCCCCATGAAGTGGTGTGGTCCTTCATGGGTGGGGATTTTTTTTAATTCCACTTGGGATAGTGGGGATATTTTTTTAATTCCACTTGGGATAGTGGAAAAAGGAGTGGGGTTATTTAAATATTACAATCTTAAAAAATTCATAAATATTACAATCTTTAATTCATTTTTGTCCTCACATGTGAATTTAAAATTCACAAATAATATGAGCCCTTGATGTCATCATCCACTCTTCCCAAAAAAATAAATTTTTAATTCATCCACTATCAATTTAAAATTCACAAATAATGTGAGCCCTTGATGTCATCATCCACTCTTCCCAAAAAAATAAATTTTTAATTTATCCACTATGAATTTAAAATTCACAAATAATGTGAGCCCTTGATGTCATAATTCACTCTTCCCCAAAAAATGAATTTTTAATTCATCCACTATGAATTTAAAATTCACAAATAATGTGAGCCCTTGATGTCATAATCCACTCTTCCCAAAAAAATGAATTTTTAATTCATCCACTATGAATTTAAAATTCACAAATAATGTGAGCCCTTGATCTCAACTCTTGATCCTCACCTTCCATTCCCTTTTCAGAAAATCTATAAATAAGACCCTTCTCTAAGCAATTAGAGAAGACTAAATTTTTGTAGGGGAACTTGATTCTTGTAGGGGAACTTGATTCTTGCAGGGGGACTTCATTCTTGCATTCTTATCATGTCTAATTTCCTCTAGGAAATCTTCTTCGGCATCCTTATAATGCCCAATCCCTTCTCTATTCTCCTCTTCATAGCCTCATAATGCCAAAATTATTCTAGCCATCCTATATCCTCCATTCATTATCCCTTGCTTGTGATCATAGTGAGATTGTTTTTTTTTTTGAGAAGGAAAGATTGGAAGAAGAGACTAAGTGTGGAGCTCTTCATCAACTTCATCCATTAAAGGGCTTTTTAAGGTTGGATTTCATGGATTTTCCTTTGTATTTCTATTTGTTGCATGAAGGATGTGCGAAAATTATTTATTTGTTGCATGAAGGATGTGTGAAAATTATTTATTTTGCTTGTGTTGTAAATTTTGTTATTGTGGGGAAATTTTATTGGGTGTTGACAGAGCGTCTTCCACTTGGGAGAAATGCTCATCAAGTGTGGGGTAAGGGAGGAGTGATCCTCCTGGAGTGCATGCCTTGTTTCTTTAGAGATGTTGAAAGCCTTGAGGGCATTTGTGTGAATTTGAGAAAATTGGTTATATGGCTTGAGAGCCAAATATGATATTCCTTGAAATCTGATGATCTTGTTTGGCTTGAGGCCATGAAAAGAAAATTGTGTTGAATTATTGTGAATGATGGTACTCTAGAGTTGAGTGTGTCCACTCTCTTACCCCTCTGTAAACTCACCTTTGTTGAGTTTTTGTGTTGTGTAAATATCCATGGGTGTATGTGTGTTTCGATGTGTTGTTTTTACGTGTTGTGAAGTAGATTTGGATTCCCTAGGTGTGTGGATGATCTTCCTAACTTGGGGGTGACCCTCTTGCGGGTCTATGGTAGGGAGGAGAGTAGCTTGTGTGGTGTTTGTTCCCTTGTGTGTTATGCAGGTATTCTTAGAGCTATTTGTGAAGTTTGGAGAAGTTTCTTGTGTTGGAAAAATATTTTGTTTTCCTTTACTCTTAAGGATTTATAAGAGAGCCTGGTCATATTAGTGACTGCATCTTGGTTGATTCATAAAAAAGAGAAAGTTATCTCCCTATTGTTGTATAAATTGGTATTTTGAAGTTGGGAAGAAATCCTCTGTTTTTGGGTTGTTTGTATTTCTATTGTTCATTAAGTGTTACCATTTTGTAATGAGGAAAGGAAGAGAAAATTTATTTTTAAAAGGATATTAGAATTTTCTAGTTCCTTCTTCTTCTACTTGCAAAGTTGTGAGTTAGTTGATGTTTTAATTAAGTTTGTAAAAGTATTATTTCTGTGCAAGCTTAGTAGAAATATTAGTTTTAAATTTTGTTATAAGTCAAGTTGTAATTTTGCTACCATGAAAGAAATAAAATTTGGGCTGCAGTATTGCTTTTGAAATTTTCGCCACCTTGAGGGTCTCTTCCTAGGATGGGAACCATTTTACTATTCACTTTTCACTATTTACTATTCACTTTCCACTAATCACTATTCATTTTTACTATTTACTATTTACTTTTACTATTCACTTTTCACTATTCATTGAAGGCAAACTATATGTAGTTTAAAACATTTGACTTGAAATAGAAATTTTAATCAAGGAAAGGGGGATTTATTTATGTATAATGTATAATACAATTTGAATAGATGTTTAAACTCAGAGTTGCAATTCAGAAATACAGTTTTTATACAATTACAATTTAAAAAGAGCATAGGTAAATATATTTTAATTTTAAGGCAGAGTTTCTCGGAAGTTTTAACAATTATCCTAAATTAAATGACAAGAAAATGAAGAGGAAAGTATGATCCCTTCATTTACAAAGGACACTAAAAATAAATGCAAACAAGCCATCACAGGCATTCCATGAGTGGCCATTTAAAACTCAACTATAGATTTAGAGAATAAACGTCTAATTGAAAAACAAGAGAGAGAGAGAGAGAAAGAATAGCTAACCTTGGAAAACAAAGAGAAGAAAATGCGTGATATTTCCAAATAGGGCTAAAATAACTAAGTAAGTTTAACCTACCGTTAATCCTATTTAGGAACAGGTTGATTATTAAAATTAATTCAAACGTTGAAGTAAAACCTAGAACAGAACCCTAGGGGGACTGAGTCAAGTGAAGTTAACCAACCCTGTGTAAGTGATCTGGTTTACCAAGAAATTAGGAATAATGTAAAGGATGTAGTGTTAATGTTGTTAGATAAAGAATGTGAAGAAAAAAAAAGGATAACATAAGAAGATCTTGCACAACGGGAAGGAGAATGAGATAGAAATACAATCAAAATTAAATTTCAGAGAAACGATAAAATGAACGTGATAGAAATACAATCAAAATTAAATTCCAAGAAAAGGAAGAGAGGGCAAATGAATGGGCTTGGTTGAAAATGCTAAGTCTGAAGGAGGAGAAATTAATATTAAATTCTAGAAAATGGAAAGAAGAATCAGATGATCATGCTTTGCTAAAAAATGATCTATCACCTAAAACAACTGTTGTTCAAATATAATTCGTGAGATTAACCTAAGTCAGGAAACCACACGTTTCCTTGCATAGGGTGTGCGCACATGTATTTGGTACGCCGCCGACAACTGTATTATTTTCACCTTAAGCGTACCCAAGCACGCCTACGCGTGCGAGGAGATTTCTAGGGAAGAGTGGGAAAATTTTTGGCATTTTGTGTCATGACCACATGGCATATGTGAACATGACACGTGTGATGCATGTTGTGACCGCATGGGAAATGTGGGCATGACATTTGGTATAAGAGCCAAGTTTAAACATTGGGCATGATTGGGCACGTTATTATTCCACAACGTTGATTAATTAGAGTCTACCATGTTTTGTAGGATGCCTCCCCGACGTGCTCGATGAGTGCGATCGCGCAACACGGCATCCGTTGCGGTGCATAGTCATTCCTCGACTGAGGGACAAGGACCCGTAGTTATAGCAGATCCACCCGTACCATAGGTGCCACCCGAACCACAGGCACCACCCATACTACAGGTACCACCTAAACCACAGGCACCACCTGTACCATAGGCACCACTAGTAATTGACCTAGGCCCACAGATTCTTTAGACACTGGAGGCTTTGTTAGAGCGGTTACCACCAGCTATTCCAGAGCCACGTAATGAGCCTCGTGTTGATCCACGAGAAGAGCCATGTAATGAGCCATGTGCAGAATTACGTACTGAGCCATATGTGGAACCTCACATAGATCCGTTAGAGGTGCCATGCATGGAGCCTTTCGTTGAGATTCTTGACACTACAGTAGAAGAGGTAGGGTCAGCCTACCGTGGACAGAGTAGGAGTCTTCTAAGACACTCGAGACAAGATGAGACCAGGGGGGTAGGACAGGTATACCATGGACTGTATGAGTATGGATTAGATGAGCCGGTTATAGGGCTCAGAGACAGAGGAGATCCCATTAGAGATCTGCTTAGGCTCAATCCACCTACTTTCGCAGGAGCTATCGAGGGAGCTATGGCCGAGGCTTGGTTGATTAGTCTGGATAGGTGTTTCATGTTGCGACCTTATGAGAGCAACATGAAAGTATGAGTGGCAGTGCATCTCCTGAGAGATGCAGCAACTACCTGGTGGCGCACTGAGGAGTGCAAGAGCTGACTATCCCTAGATACACTCACTTGGGATATCTTCATAGAGCGCTTTAATTCATGATATTTGTTAGAGCATTATAGATAGCGTAGGATTGATGAGTTCCATGAGTTACAGCAGAGAGGACTCACTGTTGCTCAATATGAGAGCTGGTTCATCAAACTTTTTCGTTACACAGAGTACCTCCTGTTGGCAAGAGACACTATATGGATTCATGGTTGTTGTCATTGATGGCAACAAAGGTCATCCCACATATCCGCAAGTCATGATATGTCTCTACCGGAAGTCAGATTGAAGATTGTTGTGGTCCGGTGAACAAGAACAGAGCATGTGGCAAGGTCCGACAGATTGGTCCGGTTCTCTCAGAGGAAGTGTCTTGGTGCAGTGCGGATCTGGGGAAGTCAAGAGGACTATCTTGAGTGATATATTCCAAGGATTTAGCCTCCGGAGTTGGACAAGGAAAAAGATATGAATAGTTGAGTACCGGATTCCTGAGAGACAGTGAAAACAGAGGAAGAACTGACTGACAGAGTATCAGACTACTTTCCGGATGTGTTACAGATGATGATAAAGGTTGCGGAGGCATGAATCATGTTTGGCCGACATAATTGATGATATCTACAAGTATACACTTGATCCGCATTGCTTGGTGAGCATGGATTCAGCCGACAGAACTAAGTTTGTAAGAAACTAGACTGTTCCGGATGCCGACTAAAAAGATGATGAAAGTACTTGTGCGGATATATATAGAGGATGGATTTAGTGGTAAAAGGTGTGAATGTATGTGAGGATATGCGAACAAGTCCAGAGTAGAGCAGAAGTAACAAGAAAGATCCGGTATGTGAAAGGACAGCAGACTAAAGAACAGAGGAAAGATGAAGTGCAGCAGATCAGTATACTGAACCTAACCGGAACTGAACTCCAGCATATGCAGATGCTTCCAATCAGTTCAAGACTGTGATTCTAATCACTTTGTAAGACAGTGTGTCTTCTTGTAGGCAGTGAGCCTCTTGTGAGCAGTGTGCTCGGGCAGTGAGCCCTAATTGGCAAGTGCCATTTTTGTAATTTCCTATTCTTCTAACAGAGAATAATTCTTGGGTTAATCACCCCGTGGTTTTCTCCCTTAACAGGGTTTCCACGTCAAAAATACTGTGTCATGTGTTTCTTATTTCATGGTTTATGTTTTGTATTTGATTTTATGCTGCTTCAATTAAAAGGAAAGTTAAATAAGGGAAATAATTAGGATAACTGATTCACCCCCCCCCCTCTCAGTTATCAACAATTGGTATCAGAGCCAAGTTCCTCCTAATAGAGCCTAACAGCTTGAGGAAGATCTGGGATTTCAAATGGATGCATATGGTTTAAAGGAGCAACTCAAGACTGCCCTTGAGGATCTTGAACAGTCAAATTCTGAAGTCAGTGAATTAAGAGAAAGACTCAAACAGGCTGATGAATTCATGAGGGAATTAAAAGACAAATTAAGTCTCTCTATGAAAAAGAGAAAGGAGCTGCTCCAACAGTTGGCAAGACAAAGTGAAGAAAGCAATACAAATGAAGAATTGACTGAGCAAACCAAGTTATGTGAAAAGTTATCAAAAGAAGTCATCATGTTAAGACATGAAATGGAATCAGGAACTATAAAGTTCACTCAAGAGATTGAAGAAAAAAGAAAGGCTGAAGACAATCTAAGACAATCTCTTAAAGAAAAATCAGAAGAATGCCACCAGATGGACAGGATTATCAGACACCTTGAATCTGATCTTGAAGATTCCAAAGATAATGAAGGAAAACTTGAGGATCAAATTGCCTCTCTCAAAAGAGACCTTCAAACAGCAAATGAATATAAAGAGAAATTCAAGATAAGTTCTGCTCAACTTGAAATTCTTCTTGGAAGTCAAAAGAGGACAGATGACAAGTATGGCTTGGGATATGAGAAAGGAGAAAGCTCCGGATCCGGTCAGAGGAATCTTGGATCAGAAAATCCAAGGAGCAGGCCTAGAAGACCTCCGGTAAGACAGCCAAATGCTCAAAAATATCCATCCTTCAATGGATACTGCCACAGCTGCAACCATTTTGGTCACAAAACTAATCAGTGCAGAATGAGAATGAATCAGATTAACTCATCCTTCTCCGGACAGTGCTTCAACTGCAAAAGGTATGGACACAAATCCCATGAATGCAGAATTATGCAAGTAAACAAATCATTCAAAGGTAGATGCTTTACATGCAATAGAGTAGGTCATATGGCTAATCAATGCAGATCAAGGGGATATCAGTTAAATATGCAAAGAAATGTTATTTGCCAAATCTGCAATAGGTCCGGTCATAATGCTAAAGTCTGCAGAAACAAGAATCAGGACAAAAGAGGTCCGGTGTATAATCAGAATCAAGACAAGGGTAAACAAAAGATGAATGCGGATGAAGTTAGGAATCAGATGAGCAAGATTTGGGTGAAGAAAAGCTCAGAGAATGTAGAGGTTGGATCCGCACCAGATTCTGGTGCTGATATTTCTTCCGGAAATTAAAAAAATGAGCTCAGGCTCAGGGGGAGACTCAAAGAAGATTCTGTTCCCCCAGCCAAACAAGTTGTGCCGGATGTGGCACAAGATGCGGATTAAAGGGTTTGTAGATATAAGTCCTGAGATGCCTCAGTCAAGTTTTCAGAGGTCCGCATGGAGTTATGAAGAAGCTGTGTTCGACTAAGTTAGACCTGTTCAGGGAGGTGCTCCGGTATGATAAAGGATTACAAAAAGGTCCGGAGAGATCCGGAAGTGCACGATCTTGTCTTGCGGATTGGACAGAGTGTTTGGGATGTTCTTGTAATATGTTACCTAGATTTATTCATGATTTAAAGATCCGGATGATATTCAGTGATCAGGACTAATCCGGGATACTCCAAGCTGTCCAGACATGGTAAACCGGAATAATGCAGGTGAAGCATTTATTGCAGACAGATATTAGGGTTTGCGGAGCAATATAAGGGATTTCTCAAAAGTTATCTGCTCATTCTACACTTGAGAAGAAGCGAATAGTGGAGCTCTGCAACAAGGATCATCAAGCACACCAAGGATCTCCTGCCGAAGCTATTGCATAAAGAAATCAATCCAACCACTCCGTGCAAACCGAAGGCGCATAAGGTATTCTTCGTTTTTCATTGCCTCACTGCAAATCTTTGAAGAATGGCTACTCCAAACATAGTTAAGATCTCTGATAGACCTCGCCCCTCATTCAAGAAACATCCCTACAAATCGTTGGAGGTAGATCCACTAGGAGCCTTCTCTAGTGTTCCCCACGGAGTCTTACATACTGAAGATATTAGGGTTTACATACACGCAAACATTGAGGAATTTGGGGAATTCAAATTAAGAGACCTCTATCACAAGCAACTGATAGACAATGCTTTTGAGCTCAAACCAGAGTATAAGGGTATCCAGAAGAAACAATTTGAGCAATTCATTCATTTCCCTAGCTTTGAAGAAGATGAATGGGTCCGGTATGTACTGAGCAGGATGCATGACAACTTCCTTTGGCTAGATAGACCCTGCAAGATCACAAAAGAAGCAATTAGAGCAGTAACTGGTCTATACTCTTCCGGGGGGGTACCTATCCTCAAATCTGTCAAGAACAACGTTGTAACTGAAGCCACCGGATCAAAATATGATAAGAGAGCAATGACCATTGAAGATATTTCGGATCCGGATATCAAATATGCATCAATGATAATAGGATACAAGATCTATCACTCCAGCAGGGAGAATTCTGTATCCGGAACTGCAATATACACAGCATATGAAATGCTAAGAAAGAATGCAGATTTTGATCTTTGTGAACTACTACTAAGCCAATTGATGGAAAATGTACAGAAAATCAAGAAAGACAAGAAGAACTCCTTTAAGTATGGTACTCTCATTGTATGTCTCTTCTTTTACTTCATGAATGAGCTACCCGGAACAAGTGGATGGGTATGGCAGAATGACACACCTGTTGCAGTCCAGATAAGAGACTATCTGCATGGACTTGGGGATGCAAAAGCGAGGAATACAGCTCTATGGGGATACTTCAAAAACTTTCAGAGCATGATGCAAGCAAGAGAGAGAATTCCCCAGTCTCTCATCGAGAAATACAAGGACTCAGTATGTTTTATGGTTGACACTGATCAGTGCCTAATGGAGGCAGTGGAGCCAAGGACTGTCTGGATCATGCCCATGGGGTATGAAGTTGATGAACAGATAGTAGAGCTGCATGTTCAACACATGCTAAGTCAGCCCAAAGATCCTAAGGCAGAAAGGTTTGGAACCTTTGAGGAGCTGAGCGTGAAATTACATGTAGAACTCAGGGAACCTGAGATTAAGAGAAAAGTGAGAAAAGAAGTAGAGCACATTGCTCAAGGCCTAGGCATCTCAAAAGAGGCACTTGATGCCAGTCGGGAAAAGAGGAGAAAGGCTGTGGAAGAAGAGAAAAGCAAAGAAAGTGCTCCGGTTGAAACCCCCACCCGGACCAGATCATCAAAGAGATCTGCACCTTCCACAACCAAAAGCTCAAAACCGGAAGTCCAGGCATCCGGTAAAAGATCCAAGACAAAAGCATCAAGGGCTTATGAAAGCCAAAAGGATGAAGAGGAGACAGAATCAGATGAAGGAGTAAGAGAAGTAAAGAAACAGAAAAAGAAAGGATCCGGTAAGCCCTCCACAGGCCAAGACAAGGAGGAAATGGCAGAGGTAACTGTTGAAAAGCCCACTCTGTCACTAGAGAGCATAATCAAGTCGGTCACGGTGGATGGAAACCTTCAACCAATGACTGAATCCTATGATGACTTCAGTGAGGCAGACCAAAAGACTCTGCAGGAAGCCACAGTTAAATATCTGAACACATACAATAAGGCTTTCATTGAGATCATATCTCTCATTCCTAAAAGCCTAGAGAAGGAAATGGAAGTAAGAAAGAATAATGCGCATGCCAAAGATCTTGAGATCCGGGAGCAGATAGCTATTCAGCTATATCCTCAAATTGATCCCAAGACAATGAACATGATCTTCAAGGACTGCAGAGATGAGTTCAGAAGTAAAGCCAGGATGAATCAGCTCATGCTTGGTGAGACTGACAAAGTGGCACAAGAGACAGAGGAGATCCTCCGGAAGGCCTTCAAAAGGTTCAATCTTCCTGTTGTAGAGGACTTAGGTGCAGAAACAGCTGCTGACTTGGAATCTTCTGTTCCGGAAGAAGTGAGCCCTGAACAGACAAGTGAGGACTTGGGACCCTCTGCTCCAGAAGAAGTGACCCATGAACAAGCAAGCATCTCTCCTCCGGTTTCCCCTACAGTCTCCGGATCCAAAGAAGAAGAGCAATTGCAGGAGAAGGAAGCAGTGGTGACAGACAAAGAGGTTGACAGTTCTAAGACTGCAGAAGAAAAGAAACATCTGTCTCCGGCAAGAGACACTGCACAAACTGTTCAACAATTTTTGAGCAAAGAAACTCTAGAGATTGATGAACCGGAGCTTCTAAAAGGTCCATTTGATTTTGACTCTCTCTCTCCGGTACAAACAATGAAGATAGCTTCATTTGCAAATGCCAAGGCAAATGAAAAGCTCCTGAAGTCTCATATGGAAGACTGTGAGTTGATAGAGGCTGCTTCCGGAGTACTTGTAAAGATCATGCCATCAATCCAAATAGATCCGACAGCCTCCACTTCCGGTAATCTAAAACCTTAGTCAGCAGTATTGATACACATTTTAATTCTCTAGAAAAATCAGCTGAAGACAAGGTCCGGAAGGAATTTTTGGATAAGAGATTTTCTGAAATATTAGATTTAATCTCTAAGGATAGGAAGATTGTAAGCATTGGAATAAAGAGCTTAGAAAATGCTCTTAAGGATGGCGGTGACATCTACAAATTTTGTATATCTTGGTCAAAGGCAACAGCAGCAATTGACAAGAAAATAAAAGAGGAACAGGACAAGCTTCAAAGCTTATCTCAAAGTTTTGATCCTCTCTCTTCCTCTATAATAAATCAAGAATGTCAGACTATTGCAGTCTTGAATGAAATAAAGAATCTTGAGAAGGAGAGGAAGAACATTACCAACCGGATGGGAGAACTTAGAAGGATTATAGTCCCTAAGTTGGAAACTATGCATGAGGCCATCAGTGATGCCCAGACCACCGCCCATACAAAAGATCCGACAGATCTCAGGCGGGCAGAAGCTTTTGCATTTTTGTTGAGTGGTCACATTTCAATCTTGGACAGAATGAAGCTAAGTTGGGCTACTGAAATGGTTCAACTGCAGACATCCTTTGCAGACATTCTGCAGTATATGTGAGTATGTAAATATGCGGCTATATATAGAAAATTTTTGAAAATTTTGGTGTGCGGACCCTACCCTTTGCCATTGATGTCAAAGGGGGAGTGAGGAGCAGTGAAAAATGAGGAATCCAACTCAGGGGGAGTTCCGGAAATTGTATATAAAGACAGAGCATCGGCAGAGGGGGAGCATAGTGTAAACACTTAGTCATTTTTCACTAAGTGTTGCCATCAATGCCAAAGGGGGAGATTGTTGGCAAGAGACACTATATGGATTCATGGTTGTTGTCATTGATGGCAACAAAGGTCATCCCACATATCCGCAAGTCATGATATGTCTCTACCGGAAGTCAGATTGAAGATTGTTGTGGTCCGGTGAACAAGAACAGAGCATGTGGCAAGGTCCGACAGATTGGTCCGGTTCTCTCAGAGGAAGTGTCTTGGTGCAGTGCGGATCTGGGGAAGTCAAGAGGACTATCTTGAGTGATATATTCCAAGGATTTAGCCTCCGGAGTTGGACAAGGAAAAAGATATGAATAGTTGAGTACCGGATTCCTGAGAGACAGTGAAAACAGAGGAAGAACTGACTGACAGAGTATCAGACTACTTTCCGGATGTGTTACAGATGATGATAAAGGTTGCGGAGGCATGAATCATGTTTGGCCGACATAATTGATGATATCTACAAGTATACACTTGATCCGCATTGCTTGGTGAGCATGGATTCAGCCGACAGAACTAAGTTTGTAAGAAACTAGACTGTTCCGGATGCCGACTAAAAAGATGATGAAAGTACTTGTGCGGATATATATAGAGGATGGATTTAGTGGTAAAAGGTGTGAATGTATGTGAGGATATGCGAACAAGTCCAGAGTAGAGCAGAAGTAACAAGAAAGATCCGGTATGTGAAAGGACAGCAGACTAAAGAACAGAGGAAAGATGAAGTGCAGCAGATCAGTATACTGAACCTAACCGGAACTGAACTCCAGCATATGCAGATGCTTCCAATCAGTTCAAGACTGTGATTCTAATCACTTTGTAAGACAGTGTGTCTTCTTGTAGGCAGTGAGCCTCTTGTGAGCAGTGTGCTCGGGCAGTGAGCCCTAATTGGCAAGTGCCATTTTTGTAATTTCCTATTCTTCTAACAGAGAATAATTCTTGGGTTAATCACCCCGTGGTTTTCTCCCTTAACAGGGTTTCCACGTCAAAAATACTGTGTCATGTGTTTCTTATTTCATGGTTTATGTTTTGTATTTGATTTTATGCTGCTTCAATTAAAAGGAAAGTTAAATAAGGGAAATAATTAGGATAACTGATTCACCCCCCCCCCCTCTCAGTTATCAACACCTCCAGGACGAAAAACTCTTGGTACACAAATTCATCAGAGGCATGAATCACGGGATAGCAGGACCAGTACGTATGGCAGATCCCTAGACCATGAGCTAGACTGTTGAAAAGGCTCTTATTGCAGAGGAAATTTAGGGACGAGGGCAGAATTCACGCCTGCAGAATCAAGATCATAATCCCAACAAAAATAGAATTTTCGTAGACCACAATTTACACCACAGAGAGGAGGGTTTAATTCCTCATCATTACCTCCTAGGCCTCCACAGCAGCATCAGCAAAAATCTAGGCCCCAATAGAGGGTTCAGGGGGGATAGAACCGTGGATGGCAGCAGCGGGGCTAGCATAGAGACCAGAGACAGCAGGGATCTTCTGCGAAACCTGCAAGGTCTCAGCAATCAAACAGAGGTTTACAGGGGTCCACTAGGCAGACTGGACAACAGTAGTCGGGCAGGACTCAGTCTGTACAATTATAGGCTAGGGGCCTGTGCTATGTATGTGGTAGGGTAGGGCATTTAGCCAGGGAGTGTCCACAGGGATTTATAGTAGGAGGACAGCCCCGTGCAGGAGGATCTGAGCAGACTGTAGGTGACGTGGGTAGATCCCACTGCATGTTTGCAGCGGTTGACAACCGCTAGGCTGATTTCCAGGCTTCATTCATTGAGACAGCAGGTATGATTGGAGATTTTCCTATCTCTATTCTTTTTGACTCTGGAGCTACCGATTCTTTCCTGTCTACATCGTTAGTGGAACGTTGCAGGCTGGTGGCTTATAGGCAGGACATTAGGTGGAAGGTTGAGTTGGCCTCTGGGGTTAGAATGTCAGTAGATACCATGGTTAGAGATTATGAGATCTCCTTAGGTTCCTTCACTACAACATGTGACCTTAGGGTTATGCCATTAGGATCCTACGGAGTAGTTCTGGGTATGGACTAGCTTACAGCTCATAGAGCTAAACTAGATTGTCGTCAGAGGATGATTAGTTGTTTAGACGATCATGGCACACTAGTCGAGATAGTAGGCATTCAGAATCCCATGATGGTTCGTATGATATCCGCTCAGTAGCTTAAGTGCTGCATGCGGAAGGGTTGTCAGATGTTTGCTATTATGGTCAATGACAGATCAAAGGATGAGCCTAAGACTACCTTAGATGATCACCCTATCTTGAGAGACTTTGCCGACGTATTCCTGCTGGAGTTACCAAGTATGCCTCCATGCAGAGAGCTCAATTTCTACATCGACTTAGTGCCAGGTGCAAAACCTGTGTCTCGTGCACCCTACAAAATGACTACACATGAGATTACAGAACTTAAACTGTAGTTAGAGGAGTTACTTGAAAAGGGGCACATCTGACCTAGCGTTTCACCCTGGGGCACAACGGTCATCTTTGTGAAGAAGAAGGATGGGTCTCTTTGACTATGCATGGATTACAAGCAGTTGAACAAGGTGACGGTGAAGAACCATTATCCTCTACCTAGGATTGATGACCTCTTTGATCAGATGCAGGGAGCCAGAGTGTTCTCAAAAATCAATTTAAAATCTGGGTATCACCAATTGTGCATCACAGAGGCAGACATTCATAAGACTATTTTTTGAACTAGATATGGCCATTATGAGTTCACCGTGGTACCCTTCAGCTTGATGAATGCCCCTGTAGTATTCATGAGTCTCATGAACGGGGTATTCTGTACTTACTTGGATCGGTTCGTGATCATATTTCTTAATGATATTTTGATTTATTCGCGAACCGAGGAACATGTGGATCATTTGCGTCAAGTTTTGCAATGCTTATGAGAGTAGTAGCTTTATGGCAACCTGGCAAAGTGTGCCTTCTTCAGGACAGAGGTGCAATACTTGGGGCACATCTTATCAGGCAATGGCATCTCCGTAGATCCATCGAAGATCAGAGCAATTCAGGACTGGCTAGCACCCACCAGTGTGACAGAAGTTAGGAGCTTTATGGGATTAGCTAGATATTACAGTAGATTTGTCGAGGGCTTTTCTAGGATAGCACATCCCATCACTTCCCTTCAGCGAAAAGGGAAAAGTTTCACTTGGACTGAGCAGTGTGAGAAGGCCTTTGGGATCCTCAAGGAGCATCTTACCAGTGCTCCCATTTTAGCAGTTCCAGATCCTGCAGAGGATTTTGTTGTTTGCACAAATGCATCATTAGAGAGTTTGGGAGCCGTGCTTATGTAGGGAGGTAGAGCGATTGCATACTAATCACACAAACTTAAGGCACATGAACTAAACTACCCTACTCACGATTTAGAGCTCGTAGCAGTTATTCATGCTCTTGTTCATTGGAGACATTTTCTCTTAGGTCAACGCTTTGAGCTCCATTCAGATCACCATAGCTTATAGTACATTTTTACACAGCCAAATCTGAATGCTCGCCAGCGGCGTTGGATAGAGTTCTTATGCAAGTACGACTTTGATGTCTACTACATCAAAGGGAAGGAGAATATGGTTGCTAATGCTTTAAGTCGGAGGCGCCATGAGATCTTGACCTTGACATTAAAGGTGAACTTGAGGGACCACATCTTACAACATCTACCAGAGGATGAATGGTTTCCTGAGGTGCAGCAAGAAATTTAGAATCAGGGGGCCCACAAGGGTAAATTCACATGATATTCTCTTGAGTCTAATGGTTTTCTTAGACATCGGCAACGCATCTATGTACCCCATGCAGGTGACCTGCATACAGTGATTTTTTCAGAGGCTCGTAGAGCACCTTATGCAGCACATCCAGGATTGAAGAAGATGCATGCCAATTTGCGACAGTTATATCATTGGGCTAGGATGAGACAAGACATTACAGAATATGTTGCTCGTTGCCTTGAGTGTCAGAGGATCAAGGCTGAGCATCAACATCTAGCAGGACTGTTGTACCCTCATGAGATACCTAAGTGGAAATGGGACACCATTTCCATGGACTTTATCGTTGGTCTACCTATGTCATCACGTCATCATGATGCCATCATGGTGACAGTTGACAAGTTGACCAAGGTGGCATATTTTTCACTTGTATGTACAACGTACAATGCACCATCAGTAGTGAGAGTGTTCTTAGATTAGATTGTTAGACTTCATAGAGTACCTCACCACATCATTTCTGATAGAGACTCTGTATTCACTTCATCATTTTGGAGAGCCTTACATCAGGCATTGGGTACACAGCTCAACTTCAGTTCAGCATACCATCCGGAGACCGACGGACAGACAGAGAGAGTTAATCAGGTGTTAGAAGATATGCTTCGTATGTATGTTATGGACCACCAATTTAGATGGGAGGAGTATCTGTATTTGGTTGAGTTTGCCTATAATAATGGGTATCATAGCTCTTTGGGTATGCCTCCTTTCCAGGCTTTATACAGTAGACCGTGTAGGACACCATTGAGTTGGGATCAGATAGAGGACAGGGTCGCCATTGGTCCAGAACTAGTTCAAGACATGGGATAGCAAATTACACTAATTAAACAGAGACTTTAGGAGGCACATGATAGACAGAAGAAGTATGTTGATGCAAAGAGAATTGATCGGAGCTTCTCACTAGGTGACAGGGTATTTTTGAGAGTGCGACCGCACAAGAGTCCAATCTGTTACGGAAAGGGCTCTAAACTCGCACCTCAGTTTGTAGGACCTTTTGAGATTTTGGAGTGGATAGGACCTGTAGCCTATTGTCTCGCCTTGCCACCTAGCCTGTCACGTATCCACAATGTTTTTCATGTTTCAATTTTACGTCGTTATATCTTTGACTTATCTCACGTATTGGATTGGAGTGCTCTTCAGGTAGAGGCAGATGGACAACTGGCATTGGAGCCAATTCGTATATTGGCTCGTTGGACTCTGGGCATTCGAGGTCAAGAGCTAGACCAGGTTAAGGTCCAGTGGGACATGTTTGACAAGGTCACCGCAACATGGGAGGATGTAGCGAGACTGAGGACTCTATATCCTCACCTCTTTGATGACTTCCAAGAGAAAGTACAGTCTTAGGGGGGAGGATGTGAGGCCTACACTTTTTTATTTCCATACATGTGACTATTTAGCTTACTGTTGTTGGTATTTTTATATTTATGGGACTATTGTTCTAAGATTTTCAAACTATTAAACCTTATTATGTTAAAGGAAAACGAATTAGGTGATGTTAGTTAGATGTTTGCTTTCAGAGAAAACAAATTGGGTGATGTTATATAGATGTTTATTCTATTAGGAAAACTAATTGGGTGATGTCCGATTAATGTTTACATCACAGGAAAACTAATTGGGCAAGGTTAGATAGAAAATTGTCATGTGATTTCATTATGTCTATAAGAACTGTGGTATGCTTTAGAAATGCATGTATTAAATTTTCTTCGGCTATGATATGTATATGTGGAATTAACTTTGAGATTGAGTGTGCATGTATTTCTAACAAAACCACAGATACAAGAGATTATTCCACACCTTATGTCATAATCCCTTGTGAAGTCGATATAGTTCCACGAGGAACCAAGATCAACTCTATGTTTGGTGCAATGTTGTAATGTTGTAATATTGTTTTGCATGAGGTTGAATGGGTTAGGTCTACCCTTTTGTAAAATTGAATTATGATTTGTGTTGTAAGAATTGTATTTGAATTTCATTTTTTTTAATTTAAATTTTTGAGACCCCTTTCTTGTGTCTTAACTTGACCCTGGGTGTCCTAACTAAGTTTAAATTGACCCTGAGTTATACCCCATGGGTCTAGGGTCACTTTTGACTTGGGTAACCCTTAGTTAACCTCCGTATGGTCACCTTAACTTCATAGTGAAGTTAAGTGACGAATTTGGAGGCATGGAAAGGATAGGATGAGTGGGATCAACACTCAAGCCCATCCTTTCTCCATTTCCAAGGCTTGAAATGACTCCATGGTCCACCAATAATGGAGGGGCTTATCTTCTTGTTCTCTCAGTTTTGGTGGGAGTCCCCATGAAGTGGTGTGGTCCTTCATGGGTGGGGATATTTTTTAATTCCATTTGGGATAGTGGAAAAAGGAGTGGAGTTATTTAAATATTACAATTTTAAAAAATTCATAAATATTACAATCTTTAATTCATTTTTGTCCTCACATGTGAATTTAAAATTCACAAATAATGTGAGCCCTTAATGTCATCATCCACTCTTCCCAAAAAAATAAATTTTTAATTCATCCACTATCAAGTTAAAATTCACAAATAATGTGAGCCCTTGATGTCATCATCCACTCTTCCCAAAAAAATAAATTTTTAATTCATCCACTATGAATTTAAAATTCACAAATAATGTGAGCCCTTGATGTCATAATCCACTCTTCCCAAAAAAATGAATTTTTAATTCATCCACTATGAATTTAAAATTCACAAATAATGTGAGCCCTTGATGTCATAATCTATTCTTCCCAAAAAAATAAATTTTTAATTCATCCACTATGAATTTAAAATTCACAAATAATGTGAGCCCTTGATTATAACTCTTGATCCTCACCTTCCATTCCCTTTTCAGAAAATCTATAAATAAGACCCTTCTCTAAGCAATTAGAGAAGACTGAATTTTTGTAGGGGAACTTGATTCTTGTAGGGGAACTTCATTCTTGCAGGGGGACTTTATTCTTGCATTCTTATCATGCCTAATTTCCTTTAGGAAATCTTCTTCTGGCATCCTCATAATGCCCAATTCCTTCTCTATTCTCCTCTTCATAGCCTTATAATGTTGAAATTACTAGCCATCCTATATCCTCCATTCATTATCCCTTGCTTGTGATCATAGTGAGATTGTTTTTTTTTTTGAGAAGGAGAGATTGGAAGAAGAGATTAAGTGTGGAGCTCTTCATCAACTTCATCCATTAAATAGCTTTTTAAGGTTGGATTTCATGGCTTTTCCTTTGTATTTCTATTTGTTGCATGAAGGATGTGCAAAAATTATTTATTTGTTGCATGAAGGATGTGTGAAAATTATTTATTTTGCTTGTGTTGTAAATTTTGTTATTGTGGGGAAATTTTATTGGGTGTTGACAGAGCGTCTTCCACTTGGGAGAAATGCTCATCAAGTGTGGGGTAAGGGAGGAGTGATCCTCCTGGAGTGCATGCCTTGTTTCTTTTGAGATGTTGAAAGCCTTGAGGGCATTTGTGTGAATTTGAGAAAATTGGTTATATGGCTTGAGAGCCAATATGATATTCCTTGAAATCTGATGATCTTGTTTGGCTTGAGGCCATGAAAAAATAAATTGGGTTGAATTATTGTGAAGGGTGGTACTCTAGAGTTAAGTGTGTCCACTCTCTTACCCCTCGGTAAACTCACCTTTGTTGAGTTTTTGTGTTGTGTAAATATCTATGGGTGTATGTGTGTTTCGATGTATTGTTTTTACCTGTTGTGAAGTGGATTTGGATTCCTTAGGTGTGTGGATGATCTCCCTAACTCGGGGGTGACCCTCTTGTGGGTCTATGGTAGGGAGGAGAGTAGCTTGTGTGGTGTTTCTTCACTTGTGTGTTATGCAGATATTCTTGGAGCTATTTGTGAAGTTTGGAGAAGTTTCTTGTGTTGAAAAAATATTTTATTTTCCTTTACTCTTAAGGCTCTATAAGAGAGCTTGGTCGTATTAGTGACTGCATCTTGGTTGATTCGTAAAAAGAAGAAAGTTATCTCCCTATTGTTGTATAAATTGGTATTTTGAAGTTGGGAAGAAATCCTCTGTTTTTGGGTTGTTGTTTGTATTTCTTTTGTTCATTAAGTGTTACCATTTTGTAATGAGGAAAGGAAGAGAAAATTTATTTTTAAAAGGATATTAGACTTGTCTAGTTCCTTCTTCTTCTACTTGCAAAGTTGTGAGTTAGTTGATGTTTTAATTAAGTTTGTAAAAGTATTATTTCTGTGCAAGCTTAGTAGAAATATTAGTTTTAAATTTTGTTATAAGTCAAGTTGTAATTTTGCTACCATGAAAGAAATGAAATTTGGGCTGCAATATTGCTTTTGAAATTTTTGCCACCTTGAGGGTCTCTTCCTAGGATGGGGACCATTTTACTATTCACTTTCCACTAATCACTATTTATTTTTACTATTCACTATTTACTTTTACTATTCACTTTTCACTATTCATTGAAGGCAAACTATATGTAGTTTAAAACATTTGACTTGAAATAGAAATTTTAATTGAGGAAAGTGGGATTTATTTATGCATAATGTATAATACGAATTGAATAGATGTTTAAACTCAGAGTTGCAATTCAGAAATACATTGTTTATACAATTACAATTTAAAAAGAGCATAGGTAAATGTATTTTAATTAAGGAAGAGTTTCTTAGAAGTTTTAACAATTATCCTAAATTAAATGATAGGAAAATGAAGAGAAAAGTATGATCCCTTCATTTACAAAGGACACTGAAAATAAACGCAAACAAGCCATCACAGGCATTCCATGAGTGGCCATTTTAAACTCAACTGTAGATTTAGAGAATAAATGTCCAATTGAAAAATAAGAGAGAGAGAGAGAGAGAAAGAATAGCTAACCTTGGAAAACAAGGAGGAGAAAATGCGCGGCATTTCCAAACAGGACTAAGAGAACTAAGTAAGTTTAACCTACCGTTAATCCTCTTTAGGAACAGGTTGATTATTAAAATTAATTCAAACGTTGAACTAAAACCTAGAATGGAACCCTAGGGGGACTGAGTCAAGTGAAGTTAACCAACCCTATGTAAGTGATTTGGTTTACCAAGAAATTAGGAAAAATGTAAAGGATGTATTGTTAATGCTGTTAGATAAAGAACGTGAAGAAAAAAAAAGGATAACATAAGAAGATCTTGCACAACGGGAAGGAGAATGAGATAGAAATACAATCAAAATTAAATTTTAGAGAAACGGTAAAATGAACGTGATAGAAATACAATCAAAATTAAATTCCAAGAAAATTAAGAGAGGGCAAATGAACGGGCTTGGTTGAAAATGCTAAGTCTGAAGGAGGAGAAATTAATATTAAATTCTAGAAAATAGAAAGAAGAATCAGATGATCGTGCTTTGCTGAAAAATGATCTATCACCTAAAACAATTGTTGTTCAAATATAATTCGTGAGATTAACCTAAGTCAGGAAACCACGCGTTTCCTTGCATAGGGTGTGTGCACATGTATTTGGTATATAACGCTCCACCATGAAACACTAGAGAACAACACAATTACACTAAACAAATTGGACAATTTTTTTTTTAAATACAAGGAATAACAAGGTAACATTTAACTTATCTATACTAAGTAACATTCTCACAGGGTTCCATGGCTGCATTACTGACAAAACTACTATCATGTTCTCTCACACATCACACATTAACTTGACAACAATAATTCATTCTAAATTTATTACATTAATTGAATAACCTTATACATTTCCATGACATCAAATAAATAATCATCCATAACAAATACAACTACAGTTTTTTCATACATATGAGGATACAACATAATATTGTTTACATCACCAACTTTCATTTACATTGGATTACAAACATAATTAATAACCTGATACATAGGATAGTACATGAGCATAAATAACTGTCTTCATAAACTGGTACATGATCTGAATCTGCTACAGGAGTTACAACCTTCTTGCACACAAATAATGGCAAGGAAAAACCAATGGAGATAAAGCACATCCACCCGACCATGTGGAACCCTGAGGTCCACCCCCCATGCTAGGAGATAACATAAGGTCCCACAACATCATACAGTTAGGTAGACAAGTGCCTAACAGGAACAAGGACTAAGCCTAACTCCATCACAACACATGACCACATCACAAACAACCCAATATCACTTCTAGAGGCAACACACGACAAATGGAGAGAATACGACTAGGGAATGCTAGGCTGCAGTAGGGAGAGTGTCATCGCACGGTCCTAACATGGGTTATCCTGACAGCCTCTCACTAGGCGCCGGCCCCCATCTATGGTTATCCTGACAGCCTCTCACTAGGCGCCAGGCCCATAGGGTGACTCATGCGGTATCAACCTTCCTTTCATGAGGACAAGGAAGTTGATCTTGACGACCAAGCCTTCTCTACCCATCCTTAGTCTAAACGAGCACTACAGGCATGGGAGAGGAAATCCAATTATCTTGTTATTGTGTATTTTACCCTTTTTCCCCCCAGTTTATTTTTAGGTTTTCACTTAATTAACAACTTTCAATGGGTTATCCTGACAGCCACTTTGGGTGCCGGCCCCACATTGAAAGCCACTCCCCTACCTGCATCTAGAAACCCGAACCATCAAGCAAGACAATCACTTTCATACTGATAAGTATACATAAACAATGCAAGGCATTTCCCTTCTTGCATACAAAACATAGTCACGATAACCAACCTTTAGATCATTGTCCAAAAACTTCCAGTCATCAATCGCAATAATCATAACACATATCCAGAGCAAGGTATGGGTCATCTTGCTCTTCCAATCACAGATATGAACCAAAATAGTTTCTCATTACAATGACAAGATCTCCCCATTTCCATACTAATCACAAGCTTGATATCAACACATACATGAAGGAAATTTAAACCCATTGAAATAAATTCATGACACAATATGTACATCATCTTACATTATTGTTTACCAAGACCCACATACACAGACAAGAGACATCATGTTCTTACAACATCTTCATTTCAAGACAACTACGAATAGAATACATACGAACAAATCCTATTACCTTATGCCTCTGGAACCTAAACTTGACAATTTTCACATAGACCCACTCTCATGAAAATTTTTCTTGCAATAAGAAATTTCAACTAATCAACTTATTGACAACATAAATTTTTATTACAAAAGCAATTCAATCTCTTAGTTATTCAGTTACCTATAGGTTTCACTTATGAGGCTAAAATTTTCAAGTCCAATGTTGTTTCACCTAACTCCAAGCTTTCAACCCAACTTCAACTTAACAAAAGCCTTATGAAATGATCTTTACCAAACCAATCAACCTAGATTAAATTTCATCCACACTAATTATTTAATCATATCAATTTACATTTAATCATATTAACAACCAAATACAAGTAATATCTCCACAAGAATTCATATATCTTCGATCTAGTTTAATAAATATTAATTCTATCTGATATAATAAATCAGTCATCAATTACATATAAACATAACCTTCAAGCTAAACAAATGCATAGGTAATATTAGTTACAAAATTCTTATAAATCAATTACTTCTTACAATGATTATACCTCTAATTCCAACCTACCAATCCAATTCCCAATCTTAACAAACCATTATCAAGAAATCATAATAAATTCAATTTCAATATTAAATTTATTAACAACTGAATATTACATGCATCATAAATAATTTATCTATCTTGAGCATATGCATTTAACTTAATAAATTATTCCAATGTAATAAAAACAATCATTATATAGCTCTTTAATTGGAAAGATCATGATATCAAACCCTAAACTGATGGGACACATGGTTTTGGCATACCTACATGCATGCAGAACTAATTTCCCATAGTGTGACACTGAACTTGGTGCACAGATTTGAACTGTAAGTCATGTGAATGATTTAGCAGAAAAATCGACTATTGAAAAGTGTTTGAAGATACTAATGATCATCAATGACGTCCCTTCAGCAACCTACTTCTCTTCCTCACGTATCACAGCATAACCTAAGCCAATTTTCGTTCTTCCTAAATGAATTAAATATGCACATTACGTAATAGACTTCAGATCCACAATGCAACCATATGGCTATGCCTTGAAGTCAATTCACCAATGACTATAATACATTCATAAAAAAAATATTAAACTTATATACATCAAACTATTCTAAATCTAGATATAGATTAAAGAATTACCCATGCAAAACTCGATATGCTCAGACTAACATGTTGAGATAAATTAATCAGAAAAGAGGTTATAGTTTCTGGCATCTCAGGGTATAATACTTATCAAAGGCAAATAGAATTTAATATAAATATGGTAGACACAAACATTTAGTTATGTGAATAACTAATGCCGATTTATGGCTGACAAAACTTAGGGTTTGAGAATAAATATCGCCATTATATGGCATACATTAGCTCAAGGATACAGGAATATCTATCGCCAATAAATGGCAAACATAAGCATTAAGATATATATATATATATATATATATATATATATATATATATATATATATATATATATATATATATATATATATATATATATATATATATATATATATATATATATATATATATACCTATTGCCAATATATGACAGACATAGAAATATATGCAGATCTAATTCTAATTTATGGGAAGATGCAACCCTAAATTTTAATGAAGATCCATCACTAACTTGGCCTGCCCTAGGCATCCTTTATGGCAGACTTACAAATTTTTAGGCACCCGGAAACTATGCTGAGGAAAGAAAAAGATTTTGAAAGCTTTTGAAATGGGCAAGGTGAATCATATTCCCTGCCCTATGCCTGCATCCATTCCTCATGCGTCAAAATGGGAGCTTTGGAACATCGTATGGACATCCATCGAGGGTAAAGAAGATGGTTTACAGACAAAAAGAGCTAGACATTCACATGAGCATCCCTATTGCACTTCAACTTTAAATGATTCATATGAGTACATGGTTGACATTCATAACAATGGAGGCTATTATGGGAACACACTTAACTTAATTATTAAGAGGCCAACTACACCTGTGATGGTTACATAGAGATGCTTTAGTATAAAAAGATAAGCCGTGCGATAATAGTTAGAACAATTTTTAGTTCATTATTTACAGGCATTTAGATAAGCTGTGTGATAATTGTTAGAACAGCTTTTAGTGCATCATTTATAGGCATTTCAACTACAACTAAAAATGTCAAGGTCTATAATTGCAGCTAATACAAATGTTTAAAACAAACCTACGGTTGAGAGCCACCTGTCAACTTTTACAGCATGTAAATAAAATGATTATATACTGAACTACGATTTAAGCTCAGCCAGATGGGACTAGGAAAACATATGATTCCAATGCAGATGAAATCATGTGAATTATCTAACTCGAATACATAATAGATGCTATTTTAATTTCATATGATGAACTTCATATTTAACCGTCTTCCTTCACTAATTTTGGAACCCTAGAACTGTCTACCATTATCCACCACACTGATGACGGGAAAAGATATATTATTTACCATGCAAGGTCAAATAGTATGATATAAACAAAGCTATACAGTTTGCCCATTTCTTACTATGAAATCTAGGTTCCTGCCGCTCATAAGGTACTCTATTTTGGTAGAATAAGACCTCCAGTCATGATAATGCGAAAATAGATCCAAGGCTTGATCTTTAAACCCTGGGATTTGGTAGTTTTCCTACGATTTACTATGAGCTTGGTCTAGGAGGTTCAGAACTGTGTGCAGGGATCTTCTTAGTCTAAAATCACAGCCTTGACAATAAACTAAAATCGCAACCTTTTGTATTCTCCCTCACCGGCAAATAAGGTTTCCCCATGTAAATTGACGGCTACAAACAAAACATCTTAGCCTTCAATTTCACCTTTATATGATACTAAGCAGTTCCTGCCAGATCTGATAGGAGACAAATCTAATCCCATGCTTCACAAATGAAGTTAATGTCTCGCATGCAAATATGGCGTTTAACTTGGTCGTAACCTAACCTAGGCCGTAACAATTATGTTACTGTTCCCAAATCCTACTAGGTGGGATCAATTAAAAAGCTTTAAGCTACATAAAGGGAGCTAAGCTCTTATTTGTATACATAACATAAAATCACAACCTTTGCCTTCCCGTAAAAGATCTTCCTCAGATCCCGACTGACCCAGGTTTAAACAAACCAGGCGATTTACTCGGCTAATCAAAATTAAAATAAATTTTCATTCCTACAATAACAGATTTAAATGAATTGTTTTCTGAACTAGACCTTCTGACTCTTTATCAAAATTTTCCATTATAACATTTCCATCTTGACCTACGAATCCAATAACTAGGTTGCGCACACACATATGCATAACGAAAACCCCGCGCCCTTGCCCTTATCAAATTCGATGTAAATAAATCTTCAAAATCTTGGGAACACAGGCGATCAAATCATATTTTAATCACACGGTAGCAATGTCAAGAGCTCTAAAAACAGTTATCACAAAACCAAAACAAGAGCAAAATCGGGAACAAATAAATATAAATCTATATTCTACTGCAATAAATAATCAGAACGCATACCTGGTTTGATATTATTCCTCTTCCTGCGATTGCCCAAACCCTCTGAAATAATCACACGGAAATAGTGATCGATGCGAAGCGAACACTGACGTTTGAATTTATAAGATCGCTGATTTGCTTGCAAACAATGGGGAAAATGTGCTTCCTTTGCTGCGGCCAAAATAGAAAAGATGCAACCTGGATTTGATGTCGAAACCTCTCCGGCTACAACCTAAACCAATCTCCCCTACTTGTTGTTCCTTCTCCTCCATTCCTCCCCCTTTCCCCCTGAGAGCGAGAGAGAGAGATCTGCCCTTATTTCCAGATTTTTCCCACCTTTGTAGAAGGCTTGGCACATGATCCAATGCCAACTATAACAACTATTAATTAAATTTATCTCCTTACAGCTCATAGTTTAGTTTTCAACTAAACACTATAATGTTTTATTTTAATATTATACTATAGATATATATTTATCATATATGTTATAATTATTTATACCCTATTTGTATAACCTTTGAACCAAGACACATATTAATTTATGTATTTTATTTAGTATAACCTGAGTAATAATCTGACCCTTTTTACAAACATAACTATGAGAAATATTGTTCCCTAAACTAAAATAAATATTGCGAAATCATAATAAAATATTAAGATACTAAAACTTATTTACATCTATAATTACCCCTAAATAACTCAATTTAATAACAGTAATTCACATTCAAACAACTTAGGATAATTACCTTGAGCTAGGTAATTATTAGTTATCATTTTAACCTTATTTAATATTAATAATGATAATTGATGTAATCCTGTTAAGTATTATAGTGGATCAAACAATAGCATGACTATATAACGCAATCTAGGCATACAACATAACCCACTGAGTAGGACAGCCGTTAAAAGCCGAATCAAACATGTTCACAAGCCAGGCCAAAACACACTTAACCAAACAAGCTCCATCAAATATACTTCAATTGCAAGACCTGACATACTGACAGAACTGACAATTTAACTAGACATGTCATGCATCCTGATTGAGGATGATGACTTGGGATGTGGGACCTTAAGTTATCTCCCGAACAACTTATCCATTGGGTTCAAGGCATGCTCAGACCTGTTATTTCAGGTGGAGTCGATGCCAGATACCTGCATCCTGCAGCAAATGACACAGTTAATGTAGTGCCCCTCCGTTCTCACCTTGGATGTACAGGTGAACTGATCAAGGTGCATGAGGATGAAGGTAAAGTAACAGGAATAATTATGGTAAGGTATACAATTGATGTTGTACAATATAGATAGATGTTTTATCCATGTGAGGTTTCATATGATAGTTAATGTGTTTTATTGATAATCTCTATTGCGACACTGATAATGCAGGCTTTGACATTATTTTGCATTCCAATGATCAAGATGTTGATCTTACTACGATGGTTATATGTTAGAATGGATCTCATGGACTAATTCTATTAGATTTATTTGTTATGATGATGCTTCTGGGACTTATTCAATGTCATGCACCTATATGTTTAGTGTATGGTTCTGTTCAGATAATGAGGTAGATTCGAGTGGTTATGATCACATGTTATCTAATCTAGATTGATATGATGTGGAGAGGACGATGTCACATCACTTGCTTGCGAGTGCCCTGTGATATTGTGATTCCTTTTTCACCTAGTGATAGCTTTTGTGCATTTATATATATGCTTAACTGTGTCATTTGCTGCAGGATGCAGGTATCTGGCATCGACTCCACCTGAAATAACAGGTCTGAGCGTGCCTTGAACCCAATGGATAAGTTGTTCCGGAGATAACTTAAGGTCCCACATCTCAAGTCATCATCCTCAATCAGGATGCATGACATGTCTAGTCAACCTGTCAGTTCTGTTAGTATGTCGGTCTTGCAATTGATTTATATTTGATGGAGCTTGTTGGATAAGTGCATTTTGGTCTTTTTGAGAACATGTTTGATTTGGGTTTTGACGGCTATCCTACTCAGTGGGTTATGTTGTATGCCTATATTTCATTATATAGTCATACTTTAATATTTAATAAGGTCATATATTATTCTTATTATTTAATAAGATTAAATTGGTAATTGATAATTACCTAGTTCAAATAATTATTTAAGTTGTTTGAATATGAATTATGTTATTACTACCATTAAATTGATTTAATTAAGGGAAGGTCGCTGAACACTAGTAAACGCACTAACCAGACCCTAGAGTAGAGAGGAGACAGTCCTATCATCCAATTGACGAAGCCTAACAATTGGATCAAGAGTGTATTGATTCAGCGTTACACTATGGTTACTTATGGAATTGTGATAATATGTTATTTATGATGGATATATTTTGGCTATATATTGTACTAACACTTCTTGTTGAGTGTACATGTAGAATTATTATGTCAATGGATGATGGTGGTCATTTAGCCACTTTATGTCTTTCTGTGTGATGTCTGACCTAGGCATGGGGGCCCTAAGGTCTATTGGCCATGATCTTAAGAAATATTATTTTTAGTTTTATGTGATAAAATAATTATGTTCTTGAGTGGGATTTAACCTTGTAATTTTTAAAATAATTTTTAAGTGTTTTTAAGAGGTCTAAGTTGTATTTTATGTTTAGAAAATTGTCTTATGTCCAAGGTACATAGGTAAGAAGTTTATTTTTGTCATTTATAATATTTTAAAAGGTTTTTAGACCCTCCTTTAAGCCCCACTTACAAAAGTGACGAAAATGGGAAGGTGGTTGGTTGAATTAGTTGGGTAGTTGAGTTAGTTGGGTGGTTGAGTTAGTTTTGGGTAGGAAGTTACTCTTTCCTTCTCTTTAAAAACTCTTCATGGAGTGGGGGTGACTTGCTCATTTTATGATTCTCATTCAAGGATTCTACCATTAGTGGGATATTGCGATTGAGGTACCATGTTTTCTTTATTGATTAAATATAAATATTATATGTTTTTCTTTATTGATTAAATGTAAATTTTATATGTTTTTCCTTATTGATTAAATATAAATATTATATGTTTTTCTTTATTGGTTAAATGTAAATATTGTATGTTCTAAATATTATATGTATCCTTTATTTATTAAATAAAAAGGTTGTTTTGCTAAGGGTTCTTGCTTGTGAAATTGGAAAAGAAAACATTTCAGTGTAAATCTTGAAAGAATCATATTTGTTGCCTTATTTGCATGTCATAAACCTAGATCATCATAGCATGAATTATATTTTTGATTTTTATATTAGATCTTCCTATAATTATAAGATAGTAATCGCTATATATATTGGCATTAAGGTTTACACATAATCATATGTTATCTATTTATCAGTATTAAGATTTCTATATAATCTTATAATTGCTAAATGTTGGTGTTGGATCTAAGAAACGATGGTTTTTATCTATTTTTAAAAGGGGTTACGAAGTCATCTTGCTAAGGATCTGTAGTTTGTTCATATCCTCTAATAGATAAACTAATGATGTTCTTTGTGTACGTAAGTATCTTTGAACCTTGTCAAACAGTTCAAGTACCTTGTCCATTAGAGTATCCCTTACTTTTGCCTTCTATTAGACCTAGATGGAAATGTTTTTCTTATGTGCATTAGGGTCTCAAATAAATATGGACTTTGGATCATATAAAACTGCCCACTTTTGCATAGATTCTTCAGGATCCAATTCTTATAGTAGATTGTATTAAACATCTTATTAGCTCTTCATTTAGTCAATTTATATTTTGGGTGTCTTGTTCCTTGGTTGTTCAAATCTTCACAGTATTCTATCAAACAGTCACATGCATTATCTATGCTTCCAAATTTCGCATGCATGTCTGCTAAGGTAGTTGCAGCTAGACATCTGGCAAAATGCCTCTATCATTTATCCTCTTTGGACATTGATACGTTGTTCCAAAGCTCCATTTGTGCATAGGTACATAGGATGCTAGCAAATGTTACAAAGTCTGGTCATACACTTTCCAAAATCTTTTGCTTGAAAGTTCTTAAAGCCCTCTCCATGTACCAATTTTGAGTGTATCCTACAATCATTGTATTTCATGATAGCAACTTGAGAGCTTCATATATGTTCATTCCTTACAAAGTCATTTAATAGGTGGAGATGAGTTACGAGATTAGGTCTTGAATCTAATGCAAAATATAGTATATCTCTTAGGTGTTATCTCCCTATCTCTGCTTATTTTTACACTTGTTATTGATGGAAAGATGTAGTTTAAACTTTAAGGCATAAGTGAATTTCATGTTTTACTCTATGAGGAAAGAGCTCTTATACGTTCTTAGGTCCTTAATAATAATTCTAGTATGATTCATGTTTAGGATTTATGAAGACAACTTTCTTTAGGTATTTTATTTAAGAATAGTTAACCAAGGTTAAAACTTTTCTCTTGATTAGTGGATTAATATTATGCCATAATGGTAAAGATCACCATTGGATGATTTATCATTACTTATTGCATAAGCAAGGAAAATATTAAATATGTCAATATGCTTACGTTAAACTTAGATGGAAACTTGTTCTTTTAGGCTTGCATCTTATGGGAATTGTAGTAAACCCTTATATGTATTATGATCTTATATCCTTATTATAAGTAGTTAGTTAAACTAAAGTGATTTGATTATTTCAAATAGATATGTAATTCTTATAGACATTATATTACACTTTTATATTAATTTATTAGCTTGACGTTATTATATATATATATATATATATATTGATAATTAGTTTTATAAATTAAATAATTAATTATATACCTTTATGTGCTTTGTGACTACATAAAGAATGTGTCTTAGTGGATAATAACATATATATATTATATTAGGGTTTTAGTATAAGAAATGCTTTAATTGGAATTAAATATATTATGTTTTCTTTTGTCAATAACATGAATGCATTATATATAATGTATCCTCTTTAATGAGCTAAGTTTGTTAATTCACTATTTATGTAAGTAAATGGAATAGAACTTCATCAGATAAATTATTACATAGGAAAACTAGTGAAATGAGGTAATGTTTTACTTGATTTTGGGTTAGCAGTGAACCTATCGTTTGTATGGAAAATGTGTTTTAATTGGATTGATAGTTGGCCTTATGTTTTTATGTATTAGTAAGGTGATAATAAGGGGTTTATGTGTGTGTGTTAAAGATAAAATGCATATTGTGGAATATCTTACTAACAACTATCAATTGGGCTTTCGGTTAAGATAGGCATGTTTATAAATTATGCATTTATTGGTTATTGAATGATGGTTTCTTAAACATAATTATAATGGTTTTGTTAGTAGAAATATGATATATGGGTTTGGATTATAAATGTTGTAATTAGCATTTAAGTTATAAGTATTTGTAATTAATATTATCTATGCATTGTTTAGCTTGACGGTTATATATAATTGATGATAGAATTAATATTAATTAAACTAGACCTAGGTTTTATGAAATTCTTGGTAGAGATATAACTTGAATCCAGTTGCTAATTTGATTAAATAGAATTGCTCTAGTAAGAAGAATTTATGTTGTCTATGAGTTGATTAGTTGAAATTGCTTATTGCAAACAAAATTTTCATGTGAGTTGGTCTATGTGCAAATTGTCAAGTTTAGGTTCTAAAGGCATAAGGTAATATGATTTGGTTGTATGTATTCTGTTCATAGTTGTCTTTAGATGAAGATGTTGTAAGAACATGATTTCTCTTGTCTACGTATGTGGGTCTTGGTAAACAATAATGTGAGATGTTGTACATACTATGTTGTGAATATATTATGATGGGTTTAAATCTCCTTCACGTATGTGTTGATATCAAGATTGTGTGTAGTATTGTAATGGGGAGACCTTGGAAATCGTAATGAGAAACTATTTTGTTCATGGTTGAGATTTGTGAGCAAGATGACCCATACCTTGCTCTGGATATGTGTTGTTATGGTTATTGTGATTGGTTAATTGAAAGATTTGGGACAATGATGTACGGGTTGGTCATTGTGATTATGTTTTGTATGCAAGAAGGTAAATGCCTTGCATTGTTTATAAATACTTATCAGTATGATAGTGATTGTCTTGCTTGATGGTTAGGGTTTCTAGATGCAGGTAGGGGAGTGGCTTTCAATGTGGGGCCGGCGCCCAAAGTGGCTGTCAGGATAACCCATTGAAAGTTGTTAATTAAGTGAAAACCTAAAAATGAACAGGGGGAAAAGGGTAAATTACACATTAACAAGATAATTGGATTTCCTCTCCCATGCCTGTAGTGCTTGTTTAGACTAAGGATGGGTAGAGAAGGCCTGGTTGGCAAGATCAACTTCCTTGCCCTCACGAAAGGAAGGTTGATTCCGCATGTGTCACCCTATGGGGCCGGCACCTAGTGAGAGGCTGTCAGGATAACCATAGATGGGGGCCGGCGCCTAGTGAGAGGCTGTCAGGATAACCCATGTCAGGACCATGCGATGACACTCTTCCTACTGTAGCCTAGCATTCCCTAGTTGTATTTTCCCCATTCATCGTGTGTTGCCTCTGGAAGTGATTTTGAGTTGCTTGTGGCGTTGTCATGTATTGTAATGGAGTCTTGTTTAGTCTTTGTTCCTGTTAGGCAATTGTCTATCTGACTATATGACATTTTGGGACCTTATGTTATCTCCTAGCTTGGGGGGTGGACCTCAGGGTTCCACATGGTCGGGTGGAAGAGCTTTTATCCATTGGTCTCTCCTTGCCTTTGTTCGTGTGCAAGAAGGTTGTAACTCCTGTAGCAGATTTAGATCGTGTACGTATTTATGGAGATAGTTATTATGCTCATGTACTGGCCTATGTATCAGATGATTCATTATGTATGTATTCATATGTATTCAGAAGATGATAATGTAATGATGTAATGTTGTATTCATATGTCGGGAGAAATTGTAACTATGTACTAGATCTTGATGAATACTTATATGATGTTATGTAGATGTAAATGTTTTTTGATTTAGTGCATTAGGTTTACAATGAGTTACTAATGTTAATTCATGATATGTGTTAGATTATGTTAACTGTTTTGTCAAGTAATGCAACCATGATATCTTAGAGGACAAGTCATTAGTTTAAATGATGTGTTAATATTACTTTGTTATCTCTTTCTTGTATTTTAAAAAGAAAAAAAAGAAAAAAATTTCCTGTTGCATATAGCATAAATGTGATGTTCTCTGATGTATCCATGGCGGGGCATTACATCTGGTATCAGAGCCAAGTTTGCAACACTGGGATCTCTGGATTCTTGTCATTGTTCTAGGTTAGACATTTTTCTCCTTATGGTGAGCTAGTAATAGTACCTCTCACCTAAGAGCCTTAGTATGGTATTAGAAAGATGATAAGCTTACAGACTTGCGGTTGACTGTAGAAGAAATAAATCCTTTATGCTTTGTTCTACTTGTGTGTCTGTTATGCAAAAATAAGAAGATATATCTAACCATATGTGTTCCCTGAACACTAGTGCTTGCTGATTGTTGAGGCCTCCAGTTCCTCTTGTGGTCTTTAGTGCTTTAGAAGCTAGAAGCACGGTTACTTATAGAGCATGGAATCAAGAGAGTGGAATTTGCCCCTCTAGTGATGTGAATATCCTGAAACTATTTTATGTGGGGTATTGTGAAAGGACAGTGGTGTTTGTCTTCCCTGGTTTGGTGAAGTAACCATACCTTGTGAGGTTATGTTTAGGGTGTGGAAGCACCATACCATCTTTATGTTAATGACATTATTTGTGTAAGTATTGGAATATTTGGAGGCATCATGCATTGTAAGACATGTGGTTAAGTGGTATTGTCATGTGTGGGCATCTTAAAGTAGTAGTTTGACATCTATTTGTTTTGTGGCCACGACTTCATGTGGAAGTTATTTTGTGGATTATGAAAGTTATCATTGTGTATGTATGTAAAAACCAAATGTAGGAGATCAAATTGGAGCTTGTGTTAGATCCATCTCATATAAATGTGATACTTTAAGTAAAATGTAGCCTTGATTAAGTATATTCTTGTGTGCAATATTATCTATTCTTCCTCAAATAAAGAAATTGTATTACATTAGAGATTGTTGTAAATAAGTAATTATTTTGTTGCCTTAAATCCTTGTATAAAAGTTGCTTAGGTATGAGGATGTAGATAACCTAATTATTTATGTGTTGGCGTACGTTCTCTAACGCATTCTAGACCTTGTGTCCTGGGTGTTGTGTAGCGGATACTCCCTTTTTTGTGGCTAAAATTAGCCACATTGTGATGTGGATTTGTTTGCAATTTGGTTAATTTGAAATTTTTGATGGTTGTTTCATGTGTTGTTAGGGGCTAACAGTGAATTTGTTTTCTTTGAAATTTCTTATGACAGGAGTGGTCACCAAAACTCTTTTCTCTATATTTGTATTATTGTTGGAAATTGCTGGCATTTTATGACTTAAGATTGGATTTGGTTATTTTTCCACTTGGGTTTTCACCTTCTTTAAAACTTTGATGGTGACTATTCTGAATGTTTGTTTTTGTTAGCCCTATATTGTGTCAAGTGTTGTTTCTATCACGTTCATTTTGAACCTCTAATAGTATGTACAAGGGAGGACTCCGCGGAGAATTGTACTTTACATGTTAGTAATTAGTTGGAACCATAGTGGAAATAGGAAATGAGATGTAATTTTTGATAATCTGTAAATACAGTTCCCTGAATTATATGAAATTCTCAAAATATGTGTGAATGGATGTAAGTAGATCACATGGTACACCTTAAAGGTAAGGAATTGATGTCTTTTATGCCTATATTGAACGATTGTGTTTGGCTTGGGAACAACTGCTTAATGTGAATGCATATGTTGGCAATAGAAAATTGTAATACTAATATGTTATGTTTCCACCCTAGTCTGTGACTTCCAGGAGTAAGTCAAGTTTTAGGGGGGGAGGATGTAGTGCCCCTCCGTTCTCACCTTGGATGTACAGGTGAACTGATCAAGGCGCATGAGGATGAAGGTAAAGTAACAGGAATAATTATGGTAAGGTATACAATTGATGTTGTACAATATAGATAGATGTTTTATCCATGTGAGGTTTCATATGATAGTTAATGTGTTTTATTGATAATCTCTATTGAGACACTGATAATGCAGGCTTTGACATTATTTTGCATTCCAATGATCAAGATGTCGATCTTACTACAATGGTTATAAGTTAGAATGGATCTCATGGACTGATTCTATTAGATTTATTTGTTATGATGATGCTTCTGGGACTTATTCAATGTCATGCACCTATATGTTTAGTGTATGGTTCTGTTCAGATAATGAGGTAGATTCGAGTGGTTATGATCACGTGTTATCTAATCTAGATTGATATGATGTGGAGAGGACGATGTCACATCACTTGCTTGCGAGCGCCCTGTGATATTGTGATTCCTTTTTCACCTAGTGATAGCTTTTGTGCATTTATATATATGCTTAACTGTGTCATTTGCTGCAGGATGCAGGTATCTGACATCGACTCCACCTGAAATAACAGGTCTGAGCGTGCCTTGAACCCAATGGATAAGTTGTTCCGGAGATAACTTAAGGTCCCACATCTCAAGTCATCATCCTCAATCAGGATGCATGACATGTCTAGTCAACCTGTCAGTTCTGTTAGTATGTCGGTCTTGCAATTGATTTATATTTTATGGAGCTTGTTGGATAAGTGCATTTTGGTCTATTTGAGAACATGTTTGATTTGGGTTTTGACGGCTGTCCTACTCAGTGGGTTATGTTGTATGCCTATATTTCATTATATAGTCATACTTTAATATTTAATAAGGTCATATAATATTCTTATTATTTAATAAGATTAAATTGGTAATTGATAATTACCTAGTTCAAATAATTATTTAAGTTGTTTGAATATGAATTATGTTATTACTACCATTAAATTGATTTAATTAAGGGAAGGTCACTGAACACTAGTAAACGCACTAACCAGACCCTAGAGTAGAGAGGAGACAGTCCTATCATCCAATTGACGAAGCCTAACAATTGGATCAAGAGTGTATTGATTCAGCGTTACACTATGGTTACTTATGGAATTGTGATAATATGTTATTTATGATGGATATATTTTGGCTATATATTGTACTAACACTTCTTGTTGAGTGTACATGTAGAATTATTATGTCAATGGATGATGGTGGTCATTTAGCCACTTTATGTCTTTCTGTGTGATGTCTGACCTAGGCATGGGGGCCCTAAGGTCTATTGGCCATGATCTTAAGAAATATTATTTTTAGTTTTATGTGATAAAATAATTATGTTCTTGAGTGGGATTTAACCTTGTAATTTTTAAAATGATTTTTAAGTGTTTTTAAGAGGTCTAAGTTGTATTTTATGTTTAGAAAATTGTCTTATGTCCAAGGTACATAGGTAAGAATTTTATTTTTGTCATTTATAATATTTTAAAAGGTTTTTAGACCCTCCTTTAAGCCCCACTTACAAAAGTGACGAAAATGGGAAGGTGGTTGGTTGAATTAGTTGGGTAGTTGAGTTAGTTGGGTGGTTGAGTTAGTTTTGGGTAGGAAGTTACTCTTTCCTTCTCTTTAAAAACTCTTCATGGAGTGGGGGTGACTTGCTCATTTTATGATTCTCATTCAAGGATTCTACCATTAGTGGGATATTGCGATTGAGGTACCATGTTTTCTTTATTGATTAAATATAAATATTATATGTTTTTCTTTATTGATTAAATGTAAATTTTATATGTTTTTCCTTATTGATTAAATATAAATATTATATGTTTTTCTTTATTGGTTAAATGTAAATATTGTATGTTCTAAATATTATATGTATCATTTATTTATTAAATAAAAAGGTTGTTTTGCTAAGGGTTCTTGCTTGTGAAATTGGAAAAGAAAACATTTCAGTGTAAATCTTGAAAGAATCATATTTGTTGCCTTATTTGCATGTCATAAACCTAGATCATCATAGCATGAATTATATTTTTGATTTTTATATTAGATCTTCCTATAATTATAAGATAGTAATCGCTATATATATTGGCATTAAGGTTTACACATAATCATATGTTATCTATTTATCAGTATTAAGATTTCTATATAATCTTATAATTGCTAAATGTTGGTGTTGGATCTTAGAAACGATGGTTTTTATCTGTTTTTAAAAGGGGTTACGAAGTCATCTTGCTAAGGATCTGTAGTTTGTTCATATCCTCTAATAGATAAACTAATGATGTTCTTTGTGTACGTAAGTATCTTTGAACCTTGTCAAACAGTTCAAGTACCTTGTCCATTAGAGTATCCCTTACTTTTGCCTTCTATTAGACCTAGATGGAAATGTTTTTCTTATGTGCATTAGGGTCTCAAATAAATATGGACTTTGGATCATATAAAACTGCCCACTTTTGCATAGATTCTTCAGGATCCAATTCTTATAGTAGATTGTATTAAACATCTTATTAGCTCTTCATTTAGTCAATTTATATTTTGGGTGTCTTGTTCCTTGGTTGTTCAAATCTTCACAGTATTCTATCAAACAGTCACATGCATTATCTATGCTTCCAAATTTCGCATGCATGTCTGCTAGGGTAGTTGCAGCTAGACATCTGGCAAAATGCCTCTATCATTTATCCTCTTTGGACATTGATACGTTGTTCCAAAGCTCCATTTGTGCATAGGTACATAGGATGCTAGCAAATGTTACAAAGTCTGGTCATACACTTTCCAAAATCTTTTGCTTGAAAGTTCTTAAAGCCCTCTCCATGTACCAATTTTGAGTGTATCCTACAATCATTGTATTTCATGATAACAACTTGAGAGCTTCATATATGTTCATTCCTTACAAAGTCATTTAATAGGTGGAGATGAGTTACGAGATTAGGTCTTGAATCTAATGCAAAATATAGTATATCTCTTAGGTGTTATCTCCCTATCTCTGCTTATTTTTACACTTGTTATTGATGGAAAGATGTAGTTTAAACTTTAAGGCATAAGTGAATTTCATGTTTTACTCTATGAGGAAAGAGCTCTTATACGTTCTTAGGTCCTTAATAATAATTCTAGTATGATTCATGTTTAGGATTTATGAAGACAACTTTCTTTAGGTATTTTATTTAAGAATAGTTAACCAAGGTTAAAACTTTTCTCTTGATTAGTGGATTAATATTATGCCATAATGGTAAAGATCACCATTGGATGATTTATCATTACTTATTGCATAAGCAAGGAAAATATTAAATATGTCAATATGCTTACGTTAAACTTAGATGGAAACTTGTTCTTTTAGGCTTGCATCTTATGGGAATTGTAGTAAACCCTTATATGTATTATGATCTTATATCCTTATTATAAGTAGTTAGTTAAACTAAAGTGATTTGATTATTTCAAATAGATATGTAATTCTTATAGACATTATATTACACTTTTATATTAATTTATTAGCTTGACGTTATTATATATATATATATATATATATATATATATTGATAATTAGTTTTATAAATTAAATAATTAATTATATACCTTTATGTGCTTTGTGACTACATAAAGAATGTGTCTTAGTGGATAATAACATATATATATTATATTAGGGTTTTAGTATAAGAAATGCTTTAATTGGAATTAAATATATTATGTTTTCTTTTGTCAATAACATGAATGCATTATATATAATGTATCCTATTTAATGAGCTAAGTTTGTTAATTCACTATTTATGTAAGTAAATGGAATAGAACTTCATCAGATAAATTATTACATAGGAAAACTAGTGAAATGAGGTAATGTTTTACTTGATTTTGGGTTAGCAGTGAACCTATCGTTTGTATGGAAAATGTGTTTTAATTGGATTGATAGTTGGCCTTATGTTTTTATGTATTAGTAAGGTGATAATAAGGGGTTTATGTGTGTGTGTTAAAGATAAAATGCATATTGTGGAATATCTTACTAACAACTATCAATTGGGCTTTCGGTTAAGATAGGCATGTTTATAAATTATGCATTTATTGGTTATTGAATGATGGTTTCTTAAACATAATTATAATGGTTTTGTTAGTAGAAATATGATATATGGGTTTGGATTATAAATGTTGTAATTAGCATTTAAGTTATAAGTATTTGTAATTAATATTATCTATGCATTGTTTAGCTTGACGGTTATATATAATTGATGATAGAATTAATATTAATTAAACTAGACCTAGGTTTTATGAAATTCTTGGTGGAGATATAACTTGAATCTAGTTGCTAATTTGATTAAATAGAATTGCTCTAGTAAGAAGAATTTATGTTGTCTATGAGTTGATTAGTTGAAATTGCTTATTGCAAACAAAATTTTCATGTGAGTTGGTCTATGTGTAAATTGTCAAGTTTAGGTTCTAAAGGCATAAGGTAATATGATTTGGTTGTATGTATTCTGTTCATAGTTGTCTTGAGATGAAGATGTTGTAAGAACATGATTTCTCTTGTCTACGTATGTGGGTCTTGGTAAACAATAATGTGAGATGTTGTACATACTATGTTGTGAATATATTATGATGGGTTTAAATCTCCTTCACGTATGTGTTGATATCAAGATTGTGTGTAGTATTGTAATGGGGAGACCTTGGAAATCGTAATGAGAAACTATTTTGTTCATGGTTGAGATTTGTGAGCAAGATGACCCATACCTTGCTCTGGATATGTGTTGTTATGGTTATTGTGATTGGTTAATTGAAAGATTTGGGACAATGATGTACGGGTTGGTCATTGTGATTATGTTTTGTATGCAAGAAGGTAAATGCCTTGCATTGTTTATAAATACTTATCAGTATGATAGTGATTGTCTTGCTTGATGGTTAGGGTTTCTAGATGCAGGTAGGGGAGTGGCTTTCAATGTGGGGCCGGCGCCCAAAGTGGCTGTCAGGATAACCCATTGAAAGTTGTTAATTAAGTGAAAACCTAAAAATGAACAGGGGGAAAAGGGTAAATTACACATTAACAAGATAATTGGATTTCCTCTCCCATGCCTGTAGTGCTTGTTTAGACTAAGGATGGGTAGAGAAGGCCTGGTTGGCAAGATCAACTTCCTTGCCCTCACGAAAGGAAGGTTGATTCCGCATGTGTCACCCTATGGGGCCGGTGCCTAGTGAGAGGCTGTCAGGATAACCATAGATGGGGGCCGGTGCCTAGTGAGAGGCTGTCAGGATAACCCATGTCAGGACCATGCGATGACACTCTTCCTACTGTAGCCTAGCATTCCCTAGTTGTATTTTCCCCATTCGTCGTGTGTTGCCTCTGGAAGTGATTTTGAGTTGCTTGTGGCGTTGTCATGTGTTGTAATGGAGTCTTGTTTAGTCTTTGTTCCTGTTAGGCAATTGTCTATCTGACTATATGACATTTTGGGACCTTATGTTATCTCCTAGCTTGGGGGGTGGACCTCAGGGTTCCACATGGTCGGGTGGAAGAGCTTTTATCTATTGGTCTCTCCTTGCCTTTGTTCGTGTGCAAGAAGGTTGTAACTCCTGTAGCAGATTTAGATCGTGTACGTATTTATGGAGATAGTTATTATGCTCATGTACTGGCCTATGTATCAGATGATTCATTATGTATGTATTCATATGTATTCAGAAGATGATAATGTAATGATGTAATGTTGTATTCATATGTCGGGAGAAATTGTAACTATGTACTAGATCTTGATGAATACTTATATGATGTTATGTAGATGTAAATGTTTATTGATTTAGTGCATTAGGTTTACAATGAGTTACCGATGTTAATTCATGATATGTGTTAGATTATGTTAATTGTTTTGTCAAGTAATGCAACCATGATATCTTAGAGGACAAGTCATTAGTTTAAATGATGTGTTAATATTACTTTGTTATCTCTTTCTTGTATTTTAAAAAGAAAAAAAAGAAAAAAATTTCCTGTTGCATATAGCATAAATGTGATGTTCTCTGATGTATCCATGGCGGGGCATTACAGTTAAGCATATATATAAATGCACAAAAGCTATCACTAGGTGAAAAAGGAATCACAATATCACAGGGCACTCGCAAGCAAGTGATGCGACATCGTCCTCTCCACGTCATATCAATCTAGATTAGATAACACGTGATCATAACCACTCGAATCTACCTCATTATCTGAACAAAACCATACACTAAACATATAGGTGCATGACATTGAATAAGTCCCAGAAGCATCATCATAACAAATAAATCAAATAGAATCAGTCCATGAGATCCATTCTAACATATAACAATTGTAGTAAGATCGACATCTTGATCATTGGAATGCAAAATAATGTCAAAGCCTGCATTATCAGTGTCGCAATAGAGGTTGTCAATAAAACACATTAACTATCATATGAAACCTCACATGGATCAAACATCTATCTATATTGTACAACATCAATTGTATACCTTACCAATAATTATTCCTGTTATTTTACCTTCATCCTCCTACACCTTGATCAGTTCACCTATACATCCAAGGTGAGAACAGAGGGGCACTACATGGTACGCCACCGACAACTGTATTATTTTCACCTTAAGTGTACGCCGCCGAGCACGCCTACGCGTGCGAGGGGATTTCTAGGGAAGAGTGGGAAAATTTTTGGTATTTCGTGTCATGACCACATGGTGCATGTGGACATGACGCGTGTGATGCGTGTTGTGACCGCATGGGAAATGTGGGCATGACACCCTTTCCTCGGGCCTGTGGGGTTTTTAGGCAATCTACTAAGGTTTTATGCATTCACCCCTCCTGGCTGAATCACAAATAGAATATATATAGTTTCCACACACATTTCCAAAACATATAGTTTGCCTTTATTATTATGAATGGTGTTATACAGTAATATATGATACAACATGAGATATATCATAATGCAGGAGGAAAAGATATTAAAAGTGCCATTTATTCATCATATTCTACAACTAAATGCAGTCCATTATTCAGTCTTATTTGACAAACATATATATATGCAGCTTCATATCGGGTAATAGCATCAGTCCTACTTGATCATATTCTTTTATCAATAGTAAATGATTTCTATTCATTTCCAATACTACCCAGGCAATCAAAGTTTAATGTTAGAAATCATCCCAGATTCGGGTCTATCATGGAGGGCACAAATCTGACATTATATATATATATATATATATATATATATATATATATATATTAAGAGATGGAAAACAAACTTATATGCTAGAACATTATACCCGACTGAGGAATACTAAATATTAAAGCTAAGAAAGCAAAACCTTACACAAATTCAACTTGAACTTTAATGCTAGACTCGTATATTGTTTTTGCTGATAAAATATCTCTGCCATTCTTTAATGGTTTCTTGCCCAAGATATATATATTTGACCCAATTTATATGTATGGATGATTAGACGGCTGAGTGGAGGAATTGCTAATCTAAGGATGAACAAATTAATTATTAATGATTAAGACCATTGTTGAGTTTAATAAAAGGAACCACTGGCATCTTTAATAGTGATTGCCTTATTTCTTTTTATATGGGTCGTTTAATGTGTTAGAGGATATCGATCCTCTTCATTTATACTTATTATACTATCATGATATATATATATATATATATAATATGATAATCTTAATTATTATTAATATTATTATTATAAGATATCTTATTATATAATATATCTATTTATATATTTACAAGCATAATAGTTAATATTAATAATATATATTATATTTGAATTATAATTAATGATCGATCAAGTGTAGGGACATAACAGTACCTATTATAAAAAGAGTATCCATTATTTTTACAAATGGGTACCCATTTCTTTTATATCCATTATTTCCCATTATCAGAGAAAAACATACTATCACTATATCCTTGCAACTTGTATGTTTGAAGTACGGGTCAACAACGACATTTTCTATATTTTTTTACTTAAAGGTGTCTTGTGGAATCTCTTGGCATGCCATATTGTATTCAGATTTTGAAAGGAACCAATCATATGAACAATTTTGAAGTGGAATCAAGTGCATGAGCTATTTTCAAGAGGAATAAAAAAAGAGGGTTTTGTTATTTACATCTACTTTTACTTCAGAATCTATGCAACAAAGGATCTATATCTAGTTGTACTTCAAAATTTCAAAGAAGTACATCAATCTAAAAATGGATTAAATATCATGTGTTATTTTATCAAGAGGGTTTGGTAATCATGGAATCAAATCAACGTAAAAAAAAAATAAAGGAGGGTCATGACACCTCAAGAAATTGAAGCAAATAGAGAGAAGGAAGCAAAAAGGCATAGAGATAGAAGAACAAGGATTCAAGAGATGAAGAATATTGAAGCATCTAGTTCCATGACTATTGAAGAGAAAGACATTCAAGAGACTATAAAGGATGGGATGAATGTAGATGATGCAAATGTGGAAATGGTGAATTTGGAAGAAAATGTACTATATAAATAAATGCATGTATGTCTTCAAACCCAACTTTCAATGATATGGAAAATATGACTATAGAAACAAATCCAGGTATGTCTTCAAGGCCAACTTTCAATGATATGGAAAATGTGACTATACAAACAAATCCAGGTATGTCTTCAAAGCCAACTTTCAATGATATGGAAAACGTGACTATAGAAACAAATCCAAGTATGTCTTCAAACCCACCTATCAATGATATTGATCGAATTAGTTTATTAAATGAAGCTGGATATACCAATGATGAGCTCAATTATACTACTGAAAATATGGAAAGAGGAAATGAGAATGAAATCTCTTATATGACTGAAAATGAAAATGTTTTTTTAAGATTGAAAGAAATGTCTTGAATAATCTTCCTAGTAAGATTTCTTGGAGACAAATGTGAACCCATGCAAATAGATTATATAAAATGTTTTTATTATAGAAAAACTCTTGGATTTGAATGTCAACTCATGATGCAATTGATGAAAATGTAGAAATTATCTAGTGTTGCTAATGCTATTGATTCTATTGGTAAAAAGAGTTGATCTAAAGATAGCAATGCAACACGAAGTGCTATAACAACTTCTTTAGTCAATAAATTATTTTTGAATAAAAGAATGATAAGTAAGACTAGTGAATTTCTAAATATAAATCCTAAAACTTTGAGAAGAGTAGCAAAGAGAAGAAAAACTATTGAAAATGATCCAATTAACCAATGTTGGAGTTTTGGTGGTAGACTCCCAAGGTATGACATGAAATTAAATAATGAAATCAAATCTTTAATTAAAAAATATTGGCATGATAATACAAGGGTATCATCTAATGTTGGAGATGTTTTAAAATTAAGAGTGGGGTCCAAAATTTGTGATCCTCATCCAAAACATCTATTAGACATGACTCAAACTGAATTATATAAAAAATTCTTAGATGATTTGGTTTTAGTACCATTTAATATTACCATAAGTCAAAGATCCTTCAAGAAATGTAAACCTTGGTATGTGAAAATTAATAAACAACAAATTTCTTGTTGTTGTAAAACTCATGTGCAATTTCATTATTATTATGATATTTTTTGATATATACATTCTACTTTGCATACTAACAAAATTATGCAGGAATGTGGTATTAATATGCCACCTCAAATAATTAAGAAGCTTGTAGCATGTTTGTTTTGTAAAACATCTAATGGATACTTATTTATTCAAAAACATGTATTTTTGGACAATACAATAGATGTGGCAAATTTTGATTGTTAGGAGAATGTATGCATGAAAATATTTCACATGAATTTGGACAACAATTAGTGGATGTGAAAAGATTCAAGAATGTTGAATATTCTTTAAAGGGTGCAAAATTTGGAAAGCATTGCAAGTTAGTCACAGAAAAAATTTGTGTGCATGCATTCATCGAAGATTTTAAGGATAATATTGTATCCAAATATGTGAAACACTCCCAATATACTCATTGGCTTAATGGTCAATTTTGCACATGTAAAAACACATTTCCAATTGGAACTATCCTATCAATGGTTGACTTTGCAAAAAACTATACTCTTGCTCGATAAGAGGAAATTCAATCTCAATATTATAATTTAGTGCAGGTGGCCATCTTTGTTTATATTATATACAGACATGTAGATGATAGTGTAGAAGATAATATAAATTTTTTAAGGGAGTATCATTTCTATTTGAGTGATAATTGGTTACACTCTTCAAAGTTTGTATAATATTGTTTCACAAAATTTATGAAAGTTTAAAAGAAAGAGAAATCTAGATGGCACAACATTTCATATGGTTAGATAACTGTACAAGGCAATTAAAAAATGCAAGATGTTTTATTGGCTATGTAGGGCTCACAAAGAAAATAATATCCAACATATGTGGAGTTCTTTTGAAGCTGGACATGGTAAAGGAGAACATGATGGAGTTGGAGCATGTGTTAAAAGAGCTCTTGCTAGAGAGCAACTAAAATTTCAGGATGCAGAAAAATTTAGAGATGCATGTGCAATTGTGGATTGGTGTAATGAAAAATTATCTACGGGATCAAGTGAGAAATCTACAATTCAATGATTCTTTTGGTTAGTTGAAGAAGAGAATATTCCTACTTAACTTGATTGTGAGACAATTACTGGATAAAAAAAATGGCATTCATTTAAGAGTTCAAATGCAATCACATGGAGTATATGGACTAGGGAGCTTTCATGTTTTTGTCAATTTTGTATTATAGATGATTGGGAAGCATGTGAAAATATAGAATGGGTTGAAGAATGGAAACAAAGATCCTTGACACCTATAGAAACACATGATCAACTTGAAACAACAATTGAAGACGATAATCAAGTGTTTGCATCAGATGACTATGATCGTGTTTCAAACCTTGTACAAGAAGGTACTTTGATTTTCAATATTTTTTATTACATTTTTTTGTAATCTATATAATTAATTATATATGTATGCATGTACATATTTATGTGATTTAGAGATATGTCACACTTTATTGAATTAAATAATTTTTTTTGCAGGACATGTGTATGTTGTTGTTGCACCTGAGGGCAATGAAGATGAAACCAAATATTGGTTGGCTCGATGTGTTGAGACAAAACAAAAGTTGTTACATCTTAAGAGTAGATGATGATAACTATGAGTATCCAGTAGGTTCTATGGTTGTTGTTGGCACCTGGCTACGAAAATACCTAATAAGAAAGAATGGTTTTCTCGCATTTGAAGATTATGAAAGACATAAGAAGATCATACACTACTCACATTTGGTTGTGGCAACAAATACAAAACTAGTTAGATATCAAGGGAGACCTGCTAATAAATAGTTATGAACACTTTCTATGGAAGAACATGAGTCAATTATAGATGCATTACAAAAAAGAGATGATGTAGATGGTATAATGGAATAAATTTCTAGGTATGTATATAGTTGTATATAATTAATCAATAGTTAATATAGTTGTATTAAGAAATTCTCTTACCTACCCTTAAACAATTTACTATAAATATAGAACTAATTTTCTCACATGACAAATTTGTGAAGTCAATTTTGTGAGGTCAATTTGGTAGTCTTCAACTAAAAGTGAACGCATTAGGTAATTTAATATATATACTCATATCTTTCATACTCAACATGTTATATCTAGTTACATATTGCATCTTGATGTTTTGTGTTTTTGGTATATATTCTTTCATTCTCATTTCACTTTCTATATTATTCCCTTTATCTTAAAATTTGTATCAACCCATGTAAATATATAGTTAATTTACTTGTACATTCATTATTTTTTGTAGGTGTACCCTACAAGTAGATTTTTCCATGATTGTCACTACAAGATTTCATCATAATGTAAATGTTGGATCAATTTTGAAGTCTTTTCAAACTAATAATGGACATATGAGCTACTTGTATAGATACTCATATGTTTCATCATGAGCACTATAGTTACATCATATCTTGATATTTTGTGTCTTCAATATATTATTTCAAATTCTTGGATTTATTTAAAAGGAATTTTATTAGGTCTATCATGTAAGGGAATACATTAACATTAATATGAACCTACTTTTAAAGATAACTTTATTTAATGAATTAATACATCAACATTAATATGAACCTACTTAAAGACAACTTTATTTAATGAATTATTAGTAGGTCTATTATGTAAGGGAATGTACATTAACATTAATATGAACCTACTTAAATACAAATCCTCATATAGGTGTTGCTATACAATTCCCATTTTGATACCTTCTACCTGGCCTCATTTGGGCTCATACAAGCTCCTTTTCAGTGTAATTCTATGAAATTGTATAATTTTTTGAGCTCTACATAGTGGTGCTATTGGTTCATAATTATTTTTCTCCTAATCTATATTTTTAGTTTTGAGACTCTTTTTATGATATTTCTATAGCATTAAGATTATGGTAATATTTACTATTGGAAACTATACTTGCACTAAATATAAAGTTCCTAGATTAAATTTTACTAGGGGGATCATTGATTATGTAATTTTGGAGGGTAATCTTATGCATTGCTTTTGTTGGCTTGATCTTTGTTTGTTTTATAAGAGGAGTCTATCATAGTCAACAATATGTTATTCAATTTATCCTTATGTTATCACCTTAAAATAAGGAAATTATAAGTCTTAGTGAGATGGAATCCTAAAACATCTTAGGTGGCTTCATCTCTTGCCCCATCTCTATGGACTTTTTCTTGAAGTAGGTAGTCATTGGTGGAAACAAGTATGGGCTAACAAGAATGGTCATATCCTAGGATTGAATGGTTGTTGTTTTGGTAGTGACACTATTATGACATCATGTATTGAGTTCCCTCACACTCTTTGGACCATAATTTGGGAGATGCATGGAAAATAGAATGAGCTTCCATTCCTAGATGATGCTATTATGGACTATCTTGTACCCGTTGATGATTGTGACAACCTACCATATGATGATTCAATACAACAACAAAAAATTGTTAATGATGAATCTAGCTTGAGTGTCATGATAATATAGACTTCTCTTCATGTTCTTTATCCTACTAAAGAGACTTCTATTGAGACTTCAAATTCTATGGCTCTTATTTAAAATTTAGAGGATTCATCTTCTTTATTTATGAGTCAACATCTTGAGGCTGAGGACTCTTATATTCAAGCATTGACATGATCTACAACTTTATTTAAGGAATTATTAGTAAGTCTATTATGTAAGGAATTATTACTATTAGGTCTAGCACATGAGCTATCTAAGTTGTACTATCATTTATCAAGAACTATTTAAAGATAATTTTATGTAAGGAATTATTAACTTAGGTCTATTACGTAAGGAATTATTACTATTAGGTCTAGCATGAAAGTTATCTAAGTTGTACTATCATTTATCAAGAACTATTTAAAGACAAATTTATGTAAGGAATTATTAACTTAGGTCTAGCTTGAACTATCTTTGTAAGTTATCATTTATCAAGAACTATTTTATACATTCTGATAGTCATGTATACTAGATTCAAAATTTGAAAAAATTATCTACACATTAGATATTCACACACTAGAACTATTTTAAACACATTAGATAGTTTTTCCTTTTAAATTAAAAAATGTAATAGAGATTCTAACATTTCTTGATAATATAATCTAGAAGTGAACAATAAAGAATAAACATACTATCTAACATACTAAAATGTACAAGCATATAGTCAATAATATATATACATGTAGATCTATAGATAAGTCCATGAAATACTAAAATATAGGTAGGAACCATGAAATGTACTAAAACATCTACTCATAGTCAACATATAAATGAATACAAATCATAGTTCATGAAATACTGAAATATCTCTAAGTCCATTAAATATCAAGTTCAACATATATAGTCATAGTCCTAGTGGCATATAAAAAATAATGCATCGTGCAGTCCATGAAATAAATATCTATGTCCTATGATCATCACTCAAGTTCAAATCTGAAAGAGGCCTTTTTCTTCCTCGTGAAATAGATGGATTTGCCTCATGTTGTACAAAAGAGAAAGAAACTTGAAATCGGATAATTTTTTTTAAATGACACATACATGTGCATATGAAATTTAAATTTCATTTGATTTAATTTGATTTAATTTAATTTAATTTATAAAATACTCATATTAAATATTTAAATCTAGACTAATGTATGCATAAATTACCGTATGATGTTGGTCATCTCCTCCCACATTCTGTTGCCTAGGTGATTGTATAGTTGTTGGTCCTGAACCAAAAGTCTTAGCTCCTAATTCTTGGATATTTAAATAAAGCACTCAAGAATTAGGTTAGCATCCAAATTTGATTTAATTTATAAAAAATATGAAATTAAATATTTAAATCTAGGCTTTAAAGTGTGTATAAATTACCGTACGATCATGCTCATCCACTCCCACATTTTGTTGTCTAGGTGGTATAGTTGTTTCAGATTCTAGACCAAAAGTTTGAGCTGCCAATTCCTTGAAATTCAAATAAAGCAAGTTTGAAATAGGTTAGAATATTTACCGAAACATGTAACCATATATATAGCATATAAAGACCTAGAAATTACACATAGAAAATTTAGCAAAATTTAGGACCTAAAAATATGTGGATGACTAGTGAAATTTTCCTTGATCAATATCCTGACCAATTTCTATCCTAATGACACTCCTATCATCCTACACTTAATAAATGGGCATATATAAATTTATATAAACTTAAAAAATAAAAGTACAAATTTAGTACAATTTTTGAAAAGACACACTAGGGAATACTCAGGCATAATAGATGATGATGGTGTTGGAAACACGATTGCCATTGCATGAAAAGGTCAACCTATTAATGCCTGATACAACCGCCAGAGTTAATGAATCTATGGGAGGCGGTTAAGCCATGTCACGAATCTCGCGAGAGATGTTGGCTCACTGCCAACAATCCCCCCAGTGTCACTCGCGGGAGCCCATGTCCCTCACGGGGGAGATTCAAACCTGAAACCTTTGGCTCTGATACCAATTGTTTGGAAATACGGTTGCTGTTGCACCAAAAGGTTGACCTATTAATGCCCAATACAAATGCTAGAGTTAATGAATCTACGGGAGGTGGTTAAACCATGTCACGAATCTCGCGAGAGATGTTGGTTCATTGCCAACAGATGGAGGAGAACTGCAAGCAACACCTTTAGGTGGTCGGTCAAACATAGAAACTACCACGTGACCTCCTCGCTACAACAAAAATGTTTCACATACATATAGAGTTAAATTTAATTATACACTTGTTAATTTAAATATAATATCTAAGTTTTGAAGAAAATTTAAACTAGAACTAAATACATATGGTTTTAGGGTTAATATATATTAATTTACCCCATAAGGTGTGCCGATCTTTACAATTGTCAATGCAAAACTCAGTGTATCAAATTGTGTTGAGGCCTTGGAGTGACTTTAGATCTACACCAAATAGTTCACAATATATATTTAATTCATGATTAAATATAAATTTTGATATGTTCAAATTATGCACTTGAAAAAAAATAAAATGTGGTCCATGTACCTATGTAGGATGATCATTTGAATATACTAGATCCAAATATGACTCCACATCTGATTTAACTACATCTAATGTGGATGTAGGAGCAGGACCATAACATGGTTGATTGCAATTTTGACACAAATTTTCTATTGACATGTGTGAGGCTCTATGCTGAGATGCACCGACTCCTCCATGATGCTCTCCACCACTGAACTCAACTGCCATGTGGGTAGCTTATTTAGTGAGATTATGCGAGAGTCTACACAATGCTCCTAATGTTGACAACACTGCCTAGTTCTGAATGGGTGCAAGAATTGTGGGCAAAATAGGAGCAACCATAGGAGCAGTAGGAATGGGTCGATTGGGATCAATTTCTGCCCCTGTGTTGTGGCATGCTACCACCAACACCCTAGAATGGTCTAATATCAAAACAATTAGGTTTTTGACCCAATTGAAACTCCACCCATAATTTTCTCAAAAAATATAGTGGTACCTCAAAATTAGCATGTGTTGGGTGATCAAACACCATCCACCACCTCTCCCAAAAAGGTCTCGAGATCATCTCATGCCTACACCACTTAATTGATATTCTTTTTTTGTTGTAGGTATAGGTTGATTAGTTGTAGGGTGAACAAAAAATGGGGTAATGTTTGTTTGGTAATGTTAAGATCAAGGATGTCTTTATATGAAGGACCATCCACATAAAATTGCCTCCTCTCCTCTCACTAAAGGCAAAATCTATCTAGGTTTGCATCAATAGACCTAATAGAATCAATAATGGTTTGAATTGAAGATGCAAATTGTACTATGTAGGGGGTATCAAGTGAGGCTGATTATTAATGAAATTAATGTTTTCCTCAATTGCATTAATATTTTCATTAATGCTCTATCACAATTGAGCCTCATTAGGTGGAGGGGGTGGAGGTGGGGGGTTTTGTAAAAATTTCATCTATTAAAAACTTAGCCATTGGATGGTCACCTGCATTGCCAAATATATTCATATGAAAAACTTACAAATGTAATCACAAATATATCCACATTGAAAACTTACAAACAAATATCTAGAAATAAACTTAATCTAATATCTAGAAATGTAAGTTTAAAATATCGATAAATAGAAAGCTTGATACTTGAAAATTATGCACAAGTACAACTAGTCAAGAAAATATGGACCTAATTATTGGGAGTACTATGTTTTTACTACATTTGACTCAAGAGAAATTTACTTTTTTTTAAAATTGAAATTAAAATAGTTTTAATAGACACATTAAAGATGTGAGTTGAAACATCAAATAAGTATCCCAAGATGTGTTATTAAAATTTTAATTCATATGTTATGTTTACCTAGGATTTATCAAAGCTAAATTAGATCATTATGATTATTAAAAGATAATAGGTGATTATTTTATTATTACCATTCTTTATGATGAAAACATGTTAATTGGAAATAATAAGCAAATGATTATGTTGTTGAAATTTTACATTTCATCATAGTTTCTTATCAATAATCTTAAGTTTGCTAATTTTATCTTAGGAATGCCAATTAGAATAGATAGGGCTAACATAAAACTTTGGTTAAGTTAGAGGATGTATGCTGACTATTTATTTTATAAATTTAGGATGAGTGTTCCCATTCCTATGGGAATAGTGACTTCATTTCAGTAGTGTCTTCAACACTAAATAAAATGAAATTGAGAACCCAAACCATGTGCCCCAAGTATATGAGTGTAGTTTTATCTTTATATATGTTATTATTTGCACCAAACTAGACATTGCCCAATGAGTAGGAGTCCTAATAAGGTTAATGTACAATCTATGAACAAAATTAGACTCTAGCAAAGAGGGTCTTCATATATATTCATGGAATAAATTTAATGTATTATATTTTCTACCAAGGGGATTTGATTTGACAAGGACATTAAATATAGAGATTTATGGAATTTGATTAGATAGTAGATATACCCAATAGGATTTCTACTAGTGGGTATGTTTTTAGCCTAGTTGGTGGCACGTAGTGTTCATTAAGAAAAATATAGGCAAGTGGTTGGTCTTTCAACTATGAAGATAGAGTGCATGAAAAATGTCCTCATTCCTAGATGAAATTAGGATACAATGTAAATTCGATGTGATATCTAGTGAGACTAGGTACATCACATTTGTAAAGAACCCTACATGTTTAGCATGCAAACTAAGCACATTGATGTGTGATAAGTTATTTTGTGTGACATAGTAGAGGATAGAAGGGTTATGATTGAGAAGGTGGATGCCTATATGAATTTGATGTAGCTGAATTGATGAAGCTTATAAGCAAAAAATAAGTATAGGAGTGGAAAATTATTAGGCCTAGATGTTGTAAACATTGAAAGTATTAAAAGTTATGGTAACTTTCAATAAGGGCTTATTTTATGGTAATTTATTTGTATCACCTCATAACCTAGGCTTATTTAATTGGTATAGTTTCTTTGATATCTAAAATCCCATCATTCCTAGGTATAATTTCATTTATATATGCATTGTTTGATGTTAATATCGACTTCATAATGAGTGTGTTTTTTGTTTTCCTATGTTGTACATGGAATCAAGACAAGAAAACATCATTATTGATAATTTGTTGGCAACTTGTTAAGGAGTGACTATTGGTGTTCTAGATTTATACCTTTTCATCTTCCTCTTCCCTATTGGGGATTTTTTGAATTTCTAGTAATCTTGGGAATTGATGTACATGCTATGTTTAGGTGACATTATGGATAAAGAAAGACATTTTATTCTTGTAATTCAAGATTTGGGAAGGTCTTTTTATTTGAGTTTAGTGCTCTATTTTGGTGGATTTTATACCTAGAAGGGGTTCCTCCATGTTGCTATAGTTATCCTCAATTTTTATGGCATGTTCTCTGTTTAATTTCATTTCCTTGTTTAATTTAATTTTGTAAGCATTTATAGTCATTTATTAAATTGTCATATTCTAACTCTCTAAAATCTATAATTGGTGAACTGGTTTGGAATATAGTTTAGAGTAGTTTATGGTACAAAAGTCTATATCCTACACAAGTTACGCCTTCAATGTTTTATGGTACTTTGCATAGATGTTCTAAATAATTTTTTAACACTCAATTTAACCTATTTGGTGCATACATTGACACTTAGCCTTGAACCCATTAGCCAACTACCACCACATATCACCTTAGCCTACTAATCACCTTTCCTAGCATTTTACCCACCTTCGATTATACAAAGCAATTAAAACTTCTCTTTTTCTACAAATAACACATACTCATAGTTCTTCCCATACCATTCATAAGAACTCCATTAACACATCTTAAGCTTTCTCTCCCATCACACAAATAAAAGAGATTAAAAATATATTTTAACACACTAATAAGCACATCCATGACAACAAATCATTTCAAGTACCATACAACTAAATAAACATCCAAAATAAATACAACCTGAAACAAAGAATATTACCTCAACACTTTAAGATCTTTCTAAAAGAAGAATTTCAACTCTTTATTCTTTCTCCAAACATAGCATTCCCCTTATACAAGCTCTAAAAAGCATTCCAAATCTTATAATATTATTTCTAAAACAATAAATCTAACTCAAGAACAATACTATCTTCAACTTTTCCTCTTCTATTCTAGCTCTCTAACTCAAAACATGCAAGTGAATAATGAATACAAAAGAAGCGAACCCCTATCCTTATACTATTCCCAAGTTTTTGGAATACCCTTAGATCCTAAGTTCTCCTTTGAATGTTGGTCATCCTTGTGCTAGGTTGGAAGAAGTTATGAAAAAGAAGTATGGTAGTTTGGTGGCTAATTACTAGACAAATGCTAATGGTAGTAGGGAATGGAAAATTTTTAATGAAGAAATAGATACTACTAATAATATTACCTTATTAAACCTAACCAAAAAAATAAATGGATATAGATTCAATTTATTCTCCAAAAAGGACACCTTAATCTAAACTATTGAGCTAAGTGGGGACTACTCTATTAAGTTAGGATTCAAACTCTTATCTACTCATTAGCCTACTAATTTCAATAAGAAATCTATTTGTGTAATGCCCACCTATGTCGACCCTTGTCATTGTGTAAGAGATGATTATTTGTGCATAGATCATGTTATTTCCATACTTATGAGATATGCTATTTATTGTTTCTATAACTGAACAAGGTTGGGATGCAACCTAGTGTGTCTCAAGTTTTAGGGTTTATAGTTTAGTTTTAGGTTTTATCAAGTTCATAGTTTTAGGGTTTATAGTTTAGTTTCAAGGTTTATCAAGTTCATAGTTTTAGGGTTTATAGTTATGCCTAGCATTTTAGGGTTTATAGTAACATAGTTTTAGGGTTTATTAAAACATACATAGCATAATTTTACTTAAACCCTAATTTTTTAGTTTAAACCTACAATCATAAAAAAATACATAAAAAACAAGCAACAAACCAACCTGGAGGTCTTCAGAAATGATGAGGTGGTGGGAGGAGGTGACAGGGCAAAAAAACATTGGAACTATGTTGGCAGGGCCTTTAGCAACACGTACTTGTTCTCCTATATCTCTGTCCCTGTCGGCCTATGGAGGAAAATGAGTTCATAGGGGCTTTTTTTAAAAATTATATACATTTTCGAAATGGGTACCTGTTTAGTAAAGAGTACCCATTCTATAACGCATACCCGTTTACTAACGCGTACCTATTTAGGCTCGGGCACCTGTTACTAAATGGGTACTCATTAGTAAATGAGTACCCATTTAGGTTCGGGTGCCCATTCCTAAACAGGTACCTATTTCTTTTAAAATGGGTATCTATTCCTGTCAGGAATTTTTTCATACGCACAACTTCCCCTACATGTGGACCCAACTTCTTTCTTTTACCCATAAATTTTATATAAGATTTTATAATAAGTTTGGTTAATTAATAATATTATAGTTAATAACTTTTTGAATTGATAAAAGCAATAAATAATAGAAGTTTTGAGGGAATATACTTTGTCTTTTTGCATTCTCTAATTTCTAGATATTGCTTTAATTTTTTTAGATGAATATTTGAATTATTTTAATTATTGCATGAGAGAAAGAATAGGAAAGGAATGCTTTTATAATTAGCTTTGCCTCTAATTTATATTTAGTGATTGTTTAAATTGCTTTAAGAAAAATTTTGATAACTAGTTAGAACTTGAATTTCAAAATTAATATTTAGTTGAATTCTAAAATTTCCTATTATCAATGAATTAAATAAATTTTAATAAATTTATTATTTGTTATTTATCGAGTTATTTGTGGAGCTAGTGGCCCCATGAAAATTTAATTTTTCTACTTATTTTTAAGCAACCATATTAAATTTTATTTTTTAACTATACAATAAAAATTTATGCAGGTAAATTTTGGAGGGAAAAATGAGAGAGAAATGTTAAAAAAGAGGGAAAAAAAATTATGGAGCCAGATGGCATTTTTCTCATCATGCAGTTGTTGCTTATTTTTAGCCCCCCTTTTTCTACAACTTATTTTTAAATCCTAAACAATAGTTGCTCCACTAAAATAGGGAAAGATTCCAAATTATGCTTTTCCTATAATTAAAAATTTGCATGGGAACACTTAAGCAGAAAAATCACTTAAATAGCCACATGGGACCATGGGATTAAAATAAAAAAATATTTATCTAATGAGTTTATTATAGTTTATTAACTTGCATTTTATGTAAATCATTTATTTAACTCCAAAGTTTTATATTGTTTATATTTATTTCATTGCGATTTACAAACTTAGTAGAATTTTTTTATCAATATTTGTGATATTCGTTATTAAACCAATGTTTTTTTTTTTAAAATTGGGTTGTAATTTTTACTTAGTGTGTTTTGTTCAAGTAAAAATTTGGGCATGACATTACGTATTAGAGCGAAGGTTTTTAACTCTAGGAACTATGTGGGTCTTGTTTGTCTAACATGTTAAATACATGAAGGTTATTCCATGTTGTTACTATTTTGAATAAACATGTTCATTGATAAAATTGAAATTTTGATTGCATGTACTATTTGAATAAACATGTTCATTGATAAAATTAAAATTTTGATTGCATGTGTCCTTCACTTTACATAAAGAGATTAAGTAGAATAAAGAAATGTAATTTGGATAAAAAGATTCTCCTAGATGAATTTTTAATTTTTGATTGATTATCTGTTGACTGCATCCCTTGTTCTTTTATGCTGTAGACCAAGAGAAAACTATGGCTGAAAGAATTGAGTAGAAAGTAGAATAAATTAATATATATTTTTGTGAATTTTCTTATAATCTGGTGCAGTCATGGTTAGGAGGATCCACAAAGTGAACTATCTAGGTCGTACAACTAGAGTAAACACAACAAAAACAACTCAAAGATTCAATCATTCAGTATATCATAGAATTCAAATACAGACTGTGGTGCAGGGCACCTAGGAGCAGTCTGACACCTCAAGCATTTTTTTATGCATTTTGATAAGCTATGTTTTGTTTTGATTGTATGTGTGGTAATAAGGCTTTAGCTATGTTTGTATGGTCCCTTTTGTGTGGTCAAGATGATTGAGGTGACCCTATAAACCTCAATCATGCTTAGTCCACTTGGATCCTTGTTGTGCCAATTAGGCCTAGAAGGTCTAAGGATTGGTTTTCGAGTTTTTTTTGGTTGTTTTAATGTTTTAGTATGTTGGAAGGAGTTTTTTGATCATTTGGACTCCATTGGACAAGCCAAACAAATCAACCTCCTTGTGTTAATGCAAAACACCATAGTTGTCAAAGGTGTTATGTGTTGGGTCGGTTCAAAAACCACTTTGGGCAGTTAAATGCTATTGTAGAAGTTGGAAACCAACTTGGATGGGTTAATATGGTGGATATCTGACTCCAGTATGGGGGAGGAAGTTTTTGTACGGAATTTGAGCACAAAATTCAAGAAAACTGACTATTTTTCGCTGTTTTTCTTGCTGTGTATGGACTGTATAGACTTTTCATGTGTGCAAATGATATTTTTATGAAAGCTCTTGGAGTCAGGGTTCCAATGCAACTAGTTTGAGGTCTTGAAGTGGTCGGAGTCAAAAGTTATTGAATTTTCTTTCAAAACTAGTCTAGAAACCTTGTTTTCTAGGGCAGTCCCACAAATTTGGCCCTAGAATGCATTTCCACCGATGAAATTTCATGCCACTCGGTGAAATGTAGGCTAGGGGTGTATACTACTTGATTCCAAAAGCATTTTCTGAGAAAATACAGTTTACTATTTTTAATGTGATGCCCTAGGTCAAATATCTCTATGTATTTGACTGAATTTATGCAATTTATTGTTGTATTTGACAAAACCCTAAGAGGATAAGTGAATGAATGGTGGATTTGTGTTGTTTGGGGATGGTAGAGTCATTCCAAGTTCCTGCCCCTGACCTATGCACCCAATTTTGAGCACTTGCTTTGTAACCTAGCCTAAATTGATCAATTAGGCCTAGAGACCTAGTAGGCGTTCTGGATTGTTGGAGTAGAGTTGGAGCAGGAGATTTGGAGGTTTGTTAGGGTCCCCTGAAAGGTGTTCAATTCCATCATTTGTTTGCCTAGACCTTTGGGATTTTGTCAAGTTTTGTTGAGAAAACCTAGTTTGGAGGGCTAGTAGCCTTACTAGTCAAGGTATAGGTTGAAGAGTTTTGGGAAGTTGGAGATCAAACCAACTGCATAGAAGGTGTTTGTTGATCTGTCTTAAGGTGTTGGAGAAGCCTTAGGGGTTGGACAATAGTCTGGACATCAAATCCTTCATATGCCTTGTATGTGCCTTTGGTTGGTTGGTTGGTTGAAGGCTAGTTGAAGTGGGTGAGTGGGCAAAGGACAATAGAGTAAACCTTTGTGTGTTGCTTCCCTTGTGCCACTCTGCATCAGGTGGTATCAGAGCCATCAAAGAGATGGGAGATAGAGAAGAAGAGGAGGAAATTCCTTCAAAGGTGACAAATGCTGAATTGGCAAAGATAGTGAGAGAGCAAGCAGCCAAGAACAAAAGGATGGAGGCTGAGATAGAAAAGTTGAAGAAAGACAAAGACAAGAAGAAGAAGTCAGAAGTCATCTTGGATTCAGATGAAGAGGATCAAGATGAGGAAGAAGAAGTGCCTATGGAAGAGCCACAAGGAGGCATGTCAGAGAGACAATTCCTAGATGCACTTGGAAAGTTGAGTAGGAAGGACACTAAGGCAGACTTACCTATGTTTCCTGGTAAGATGAATCCAGAGGAGTGCCTTGATTGGATTGAGGCAATGGAGAACTATTTTGAATGTGAAGAAGTGGCAGAAAATCAGAAAGTGAAGATTGCCAAATCAAGAATGAAAGGGCCAGCCTTGAGTTGGTGGAATTTTATTCAAAATGAAAGGATAGAAGATGATAGGAATCCTATCTCTACATGGAGGAAGATGGTACTTGAAATCAAGAAGCAATTTGTCCCTGAGGATTATGAGGTCAACTTAAACAAGAAGTTGCACAACTTGAGACAAAAGGACATGGACGTAAGCACCTACACAGAGGAGTTTCACAAGATGACATTGAAAGCCAAGATGCCTGAGAATGAAAAATAGAAGCTTGCAAGGTATCTTAATGGCCTCAAGTTCTCCATTCAAGATGAATTAACTCTCTTTAACCTGGAGACAGTCCATAAGTGTTTTCAAATGGCACTGAGGATTGAGGATAAGCAGAGAAGAAAAGGGGATTTTGGCAGCAGCAGCAGAGGCAGAGGAAATCAGAATTTTAGGGGCAGGGGCAGATTTCAAAACAGAGATAATTTCTCTAGATTCCAAGGTGGTGGATCACAAGAAGGCAGCCAAGGGCAGGCTGATAAAAACAATGCTGATAAGGGTCAGTTTAGGGGCAGAGGTAATGGCAGAGGAAGAAGTGGGGGCAGAGGTCCCAATGTGTTTACTGGAAGGTGTTTCTCTTGCAATCAGATTGGACATCAGTCCTTTAGGTGCCCGGAGAAGATGGGAAACACTGCTGCAAATCAGAAAGAAAGAAGAGTACAACTCCTTCAAGAAGAGGACTGTCAAAGCACCACAAGTTACCAAACAGCCTCTTCCAAGTCTGCAGCACCTGAGAGTGGAGAATGCATCATGTTTAATAGATCCCTCATCATGCCAGCCACCAAGGAGCAGCCCCAAAGAAACAACTTGTTTAGAACCACTTGCAAGGTGAAAGGAAAAGTTTGCAAGGTAATAGTAGATTCAGGTTCTTCTGAAAATTTGGCTTCTAATGAAATGGTGACTAAGTTAGGATTGGAAAGAATGCCTCATCCTAACCCCTATAGAGTCTTTTGGCTAACCAAGGAACAACAAATTGTGGTGAAAGAGCAATGTTGGGTTGAATTCAAGATAGGTGAATATCATGATAAGGTTCTTTGTGAGATAGTGGATATGGATGCATGCCACCTTCTTCTTGGAAGGCCTTGGCAACATGACACAAGTGCCCAACATGATGGTAAGAACAATGTGATTCATTTGTCCAAGAATGGTGAAAAGTTTACAATGACTCCTTTGATTGATGATTGCAAAGAGAAAGTCATTTCTAGTTCAGTTATGTTGGTAGGTGAAAAAGAGTTTTTGGCTAACCTCAAGGAAGAGAAAGTGCCATGTTTTGCAGTAGTCATCAAGCCCAAGGATGTGAATCCCAAGAAGGTCAAAGTGCAGCACCCTCTTAGGAGGATTGGACCAAAGGAAGTGGAAGAACTATTGGAAAAGTTTCAGGATGTGATAGCCAATGAAGGCAAGGATGCCCTTCCACCAAAGAGGGAGATTAGTCATTGCATTGATCTCATCCTTGGATCCACCCTACCAAACCAAGCAGCCTACAAGTTGACCCCAGAGCAAAATGTTGAAGTGGCAAGACAAATCCAAGACTTATTGGATAGAGGACTTATCAGGAGGAGTATTAGTCCATGTGCAGTACCTGCAGTGCTTGCACCTAAGAAGGAAGGAACATGGAGACTATGCACTGATTCCAGGGCCATCAACAAGATTACTATCAGGTATAGATTTCCAATGCCTAGAATAGAAGATTTAATGGATTGCTTGGGTAGGGCTAAGTATTTTACCAAGATAGATCTGAAAAGTGGTTATCACCAAATCAGGATAAGGGAAGGGGATGAGTGGAAAACCGCCTTCGAAACCAATGAAGGACTATTTGAATGGGTTGTCATGCCTTTTGGCTTGTCAAATGCACCAAGCACCTTCATGAGATTGATGAATGAAGTGCTAAAACCTTTCCTTAACAAGTTTATTGTTGTATATTTGGATGATATACTAATTTTTAGTGACAGCAAGGAAGACCACATAAGGCATATCCATCAAGTGCTCAGGAGGCTTCAAGAGGAGAAGTTGAGAATCAATCTTGACAAATGTGTCTTCCTACAAGAAGAGTTGATATTTTTGGGGTTTGTCATCTCCAAGGGCAGCCTAAAAATGGATCCAAGTAAGGTTGCAGCCATTCTTAATTGGCCAACACCTACAACAGCCTCGGAGGTAAGGAGTTTCCATGGTTTATGCAGCTTTTATAAAAAGTTCATTAGAGGGTTTAGTGGCATTTGTGCTCCACTTGTTGACACCATAAAAGGGGGCAAGAAATGTGTGTTTGTATGGACAAATGAGGCCAGCAAAGCCTTTGAACTGTTAAAGAAAAAAATTTCAGAAAAACCAGTCCTAGTGCTACCTAATTTTGACAAGGTCTTTGTGGTAGAATGTGATGCAAGTAAGAGGGCTGTTAGAGGAGTCCTAAGTCAAGATGGGAGGCCTGTAGCATTCTTTAGTGAGAAGTTAAATGAGGCAAAACAAAACTACTCCACCTATGATCTAGAGTTATATGCCATGGTTCAGTCATTGAGGAAATGGAGACACTACTTATTGCCAAAGGAATTTATAGTTTTTACTGACAACCATGCATTAAGCTTCTTGAACAGGCAGCAAAAGCTAAATCACAGACATGTCAAGTGGATGGAGTACATCCAAGCATACACCTTCTCCATAAAACACAAGAAAGGAGTGGCCAATAAGGTAGCTGATGCCTTAAGTAGGAGAAATCTTGTTGTGCAAACTATTCAGTTGGAAAGTACAGGTATTCATGCCATTAAAGATCAGTATACAGTAGATGAAGACTTCAAAGAACCATACCTCTCTTGCAAGGCCATGACAGGAAGGTATAATACTGATTTTTCTGATTTTTTGTTGCAAGATGGATATCTTTTCAAGGGTAGCATGTTGTGTATCCCAAGAGGATCTGTTAGAGAGAATATAATCAGGGAAAAGCATTGTGGCAGCATGTCAGGTCACTTTGGTATTGATAAGACCCTAGAATTAGTTAGGAGGTACTATTTTTGGCCAAAATTGCCAACCAATGTAAGGAAGTTTGTTGAAACTTGTCAAATTTGCCAAAGAGCAAAGGGGCATACATGAAATGCAGGTTTATACACTCCTCTACCTATTCCTTCAAAGCCTTGGGATTCCATAAGTATGGACTTTGTACTTGGTTTGCCTAGGACAAAGAATGGACATGACAGCATTTTTGTGGTTGTAGATAGGTTCTCAAAAATGGCTCACTTCATCCCATGTAGAACCACACATGATGCCTCACACATAGCAGGTCTTTTCTTCAAGGAAATAGTCAGGTTACACGGTTTACCTTTGTCCATAATCTCAGATAGAGACCCCAAGTTCATTAGACACTTCTGGAGGACACTGTGGAAGAGACTAGGTACAAATTTGTCCTTATCATCTGCCTATCACCCTTAGTCTGATGGACAAACAGAGGTGATTAATAGGTCACTTGGCAACCTCCTAAGATGCCTAACCAAGGAGCAGGGTGCTAGTTGGGATTCAATTTTGGCTCAGGCAGAGTTCTCATACAATGACACTGTCAATAGAAGCACCGGCCTGTCTCCTTTCCAAATTGTTTATGGCACTCACCCAAGGGGTATTTTGGAACTAAGGGAGGTTAAAGGACTGGAAAACAGCAGTGCCTTGGCTGAAGACTTTGTTCAAGTCATGAAAGATGTCCATGAACAAGTACAACAGAAATTGCTGTCCACTTCTCAGAAATATAAACAATTTGCTGACAGAAAAAGAAGGGATTTGCAGTTCAAGGAAGGTGATTTAGTAATGGTTCATCTAAAGAAGGAGAGGCTCCCTATAGGTAAACACACTAAGCTACTCATGAAGAAGATTGGGCCTTGTGAAGTGCTCAAGAAATGTGGAGAAAATGCCTACAAAATTAGACTTCCGGATGGCATTGCTTTGTCTCCAATTTTTAATGTTTCAGACCTTTATCCCTATAAAGGATCTGATCCTCCAACTATTTTTGAAGAAGATCAAACTGATCAGACACTCCAGGAACTCATTCCTTCATCTCCAACTCAGATTGAGTGCATTTTGGACAAGAGGATTGCAAAACAAACTAGAAGGCACACCTATCATGACTATTTGGTGAAGTGGCTAAACAAACCTCAGGAGGATGCCACTTGGATGAGCAGGGCAGACATTGAGAAGGCAGGTTTCACATTTGATAGCATTCCAACTCAAGAGACTTGAGTTCTGTTTGACAGTGGGTGTATGGTGCAGGGCACCTAGGAGCAGTCTGACACCTCAAGCATTTTTTTATGCATTTTGATAAGCTATGTTTTGTTTTGATTGTATGTGTGGTAATAAGGCTTTAGCCATGTTTGTATGGTCCCTTTTGTGTGGTCAAGATGATTGAGGTGACCCTATAAACCTCAATCATGCTTAGTCCACTTGGATCCTTGTTGTGCCAATTAGGCCTAGAAGGTCTAAGGATTGGTTTTCGAGTTTTTTTTGGTTGTTTTAATGTTTTAGTATGTTGGAAGGAGTTTTTTGATCATTTGGACTCCATTGGACAAGCCAAACAAATCAACCTCCTTGTGTTAATGCAAAACACCATAGTTGTCAAAGGTGTTATGTGTTGGGTCGGTTCAAAAACCACTTTGGGCAGTTAAATGCTGTTGTAGAAGTTGGAAACCAACTTGGATGGGTTAATATGGTGGATATCTGACTCCAGTACGGGTGAGGAAGTTTTTGTACGGAATTTGGGCACAAAATTCAAGAAAACTGACTGTTTTTCACTATTTTTCTTGTTGTGTACGGACTGTACGGACTTTTCATGTGTGCAAATGATATTTTTCTGAAAGCTCTTGGAGTCAGGGTTCCAATGCAACTGGTTTGAGGTCTTGAAGTGGTCGGAGTCAAAAGTTATTGAATTTTCTTTCAAAACTGGTCTAGAAACCTTGTTTTCTAGGGCAGTCCCACAAATTTGGCCCTAGAATGCATTTCCGCCAATGAAATTTCATGCCACTTGGTGAAATGCAGGCTAGGGGTGTATACTACTTGATTCCAAAAGCATTTTCTGAGAAAATACAGTTTACTATTTTTAATGTGATGCCCTAGGTCAAATATCTCTATGTATTTGACTGAATTTATGCAATTTATTGTTGTATTTGACAAAACCCTAAGAGGATGAGTGAATGAATGGTGGATTTGTGTTTTTTGGGGATGGTAGAGTCATTCCAAGTTCCTGCCCCTGACCTATGCACCCAATTTTGAGCACTTGCTTTGTAACCTAGCCTAAATTGATCAATTAGGCCTAGAGACCTAGTAGGCGTTCTGGATTGCTGGAGTAGAGTTGGAGCAGGAGATTTGGAGGTTTGTTAGGGTCCCCTGAAAGGTGTTCAATTCCATCATTTGTTTGCCTAGACCTTTGGGATTTTGTCAAGTTTTGTTGAGAAAACCTAGTTTGGAGGGCTAGTAGCCTTACTAGTCAAGGTATAGGTTGAAGAGTTTTGGGAAGTTGGAGATCAAACCAACTGCATAGAAGGTGTTTGTTGATCTGTCTTAAGGTGTTGGAGAAGCCTTAGGGGTTGGACAATAGTCTGGACATCAAATCCTTCATATGCCTTGTATGTGCCTTTGGTTGGTTGGTTGGTTGAAGGCTAGTTGAAGTGGGTGAGTGGGCAAAGGACAATAGAGTAAACCTTTGTGTGTTGCTTCCCTTGTGCCACTCTGCATCAGACTGGCTGGCAACATGCGGGCTTACAATTAGGTCTCACAGGCTTGATTACAGAATATCAGAATATGCACAAGATATAGCTTTGAAGCTCATTCACAAGAATTCAAACTATCAACTATCTCTATGAATTTCACTACTTTCCTAGGCATCTATTACATCAATATATATCATCTCCAAAACATAAGATTCCTTTGCATCAGCTAAGGAAGATCATAAACTCCAATGAAGAGTTGTAATGTGTGTACACGGATAGGTTGGACCTATTTGAATATAACTCCTTAACAAATGAATAGAATTGCATGCAGATCTCAGGGAAGGTTGGCCACGAACCAAACAACATTGAATGATGTGTAATTTAGCTCAACAGGTCATGAAATGCTCCACAAGTCTTCTCCTTTAGCTGATTATCTGATACTATCAAGGTGCTCTATTTTGAGAAAACAATTGATCTTCTAATAGTGATAACTTTCTGGTAATTGATCCAAATGATCTAAATTTTGGATATGATGTGCATGAATGAATCTAAATGTTAAGTCCAACTCCACAAGGTCTAAAATGCAACTGGGTAGAATGCGGACCAAAATATAGAAATTGCTATTGTTCGAACTAAATTAGAAAATGAAAAGAAACAAACTGAAATACAAATGTTTTTGGTTGATGCAAGATTTCCCTTGAACCAGGGATGCTCCTACATCATAAATCCAGGGTTATTGAAAAAGTGAGTCCCTCACTTTGCTGAGGCTAGAGGAAAACCAAGATGGCCCACCTTAGCCTAAGAAATCCAAGATGAGTCTTCTTTCAGTCTACCTTTCCACTTCACAAGATATTCTTTGTATTGTCTTCCTTTGGTGCTGCATCTAACTCTGATGTCCAAAATGTCTTCACTCTGCTTGGGTATTTGTTGTTGTAACCATTTCTTCAAGTCTTCCTCAATGCTATCACTGAACTCTACTTCATGAAACTGGTATAGATCTGTAATGTTGAAAATAGGTGATATACCCAATGTCTCCAGTAACTCTACTTCATATGCATTTCCTGAATCAAACTTTCTAAGTATCCTACATGGTCCAAACTTCTTCATCTTCAACTTGTTATATGTCCCAACTAGAAATCTTTCTTTTCTTAAGTACACCATCACTTCATCTCTAACTACAAATTCTTTATGTCTTCTCTTCTCATCTACTTGTTCTTTACACTTATTGTTCATCTCCTCCAATTGCTTCTTCACTTGATTATGCACTGTCTCCATATGTCCTACAAATTCTTCTGTGATGTAGAGCTGTATAGCAAAAGCCTTCAATTCAATGGTGAAATTCCCATAAATCGTGTTTTTGATTTACATACAATGTTTACCCATTATCACCGGTTATCTACAGTGCCTTATACACCAGTTTACCCCGACATCCAATTACAAATTGTATCGGGCGCTTGTATGTATTTAATGTATATTCACAATATACATCCTCGATGTGCACTTAGGAAATACGTTTCGGAGATGCATTTGGTGGGACCCTCGGTCTTTACTCCCTATTGTATGTCTCATCACATACCAACTTAATATGTAATACAAACAAAGCTCATATACAAAACTTAACCTCCTTTCTCGGTAAGTTTAGGTGTTCTTACCTGCTACTGCTGATCAATATTTGTATCGCAACTCAATGTATGTCTCAATATACAACCGTAACATGCAAATAGAATGTACAATCGATAACCTCCTATTGCCGGTTCTCCTCACCGTTATTACCAGTCATTTCTCGTATCTGCAGACATATATCCTTCCAACATGCTTTCTAACTACCACTCCTACCGGTCATCCTTTGTATCAAATGCATGGTATGTTTTCGTTGTATCTTCACAACATTCAATAGCGATATGTGATTGTTGGATACACATGAGATGTATTCAGATGCGATTGTGATATACACAAGAATTGTATCTTCATACAAAAGTGATATATACAGGAATTATATATTTGATATGTTTTAACCTTGTATATTCATAACATGCACTTTCAACATGTTTTCACACTTGATATGCTTTGTGATATATACACAGGTTGTGTATCAAACATGCAAATGCAATATATATAAAAAATGTATATTTGAACATCATAAATCTTTGTCAATTACCTTTTTTACAATAAGCCTCATAGCCTCTAACTGTCGAACCCTAGCACCACAAAATGCTAGGTCCTCTATTGCGACTTTCCTTCCATAGATCGGATCCACTACTCCATTCTGTCAAAGCCACGAACAAAAAGAAAAGAAAATAGAAAACTATATACAAAATCCATTCCACTGATTTCAAAGAAATCCACCAGTGGAATGACCTTAACCTTGCATCTCAACAATAGAGAAGTAGATTATGCACAGAATTATTCGATGCAGAGAATGTGCACAGAACACTTTGAGGCACAAAGAATTTACACAGAACGCAGGACTTGTAAAAAAATAGACATAATTTCTATTTTCTTCAATCAAACTTCTTCTCTCCCTCTTCTCTTCCAAAAAATGTGGTTATATTGTCTTCTCCTTTAGTTCCAACTGGAATACCAAAGGTTGGAGTTGTTACAACTTCCCTCTTTTAGATTTTTCTTAATCAAGATTATCATCCAAAATACTAACTAAACACACGACACATGTTTAGCACACAACAAGATTTAAACACATCAACAAGATACTTCAAACAAATCATCCACACACCCCAATTGTCCAAGATATCCAAATTGGCTTATAAGGATGCCAAATTTGTGACATTGGTTCACATGGTGGGGTTTTTATTACAAACATGAAATCACAACAACAAATAGAGAAATTCAAATAAAACATAACAACATAACAATACATTACTCTTCTCCCTTGGATGTATAATTAGCTTGCTAAAGGGGTGCTCCTGCACCATACTCCCCGGGAGAAGAAATCTCAAGCCCACTTGAGATGAGAGTTTGAAGGTCTGCACCATGGTTTATGATCTAATCTTTAGTCATCCAAACTACCTCTGAATTAGGTTTCCCCTGCCAAGCCACCAAATACTCCATGTACTCTTTGTTCCTTGTCTTCTTTGCCACTCTTGAGTCTAAGACCTTTTCCAATTTTGGTGGATCATGCTTAGGGATATCATCATCTATTGTATGCTGCAATGGTTCCTGTTTTATATCTGCATTATGCTTGTATGGAGTTAAATCACATACATTGAATACGGGTGACAATCCAAGGTCAGAAGGGAGTTGTATCTCATAAGAATTCTACCCATACTTCTTCAAAATCTGACATGGTCCAATCTTCCTCTACATTAACTTGGTATGTTTACCTTTTGGGAGCCTCTCCTTCTTCAGATTAACCCACACCAAATCTCCAACATCAAATTGTACATCCCTCTTCTTCTTTTCAGCATATTCTTTGTACTTCAATGTAGTCTGTTGGAGTTGGTCCTTGACTTGATCATGCACTTCTTTGATGGCTGATGCAAAAGCTTCTCCATCTGCACTAATAGACTCTCCTATAGGCAGATCTCTCAACTCCAAAATACCCCTTGGATGAATACCATATACCACCTGAAAAGGTGACTTTCCTGTACTCCTATTGATGGTGTCATTATAGGAAAATTCTGCTTGTGACAGAATGGTATCCCACTTCTCTCCATGCTGCTTGGTCAAACACCTGAGCAAATTTCCCAAGGAACGGTTAACAACTTTAGTCTGCCCATCCATTTGAGGATGATAGACTAATGAGAAAGATAAATTTGTTCCAAGATTCTTCCAAAGAGTCCTCCAAAAGTGGCCAATAAATTTCATATCTCTATTTGACACTATGCTCAATGGAAAACCATGTATCCTCACTATCTCTTTGAGAAACAGATCTGCAACATATGAAGCATCACAAGTGGTTTTGCATGGCAAAAAGTGTGCCATTTTGCTGAATCTGTCTACTACAACAAAAACACTATCATATCCCTTCCTTTTTCTAGGTAAACCTAATACAAAGTCCATGCTTATGCTCTCCCATAGCCTAGAAGGAATGGGTAATGGCTGGTACAAACCTGCATTAATGGACCTTCCTTTTGCTTTCTGACATATCACACATGCTTTCACAAATCTTCTTACATCTATCTGTACCTTAGGCCAATAGTAATGTCTCTTTACAAGATCAAGAGTCTTATCCAGACCAAAATGTCCTACCATGGCCCCACAATGTTTCTCCCTAATGATATTCAGTCTCATAGAACACCGTGGAATGCACAACTGTCCACCTTTGAAAAGTAATCCATCTTGGATCAGAAATTTAGAGAACTCAACATGATATTTGTCACCAAAGGAAGTACATACCTTATATATTTCTCCAAAGTCTTCATCATCATCATACATGGCCTTCAAGGAATCAATGCCAACACTTTCCAATTGAATCTAATTGATGGTCAGAACCCTCCTACTCAAAGCATCTGCCACCTTGTTCTTGACCCCTTTCTTGTGTTTGAGTGTGAAGGTGAAAGCTTGCAAAATCTCCACCCACTTCATGTGCCTATGGTTTAGTTTCTCTTGACTATTTATGAAACTAAGGGCCTGATTATCTGTGAACACTATGAATTCTTTTGGCATCAAGTAAGGTCTCCACTTTTTGAGGGACTGTACTAGAGCATACATCTCCAAATCATAGGATGAGTATCTCTTCTTTGCATCATTTAGTTTTTCACTAAAAAATACAATAGGCCTACCTTCTTGACTAAGTACTACTCCAATTACCATGTGGCTTGCATCACATTCTACCTGGAAAATCTTGTTGAAGTTAGGAAGTGCGAGGACTGGCTGCTCTGCTACTTTCTTCTTCAATGTTTCAAAAGAATCATCTGCCTCCTTTGTCTAAGTGAATTTGCACTTCTGTCCTCCTTTTATGGTGTCAAGCATGGGTACACACACATGACTAAACCCCTTTATAAACTTCCTATAGAAGGTAGCTAACCCATGGAAGCTTCTAACAACATTCATAGTTCTAGGAGCGAGCCAAGACAATATGACACTTACCCTCTCTTGATCCATTTTCAGTTTGTTATGTGAGATAACAAAACCTAAGTAGATGAGCTCTTCCTGCATGAACAAACACTTATCCAAGTTGATCATTAGTTGTTCTTCATGTAACCTTTTGAGAACCAAATCTCTATGTTTGAGGTGCTCTTCCCTTGTATTACTAAAAATCAAGATATCATCTAGATATACTATGACAAATTTGCCTATAAATTCTCTCAAGACCTCATTCATCAGCCTCATAAAGGTACTAGGGGCATTGGACAAACCAAAAGGCATGACCTTCCACTCATATAACCCCTCATTAGTCTTAAATGTAGTTTTCCACTCATCTCCTGGCCTAATCCTAATCTGATGATAGCCACTCTTTAGATCTATTTTTGTAAAATATTTAGCACCCCCCAAGCAATCAAGTAAATCTTCTATCCTAGGGATTGGGAACCTATACCTGATTGTTAACTTGTTGATAGCCCTTGAATCAGTACAAAGTCTCCAAGTACCTTCCTTCTTTGGTGCTAGTACAGTCAGTACTACACATGGGCTTAAACTCTTGCCAATTAGGCCTATCTCTAACAACTCCTCAATCTATCTTTCTACTTCTGCATTCTGCTCTAGGGTAATCTTGTATGCTACCTTATTTGGAAGTGTAGATCCTGGGATCAGATCTATGCAATGGCTGATGTCCCTTATAGGTGGTAGGGACCGTGGCATTCCATCAGAGATGATGCTTTTGTACTTATCCAATAGTTCTTGGACAGTAGGATCTATGAACCTTTGCCTCTTTTCTCCCTTGACTTCTTGCTCCTGATCCTTGTTCACCTTTAGGCATGGAATTAGAGCATATGTGACGGCACCTTCTTCTACTATCTCTTTCATGAATTGTTTGCCTTCTATCATCATCACCTTTACTTATTTCCCTTTTGATTCTACCTCATCCCCCATCAACGGTAGCAACTCTATCACCTTACCATCCTTGGTGATTGAATATGTGTTTCTAACTCCATCATGGTGTGATTTCAAGTCATACTGCCATGGTCTTCCAAATAAGAGATGGCAAGCATCCATCTTGGCAATGTCAAACAATAATCTGTCCTTGTATGTTCCAATTTGAAACTCCACCCAAGCCTATTCTTCCACAACTGTTTGTTGATCCTGGGTGAGCCATGAGACCTTATATGGGTAAGGATGGGGTAGTCTTCTAAGCTTAAGCTTTTCTACCATTTCAAAAGACAAAATTTTTAGTGGATCCGGAGTCAATCAGAACTTTACATACCTTTCCTCCTGCCTTGCAAGTAGTTCTGAAGAGAGACTTCCTTTGTGGGGGTTCTTTGTCAAGCACCTTCATGGTGGTCATTGCTCTCCTAATCAACAAAGCTTCTCCTCTCTCAAGATATCCATAACTATCAGGAGCATTCACACTTTGATAAGTGTTTGAGCTTGTCACACTTTGACAATCAAACTCTTGTATCAGGTTTATCCTCCTTTCTCCCATTGAACTTGTTGCCTTTTCTGGACATCTGCTGGCTATGTGGCCTTCCTAATTGCAATTGTAACATCTGATAGATCCTCTGCCCTAAGATCTCCCTCTAAATGGTGGCCTTCTGCCCCTAAAATTTCCTCTTTGATTGTAACTTCCTCCTTGAGTTTGATTGTTGTCTCCTTTGCTGCTCTCTTGATTTGATTCACCTTGGTGTCCAAATCCATTTCCTCTGCCTCTGAAAGGACTTCTTCCCCCTCTTTGCTATCTCCCTCTTCCTCTATTGTTCTACTCTTGTCTTCTCTTTAATTTCTCTTCCACTTTGAGTGCTAACTGGTAGCACTTTTGGACTGTCTCTGGATTATGCAGACTTATGTCTTCTTGGATGTTAAACCTCAATCCATTGAGGTACCTTTCCACTTTCTCTTCCTCACCTTCCTTTATCTTTGTCTTGACACATAGTTTCATGAACTCTTCAGTGTATGAACTGACATCTAACTCTTTTTGTTTCAAGTTTTGTCTCCTCTTATGTAGTTGAATGTTGTAATCCAACATAACATAGGCTTCCTTCACTAAAGCCATCATCTTCTTCCACGTAGTAACTCTGTTCTTTCCTTCTTTCACCCTATCATCTTGGATGAAATTCCACCAATTTAGTGCAGCCCCTTTCATTTTGGATTAGGCCATTCTCACCATTTGGTGTTCTGGTATCTCCTTGGTCTCAAAGAAGTTATTCAAGGAGTCTATCTACTCCATCATTGAATCAGGTTCCATTTTGCCTGCAAACATGGGTAGGTCTATTTTCATATCCATGGTCCTCCTCTCCATGGATTTGAGGACATTGAGTATGGGTCTCTGGTTTGCAGGAACCTCTATCTCTTCCTGCCTTGGGATCTCCTCTTCATCCCAATCTTCTCGTTCACCAGAATCTTCATCTCCCTTCTCTACCTTGTCCTTCAACTTCTCTAACTCATCTTTCAAGGCCTGATTCTAAGCTCTAACTGCTTTTCTCTCTGCCAACTATTTCTTCACTAAGACCACCAACTCAGCGTTTGTCATTTTTGCTGGGTACTCTTCTGACCCCTCTCCTTCTGACATCTGATTTTCTTCTTCTACCTAAAGATACTCCTTCGCTCTGATACCACTTGATGCAGAGTTATACAATGAAAGCCTTCAATTCAATGGTGAAATTCCCATAAATCACATTTTTGATTTACATACAATGTTTACCCATTATCACCGATTATCTACAATGCCTTATACACTGGTTTACCCCAACAGCCAGTTACAAATTGTATCAGGCGCTTGTATGTATTTAATGTATATTCGTAATATACATCCTCGATGTGCATTTAGGAAATACGTTTGGGAGATGCATTTGGTGGGACCCTCAGTCTTTACTCCCCATTGTATGTCTCACCACATACCAACTTAATATGTAATACAAACAAAGCTCATATACAAAACTTAACCTGCTTTCCTGGTGAGTTTAGGTGTTCTTACCTACTACTGCCGATCAATATTTGTATCACAACTCAATGTATGTCTCAATATACAACCATAACATGCAAACAAAATGTACAACTGATAACCTCCTATTGCCAGTTCTCCTCACCATTATTACCAGTCATTTCTTGTATCCGCAGACAGATATCCTTCCAACATGCTTTCTAACTACCACTCCTGCTAGTCATCCTTTGTATCAAATGCACGGTATGTTTTTGTTGTATCTTCACAACATTCAACAGCGATATGTAATTGTCGGATACACACGAGATGTATTCAGATGCAATTGTGATATACACAGGAATTGTATCTTCATACAAAAGTGATATATATAGGAATTGTATATCTGATATGTTTTAACCTTGTATATTTATAACATGCACTTTCAACATGTTTTCACACCCGATATGCTTTGCGATATATGCATAGGTTGTGTATCAGACATGCAAATGCAGTATATATACAAAATTAATATTTGAACATCATAAATCTCCACCAATTACCTTTTCTACAACAAACCTTGTAGCCTCTAATTGTCGAACCCTAGCACCACAAAATTCTAGGTCCTCTACTATGACTTTCCTTCCACAGATCGGATCCGCTGCTCCATACTATCAAAGCCACGAACAAAAAGAAAAGAAAATAGAAAGCTATATACAAGATCCATTCCACTGATTTCAAAGAAATCCACCAGTGGAATGGCCTTAATCTTGCATCTCGACAATAGAGAACTAGATTATGCACATAATTATTTGATGCAAAGAATGTGCATAGAACACTTCGAGGCACAAAGAATTTACATAGAATGCAGGACTTGTAAAACAAACAAACAAAATTTCTATTTTCTTCAATCAAACTCCTTCTCTCCCTCTTCTCTTCCAAAAAATGTGGTTATATTGTCTTCTCCTTTAGTTCCAACTGGAATACCAAAGGTTGGAGTTGTTACAACTTCCCTCTTTTAGATTTTGCTTAATCAAGATTATCAGCCAAAATACTAACTAAAGACATGACACATGTTTAGCAAACAACAAGATACTTCAAACAGATCATCCACACACCCCAATTGTCCAAGATGTCCAAATTGGCTTATAAGGATGCCAAATTTGTGACACTGGTTCACATGGTGGGGTTTTTATTACAAACATGAAATCACAACAACAAATAGAGAAATTCAAATAAAACATAACAACATAACAATAGCTTACTCTTCTCCCTCGGATGTATAATTGGCTTGCTGAAGGGGTGCTCCTGCACCATTCTACTTCTGCACTTCTCTTTTCTTCCATACTGATATCTCTCAACTTTGCAACTCCTCTAGGGTTTCCTCTAGTAACAGTCTCAAAAGGTGTTATTCTGGTACTCCTATTCACTAAATTATTGTATGCAAACTCTGCCTATGCAAGAATCAAATCTCAACTTCCTGCCTTCTCTCCAACCAAACATCTCAACAATTTTCCCAAACTCCTATTCACTACCTCTATTTGTCTATCAGTCTGTGGATGAAATGTTGAACTAAACTTCAAATCTTTCTTCATCTTCTTCCAAAGTGTCTTCCAAAAGTATCCAAGAAATCTTGTGTCTCTGTCTGAAATTATGCTCTTAGGTAATCCATGAAATCTCACAATCTCCTTGAAAAATAGGTTAGCTACATGCACTACATTAGTTGTCTTCTTACAAGGTATGAAATGTGTCATCTTTGAAAATCTATCCACCACTAAAAATATTGAATCATGTCCTCTCTATGTCTTTGATAATCCCATTATAAAATCCATACTTATGTCTTCCCAAGGTCTCTCCGGTACTATCAAAGGTTTATACAATCCAGTATTCTGACTACTCCCTTTTGCAACTTGACAAACTCTACAACTCTACACAAATTTTCTAACATCCTTATGTATCTGAGGCCAAAAGTAAATTTCACTTACCTTATCAATGCTAAAATGTCCTGCCAATCCACCACTGTGCTTCTCCTTGATAAAATTATCTCTCGTGGAACTTCTAGGTATGCATAACTGACTTCCTTTGAACAACATATCTTCCTGAATGAAATAGTCCAACCACTTACTCCTATCTATCACAACAGGTTCCTTACATGCTTTCCAAGGTTCTGCAAAATCAAGATCTTCCTCATACAAGTTCTACAATTCTTCAAATCCAAACACTTCAATTCTCATCTTTGTCAACAAGTTTCTTCTCCGATTTAATGCATCTACAACTTTGTTTAATTTTCCACTCCTATGCTTCAAAACAAAAGTATAACTCTGCATGAACTCTACCCATCTCATGTGTCTCTGATTCAACTTTCCTTGACTACTCAAATATTGCAAAGCTTGATGATCTGTATACAACACAAACTCCTTAGGCAACAAATAATGTCTCTACTTCATCAAGGATTGAATTATGGCATAGAACTCCTCATCATAAACAAAATATCTTCTCCTTGCATCGTTCAACTTCTCACTGAAATATGCTACAGGTCTACCTTCTTGACTTGATACTACTCCTATTGCATTCCCACTTGCATCACAATCTACTTGAAATACCTTATTGAAATCTAGTAATGCCAAAATAGGTTGCTCTGTCACCTTATGCTTCAACAATTCAAGACTTTTGTCTACTCTTGATGTCCACTTAAAGTCTTTTCTATCACCTTTCTTTATCTCTGTCATAGAGTTACAAACTGAATTGAAATTTCTGATGAATTTCTCGTAGGAACTAGCTAATCCATGAAATGATCTGACTTCTCCAATGCTCTCTGGTGTAGTCCATTCAACTATTGCTCTCACTTTCTTAGGGTCCATCTTCAATCCTTCTGTAGAAATCACAAATCCCAAGTATACTAATTCTTCCTTCATGAAACTACATTTCTTGATGTTTATCAACAATTTCTCTTCTCTTAGTCTCTGCAATACTTGTCTTAGGTGCCACAAATGTTCTTCTTTTGTCTTACTAAAAATCATAATATCATCCAAATATACAATAACAAACTTACCTAATAATTTCTTCAAAACTTCATTCACCAATCTCATGAAAGTACTAGGTGCATTTGTGAATCCAAAATGCATTAATAACCACTCATACAATCCTTCATTTGTCTTAAAAGCAGTCTTCCATTCATCTCCTTCTCTGATCCTGATTTGATGGTATCCACCCTTCAAATCTATCTTTGTGAAAAATTTTGCTCCACTTAAACAATCCATGATATCATCCATCCTAGGTAAAGGAAATCTATACTTAACTGTGATTTGGTTGATTTCTCTAGAATCTATGCACATTCTCCATTCTCCATCTTTCTTTAGTACTAACACTGTAAGTACTACACAAGGACTCAAACTTTCTCTAATCAAACCTTTCCTCAAAAACTCTTGTATCTGCCTATTCAATTCTTCATTCTCTGTCGATGTCATTTTGTGTGCTGCTTTAGGCAAACTAGATCTAGGTCTAAGATCCATGTGATGACTGATACTCCTGATTGGTGGCAATCCTTCAGGTACATTATTTGATATGATGTCTTCATACTTTGTCAACAATTCAATTATCTCCTCCAGTTGTGATTCTTCAATCTCCTTCTTCAATGTTTCAGGCTTCTTAGGAATCAAGGCATAACACATATTCTCATGTCTCAAACCATCCAAAAATTTCTTTCTATCTACCAAATAAATTATAGCATTCCCACATACTTCACTCTAAGGATCATCTTCCAAAGGAATTAAAGTAATTCTCCTTCCATCAGATGTTATAGTGTATGTATTCTTTCTCCCATCATGTATAACTTTTCTATCATACTGCCAAGGTCTACCCAATAAGATATGACATACATCAATAGACATAATATCACACAAAATGTCATCATGATAAGATCCAATATGAAATTTCACCAAACATTGTTCACTCACTAGTAGTACCTTATGATCATCTTGAATCCATGCTATCTAATAGGGCTTACAATGTTTCAATCTTTCCAACTTTAGCTTGGTCACCATCTCTTCTGAAACTAGGTTATCTGAACTACCACTATCAATTACAACTTTACAACATTTACCTCCTGGTTTGCATCTGGTTCTAAACAAACTTTTCCTTTGTAGTGGTTCCTCATTTTTCTTTTCTTGAAATAATGCTATCATAATGACAAGTGATTCTCCTTTCTTAGGTTTGCCAACTAAATTGGGTGATCCAACAGGTTCTTCTTCCACATAGGTTTGTCTTCCATTGTTCTTTGTTTTCTTGCTTGTACTCCCTTGATTACATTCAAATGCTCTATGTCCTTCACCTCCACACTTGAAATAGGTTCCTCTAAATGTCCTCCTATCAGGTCCTCTTCCTTCTCTTATGTATCCTTCACTCTGGTATGGACTAGGGTTTCCTCTGTGGTAGAAAGTTTTATCATCTCTCTGGTATGCATTGTTATCTCTGTCCTCCTTCTTGAATGTGTTATCTTATCTGTTCTACTCTGCATATGGTCTCTCTCCTTAGAAAAATGTTCTACCTCTCTGAAATTTACCTCCTCTACCTCTCTATCTTTTATCATGCTTCTTATTCAACTTTTCTTCAACCTTTAGGGCAAACTGATATGCTTCTTCTAGTGTTGTCATCCTTAGTTCTTCGTGAATGTTCAATCTCAGTCCATTGATGTATCTAGCTAGTTTCTCTTTGCTTTCTTCACTATGTCCTATCCTTATGATCATCTTATGAAATTCTTCAGTATACTCCTTCACAGATTTCTCCTTTTGTCTCAGGTTTTGCAATCTCTTCAACAGTTCCAACTCATAGTCAGTAGGTATAAACTGGTTCTTCAATTTTGTCACCATCCTATCCCACTTTGTAATCTTTTCTTTTCCTATCCTATTTCTATCCAACTACTCTCATTTCCACCATATAGCAGCATGTCCTTTCAACTTTGTCTTTGTAAATTTCACCTTCTCTGGATCTTTAACTTCTTCATACTCAAAGTATTCTTCCATGTCATTTATCCAGTCAATCAACTCCTTAGGATTCAAATTGCTAGTGTAATTAGGTACATCAACTCTAGGTCTTTTACCAATCTTTGAAATAGCTCACAACATCTTGACTTGATCTGATTCTTCTTCTTCTTCACCTCCTAGGGTTTCTTTAGTTTGATTCGCAGATTGAAATTCTTCATCATCACTCTCAATATCAATTCTAGGGATTAGTATTTTTCTTCTATCTTCTTCAACATCATCTAGTGTAATTCACATTGTTTTCACCATTTCCATCACCTCATCCATTCTTCCATCCATTGTTCCAACAACATGAATTCTCCTTTGTGGCATTCTTCCTAGGATCAAGTGTAACTGCCTCAAATTTGGCGATCAGGCTACAAGATGACAACTGCCTCACAATTGGTGATTGATTGTAACAAAAGTAACTTGCCTCGGATTCAATGATCTATTTACAACAAGATCTTATAGAATTCCTTCCCCAACTTAGCTCAATTCACTCCTAAAGATTCAAACTTTCACTCTAATGCCACTTGGTGTAGTCACAGTTAGGAGGGTCCACAAAGCGAACTATCCAGGCCATGCAACTAGAGTAAACACAATTGAAATAACTCAAAGATATAAAGCAAATGCAGATTCACTCATTTAGTATATCATAGAATTCAAATACAGATTGGCTGGCAACATGTAGGCTTATAATTAGGGCTCATAGGCCTGATTATAGAATATTAGAATATGCACAAGATATAGCTTTGAATCTCCTTCACAAGAATTCAAACTATCGACTATCTCTATGAATTTCACTACTTTCATAGGCATCTATTAAATCGATATATATCATCTCTAAAACATAAGATTCCTTTGTGTCAACCAAGGAAGATCAAAAACTTCAATGAAGAGCTGTAACATGTGTACATAGATAGGTTAGACCTATTTGAATAGAACTCCTTCACGAAAGAATAGAATTGCGTGTAGATCTAAGGGAAGGTCGGCCATGAACCAAACAACATTGAATGATGTGTAATTTAGATCCTATCATGCCCACATTTCCCATGCGGTCACAACACACATACACCTGTGTCATGTCCACGTGCGACATGTGGTCATGATACGAACTGTCAAAATTTTCCCTTACTACTCTATATTTCCCCCTCGCACGCGTATGCATGTTTGATTGCATACTTTTAAGGTGAGACGATAATGTTGTTTACGGACTATTTCATGGATGTGTGCCTTCACTATGTTGGACTCACTAGTTGCTTGATGATGTTCACTACGTTTTTTACGTTGGCTCTAAAATTCAGTGTTTAAATTATTGGATAATTGGTTGGCCCCTATTTGGTTTTCTCAGTTTATTCATTGTTGCCCTGCAATATTTATTTCCTCCTCTTTCAAGTTAATTTGATTAATTTCACGTTCAATTGTTTACTTATTTATTTATTATCTTAAATTAATCTATTAAGATAATTTGTGCCCAATACCCTAATAATTCATTAAGCATTTAATAACTCTGAATTTTTCATAAATATGTCTTTATAGAGATAAATATATATATATATATATATATATATATATATATATATATATATATATATATATATATATTTATAATAAATTTAATTTTTCTTTTGAAAGTGGAATCCACAACTTATTACATCTATTACATCTAAATTTATATATATATATATATATATAATTATATATATATATATATATATATATAATTAATTTCACATCCTCTTTTGTAAGTGGATTCCACAAGTAATACAACTATTAGTTTTCAATATATATATATATACATACATAAAAATATATAATTGTTTAATTATTAATTAACATTAAACTCCACTCAAGCACCAAGTGCTTGTTATAAACCATATTATAGTCTTGAAGGGTGCTCAACCCTAAATTTTATTGTGTTGTAGGGTCATGGAGGGTGGCAGTGGCGAAGGAAATCGCAAGGGAGGCCGAAGGAGGTGGCAGAGTGGAGTGGATGATATGGAGGTGGGCGGTGTGGAGGCCGCAATGAGTGGCAGGGGTGGAGCGTACACTGGCAGTGAAGAGGGACGGAGTGCAGGTCGCAACGGTAGTGGTCGCAAGAGACGGCACGGCAGGGTTCCACGGCGGGGTGAGGGTTTAAAGTCACAACGGGGGTGTGGGGAGTGGCAGAGCCCCACCCACAACCCACTCTGTGGGGTGTGGGTGGGGCTTCGCCCCTCCCCACACCCTTTTGCTTAAAGGATTTCAATGGGGGTTTAAACCCCCACCATTTATCATGTAATATTTGACTGTGTAAAATAAAATCTGTGAACTCTCTCTTCTCATTCATTTGCTAATTTGTAAGTTTTAATTAATACTAATTAAATATATATATATATACACACATAGATATATGTATATATATATTTTATATACAAGTGTAGCAAATTTTCACAATTTCATTTACGGATAAATATATATACATATATATATATACATACATATATATGTGTGTGTAGCAAAGTTTCAAAATTTCCCAACAAATATATATATATATATATATATATATATATATATATATATATATATATATATATATCATAATGAATTTTCATATTTCCTACAACATTTTAGTTTACAAATTAACAAATTCATTTCACATTTTCTCCAACATTTTAATTTACAATTCAAAAAATTCTTGAGTGAAACAAAAAGTAAATAACCATTTAAATCTGTATTTTTCAATTAAATTTTAATCTATCAAGTATACATTCCATTTCAAATAAAATTAAAGATTAAGAGTCAATACAGGGAACTAATTAAATCTTCCACTTCAATAACCAAATAAACAAACATGTAAATCGGTTTAGATTAATTTCCATTGTATACTTAAATCAAGTTTAAATTTGTTTTCAAAAGGCAAATTTACATCTTCTATAATCCAGTAAATGTAACTTTCTCACTAAATAAAAACTAGAAATAAACTTAACAATTTGTCTAGATCAAAACTTAATTTCACAACTTACAATTTGATAAACAAGAATAATCAACTGTAAGATTTCACAACTCACAATCACTCTAAGGAATTGCTATCTTCTCCCAATACAATATTTACAATTTCAAAGGGAGAAATCTCTCCTCTTTAAAAGGAACTTATCCAAGAAGAAACTTAAAAAGAAACCAAACTCTCCTTGCCAGTAAGGATGAGATACATTTTCCCCAAGCAATAAAACTTTTCCAATTCTCTCAATAAGCTCCAAGATAAGCCTGCATGAGAACAAGGAAGAAAAACACCAACCAACTAGCTCTCCTCCCTTCCATAGACCCGCAAGAGGGTCACCCCCAAGCTAAGGAGATCATCCACACACCCAGGGTAGAATAGACCAAAAACACTTCACAACTTTAGAACAAACAACACACAACACCCATGGTTTTACTCACTACACAAAAACTCAGTTGAGGTGAGTTTAAAGAGGGTAGGGAAGTAGACTCACTCAACTCAAAGGTGTCATTCTTCTCAACATTTATTATAGCTTTTCTCATGGCCTCAAACCAACAAAATTATTCTTTCTCATGGCCTCAAGCCATCCAAATAATAAAAATCATAGGGATATCCCAAATAGGTTCTCAAGCCTTATAGCCCTCTTGGCTCAAAATTACCAACATGCCCTCAAGGCTTCCATATACCAAGAACAAGAATGCACCCGAGGAGGTTCACACCTTCCCTTCCCCACACATGATGAGCATTGTCTTCCAACTGGAAGAAGCTCTTTCAAACACCCAACACAAACCCAAAATAACAGAAATAACACATAGACAACCTTTGCAAATCCACATTCATCAAACAAGAACAAAACATACAAGGTGAGTAAACTGGCTTACTAACCTTTACAAGCCCTATTATGGATGTAGTTGATGAAGAGCTCCACCCTTAGTCTCCTCCTCCAAGTTCTCCTTCTTTCCACAATAATCCAACCCCGTTACCCTCTCCCTCCTCTCTTTTTTAAAACAAATTCTCTCCATTTTCCTTTATTCCCAAGTGGCATTAAAAAACTAAACCCACTCCTTATCCATGATCCCTAGTGGACTTAAAACAATTAACCCCACTCAAGAGGTCCCCCACTATAGCCCTTTTCCAACACATGGAGGAATAAAATATAATAAGTGAAATAGAAATAAAAAGGAAGTGGATGACACACCACCCTTTTTATGGGGAACTCCCACCAAAATAGAGGCACAAAGAGACAAAGCACTCCATTATTGGTGGATCATGGTGATGCAGGGACTTCCGGAGGTCATAACTTTTGACTCGGATGTGGGTTTTCTACGAAATTTTACAGGTGGATGCGTTATGAGGTGGCCAGTGGTTTCCCAACCTGCCCTAGTGGGTTGGACCTCGTCTTGGCACTTTTTCAGGGCTTCAAACTTTCATCTTGGCCCTCAAAATGGCAAATTAGTATTTTTTTCTAGTTTTTTAAAAATTACTTTTTTTAATAACTCGAAACTCATGTTTCGAATTTAGGATGTTAGTTGTTTTTTCGTCCTACCTTAGCTTTATGAGCTTTTTGGGAAAAAACTGGATTCTCAAGATATGATTGTAAAATTACCTAAAATGGTAAAATCTGACAATTGTCGAAATCTGCCAAAAAAGGTAATTTTTTGTTTTTTTTGTTTTCTTAGATATAAGAGAGTTTTTCTCTCATTGTAGCGGCAAAGTTGAGGAATAGAAATTTTATTTTGTTTCAGCTTCTAAATTTTTGTCTCTCATGTTTAATGGCACAATTCTGTTGAGTGTATGTTGTGTGCTACATCACATGGAGTCATTCCATGACTTGGAAGTGGGCCTGAGTGTGGATTCCACTCATCCCATTATCCCCATGCTCCCAACTTCGTCACTTTACTTCACTGTGAAGTTAAAGTGACCATATGGAGGTTATCCCAAGGTTATCCTAGTCAAAAGGGTCTCTAGACCCATGGGGTATAACCCAGGGTTGATTTTTACCTAGTTAGGACTCCTAGAGTCAAGTAAAAACACAAGAAGAGGGTCTAAAAGAAATAAACTTAAACAAGACTCATAACAACATTTCTTACAACACATATCACAATACAAGTAATTCAGAGGGTAGACCTAATTCCCTTGACCCCATGCAACATTACAACATTACAACATTTTTACCATACACGCAGTTGATCTTAGTTCCTCGTGGAACTAGATCAGCTCACAAGGAATACAACATAGGGTGTGGAATGATCTCCTATATTTGTGGTTTCGTTAGCAATACCTACACACTCAATCTCGAAGTTAATAACACATAAAGATATCATAGCTGAAGCAATTTAAATACAAGCATACCTAAATATTCTACCATATAATCATACTAAAATCACATTAAAGTTCCATTTCTAATATTATCCACTCGTCATTCTCTTAAAAGCAACATCTAACTGTCATTGCATGATTTGTTTTCTTATAATTCAATTAGGTTTAATAAACAAAATTCTAGGATCAATAGTCCTTCAACATAAAAGTAATAGCAATAGCATTGCAAATAGTCTCATGAACAAAAGTGAAAAAGGTAGGCCTCACATCCTCCCCCGCTAAGATTGTACTTCCTCTTGGAAGTCATCAAAGAGGTTAGGGTAAAGTGTCTTCAGTCTCGTTGCTTCTTCCCATGTTGCAGTGACCTCATCATACATATCCCATTGGACCCTAACCTGGTCCAGCTCTCGACCTCGAAGGCCCAGCGTCTGACAAACCAATATGTGTATTGGCTCCAAAGCTAGCTGTCTATCTGCCTCTACCTGAAGAGCACTCCAATCCAATACATGAGATAAGTTAGAAATATAACGATGCAGAACTGAAACATGAAAGACATCGTGGATATGAGACAAGCTAGGTGGCAAGGCTAAACGATAGGCTACAGGTCCTATCCTCTCCAAAATCTCAAAAGGTCCTACAAATCGGGGTGCGAGCTTAGAGCATTTTCTGTAATGGATTGGACTCTTATGCAGTCGCACTCTCAAGAATACCCTGTCACCCACTGAGAAGTTTCAATCTGTTCTCTTCACATCGGCATACTTCTTCTATCTATCTTGAGCTTCTTGAAGTCTCTGTCTAATCAATGTGACCTGTTGTTCCATATCCTAAATTATTTTGAGACCAATGGCAACTTGGTCCTCTAACCGATCCCAACTCAATGGCGTCATGTAAGGTCTACCATACAAAGCCTGGTACAGAGGCATACCCAACGAGCTGTGATGCCCATTATTGTAGGCAAACTCAACCAGATACAGGTACTCCTCCCATCTAGATTGATGATCCATAACATACATGCGAAGCATGTCCTCTAACACCTGATTATCTCTTTCTGTCTGGCCATCGGTCTCAGGATGGTAAGTGGAATTGAAGTTGAGTTGTGTGCCCAACGCCTGATGTAAGGCTCTCCAAAATGATGATGTGAATATGGAGTCTCTATCAGATATGATGCGGCGAGGTACTCCATGCAGTCTGACAATTTGATCTAGAAACACTCTCGACACCAATGGTGCATTGTATGTTGTGCGTACGAGTGAGAAATGCGCCACCTTGGTCAACTTGTCAACTGTCACCATGATGGCATCATGGCGTCGCGATGACATAGGTAGACCAACAATAAAGTCCATGGAAATGGTGTCCCACTTCCATTCAGGTATCTCGTGAGGGTACAAAAGTCCTGCTGGATGCTGATGCTCGGCCTTGACCCTCTGACACTCAAAGCATTAAGCAACATACTCTGCAATGTCGCGTCTCATCCCAGCCCAATGATATAACTGCCACAAATCTGCATGCATCTTCTTCACTCCTGGATGAGCTGCATAGGGTGCTCTATGAGCCTCAGAGAGTATCACTGTACGTAGGTCACCTGTAAAGGGTACATAGATGCGCTGCCTATGTCTAAGCAATCCATTCGACTCAAGGGAATATCCTATGAATTTGCCCTTCAGGACCCTCTAATTCTAGATTTCCTATTGCACCTCCAAAAATCACTCGTCTTCAGGCAGATGTGGTAAAATATGTCCTCTCAAATCCACCTTCAAAGTTAGAGTCAGGATCTCATGGTGCCTTCGACTCAAAGTGTCGGGGACCATGTTCTCCTTTCCTTTAATGTAGTGGACATTAAAGGCGTACTCACAGATGAACTCCATCCAATGCCGCTGGCGGGCGTTTAAATTAGGCTGAGTGAAAATGTACTGTAAGCTATGATGATCCAAATGGAGCTTGAAACATCGACCTAAAAGAAAGTGTCTCCAACAAACAAGAGCATGAATAACAGCTGCGAGCTCTAAGTCATGAGTAGGGTAGTTTAGCTCATGTATTTTAAGTTTTCACGATTCATAAGAAATCGCTCTACCACCCTGCATAAGCACAACTCCCAATCCCTCTAATGATGCATCCATGCAAACAACAAAATCTTCTACCAGATCAGGAATAGCTAATATGGGAGCACTGGTAACACGTTCCTTAAGGATCCCAAAGGCCTTCTCACACTGCTCAGTCCAAGTGAATCCTTTCCCTTTTCGCTGAAGGGAAGTGATAGGATGTGCTATCCTAGAGAAACCTTTGACAAACCTACGGTAGTAACCGGCTAGTCCCATAAAGCTCCTTACTTCTGTTACATTGGTGGGTGCTGGCCAATCCTAAATTGCCCTGATCTTCAATGGATCTATGGAGATGCCATCGCCTGATAAAATGTGCCCCAAATACTGCACCTCTGTCCTAAAAAAGGCACACTTCACCAGGTTGCCATAAAGCTGATGCTCACGTAAACACTGCAATACCTGATGCAAATGGTCCACATGTTCCTCCTCGGTCCGTGAATAGATCAATATGTTATCTAGGAAAATGATCACAAACTGATCTAGTTAAGTGCGGAACACCCCATTCATGAGACTCATGAACACTGCTAGGGCGTTCGTCAAACCGAAAGGTACCACTGTAAATTCATAATGGCCATATCTAGTTCGAAAGGTAGTCTTGTGAATATCTGCCTCTGTGATTCGCAATTGGTGATACCTAGATTTTAGATCAATTTTTGAAAACACTTTGGCTCCCTGCATTTGGTCAAAGAGATTGTCAATCCTAGGCAGAGGATATCAATTCCTCACTGTCACTTTGTTCAACTGTCTATAGTCCATGCATAGCTGAAGAGATCCATCCTTCTTCTTTACAAAGATAACTAGTGCGCCCCATAGTGAAACGCTAGGTTAGATGTGTCCCTCTAATAATTCTTTTAACTATAGTTTAAGCTCTGTAAGCTCATGTGTAGTCATTCTATAAGGTGCACAAGACATTGGTTCTGCCCCTAGTACCAAATCAATGTGGAAGTCAACTTCCCTGCGTGGAGGCATACCTAGTAACTCTAGTGGAAAAACATCAAAAAATTCTCTCAAGATAGGGTGTTCATCTAAGGTAGTCTCAGGTTCATCCTCTAATCTATCACTGACTGTGATAGCAAACATCTGACAACCCTTCCGCATGTAGCGCTTAAGTTGCTGAGCAGATATCGTACGAGGAGTCATGGGCTTCTATATGCCCACTATCTCGACTGGTGTGTCATGATTGTCTATGCAACTAATCGTCCTCTGGCTGTAATCTAGCTTGGCTCTATGAACCGCAAGCCAGTCCATACCCAGAAATATGCCATAGGATCCTAATGGCATAACCCTAAGGTCACATGTTGTAATGAAAGAACCCAAGGAAATCTCATAATTTCTAATGATGGTATCAACTGACATTCTGGCCCCAGAGGCCAACTCAACCTCCCACCTAATGTCCTGCCTAGAAGCCACCAACCTGCAACGTTCCACTAATGATGTAGACATAAAAGAGTCAGTAGCTCTGGAATCAAATAGGATAGAGATGGAAAAATCTTCAATCATACATGCTGTCTCTATGACTGAAGCCTGGAAATCAGCCTGGCAGTTTTCAACCGCTGCAAACATATGGTGGGATTTACCCATATCACCCACAGTCTGCTCAGAACCTCCTGCACGATGTTGTCCCCCTACTGTAAAACCCTATGGGCACTCTCTAGCTAGGTGTCCAGCTTCACCGCAAACATAACAAGGGCCCCTAACCTGTACTTGTACAGTCTAAGTCCTACTCGACTGCTACTGTCCTGTTCTACCAGTAGACCCTTGTGAGCCCCTATACGACTGCTGCGGCCTCACGGGTCCCGCAGGTGGTCCCTGCTATCTCTGATCCCTGTGCGGGCCCTGCTGCTACCAACCTCTATTATTTCCCCCATGTAACCTCAGCTGTGTTCTAGCTTTCTGTTGCTGTTGTGATTGCTGTTGTTGTGGGGGCCTAGGAGGTAATGATGTAGAACTGAATCCTCCTCTAGGGGGTGGCTGTGGTGGTCTTCAGAAACTCTGTTGATGCTGCTGCTGTCCCCGATCCTGGAACTGAGGGTGAGAACTCTGCCCTCGTCCCTAAATCTCCTCAGCAATATAAGCCTTCTCAGTAGCATCACTCAAAGTCTGGGGATCTGCCATCCAAACAGGTCCTGCTATACTATGGTTTAGTCCTCTGATAAACTTATGCACCAGGAGTTTCTCGTCAGGGAGATACTCTGCATATCTAGATAACTTTGTAAACCTGCTCTCATACTGTGCCACTAAGAGTCCTCGCTGTTGTAGGTCATGGAACTCATCTATCCGATGCTATCTATAATAGTCTGATAGGTATTGTGCTTTGAAGCACTCAATAAAGGTCTCCCATGAGAGGGTGTCTAAGGAGAGGTGACGCTTGCACTCCTCTGTGCGCCACCAAGTAGCTGTTGCATCTCGTAATAAGTGTACTACCACACGGGCCTTTGTGTTTCCCTCGTAAGGATGCAACGCGAAGCACCTGTCTAAACTGTTAAGCCAGGCCTCTGCCTCAGCTCCCTCTATGGTCCTGATGAAAGTAGGAGGGTTCAATCTCAATATGTCCCTGATGGAATCTCCTTTATCTCTGCACCCCCTGATAGGCTCATCTATATGATAATCATAAAGCCTGGGACCTAATTGCTCTACTCACACTGTCTCGTCATGCCTGGCATGATGTGTGGGACTCCTGCTACGGGCCCTGTCGGCCGAACCAACCTCCTCTGTATCAGGCAACTCGACATAAGGCTCCACACGTGGCTCGACATGAGTCTCAACTCGTGGCTCCACGTGTGGCTCCTCTCGTGGAACATCGCGGGGCTCAACACATGGCTCTACGCACGGCTCAACTATAGCCGATGGAAGCCTATCTAAGATAGCCTATAAGGCCTGTAATATCTGTGGTCCCATATCTGGTGAGGCGGGTGGTGCCTGCAGTACCTGAGGAACTGGTTGTGTCTGTAGAACTAGCTGAACCTGTGGAATTGGTTGATCTTGTGGGATTGGCTAATCTGGTCCCACAGCTGAAGAATCAGTGTGCACCTCGGTGGGTGGAGTACAGCGGGTCAGTGTTCGTCGAACTCGTCTGGGAGGCATCCTACAAAATGAGGTAATCGCCAGTCAGTTTGATCGCGGAAGCGATAATGTGCGTAAACAAGCCCAGTGTTTAAAACAACTGGGCTCTGATACCAAATGTCATGCCCACATTTCCCATGCGGTCACAACACGCATACATGCGTGTCATGTCCATGTGCGACATGTGGTCATGATACGAACTATCAAAAAATTTCCCTTACTACTCTGTATTTCCCCCTCGCACACGTATGCATGTTTGATTGCATACTTTTAAGATGAGATGATAATGTTGTTTACGGACTATTTCACAGATGTGTGCCTTCACTATGCTAGACTCACTAGTTGCTTGATGATGTTCACTACATTTTTTATGTTGGTTCTAAAATTCAGTGTTTAAATTACTGGATAATTGGTTGGCCCCTATTTGGTTTTCTCAGTTTATTCATTGCTGCCCTGCAATATTTATTTCCTCCTCTTTCAAGTTAATTTGATTAATTTCACATTCAATTGTTTACTTATTTATTTATTATCTTAAATTAATCTATTAAGATAATTTGTGCCCAATACCCTAATAATTCATTAGGCATTTAATAACTCTGATTTTTTCATAAATATGTCTTTATAGAGATAAATATATATATTTATAATAAATTTAATTTTTCTTTTGAAAGTGGAATCCACAACTTATTACATCTATTACATCTAAATTTATATAAATATATATATAGTTATATATACATATAAATAATTTAATTTTTTTTTTGTAAGTGGATTCCACAACTAATACAACTATTACAATTAAATAAATAAATATATATACATACATAAATATATATAATTGTTTAATTATTAATTAACATTAAACTCCACTCAAGCACCAAGTGCTTGTTATAAACCATATTATAGTCTTGAAGGGTGCTCAACCCTAAATTTTATTGTGTTGCAGGGTCATGGAGGGCGGCGGCGGTGAAGGAAATCACAGGGGAGGCCAAAGGAGGTGGTGGAGTGGAGTGGAGGATATGGAGGTGGGCGGTGTGGAGGCCGCAGTGAGTGGCGGAGGTGGAGCGTACACTGGTGGCGGAAGAGGGACATAGTGCAGGCCGCGAGGGTAGTGGTTACAAGAGATGGCATGGTGGGGTTCCGTGGTGGGGTGAGGGTTTAAAGTCATGGTGGGGGTGTGGGGAGGGGAGGAGCCCCACCCACAACCCACTCCGTGGGCTGTGGGTAGGGCTCCGCCCCTCCCCACACCCTTTTGCTTAAAGGATTTCGGTGGGGGTTTAAACCCCCACCATTTATCATGCAATATTCAATTGTGTAAAATAAAATCTGTGAACTCTCTCTTCTCATTCATTTGCTAATTTGTAAGTTTTAATTAATACTAATTAAATATATATACACATGTATATATATATTTTATATACAAGTGTAGCAAATTTTCACAATTTCATTTATGGATAAATAAATAAATAAATATATATATATATGTGTGTGTGTGTGTGTGTGTGTGTGTGTAGCAAAGTTTCAAAATTTCCCAACAAATAAATAATATATATATATATATATATATATATATATATAAATCATAACGAATTTTCATATTTCCTACAACATTTTAGTTTACAAATTAACAAATTTATTTCACATTTTCTCCAACATTTTAATTTACAATTCAACAAATTCTTGAGTGAAACAGAAAGTAAATAACCATTTAAATCTATATTTTTCAATTAAATTTTAATCTATCAAGTATACATTCCATTTCAAATAAAATTAACGATTAAGAGTCAATACAAGGAACTAATTAAATCTTCCACTTCAATAACCAAATAAACAGACATGTAAATCGGTTTAGATTAATTTCCATTGTATACTTAAATCAAGTTTAAATTTGTTTTCAAAAGGCAAATTTACATCTTCTATAATCCAGTAAATGTAACTTTCTCACTAAATAAAAACCAGAAATAAACTTAACAACTTGTCTAGATCAAAACTTAATTTCAAAACTTACAATTTGATAAACAAGAATAATCAACTGTAAGATTTCACAACTCACAATCACTCTAAGGAAGGAATTGCTATCTTCTCGCAATACAATATTTACAATTTCAAATGGAGAAATCTCTCCTCTTTAAAAGGAACTTATCCAGGAAGAAACTTAAAAAGAAACCAAACTCTCCTTGCCAGTAAGGATGAGATACATTTTCCCCAAGCAATAAAACTTTTCCAATTCTCTCAATAAGCTCCAAGATAAGCCTGCATGACAACAAGGAAGAAAAACACCAACCAACTAGCTCTCCTCCCTACCATAGACCCGCAAGAGGGTCACCCCTGAGCTAGGGAGATCATCCACACACCCAGGGTAGAATAGACTGAAAACACTTCACAACTTTAGAACAAACAACACACAACACCCATGGTTTTACTCACTACACAAAAACTCAGTTGAGGTGAGTTTAAAGAGGGTAGGGAAGTAGACTCACTCAACTCAAAGGTGTCATGTAGTGCCCCGCCATGAACACCTTGGAAAACAACACATCTAAGCAAGCAAAGCGGAATAATTTTTTTTTGAATAAGATAACAAGTAAGGTTTAGTAGTTCAATACACATCATTAACTATCATCTTGTCTCCCAAGGTGCCATGGTTGCACTACTTGACAAATAACCAACATAATAAACATGCATAACTAACTAACATAAACAAATCATTCTAACTCTATTACAATATTAATTATACATATACATCTCCATTTCGTGACATCAAATAGATACTCAACTTTAATCAAGATTACATGCACATATTCCAAGTCTATACAAATGAGTACATCATTGTGTAATTTATATCATCACTATTCTGATTACATATGAATACATACAATCTGAATCAACTAATACACTGGCAAGAACATGAGCATAATAAGTGTCTTCATAAACAGGTACAAGATCTAATGTCTGATGCACAAGGAACCAATGGAATAAGCTCTTCCACCTGACCATGTGGAACCCTGAGGTCCACCCCCTAAGCTAGGAGTTAACATGAGGTTCCCACTATGACATACAGTCAGGTGGACAGTAGACTATAAGGCAACGCACGACTCCAACATCACAAGTCAATATCTCAACAACACAATAGTACATCCAGAGGCAACACTTAACAATTAGGAAGAGAACAACAAGGGAATGCTAGGCTGTAGTAAGGAGAGTGTCATCGCATGGTCCTAACATGGGTTACCCAGGCAGTCTCTCTCTAGACACCGGCCCCCATCTATGGTTACCCTGGTAGTCTCTCTCTAGACACTGGCCCCATAGGATGACGCATGCAGAATCAACCTTCCTTTCGTGATGACAAGGAAGTAGATCTCCCAATCCTGGCCTTCTCCCCTCATCCTTAGTCTGAACTAGCACTACAGGCATGAGTGAGGAACCAAACATCTTATTATCTTGTTAGTGTGAAAACTACCCAACCCCTAGGTATTTTATTATGTTATCACTGAATTACCAACTCCCAGTGGGTTACCCTGGCTAGCCACTTGGCACCGGCCCCCATAATGGAAGCCACTCCCTTACCTACAACTAGGAAACCCTACACAACAAGCAAAGCAAGACATTACAACAACGAGGGTACGGAACCATGCAAGGCATTGACCATCTTGCATAACAACTATCCTCATATCACAATACAAAGCATTAACCCTCCACAACATAATTATAAGGACAGGACTCCTAGACCATTGCCCATAATAACACATTATCATTACAACTCTGAGATTTCCATGTCACCCTGTTCCATATCTTACCACAAAACTGGATACAAGACTAGTACGACCAGTTGGATACCAATACAATCACAAGAAGTGCATTTATTATTCAATTGTCATTTAGTCCATACGTAACTAGAGACGACAAGGCTTCTTATATCATCATGATCTCAAGACATCTAACAACACAACACAAGAATTCAAGACATCCCAAGCTAAGCCTCTGGAACTCTAGCCACATGGGAAGATACACAATCAAAGATTATAAGAACGGTTTTATGACCCACAGATTGAATTAACATATTACGAGAATCAATTATACTTATGATCAAATTATGCCTTCTTACAACTAATTCCACTATAGCAAATTACAGTAGCCAAATTATTCTGATGGTATAATGACATATAAATGTAGCTTATCATCTGGTTGTATTTTATTACGGAATAAATCTATAATTACAACAAGGTTTACTATGTGCAGATACTTATTAAAATAGTTACTTATTCGATTTACAAGAATCTAATATTATTATCTTAACTAAAATGACCCACTATTGTCATTGTTATAAAACAAATAAATTAAATAATTACATTCAAATCCAAATTCAACTCTTGTGGTAACTTGAGGTTTCCTATTTATTTGTACTCAGATAAAAACAAAACCTAACTACTATAATAGCCTATTTAACTTAAAAGTGAAAAGGACTATTTAATTACTTCTACGTAAACAACAAATTTATGAATACTTATAGGTCAAATTACAACACTTATAAATCTAAACCTATTTATTAATTTCCTATCTAAACATTTAAGTAAAAATGATGCCAATTAATAGAATCATCATTATCAAATAATTGACAAACTTGTGTATTAATCTACAACTACGTTACATCATTTCATAATTCAATATTTCCATCATATGTATATATACATATATATAGATATACTTCCACTACTCTTAACAAAATGAATAATTTAACTATGCAAGAATTCTTATTTAAATTAACCTAACAGAATCAAGTAACTTTACTATACTAATCTATAACAAACCAATTATAATTTCTAATGTTATTATTAGTAAGTTACTTTTATCTTCATACAATACTCATTTTAATATTTTAGAAGAATTACATCATCATTTAACAATAACAATATTCTATCCTTAATTTGTAGAGGAACTATTATAAAGTGGAGCGCACAATTAACTCTCACATAGAAGAAGCATTGAGTAAAATTATTTAAACTATTGAGTGAATATATCGGAAACCTTTTTTAAAAAGCTCGTAATATCACATTTAATAAAAAGGTAAAGAGAAGCACTCTAATTATACTATGTTAACATCATTCTTACCATAATCAGAAGCCAATAAAAATTACAATAAGAGCGCTAATGGTTACTATAAGAAGCTAACCCTAATTCCTTGATTTACTTAATTGATTTCTTTTTCCCATCCAAATATCATGAATTTCTAAATATTTCTAGCATTAGACTCACTACTATGGCTAAAGTAATAATTATAGTGACACAATACCCTAAACCTTAAATCCTTATAAAAAAAAAAGGTATTGGTTGCTATTCACAGGTAAAACGCCTATATGCAGACCTTCATTTGCAGGTGGAAGGTAGCCAACAGAGATTTATTTTACACTCAAAACCTAATGTAACATACTCACCTTGATTAAAGGCATCGGATACTATGAAGCTTCATACGTTCTAAAAATTGAATGCAATTCTGATTACGGCCATGAGACGTGTTGGAGAATGACGATAGATGCCAGGCTGATCAAGAGTAGGAGAGTGGATGAATTTGTCTAAACACTGTCTAGCCTTGTTACTAAGGCAGGGATGATTCCATTGAAGGGCTTTAGCATGTTTCTAGCCGATGCGAATGAGGGTGGCGGTTCCAAATGTATATTAAACACATTCAATTCACAACATTAACCTAGATTCTCTATTTAAAGGAATTTGTAGTGGTTACAGACAATCATGATTCAATCGAATGTCCTCATTGATGCAAGGGTTGTCTCACTACGAAAAGCGTTGGCAAGGAGCATCATGGATCTAGAGTCCATCGTTGTCGACCAGAGGAATGCCCATGCAAGGAAGTTAATTCCTTATGGACAGGATAACGGATGCAAGCAGCATAAAATCCACTATCTACAATACAAATCTTCTTCAAGTATAAAGAGAACTGAAGAAGTTAGCACGCGAAGCTGTGGACATCATGCAATAATAGCAGGTTATGCATGAACTTGATTCCTTACATAGGCTATCGACACTATTATTTAATTCGCCACTATTGCTGAATCGCCTCTGGAGAGATGCGTGTGGAAAAGAATGAATATAAATCGCAGAAAAGCAATAATAGAGGGAATCACATAGGATATATGTAATAAGACAGACAAAGGCAATGAATTAAGTTTGTGTACATGTTGAGGGACGCGTATACATGTTTATGCCAAAGCTTGGCTATAGCTATTCTTACAAATTCTGATGATGCAGATATCATCATGATCTACTAGCGTGTAGAGGCTGAGAACCATCAGAGGAGTTGGAACTGTAAGACTTATCACACTATTCATCTTTGATAGTGAACAATGTTGAAACCAGAGTCATGTATGGCCCATGGCGTTGCCCCACATCCCACAACGGAACCCCTCGAATCCAATGGAGGCTCTGCGCTTCCTAAGATGAAGGTAATTGGCACTTAAAGGTATCGCGTGTGGTGAGTTGCTCTTCATGGTTAAGTCTGTAGGTACCTGGGCCATTGGCAATCCCTTTGATGAAGACAACACAAGGTTACAGTATTCTGAGGTGGTGCCATGTCTGATCTGCACGGCCCCAAATGGTTTTGTATGAAAGAGGGTTTATTGCAGCATGTGGAGATGAATTGGTGATTGTGGAAATGCCGCCAACCTGAGAAGTATTCTATACTATTCCAATTCACAATACACAAATCGATATTACATAGGCAATACGAATGGGCTGGGGTGAGAATACTAGATGTATTTCAGTGATCTAACTGTATCAAATCCTATACCTAACCCTTGAGGCAAACTCAGACTCATGTCAAGCAAACTTTCAACAACAGGTAATAGGTTGGACGTATATATTAGTTTATTTATCAGCACATTGTTGAGATACAGGTCCATTCTATCATTAAAAGCAAAATACAAAGAAACCGAAGAGGCTGCATTAGAAAATTAATTGAAAGAACTCAAGGAACATAGAGTTAAACTCAGATATTTTAAAGGAACCTGATTATATCCTTGACAGATCGATGATTCAATGCTGCTTCCACGTCCAATCCTCCCGCTTCAGCCTCCTACCAAAATCCCCCTCAAACCAGGCTTTAACCCCCGGATGAAATGTAGCGGACATCCTAACATCCCACTTTCTCAAAATCTGGAATGGACTCCTCGGGTAAATGCAGAGACATTCCTTCCTTTCCCCCACAACCCACTCTCTCGTGGGGTGCAAAAATCATTATCTCCGAGACTCCCAATTCCTCAATTTAACAAATGACGGCACCTGATAAAAAAAATTGCATATCCCCAAATATGATAGCCCTACCTTTTAAACCTAAAAAAAAATGTTATCGTTATTTATCAGAAACTGATTATGTTTAATAATGCACCTAAATAATCATAGTGATAATAATAGTGTTAGAGATGGCAATAGCAAACCCATAGGTCATTGAATAATAATTATTTTTATCCAGAGAGAAGCAATTTATTAATTCTTGACCTAAATTAATCTCTTTTTATATAACAAATATCTATTCAATAAAGAACTAAATAATCTCATCGTCATGATCCAATATAAATTTGATAGATTTGGTCAGATCTCTCCCTCCAAGACATGGTCATTTAACCCTTATCAATTCCATTTTACCATTAAAATATCCGTAACCCAAATTTACCACACAATTACTTTATCTTGGATTTATTTTATCAACGTTATCGATGTTTATTCCCTTACACATGCATTTTATTTTCTGTTTAATTTAATCCACTACAATTTGCAATTTAATATTTCATTAAATCATTTATCTAGTTTAATTTATTTGTTTACCAATTACCACACAATTAAATCATTTTTACATAATCACAACACATAATTCCCATAGCACCTGTTTATTTCACTTTAGCTTAATTTTCACCATATTAATGAAATACCAACCATGCATAAATTGACACTAGAATTGGATATACCCTAATTTACAAGGTGATACCTGACCCAAGAGAAGCCATAGGACATAATGACAAATGACGACAACAGTCCCACTGACGATGACGACAGGGTACAACACTGACAGCTCATCCTCCTTGAGGATGTTGACTAATTAGGGGAACCTCATGTCAACTCCAATCCACAATTCCATTGGCTAGGGCACGCTCAGACCTGGTAATTCAGGTGGAGTCGATGCTCGGTACCTGCATCCTGCAACGAACAACAAGGTTGTGCATATATACATATATAACCATGTAATCACAAGCATAATGAATGAAAGTCGTAGCGTGGCAGGGTACTCAGACATGAGTAATGCAACACTGTTTTGTTCAAGTAACACATCATTAAATAACTAATACCAGTCATACATCATAATCATGATCGAACAACATATTAAACTAAAAGTAACATCGATCCATAATCATGTCCATCAACTGTGAAAGCATAAAGTACAAGTAATCAAGCATCATCCTAACATAGATCCATAATCAGCTAGCATAATATCAAAGAGTCCATCAACTCAAGGAGATCATAAACCATAACGTAAAAGTCCAAACATCCTAAAACTGTAAACATGCGCTACAAGACTATCATCTAAACCCGAACTGTCATAGGAAACACAAAAATAACATCTATCACAGGCAAAAAGCGAGGGGCATTACATGTCATTCTTCTCAACATTTATCATTGCTTTTCTCATGGCCTCAAGCCATCCAAATAATAAAAATCATAGGGATATTCCAAATAGGCACTCAAGCCTTATATCCCTCTTGGCTCAAAATTACCAACATGCCCTCAAGGCTTCCATATACCAAGAATAAGAATGCACCCGAGGAGGTTCACACCTTCCCTTCCCCATACATGATGAGCATTGTCTTCCAACTGGAAGAAGCTCTTTCAAACACCCAACACAAACCCAAAATAACAGAAATAACACATAGACAACCTTTGCAAATCCACATTCATCAAACAAGAACAAAACATACAAGGTGAGTAAACTGGCTCACTAACCTTTACAAGCCCTATTATGGATGTAGTTGATGAAGAGCTCCACCCTTAGTCTCCTCCTCCAAGTTCTTCTTTCCACAATAATCCAACCCCGTTACCCTCTCCCTCCTCTCTTCTTTAAAACAAATTCTCTCTATTTTCCTTTATTCCCAAGTGGCATTAAAAAACTAAACCCACTCCTTATCCATGATCCCTAGTGGACTTAAAACAATTAACCCCACTCAAGAGGTCCCCCACTATAGCCCTTTTCCAACACATGGAGGAATAAAATATAATAAGTAAAATAGAAATAAAAAGGAAGTGGATGACACACCACCCTTTTTATGGGGAACTCCCACCAAAAGAGAGGCACAAAGAGACAAAGCACTCCATTATTGGTGGATCATGGAGTCATTCCATGACCTAAAAGTGGGCCTAAGTGTGGATTCCACTCATCCCATTATCCCCATGCTCCCAAATTCGTCACTTAACTTCACTGTGAAGTTAAAGTGACCATATGGAGGTTATCCCAAGGTTATCCTAGTCAAAAGGGTCCTTAGACCCATGGGGTATAACCCAGGGTTGGTTTTTACCTAGTTAGGACTCCCAGAATCAAGTAAAAACACAAGAAGAGGGTCTAAAAGAAATAAACTTAAACAAGACTCATAACAACATTTCTTACAACACATATCACAATACAAGTAATTCAGAGGGTAGACCTAATTCCCTTGACCCCATGCAACATTACAACATTACAACATTACAATATTTCCACCATACACGGAGTTGATCTTAGTTCCTCGTGGAACTAGATCGGCTCACAAGGGATACAACATAGGGTGTGGAATGATCTCCTATATTTGTGGTTTCGTTAGCAATACCTGCACACTCAATCTTGAAGTTAATAACACATAAAGACATCATAGCCGAAGCAATTTAAATACAAGCATACCTAAATATTCTACCATATAATCATACTGAAATCACATTAAAGTTCCACTTCTAATATTATCCATTCATCATTCTCTTAAAAGCAACATCTAACTATCATTGCATGATTTGTTTACTTAAAATTTAATTAGGTTTAATAAACAAAATTCCAGGATCAATAGTCCTTCAACATAAAAGTAATAGCAATAGCACTGCAAATAGTCTCATGAATAGAAGTGAAAAAGGTAGGCCTCATAGCTCCATAGGTTGTGAAATGCTCTGTAAGTCTTCTCCTTCAGCTGATTATCTAAGACTGTCAAGGTGCTCTATTCTGAGAAAACAACCGATCTTTTGACAATGATAAATTTCTGGTAACTAATCTAAATGATCTGAATTGTAGATATGATGTGAATGAATGAATCTGAATGCTAAGTCTAGCTCTATAAGGTCTAAAATGCAACTATGGTAGAATGCAAACCAAAATACAGAAACTGCTACTGTTTGAATTAAACTGGAAAATGAAAAGAAACAAACTAAAATACAAACAAATTGAAATGCAAATGTTTTTGGTTGATGCAAGATTTTTCTCTTGAACCAAGAATGCTCCTACATCATAATCACTAAATCATGAACTCTTTAGAAGGATTAAAATATGATTACACGAAGATAAGTTAGCCTTCTAGAATAATTATGTGTAGATAATTTCAAATTCTTTGTTGTGAGATTCTAAAGGATTTTTGAAAATTATTAGCAAAGCCTCTTACTTCATTTAGATAGATATTGTAATTGAAAAATTTGGACAAAAGAAAGATAAAACAAAACATGCAATACCTTGATCCAAACCCTCTGAATACCTCAGATGATGTCTTGAAAGATTGATGCATGCATGTTTGATTGATGTAGCTAATTTAATGTTGATTGCTTAGATACGCAGCATAACGATCAGATTGAGATTGATATTAGAAAATAGATAGATGATGGATGAGAGGGCTAGAGGAATTTCAATAGAGTAAAAGTACTTAAAAGCTCATCCATGCAAATGGCTTGGTTGTGGGTTAATTTATAGATAAAGAAGAGAGGATGGAGGGATAAAACTTCCATTTTGTGAGTGGTAGTGGAATTAGAAAGTTGATCGTGCAACAAGAGAGAAGAAATGGAAGGTGAATGAGTTAACTTGAGAGATGATTTGAGTCATCTCGAGATATGGAAATGGAAGGTGGACTTAACAATTTAAATAATATAATATTATTTAAATCATGAGGAATGTGAGGATAAAATAAAAGTGATAAACTAAAATAAAATAAAATATTTATTTTATTTAATTCAAGAGGAAAAGGGTTTAAATAAATATATAAAATTTATTTATTTAATAATGTGAAGGGATGGGGTAAATTAAATAAATGTTAGATTTATTTAATTTATTAGAGGAAGTGCTAATTGGGTGATGATATTGGTGCTTAGGGAAAAACATGCTACAAGATGCCTAAATGATGTAATGTTGTGACAAAGTGGACATTTTTGGGTGTCTACATTTTGCCCTTCTTTGAGATGATGTTCAAGATGATGAGATTTGTGTCGAGTAACATCATTTCAAAGAAGCTAAGGTATGGATAGAGGACAAAGATGGATGAAGGAAAGATGGGATGATGATGATGTAAAGATATGATGATGGGTAGGATGATGATGCCCCCTCGAGAGGATAGGCGGGTTAGAAGAACACGGGTATGCTCTCAAAATGAAATGAAATGATAAAGGAGGGATACGATGAATGATACATTATGCTGCAAGAAAATTGAGAAACCATGATGTTTGATATAGAACTACACGTTATGCACCAAGGTATAAAAACCAAGGTGACGATGTGTCTCGTGCCCCAGCGTATTATAACCTTGTCTAGGTACAAGATATGAATATTAGCTAGGAGGATACAAATGCAAATGCAAAAATGATAACACACACAAGCAAGCATAAATGATACAAAAAAACAAGGTACTGCCCCCATCAAGCTGTAAACCAATGATTAATTGTTGATTGATTGATGATGATAGTGTTGTCATGGCGGGGAACAATGTATCCCTAGATCAACACAAGGATGACTGATGATGAGATTGATTGATTTGGTTTATGAAAAGATTAGGATCAAGACCAAGGATTGATTGGATAATTTGACATGATTGACTTGATTAGTATGGATAAAATATGACTTGCATTTGGATTTGTTGGATGGATGATTGATGATGAGATTGATTGGAAGAAGTGATTGAAGAATTGATTGGAGTGATTGATTGGAAGAATTGTTTTGAAAGATTGATGAATTGATGAATATAGATTATAGAAGAAGATGATGAAAGAAGAAAGAGGAATATCATCTTATGCCTAAATCTGGGTACTTCCTTTATATTCCAGACTGTCTACATACCTGTGTCCATGGGATCAAGGTACTTAACGATAGAGATGAGATGTAGTTCTAATAATGTTTGATGATGATGGAAGATAAAGGGGTATGGATAGATGTGATTTTCATTCATTGATTGTATTGATTTGCTTTGAAAGATGTGATTGAGTGGATTGACTTGGATTGATGATTTTGATGATTAGATGAATTGGAATGATTGGATTGAATGATTTGATTGGATTGAAAGAAATGATTTGATTGGATTGAGTGGTTTGATTTAGAAGAATTGATAGATCTGATTGACTTGATGTAATTGATTTGATTTGTTTGAGTGATATGATGTGATTTATGTGATTTGATGATTGGATTGATTTGGAAGAAGTGATTTGATGGATTGATTTTATTGCTTGGATTTTTGTTAGATATTTGATTTTTTTGTATTTTTTCAGGACCTTTTATGTTTTTTTTGTATTTTGATATGTTTTGATTTTTTGGGGTTTTTTAAATGTTTTGGGATGTCAATGGATTTACAATTTGTTCAGCCTTTTGTGCTAGATACCAATGACAAGGGAGAACCAAGTCTAGGTGCAAAGGGGGTAAGTAGGATGGATGGATAAAAGGAGGGGTGATAAGGGATGGAAGGGATGGATCATGATAGATGAATGGATAAGAGGATAGGCCATGGAATGGAAATCTCATGAGAAATAGATAGATACAAGGATAGGCTATAGTGGATGGATGTATGCATAAGAGAAAGGATGTGACCTCAAAAGGCTATGTCACATAGGAATAACATGCCCCATTCTAGATAGTATGCTTAGGATTTTCATGACAATGCTTATGACCATGGGATGATAGGGTTTGATTTGGTTAGTTTGGATAGGATGGATAAATGGGTAATGGAAAGAGGATAATGATAGTATTTGGTTTGGAAGGATAAGGTGTATGTCAAGAGATATCTGAAGCATGTTTCAACATTGTTGCCCCTAAATCTTTATCAAGATCAAGATGAGGAAAGGAGGATGAATGGATGCAATGTGATAGGTGTATGTAGGTGGGATGGATAAGGTGTTGGCAAGAGACACTATATGGATTCATGGTTGTTGTCATTATGGCAACAAAGGTCATCCCACATATCCGCAAGTTATGGTGTGTCTCTACCAGAAGTAAGAATGAAGATTGTTGTGGTTCGATGAACAAGAACAGAGCATGTGGCAAGGTCTGACAGATTGGTCTGGATCTCTCAGAGGAAGTGTCTTGTTACAGTGCGGATTTGGGGAAGTCAAGAGGACTACCTTGAGTAGTATATTCCAAGGATTTAGCCTCCGGTGATGAACAAAGAAAAAGATATGAATAGTTGAGTACCAGATTCCTGAGAGACAGTGAGAACAGAGGAAGAACTGACTGACAGAGTATCAGACTATTTTCCAGATGTGTTACTGTTGATAGTAAAGGTTGTGAAGGCATGAATCATGTTTGGCCGACATGATTAATGATATCTACAAGTATATGCTTGATCCGCATTGCTTGGTGAGCAAGGATTCAGCCGACAGAACAGAGTTTGTAAGAAACTAGACTGTTCTGGATGCCGACTAGAAAGGTGATGAAATTACTTGTGCGGATATATATAGAGGATGGATTTAGTTGTGAAGGGTGTAATTGTGTGATGGTGTATGCGAATAAGTGCAGAATAGAGCAGAAGTAGTGAGAAAGATCCGGTATGTGAAAGGATAGCAGAATAAAGAACAGAGGAAAGATGAAGTGCAGCAGATCAGTGTACTGAGCCTAACCAGAACTGAACTCCAGCATATATAGATGCTTCCAATCAGTTCAAGACTATGATTCTTATCACTTTGTAGACAGTGTGTCTCCTTGTAGGTAGTGGGCCTCTTTGTGAGCAGTGTGCTCGGGCAGTGAGCCCTAATTGGCAAGTGCCATTTTGTAATTCCTTATTCTTCTAACAGAGAATAATCTTTGGGTTAATCACCCCGTGGTTTTCTCCCTTAACAGGGTTTCCATGTCAAAAAAACTGTGTCATGTGTTTTTCATTTCATGGTAATGTTTGTTTGTTTGATTCAATGCTGCATTGATTAATAAGAAAGTTCAAAAGAAGAAATAATTAGGATAACTGATTCACCCCCCCCCTCTCAGTTATCAACAATTGGTATCAGAGCGAGGTTCCTCCTAATAGAGCCTAACAGCTTGAGGAAGATCTCAGAGTTCAAATGGATGCATATGGTTTAAGGGAGCAACTCAAGACTGCCCTTGATGATCTTGAACAGTCAAATTCTGAAGTCAATGAATTAAAGGAAAGACTCAAACAGGCTGATGAATTCATGAGAGAATTAAAGGACAAATTAAATCTCTCTATGAAAAAGAGAAAGGAGCTGCTCCAAAAATTGGCAAGACAAAGTGAAGAAAGCAATATAGATGAAGAATTGACTGAGAAAACCAAGTTATGTGAAAAGTTATCAAAAGAAGTCATTATGTTAAGACATGAAATGGAATCAGGAACTATAAAGTTTACTCAAGAGATTGAAGAAAAAAGAAAAGCTGAAGACAATCTAAGACAATCTCTTAAAGAGAAATCAGAAGAATGCCACCAGATGGACAGGATTATCAGACATCTTGAATCTGATCTTGAAGATGCCAAAGATAATGAAGAAAAACTTGAGGATCAAATTGTCTCTCTCAAAAGAGATCTTCAAACAGCAAATGAATATAAAGAAAAATTCAAGATAAGTTCTGCCCAACTTGAAGTACTTCTTGGAAGTCAAAAGAGGACAGATGACAAGTATGGTTTGGGATATGAGAAAGGAGAAAGCTCCGGATCCGGTCAAAAGAATTTTGGATCAGAAAATCCAAGGAATAGGCCTAGAAGACCTCCGGTAAGACAACCCAATGCTCAAAGATATCCATCTTTCAATGGATACTGCCACAGCTGCAATCACTTTGGTCACAAAGCTAATCAGTGCAGAAAAAGGATGAATCAAACTAGTCCATCCTTCTCCGGACAGTGCTTTAACTGCAAAAGGTATGGACACAAGTCTCATGAATGCAGAAATATGCAAGTAAACAAATCATTCAATGGTAGATGTTTTACATGCAATAGAGTAGGTCATATGGCTAATCAATGCAGATCAAGAGGTTATCAGTCAAATATGCAAAGAAATGTTATTTGCCAAATCTATAATAGGTCCGGTCATAGTGCAAAAGTCTACAGAAGCAAGAATCAGGACAAAAGAGGTCCGGTATACAATCAGAATCAAGACAAGGGTAAACAAAAGATGAATGTGGATGAAGTTAGGAATCAGATGAACAAGATTTGGGTGAAGAAAAGTTCAAAGAATGTAGAGGTTGGATCCACACCAGACTCTGGTGCTGATATTTCTTCCGGAAATTAAAAAGTGAGCTCTGGCTCAGGGGGAGACTCAAAGAAAATCCTGTTCCCCCAGCCAATCAAGTGGTGCTGGATGTGACACAAGATGCGGAGTAAAGGGTTTGAAGATACCAATCCTGAGATGATCCAGACAAGATTTCAGAGGTCTGCATGAAGATATAAAGAAGTTGTGATCGATCAAGTAAAGACCTGTTCCGGGAGATGCTCCGGAATGACAGAGGACTACAAAAGGGTCCAGAGAGATCCGGAAGTACATTATTTTACTCTGCGGACTAGATAGAATGTTTGGGATGTTCTTGTAATGTGTCATCTTGATTTATCCATGATTGAAAGATCCGCATGATGTTCATAGATCAGGACTAATCCGGGATACTCCAAGCTATCTGGACAAGGCAAACTGGAATAATATAGGTGAAGCATTTATTGCGAACAGATATTAGGGTTTGCGAAATGATATAAGGGATTTCTCATAAATCATTTGCTCATTATGCACTCAAGAAGAAGTGAAAAGTGGAGCTCTGCAACAAGACTCATCAAGCACACCGAAGATCTCCTGCCGAAGTCATTACATACAGAAATCAATCCAGCTACTCCGTGCAACCGAAGACGCAAAAGGTATTTTCCACTTTCGATATCTTGCTACAAATCTTTTGAAGAAATGGCTACTCCAAATATAGTAAAAATCTCAGATAGGCCCCGACCTGAATTTAAGAAACATCCATACAAGTCATTGGAAGTAGATCCCTTAGGAGCATTTTCCAGTGTTCCTCACGGAGTTTTACACACAGAAGACATTAGGGTTTACATACATGCAAGCATTAAGGAATTTGGGGAATTCAAATTGGGAGATCTCTATCACAAACAACTGATAGACAATGCTTTTGAGCTTAAACCAGAGTATAAGGGTATCCAGAAGAAACAATTTGATCAATTCATTCATTTCCCCTGCTTTGAAGAAGATGAATGGGTCCGGTATGTACTGAGCAGGATGCATGACAACTTCCTATGGCTGGATAGACCCTGCAAGATCACAAAAGAGACAATTAGAGCAGTAACTGGTCTATACTCTTCCGGAGGGATACCTATCCTCAAATCTGTCAAAAATAACATTGTAACTGAGGCCACCGGATCAAAATTTGATAAGAGGGCAATGACCATTGAAGATATTTCTGATCCGGATATCAAGTATGCATCCATGATAATAGGATACAAGATCTATCACTCCAGCAGGGAGAATTCTGTATCCGGAACTGCAGTATATACTGCCTATGAAATGCTAAGGAAGAATGCAGAATATGATCTCTGCGAACTGCTCTTAAGCCAATTAATGGAAAATATACAGAAAATCAAGAAGGACAAGAAGAATTCCTTTAAGTATGGTACTCTTATATTATGTCTATTCTTCTACTTCATGAATGAGCTGCCCGGATCAAGTGGATGGGCATGGCAGAATGACAAACCTGTTGCAGTCCAAATAAGAGACTATCTACATGGGCTTGGGGATACCAAAGCAAGAAATACAACCCTATGGGGATACTTTAAAAACTTCCAAAGCATGATGCAAGCAAGAGAAAGAATTCCCCAGTCTCTTGTTGAAAAATACAAAGACTCAGTGTGCTTTATGGTGGACACTGATCAGTGCCTAATGGAGGCAGTGGAGCCAAGGACTGTCTGGATCATGCCCATGGGGTATGAAGTGGATGAACAGATAGTGGAGCTGCATGTTCAACACATGCTAAGTCAGCCCAAAGATCCAAAGGCAGAAAGGTTTGGAACCTTTGAGGAGCTGAGTGTAAAGATCCATGTAGAACTCAGGGAACCTGAGATAAAGAGGAAGGTGAGAAAAGAAGTAGAGCACATTGCTCAAGGCCTAGGCATCTCAAAAGAGGCACTTGATGCCAGCCGGGAAAAGAGAAGAAAATCTGAGGAAGAAAAGAAAGAGGCAGAAAAGAAAAGTAAAGAAAGTATTCCGGTTGAAACTTCCACCCAGACCAGATCATCAAAAAGATTTGCACCTCCCACAACCAAAAGTTCAAAATCGGAAGTCCAGGCATCCGGTAAAAGATCTAAGACAAAAGCCACAAGGGCTTATGAAAGCCAAAAGGATGAAGAGGAAACTGAGTCAGATGAGGGAGTAAAAGAAATAAAGAAGCAGAAGAAGAAAGGATCCGGGAAACCCTCCACAGGCCAAGACAAGGAAGAAATGGCAGAAGAATTTGCTGAAAAGCCCACTCTATCCCTAGACAGTGTAGTCAAATCAGTCACTGTGGATGCGAACCTTCAACCGGTGGCTGAATTTTATGATGACTACAACGAGGCAGATCAAAAGATCCTGCAAGAAGCTATAATAAGGTACTTGAACATCTACAATAAAGATTTTATTGAGATTATCTCTGAAATCCCTAAAAGCCTAGAAAAGCAATTAGAATTAAGAAAGAATAATGCTCAGGCAAAAGATCTTGAGATCCGGGAGTAGATAGCTATTCAGCTATATCCTCAAATTGATCCCAAGACAATGAACATAATATTCCAAGACTGCAGAAGAAAAGAAACATCTGTCTCCGGCAAGAGACACTACACAAACTGTTCAACAATTTTTGAGCAAAGAAACAATAGAGATCGATGAACCGGAGCTACTACAAGGCCCATTCAACTTTGATTCCCTCTCTCCGGTGCAGACAATGAAGATAGCCTCATTTGCAAACGCTAAGGCAAATGAAAAGCTCCTAAAGTCTCATATGGAAGACTGTGAGTTGATAGAGGCTGCTTCCGGAGTGCTTGAGAAGATTATGCCATCGGTCCAGATAGATCCGGCAGCCTCCTCTTCCGGTAATCTCAAAACCTTAGTTAGCAGTGTTAATACACATTTTGAATCTTTAGAAAAATCAGCTGAAGAAAAGGTCCGGAAGGAGTTTATGGATAAAAGGTTCTCCGAGGTTCAGGGTTTGATCATTAATGATAGGAGAAACATGAACATTGGGATAAAGAGCTTAGAAAATGCTCTTAAGGATGGCGGTGAAATATACAAATTTTGTATCTCCTGGTCCAAGGTAACAGTGGACATTGAGAAGAAAATAAAAGCGCAAGAGGACACACTACTAAGCTTGTCTCAAAGTTTTGATCCTCTTTCTTCCTCTATAACAAATCAAGAATGTCAGACTATTGCAGTCTTGAGTGAAATCAAGAAATTGGAGAAGGAAAGGAAAAATAGAATAAGCAGGTTGAGTGAGCTCAAGGGGTTAATTGTCCCTAAGCTAGAGGCCATGCATGAGGCCATAGCAGAAGCTCAAATCATAGCCCAGACAAGTGATCTGAAAGATCTAAAAAGGGCAGATGCATTTGCATTTTTGTTGAGTGGTCACATTTCAATTTTGGATAGAATGAAGCAAAGTTGGGCTACATAACTGATCCAACTGAAGACATCTTTTGCAGACATTCTTCAGTATATGTGAGTATGTAAATATGTGGCTATGTATAGAAAATTTTTGGAAATTTTGGTGTGCGGACCCTACCCTTTGCCATTGATGTCAAAGGGGGAGTGAGGAGCAGTGAAAAATGAGGAATCCAACTAAGGGGGAGTTCCAGAAATTGTATATAGAGCATCAGCCAAGGGGGAGCGTAGTATAAACACTTAGTCATTTTTCACTAAGTGTTGCCATCAATGCCAAAGGGGGAGATTGTTGGCAAGAGACACTATATGGATTCATGGTTGTTGTCATTGATGGCAACAAAGGTCATCCCACATATCCGCAAGTTATGGTGTGTCTCTACCGGAAGTAAGAATGAAGATTGTTGTGGTCCGGTGAACAAGAACAGAGCATGTGGCAAGGTCCGACAGATTGGTCCGGATCTCTCAAAGGAAGTGTCTTGGTGCAGTGCGGATTTGGGGAAGTCAAGAGGACTACCTTGAGTAGTATATTCCAAGGATTTAGCCTCCGGTGATGAACAAAGAAAAAGATATGAATAGTTGAGTACCGGATTCCTGAGAGACAGTGAGAACAGAGGAAGAACTGACTGACAGAGTATCAGACTATTTTCCGGATGTGTTACTGTTGATAGTAAAGGTTGTGAAGGCATGAATCATGTTTGGTCGACATGATTAATGATATCTACAAGTATATGCTTGATCCGCATTGCTTGGTGAGCAAGGATTCAGCCGACAGAACATAGTTTGTAAGAAACTAGACTGTTCCGGATGCCGACTAGAAAGGTGATGAAATTACTTGTGTGGATATATATAGAGGATGGATTTAGTTGTGAAGGGTGTAATTGTGTGATGGTGTATGCGAATAAGTGCAGAACAGAGCAGAAGTAGTAAGAAAGATCCGGTATGTGAAAGGATAACAGAATAAAGAACAGAGGAAAGATGAAGTGCAGCAGATCAGTGTACTGAGCCTAACCAGAACTGAACTCCAGCATATATAGATGCTTCCAATCCGTTCAAGACTATGATTCTTATCACTTTGTAGACAGTGTGTCTCCTTGTAGGCAATGGGCCTCTTTGTGAGCAGTGTGCTCGGGCAGTGAGCCCTAATTGGCAAGTGCCATTTTGTAATTCCTTATTCTTCTAACAAAGAATAATCTTTGGGTTAATCACCCCGTGGTTTTCTCCCTTAACAGGGTTTCCACGTCAAAAAAACTGTGTCATGTGTTTTTCATTTCATGGTAATGTTTGTTTGTTTGATTCAATGCTGCATTGATTAATAAGAAAGTTCAAAAGAAGAAATAATTAGGATAACTGATTCACCCCCCCCCCTCTCAGTTATCAACATAAGGATGGTAGGGAATGGTATGGTAAGATAGGTTAAAAATGATATGGTGGATGAGACAAGGTACCCCCAAGTGTAGGTGACAGAAGATCAACTTACACATGACACCTGTTTGCCAGGTTTTCATCATGGTACTTATCCAAGGCGCCTGTTTACTAGGTTTTCACTATTGGACGAAGGGATTTCTCTTTACTTTTTTTCATTTTTTTTAATTTATTTTTGATTTTTTGGATGGGAGAAGGGGAATATGGATAGGAGGGACTCAAGTGTCTAGTGCCATGAAAGGTGATAGTCCCATTGGAGAAAGATGTCATCGCATAGACCATGTCAAGTGTGCTCATAGATGTTGGTAAAGATGACATGAAAGAGGTAAATGGAGTAGGTAGATAATGGATTATGATGGGAATGATAGTGGATTATGATATGGATTATGTAGGACTTATGGAAGAGGATGGGTGAAAGGCTTAGCCAAAAGCATGGACCATGGGAAGGTGATGAGGAAGATATGTAGGATAATGGATGAAGGATGGGGAGATGGAGGTATGTGGAAATGTTACAGAATGGAATGCAACCATGACCAATGATTGCACACACCATGATAAACATTTAAGCTTGTGATTGGATGGTGGTGTAGGAAGCAATGGAGATGTTTTCTTAGGAGATGGTTGATGAAGTGCTTTAGGTACCCACATAGACTTAGTATTTTTATGATTTTTTCTTGACTTGTGGGATGGAGGAATTGGATATGTTTGAATGGAATGGATGGAAGAGGAGAAAGTGGATGGTTGGGATTTTTGAGAGGTGGATGCCTCATTTGACTTTCTTTCTTCTTTTTACTTAAGGACCCATACCATTTTAGTTTTTGACTTTGCTTGTGGAGGCATCCAAATGTTTATTTTTGAATCCCATGGATTTAGTGGAATGAGTGGAAGTTTTATGCTTAGACATTGTGTGCATTTGTTGGCCATCATTGGGATTTTTAGAGGATTTATGGATGGATGATAAGGGGATTGGATAATGGGGATATTAGGTCTTGGAAGTAGTGGAGGTAGATTCGATGGAGGAATGTTAGGAGTTGGAAGTAACAGAGGCAAAGTGGATGGGGGAAGGTGTACAGTCACATGCTTTTGACATTTGTAAGAGAATGGAGGTGGAATGGCAACATATAATTTAGGGGTATGATGGGATTTGTGATAGGAAGTGGTGGACTTAGGATGCATGGTGGAAGTACCAACATCTTGAGATTGCTATCCTTGGGGTGTGTATCTAAGGCCATGTGAGCATGGAGGGACTTTGACATGGATTGGCTCCAAAACACCCTGTTCATGAAGGCCTTAGCCTTTACCTTGGTAGTTCATGTTTTGAAGCATGCGATGGACAATAGGACTAGGTGTAGGTGGAACACTAGACATAATTTCTTTATTGGATGGTGAAGGTGAGGTAAAAGACAAAGGTTGTTATGTTCCTAGGGAGGAAGATTCATGAATGAAAGTGGAAAGACCAATAGGATGTGATGGATTTGAAATATGGTCGATGGGAGATGGTGGAGGATCATTAGGATCTTGATCATGCTCATTAGGATCCAAGTTATTTGTTTGATCTTTTATGCTTGGTTGGGAGGCACATATCTCATCATGAGAAGTGGAAGTTGGCTCATTAGGGTTAGATGGAGGATAGATAGGAGGGGTGTCTTGCTCATGGATAGGTATAGGATCAAGTTGCTCATAGATAACTTCTTCATAGTGTCATCTTGATCATAGAAAAGATAGATGTTATGAATGGGGTGAATGGAAAGGATTTGATCTTGATTAGAACTAGGACTTGATGTTTCCACATGCTTAGGATCATACTCTTGATATAACTCTTGTGGTTTTATTGAAGTGGATGTAGGAGCCTCTTGGATAAGTTTGATGGGTGCTTGATATTCATCCATAAGAGAGTATGATGGACTTTGACTTAGGCTCATGATAGGAGGTTCTTGAATAGGCTCGATGGATTATGGGTTACATAATGGGATTGGAGGGCTAAGCATAGTATTTGAAGGCTCATTGCTAGGTGCTAAGATAGGTGTTTGACATGAGGATAATTTGTTCCTAGATAGTAGCCAATGGATCACATCCTTCATTAGGGTATGTGTGAATGGACAATATAGGGGATGGGCAATAATGGTGGGTAGTGTTGTAGGCTTATGATCATGGTAAGGTTGAGGGCTAATTAGATTGGATGAATTGGGATTTGGATTGGATGGAGGGATAATGTGATTGGATAGCTTGGGATTTGGATTGGATAGAGGGATAGGAGGATTGGATGAAAGGATAGTAGGACTAGATGGGTTAGGAGTAGGAGTAGGATCACATGGTGGTGCCAAGATAGGACTAGTAGGCTCATGTGTTGGCATGTGATTGGATGGTGGAGGTGGCTCATAGGATGCATTGACTAGATTGGTATCTCCCTCATCAAAGAATATCAAATCTTACTCCAAAGATTGACTTAAGGACACTTGATTTATATACAAGGGGCCACTTGGAGTAGGATTAGGTGACACATAGGTATCTCCCTCATCAAAAGATATTAGATCTTGCTCCAAAAGTGGACTTAAGGACACTTGATTTATGTACAAGGGGCCATTTGATCTTGCATGTACCTCTTGTGAGGGCACTTGTTTGTCTTGTAGATGGGTTTGATGGTGTATTAGGATGTTCGAATGAGAAATCGGATAATCTTGGGGTGGATATTGATAGGTTGATATGGCATTGACATGACATGAAGATAGAGGTGATACATGGGATTGAGATAGAATGTGATAAGGTTGGGCTTGTTGTGATATGATTTGTTGTTGGATGTTTTGATGTTGGAGTTGATGCATGGGTTGTGTTTGTGGTTGAAGGTGTTGATGGTGTGTTGGTGGAGGGATCACATAAGATAATGGTTGTTGATAGGTGGATTGATATGGATAAGGGTTGACATTAGAAGAAATAGGACAAGTTGGTATAGGATTGACTTGATAAGTGGATGGATAGGGCTGATATGATGATAACACATAAGATTGATTTGGCATTAGTTGAGGATATGCTTGTTAGATTTTACAAGTGGCCAAGAGGTGTTGGATTTGTGTCAAGAGGTGTTGCATATGCAGGGATTGGCTTGCTTGAAGTTGAAGTTGTTGAATCATGCCATGGACCTTTTGAATGATTTGTTGGCTTAGAGGTGATTGGCTTGTTTGAGCTTGGTGAAGTATGTGAATGAGATCTTGTGCTAGGTCTTCTAATGTTGACATGGTGTCAAGTGTTTGATTAGGATGTGATTGTTTAGATGATAAGGAAAGATTGGTAGTTTGACTTGGGGATTATCAAACATAATGCAAACACATAAACACACACACCAAGCACAATGTTCAAATTTTGTTTCCAAGATTAAATGTTATGATTAAGAAAACACTTGTAAATACAACAACAAGTCTTAATGATTAATCAGGGATGGTATGGCTGGTAAGTCTTAAGCTAGGCTGCACAAGGGTTAACTAAGGGTGTCCCTGATATACACAAGGTACGAGGGGCCCAAATCTATGAACACTAGCCCATTGAAGGGATGTGGTATAGGCGTAAGTGAATACCACTTCCCCTTGTGTCCAGAATCACCTGGGACCACAAGGTTGTCCCAATGACTACGTAGCTAGATTGAGGTACAGCTTTTTCTCTCCCCCCTTTGATATACCCCGCCAAAACATGTGGTTGAGGTCATCCCTAGGGGTGATGAAATCCCCTAGCAGGCCTCCTAGATAGGGTTTGACAAATTGTAGTTGTTAATTAACCCTTAGAAATAAAATGTGCGATAAGAAGACAATGTAGGCACTTGTTCGTTTTAAGATCCAAAAGCCAAATGTGTAGGAAGACACTTGTTTGTTTTAGCTTGATTTCAATGATGTGATAGCAAACAAGATTGATTTTAAGCCCAAATTGAAGTGTGAAGGCAAGCAATGTTTAGAGATGAGAAATGGATTGATTTCACCTGATTGTTTTTTTGCTTTTAAATCTGCTATGTATGTTGATGCCCCTGTTGTTCCAGCTCCTCAAATGCCCCTGAAAGTCACCAAGACAAGAAGACGACCATACTTGCAAGCAAAAGGGGGATTAGGTCAAAAAGATGTGATATGTTAAAAATTTGAAATAAATGACCTGATACAGCAAAATAGACTGCATATATAGAAAGTACATGAAATTTTATGTACTTTTTGTTAGAATCTTGAAAACGAATATAACCCAGAATCAAATTGAAAGAGCTAGAATCAATAAAATGTAATGCAAATGAAATGAACAACATAATAGTACAATGAGAGAATAATGTAAATGCTCAATGGCATAATAGTATTATGAGAGAACTATAGCTCTAGCCTTCATTACATTCATTCATAACCTCTTCATTCCAAAATGAAAAGAGATACTTTGCTTATAAAGACAAGGTGTGAGCTAGAAATGTGGAATGAAAGATGGAGTGAAAGGTGGAGTGTCCTACAACATGTGACAATTAGAGGATACCAACTAATTACACATGTGGAGGATAAGACACTTCACTCATACTATCAACAACTCAACACACAACTAGACTCCTAGAAAACTCACTAAGTCAACTTAACATGTGAATATGTGTGTGAATATTATTTAACTAATAAATAGTTAAATAATATGAATTATCCACACAACAAGGGAAATAACTGGTTAGGTAATATCCCTATTCACACTAACACCCCCCCTTAAGTGCAACTTAGGGAGAAGTTGACTAAAGCAAGAATGTAAAAATGCAAAAATAGGTCTCGACTACAAGGCCATGTTAGGTACCCATGTACAAAAAATCTCTCACAAATGGAGAAAAGGAGAAAAGACAATGGGAAAAAAATCCTCCCCAAAAGAGAATAAACATAAAATGCTATCTATAGTATGAGAAGAACAAAACCCCTTGTGAGGAAAAAGTCCCCCCCATAAGAGAGAAGACACCCCCTAGAATAGAGAGAGTGAAAAAGACTATGAAACCCCCCAACAATGAAGTAGCTCCTGTTCCAAAAGAGGATGCCCATGTATGAATACTGAAGATGATACATTTGTGGCAAATGACATTTCTCCCCTTAGGAAGAAACAACTCCAATGGTGAATGTTGAAGTAACTCCCATTTGAAGAAGCAAAGTGAAGATGGAAGTCTCATGATGTATCTTATCTTGGAACACTGCTCAAATGTCTTCATGATGATGTCGAAATGAGTGACTATCAAATCAAGAGGCTCAGGCCTAACTGAAACAAGTGACTACTCAAAATCATGTGAAGACTGATGAACAACATAATCCAAAAAACTGATGTATGGATATGGAATGACAATGCATGCCATGTGGCTACAATGCAAATCCCACAAGATGTCTTGCGAAGAAACACTGGAAGCCCTTGATGAATCCTCTCTAAACTCTGTAGAAATAGCAGGTGTATGTGAACTATCATCAAAGAGGAGAGATAACCCCTCAAATGTGTCCTCCAAATTAGTAATGTGAGACTCCACAAACAAAGATGATATGTCTGCAAGATAGGAATCCCAATTAGGAAGACTGAAATGAACCTGCTGCAAAAAATCATTGGAAGCTCTTGATGAAGCATCACTAAACTTAGAAGTAGCAGTAGGTACTGTAGGACTGTCCTTAACTATAGATGAAAGAGACAAATCCTTGATGTCCTGTGCAAAGAGTTACTGGAAGCTCTTAAAGGAATGACACTGAACTCTGATGAAAGAACATGTGCTAGAGGAAATGTGATCTCAATATCCTATTGTAAAGAATCACTGGAAGCTCTCAAAGGAACGTCATTGAACTCTAAAGTAACAACAGAGAGAGAAGGAATAGAAGAACAATCAAGTCTTGCTAGATATTTAAGCTCCTCTTCTGTATTATCATCAAAGGGCATATTATCTGCATCATCAATGGGTATGAGGCAATCCATTGCAGGATCAACTGGGAATGGAGAAATATGTGGGTCTCTAAAGATTTCCCAAATCTTAGTCCAAAGTGTGCATGGACAATCAATGTCCAAAATATCCCACATAGTGTTAGAAACAACACTAGAACTAATCATTCCTATTTGTCCATGCATTTTTCTTCTGAGGTGAATCCGGTTCAGGTATGAGGCCATAAAGATAAGGAAAAAGATTAAGCCACCTACAATGTGTGACAATGCCTTTTTTCCAAGACTCATAGTTATCCTTGTTTAGATTTATCACAGAAGGATGAATAGAAAAGCCCATGATATCTTCTCAAATGATTAGAGATCAAAACATCAAAAGATTAACCTTGTAACTCACTCAATCAAACAACCCCCCAGCAATAAATGATTGTGGGACTTTATGATCAGTCCAATTACAATTGCCACAAGCCAAAATAGCAAAGTGGTCTTTGATTTTGGTACAATGCAAAAGCCAAGATTAGGCTAAGTCTGAAAATATAATTCTGAGCAACAACTAGATCAAGCTGATAGAAGATCTGAAAAGTACTCAAAAACATGCACTTTCAAAAAAAATTGCACCAAAAAATGTTACTGTATGAGCCCAAACGAGGCCTTTGAAGTTCTGAAAATAAGGACTGCTCAGGTACAATGGTGAAAAATTGCAATTTTTGGACAAACTAGGCACCAAAAGAGAAAACAGATTCCACCACTGCAAAGCCTATGAAATTCTAGCCTAAATAAAAAAAAGCTCAAAAATTAGAGCAAATATGAGCAAGATATAGGTGTTTGAAGTTGGATTGCCAAGTTGAAAAGCTCATTGGAGAGGGGTCCTGCAGAAACTTTTTGATTAAAATCGCAGATGATTTGTTTCCTACATGCAAAATCTAAAAGATACCCAAATCATTTTTTGATGCGACAAACAAAACCTAGAAGGCATTTTTTGATCTGACGTGTAGAACATGTGGACCTAGTGCAAAAAAATGTCTCTAGCAACAAAAAAATGGCATGTTGAAGTTGAATCAATCACCTAAGTCAAACAAAGACATGCTAAAACCTGCAATACAATGCCACAAAGAAGAAAATCCTCCAAATCTGGTATTTCTATCAATTTTTTTTATTCTCAAGATCATCATACGATGCAAGAGAAGAGCTTACTCAACTATCAAGATCCACCATGATTTGCACTCTCAAACAATGAATCTATTCTTCCAAAATATGCTCAGATACCAAGCTATAGTTCTCTCATAATGTTATGATGCCATTGAGCATTTAGATTATTCTCTCATTGTACTGTTATATTGTTCATTTCATTTGAATTACAGTTTATTGATTCTAGCTTTTTCAATAAATAGGATGTATCATGAGACTTTCGTCCTTAGCTTGCTTCTTCAAATGGGAGTTACTTCTACATCGACCATTGGAGTTGTTTCTTTCTAAGGGGAGAAATGTTATTGCTACAAATGGATCATCTTTAGTTTTCATATATGGGCATCCTCTTTTGGAATAGAAGCTACTTCGTTGTGGGGGGGTTTCATAGTCTCTTTCACTCTCTCTATTCTGGGGGTTGTCTTCTCTCTTATGGGGGTGTTTTGTTTACTCTCTTTTGGGGAGGAGTTTTTTCCCACTGGGTTTTCTCCTTTTCTTCATTTGTGAGAGATTTTTTGTACATGGGTACCTAACATGGCCTTGTTCCAGGACCCATTTTTGCATTTTTGCATTCTTGCTTTAGTCAGCTTCTCCCTAAGTTGCACTTAAGGGGGGTGTTAGTGTGAATAGGGATATTACCTAACCAGTTATTTCCCATGTTGTGTGGATAATTCATATTATTTAACTATTTATTAGTTAAATAATATTCACACACATATTCACATGTAAAGTTGACTTAGTGAGTTTTCTAGGAGTCTAGTTGTGTGTTGAGTTGTTGATAGTTGGAGTGATGTGTCTTATGCTCCACATGTGTAATTAGTTGGTATCCTCTAATTGTCACATTTTGTAGGACACTCTCCACCTTTCACTCCACCTTTCTAGTTGATGCAGGAACTTTCAGAGGTCATAACTTTTGACTCGGATGTGGGTTTTCTACGAAATTTTACAAGTGGATGCATTATGAGGTAGCCAATGGTTCCCAACCCATCCTAGTCGGTTGGACCTCATCTTGGCACTTTTTTGGGGCTTGAAACTTTCATCTTGGCCCTCAAAATGGCAAATTAGTGTTTTTTTCTAAATTTCTAAAAAGTTGCTTTTGTAATAAATCAAAACTCATGTTTCGAATTTAGAATATTAGTTGGCATTTCGTCCTACCCTAGTTTTAGGAAGCTTTTGGGAAAAAAACTAGATTCTCAAGATATGATTGTAAAATTACCTAAAATGGCAAAATCTGACAATTGTCGAAATCTACCAAAAAAGGTAATTTTTGTTTTTTTTGTTTTCTTGGATATAAGAGAGTTGACGAATAGAAGTTTTTTTATGTTCTAGTCTTCAAATCTTTGGCTCTCACATGATTAATGGAAAAATTGTATTGAGTGTATGTTGTGTGTTGCATCATCTGGTATCAGAGCAGGAAGATGGCTAGGAGAGGAAGAGGAAGAGGCAGTCTTGCCCAGATGCATAGAGAAATGCAAAATCTGCAAAGGCAAGTAGCAGAACTTACAACACAGATGGAAAACCAAAGACTGGGTAGAGGAGGAGACAAATCTGATGAAGAGATAGGTCGAGGAGGTGCAGATCAAGATATAGAACATGAGGAAGAAGAATTAGAAGGCATGAGTTTTGAAGAGAGGATGCTCAGGGCTTTAGAAGGGAAAAATGAAGGGGTCAAGGTAGATGTTTCAGATTATGTAGGTAGTCTTAAACTAGAGGAGTTGATAGACTAGTTGAATGATATGAGAAATTTTTATGAATGGAAATACATGACAGAGGAAAAGAAGGTGAAATTCAGATGCACCAAATTAAAGGGTCATGCAATGATTTGGTGGGATCATATTCAAAAGGAACAAACAAGGAAAGGCAAGGATAAGATTAGGACATGGAATAAAATGGAGAAGTTGAGAGAAAATTTTTTTCCCATAGATTATGCGCAAACCCTTTTTCGTAGGTTTCAAAATTTAAAGCAGAACCTCTCTTCTGTGCAAGATTATACAAATGAGTTTTATACACTGTCTATACGTATAGAGCATCAAGAAATTGATGAATAGATGGATGCTAGATATGTGAATGGCCTGAAATTCTCTATTCAAGATGAATTAAACATGCATCGACTCAACAGTATGGAAGAAGCTTACCAATTGGCTCTAAAGGTTGAAGAAAAACAAAACAGACAATACCATCAGAGGAATAGAGGAGGAAGAAGGGGTACATCAACCCCATTTTGAGGAGGTTCAAATTATGGCAGGGGAGAGTCATCCCATGGATTGGAAAAAAAAGTAGATACTTGACAAGATCCTCTGAATCAAGAATGAGGAAGGGGATTTCAAAGAGGTAGAGGTTATGGTAGCAGTAGAGGATGGGAAAACTGTAGGAGTCCAGGACAACACTGAGAGGGGGGGTGAATCAGTGTTGTATTATTTTTACAATTTTCTAAAATTGACAAATATGATTTATCAGAATTAAACTACTATTTACTTGAACAATTAATCAACAAATGATTAATCACATAAATCATATTCGGTAAATGAAGCTATGGAAGACATCAAGACATGAGATTATGACACAAGAAAATTACAGAGTGGAAAACCCTCCAGGGGTAGAAAAACCACTCAAAATGCCTCACTGGCTTAAGTAAAAACCTCACTGGTTACAATGTTTAGAAGCACCAACTTCAAGGAGCACCAACCCCTAATTCATTTAGAAGCACCAACTTCAAGGAGCACCAACCCCTAACATATACTCAAAATCAAGAACTCAGAGGGATTCTCTGTTTCGATACAAATCATTTCTTCTTTCACATGTGTCTGTCATATGACCATACTTCTCTCATCATCTGAATTTTCTCTTCAAGAGGATATTCAAAATATATTCAACCTGGAATGCTGATCCACACAACAACACTGCATGCTCTGTATGTTTCATCTTTGTCTATTTATAAAGTTGCATCAATGCACCTGAAAAATTATTTTTAATGAAAAAGACTCTTGATGTTCCTCTTCTCTGTAAAATCAAATTCATCTTTTATGACCTTTCATATTTCAATCAGTGTCATGTAGGAGAAAATAAAAACTCTTTTATTTGTATCCTCTTCATATCCACCTGCAAGAAATCCTGAACCAACAAATTACATTTATATAAAATAAAATCAATTTCATCTTCTGTAAATCTTCATCTTTTTCTTTGAATATCTTCAACAATAATATTTTCAATCTTCCCTTGTAGAAAAAAGTAAAATCTCTTTGATCATCTTCAAAATGGCTCTTCATATTCCTTTGAAGAAAATACATTTCCATTCCCATCATAAGATATTCTTCAACCTGTAAGAATAAAAACATATGCAAATATATTTTCTTCTGCAAGATCATCTATGATCATTATTTTTGAAATTATTTTCTCTGCAAAATTCATCTCAAAAATATCTTTAAAAAAATCATAATGCACTTGAAAAATTTCACTCTTCACTGTTCTTCATATTTTTTATTTCAAAAAAAAATCATCTTCTTCAAACCCTTCATCTTCTAAAAAAAATTTCTTTGTCTTCTTCAAAATATTCTTCAATCTACAACAAACGACTTTTTAAAATCCCATTTGCCAAAAATCTTCAATAAAAAAAATCAATCTTATCACTTCTCAAAAATATAATCTTCTCACAAAAATGTCTTCCAAAAATATTTCCAATATAATAGAATGTCTTAAAAAAAACATTCTAAAAATAAACCCCTTAAATCCACCACATGAAATTCCTTTCATATTCTTTAAAAAAAAACCTTTCCCCTTTATCTTTTACTTCAGCCACAACATGAAAAAATAGATTTTCTTCATAAAAAGAAACTCTCCTTTAAAGTCTCCCAAAATCTCCTTAAAGCTCTCCTTGAAATGTGCCCCCTAGAAAATAGCACAAAAAAATATTTTAAGAGCTCATAAAAATATTTTAAATAAAGCCATAAAATGGCTTATTCACATTCCCCTCTTAAAGCATATTTAATGCTTTTTCTTTTTTAAATATTTTATATTTAAAGCTTTATAAAAAGCTTTATAGAAAGTCATTGGAAACCTTTTCATGCTCCCCTTTCAATAAGACTTTCTAATATAAATGATATTCCATGCTTTTTTCTTTTTTTCTTTTTTTTTAAATCAAGCTCTTCATAAATTAAATAAGGATATTCAACCAAATTCAAATGGTAAATAGAATATGAAGGGGCTAGTAGGTGTCATGAATTAAAACCCTCTAGTAGGTTGCTCTAAGTAGTATAACCTGCTCTTATAGGTCAACATTACTTTATAACATAAAGTGCATACTTTATGACATTTAATCTCTTTATATACACTTAGAGCTTATAGTTAGGATTTTAATATTTTAGGCATTTTGATAACCATTGATTCAACCATTAATAAACATTAATGCCTCACTTTGATCAAGCATGGCAAGATGAACTTTATCAGCAACCTTGTATCATAAAACATATGCATTGTATCATACTTATCCTGATTGATGATTCTGATCATGCAGTCTTGTGAATATCAAGAATGTACACAAACTAATCAAACAAGTTAGCATTTCCTGACTTAGCCATGAAGCAACATATCAACCTGAAGTATATGAACAACTTCTGTAAATACCAACACATTTTTGACATCAATGACAATCTACTTTCATCAATCTCCCCCTTTGTCATTGATGGCAAAACTACCTGATACATTTTTCTTTCTCCCCCTTTTTGACATCTGATGACAAAGGCTATTATCTCCCCCTTATCATCCTTCATACCAACCAAGAATTGAAATAGCCCTTAAGGCACTGATTATTTTTCAATTTACTGTCCAAAACTTTTCTTGAGAGCTCTGAGCTCTTTCCATGTTCATCTGCATATTGAACAACCATAAAAACTTGAGAGCAACAAGACATCAAACAATCATGTAAGGCATATCAAACCAAGCACCAAACCACTGTTACAAGCTGCCCATAGACTGCACTATACCACTTCTAATCACAACACAAATTTGTAGATGAAGATGAAACACTGACATCAATGAGATCCTCTGATTACTTCCTTTAACAAACTCCTGAACCAACACTTTTTGACCTGAAATAACAAATCTCCAAGATCTCCCATGTGTTAAAGTTCAAAACACTACTCAGAAATACCATTGGTAAACACTGACAAGACTAATCAACATAACTCAACTCAACTCGGCACTTATCCACTTCCTGAATTAGTCCTGACAAGAAATACCAATATGAGCATGAAGAAAACATATCTCTTTTCAAATCTCCAAAGATAGTGACAACTCAATCCTCTGATTAACTCCCCCTGAGAACAACTCCACTTAAAGATGTTATAGCATGGTCATAACCATTATAAGCATATTGAATTATGAACACTTTGAAGGCATAAACTCTTGTTAACCTTTCAACAAGTAATGATTTATGATGATAACAATCCTGAAGCCAACATATGACAAACCTTTTTGAACATTACCATTTGCTATTGCTGATTCAAAACATACCAATACTCTATGATGAACAATTTTGCAGGCAAAAATCATGTAGACCCCTCATCACACAGATGCCAAGATGACCATTTTTGATAAGTCCTTTACTTGCCTCCGATTTGAAGAAAAAAACAAGATTCACCATCAATGTCATAAGAAACTCTGGATTGTCATAACTTGAAGCTCATACCTGAAACTACCACACAATTTGAACAAACCTTTCTAAACCAAATTAATGAGAAAGACACTATCTTCAAATCACCTGAAAGCTCCAAGGTACATGTCATAAAACATAACTCAACAAAGTAATAGATATAATCATCAAACTGATTTCCTGATATGAACTATCATCCTGCATATTCTGACACCTTTTCTTGACAGACCATCTTGTTGACAAACCATCTTGTTGTTCCTGCACATATTATACTGTCAAATCTGATATACAACACTCTGGGAAAAAACTGATATATACATAATCATATCTGAAACATACTGTAATCAACAAGAACTCTTGCCTCTTGACTTCATCATTCAAAACAAGATATTATTGCAACAACACTTTCCAAAACACTTTGGATTGCAATACCATGATAATTCAACCTGAACAATTTGTGCATTTTGAACTCCTGAAACATTTTTCAATACCTTGAAATCATAATAAGCCAATGAACACCTGTATCACTGTCATACACTGAAACTCAAAAACATCAGAAACATTATCAAGCAAGCATGATAAACAAAACAAGATAAACATCAACTGATCTCCTCTATAACTTCTTGGGGATAATTGATAGATCATGAACAACTCCCCCTTACTTCATGCTCTCAGTTATCCAACTAATGATATAACTTGTGCAAGATGCACAAGTTTAGGATCCTTCTTGTTCTGACTTTGTTTTCTTCTCCAAACCTGTATAAACCTTTTCTTTTCTTTGCTCAAGGTGTCTGCTCTAGATGTCTTCAATTTATTCCTGCAAAACTGTGCCTTATGCCCAAAAGAATTGCAATTATAACAAACTATGTTATAACCAAATGACTGATACCTTTTTGACATCTCCTGAGCAATTATGTTATGCTTCCATGTAGGATCAAACATTCTATTCATTTTACAGTTTCTTTGAATGTGTCCAATATTATTGCACTTGTAACAAACAATATCAGTATTCCTTCTGCAATTAACTGATTTGTGTCCAAATTGATTACAAGCATAACAATGACCATTAAAAGAATAATTATACCTGTACATGTATGCTTGTCTAACAGGAGCATTTTTTCTTCTTCTTTGATTATGCTTTTCATCTTTGACATTTATTTCAGTTTCTGTCTTCTCTTTATCTTCAAGAGCACTAGTATGAAGATCAATTTTCTTTCTGAGAGTTTGCCTGGCTTTTGAACACTCCCCTTTTTCAATATTGTTTTCAAACAAAAAATTCTTGTGTAATTTAGAGGAAGCCTTTTCTAACTCCTTTCTTAAAAAGATTATTTCAGATTCATACTTTTCACAATCAACTTCTTTGGCCTTTAGTTGATTATTGACATCTTCTTTTATTTTCTTAACTTCTGCAATTTGAGTCTTCAAATCTATTATTTGTTTTTCTACATCTTGAAGATTTGAAAGAATTTTTATCTTGGATTCCTTTTCCTCTTGAAGTTGCAACTTTAACCTTTTATTCTCCATTCTGAGTTCTTTGATCTCACCAAGAGCACAAATGAGCTCACCTTCCATATCAATCTCATAATCCTGATCATCATCACTTGTGATGCTAGCTTCTTCTGAATCTGATTGAGTTTGAACTTCAACTCTTTCATTGCCACTTTCCTCACACACCAGAGTGTCCTCTTCTTTATCATTATCTTGATAAATTCTTATTAGTTCTTTCCAGATATCCTGAGCTGTTTCACACTGCACAACCTTACAAGAAATATCATTAGATAAACTAGATAGAATAACCTTCTTGGCTATATGATTCCATTTAAGAGCCTCTTTGTTATTTGCAGAAATACCATTTTCAACTGACATTAAAACATCATATCCTAAGGAGGATAAATACACTTGCATTCTAACATACCAAACTAAAAAATTTGAACCATCAAACTGAGGAACATCTGAAACCTTTTCTTCTAAGATAATATCAGACTCAACATGGACAACATCTCTATCAACATCTGGATTTGATAAGAATGATGTCTTTTGTGTCTTTTGACCAGAATGAATCTTACCATTTCTCATGTTCTTATTTCTCTTGCACTTACCCATTGAACTCCACACACAGGACCTACCCAAGCTGATTAAGCTGCAAGAGGGAAACTGGCTCTGATACCAATTGTAGGAGTCCAGGACAACACTGAGAGGGGGGGTGAATCAGTGTTGTATTATTTTTACAATTTTCTAAAATTGACAAATATGATTTATCAGAATTAAACTACTATTTACTTGAACAATTAATCAACAAATGATTAATCACATAAATCATATTCGGTAAATGAAGCTATGGAAGACATCAAGACATGAGATTATGACACAAGAAAATTACAGAGTGGAAAACCCTCCAGGGGTAGAAAAACCACTCAAAATGCCTCACTGGCTTAAGTAAAAACCTCACTGGTTACAATGTTTAGAAGCACCAACTTCAAGGAGCACCAACCCCTAATTCATTTAGAAGCACCAACTTCAAGGAGCACCAACCCCTAACATATACTCAAAATCAAGAACTCAGAGGGATTCTCTGTTTCGATACAAATCATTTCTTCTTTCACATGTGTCTGTCATATGACCATACTTCTCTCATCATCTGAATTTTCTCTTCAAGAGGATATTCAAAATATATTCAACCTGGAATGCTGATCCACACAACAACACTGCATGCTCTGTATGTTTCATCTTTGTCTATTTATAAAGTTGCATCAATGCACCTGAAAAATTATTTTTAATGAAAAAGACTCTTGATGTTCCTCTTCTCTGTAAAATCAAATTCATCTTTTATGACCTTTCATATTTCAATCAGTGTCATGTAGGAGAAAATAAAAACTCTTTTATTTGTATCCTCTTCATATCCACCTGCAAGAAATCCTGAACCAACAAATTACATTTATATAAAATAAAATCAATTTCATCTTCTGTAAATCTTCATCTTTTTCTTTGAATATCTTCAACAATAATATTTTCAATCTTCCCTTGTAGAAAAAAGTAAAATCTCTTTGATCATCTTCAAAATGGCTCTTCATATTCCTTTGAAGAAAATACATTTCCATTCCCATCATAAGATATTCTTCAACCTGTAAGAATAAAAACATATGCAAATATATTTTCTTCTGCAAGATCATCTATGATCATTATTTTTGAAATTATTTTCTCTGCAAAATTCATCTCAAAAATATCTTTAAAAAAATCATAATGCACTTGAAAAATTTCACTCTTCACTGTTCTTCATATTTTTTATTTCAAAAAAAAATCATCTTCTTCAAACCCTTCATCTTCTAAAAAAAATTTCTTTGTCTTCTTCAAAATATTCTTCAATCTACAACAAACGACTTTTTAAAATCCCATTTGCCAAAAATCTTCAATAAAAAAAATCAATCTTATCACTTCTCAAAAATATAATCTTCTCACAAAAATGTCTTCCAAAAATATTTCCAATATAATAGAATGTCTTAAAAAAAACATTCTAAAAATAAACCCCTTAAATCCACCACATGAAATTCCTTTCATATTCTTTAAAAAAAAACCTTTCCCCTTTATCTTTTACTTCAGCCACAACATGAAAAAATAGATTTTCTTCATAAAAAGAAACTCTCCTTTAAAGTCTCCCAAAATCTCCTTAAAGCTCTCCTTGAAATGTGCCCCCTAGAAAATAGCACAAAAAAATATTTTAAGAGCTCATAAAAATATTTTAAATAAAGCCATAAAATGGCTTATTCACATTCCCCTCTTAAAGCATATTTAATGCTTTTTCTTTTTTAAATATTTTATATTTAAAGCTTTATAAAAAGCTTTATAGAAAGTCATTGGAAACCTTTTCATGCTCCCCTTTAAATAAGACTTTCTAATATAAATGATATTCCATGCTTTTTTCTTTTTTTCTTTTTTTTTAAATCAAGCTCTTCATAAATTAAATAAGGATATTCAACCAAATTCAAATGGTAAATAGAATATGAAGGGGCTAGTAGGTGTCATGAATTAAAACCCTCTAGTAGGTTGCTCTAAGTAGTATAACCTGCTCTTATAGGTCAACATTACTTTATAACATAAAGTGCATACTTTATGACATTTAATCTCTTTATATACACTTAGAGCTTATAGTTAGGATTTTAATATTTTAGGCATTTTGATAACCATTGATTCAACCATTAATAAACATTAATGCCTCACTTTGATCAAGCATGGCAAGATGAACTTTATCAGCAACCTTGTATCATAAAACATATGCATTGTATCATACTTATCCTGATTGATGATTCTGATCATGCAGTCTTGTGAATATCAAGAATGTACACAAACTAATCAAACAAGTTAGCATTTCCTGACTTAGCCATGAAGCAACATATCAACCTGAAGTATATGAACAACTTCTGTAAATACCAACACATTTTTGACATCAATGACAATCTACTTTCATCAATCTCCCCCTTTGTCATTGATGGCAAAACTACCTGATACATTTTTCTTTCTCCCCCTTTTTGACATCTGATGACAAAGGCTATTATCTCCCCCTTATCATCCTTCATACCAACCAAGAATTGAAATAGCCCTTAAGGCACTGATTATTTTTCAATTTACTGTCCAAAACTTTTCTTGAGAGCTCTGAGCTCTTTCCATGTTCATCTGCATATTGAACAACCATAAAAACTTGAGAGCAACAAGACATCAAACAATCATGTAAGGCATATCAAACCAAGCACCAAACCACTGTTACAAGCTGCCCATAGACTGCACTATACCACTTCTAATCACAACACAAATTTGTAGATGAAGATGAAACACTGACATCAATGAGATCCTCTGATTACTTCCTTTAACAAACTCCTGAACCAACACTTTTTGACCTGAAATAACAAATCTCCAAGATCTCCCATGTGTTAAAGTTCAAAACACTACTCAGAAATACCATTGGTAAACACTGACAAGACTAATCAACATAACTCAACTCAACTCGGCACTTATCCACTTCCTGAATTAGTCCTGACAAGAAATACCAATATGAGCATGAAGAAAACATATCTCTTTTCAAATCTCCAAAGATAGTGACAACTCAATCCTCTGATTAACTCCCCCTGAGAACAACTCCACTTAAAGATGTTATAGCATGGTCATAACCATTATAAGCATATTGAATTATGAACACTTTGAAGGCATAAACTCTTGTTAACCTTTCAACAAGTAATGATTTATGATGATAACAATCCTGAAGCCAACATATGACAAACCTTTTTGAACATTACCATTTGCTATTGCTGATTCAAAACATACCAATACTCTATGATGAACAATTTTGCAGGCAAAAATCATGTAGACCCCTCATCACACAGATGCCAAGATGACCATTTTTGATAAGTCCTTTACTTGCCTCCGATTTGAAGAAAAAAACAAGATTCACCATCAATGTCATAAGAAACTCTGGATTGTCATAACTTGAAGCTCATACCTGAAACTACCACACAATTTGAACAAACCTTTCTAAACCAAATTAATGAGAAAGACACTATCTTCAAATCACCTGAAAGCTCCAAGGTACATGTCATAAAACATAACTCAACAAAGTAATAGATATAATCATCAAACTGATTTCCTGATATGAACTATCATCCTGCATATTCTGACACCTTTTCTTGACAGACCATCTTGTTGACAAACCATCTTGTTGTTCCTGCACATATTATACTGTCAAATCTGATATACAACACTCTGGGAAAAAACTGATATATACATAATCATATCTGAAACATACTGTAATCAACAAGAACTCTTGCCTCTTGACTTCATCATTCAAAACAAGATATTATTGCAACAACACTTTCCAAAACACTTTGGATTGCAATACCATGATAATTCAACCTGAACAATTTGTGCATTTTGAACTCCTGAAACATTTTTCAATACCTTGAAATCATAATAAGCCAATGAACACCTGTATCACTGTCATACACTGAAACTCAAAAACATCAGAAACATTATCAAGCAAGCATGATAAACAAAACAAGATAAACATCAACTGATCTCCTCTATAACTTCTTGGGGATAATTGATAGATCATGAACAACTCCCCCTTACTTCATGCTCTTAGTTATCCAACTAATGATATAACTTGTGCAAGATGCACAAGTTTAGGATCCTTCTTGTTCTGACTTTGTTTTCTTCTCCAAACCTGTATAAACCTTTTCTTTTCTTTGCTCAAGGTGTCTGCTCTAGATGTCTTCAATTTATTCCTGCAAAACTGTGCCTTATGCCCAAAAGAATTGCAATTATAACAAACTATGTTATAACCAAATGACTGATACCTTTTTGACATCTCCTGAGCAATTATGTTATGCTTCCATGTAGGATCAAACATTCTATTCATTTTACAGTTTCTTTGAATGTGTCCAATATTATTGCACTTGTAACAAACAATATCAGTATTCCTTCTGCAATTAACTGATTTGTGTCCAAATTGATTACAAGCATAACAATGACCATTAAAAGAATAATTATACCTGTACATGTATGCTTGTCTAACAGGAGCATTTTTTCTTCTTCTTTGATTATGCTTTTCATCTTTGACATTTATTTCAGTTTCTGTCTTCTCTTTATCTTCAAGAGCACTAGTATGAAGATCAATTTTCTTTCTGAGAGTTTGCCTGGCTTTTGAACACTCCCCTTTTTCAATATTGTTTTCAAACAAAAAATTCTTGTGTAATTTAGAGGAAGCCTTTTCTAACTCCTTTCTTAAAAAGATTATTTCAGATTCATACTTTTCACAATCAACTTCTTTGGCCTTTAGTTGATTATTGACATCTTCTTTTATTTTCTTAACTTCTGCAATTTGAGTCTTCAAATCTATTATTTGTTTTTCTACATCTTGAAGATTTGAAAGAATTTTTATCTTGGATTCCTTTTCCTCTTGAAGTTGCAACTTTAACCTTTTATTCTCCATTCTGAGTTCTTTGATCTCACCAAGAGCACAAATGAGCTCACCTTCCATATCAATCTCATAATCCTGATCATCATCACTTGTGATGCTAGCTTCTTCTGAATCTGATTGAGTTTGAACTTCAACTCTTTCATTGCCACTTTCCTCACACACCAGAGTGTCCTCTTCTTTATCATTATCTTGATAAATTCTTATTAGTTCTTTCCAGATATCCTGAGCTGTTTCACACTGCACAACCTTACAAGAAATATCATTAGATAAACTAGATAGAATAACCTTCTTGGCTATATGATTCCATTTAAGAGCCTCTTTGTTATTTGCAGAAATACCATTTTCAACTGACATTAAAACATCATATCCTAAGGAGGATAAATACACTTGCATTCTAACATACCAAACTAAAAAATTTGAACCATCAAACTGAGGAACATCTGAAACCTTTTCTTCTAAGATAATATCAGACTCAACATGGACAACATCTCTATCAACATCTGGATTTGATAAGAATGATGTCTTTTGTGTCTTTTGACCAGAATGAATCTTACCATTTCTCATGTTCTTATTTCTCTTGCACTTACCCATTGAACTCCACACACAGGACCTACCCAAGCTGATTAAGCTGCAAGAGGGAAACTGGCTCTGATACCAATTGTAGGAGTCCAGGACAACACTGAGAGGGGGGGTGAATCAGTGTTGTATTATTTTTACAATTTTCTAAAATTGACAAATATGATTTATCAGAATTAAACTACTATTTACTTGAACAATTAATCAACAAATGATTAATCACATAAATCATATTCGGTAAATGAAGCTATGGAAGACATCAAGACATGAGATTATGACACAAGAAAATTACAGAGTGGAAAACCCTCCAGGGGTAGAAAAACCACTCAAAATGCCTCACTGGCTTAAGTAAAAACCTCACTGGTTACAATGTTTAGAAGCACCAACTTCAAGGAGCACCAACCCCTAATTCATTTAGAAGCACCAACTTCAAGGAGCACCAACCCCTAACATATACTCAAAATCAAGAACTCAGAGGGATTCTCTGTTTCGATACAAATCATTTCTTCTTTCACATGTGTCTGTCATATGACCATACTTCTCTCATCATCTGAATTTTCTCTTCAAGAGGATATTCAAAATATATTCAACCTGGAATGCTGATCCACACAACAACACTGCATGCTCTGTATGTTTCATCTTTGTCTATTTATAAAGTTGCATCAATGCACCTGAAAAATTATTTTTAATGAAAAAGACTCTTGATGTTCCTCTTCTCTGTAAAATCAAATTCATCTTTTATGACCTTTCATATTTCAATCAGTGTCATGTAGGAGAAAATAAAAACTCTTTTATTTGTATCCTCTTCATATCCACCTGCAAGAAATCCTGAACCAACAAATTACATTTATATAAAATAAAATCAATTTCATCTTCTGTAAATCTTCATCTTTTTCTTTGAATATCTTCAACAATAATATTTTCAATCTTCCCTTGTAGAAAAAAGTAAAATCTCTTTGATCATCTTCAAAATGGCTCTTCATATTCCTTTGAAGAAAATACATTTCCATTCCCATCATAAGATATTCTTCAACCTGTAAGAATAAAAACATATGCAAATATATTTTCTTCTGCAAGATCATCTATGATCATTATTTTTGAAATTATTTTCTCTGCAAAATTCATCTCAAAAATATCTTTAAAAAAATCATAATGCACTTGAAAAATTTCACTCTTCACTGTTCTTCATATTTTTTATTTCAAAAAAAAATCATCTTCTTCAAACCCTTCATCTTCTAAAAAAAATTTCTTTGTCTTCTTCAAAATATTCTTCAATCTACAACAAACGACTTTTTAAAATCCCATTTGCCAAAAATCTTCAATAAAAAAAATCAATCTTATCACTTCTCAAAAATATAATCTTCTCACAAAAATGTCTTCCAAAAATATTTCCAATATAATAGAATGTCTTAAAAAAAACATTCTAAAAATAAACCCCTTAAATCCACCACATGAAATTCCTTTCATATTCTTTAAAAAAAAACCTTTCCCCTTTATCTTTTACTTCAGCCACAACATGAAAAAATAGATTTTCTTCATAAAAAGAAACTCTCCTTTAAAGTCTCCCAAAATCTCCTTAAAGCTCTTGTAGTGCCCCTCGTCTCGTCGTCCATCAGATTGATGTTTGCTTAAACTTAATAGTGTCCTAGACCGTAGATGATGAATTTCTTGTTATCTTGTTACTTCATTGTGAACTTAATTGTTAAGATAACAGATGTTGATGTTGGATTATGCCATTTTATGCTTTACAATTTGATAAATGAATTGATGTTTTAGATGCTTTGATGTTATTCATTATATGGATTGGAAGTTAGTTGATCATTTTATGTCGTAGATTAGTAATCTGATACTCTGTTCAATATAGTTGATTGTTATTTATAAGCATGAATGGAACAGTGTTGTATTACTCGTTCTCGAGTACCCTACCTCACTGCGATTTCCATTCACGATAGGACTGCTTGTGATGTACTCATGTGTAAGGAAAGCATATCTGTTGTGTACTTAATTATGTAGATGGTATTACATTATTTGTCGACATGCAATGAATATGAATCAGTTGATTAATTATGCTTTGGATTGGATCAGTTGTTGATGTATGTTAATTTGTGTTAGTCGATTTGTTAAGTGATGCAGCCTTGGACCCTTAGAGAATAGGTTGTAATTAGTTGTGTTAACGTTGCTTAATCATTTTAAAAAAAAAATTTCCTGTTTCATATTGCAAAAGTGTGTATTCTTTAAGGCGTTCAAGGCGGGCGTTACAGCTCTCCTTGAAATGTGCCCCCTAGAAAATAGCACAAAAAAATATTTTAAGAGCTCATAAAAATATTTTAAATAAAGCCATAAAATGGCTTATTCACATTCCCCTCTTAAAGTATATTTAATGCTTTTTCTTTTTTAAATATTTTATATTTAAAGCTTTATAAAAAGCTTTATAGAAAGTCATTGGAAACCTTTTCATGCTCCCCTTTAAATAAGACTTTCTAATATAAATGATATTCCATGCTTTTTTCTTTTTTTCTTTTTTTTTAAATCAAGCTCTTCATAAATTAAATAAGGATATTCAACCAAATTCAAATGGTAAATAGAATATGAAGGGGCTAGTAGGTGTCATGAATTAAAACCCTCTAGTAGGTTGCTCTAAGTAGTATAACCTGCTCTTATAGGTCAACATTACTTTATAACATAAAGTGCATACTTTATGACATTTAATCTCTTTATATACACTTAGAGCTTATAGTTAGGATTTTAATATTTTAGGCATTTTGATAACCATTGATTCAACCATTAATAAACATTAATGCCTCACTTTGATCAAGCATGGCAAGATGAACTTTATCAGCAACCTTGTATCATAAAACATATGCATTGTATCATACTTATCCTGATTGATGATTCTGATCATGCAGTCTTGTGAATATCAAGAATGTACACAAACTAATCAAACAAGTTAGCATTTCCTGACTTAGCCATGAAGCAACATATCAACCTGAAGTATATGAACAACTTCTGTAAATACCAACACATTTTTGACATCAATGACAATCTACTTTCATCAAAAACTAGAGAAGACCTTTCACTTGTTTCAGATATGGAGAAGGTCATAGGGCATTTGAATGCTCAAATTATAACATGTAAGAAATAAATCAAGGAAGACAACCTAGGGTGAACCTAATTCAAATGTAGTATGAAGTGGAAGGGATGGAACTAGAGGTTCCACCAGATGTGGGAGAAAGTCTCATGATGAGAAGAGCAATGGTGATTTTAGAGAAGGAGAAAAACACAAGCCAAAAGCTCTAATGGTTCATGGCTTCGAACCAATATCTTCAGAACCAGATGCACTTCGGGTGGCAAGGTATGCCAAGTTATTGTTGATGGAGGTAGTTGTGAAAATATGGTTTCTAAAGAAATGGTAGACAAATTGAATTTACACTGTGAAAACATCCTCATCTGTACCACATTGCATGGTTTAAAAAAGGAAATGAAGTCACTGTTGATAAAAGATGCCTAATTAAGTTTAGCATAGGGAAGATCTACAAAGATGAGATATGGTGTGATGTTGTCCCAATGGATGTCTATCATGTGTTATTGGGAAGGCCATGGCAATATGATAGAAAAGTCATACATGATGGAGAGAAAAACACATACACCTTTTGGAAAGATGGCTCTAAGGTGATTTTGTTGCCTCTCAAGGATGAAGGAAAAGGTGAGACCATGTTGTCTAAAAGAGATCTTGTTAAAGAAATGAAGGTGACAGGGTGTTGTTATGCATTAGTAGTGAAAAAAGATGAAGAGGAAGACATTTTAGTTCCCTCAGAAGTAGTAGAGCTATTGAAAGATTTTTTTGATGTTGTGCCTAATGAATTAGCTGATGGTCTCCCGCCAAAGAGATATTCAACATCATATTGATTTGATTCTAGGAGCAACTCGACCCAACTAAGTAGCTTATAGGATGAATCCAACACAACATATAGAGTTGAATAAGCAAGTAACATAACTCATAAGTAAATGTGTGGTGAGAGAGAGAGAGCATGAGCCCATGTGTTGTACCAACATTGTTGACCCCCAAAAAAATTGAACATGGAGGATGTGCACTGATAGCAGAGCAATTAATAAGATTACCATCAAGTATCAGTTTCCTATACCTCATATGGAGGACATGATGGATGTCCTTGCAGGGGCCAAATATTTTAGCAAGATCGACCTACGAAGTGGTTACCACCAAATCCGGATCTGAGAAAGGGATTAGTGGAAGACAACCTTTAAGACTAGAGATGGATTATATGAGTGGATGGTTATGCCATTCAGGTTATCAAATGCACCTAGCACATTTATGAGATTGATGAACACTATACTACGACCTTACATTGGTAAGTTTGTGGTAGTTTATTTTGATGATATTTTGGTATTTAGTAACAGCAAAGAAGAGCACTTACAACACTTGAGGATCATCCTTGGTGAGTTAAGAAAGGAGGAGCTCTATGCCAATTTGAAGAAGTATAGGTTCATGCAGGACAGTTTGATTTTTTTAGGCTTTGTCATTTCTAAAGATGGTGTCAGAATGGATCTAGAGAAGGTCAAGGCAATTCTAGAATGGCCTAGTCCAAGCAGCATCATAGAGGTAAAAAGTTTTCATGGCTTGGCCACTTTCTATCAAAAGTTCATTCAAAATTTTAGTAGTATTGTAGCCCTATAACAGATTGCACCAAAGGAAGGGAGTTTGTATGTTCCACGGATGCTGAGGAGAGCTTTAAGTACTTGAAGCAAAAGGTAACAGAAGCACCTATACTTGCATTGCCAAATTTTGATAAGGTATTTGAAATAGAATGTGATGCCTCCCATGTGGGAATAGGTGCTATGCTTAGCCAAGCTAGAAAACTTGTAGCTTTCTTTAGTGAAAAGCTGAATGAAGTGAGAAAGAATTATTCTACTTAGGATTTGGAATTTTATGCAATTGTTCAAACATTGAGGCATTAAAGACATTATCTAGTTCCCCAAGAGTTTGTATTGTTTATAGATCATATTGCATTGAGATACTTGAACACACAAAAAAGTTGAATAGTAGGCATGCAAAGTGGGTCTCTTTCTTGCAGGGTTACAATTTTGTGTTGAAGCATAATTCTAGAAAAAAAAACTAGGTTGCAGATGTGTTAAGTAGGTGTGTTGCACTTTTGACCATAATGGAAACTGCAGTGATTGGTTTTGATTCCATTAAAAATTTGTATGAGTCTGATGATGATTTTTGGGAGATTGTGGAACAATTGAAGGCACCAGTACCTGGTAACTTGGATCATTTTAGGGGTGAATATTTTCTACAAGAGGGGTATCTATTTAAAGGAAAACAACTATGCACACCAGCTGGCTCTATGAGGGAAAACATTCTTAGAGAATTTCATAGTAGTGGGTTGGCTGGACATTTTGGCAAGGACGAGACAATAGCCTTGATATAAGATAAATATTACTGGCCAAAGATGAAAAGTGATATAACTAGGTATGTAACAAGGTGTAGGATCTGCCAAGTGGCTAAGGGACATTCACAAAATACAGGGTTGTATATGCCATTACCAGTACCAACTGCACCATGGATAGATTTGAGCATGGACTTTGTGTTGGGACTTCCACATACTCAATGAGGTAATGACTCTATTTTTGTAGTTGTTGATAGATTCTCCAAGATCATTCATTTATTGCCTATAAGAAAACTAATGATGCAACGAGGGTAGCAGAGTTATTTTTTCAGAAGATGTTCGACTACATGGTGTTCCAAAGACTATTACCTCTGATAGGGATACCAAATTCCTCAGTCATTTCTGGAGGACTTTATGAAAGAAGATGGGGACCGAGTTACAATTTAGTAGTGCCTATCATCCTCAAATGGATGGGCAAACAGAGGTAGTCAATCGGAGTCTGGGAAATTTGTTGAGGTGTATTGTTGGAGAAAAGCCAAAACAATGGGACTTGGCATTACCCCAGGCTGAATTTGCCTATAATATTCTATTAACAGATCAACAGGAAAGTCCCCTTTCTAGATTGTGTATGGCAGGAATCCTCAGGGTGTTCTAGATTTGGTATAGATACCAATGAAAGATAGGGTTAGTGATGATGGGGAAGCATTTGCAAAACACCTTCAACAGTTGTAGAAAGAAGTGAGACATAAGTTGCAGAACAGTAATGAGAGGTACAAAAATACAATGGATGCTAGTAGCTAACATTAGACATTCAATGAAGGTGACTTAGTGATGGTATATTTGAGAAAAGAGTGGTTTCCTACTGGAACATACCACAAGTTGAAGTACAGGAAAATTGGTCCTTGCAAAATTACAAAGAAGATCAATGATAATGCATATGAGGTCAGTTTACCAGATGATCTCGATATTTCTCCTGTGTTTAATGTTTCTAATTTATATGCATTCCATGGTGAGAATGATGCTGAAGATGGTCAACCAGAAGTGGCATGGCACCACCACATTCCCCATAAGAAGAAGGAAAAGATTGCATAGGTTCTTGATAAGAACACTATCTACACTCGGCAAGGACAGTACAACAAGTATTTAGTATAGTGGGAAGGATTGCCACCAGCAGATAGCACATGGATTACAGAGTGGGAAGTGTAGCAGTTGGATCCAGTCAAGTGGCAGTAGTTCGAAGACACTCACTTGCAGGAGCTGCGTTCTTTTCAACCAGAGGAGAATGATGCAGGGACTTCCGGAGGTTATAACTTTTGACTTGGATGTGGGTTTTCTACGAAATTTTACAAGTGGATGTGTTATGAGGTGGCCAGTGGTTTCCCAACTCACCCTAGTCGATTGGACCTCATCTTGGCACTTTTTTGGGGCTTAAAACTTTCATCTTGGCCCTCAAAATGGCAAATTAGTGTTTTTTTTCTAGATTTTTAAAAAGTTGCTTTTGTAATAAATCGAAACTCATGTTTCAAATTTAGCATATTAGTTGACATTTTGTCATACCTTAGTTTTAGGAAGCTTTTGGGAAAAAACTGGATTCTCAAGATATGATTGTAAAATTACCTAAAATGGCAAAATCTGACAATTGTCAAAATCTGCCAAAAAAGGTATTTTTTGTTTTTTTTGTTTTCTTGGATATAAGAGAGTTTTCTTTCATTGTAGCAAGAGAGTTGACGAATAGAAATTTTTTTATGTTCCAGTCTTCAAATCTTTGGCTCTCACATGATTAATGGCAAAATTGTATTGAGTGTATATTGTGTGCCGCTGCATCACTAGCTCTCACCTTGTCTTTATAAGCAAGGTATCTCTTTTCATTTTGTAAGAGGGCAATGAATGAATGTAATGAAGGATGAAGCTATAGTTTTCTCATAATGCTATTATGCCATTGGAGCATTTAAAGTATTCTCTCATTGTACTGTTATGTTGTTAATTTCATTTGCATTATAGTTTATTGATTCTAGCTCTTTCAATTTGATTATGGGTTATATTATTTTTCAAGATTCTAACACTCTTAAAAAAAAATTGTTGAAATCCGATAAGTTTTTCTCAAGAAATGCTTGATTGAAGTTTTAAAATAAGTTAAAGTTTGACAGAGAAATTGCCTGATGAAATGATAAAATTACCCGAAACTGTTGATGCCACTGCGAAATTTGTGAAGTCATCTTTCCAAAAAGTGTTCTTTTGCATGATTTGGAGCATGTATGCTTCTGTTATAGCAAAAAGAAAAAAATGCCTCCTTTGGCATGTAGAAAAAAATAGAGTTGACTTGGTTGACTTTTGCTTGACTTTTTAGTGGTTTTACAAGATTTCTTTGATGGCACGCGCTGTTTGTGAGACAACTTTATGTTTGACAGTTTAAATAAAACCCTACCCCCCTTTTAAAAAAAATATTAAGATTCAAAGACCTAAAAACCTAAAGCTTAGTTTATAATGCAAACTATGATATAAAACCCCAAATGTTAAATCGATGTCCATAGGCCTACATTAAAAGGCTAAGTTGGAATGCCCAAAGCTAGGTTTTTAAAGGTCGACTGGTGGGGTTGAAATATAGGTATAGTAGTCAAAGCTTTGGCAGAGTCGAAAGATGGATGATGATAGGTTTGTTGGCAGTGACTGAGGATATTAGGGTTTCCAAGGGAATATGGGTCGAGATCTAAAGTTTTTGTCGAGTGATCGATAAATAGTGGTAGAAAGGTGACTAATTCCTAAGTGTAGGTGACTGTGTATTAGCATGTAATAATAGAGTGATTTAGAGAAGTCACAGATTTAACAAAGCATGGTTGGCAGAAAACTATTAACAGTTAGAAGAGGCTATAAAATGCTTAAGGCTTCGACTCAAGAACAACTAATGGGCATACCCTAGTAAGGCAACGAGGAAGGTTTTGGGTGGCGATCGGGAGGTAGATAGTGGCGGTTGAGAGATCCAAAGGAGGCGACAGGGTAAGTTTCAAGATGGCGACTGAGGAATATTAAAGGGTGGTGGTCAGGGAAAATTAGAGGTCGATTGAAACTTAGAAGAGACGACAAGAGATTTAGAAGTGGCGATAGAGAATTACATAGAGTCAACTAAAGTTTTAAATGTTGTTAAGGGCAGTGACCTAACCGTGAAGGAGAGGATCTTGAGTGATGGTCAGATTCTAAGAGGAGGTGACCAGATCTCCAACTAATGTTGATGGGTGTTGACAGAGTGTTGAGTAGGTGGCAGGATGTTGAATGTGAACAATGGGGTGGCAATTGTGGCTTTGCAGAAGTGGCGTCAAGACTTAAAAGACAAGGGTCAACAAGAATCCAAGGAGTCGACTAGGTTTTAAACTTTGACCCACAGCACTGATTCCTGCAACAAAATCTTACAAAATTTGAAAATAAACCTGCAGGCAAAGATCATCCACCCTGATATGCAGAGAGGTATGGCTGTCCATATGGTACGGATCCATGCTGTATGGTCTGCTAGTTAAAAAAAATTCAAAAATTTTCAAGAAATTTTATAGTCTTGAAACATAAGCAAATGTATAGTCAAAATCATGGAAATGGCCTCCCAGATGCAATGGTGCAGTTCTTTTCATCCCAGGAGGTCACCTATGATAGATCACATGCAAAACTTGACAACGGGGGTTAGAAAAACATAAATTTTTACTACAAAAACTTGCAAAAACATAAGATTGATCAGGAGAAGTGAGTCCCACCAGGCGTACCAGAAATGTAACCAAAAAATTTGGACAAAAGAAAGATAAAACAAAACATGTAGTACCTTGCTCCAAACCTTTCGAATACCTCAGATGATGCCTTGAAAGATTGATGCATGCATGTTTGATTGATGTAGCTGATTTGATGTTGATTGCTCAGATACATAGCATAACGATCGTATTGAGATTGATAGAAGAAAATAGATAGATGATGGATGCAAGGGCTAGAAGAGTTTTGACAGAGTAACAATACTTAAAATCTCATCCATGCAAATGGCTTGGTTGTGGGTTAATTTATAGACAAAGGTGAGAGTATGGAGGGATAAAACTTCCATTTTGTGAGCAGTAGTGGAATTAGAAATTTGATCGTGCAACAAGAGAGAAGAAATGGAAGGTGAATGAGTTAACTTGAGAGATGATTTGAGTCATCTCGAGATTTGGAAATGGAAGGTGGACTTAATAATTTAAATAATTTAATATTATTTAAATCATGAGGAATGTGAGGATAAAATAAAATAAAAGATTTATTTTGTTTAATTCAAAAGGAAATGGGATTAAGTAAATAAATAAAATTTGTTTATTTAATAATGTGAAGGGATGGGATAAATTAAATAAATGTTAGATTTATTTAATTTATTAGAGGAAGTGCTAATTAGGTGATGATATGGGTGCTTATGGCAAAACATGCTACAAGATGCCTAAATGATGTAATGTTGTGACAAAATGGACATTTTTGGGTGTCTACAGATATGATGTATTTATCTTTGTATTTTTAGAGATTTTTCTTAAAATAAAGCCAACCCTTTAGAGAAGTGACTTATCTAACCTTAACATAGAAAGAATATCTCTCATTAGAAGGCTAAATCAAGATCACATATTTATTTGGACCATGATCATTCTAGAAATCAAGTCTTTCTATACTTTACCTAAAGTTTTAAATGGTTTTCTAAGTGACCTAAATGTATGTTCAAGTTTTAGATGACCCCTTTAAATATTTATTGATAAAGTTCTTGAATGGTAAATTATTTTGGCCTTAGAAATTATTAGACCATGAAATTATTAATTGGGGAATCATCTGTTTGGGTTGTTTTGGCTGGGAGGAAGCAAATATCTAATTATTTGTACTTTTCAAATAAATAGATGATACCATAGTGATTTGTGTCATCGTACCTATGTTTTATGGCTTTAGTATAGAATAATGAAAATAATCTTAGAGGTTAGAGTTAAATGTGTTGAGATGTTTATAAAAATATTTTGTTAAAGATCAATTAATATGGTGAACTGGATTATTTTATTTGGTACTATTTGATAGTATATAGTTTTGGGGATATCTTGTATATGATCATTATATGAGTCAAATATGGTTAGGAGTCAAGCTTTCTTAGAAATTTATGTGCTCTTGTGTTCCAAGGTATGCATTGAAGATTAGATTGTTATAATTTGCATTAGATAGTAAAAATATAGGTTGCATAAATATATTTTTATATATGCATCTATGGAATGATAGGATTGTTAAGATAGTACCAGATAATGTATTTCAGTATTGATTTGAGAATGATTGTATTTAAGCAATTATAAAATCTTGAATGTTTGGAATGCACTTGGAAGAGTGGTTTTCCTTGCATAATGTCTTAAAGTTTAGGAATTGCATGTGGATGTAACTTTATTTTGATATGGTAACAAATTTAATTAGTATGGAGGGAAGGAAACTAGAGTAGAATGAAGTCATAATAAATAAGTTAGTAACCATAGCATAGAAATATTCTATGAATAATTAGTTTCCGAAATGATTTAATAGAAGTATGAATCTAATAGATTACATTAGACATGTATTTTCCCTCTTGTGTTAGTCGTGTATGTGTAAGGATTAAATTTAAGTCCTTGGGTTAATGTAATAATTTGTAGGAAGTAAGTGGAATTTGTTAAAACATGTGGAATTTAAATATGTTTTGTGAAGATACCAATAAACTTTGTGTGAATGTGTCTCAAGTTGAGATACAAGGTATCTAACTTAGGAGAAGGGTATTATGGACATCATGCATGATCCACATATGTACACCCTTTTGTGATAGTTGTGTGTGTGAAAATAAATATGTTTGTTCCATTAAGCATGTAATTGTAAATAAAAAATAGAAAAATCATGTATTAATGCATGCTTTATGAAAGGAAATGTGTGACTCATCTTCTATGTTCTCACATTTTGTAATGGATTTATCAATTGCCTATTTTGTTGTATATATGTTTTGGGGGGATTTTGTTTTGGGTTTGGCTCTCCAAATCTAATTGAGAGAAACCCACGTATTGGGGTCAAGAGAGGTGCAAGAAGCCTCCGTTGAAGTGTTTCTCCATTGGAGTTTGTCCCCTTGACTCCCCCTTATTATGAATCTGATGTAGATTTAATTGTGATGTGTTTTGGGTTTGACCTCCAAGTCTGATTGAGAGTGACCCACATGTGGGGTGAGAGAGGGTGAACCTCCTTTGGGGTATTTTCTATATTTCCTTGCGAAGGAAATTTATGGAAATAAGTGCCATATGTAGATAGGTTGAGTCATCCATTTGAAATTTCTCTAATGGAGTGATTTCCATTTAGCCTCATTAGAGTGGGTTCCCCTTGACTCCCCCTCTACCATGGATTTGTTTAAGATCCATATGTGATGTTTAAACCAATTTGAGGTTTTGTGGGTTAAGGATGGACCCATGTGTGCCATTATATATAGAGTCTATTCTCCATGTTGGTTTTAAACATGATATTTTTGGTTGGTATAAGCACTTGTGGCAACTTCTAGCTTGTAGAGATTTGATGTCATCTTTGGTTACTATTATTGGAACTACTATCATATATGGATTTTTTGGCACCATCAGTGGATACAAATATGTAGTATGAGTATTGGTTACAAAACTTTGAGGCTAGATGATAATGATTTTGGTTGATAATTTTTAGCTTTTGCGCATAGTATTCTATCAGAATAATTAATACCATGGATAATGAAGGTCTTGGATAATGTGACATAATCACAATATTTGCATCTTGATAGCATGGATGGAGTGGTAGCATGTTAAAAAATAAGAGTGACAATATAGTGGTAACTTGTTGTATTGCTCTTATGGAAAATGGGTCATATCATTCTTATCTTTAGAAACTACAAGTACTAATTCACATATGATACTTTAAGCACTTGGTATTTAACAATCATTGTAGAGGATGTCCTAGGTGTATGGGACATGAGGTTGTTAGATATGGTATTCTATATTATTCATGTGGTTTGAGACCACCATTTTATGGAATGCTATTATTATGTGGTTTGAAACCACCATTCCCCTCCTCCCCTTAGGTGGCTTTATTAAGCCACATGGTGTTCATGATGTCAAACTTTTATAAGATTGTTGGGGTATTGTTTTGATTATTTGTGACATTTATTTATTTATTAAGCCAATAGTATTGAATTATTTGGGTTGTTTAGCTAGTTAAATTTAAAATGTCCTCTTTGCCTCAAGGATTTGTTTAATTGTAATTTTGATTTTGAATTTGAGTTGTTGCTTTGGTGGTCACTATTGAATTTCATTTTATTTTATGAATTTTATTAGTGAAATTAATTTGAGATCTTTTTTTCATTGAAAAATTTTCTTATTTTGAGGCTTTATCAGTGTTTTCTATTGTTGGTGTGTGTGGAGTAATGTAACTTATGCTAAACTACCATATCAAGGAAGGGTCCTTGGCACGTCGTATGGGGGAGTAGATGTCCTGGGAAATTATTTTGTGAAGATGGGGGTTACAAATGGGGCCAGTATGGGACAATTGTAATCCATTTCCCCCTAGATCTATATGATTTCATGTGTACTAGGAAATGTATGGAGGGTTCCTCAGAGAGGGCCCCAAGACCATCTTTCTTATTGATATATGGCACTATGATATTATAGATTCTCAAAGGTATTTTGGCACCAATCATCCTCATAAAAATCTCATTGTGTGAGCCTTGTGATGTGTTTCATGTGGAATTAATTTTCTATGATATATATGTGTTGAGATATGTGAGTTGTTGTGTGTCTTTGTGAAACAAGTGTTAGGAAAATGTTAACAAAAGAGGAATTGAATATTTACTATGGCTATAAATATCTATGATGTCTTGAGGATATGGTGAGATGTATAGATCTTTAATTAATGCTTAGATTTAATTGAGATATTCTTGATAATTAGTGATAATTGGAGAACATTTTAAAATGGTAGGTGATAACAAAGTGAATTTTGTGGTTCTAGCATGCATCTATGTGACTCTACCTCATGTGTGGCTTTTAAAATAAATGTTGGTGACTTGGCACCCTTATCTTATTATTGGATATAAGAAGTGGTGTATTGTACTATTGTTATTCTTAGATGTATGGATGCTCCTTGAAGGGAAATATCATCTATTATACCTATTTTTCTTAATAACTATATGATTGTTTCAACCTGTCATACAATGGTTTTGCACTTTCTAGGGTAGTTTTCAAAAATTCGTGAGTAGATTTCTAGGATGCAGGGAGTATTTTGTTAGACATGGGCATATTTTGTCACTAGTGCTACTAACATTAGCATGATATCACCCATATTTCACCCCCAATCCAGCCCCCCTCTCCAAATTACATTTTGATTTTGATGTCTATTTTTCTAGAAATTGTATATTTTCACAACTATTACTAAGTTGTTCTCATTTTGGGAACTTCCAAGGCTTTGTTTGGACTCATATGGTAACATTTTTGTGTGCAATGTTTTTGAAAGCGCATATTTTTTCATGTAATTCTCATTGGTGCAATTTGATCTATCTAATTCTTCATCAAAATTATACTTTCAATTTGTGGCCTAATTTGGCATCTACATGTAATAAGATCAAGATCACTTTGCTATTTTAGCTAGTGGTAGTTGTAATCGCACTAAGTATAAAGTGCCAGATTAGATATTGCTAGGGGGATCATTGATTGAGTGAATTTTGGGGGGGTAATCTTTTTTTTTTTTTTTTACTTTTAGTTCTTTGATTTGTGTTCTTTCAATTGGGAAAACTCAAATTGAACTCATAACTCCATATAATTATGCCTCATGGAAATAATTAGTATGGAATTATCTAAGGCAAAAAGGTTGTACTAGATATGTAGATCAATTTGTGCTTCAATATACTAATCTAAGTCAAAAGAAGGTGTGGGAGATCAATTGTGAGAAAACTCTTGGTCACATTTTCTCTTTAGTGTCTTTTGATTTAAAATTTCATCTTTAGTCATGCAAAACACCTAAGGAGGCTTGGGAGACTATTGAAATTTGTATGGAAAAAATGATAAGATTAGGGGATATCATATTGATAATGATTTGATGAATCTTGATCCTAAAAGTTTTGACCACATTCAAGACTATGTCTCCAAGATAAAGTAACTAAGAACACAACTAAAGGATTGTAAGGTTAATAAAGAGGATTTATAGTTGATTCTAAATATGCTACCTAAGCTTGATCTTGAGTATTCAATATTTTTTCTAGCTTTCATACCCATCAACTTTCTATGGGAGATGCATATGTTGAGCCTAATTTGGAAGCATTTTCAAATCTTCTAATACAAGAGGAAGAAAAGCTAATTCAAATGGACCTCATCAAGTCTTCTAAACTAGAAGCATTGGTGGCTAGTGAGCCTACGGTACAAAAAGAATCACAAAATATTGAAAAGAAATAAAAGAAGAAAAAGAACAAGAGATACAAATATAGAGCACAATCATATTCTAAATCCTCTCACTAACAAATGGGATCATCTAAGAATAAGAATCCTAAATGTGCATATTACAATAAATAAAAGCATGATGAACATCGATGTTATTCAAAATAAATTAATGAGTTGAAGTATCTTCTAAAGAAGAATCAAATCAATTTGCCCTCAACCATGTCAGGGGGTTCACCATCATCATCTTCTTCTTCAAATTCAAAGAGATAAAAGGGATAAGCACTTGTTTCAGTTGTAGATTCTAAGTTAGGGAGATAAGTCCTTGCTTTTGGAGCTTCACATCATGTGGCTTCATCACAGAGTATGTTCTCTTCATTTGAGACTTTTTCATCACCACACATCCTGATGGCTTACAACACATATATGCATGTTTTTTGGAAATGATCTATTGACATGGATGAAGGATCATCCAATGATGTCCTTTGTGTTCCTTCATTATCAACCAATATCCTTTCTATCTATTAGATCACACATGGTGGAGCAGGGAAGAGTGTTGAGTCCACACTAGATTTTGTGGTTATTCAAGAATTACATAGTAGAGATATTGTTGCAGTTAGGGGGGTAGATCATCAATCTCAAGTGTACACCTTTTCACATTTTCTCATATTGTTCCTTCGACTAATGTACACACTCAGGCATCTAGTGTGGATACTTTTGAGGAGATATAGTATGGTCATTTGAATATTGGTGTTATTTCATTAGAGACATGTGCTAACATTCCATCTCCTTCATCATCTCCTATTGCATCTACAGAGTTCAGTGTTGCTACATCCATGGTTTCCAGTGATTCAGTGTAGCATGACATACATTGTCTTCTAGATAGAGCTAATTGGGATGAGTTCTTGATAGACATGGTAGGTTTGTTTTGTGAGTCCTATCTTGTAGATTTGGAGGACACTATTGAGGATATTCATATCCTCTTTGATTTTATCTCTTATGAAGTTACATATTCTTCTTTGGATGTCATGAGGGTACATTCGATCCCTCTTGTTCTTTCTTCACATATTCATTTGTCATAGTTTGGCATTGGGTTGGAGATCCTTGAGTAGAATTTAAAGGAATCATGTTCATTATCTTTGGATTATGTTCTACATCCATTTCCACTAGGTTCTGGATTGTCAGTTTCTTCAGTTTGGCCTAGGACTCCTGATTTGATTTGGCACCTTTCAGAATTGACATGGTGACACTTGAGCCGAGTTCAAAGACATCATATATATTATGTTTTCTTCCCTCATATTCCTTTCAAGAATGGGAAGACATATTGAATATATCCTTAGCTTTGTTTCTTCTCAAGGGGAGAAATGTTGTTCAATGTTCTTGGATTATCTTCAATATTCATTGTCAAGAAATGTTGTTCAATGTTCTTGGACTTTTTCTCTTTTTTAGAGAGGGGGTTTTTCCTATGGGTTTTTCTCCTTTACTCTATTTGTGATAGATTTGTTTGTACATGGGTACCTTACATGCCCTTATAGCTAGGACCCATCATTGCATCTTTGCATGTTTTCATATTATCCCTAAGTTGCACTTAAGGGGGCTGTTGGTGTGAATGGAGTATATTACCTAACTATTTCCACATTAGGTCCTATTCATAGTTGTCTAGTTAGGTTTACTTAGGGCATATTTAGGTCACACATAGAATAGTTATCTCTTTGTGTCTCAAGTCATAAGATTAAGACACTTTTCATAATCTTATGTTTCACCTTGGCCTATATAACTAAGGGCTTGTCATTGTAATTACATATTGATGTAAATATTATATGTATATTGCATCCTTTGATAGATTAGAATTATTCTTTCATGTTCAGTCTATCTTATGTTTTCATTGAAGCTCCTAGATCTTGGGTGGCTACCTCCATAGCCAAATCTTGCATGGTATAGAACATTCTATATCAAATCTTACAAAATGAGCTTTAAGACAAGTTCGTACTCTTGGGATATTTCCTCTATGGGAATTGGTTGAGGGATGATCTCCCTAATCTCATCAATGATAGATTTAATCCAATCTTCCCTTATGCTTGGGCACATAGATCGCTAGGTAAAGGTGGGATTTTTTGTTTGAATACTTCGTTTGATTGTTGACCTCATGATGAAATCGAGGGTTTGTTTGATATCTTGTTTCTTTTTTTGTGTTTTTGAATGTATTTGGTATCTTTATGAGTTCCTAAATGCAATTAACTTATATGATTGCGAACAACTTTTGATCTTATTTTTCTAATTTTTGAATGAATTAATTACTATGAAAGGGAAAATGTATGCAACTATATGGATTTTTGTATGCAATCTAATCTATGTTTTTATGTATTTTTGTGGTTAGATTTTGACTTGTAATCTATTAAATTGAAATTTGCAATTTAATCTAAATACAATGAAAATAACTTTGTTCTAAGAAAGCAAATAAAGCTAATATAAGAATTTTAAAAGAAAACCTAATCTAAGAAAGCAATTTAAACTACCTATCAAGAGAAAGAAAAATAAAGTTTCACTTCCCCAAGAGCAAGACTCATTTTCTAAATTACTAAGGAAGCATGAAAAACCTATACAAATTAGGCAGTAATGCCTAGGATAAGTCCTCAAAGATTGAGGAGTATGAAAGAAATTGGATTAATCTTAGAATGAATGAAAATAAAAAGTAATTGGATCAAGCATAAGAATGTTATGGCAAATTGATGAAAGGATTGAGCTTTGAAGCTATGCAGAAATAAAAAGGCAAACAAGGTCCTACAAAGAGCAGAAGAATGCTAATAGGGGAAATTTTTCAAAAGATTGAGCAAACTAAGAATGAAATAATAAATTTGCCTCTTCAAATGAATATAGTAGAGGGGTATTTATAGGTTTAGAATCCACACCAACGGTGGTGGTGATTGGGGAGTTAGCAAGGATTGATTGAAAAGTGATCTAGCTCTGATTGGAAGAGAATAAAAGTTAGAGAGGAGATCACAAAAGATTGACTGGAAGATAACAAAAGAATTATTGGGAGCTAAGAATAGAGTGATTGAGAGTCTAGGAATAGGTAGGGGAAGTCAATAGTTAGTTATGCATGGAGGGACTCACAATAAAAAGATAAAAATAGAGTTAAATTGGACTAAAATATAGGAAATCATACATGGAAAAAGATGACAAGGTTTCTTGTTTTAGGAAGTCCAGGTTGTCCATATTGCTAGGGAAGGTCACCTAAGTGACCTAGAATTAAGTTTTAGGGTCACTTGAGAGATCATATAGCTACTATGGCTAACCCAGTCTAAGTGTTTTGAACTATTATCTAGAAGGTATGTCAGAACTTGGAAGGTCAGTTTGAAGGTAGGGGAGGAAGAAACAAAGGAGGAAAAGCATTGGGAAACACATTGCCAAAAAAGAAGCTCCTGAGAGGTATATAATTCATACCTTCATGGGCATGGTTAGGACTCTAAATCATCATTAGATTGCCATGTCATCCTGTGCATCTTTTTAGTACTTACAAAAATGTAAGATTTTCTAACCAATGTGTTTCCTCCTTATCTTTGCATATTCATTTTCTTCTTAGTTCCTCGTAAGCCATTGACTTGGTCTGATCCAACAGTGTGGGTTAACTAAAATATGCACCTTTCACAGACAATAGAAAGGAGACCATGGACATCAAGACAAACCCATCAACATAAATTTATTTGAAAGTAAATACATCAGGGACATTGCTCAACCAATAGCTTGTGACTATTGATATAGTCTATGTAAAGAAGAAATATAGAACTACTATTATAGAGATTAATCATAAAACATACAATATAGAACTACTGTAAAAAATAAATATTTAAAACAATATTGACACATGACAAATATGCATGTCGACATGAGAACTAATATTATAAAGATTAATCATATAATATACAATACAAAATGTGAAGCAAATTGATAATTACATGTCTCTATTACTCACCAGGAATGGAAGACTAAAGTAGAGTTGTAGCCTCTATCTATTCCCCAACTTTTGAAAATGTACCCTCCTATCTCATAGTTGGTAGCTCATAGTGGATTGATCAAATACCACTCCAGAGGACCAAAAATTGCAAATTCGTAATGTAGGAAATGGATGAATCCAAAATTGAATGTTTAGCCTGTTACCACTTAAGGTCATTCCCGCTTGGATGAAGGATATCCAAGTGAATGGAGTATTTTTTGCCTAAATATGAATCCATATTGCATGGGCAATTAAACATAGTAACCCTAAAAGACCTAGAATTCCAAGGTGATGGGCTACACTTTCTCTAAACTGCCTATAATTCAATGGCTCTAGTAAGTTTTTTCCCAAATATACCACTATTTTCCCTTAATTGATTATAGTTCCATTGATGATCACACCCCTTTGCTCCTAATTGCCTCTTATTTCATTGGCGATTATGCCCCTTTGCCCCTAATTACCCATAATTTCATTGGTGATCACACCACTGTATGGCCTTAATTAATGTAAAAAGGTAGGCAATTGAAACCTAAATTTGAAAAATGAAAATTCACATGATCTAGGTGATTGGAGTTGGATTAAAAGTTGCCTATAAAATATCTTAGTGATTGGTACTACAATAAATAGTATGACAATCTAATACTATTCTAAGATATTAATATGTCAATTCATGGGTGATCTGAAGCTATGTGCCTACAAATACAATATAATTTGGGTGAAAGCATATGATGCCAAAACTATTAAAATTTTATTCCGTGAGCTTCTATCTTGACCGCGTGTTGCTTTTTTTGACTCAAAAAAAGCAACACGTAGTCAAGCCAGAAGCTCACGGAATAAAATATCATGGACTGTGGAAACATCATGTCTTTAATTAACTATTAATATTCACCATTTTCAACCCCCCCCCAAAGTAAAAAAAATCACTACTTGGCCAGCAACAAGTCACCACTAAAATTTTCCATGGTCTCCAAGTTAGAAATCACATACAAACTCATTCACTACTGAGAAAAATGATCAAGGCAAGGAGAAGCTCATTACCCTCTTACATCAATTTTTACTCTAGGAATGCCAATAATGAGGCTTTTTCTACCTCTTTTACATGAGTCATTATATAATATGGTGAGCTTGAATCAATTAGATGGGATACCCACTACTCAAAATCTAAACCAATCAATAAGGATACTAGATAATAAAAATCTTAACCAAGCAATCCCACTTGGATTTTAAAATTTAAACATGACATTGCCCAACTATCTATTCTTTCCTAGATACCAATAACTGAGCATGTTCTCTCAAGCACAAAAAACACATTAGGCTCCACCTACAAGGATTATGCTTAGAGGAATCACTCTCCCCATAGATAACTCTTTTTTAGGAATATATCTTGAGTACCTCCAAGAGCCATTGGATCACCTAATTCACAACATCATGTTACCACAACCTCTCCCTAAACTTCCCAAGTTCAAGGGGGTAGGGGACCCTAACTCAGAGATAAAATCTTACACAATAATAGTATGAGAACTTCTCCCCTAGGATGGGGTGTATTGATGTGGTTTTTGACACACCAAATTTCATGTTAGTCATGAAGAACTGCAAGTTAGTGTTGATGCTTAAAATTGTGTAGGTTCCAATCACCATGGGAAGTTTCAAGAATGGGGGACTTGCTACTTGAAACAACATCCAAATTTTAAAGAAGCTGGCTCTTCCAATTTCAATGGGGTTTTGAGTAAAGGACAGAAAGAAACAAGATTATAGATGCAATAAAGAAAATCTAACACTATGACGATGCGCTTGAATGAAATGTATTCACTCAATTAGCACAGTGAACGAATCCTTAAGATGTTGCTATATTAAAGAGCATACATTGCATGATTAATATAAATAGATTGTGAATGAATAAGATCAAAGGCTAAAACTCAAACAATTTCTGCAAAGATAGATAATATTAGCAAGGGCACATAATAGAGTTTCTTTCATTAATATTCTAGAAAATACATGAGGCATAGTAACATGCATAGGTATATCAACCTTCTTATCAGAACTAAAAAAATTAAGGCAAATGATACAGTCTGGTCACAACAAAACCTTCAAATTCTCCACTTAATTCTTGATAAAACTTATCAAAATTAGCTCCCTCTATCAATTACAATTACTGAATATATAGCCACAAACTTGGCCCAAGATCGCCTACAACAACCCAAATCTTTAACGACAAAATAGAATTGAAGCTAATTGGGAGTCCTTGACTGATGAGATCTTTTGAATCTACAACTATTTTATCTCATGTGCTCATTGGCTAAGGAACAAAATATGTGGCACTTTAACTATATTTCCGTTAAGACACATGGCGACACCCGCGGGCTCATGAAACTTCAAAAATGTAACACGTGGCACCGTCCGCTTAACTGACAACTCCTTTACCTTCAAAATGAAAGACATAGAAAAGTGCCACTTGTCGCCATCCACTAGATCCTGAAACTGATACATGTCTCTCTCTATTGTACACTTAAAACTTTATCTTTATACCTGAGTAACTTGTCACTATGACATCTAGCACTCTCTGCTTGACTTAAAACTAAGACACAATTATACATGGGACCCACTACATGTGCCATTTTACTATTTGCATAGAGAAATAAAACTGGGACATGTGGCACCCTCTGAATGAAGCAATATTAGACATGCGGCGCCATCAGGAAAAAACATAGCTTATGAAAAAGACTCTAAGGAAACATGTGGAAACTGACACTTGTCGTGCTTCAATGCAATCAAAAATCACAATGCCTCAAACTGAGAGCATCAAAATAAAAGAAGTTCACTCCTCCATTGTTGCCACGTGGTGCTCTCCGAAGCAAACAAGAAACCGTGTCATAAACTATGGCCCACCATATACATATCGGTACCAACAAGTCTCAAATAAAAGAAGATACAGGCAACAACGTTTGCTCAAAGCTTAAAATGACACACGACAACACCCGCTAACAAGCGACATTTAAAGAAACTAGCTCTGGTATCAACACATGGAAAACTCTACTGAAAACATGAAACTTAAGAAAAGGAAGTCTGAAACTGCCATGTGGCACACTCCGCTACATCAACTGAAAAGAAAGAAACACATGGCAACATCTGCTTAAAACTGCTCCTCCAAAAGGAAATGACACATGGTGCAATCCGCGCATGAGAAACACATAGCCACATATATATATATATATATATATATATATATATATATATATATATCCACTGGAAATATTGAAACAACATATCTGAAACAAAATGTAGAGTTTTAACTCTACAGTTCATGGTGATCACTAGGACTTCTGAGCCTGCTTAGAAAGAACTCCAAAAAGAGAAACAAAAACGTGATGCTACAGTCAATAAAAACTTCAATCATAAATTCTGCAATGCAATCCAGTACACAGACCACTTTGAATCTGACAACCCTTGTCTGCTCTGCAAATTTTGAAAAGCAAAATCTAGATTGATAATATCTTTATTAGAAAATGATTGCAAAATTTGGACCACAGCTTTCAATTGAAACTCCAACCAAGCCATTGGCACCAACACAGCTTTGACCTCTCCCACAGTAGATGAATCACTCAGACCCTAGAAAATAGTCTGATCATTCTATTTTGTCAAAATCAGAGCCTTTATTGCATCTATCATTAATACTGTGTTATTATCCAGGAAAGGTGAAGGTAGACCTAATTGTACCAAATCTTCAATGTGCTTCTTCATATTTTTCACTCCCTCTTTCACTATATCCAGGAGCTCTTTACAATTCATTGTAGTAGAATTACAGCTCAAAACTTCTTTCACCTTCTTAGCAGCAATCATTCTATCATTAATACCCTCTGCAAATAGAGTCTCATTAGTTGTATCATTTAACGTCTGCAATAGAAGCTGAGAATCATAAACTCTTAAAGAATAGATAGATTATTTGGCATGTATAGAAGATTCTATCTTTTCACACAATTGCTGAGCATTCAATAAAAAGGTCAAAGATGGCTTGAGCTGTATAATCTCTTCAGAGATTCTTTTCCATACTGAAACATATAACTCCTTGACCAAATTCAAAACTCCTGCATTCTGTGGTCTATTTGCCAACTTAATTGTTAGTTGTTTTGTCTTTTGTTGCTCAGCTATGTACTATGCTTGAGCTGCACTATTCGCATTCTGCTCCTTCAATAGTATTTGTTGCAATTGTGTTGCTTCTTGCAACTTATCTTGATATATTTTCTCTATAGTGGCCTTCTCTTGCCTCAATGTAGAAACAACAACTTTCTCCTGTGCTAACTCAGTCTTTAAGGTTGTAACTTGAGCCTGTGTTGTTTGATGAATCTGTAGAGAAATAGTTGACTGCAACTCTTTATTCAAGTTATCAATTTCATTGACCTTAGATTGTATCTCCCAGGTCAAATTGCTACTATTAACCTTTTCCTGTGCCAACTTAGCTTCAACTTTCTATAGCCTTTTGGACACTTTCAGGTAGTTAGTAGCAACTGTTGTAGCAGTTTCATTCATTAACTCTACCTGGTCTTGTGGCCTAAAAAGGGACATGGCCATAGCCACTGCATTCATTGCATAGTCTTGTGGCTACATCTGTTCATTTGGCTTGACTACATTGAGAGATAGATGTGTGAAAGCCAAAGATTGTTGAATGTGATCGAATAGTGACTTCATATGAGCCACAATAGGGCTTTTATTTTCTTTCTTCCTTTTCTTTTCAATCCAGGCTTCTCTGGCCTTTCTTGTTGTTTCTGACTGGGCTTAGAAAGTAGGAGGAGATGCAATATATCCTCCAGCAAATGGGTGACCTTGTGGTAAGCCATAAGGAATGGTAGTTATCTATTAGCTAGGGCTAAATTGAGGTGATGCCTGCTTGGGCATGGATGGGGAAAATAATGGCAAAGTTATGGCATGTGAAGACATGGCCAGTGCACTGGCAATTGGGGTAAAGGTTTGTGAAGGTGCAGTAGAAGTGGCAGGAGACATGGAAAATTGGGGTTGCTGGGTTGCCACTCCTAAATAAGAAGAAATAGAGATAGGAGAGAAATGGGAAGAAGTACTTACTTGAGCCACCGATGAAATAGTTGGAACTTTCTTTTGCTGGGGCATAGATTCTCCTTCTTCTTCCTCTGGCAAAATGAACCTCCTTATCTTCTAAGGTCTACTTGATTCCTCTTCTGGGTCTTCTTCTTCAACATCAATTATTGTTCATTTCAAAGGTGCTGCTCTAAGACCCCCAGATGCCGAAGCTATATGGGTCCTGAGAGATGGCGGTGAAACAGTTTCTTTTTGTTTCTCAATGGTACTGAGAGATGGAGGCCATGGAGTTCTTGGTTTTGCAGATGAAGCTTGCCCCATTTCCTAAATTTCTTGGACCTCTTCTGTCTCCTCTTTAGCCTCCTAGGACCCTCTTGGAATTTTGCTTGTATCTGGCCTTGAGATTGGAGATGGATTCCATTCATCCCAAATTGACTCCCATGTCTCATTTGTCTCTACATTTCCAAATGTGTGAGTCAATTTAGAGATTTCTTGCCTATATTTCCAATAAGCCTCAATCTTCTATGTACTCCAGTCTTTACTTCTCAATGTCTTTCTCAAACCTGGGGTCATTTTTATTTTAGGGTCAAATTCCCTCTCTTTCACATAGAAAGTTTCCCAGGACCTGTGCCCTTCATATGGCAAGTTACTTAATTGTACATAATATCCAGGGTCATCCTCCCTTGGGGACCTTCTATCTTCCCAGAATGGACGTCCCTCATGAACAACTTTAGTAGGAACTTTGTTGTTGATAATCCAAGAAGCTAGGAAACTGTCTGGATCATATCTCCATTTATCTTCTATAATCAAGAAACCATGGGTAGACAACTTCCTCAACAGGAGATTTTTATTGCCTCTAACTTCAATTGTTACTTTCTCCCTTGTCTAGGGGACATCATACATTTTCTTTTTCCTCTTTTTGTGACCAAAATTATTATCTATAACAGACACTTGATGAGCTACTTCCAGAAATGTGACTGTGGGGGTCAAGACCTTTGGAAATCAAATAGGTTCCCCACTAAAACCATGGACTCTAATTATAGTTGTGTGAGCCCCAAAGAAATAATCACAAGGAATCAGATGATTGGTTAGGAAACCTCTGAGACTCTGTGTCATCATGTTTTCTACAGGCTCAGGGCTTAAATGACTAAAAGCAAGAGCAACAAAACATTCTAAAAATTTGTAAGGATCTGAGATATCAGACATCACATGAGTCCATGCAGACATAGTAATGGTTCTATTACTAACAGACTCTAGGTCATACATATTTAGATACATGTATTGCTTAAAGAGACTAAAATTTTGATACAACATCAAATTGAACAGATATGCGAAATCCCTGAAAACATGTTTCATCTAGAAATGTATGAGTTGGTCTATCATGGCTGCTACAATTTGTTCTGAAAAATCCAGCCGATACTCCTAGGACTTATCCACAGTTTTCAATCTGAAGATTACTACAAGCTACCAATCATGTACTGTAGAATCTTCATTATGACCAAAGATAAAGGCCAACATAACAAGGGCATCTTGGACATCAGAGTTGAATTGAGCAGGGCCAGTGGGCAATACAGGTAATTGTGTATTATCTTCACCCAGACGCATTTTAGTGTTTAGAAACTTCACCTTATTATTGACGTTTGCCCATGTGCCTTGTAATTTAGCAATATTAAGAAAAGTGGTTGTTCTATCATACTCCAAAGCCAACATATCCCTAATTGCCTTAGGAGTAATTTGAATCATAAATGGGCCAAGTTGAATAGAATTGGATGGTGGGTGAAACAATTCTACACACAAGTCGATCAGCTCAGGGCACAGGTGGACATTAGGAACTAGAAACTGTGCCAACTGGGATGTCCATATTCTCATCTTGAAGGTTTCCCACTATCCCTTTGCTGTGTGAGCGAGGCATCTCTAATGAGCTCCCTCCCAGAGACTCTTGGTATTCTTTTGCATGTGTGTGTCGAAGATGCCATCAGCATAATATTTTACCTGAGTTGGGTCTACGCTCATCCCTACTTCTAGGACCCTTGTCCTTAGATAACTTATAATTGGTTGTGCGGGTGTAGAAGCATAGGATTTGTTGTTCATTAACTTATCAGATTGTTCATAGATCCTTAACCCCTCCTACGGTGATTGTGTCTCTGAAATTTCTATATCTATTATGAGAAACTTGGAATCTCTTAACACAGAAAATGAGAAAACTGTAAAAGAAACTGCACTAATCTAAAAATGCAAGCGAAGAACGAGGCTTTTGATGCAGACAATTAGGAATGCAAGATGACAATAGCAAATGCAACTCTCAGAGGGAATAAAACTTAGCTCAGTGAGGCATAATGAAACAATAAATGACACATCATGTCTTATTAATGGCACTAATGCCATTAGACAGTTAGTGTATCTTTTGATATACGTATGGATGGAGAGTCAAACTTGTACTAAGAGTGGCGATCTTCTGAAAAGTTGGGTACTTTCTTGAAATTAAGGAACTACCGAACAACATTAGTAAATGCAACTACTATTGAAAAGGAACCTCTATGTTGCTGACACGTGTTCTTGGAACACTTATTAAAAAGGGAAAAGTGGGAAAGCAAGACAAAAGTAGGAAATGAAATTAAAAAGTGCCTAACTAACTATGATACAGAGTGAGTCTCAGACTTAGGTAAAATGTTTTAAAAAGATCCCATTTACCAAAATCTCCTCAGGTTCTCCATCCATAGTCTCCAACTCAAATGAATTTTTCTACTTACAGGAACGAATTCTAAAAGGACCTATCCATAATGATTGAAATTTGTTGTGTTGACCTGGTTTGGCATCTCTTTCATCCCACTTCAGCACCAAAGACCCAACTTCAAATTTTGGATTCGAAGATTTCTTGTCAAACCAATTCTTAACCATCTGCTGATGCTTCATTACTAATTCATGTGCCTTTTCTCTCTTTTCTTGAACTTCCAACAACTCAGTGAGTCTGACTTGCATTGAGCTATTTTCCTTAATTTCTAATTGCTTCAACAATTGTAAGGCATGAATCTCTATACTTAGTGGCATCACTATTGGTTTTCCATAAACCAACTCATAGGGAGACATTTTAGTTACTTGCTTTGGTGTGATTCTATCAGCCCATAGTGCTATGTTAAGTAACTTGTGCCACTCTCTTTGATAATTAGTTCCTATTCTTTTTATGAGTTTGATGAGGTCCTTATTGGTGGATTCAGCCAAACTATTGCCTTGTGAATAGTAATTAGAAGAAGTTTTTAGATATATCCCATTTCTTAAAGAAAACTCAGATAGTCTAGTCCCTAAGAATGCCTTAGCATTGTTTGATATGATGGTGCAGGGAGGACAAAACTGAGAAGTTATACTTTCTAAAAACTCTAGGATCACTTTTTCAGTAGCTTCCTTGAGTGGTACTACTTCACTCCACCTTGTAAAGTAATCTGTTGCAGTGAGGATCCACTTGTATCCCATATTTGACACTGGATTGATCATGCCAATAAAATCTAAACCCCATTAAGCAAAGGGTTCATCTGCTACTATGGGACTTAAAGGCAATGCTGCATTTCTCCTCTTTCCAGTATAGAATTGGCAAGCTTGACATTCTTTAACCATCTGATAGCAATCTGCAAATAGTGTAAGCCATAAATAACCAGCTTGTGTCACATTAATTGCAATAGTCTTTGCTGAAAAAATGACCCCCTGAGGTTACATGATGAAACTCATGTAATACTCTTTGAGCCTCATCCTTCTCTAGACACCTTAAGAGTATTCCATCAATATTCTTTCTAAATAAGATCAATTAATACAAAATGAACTCCCTGCTGCCTATAGTATCTTTTCTTATGAGGGGAGAGTTCATTTTGGAACACACCAGTCCTCATAAACTGTATTCTATCTCTTACCCAAGAGTCTTGGTCAATCTCTTGGAGTCTCAACACCTTTTCATTTTCTACTTCTTCTAACACTAATTTTTCCATGTCGTGGGTCATATATTGACACAGTCCTTTGCCACTAACCAATTTGGTAGGCCTTACTTCCACATCATATTCTAAGATCTTAGTTATCCAGTTGGCCCTTTTTTCAGTGATCACACCCTCCATGATTTATTCCCTTACACTAGGGTGGGCTACTAATATCAGAATCTTATTCCCTGTTACTAAGTGTCTGAATTTCTTAAGGGCTTTTACCATAGCATAGACTTGTTTCTCAACAAAATTATATCTTGATTCATACTCCCTTAGTGTTTTGGAGAAGAAGGCTATTGGGTGTTCCCCTTCCTCTTTGTCATCTTTTTGAGTAAGAACAACGATAACACTGTGTTATCCTCCATACACATACATTATAAAAGACTTAGAGAAATCTGGGTTTCTCAGTACTGGCATAATTGAAATGGCTTTCTTGACCTCTTCAAAAGCCTGTCTCCCTCTTGTTGTCCATTTGAAGATCAAATCTTTCTTCAGTAACAGAATAATGTGCCTGATTAGCCCTGCAAAATTAGATATAAAGCGGTTGACAAAATTAATCTTTCCTAAAAAGGACTGAACTACCTTTTTGTTAACTAGCAAAGATAATCTCATGATGGTAGTGATGCACTCTGGATCAATGGAAATCCCATCCTTTGAAACTATGTGTCCCAAAAGTTTCCCCTGAGGTACAACAAAGATACATTTCTTAGGATTTAAGAAGATCCCAAACTCCTGACATTTTTGGAAAACAACTTGCAGGTGCCCAAAATGATCTTTGGCATCCTTGGTAAATATTGTCAGATCATCCAGATAAATCAAAATAATCTTATTTATAAGTTTCCCAAATGCTACATCCATGGCACGTTGAAAAGTATTCCCAGCATTTGAAATACCAAAAGGCATCTTGGCATATGCAAATGTTCCCCACTTTGTAGTGAATGTTGTCTTGTGTTGGCCTTCCTCTACCAACCAAATCTGATTATACCTTGAGAAACCATCAAGCAAAGAAAACCTCTTTGACCCTGCCACAGTTTGCAAAATATGTTCCATAGAAGGTAGGGGATAGTGGTCTTTCAATGATGCTTTATTCAAGTCTCTGAAATCTACACAGAGTCTTATGCCACCATTCTTTTTCCTTACAGGTACTAGGTTAGACACCCAGGTTGAATGTTTAATTGGAAAAATGATCTTTGATTCTAGAAGCTTTTGTAGTTCATCTACCATTAGTGGCTCAATTCTAGGATTCACTGGTCTTTGCTTTTGTCAAACTGGTTTTGATCCTTTAGCAAGCTCTATGGTATGTTGGATAATGTCTCTATTATAGCCATGAAGATCTTCATAGGTCCAAGCAATTACCCTATCATACTTGTTACATAAAGAAATCAGCTTGTCCTTTTCCTCTTGGGTAGTAGCATTGCCTATCTTTAGCTTCCTTCCTTCGCTAACCTAAATTTTAGAATAATCATCTTTACTTGCCTTAAACTTCATTTTGTCTAAGCTTACATCTTCAGGGTCAAATAAATTCTCTAGAGTAATTAATCCTTTGGGGAGCTTATTTGACTTTAGGTGAATAATTTGATCACCATAAGCTTCTTCAATCTTGGGCTGTAATTGATCAGCAAACTCTCCTGATTGTTGCAAAAACAAGAGTACTTGAAGATCATTATCAAAAACCTACCAATTCTGATCATTGTCTGCAATTGCTGGTCTTACTATAACTCTAACTGACTCATTATGAACAAGTAGGTCACTTGCTGGGTCAGATTGAGAACCTATTTGTGCCATTCTGGTTGCCTCAATGTTTTGGATTGTGGGGACAACTTCAATGTTGAAGGCATCAAAACCATCTATTAGATCCCAAATCCTGTGGTAGTAGGATCTCATTCTTACATTCTTTTCTATAGCTTTCCCTCTGATTTGTTTTACTACTAGTTCTGAGTCTACCTTAACTACCAAATTCTTGATTCCTCTCTTCTTGGAAATCATAAGACCATGCACTAAAGATTCATACTCAGCATCATTATTAGTGCAAGCAAACTAAAAGTGTCTGTCTCTAAGAATTTTCTCACCATTCGGAGTAGTGAGGAAAATACCTACTCCAACACCATTTTTGCTCCTAGCCCCATCAAAATTTAAATTCCAGATTTCAGAGTTTCTTTCAGGTTCTTCCTTTTTAGATACTTCTTTTCTCATAACATTTGGAATTTCTTGGCCTTGTTCAAAAATCACATAAGTACCCAAACTAGTAGAGTCATATTTTCCATAAGGATCACTTTACATCATGGTCATCAATTGACTATTTTCCTCTTCTTGTTGGTCATGTTCAGTCCAATCCCCTAGTTCTTCAACAAAGACTCTCTCCTCCTTGTTCATCATGGCATGGGATGCTTCGATCCTTGGGGCTAGTTCATCCGTGATATGGTCCTTAGGCAAAGGTTCAAACAATACCTTCATCTTTGTCCCATACTTGGTTCTTAAGATTAGGTGTGACCAATCTAGTGACATGTATCCTCCTATCTTGGCTGTGAAATCTCTAGATAGGCATAAACCAAAGATAGGGGGAATATCTATGACTACCACATCCTATTTAATAGTTATATTGGGGTAGGTATATAGTTGCAACGGGAGTTGTTTGATCCTTCCTATAGTTTGGACATACTTCCCATCTAATTGCATGACTCCTCTAGTAAGTGGCTCATATTTTATCTTTAAAGCATCTGCTATTTGTTTTGGCATAACTGTAGTACTAGCTCTAGAATCTATCATTGAGTTTGCAGTAATTTCTTTCCCACTATTAAAGTCAGATAAAATGGATCTAGCTTAGATTTACCTACCTCTGGCACAATGTTTAACAGAGCTGTTGTCTGCAACTGTGTGGTGTCTTTATGTTGAGCCTTTCTTTTATCAACACCTCCTTCCTTAGTATTGGTAGATTTAAAGCCCACCTGGCTCTGTAGTGCTTCTTGCAATAGTGTCTTTTGCTCAGAAATAGCCAGCATATCCCAGATTAACACATGTTGGGGTCTTTTTCAGCTGCTCTACCACATTCATAGGTCCCAATGTTTGTGTCTTTGGGTATTAAGGATATCTTGCTCTTTCTAGCATCTGGCCAGAGACTGCGTGATTCTGAACTAGCCGTGGCACTTCTTGCCTGGAAACTAGACTATAATGGTTTTGGAAAAGAGGAACTCTAGTAGTCTCATTATTTGTGGCTTTAGGCTGCTCCACCATTCTTCTTTTTGATCTAGTATAATAATCTGATTATACTAAGGGTTTCTTGGAAGTGGATGCTTCATTTAAGAACACTGATTTTTCATCTTCAATCCATGAAAATAAAGCATGCTCAGAGGCAATTTCTTCTTCTTGTGGAATAGACATCCCCTGCATCTGAGCCACCATTGTTGCATTCTAGACACTGGGTGACTAGTATGGAGGAGCATTAGACATCATGACTTGCCCTTCTTCCCTTCTCTGTTCTGCTATTTTTTGTTGCAAGTTGCCTCTGGGACAATCTCTGGGCATATGGGCATTGTTACAAGGGAAGCACCAGGCATTGGTATCTTCTATGAAATTATTTTGTCCTAGGACTATTTCTCTATTAGGATTATGAGGGTCAGTTTGTAAAGTTGTGGGAATTGTGACCAATTGGTTTGAAGGCTGAGGGTTATTTGGTCTTTGAGGACCTTGATACTGATTCGATTGATATGGGGGTCTATTTCCTTGGAAACCTTGATAGGTAGGATTTTGGATAAGAAGTTTGTTGTCTTTTAATATTAATAAAATCATTTGAGAAGGTCCTAAGAATGTTCTTCATATCATCCATTTCAGATGGAGGGGCAGAGGGTGCTGGTACAATAGATTGTTGGGTTGTTGGGAAGGTATACATAGACACAGGTGTAGCTGTAGGATTAGGGACCTCCTGTGGCAAGGGAATTAAAATCTCTAGGAACATAGGCATGGGAGGCCTTGGAGACAACTTTCTAGCATCTATTAGATTATTCTCAGCCTTAATAGACAACTCATATGCTTCTGGTAGAGTCTGACCTCCTAGGGATTGAATCATTACAAATATATCATAATTGAAAGCTTTGAGGTAGAATACAATTGCCATACTTGATGGTGGCCTCACTGTAGTAGGAATTCTGTCCCAGGTCTTTTGAAACCTTGTGTTGAAATCAGTTATAGCTTCTTGTGGTGCCCTCTTTATGGTGATTAATTATTGTAGCAAGGAATATTTGTCACCCTTCTCACTAAATCTTACAAAGAAAGAATCACCAAGTTGATCCTAGGTAGATATTGTATTTGGGGTAAAAAATCTATACCAGTCCAGAGCCTTCCCTTTGAAAGAAGCTTCTAACAATCTAATTGCTACATTCTACATAGTAATGACATGTACTGCACACACATCAGACACATCTTGAAGATGCTCCCCTAGTGTCCTAAAATCTTCTCCACTGAATTTAGGTAAATCCTTCAAAGCATTAGTTGGAATTGGATCCCAAGTAGCTGGTGGTACTGGAAGAATGAGAGGATTGCCAGTGTTCCAATTTGCATAGTTCCTTGGGGCTACAGGTACTCCCATATTTACTCCTTATGTTACTACAATTTGATTCACTCTTCTTCTTGGAGTGTTAAATAATGGTGGAAATAGAATACCTAGATTAGTAGCATACTGAGCTCTTGTTGTAGGTCCATAGCTCTGACTTCTTATTGCTCTCTGGTTCATACAATCTTGATCAAGACTTCAAGAAAGGTCCCAGCAGGTGTGCCAAAAATTGTTGATGCTTAAAATTGTGTAGGTTCCAATCACCAACATAGGAAGTTTCAAGAATGGGGGACTTGCTACTTGAAACAACCTCTAGATTTTAAAGAAGCTGGCTCTTCCAATTTAAATGGGGTTTTGAGTAAAGGGCAGAAAGAAATAGGATTACAGATACAATAAACAAAATCTAACACTATGGTGATGCACCTGAATGAAATGTATTCTCTCAATTAGCATAGTGAACCAATCCTTAAGATGTAACTATATTAAAGAAAAAAACATTGCATGATTAATATAAACAGATTGTGAATGAATAAGATCAAAGGCTAAAACTTAGACAAATTCTGCAAAGACATGGATAATATCAGCAAGGGCATAGAATAGAGTTCCTTTCATTAATATTCCAGCAAATACAAGAGGCATAGTAACATGCACAGGTATATCAACATTCTTATTAGAAATAACAAAATTAAGGCAAATGATACAGTCTAGTCACAACAAAACCTCTGAATTCTCCACTTAATTCTTGATAAAACTTATCAAAATTAGCTCCCTCTATCAATTACAATTAGTGCATATATAGCCACAAACTTGGCCCAAGATCACCCACAACAACCCAAATCTTCAACGGTAAAATAGAACTGAAGCTAACTGGGAGTCCTTGACTGATGAGATCTTCTGAATTTGCACCTATTTTATCCTGTATGCTCATTGGCTGAGGAACAAAATATGTGGCACTTTCACTATATTTCCATTAACACACATGGCAACACCCGTGGGTTCATCAAACTTAAAAAATGTAACACGTGGCACCATCTGCTTAACTGACAACTCCTTTACCTTCAAAATGAAAAACACAGAAAAGTGCCACTTGTCGCCATCCACTAGATCCTAGAACTGATACGTGTCTCTCTTCACTGCACACTTAAAACTTTATCTTTATACTTGAGCAACTCGCCGCTATGACATCTAGCACTCTCCGCTTGACTTAAAACTGAGACACAATTATACATGGGACCCATTGCATGTGCCATTTTACTATCCGCACAGAGAAATAAAATTGGGACATGTGGCACCCTCCAAATGAAGCAATATTAGACACGCAGCGCCATCCAGCAAAACCATAGCTTATGAAAAAGACTGAGGAAACGCATGGAAATTGATACTTGTTGTGCTATAATGCAACTAAAAATCACAACACCTCAACCCGAGAGCATCAAAATAAAAGAAGTTCACCCTCCGTTGTTGCCACGTGGTGCTCTCCGAAGCAAGCAAGAAATTGTGTCATAAATTGTGGCCCACCATATACATACTGGTACCAACAAGTCTCAAATAAAAGAAGATACACGCATCAGCATCCACTCAAGGCTTAAAATGACACACGGCAACACCTGCTAATAAGTGGCATTTAAAGAAACTGGCTCCGGTATCAACACATGGCAAACTCCACTGAAAGCATGAAACTTAAGAAAAGGAAGTCCAAAACTACCACGTGGCACACTCCACTGCATCAACTAAAAAGAAATAAATATGCGGCAACATCCGCTTAAAATTGCTGCTCCAAAAGGAAATAACACATGGTGCAATCCGTGCACGAGAAACACATAGCCACAAATATATATATCTATATATATATATATATATATATATATATATATATATATATATATATATATATATATATATATATATATATATATATATATATATATATATATATATATATATATATATAGCCACTGGAAATATCGAAACAAAATGTAGAGTTTTAACTCTACAATTAGAACAATAAAGTTTCCCCTACTTGGAAGGTGGCCAACCTCAAGAGTCTTCATGAATCAATTATGAGGTTTTCTAGAATCCCCTAGCTAGAGAGTACTTTAGCTGGTTCATTCAAGGGGTTGTGGTGAATATTAAGATTTATTCATGAGAAGAAGTTCACTTGGTAAAATTTAACTACTATTAGCCAATGTAAACTTTCTATTTTACTTCCAAACATGTTTGTGTTTTTATTTCATTTTTATTCAACTTCCTACAAGTGGTTTTTTTCTATTAATTTGCACTAAATTTGATAAGAAAATTTAAAACAACAATCTATTTCTTCCAAAACTAGGCTTTAAATGTGGAATTTTAATAGTTTGTGCATTAGAATTTGTTCCATTTGAAAAGAATTTAAATTTTAAATTCTAGGATTGTGAAACTACATTAAATTTGATAAAAGATTTTAGAACAATAGTGTATTAAAATTAGCATTTAATCACATTGAATTTGAAGAGTTGTCCATTAAAATTTGTCCCTTTTTAAATAATTAATTTTTGAAATTTTGTTGGAGGTTTAGAAATTTCCTTGCCGGCATGCCTTTCCTTCCATTTTCCCATCTCCCATTTCCATCTAAGTCCATTTTCCCATTTCCTCAAATTTTAGAATTTTAAAGTTTCTCATCCCATCATCCCAACATGCCTTTTCCCTAAACTCATACAATTTACACTAAAATGTTAGAGGTTTAGAATTTTCCTTTCCAACATAACTTTTTGGAGTTTTTCCTTCTTGGCATGCCTTTGCTTCAATTTTCCCATCTCCCATTTTTCTTTAAGTCCATTTTCCCATTTCCTCAAATTTTAAAATTTAAGAGTTTCTCATCTTAGTGTTGTGATGTTTAGGAATTGGACCCAAGAATTACGTGAATGATTTGGGCCCCTAGGTGACACACAAGTGACCAAGAACTCTTGCAAAGGTAACCCTCTAGTCACTCCTACTCTGGTGACAAGAATCTAAGTGAAGTGGTGGTAGCACTAGGGGTGTCCATCTCCCTTGGGATGGGACTTCACAGGCCTTGATCTCAGTGATCACTTTTATCAATAGGGCATCCTCATTGGCCTCACCATGATCATTGTCATCAATTTCTTCTTCTCCTTCTTCCTAGTGTTATTGTGGTTGTTGTTGTGTTAATTCTTAGAGTTCAAGAGTTATTTCTCTTATGATGTTTAAGTTTTCTATGTCCTCTTCTTTTATGAGTCATAACTCCTATGCAACTTCTTGAAAGAATCTTTCAAAGATTTGATTCTAAATTTAAAACACTTGATTGATTAATATCATGCCTAATTTGTCCTAGGATATTGATATATTGTTTGATGTTTTCTTCTAAAGTATCCTCTTCTTCGGGTTCTTCCATGTCAATGGGATTAATGAGTTCTTTAGGGAGATTTTCTCTAATCTCCTCTAACACCTAATCTACCCAATTATCTCTCACACTAGGGCACATCAGATGCTTGGCAGAGAGAATATAGGTATTTGAAAGTTTGTGTTGTGAGATGTAGTTTTTCTATGCCTTGTGGGATGAGAGCTTGAATGCCTATGTTTTATGTTGATTGCCTTGTGAAAAAATTGAGGACTTAATACTTGGATGTGATAGTTATGCAAAGTTTAATTATGAAGTTTCTAAATGGAATCTAACTATATGTGCATGCATGCAATTCTTTTTTTAATACTTTTTCTATTTTTTTAATGTTGGCTAATTACTATGGTACAAAAAAGAAGATATGTATGCAAGGTAAATGATCTCTTTCCTAGATGCAATTTAACTACGTTTTTTGTGTTTTTTCTTTTAATATCATAGTGATTGAAAAGGAACAATGCAATCTAATATAGGAATGAAAAGCAATCTTTTCGTATACTAATTTTTTTTAACGAAATGTAAATCTACTTGAAATCATGGAAAATCGACATGAAGGAATGATAACAAATGCAAATCAAACAAATTCAAACCTCATATCAACTCACGATCCATTGATAGGGTTGATAATGCCGCACCTAAGAGCATTCTAGCTATACCCAAAGAGATGGATGTTGTTTGCTCGATGCAGCAGCATAACGATAGGATAGGGATCGGTAGATGGAGGATTGGATGAATGCAAGATAGATGGATGAGAGATTGAGAGGAAATTTTGGCAGAGTAAGGATGCTAGAAGAAGATTCATCTCAAATGGCTCAAGAGAGGCTACCTTTATAGAAAAAGGCAAATTCAAATGGATGGACAGGATTGCAAGTTATGTTGGATGATATGGATAGTCTAGATCGATTAGGGTTGGATTAGGGTTTCCCACTCAAAGAGCGATTGTAGTCACATGACAAGTGTGCGATGGCGAATAAAGGGAATCTAATTCAAATATTATATTTGAATTAGTTTGACATGTGAAGGCATATTAAGTGGAAGATGGAGACATGCGACATGTGTTGCAATGTGATGAGAGGTGAGGGGATAATTCAATTTTTTTTAATTTGAATTATGTGAGACATGTGACTAGGTGCAATTAATTAAATAAATGGGATTTATTTAATTAATTGGGAATTTGATCAAGTGAGATTAATTAAATAAATTGGGTTTATTTAATTAATCAAGAAGGTGATTAAGTTGGACCAATGTGATTAAGATGAACTAGGACCTAGGGATAAATGGGATTAAGTGGGATGAGGTTAGATGAACTAGGGTGAACTAGGACCTAGGGCAAAGACATACAAGGTCATGTGTAAACAAGACCTAGACAATTTTCAGTGTCTACATTTGCCCCTCTTTGAGATGATGTTGTGAGATGATAAGATTTAAGTCGAGTAACATCATTTAAAAGAAGCTGAGGAAACAGATAAAGGAAAAGGATAGGATGATGATGCCCCCTCGAGAGGATAGGCAGGTTGGACAAACACGGATAGTCTCTTGAAATGAAATGGAATGGAAAAAGTTAAAGCAATGAATAGAAGAAGGGATGGATGAGTTATGCTTCAATGAAAGTGAGCAACCATGATGTTTGATATCACACTAGACGTTATGCACCAAGGTATAAGGACCAAGGTGATGATGTGTCTCGTGCCCCAGCATAATACAACCTTTTCTAGATACAAGATATGAATATAGGCTGGGTTGATTTGGATTTGATGCAAATGCAAGTTGAAAATGATAACACACACAAGCAAGCAAGCAAGCATGCACAAATGATACAAAAACAAACAAGGTATTGCCCCTGTCAAGCTATAAACCAATGATTGATTGTTTGATTGATTTGATGATAAATAGTGTTGTCATTGTGAGGAATGATATATCCCTAGATCAACACAAGGGTGTGGGAATGATATATCCCATTGATGATGATAATGATTGATTGATTTGGTTTACGACAAGATTAGGATCAAGACCAAGGATGTGACTGGATAATTTGACAAGCTGATTGACTTGATTGGTATGGATAAATGATGACATGCATTTGGATCATTGCTTGGATTGGATTGAATGATATGATATGATTGGATGAATGGATTTGAGTTGGAAGAAGTGATGTGATTTGATAGATTTAAGAAATGTTTTGAAAGATTGATGAATTGATGAAGATAGATGATAGAAGAATGATGAAAGAAAAAGGAGGAATATCGTCTTGTGCCTGAATCTAGGCACTTCCTTCATACTCCAGATTGCCTACATACCCTATATCCAAGGGATCAAGGCACATAATGATGAAGATGAGATGTAGTTCTGATTTGTGTTTTATTGATGGGATGATATGGATTGGAGTGATCAAGTTATGGATTGATTGGGATTGATTGGATATATGATGATGTGATTGGACTTGTTTTGATAGATTGTTTGAAGATGATTTGATTGGTTTGATTGTGATTGATGAGTTGAATGGATTTATTTTGATTTTTATGATGTGATGAATTTGATGCTTGAGATTGATTTGATTGGAAGAATGTGATTTTGATGATTTGATGTGGAATGGTTTTATCGCTTGAATTTTAAAATTTTTTGGGATTTTTTTTGGGTGTTTTGAAATGTTTTGATTTTTTTGTATTTTTGATATATTTGCATTGGATGATCATTTTGATAGCCTTTATGCTAGGTACCAATGAAAAGGGGGAAACCAAGTCTAGGTGCACGGGAATGAATGGGATTGGACAAAAGGATGGATGATAGTGGATGGATGAAAGGATCGTGATAAATGGATTGATAAAGGGATAGCCTATGGAATGGATGTATGTGTAAGAGAGAAAGGATGTGATCTCCAAGGACTATGTTTCATAGGAATAACATGCCCTAGTCTAGGTAGTAGACTTAGGATTTTTTAGGACAATGCTTAAGGAAAGAGGATGATAGGATTTGACATGACAAAGCTTATGAATTGGATGATAGGGTTCATTTGGAAAAAATGAGGTATGTCAAGGGATATCCAAAACACTTGTCAACATTTTGCCCCTATGTCTTCATCAAGATCAAAAGGAGGAAGGGAGGATGGATAGACTCGATATGATTGGAATGTGTATGCAATGGATAGGATGAGACAAGGTGCCCCCAAGTGTAAGTGGGATAGAAGATCAACCTATACATGATGCCTGTTTGCCAAGTTTTCATCATGGTACTTATCCAAGGCGCCTCTTTGCTAGGTTTTCACCATTAGACGAAGGGATTTATCTTTACATTTTTTTTTTAATTTTTAATTTTTTTTTTGTGACGTTTTGGAAGGAAGAAGGTGGATATGGATGAGAGGGACTCAAGTGTCTAGTGCCATAAAAGGTGATAGTTCCATTAGAGAGGAATGTCTCATGGACCATGTCAAATGTGCCCGTCAATGTTGGTAGGGAGATGGCATGAAAGTGAGATGGATCAGGTAGATAGTGGATTATGATGTGGATTATGGAGGGAACAAAAGTGGATTATGATGTGGATTATGTAAGACTGAAAGTGGATTATGATGTGGATTATGTAAGACTGAAAGTGGATTATGATGGACTTATGCAAAAGCATGGACCATAGGAAGGTGATGGGGGAGATATGTAGGATAATGAGTGGATGATGGAGTGATGGAGGTATGGAAAGGAATCATGACCAATGGCTGCACACATCATGTCAAACATGGAAGCTTTTGATTGGATGGTGGTGTAGAAAGCAATGGCGATGTTTGCTTAGGAGATGGATGGTTTAGGATTTTTGGAACCCACATGTACTTAGTTTCTTTATGATTTTTTCTTTTCATGTGGGATGTTTGAAATGTTTGACTGGAATGGAGGGAAGAGGATGGTTGGGATTTTTGAGAGGCAGATGCCTCATTTGACTTGCTTGATTTTTGCTTAAGGACCCATGTAAGGAAAGAAGAGGTGCGGAATACAACTTCCCTAATGTCAATTCAAAGGGGATAATACAGATAGGTAACATTTAATTCAAATACACAGATGAATACACCAGAAAAATAGAATAAACATGAAAGATAACAGAGAACAACACCAGATGTATGTGGTAAAACCCTTTCAGGTAAAAAATCCACCACCACAAGAGAGACAATCTTTATTTACAGTAAGCTTAGAAAGATTACAATTAAGATCCCAGCCCTCTCGCTCAGGTATCGATTCTCAAATCATACAACATAGTTCACTTCTTTCACTGTACATCTACAAAATGAACAATATGATCGAATCTCTTCATCATTAATTGACGACCTCACCAAATCTATATATACCATAGTCTTCAAGAGCAAAACTATTTAAACTTCTGCCCTAACTGTTTGTTCCAACTAACTTAGCATCGTTGTCTTCCAACAATCACATAACTACCATCTGACTGTTCACATTCAAGAGGACTCATTAGTCCCACATGTACCAGACATTAGTCTTAGCCATAATATATATACATGACCACAAGAATGTTAATTGTCAACACTTATGCCAACAAGACCAACTAGTCTATCATTCACTGTCCATCGGGAAGACTCTAGCTAATATCTTTCATTGGAGTGACTTAAGAAATCAGAGAGATATCACCAAACAGTGCCGATGGTTCTTTTCTTGCCAATGTCCAACCTTCATCAGAGAGACAGTTAACATTAGAAGAACTTCCAAACCTCAGACCGATAATGCTTCTCACGCTGACGCCAAGACCTCATCGGAGTAGCCCGAAGTGCCAGAGAGACTCATACCGAAGTGACATGTCTCACCGATGTCAAACCTTCGTCAATTTAACATAAAGTACTGGAGAGACATCTTCCAACCACACCGATGTCACTTGTCACACCGATCATCGAAATGACTCTCACCGACGCCAAACCTCCATCGGACTGACCCAACACATTGGAAGGAGATATCCACAGCACACTGATAAGGTTTGTCACACCGATGTCCAACTTTCAGAGTAACTCAACACACCGTCTCGCTGATGCTCCAGTGTGGCCAATGACCAAGGAATGAATGAGGTTCCAAGAAGTAACTTGAGACATTAGGTCTCTTCAATCTCCCACTTGTCGAAGAGATTACTGCTACCTCTTAATCCTCATATGGTTACTGAGAATTATGGGCCTGAAGACCCATTTCATCTGAACACCATTTGAACTTGGCCATGCTCACTGGTTTAGTCAAGGCATCTGCAACATTTTCCAAAGTATCAACCTTTTCCAGCTTTACCTTTTTGTCTTCCACCATATCACAAACAAAGTGATATTGGACATCAATATGTTTTGTCCTAGCATGAAAAGTAGGATTTTTTGCCAAACAGATAGCACTTTGACTGTCACAATGAATTTGTATCTACCCTGCATCAAAACTGACATCAGAACACAACCTCTTCAACCAAACGACTTCTTGGCATGCACAAGTAGCTGCAATGTACTCTGCCTCTGTTGTGGACAAAGCGACTACAGCCTACCGCTTGCTCATCCAACTGATAGCACCACCATTTAACGTGAATACATATCCACTGGTGGATCTGCTACTGTCAATGTCCCCTACTAATCAGAATCAACATATCCCTAAATGCTGATAGATTTCTAAGATACAACTGAGTTTCCATGATAGCAAATAGCATAATTAGAAGTTCCCTTCAAATATCTCATGACTCTCTTCACAGTATCCCAATGTGATTTGCCTGGACTTGCCATAAATCAGCTCAAAACTCCCACTGCCTCGGCAATGTCTAGTCTGGTACAGACCATTGCATACATTAAACTGCCAACAACACTTGCATAAGGCACTTTTTTCATGTCATCAATTTCATTCAAAGATTCTAGACAATCTTCAATAGATAGTTTTGTTCGCTGTAAAATTGGAACAACTAACTATTTGCAATCAGACATATTAAATTTATTAAGAACATTGGTAATATACTTGCTCTGGCTGAGCCAAAGCTTTCTACTTGATCTGTCCCTTTTGATTTCCATTCCTAGAATGTACTTCATTGCCCCTAGATTCTTCATTTCAAATTTCAAGGACAACTGAGATTTTAAATCTGAGATCATCCCCTTACCATTGCCAATGAATAACATGTCATCCACATATAGTGCAATTATAAGAATCTGATCACCATCAGTTTTATAATAGACACAATGATCAGATTTAGATCTCACATATCCCAAAGATAAAACATACGTATCAAATTTCTGATACCACATTCTGGGAGATTACTTCAAACCATAAAGAGACTTTTTAAGTTTACATACCAGATGTTCTTTACCTTTTACCACAAAATGCTCTGGCTGGGACATATAAATTTCTTCTTCAAGGTCCCCATGAAGAAATGTTGTCACATCCATCTGCTCAATTTCAAAGTCATATGCTGCTGCAAGTGACAACAAAAATCTAATGGATGTCAGCTTAGCTACAGGAGAAAAGATTTCTCCATAGTCTATACCTTCCTTTTGAGAATACCCCTTAGCAACCAGTCTTGCCTTGTACTTTTCAATACTACCATCTGGACCATATTTCTTTTCAAATACCCACTTACAGCCCATAGGTTTTCTACCTTCAAGCAAGGGCACTAGATCCGAAGTTCCATTTTTTTCCAATGACGACATTTCGTTATCCATGGCTTCCAACCAAGAATCTAAATCAGGTAAACTAATAGCTTCTTTCACAGTCCTAGGTTCATCAGTATCAGTAAGCAAAGCATAGGCACAACTTGAGTCAAGTACTGAAAATCCATATCTATCTGGTTGTCTTCTTTCACATGTAGACCTCCTCAATGGCTAAGGTGCAGGTTCAGGTTCTTGCTCTGGATCTGAATTTTTGGAGCTACTCAAACTCACTTCTGAGTCATCTACACTTGGTGCTTGTTGTTCCTCTTTTACAGGGGTCAGAGGAATATTAACAACACTCTTTTCTTTCTTTTCTTCTATCTTCTCCGACTAAGGATCAATAACCAAAGGTTTCAGTTCTTTGAAAATTACATTCTTGCTGTAAATTATTTTTTTAGTTTTAGGATTCCAAAGCTTGTACCCTTTAACACTGACTCCATAGCCAATAAAGATACATTTGACTACCTTGTAATCTAGCTTAGATCTTTTTACCTTAGGAATATGAGCATATGCCTCATAGCCAAAGACACGAAGATGTCTTAGAGAGGGCTTCTTTCTAGACCATGCTTCCATAGGCGTCTTATCAACCAATGCCGAAGTAGGAGAACAATTCAGCAAGTAACAAGCTGTAGCAACTGCCTCAGCCTAGAACCTTTGTTCAAGACCAGCATAACTCAACATACTTCTTTCTTTCTCCATCAATGATTGATTCAACCTTTCAGCAACTCCATTTTGCTGTGGAGTATAAGGCGTAGTCTTATGCCTTTTTTTTCCATGATCAAGACAAAATTTATCAAAATCTACATTGCAATATTCACCACCATTATCCATTCTCAAACATTTTATTTTTCTAGTAGTCTGATTTTCGACAAGATTTTTAAAATCTTTAAACTGACTGAACACTTCTAATTTATTTTTCAAAAAATATATAAATGCCCTCCTTGAATAATCATCAATAAATGATAAGTAGTATCTTGATTTAGATAGAGAAGGAACATCAACTGGACCAAAAACATTAGAATGTACATAGTTCAGAGCACTAGAAGATTTATGAGAACTAGAGTAAAAAGAAACACGGTTCTGTTTTCCATATATGCAATGTTCGCAAAAATTGAACTCTAGATTACAATCAATCAGCCCATCTACCAGATTTTTGTTTTTCAAACTTTTTAAACCTTTTTCACCTATGTGACCAAGTCTATGATGCCAGAGCATTATTTTCTCTGCAGGAAGTTTAACTTCCATAGAGTTTGCATCATGTGTTACAATAGTAGCATTCTCAGATTTTATAGAGACACTATTCTAGCACACTGGTTTAGCATCTAACCTATACAAAGTTCCAATGCATTCACTCTTTGCCAATACAATAGAACCTCTAGTCATCTTACAACCACCATTCACAAAAGTAACTTGCACTCCAACATCATTAAGCTTACTAATAGAAAGTAAATTTTGAGCCAAAACCTGGTATGTGTAATACTCCATTCATTCCCTTTATTTTGCTATCTGGGAACTGGATTCTGACTCTTCCTCGGCTAACAATTTCCAGTGTCGAATCACTTGCCAAGAACACCTTCCCAACAACATACAGTTCATACTTAGTGAGCCATTCTCTATGAGATGTCATATGAAAAGATGCTCCTGAATCCACCAACCATACATCTTCAGATGCAGGCATTGCCAAGGTAGCAATGAAGGCATCAGCATCACTCTGAGAAGAATTGATGTCAGAGAAGTTCTTCTTCTTCTTCTTTTTCTCCTCTTTGTAGTCTTCTTTAATGTGTCCTTTCTGCCCACAATTCTAGCATTTCACCTTGGAATTTTTGCTAGGAGATTTCGATCTCCCCTCTGATTTGGACTTAGACTTCTTGTCCTTCTTCTTGTCTCTTTCCTTTGATCTACCTCGAATGGACAGGACCTCTTTGGCCATCTCAGAAGATTTCCTCCGCATCTCTTCAGATAACAGTGAGGCAACAACTTCTTCAGTTTTAAATGTGGTTGTTTTACTTCCAATAGCCATCACAAGATGATCCCATGAGTTAGGTAAGGAACACAACAGAAGCATACAGCGGTCCAAATCTTTTATTATTACACCTACAGAAGTCAAGTGTGCAACAATCATATTAAACGAGTTCAGATGATCTGCTACAGATGCTCCTTCATCCATCTTCAGAGTACAACTTCTTTCTAAGGAAAAGTTTATTCACCAAGGACTTACCCTGATAAATATCTCCCAACTTCTTCCATAAAAGGTTTGCAGTCGTCTCTTCATGGAAGTTCAATAGAACAGAATCCACTAAACTTAATCTTGTCAGTCCTCTGGTTTTCCTATCTGCCAGGTCCCAATCTTCTTTCTTCATGCCTAAAGGTTTAGTCCCAGACACAACAACCCAAAGATCTCTATTGACTAGCACATCTTCAACCTTAAGCTTCCACAACTCAAAGTTTGTGCCATTGAACTTTTCAATGTCTATTTTTCCTAATGTACTTGTCATCTTATTTAACAAGATAGACCTCTACAGAACTCCCACTCAAAGAACTAACACAAAAAACCCAACCTACCAACAAGGATAACACAACTAGCTAGGCTCTGATACCACTTGTAAGGAAAGCAGAGGTGTGGAATATAGCTTTCAAAGGGGATAATTCAGATAGGTAACATTTAATTCAAATACACAGATGAACACACCAGAAAAATAGAGTAAACATGCAAGATAACAGAGAACAACACCAGATGTACATGGGAAAACCCTTTTAGGTAAAAAACCCACCACCACAAGAGAGACAATCTTTATTTACAGTAAGCTTAGAAAGATTACAATTAAGATCCCAGCCCTCTCGCTCAGGTATTGATTCTCAAATCATACAAAATAGTTCACTTCTTTCACTGTACATCTACAAAATGAACAATATGATCAAATCTCTTCATCATTAACTGACGACCTCACCAAATCTGTATATACCACAGTCTTCAAGAGCAAAACTATTTAAACTTCTGCCCTAACTATTCGTTCCAACTAACTCAGCATCGTTGCCTTCCAACCGTCGCATAACTGTCGTCTGACTATTCACATTGAAGAGGACTCATTATTCCCACATGCACCAAACATCGGTCTTAGCCGTAATATATATACACGACCACAAGAATGTTAACTGTTGACACTTATGCCGACAAGACCAACTAGTCTACCATTCACCGTCCATCGGGAATACTTTAGCTGATATCTTTCATCGGAGTTGGTTCTTTTCTCGCCGATGTCAAACCTTCATCGGAGAGACAGTTAACATCAGAAGAACTTCCAAACCTCAGACCGTTAATGCTTCTCATGCCGACGCCAAGACCTCATTGGAGTAGCTTGAAGTGCTAGAGAGACTCATACCGAAGTGAGATGTCTCACCGATGTCAAACCTTCATTGGTGTAACATGAAGTATCAGAGAGACATCTTCCAACCACACCGATGTCACTTATCACGCCGATCGTCAGAATGACTCTCACCGATGCCAAACCTCCATCGGAGTGACCCAACACATCAGAAGAAGATATCCATAGCACACCGATAAGGTTTGTCATGCTGATGTCCAACTGTCGGAGTAACTCAACACATCGTCTCGCCGATGCTCCAGTGTGGCTGATGACCAAGGAATGAATGAGGTTCCAAAAAGTAACTTGAGACATTAGGTCTCTTCAACCCAAACCATTTTTATTTTGTACATTTCTTGTGAAGGTTTGGACTTAGATAGCTTTTTGAATGGATTTTGATTTGATTCTTTGCATTTGTACCCTAAGGCATTAGGGCCCTTAGGATTTTTGGCTTTATGTGAGGAGGCATCCAAATGTTTGCTTTTGAATCCCATAGGGTGGATGGAATGAGTGGAAGCTTTATGTTTGGACCATGTGTACATTTGTTGGTCATGATTAGGATATTTAGGGTATTTATGAATGATTGGGTAAGGGGGTATTCGTAGCAATGGTGGCAAAGTGGATGGAGGGATATTAGGAGTTGGAAGGAGTGGGGGTAAAGTGGATGGTGGAAGGTGAATGGTCACATGCTTTTGATATTTGTAAGATGATGGAGGTGGAATGGCAAAGTATATTTTAGGAATATGATGGGGTTTATGATGGAAGGAAGTGGATATAGGAAGCGTGGAGGAAGTACCAACATCTTTAGATTGTTGACCTTGGGGTGTATATCCAAGGCCAAATGAGCGAGGAGGGACCTTGACATGGATTGGCTCCAAAATGCCTTGTTCATATAGGCCTAAACCTTTGCCTTGGTAGTTCATGTTTTGTAGCATACGATTGACTATAGGACTAGGTATAGTTTGGACACTAGACTTGAGTTCATTATTGGATGGAGAAGGTAAAGTGGATAATGGTTGTTGGTGTTCTAAGGAGGAACACTCATGAATGAATGTGGATAGACTAGTAGGATATGGTGGATGTGGAAGGATCATTGGGATATTTCTTATGTTCATTGGGATCCAAATTATTTGTTTGATCTTCTATGTTTGCTCTGGAGGCACATGTCTCATCATGACAAGTGGAAGGTGTACGATCATGGATTGGGCTAGATGGAGGATGACTAGGAGCAATTTGGATGTCTTGCTCATGTATTATAGGATTATGGATAGGATCAAGGTGCTCATGGATAGCTTCTTCATAGGTATCATCTTGATCATAAAGAAGGTAAATGTTATGGATAGGTTAAATGGGGATGATTTGATCTTGATTAGATTTAGGGGCTATTGTTTCTTCATGCTTAGGATCGTGCTCTTGACATAACTCTTGGTTTTCTTGAATGGAAATGGAAGGCTCTTTAATAATCTTGATAGCTTGTAAGTCACATGATGGGGTTATAAGACTAGACAAAGTGCTTAAAGACTCATGGGGAGGATCAAGAATAGGTGTTTGATGACATGGCAATGTTTTATTACTAGCTAGTAGCCAATGGATCACATCCTTTGCAAGGGTATGGGTGAATGGGCAATATAGAGGATGGATGATAAGGGTGGATAGGTTTGAAGGCTTAGGATTAGGATTTGTTGGATGGATAATGGGATTAGGATTTGGGCTAGATGGAAAAATAATGGAATTAGAGGGATTGGTCTTATCTAAGACAATCTTACCACAATCTTCTAGGTTCTTAACCTATTTTTGAAATCGGACACAAGTGGATATGGTATGGCCCCTATACCTATGGTATGCACAATAATGGTTTTCATTATACCCTCTAGGTTTAATCATAAATGGAGAATATGCTTTAAATTGGTATAGCTCAATTAAATTTGCTTGGACCAATTTCTCTAAAAGTATCTCCATGGAATCTTTTAATGAAGGATTAGTGGAACATGGGGATGAAGATGATGAAGGTGATGAAGGGATTGATAAAGTTGTTGGGATAGGACTAGTTGGCTCATGTGTTGGCATATGATTGGATGGTGAAGGTGACTCAAAGGAGGCACTTTCTAGGTTGGTTTCTCCCTTGTTAAAGGATTTTAGGTCTTGCATAAGATGACTTGGACTTTCTTGATTTATGTACATAGGGCCATTTGGACTTGCATGTTGTTCTTTTAATGACATTTGATTACCATGTGGATAGGTTTGGTGATGAGGTGGCATGATAGGACTTGTAGATGAAAGGTTTTGTGAGGTGGATTATTGTGGACATTGGGTGATGTTGGAGGTTTGTTGAGAAAGCAATTGGGATATGATGGTAATGGAGTTAGGATCGTTGGATGGTAGACTTATGGAAGTACTAGTGTTTGGGGTGTTGCTAGGAATAGTGAGGGTGATTTGTGGTATGGATGTGGCGGCATTATTGTTTGGATTATGTGCTTGTTGGGCTTGTGATGGAATGTGGGAGCATTGATATTAGCCTAGGACTTGATGTTGCAAGAATTGTTGATGTTGTGGTGACATAGGATCTTCTTCCTTTCTATACAACCACCTAAGTTGACTAATTTGATTAAGCATTATTTTGGTGCCATAAGGATCATTCTCATACGTGTCGTTTAGAAATGCCCTATCCATGTTTACATGTGATAGATGTGGAGAATTAATTGGATGAAGATTTGATGATGTGTAATGACCAGAAATGATTAGGGGTTTTACTTGGATGATGAGGACTATGGTGATGACGATTAGGATGTTGAAGATGACTAGGATGATGAGATTGGATGACTTGAAGGAATTAGGATGAATGATGGTGGAATGATTAGGGTAGGTAACTAGGATGATTTAGGATAATGGTAAGGGTGATGTGGTATAACAAGGTGGGATGACTTGGATTGAGGTGATTAGGATGAATGGATTGGGATGAAAGTGGTTTAAATAAGAAATGTAGGTGATGATGTGGAGTGATTGGGATCAAATTTCAAGACCTTAGGATGATTTGATTTGTTTTTTAATGGATGGCCCTCTATGCTTGAGATAGACTAATGATCTCAAGTACGAGGGTTGATTGGATTGATTCTCTATACTTAAGGTAGATTAATGACACTTAAGTAATAGAGGGTTGATTGGATTGATTTAATCAGGTGACTTACTTAAGATAGACTAATGATCTCAAGCAAGTTTGGATAACGGTTGATGATGATCAACTAAGGTCTTGATTTTTGATTGGGTTGACTTAGATTTGGATTGGGATGAAAGTAGTTGTGATGTGATTTGGCTTGGAATGATTGGATGATGTGTAATGACTAAGATGATGACTAGGATGATTAGGATGATGTTGATGTGATGGGATAATGACTTGGATATGATTAGGGTTTGAAATTGAAGAATTAGGGATGATTAGGGTTTGACTTATGGTAACTTGGATATAATTAGGAATGAAGTGGCTAAAAATGGGTGATTAGGATGAATGTGATTGGATTTGAATGTGTTGGAAGAATGAGTTGAATGACTTGTCTTATGTGTTTGGTGTTTAGCTTGATTTGGCAATGTTCAATCAAATGATCACACATGTACAAACATGATTCACTCATGCAAGACACATAAGCAATTTTAAATTTGACTTTGAATGAATGTAATGATGATTAAACAAGCACATGTGGAAGACACATCAATGAGCCCTATGACTAGTCAAGTGGGGTATGGCCAATTAGGTCTTGGGCAATGTGTACATGAGGTTGACTAGTAATTTGAAAGCAAAATCTTGCCACACAACCAGGAGAAAGGAGTAAACCACCCTTCACCTTCACTTCCCAAAGGTATAAATTTCTTTGGGGCTTAGCCAAGAGTGACAAGATTCCAACTCTTAATGAGGGTGTCTTTTGATTCAGCCTCGATTGAGGTCGTCCCTTGGAGTGGTGTGTCTCCAAGAAGGCCTCCTAAGAAGGGTAAACAAAAGCAAACCAAGTGAGGTGTTTTTGATCTCCAAGATCACCTTGCGGTGCGAGGAGAGAGCATACACATGCACACTTGATTCACACTCAGACTTGTAAATTAACCCTTAAAAAATGAAATGTGTGTGTGAAAATTGAATGGATAAGAGGTGTTTTTGATTCTCAAGATCACACGAAGGGTATGAGAAGAGCATACACACCACTAATCACATGCAACTTCACCAACCAATGAAAAAACTTGTTCTTGTTTAACCCAAAGTCAAGATGTGTGTGTTGGGACTGAAATTCCCAAGATACTTTTTGGCAAATATTAAGTTTTAATCATCCAAAGATTTCAGTATGAGAGCATATATAGAAATATCCACAGTTGTTTTCAAGCAAAAATTAACAATTGAGATGATAGAAATATTTGGATTTGATCTATCCTGATCAAACCGTGTTGAAAGTTAAGGAAAAATAGCGTTAAGTACTAGAACTGAATATGGGTGAATTCCTTGTCAAAAATGAATAAGGGTTGCTTTTTGAACCATCTTAAAATTCCCTATATTTTGCAAGTTATGTATGTTTTGATAAAATACATTATGGTATGGGTTTGTATGTTTGTATATACAAAGTCATTTGTATATACAAAATCTCTCATATACAAAGCAGTTTGTATGTTCTGTCATTGTATGATGCATGTGCTAAGTCCCTCGTATATCGGGTCACGGTATGGTCGCATAAAGGAGTCATCGGGTTGATACATCGTTTAATTATATGCATTTGGCTAACGTTTTACTGCTCCATACAAAGTGGACCTGACGAGATTAAAAGTTGAAGTATATATTCTGTCAGGCCCATTGCTTGTATATTATGTTTGTATGTTCGACAGAGTACAACATACAATGCAATACATACAACGCAATATATATAGTACGGAACTTAAATATTATTAAATCTGGTGAAATCGTTGTATGTTTTGCGTCTTGTATGTTTCAGGTTATACAAGGCTAATATACATACTGTGGAATTGAAATGTTTATAAATTAAAGTTAACTTGTTGTATGTATCACGCCTTGTATGTGTATGCCTTCAGAAACATACAATTTAAATATACATACATCACCGAAATACTATGCCCACATACAAGACGGAACAGAAATAATTGTGAAATAACGATAAGTCTTTTTATGTTTTGGGTTATACATCGTTGCACACATACAAGGTGGAACTCAAGAGAAAATTAAATCGGGCTAAAGGGATGCATCAAGACTTTATGTACATTGGAGGTTGCACATACAAGTCGGGCCCGAAAAGTTCAAAGTTTCAGTGAATAGTTATTTTAAATCCGTTCAATGCACCTTATGATTGTTTAAACATACAAAGCATGGCTACATACAATGTGGAATCCAAAAAGATTAAAGTTTATATAAACCAATGTATCCAGACTAAATGTATATTGGAAATATACATTGCATTTTATGCAAGCCAGATGTAAAATGTTTATAGAATACAGTAAAACCGTTGTATGTTTCCGGTTTGTATGTATCTAATATACATTGCCCGATACATACAAGTGCTGGAATTTGAAGAAGATTAAAATATGGTTAATACCATGTATCTCCACTTAATGTATATCCGATGTACATTGCTTTATACATGTCAGAATCAAAAGAGAGTAAGCTGCGGTTTATAAAACGGTTGGAGTCCAAAGGGGATATTCAAAGAACTTTGTATTTATTTTTGCAAGAGATACACACCAATACACATAACACGGACCCCAAAAGTTATTAAAAAATGAAACATCCATTGTATGTTTATGATTTGTACCTATCAGACATACATTGCCCATATACAATGTAACATACAAGTGGCGGAACCGAAAGGGTTTTTCAAAAGAGTTAAGCGCTTGTATATTGAATGCTTTGTATGTAGCAAACATACATTCTTTGAGATACAAGCTACAGATACAAAAGGATGTACAAGGACCAAATGCGAAGGAAAAGTTAAATGTTAAAAATTCTTTGCATGTTTTAGCGATTGTATGTTGCAATAAACATGTCAAATATACAAAGAAAAAGAAAGTGAAAAGGCGGGAAGTTTTTTCAACCCGACTGCAAGGTCACACCGACGAAGGAAACCCTAAAAATGACATTTAATCTAAATGTTTAATATATTCTTCTGACATTTGAAATATGGATTTTTGTAGGATATACACAGTAGGATTAAACTATAAAACACCCACGAAAGGATCTTGAGGAACTAAATAAAATATCGATAAGGGAAGTAATTACTTAAATAAATACATTTGTTTAAATAAATTTGTTTGGATTGTTTGATCAGACATTAATTTGTGTTTTATCTAGATTTTTTTAGGAATAGTGAAGAAACCCTCGACAGATAATGGGCAGAACTGCAGTTAAAGAATTTTTGACCCTGAAATGGTTATCCATTTGATGATTAGTGGCTAGTTTTAAATTTCATAAATCTGTTTTGTTAGAACTAATATTGTTGTTCGGTTATCAACCATCACAACCATTGTAACTGGTCTAAAGCTTGTATGCCTCTCTTTTATAAGAGATGACCAAGACCAGAGAAAGAGAGATCAGAGGGAGAGACTATAGAATAGAAGAGGATATATTGTAGATTAGATTTGAATAGCAATGCTAGTTCATTTTTAATATATTTTATTTCTGGTAGATCATGTGCAAGCATTCTTTGATGAAGTCAAGTCTGTAAGCATGAAGCAGTGACTGCAAAATCTCAGTATCAATTATCTGTTAAATTTATTCAATTATATGGTTGTCTCCTTTCAAAGTTTTCTCTGTTATTCAATTTGAGTTGTCAAGTATATCTTCAAATTGTCTATGCATATTTGCTATTATAGTGTGATAAGATTAATTGGTTTCTACTTCCAGAATTAAATCCTTTAAATTTATCACAGTAACTCAAAAGACCTTGTCATGGATCTGTAAGAAGAGTCATATAGTTAGGGTTTGTATTCTGTCTCTAGTTTTTTGATAAATCTGTTACAGTTGCAGTATCATTCTGATAGGTTCCTTCAAGCAAGGATTAAATCCTTTTAGATGAATGCAGGTAATATTTTGTCAGTTGGATATATGTAAGTATTGAATACTAACTATTTCCTTGCAGGGTTGTACAAGTTACATACCTATTCTTTCATGCCAGATAATTCAAGTTTTTACCAAATAAACAGTCATTTATTTCATAACCATACTGACTCTATATTAAATAAGGCACTGGTCTAGTATTTTCATTATCACTTATTCAACTTCATTTTAGATTTACTTAGTTAGATTGCATTATTGTTTTAGCATTACAATTTAAATTATTTTTTGAATTAATTTGCTGTCTTTTTATTTTGTTTTATAATTTGTGCCATTATTAATAGTTAGATTAATTTTGATTAAAGTAGTGATCATCTCTTTATCTGCTTTACTAATTAGAGGTCTACCTGCCTAGGTCTGGTAGAGCCTACAGCGAAGGGTGTTTAGCCATATCTACCCCGTGTCAGTTAACCAAAAACGTCAAGAGAGCCTGGCACCCTCTTAGGGTTAATGACCTGTGTTTTTGAGACCTAACAGAATTGGTGACTCTATTGGGGACTTTAATCCCAAATTTTGGTTAAAGATCATGTTATCAAAGTCAGAGAGTTAAAAGGCATAACTCTTCTAGTGGAAGGAAAAACCCAGAAGTTTGATTAGTCCTCTAAACAGAGGTGGTGACTCTACACTAAACCTAAATTTTTTTTTTGATAAAAGTGTCATAATGGATGGTAGGAGATCTAAAGCTAATGGTAAAAAACTGCAATCATCCCACCTTTAAGGGCTCCTACTAAGAAGACTGGGATATCAAGTCAGTCTCATAGTAATAATAACCAAATTCCTCTAGAGAATACAAGTCCTCTTGGCCAAAATTATACAATATATACTTCCCCATTCCATGTGGAAGGTGATAATCCCAAGACACCAACATATAGTCATAATGATGTTTTCAATCGGGAAGCACATCCACAAAGGATAGATGAGATAGAAAATTAGGGTGAGGAAAATCATTAACATACAGGGGATCAAGCTATCATAGATTATGACTATATGACTGATTAGGAACTTACTATACATTTAGAATATCAAGAGCAAAGACTCAAAAATAGACAACAAATGATACAAAGAGCTGAAGAAATCAATAGACAAATGGCCTGTTTAGATCTTCAGGAATGAATTTCAACTAAGTATGTGCCCCCACACAGAAACAATAACAATATTAATCAACATGGAATGCCTCAGAATGTTGTTGGAAACAATAGGGTACCCCATAATACATGCAATAATCTTCCTTAGCAAAATAGGCAAATACATATACCTCCACCTATAACTACTGGGAATATTCACCAACAACATCCACCACCAGGGCACAGACTCAATAATCAGTAGCCGCGACCCCCTCCACCTCAAAATATGTATCATCAGCAATATGTCCAACCTAATGTGTATCCACAACCTCCATTTGGATACCAGTATTATCCACCATACCCAAATATACCACCTCCTAATCCTACAAGTATGGCCAGACAATTTGATTTGACTGGATATTAGCTATATCCTTATCCCATGGATAAAAGTTGGAGGAACAATGTACCTAAGTTTACAGGAAGCAGTGAACTGACTGCTGAAGAACATATCAAATGATTCAATGCTTTTATACAGGACATTGGTAATGAATATGAAGATATAAAAATGAAACTGTTTATGATATCTCTTATTAATGAAGCAAGAGACTAGGTAAATAGCTTACCAGATGCTTCAATATATTCCCTACGAGACTTCCATAATCAATTTTTAGAAGAATTCAGAAATCAATGTGCTCCAGAATTTTCTCTTCATGAATTAATCACTATTCAAAAGTATCAGAATGAACAGGTGTATGATTTTAATTTGAGATTCACTAAACTGTATAACAAGGTTCCACAAGAATCCAAATTTAACAACCAAGCAGCCCTTAGCATATACTTGAAAGCATTTGACCCCAAAATAGGTTATGAACTCAGGGGCAAAAGTCCTAGAACCTTGGCAGAAGCACAAAAAATGGCTCTCACTATTGAAAACAATAAAAAGGCTACTGGGATGATCGGAAAAAGAGACAATATAAGAGCTCCTCAAAATCCTGATCCTCCTGCAAATAAGCAAGAATACTCACATAAGAATGAAAGACCGAGACTCCATGATATGCCATATCATACCAACTGGAAGGATGGAAAGCCCGTGGATACTAACAGGAGACATAACTATGGAAAAGACACTCCCGACCCTTTAAAAAAGGGTGGAGTCCATATGACAAAAAATAGTCCATGGTGTATGCCCTGTTATTTGCCACACTCTCTTGATTATTGTATAGTAGCACAATGAATACAAAAGGATCAAGTATCTTATAGCCCTGAGATGGATCATCATACTATAAATATGTTGGGTATCACACCTTTCACTGTTGAAGAAGATTACTCGTCCGACGAGGAATCTGGGTATGAATATGATGTAGGAGTGCAAAAATATAATGTAAACTTAGGAGAACAAGAGGTATTTTCTGACCATGAAGAAGACTTAGGAAATTGTGGATACGACCTCAGTACAACACAAAGCTACAATTGGCAAAAACCTTCTGAGGAAGAGAGAAAAGCTTTGACAATGGCTGCGGTAGCACAAGCCAAGAACAGTTACAACTTGAGAAACAGAACAGTAAATGTTGAACAAGGAACTCCCAGAAGCATGTTTATCAAAAATCAAGTCTCCAGTAAAAATGATAAAGGTAAAAATGATAAAAGTAAAGCTGAGAAAACACCTTATGATACACCTCTTGTTGACACACCAAACAAAAAGAAGGGCGACACAAAAACTGAAGAAAAGGGGCAAACAAAAGTTGAGAGGTCGGAACTAAACATAAATCCCTCATTTGATATTGCTCAAGCTATTTCTCAAATGAAAGTATCTATGCCACTTCTAGAAATGATGATGGAAAAATATAAAAATATAGTGGTGAAGATGATATCAAATGTATCAAACAAAAAACCTGAACAACATAGTTCTAAAATAAACACGCAACAGGAATCTATCAAAATACCTGAGGTATATCTGGGTGAAACATTAATGAAAAATCCATCTCAAGTAGATCCATTCTATATTACCTTGCTGATAAATAACAAATTAGTCAGGAATTGTATGCTTGATTCAGGAGCAGTAGTAAACATAATGCCCATGGCTATTATGAAAGAGTTAGGAATGTGGGTGGATACTACATTCGGTAAATGTTATGCAATGGATAACAGATCTGTCCCTGTTGTTAGAATCATGAAAGATGTTGAGATAAAATTAGCATCTCATCCTGAAGCCTCCTATAAAATTGACATCACTGTGGTAGATATCCCACCTAACTATGGAATGTTGTTATCTAGACAATGGACTACCATGGTAGGGGGAAGTGTACAATTAGATTTATCTTATGCTACTATCCCATTGGGAACACATGCAGTTAAACTATATAGGGAGCCAAGGTATGAAGACATTATAGAGAAAATTAATCCAAATCAAATGACTTGTTTCTATGACACAGACTTCAGTACATTCAGGGTGGAAGAACACTCTAAATTGCATAATACAGACCCAATTTACTACGAAGGCAAAATGGATGAAAATGAAGTATGGACCATGTATTTCGATGGCGTGTGTAGTAAGGCAGGAAATGGAGCCAGGGTGTTGTTTATATCACCATCAGGAAAAACATTCAAATATTCTTTTTCTCTAAATTTTGAATGCACAAATAACATAGCTAAATATGAAGCACTTTTAATTGGGCTAAACATCGCTAGAAAACACAAAATCAAATTGTTATCAGTGTATGGAGATTCTGAATTGATTATTTCACAAGTCAAAGGCAAATATTCCTCAAAAATAAAAGACTAAAACAATACAGAAATGCAATCTTGGATGATATAGAATTGTTTGATGCTTTTTCAATAAGTTGGATAGATAAGTCAAAAAATATGATGGCTGACTTCCTTGCAAACATAGCTTTGAAAAGGGACGATGTTACCTTGACAGGTATTTCAGAAGTTGAGCTCAAAACAAGACCAACTATCCCAGACAACATATATAACTAGCAGGATTTTGATAATGATGTTGATTTGCTCAAATTTTTGCACTGCATAGATCAGTATGAGAATCAAGATATTGATCTTAATGCTTTTGTTGAAAAGAATGATGGTAAAGAGACTTTATTTGGCAAAGAAATTGTCCAACTTGAAATCAATAAAATTCTAAAGGGTTTAGTAGCATTAGAAAGAGTTTTTGATGCAAATGATCGATCCATTTCCAAAGAAGTAACAATAAAGGAGGATGATGTGGAAGAAATAAATTTGGGAACTGATTTGTCACCTAAAAAGGTCTACATTGGAAAGAAAATAACCCCTGTAATCAAAAGCATGTTAATTACATTATTAAGAAAATATAAACATGTGTTTGTCTGGTCTTATGATGATCTTAAAGCATATAGGGAAGATTTGTTCCAACACAAAATTCCACTTAAATCTGATGCTAAGCCCTATAGACAAAAACAAAGATCCATCAACCCTGTGTTAGAACCTAAGATGTATGAGGAACGTATAAAACTCAGGGAAGCTAGCATAATTAAACCTATTAGGCATTCATCATGGGTCTCAAATTTAGTTCTTGTTAGGAAGAAGAATGGGGATATGAGCCTTTGTGTTGACTTTAGAAACTTAAGCATATCCTCCCTCAAAGATAATTATCCATTGCCTAACATGGAAAATTTGTTGCAGAGAGTTACTAGCTGTGAGTTATTATCCATGATGGATGGGTTCTCTGGATACAATCAAGTAAAGGTTAAAGAATCTGAACAATACAAAACAACCTTTACAACCCCATGGGCAACTTATGTATACGTAAGAATGCTATTTGGCCTTACAAATGCTGGAGCCACATTCCAGAGGGCAATGGACGTTGCTTTTGCAGGTCTAATAAATGATATCATGGTTGTATACCAAGATGACCTTACTGCATACTCAAAAAGGGCTGAGGATCATGTGAATCACTTTGAGAAGATATTTATTAAAGCATTAGAATATGGTGTTTCCTTGAACCCCCAAAAGTGTAAATTTGTAGTTACAGAAGGGAAATTGCTTGGGCATATAGTATCCAAAGATGGAGTTAAGATTGATCCCGAAAGAGTAGATGCAATAGATAGAGTTCCTATCCCAAAGACAGTCAAAGTCATACAATCATTCTTTGGACAAATAAAACTTTGTGAGAAGATTCATACCAAACTTTGTAGAATAGTGAACCCTATATCTAGAATGTTGAAGAAAAATGCAAAGGTTAATTGGATAGATGAATGCATAGAAGCTTTTGCATCCATAAAAAAAGCAATTAAAGAAGCTCCAGTGCTAAAGTCTCCCAATTTTAATAAACCTTTCCAGATTTTTTCCTTTGCATCTTTTCATACAGTAGCAGCAGTTATGTTACAAAAGAATAATGAGGGTTATGAGCAGCCTGCTTCCTTTTTCAGTAAATCACTCCAACATGCAGAACTTAACTATGATATTACAGAAAAACAAGCTTATGCATTGGTAAAAGTTGTCAAGGCATTTAGACCTTACATGGTTGGGGCTAAGGTGATAGATTATGTACCAAATGTAGTAGTCAAAGATGTGTTCATGTAGAACGAGGTAACTGGGAAAAGATGTAGGTGGATAAATCGACTTCAAGAGTTTGATATAGAAATTCAAATCACAAAACTAGTAAGGGGACAAGGGTTAGCAAAACTGATGACTGAAACAAATCTTGAGGCTGCCCAGGTATGTAATATTGAAAATGAAGAGGACATGATAACAAGTATTGAGAAAACTGCTTGGTACACTGACATAGTGTATTACCTCAAGCACATGAGATACCCTGAAGGATTTGATGATAATAAGAAAAGAACTCTAAAATTGCATGCTTCTAAATATATGCTTATAGAAGATCTTTTTTGGAAAAATAATGATGGTATCTTATTGTTTTGTTTAGATGAAGAGCAAGCTAAATCTGCTTTGAAAGAAATGCATCAGGGAGTGTGTGGTGGCCATTTCTTAGCTAAAACCACATCACACCAGATATTAAGGGCTGGTTATTATTGGCCCAAGGTTTTCAATGATGCTTATAATTTTACTAGGAAATGTGAAGCTTGTCAAAAATTCTCTAGAAAATTAAAATATCAAGATGCATTACCCCTAAGACCTATGCAAGTTGATGCCCCATTTCACCAATGGGGAATTGATTTTATAGGAGAAATTATGGAAAAATCAAGTGGCGGCCATAGATGGATATTGGTGGCCACCGACTATTTCATGAAATGGGTAGAAGCAGTGCCCACTAAACAAGCAACTAGCAAGGTTGTGATTAACTTCCTATTGGAAAACATTTTAACTAGATTTGGGGTACCCTTGAGGCTTATAACTGACAATGGAATGTGTTTTAGATTGGATGAGTTTAAATTTTTTTGTAAATCTTATGGTATTACGATTTCATATTCTTCTCCTTACCACCCACAAGGTAATGGGCAAGCTGAGTCCAACAATAAAAGTATCCTGAAAATTATAAAGAGAATGTTGGATAACAATAAGAAAATTTGGGATTCTAAGTTGAGATTAGCACTGTGGGCTGATAGGATCACAGTGAAGAAAGCAATTAGCAAATCACCATTTGAATTAGTATATGGAACTCATGCCAGACTCCCAATACACAACCTGTTGCCAGTGTGTAAGTTTATTCTCCAAGAGGATTGGAATGTCCCAGAACCAATGGAGGAAAGGCTAGAATAGCTAATGGAGTTGAACGAAATGAGGGAACAAGCAATACATCAAAATAAAAAAATGCAAATGCAAATGAAGTACCTGTATGACAAAAAGGCAACATTCAGAAAATTTGAGCTAGGTGACATAGTGCTTATCTGGAATGCCAGAAATCAAGAAAAGGGGAATCATGGACAATTTGATGCCCTATAGATTGGACCTTTTGTCATAAATGGTAAGGCAGGGGAGGATTCATATTATGTACATAACATGTCAGGTGAGGAGCAAGAGCTGCCAGTACATGGACAGTTTTTGAAACATTTCTTCTCATAAAAGAACCCGAGAGAAAAAGAATTGCCAGTGCATGGACAATTCTGACTAAACTCTCTAAATGGTCTTTTCCATGCACAGTAGTTTAGAAGAATCAAATGACTTGCTTAAAGATATCTCTTATCAGGAAATAAAAGTTTTTCATAAAGCGATAACCCAGGATCTCTAGCACCCATCATAGTTCACCCGTCGTAAAAGGCATTGGTCTGCTCCTCCAGAAATTTGGAATCTTGCTATGCCCTCAAGGAACATGCATCCCCAGAAAGAGCCACTGTTGGGACTAAAATTCCCAAGATACTTTTTGGCAAATATTAAGTTTTAATCATCCAACGATTTCAGTATGAGAGCATATATAGAAATATCCACAGTTGTTTTCAAGCAGAAATTAACAATTGAGCTGATAAAAATATTTGGATTTGATCTATCCTAATCAAACCGTGTTGAAAGTTAACAAAAAATAGCATTAAGTACCAGAACTGAATACAGCTGAATTCCTTGTCAAAAATGAATAAGGGTTGCTTTTTGAACCATCTTAAAATTCCTGTATTTTGCAAGTTATGTATGTTTTGATAAAATACATTATGGTATGGGTTTGTATGTTTGTATATACAAAGTCGTTTCTATATACAAAATCTCTCATACAAATTAGTTTGTATGTTCTATCATTGTATGATGCATGTGCTAAGTCCCTCGTATATCAGGTTATGGTATGGTCGCATAAAGGAGTCATCGGGTTGATACATCGTTTAATTATTTGCATTTGGCTAACGTTTTACTGCTCCATACAAAGTGGACCTGACGAGATTAAAAGTTGAAGTATATATTCTGTCGGGCCCATTGCTTGTATATTATGTTTGTATGTTTGGCAGAGTACAACATACAACACAATACATACAACTCAATATATATAGTGCGAAACTTAAATATTATTAAATATGGTGAAATCATTGTATGTTTTGCGTCTTGTATGTTTCGGGTTATACAAGGCTAATATACATACCGTGGAATTGAAATGTTTATAAATTAAAGTTAACTTGTTGTAAGTATCACGCCTTGTATGTGTATGCTTTCGGAAACATACAATTTAAATATACATACATCGCCGAAATACTATGCCCACATACAAGCCGGAACCAAAATAATTGTGAAATAATGATAAGTCTTTGTATGATTCGCATTTGTATGTTTTGGGTTATACATCACTGCACACATACAAGGCGGAACTCAAGAGAAAATTAAATCGGGCTAAAGGGATGCATCGAGACTTTATGTACATCAGAGGTTGCACATACAAGATGGGCCTGAAAAGTTCAAAGTTTAAGTCAATAGTTATTTTAAATCCATTGAATGCACCTTATGATTGTTTAAACATATAAAGCATGGCTACATACAACGAGGAATCCAAAAAGATTAAAGTTTATATAAACCAATGTATCCAGAATAAATGTATACTGGAAATATACATTGCATTTTATGCAAGCCAGATGTAAAATGTTTATAGAATATGGTGAAACCGTTGTATGTTTCTGGTTTGTATGTATCTAATATACATTGCCCAATACATACAAGCACCGAAATTTGAAGAAGATTAAAATATGGTTAATGCCATGTATCTCCACTTAATGTATATCCAATGTACATTGCTTTATACATGTCAGAATCAAAAGAGAGTAAGCTGCAATTTATAAAACGGTTGGAGTCTGAAGGGGATATTCAAAGAACTTTGTATGTATTTTTGCGAGAGATACATGCCGATACACATAACATGGACCCCAAAAGTTATTAAAAAATGAAACATCTGTTGTATGTTTGTGATTTGTACCTATTAGACATACATTGCCCATATACAATGTAACATACAAGTGGCAGAACCGAAAGGGTTATTCAAAAGAGTTAAGCGCTTGTATATTCAATGCTTTGTATGTAGCGAACATACATTCTTCGAGATACAAGCTACATATACAAAAGGATGTACAAGGACCGAACACGAAGGAAAAGTTAAATGTTAAAAATTCTTTGTATGTTTTAGCGATTGTATGTTGCAATAAACATGTCAAATATACAAAGAAAAAGAAAGTGAAAAGGCGGGAAGATTTTTCAACTCGACTGCAAGGTCACGCCAACGAAGGAAACCCTAAAAATGACATTTAATCTAAATGTTTAATATATTCTTCTGACATTTGAAATATGGATTTTTGCAGGATATACACAGTGGGATTAAACTATAAAACACCCACGAAAGGATCTCGAGGAACTAAATAAAATATTGATAAGGGAAGTAATTACTTAAATAAATACATTTGTTTAAATAAATTTGTTTGGATTGTTTGATCAGACATTAATTTGTGTTTTATTTGAATTTTTTTTAGGAATAGTGAAGAAACCCTTGACGGATATTGGGTAGAACTGCAGTTAAAGACTTTTTGACCCTGAAATGGTTATCCATTTGATGATTAGTGGCTAGTTTTAAATTTCATAAATCTATTTTTTTAGAACTAATATTGTTGTTCGGTTATCAACCGTCACAACCATTGTAACTAGTTTGAAGCTTGTATGCCTCTCTTTATAAGAGATTACCAAGACCAAAGAAAGAGGGATCAGAGGGAGAAACTACAGAATAGAAGAGGATATACTATAGATTAGATTTGAACATCAATGCTAGTTCATTTTTAATATATTTTTTTTTTGGTAGATCATGTGCAAGCATTCTCTGATGAAGTCAAGTTTGTAAGCCTGAAGCAGTGACTGCAAAATCTCGGTATCAATTATCTGTTAAATTTATTCAATTATATGGTTGTCTCCTTTCAAATTTTTCTCTGTTATTCAATTTGAGTTATCAAGTATATCTTCAAATTGTCTATGCATATTTACTGTTATAGTGTGATAAGATTAATTGGTTTATGCTTCCAAAATTAAATCTTTTAAATTTATCACAGTAACTCAGAAGACCTTGTCATGGATCTGTAAGAAGAGTCATATAGTTAGGGTTTGTATTCTGTCTCTAGTTTTTTGATAAATCTATTACAGTTGCAGTATCATTCTGATAGGTTCCTTCAAGCAAGGATTAAATCCTTTTAGATGAATGCAGGTAATATTTTGTCAATTGGATATATGTAAGTATTGAATACTAACTATTTCCTTGCAGGGTTGTACAAGTTACATACCTATTCTTTCATGCCAGATAATTTGAGTTTTTATCAAATAAATAGTCATTTATTTCATAACCATACTGACTCTATATTAAATAAGGCACTGGTCTAGTATTTTCATTATCACTTATTCAACTTCATTTTAGATTTACTTAGTTAGATTGCATTATTGTTTAGCATTACAATTTAGATTAGTTTTTGAATTAATTTGCTGTCTTTTTATCTGTTTTATAATTTGTGCCATTATTAATAGTTAGATTAATTTTGATTAAAGTAGTGATCATCTATTTATCTACTTTACTAATTAGAGGTTTACCTGCCTAGGTCTGGCAGAGCCTGAAGCGAAGGGGGTTTAGCCATATCTACCCCATGTCAGTTACCCAAAAACATCAAGAGAACCTGGCACCCTCTTAGGGTTACTGAACTACATTTTTGAGACCTAACAGTGTGATTGAAGATAATGGTTAATTTTAGCCCAATTTTTTTGATGTGATTGCTAAAGCAATATTCCTTTTACGCCCAAATGAAAATGTGTGATGCAAACAAGATTAATTGATCAAATGAAAGAGATGAATGATGAAATGGATACACCTAATTCTTTCACTGTCCCAAGTTACTGTAGATGCTGATGTGAATGTTGCTCCAGCTCCTTGAGGTCACCTACAAGCCACAAAATTGAAAAAGAAGCAAGTAGGCTAGCCAAGAAGACCGTTATGCAACAATTGAGAATCTGATAAAATCTGATGAAAAATGAACTGATACAGAAAAATGAGTTACATGAATAGATTTATCAGGAAATTCTAAGCAATTTGAAAAAAAAAATCGCTAAAAAATGATCAAAATTGCTCAAGATATGCTCGATTGAAGTTTAAAAGGAAGTTTGACTTTGACTGATAAAAAAGGTTAGAAAATAGTATAGTCACCTAAAAATTTCTTCACCACTGTGTAGTTCGCTCTACCATCTTTCCAACAAGTCCAATTTTGTGAGATTTTGACATCGTATGCGAAAGTTATGAGAATTTGAAAAAAATAGCCTCCTTTGGCATGTAGAAAGAAGCAAGGTAACTCTGACTATTTGCCAAACAATGTTAGCTATTTGAAAAAAAATCGTGGTCACATGCTGAAGTTTTCTCCTCTGGTGGTTAAGGGTTTTCATGGTAGTTAGAAGTGAAATAGGCCCCTGGTCACTGATATGACCAGGGGCTAGATTCAAGAAAAAATAAAAAAAGAGATATATGAAAAGGGCTTATAAGCCCCCTCCCTCTTTTTCCTCTTGGTCACTGAAGTGACCGGTGGTTTAGGTGCAAAGAGGGCTTAAAGCCCAAGCATTTTGATAGCCCACCAAGACTTTGAACCCGCCAAAGTTTATAGCTTTAAACTCCAATGACAAAGGATAAAGGGTGGTTTAGGGTTTTGTTAGCGGTTTAGGACTTTAACGATGGCGGTGGGAATGGTGGTTAGGCATTTGAAGAGGGAGCGATAGTGGTGACTAAAATATAGGCTAGGATTTTGGGTAGTGACCAGCGTTTGACTAGTGGTGGATTTCGCAAGTAGTGGAAGGGAGTTTTTAGGAGATGAAGGTAACGGTTGGCAATGAGGCTAGTCGCCACCATAGGTGGCGCTAGGGTTTCCACAAGCGGAGGTAGAGATCAAGGCAACAGTGGTCGGGAGTCTTGGTGGTCAAAGTTAACATTCGAAGTAAGGAGAGATGGCAGTCAACATGTGAGCGGCAAAGTTGATCTTCACAGGTGGAGATCTGAGTGGATGTTAGGGTTTAGATTGTGGAGGTGGCTGAGGGAGTTAGGGTGTCGATAACTCAGGACGAAGCGGAGGTCGATGTTCCCAGTGGCGACGAGGCTGAGCAGGTTGAATGGGTAAATAGTAGGATAGAGCAGAGGTGTTGGGAGAGATGGATGGTGATAGTAGATTGCAAGTGTCAACTTGCGGTGGAGGGAATTTAAGCGGCCTATCAGTGGCGACCAACGTTGGCGGCGGTTGTTGGAGAGAATGGTGACAATTGGGTGTCTATTAGGTGGTAGCTCAGGGTTTTTCTGCGAAGTTAGGGCTTCAATAATTTTTTTGTTTGTTTTGAACCTACAACAAAAACCTTAACCTTGCCAACAAGGAAATCACACCTGCAACACCATAGAAACAATATGCTCTGCAGCCCTACAACGAAGTAGCGATTAGATTCAAGAATGTTAGCATAAAATTTAACTAGCGATCAAACAAAAACCATTATCCATGAAAATTTTGAAGAAGAAGTCACCAATTTTGACCCGAGGGCTCTACGCAGGAATGGTATGGTATGTCTGTATGGTATAGACTGTCATACTAAAAAATTTTTTTGGCAGAAAATAAAAAATTTCACAATGAACAAAACTAGTTGAATTTTATCTTGATTTTCATCTCTCAGGACTCCCAGACACGATGGTGAGGTTATTTCCTGCCCAGGAGGTGACCTGCAACACTTTACTCCTAGATTTTGCAAAACTTGACAAAACTAGGGTTAGAGAAAAAGTAAAATTTTGACAACAAAATCTGCAAAACACTCACGATTAGATCCAACACTGGGCATGCAAATGAAATCATGGAAAATTGACATGAGGAATGATAACAAATGCAAATCAAACAAATACAAACCTCATATCGACTCATGATCCATTGATAGGGTTGAGAATGCTGCAACCAAGAACATTCTAGCTATACCTAAAGAGATGAATGTTGATTGCTTGATTCAGCAACATAACTATAGGATAGGGATTGGTAGATGGAAGATTGGATGAATGCAAGATAGATGGATGAGAGATTGAGAGGAAATTTTGGCAGAGTAAGGATGTTACAAGAAGATTTGTCTCAAATGGCTCAAGAGAGGCTACCTTTATAGAAAAAGGCAAATTCAAATGGACGGACAGGATTGCAAGTTATGTTGGATGATATGGACGGTCTAGATTGATTAGGATTGGATTAGAGTTTCCCACTCAAAGAGGGACTGTAGTCACATGACAAGTGTGTGATGGAGAATAAAGGGAATCTAATTCAAATATTATATTTGAATTAGTTTGACATGTGAAGGCAAATTAAGTGGATGATGGAGACATGCGACATGTGTCGCAATGTGATGAGAGGTGATGGGATAATTCAAAATTTTAATTTGAATTATGTGAGACATGTGACTAGATGCAATTAATTAAATAAATGGGATTTATTTAATTAATTGGGAATTTGATCAAGTGGGATTAATTAAATAAATTGGGTTTATTTAATTAAGTTGGACCAATGTGATTAAGATGAAGTAGGACCTAGGGATAAATGGGATTAAGTGGGATGAGGTTAGATGAACTAGGGTGAACTAGGACCTAGGGCAAAGACATACAAGATCATGTGTAAACAAGACCTAGACAATTTTCAGTGTCTACATTTGCCCCTCTTTGAGATGATGTTGCGAGATGATAAGATTTAAGTCGAATAACATCATTTAAAAGAAGCTAAGGAAACAGATAAAGGAAAAGGATAGGATGATGACACCCCCTTGAGAGGATAGGTGGGTTGGACAAACATGGGTACACTCTCATAATGAAATGGAATGGCAAAAGTTAAAGGAATGGATAGAAGAAGGGATGGATGGGTTATGCTGCAATGAAAGTCAGAAACCATGATGTTTGATATTGCACTAGACGTTATGCACCAAGGTATAAGGACCAAGGTGACGATGTGTCTTGTGCCCCAGCATAATACAACCTTGTCTAGATACAAGATATGAATATAAGCTAGGTTGATTTGGATTTGATGCAAATGCAAGTTGAAAATGATAACACACACAAGCAAGCAAGCAAGCATGCACAAATGATACAAAAACAAACAAGGTATTGCCCCTGTCAAGCTATAAACCAATGATTAATTGTTTGATTGATTTGATGATAAATAGTATATCCCTAGATCAACACAAGGATGTGGGAACGATATATCCCATTGATGATGATAATGATTGATTGATTTGGTTTACGACAAGATTAGGATCAAGACCAAGGATGTGACTGGATAATTTGACAAGCTAATTGACTTGATTGGTATGGATAAATGATGACTTGTATTTGGATCATTGCTTGGATTGGATTGAATGATATGATATGATTGGATGAATGGATTTGAGTTGGAAGAAGTGATGTGATTTGACAAATTGAAGAAATGTTTTGAAAGATTCATGAATTGATGAAGATAGATGATAGAAGAATGATGAAAGAAGAAAGAGGAATACCGTCTTGTGCCTGAATCTGGGCACTTCCTTTGTACTCCAAATTGCCTACATACCCTGTATCCATGGGATCAAGACACTTAATGATAAATATGAGATGTAGTTCTGATTTGTGTTTTATTTATGGGATGATATGGATTGGATTGATCAAGTTATGGATTGATTGGGATTGATTAGATGTTGATTGGATATATGATGATGTGATTGGACTTGTTTTGATGGATTTGATGTGATGGATTGTTTGAAGATGATTTGATTGGTTTGATTGTGATTGATGGTTTGAATGGATTTGTTTTGATTTTGCTAATGTGATGAATTTGATGATTGAGATTGATTTGATTGGAATAATGTGATTTTGATGATTTGATGTGGAATGGTTTTATTGCTTGGATTTTCTTGGATTTTAATTATTTTTGGGTTTTTGAAATGTTTTGATTTTTTTATATTTTTGAAATATTTGCATTGGATGATCATTTTGATAGCCTTTATGCTAGGTACCAATGACAAGGGGGAAACCAAGTCTAGGTGCAAGGGAATGAATGGGATTGGACAAAAGGATGAACGATAGTGGATGGATGAAAGGATCATGATAAATGGATGGATAAAAGGATAGGATATGGAATGGATGTATGTGTAAGAGAGAAAGGATGTGATCTCCAAGGACTATGTTGCATAGGAATAACATGCCCCAGTCTAGGTAGTAGACTTAGGATTTTTCAGGACAATGCTTAAGGCAAGAGGATGATACGATTTGACATGACAAAGCTTATGACTTGGATGATAGGGTTCATTTGGAAAGAATGAGGTACATTTTTCCCCTATGTCTTCATCAAGATCAAAAGGAGGAAGGGAGGATGGATAGACTCGATATGATTGGAATGTGTATACAATGGATAGGATGAGACAAGGTGCCCCCAAGTGTAAGTGGGATAGAAGATCAACCTACACATGACACATGTTTGCTAGGTTTTCATCATGGTACTTATCCAAGGCACCTCTTTACCAGGTTTTCACCATTGGACAAAGGGACTTATCTTTACTTTTTTTTATTTTTCAATTTTTATTTAATTGTTGTGAATTTTTGGATGGAAGAAGGTGGATATGGACAAAAGGGACTCAAGTGTCTAGTGCCATGAAAGGTGATAGTCCCATTGGAGAGGAATGTCGCATGGACGATGTCAAATGTGCTCGTCGATGTTGGTAGGGAGATGGCATGAAAGTGAGATGGATCAGGTAGATAGTGGATTATGATGTGGATTATGGAGGGATCAAAAGTGGATTATGATGTGGATTATGTAGGAGTGAAAGTGGATTATGATGGACTTATGCAAAATCATGGACCATAGGAAGGTGATGGGGGAGATATGTAGGATAATGAGTAGATGATGGAGTGATGGAGGTATGGAAAGGAATCACGACCAATGGCTGCACACACCATGTCAAACATGGAAGCTTTTGATTGGATGGTGGTGTAGAAAGCAGTGGCGATGTTTTCTTAGGAGATGGATGGTTTAGGACTTTTGGAACCCACATGTACTTAGTTTCTTTATGATTTTTTCTTTTCATGAGGGATGTTTGAAATGTTTGACTGGAATGGAGGGAAGAGGATGGTTGGGATTTTTAGAGGCAGATGCCTCGTTTGACTTGCTTGATTTTTGCTTAGGGACCCAAACCATTTTGTTTTTGTACATTTCTTGTGAAGGTTTGGACTTAGATATATTTTTGAATGGATTTTGATTTGATTCTTTACATTTGTACCCTAAGGCATTAGGGCCATTAGGATTTTTGGCTTTATGTGAGGAGGCATCCAAATGTTTGTTTTTGAATCCCATTAGGTGGATAGAATGAGTGGAAGCTTTATGTTTGGACCATGTGTGCATTTGTTGGTCATGATTGGGATATGGCATTTACTAATTATTTCTTTGTAGATATTTAAAATAAAAGGGGCATGATGGGAAATGTTCTCACACACACTTAGGAAAAATACATATTCTTATAGTTTATTTTCATAACTTGTGAGCATGTGCATTATTTAATTATTTGATTCATTAGATTACTCTTTTAATAATAATTAAAATGTATTTTTTATTTTATAGATAAAAATATTTTATTTCCTAAATTAATAGTTGCTGAGTTGGTAACTAATTTGAAAAATATTTTAATTGCTTATTTAAAAGATTTTTATTCTTTTAGTTAACTATTTCATAGTGGGGCTTAATTTAGTAAATGAAGGAGTGAATGGAAAGGAGTTATGACACTTTCATTACTTTCTAATTTCATGGATTTTGCATGTGAAGATTTTGGAAGTTGAAAATATTTTTGAGAATTTGATGACAATAAAAGTAGGAAGAGAAAGAAAAAAAGAAACATTTATTTGGAAAGGGTTTTTATTTTATTTTTGAGAATTCATTTTCTCATTATTCTCTATGCAATTATTGATTATTGAGAGAGAAAAAAGAAAAGAAAATAGGAAGACTTATATGAAGAAGAAGAATGAAGAGAGTGGCTATGTTGGCTTTGGATAATTGAAATTTCAAGATCTTCACCAAATTTAATTTTATACAAGATTTCTTTCAAGGTAAGATTCTTATCATGAAAAGATGAAGATAATATTTAGTTTTCCTGTTAATTAATGAATTTAGGTTTTCCTATTACGTAATGAATTTAGGTTTTCCTTAAGAAAGAATTGAATTTTGATTCTATTGTTTATGAATTAGAAACTAGTTCTCTTGAAAAGAAAAAAGGAAACTATGGGAAATTGGTCATATTTTGTAAATGGTAAACTGGGCACTTCTCTATAATTTTTATAATTTCATCTTACATTATTTTTTTTTTGTGAATTAAACAAGTTCCGTAATTTTTAAGAAATTGATAAAACTGTCTCCAAAGGAAAACCAGTCCATTTCATCCTTAATAAAATTAATTTTAGAAACTAGGTTTTCATGAAAAATTTAGGAACAATGCAAAACTAAGTTTTCTTAATCATGTTATAAATTAGAAGTACCCAAATTCTATATGTCTATATATTATAGAATTTGTGACTATATGTCTGCATTGTTAAGTACTATTTAGAAAAACTAGTCTGTTGCATCTTCAATAAGTTTTATTTTAGGAACTGGGTTAAGAATTCAGCCAAACCCAAATTCTAAATTGTTAAATATGTGCAATTGATCAACTATCTATCTATGCTACTGCTATGAGGATTATTATTGTATATATGATTATATGATTTTTAGAAAATTATATTAAAGGAAATTATTATTTAATTATTTATGATATTTTCAGATATCTGTTTTACCTTTCTAACACATTTTAAAAATTGGAAAAATATATTATTTTAAGAAGGTTATGGCTTTCTTAATGGAAGCTATTTTTATGCAATTGTATACAAATTTCTAACATAAAAGTAATTATTAATAGTTAAATTCATACCTTCTTAAATCATATAAAATTTCCTCAACTCATTAATATAAATCAAGATCTACATTCTATTTAAATTTGAATCTAGAATAGAAATTATAATATTTATATCTTAGTTGATTGTTTTCTTACTTTCTTAATTTAAACCGAATTTTCATGTCATGGGATAGCAATAAAGATTAGTATTCCATTTGAGATTGAATCTAGAATAGTAAGTAAATGTCTTATCTTAGGAAGATTTATTTACATATTAAATATATTTTAGATAAATTTATTTGGATAGAACTCATGTAGTTGGCATTTAATTTTAATTTACCCTATTATGTTTAATAGATGTTTTGTTTATCTTCTAACCTTGATTTATAGAAGCTTCATTTTGAAAATAGAATATCTATAATGGTTAGATAACTCACTCATCTTGCAATCCCTTTTGATACATAAACATATACTCTTTGCAAATGTTAATATTGGATAATTATAACCAAGTTACCTTAGAGTATTGTCAAAGGAATCCTTTTCTAAGCTCAATAGGTGGAGATGCTAGGAAGATTCATATTTTATTAACTTTGTAATATGCTATATTAGATTTATTTCTAAGTAGTTTATCATTCTTTGCATCGTGTAGCATACGTATGCAAGGTATCACAAATGCATAACTTTTCCTTTTAAAGTAAGCTACTTTATCATAAGAAGATAAAATAGTTTAGCTAAATAAGGTGATAGTCAATTAGACATAGAATGTGCCTATGGAAGTTTGTGCATGTTATCAAGGAGAAAGATTAGTTTGTTATTGTTATTATAATAACCTTCCTATTGTACCTTTTTGAGATATTATGCAAAATGAACTGTTTGATGTCTTTCTACTTGTACCCTTTATTATTATAAGGATTCTATAGGTTGATATGCTTAGTACTTGTTTGACACAATATTTGCATAGTTTATTCAACCTTGAACAAAGATCTGTGTATGTTAGCTAGCTTCCTATAGAACAATTTTATGTGAGGACCTAGTTACAGATCAACTTGCGATGATTGGCTTAGATAAGAGAGCCTTTATTATTGCTAAGAATCTAGTCTAGAATCACTTATTGTCTTAATTTAAACAATTGTATTTAAGACAACCTAATTAGGTTAAAAGTCTAGTAGATGAACTATGGAGCCTCTGATCACGTTACGTAGGCAAGGCCATATTATATGAGCCCCCAAGGCCTAGGTCTTGCCCTTCGGCCCTATTTTACTTTATCGTGCTTCTGTAAATTTATTAATGATTGAATTTATTTATCAAGAGAGACTAATTATTTCATCTAGTTTTTACAGAAGATACTAATTTCAAGGGCACATGTTACTGGAGCAAGGCAAGTTATTTTAGGAATGTTGTAAGGTAAAAGCAAAAGGTGGGTGCTAAAAGTAGATTAAGTTATTCATTTTGATGCTAATCTTTGTGGGAAATTATATTTTTATCCTTGTTGATAGGACCTATGTTTTAGACCTCACATCATATTAATAGACTTCTTATATTCTAGTGAAAGTGATTTATTACTTGAAATTAGAATCTTATCTAGATTAAGTTTTATTTTGTTATATGCTTGAGTTTTCATTTTAGAATAAATTTTGACCTATAAATTCATTTGGAAAATTTACATTCCTATGTGATACTAAAGAGTTATATTTAGATGCTACCAGGAATTTAATAATGTTTATTTTGTGCAATCTCTTCCTCGCATTAACTTATTATTGTTTGGTCTATTTGAATAGTATTCATTAACCTTGGATATTGTGAGTCAATTTGGATGGATAGAAGGTGAAGGTTTTAAACAAAGAAAAGATAACTAATTTTATATTCTATTCCTATGATTGCAAATCAAATTTTAAACTTTTGTATTAATTTTATGAAACTTTTTGTTATGTTTTATCAAATTATTTGCATTGCAAACTACTTACTATGAGATGGTGATGCAGATCAAGGTCCAGGGGCTTTAAGAAGCTAACAAACCAAGCAGGAAAATGAACAACACACAGAATGAAATAAAAAAAACTCTTTATTCATATGCAACAAAAAACCTTACAGTAGAAGTACATTGATATTCCTCTATGCATTCAACATGCCTTTGCCTAAGCCTTACAATCATCCTATCAATGATTCAGACCAACATCTAAAAACCCAAATAGTCTGCTTTCCAAATCTAAAATCTATAGAAAAATTCTTGTTACAGTAGAAGCATAAACTCCCTATGGAGAAGTCCCCCCTCCTTTAGTGTGAAAATCCTCTACTTATAGGCATTTGAGGTGGCTACCACACTCATCATGAAAATGGGACACATGTTAGTCATCAATTGGCTCTTGGATCGGTCGTACGGGCTATCAAAAATTGTTATTGTCACTTTTTGGGTGCTTTCAAGCAGTCCAACAAAAAAATGTGATCCATTGGGATATTGTGGAAGAAATTAGGTCATTTGTATATTGTGGGAAAAACCGGGTCTGCGGGAAAAACTGAGTCATTTGCATATTGTGGGAAAAATTGGGTCATCTACATATTGAGGGAAATTTAGAGTCATCTGCATATTGTGGGAAATTTAGGGTCTACTATATATTGCAAGATTTCAAGGGTCTACTGCATATATCATGTTACAAACCAAAGTTATGCATATTCTGTTGACACTCAAAGTTCTGCCTAAGCATAACTTGTTTAATTTTTCTCATAATCTCGTCAAATTTGAAATTTTGGACACCCATTTGGCTCCTTAACAATATGAAGTCATCACTTGGATATGTACGATTTCAAGGGTCATCTACATATATCTCGATAGTAGGGAAAGTCTCGCATATCTTATTGACACTCAAAGTTCCACATTTACATAATTTGTCCAATTTAGCTTGGATCTTCGCCAAATTTGAAATGTGAGCACCCATTTGGATCTTCTTCAAATTGAAGTCAACACTTGGCTATGAATCCTTAAGAAATTCTCTAGAAATTTGATCATCAACTCTTGCAACAAAATAAGAAGGAAAAATCAAGTAAGAAAGCAAATCTTTTTTTGGTTGATGAGGATTGCTCATGGACCTGGATGCTTCTGCATCAGACATGCCAAGTAACTAAAATGTTCCATGAGTTGGAAACTCATAAATATTTTGACAAGTCTAGAACTGATATTCCATACTTGACTAGCTCTATAGCACTCAACCAAGAAGCTTCATCCGTAGCTTTGTTCTTCCATCAGACCAAGTATTCCATGTAGTCCTTTCCTCTGGTCTTCTTAGCCACTCTAGAGTTAATCACTCTATCTACTTCTTCCATCTTCTTTTCAGGCAATTGATCTAACCATGCTTGTACATCACAACACCTTGTAAACTTGTCTCTCCTTCATGGAACTTGTATAAATCGACAACATTGAAAATAGGAGATATGTCTATCTGTGCTAGTATCTCTATCTCGTAGGCATTGGATGAGAACTTCCTCAACACATTGCATGGACCTATTTTATTAAATTTCAACTTATTGTATGTTCCCTATAGAAACCTTTCTTTCCTCAAATGTGCCAAAAATAAGTCACCTACCTAGGACTCTTGTTCCCTCCTATACACATCAACATGTTTGTATTTGTTGGCACTTTTCTCCAAATTTCCCTTCACCTCCTTGTGAACCTCATGAATGTATTCTACAAAATCATCTACTACAACACTCTTCGTATTCAAATTTACCCTATCTCTTAGCTCAGCAGATTTAGGTCAATAATTTCAAAACTGGTGATGTTGGCACCAACTTCATAATATCCCACGTCAGATCTGGGATATCATTCAAAAAGAACAAATGCTTACATGATGATTACTCATCCTTTCACCTGGCTTATCTATGTGGCCAGTTCTTTAATTCAGGGCATACTGATTAGACAATCTAATAATGATGGGAGTGTGCCTAGACAGTCTTGGATGTGTGTGAAAGATAGCCAATTAATTTGGAAAGATTATATTAGGACCTTGGGTTATCATTTTAATGATTTCCCTAATTCTAATCAGGACTTCTTTATTGTCGTTTATACTCATTGCACTATGTGCAAAGTCTCTCAATTTTCTCAGAAATTGATAGAAGTTTCTTGGAATATAATTCTATCTACTCCTTTCTCAAGCTCTTTTAGCTTCACTAGTTTTTTATCATGGGTGGTGACAGGATTTGAACTGAACCCAACAATTGTAGAGAATTTAAAGAGAATGCCTTGGTCTGGCATTATTGTAAGGAAGGAGGAGTCAACCCTTTCCTTGAATGTTTGAATGGACATGGTGAAAATCTGTCTATTCAATTTTCTCAGTCTTGGGACAACCGCAAGGTGCAAATTGGGAATGTCAGCTTTGTGGTCTCTGAACATGACATTGCTATGGCTATGAGTCTCTCTCCAAAGGGAACGAAGATGCAGAAAAAGTCTAGGGTTTGGATGTTTAGAACTAGAAATTGTTTCTTGGTGAAGGAGAGGAGTTGGTGCCTTACCAAGGTGGTTTTGAAAGAGCTCATCTTCCTAAACTGTGGGCTGACATGTGTTATATGGTGATGAAGTATTTCACCCTTAAGGGCCGCTTCACCAAGTTCTATCACTGCCATCTCCCTTTACTGAATCATTTTAGAAGGAATGCCATAATTAGTTTCCCTTTCTATTTGCTTTCCTCTCTTGAACATTCTGTGCAACATGTTAAAAAGACTTTGCTGAAGAAACCTGATGAAAAGCCCATTCATTTACACCAAGGGCTCATTCATCATTTATACCAGTTTCACTTAGCCTTGTCTCCTCCTTCTCTTCAGCCCTCTGGTTAGGATACCCCTGCCTCTATGAAATCAAGTCTTGTTACTCCTAGTCAACTCCTTACTGGTGATCCTTGCTCTGGTATTTCTAAGTCTTCGACCAAGAGTGTTCAAAACCCCCCCTCCAGATTTAAATTGAAAGCTAAAAGATGTCTCTCAAAAGTGGACATAGAGGCTGACCTTTTGAAGGATGTTATTGGGGTTTCTGGGATCCAGATTGACCAGAGTCAGGGAGGGGAGGGACCTTTACGAAACCTCAAAAAAGATAAAATAGAGGGTAAATTTGCTATCATTAGGTAGTCTAGTAGAATTGCTGGCAAACGGGCTCCCAAACTAAAGCTGATTGACTATTCTAAAAGCAATTTGGAAGCCTCCACTCATGAGGAGGAAGGTATCAAGACTGATGTTCAGGAAATTGCTATTGAAGACTCTAGTGGTGAAGAAGAAATTGATGGGTAGGGCATTCCTATGGAGGTCTTTGAAATTGAAGACAATGTTGGGGTTCATAATCCTATCCCCATTGGCGAATGTGTGGATGTTGGTGATATTACTACCCAGGTGAAAATGACTAATATTGAGGAGGACATTGGGAAAGATTTTTATTCTGTTCCCACTTTTGTTCCTGTTGATCTTGATAATACTACTCAAGATGGTAGGGAAGAAGAGAATACTAAGGAAATTAATGATGTTGATGATCTATCTTAGCTTAAGAAACGAGTGGAGTCCCTAGAGAATAAGGTCTCTTCTCTTTGTAATTTAATTTCTAATATGTTATGTAAGACTGATGTGGACAATCTCTCTCTTCTTTGGGAGTAGGAGGCTCTCATTCATGGAGTTGATAATGACAGGGTTAAAGAACTAGACAAAATGTTGGAGTTTCTTTCGAAGGGAGAGGAGGACATCTCTTCCTAGTCTTTCTTTGCTTTCTATTTGTTGGCTTTATACTGTTAATAACTTTTTGCTGTCTATCGATCATATGTAAGCTGTCGGTGGTTGTTTTGGCTCTTTTTGTTTTCTAATCCTTTTCTACCCTTCTTGGGTTCTTTTTTTTAATATGGGATTGACCCCTGGTTTGCCGCCTTATAATATCAAAAACACCTCTTGGGTTGTACCCATAAACTATTTGGAACGGGCTCCTTCCTGCACTTCTTCTCATTGAATTATTGTATGTGAATTCTGCTTGTGCTAAGATAAGATCCCATTGATGTGGTTTGTCTCCCACCAAACATCTTAATAAGTTTACCAAATTTCTATTCACAACCTCAGTCTATCCATCACTTTGGGGATGATAGGATGAACTAAATCCTAATTTAGTGCCCATCTTCTTCCATAATGTATGCCAAAAATGGCCAACAAACTTTGTGTCCTTGTTGAAATTTATGCTCTTAGGCATTCCATGCAGCCTAACTACCTCTTTGAAAAACAATGCAACTATGTGGGATGCATCACTAGTTTTCTGTCATGGTATGAAATGAACCATCTTTGAAAATATGTCCACTACAACAAAAATAATCATTACCTTGCTGTGTTTTAGGCAAATCCAAAACAAAATCCATACTCAGGTGCTCCCATAGTCTCTCTGGTATAGGCAATGGATGATATAGTTCTATGTTTTGTCTTGCCCCTTAAGCATGCTGGCAATTTCTACAACCTTGTACTAGTATCTTCACATCTACACTCATTCCAGGCCAAAAATAACCTTCACTCAGTTGTGCTAATGTCTTATCTATTCCAAAATGTCTACTCAAGCCTCCACTATGCTTTTCTATTATTAGATTTTCCCTCATTGAACCTCTGAGTATACATAATTTATGTCCCTTGAACAACAAGCCATCTTGGATGAAATATTCCAACCATGGAGTCCTATCTCCCTCCACTGGACTTCTACTAGTTGTTTAAGCTTCCCTAAAATCAAGATCATCAGGATACAAATCCTTCATTGCATCAAAGCCAACAACACTGACCCTTAACTCATTCATCAATAAACACCTTTTGCTAAGTGCATCTACTACCCTATTTGACTTAGCACTCCTATGTTTCAAGACAAAAGAATAACTTTTTAGAAAATCCACCCATTTCATATGCCTTTGGTTTAACTCACCTTGACTATTGATGTACTATAAGGCATGGTGGTATGTGTACAATACAAACTCATTTGACATCAAGCAATGCCTCCAATTCTTCAAGGCCTGCACTATAGCATAAAATTCTTGGTCATAAACTGAGTATTTTCTCTTTTCTTTGTTTAGTTTCTCACTGAAGTAGGCAATGGGTCTACCTTCTTGACTTAAAACTCCCCAAATTGCACTACCACTGGCATCACAATCCACTTGAAACACTTTGCCAAAGTCTAGAAATACCAACACTGGTTGTTATGTCACCTTCTTCTTTAACAATTGAAAGATCTTTTCTATTGTAGTTGTCCACTAGAACTCTTTCCTAACATCCTTCACTATCTTGGTAATTGGTGCACATATTACACTAAAATTTCTGATGAAATTCCTATAGAAGCTCACCAAGCCATGAAAACATCTGTCCTCAAACATGTTTCTGGGTGAAGGCCAATCCATTATTGCCTTAACCTTTTTGGGATCCATTTTCAACCCTTCTTCATACACTACAAAACCCAGATATACTAGTTCTCTCTACATAAAACTACATCTATCCAAGTTTACAAGAAACTTTTCTTCTTTTAACCTTTGCAAAACTACCTTTAGGTGCAGCAGGTGTTCCTCTTTTGTTTTACTAAAAGTTAGAATGTCATCCAAATAAACAATGACAAATTTACCAAGGAAAGGCTTCATTACCTCACTCATTAGTATCATAAAGGTGCTGGGTGCATTTTTCAACCCAAATGGTATCACTAGCCACTCATATAGTCCATCCTTAGTTTTGAATGTTGTCTTCCATTCATCCCCTTCTCTAATTCTAATTTGGTGGTATCCACTCTTCAAATCAATCTTGTTGAAGTACTTTGTTCCACTCAAACAATCCATCAAGTCATCCATATGAGGCAATGGAAACCTATACTTAATGGTTATCTTATTTATAGCCCTTGAATTAGTGAATATTTGCCATTTCCCATCTTTCTTAGGTGCCAATACAACAGGTACAACACACAGACTTAGGCTCTTTCTAATCAACCGCTTATCCAACAACTCTTGCACTTGTCTATTCACCTCTTCATTTTCCATGGGTGTCATTCTACATGGTGCCTTATTTGGTAGGATTGTACCTAGTATCAATTCCATGTAGTGACTTATGGTTCTATTTGGAAGTAATCCATCAGGTAAGTCCATTAGAATGTTGCTAAATTTATTCAAAATTTCTTGGACTTCTATGGGAACTTTTGCCCCTTTCTCTGCTATCATAATTTCTGCAACCTGAGGTAGGAAGGGATAACATACCTTCCTCTTTTTGATTTCCTTCAGTAACTATTTTCTAGTCACTAGACAAACCCTATTGGTTTTCTCAAACTCCTCATCCTTATCCATCAAAGGATTGAACACATACTCAACCCCATCCTTCTTGATTTTAATGTTATTACACTTTCCATCATGAATGGCTTATCTATCATATTAACAAGGTCTACCTAAAAAAATGTGGCATGCATCCATTGGCCTAACATCACATAGTATCTCATCTTTGTAATTCCCGATATGAAATTTGACAAGGCATTGTTCACTTACCAATAACTGGTGTCCCTTTTGCAGCCAGGAAACCTTATAGGGAGTTGGGTGTTTCAGCTTCTTCAGTTTTAGCTTCTCCACCATTTATTCTAACACTAAGTTGTTAGGGTTTCCACTATCCACAATGACTTTGCAACATTTTCCTCCAAACTTACATCTAGTTGTAAAAAATTTTTTTTGTTGTTCTGGTTCCTCTTGTACCTTCTCTGGTGTTAGAAGAACTTTCCTCAGCATCAAGGATTCTCCATCCTTGGGTTCTTCTCCAAATTTTGGTGAAGCTACACATGCCACACTCTCCTCCTCATCTTGTGTAATATGGACTCTGGTCTCTTTTCCTTTGCCACTACTCTATTGTACTTGAGGGTATTCAAATTCCCTATGTCCAACCTATCCACACTGGAAATATGTTCCACTAAATCCTCTTCCTCTTCCAAAATTTCCTCTACCTTAGAAGTAATCACCCCTTCCTCTACCTCCTTGGGGATTGGTTGCTTATCCTAAGAACTACATCTAGGATTTGATTGACCTCTTCCTTTGGAGGATTTACCTCTTCCCCTAGAACTATTCTGCCTTCTAGAGATCTTTTCTTTTTTCTTCAATGAAAATAGATAGGCTTCTTCTATGTTGGGAATTTTGACCATGCTAATTTCATCTTGGATAGAATAATGCAAACCATTTACATACTTGGAGACCTTCTCAACATCATCTTCAATGTGACCATTCCTGATGTTTAATTTGTAAAACTCTTTGATGTAGTCTTGCACACTTTTCTCCCTCTAATTGATGTTCTGCAACATCTTAAACATGGTGATTTGATGGTCTATAGGAAATTTTTCCTTCAACTTAGTTAACATCCTCTCCCAAGTTTAAATATTTTCCTTTCCTTTTCTCTTTCTCTCAACTTGCACATGATCCCACCATAGAGATGCATGTCCCTTCAGCTTTGTAGCTTCAAGTTTTACCCTCCTAGGGTCTTCAATAGATTCCAACTCAAAATACTTTTCCATCTCTAATATCTAGTCTATCAACTCATCTGGTTTCAGACTACCATTGTAACTAGGTAACTCTACATGGGGTTTACTGGAAATCTTTGTCATTGCACTCAGAAAAATCCTCTCATATCCATCTTCTCCTTCTTCTACTTCTTCTTCACTGAATTATTCCTCAGTATCACTTACATCCTCTATAGGTACTCCTCTATGTTGTGTTCTTTCCATTGCATCTACCCTAATTATGATGCCTCTTAGTATCTTCAGCTCTTAGAGTAACTCCTCTTCTACCTCTTGCTCAATGTGCCATGTCTGCAGACCATCTACAGTTGCAATTTTTCCTCTTCAATCTACCTACAACATTCTCTTTAGGGTACCTTGTAAACAATCCCACAACCTTAAAGAATTCCAAACTTGAGCTCTGATACCACTTGATGCAGATCAAGGTCTAGGGGCTTCAACAAGCTACTAAACCAAGCAATGAAATGAACAACACACATAATGAAACAAAAAAACTCTATATTCATAGGCAACAAAAAACCTTATAGTAGAAGTACAATGATATTCCTATATGTATTCAACATGCCTTGGCCTAATCCTTAAAATCATCCAATCAATGGTTTAAACCAACATCTAAAAACCCAGACAAACTGCTTTCCAAATCTGAAATCTGTAGAAAAAGTCCTATTACAGTAGAATCATAAACTCACTATGGAGAAGTCCCCCTATTTTAGTGTGAAAATCCTCTACTTATAGACACTTGAGGTAGATACCACACTCTTCACATGAATGAGACACATGTCAGTCATCAATTGGCTCTTGGATCGACTGTACAGGCTATCAAAAAATGCTTTCATCACTTTCTAGGTGCTTTCAAGTGGCACCGTGGAAAAAAGTGACCCATCGAGATATTGTGGAAGAAACTGGGTCATCTACATATTGCGGGAAAAATTGGGTCATCTCCATATTGCGGGAAAAACTAGATCATCTGTATATTGTGGGAAAAACCAGGTCATCTACATACTGTGGGAAAAATTGGGTCATTTGCATATTGTAGAAAAATTAGGGTCATTCACATATTGCAAGAAATTTAGGGTCATCTTCATATTGCAAAAAAATTAGGGTCTATTGCATATTGCAAGTGTTAGATAGAAAAGAGAGACCTAGCCCAAGAGATTAAACTAGGTCAAAACCTTCTTCTACCAACATTGGAGACACAAGCTGAGCTTGGCTTCTACCTAAGAAGGAGAGTGAAACTATAGAAGCTTTGTCTCCTTGTTGTATAGAGGAGAATCAACCAAATCCAATCAATCAAACTGGGGTAAAACATCAAACCCTAGTTAACAAAGATTGACTAATAACTAATTGTCGGAAACAGATATTAGGAATCTAACACCACAGTGAGGATCAGAGTATAGAGAAGAACTTGGATCCTAATTTGGGAGCCCAAAGGACTAGGGCATTTGGGCACCCTAGACCTTGATTAAGGTTTAGTAGAATGTGACATTTTTTGTGTCTTCTCCCTTTGTGTTCTTGCTCCTTGTAACATGTTTTTTGCAAATTCCTCTGGATGCTACTTGCACACACACAAGAAGGAAAATGGTTGTGTTATTTAGGAGCTTGCCTAAGTCAAGCTTCATGAATAGTGTATTCACCTCCACAATAGCAATGATGAGATCTCAAAGAGTGTGTATCCTAGGAGGGTAGAGGCAAATATGAAGTAGAATGGAATGCTAGAACAAAGCATTAAGGAAAGAAGTCACCATGAGCATGGAAACCCTAGTATGCTTGATGCGGTGTCACAACTTGACTCAAGAAGTTGGTGTAACCCAAAGAAGTAGAAAGATCTTCACAAGACCTGTGAGAAGTTAGTGTCACAGAAATAATCCACCATAGAGAGCTTTAGAGAAGAGTAGAGAGCATAAGAGAGAAGAAGCAAGAGTGCAAGAATGCCTAGAATGCTTAGAGAACTTAGAGATGTTCAAATGAATAAACTAACTTGCTTTTATATGTATTCTCTCTCAACAATGATGAATAAGACAAATGGATCCGACATGGGTAACCACTTAAGATGTCTTAAGCCAACATACCTTTAAAAATAGGATAGGGCTAAATAAGAGACGAGGGTGCTTGGGCACCCTTGTCCATGGTACAGGAGTACCCAATCCACAGTGGCCTCCATGAGGCATTTAACTATTTGATGTTCATTTTTGTTGTTTCCAATAAGGTCCTAAAAGACCATTCAATGTAATAAGGTTTGTTTGACCAATGCATGTTAATTTAGGTTGTATTTAGGTTTATGTTGTAAGTCCCAAGGACATTTGTTGAGCTGTAATCCCGAAGGTTGTTAGAGGTGGTTAGTTGGTTGTGATCTCCCAGCCGCTTGGAATTGTCTCCCAGCCGCTTGGAGCCAATTTATTAGTATGCATGGTGAGTGGATAAGTACCTAGGATCAGATCGATTATGATCATGATGATAGATAGTTGCAATCAGTTGTAGTTGAGTTCGGGTTTGATCAGAGTGTTTGCAGTTGTAAGTAGAGCATCTATGCATATACATGTTCTGAAAGGCATATAAAATTTTGTGTTGTACATCTTTCTGGCATTCAAATTCATTGTGTAATCGATTTGTTGTTTTCAATCTGAGATGGGTTCTTAACCCATTCCACTAGTTAGATTTCTTTGAAATCAATGGAATGGTTGTACAGTGTTTTCATTTTGTTTTTCTCTTTGTTTGATTTCATGCTTGCAGGATCGGGTACGGGATGCATTGAAAGATCCTAGCATCCTCATGTGCAAGGTTGGGAAAGTCTAAAATCTGTGTTAGATTGTTAAGGAAACGGATCTGAGTAATCACAAGTTTTGCAGCAGACCAAATCAGCGAAATTCTACTTTGTTTCATTAGACATACAATTTGTGTGTATATCGCATTTGCATGTCAGAAATACATTCCATGTGTATATCGTAAGGGTCTATCTTGTGTGTATGTCACAAAGCGTATCGGGAAGCATTGAGGCATTGTATGTCAAGATTGTAGACATACATTGCGAATATATATTCTGTGCGTATATTGCTAATGTATGTCAGGTTCATTTTCTGTGTATCCTGTAGTTGTGAGTCATGAGTATCTCGCAAATGGTTATTGAGATTGTATGTAGTGAACATACATCGTAAATGTGCAAGTGTATCGACATACAAAGGAGAGAGAAAATTGAAGTTTCCAATCGGCATACAAGGAAGTCAATGACTTGGTCAAACCCATCAAATGCATGTCTAAATTGCATGTTGTGAATGTACATCACAAATGTACATCGGGTTTATATACAAATGGAGTCAATGGTCAAATGTACATTTGGCAAAGAATGTTAGGAATGTATCTTTTGATTGTATGATGAAAAATACATTGGATTAGATACAAGAGAAGTCAGCGGTTAAACTTGCCAAATGCATATTTGGATTGTATATTTCGAATGTATATTGAACATATACATTCTGTAGATACATTGAAGTGGATATGAAGTGTGACTGGCAGCAACGGTGAAGGAAACCGACGATCATAGGTCAACTGAAGTATATTGCAATTGTATATAGCAAATGTATATTCTGAATGTACATTGGGTAATGTATCTTGCGATAGATACAAGCGTTGAAGATATACATCGGGGTGATCATTTGTAAGGTGGTAGATAAGAATGTTTTTCTGATAGGCGAGAGGTGCATGTATATACATCAGAGAATGTATGTTAAGTAAAGTGGGACATACAAAGAGGGTAGTGCATATTAGAGTAATTTTGGCTCCTCATCATATTGGTATCAGAGCTCAACAAAAGGTCTAGGCTATTGTGTGTTGATTCTGTCACTGAGAAGGCAGAAGTAGAAGGATTGAGAGGTTGACAAGATGCCTCTAAAAGGTAATGGTACTGTCAGAGAGTTGCAAGAGATGAAGGAAAAACATGCTAAAGAGATGAGGAAGATGAAAGAGATTGCAGAAGCACTTCAAGCTAGGATTGCAGCCTTGGAGACAAACAAAAAAAGTGAAGTGGAAGATAGTGAATCAGAAAAAGAAGATGATGGTGAAGAGTATGAAGAGGTAGATGAAGATTTGAATCCTAAAGATTAGAGATTTGCAAAATTGTTAAGGGCAGTTTAGAATGATAAACCTAAGGTAAAGATTGATGTTCCAAGGTACACTAGAAGTTTGAATGAGGAAGAGTTACTTGATTGGATTGCTACATTAGATAATCATTTTGAATGTGAGGAAGTTCCTGAGGAGCAGAAGGTAAAGATTGCAAAGACCAAATTGGGTGGTCATGCTTTGGTATGGTGGGATTATGTACAATCAGAGAGGAGAAAGCAAGGTAAGTCAAAGATTTCTTCATGGGACAAGATGGTAGCAAGGATCAAAGGTAAATTTTTACCCAAGGATTATAAAGTTCAAATGTTTAAGAAGCTTCAATTTTTAAGGCAAAAGGAAATGGATGTGAAGGCATATACTAAGGAATTTTATAAATTGAGTATGAGGTCTGGTCATCATGAGAATGAGGTTGAAAAGGTTGTTAGATATTTGGCTAGTTTGAGGTTGAACATACAAGATGAGTTAGTTCTGGCTAACCCTAGGAGTGTAGAAGACTGTTATCAAATGGCAATCAGGATTGAGGAGAAGATGAAAAGAAGATAGGACAAGTCCATGAGAGGAAGAGGTAGCAATATAAAGGGGAGAGGATAAGCTCCTGCAACAAGACAAGTCAATGAGGTTCAAGATGAGATTGGTAAAGGACAGGAGCAGTCTAATTTCAGAGGTGGATGGAAAAGTACAAGAGGCAGATTTGGAGGTGGAAGAGGTTCTAATACATTTTTAGGAAAGTGCTATACCTGTGGTGAGTTTGGTCATCCATCCTTCAAGTGTCCTAAAAAGTCTGGTACTACTTCAAGTGGTAATGAAAGAAGAAGTGAAAAGAGAGTTTAAATTGTGCAAGAGAATGTGGGGAGTATGACAACTCCTGAAGTAAATTTGGAATCAAAAATGGGAGAAATTTTGATGATCAGAAGGACAGTGTTGCAAACATCTAAGCAGATAGATTTGAGCCAAAGGAGGAACTTGTTCAAGACTACATGCAAATGTAGAGGTAAGGTATGCAAAATAGTAATAGATTCTAGTTTAACAGACAACATGGTATTTCAGGAAATGGTGGATAAACTGAAATTGGAAAGGATTGCTCATCAAAATCCTTACAAAGCATCTTGGGTAAGTGATAGTCAATCACTTTTGGTATATGAACAAGCATATGTTGATTTTTAGATTGGGGAATATCAGGATAGGGTTTTGTGTGATATTTTGCCCATGGAATGTTGTCACCTACTTTTAGGTAGGCCATAGCAATTTGATAGGAGAGCATTGTATGATGGATATGCTAACACCTACACCTTCAATAAGGAAGGGAGAACTTTTGTGATGACACCATTGCAGGAGGATGTTGAAGCAAAGAAGGCAGCCAAATTCATTTTGGTAGGAAAGAAAGAGTTTGTGAAGATGCATGAAGCAGAGACAATGAAATTTGATGATATCTCAAGGAATGGGATTGCTAGAGATCACAATTTGAAGATGATTTCAGTTCTGATAGATGGAGATCAAATGGATCAGCAGAAGGACAAAAAGCAGGTTTTACAAGTAGCCACAAGTTGATTAGAAAGACAAGGATGTTATCATGGTAGGGACAATTGTTTGTCCTATAGAGCCAACAAGAGTTGAAAGACAAACATATTCTGTCATAGCAGCAATACAAGAAACATTACCCAAAGTTTATAATGCAGGTGTTCAGACAGAGATGACAGTAAGAAAGAATGGCAAGCAACAGATAGGTCTGGAGTCTTTGATTCCATGGAAGCAGGTTGTAGTTCAGAGATCATGGGGAGGACATGAGATAGCAAAGAGTAAGGGTGGAATACACCCAAGCATTAACTCATGGGGCGTGAGTTCTTTTTGCGGTGGGGTGTATGGTACAGGAGCACCCAATCCACAGTGGCCTCCATGAGGCATTTAACTGTTTGATGTTCATGTTTGTTGTTTCCAATAAGGTCCTAAAAGACCATTCAATGTAATAAGGTCTGTTTGACCAATGCATTATAATTTAGGTTGTATTTAGGTTTATGTTGTAAGTCCCAAGGACATTTGTCAAGTTGTAATCCTGAAGATTGTTAGAGGTGGTTAGTTGGTTGTGATCTCCCAGCTGCTTGGAATTGTCTCCCAGCCACTTGGAGTCAATTCAGTACTATGCATGGTGAGTGGATAAATACCCCAAGATCAGATCAATTTGATCATGATGTTAGATAGTTGCAATAAGTTGTAGTTGAGTTCAGGTTTGATCAGAGTGTTTGCAGTTGTAAGCAGAGCATTTGTGCACATACATGTTCTAAAAGGCATAATAAAATTCTGTGTTGTACATATTTCTGGCATTCAAATTCATTGCGTAATCAATTTGTTGTTTTGAAGCCGAGATGGGTTCTTAACCCATTCCACCAGTTAGATTTCCTCAAAATCGGTGGAATGGTTGTACAGTGTTTTTGTTTTGTTTTCTGTTTGTTTGATTTCATGCTTGCAGGATCAGGTACAGGATGCGTTGAAAGATCCTAGCATCCTCATGTGCTAGGTTGGGAAAGTCTAAAATCTATGTTAGATTGTTAAGGAAATGGATCTAAGTAATCACAAGTTTTGCAGCGGACCAAATCGGTGAAATTCCTCTTTGTTTCATCAGACATACAATTTGTGTGTATATTGCATTTGCATGTCAGAAATACATTCCATGTGTATATCGCAAGGGTCTATCCTATGTGTATGTCACAAAGCGTATCGGGAAGCATTGAGGCATTGTATGTTAAGATTGTAAACATACATTGCGAATATATATTCTGTGCATATATCGCTAATGTATGTCAGGTTCATTTTCTATGTATCCTGCAATTGTGAGTCGTGAGTATCTCGCAAATGGTTATCAAGATTGTATGTAGCGAACATACATCATAAATGTGCAAGTGTATCGGCATACAAAGGAGAGAGAAAATCAGCATACAAGGAAGTCAATAGCTCGGTCAAACCCATCAAATGCATGTCTGAATTGCATGCTGTGAATGTACATCGCAAATGTACATCGGGTTTATATACAAATGGGGTCAATGGTCAAATGTACATTTGGCAAAGCATGCTGGGAATGTATCTTCTGATTGTATGTTGAAACATACATTGGATTAGATACAAGAGAAGCCAGCAGTCAAACTTGCCAAATGGATATTCAAATTGTATATTTTGAATGTATATTGAACATATACATTCTGCAGATACATTGAATTGGAAATGAAGTGCAACCGGCAACAGCGGTGAAGGAAACTGGCTATCACAGGTCAACTGAAGTATATTGCGATTGTATATCACAAATGTATATTCTGAATGTACATTGGGTAATGTATCTTGAGGTAGACACAAGCGTTGAAGACATACATCGGGGTGATCGTTTGTAAGGTGGTCAATAAGAATGTTTTGCCAATAGGCGAGAGGTGCATGTATATACATCAGAGAATGTATGTTAAGTAAAGTGGGACATACAAAGAGGGTAATGCATGTTAGAGTAATTTTGGCTCCTCATCAATCCATTAGCCCCAAAATCCTGGCATAAGTCTCTTTAGGTGTTCTTAGGTCGATCTCATTATTATTTTGTCAGGTTTTATCATTGAGATTGAGAATTTATTGTTTAATGTTCAAAAATGTGTTAAAGTAGGTCCTGATTAACAAGTGTAAACATTTTAGGTCCACCTAGGTGCTAAACTTGGTGTAAAATGCTAGTGTACACATTTCACAATGTAATAACAGGATTTTGAGGATCTACTGCATATATCTTGTTGCAGACCAAAGTTTTGCATATCTTGTTGACACTCAAAGTTCCACCTAAACATAACTTGCTCAATTTTGCTCAGAATCTTGCCAAACATGAAATTTTAGACATGCATTTAGCTCCTTAACAAGATGAAGTCATCACTTGGATATGCAGGATTTCAAGGGTCATCTACATATATCTCGATGGCAGGGAAGCTTCTGCATATCTAGTTGACATTGAAAGTTCTGCATTTGCTTAACTTGTCTAATCTAGCTCGGATCTTCACCAAATTTGAAATGTGAGAACCCATTTAGATCTTATTCAAGATAAAGTCAACACTTGGCCATGAATCCTTAGGAAATTCTCTATAAATTTGATCATCAACTCCTGCAGAAAAATAAGAAGGAAAACAAACAAGTAAGAAAGCAAATAAATCTTTTTTTGGTTGATGAGAATTGCTCGTGGACCCGGATGCTCCTGCATCAAATGGTTACTTATTTATAGACTTAGTGGATATTCTTAGTTATGTTCAAATGGGGATAATATTGGGCATGACAATTTAAAAATTATAGGGTCACCTCTTTTGCTAGTTAGGGTCACTTGAGCAACCCAAAAACACTAGGGTGACCTAGGAACACCAGAGGTGACCCAAAATAGGCAAAACAAGGGGGGTTAGCTAGGCAACACAAATGGTGAGAAAGGTCAAAACAAAGGAAAATAAAGGGGGGAAAAAGTTGACAAATAAGAAGAGGGAGCCATCAAGACATGAAATTACTGGGAGAGGTAAAATCACACCTTTGAGGGTTGTGAGTTGTGATTGCTATCTCATCATGGGATTGCCATATTGGCCTAACATGATTTTTTTGCCTACATAATTGCTCCATCGAGGATGGTAGTCTACATGAAAGGTAGGTATCATTTCTGAAGAATGGCCTTACTTGTCATTGTCCTACATCTAGACCTAATATACAAACTAATTCAAGTGTTAATCTAATATATATCTAGCTTCAAATAAGTACATGCAAACACACAAGGACATACCTATAATGTGAGAGTTTCAAATTCACCTATGTCAATTTTTCTTTTCACATCAACCTATAGTCTTAGAGAAAAGTACACAAAACAAGGAAAAAATGATGCATAAAAGAAACTACACTACCAAAACATAGTCATAAATGCAAGCTAAGCTAGAGAAAAGAGGTGAGAAGAGAAGAAAACTGAGAGAAAGTGACGAAATAGAGGTGAGACTTGGTGTGGAGACTGCCAATGTAAAGTTTGTGATGAGGAGATCATGATTAGATTCATCACACAACTTCACATGGATCCCTAGGTATGAAAATGAGAAAAACTAAACTCTAAAACCTATATCTTTTTTACTATTTTCTCTTGGAATTGTCTGTCAAATTAAAACTCATGTGAAAGCATCTAGCTAGATTTTTAGTTTCTATCATTTTTGTGTTTTCATTTTTTGCATTTCCTATCAGTTTTTGAGTTTTTGAGCCAATTAGGGGTCTCTTGGGCATCGCCTAGGGTCACCCCTTTTTCCAAGGCAAGTTACTCGAGCAACCTTGCCTGTTCATGCTGGGTCACCTGAGAGACCAGGGGAGGTCACCTGGGAGACCCTGCCAAGAATTTCTAAGGTAGAATCAAATGAAAAATTTACATTTTTAAACACCTAGGTTTGGACATTTCTCTAATTTCTAACCAACTTCTCACTATTGCAAGTTTTCTAAGACATTATCTAATTTTTAGGGGTTTTCTGCAAATTTTACAATTTTTAGGGTTTTATGATTTGTGAAGCTCTGACTTGGTATTTTCTTTTTTGCACGACACCTACATCTAATAGAATACTACACATGAGTAGGCCCAGTTCTAAGGGGCTCTAGAGGGTTTAGGTGACATAGACCATGCCATTATTGATAGGATATGTCTTTCCAAGATTGTTCGTATCCTGATTGCTCATCCTTCTACATGCATTTGTTGCGACATCCTTACATACTGGAATGTGGATCAGAATAGTTCTTATTTCTTTTAGTTGTTGGAGAGTGGACCATCACTCTATATGATTTCTACCACATCCTTGGGGTTCCTATCATAGGGGAACCACTTATGTTTCTAAAGAGTGAGTTGGAGTGAGAAAGGCACAGTGATGGGAGTGATTCGTCCTAGAGATCATCTGAGGGTTTGACTTACTTTAGTTCTTGGATTGGACATTTTTCCCCTGTGAAAGTTATTGATAGGTTTGATCGCTTCATGCTTGTTAGGAGGCAAGAAGATGCCTATGTTTTAGTGGCATTGTGTACCAATCATACAATGTTTAGAGTAAGGCATGGTCTTTGCATGGGGCATTGACACAAAGACTTTGTTATATCAAGACCTATACTAGATAGCATAGTGGGGAGCCTTATATTTCAACCATCCTTCTCTGATCATGTCATGTCATAATGTCTATCATGAAATACCCCCTTTAGATCTAGTGCTTCCTATAGCTATGTGATGGGGTAGGATGGGTCCTTTTGATGTGACTACATGAGCAATGGCCTCCTTGATAGATGAGGACTTCATTGTAGAACCCTACAAAGAGATGGAGGGATTATGGCTAGGTGATAAGGCTACTCAAGTCTACTATCAAGGTGTTTTTATCCTGATAGATCAAAATGGCATGATAGAGGATCATCCTACAACATGAGTGCCTCAACAGTTTGTTGTAGAGATACTAGATGACTTACCTCTAGTGCCCTCCTGTTACAGATCTATCTAGGAGACAATCAATTCTTAGCGCGGGACACTTTAGTGGGTCACACTTACACTAGGGGTCTTGATCTTATGACCACTACATAGATAGTGAAGAGCTTGAGGATGAGTCTAATGAGGACTACGTTTTAGGGGAGCAGACAGATGGGATACATCAAAGGATGGAGAGGATGTGGAGGTAGTGACAGTAGATGTCACTCCTAAACATCACTATATTTTTCTTATAGATATGTCAAAGGAGGAGATGAGGAGAATTGATCCATCATGGTAGTCTTGTGATCCTCATGAGTATTGCCTAGTCTACTAATTAGCACTTCTCCTTTTAAATATTTTTGTTCTAACATGGATTGACTTCTCTCTCTTTCTCTTTTTCTCTTTATTAGGGACTACTAATGAGTGGAGGTACTTCATCAAAGATGATTCATTGAATGTCTTAGTCCCTACTAATGGACGCACCAGAGAGGATCTTTTGGTTGATGTTGGATAGCCTACCCTTGCAAGTCATCACATTGACATTCTTGCTCTAATTTATCATGCAAGATAGGACCTAGTTTCTTAGCATACTAGAGTTTCTACTTTAGAGAATGATAATGCCTTACTTTGACAAATGGCACATCTTGATATTCAAAGACATTATTTAGTTTCTCAAGATCCTAATTTTGTAGGACCATTAGGTTCATGGATGCATAGTCATATTTCTTTTCCAGGTCACACTCACAAGGCCTCTAGACCTTTAGATGTTTCCGATAGTAGGAGACGACATCAAAGAAGGACCCCTGATGACTCCATTAGTTAGAGACATCCTTGAGGGACCTTAATTATTTATTATTTTTGATATTGTTGTCCCCTTACATGGGGAAGATTTAGCACTCATGTATGCATAGTTGTTACTTATTTTTGAGCTCCCTTGATGGAGTAAGTTATACTTGAAACTTATTAACTTTTTAGACTAGACTGTATTAATCTATATTTTTTCTTAGTTGATGTTATCTACTTTTCTTCCTTCTTTGTTTACAAGGTTTGGTCAAGAATTTTATTTATGTATGATGCAAATATCTATGTCTATGGACACCTATGATGATTACATATGCAAATGCAAATGATATTGTTTTTGTTAACTTTTCTATTTATGATGTATGTTATGGATGTTTCACATAATGAAAAGTACTAGATGTTCTAATTGTTTCTTATGAATGCCATGGTGACATGTCTTATTGTATGTGTGCAAAATTGGACTAACAATGTGAATGCTCTTAATTAGGATTTTTGACTTAGGGGATTGTGAGTTGATCAAGTATAACAAGACTATTGGTCATGATGTTAGTCATAAACAAGCATAGAATAAAAGTACACATTAACCTTTATTCATCTTGAAAGATACGATGAATTCAGAGAATTCATGATCCCAAGTCTCTGGTGATTAGGTCTTAATCTTCCGACATTACTTAGAGGTTGATGTGTGTTGCTGTTTCCATTTTGGGGCCTTACATAGAGTTCATCATCATGATGCTATTTCTGCAAAGATTCTTCACAAAGAGGTCATTTTACACAGTTATTTGATTCAATGATACAGTTATACTCAAATATTTGCATGATATTTATCAGTAATGCATACTTTAGCTTCAAATATGCTAAATATTTCCACTTATCTACGAGATGTCGACATATTTGTATTATTTGCTTTAGATGTTCAGTTATTTGCAATTATGATAGTGAAATGTTCTAAAATTTAAAGAAATTGAAAGAAATACTTCAAACTAAAGTTAAATCTTCAGCTATTGAACCACATGTATATCAGATACAGTCATGAGTAGAAGAAAACCAAACCATATGTTCACCAGGACATTCCACAGCTAGATACAATAGGTGCTAACTTCAAAGGAATTGTATGAAAACAATATATGTAAGTAGACATGCACTCCAAAGGATGCAGCAAATCACCACATAAATCCAGAATTCACACACTGATTACTCAAGATTTACTATGAATTGTAACCAAAACACTCTTCTCATTCATTAAGTATGCAAAGATATAAATGTATACAAAAAAGCTTTGAAATGAGCCCTGAGTATTTCAGCAGACAAACTTCAATTAAGTTTTGAATGAAAGAAGCATTCCTGCACCTTTTATAGAATAAGGTGAGGAATCTGTTACAAAAAGATCAGCAATCCCGATTCATCTATGTGTATCCACGGTCAATATTTCCTTTGACTATGTCAACCTTTACAAAATGGCACAAGTTGCCAGCTGGCAACTATCTAAAAAAAACCTATTTTCACTAAGTATCTGATGCTGATATTCACTCTATGATGCATCATCACTTACTTTATCAGAGTCATGCTCTTCATCACCAGGTGCATCACTTCCTGAAATTTCATCATCATCATGATGATGACTGTGCATATGAGGTTGCACGATGCTCTGGACCTGCTCATATAATTGCACAATTTTATCTATTTCTCTGCCATCCTGAGTCTTTGCTTTGATCATGGCGTGCTTGTGTGCCTCATATTTATGCCTGCTGCTGTCCAGCTTGCTCTTCCTATCTTGCAGTGTCTCATTGTACTTCTCCATCTTGACTTTGATTCTCATTATTTTATCTATGGCTTCTTCTATCAAGTGAACAAGTGGATCATCTGCTATTGATTGGAAGTTGTTGTGTAAAGCATTCATGGCAAACTCCTCATCTTGATTTTCAACTTTCCCTTCCACTTTTCCTTCTAATGTTTCCAATATTTCTGCCTCAACTGACATTAAATCATGCAACTTCATCTGATATCTCTCAATTTATTATTGCATCTTTTGAGTACTCCACATTCAAATTGAATGTCTTTATACCATATGTCAATTAGCAAGGCAGTATTACTGTTTAGTACCTATTTATTGATGAGCAGCTGAGGATTTATCCTCTTTATTTCTCCCAGTATATTTAATACTCTTTCCAGTTGGTAAGACCTTTTTCCTGTCTGCATTTGTAATTTGTCTACCTTGGTCCTAGAGTCGTTGAGAGTATTCCACCTCTTCAAAGAGGCCTTTACTACTTCCTCTACATCACCCAATGTGGATGACATCCATCTCTTGAGTACAGATGCCTCATGTTTCATGAGGTCTATTTTATTCACCTCCTCTTGAGAGATAACAGTCAATGGGACTGCATGTTCAGTTGAAGTATCTTCAGTATTGGTTAGCCTTCCTATGTAGGCATGCAAGTGAGCAATGTGCTCTTTGTGTTGCTTATTTTTCTCCTTCTCTCTTTTCACTTTTTGAATTAAAGAATCAATAATATCCTTGCCCTCTTGACCCTCTTGGTCTTCATTGGCAAATCCTAAGTCTACTGTGTTGATCTGGAATTCATCTAAGGTAATTTTACCTTTTTCTTTCTCCACAGTAGGTACTGCAATCTGTGCAGTCCTCCTCCCAGTTATTGGATCTCTTTTGATTGCCAAAGTCATTCTGGCCTTCCTCTTAGGTTTTATTATATTTTTAGAGAATAGGGTGGAGACATCAAATTCTTGAATTTCAAATTCTTCTTCTATATTTACCTCTTTCTCCAACCATGGAGGTACCTGATCATGTTTCTCTGCATCATCATGATGTTCACCTGTGTCTCCTATTTCTGTTAGCAGATGTGGTGGAGAAGGTGATTTCCTTTATTCTTCTTCATGATGCTCACTTTGACGTTGATCCTGTGGCACATCCTCCTGTTGAGGAACTTCTTTCTCCAGAGGAGCATCTTCTTGAGGTGGAGTATCTTGTGCTACGTCCACATGCTGATCATGATGATCATGATCCTTTTCTATCATTACCTCATCCTCCTTTGGCTTTTCCTCCTGCTGAAGAACATTCTCAGCGATGGATAATTGAGAAGTCTCCTTAGGTGCTGGCGTTTGTTCTGAAGCCATTATCTGTTCTGCACCTGTGTTACTTACTTCCTATACTTTAGTAGCAGGATCTTCAGATACATCCTTCTCATCAGCCCTCTTTTCCTGAACCTCTACTATAGCAGGTTCCACTGATGCATCCTGTGCACTTGGTGGGCTTATTTCTGAAGCATGGCCTTCTGGTTCTGCCATCTTCGCTTCTCCTACAGGTGGCCCTTTGTCAGGTGATCCTGTTGGGTGTTCAGGACTTGCATCCTATTTATCTGTTATGTCTATTACTATAGGATTTGTCACCTCTGCAATTAGTGTGTCCAGCCCCATTTCTTGGGCTACCTGCTCTGGGCTCTTTTCCTTTTCAGCTTCCACTTGCTTCATCTCCTCCAGTATTGTTTGAACTGTTGGAGTCTTATGAGGGGTCATTTGCATACCTGCAGCAAGGGTTTCCATCTTTTGTGAAGAGACCTCCTTCACAACCTCATCATCAGACAAATTAATTGTCTCCTCTAACGAGATATGACCTCCTGGCGAGGTTTCTTTCATCTGTTCTTCTGCAAGTTCAATTTTGAACTTGAAGATGGTAGGAAGTGGAACATTATGCTGAAGTTCCTTATGCACTTCACTACCTGCCCCTTGTAACAATGTAGGGGGCTATTTTATTTCACCCCTCATGGAGGTTCTCAGTTTCTTAGGTGGGGTAGACATAGCCACCTGTGGAGCTCTTCTTTTTCTTTTTATTATCAAAGGAGCCTCTTCTTCTTCAGGCTCTTCCTCTATGAGGATATCGTCTTCATCATCTTTCCTTGAGGATTGACCCTCTTCTAGCATCTCAGTAATTTCAGCCTCTGCTATCTTACTGTTCTTGGACTTTCCTTTCCTTGTCCTTGGAGGGGATACTGATCCTGATCCAGATCCTAATCTTGATGCTGCTGCCTCCTCAGCTACAAATACTGCCCTTTCGATAATAACCCCTTTGGGTTCCTTATCTACTTTCTTACCCCTTGGGTGTCTTTTGCTCTATTGTTGTGGTGGAGGGAGTCTATCTCCCTTAGACTTTCTCTTCTCATTCAGGAAGTCATCATACTCCCCATCAAGAATATCCTACCCCTTCTTCTTGTTGTCCACCGTAATGGCAACACCCTTCTTCTTCAATGCCCCTATCTATTCATCAACCCAGGCTTGGGTTGGTTGTATGGTCCTAGCAATGCAGGGGTCCAAGGATATATCCTCATGTATGGTGAGGTCAGGTGTAGAAATGGTATCATTATATATTTTCTTCTGTTCATATTCATCTGTAATTATCCTGCCATCATCTTTCTTCAATTGTTGGGGGATGGGAATGCAATCAAAGGTTCTTATTTGATTCAAAGTTAGCCTTTGATATCTTCTTCTTCTTGCCTCTGCTTCATCTTCATAGTTAGCCCAGAAGTCTTCTAGGTGCCTTTGATGAATAGGCTTTCTTATTATTTTCTGCATCTTGTTGTAAGGATCATATGGTCTTGTCAGTGGAAAAGGCTGCAGTTTCATTTTATTCAAGGTGACCATCACCTTCTTTATGTTCTCAGAATCGGGGCACATGTACCAGCCATTGGTGACTGGAAACAAAATTGGTGGCAGCTTCTTTGCATCCTTGTATGTTTTTATTATTGTGGAGCTCTGCCTGATAAACTCCATCAATATCACTGCGTCAGTGGGATACCTTGGCAGCATGAGGGGATTTCCTTCAAAACCCTCAATCCTCATGTAGGAGAAGGTGGCAAACTGAATATACCAGGCTCCATGCCTATAAATTATCTCTTGAGCCTCCATGCTCAATCTCTTTGTTCTGTCTTCCTCCATGGTCCTCACCAGATGCATAGAAAATGCATCACTGACTAGTTTGTAGTCTTGGAGGTAATTGGCTCTTTGTAGCTGGGGATGATGATCCCAGATATGCACAGCATTGACTATTCCTATGACTTTCCCATCTGTAACCAGTGCATCAAATGTGCCTTTATAAGCACAGGAGTAGACAATGTATGAGGTCATATAGAAAGCACAATTTGAACCTCCTAGGTTCATCAGCTGCTCATGCAGAGCATCACTTATTAGCTAGCCCAACAGTGGCTTGATATCTGAATATAAACACATCATTATTATACCATACATCTAGTCTCTGAAACTACCAGCATCAGGCTGGCCTGTTACTCTGTTCAGGAGTGCAATCATGTATTGATATTCATCAGCAAAATCATATTTGAATAGATGCACAGGAAGTTTGGCTGCTACAGGATATGTACTATTTTCAGCCCTCCATTGATACATATTCTTCCTGGCTTGTTTCTTATTGTTTTCATATTCTTTCTCTAACTTCTTCAAGTCCACACTTTTTACTTTGCTACCCAATGGCAATCCCAATGTCTTGGAAAGACCCTTGATGGATAGGTTAGCATATATCCTCCCATGTTTCATCACCTGCCTAGTTTCTGGATTGTAGTTCCTGGCACACTCGATCACCAGTTCTAGAGATTCCATGGAGTACAAAAACCCAGCGGCATTCCATATCTCGGATACGAAAACTGCATCCAGCACAGGACTCTTGTTATTCTCATCATTCAACTTGGCTGACCATGCCTCCAAATTGGTATTCCCCTAATGGGTATCCGTAATGGCGCCATATTTAAATAGGACACCCCTCTGGGAGGAGAACATGGGCCTATCGAATTCTGCTTGACACTTTACTAATCTCTTGTCAGCCATGGGTGCCTGCAATTAACCAAATCTTGTCTTACAATGGGTATACACATGCATGCATATTACAATTAACTTACTAATCATCATGCCTACTGTATATGTTCAACATTACTTAATCATATGGATAAATAAACCAGAACTTCAGATTAACCACTCTTACCTGACTATTACAGAAACAACAGGATGAGGGTTTCATTTACTTACCTAGATATGCAAATTTCCTTTTTATACCAGTGGACTTCTGACAATGCTCCTTATTCAGCTGATGATCACGCACTTCCTTCTGTCTGTGAGCTCAATTCGTGCAACTATCAGCTGTATCAGGATATGGAGGTTGGTGCTCTGTAAAAACAAATTTTATCACAAGGTAAATTTGAAATGATGGTGAATTCATCATTTTAACGATGTACTTAGCGTAAAATTAGGGCAACCCTGACATATTGGATTTTACTCATTGATTATCTGTGCGAAAACGTAGGATCTCGCCAGGTGTTCCATCGAGTTTCGTGGTCGGCAGGAACCACCTACCATGTCTGCACGCATTAAATGACAATGGCAGCAATGGGAGCGGGGTGATATTTGCAAGATAGGATGATATTCAAAAATATTGGGTCGAGTTTAAAATGATCATCCTCCTTGAGAGAAAAAACTATCGCGACAACATCATGTGATGAATGCACCTTTTGGTTATGTTTACCACATCAAGAGGATATCTAGATATATCGGGTGATGTTTCAAAGATGATGATGATCAGACAAACTTACATGTCTCTCTTTCAAAATATCAGGATGACGCCATCCAGATATTCGCTCAGTGTATCGGCAAGGTATCATGATGTCATCGTCATGATATGGGAACAGGATCATGTTCATGAAATATCCTACCGAGAGGTAAATGTGATGATGATGTCATTGTCATGCTTGTTTCTTCATTTATCAGACTTGGATGACATCATCAGGATATTGGCTTAGGGGGATATTTCACAGTAGGAGGATATTATGAAATATTGGGTTAATTTGACAAATATGATCCTCACGAAATGCATAAGGCTATTGACAGGTAAAGGTTATTATCACTTAAAATTGACATCCGGATATTCAGACCACATGATTTTATCGGGTGATATACTATATCAGGGTGACCTTTTATAATATGATTGATGTTACGAAATATGATCCTCCCCTGGCAATATCAGGTTTGACTCAAACTTTGACCATTCATAACATTCACATCCTGACGAATATCAGGGTGATGTAAAAGGCAAACCTGCATGGAATTTAATGTTGTTTCTAAATATAAGACTTCTGGAATAAAATATGAAATTTGACGAACTGACCTCATGATGATCACTTACCCAGCCTTTTCAATGCATAATGATCTGCATGACTTACTTTTACCAGACTGCTAGAAAACACAAAACACAAGCCAAAAAGTTGGGTCCCTATTTTGTCAGGTCAAAATAGGGCATGTTGTGTAACCACACAACAACTTGCCACCAAAGAAAACAAACAAATTCCAATGGTTCAAGTGATATGATCACATTCATCCATAGTATTCTAATTCTTCCTGAGCATAAGCATCATGATCTTTTGAATGATAAAATTTCATCATGGTAACAATGCTAACAAAGGATCATGTGTGTGCAAATGATTAATTATCTTCATCTTGAAAGCAAGTTGAAAACATAAGTAACTGGTGTTAAACTACATAATTGGAGATCATCCCTCATAGCCAACCTGGATAGAGCCTTACTTCCAGCAGGCGTCTATAGCCCCGGCAAGGTTATCTATACAATCTCCCTAAGTAGAGCCCCACTGCCAGCAGGCGTCTATAGCCCCGGTAGAGTTACTTAGATGGCCTAATTCTATTTCTTTTCTAAAATTTTCTGTTAAAATGTGTGTCTGATATCATCATGTCAGCTCATTTGTACAAGGTATAGTCACTTGCAACTTTAGGTTGGAGATTGTATTGGTAGCAAGGGAGTCTCTTTAGATTTTTCACTTAACACCTATACTTGTGTGTTTAACAAACCCAAGGCTGTTAGATGTTTCATTGTGATTGATTCACTTTGATCAAGAAAAGGCACCTTGATGAAAGGATATCACAAACTTGATCATGAATACTTCTCAGGCTGAATTACAACCTATGTCTAAATCTGATCTCATCACTTGAATCCTAACAATTTAGTTAATTTCTATGGTAATAAGGTGCATCATCTTGACTAACCAACACAAGGTCTCAACAAACAAAACAGAACAAACAAAAACAAAACAAACAGTACAAACAACTATACAAATGTACAATATGATACACATGACTATCATGAAGTCACTCAGGCCTAGAAATAATGTTTAAGGAATTGTCCATTGACTGGCAATGGGACATCCTCACCTGTCAGGTTCTTAAGCCTATAAGTGCTATCTCCTAGTATCTCAGAAATTTGAAAGGGACCTATCCATAATCTATCAAATTTGCCATGGTCACCTTTCCTCTCATGGGCTTTATCCCACATCAGGACTAAATCGGATATCCTAAAGGCTTTAACTCTAGCTCTCTTGTCAAACCAACGTTTGACAATAGCCTAATGTTTTGCAAACTGGTCAATTGCTTGACTCCTTTTCTCTTCCAAGTGCATCAGCTAAAGCAACCTGACTTCTTGTCTATTATCGATGCCTAGGTATTCTTGGGCAAACTACAGAGTAGGAATTTTCAAGTTTACAGGAAGGATAGGATCCACCCCATATACCAATTGGAAAGATGAGTTTCCTAATGCAGTTTTCATTCTAGTTCTGTCTACCTATAAAGCATATTTCAGAAATGAGTTCCATTCCCTAGGGTTCTTCTCTATTAGTTTTCTTATGATATTCAGTAAATTCTTGTTGGTGGATTCTGCTAATCCATTCCCTTGGGGATAGTAGTTGGATGAAAACTTAAGTATGATCCCATGATCAAAAGCCCAACTTGACAATTTAGTTGAAGTGAAGGCAAAACCATTATCACTTACCAAAGCATAAGGAGTTCCATACCTAGTGACAATGTTGCTCTCTAGAAATTTAATGACATCATCTGCAGTACAAGTCTTGCTGTTGACAGCCTCAGTCCATCTAGTACAATAGTCAGTAATTATTAAGACATACCTATGGCCTGAGGAGGATGGAGGGTTGATTGGTCCTATGAAGTCCATGCCCCATTATGCAAATGGGCATTCTTCCATCACTGGCTGCAAGGGTTGTGTAGCATATTTCTCTCTATTGGCAGCAACCTGACATACATGACAACATTTAACATGATCAACTGTATCTTTAAAAATTGTTGGCCAATAATATCCTGCTTTGAGGATTGCATGTGTCATGGCCAAGGCTGATCCATGTGCTGTTCTGAACTTGTCATGTAACTCTGACAGGACCTTATTTGCTTCTGGCTTTTCTAAGCATCTCAGGTATATTCCTTCATAATTCTTCTTGAATAGGGTTCCTCCCTTCATCATATACTTTTGTGACCTCATCTTCAAGTCTCTTCTCTGTGAAGCTTGCAATCTCGGAGGACATCTTCCAGTAATCAGGATGTGCGTGATATCCGAATACCATTCTTTATTATTCTTATCATTGATAACATACTGCTGACTTGTGATGTTTGGGTCAATTTCAGATATCATTTGGCTTAAAGCCTATCCTCTTACTAGCTTCATTGGTGTAATTTCCATGTCATACTCTTGTAATACAGTAATCCACTTGGCTCTTTTCTCACCAGGCTCACTCTGCATGAGCAGCATCTTCACTGCTACATCAGGCACTACTGTAATCACCTTGCTTCTCAGTATATAATGCCTGAATTTCTTTACTGCCCTAACAAATGCGAGTGCTTGTCTTTCAACATCCACATATCTTAGTTTAGCATCCTTGAAAGGACATCTCATGAAGGCTATTAGTTTCTCTTCTTTTTCTTCATTCCTTTGAGTTAACACTGCTGTAGAGGTATGTTCTAAAGCAAATGAATAGATGTAGAAATCCTTTGTGTAATCTGGACTGATGAGTACAGGAGCATCTGATATGGCTTTCTTTATGTCCTCAAAAGTAGCTTTAGCTTCTACTGTCCACTCAATTTTGGCATCTTTTTTCAGCATAGCATTTAGTGGTCTGACTATTTCTGCAAAACCAGTGATAAATTTTCTTACAAAGTTAATCTTACCAAAGTAAGACTTAAGTTCTTTCTTGCTTCTAGGAAGTTGTATTTTCATGATAGACTCCACCCTGTCAAGATCAATGATGATTCCATCTTCAATTATCAAATGGCCTAATAACTTTCCTGTTGTCACCCCAAATATGCATTTCTTGGGGTTCAGTGATATTCCATACTCTTCACATTTCTTCAGCACATTTCTGAGATCTGCTACATGATTTCCCCTTTCTTTGGAAAATACTGTCAAGTCATCCATGTAGATGACTATACATTTTCCTATTAAGCCTCTGAAGGCTATGTCCATTGCTCACTGGAATGTTGCTCCAACATTTATAAGCCCGAATGGCATACGTCTAAATGCAAATATCCCCCACTTGGTGGTGAAGGTAGTTTTCAATCTGTCAATTTTATCAACCATCACTTGGTTATATCTTGAAAAGCCATCCAGGAAGGACATCATTTTGGCTCCATTTACAATCTATAGAACTTCATCTAATGAGGGTAAAGGATAATTATCCTTTTCTGATGCTCTGTTTAGATTCCTGAAATCTACACATAGCCTGATGTCTCCATTCTTCTTCCTAACTGGCACTAGATTTGCCACCCAAGTGGAGTGCCTCACAGGAAAGATTATCCTGGCATTTAACAATTTCTTGACTTCTTCAAATATTAGTGGTTCAAGCAAAGCATTGACTGGCCTATGCTTCTATCTGAAAGGTTTAGCATCTGGCTTGAGAGGTATAGTATGAGTTATGACAGATGTGTCATATGTCTTCAGCTCATCATAAGTCCATGCAATTACATTGATGTAATCCTTAAGGGCCTGAGTTATTCCTTCTAACTCTTCTGGTGTGCAAACTTTACCTATCAAGACATTTTTCTTGTCATCATCCTGTCTGATATTCACTTGTGAATATTGACCTCCACCAGCTTTGGGAAGATCCTTCTGCTTCAGCATTTTATCCAAATCAAAGGCTCTTTCTAATTCAATCATGCCTTTGGGAATTCTGTTTCTAGGCAACTCTAATATTTCATCTTCTTCCTAGACATGATCTTCCATACCATTCTCATCTATAATCTGAGTGTCAAATACATCCCTATTGGAGATGAAATCAAGAATGTGCTAGTCATCATCAAAGACCTAAAGATTGGTAACATTATCAGGTACTGATGGTACAGATACCAGTTCTACTAAAAATCTCTTCAGACCTGATATAGATAGTGGCTCCAATGTACTAACAGCTTGGGCAAGTGCATCTGCCCTGTGATTCTATTCTCTAGGAACATGGGTGATGTTAAATGCATCAAAGTCTTCAATCAAATCCCACACTCTGTGTCTATAATTTGACAATTTTTTATAATTACAAGAGTAGATTCCTCTTACTTGTCTGACAACTAATTTTGAGTCTCCAAAGACATGCAAAATTTTCACTTTCTTTTTGAGAGCAAATACTATCCCATGAATCAGAGCTTCATATTCTACCACATTATTAGTGCAGGGGAACTATAATCTGTATGTAGCTAAGTAGGATTTTCCTGATGGATCAATAAGATCAATCCCTACTCCGGCTCCTTGCTTAGATTTGGATCCATCAAATCTAAGGATCCAAGTCTTATCTTTAGCATGAGGTTTAGCTGAAACTTTATTTTTCTTTGCAGCTCTGGCAGCTGCTCCACCTGATATCCATTTTAACTTAGGAATGTCAGCTTTCTCAGGCTTCACCTTTTCTTCCTTCTGAGAAGCTGATTTTTCTTTTTGTTTTCCATCATCAGGAGGATGATCTTTTGGATCAGGCTTTGTATGTTTCTTCAAAATGTGCAGACACAGCAAATAGGTGATCTCCGAATGAGGTGCCTCATGCAGCCTACACCAACCTTCAGTTAATGCACTCTGTGGATGTTTCTTTTGTCTTAACATTTTCTTAATTTCTCCAGACAAGAACTCTTCAAATCTAGTCAGGTTACTGCCTTTGTCTTCATTAGACAATTCATAGTCTGACTCCATCAGACAATCACTCCCTGGGGTGATCTTTTCTTTTTTGCTAACATTCATCTGACTGTACACCAGAATTTCTTCTGTTCTCGGTTCATGACCTTCATCATGATCTGTCACTTTTTCTGTGGTTCCTGCAGAAGACAAAAAAGAATCAGTGTCATCATCATCACCAGATGTAGAGCTTACCTCAGAATGTGATGATGATGCCTCACTGCATGTCTGCTCCAGCATCATCATGTCTAAGCATTTTTCGCAAGTCTTTTCTGAATGCACTTCGTTGTGTAATCTGCACCATTCATCAATCAAAATATCATTAGTAGGTATATTTAACAATTGACAATGCTTTACCTGTTTGGACAGATGCATCTCAAAGTCTCTGAAGCGATCCACTTCATTTTCATTCTCAAGATTATTATCAGTTTCTACAATTGGCACACCCTCCTGATGATGATGATGATGATGATGATGATGAAAGTCAAGCATCAGGATCTCTTATATCCTGGTAGTCAGTGGTCTAATGGCATAAACTCCAGGCTCAATGTCAACATACATGATCTCATTCATTTTATTATACTCGGTTATCATGTGCTTCATTCTGGGTTCAGCATCTATTCTTATCTGGTTTGGTATACCTTTCCAAGGTAACCACACGTGACTGAAGTTAGTGGACATATATCCATTCAAAGTCTTTAACCAGTCTCTGCTAAGTAGCATCCCATATGTATTAGGTATGTCAACTACCTGGATATCAATGTAATATTGGATCTTGGGATCAGATGCTAGCTGCATGTGTATATGAGTTAGTTCTCCCACTACACTCACTTCTGTTTTATCTAGCTGTGTCACCTTTTTTAGGAATTCAGCAGGATGCAACCTTAAGGCATTGCATATGGACAAGGGCATCACATTTGTAGATGCACCTGAATCTACCAAACAGTTGTGTAAATTCTTTCCAAACATCCTTATGGTAAGGAGGAAAGGTGGTGACTCACTCTTATCTTTGTATAATGTCATATGTGATGTTTCTGCAGCTTGGATAGTAGTTGGCATTTTAGGCTTGATACTACTATCTCTAGCAGCACGATCTTTATTGCTAAGATGACCTGGAGAAGGAATATCCTCTTTAGGAGTAGGATCATCTAGTGACTTCATGAATGCTTTTTTGATTGCAGGAGTTTTCAATAACTCTGATAAAGACAGGTTGATCTTTATCTTTTTCATCTCATCTGCCAAGTATGTAACAAGTTTATTAGACTCATGAGGCAAGCTAACAGCCTTTGATGTTGTATTCTATGGTGACAGATATTGGGCATTTACCTTGGGGAACCTAGGATTATTGCTAGCTTTGGGATCAGGAGGTGTATTGAAATTATTTGGAGGTAGAGATGACGTCAGTGGACCAGTAGGTCTATTGGAGCTACTTCTCAAGTTATAGTTATGTTTGCTAGGATATTGCTGCTGGTATGCATGCACCTCCTCATGTTCAATGGAAGGCTCATTCTCATCTTCAAAAGGGAAGACATAATTTGACTTAAAAGCTAAAGCAGATTCTTCATATGCATGAGAATAATTTTGATGATTGGTATAGCTTTCTAGCACTAGGGCTGAATCATATCCACAAGGAACTATTTCATTACCTTCTACCTGAGGTGGATGTCTTGCAGTATTAGACACTTCTGTTTGAAAAATGCTGGCAGCAATTTAAAATTGTAGACAGTCTAACTCTGCATGAGCATTTGTATTGTGGATCCTACACTAGTTGGTGAGGGCTGCCTCAGCAAGATTGACTCTAGTAGTCTGTTTAGCTTTACTAGATGGCTGATTATCTAAGGGTGATGGTAATGAACCATTATTTGGCCTAGAATTCCATACTCTAGGCTGTCTTTGAGGATTATTATTATTTCCACCACTATTATTGAAATTACTGTTGTTATTGTATCCTCTGTCTGGATAATTTGGTCTATCATTGGAGTAATTTCTATTCTGATTTGACTGGGAATAGAAACTTTGATTTCTCAAATGTGTCACTTCGGTGGTGAGTTTTCTCAGTTGAGTAGAAATTTCTTTAATTTCCTCCTTCTCTTCTTGAGCTTTAGCTACTACATTCTCACTTTGAGGCTTGAAGAAAGAGGCTCCATGGTTATTGTTAGACATATCAGCACCCTGAGGTGTCTGAATTTGTGCAGGATATTGTGACATCTGGCCATTCCCATTAGGAGGTGGCATGATACTTAGTGGAGGCACCTAGAAAGGTGCAGGCATGACTGCTGGAGGTATCATTGCACCATTAGGATATTGTGCAGGATATGTTGGATACATGCTAGGCAATGTAGGGAATGCAATATTTGGAGTAGGACCTGGGACTAGCTGCTGATTTACTTTGATAGCTTCTTGAAAGGCTCCTGTCAAGGTAGTGATCTCAAGATGTGTTCTCCTGATGAACATGGAAGTCAATGGATCCAGGGCTGAATAATAGATACTCCTGGTAGAAGCATCTGCTACTACATAAGGAGCAACTAACTTGGATAGCATTTTCTGGAACCTAGATTAAAATTGGCAATAGGTTCATTCTCAAATCTTTTGATTGTAGCAAACATGTGGTAATTCATAGATGGATCAATAGGGACTTTGAACCTATCAAGAAAGGCTTTCTCTAGGACAACCCATGAACCAACAGAGGCTTGGCCAAGACTAATAAACCAATTATAAGCCTCTTCCCCTTAGGAAAAAGGAAATAATCTGCATACAACATCTTCATGTTCTATTCTGGCTCTGCAACAAGCTTCTTTAAACATCCTGACATGATCATTAGTATCCTGATAAGGGTGATATTTTGGACAAAGTTTGTCTGGATTCTTTGGCAACTCATGATATGCATTGAAGGTTAAAGGTGATTCTGCTACAAAGAAAGACATTGTGACCGGAGGAGGTTGTGTCATGTCCCCATATTAAGGCATTATTTAAATTAAAGATTTAAACATCATGGACAGAGAAATCGCTTTGGTCAAATATATTTAATCAACATATATAATAATATTAATAAATATTATGAAAATACAATATATTTATTGTATTATTGATTTAAGTATTATTATATAATATAATAATACTATTATATAATTTATAATATATAAATATAACATCATTATGACTATTTTATATTATAAATATATAAATAAGCATAAATATTAAATATCCAATATTATAATTTAAATATATATAATCTTATATAAATAAATATTATTATAACATTATAAATATATATAAATAAATATATTTATATATATAATATAAGACTTGACTTTTGGCAACAAATATCTCATATAAGAGAATAAAGTAGTAATTGTTAAGTAACTATTAATATTCCTTACAAGCAGCGAATACAACAGTAGACACTCTAATAAAGGAGTGATTATTATTAAATAATATTAACTAAGCAGTGAATGAACAAATAGGTCAGCGATCACCATATAAAGTGGTGACTATTGATGAAAAGGCACCAATCAAGATATAAAAGAGAATATTGGTGGGCATTGTAAAGATATCTCATCAGAATAAAAAAACACAAAACAAAAATGCAATGGAAGTTAGATCACAATCCATTAGCCATGGATCATTCATTCAACAAGAAAAAGATAAAGGAGAATAACATACTTTACTAAAATTAAGAATATATATATTCGAAAGTGAAGTACATAACTAAGCATATCAGCATCAAGAGGGAATATATTATATATATATATATATATATTCTTGAGTTTAGAATATATATTTATATTATGAAATTAAAGACAATAATTGCAACATATTCATATGAGACATAAGAAATTGATGATGTGTTCATCAAGGCTCAGGTGAGATTCCTCACTCAGTCCTAACATTTATTCCCTCCATTCAACATAATGTGTATCCTTTGTTTGTCTCATTTAATATAAAGTTTCTTCATCAAATATCAGTGATGAGAGTGTAAATTGTTTTTCATTCATTTAGATGCATATACATATGGTTTGACGTAGGCCTTTCAAGATAAATTCAAATCTAAAAATAGTTCTAACATAAAACTCTGACGGAATGGGACAGTCCTTAGCATAGACAGAAATAATTCTGATTTGGTACCATCACAGAATAAAGGAAAGAATATTGTTATTAAATCAATAACCTGATACTTGTCTGTTAAAATGAACTAAATTATTGCCTACACTGGTTCTGATGAATAAATGGCAATTTTAATCTCTTTCTTTTGCTGCACTCTAATATAACTCATGTTGTGTAATATATTACTGTTTAATCATAAATGCTTGAAATGTGAGTAAGACTACATAAATTATGTCTGTGATTTAGCTAGGAGATGTGGAAGCATAACCTTAGTAGATTGCCTATAAACCCCATCTAGGTTCCATCCCCATAGGCCCAAGATCAGGAATGGGCGTTATGCCCCGTAGGCCTGAGTCCAGGGTTGGGATCATGGAGGGATGGGGGTCCCACATTGGATTATGCCCCATAGGCCCAAGACGAGGGAATGGGCAATATGATATGCCCCGTAGGCCTGAGTCAAGGGATTGGGCAATAGGATTGTGGTAGGCCTTAGGCTACTAAGGATTTATGATTCCCCACCCCCTGGCTGGTTGATTGTCTCTTCTTTCTTATGTGTTTTCATTTGTAAGTTGATTATGTTGAATTGTTGGGTAATTGATATTAGAACTAACGTATGGCAATATGGATTTGTACATATATATATGTTGTTATAGGTACTATACCAAGAGAATATTTAAAGAGAAGAAACCCTAAATCTAATCCACAAGCGAATTCTAGGGCAAACTAGGTAAGGGACATTACAGTGGTATCAGAGCATCTTTCCTGCCATCTTGTGGGAAATATGCAAACCTATCACCAAAGAGGCTCTAGGAATAGTACCCTAGGAAACAACCTCATGGAAGACCCACTCAGAGATGAACTTAGGGCCTTCATGGAAAGTAGTGATAAGAAAACCCAAGCATTAATAGAACAAAATGAGAAAACCAACCAAGCTCTACTTCAAAACCTAAGTAATAGTTAGGCAAAAGAGGCAAACTCTAATTGCTCTGAAAAACAACTATTCCACATTAAGGGTAAGCATTAAAATGCAAGGTAATTCATTGGGATTGCTTGAGGACAAGCAATTTTGAGTGGGGAGGGCTGGCATGTTCCCATATTAAGGCATTATCTAAATTAAAGATTTAAACATCATGGACAGAGAAATTGCTTTGGTCAAATATATTTAATCAACATATATAATAATATTAATAAATATTATGAAAATACAATATATTTATTGTATTATTGATTTAAGTATTATTATATAATATAATAATACTATTATATAATTTATAATATATAAATATAACATCATTATGACTATTTTATATTATAAATATATAAATAAGCATAAATATTAAATATCCAATATTATAATTTAAATATATATAATCTTATATAAATAAATATTATTATAACATTATAAATATATATAAATAAATATATTTATATATATAATATAAGACTTGACTTTTGGCAACAAATATCTCATATAAGAGAATAAAGTAGTAATTGTTAAGGAACTATTAATATTCCTTACAAGTAGCGAATACAATAGTAGACACTCTAATAAAGGAGTGATTATTATTAAATAATATTAACTAAGCAGTGAATGAACAAATAGGTCAGCGATCACCATATAAAGTGGTGACTATTGATGAAAAGGCACTGATCAAGATATAAAAGAGAATGTTGGTGGGCATTGTAAAGATATCTCATCAGAATAAAAAAACACAAAACAGAAATGCAATGGAAGTTAGATCACAATCCATTAGCCATGGATCATTCATTCAATAGGAAAAAGATAAAGGAGAATAACATACTTTACTAAAATTAAGAATATATATATATTCGAAAGTGAAGTACATAACTAAGCATATCAGCATCAAGAGGGAATTATATATATATATTCTTGAGTTTAGAATATATATTTATATTATGAAATTAAAGACAATAATTGCAACATATTCATATGAGACATAAGAAATTGATGATGTGTTCATCAAGGCTCAGGTGAGATTCCTCACTCAGTCCTAACATTTATTCCCTCCCTTCAACATAATGTGTATCCTCTATTTGTCTCATTTAATATATAGTTTCTTCATCAAATATCAGTGAAGAGAGTGTAAATTGTTTTTCATTCTTTTAAATGCATATACATATGGTTTGACGTAGGCCTTTCAAGATAAATTCAAATCTTAAAATAGTTCTAACATAAAACTCTGATGGACTGGGACAGTCCTTAGCATAGATAGAAATAATTCTGATTTGGTACCATCACAGAATAAAGGAAAGAATATTGTTATTAAATCAATAACCGGATACTTGTCTGTTAAAATGAACTAAATTATTACCTGCACTGGTTCTGATGAATAAATGGCAATTTTAATCTCTTTCTTTTGCTACACTCTGATATAACTCATGTTGTGTAATATATTACTGTTTAATCGTAAATGCTTGAAATGTGAGTAAGACTACATAAATTATGTCTGTGATTTAGCTAGGAGATGTGGAAGCATAACCTTAGTAGATTTCCTATAAACCCCATCTAGGTTTCGTCCCCATAGGCCCAAGATTAGGAATGGGTGTTATGCCCTGTAGGCCTGAGTCAAGGGTTGGGATCATGGAGGGATGGGGGTCCCACATTGGATTATGCCCCATAGGCCCATGACGAGGGAATAAGCAATATGACATGCCCCGTAGGCCTGAGTCAAGGGATTGGGCAATAGGACTATGGTAGGCCTTAGGCTACTAAGGATTTATAATTCCCCACCCCATGGCTGGTTGATTGTCTCTTCTTTCTGATGTGTTTTCATTTGTAAGTTGATTATGTTGAATGGTTGGGTAATTGATATTAGAACTGACGTATGGCAATATGGATTTGTACATATATATATGTTGTTACAGGTACTATACCAAGAGAATATTTAAAGAGAAGAAACCCTAAATCTAATCCACAAGCAAATTCTAGGGCAAACTAGGTAAGGGACATTACAGTGGTATCAGAGCATCTTTCTTGCCATCTTGTGGGAAATATGCAAACCTATCACCAAAGAGGCTCTAGGAATAGTACCCTAGGAAACAACCTCATGGAAGACCCACTCAGAGATGAATTTAGGGCCTTCATGGAAAGTAGTGATAAGAAAACCCAAGCATTAATAGAACAAAATGAGAAAACCAACCAAGCTCTACTTCAAAACCTAAGTAATAGTTAGGCAAAAGAGGCAAACTCTAATTGCTCTGAAAAACAACTATTCCACATTAAGGGTAAGCGTTAAAATGCAAGGTAATTCATTGGGATTGCTTGAGGACAAACAATTTTGAGTGGGGAGGGCTGGAATGTCCCCATATTAAGGCATTATTTAAATTAAAGATTTAAACATCATGGACAGAGAAATCGCTTTGGTCAAATATATTTAATCAACATATATAATAATATTAATAAATATTATGAAAATACAATATATTTATTGTATTATTGATTTAAGTATTATTATATAATATAATAATACTATTATATAATTTATAATATATAAATATAACATCATTATGACTATTTTATATTATAAATATATAAATAAGCATAAATATTAAATATCCAATATTATAATTTAAATATATATAATCTTATATAAATAAATATTATTATAACATTATAAATATATATAAATAAATATATTTATATATATAATATAAGACTTGACTTTTGGCAACAAATATCTCATATAAGAGAATAAAGTAGTAATTATTAAGTAACTATTAATATTCCTTACAAGCAGCGAATACAACAGTAGACACTCTAATAAAGGAGTGATTATTATTAAATAATATTAACTAAGCAGTGAATGAACAAATAGGTCAGCGATCACCATATAAAGTGGTGACTATTGATGAAAAGGCACTGATCAAGATATAAAAGAGAATGTTGGTGGGCATTGTAAAGATATCTCATCAGAATAAAAAAACACAAAACAAAAATGCAATGGAAGTTAGATCACAATCCATTAGCCATGGATCATTCATTCAACAGGAAAAAGATAAAGGAGAATAACATACTTTACTAAAATTAAGAATATATATATATTCGAAAGTGAAGTACATAATTGCAACATATTCATATGAGACATAAGAAATTGATGATGTGTTCATCAAGGCTCAGGTGAGATTCCTCACTCAGTCCTAATATTTATTCCCTCCATTCAACATAATGTGTATCCTCTATTTGTCTCATTTAATATACAGTTTCTTCATCAAATATCAGTGAAGAGAGTGTAAATTGTTTTTCATTCTTTTAAATGCATATACATATGGTTTGACGTAGGCCTTTCAAGATAAATTCAAATCTTAAAATAGTTCTAACATAAAACTCTGATGGACTGGGACAGTCCTTAGCATAGATAGAAATAATTCTGATTTGGTACCATCACAGAATAAAGGAAAGAATATTGTTATTAAATCAATAACTTGATACTTGTCTGTTAAAATGAACTAAATTATTACCTGCACTGGTTCTGATGAATAAATGGCAATTTTAATCTCTTTCTTTTGCTGCACTCTGATATAACTCATGTTGTGTAATATATTACTGTTTAATCGTAAATGCTTGAAATGTGAGTAAGACTACATAAATTATGTCTGTGATTTAGCTAGGAGATGTGGAAGCATAACCTTAGTAGATTTCCTATAAACCCCATCTAGGTTTCATCCCCATAGGCCCAAGATTAGGAATGGGCGTTATGCCCCGTAGGCCTGAGTCAAGGGTTGGGATCATGGAGGGATGGGGGTCCCACATTGGATTATGCCCCATAGGCCCATGACGAGGGAATAAGCAATATGATATGCCCCATAGGCCTGAGTCAAGGGATTGGGCAATAGGACTATGGTAGGCCTTAGGCTACTAAGGATTTATAATTCCCCACCCCCTGGCTGGTTGATTGTCTCTTCTTTCTTATGTGTTTTCATTTGTAAGTTGATTATGTTGAATTGTTGGGTAATTGATATTAGAACTGACGTATGGCAATATGGATTTGTACATATATATATGTTGTTACAGGTACTATACCAAGAGAATATTTAAAGAGAAGAAACCCTAAATCTAATCCACAAGCAAATTCTAGGGCAAACTAGGTAAGGGACATTACAGGTTGAACCGGTGGTACAGTTGGCTGAGGTTGGACCTGGGGTTGAGGTTGAATAGGAGGCGTCATAGATATCCAAGAAGGTACTTGCAAACCAATAGGAGTTACAGGAGGAGGTTCTGGTGAAGCTCCTGATGCACTAGACCCTGGAGTATGATGGATGTCTACAGTTCTAGGTCTAAAACCTCTAACAGGCAATTCTTCAAAGATTCCACTAGATCTAGACTTGGTATTTATCCTGTGAGCCAGGATTTCTCAATTTTGAGGCAAATTGGCTGAAACTAACCGGATGATCATAAATATTGAATGAATTTCACTGGTGGAGACAATATTTGTGACCGGATGACTGATCAGACTGAATATTTATGAAATATTTGCAAAGATACTGCAAATGTGAAAGGATATTTGAGGTATAATGACTCTTACCATAGGATATCAAGTTTCTAAGGCCAAAATTCTTTAAAGCTTGAGCGGATTTACTTATCATTGGCCGATATTTACGAATTCATGATGATCTACTATATAGCTTGCAATATTTATGACTAATTTCAGGAACTTTACACATAATGAACATGTACAAGCCTATTACAGTAAATATTTGAGCGATATTTGAAATTCATGAATGCACAGGGCTTACCTTACTCTCTGCATCATCAAACTTGAAAATAATGATGATGAGCGTGTTCTTTCCGATAAGGCCCTCCTTCTAGTGCCAAATTATGTTGGTCATGATGCTAGTCATAAACAAGCATAGAATAAAAGTACACATTAACCTTTATTCATCTTGAAAGATACGATGAATTCAAAGAATTCATGATCCCAAGTCTCCGGTGATTAGGTCTTAATCTTCTGATGTGACTCAGAGGTTGATGTGTGTTGCTGTTTCCATTTTGGGGCCTTACATAGAGTTCATCATCATGATGCTATTTCTGCAAAGATTCTTCACAAAGAGGTCATTTTACACAGTTATTTGATTCAATGATACAGTTATACTCAAATATTTGCATGATATTTATCAGTAATGCATGCTTTAGCTTCAAATATGCTAAATATTTCCACTTATCTATGAGATGTCCACATATTTGTATTATTTGCTTTAGATGTTCAGTTATTTGCAATTATGATAGTGAAATGTTCTAAAATTTAAAGAAATTGAAAGAAATACTTCAAATTAAAGTTGAATCTTCAGCTATTGAACCACATGTATATCAGATACAGTCATGAGGAGAAGAAAACTAAACCATATGTTCACCAGGACATTCCACAGCTAGATACAGTAGGTGCTAACTTCAAAGGAATTGTATGAAAACAATTTATGTAAGTAGACGTGCACTCTAAAGGATGCAGCAAATCACCACATAAATCTAGAATTCACACACTGATTACTCAAGATTTACTATGAATTGTAACCAAAACACTCTTCTCATTCATTAAGTATGCAAAGATATAAATGTATACAAAAAAGCTTTGAAATGAGCCCTGAGTATTTCAGCAGACAAATTTCAATTAAGTTTTGAATGTTCAAAAAGAAGCATTCCTGCACCTTTTATAGAATAAGGTGAGGAATCCGTTACAAAAAGATTAGTGATCCTGATTCATCTATGTGTATCCATGGTCAATATTTCTTTTGACTATGTCAACCTTTACAAAATGGCACAAGTTGCCTGCTGGCAACTATCTAAAAAAACCTATTTGCACTAAGTATCTGATGCTGATATTCACTCTATGATGCATCATCACTTACTTTATCAGAGTCATGCTCTTCATCACCAGGTGCATCACTTCCTAAACTTTCATCATCATCATGATGATGACTGCGCATATGAGGTTGCATGATGCTCCGGACCTGCTCATATAATTGCACAATTTTATCTATGTCTCCGCGATCCTGAGTCTTTTCTTTGATCATGGCATGCTTGTGTGCCTCATATTTATGCCTACTGCTGTCCAACTTGCTCTTCCTGTCTTGCAGTGTCTCATTGTACTTCTCCATCTTGACTTTGATTCTCATTATTTTATCTATGGCTTCTTCTGTCAAGTGAACAAGTGGATCATCTGCTATTGATTGGAAGTTGTTGTGTAAAGTGTTGATGGCAAACTCCTCATCTTGATTTTCAACTTTCCCTTCCACTTTTCCTTCTAATGTTTCCAATATTTTTGCCTCAACTGACATTAAATCATGCAACTTCATGTTGATATCTCTCAGTTTATTATTGCATCTTCTGAGTACTCCACATTCAAATTGAATGTCTTTATACCATATGTCAATTAGCAAGGCAGTATTACTGTTTAATACCTGTTTATTGATGAGCAGCTGAGGATTTATCCTCTTTATTTCTCCTAGTATATTTAATACTCTTTCCAGTTGGTAAGACCTTCTTCCTGTCTGCATCTGCAATTTGTCTACCTTGGCCCTAGAGTCACTGAGAGTATTCCACCTCTTCAAATAGGCCTTTACTACTTCCTCTGCATCACCCAATGTGGATGACATCCATCTCTTGAGTACAGACGCCTCATGTTTCATGAGGTCTAATTTATTCACCTCCTCTTGAGAGATAACAGTCAATGGGACTGCATGTTCAGTTGAAGTATCTTCAGTATTGGTTAGCCTTCCTATGTAGGCATTCAATTGAGCAATGTGCTCTTTGTGTTGCTTATTTTTCTCCTTCTCTCTTTTCACTTTTTGAATTAAAGAATCAATAATATCCTTGCCCTCTTGACCCTCTTGGTCTTCATTGGCAAATCCTAAGTCTATTGTGCTGATCTGGAATTCATCTAAGATAATTTTACCTTTTTCTTTCTCCACAGTAGGTACTACAATCTATGCGGTCCTCCTCCCAGTTATTGGATCTCTTTTGATGGCCGAAGTCATTCTGGCCTTCCTCTTAGGTTTTATTATATTTTCAGAGAATAGGGTGGAGACATCAAATTCTTGAATTTCAAATTCTTCTTCTATATTTACCTCTTTCTCCAACCACGGAGGTACTTGAGCATGTTTATCTGCATCATCATGATGTTCACCTGTGTCTCCTATTTCTGTCAGCAGATGTGGTGGAGAAGGTGATTTCCTTAATTCTTCTTCATGATGCTCACTTTGACATTGATCATGTGGCACATCCTCCTATTGAGGAACTTCTTTCTCCAGAGGAGCATCTGCTTGAGGTGGAGGATCTTGTGCTACGTCCACATGTTGATCATGATGATCATGATCCTTTTCTATCATTACCTCATCCTCCTTTGGCTTTTCCTCCTGCTGAAGAACATTCTCAGCGATGGATAATTGAGAAGTCTCCTTAGGTGCTGGTGTTTGTTCTGAAGCCATTATCTGTTATGCACCTGTGTTACTTACTTCCTATACTTTAGCAGCAGGATCTTTAGATACATCCTTCTCATCAGCCCTCTTTTCCTGAACCTCTACTAAAGTAGGTTTCGCTGATGCATCCTGTGCACTTGGTGGGCTTATTTCTGAAGCATGGCCTTTTGGTTCCGCCATCTTCTCTTCTCCTGTAGGTTGCCCTTTGTCAGGTGATCCTGTTGGGTGTTCAGGACTTGCATCTTCTTTATCTGTTATGTCTATTACCACAGGATTTGTCACCTCTGCAATTAGTGTGTCCAGCCCCATTTCTTGGGCTACCTGCTCTGGGCTCTTTTCCTTTTCAGCTTCCACTAGCTTCATCTCCTCCAGTATTGTTTGAACTGTTGGAGTCTTATGAGGGGTCATTTGCGTACCTGCAACAACGATTTCCATCTTTTGTGAAGAGACCTCCTTCACAACCTCATCATCAGACAAATTAATTGTCTCCTCTAACGAGATATGACCTCCTGGCGAGGTTTCTTTCATCTGTTCTTCTGCAAGTTCAATTTTGAACTTGACGATGGTAGGAAGTGGAACATTATGCTGAAGTTCCTTATGCAATTCACTACCTGCCCCTTGTAACAATGTAGGGGGCTATTTTATTTCACCCCTCATGGAGGGTCTCAGTTTCTTAGGTGGGGTAGACACAGCCACCTATGGAGCTCTTCTTTTTCTTTTTATTATCAAAGGAGCCTCTTCTTCTTCAGGCTCTTCCTCCATGAGGATATCCTCTTCATCATGTTTCCTTGAGGATTGACCCTCTTCTAGGGTCTCAGTAATTTTAGCCTCTGCTGTCTTACTCTTCTTGGACTTTCCTTTCCTTGTCCTTAGAGGGGATGCTGATCCTAATCCAGATCTTGATCCTAATGCTGCTGCCTCCTCAGCTACAAATACTGCCCTTTCAATAATAACCCTTTTGCGTTCCTTATCTACTTTCTTGCCCCTTGGGAGTCTTTTGATTTGTTGTTGTGGTGGAGGGAGTCTATCTCCCTTAGACTTTCTCTTCTCATTCAGGAAGTCATCATACTCCCCATCGAGAATATCCTGCCCCTTCTTCTTCTTGTCCACCGTAATGGCAACACCGTTCTTCTTCAATGCCCCTATCTGTTCATCAACCCAGGCTTGGGTTAGTTGTATGGTCCTGGCAATGAAGGGGTCCAAGGATATATCCTCCTGTATGGTGAGGTCAGGTGCAGAGATGGTATCATTATATATTTTCTTCTGTTCATATTCATCTGCAATTATCCTACCGTCATCTTTCTTCAATTGTTGGGGGATGGGAATGCAATCAAAGGTTCTTATTTGATTCAAAGTTAGCCTTTGATATCTTCTTCTTCTTGCCTCTGCTTCATCTTCATAGTTAGCCCAGAAGTCTTCTAGGTGCCTCTGATGAATAGGCTTTCCTATTATTTTTTGCATCCTGCTGTAAGGATCATATGGTCTTGTCAGTGGAAAAGGCTACAGTTTCATTTTATTCAAGGTGACCATCACCTTCTTTATGTTCTCAGAATCAGGGCACATGTACCAGCCAATGGTGACTGGAAACAAAATTGGTGGCAACTTCTTTGCATCCTTGTATGTTTTTATTATTGTGGAGCTCTGCCTGATAAACTCCATCAGTATCACTACATCAGTATCACTCCATCCTCATGTAGGAGAAGGTGGCAAACTGAATATACCAGGCTCCATGCCTGTAAATTATCTCTTGAGCCTCCATGCTCAATCTCTTTGTTCTGTCTTCCTCCATGGTCCTCACCAGATGCATAGAAAATGCATCATTGACCAGTTTGTAGTCTTGGAGGTAATTGGCTCTTTGCAGCTAGGGATGATGATCCTAGATATGCACAGCATTGACTGTTCCTATGACTTTCCCATCTGTAACCAGTGCATCAAATGTGCCTTTATAAGCACAGGAGTAGACAATGTATGAGGTCATATAGAAAGCACAATTTGAACCTCCTAGGTTCATCAGCTGCTCATGCAGAGCATCACTTATTAGCTGGCCCCACAGTGGCTTGATATCTGAATATAAACACATCATTATTATACCATACATCCAGTCTCTAAAACTACCAGCATCAGGCTGGCCTATTACTCTGTTCAGGAGTGCAATCATGTATTGATATTCATCAACAAAATCATATTTGAATAGATGCACAGGAAATTTAGCTACTACAGAATATGTACTATTTTCAGCCCTCCATTGATACATATTCTTCCTGGCTTGTTTCTTGTTGTTTTCATATTCTTTCTCTGACTTCTTGAAGTCCACACTTTTTACTTTGCTGCCCAGTGGCAATCCCAATGTCTTGGAAAGACCCTTGATGGATAGGTCAGCATATATCCTCCCATGTGTCATCACCTGCCTAGTTTCTGGATTGTAGTTCCTGGCACACTCGATCACTAGTTCTGGAGATTCCATGGAGTATGGAAACCCAGCAGCATTCCACATCCCGGATACGAAAACTGCATCCAGCATAGGACTCTTGTTATTCTCATCGTTTAACTTGGCTGACCATGCCTCCAAATTGGTAGTCCCCTGATGGGTATCCGTAATGGTGCCATATTTAAATAGGACATCCCTCTGGGAGGAGAACATGGGCCTATCAAATTCTGCTTGACACTTTACTAATCTCTTGTCAGCCATGGGTGCCTGCAATTAACCAAATCTTGTCTTACAATGGGTATACACATGCATGCATATTACAATTAACTTTACTAATCATCATGCCTACTGTATATATTCAACATTACTTAATCATATGGATGCATAAACCAAAACTTCAGATTAACCACTCATACCTAACTATTACAGAAACAATAGGATGATGGTTTCATTTATTTACCTGGATATGCAAATTTCCTGTTTATACCAGTGGACTTCTGACAATGCTCCTTATTCAGCTGATGATCATGCACTTCCTTCTATCTGTGAGCTCAATTCGTGCAACTATTGGCTGTATGAGGATATGGAGGCTGGCGCTCTGTAAAAACAAATTTTATCGCAAGGTAAATTTGAAATGACAGTGAATTCATCCTTTTAATGATGCACTTAGGGTAAAATTAGGGCAACCCTGACAGATTGGATTTTACTCATTGATTATCCGTGTGAAAACATAGGATCTTGCCAGGTGTTCCATCGAGTTTCGTGGTCGGCGGGAACCACCTACCATGTCTGCACACATTAAATGACAATGGCGGCAACAGGAGCAGGGTGATATTCACAAGACAGGATGATATTCAAAAATATTGGGTCAAGTTTAAAATGATCATCCTCCTTGAGAGAAAAAACTATCGTGACAACATCATGTGACGAACACACCTTTTGGTTATGTTTAGCACATCAGGAGGATATCTAGATATATCGAGTGATGTTTCAAATATGATGATGATCGGACAAACTTACATGTCTCTCTTTCGAAATATCGGCATGACGCCATCTGGATATTCGCTCAGTGTATCGGCAAGGCATCATGATATCATCGTCATGATATGGGAACATGATCATGTTCATGAAATATCCTGCCGAGAGGTAAATGTGATGATGATGTCATCGTCATGCTTGTTTCTTCATTTATCAGACTTGGATGACATCATCAGGATATTGGCTTAGGGGGATATTTCACAGCAGGAGGATACTATGAAATATCAGGTTACTTTGACAAATATGATCCTCGCGAAATGCATAAGGCTATTGACAGGTAGAGGTTATTATCACTTAAAATTGACGTCTAGATATTCAGACCACATGATTTTATCAGGTGATATACTATATTGGGGTGACCTTTTATAATATGACTGATGTTATGAAATATGATCCTCCCCTGGCAATATCAGGTTTGACGCAAACTTTGACCATTCATAACATTCACATCCTGACGAATATCAGGGTGATGTAAAAGGCAAACCTGCATGGAATTTAATGTTGTTTCTAAATATGAGACTTCTAGAATAAAATATGAAATTTGATGAACTGACCTCATGATGATCACTTGCCCAGCCTTTTCAATGCATGATGATTTGCATGACTTACTTTTACTAGACCGCCAGAAAACATAAAACACAAGCCAAAAAGTTGGGTCCCTGTTTTGTCAGGTCAAAATGGGGTGTGTTGTGTAACCACACAACAAAGACCTACTTAAACTTTTCAAGATAAAATAAGGGAATTAGTTGGGATTTGGTAAAGGAGATGAAACAACTTTAACATTTGGTTTTGCAGAAGGCTAAACACTAATACTTATCTAGACAAAACAATTTGGCTAGTTTCTCACTTAGATGAGTAACAAACTTTGTGGGTACCTTCTAGACTTAGATTGAAGGTGGCCAACAAGATAGACCTAGGGTAAAGGAAAGGATCCAAATCTCTAGATGCTCCTAAAATATAGCTAAACTCTTGGCTTTATCTAGATATTGTTTGTGTGTGTACTTTGTACCTCTTTTTTTTCTTTTCTCTGATAGGTGCCACCCTCATAGCTTCAACCTTAGATTTATCTCCACCCAAGAGTATGGACATTAGAAATACTCTCTTTTCATTTTTTCTTTTCTCTTTCACTCTCTCCTTTTTTTCATTTTTTTGTATTTCTTTCTTTTTTTCTCTCTTCTTTTTGGATTTTTTTTGTGGTAATTTTTCTAATTCTATTTCTTTTGCACTTTTTTTATTCTTTTAATTATTTTTAATTGCTTACTATGGATTTATGACCCCCCTAACCTTTTTGGCTAGAAAAGATAAGGGGCTAGCCACCACCAAGAGTTTTGGTTTGTTGGCAAAAGACACTGCTTAGGTATAGCTATGTATGTTGTCATTGCTGCTAACAAGGCTTAGAAGTTTCATCAGCATGAAAATAAGACATTTGTCTAGAAGGACATATTGGATTTCAGGTCCGGTTGACAAAAAAATGGCTAGAAGTATGGGCATATATAGAGTAGAGGACAATAAGTGGGTTAGTATGCCTCCGTAGATGATGATCGGGTAATGTAGTTTAGGTATGATGTGAGTAATTGGTTGGTGGTGTCATGCTTCAGAGATTAAGTCCTAACTTCCTTCAGAAGTCATTTGGAAGAAATAACTAAGTCCAGGTGAACAGAGGTATAGTAGAGATAGTGAACATGGCACATTGTAATGGTCCGCATTCCTCCACAAGTGAGTATTTTGTTATGTGATTTTAAGGTGTTGTAAACACTTGTATGAATTTTCTAATTCCAGAGTTGAGAGATCTAAAGTCCACCGGAAAGATAGTCACAAGTTGCTAAGTATCAGTATAATGTTTGTTAGAGTTTGAAAGAGACAGAGTCTAAGCTATAATGGTTTGCATTTCTCTACAAGATGATATCATGCCTTGCAGTTCTGAGGGTAAGATTGGGAAAGTGTAAAGAGTCCTTGATATAATTTTGGAAGTGTCTTGTGATCCACAGTAAAAATTGTAAGTCAACAAATGAACCTGTTAAGCATGCTCTTAAGGAACAAGCTGACTAATATGATAAATCATTGTGCAGAGAAGAGATAGTGTGTGAAGGATCTATTTAAGTGATTAAATGACTAGAGCTGACCTATTTGAACATGTTTGGGAAAAGATTTGGGTCCGTATAACATATAGTGCATTAGATTGAGCTGACAAGCTACACCTTTCACTTCTTGGATGCTGACCTGATTATGGATCAAATCATGATGCGGATATATATGAGCGATGAATTTCGGTTGAGATGAAATGTGGATATGTGTGGTTAGATGTGAATAGCAGAGCAGTGACACAGATTAGTTATAATGAAGAATTGGGATTTAGAATTTAGTTGCTAAATGACTGCACCCTGGCATAGTGATAGATGCTTATGCAGTATTTAGTTTCCATGTGAAATTTGCTTCACACTTGGCAATGAGCCTTCTTCATCAAGGCAGTGAGCCTCCATTAGGGTTTAACAACCCTTATTGTAATCTTGCTCGATTTAGGGTTGAGGCAGTGAGTCTGCTAGACCTAGTTGTACTTCATGGCAGTGAGCCAACATGTTCCAGGCCTGTGGAGTAACCAAGCCTAAACATCAATATTTGTAAAGATTGTAATATATATTTGAGAGCTAATCCTCTCTGTGGTTTTTCCCATTTTGGGTCTTCCACATAAAAATCTTGGTGTGCCTGTGTCATGTTTTTATGGTTGTTGTTCATTTGCATGTTGTGCCTTTGTTTAATTAATTTTAGAAAATGGTTGAAAGTTAAAGTGCATCAAAAGATTTTTAGAACACTGATTCACCCCCCCTTTTAGTGTTCCTAACATTCAACATGGCTATCTTGTAGGACTTTCCCTTTGCTAAGGAGGATTCAGGAAGGTCTACTTGGAAGATTCTATTGGGTACTATAGGCTTATATACTTTCTATGCTTTGACTGGACAACATGGTTTGTTTAGACTAGGATTAGTGTGAAGCTAAAAGTTCAAATTTACTTGAATTTGTTAGGAATGTATAAGGAGAAATGGTAATGATGATTTTTAGGGAGTCTCTAGGGTTTAGAAGGAATAACCTATACTAGACAAATTTAAGACTCCTTGCTAATGGAAAAATCTAACAAGAGCATGCCACAAACAAAAATGTATGATAGATTGAATGAAGATGCATGATTTTGATATTTTTATGTTTTTCTTTTTTTTTGGATTTTTTATGATTTTTATGAACTTTTCTAGATGTAATGTTTTTTGAGGTGAAAGGCATTAACCATTTCACCAATGTCTTGGCCTTCCATAGCACTAAGAAGGTATACACCATTTCCAACATCTTCTTTGATTACATAAGGACCTTTCTAGTCTTCTCAAAAATTTCTCTTCTTTCTATGTCTTTTAATTTTAGTGCTTCCTCTTCTAAGCACTAGCTCTCCAATTCTTAAAGGACCTATTGTTTCTTTCTATGATGGTGGTCCATACTACTTATGGTTTCCATGCCCAAATGATTCTCATTTCCAATTCCAACGTGATGATCTTAACATTGGTAGCTTGCAAGTGCATGTATGGAAGAAGTACCTTTTGTTGTTGTTGGGTAATCAATGCAACATCAATTTGAGGGAAATCCACTCCTTTTTCAAGCTTATATTGACAGAGGTAAGTCATATGTAGTAGTTTTTCCATGGACTTGAGCCATGGATCTTCTTTGTAGGGTCTTTCTACAAGTGTTCTAAATTTTGTTAACATCCATACTTATTTTATTTTGTGCCTCCATTTTTTTAGATGTAAGTGTTCTTGTACATAGATTGTTGTGAATATATTCTTGTGTAGGTTAAGCAGTTATTAGGTGAGATAGGCACTGGTATGCCTAATGATGAGATGGAGTCTAATACAAGATTCCATCATTTGATATAAGCTTAGTTAGAAGATAAAACTCATCATGCATATAGACTCTTACTTTAGGTCTTTCTTGAATTCATTGTAGGAATCGAAATAACTTGGAGGTAGTTTCTAGGCTATAGTTGTCCTTCCATTGGGTTCTAGTCTTCAATCCATTGAGTACCTAATATATGTCTTGGATAATTCAAGAATCGTAGGATACTCTTCTCCAATGATTACTTGTAGTTATCTTCTACTGATGAGGATTGTTTTAAGGACATATTTTTGAACTCATTGGTTGAGCATTCTAATGTTGAAGTTGTATGTTCTTATAAGGACCAAGATGCTTTTTTGTAAGAAGGTGAAGAAGAATAGGTCATAGTCAATCAATTTTTTAGTAGCAATGTTTTTACAATAGGTTGCAGTCAAGGACAAAAAATAGAGAGGCAATTTTAAGATGGTGAGTCTTCGCAAGAAATGCCTCAAATTTTTGAATTATATGATGAAGATTCAAAATTGGATTTGAATTAGATTTATGATTCAATCATGGAAAAGAACATCAACATTGTAGTGTAGTTGGGTTGCAAGAACTTGAGCAATCACATGACATAGCCCAATTTGAGGTTGCACCTAAACAAAACACATTTTAGCTTGGTGTTCAGGAAGATATTTCTTCATGCTAATTTGTGTGGAAATGTAGGCATGCATCATGCTACCAAGGAGCTTGAAGGTGTGTGTTGTCATATGTATGGGCATGATGGTGGTCCATACTACTTATGGTTTCCATGCCTAGATGATTGTCATTTCCAATTCTAACGTGATGATCTTAACATTGGTAGCTTGCAAGTGCATGTATGGAAGAAGTACCTTTTGTTGCTGTTGGGTGATCAATGCAACATCAACTTGAGGGAAATCCACTCCTTTTTCAAGATTATATTGACATAGGTAAGTCATATGTAGTAGTTTTTACATGGACTTGAGCCATGGATCTTCTTTGTAGGGTCTTTCTGCAAGTGTTCTAAATTTTGTTAACATCCATACTTATTTAATTTTGTGCCTCCATTTTTTTAGATGTAAGTGTTCTTGTACATAGATTGTTGTGGTTTTCCTTATACATATTGGCTTAGTTTTGTCTCCCCTCCCTCCTCATCGCCCTTGGCATTTTGGTCTACTCCCAGAGATAGTTGGATTCTCGCTATGCTTGTAAGAGGTACATATCTCCAACTAGAGCCAATTTTTGGCACCCAATTTAACACATGCAAAAAAATTCAAGTCTTGTGCCCTCTTTATTGTCTTGGAAGTATTCACTCATCATTGATAACCAATCTAAGGGATCTTCAATGGGTTATACCATGGTCAAACTTTGTGTTGAAATGGTCCTTTGCTTGGACCCCATGTCTTCATAATGTGTTTCCATGTCAAAAATCCAAAATTTCTAAGTATGGGGGTCTTCCCTTCAATTTCCCATGCCTAGGTCAATTTTAGAATTTTGGAGTTTCTCATCCCATCATCCCAACATGCCTTTTCCCCAAACTCCTACAATTTACACTAAAATGTCGGAGGTCCAAACTTTTCCTTTTCATCATACCTTTCAGATTTTTTCCTTCTCAGCATGCCTTTCCTTCCATTTTCCCATCTCCCATTTCCCTCTAAGTCCATTTTCCCATTTCCTCAAATATTAGAATTTTGAAGTTTCTCATTGTTGGGAAAATGTGTCTCAACCTTGCAATTATATAAGGTTTATTGTTGATAGGATATATATATTTATATATATTTCTTAGTTACACAATAGGTGTACTATATAATGGGAGCATGGGGTGGAGTGGGATGTGTGTTAACATTTTTTGTTAACAAAAATTGTTAAATGGCTGACATACATTAAATTAATGATATATTTGTAAATCTAGACTGTTCATTATTAGGTTTTAGATCTAATGGTAGATATTGTGTTGCTTGTCTTACGCTAGAAGGTAACCCTATTTTATGAAGGCGTTGTATTACAGTTGTGGTATCATGATGTATTCTGAGAGTCTAATAGCGGTCATGTTGTCTCTAGATATCTAGTGGTGATATTCCTACGAGAAGCTTTCTCTACAAGTATATTGTAATCTTTGTGATTTTTTAATATTATAGTGGACATATTTTGGAGTGGGCTTTTCTCCCAAAAGGGTTTTCCCCACGTAAATCATTGTGTTGTGGTATGCATGATATCTATATTTATTTCTATTTAATTTTCTGTAACTGTTAAAGATCTGTAAATTATTGCATTATCCTCCTCTCAAGATTAGTGTAGGAAGTTGTTCCACTACCTTAGCTTCCTTACAAGTGGTATCAGAGCTTGATCACCTTTGGTTTCAGTTGTGGGTTGTTGGGTTTTTTAAACTAATCTAGATTTGAGTGGGAGCTTGTGCAGAAGACACTTTGTGATCTTGTTGCAAGAATTTCAGATGCAAAGTTCATCAAAGAGAATAGAGGTGGATAAATTTTCTAGAAATAATTTTGAAATGCGGAAGTTGAAGATGGAGGATCTATTGATAGATTGAGATCTGTGGGATGCTATTGATGAGAAGGTTTCATGGCCTGTAGATCCTACTTTGGCTACTTGATATGATGTTATGGACCATAAAGCCAAGGGTCTAATCAAATTGTGTTTGGTAGACTCTATTTTAATCAATATTCATGAAGATACCTCTACACATAAACTATGGAAGAAGCTTAGTGAGATGTATCAAGCCAAATCTTTAGTGAATAAGATTTTCTCAAGGAAGAAATTGTATTCCTTGAGAATGGAAGAGGGTGGATGAATTATAGACCACTTGGAAGCATTCAATACACTAGCAGCTTAATTGGAATTAGTTGGTGTCAAAATGGATGAGGAGGAGAAATGTCAGATATTGCTTTGTTCTTTGCATGATTCATGGGATTCTCTTGTTATGGCTATTGGGAGTACTTCTGTTATATTGAAGACTGAAGATGTGGTGGGTTCTTTTCTTTCTTAAGAGATGAGGACAAAGGTATCCATCAGTGCCAAGGAGGCCCTAAATGTTCATGGAAGACCTAAGGAAAAAGGCAAGAAGAATGAGAAGCGTGATAAATCCAAGTCCAAGGGGAGATCCAAATCTCCTAGAAAGTCCAAAGTTGTTTTCTAGAAGTGTGGTAAGCTTGGACATATTCATAAGGAATGCAAAGAAGAAAAGAAGAAGAAAAAGAAGAGATTTGATTCTAATTCTGAGTCTAAGAAGGAATATGGTGACGCATTCATTGCAGCTTTGGCAACTTGTGCTGGTAATGATGCATGGTTAATTGACTCAGGTGCATCTTTCCATATGATCTTTAATAGAGATTGGTTTTATGAATATGAAGAATTTGATGGAGGTAAGGTGTACTTGGGTGATGATTCTTCTTTAAATATTGTTGGTCATGGTAAAGTTAGGATCAAGTTTCCTGATGGTAGAATAAAAAGGATTAATGGTGTGTTGCATATCCTTGGATTAGCATGAAATTTGTTATCTATGAGCAAACTAATAGATGCAAGTGTGTAGGTAGTATTTTCCGATGCAGGATGCAGGATGGTTAGAGGTGCTATGGTGATTGCTAGAGGTGTTAGATATGGCACATTATACAAGATTCATGCATGCACTCTTGAGTGTAATAGTACTTCTATGAAAAGAAAGTCTATGGAAGAGGTGAGGGTTTCATCTTCAGTAGATGGTCATGGCTTTTGGGTACCTAAGGGTGCTCTTTCTTCTAAATCAAAGTTACCTGCAGAGAAAACTATGTTATGGCACTAGAGATATGGCCACATTGGAGAAAAGGGTCTAATGACCATAAAAAATAAAAACCTTATTGAAGGGTTGTCTAATTATAATTTTGAGTTTGATTTCTGTGAGCATTGCATTTATGGAAAACAAAACTGCATTCAATTTTACTCAAGTTATCATAAATCTTGTGGTTTATTGGATCTTATTCTTTTTGATGTGTTTGGTCTTGTAAATGTTCCTTCAATTAGAAAATCCACATATTATGTTTCATTTATTGATGACTATAGTAGAAGGACATCAGTATACTTTCTAAGAGTAAATTTGAAGTTTTTAGTCGATTTAAAGAATTTAAAGCAATGGTTGAATTGTAGATTGGAAAGAATATAAAATGTTTGAGGACTGATAATGGTGGTGATTTTTTTTCTAATGATTTTGATAGATTTTTTAAATATTGTGGTATTTATAGACAAAAGACAACTCTGTATTCTCCGCAACAGAATGGAGTTGCATAAAGAATGAACAAGACACTAATGAAGAAGGCTAGGAGTATGTTGAGTGGTACTGGTCTAGAACAAAGGTTTTGGGCTAAAGTTTTTGCTACTTCTGTTACCTAATTAACAAGTCTCCTACTTCAGCTCTTGTTGATAAAACACCTATAGAGGCATGGTCGGGTCACAAGCCTTCATTACGACATCTTAGAGTTTTTGGTTGTGAGGCATATGTACATGTGCCAAAGGAGAAGCGAACAAAGTTGGAGAACAAGGTTGTGAAATGTATCTTCATCAGATATAGTTATAGTGTGAAAGGATACAAACTTTGGGATCGTGTTGCATAGAAGGTAATATATAGTAGAAGTGTTATTTTTGTTGCAAGTATGTGGCTAATCGGTGTTGTCATTGATGTTAACATATTCTTGTTGTAATTGGTGTCAACTGTATCCTATTCCATTACTTGTTTAGAAGACTTATATGTTGAGGATATTAAGAAAATTAGCCTCTCCAGAAGAAACAAGGAAGTCACAGAGAAGTGCAGTACAGACAATGAGCTGTATGCTAAAGAACAGTCTGGTAAACTACTCTGCATTTGTTCCTACTTGAAGATTGTGGTCTGCAGATTGGAAGTAAGTTAGAGGTATGTCTAAGGATGCTACATTTCAAATCTGAGCCATCCGCATGAAGATCTAAGTGATTTGTGTTCACCAGAGTGAAGCTTGCTTTTTCTGTAAGTTTAGTTGAGACATGAAGATAGTATTTGGTTCTGCGTTCCTCCACAAGAAAGTATTTTTCTATGTGGTTCTAGAGGGAATTTTGGGATGATGATAAGTGTCTACAGTTACAATGGTTCATGGTTTGGTGGTCCGCAAGCTATCAGTAAAGTTCATGTACTCCAGTGAGAAGATTCCTATGAATAAAGTGGTTAAGGTTTGTGTAGTTGCTCTTGATGATTATAGTGTTCTTGTGGATGTCTCCTAATCATGTTCCTATCTGGACTTTGGTCCGCATTAAGAAATTGAGATGGTGTGTGAAGATTGTTCACAGATAATGTAGTGTGTAACCAGTCTTGGCCGACCTGGTTGATCCTAGTGATTACGGAGATCTCTAGAAGATTGTGGAAGCGTGTTGTGGTGCGGAAGATCATGTTTGAGTCCTAGCTAAGGCATGACGTGATCCACATTTCATTCCCTTTGCATGATGTTGCAATAGGTCAAGACCTATTTTGTAAATGTTTGTAATACCAACCTTGGAGATTGTTCCAATGGTTGATGTCGACCTTGATGATCATTCCAAGGTTGATGTAGTGTATAAATACTTGTAGTTGAGTCATGGAGAAGTTGTCCTTGAGCAAAAATGAGAATACATTAAGAAAGGTCCAAAGGCAGAGCAGAGCAAAGGTAGAGGAAAGAAGAGGAAGAGCAAAGTAGAGGAAGAGCAGGACAGAGGAAGAGCAAAGCTGAATTGTTTATTCACAATAAAGAAAGGTGTTTGATCTTGACAGTGAATCTAGCAGTAAGCCACTAGTAGGGTTTAACATCCCTCAAGGTTTAACAACCCTTATTGTAATCTTTCTAGGTTTAGGGTTGAGGCAGTGAGTCTACTAAACCTAGTTGTTCTTCATGGTAGTAAGCCAGTATGTTTAGGCGTGTGGGGCGACCAAGCCTGAACATCACTATTTCAAGATTGCAATATATATTAAGAGTTAATACTCTCTATGGTTTTTCCCCACCTTGGGGTTTTCCACATAAATCCGGTGTCTCTTGTGTTTGATGTTGTTAAGTTTCTAATTTCATGCACTCATTGTTAAATCATAATAATTGTAGATAAGTGATGAATGTTTAATTGCAGAAAGTGTTTAATTTTTTGTGACAACTGATTCACCCCCCCTCTCAGTTGTCTGATGCATATCACAATTAGTATCAGAGACAAGTTCCTCTAAAGAAAGTTAAATAGCTGGAGGAAGATCCAAAATGTCTTAAAAGAAGGAAGCACTGCATTTTGATGGAACTAATTATGTTCTCTGGAAGGCTCAGATGAAAAGCCATCTTCTTTCTCTTGGTATCAAAGTTTGGAAAGCTGTAGAAAGAGGATACACCATACCTCAAAATGGACCGACGACTAAAGACAAAATCAAAGAATATGAGATAAATATCAAGGCAAGGGATGCTCTACTAAGCTCATTAACCAAATCAATACTGATGAAAGTGGTAGATCTTGAAACTGCAAATAAGGTATGGCAAAAGTTGAAAAATTTGTATGAAGGAGATGACTTTGTGAAGGAAGCCAAGTTACAAAGTTTGAAAGTGAAATATGAAAGATTGAAGATGAATAATGATGAAAACATATTAGCATTTATGCAAAGAGTTGATGAACTTGTTACAGGGATAAAAGCCATAGGTGGAACTTGTTGATCATGATGTTAGTCATAAACAAACATAGAATTAAAGTTATACATCAACCTTTACTCATCTTGAAAGATATGATGAATTCAAAGAATTCATGATCCCAAGTCTCCGTGGATTACGTCTTAATCAACTGACATTACTTAGTGGTTGATGTGTCTTGTTGTTTCCATTTTGGGGCCTTACATTTGTTCATCAGCAGGAATTCAGTCTTTGTAAAGATGCTACATAGAAGGTTATCTACACAAGATATTTTCACAAATATTGTGTCTATACTCAAATCTTTGCATGATATTTATCAATTATACATGCTTTAACTTCAAATATGCTATAAGTATATAGTTATCTACCAGGTGTCTACATATTTCATGTTCTTTGCTTCTGATTATCCATTATTTGCAATTGTGATGGTGAATTGTTCTAAAATTAAAAGAAATGTAAATGAAAAACTTCAAATTATGATGAATCTTTAGCTATTGAGCCACATACACACTTGATACTGTCATTAGGAGAAGAAATCAAACCATATGTTCACCAGGATGTTCCACAACTAGATACAGTTGATGCTAACTTTAGAGGATGGTGAATGAAGACAATACATGCAGACTGATGAGCACTCCAAGGGTTGCAGCAAATCAAAGCATATATCAAGAATTCACACACAGATTACTTAGGATTTATGATGATTTGTAATCGAAATAGTCTTCTCTTTCATTAAGTATCCAAAAACATGTACATATACAATAACTTTGAAATAAGCCCTGATACTTCAGCAAACAAATTTCAATTAAGCTTTGAATGTTCAAAATAAGGCATCCCTGCACCTTTTATAGAACAAGGTGAGGGAGTAGTTACACATGATCTACGATCAAGATTTATCTATTAAGATCTACGGTGAATATTCATCTTTGACTTAGTCAACATGTTTCACGTGGTACAGGTTGCCAGCTGGCAACCATCTGAATTACTTATTTTCTCCAAATGTCAGATGCTTGTGCCATCTTCGGTATTACATCTTCATCTACCCTTCATCAGGAGCATCAAGATCATCACTTCCCGTACCTTCATCATCCTAATGAACATTGCTTTGCATATGGGCCTGCATGATTATCCTGACATTTTCATATACTTCGACCACTCGTTCAACTTCTCCGCCATCCCAAGTTTTTGCTTTGGCAATGGCGTGCTTGTGGGCCTGATATTTATCTCGAAGAGCCTCCAATTTGCTCCTCCTGCTGCTTGATGTTTCATGGTAATTCTCCACCCTGACCTTGATCCTCGTGATCTTGTCCATGGCTTCCTCCATCAAGTGGTTAAGAGGGTCATCAACCATCAGCTGGAAGTTATTGTGTAGAGCCTTTATAGAAAAATCCTCATCTTGATTCTCAATCTTTCCTTCTATCTTCCCCTCTAGGGCCTCCAGGATCTCTGCTTCAAATGATATCATGTCATGCAACTTCATGCTGATGTCTCTTAGTTTGCTATTGCATCTCTTTAATACATCACCTTCAAATTTGATATCCTTCTACCATATATCCATCAGTATGGCAGTATTATTATCCAGCACCTGTTTGTTTATTAGAACTTGAGGATTAATCCTCTTCATTTCAACCAAAGCACTCAAGGCTTTCTCTAATTGGAATGACCTTCTTCCGGCATCCATTTGCAATTTATCAACTTTCCTTCTAGATATACTTAGAGAATTCCACCTCTGCAGAGAGGCTTTCACTACTTCGTCAGCTCCAGTGAGTGTGGATACTGTAGAGTAAAATACTCTACATTTTGTTTCAGTTGCAGTATATCAGCGCGGCTGTGTAGGTTCCGGTTTTGTTTCTGCGAGTTTTAGTTTTGGCTGCGAAGATTGACAGCAAGGGTTTGTTTTTGCCTAAGTTTTGCCTAAGTCCCAGAGTTGAGCAGAACATGCCATGTGTCGTCAGTCAAGACACATTTTGAGAAGTCTTAGATTAATGCAGAAACTGCCATGTGTCATCTTCCGCATTGAGTTTCAAGCCCCTTTTAATGTTTCAAAGACTGAGGTGGGTCCCTATTTCTAAGTTTCTCCCTGCGTGGAAGGCGCCAAGTGGTAGCTGCAGAAGGTTTCAATAAGTTTCTTTAAGTTGCCGAAAAGTGTCGTGTGTCTCTTGTAATGTAGGTGGAGCGTGACAAGTGTCGACATCCGCAGGATCTTCCTTTTGTTTCATTGTTAAGAAAAGACTGTGGTGGGCGCCGGTCAGTTGCTAAAGTTAAGTAGAGCATGCCAGGTGTCATCGTCCGCATGAATCTAATGAGTCCCAAATGTTTCAATAGTGTTTCTAAAGTTAGGCAGAGTCTGCCATGTGTTGTTTTCTGCATGACTCTCAAAAGGTATCTATAAGTTTCTCTAAGTTGAGCAGAAGCCGCCACGTATCACTTGGTAATTATGCAGAAGGCACCACCTGTCTCTGTCCCCTTTTGAAGCTGCTTAGGTAAGAAGTGTTGTGGGTCCTGTTGACACTCATTTTGACCAGGGGTTGATTTATCATGATCAGGAGGTTTCTTCATCTGAAGCCTTTATCTTCTTGCCCATTTTTTCTAAGTGTTGGACCTCCTCAGCATTTTTCAACTGCAGCATCATATTTTCCTAAGGAGGAGGTCATCATCATCATCTTGTCTTCGATGATGATCTGCATCATCATGCTCTTCGTCGACTGGGTTTTTCATCGTCATCATCATATTCAGTCATCGGGTGATGTTTGGTTTTTATCATGATGATGCTGCCGAGCTACAGTGCGCCCTGATCTGCTTGCAAGGGTGATGTTTCAAAGTCTCCGGTGATCTTCCATTTATCACCTTGCGTGAGCATGATGATGATGTTGCTTATTCTTTGAATTGCTCGACCTAACTTGTTTTTTCCTAAGGGCCATGTTCATCATCATCATATTTCCAGCTATCATCCTGCTGCTTGCGGAGGTCATCATATTTTCTGCCTTCATGATATTTCGCCGGGGTGATATTTTTATCATCGGGTGATCTTGGTTAACATCATCCTGATGATATTGTTGAAGAGTTGTAATTGCGACCCGATATTCACTAGGGTCATCATATTTTGGAACGTCAGGATGATCTTAGTCAATATCATCCTGATGATGTTGTATCACTTCTTGTTCTTTGTTTCTCATCCTGATGATGCTGACGTCATCCGTATATCAAGGTGATATTTTTCTTTCTGCCTATCTGCATCATGATATTTGCGAAGGAGGGGGTGATATTTTCATATCACCCGGATACATGTTTGTTCGAACATCATGATGATGTTGATATCAAGGAGATATCCGCCTGTTGGTTTCGCGTGTTATCTATTGAGGGTGATCTTTTCAAGCAGCATCATCATATTCAGTTTTCGCCCCGATCTTATAGAGGAGCTACAGTGCAACCTGATATTTGAACATCAGGAGGATATTTCCAAATATCCGGTTGTCTTTCGAATATCATGATGAAGTGAATATGATGATGACGTCATCAAGGTCCGCGGGGGTCATATTTCTAACAACTGATCATCTTGAAGAGACCTCCTGATATTTGTAAACATGATGATGACGTCATCCGGATGTGAGGAGGTGTGCAGTAGGCGGATATGATGATGACGTCAGCAGGATATGATGATGACGTCATCAGGATGTTCATCGGCCAGACTTTTGTTATAAGCTCAGCAGGAGGATGTTCCTCCGAAGGATCAGGTTGTGCCGATTATCATGAAGGGTATATTTCAAATATCATGATGACGTCAGGGTGATATTTCGAACAGCAGGATATCATGCTGCTGGAAGATGATGATGATGAAGTCTATACTAGTGTCGTCAGGAGCAAAAGTACCGACATGATATATGCTCATGACCTAGTATATAAGGTGTTAATGAGGTCATCGCGGGGTGCATGTGGGATATTGTTATCCTGCATATTCGAATATCATGATGATGAGTCTCGGCGGGAAAAGCTTGCGATGGTCTGTATGATGATTTTCCCAAGGCCGCGGGTTGGTGCGCCATTAATGGCGATTGTTGCAGAGGTATGGGCGATGGCGTGGGTCGATCTTGTACCCGACTGGAGGTGTCAATCAGCGGGCAGGCGCACAGGGCTCGAGAAATCTTCCTGTCTCCTCCCCTACCTGCTGCATTCAAGTTTGGGCGCCAATCCGGTTGTGTTTGAGCGCCATTTTCATGATACTGTGTATCTGGTGAAATTTTGGTCAACATTGTAATTAATTGCTGAGCACCTACCTGGCTGTTATAAGCAGGTTGTGTTGTTCATTTGTGGTTGTTGAAAGTTGATGATTTTGGCTCTGTAATGCATGACAAGCTGATCTGGTTGCTCTGTACAGCTTACCTGTGAGTTTATGTATCTCCTGTTGTTTGTTTTTGGCATGAACCCACTGATTTCATGATTAAACTTATATGAGAAATGCTGTTTGGCATGTGTTGTGTTAATTCTGTCTCCAGTATTGCATGTATTCTTCTTCTGAATCTGGATGTTTAGTAATGTTTAGATTCTAGAGCATAGAATTCCTATGTTGACTGTCTGATCTTTTAACTTCTACTCAAGGGGTAGATTAAACTGTTTTCAGGTTGAACATTGGGAGGGATATACTGCAGTAGGGATACCATAAGTAGAGATAACCTAACACTTTGTATTGGGAGATGCCTGTAAGGCAGGTATCACATATATCCCCTTGAAATCCAGTTTTAGTTGTTTATGCTGATCATTCACAGGTGTATGTCTATTGACTCCAGGCCCTGGATAGGCACCAATCATGCTTTGTTTTGTGTTATAACCATATCCAGCTTTGCATCCACACTTAAACTCCAAAGCAAAATCTAAAACCAACATTAGGACATTAGAATTAGTTTAGGATCCTCAGTCCTCTGTCTACAACTGCAAATAGGCCCAAAGCTAGCCCCTTTGCCCTTATCTTTCAGTTTTGGTCTACTTACAGGAGGACTATCTGCTTTCTGTCAACATCCCAACCTTGCATGCATATCCTCATGGATGTTGAGTAGGGAATACCCCCCTAGGTCTTGCAGAGCCTGAAGAAGAAGAGGAGATAAAATATAGAGTCTATCTCCTATACTGTTGACCCCCTGGCCCAGAGCTCCTGTTGATCACTGATGGCTACCTTGTAGGGATATCTGGGAATAAGCATCCAGTCTGGGAAAAAGTCAACAGAAATTGGCGACTCCGCTGGGGAGTGAGAAGTAAAAGTGCTATCTAATCATCCCCAGTGATATATATGTGACCCATCTGAGTCAGCAACAGTAATCTACTCCACTGGGGAACCTTGTGAAAGAACCCTGGTTTTCAGAAGAAAACAGTTCCTAGCGATAGGTGGTGACTCCGAAGTAATCTCCCAACCGGTCAAAGTAAATTTATATGCAGGGGAGAAGATCCCAACAAAATCCTCTATTTGAAGAGTTACCATTAACAAAAAGAATGATGTATAGAAGAAAGGGAACTGTCTCAGCTAGTCATGAGAGCTCCCCCAGAAAAAGTGATGAGGTACAAGATAACCCTAGGCCATCAGGACAGCATGCTCCTTATTTTTCAAGTGCGGAAGCTGATATCCAAGGTGCATATGAGAGGCAACAGGGTGGTAGTATGAGAATGAGGTCAGAGGTGTTCCAAGAACGCCCTTTTCTAGACCCAAGTGAGAGGTTTGAAGAGGCAGAGTCTCTAAGGGATGATGAGGATGATGACCAGAATGGCATGAGACCATCTACCTCCAGACCTAAGGATGAACAATTAGCTGAAGAAATCAAAAGCCTAAGAGCAGAATTAGAATACCTACAAGCCATGAAAATCAGAGATGATATACAGCAGAAAGTGCAAGCCTTGAGAACTGCCCAGAATAATTCAGTTCCTACCTTAGAAAATGCAAATATGCAAAGACATCAGCAAAGATATGAAGTGCATCATCAGCATCATGATGACAGACAATGTGTGAATGATGCTAGGATACCACTGAACAATGCAGGAAACCAAAATGCAAATAGAAATATTAATGTTAATCAGCCAAACAGACAGCCCATGCAGCTAGATAGATTCAGGCAGCTGGTGTTTGATGGTATTCCTGGGTATCCTAACCCTATTGATAAGCATCTGAGGCTGCAAGTGCCTAAGTTTTCAGGAAACAATACAGTGTCAGGAGAAGATCATCTAAAGGCCTTCCAAAATGTCATGGATAATTTTGAGGTTGAGCATGAGGATGTTTTCATGAAGTCATTCATGCAATCCTTAATAGATGAGGCAAGAGAATGGTACAGGAATCTGCCTGACCGGAGTATATCATCATGGGATGATTTTAAGAGGATGTTCAAGGAGCAATATGGTGATAAAACTGACCCTAGCTTCTTTGTAAATGAGTTCACCAGCATCACCAAAGGGTCAAATGAGTAGGTTGCAGACTTTAATGCAAGATTTACTAAAGTGTTGAACAAATTGCCACATCATATGAGGCCAAATGAACCTATGTGCATAATTTTGTACATCAATGCCTTTGATGCAAAGACTGCATATGGACTAAGAGATAAAGGTCCTGCCACTCTCAGGGATGCTTTCAGAATTGTAGTAAATATTGAAAACAATAGGAAAGCATCAGGCAAGACAAACAGAAGGGATGATGTAAAAATTCTGCAGAATCCAAACAAGCCTCAGAACACTCAAGGTAGTACATCTGCTCCTGAAGATAAGATAGACAAACTGGCAAATGTTGTTAAGGACCTGAGCTATAGATTAGCTAGAAGTGAAAAAGGGATGGGTCCTGATAGGCAAGTCTATCAAAGACAGGAAAAGAGGCCATCATTACATGATATGCCTTATAACACCAATTGGCATGATGGTAAGCCTGTATTTTCACGTAACAACACAAATCAGAGGGCTCAACATGCCAAGGAAACTCCTGATCCCCTGAAGAAAACTATAAATATTGTTGATGATGCTCCGTGGTGTATAATCTGTCAGATGCCACATTCACAGTCACAGTGCATGATTGCCCAATCTTTGTATGATAATGCTACGTCTTGTAATGAGTGCAATGAGCCACATCATGTGCAAGATGATGATGTTAACATGATGTCCATAGGTAATGGATATACTCTATATGGTGCTGATGAGAAGATAGATGATCAGGTTCAGGCCTGCCAACAGTCCCCATATGATGAAGATCATGAGGATAATTATGTGTATGCTCAGAACTCACACAATTTTCTGAGTAGCCTACACTGACCTTCTGATGAGGAAATCAGAGCCTTCACAGCTGCAGCAGTTGCTCAGGTCAAGAGCAACTACAATCTCAGAGGTAAAAATCAGGTTGGCAGCCTACATCAGCCAGAAGATATTTCTGCAGGTCAGCATATGCATGGTCATAAAGGAACTGAACCACAAAAAAGGTAGTGGGTAAATAACAAGCAGAACTTTAGATACAGAACAGGTCATGATTTCCAAGGACCAGAAAACAAAACCCCTCAGGTTGAAGATCAAAGTAGAGGTTCCCAAGACAGGAATGATGATCAGGGAACTATGAGAATGAAAGCTAAATTAGCTCAGGATAAAAGCAAGATTGTGGAGCAAGCTACAACTGCTGTACAAAACTGTGCTCCATTTGATATAGCCCAGATCCTCACTCAGGTAAAGGTCTCTGTTCCACTTATGGAACTCATGAAAGTGGAAGAGATCAAGAATAGGACAATATCCCTAATCTCAGGGGTACCTTTTCAAGCTAAGCAAAATGATCAGACCCAGGGTGAGAAACAGGTCATGTGCAATGAGGAAGATGAGACTCCTGAAGTCTATTTAGGAATGACCATGACAAAGTGTCCTTCACAGGTGGAACCATTTTATGTTTCCCTGGTCATAAATGGTAAAATAATTAGAAATTGTATGCTTGACTCTGGAGCATCCACAAATGTCATGCCTTTGGCTATCATGCAACAAACAGGATTAAAAATTGACAAGGCATGTGGAAAATGCTATGCAATGGATGCCAGAGAGGTACCAGTTATTGGAATCATGAAGGATGTGGATTTCAAACTGGCAGCATTTCCTGAAAAGAAATATAAGATGAATATAACAGTGGTTGACATCAAGCCACAGTATGGTATGCTGCTGTCAAGAAGATGGGCAGCACTAATTGGTGGAAGTATGCAGCTGGACCTATCATATGCCATGATTCCAATGAATGGCAGGGATGTCAAGCTAATTAGAGAGCAAAGATCATCAGAGACAGTGGAAGACCATGAAGCAAATGAACAGGTATGCTTTGTGGACACTGACTGTGATAACTTCAGGGTTGTCTCAGATGATGCAGAAGACAAAAAGAAAAATGCCTGTATTGAAGAGCTGGATCAGCAAGGGTTATGGACCATGTTTTTTGATGGAGCTTGTGCAAAAGAAGGCTCTGGAGCTGGAGTTGTTTTCCTGTCTCCAACTGGTAAGCTCCTCAAATCCTCTTTCTTGCTGAGGTTTGATTGCACAAACAATATTGCAGAATATGAGGCTTTACTTTTAGGCCTGAATATTGCTCTCAAACATGGAATTAAGATGTTAAGAGTATTTGGAGACTCTGAGCTGATTGTATCCCAAATCAGAAATAAGTATGCTGCAAAGAATAAAAGACTGAAGCAATACAAGCATGCTGTTTGGGATACTATTGAACTTTTTGATGCATTTTCAATTGGCTGGGTAGAAAGGTCAAAAAATGTTATGGCTGATTTCTTAGCCAATGTTGCAATAAGGCCAGATGACATCACTCTGTCAGGTGTCACAGATGTAGAAGTTAAAATTAGGCCTGCCATACCAGAAAACATATGCAGTTGGCAAGTTTTTAATGATGATAGGGATTTGCTGAAATTTTTGCACTGCATAGATGAGTATGAGAACCAACAGGTTGATTTCCAAGCTTTTGTAGAGACTGTCAATGGAAAAGAGACCCTTGTGGGAAAAGAGATCATCCAGTTGAAGACTAACAAGATCCCTAGAGGGTTAGTGGCTTTGGAAAGAGCCTTTGACAGTAGAGACAAAATGGTCACAAAGACATCCCCCACAAATAAGGAGGATTTAGAAGAAATAAATTTGGGGACATCTCAGGCCCCTCAGAAGGTATATATTGGCAAACAGCTCAAACCACACATAAGAAGTATGCTGATTGCATTGCTAAAAAGGTATAAACATGTTTTTGCTTGGTCATATGAGGACCTAAAAGCTTATAGAGAAGACTTATTCCAGCATGAGATCCCACTGAAGCCTGAAGCTAAGCCATTTAGACAGAGGCAAAGGCCTATAAATCCTACCTTAGCTCCCAAGATGCAGGAAGAACTCAGAAGGCTCAGGGAAGCTGGAATAATTGTGCCCATCAGACATTCAACTTGGGTGTCTAACCTTGTCCCAGTCAGGAAAAAGAATGGTGATATTAGGTTGTGTGTTGATTTCAGGAACTTGAATGTATCCTCTTTGAAGGATAACTATCCACTACCCAATATGGAGGCTATGTTGCAGAAAGTGACTGGTTGTGAACTCCTATCCATGATGGATGGATTTTCAGGATATAATCAGGTAAAGGTAAAGGAATCAGAACAATATAAGACTGCCTTTACCACTCCATGGGGAACATATGTGTATGTTAGAATGCCATTTGGACTAACAAATGCAGGTGCTACATTTCAAAGAGCAATGGATGTTGCTTTTGCAGGGCTAATTGATTCAATCCTGGCAGTATATCAGGATGACCTGACTGCCTACTCAAAGAAAGAGGAGCAGCATTGTATGCATCTGGAGCAGATCTTCATAAAAGCACTAGAATATGGTATTTCTTTAAACCCAAAGAAGTGTGCCTTTGGAGTAGTTGAAGGAAAACTTCTGGGACACATTGTTTCCAAAGATGGAGTCAGGATAGATCCAGAGAGAGTGGCAGCCATTGACAGGATCCAAATGCCAAAAACTGTGAAAGGAGTTCAGTCCTTCTTTGGACAGGTAAACTTTGTCAGAAGATTTGTTCCCAACTTTGCAGAGATCACAAGGAACATTTCCAGGATGATGAAGAAGGATGCAACTGTCAACTGGGAAAGGGAAGCAACAGAATCATTTCAGAATATCAAAGAGGCAATAAAGATGGCCCCTGTTCTTAAATCTCCTGATTTTTCTAGGCCATTCCAGGTGTTCTCATTTGCTTCCTTTCATACTGTAGCTGCATGTTTGTTACAGAAAAATGAAGAGGGTTTTGAACAGCCCATTGCTTTCTTCAGTATGTCCCTGCAGGCCTCTGAATTGAAGTATGATATTATGGAAAAGCAGGCATATGCACTTGTTAGAGCCATTAAAAGTTTCAGACCATACTTGGTAGGGTCACATATAATTGCATATGTACCTCATGCTGCAGTCAAAGACATATTCACTCAGCAGGAGGTGACTGGAAGAAGGTGCAGATGGATAAACAAACTGCAGGAATTCAACATAGACATACATGTTACTAAGTTGATAAGAGGACAAGGACTAGCCAAGATGATGGCACAGTCAAACTTGGAAGCATGCCAAGTTAATGCAGTCCATGATGAGAATATAAGTGCATCAGGATCTGAATGGTACAAGGATATTGTCTATTATTTGCAAAATCTGAATTGTCCTTCCCATTTCAGTGACAATCAAAAGAGGACTCTGAAGCTACATGCAATCAGGTATGTCATTGTTCAAGGTGAGTTGTACTGGAAAAATCCTGATGGTGTGCTGCTGAGATGTGTGGATAAGAATATGGCTAACAATATTTTGATTGACATGCATAAAGGATTGTGTGGTGGCCATTATACTGCCCAAACAACAGCTCATAAAATTCTCAGGGCAGGATATTGGTGGCCCACTCTCTTTTCAGATGCACAGAGGTTAGTAAGAAAATGTGACCCTTGCCAGAGATTCTCAGGAAAGCTGAAATATCATGGTGCTTTACCCCTCAGAACTGCACCTGTGGATGCTCCATTCCAGCAATGGGGAATTGATTTTATAGGGGAAATTGCAGACAAATCAAGTGGGGGACACAGTTGGATTTTGGTGGCAACTGACTACTTTACCAAATGGATTGAGGCCATTCCAACTAAAAGAGCTACAAGTAAGGTGGTGACAGACTTCATACTAGAGAACATCATCATCAGGTTTGGAGTACCATCTAAAATAATCACTGATAATGCTATGTGCTTCAGATCAGGTGAGTTTGTTGATTTTTGCAACAGGTATGGGATAAGCCTGTCATATACATCACCATATCACCCACAAGGAAATGGTCAAGCAGAATCAAGCAATAGGAGCATCATGAAAATTGTCAAGAGGATACTGGACAAGAACAAGAGGGCTTGGGATTCAAAGTTGAATTTAGCAGTATGGGCTGACAGAGTGACTGTGAAAAGGGCTATTGGGAAGTCACCTTTTGAGCTAGTATATGGTGCATCAGCTAGACTGCCCATGAACAATCTCCTACCAGTTTACAGGTTCATTCAGGAAAATGATGAGGACATTGAAGACCCCATGACAGAAAGGGTGAATCAGCTGGTTGCATTGGATGAAGACAGGAGGAGAGCCCACCAGATCAATCTCAAAAGACAACAGGATGTGAAATATCAGTTTGACAGGAGAGCTACAAAAAGGAAGTTTCAAGTAAATGATCTGGTGCTCATTTGGAATGCTAAAGATCAGGAAAAGGGTAAACATGGCAAATTTCAGCCCTTATGGATGGGCCCATATCAGGTTTGCAATACTCATGGAGAGGATTCTTATTTCCTCCAGGCCCTAGATGGTGAAATTCTGGAACTGCCTGTGCATGGCCAATTCCTTAAGTTCTATTTTACATGAATATCTGGTTGCTGTGCACATTTGTAAAATATGTATGTAGTGTAAATGCCTTGTACAGCTCGCGTTTTTTTGGCTTTTTGTCAGGTCTGCCCGGAGATCTGGTTCTCGCTGCAGGTTTTCACCTGCACGTCCCCATTCGGAGCCACTGTTGACACTCATTTTGACCAGGGGTTGATTTATCATGATCAGGAGGTTTCTTCATCTGAAGCCTTTATCTTCTTGCCCATTTTTTCTAAGTGTTGGACCTCCTCAGCATTTTTCAACTGCAGCATCATATTTTCCTAAGGAGGAGGTCATCATCATCATCTTGTCTTCGATGATGATCTGCATCATCATGCTCTTCGTCGACTGGGTTTTTCATCGTCATCATCATATTCAGTCATCGGGTGATGTTTGGTTTTTATCATGATGATGCTGCCGAGCTACAGTGCGCCCTGATCTGCTTGCGAGGGTGATGTTTCAAAGTCTCCGGTGATCTTCCATTTATCACCTTGCGTGAGCATGATGATGATGTTGCTTATTCTTTGAATTGCTCGACCTAACTTGTTTTTTCCTAAGGGCCATGTTCATCATCATCATATTTCCAGCTATCATCCTGCTGCTTGCGGAGGTCATCATATTTTCTGCCTTCATGATATTTCGCCGGGGTGATATTTTTATCATCGGGTGATCTTGGTTAACATCATCCTGATGATATTGTTGAAGAGTTGTAATTGCGACCCGATATTCACTAGGGTCATCATATTTTGGAACGTCAGGATGATCTTAGTCAATATCATCCTGATGATGTTGTATCACTTCTTGTTCTTTGTTTCTCATCCTGATGATGCTGACGTCATCCGTATATCAGGGTGATATTTTTCTTTCTGCCTATCTGCATCATGATATTCGCGAAGGAGGGGGTGATATTTTCATATCACCCGGATACATGTTTGTTCGAACATCATGATGATGTTGATATCAAGGAGATATCCGCCTGTTGGTTTCGCGTGTTATCTATTGAGGGTGATCTTTTCAAGCAGCATCATCATATTCAGTTTTCGCCCCGATCTTATAGAGGAGCTACAGTGCAACCTGATATTTGAACATCAGGAGGATATTTCCAAATATCCGGTTGTCTTCCGAATATCATGATGAAGTGAATATGATGATGACGTCATCAAGGTCCGCGGGGGTCATATTTCTAACAACTGATCATCTTGAAGAGACCTCCTGATATTTGTAAACATGATGATGACGTCATCCGGATGTGAGGAGGTGTGCAGTAGGCGGATATGATGATGACGTCAGCAGGATATGATGATGACGTCATCAGGATGTTCATCGGCCAGACTTTTGTTATAAGCTCAGCAGGAGGATGTTCCTCCGAAGGATCAGGTTGTGCCGATTATCATGAAGGGTATATTTCAAATATCATGATGACGTCAGGGTGATATTTCGAACAGCAGGATATCATGCTGCTGGAAGATGATGATGATGAAGTCTATACTAGTGTCGTCAGGAGCAAAAGTACCGACATGATATATGCTCATGACCTAGTATATAAGGTGTTAATGAGGTCATCGCGGGGTGCATGTGGGATATTGTTATCCTGCATATTCGAATATCATGATGATGAGTCTCGGCGGGAAAAGCTTGCGATGGTCTGTATGATGATTTTCCCAAGGCCGCGGGTTGGTGCGCCATTAATGGCGATTGTTGCAGAGGTATGGGCGATGGCGTGGGTCGATCTTGTACCCGACTGGAGGTGTCAATCAGCGGGCAGGCGCGCAGGGCTCGAGAAATCTTCCTGTCTCCTCCCCTACCTGCTGCATTCAAGTTTGGGCGCCAATCCGGTTGTGTTTGAGCGCCATTTTCATGATACTGTGTATCTGGCGAAATTTTGGTCAACATTGTAATTAATTGCTGAGCACCTACCTGGCTGTTATAAGCAGGTTGTGTTGTTCATTTGTGGTTGTTGAAAGTTGATGATTTTGGCTCTGTAATGCATGACAAGCTGATCTGGTTGCTCTGTACAGCTTACCTGTGAGTTTATGTATCTCCTGTTGTTTGTTTTTGGCATGAACCCACTGATTTCATGATTAAACTTATATGAGAAATGCTGTTTGGCATGTGTTGTGTTAATTCTGTCTCCAGTATTGCATGTATTCTTCTTCTGAATCTGGATGTTTAGTAATGTTTAGATTCTAGAGCATAGAATTCCTATGTTGACTGTCTGATCTTTTAACTTCTACTCAAGGGGTAGATTAAACTATTTTCAGGTTGAACATTGGGAGGGATATACTGCAGTAGGGATACCATAAGTAGAGATAACCTAACACTTTGTATTGGGAGATGCCTGTAAGGCAGGTATCACATATATCCCCTTGAAATCCAGTTTTAGTTGTTTATGCTGATCATTCACAGGTGTATGTCTATTGACTCCAGGCCCTGGATAGGCACCAATCATGCTTTGTTTTGTGTTATAACCATATCCAGCTTTGCATCCACACTTAAACTCCAAAGCAAAATCTAAAACCAACATTAGGACATTAGAATTAGTTTAGGATCCTCAGTCCTCTGTCTACAACTGCAAATAGGCCCAAAGCTAGCCCCTTTGCCCTTATCTTTCAGTTTTGGTCTACTTACAGGAGGACTATCTGCTTTCTGTCAACATCCCAGCCTTGCATGCATATCCTCATGGATGTTGAGTAGGGAATACCCCCCTAGGTCTTGCAGAGCCTGAAGAAGAAGAGGAGATAAAATATAGAGTCTATCTCCTATACTGTTGACCCCCTGGCCCAGAGCTCCTGTTGATCACTGATGGCTACCTTGTAGGGATATCTGGGAATAAGCATCCAGTCTGGGAAAAAGTCAACAGGTCCCATTTTCGGTAAGTGATAGAGTTTCGAGGCAGCAGACTATGACAGATGTCAAAGGTAGAATTCTCCCGACTACGAGGTACAGTAAAGTATAGGTTCAGCGAAAGCCGCCACGTATATGTTTCAATTATAGTGGAGGCTGCCACGTGCTAAGTTCCTATTTTTGTCGGAAAGATGAAGGAGTTTCAAGTGAAGAGTGCGGATGCTACCATCTATCTTAAGGGTTTTGTTTCCAAATGTTGTGGATGTCGCCAAGTGTTTTTTTCTGGCTAGAAGAGGGGCGCCACATGTATTGAGACAACCAATGAATTTACAGTTATTGTAACTATTTGCGGATCTGAAAGGTGTCTTCTGTCAGACACTTCCAGTTAAGTTCCAGTTCAATTAGACCATTGGGATTTGATTATGCGGGCAATCTTGAGCCATTCCTATGCTATAAATAGAGAGAGATTTCTTCATATAGAATATTATCAGAGATTTACGAGAAGTTTTGGAGACCTTTTTGCTATGACTAGTAATATCATTTGCCTTTGTTCTATTTTCTTGATTCAGAAAGTTTGTATAACTGTGCATGTATCAATGCCTTTTATGTGACTGGGAAATTAATAAGAAGACTGAGTTATGTGCCTTTGCTGATATTTTTTGTGTCATTGCAAAATTGTCTAAGTTGTGAGCCTTTGATTCTATTTGTTTTCATCTTTTACATTGATCATGCATTGTTTGCTCTTTAATGTAACTGAATTCTAAAGATAGCTTCACTGTGCTTAGTATTAAGGAACGAATCATATTCAGGTGCATCGCCATAGTTAAATTTTCCTTCATTGCATTTGTGATTCCGTTTAATTTCTATCCCTTTTCCTAAAATACATTTGAGATAAGGAAGAGCCAGCTTCTTTAAAATCTGGAGGTCGTTTCAAGTCGCAAGTCCCACATTCCTGAAACCTCCCATGTTGGTGTTGGAAACAGCACAATTTTAAGCATCAACAATTTTTGGCATGCCCGGTGGGACCATTCATGAAGTTTCTGTCAAGACTATATGAACCAGAGAGCTACAAGAAGTCAGAGCTGTGGACCTGTAACAAGACCTCAATCTGTTGTGAACCCAGGTATTCTTTTACCACCACTAACAACTAATTGAAGAAGAAGGGTCAATCAGTTTATAGCAACACCAGAAGCAAACATGGGAGCACCTATAGCCCCAAGGAATTATGCAAATTAGAACACTGGCAGTGCTCTGATTCTCCCAGTACCACCAGCCACTTGGGATCCTATTCCAGTGAATGCCTTGAAGGCTCTACCCAAATTTAGTGGGGAAGATTTCAAAACACCTGAAGAGCATCTACAGGATGTGTCTGATGTCTATGCAATACATGTGAACACTCAGCAGAATGTGGCTATAAGATTGTTAGCAGCTTCTTTTAAGGGGAAGGCATTGGACTGGTACAGATCTTTGGCCCCAAATACAATCTCTACATGGGATCAGCTTGGAGATGATTTCTTTGCAAGATTTAAAGAAAAGGGTGATAAATCTTCTTTGTTGCAACAATTGATTACTATCAAAAGGGCACCACAAGAAGCAATGACTGATTTCAATTCAAGATTTCAAAGGACATGGGAAAGAATTCCTGCTGCAGCAAGACCATTACTAGGTATGGCTATAGTGTTTTATCTTAAAGCCCTAAATTTAGATATATCAATAATAATTCAATCACTTGGAGGTCAGACACTACTAGAAGCCTATGACTTTGCAATCAAAGCTGAAAATAATTTAATAGATGTTGGAAAGTTGCCCCCAAGGCCTCCCATGCCCATGTTTCTGGAGCTTACCTTACCTTTGCCTCAAGAAGCCCCTAATCCCATACCCACCTATGTCTATGTATACCTTTCCCCAACAACCTGCTAAAGTAGCTGTCCCTGTCCAGTCATCTGAGATGGATGATGTCAAGAATATCTTAAGGACATTTTCTAATGAGATAATTAACCTAAAAAGACAGCCGAATCCTTATCCTAAACCCCAATATCAAGGTTACCAAGGGAATAGACCTCCCTTTTAGCCAAATCAGTATCAAGGTCCTCAAAGGTAGACTAACCCTTAGCCATCAAACCAATTAGTTACAGTTCCTACACCCTTGCAAACTGTTCCTCCTAATCCAAATAGGGAGATTGTTCCAGCGCAGAATAATAATGTGGATGTCACCAATGCCTGGTGTTTCCCCTGTAACAATGCTCATATGCCCAGAGACTGCCCTAGAGGTAATCTACAACAAAAGATAGCAGAGTAAAGAAGAATAGATGGACAATTTGTAAATACTTCTGACACTCAACCCTACCAGTCTCTTGGTATGCAAAATTCAGTCCTGGTGGCTCAAATGCAAGGAATGTCTTTATAGCAAGAAGAGGAGATAGCCCCTGAACATGCTTTGTTTTCATGGATTGAAGATGAAGAGTTAGTGTTTTTGAATGAAGCATCTACTTCCAATAAGCCATCAATACAATCAAATTACTACACCAGATCCAAGAGAAGGATGATGGAATAGCCTGAAGTCACAAATAATGAGGTTATGGGTCATCAGAACACAACTGCTAGACAAGAAATACCTCAGCCAATCCAAAATCAAGTAGCTCCTCGACAGTTTCACGAAAAAGCAAGGTATCCTTATTATTCAAAGACCCAAGCATTAGGTTTTGTGAATGTGGTGGATCAGCTCAAAAAAACTCCAGCACATGTGTCAATCTGGGACATGCTAGCTATTCCTAAGCAAAAGACACTGTTGCAAGAAGCTCTGCAAGGCCAAGTAGTGCCTAAACATAATGGTACCAAAGGAGGACCTGTTGATAAAGAAAAGCTACAGCTCAAAGACACTGTTCCCCTGCAGACAATAGCCATGTTGAACAATGCATCAAAGGTAGGCAAATCCAAACCAGAGCCCTTTTATTTGACTTTGATAGTTGGGAAGAAACTGTTACATAATGCAATGATATATTCTGGGGCTAGTACTAGAGTAATGCCTAAACAAACAGCAGATGCTTTGAAAATAAAGTATGACCCATTTACTAGAGGAGTTATGTAGTTGGATGGGAAATCAGTGCAAACAATAGGGAAAATTAAACAACTCCCATTGCAATTGTATACTTGCCCAAATATAATTGTGAATCAAGATGTGGTAGTCATAGATATTCCTCCAGTTTTTGGTCTATGTCTATCGAGAGATTTTATAGCCAAGATAGGAGGTTATATGTCACTTGATTGGTCTCACTTGATCCTAAGAACCAAATATGGGACAAAAATGAAAATACTATCTGAGTCATTATCTAAGGATCACATCACAAATGGACCAACCCCAAAATTAGAGGCAGCTCATGCTATGCTGAATAAAGAAGAAAGGGTCTTTATTGAAGAGTTAGGTGACTAGACTGAACATGACCAAGAGGAGGAAAATAACCAGTTATTAACTATGATGCAAAGTGACCCATATGGAAATTATGACTCTACTGGTCTGGGCACTTATGTCATATTTGATGAAGACCATGAAATCCCAAATGTTTTAAGGGAAGAAACACCACAAACTCAAGAATCTGAAAAGGACTTAGAAATCTGGACTCTAAATTTTGATGGGGCTAGAAGTAAGAATGGTGCTAGAGTAGGAATTTGTATTGCTGCTCTAAATGGTGAGAAAATTTTAAGAGCTATCCGTTTCCAATTTGCCTATACTAATAATGATGCTGAGTATGAATTCTTAGTGCATGGGCTCATATTAGCCAAGAAAAAGGGAGTAAAGAATCTGATAGTCAAAGGAGATTCAGAACTAGTGGTGAAACAAATCAAAGAAAAGGCAGTAGCCAAAAATGTAAGGATGAGATCCTGTAGACACAGAATTTGGGACTTAATAGATGATTTTGAAGATTTCAATATTGAAGTAGTTCCTAGAACCCAAAATTCTGAAGCTGATAGGATGGCATAGATTGGCTCACAGTTTGACCCAGCAACTGATCTGTTAGTCAACAATGAGTCAGTCAAGGTTATAGTAAGGCCAACTATCCCAGACAATGATGAAAATTGGCAAGTCTTTGAAAATGATTTTCAGGTACTCTCATTTTTGCAACAATCAGGGGAGTTTGCTGAACAATTGCAACCCAAAATTGAAGAAGCATATGGAGACCAAATTATTCAATTAAAGTCCAATAAGCTTCCCAAAGGCTTGATTACTTTAAAAAACCTATTTGATCCAGAAGATGTAAGCCTAGAGAAAAAGAGGTTTCAAGCAAATAAAGCAGATTATTCTGAAATACAAGTGAGTGAAGGGAGAAAACTAAAGATTGGAAATTCCACAACCCAACAGGAAAGGGAAAGACTAATTGAATTGTGTGAAAGATATGACAGAGTAATAGCCTGGACCTATGAAGACCTTCATGGCTATAACAGAGACATCATTCAGCACACCATAGAACTGACTGAAGGATCTAAGCCAGTCAGATAGAAGCAGAGGCCAGTGAATCTAAGGATTGAACCTCTAATGGTGGATAAGTTGCAAAAACTCCTAGAATCTAAAATAATTTTTCCAATCAAACACTCAACTTGGGTATCCAATCTGTACCAGTCAAGAAAAAGAATGGTGACATAAGACTCTGTGTAGATTTTAGAGATCTGAACAGAGCATCCTTAAAGGATCATTATCCCCTGCCCTCTATGGAGCAAATTTTACAGACTGTGGCTAGATCAGAGAGATTTTCCTTGCTAGATGTTTTCTCTGGATACAATCAGATTTGGTTGGCTAATGAAGACCAACACAAGACTGCATTTACTACCAAATGGGGAACATTTGCATATGCCAAGATGCCATTTGGCCTTTCAAATGCTGGAGCCACTTTTCAAAAGGCAATGGATGTAGCATTTGGAGAGCTCATAAATAAAATTATTCTGATTTATCTTGATGATCTCACTATTTTCTCCAAGAATGTTGTTGATCATTTTGATCATCTAGAAGCTGTTTTTAAAAAGTGTCAAGAGTTCAGAATATCCTTGAATCCCAAGAAGTGCATTTGTTTAGTATCTCAAGGCAAACTACTGGGACATATAGTGTCAAAAGATGGAGTCTCTATTGATCCAGAAAGAGTCACTGCTATAATGAACTTGTCTCTACTTGTAAATAAGAAAGCAATCCAGTCCTTCTTGGGAAAGATAAATTTTGTCAGTCGTTTCATATCAGACTTTGTAGGCCTAATAAGACCAATGACACTTCTGCTGAAGAAAGACCTGGTGTTCAAATGGCCTGCAGAAGGGAGACAGGCTTTTGAGGAAATTAAGAAAGCCATTTCTACAGCCCAGTATTGAGAAACCCAAACTTTTCTAAGTCTTTTATAATGTACGTCTATGGAGGAGAGTTCAGTGTTGCTATTGTCCTAACATAGAAAGATGATCAACAAGAAGGAGAACATCCAATAACATTTTTCTCAAGGACTCTTAGAGAGTATGAAGACAGATACAATTTTGTGGAAAAATAGGCATATGCTATGGTGAAAGCCCTTAAAAAATTTAGACACATGGTCACAGGAAATAAGATTCTGATACTTGTGGCTCATCCCAGTGTCAGAGAATACATTATGGAAGGTGAGATCACTGAAAAAAGAGCAAACTGAATAACAAAGATCCTTGAGTATGACGTAGAGGTCAGACCCACTAAGCTAGTCAGGGGCAAGGGACTGTGCCAATACATGGCCCAAGACATGGAGAAAATGATAATTGAAGAAACAAAAAAAGAAAATGTATTGAGGATACAAGAAATTGATCAGAACTCCTAGGTCACAAACAGAATCCAGTTTATGAAACATGGGATTTTCCCAAAAGAGCTCTCTTAGGACAAGAGGAGATACTATAGGTAGCAAGGGGTCTATTTTATTTTAATTGACCGAGTTCTTTTCAGAAGAAATACTGATGGTATACTCCTAAGATGTATAGAGAAAGATGAGGCTCAAAGAATACTACATGAAATGCACCATGGAGTCTTAGGTGGACATTTTTCCACAAGAACCACAACTATAAAGATAAGTCACGCAGGTTACTTTTGGCCCACTTTATTTATAGAGTGTTATCAACTAGTTAAAGAGTGTCAATCTTGTCAGTATTATGTGGGGAAGAGAAGGAATGCAGCAATGCCCCTTAGTCCCATAATTGTTGATGAACCCTTTGCTCAATGGGGTCTAGACTTCATTGGAATGATCAATCTGGTGTCAAGTATGGGACACAAATGGATTCTAACTGCCACAGATTACTTTACCAGATGGAGCGAAGCAATACCACTAAAGGAAGCAACGGAAAGGGTGATCCTAGATTTTCTGGAAGGTATCACTGCTCTCTTTGGACCCCCTCGTACCATAATTTTACATAATGCTAAGGCATTTTTGGGGGCAAAAATATCTGATTTTGCACTAAAATATGGAATCTATCTGAAAACTTCCTCAAATTGTTACCCTCAGGGTAATGGTTTGGCAGAATCAACCAATAAGAATTTGATTAGACTTATTAAGAGAATAGGGGCTGATCATCACAAAGAGTGGCATAAAGTGCTTAATATAGCACCGTGGGCTGATAGAATCACACCTAAAAAAGTGACAAAAATGTCCCCATACGAATTGGTCTATAGCAAGCCTGCTGTGATGCCCCTGAGCTTGGAAATCCCTGCTCTCCAATTATTAAAACATATTGAAATTGAAGAGAATGGCCCCATGCAGGTCAGACTTGTTGAGCTCCTAGAGGTTCAAGAAAAAAAGGAAAAAGCACATGAGACATTAATGGAACACTAGAAAATAATCAAAGAATGCTTTGATAAAAAGACTTCAAACCCCCATTTTGGAGTAGGCTTAGTTGTTTTGAAGTGGGACGAGAAAGCCTCCAAGCCAGGTCGACATAGCAAATTCAAGTCATTATGGACCGGCCCCTTTAAGATTTGTTCCTGTAAGCAATAGAATTCATTTGAGCTTGAAATGATGGAGGGTGAACCTGTGGAGATTCCTGTAAATGGGATCTACTTAAAGCATTTCAATTAGACAATCTCTCCTATGTATTATAGTTAGTTAGTTTCCCTTTCCTTGTTGCTTTGTTTTCTTGCTCTTTCTTTTAAATAAGTGTTTAGTGAACACGTGGCCATGGCTCAAGTCTCTTCAATTTTTGAAACTCTCGCATTCACTAAATCTCTCTTTCCAATCCCCAAAATTCCCTAAGGTACCATCGTATGCAGCCACTTTTATGACGTGTCTGACACTCTGTCCCATACAAATTTCGTAAGATTTACAAACGGTTTTCCAGATTTAATGCCATTTATGAGACTTAATGTGTCATTAAATACCACAATATTAAGAGTTAAGGCTTAACTGTGTCTCATTTATTTCTGCTTCTGCTAAGAAAATCCCTACTGCTCATGAATTCCTAGCGAAACCTGCTTAGTAAAAGTGTCTTCCCTATTGCAAAGCTTTCATCCTTGTTACAATAAGTTCACTAGTTCCCAGTATAGACACAGATATGGCAGAGACACAGTCTTCACTATAGGGGCTTGGGATTTACGAATCCATTGATAAGCTTCTCACCAGCAAATCATATGCTTTGGCCCCTGCACAACCCTTAAGAACCTATCCAAGGATGAGGGTCCTCGAGGTTGGATATGCAGTAGACCCAGCAAAAGTAAAGGATTTCATAGACGGTATTGTGGACCCAACCCTTCAAAAGCCTAGAAAAGCTCTGCGAGAAGGGGTACACCAAAGATGTATCCAGAAGGCCAAGGCTAGACAATCTGAAACATTTAGAATGAGGATATGGACCTCTCAATTGGCACAATTTATTGTCCCAAGCATACATTTATGCCTCAACCTGATTGAGATGTGCACAAAATTGTTTCATGCACCCTCAAGCACCATACAAAAGGTCCCTTCATGGTGCAAATTACACCAAAGGCTGTTAAGGACATGTTGGCCCTATATCATGACAAGACAGCCACATTTCCCACCATTGCCAAAATGCAGAAAACATGGGCAAACATCAATAATCAATTGAGGTTTCTTAATTCAGAGTTGCAGATGGAAGATAAAAACACCCAAATGCCAGTGCTACCAACAGGAAGGGCACAATTCACTCAGGCTAGCTAGGAAGCATTGTCTATGATGGCATTTATCTTTAGAATGAAGGAGGACATTACTATATATGACTGGAAAATTGCCATTTTGTTCAGATTAAAGATCGTGGACAGTTCTTAGGAGTTTTGGTTGGACTTCTCAGAGAAGATTACCTATTCAATGGCCAACCAACTCACCCATTTCAAATCTAACGGGGTTTTCAAGTATTCTTCTTATTTGTTTCACCACATGTTATATCAAAACCCTGCCATCTTTTCACAATATATGCATCTGAATATGTATGACCCAAGTTTCGGTCATAATAGAACCATACCTATGTCTACATGGACACATGTCTTATCTAAGACATCATACCTGTATGATTTTTGGAAACTTTTTGTTGCCCCTGCTTTTTGCCACCTAAGCCCCGAGTCTGTAGAAAATAGGTTAACACCAAGCATCAGAGGCCTCATGGCAAATTGCCCTATTCCCTGTGACTATTTCTTTGGGTCCCATCACACCATCATTAGGGTCCATGGTGTTAAAGACTGTGGACAGGTCTCAGGAGTTTCAGCTGGACTTCTCAGAGAAGATTGCCTATTCAATGGCCGACCTACTCACCCATTTCAAATCTAACATGGTTTTTAGGTATTCTTCTTATTTATTTCACCACATGTTATATCAAAACCCTACCATCTTTTCACAATATATGCATCTGAATATGTATGACCCAAGTTTCAGTCATAATAGAACCATACCTGTGTCTGCATGGACACATGTCTTATCTGAGACATCAGACCTGTATAATTTTTGGGAACTTTTTGTTGCCCCTACTTTTTGCCACCTAAGCCCCGAGTCTATAGAAAATAGGTTAACACCAAGCATCAGAGGCCTCATGGCAAATTGCCCTATTCCCTGTGACTATTTCTTTGGTCCCATCACACCATCGTTAGGGTCCATGGTTTTAATGGAGAGCCAATGTTGCTACCTAAGATTTTGACTGCTAGGTTAGCTTTTCTAGAGGTGACAATGACTATGGCACTAAAAAGAAGAAAAAGAAAATGTACGATGTCCTATGGGTAAGGAAAAACATGGCCCTGGAAGTCAGGGATGCTGAGCACTTGTTGCTGAGGAAATTAGCTATCTTGGGCTTCTTTCTTATAGAAGATAAATGGAAATATGACCCAAGCAGTTTCATAACTTTATGGGTTAAAGACAACAAGGTCGATGCCAAAATTGTGAACAAGGGTCATCCCTTTTGGGAAGATAGAAGAAACCCTAAGGAAGATGTTCCTGATTTATATGTAGAACTGACAAATTTACCTTTTGAGGGGCCCAGGCCATGGGAAATATTTTATGTTAAGAAAAAGGTCTATGACCCTAAGATCAGAATGGGCACTGGATTGAAGAAAAAATTATTAAAGGACAAGGAATGGAAGCCAGATAAAATAGAGGCCTCTTGGAAATATAGGCAAGAAGTTTCTGAGACAACTCACTCTTTTGGCAAGGTTGACATAGATGAAAAATGGGAGTCCGTTTGGGACGAGTGGCATCCCTCTCCAATCTCTAGCCCTGACACAAGCAAATTTCAAACACAGGGTGGAGAGTCAGAAGGGGAAGCAGAATCAACTCATACAGTGCAGGCCATAAGACAAGCTTCCTCAACAGCTTCTCCTATTTCCCCATGGCCCCAATCTCTCAGTGCCATAGAAAAACAAAAGAATGTGGTATCCTCACCACCCAGAGCTTCTCCAGCAGTTTCAGCCATTGAGGTTTCCAGTTTTGTGTAGCTACCACTAGTAGTAGTGGTAAACGTTGAAGAGAAGGAAGCACAACAAAAAAAAGAGAGGCCAAGGAAACATAAGAAGCTAAAACTTAAGCCTGATTCAGATGAGGAGGTAGAGCCTTCACAGCAACAACCACTGAGTACATCTGTTGCTCCTTAGGTACATGCTACTTCTCCTTCTTCTTCTCAGTCTTTTTCTTCTTCTATAGGGGTGGTAATCCCAAATGTCTAAACATCATTAGCCCCTGCCACCTCTGTTGTGCCAATTTCCCAATTTGCCCCACCTATTACTACTCAGGCCATGTCATCACAAACGGCATCATTGCCTCCCTTTTCCCCCTCTTTCCTAAAGAGAATACCTCCCTAGATTCCCCCTAGCCAACATTTGGCTATTCCTTATGGCTTGCCATAGGGTCATCCTTTTGCGAGTAGGTATATTACCTCTCCCCCTACCTTCCAAGCTCAAGCAAACACTGCTAAGAAGGCTAGGGAAGCCTAGATGAATAAAAAGAGGAAGAAAGATAATAAAGCTCTAGCTGTACCACACATGAGGTCACTCTTTGACCCAATCTAGCAGTAGCTAACTCTGACTCATTTATCACCTAATGTAGTCAGGCCAAACGAGCAGATGTAGCCTTAGGATTATACAATGAATGCAGTGGCTATGGATATGTCACTTTTCAGACCACAGGACAGAGTCGAGCTGCTGAATGAAACTGCTTCTACTGTAGCTACTGATTATTTGAAAGTATCAAAGAAGTTGTAGAAGGTGGAGGCTGATTTAGCTCAAGAAAAGGCACATTGTGGCAACCTTGCTGCAGAGCTTAAATCCAAAAATGATGAAATAGAGAATCTCAATAAACAGTTGCAAAATACTATTTCTTGTCAGATTCATCAGGTTACACAGAACCAAAATGCTTCTTTGAAAGAAGAGCTAGTACAAGTGAAGGTTGTGGTGATAGCCCTAAGGTAGGAAAAGGCCACACTACAAAAAAAAATCAGGAAAACCTGCAACAAGTCACACAGTTCCAGCAGAAGCTACTGAATGAATAAAACAATACTGCTGTCATACAGGCCCAACTTCAAGCCGAGCAACAAACAACAAAACAATTGGCACTTGAGTTGGCTAATAGGCCCAAGAATACAGGAGTTTTGAACTTAGTCAGGGAGCTATATGTGTCAGTATGGAAAATAATCTCTGAGGAAATTAGTCAGCTCAGACCCTCTCTAACTTTCCTGCTAAATGCGCAGCAATTGTGTGAAAAGGTGGAGACTTCAATTCAAGCCACCCTATCCACTGTTTCCTTGAGAGTTTCAGATTCTCAACTGCTATTGAAGAAGCTATATGACATAACTGATGAAACATTATTAGCAGTAGGGATCAGTGACAGAATGATTGCTGCAAAAAGGGTGAACGAAGTTCTCAGTTGCAACTCCGCTACAATTAATTGCAAAGAACTCCTAGATGTGGTCAAAGAGGGAGTAAAAGAATTGAAGAAGCATATTGAAGATCTGGTGCATTTGGGACTTCCCTCTCCTTTTCCTAATAGCAACACTGTGCTGATGATTGATGAAATCAAGCCTTTGTTATTAGCCAGACAAAATGATCAGTCAGTTTTCCAAGGTTTGACAGATTCTTCATTAATGCAAGAAGTAGAAGCTGTATTAATACCCATGGCTCAGCTCGAGTTCCAACTGAAGGCTACGGTTTATGTTTTGTAGAGGTTTTCACACAGAGACATCATCAACCTTGATTTGGATTTCCAAGATCTAAAAAAAAGCAGGGCCTATCTGATGCTGAATGGTCTATTTATTAGACGACTTTACAGAATCTCTAATTTTTGCTGTATTTTATACATATTCTTTTCTATATTCTTTGGATTCTTTTTGAGTAGGCTCAAAAGTCCTCGGGGTCACCAAGAACTGTAGAGTAAAATACTCTACATTTTGTTTCAGTTGTAGTATATCAGCGCGGCTGTGCAGGTTCCGGTTTTATTTCTGTGAGTTTCAGTTTTGGCCGTGAAGATTGACAGCAAGGGTTTGTTTTCGCCTAAGTTTTGCCTAAGTCCCAGAGTTGAGCGGAACATGCCATGTGTCATCAGCCAAGACACATTTTGAGAAGTCACAGATTAACGTGGAAACTACCATGTGTCATCTTCCGCATTGAGTTTCAAGCACCTTTTAATGTTTCAGAGATTGAGGTGGGTCCCTGTTTCTAAGTTTCTCCCTGCATGGAAGGCACCAATGGTAGCTGCGGAAGGTTTCAATAAGTTTCTTTAAGTTGTGCGGAAAGTGCCATGTGTCTCTTGTAATGTAGGTAGAGCGTGACAAGTGTCGACATCCACAGGATCTTCCTTTTGTTTCATTGTTAAGAAAAGACTATGGTGGGCCTCGGTGAGTTGCTAAAGTTAAGCGGAGCGTGCCGAGTGTCATCGTCTGAGTGAATCTAATGAGTCCCAAATGTTTCTATAGTGTTTCTAAAGTTAGGTGAAGTCTGCCATGTGTCATTTTCTGCAGGACTCTCAAAAGGTATCTATAGGTTTCTCTAAGTTGAGCGGAAGCCACCACGTATCACTTGGTAATTGTGCAGAAGGCACCACTTGTCCCTGTCCCCTTTTGAAGCTACTCGGGTAAGAAGTGTTGTGGGTCCCATTTTTGGTAAGTGATAGAGTTTCGAGGCAACAGACTGTGACAAATGTCAAAGGCGGAATTCTCCCGACTATGAGGTACAGTAAAGTATAGGTTCAGTGGAAGCTGCCACGTATATGTTTCAATTATAGCAGAGGCTGCCACGTGCTAAGTTCCTGTTTTTGCCAGAAAGATAAAGGAGTTTCAAGTAAAGAGTGCGAATGCTGCCATTTGTCTTAAGGGTTTTGTTTCTAAATGTTGTGGATGTCACCAAGTGTCTTTTTTTGGCTAGAAGAGGGGCGCCACATGTATTGAGACAGCCAATGAATTTACAGTTATTGTAACTATTTGCGGATCTGAAAGGTATCTTCTGTTAGACACTTCCAGTTAAGTTCCAGTTTGGTTAGACTGTTGGGATTTGATTGTGCAGGCAATCTTGAGCCAGTCCTATGCTATAAATAGAGAGAGATTTCTTCATATAGAATATTATCAGAGATTTACAAGAAGTTTTGGACACCTTTTTGCTATGACCAGTAATATCATTTGCCTTTGTTCTGTTTTCTTGATTCAGAAAGTTTGTATAACTGTGCATGTATCAATGCCTTTTATGTGACTGGGAAATTAATAAGAATACTAAGTTCTATGCCTTTGCTGATATTTTCTGTGTCATTGCAAAATTGTCTAAGTTATGAGCCTTTGATTATATTTGTTTTCATCTTTTACATTGATCATGCATTGTTTGCTCTTTAATGTAACTGAATCCTAAAGATAGCTTCACTGTGCTTAGTATTAAGGAACGAATCATATTCAGGCGCATTGCCATAGTTAAATTTTCCTTCATTGCATTTGTGATTCCATTTAATTTCTATCCATTTTTCCTAAAATACATTTGAGATAAGGAAGAGCCAGCTTCTTTAAAATCTGGAGGTTGTTTTAGGTCGCAAGTCCCACATTCCTGAAACATCCCATGTTGGTGTTGGAAATAGTGCAATTTTAAGCATCAACAAATACCATCCACCTTCTCATTATTACTGATTTGTGTTTCATAAGGTCCAACTTATTGACCTGCTCCTAAGAAATTGCAGTCAATGGGACTACCTCTGAATTTGAAGTATCATCAGGGTTAATTAACCCTTTTATGTAGGTATGCAGCTGAGCAATGTGCTCTTTATGCTGCTTATTTTTCTCTTTTTCCTTCTTTACCCTTTGGGTTAAAGATACAAAATGTCTTTCCCCTCTTGACCTTCCTAGTCTTCATTGGCAAATCCTAAATCCACTGTGGTAATCTGCAATTCTTCTATAGTGATCTTTCCTTTTTCTTTCTCAACGGTGGGGAGTGCTATCTGGGCGGTCCTTTTGCCCATATCAGGATCTCTTCTTATGGGCTGAGGTTAACCTAGCCTTCCTCTTCAGCTTCATGATGGTCTCTGAAAATAGTGTTGACACATCGAACTCTTGGATTTCAAAACCTGATTCCATACCTATTTCCTTCTCAAGCCAGGGAGGAACTTGGTCTCCGGATCCTTGTCATCCATCATCATGATCATGATCACCCTGTTCTCCCATAACTACATTTATTTTCAACGGAGATGGTGACTTCCTTATTTCTTCCTCATGATGCTCTTCATGAGGGTGATCCTGGGGTATTTCCTCTTGTTGAGGAACCTCTTCTTGTGGTGAAGGATCTTGCGATGCATCCACATGATGATCTTGTAATTGGTCATGTACTTCATCTATTTTTGTTTCATCCACCTTGATGATTTCCTTATCCTGAGGCATATTCATATCCGTGGATATTATAGTATCTGTCTTAGGTGCATCTACCTGATCTTGCATCACATTATGCTCTGCACCTGTAGTATCTACATCTTGAGTTTTTAGGTCATCCTGACCTGATGTATCTTTTTCACCAGAGGCATCTTGAGTCCAGGGTACTTCTTCATTTGATATGGCCTTGTCATTCGCCCCTTTTTCTTTGACTTCAACTATTTTGGGCTCTTTAGATATATCTTGTTGTTGCTGGCCCATATCTGCAGTATGGCCTTCTATTTCTGCTAGCTTCACTTTCTCAATATTTTCTGCCTTATCAGGGGCACCTGCCTGATGTTCAGGGCTTACATCCTTTCTATATGTTAGATCGATCACTACAAGCCTAGTTACCTGATTAACCAATTCATCAAGCCCTATTTGTTGTGCAATCCTTTCTGGGCTCTTCTCCTTTTCCTGTTCCACTTGCTTCAGCTCTTCTAACACAACCACCTGTACTGATGGAGTTCCTTATGGAGTTATGTTGGTGTTAGCAGCAAGGGTTTCCATTTGTTGAGAGGTTACATCTTTTACTACCTCATCTTCAGATAAGTCAACTGTCTCTTCCAGTGAGACACGACCACTTTGAATTGGCCTAGAGGCTTCTTTCATTTGTTCTTCATCTTGTTCAGTCTTGAACTGAACAATGGTGGGAAGTGGCACGTTATGCTATAATTCTTTCCTGAATACTTCACCACCAACTCCCCTAAATACTATGGGGTCATGTTTTATTTCACCTCTCATGGATGTTCTCGATTTCTTAGGTGTGGATGCCATCACCTGAGGTGCTTTTCTTTTTCTAATGAGAGGCATAAGGTCCTCCTCTTCAGGCTCTTCATCAAGAGGAACATCCTTTTCCTTTAGCTTTTGTGATGCTTGACCCTCCTCATATGTTTCAATAGCTTCCACAGCTGGCCTTTGGATCTTTTTAGTTTTCTGTTTATCCATGGGAGGCGGTGCTGATGAGGCTGCTACCTATTCTGATGCCAATGCATCCTCTACTGGTATAACTATTCTTTCAACTATTACCCCTTTAGGTTCGTTATTAGTTTTCTTATCTCTGGGGGGTCTCTTGCTTTGTTCTTGATGCAGCATTCTTTCTCCTTTAGATTTCCTCTTTTCAATTAGAAAGTCATCATATTCATTGTTAGGAATCTCCTGCCTCTTCTTCTTATTGTCAACTGTAAGGGCTACACCCTTCTTCTTCAATGCATTTATTTGTTCATCTACCCAAGACTGGGTTAGCTGCAGCATCCTACCTGTAAATTGGTCCAATGAGATATCCTCAGGCTGTGTAAGATCAGGCGCTGAGATTGTGTCATTATATATCTTCTTTTCTTCATATTCATCTGCTATTATTTTGCGATCATCCCCTCTTAATTGCACAGGCACTGGAATACAATCAAATGTTCTAATCTGGTTGAGAGTTATCCTTTGATATTTTCTTCTTCTAGCCTCAGCTTCATCTTCACAATCTGTCCATAAATCCTCCAAGTGCTTCTGATAGATGGGCTTTCCCATGATTTTCTGCATCCTCCCATATGGGTTATATGATCTTGCTAATGGGAATGGCTGTAATTTCATCATGTCTAGACCAGCTATGACCTTCTTGATGTTTTTAGAATCTTGGCATATGTACCAACCCATTGTTACTAGAAACAGTACTGGTGGAATCTTCTTATTTGCTTTGTAAGCATCCAGTATTGTGGATATCTGTCTCATGAACTCCATCAAAACAACTGCATCACTAGGATATCTTGGGAGCATGAGGGGTTGTCCTGCAAAGCCCTCTATTTTGATGTAAGAGAAGATGGTATATTGTATAAACCAGGCACCATGGCTGCATATGACTTCTTGAGATTCCATGCTTAGTCTTTTAGTCCTATCTTCTTCCATTGTCCTTACTAGATGCATAGAAAATGCATCATTCACTAATTTATAATCTTGAAGATAATTTTGTCTTTGTAGTTGGGGATAATGATCCCATATGTGTGCATCATTCGTACTGCCACCAATCTTCCCTACTATTGTAAGTGCATTGAATGTGCCCTTATATGCACATGAATATACCACATATGAAGTCATGTAAAAGGAACACTCCAGGCCTCCTAGGTTCATGAGCTGCTCATTTAGGGCATCACTTATCATTTTAGCCCATAATGGCCTATTCTCTGTATAAAGACACATCAGGATAACCCCATACATCCAATCTTTGAAACTTCCAGCATTAGGTTGGCCTATCACTCTGTTGAGTAGGGCTATCATATATTGGTATTCATCATCAAAATCAAACTTATACAAGTGCACTGGTAATTTGGCGGTGGCAGGTAAGGACTGTTCTTTGCCCTCCATTGATACATTCTCTTCCTAGCAGCTTTCCTGTTATTTTCATATTCAACTTACAACTTCTTCAAATCTAGGTTGACGACTTTCCTTCCCAGTGGCAAAGTGAAAGTGGTTGCAATCCCCTTTATGGATAGATCTGCATAAACATTGGTGCAGGAGCACCTACCTGACAGCTGGCCTTCATGAGGCAGTTAGTTGTTTTAGGTCTTGTTTATGTTTTCAAGAAGGTCTGATAAGACCAACTGCATGTAATAAGGTCATGCTGATCATGATAAGATCATGCTGACCATGCTTTGCTATTTTTAGCCAGTTTGTTAGGACAGTTGTCATGATGTATGTTCGGTTGGACCTCCCAGCCGCCTGGAGAGTTCCCAGCCGCTTGGAGTCAGGTCAGTAGTACTCATAGGAAAATCTATTTAAGCATGAGGATCGGTTGACTGTAGATCATCGATCGGTAGTATAGTGTTGCATTGAGCAGAGGAGTTAGAGTGTGCTGTGTGAGAAACAGTATATTGTATTGCATCTTTGAAATCAATAAAGATCCTGTTTCCATCTTCTGTTTGATCTCCTTTGTGTAATCGATCTGCTGGTTTGGGTGGTTTCATGGATTCACTGATCCATTCCACCGGTTGATTCGTCTAATCGGTGGAATGGTTATGTACAGTAGGTTAGGTTTTAGTTTGGTTGTTTGCATGCAGGTGTGCAGGATCACGGCTGAAAGGTGTTGAAGACCCTAGCATGGGCATGTGCTAGGTCAAGCTGATAAAGTGTGGAAGATCACCCTGGAAGTGGATCGAGTCATCCCAGGAGGTTTGGCGGATCAGAACAGTGAAAATCCGCTAAGGTTGAAAAGTCGTTAAAACGGCATCATCAGGATATTTCTGCTTATATCCTGTAGTCGCTTCGGGCATCATCATCCGAGTAAGAGGAGATCGGCATGATGCGGTTGGTTGCCTAAAGTTAATGTGCATCGGGGTGATCATCATCAGGAGGAGCCGAGGAGGGGTGCATCGGCATTAGGAAGAAGATCGGGTTGATCGCGGGCCGAAAAAGCTAAGTTTGGCCAACAGCAGGATATGACGTCATCATCATCAGGATATACGTCATCAGGATATTTCGGAGCAGCAGGATATTGAGGAGCTGCGGGTGACGTCATCGTCATCAGGATATACGTCATCAGGATATCAGATGACGTAAGCATCGGAAGGGACGGTGCGAAGAGTTAAGGTTGGTCATCATCAGGATAAATGGAGGGAACCGGATGTTCTTTATCCTGTTGATTATCATGATGTTGAATATCATGATGCTGAAGATAGCGAAGGTCGAAGTTGCCGCTGAAGTGAACAGTGGACGTCAGGAGGATGTTCGCACTGGTCGAACATGATGATGCTGTCGATAATCGAATAAGGTGATGCTGTTGACATGCGAAAGGGCGAGGGCTTGCCATCAGGAGGATATAGGTCGGCACAGTAAATATGATGATGCTGACAGTGTTAAGTCAAATATGATGATGATGATGATGATGATGATGATGATGATGGGCTGCAGACATCCATGCTGTATGTTAAGGTTATAGTGTGGATGCCTCTGCATCATAGTCGTATCAGAGCTCAACAAAAGGTCTGGGCTGTTGTGTGTTGATTCTGTCACCGAAAGGGCAGAGGTAGAGTTGATTGTGTTGTGTGTTGAGTGAGAGGTTGACAACATGCCTCCGAAAGGTAGTGGTACTGCAAGGGAATTGCAGGAGATGAAGGAAAAACATGCTAGAGAGATGAGGAAGATGAAGGAGCTTGCTGAAGCACTTCAAGCCAGGCTTACAGCCCTGGAAAAGAACAAAAAGAGGGAAGTGGCAGACAGTGAGTCTGAAGAAGATGAAGATACTGTAGAAGAGTATGAAGAGGTCGCTGAAGATCTGGATGCTGAAGACCAGAGACTAGCAAAACTGTTAAAGGCAGTGCAGAGTGATAAACCTAAGGTAAAGGTTGATGTTTCCAAGTATACTGGAAGTTTGAATGAAGATGAGTTATTGGATTGGATTGCTGCACTTGATAATCACTTTGAATGTGAAGATGTTGCTGAGGATCAGAAGGTAAAGATTGTAAAGACCAATTTAGGAGGTCATGCTTTGGTATGGTGGGATTATGTACAATCTGAGAGAAGGAAACAAGGGAAGTCAAAGATCACTTCATGGGATAAGATGGTAGCAAGGATCAAAGGTAAATTCTTGCCAAGGGATTATGAAATCCAGATGTTTAAGAAGCTGCAATTTTTAAGGCAGAAGGAAAGGGATGTGAAGGCATATACTGAGGAGTTTTATAAGTTGAGTATGAGATCTGGTCATCATGAGAATGAGGTAGAAAAGGTGGCTAGGTACTTGGCTGGTTTGAGATTTAACATACAGGATGAGTTAGTTTTAGCTAACCCTAAGAATGTGGAGGATTGTTATCAAATGGCAATCAGAATTGAAGAAAAGATGAATAGAGGACATGATAAGTCCATGAGAGGAAGAGGAAACAATATGAGGGGAAGAGGAGCAGCCCCTACACAAAAGCAAACCAATGAGGGTCAAGAAGACACTGGCAAAGGACAGGGACAGTCTGATTTCAGAGGTGGATGGAAAGGTAATAGAGGAAGATTTGGGGGTGGTAGAGGTTCTACTACATTTTCAGGAAAATGTTACACCTGTGGTGAGTTTGGTCATCCATCCTTCAAATGTCCAGAAAACAAAGGTTCATCATCCAGAAATGATAGAACACTTGACAAGAGAGTACAACTTGTACAAGAAGAGACAGTAGAGCAAAGTGCGCAGAGTTCAAACACTTATCAAAAAGATAAGGAGCTTGATAATTATGCATACCCAGAGAGTGGAGAGTCTCTGATGATGAGAAGAACAGTGACTACCATGAAGGTACCGGACAAAGAATCCCCACAAAGGAGAGCTCTTTTCAAGACCATATGTAAGAGCAAAGGTAAAGTATGTAAGGTTGTCATTGATACTGGTTCAACAGACAACATGGTATCTCAGGAAATGGTGGATAAACTGAATTTGGAAAGGATTCCACACCCACACCCTTACAAGGCATCTTGGGTGAGTGATAATCAATCACTTTTTGTCTCTGAATAGGCATATGTGGATTTTCAGATTGGAGCATATCATGATAGAGTTTTGTGTGATATTTTGCCCATGGAATGTTGTCACCTACTGTTGGGTAGACCATGGCAATTTGATAGAAGGGTACTGTATGATGGGTACGCTAATACCTACACCGTCAAGAAAGATGGGAAGACTATGAAGTTGATGCCATTGCAGGCAGATACTGCAGCACAAGGGGCAGCCAAAATCATTTTGATGGGAAAGAAGGAGTATGTGCAGATGCCTAGAAGAGCAGGCATAAAAGCAGATAAGGATACTGCAGGAAAAGAAGTTGTTCAGGACAACAGGTTGAAGAAAGTTTTAGTTTTGACTGACAGAGGTCAGCAGCAGGTGCAGAAACAGGTTTGCAAATAGCAACCAGTTGAGAGGGATGACAAGGATGTTGTCATAGTTGGGACTATTGCTTGTCCTATACAGATTGAAAGGAAGATAGGGTTGAACATTTCAGAAGTTCCAGAGGCCGTTCAGACAGAGGTTCTGGTCAAACAATCTGACAAACACAAAGACAACCTGAGAAAGGCCTACATTGACAGGCATGAGGATTTACTTGCCAGAAAGCAAGTTACAGTTCAGAAGTCTTGGAGCAGCCAAGAGCCAGCAGAGGACAAAGCTGGAACAGATCAGCATATTGCAAAGGCAAAGTGTAAAGGTGGAGGACTTCCACATACTAAACTCATGGGACATGAGTTCTTTTTTGTTGGGGAGTATGGTGCAGGAGCACCTACCTGACAGCTAGCCTTCATGAGGCAGTTAGTTGTTTTAGGTCTTGTTTATGTTTCCAAGAAGGTCTGATAAGACCAACTGCATGTAATAAGGTCATGCTGATCATGATAAGATCATGCTGACCATGCTTTGCTATTTTTAGCCAGTTTGTTAGGACAGTTGTCATGATGTATGTTCGGTTGGACCTCCCAGCCGCCTGGAGAGTTCCCAGCCGCTTGGAGTCGGGTCAGTAGTACTCATAGGAAAATCTATTTAAGCATGAGGATCGGTTGACTGTAGATCATCGATCGGTAGTATAGTGTTGCATTGAGCAGAGGAGTTAGAGTGTGCTGTGTGAGAAACAGTATATTGTATTGCATCTTTGAAATTAATAAAGATCTTGTTTCCATCTTCTGTTTGATCTCCTTTGTGTAATCGATCTGCTGGTTTGGGTGGTTTCATGGATTCACTGATCCATTCCACCGGTTGATTCGTCTGATCGGTGGAATGGTTATGTACAGTAGGTTAGGTTTTAGTTTGGTTGTTTGCATGCAGGTGTGCAGGATCGCGGCTGAAAGGTGTTGAAGACCCTAGCATGGGCATGTGCTAGGTCAAGCTGATAAAGTGTGGAAGATCACCCTGGAAGTGGATCGAGTCATCCCAGGAGGTTCGGCGGATCAGAACAGTGAAAATCCACTAAGGTTGAAAAGTCGTTAAAACGGCATCATCAAGATATTTCTGCTTATATCCTGCAGTCGCTTCGGGCATCATCATCCGAGTAAGAGGAGATCGGCATGATGTGGTTGGTTGCCTAAAGTTAATGTGTGTCGGGGTGATCATCATCAGGAGGAGCCGAGGAGGGGTGCATCGGCATCAGGAAGAAGATCGGGTTGATCGCGGGCCGAAAAAGCTAAGTTTGGCCAACAGCAGGATATGACGTCATCATCATCAGGATATACGTCATCAGGATATTTCGGAGCAGCAGGATATTGAGGAGCTGCGGGTGACGTCATCATCATCAGGATATACGTCATCAGGATATCGGATGACGTAAGCATCAGAAGGGACGGTGCGAAGAGTTAAGGTTGGTCATCATCAGGATAAATGGAGGGAACCGGATGTTCTTTATCCTGTTGATTATCATGATGTTGAATATCATGATGCTGAAGATAGCGAAGGTCGAAGTTGCCGCTGAAGTGAACAGTGGACGTCAGGAGGATGTTCGCGCTGGTCGAACATGATGATGCTGTCGATAATCGAATAAGGTGATGCTGTTGACATGCGAAAGGGCGAGGGCTTGCCATCAGGAGGATATAGGTCGGCACAGTAAATATGATGATGCTGACAGTGTTAAGTCAAATATGATGATGATGATGATGATGATGATGATGATGGGCTGCAGACATCCATGCTGTATGTTAAGGTTATAGTGTGGATGCCTCTGCATCAAACATGACCATGTTTCTCTATTCTCCTTGTTTGGGGGTTGTAGTTTCTAGCACATTCGATAGTCAACTCTGGAGTCTCCATAGAATAAGGAAATCCAGCTGCACTCCACATTCCTGACACAAAAATGGAGTCCAACAGGGCATTATTCTTGTCATCATGCATTCTAGATGACCATGCGACCAGATCTGTGTTTCCTTGTTGTGTATCTGCTATGACACCATACTTGAACCGTACACCTTCAGGTTCAGCAAACATAGGTTTAAGGAATTTAGCTTCAGACTTGGCCAACCTCTTGTCTGCCATGGCTTCCTACAATTAACAGGACCAGTCTTACCATACAATACTTCACATACATGCATACAACATTATATCCTCACAGCATGATGCACATTATATTCATTAATCATCACTTCATCGTAATATGCATAACATATAACTTCAAACTAATGGAAAGGCACACTACCTGGACATGCAAAAAATGACAGCATGAGGGTTTTAATTACTTACTTGATAACACTTATCTCCTTGACTATGCTGATGATTATATGAAAGAAATTCAGATACCAATGATAATCACGTGTCCTATTCTGTTGCAAGTCGTGCGTGTCTGTAGGTAGGTCATATGAGGGTTTAAAAGTTCTACACTCTATAAAAACTTGTTTATCGCAAGGTAAATGTAAAAATGATGCTGGAAATTCACTTTGTCTTCATAATTAGGGCAAAAATAGGGCAACACAAGGCAAATTCAATCATAACCATTGATCTTCTGTCATAAATCTATAGGCATTGCCAGGTGTGTAGATCGTGTTTGCAGTCAGGGAATTCCACCTACTGCATTTATGGCATTTAATGTTGTGCGGCAAGATGAGGGGGTGATCTTCAGAAGATCAGGTGATATCGAGAATATCAGGTGATATTCAAAATATGACCCCCTATGTGTAATATGGCCATCCGCCTTCAGCGGGAAAACTTATGTCAAAAACATCGGGTGATGTTTGAGAATATCAGATGATATTCAAACATCGGGTCATGTTTAAAATGTCGGGTGATGTTTGAAATATGACCCCTCGAAACTAAAATGACATTTTCTCATAATATCAGGATGATGTCATCAGGATAATGACTTGATTCATCGTTGTGGCACTATGACATCATCATCATGTTATGTAAAACAATCAATGTTGGAAATATGCCTCCGTGAGGTAAAAAGGAATATGACATCATCATCATGGTGATTTTTTTGTCTATTGGGATTGGATGACATCATCAACATATCGGATCTAGGGTGATATTTGGAAAGTAGGGTGATATTCAGAATATCAGGCGATGTTGAAAATATGACCCCCGCAAAATACATGAAGTTGACCGATGGGTAAATACCTCTATCACTTAAAATTGATGTTCAGATCTCTGGATAAATGATTATCGGGTGATAAAATTGGATCGGGGTGATCTTTCTTAAGATGACTGATATTTGTAAATATGACCCCCCTCAGAATATCAGGTTTGACCAGGACTTTGACTTCCAATAACTTCCGTTGCCTAATGAATATCAGGGTGATCCAAAAGGCAAACCTACATGAAATTTTGTACTCTTTCCAACCATGAGGTTAGTTATATGAAAAACTAACTTTGAAAAACTGACCTCATCATGATGACTTACCCCAGCTTCTTTATGCAGGATCACCTGCATGACTTACTTTTACCAGACCGCCAGAAAGTAGGAAAACACAAGCAAAACCAAGCAAAAAGTTGGGTCCCTATTTTGTCAAGTCAAAATGGGGCGTGTTGTGTAACCACACAATAGAACTCTCAATGAAAAGGAAATTGTCACAAAAATACTTAGATCTCTACCTAAGTCCTACTATCACAAGGTGACCGCGATAGAAGAATTCATGCAAGTAAAAATAGTTAACAAGGATCAGTTTCTTGATAAGATTATTGCTTTTGAAATGAGGGAGTTAGAAGATACTTTGCCAAAAGTTGAGTTTGCCTTCAAAGCTAGTACTCCTAGAAGTACTTCTAGATCAGAAAAGTATAAGGTAAAATCCAATGATGACATAGATGAAGTTGAAGCCAACTTTGTGGATAGGCTGCAAAGAGGATCTAGTAAGTATAAAGGCAAATTACCTTTCAAATTTTTTTCCTGTGGTAAAGTAGGTCATTTTGCTTCCAAATGTCCTGAAAGAATTGAAAGAAATAGAAGAAGATATGAGAACAGGCCTAGGACCCAAAAGAAGTGTTATTATGTTGAAGATTTTGATGATGATGAAGGAGTATCAGATAATGGTGAACTAGATAATGGTAATTCCTCTGTAAATGAATGCTTGTTCATTGATATTAAGGAAGATCTTGTGTCTACTAATTCTTCTAGTTGTATGAAGGAAGAAAAACTAGTGGAAAGTGCTTTGGCTACTTAGGTCATTAAAGACAAAGATGAATGGGTTATTGATAGTGGTTGCTCTCACCATATGACTAGTGATAAAAGTAAGTTTGAAAGCTTGGAAAGATATGATGGTGGACTAGTTAGGTTTGGAGATGATACAACTGGTAGGATTTGTGGAAAAGGATCTATTTCTTTTGATGACAAACATAATACTTGAAATGTTTTGTATGTGAAAGGATTAAAGCACAATCTTCTGATTATGGGTCAGATGTGTGACAAGGGCTACAACTTAAGCTTCAAGGACAATGGATGCAAGATTAGGGAAAGCTCTAGAACAATCATTTCAACTGGTAAGAAGACCAGAGGTAATATCTATCACTTGAAAGGAACTGAGAACTATTGCTTGTTGACTCAGATTGATGAAAGTTGGTTATGGCATAGAAGGTTGTGTCACATAAATTTTGATAATATTATGAAGATAAGTACTGCACAGATTGTTATAGATTTTCATACGCTTGTGAAGCCTGCTAATCCAGTTTGCAAGGAGTGTCAATTTGGGAAATAGATAAGAACAAGTTTCAAAAGCAAGGATCAATCAGTTGGAGGACTACTTGAGCTAGTGCATATAGATTTATGTGTACCTACCAGAGTAAGAAGTTTGCAAGGAGACAAGTATTTCATGCTGCTCATTGATGATTATTCTAGAATGACTTGGGTCACCTATTTGAAATAGAAAGTTGAAGCTCTAGCTAAATTCAAGGCATTTAAGGAAATGGTTGAAAATGAGATGGATTTGAAAATCAAATGTTTATCTAATAGAGGAGGAGAGTGTTGGCAAGAGACACATTGTGGCTTCATGATTGTTGTCATTGATGGCAACAAAGTTCATCCTACACATCTGCAGGACATGGTGTGCCTATATCAGAAGTCAAATTGAAGAGTGTTGTGGTCTGGTAAGCAAGAATAGAGCATGTGGCAAGGTCCGACAGTCAGGTCTGGATCTCTTAGAGGAAGCATCTTAGTAAAGTGTAGACTTGGGGAAGTCAAGAGGTGTACCTTGACTGATACATTCCAGAGATTGAGCCTCCAGTGATGAAAGAGTGAAAATATATGAGCACCTAAGTGTTGGGTTCCTGTTTGGCAGAGTTGACAGAGGAAGAACTGATCGGTAGAGCATTAGACCTTAATCCGGATGAGTTATTGATGGTGATCAAGTTTCTTAAGGTGTCATTCATGATTGGCCAACATGATTGATGACTTCTATAAGCATCTCCTTGATACGCATCACTTGATAAGTAAGTATTCAGCCGACAGATCGGAGTTTAGAAAAATATTGACTATTCCAGATGCCGACTAGAAAGGTGTTGAAATCATTGGTGCAAATATATATACTAGATGGATTTGGACGTGAAGGTGAGTGTTGTGTGGTGTGAGGTGTGAAGAAAAGTAGAAGGACAGTGTGAAGATAGTAAGACAGGTTCGGTATGTGACAGGACATCAGCACTAAAGAAGAGGAAGAATGAAGTGCAGTAGATCAGTGTATTGAGCCTAACTAGAACTTAACCTCAGCATATGTGGATGCTTCTCATTAGTTCAAGTTTCTTGTTACTCTCTTTATAACTTGTAGATAGTGAGTCTCTTATAGGCAGTGAGCCTCTTGTGAGCAGTGTGCTTAGACAGTGAGCCCTAATTGGCAAGTGCCATTTTGTATTTCTATTCTTCTAACATAGAATACATTCTTGGGTTAGTCACCCTGTGGTTTTTCCCTTAACAGGGTTTTCCACGTCAAAATCATTGTGTTATGTGTATTGACTTTGTTTCTACTTTCATGATTATGGATGCTTATTTGCTTTGATGCTGCACTAGTTGTTAAAGAAGAGCAGAAAGTTAAATTAATTAAGATAACTGATTCACCCCCCTCTCAGTTATCAACAATTGGTATCAGAGCCAAGTTCCTCCAAATAGAGCCTAACAACTTGAGGAGATCTGGGAATTCAAATGGATGTGTATGGTATGAGGGAACAACTTCAGTCTTCCCTAGATGATCTCGAACAATCTAACTCTGAAGTCAATGAATTGAAGGAAAGACTCAAACAGGCTAATGATTTCATAAATGAACTAAAAGGGAAACTAAGTATCTCTATGAAAAAGAGAAAGGATCTACTTTAGCAATTGGCAAGTCAAGGCGAAGCCAATGATACAAATAAAGATCTGAAGGAGAAAACCAAGTTATGTGAAAAGTTATCAAAAGAGGTCATTATGGTAAGACATGAAATGGAATCAGGAGTTATGAAATTTGATGCAGAGGCATCCACACTAAAACCTTAACACACAGCATGGATGTCCGCAACCCTTCATCATCATCATCATATTTTCCTTAACACTGTCAGCATCATCACATTTAATCTGCCGACCGATATCCTCCTGATGACAAGCCTTCGCCCTTTCGCCTGTCAGCAGCATCATCATATTCGACTATCGGCAGCATCATCAAATTTGGCAAGCGCGAACATCCTCCTGACGTCCACTATTCACCTTACCGACAACCTCTACCTTCACTATCTTCAGCATCATGATGTTCAACATCATGTTCATCAGCAGGATATAGAACATCCGGTTCCCTCCTTATATCCTGATGATGATACCCAACTTCACGCACCTCTCCTTCGATGCTTACGTCACCCCAATATCCTGATGACGATGACGTCATATGCAGTTCCTCAATATCCTGCTGCTCCGCAATATCCTGATGACGTATATCCTGATGATGATGACATCATGTCCTGTTGTTGGCCAAACTTAACTTTTTCGGCCCGCGATCAACCTGATCTTCTACCTTATGTCGTACGCTCCTCCTCGGCAACTCCTGATGATGATCATCCCGACATTCATTCACTTCATACAATCGATAGCATCATGCTCATCTCCATCTACCCGGATGATGATGCCCGAAGCGACTGCAGGATATACGCAGAAATATCCTGATGATGCCATTTTGACAAACTTCCAACCTTAGCGAATTTTCACTTCGCCGATCCTCCTGGGATGACCTGATCTACTCTCAGGGTGATCTTCCAAACTCTATCAGCTCGACCTAGCACATGCCCATGCTAGGGTTCTCAACACCTCTCGACCGCGATCCTGCACACCTGCATGCAAATAGAAAGCAAACTAAAACCTAACCTACTATACATAACCATTCCACCGATTCAACGAATCAACCGGTGGAATGGATCAGCGAATCCATGAAACCACCCAAAACAGTAGATCGATTACACAAAGGAGATCAAACTGAAGATGAACACAACAGGATCTCTTATTGATTTCAAAAGATGCAATTACAATGATCAGTCTCTCTCTCTGTCTCACTCTGTGAAACCTAGCTTGATGCAATACTATATCTAAAATCAACCGATCCTCATGCATATATAGGATCTCTGGCGAGTACTACTGACCCGACTCCAAGCGGCTGGAAAATCTCTCTAGGCGGCTGGGAGATCCAACCGGTCCTACAGCATGACAACTGTCTAACAAACTAACTAAAAATAGAAAAGCATGGTCAGCATGATCTTATTACATGCATTGGTCTTACCAGACCTTCTTGAAAACATTAACAAGACTCAAAACTAACTAACTGCCTCATGGAGGTCAGCTGTCAGGTAGGTGCTCCTGCACCATACTCCCCAACAGAAAATAACTCATGTCCCATGAGTTTAGTATGTGGAAGTCCTCCACCTTTACACTTTGTCATGTCAGTGTTTTGACCTGTTCCAGCTTTGTCCTCTGCTGGCTCTGGGTTGCTCCAAGACTTCTGAACTGTAACTTGCTTTCTTGCAAGTAAATCCTCATGCCTGTCAATGTAGGCCTTTCTCTCACATACCCTGTGTTTGGCAGGTTGTCTGACTAGAACCTCTGTCTGAACTGCCTCTTGAACTTCTGAAATGGTCAACTCTGTCTTTCTTTCAACCTTTATAGGACAAACAATAGTCCCAACTATGACAACATCCTTGTCATCCCTCTCAACTGGTTGCTGTGTGCAAACCTGTTTCTGCACCTGCTGCTGACCTCTGTCAGTCACAACTAAAACTTTCTTTAACCTGTTGTCCTTAACAACTTCTTTTCCTGTAGTATCCTCAACTGCCTTTATGCCTGCTCCTATAGGCATCTGCACAAACTCCTTCTTTCCCATTAGAATGATTTTGGCTGCCCCCTGTGCTACAGCATCTGCCTGCAATGGCATCAGCATAATAGTGTTCCCATCTTTCTTGATGGTGTAGGTATTAGCATACCCATCATACAGTACCCTTCTATCAAATTGCCATGGTCTACCCAACAGTAGGTGACAACATTCCATGGGCAAAATATCACACAAAACCCTATCATGATATGCTCCAATCTGAAAATCCACATATGCCTGTTCATAGACAAAAAGTGATTGACTATCACTCACCCAAGATGCCTTGTAAGGGTGATGGTGTGGAATCCTTTCCAAACTCAGTTTATCCACCATTTCCTGAGATACCATGTTGTCTGTTGAACCAGTATCAATGACAACCTTACATACTTTACCTTTGCTCTTGCATGTGGTCTTGAAAAGAGCTCTTCTTTGCATCATATCCTTTAATGCCTGCAAACTAATTCTCCTTAGCATCAATGCTTCTCCATCCTCAGGATATGCATAATGGTCAGGCTCCTTATCTCTTTGATAAGTGTTTGAACTCTGCACACTTTGCTCTACTTTCTCTTCTTGTACAAGTTGTACTCTCTTGTCATTTGTTCTATCATTTCTGGATGATGAACCTTTGTTTTCTGGACATTTGAAAGATGGATGACCAAACTCACCACAGGTGTAACATTTGCCTGAAAATGTAGTAGAACCTCTACCACCTCCAAATCTGCCTCTATTACTTTTCCATCCACCTCTAAAATCAGACTGTCCCTGTCCTTTACCAGTGTCTTCTTGACCCTCATTGGTTTGCTTTTATGTAGGGGCTGCTCCTCTTCCCCTCATATTGTTTCCTCTTCCTCTCATGGACTTATCTTGTCCTCTATTCATCTTTTCTTCAATCCTGATTGCCATTTGATAACAATCCTCCACATTCTTAGGGTTAGCTAAAACTAACTCATCCTGTATGTTCAATCTCAAACCAGCCAAGTACCTAGCCACCTTTTCTACCTCATTCTCATGATGACCAGACCTCATACTCAATTTATAAAACTCCTCAGTATATGCCTTCACATCCATTTCCTTCTGCCTTAAAAATTGCAGCTTCTTAAACATCTGAACTTCATAATCCCTAGGCAAGAATTTACCTTTGATCCTTGCTACCATTTTATCCCATGAAGTGATCTTTGACTTCCCTTGTTTCCTTCTCTCAGATTGTACATAATCCCACCATACCAAAGCATGACCTCCTAACTTGGTCTTTGCAATCTTTACCTTCTGATCCTCAGCAACATCTTCACATTCAAAGTGATTATCAAGTGCAGCAATCCAATCTAGCAACTCATCTTCATTCAAACTTCCATTATACTTGGAAACATCAACCTTTACCTTAGGTTTATCACTCTGTACTACCTTTAACAGTTTTGCAAGTCTCTGGTCTTCATCATCCAGATCTTCAGCTACCTCTTCATACTCTTCAACAGCATCCTCATCTTCTTCAGACTCACTGTCTTCCACTTCCCTCTTTTTGTTCTTTTCCAGGGCTACAAGCCTGGCTTGAAGTGCTTCAGCAAGCTCCTTCATCTTCCTCATCTCTCTGGCATGTTTTTCCTTCATCTCCTGCAATTCCCTTGCAGTACCACTACCTTTCGGAGGCATTTTGTCAACCTCTCACTCCTCTACCTCTGTCCTTTCGGTGACAGAATCAACACACAATAGCCCAGACCTTTTGCTGAGCTCTGATACCACTATGATGCAAAGGCATCCACACTAAAACCTTAACACACAGCATGGATGTCCGCAACCCTTCATCATCATCATCATATTTTCCTTAACACTGTCAGCATCATCACATTTAATCTGCCGACCGATATCCTCCTGATGACAAGCCTTCGCCCTTTCGCCTGTCAGCAGCATCATCATATTCGACTATCGGCAGCATCATCAAATTCGGCAAGCACGAACATCCTCCTGACATCCACTGTTCACCTTACCGACAACCTCTACCTTCACTATCTTCAGCATCATGATGTTCAACATCATGTTCATCAACAGGATATAGAACATCCGGTTCCCTCCTTATATCCTGATGATGATACCCAACTTCACGCACCTCTCCTTCGATGCTTACGTCACCCCAATATCCTGATGACGATGACGTCATATGCAGTTCCTCGATATCCTGCTGCTCCGCAATATCCTGATGACGTATATCCTGATGATGATGATGTCATGTCCTGCTGTTGGCCAAACTTAACTTTTTCGGCCCGCGATCAACCTGATCTTCTACCTTATGCCGATACGCTCCTCCTCGGCAACTCCTGATGATGATCACCCCGACGTTCATTCACTTCATACAATCGATAGCATCATGCTCATCTCCATCTACCCGGATGATGATGCCCGAAGCGACTGCAGGATATACGCAGAAATATCCTGATGATGTCGTTTTGACAAACTTCCAACCTTAGCGAATTTTCACTTCGCCGATCCTCCTGGGATGACCTGATCTACTCTCAGGGTGATCTTCCAAACTCTATCAGCTCGACCTAGCACATGCCCATGCTAGGGTTCTCAACACCTCTCGACCGCGATCCTGCACACCTGCATGCAAATAGAAAGCAAACTAAAACCTAACCTACTGTACATAACCATTCCACCGATTTGACGAATCAACCGGTGGAATGGATCAGCGAATCCATGAAACCACCCAAAACAGCAGATCGATTACACAAAGGAGGTCAAACTGAAGATGAACACAACAGGATCTCTTATTGATTTCAAAAGATGCAATTACAATGATCAGTCTCTCTCTCTGTCTCACTCTGTGAAACCTAGCTTGGTGCAATACTATATCTAAAATCAACCGATCCTCATGCATATATAGGATCTCTGGCGAGTACTACTGACCTAACTCCAAGCGGCTGGGAAATCTCTCCAGGCGGCTGGGAGATCCAACCGGTCCTACAGCATGACAACTGTCTAACAAACTAACTAAAAATAGAAAAGCATGGTCAGCATGATCTTATTACATGCATTGGTCTTACCAGACCTTCTTGAAAACATTAACAAGACTCAAAACTAACTAACTGCCTCATGGAGGCCAGCTGTCAGGTAGGTGCTCCTGCACCAAAATTCACCCAAGAAAATGAAGAGAAAAAAAAAATTGAAGATGATCTAAGACAATCTCTCAAGGAGAAATCAGAAGACTACCACAAAATGGATAGAATAATCAGGCATCTAGAATCTAATCTTGAAGAAGCTAGAGATAATGAAGAACAACTTGAGAAGTAGATTGACACTCTTAAAAGGGATCTTGAAACAACAAATGAATACAAAGAGAAATTCAAGATAAGCTCTGTTCAACTTGAAGTTCTTCTTCAAAGCCAAAAGAGGGTAGATGACAAGCAAGGCTTGGGGTATGAAAAAGGTGAAAGCTCCGGATCTGGTCAGAAGAACTCCATATCAGAATATCCAAGAAACAAGCCTAGAAAACCTCCAGTAAGGCAACCAAATGCTCAAAGATATCCTTCCTTCAATGGATACTCCCACAATTGCAATAACTTTGGTCATAAAGCAAATTAGTGCAGAAGTAGAATGAATCAGACTAATTCATCCTTCTCCGGACAGTGCTTTAATTGCAAAAGGTATGGTCACAAAACTCATGAATGCAGAAATATGCAAATGAACAATTCTTTCAATGGTAGATGTTTTGCATGCAATAGAATGGGACATATGGCTAATCAGTGTAGATCAAGAGGATATCAGTCAAATATGCAAAGAAATGTTGTTTGTTACAATTGCAATAGATCCGGTCATATTGCCAAATTCTGCAGAAGTAAGAATTAGGACAAAAAGGGTCTGGTGCATCATAATCTAAACCAAGACAAAGGCAAAGGAAAAGTGAATGTGGATGAAATTCAAAGAGATATGAACAAGATATGGGTGAAGAGAAGTACTAAAAATGATGGGGATGGATCCGCACCAGAATTATATTTTTTTATTTTTACATTAGATCTTCCTATAATTATAAGATAGTAATCGCCATATATATTAGTGCCATTTTGTATTTCTATTCTTCTAACATAGAATACATTCTTGGGTTAGTCACCCTGTGGTTTTTCCCTTAACAGGGTTTTCCACGTCAAAATTATTGTGTTATGTGTATTGACTTTGTTTCTACTTTCATGATTATGGATGCTTATTTGCTTTGATGCTGCACTAGTTGTTAAAGAAGAGCAAAAAGTTAAATTAATTAAGATAACTGATTCACCCCCCCTCTCAGTTATCAACAATTGGTATCAGAGCCAAGTTCCTCCAAATAGAGCCTAACAACTTGAGGAGATCTGGGAATTCAAATGGATGTGTATGGTATGAGGGAACAACTTCAGTCTTCCCTAGATGATCTCGAACAATCTAACTCTGAAGTCAATGAATTGAAGGAAAGACTCAAACAGGCTAATGATTTCATAAATGAACTAAAAGGGAAACTAAGTATCTCTATGAAAAAGAGAAAGGATCTACTTTAGCAATTGGCAAGTCAAGGCGAAGCCAATGATACAAATGAAGATCTGAAGGAGAAAACCAAGTTATGTGAAAAGTTATCAAAAGAGGTCATTATGGTAAGACATGAAATGGAATCAGGAGTTATGAAATTCACCCAAGAAAATGAAGAGAAAAAAAAAATTGAAGATGATCTAAGACAATCTCTCAAGGAGAAATCAGAAGACTACCATAAAATGGATAGAATAATCAGGCATCTAGAATCTAATCTTGAAGAAGCTAGAGATAATGAAGAACAACTTGAGAATTAGATTGACACTCTTAAAAGGGATCTTGAAACAACAAATGAATACAAAGAGAAATTCAAGATAAGCTCTGTTCAACTTGAAGTTCTTCTTCAAAGCCAAAAGAGGGTAGATGACAAGCAAGGCTTGGGGTATGAAAAAGGTGAAAGCTCCGGATCTGGTCAGAAGAACTCCATATCAGAATATCCAAGAAACAGGCCTAGAAAACCTCCAGTAAGGCAACCAAATGCTCAAAGATATCCTTCCTTCAATGGATACTCCCACAATTGCAATAACTTTGGTCATAAAGCAAATTAGTGCAGAAGTAGAATGAATCAGACTAATTCATCCTTCTCCGGACAGTGCTTTAATTGCAAAAGGTATGGTCACAAAACTCATGAATGCAGAAATATGCAAATGAACAATTCATTCAATGGTAGATGTTTTGCATGCAATAGAATGGGACATATGGCTAATCAGTGTAGATCAAGAGGATATCAGTCAAATATGCAAAGAAATGTTGTTTGTTACAATTGCAATAGATCCGGTCATATTGCCAAATTCTACAGAAGTAAGAATTAGGACAAAAAGGGTCTGGTGCATCATAATCTAAACCAAGACAAAGGCAAAGGAAAAGTGAATGTGGATGAAATTCAAAGAGATATGAACAAGATATGGGTGAAGAGAAGTACTAAAAATGATGGGGATGGATCCGCACCAGAATCTGGTGTTGATATTCCCTCTAGAAACTAAATAGATGAGCTCTGGCTTAGGGGGAGTAACAAAAGAAAAACATTTTCCTCCAACCAGTCAATAGGTGCCTAAAAGCGGCACATGAAAGGTTGCGGATCAAAGGGTTCTTAGAGAAATATCTAAATAAGCCATGGTAAAGATATGGAAGATCTGCAAGAAGTTTTGAAAAGATTAATCTTCCAAGATTGATCCGATTCTATAGTCATCTGGTAAGAACAAGATTTTCATAGTTAGATCCGGTATGATTCGAATTTGAGGTATCTTGATCTACGGATAAATGGAATGATTGTGAAAGGTAGATAGATTGCTAATATCCTTTGAGAATAACCTTAAGTGTATCTTAGTGATCTGAAAAAATCTCTTAGGACAAGGAGAACAGAGCAACCAGAATAACTTAAGGTATGCATTTATTGCAAACAAAATTAGGGTTTGTGGAGAAATAAAAGGGTTCTTTTTATTTCATCATTTGTACATTTGCACTCAAGAAGAAGAGAAAAGGAGCTCTGTAAACAAATTGTCTCAATCCTCTTGAAGATCAACCTCAGAAGTCAATTTTTCCAACAATCTGATTCAGCTCATACCGTGAAACCTAAAAGCGTAAAAGGTATTTTCCATTCCTTAAATCTCTCTCTGAATCATTTGAAAGATGGCTACACCAAATGTTGTGAAGATCACTGATAGACCACCTCCAAAATTAAGGAAACATCCATACAAATCCCTAGAAGTTGATCCCCTAGGCACCTTTTCTAGCATTCCGCATGGGGTTTTACATGTTGAAGATGTTAGGGCATACATTCATGCCAATATTGAGGATTTCAGGGAATCTAAGTTGATGGATGTATATCACAAGCAGCTAATAGATGAATCGTTTGAACTAAAACCTCAGTACAAAGCCATCTGGGACAAGTATTTTGCACAATACATTCATTTCCCCTATTTTGTAGAAGATGAATGGGTCCGGTATGTTCTGAGTAGATTACATGACAACTTTATGTGGTTGATGAGACCAGTCAAGATAACCAAGGATGCCATTAGGGTAGTTACCGAATTGCACTCATCCGGTGGGATACCTGCTCTCATGTCAGTCAAGAATCAGATAGTGAGTGAGGCAACAGGATCGAAATTTCATAAGAGAGCAATGACAATAGAAGATATCATTGATCCAGATATCAAGTTTGCCTCCATGATAATCAGTTACAAGATATATCATTCTAGCAGGGAAAATTCAGTACTCGGAACTGCAATTTACACTGCTTATCAGATGCTTAAAGAAAATGTTGACTATGATCTCTGTGAGCTCCTTCTAAACCAACTTTTGGTGAATATACAAAAGATAAAGAAGGACAAGAAGAACTCTTTCAAATATGGTGGCTTGATACTCTGTCTATTCTTTTATTACATGAATGAGCTACCTGGATCCAGTGGTTGGATGTGGCAAAATGACAGACCAGTAGCCATACAAATCAGGGATTATTTGCATGGACTTGGTGATGCCAAGGCACAAAACACAACTCTGTGGGGTTATTTCAAAAACTTCCAAAGCTTGATATAGGCCAAAGAAAGAATCCCCCAATCATTGGTTGAAAAGTATAAGGATACAGTATGCTTTATGGTAGAAACTGATCAGTGCCTAATGGAGGTTGTGGAGCCAAGGATAGTCTGGATCATGCCAATGGGGTATGAAGTAGATGAGAATATTGTAGAGCTACATGTTCAACACATGCTTAGTCAGCCCAAGGATCCTAAGGCAGAAAGGTTTGGAACCTTTGAAGAGTTGAGTGTAAAGATTCATGTGGAACTTAGACAACCAGAGATGAAGAGAAAAGTGAGAAAAGAAGTAGAGAATGTTGCCAAAAGGTATGGCATATCAAAAGAGGCACTTGATGCAAACAAAGAGAAGATGGAAAGGACAGAGAAAGAAAAGGAAGAAGTAAAAAAAGAGAGTACTCCGATAGAAGCCCCCTCCCGAACCAGATCCTCTAAGAGCTCTGCACCTGCCACTGCTAAGAGCTCAAAGGCATCAAAATTGGAAACAAAATCATCTGGTAAAGGAGAAAAGAGAACAAAGACAAAGGCTACAAGATCATATACAAGCCTCAAAGATGATGAAGAGACAGAATCTGATGAAGAGATCAAGAAGATGAAGAAGAAGAAGAAAGTATCTGGAGAATCCTTTACTGGTCTAGACAAGGAAGAAGAAAAGACAGATAAAAGTGTTGAGAGGCCTACTCTTGATGATATCATCAAGGCAATTACTGTGGATGGAAACCTGAAAACATTAACAAAATTCTATGATGAATGTAGTGAAGCTAACCATAAGATCCTGCAAGATGCCACAGTCAGGTATCTGAATATCTACAACAAAGCTTTCATCGAAATCATATCTCTAATTCCTAAAAGCCTTGAGAAGGAACTTGAAATCAAAAAGAATAATGCTAAAGCAAAGGATATGGAGATCTGGGAATAGATAGCCATTCATCTCTATCCTTCCATCACTCCTAAGCAAAAGAATATGATCTTCAAAGATTGCAAGGATGAGTTTTGGAGCAAAGCTAGGATGGATCAGCTTATGCTTGGAGAAACTGACAAGGTGGCTAAAGAAACAGAAGACATCCTTTGGAATGTATACAAAAGATTAAATATTCCTATAATAAAGGACTTAGGTGATGATCCCTCAGCCATGGATGACAAAGAAGAATCTACTGAGACAGTGGCAGAAGAGGCAAAGGAGACAAGTGAAGAGAAAGCTAAAGACTTAGATTCCTCTGCTCTGGAAGAGGAAGTTCATGAAGAAGAAGACACTTCTCTTCTGGATCCTCCTGCATACTCTAGAATTGAAGGAGAAGAAAGAAAAGAAGAGAGCATCAGTCAAGAAGAACAAGTAAAGGGAAACGAATAAGGTCAAATAGAAAAGGCCACAGATGATAGTGCTAAGGCTGCAGAAGGGGAGAAAACCCTATCACCGGCAAGAGACACAGTGGAAGCAGTCAAAGATTTCTTAACCAAAGAGATGATGGAATTTGATGAACCAGAAATTCTTCAAGGTCCATTCAATTTTGATTCCGTCTCCCCGGTTCAAACCATGAAGCTAGCATCCTTTACTCAAGCAAAGGCAAAAGAAAAACTCCTAAAGTCCCACATGGAAGACTGTGAGCTCATAGAAGCTGCATCTAGTGTATTGGAGAAGATCATGCCATCCTTCCAAAAGGATCCTTTGGCCTCCACATTTGGTAATCTAAAGTCTCTTGTAAATTCTATTCATATGCATTTTGATTCCTTAGAGAAGTTAGCAAAAGAAAAGGTCCAGAAGGAGTTTTTGGGAAAAAGATTCTTCGAAGTACAGGGTCTAATAACAAATGATAGGAGAGTTATGGATATTGGAATAAAGAGCTTGGAAAATGCTCTTAAAGATGGTGAAGATATCTATAATTTTTGTTTATCCTGGCCTAAAGTGACCATAGATATTGAGAAGAAAGTAAAAGAGCACGAGGATAAACTGTTAAGTTTATCTCAAAGTTTTGATCCTCTCTCCTCCTCCATAGTAAATCAAGAGTGTCAGACTATTGCAGTCATAGATGAAATAAAGAATCTTGAGAAGGATAAGAAATATAGAATAAACAAGTTAAGTGAACTTAGAGGGATCATTATCCCTAAGTTAGAGGCCATGCATGAGGCCCTACCTGATGCATAGGCCATAGCCCAGACTAGTGATCCGACAGATCTTAAGAAGGCAGAAGCTTTTGCATTCTTGTTGAATGGTCACATCTTAATTTTGGATAGGATGAAGTAGAGTTGGGTGACAGAAGTTGTACAGTTGAAGAATACTTTTGCAGACATACTTAAGTATATGTAAGTACAACTTGTATATATACTTATGCGGATATGTATAGACTATTTTTAGAAATGTTGGTGTGCGGACCCTACCCTTTGCCATTGATGTCAAAGGGGGAGTGAGGAGTAGTGAAAAATGTGGAATCCAACTAAGGGGGAGCTCCAATAAAGTGTACATTAGAACAGAGCATCAACCAAGGGGGAGTGTAGTATAACACTTAGTCATTTTTCACTAAGTGTTGCCATCAATGCCAAAGGGGGAGATTGTTGGCAAGAGACACATTGTGGCAGCATGATTGTTGTCATTGATGGCAACAAAACTCATCCTACACATCCACAGGACATGGTGTGCCTATACCGGAAGTCAGATTGAAGAGAGTTGTGGTCCGGTAAGCAAGAACAGAGCATGTGGCAAGGTCCGACAGTCAGGTCCAGATCTCTCAGAGGAAGTATCTTAGTAAAGTGTAGACTTGGGGAAGTTAAGAGGTATACCTTGACTGATACATTCTAGAGATTAAGCCTCTAGTGATGAAAGAGTGAAAAGATATGAGCACCTAAGTGTTGGGTTCCTATTTGGCAGAGTTGACAGAGGAAGAACTGACCGACAGAGCATCAGACCTTAATCCGGATGAGTTATTGATGGTGATCAAGTTTCTTAAGGTATCATTCATGATTGGCCGACATGATTGGTGACTTCTATAAGCATCTCCTTGATACGCATCACTTGATAAGTAAGGATTCAGGTGACAAATCAGAGTTTGGGAAAATATTGACTATTTCGGATGTCGACTAGAAAGGTGTTGAAATCATTGGTGTGGATATATATATCAGATGGATTTGGATGTGAAGGTGAGTGTTGTGTGGTGTGAGATGCGAATAAAAGAAAAAGGATAGTGTGAAGATAGTAAGACAGGTCCGGTATGTGACAGGACATCAACACCAAAGAAGAGGAAGAATGAAGTGCAGTAGATTAGTGTATTGAGCCTAACTAGAACTGAACCTCAGCATATGTGGACGCTTCTCATCAGTTCAAGTTTCTTGTTACTCTCTTTATAACTTGTAGATAGTGAGTCTCTTGTAGGCAGTGAGCCTCTTGTGAGTAGTGTGCTCAGGCAGTGAGCCCTAATTGGCAAGTGCCATTTTGTATTTCTATTCTTCTAATAGAGAATACATTCTTGGGTTAGTCACCCTGTGGTTTTTCCCTTAACAGGGTTTTCCACGTCAAAATCATTGTGTTATGTGTATTGACTTTGTTTCTACTTTCATGATTATGGATGCTTATTTGCTTTGATGTTGCACTAGTTGTTAAAGAAGAACAGAAAGTTAAATTAATTAAGATAACTGATTCACCGCCCTCTCAGTTATCAACAGAGAGTTCACATTAAATGAGTTCAATTTCTTTTGTGAAGAGCGTGGAATAAAGAGACAACTATCTACACCTAGAACTCCACAACAAAATGGAGTTGTTGAAAGGAAAACCAAAATAGTTCAAGAAGTTGCTAGAACCATGATGAAGGAAGCTCATCTTCTGGAAGCATATTGGAGAGAGGTAGTTCACATAGTAGTATATATCCTAAACAGAGTTCAAGTAAAAGGTAACAGTTCAAAAAATCCCTATGAATTGTGGCATGGTAGAGTTCCTACTATGAAATATTTCAAAGTCTTTGGTAGCAGATGTTATATCAAAAGAGAAGAAGATTTAGGCAAGTTTGATGCTAGATATGATGAAGGAATCTTCCTTGCTTACTCCACCAAGAGTAAGGCCTACCAATGCTATAATAAGAGGATGAATAAAATCATTGAAAGTGGAAATGTCAAAGTTGATGAGTGTAAAGAAAGGTCTTCAGAACCAAATGGATATGAGTCAGATGATTGAGATGGTTCAGGAGTGGTGCAGCATGAAGATAACATAGATGAAGAAGAACAAGCTCCGATAAGTGCTACCAAACCTCCAATATATGTAAGAATAAGTCATTTTGAAAATCAAATCATAGGAGATAAGAGCAAAGGGATCTTAACTAGAAGAAAAGCTATAGAAGAACAAGTAAATTTCTATCTAATCTCTAATATTGAACCTAAAACTGTGAATGAGGCATGCAAAGATGACAATTAGATAAAGGCCATGGAAGAAGAATTGATGCAGATAGAGAAGAATCAGACTTGAGATCTTGTTCCTAGACCAGTAGAGAAGAATGTAATTGGTACAAAGTGGGTCTTCAGAAACAAAATGAATGAGACTAGTGAAGTGGTAAGAAATAAAGCAAGATTGGTATGCAAAGGATACGCTCAGGTTGAAGGAATAGACTTTGAAGAAACTTTTGCTCCAGTAGCAAGGATTGAAGCAATAAGGATGTTTTTGGCTTTTGCAACATATAAAGATTTCAAGGTTTACCAAATGGATGTGAAGTATGCCTTCTTAAATGTAGAGTTGGAAAAGGAAGTCTATATTAAACAACCAGAAGGATTTCAATCATTAGAGCAAGGGGATATGGTATGCAGATTGAAGAAAGCATTGTATGGATTAAAACAAGCACCCAGTGTAGTGCCCCTCCGTTCCCACCTTGGATGTACAGGTGAACTGATCAAGGCACATGAATATGAAGGTAAAATAACAGGAATAATTAAGGTAAGGCTTTGACATTGTTTTGCATTCCTATGATTAAGATGTCGATCTTACTACAATTGCTATATGTTAGAATGGATCTCATGGATTAATTCTGTTAGATTTATTTGTTATGATGGTACTTCTGAGACTTATTCAATTTCATGCACCTATATGTTCAATGTATGTTCTGTTCAAATAATGGGGTAGATTTGATTTGGTTACGGTTATGTGTTATCTAATCTAGATTGATATGATGTGGAAAGGATGATGTCGTATCACTCACTTGTGAGTGCCCTACGATATTGTGATTCCTTTTTCACCTAGTGTCAGCTTTTGTGTGTCGATATATGCTTGACTGTGTCATTTGTTGCAGGATGCAGGTATCGGGCATCGACTCCACCTGAATTAACAGGTCTGAGCGTGCCCTAAACCCAATGGATAAGTTGTTCCAGAGATAACTTAAGGTCCCACATCTCAAGTCATCATCCTCGATTAGGATGCATGACATGTCTAGTTCAACCTGTCAGTTCTGTCAGTATGTCAGGTCTTGCAACTGATTGATAATTGATGGAGCCTATTGGTTAAGTGCGTGTTTGGCCCTGGCTTGTGAACATGTTTGATTTGGCTTTTAACGGCTGTCCTACTCAGTGGGTTATGTTGTATGCCTATATTTCATTATATAGTCATACTAATATTTGACCCACTTTAATATTTAATAAGGTCATATAATATTCTTATTATTATTATTAATATTTAATAAGATTAAATTGGTAATTGATAATTACCTAGTTCAAATAATTATTTAAAGTTGTTTGAATATGAATTATTTTATTACTACTATTAAATTGATTTAATTTAGGGAAGGTCGCTGAACACTAGTAAACGCACTAACCAGACCCTAGAGTAGAGAGGAAACAGTCTTATCACCCAATTGACGAAGCCTAACAATTGGATCAAGATTGTATTGATTCAGCGTTACACTATGGTTACTAATGGATTTGTGATAATATGTTATTTATGATGGATATATTTTGGCTATATATTGTACTAACACTTCTTGTTGAGTGTACATGTAGAATTATTATGTCAATGGATGATGGTGGTCATTTAGCCACTTTATGTCCTTCTGTGTGATGGCTAACCTAGGCATGGGGCCCTAAGGTCTTTTGGCCATGATGTTAAGAAATATTATTTTTAGTTTTATGTGATAAAATGATTATGTTCTTGTGTGGGGATTTGACCTTGTAACTTTTAAAATGATTTTTAAGTGTTTTTAAGAGGTCTAAGTTGTATTTTATGTTTGGAAAATTGTCTTATGTCCAAGGTACATAGGTAAGAAGTTTATTTTTGTTATTTATAATATTTTAAAAGGTTTTTAGACCTTCCTTTAAGCCCCACTTACAAAAGTGACGAAAATGGGAAGGTGGTTGGTTGAATTAGTTGGGTGGTTGAGTTAGTTGGGTGGTTGAGTTAGTTTTGGGTAGGAAGTTACTCTTTCCTTCTCTTTAAAAACTCTTCATGGAGTGGGGGTGACTTGCTCATTTTATGATTTTCATTCAAGGATTCTATCATTAGTGGGATATTGTGATTGAGGTATCATGTTTTCTTTATTAATTAAATATAAATATTATATGTTTTTCTTTATTGATTAAATGTAAATTTTATATGTTTTTCTTTATTGATTAAATATAAATATTATATGTTTTTCTTTATTGGTTAAATGTAAATATTGTATGTTCTAAGTATTATATGTATCCTTTATTTATTAAATGTAAAGGTTGTTTTTCTAAGGGTTGTTGCTTGTGAAATTGGAAAAGCAAACATTTCAATGTAAGAAGCATATTTGTTGCCTTATTTGCATGTCATAAACCTAGATCATCATAGCATGAATTATATTTTTTATTTTTACATTAGATCTTCCTATAATTATAAGATAGTAATCGCCATATATATTGGCATTAAGGTTTGCATATAATCATATGTTATCTATATATTAGTATTAAGATTTCTATATAATCTTATAATTGCTAAATGTTGGTGTTGGATCTTAGAAACGATGGTTTTTATCTGTTTTTAAAAGGGGTTACAAAGTCATCTTGCTAAGGACCTGTTAGTTTGTTCATATCCTCTAATAGATAAACTAATGATGTTCATTGTGTATGTAAGTACCTTTGAACCTTGTCAAACAGTTCAAGTACCTTGTCCATTAGAGTATTCCTTACTTCTGCCTTCTATTAGATCTAGATGGAAATGTTTTTCTTATGTGCAAATAAATATGGACTTTGGATCATACAAAACTGCCCACTTTTGCATAGATTCTTCAGGATCCAATTCTTATAGTAGATTGTATTAAACATCTTATTAGCTCTTCATTTAGTCAATTTATATTTTGGGTGTCTTGTTCTTTGGTTGTTCAAATCTTCACAGTATTCTTGATCGACCATAATCCAAATCTAGATAACCCATTTAATACGGTGTGCATACTCCTTAAGTCTATCAAACTCCATCCTCTAGGTGAGACTCTAGCCATGTATAACAAAGGTGTTTCAAATTGGGTGTGGTGGTCTATGAAGTCGTCGCTTGAAGAAATTGATATGGTGTGGCTACTACTCAAAGGTAGAGTGGTGTTGTTTATAAACCATCCAAATTTGAAGGTTGATTGACCAAATCTTACCTTGAGAATAGGAATAACCTACACAAGTGCATGAACATGTATATAAACATTTATGTCATATGGATATTTGTATAGGTATCAATTATTAATTATAAATTAAATATGAATCCATGCATAGTTAAGATACATGATTTAGTAGATGAGTTTGTTGGAGTATATATATATGATATAGATATTAACTTATGAATCAAAAGAAACATAGTTGTTATAGTTTAATACAAATGGTTTATTAAACTAATCGATATGATCGGATATTTACTTTAATATGGCATTGATTCTATTATAATGGTTTTGTTAGTAGAAATATGATATATGGGTTTGGATTATAAAAGTTGTAATTAGCATTTAAGTTATAAATATTTGTAATTAATATTATCTATGCATTGGTTAGCTTGACGGTTATATGTAATTGATGAGTGATTAATATAATAGATAGAATTAATATCAATTAAACTAGACCTAGGTTTTATGAAATTCTTGGTGGAGATATAACTTGAATCTAGTTGCTATTACAATTAAATGTAATTGGATATGGCAATATAATCAGTGTAGATGAAATTTAATCTAGTTTGGTTTGATTTTGCAAAGATGTTTTTCATAATGATTTTGTTAAGTTGAAATTGGATTGAAAGATTGGAATTAGGTGAAATAACAAAGTATTTGAAAATCTGGACTTATAAGTATAACTTATAGGTAACTGGATAACTAAGAGGTTGAATTGCTCTAGTTAGAAGAATTTATGTGGTCAATGAGTTGTTTAGTGGAAATCACATATTGCAAGTAAATATTTCATGTGAGTTGGTCTATTTGAAGGAGTTGTGCTTTTAAGAGTAAATGTTAATGTGGGATTATCGTGCTACAGTGGTGTCTAGTGGAAGTTGTTTCCAGAGGCTAGGAATGGTAGTTGTGGGTTTGACCCTTGTGATATGGCAATCTTGTTATAGGATGAACTTGTTTTGGTTTATGTGATTATGACGACTATGTAAGAGGGACAATGCCTTGCTTAGTATATCTAGTCCTTTTGTTATGTCTTGAATCCATGTTGTCGAGCTCTTCTTGAAGGCTGTGGTTCCCTATTGTGTTGAGCTTGTTTTAAATTCTATGTTGGTCTGTGTAAAAGATTGAAATTTTGGGAGCAAGAGGACCCATGCCTTGCTTTGGATTACACTTTGTTATGGTTGAAATGTTGGAGCAAGAGGACCCATGCCTTGCTCTGGTGATTTATTATGTTGTGATTGGTTGCAAGATGGTTGATGCCTTGCATTGTTATGTATATTTGTTGTTATGATGATAGTTGTTATGTTTGATGGATAGGGTTTCCTAGGTGTAGATAGGGGAGTGGCTTCCAATGTGGGGCTGGTGCCCAAAGTGGCTGCTAGGGTAACCCATTGGGAGTTGGTAATTAGTGATAACCTAATAATTAATCTAGGGGTTGGGTAGTTTTCACACTAACAAGATAATTGGATGCCTCACTCATGCCTGTAGTGCTCGTTCAAGCTAAGGATGAGATGAGAAGGCCATGGTTGGCAAAATCAACTTCCTTGTCCTCATGAAAGGAATGTTGATTCCACATGTGTCACCCTATGGGGCCGGCGTCTAGTGAGAGACTGTCAGGGATGGGGGCCGGTGCCTAGCGAGAGACTGTCAGGGTAACCATAGATGGGGGCCAGAGCCTAGCGAGAGACTGTCAGGGTAACCCATGGATGGGGGTTGGCGTCTAGCTAGATGCTGTTAGGGTAACCCATGTTAGGGCCATGCGATGACACTCTCCTTACTGCAGCCTAGCATTCCCTAGTTGTACTCTCCCCAGTTGTTAAGTGTTGCCTCTGGAAGTGAATTTGAGTTGCTTGTGGTGTTGTCATGTGTTGTAATGGAGTCTTGTTTGGTCTTTGTTCCTGTTAGGCAATTGTCTACCTAACTGTATGACATTTTGGGACCTTATGTTATCTCCTAGCACGGGGGGGTGGACCTTAGGGTTCCACATGGTCGGGTGGATGTGCTTTATCTCGATTGGTTTCTCCTTGCCTTTGTTCGTGTGCAAGAAGGTGGTAACTCCTGTAGTAGATTCAGATCATGTACCTGTTTATGGAGACAATTATTCTGCTCATGTACTGGCCTGTGTATCAGATGATTCATTATGTATGTATTCATATGTATTCAGAAGATGATAATGTAACGATGTAATGTTCTTATGTCAGGAGAAATTGTAACTATGTACTAGATCCTGATGAATACTTATATGATGTTATGTAGATGTAAATGTTTATTGATTTAGTGCATTAGGTTTACAATGAGTTACTAATGTTAATTCATGATGTGTGTTAGATTATGTTAATTGTTTTGTCAAGTAATGCAACCATGATATCTTAGAGGACAAGTCATTAGTTTAAATGATGTGTTAATATTACTTTGTTACTTTACTATCTCTTTCAATTTAAAAAAAAAAATTATCCTGTTGTATATAGCATAAATGTGATGTTCTCTAAGGTATTCATGGCGGGGCGTTACACCCAGGGCATGGTATGCACGGTTGGATAGGTACCTAATATAGATAGGGTTCAGTAAAGTTACAACAGATAGTAATCTCTACTTCAAGATCAATGATGAACAAACCTTGATTGTTGTAGTCTTTGTTGATGACATTATTTTTGGAGGCAATGAAGGTATGTGCTTAGTTTTTGCTAGAGAAATGCAAAATAAATTTGAAATGTCTATGTTTGGGGAGATGAACTTCTTTTTAGGTTTGCAAATAAGTCAATCAGATAAGGGTATCTTCATTTCTCAGTCCCAGTATGTGAAAGAGTTGTTAAAGAAATTTGGGATGGAAGACTCTAATCTAGTATGCACACCTATGATAACTGGTTATAAGTTTAACAAAGATGATAACTCACCCATGGCAGACCAGAAAAGTATAGATCTATGATTGGAGGATTACTTTATCTAAATCAAACCAGACCTGACATAATGCATGTAGTGTGTCTTGTGGCAAGATTTTAGGTAGAACCCAAGGAATCACATGTGATGGCAGTCAAGAGAATTCTGAGATATTTAAAAGGCACAATAGATTATGGTTTGTGGTACCCCAGGGACAGTGACTTTGTTCTCAGTGCATATACTAATGCAGATTGGGCCGGAGATGTGGATGATAAAAAAAGCACAAGTGGAGGTGCATTCTTCTTGGGAAAAAGATTAGTATCTTGGTTGAGTAAGAAACATGATTCAATATCCCTGTCTACTACTGAAGAAGAAGACATTGCAACAACATGTAATTGCACTCAAGTGTTATGGATGAAGTAGACTTTGAAGGACTTCAGAGTTGTGTATGAAGATCCAATTACAATCTTTTGTGACAATACAAGTTCCATCAATATATCAAAGAATCCAGTGATGCATTAAAGGACAAAGCACATATCCATTAGGTATCATTTTTGAGAGAAAAGGTGACATAGAATGAAGTGAAGTTGGAGTATGTTTCGACCAAGGATAAGATTGCAGACATTTTTACCAAGCCTTTGCCCAAGGATACTTTTGAGTATCTCAAAGAAAATTTAATGGTCATCACCCCTCCTGCTCTAACCTAAGATGCATAGTGGTTCATCATTCTAGAGGTGTTCAGAGGTTCAGATTGATGCTTTTTAGGGCTACTTTTAAGGGGGAGTAGTTAGAAAGTTTAGAGGAGAGATTAGATCGGAGCAGAAAAGTACAAGTATGTGCCCTTTGCCATTGATATTAAAGGGGGATAATTTTGGAGAAAGAAAGAGTGTAGGTGTGTAAAGAGAAAGGGGAAGAATCTTGTCTTGATGGTTGTAGTTTTTCACATCATATGTTGCCATCAATGACAAAGGGGGAGATTGTTGCAAGTATGTGCCTAATCGGTGTTGTCATTGATGTCAACATATTCTTGTTGTCATTGGTGTCAATTGTATCCTATTCCATTACTTGTTTAGAAGACTTGTATGTTGAGGATATTGAGAAAATTAGCCTCATCAGAAGAAACAAGTAAGTCACAAAGAAGTGTAGTATAGACAGTGAGTTGTATGCTGAAGAACAGTCTGGTAAACTGCTCAGCATTTGTTCCTTCTTGAAGATCATGGTCTATGGATTGGAAGTAATTTAGAGGTATGTCTTAGGATGCTACATTTTGGGTCTGAGCCATCCGCATGAAGATCTGAGTGAGTTATGTTCACTAGAGTGAAGCTTACTTTTTCTATAAGTTTAGTTGAGACAGGAAGATAGTATTTGGTTCTGCATTCCTCTGCAAGAAAGTATTTTGCTATGTAGTTCTAGAGGGAAGTTTGGGATGATGATAAGTACCTACAGTTACAATGGTTCATGGTTTGGTGTTCCGCAAGTTATCTTTCTTTTATGACAGTTGAAGATAGTAAAGTTCATGTACTCTAGTGAGAAGATTCCTATGAATAAAGTGGTTAAGGTTCGTGCGGTTTCTCCTGATGATTATAGCATGCTTGTGGATGTCTCCTAATCATGTTCCTATCTAGATGTTGGTCCACATTAAGAAATTGAGATGGTGTGTGAAGATTGTTCCCAGATAACGTAGTGTGTAACCAGTCTTGGCTAACCTAGTTGATCCCAATGATTGCAGAGATCTCTAGAAGATTGTGAAAGTGTGTTGTGGTGTGGAAGATCATGTTTGAGTCCTAGCTAAGGCATGACGTGATCCGCATTTCATTCCCTTTGCATGATGTTGTAATAGGTCAGGACCTATTCTGTAAATGTTTGTAATACCGACCTTGGAGATTGTTCCAATGGTTGATGCCGACCTTGATGATCATTCCAAGGTTGATGTAGTGTATAAATACTTGTAACTGAGTCATGGAAAAGTTGTCCTTGAGCAAAAATGATAATACATTAATAAAGGTCCAAAGGCAGAGCAAAGCAGAGGTAGAGGAAAGAAGAGGAAGAGTAGAGCAGAGGAAGAGTAGGGTAGAGGAAGAGAAGAGATGAGGAATTGTTTATTCACAATAAAGAAAGGTGTGTGATCATGACAGTGAATCTGGCAGTAAGCCACCAGTAGGGTTTAACAACCCTTATTGTAATCTTGCTAGGTTTAGGGTTGAGGCAGTGAATCGACTAGACCTAGTTGTTCTTCATGGCCGTAAGCCAGTATGTTTAGGCCCACGGGGTGACCAAGCCTGAACATCACTATTTCAAGATTGCAATATATATTGAGAGTTAATCCTCTTCATGGTTTTTCCCCACCTTAGGGTTTTCCATGTAAATCTGGTGTCTCTTGTGTTTGATGTTGTTAAGTTTCTGATTTCATGCACTCATTATTAAATCATAATAATTGTAGTTAAGTGATGAATGTTTAATTACAGAAAGTGTTTAAGTTTTTGTGACAACTAATTCACCCCCCCTCTCAGTTGTCTGGTGCATATCAACAATTTTTAGAGAAACTAAGCCTTGTTCTATTACATTGCAGCCAAAACAAAGTAAACAAGATGTGATTCAATTTTCTTCTACACCTGAGAAAGTTGAATCGAGGACCATGGATAGACAAGAAGTTGAGGAGAGCTCATCTAGCTTTGAATCTTCAGAAGAGGAGGAAGAACCTTCAACTCAGCTTGTTTGTAGGTCTACAAGGCATAGACAACCACCTGAAAGGTATTCACCTAATGATTGGAGATGTATTTTTTCTTTGAATACTAACATGGATGTACCCAGATCTGTAGAAGAGGCATTAGGTATGAATGATGTAAAATCCTAGAAGATTACTATGGATGAAGAAATGACATCTTTGAAAAAGAATGATACATGGGATCTTGTACCATTGCCTGAAGGATGAAAACCTGTTGGTTGCAAATGGGTGTTCAAGAAAAATATTGGTTCAGATGGAGGTATTGAGAAGTACAAAGTAAGGTTGGTTGCAAAAGGTTACTCTCAAGTTGAGAGTGTTGATTATGGTGAGATATTTTCTCCTATTTCAAAAATGACATCCATTAGATTTTTGCTGCTTATGATTTTGAGGTTGAGCAAATGGATGTGAAAACTGCTTTCCTTCATGGTGACTTGGAGGAGGATATTTATATGACACAGCCAGAGCACTACGTGGTTAAAAGTAAAGGTAATTTGGTTTACAAATTAAAGAAATCTTTGTATGGCCTAAAACAAAGTCCTAGGATGTGGTACCAAAAATTTGATACATATGTGTTGAGTTTGGGATTTGAGCATTCTAAATCAGATCATTGTGTTTATTATAAAACTGATGGTGATCATTTCCTATTTACTACATTATATGTTGATGATATATTTTTTATTGGTAAAGGGAAAGGTATGATTTTAGAATTGAAATCTCAACTTGCTGCTAAATTTGAAATGAAAGACCTTGATGCAGCTAGACACATTCTTGGTATGGAAATTAGAAGAGATAGATTGAACAGAAAGCTATGGCTTGGCCAAAGTAAGTATCTCAATGTAGTTTTATAGAGGTTTATCATGTAGGATTGTAGACCATTGTGTGTGTATACGCCTAAAAATGACACGACTTGGTCTAAATAAATATTCTAAATATTTATTCCATTCTAATTCTTCTATCAATAAATAAACAAACAAATTTATTTATTTGATTCACATTCCTCTAAAATTAATTAAATATCAAAATATTTAATTACCTCTTCTAAAGTCAAAATTAAATAAAATCCTTTATTTAATTTAATTCTTCCAAATTCTTCCAAACAATTAAATAATTCTTATTTATTTAATTAAATCATTTTTTCTTCCAATTTTTTTTTTATTGGTAAAAGGCCAAAGCCATTAATATATAAAATCAGTAACAAAAATACAGCTCTGTTTAGTGCGGGCACTAGTAGGAAAGAACAGAGCAAAGAAAACCTCTGGTCTAGCTAGGGACTTTTGCAGTCCAGTACATAATGTTTGTTTATAAATCTTATATGGGGCATTGTCCAACAAGGATACATCCTTTCTTACATAATTTCTGAGATACAAGTACAGTCATTGCCCTTATCAAGGGCCTTTCTTCTGATATAACCTTGATGTATGTCTTTTTGGTTCTCCAGCCCCTGGAATGTCTTCCGGGGATTCTATCATTAGACCAACTAACTTTTATCCATGTGAGGAGGCTTCTTCTAGCTTGTTCATAATAGAGTACCTGTCTTACCTGAAAACACAGGACAAACTACCAACTCTTTTTTGCATGTTAGCTATACATAGAAGGAAATAAATAAATATTCATTTTCCTACATAAACCTGTTAAATCTCTTTATCATTTGCCTGAGAGGTAAGAATAAAATACTTGCTCTTTCCAAGCTTATCATAAGTGTCAACACATACTTTCTTCAATGTTAAATCAAATTCGGTTGAAAGGGGAAATCCCGAACTTTTGACTAATCAAATATATATACCAACTTCTATATATATATACTTGTATAAATGCAAATATATATACCTAAATGTGTGCATGTGTATGTGATCAAACATTTAACTAGATAATGATAATATACCAAGAGAGTTTCCATTAGATCTTAACAAGTCTATCCCATCATAGAGAAAGTTATTACCTGTCAAATCATATCAGTTATATATATCAAATGAGCTAAAATGATAGCCAAAGATATACTCGAGACCTCATTATTGTATTTCTAGTTTCCTGCCTTCTAACATGTTAATTGTGATTCAAGCTTCAAGCATAACATCATTATTTTAAACCTCTTTATCGAGACAATCTGTTTCAAGCATAATATCATTATTATTCATTTATGGAGATCAAATCATACCTCAATCTCTTCCTGCTTGGGTACTGAGCCTAGTGTTGAGGGGAGCTGTGTACTATTTTGAATAATAAAATGTCTATTGATATACTTAGAAAACTCTTAAGCCCTGTATCTATATATATATAAGAAAAAAGAAAGGTGGTACCTTAGAAGTGTGTAAATAGGCGAAGAACTCGAGCTTAAAAAAGACATGATTGATACTACATGCTCCATTTAATGTTGTTCAATGGATGAGGTTATTCGCAGGATAGTTCTTATTTTATAACACACCATTTTCCTCTTCCATCATTCCCAATGCCAATTCAATTTTCAATTGTCTTTACAGCGGAAGCCATCAATTGTGGAGGGATGGAGACCCCTGTGCAATTGATTAGCACCAAATGTCAAATGGCCTTCCTAGGACTAGTTACTTTGCTTTGATTGCAATGAATGCTCCATTAGTTTGATGACTTAATGGTTGGGGCCATTCGAATGATTGTTGGAAGAAGGTTTATGGGAGAGGCTAAAAGGTATAGAGTTGATACCAACATTTCTTCTAGGGTGCTAGCCATGTTACTAGAGTTGGAGATTGACAAAGGAACAACAGGGTAGATGATGAGGGGCTTGTTCAATCCTGAACACATAGGGGGTTTGGAGGAAACCCTGAAAGCTGCAAGTATCAGTGTTGGGATACCATGACCGAGGGATATGGATTCTTTAGATGATCCTGATGCTATTTTGAAGCTCTATCCCTTAATTTTAGAACTTAGAGGACCAGACCTCATGATGGTCAAAGAAAAGGCACAAATAGTAGTAGGATTCATCCAAAGGGTCCTCGGTCTGGTGGAGGAAGAGGGGTTTGAGTGGGTAGAATCTTTCAACCTTCAGTTGCTCAAGTATGATCAAGAGTAAGTTAAAGAGAGCTTGAATTTTGTTATCTTTATATAAGTTACCGAGCTGTAGGCTTATAATAAGTCTCATAATGGCTACCTTTTGAATATAGATATAGCAAGTGGTCCCTAAGTGGACAAGACAATATAATCAATATAGATGTTATGAATAGACCCTGCAAGGTCCCTAAATCTTCCTCTGCTATAGTACTTTTAGACAGACTTTTATTTTGAATATATCCAGAACTTAAAACCTTGAATCTGATAGAAATTTATAGTTTGGAATGAATGTATGACATTAGATCCAAGTAAAGATCTTATTCGTTTAATGGGAAGAATAGATAGTTAAGAGAATGAATGCCAAAACATTCCTACATAGAGAAATAAAGTAGACAACACTTCTTTAATGTTTCAAATAGAATTTAAAATTGCTTCATTAGAGCTAAGTTCTATATAAAGGCATCAGCCCCTTTGTTAGCTTATAGTAGGCTTATTATAAGCTTCATTAAATCTACCTTTTGATTGTATGAACAAAAGAAAATATAATCATTGGAGAAATCATAGAAAGACCTTGCGAGGTCCCTAAATCTTTCTCTGTTGTAGCATTCCTGACAAACTTTTAATAAATATAGCCAGAAACTAAAATCTTTGCTTCTGAAAAAATTTAAAGGTTTGGGATGAATATATGTCGTTAGAGCATGTAAAGAACTTATTGGTGCTAAGTATGAGAATATCAAACCAAGAAATCGTAATCAAATTTAGGAGATAAAGGTTCAAGGTTTTGAGAGCAGGTATAAGAGGCTGCAAGCTATCTAGTGCATCATAGATTCATGTTTGGACAGTTTGGTATTGGAATTGCAAGAGTTCTTAATGTGTTCTGCCATCCGTTATAGTGAAGTCTGATTTTAATTCTTAGCTATTTTGTGTGAAGGGATTGCAAATCTCTATCAAACTTTAAATCTTTAATTTGAAGTAATCTACACCTAACTTATAAGAGTCTGAGTTCATCCCAGCAAGTTGGTAATTTGAGAAAAGTTCTCAGTTGTTCTATCATTCTCTAATGCTGTCTTGAGATTATAAAATCTATAGAAGCTTAGTGTTTTTTCAAACTTCAGAGTATGTCACAAAACAAATGAAGCTTCTAATAGGTTTAATGAAAGGTATATATAGCTAAGAGAATATAAGCAGAAATGATCTTGAATAGGGAGATAAAATAAATAGCCCTTCTCCATTGTTTCAGATTGACTTAAATATTGCTTCATCAGAGCTAAATTTAGTGGAAAGGCAGAAGCCATCAACCCCTTTGTTCACTAGGGAATCAACTTTGCTATTACCCTCTCTGAAGGTGTGATTAAATGTGTACCTTCTAAAAGAAACAATGATGTCGAGGGCATTAGCCAAAAGGGAATTTAGTCTCCAGTTAGGCATGCTCCCTTTTCGTAAGCCATTAATGATGATTGCAGAGTCTCCTTCGACCTCTAATTTTTCAATTTTTAAATCTTTACAGATTCTCAGACCTTCAATCAGGGCAGTTAATTCTACTGTGTTTTTTGTTGCTTCTCTTAGGGGTTTGGCTAAAGTTGCACTTTCTCTCATTTCTAAATCATGGATTACATAGCCTATTCCTGCAGTTCCTGGATTGCCCCTAGAGGACCTGTCAAAATTTAGCTTGAACCAACCTTCTTTAGGAGGTTGCCACTTACATTCTTGTCTCTTATTGGTGGTGTTATGGTTCCCTGGTCCTACAAAGGAGGGTGATTTTAGTCCTACCTATCTCCCACGCATCTTTTCATCCCAGTGAATCATTGTGGTTTCTTTTTTGGAGTTATTTAGAACCCTACTGTTGACTATTTCTATGATAACGGCCTCAAACTTAATAATTATTTGTTCAAAAGTCAATTTTCTATCTTTAAAGATTCTTCTATTTCTTTCTTTCCAAAGCTCCCATAACATGATCGAAGGGGTAATTGTCCATAACATATGGTAAATGCTTTGTTTGTGAGAATTAGGCCAGCATTGGAATAGGTTCAGAATGTTATTAGGAAGGGCAGTAATCCATGTCCCAACTTATTGCTTAGCTAGTTCCAACATTTATTAGAAAATTGACAATTGAGAAGAATATGGTCTATTATTTCTTGATCCTTTTCACAGAGGGGGCATCTGCTAGGTCCCTCATATCCCATCTTGGTGAACCTATCCGCAGTAAGAATTTTCTTCTGTAGGGACATCCATGCAAACATCCCATCTTTTGGGAGATAGTTCTTATCCCAACAAAGTCTCAGTGGTAACTCCGATTTTGGTTTGAGCTACTGTTCGATTAAAATTTTGTAACCATCCTTAGTTTTATAGTTTCCTGATTTGGCACTGTCCCAGGCTAATCTGTCTGTGTCTCCTTTGATGGATACCTTCCTTTTGTTAAGGATGTCAAGTAGTTTCTTTTTTTCATTATTTAAAATGTTCCTATTTTCCAGGGATTTCCATTTCCATCCCTGATTCTCCCCATGATTGGGGAAATCTATGTAATCTTTTACATGTTTCCCCCATTGGAATTCTAGGATCCTTTTGGCATTTTCTAAGTTATCAAAGCTACTTATCATCTCATACCCCCCCATGAGTCATCTCAAAAAAGTGCTTGATTACCGTCACCAAGCCTCCAAGTTAGTTTGTCCATTATGAGTTTTCTGCAATCCATCATAAAATTCCAAAGGCGAGAGCCTTTAGGGGGGTTAGCCATTTTGAATAGGATTGTCGGTTCCTCACCTCTAAGATATTTGTTTTTGAGGATTTTAACCCCCTTTAAATTGGGTTGCTAGTACATTTTCCATACAAGTTTAGCGCCTAAAGCCTTACTTTGTTTCCTGATGTTTTTCAAACCCAATCCACCTTCCTCTTTTGGTCTACAAATCTTGTCCCAAGCTACAAGTTCCATTTTCTTTTTATCCTCTAAACCTTGCCAAAGGAAATTTCTTAGAGTTTTGTTGATTTCTTCCCATTTTTCTATTGGAAGATTCATACAGGATAATTGGTATATTGGGATAGCTGAGAGAACCAATTTTAACATTGTTACTTTACCTGCCGAGGATAGCCATTTGCCTTTCCATGATTCCGCTTTTTTCCTGATCTTAGAAGTGATATGGTCCTAGAGATCACTAGTCTTATTGCTTTTACCCAAAGGTATGCCTAAATACTTACATGGCATTTCCCCTCTTTTAAAAGACAAGATTCTGTAAATTTCCCTTTCAGTTTCAGGATCTGTGTTGAAAAAATAAATTGTTGATTTATCAGCATTAACCTCCTATCCATAGGCCCTACAGTAGGAGTCTAGGATCTCTTTGAATGCCTTTGCTTCTTCGAAGCACCCCATACCAAAGAGCATAGTATCATCTACAAACTGTTGATGAGTTGTAGGATCGACACCAGAAGTGATTCTAATTCTTTAGATCTTTCCTTCTTCCCTAGCCTTGGTGATCATTCTCCCTAAAACTTCTACCATCATAATAAAGAGAAAAGGGGAGATAGGGTCCCCTTGTCTCAATCCCCTTGATATACTAAAAAAACCTTTCGGGGTCCCATTGATTAAGACTGAGATCTTAGGGTTAGAAATACATGCATGAATGAGGTTTATCCAATGTTTAGTAAAACCAAAAGCTTCTAATGTTTTACAAAGGAAGCACCAGTCAACCTTGTCGTAGGCTTTACTGATATCTAGTTTAATTAACATGCTGGGTTTTTTATTCTGCTGTATGGTGTGAATGGCTTCTTAGGCTGTAATAACTCCATCAAATATGGATCTTCCTGAAACAAACCCTATTTGCTCGTCACTAATGACGTCTGGTAGAACTGTTTGAATCCTATTGGCCAAGGTTTTAGTGAGGATTTTATAAATAGTATTACACAGAGAAATAGGCTGCAGATCCCCTAGGCTTTTTGGCTTCTCTTTTTTTGGAATGAGTGTAAGAAAAGTATTATTTACCTCTTTTAGAATACTACCCGAATTTCTTGCCCCTTCTAATGCTTCGACAACTTCATCTCCTATGAAGTGCTAGCATTTTCGGAAGAAGGCTCGGAAGCCATCTAGTCCTAGAGCTTTATCCGATTACATTTGAGAGATTGCCAGCTCGACCTTAGTTTTGGTGAATTTACCATTGAGAGCTTTGTTTTGATCCTCTAAAATAATCCTTGGAATGTCTCTCAATATGGTTTGTTGGTGCATCCAATTCGATCCCTCCTGATTATTAAGAATATTTTCAAAATACCTAACTGTTTCACATGCAATTTGTTGAGGATCTTCAATCTAGACATTATTCGTATCTTTAATTTTGAAGATTCTATTTACATTTCTACGTACTCTAGTGCTATTATGAAAGAACTTAGTGTTCTTGTCTCCCTCTTCCAGCCAGGTCTCTCTGGACTTTTGACGCCAAAATATTTCCTCTTTGGCTAGGATATCTTCATATTCAGTTTTCAACTATTTTTCTTTTAAATACGCTTCAACGTCCATGCCTTTAGTAATCACACTTCTATTTAGGTTTTCAAGTTCCTCTTCTAGCTTAGTTTTAATCTCAAAGATATTACCAAAGTTAGTTTTGTTCCAACTAAGAAGCTTACATTTAATAGTTTTTAGTTTGGATATTAAACAAAAAAGCTTAGAACCAAAAATTCTAGTTTCTTTCCACCATTGCTCAATTAGGGTTATAAGGTTATTATCTTTGACCCACATTTGTTCAAATTTAAAGGGGCACTATTTGGGTTGGTAGTCTTCTGAGATACTTAGCTAGACTAGGTAGTGATTGGAGCCTTTGTATGGTAAGATCTTAGCTGTCAGAATATAAGAGAGTTGAGCCCAGTTACCCCTAATCATGATCTATCAAGTTTTTCTGCAATATTGCTAAAGCCCTTTCTTCTGTTATTCCATGTGAAACCTTCTTGTGTAGTTTTAATTTCCAATAAATTATTCTTCTGAACCTAGTCTTTAAAGTCATTCACTGCTGTGGATAGCCTTACAAAACCTCCTGACTTTTCTTTAAGGTCTAGTATCGCATTGAAGTCTCCACCCATAATACATGCTTGATCCTATAAAGTTCCCATGAATTGTTCTATTTCTGTCCAAACTGCTCTCTTATCCTGGTTCTGGGAAGGACCATAAATGTTAAGGGAAAAAAAGTGTAGATTGCTTCTGATGCTTCTGACATTCCCAACCATCCAGTTCTTCTTGCAGCTTATCACTGAAAATGAGACCACTCTAGGATCCCAGATTACCCCAAGGCCTCCCGAAGCACCCTCAGCTAGAACTCCAGCTAGCTCCCATATTCCTAACTTCTTATTTAGAGTGTCTATTCATCTTTATTGAGTTTCATTTCTTGGATCATTAGTATATCTAGTTTTATGTTGGTTATACAACTTTTTATTATTCACTGTTTGTTAGGGGTATTAAGACCCCTAACATTCCAAGTGTAGACTCTCATGGCACCGCGGGAAGGCACTTCCCCTTCCCTACATTAAATAGTATGGTGATATTAGTCTGATCAGTCACCTCGCCTGCGTTCTCTCTTAGTTCTAGTAGTGATTGCCTACCCCTTTTTTTCTTACTTTTGGCACAATCTGGAGTATCCTTGCTAAAATCAGTTATAGCAATTCCCAACCATAGGTCTGCTTCCTCTAACTCTCTATCTCCCTAATCTTTTGGGTTCTCTTTATTACTCTCCTACCTTTTCTTCCATTCTTCAAGTTCTAGGATCTTGGTGATAAGCTTTTCCTTCTCTTTGTTAGCTTCCTCAATTACTACTTCCTCTATGGCCTTGTCGAGGATCTCATTACATATCTCTTCTAGATCACTGTGGCTGATTTTATCTGTGGGTATCTTTTGAATCCCAGTCTCTTTATGTTTTTCCTCTGTTTCATAAGTGTTTAGGACCCATTCTAGGGTCTCTAAAACCTCTAGATCTGTATTACCTTCCTTTGCTGGGGGGATATTATTTCTGGTTTCTTCTACATGAACTTCCCCTTCCTCAAGCTCCATCCTACCTTTGCCTATCTGAGGTTTATAAATCTATTTTGGATACTTAGCCTCTACGAGTGTTTCTTTGCCTGTGCTTTCCTATGTGTGATTCATATTCTGTATATTGAGATCATGACTCTGACTCTGGGTATTTCCTTTGGTATTTTGAGAGGGTTTAGGGTATTTTTTGGGCTGAGTTGTTACCATACTCAGGTTCTGATTTTGTCCAGACAAATCCCTACTACCATTGTGGTGCTTCTTAAGGGGAGGAGGGCCGGTCCTCTGATATTCCACTATAAATCCGCCCTTGTTATCATTAAATTTGATGTTAACACCCAAAGACTAGGGATTGGAGTTCTTATTAGTATGTATTTTTGAAACTCTGTTGATGGTATTACTGAGGGTCGGACCCCTGTGAAATACTAGCTTGATACAGTAATTAGCCAAATTAGTATTGATTTCAAGAGGTTCAAGGTCTTTAATGGTTATATCTATTTTTACTAATAAGAGAACATCTGAATGGGATAAGAAGTCCTTTTCTATTGCTATGAATTCTCCCACGTGATTACCTATCTCCCTTAAGATTTCTCTATGGATAAGCTCAACTAGGAGATTTGGTAATTTGACCCATCTAGCTAATTTAAGTTTCATTTTATTGGGGTTGAAATTTGGTTGCTAGTCTACATATTCAAATTTCTATCCTTTATAAAACAAGCTTTTGCTGCTTAATATTTCTTTTTTAAGGTCTGTACTTTTGTAATCAACGAATATGAAATCTTCAGAAGTGATAGTGATACTTACCTAAGCTTTGAGAAGGATTTGGACCCAATCCGCGATTTCCTTCATAGGCTACCCTATCCCACACCATCAGATAAAGAAGCCGTGGGTTCTACAATGATTCCCCAGACCATCTGAGTAGATATTGCTAATATTTACTGATGCTTTCTTACCCAAGGTCTCAGAATTTTTAAAATGCCTTGAGTTTATTTATAGCCTTGACCAAGGGAGTCTGGGGTTTGCCTGTTCTTGAATTGCTAACTGGTTGTTGCCCCTCCCAAGAGTGTTGGGTGCAGAGATTATGAAATTAGGGTTTTGAGGAATTGATCGATGGAGGGGTGCTCTGGAATTTGAAATGCTGCTTATAGAGGGCTTTTCCTTCAAATGAAAGATCCTGGGGGCCGGTTTTGAAAAACCCTCCGCAACTCTTTGCCTTTGAAGGAAAGGGTGGGAGACAACAGGGGGAGGTTGAGCATTATGGCTTCTTCCCCTGCCTAATGAAGTGTGATTTGCTCTAGTTACAAATGCGGGGGTTGCTGAGGTAATTGGGATAGCCCAAATCCTTGAAACCCTGGCTTGGGCATTCTCTCTTAAAGCAGTGTCTGCCCTAACTCCCCTCTGCAAATTCCTACTCTTCTTGATTTGCCAGCCTTGTTCCATGAGATGTTGTGGAGGGGGAGCCCAGCCCCCGTGAACCATATTCTCATTCCATTGCATATTGCTGCGAGGGAGATCCACCCTATTTTCATATTTGACCTTATTGTTAATGCAGCTTTGTCGCGGGAGTTCTGCTTTTTTTTCGCATTTTTTCTTATTTTATATATTTTTTCTTTTTCTTCCAAATTTAAATAAATCAATCAAATTTATTTAAATTCTCTCAATGTCTAAAAATAAAATATGATCAAATATTTTATTTATTCTTCCAAATCATGCACAACAATTAAATAAATTTATTTATTTAATTTGCTTTCTTATCTTCTAATTCTTCAAAAATCTTCCAAATCTTCTAAAAATAAATCTTCTTCTTCATGCACGCAAAATTAAATAATTTAGTATTTAATTCCTCTCAAATCATGTAAAAGCAAATCATGAGTTAATTAATTGACTCTATCTTGTTTTTATCAAAAACTCCTAAAATAGAAAAAAGCTTTCTATTTTATGACAACATATCTTATCTGCAATAAATAGAAAAATAATTAACTCAAAATAGTTTTTGTGTGACGCTTGTCTTCTTTCTACTTGCACACATTCTCTCATTCTTTATCAACCATTAATCTTCTCATTCTTTCTATACCATTGATCTCTTCTCTCATAAGTCTATAAATTGAACCCTCTTCTTCCATTTCATTCATCCAAGCTTTAAGTATCGTTACTCTGCAGGAATTCCATTTGCTTGTGATCAACTTGTTACCATATCACCATTACCATTGTTGTGAAGCTCATCTTCATTACAATCAACTATCATGGCCATTCCCACTTGACATCTTGGAATAGAAAAGAAGTGCACCTTCTAAGGGCCTTATTCATAGACAAGATCATTTGTGATAGGCCACCAATGGAAGCCATGAGGTAAAGAGGTTTGTTGATGTATTGTTCATCATTTTAGATCTTCTTTATTTCTATATTTCATTGAGTTATGGGTATTATTGATATCATGGATATTCACACATAAACTCCCCTAACATTTTTGGCACCCACCGTGGGGCTCTGCCCTGATTTAACCCATAAACTAAGTTTTTTGTGCAAAGGTCCCGTACATAGGAGGATTGGGCGCATCTGAGCTTTGTTCTAGTGTATATGATCTTTCAACACATCTGACCTCTGAAGTTGTGCATACATCTTCTGTTATGGCATCTCTAATATTCCTATGCATATGATCTCTATTCTTGCACTTTTAGACTATGTTTATATGCTTTTAAAGTTTCTTCGCTTCTAATCTCTGTTTCTGTGCATTCAGGCTCTAAAGCTATGCATCTATTCTAAATAGTGGTTTTTAGGATATTTCTTGTTGTTTTTGCTAACACTGACACTTTTGATAGGGATTTTCTCTCATCTACTTGTAGGATTAGGGGCTAGTTTAGTCATTCTAGTTGCATTCTTAACACATATCATCTTTTTTTAAGGATAGTAATCAGATGCTCATGCAAAATCACATCTAGATCTAACTAGGAAGGGAGTAACTTGAATCTTGTTGCATCAACAAATTGAGTCTAGGCATAATGCTAGGAGGATAAAATTGAACCATTGCTATCTTGCTTTTCAAAGTTAACTTACGTGTGTGCCCAAGTAGATAGCTCAAATAGTCTTTTCATTTTAACTAGGGGAAAAGAACAACTGTCTTTCATGTTTTTGGGAGTGATACCAGGCCTATGCTCTCCCCTATCTTGGGTGACCAAAATGCCAGACATATCATTTTCGCATGTGTTAAACCCTTAGAGAGGCCTTCCCTTGGATATCCTTTCATCCAAGCGGGAACGACCTTAAGTGGTAACAGGCTAAAGCCAATCCCTATTGAGCCACTATAAATAAATTGTGTTTGGAGTGAAACCTTCAAGCAATGAGTGTTGTTGTGTTATATCGATAGCCAACCTCCCCCAAAACCCTTCAAGGCATAACCCTAAGGCTAGGAGACTTCATAACGGAGAGTAGCATTGCCGCACGTATAACCACTCGAACGGTTGCCCTTACTAGTCATTCTTTTGTTTTAGTGGACCAAAAGCCTTCTATTTGTTGGGGCAAAAGGTGGGACCTTCAAAGCCACCCCGATTCATGTGGTTCTTAGTAAAGATAACAGGGACAATCTTAAGGTTCAATGGGGGTACAAGCCTTAGGAAACCTGGATCTTGGTATGCGTGAGAAGTGAGTGCTATGGAGGGGAGCTGGTGCTACCAATATCTTGAATCTATCTGCTTTGAATATGTATAGCTAGGGGACTCAACAAATATTGTCTTTACCAGGCTAGGATTGTACTTGTTTTTGTGTCAAAAAGAGTCCAAAAATTACAAAAAAAGATCAAAAAATCATGAAAAATTCTTCATGTGTTGCTGTGTTTTACTTGCCATAATTGAGAAAATTAGATCAAAAACACCAACTTGCTACCAAGAAACCAAAAACATCGAAAAACATGCCAAAAATTGTAAAAAACAATAAAAAAACTTAGAGCTGCACATCTGTCCTACAGAGCTGTGCATATACCTCAACCTGTTGCGCATACATTCTAACTTGCTGCACATCTGTCACCTATTACTGTGCCTTTAAATTTTACCAGAGCTGAGCTTTTGTCCTGACTTCCTGTGCATATATCCCCTGTTTTAGCGCTTCTATTTCTGCACATCCATGACAGTGAGCATTTCCACCTTTTTTCAGAGAAAAATTTTAGGTTTTCCAAATACCCATTTTAGCCTTATTCTAGTTTTTGAGATTAGATCTACCATGTAGTCACCTTTCTCATCTGTTTCCATAGCCTACCCTCTCTTTTTGTCAATCGTCTCGTCCACCTTCTACCAGGTCTTTCCAAAACAAAAGTCAGAATTCCATATTAGATTGGTGCAAGACCCTTTTCAGATCATTTCAGATTCAAGTAACCCTAGTAGGTCATAGAACTTTGCTAGTGGTCTTGGTGCAAGACTAGTCTCTACCCAATAAACAGGTACCAGATAGCCTTACTTGTGGCTATCGTCTTGTGTTAGCCAACTTGGAATCATTGATCAAAAGAGTCCCTTGTTCAAATCTTGTCACAAGTATCCTCTTCTCAACAATCTCCAACAACACCTTACCAAAATCTCTAGTTTCATCCCACCTCTTCCCACGTCGCCTCGCATGGTTTTAACTAGATCTCAGTACCAAAAACAACTTGAAATGGCTGGATCATCCAACCGCATTGTCACCCCTCATGATATTGATGAGCAAATCTCTCATGAAGAATACCAAGGAACCCTCCAAGATTAGAAATTTCAATGCATGCTAGAAAAAGTGCTCCACAAGGACCCTCACAAGTACTTCCTTTATCTTGCAAATCTAGGACTTAAACTCCCCTTGGATTTTGATCTCAACAAAATGAAAGAGACTGTAGAGGAAACTCATGAAAATCACACTATTGAGGACAAAGGAAAGAAAGTCGTAGACCCAAGCATACCTATGGAAGAGATGAGGAAACAAATCAAGGACCTAACGCAACAAATGTCAGATCTCAAAGTAGGGCCACCCACTAAAACTTATTCCTTGGAAGACATCACACCATATCCCTTTGACAAAATCTTGAACATGGTACCCTTTGCCTTTCAGTTTGAAGTACCTAAGATTGAAAAGTACAAAGGAAAAGGGGACCCAAGAGATCACATTAGGGAATTTAATACCACATGCATGGAAGTAGCTCACAATGAAACTTTCTTAATGAGGCTTTCCCTAGATCTCTAGGTGGTCAAGCCATGGAATGGTTCTCGCGACTTCCACCAGGTATCAAAACTTTTGATGAGTTAGTAAACAAGTTTGTCACACACTTCTCATATGACATTGAACACAAAGTTTCCATGCTTGATTTATGCAATACAAAGCAAAAAGGTGGCGAATCTTTCACCTCTTTCTTTCAAAGGTGGAGACAACTTGAGAAAAAATGCTCATATGACATACCTGAGAAGCAAATGACAAAGATGTTTGTCCACAACCTTAACCTTGATCTAAGCTACCAAATCCAAATTCAATGCCCTACCTCATTTTCAAAAGTCATTGAGATGGGATTATTTATCAAGAAAGCTATGATTTCCAAGGGGAAAATAAAGTTGTATAAGGACACCCCTAACTCTAATTACACCACAGACAAGTCAAAATTTTGGACAAAGAACAAAAATGTCATCAATGATGGAGTAGTTGATGCCAAAGTGGCGGCTCCCAAACAGTAACCAATCTTCACTCTCAAAGGAGAAGCAAACAATGCTACACAAAAAAAAAAACCTTCTCTCATAAGCCAAAGGCATGGTTCAACTCCAACCCTAGGTGAAAATTCACACCATTAGGGGAGTCCCAAGAGTCTGCATTAAGAAAGCTATTGGCCAACAATGAGATCACTCTTCCTCCAACTAGCAACTATGAACCTCAAATAAAACCTCACTACTGGAAATATAGAGATTTCTATGAATATAACAGAGGAAGAGGCCACACAACCAACAACTACATCTGTCTCAAACACATCATTCAAGACATACTTGACCAAAATCAGGTAGGTACTCAACAACATACCTCTAACAAGACACATGTGGCATACAAGGATCCACTCCTTAATCATGACAGGCCATACAACAACAATGTAGCAATGAATGGTATCTTCTTTATGCTCATCTACATTAATGACTTGACCGTCCTGAAATGCACACTATCCCTGACTGAGATCTTCTGCAATGTTTATGAGTTGGGCTCAACCCTTGTGGGAGCCACATTTTCTCCACTCATAGTGTAACCTAATGAATCAAATAGAAATCTAACTACACTTGTATCTGCACATGAAGCAAACTTGTTAATAAAAACAAATGCATACCTTGGATGCATTAGATAACTTTAGTAGTTCTCTAGTACATTTAAGGTATGCATGACTAATTTTATGCATCTTGTTGGAAATCCTATACATGCATAATGAATGTGTATATAATGAATGTAATTAGTCATTGCTTAGAGCAACATTGTTCTAACACCTTATCTCATCTTTTGCAAGGAAACAGGACAACGGACCAAGGAAGCTCAAGTCAACAACTCCACCAACTAGACAGACCAGTCATTCAGGCAATGACTGGTTACCCTCATTCTATACTCCTTTATTTACTTTCATTACTTATTCATGTATATTCTTTTCTCAATTTGTATTGAATAAGCAAAAGCTAATCTCATGGCTTCTGTGAGACAATGGATATTTTTGATTCAATAAAGACTACTTTTCTTTGTTATATACACTTGTGTCAATGTAATAATCCATTATAGTTTTTGTAATTATTTTTCTGATTTTGCTTATACAATTGAATGTAACATTGGAAAGTATAAAAAATGAATCTCACTTCCCTATTTAAAACAACAGGTTCTACCTAATTGAGTTGTAGTGAAAATTTGGGTAACAGGCCTATCGAACCAGTATACACAATCCCACAGGTGTTAACCCTTACGCCCTTGTCTATGGCTTAGAAGCCATTTTTCCTATCGAGGTCGAGTTACCATCCCTAAGAGTGTCATTAAAAGGTCTCATTACTGATGAAGACTACAGAGTTTCCAGACTGCAAGAGTTAGAAATGTTGGAAGAGAGAAGGTAGCAGGCATTTAACCATCTCAAAGCATATCAACAAAGGATGTCACGAAGTTACAATCACAGGGTCCATCCAAGGGTCTTCAACATGGGTGATCTAGTACTTAAGGAAAATCCCCATAGTCAACAGGATCAAGAAAAGAAAGGTAAGTTTGAGCACAATTGGTTTGGTCCTTATGTCATCATTGTTGCATATGGATCAGGGACATATCAGTTAGCAAGTTCAGAGGGTGAGTTGTTTGAAGACCCAATCAACAATATGCATCTTCGTCGATTCTATACCTAAGAGAACACCAATGTAAGGGAGGGAAAAATTCAAAAAAGCAAAAAAAAGCAAAAAATTCAAAAAATAAAAAAAATAGAAAAATAACAAAAAAAATTGTCCTCTGGTGAAAACATGGCAAACAGGTGCCTTGGATAGGTACCATGATGAAAACCTTGCAAACAGGCATCATGTGTACTTCTAGCTTTCATGCAAATAAAAACAAGTGGTGAAAACCTAGTAAATAGGCGGTACTTGTGATGAACCGCCTTCTCCATCTTTGGGAAACCAATCACCTTATGTCCATTCGTCCTACCACCATTTCTCATCTGATCCATATCTGTTCCATAATAAAGCACCTTATGCAACCTAATGATAACTTATCATGGCTTGATACTTTATCTCTTTTATCACCTTGTCAACTAAAGGTCTTATCCAGTGTCCTATCCATAGTGTCAGCCTAGCATAGCATCTGTTGTAGGTATCATAGGGTCAATCCGGAACTACGTTGCCTCTACATCGTCACATAGGCAAGGCCATTTTCAATGCACCCTCGAGGCTCCACCTTCCCATCCATCCCATATGTTTCATCTATCCTCTAGTCCATCCATGGTCCAAGTCCCCAAACTACATTGCCTCTGCGTCATCATGTAGGAAAGGCCATTTTTAATGTGCCCCCGAGGCACTAGGTCAGTCCCTTAGGGTCTGTTTTACTAGGCATGCATGCAAGCACAAGTAGAACCCACTTTCAAGCAAAATTTTTTGATGCAAGACATCAACCTATCCAAAACAAAGCAAACGTGAACCTAATGTACTCAAATGGATTCTATCTAAATTATGGCAAGAAAACACATCTAATGCAAGAATGTTTTGTGTTTGTGATCAGGTTAACTTACAGAGTCTTGACTTTCGTTATTATGTCTTCTTATGCTACTCAAGGATGTCAAAAACTAGAGATGCTATGATGGGGGCATAATCATTTTCTTTTTTTGCTGTTTGTGGATTAATCCTTAGTAATGTGAAGCCTTGTCTAATGAAATGATCGGTAAAAGATCATCGAGGACTTCAAAGGTCTAACATGAATGGGGGCAATCCTTGTTTGTTGATACACAAGAAATACTCAGGTCATCTCGGTTCAATTATACCTAGATGCTTGTATTACCTTGGAAAATCAAAATCCATGTAAGCGATACTCAGGTCATCTTGGTTCAATTATACCTAGATGCTTGTATTTTCTTACAACATTTTAAAATGCCCAATGATGAAATAAGCACTTCAAAATACTTGCAAAATCAAGATGACAAACCATTTCACATCCATATCGCATCCATATCCCATGCAATAAAAAAAATTCCTATGCAGAGTATCAATACAAATAAAAGATTGTAAACTCCTTCTATCGAGTCATTCTTCCATCCATCAGTCTTCTATCCATCATTGTGTCATTTCTATGTCGATTGAGTACATTTGGACATAGCAAAAACATAGCATAAGTTGCATATCATATCACATGAGATAGTCATTAACATGATTAAATCATTTGCATACATAATAAGTCCATTAGATCATCCATATACGTTTTGCAATCATAACATAGTGTCAACAAAAAACTCAAAAACATAGATAAATATCATCGCATAAACTGCATAATCACATAGATAACATTTGCATCGGCATACATAAAAGTGCATCAAATCATCATGAAATCATCTAATTCTACAATAGAATCATATCTCATAAAGCATCATAGTGTAGAAAATATTAAACTGCATTATCATGTAGAACATCACATAGCATCATATAGATATAATAAACATGTGCATCACATAGAAAACATGATAAAGATAGAATGCATCCATGACATATAGCATAAACAACTACATATATAGATCAACAATAGTTGCATCATCATATAAATATCAAATAAAACACATCCAAATGTACAATATCCAAGTCCATCTCTGAGTCAAAGTCATATACAGTGTATACATCACATAAATAAATGATACATGTCTCGGTACAAAAATGATACAAGTATATACATATCAGGCTATCTAAGCCATCAAAGAGTTAATGCATAAGCCAAAATCTATACAAGTGCAACTGTGGGCTAGCCCTGTTACTGTGAGCCACTGCTCCCAGTACTGCCCTCCCCATCCCCTCCTCTGCTGGCCCCTGACTGCTGTGGGTCCCTCACCAATGCTCCTGACTGTGAACCCCCTGCCCTCTATGAAGCCATAGACTGGCTCCTGTAACTCAGTGCGCATTGGTGGTGCAGGAGCACCCAATCAACAGTGGCCTCCATGAGGCATTTAACTGTTTTATACTTATTTTTATGTTTTTAATAAGGTCCTAAATGGGCATTTAATGCAATAAGGTTTGTTTGATCATTTCTGTTATTGTAGAGACAATTGTCAAGTGGTAGATGACAAGGTTGTTAGTTTGTTAGAGGTTGTTGAGGTTGTTAACTCCCAACCACTTGGAATTGTCTCCCAGCCATTGGAATCCAAGTTTGTACTACTGGCTAAGGGTAGTTAAATACCCCAGCTCAGATCGATTTGAGGATATAGATACACAGACACAGAGACAGAGAGATAGGGAGCAGTAGTTGTATTGTGAAATTAGTTATTTGTATGCATTTCTGAGAGCAATAAAAATAAGATCCTGCTATGCTAATTTTCTGACTTTCAATTTTCTGGTGGAATCGATTTCTTAGTTTGCGGTCGATATGGGAATTTAACCCATTCCACCAGTTGATTTCTTCGTAATTGGTGGAATGGTTGTAAATAGTAGATTAGTTTTGTTTCTATTTTTGTTTGTTCATTTTTGGGTGTGCAGGATCAGTTGCAATAGACTGAGATGAACCCTAGCATCCGCATGTGCTAGGTTGGTGAGTTGAGAAATTTGCTCGATCACGGGAGAAATCGATCTGTGCGATCACAAGGGGTTTGACAAAGTCTGTCGGTGAAGTGGAAGTGTTAGACTTCCTGTGTTTGAACCAATTTTCAAAGGTTCAAAAGGTTCCACGAGTTCAGCGCAGCCAAAGGAAGAAAACCACCATCGACATGTTTAAGTGTGGAGGAAAAAGCTTTTTCTTGAACCTTTGAACCGGTTCAACGGTTCAAGGTTCAATGGGGTTCGTCAGTGTAAGCAGCACACAAGCTGAAGAATTTAAGTGGCCTTTAATAATGCTAGGAGTTAGCGATAGTTGAACCAATGGTTGAACCGGTTCAATGGTTCAACGGTTCAGTGGTTCAAGGGTGCAGTGAGCAGCGAGTGTTTAGTGGGTGCGCCTGTTCAGTAAAGCCAATGGGTTCCTGCGGTTCAACTATACAACTGGGGGTTGCCGATAGTGATTTTACGCTAAGAGATTGAACCGATAGTTTTGGTTCAAGGGTTCAAGTGGTTCAAAGGTTCAACCACTGTGTCAGTTTGGCTCAATTTGACTGTCAAAGCCGAATGTGTATGGGAAGATTGTGGCATCGAAATAAAGTTAAAGGATGGATGCTGATAATGGTAATTTTTGTTGATAGGAGTAATTAAACTCCAGTTTATTTCCTGAGTGGGTTTCACATGCTTCCACAAGTGGCTCTGCATCATAGTTGTATCAGAGCTTAGCAAAAGGTTTGGGCTATTGTGTGTTTGGTTCTGTCATGGAGAAGGAAGAAGTAGAAGTATTGAGAGGTTGACAAGATGCCTCCAAAGGGTAATGGTACTGCCAGAGAGTTGCAGGAGATGAGGAAGATGAAAGAGCTTGCTGAAGCACTTCAAGCAAGGCTTGCAGCCTTGGAGACAAACAAAAGAAGAGAAGTGGAAGACAGTGAATCAGAAAAGGAAGAAGATGATGCTGAAGAATTTGAAGAGGTAGATGAAGAACTGAATGCTGAAGATCAGAGGTTTGCAAAACTGTTAAGGGCAGTTTAGAATGACAAACCTAAGGTAAAGATTGATGTTCCAAAGTATACTAGAAGTTTGAATGAGGAAGAGTTACTTGATTGGATTGCTGCATTGGATAATCACTTTGAATGTGAGGAAGTTCCGGAGGAGCAGAAGGAAAAGATTGACAAGACCAAATTGACAGGTCATGCTTTGGTATGGTGGGATTATGTACAATCAAAGAGAAGAAAGCAAGGTAAGTCAAAGATTTCTTCATGGGACAAGATGGTAGCAAGGATCAAAGGTAAATTTTTACCCAAGGATTATGAAGTTCAAATGTTTAAGAAACTATAATTTATAAGGCAAAAGGAAATGGATGTGAAGGCATATACTGAGGAATTTTATAAATTGAGTATGAGATCTGGTCATCATGAGAATGAGGTTGAAAAGGTTGCTAGATATTTGGTTGGTTTAAGATTGAACATACAGGATGAGTTAGTTTTGGCTAACCCTAGGAGTGTAAAAGATTGTTATCAAATGGCAATCAGGATTGAGGAAAAGATGAAAAGGAGATAGGAAAAGTCCATGAGAGGAAGAGGCAGCAATACCAGAGGAAGAGGATCAACTCCTACAACAAGGCAAACCAATGAGGTCTAGGGCGAGATTGGTAAAAGACAGGAACAATCTAATTTCAGAGGTGGATGGAAAGGTACAAGAGGTAGGTTTGGAAATGGAAGAGGTTCCAATACATTCTCAAGAAAGTGTTACACTTGTAGTGAATATGGTCACCCATCATTTAAATATCCAGAAAAAGCAACAAGTTCAGTGGGAGAAAGGAGGACAAATCTGGTCCAAGAATCTGATGATCAAGGTGGGACAAGCTCAAACACTACTACAAATTATGTGTATCCTGAGACAGGAGAAGCATTGATGTTAAGAAGAACAATCCTGACGACATCCAAGGACATGTTTCAAAGGAGAGCACTTTTTAGGACCTGTTGCAAAAGCAAAGGTAAAGTATGTAAGGTAGTAATAGATTATGGTTCAACAGACAATATGGTATCTCAGGAAATGGTGGATAAACTGAAACTGGAAAGGATTCCACATCAAAATCCTTATAAAGCATCTTGGGTAAGTGAGAGTCAATCACTTTGGGTATATGAATAGGCATATGTTGATTTTCAGATTGGAGAATATCAGGATAGGGTCATATGTGACATATTGCCCATGGAGTGTTGTCACCTACTTCTGGGTAGGCCATGGCAATTTGATAGGAGAGCATTGTATGATGGGTATGCTAATACTTACACCATCAAGAAGGATGGGAGAACTATTCTATTGGCACCATTATAGGAGGATGCTGAAGCAAAGAAGACAGGAAAGATTATTTTGGTAGGTCAGAAAGAGTGTGAAGATGCCTACAGTAGAGTCAAAGGCAGTTGAGGATATCTCAAGGAAAGGAGATTAGAGTTTGGAGAAGATTTTAGTTATGACTGACAGAGATCAGGTGGATCAGCAGAAGATCCAGAAGCAGGTTTGTACACAGCCATAGGCTAATTGGAATGACAAGGATGTAGGCATAGTAGGGACTATTGTTTGTCCCCTAAGAGTTGAAAGACAAACACATTCTGCCATAGTAGTTAATGATGTTTCCCTTGTTCATGTTCAGATAGAGATGATGAATGATCAACAAGGTGTGAGAAGAGCCTACAGTATTAGGCATGAGTATTTGATTCCATGGTAGCAAGTTGCAGTCTAGAAATCATGGAATAGATATGAGGTAGTAGAGTGTGCAGCTGGAGCGAAACAAAGACCTAACTCATGGGGCATGAGTTCTTTTCAAATTGGGGTGTATGGTGTAGGAGCACCCAACCAACAGTGGCCTCCATGAGGCATTTAACTATTTTATGCTTATTTTTATGTTTTGAATAAGGTCCTAAATGGGCATTTAATGTAATAAGGTCTGTTTGACCATTTCTGTTATTGTAGAAACACTTGTCAATTGGTGGATGACAAGGTTGTTAGTTTATTAGAGGTTGTTGAGGTTGTTAACTCTCAGCCGCTTGGAATTATCTCCCAGCTGCTCGGAATCCAAGTCTGTACTACCAGCTGAGGGTAGTTAAATACCCCAGCTCAGATCAATTTGAGGATATAGATACATAGACACAGAGACAGAGAGATAGGGAGCAGTAGTTGTACTATAAAATTAGTTATTTGTATGCATTTCTGAGAGCAATAAAAATAAGATCCTACTATGCTAATTTTCTAACTTTTGATTTTCTGGTGGAATTGATTTCCTAATTTGTGATCGATATGGGAATTTAGCCCATTCCACTGGTTGATTTCTTCGTAATTGGTGGAATGGCTGTAAATAGTAGATTAGTTTTGTTTCTATTTTTGTTTGTTCATTTTTGGGTGTACAGGATCAATTGCAGTAGACTAAGATGAACCCTAGTATCCGCATGTGCTAGGTTGGTGAGTTGAGAAATTTGCTCGATCGCGGGAGAAATCGATCTGTGTGATCACAAGGGGTTTGAGAAAGTCTGTCGGCAAAGTGGAAGTGTTAGACTTCTTGTGTTTGAACCAATTTTCAAAGGTTCAAAAGGTTCTGTGAGTTTAGCACAGCCGAAGGAAGAAAACTACCATCAGCATGTTTAAGTGTGGAGGAAAAAGCTTATTGTTGAACCTTTGAACCCGTTCAATGGTTCAAGGTTCAATGGGGTTCGTTAGTGTAAGCAGCGCACGGGCTGAAGAAGTTAAGTGGCCTTTAATAATGCTAGGAGTTAGCGATAGTTGAACCGATGGTTGAACTGGTTCAATGGTTCAATCGTTCAATGGTTCAAGGGTGCAGTGAGCAGCGAGTGTTCAGTGGGTGCACCTATTCAGTAAAGCTGATGGGTTCCTGCAGTTCAACTATACAACTGGGGGTTACCGATAGTGATTTTACGCTAAGGGATTGAAGTGATAGTTTTGGTTCAAGGGTTCAAGTGGTTCGAAGGTTCAACCACTATGTCAGTTTGGTTCATTTTGACTGTCAAAGCTAAATGTGTATGGGAAGACTGTGGCATCGAAATAAAGTTAAAGGATGGATGCTGATACTGGTAATTTTTGTTGATAGGAGTAATTAAACTCTAGTTTATTTCTTGAGTGGGTTTCACGCACTTCCACAAGTAGCTCTGCATCAGTTGGTCTGCCAGTACCAACCCATGGTACAATCCTCTGTAGTACTGCATCTTAGCCTGTGCCTTAGCAAGCTCGCCCTATACCTATTCTAGCTATATCTATAGCTGTTAAACCTGTGCCTATCCCTACTGTACCTGTGTAACCAAGAATATAGTGGCCCCGTCTATCCCCAAGGCTGCCAAGGCTGCATCTCTCTCTAGTATCAAGGTTTGCACCCTCGCCTCTACTGCATCCCACTCTACAATGACCCCAGCTAAGAATCATGCATCTGACTCCCTCCAAGACTCTGCTACTTGGAGATGTGCCCTAAGTTGTTGTATCTGACCCTACAATGTAGCAATGGCCTGCTGCTACCAGTCAAGCTGAGGAGCCTGAGGAACCTACTGCTAGGCTACCTGCTATGGTGGCTGCATCTGTCTCTACTGATATACCTACTATGTTGACCCCTGTACCTATGGTGTAGACTATGGGTGCACTATCTGCTGCTACTGGGAGGGTCCCACCCCAACTCTCCTCCTCTGCCTCTGTCTACCTCCTCTGCTGCCTCCTCTACCGCCTCCTCCACCTCCCCCATCTCCCCCATCTCCTCCATCACCTCCATCTCCCTGTCCTCCTCTACCCCTCCTCTGTATCCTCCTCCTCCCTTTGGCCCCATCCTCATCATCTAAATCCTCCTCATCTATGCACAGAACCAACTCTCTAGGTCCTGAGTACCTCAGAAAAGGATGAGCTGCGAACCACTCCTCATAATTAGGAGTCATCCCTACATCTATAAGCTCTCTCCTCATCGGCCAAGCCACATAAGGCATCTGCTAAAACTTTGCCAAGGCCTCCTCATATGAAGCAACTAGACCCCATCTAAATCTCTCTACATGTGTGCATGCAAAATGATCCTGTCCCTAGGGTATGCCCTATCTCCTTCCAAACTACCTCCAAACCCTTCTCACAAACTATCTCCTTAGTATATGTCATGTCCTGCCAATGAGCCACCGAGTCTAAAAGCAATAGGGTAGCTCGTCATCCTTGTCATCCCATGGATCACACTCGAAGTAAGGGCACTAGACAACTCTCTCAACATTGTCTAGTGCATGTCTCCAGTACTCTAGCTTTTCCATCTTGTGCTGGGAAATCACTCTTGCATATCCATAGCTATAGGGCTCACCCCTCTGCCTAGAAAAGACACATATCGGCCGAGTGATCGCAATGCGCTCCCATAGCCAAAACTGTAATAGTGAGAGCCCTGCTGACAAACTAGCACCCCTTTGGTATACCACCTGATGCATATTGTGGTATAGGTGAGCCAAGACATAGACACCCCATGCATAGTGGGTGCCCTCTGTAATCATCCTCTCCATAATCTATCCCCAACCAATAGGGAACCCATGCGACCTCCTATCGGGGCATACAATGCCTCTGATTAGCCCTGCCACTATCCCTAGGAAGTAGTCATAATAGTCATGAATATCCTGCCAAGAGATAACTTGACCTTCTAACTCAAGGTCATCAAAAACTTACCTACATTTTGCCAATTCTGCATCTCGCTGAGGATAATACTCTGCAAGCTCACCCTGTATCAACAAATGCAGAATCCTATAGACATCCTCAAGAGTAAGTGCCATCTCACTGGTCAGCAAGTGAAAGGTCCCATCCTTGCTATGAAATCACTCCACAACAACAGTCAGTAAACCAAGGTTTGCGCGAACCTTGGGCATGAAGCAAACATAGTCAAGTCCCATCGCGCCAAGAGCCTCTCGATCTATCTCAGTGAGCATATAGCACTGTAACATCGGCAAGGGAAACTGCTCCCATGACATAAGAACATCTCGGATGTCCTCCTGTAAGCATGCAAAGCAATGCGTCAACCTAAACTACATAACTGCTCAACATATCTATAGCATCATATCACTTACTTAACATATCAATTTGATTAAAATAGCATACATCTCTTGACTAGATTCCTACAATCTCAGAGATCACTTATCGATTGATGCATCAAGCAAGATGCCAATCGAGTCAATTTTGTTAAGTAAATTGACTATCTCAAGCATATGCATAGACCCAGAAGGGGCATGCACCATTTCACAGTAAATGCACCACTTTTGTAAATGCACCGCAACATATCCTGTATGCGTAGCTTCTGTATATGCATAGTTTCCCATACCATATGCACACTTTCTTAGTGTATGCACCGACTCATACCGTATGTGTGTAGCAAACATGCATGCACCATTTCATATCCTAAATGCACTGCAGAATATCATATGCGTAGTTCCACATGGCATATGCGTCAAACTGCGAACCTGTGCATCTATCCTAGCTAACTTTTCATGGTATTTATTGTGCTAATAAACGACTCTAGGTGATATTTTTCAAGCTACATACTGGTGGTCCTATCTGATGTAGAGGCACTTTGGATAGGAGAAGATGGACAAACAAGACAAGGTTCTACTTCACCTACAAGCCCAAAAAATGAAGATCTTTACACAAAAGTAAGAATAGCAGTTAAGGGCTTTGAATTCTTCATGGAAATGGTGTTTAGACATGTACTAGAACCCATCCCATCCATTGGCAAAGGTGGATCAAACTTTGAATTAGTACTTCCTTCACAAACCCCCGAAATGGCTTATAGCCCTCCAAAATGACAACAGTCCTAATAACTTTTGACTCAGACCTCCAAACCTAGATCTTAGACAATCAGCAGATACCCATTATGGCCCTCTATCACATATCCCAAACTTGGAATAGGTTGTTTTGGATGGAATATCTCAACCAATAACCCCCGTCAATGGCCTAATGCCTCAATTAGGCCAAATTTACAAAGAGACTACCAAAGAATGCAAGCCCAGAACTCAAACAAAGGTTTGGACATTTATAATACATGATCAAACAAAGGAATTTGTGGGTTTTAGACTTCTACTAACTATTGTTCCCAAAAATGCACCTTTGGTTCCTTCAATGTGCTCTTAAGCATCACCTAACACATGGCCTTGTTAGGTTCTTCAATGAAACAACAACAAATCACCTTCTCTTCTAAAAATCTTAATGAAATGCATTGAAACTACTCTACAACAATCCATTCCACTAATCTATGGGGTCTTACATCAGTGGAATGGAAGAGAACTCATAGATTGCAACCAAAATCCTTGTTTAGATGTGAAATGGACTCTTTCAAAACAAAACCTTATATCTCCCCTATAATGTGATCTCGAGACACCAAAATATCTTTGAGTGAAAGATATCTCTATATAATACTTGATCAAAACATGATGAGATTATGAGAAATCTGTACCTCTCCAATGTACGACCTGTAGGGGTGAGTTTTCCAGAAAATTCAAAATTCTTGTGAGGAACAGTCCAACATCAAAGGGTTGTATATATTTTTACCTTCAAATTCAAGATCCCAAACCAATCTTAATTGATAGTCACTTCAACATGTTTCAATTCCAAACAATCAAGATTTCACGATAGTGTCGTACAATGTAATGGTACGGACTATTGCAGCACTTCTCTTCTATAAAAACAAAAAATATAGAGAACAGTCTAAAGGAAAGTGTATCCCATTTGTCTTCTATGCAAAGTCATGGCCTCCAATCACCTTTTAATGCTAGGTAAGTCAATACACTTCAACTTCCAACAATTTGGAACCCATGCCAAAGCCATACTACAGAGGTGTACGGACTGTTTCTATAGGAAACATAGAAAACTCAGAAAATAACAAATGGACAGCACTAATTTTTATTGCTTTGAAAACTTCTCCTCTTCTACAATGATCATGCCCAAGGGTATATAAGTTTGCATACCACTTGGTAACTTCCATTGGAGTAGTTTTGGTTGATGGGAAAGACCATAACCCATCGAACTTCCTAAACTATTTTTGGATAGTTTTACAAACTTCAACTACATTCAACTGTTTGGCAGTTTTCTTCATATGTTTAGCATTGTTTGGGCTTAATAAATGCCACAAAACAAGTGGCAATGATATTAAAACTTTGACATACCTTCCTAGCATTTTGACATGCCTTTACAAGGCTTACAACATGAATATATATGACTGTCCTAAATGCCTTAACAAAGGCTTATAACCATGATTACCTCCTACAACATATGATAGCTATTTGTACATAGTCCTTATTCCTTACAATGATGAATGGTCTTCTAGGACCTTATTACATCAAAGCAAAACATGAAATTGAATGCCTCATGGAGGCCACCTCATGTTAGGTGCTCCTACACCATATACCCCACCTATAAAAGAACTCATGCCACATATGTTGATCCTTTGTCTTGCTCCAACTTTATCCTTTGTTGCCTCATGTCTTCCCCATGATCTCCTCACTGCAACTTGCTTCCATGGAATCAAAAGCTCATGCCTAGCATTGTAGGCTCTACTCACACCTTACCATGAGTGAATGCTTGCAACCAAACCTATATTTTGTTTGCCATTCTTCCTTGCTGTTATCTCTTCCTGAACACCTGCATTCAAAACCTTGGTTGATGCTCCTTGTACTACTTTTATGGTAGAATATGATTGTTTTGTCAACTCTTGTTGACTCTACAGGACAAACAATGGTCCCTACTATGATAGTATCTCCTTCTTTCCAACCACCTTGTGGCTACTTGCAGACTTACTCTTTGACCTTCTGATCCATCTTAGACATCACCATTTGATATCCATCATTCAAAACTGAAACCACCTTCAAAGTTTGGTCTTTGACGACCCCACTCCTTGAGGTATCCTCAACTTTCCTTGTCTCTTCTTCATTGATCTTTACAAACTCTTTCTTACCCACCAAATTGACCTTGGCTGCCTTCTTTGCTTCAACATCCTCCTGCAATGGTGTCATCACAAAAATCCTCCCATCCTTCTTGATGGTGTATGTGTTAGCATATCCATCATATAATGCTTGCCTATCAAATTGCCATGGCCTACCTAAAAGTAGGTGACAACATTCCATGGGTAAAATGTCACATAAAACTCTATCCTTATATTCTCTAATCTGAAAATCAACATATGCTTGTTCATCTACCAAAAGTGATTGACTATTAATTACCCAATATGCTTTGTAAGGAGTTTGATGAGTAATCCTTTCTATGTTCAATTTATCCACCATTTCCCTAGACACCATATTATCTGTTGAACCAGAATCTATTACTACCTTGCATATTTTACCTTTGCTTTTGCAATTGGTCTTGAAAAGTGATCTCCTTTGTATCATCTCCTTGGATGTCTTCAAGAGTGTTCTCCTTAGCATCAATGCTTCTCTATCTTGAACTAGGGCTGCACTCCCAATTGGAGAGTTAACACTTTCATCTACCTCCTCTTCTTGCACATATTGAACTCTTTGTTCATTCCTCCATTCATTATCACCAGATGTAGAACTTCGTTTCATTGGACACTTGTATGTTGTATGACCAATCTCATTACAATGATAACATCTCCCAGTGAACACATTAGAACCTCTACCTCCACCTCTTGTGCCTCTAAATCCCCCTCTAAAATCAGAAACTTAGCCCTTCCCTCAACTTATGTCTATGAGGCCAATTATTTTTCCTTCCTTATTTTGATCGTTATGCATTTCAGTTGATGACATTATCAGACTTTTAGAGACTATGGTTTCATTATGTAGATTTCATTATATCTCATGATTTTGATATGACATTGTATAGACATATGGTGATTCAATTTGATCATATTTTGATGCTATTTTGTGATTTGACATACGATATATATTAGATGATGTTTTGTGATGTGATCTAGTTATTTATGTGATGTTGACTATTTGACATGTGATTGAAAAATACAGTTCAATTCAGAATTATGTTATTAATGATTATTGTTGTATTCTATGGTGTGAATTTAATTCCAGTTGCTTCGGCTATGATTATTATGATATGATTGACACTTGATCGAGATGTGCAGGTTTCACATTCCCATGCCACGGGAAATTAGAGGTAGAATTCACACTATGTTATTCCCTATGAAACCGATCCATTTCCAAGAGGGATATGGATCAGGTTTGAAAATTGAGTGTTGATTTAAGTGCTTGATTTAATTTTTATCATTTTGGCCTAGTACCCTTTGTTTGAATTAATTAATAATAAGTGTTGTATAAATTTTATTCGACTTACACGACTTGGTATTTATTCTTATTTTTGAGACCATTTAAAGTGGATTTATGACCCCCTTGGTGAACCTTAGTGTCTCAAAATTTACCCTAGGTGGTTACCCATGGGTCTAGGGTCAATTTTGACTAACTAACCCTTGGACTAACTCACTTTTGGTCACTCTAAACTATGGTTTAGTCAAAGTGATGAAATTTGAAATTAGGGAAGGTGGGAGATGAGTCATGCTTTGGGAAAGACTCATCTCCTTTCCCAAAGGTTGGGAATCCTTTCCCAAGGAAGACTTGGGAGGTCTCCAAGACTCCCAAGTGTGTGGGATCTTCCTCTAAGAGTCTCACACACGTGTGAGAGCATCTTGGAGGGAGATGGCTCTTTGAGAGAATAAGAGGATGCCATATGGCATCCCTTATCCTCTTGGAGGTTTGAGTGGGAATGCCACCTCACCATTTGTCCTCTCACACATGTGTGAGAGCACAAGTGGATAAGGTGATGATTGAGATGGAATTGGAAGGTGACACTTGTCACCCTCACACTTCCTCTCCCTTGCAAGTGGCATTGGAGGAGGAAGGAGAAGGTGACAAGTGTCACCTTATCATTCCTCAAGGCCAAAATGGATGGCCTATATTATCTCCTCTTGTTGAGGAGTGTGGGGTTCTTGCATTTTTAGAGTTTCCTTCTATTTTGGAGCAATTTGAGAAAGTTAGAGAAATTCTTGGAGATTGGAAGGTTTGGGAAAGCTTGGAGCTCATCACTAAACATGCTTCCATTATAGGGCTTTGAAGGTAAGCCTCATGAACTAAGTTTCTTCTCCCTTGCTTATTTATTGTGTTGTGTTGTGTTTTTGGTTGTTTGTTGTTCTTTTTTTTTGTGTGGGATGCGAGTATGGTAAGAGCACCTCCATTTGGAGGTAAGGCTCAACTTGTTTGGGTAGGGGAAATGAACCTCCTTGAGGTCACTCCCACATTTTGTTATTTATGCCTTGAGGGCTTTTACTTGTTGAGGAGATTATTTGAATGGCAAGAGTGCCATGGAGGTTATTTTGTTATTTGTGGAGAGTTGTGATTTTGGAGATTTTTGTCTTGAGGCCATGAGATTGGTATTATAGTATTTTTGGTGGCCTTTGAAGTAGAGGGGTCCATTCCCTACCGTCCTCAAACTCATTTTCATGAGTTGAGTTATGTGTTAAACCTTGGGGCTGTTTCTGTGTTGATGTTGTTGATTCTTGTTGTGGAATGTTTACACTCATGTGAATCCCTACCTCCCTAGCTTGGGGGTGACCCTCTTGTGGGTGTACGGTAGGGAGGAGGGCATTTCGAAGTGGCTAGGTTGTTCTTGTTGTTGTGTTTTATTGCAGGTGCTTTCTATGAAGAAATGGAGTTGTTGTGAAGCTCACTTTGTGTGGCTTTAGAAGTTTATTGGTTCTTTGAGCCATGGCCATTATGGCCTTATTGTATTTTAATTTTGTCCAAGTTTTATACTCATGGAGTTAGCTATCAAAAGTTTTGTAATGCAAACAATCTCTTAAATGCATGTGAAATTTTATATATTTTCTGTCATTATTCTTGCAAATATATATATATATATACATATATATATATACATATACATACATATATATATATATATATATATATATATATATATATATACATATGAGTGTTGTAAAATGAAAGTTACTACATGCAAGAAAGAGAAATTTTGAGAATAATCATCTGTTTATTACTTTGGAGGTTATATTATTAGTTGTTGTTATGAAAAAAAATTGTGTTGTTAGGAACTTAAATAAAGTTGTAAATTCTTTACCCTATTGGTTAAAAAAAAAAGGAGATAATACATTTCTGTGCATTTGAACTATATTTAAACAACAAAAAAAATATGTATGTTCCTAGTTAGTATATGCTTAAAAAAAAATGCTACTGACTATTTTATGTGTACAAATCTAAAAGTTAGAAATTACGTTAGTTACTCTGTTGTTGTGAGAAGGTTAGTTAAATGGGTATGTATAGAATCATACACATATATAAATGAAAATATATATATGCATAGATATATATATGTATATACACCTTTAATTGTTTTTATTCTAGTTGCTGTCTTTTTTTTATTTCATTGTGTATGTACAGAAATTTGAAGAAAAAAAAAATAGAAGCAAACACAGTTTTCTTATAATTACTGTAGATTATTAATATTATATATATATACACTTATATATATATAATAAGTGCATATATATATGCATATAAAAATGCAAAGAGTAGAATATGTAATTATTCTATGAGAATATGGACAAACTAATGATTTGAACCTAAGTGTGTCTATATATATATACACACATATTTATATACAAATAAGTTATATATATATATCGTGTTTTAGAAAAAAAAAATGAAATTTTGCATCCATGAAAACTGCTTAAGGAAGAGATCAGAGGGCAGATTTATCCCTGGCCCCAAAGTTGATTAGGTGTTTAGAAAAAAATAAAAAATAAAATGGCAATGGTGTTGTGGAGGGCGTTGGCGCCCACCATAGACACCATCGCGGCCTTGTTTCAAAGTAGGGTGTGGGGAGGGGGTTGGAACCCCCACCCACACCCAAGGCTATGGGTGGGGGCTCCAACCCCCTCCCCACTGTCCTCCTTCCACTCTGTGCTTGACAGTGCCCAAACCCTCTTGCGTCCCACTCCCCGCCACGGCAGCCCGTCTGCGAACTCAGCTCCCCCTTGAGCTCTCTCCCTTAGCGCTCACTACCCCCTTTCCGCTCCTCCTCCATAGTTTCCCTCAGTCTGCGCCCCTTGCCACCACTCGGCCTCCTCCAATCCCTTTGACCCTACAACCTAACACTGGTGTATATCAATGCCACTACTCAAATCTTGGTTTGTATATATAGATACTGGTTTATATATATATATATATATCTTCTATTAAAAAGAAAATAAAACAACACAAAAAAAAGAAAACAAGAGATTACACTGTAATGTTTATTCATGGGTATACCTCCATGTGAGGAAGTAAAAAAAAAAAAACATGGCTTCCAATTATAGTTCAAACCCTAGCCTAAAAACATGAGAAAGAAAACAAACAAAAGAAAAAAAGAAGAGAAAATAAGATGAGGATTAGGGCAACAAAGAAGAAAACAATAGAAAATTAATTACGGTTTCGTTTAGATAACAAGTTTTAAATTAGAGATTAGGGTATCACAAGTTTGGAGCAATATTTTATTGTCAGGAGATGATTTTATTTCTTTTTAAAAAATTTGCCCTTGCTCATTTAACCATGGGATTATTTTTTTATATATTTTTGTTTAATTTCAAATGGGGTTTTGCATTATGGATTATTTGCCTTGGGATTTAAATTTTATTTTAGGGAGGGATTAATTTTATTCTTATTGGGGAGAGTACTTCCCCTTGTTTTAAATTCCTTTTAGTTGGGTCAATTAATTTATTTTGTTCCTAGTGTGATTTTTATCATTTAATTTGTCTATCTAATTGAACGTTATTATACGGGAAGAGTTATTTAAACTCTCCTCCTTCCTCTATTAAATTTTTGAGTTAGTTATTAAATATAATGTTGAAATTATGTTTAATAACGGACTCAATTTTCTTTTTGGATTTATTTTGCATCTTGTCATTAATTATTATTTTACTTTCAATTTTTTTTAACCTTTTTATGCAAGGTCGATTTATTCGACCTTGGCAGGATATTTATTTTATTATTTTATTTTAAATCATTTTGGATTGGTTCTTATGTTTTAATTTAATTTTTATTCTTAAATTTTATTTAATTCCTTATTGATGATTTATTTTAAATTTTACTTTGCGTTTATTAAAAATGCGTTATGCTGTCAAATTTTTCCTAGATTTGTAGGGTTTTAATTTTATGTTATTTTATTAAGTTTCATTCCATCATTCCACTTTAATCATGTGACCATCAATTCCATCATTTTCATAATCTTTTTTTGATTTCATTTTTGACTGAAGTTAGAGATATGTTTCGAAGTTGGTGGAATCATCTTTACACCTAGGAAACTTAGGGTTAGGATTAAAACCGCTCTAACCCCTAAAGCGGCACACTCCATGTCGCATACCCCCTAGACGGATTTCATCATTGCGGTTATGTTGACATGTTTATGCCTTATGCGTATTGCCACCGAGCACGCAGATGCATGCAAGGGGGTTCCTAGGGATAGGTAGAAAAGTTTTTCGTAGTTCATGTCATGACCACATGGCAAATGTGGACATGACACGTGTGTTGTGTGTCGTGACCGCATGGGAAATACAAGCATGACATTTGGTATCAGAGCCTAAGTTTAAACACTGGGCTTGTTTTGGGCCCATTATTATTTCTGCAACTTTGATTAATTTGTGGTTACCTCATTTTTTGTAGGATGTCTCCCCAACGAGTTCAGCGAGCACAGTCCTGCCGCACTCCATCCCCTGAGATTCACACTGATGCTTCAGTTGAGGGATAGGATCATCCGGTCCTACAGGCACCGCAGACACCACCGACCCTACCAGATATTGGGCCACAAATATTACAGGTGTTACAGGTAGTTTTAGATAGGCTTCCACTGGTTGTAGCTGAGTCTTGCATAGAGCCACGTGTTGAGCCCCACGAGGATCCACGAGAGGATCCATGTGTGGAGCCACGAGGCGAGTCCCATGTTAAGTCACGTGTGGAGCCCTGCATTGAGCCACAAGGGGCACCACGTGTGGAGCCTTATGTTGAGGTGCTAGAGATGATGACAAAGGAGGTTGGTTCGACCGATAGGGCCCGTAGCAGGAGTCCTTCACACCATGCTAGGCATGATGAGGCAGTACGAGTAGAGTACATTGTTCACATGCCTTATGACTATTACACAGATGAGCCTATCAGGAGGCACAGGGACAGAGGAGATCCCATTAGGGATTTATTGAGCCTGAACCCTCCTACATTCGTTGGGACCACAGAGGGAGCTGAGGCAGAGACCTGGCTCATCAGCTTAGACAGATGCTTCACATTGCATCCTTACGAGGGCAACACGAAGGCCTGTGTGGCAATACACCTATTGCAAGATGCAGCAGCTACCTGGTGGTGCACTGAGGAGTGCAAGCGTCACCTTTCATTAGACACTCTCACATGGGAGACCTTCATTAAGTGCTTCAATGCACTATACTTATCAGATCATTACAGGCAGCGTCGTATAGATGACTTTCATGACCTTCAATAGAGGGGACTTACAGTGGCACAGTATGAGGGTAGATTTACTAAGTTATCTTGTTATGCGAAGTATCTCCATGACGAGAAACTCCTAGTTCATAAGTTTATCAGAGGATTGAACCACAATATAGTAGGGCCTGTTCATATGGCAGACCCTTAGACTTTGAGTGATGCTGCCGAGAAGGCATATATCGCTGAGGAGATTCAGGGATGAGGGCAGAATTCACACCCTCAGTTTCAGGATCGTGGACAGCAGCAACATCAGCAGAGTTTCCGCAGACCATCACAGCCACCTCATAGGGAAGGATTTAGTTCCACACCCTTACCTCCTAGGCCCCCACAATAGCAGAGAGCTAGGACATAGTAGAGGGCACATGGGGGACATAATAAAGGTTGGCAACAGTACGGCCTGCGTAGAGATCAGAGGCAGCAGGGACCACCTGTGGGACCCGTGAGGTCGTAGCAGTCTTATAGGGGATCACAGGGGTCTACTGGTAGATCAAGACAATAGTAATCGAGTAGGACTCAGACTGGACAGGTACAGGCTAGGGGCCCTTCTTATGTTTGTGGTGGAGCTGGACACCTAGCTAAAGAGTGTCCACAGGGTTTTACAATAGGGGGACAACCTCATGCAGTAGGATCTGAGTAGACTGTTGATGATGTGGGTAGATCCCACCATATGTTCGTAGTGGTTGATAACCGCCAGGCTAATTTTTAGGTGTCAGTGATTGAGACGTCAAGTATGATTGGGGGTATCCCCATTTCTATTCTCTTTAATTCTGGTGCTACTGACTCTTTCATATCTCCATCGTTAGTGGAGTGTTGCAGGCTGGTGGCCTCTAGGCAGGGTGATAGGTGGGTGGTTGAGTTGGCCTCAGGGGCCAAGATGACAGTAGATGCCTTAGTCCATGATTGTGAGATTTCTTTGGGACCCTTTACCATAGTATGTGACCTTAGAGTCATGACATTAGGGTTCTATGATGTGGTGTTGGGTATGGATTGGCTTGCGACTCATCAAGCCAAGCTAGATTGTCACCGAAAGGTGATCAGCTGCTTAGACGATCACGATACATCAGTTGAGATAGTGGGCATTTAGAAGCCCACAACAATGCATATGATATTTGTTCAATAGCTTAAGCGCTGCATGGGGAAGGGATGCCAGATGTTCGCCATCACAGTGAGTGACAGATCAAATGACGAGCCTGAGACATCTTTGGATGATCATCCCATCCTTAGAGAGTTTACCGATGTGTTTCCAGTAGAGTTACTGGGGATGCCACCTCGTCATGAGGTAGACTTTCACATAGACTTAGTGTCAGGTGCCGAGCCAGTGTCTCGTGCACCCTACAGGATGACCACACATGAGCTCACTGAGCTCAAGTTATAGTTGGAGGACTTGCTCGAGAAGGGGCACATCCAACTGAGCATTTCACCTTGGGGCGCTTCTGTCATCTTCATGAAGAAGAAGGATGGGTCTCTTCAATTGTGCATGGACTACAGGCAGTTGAATAAGGTGATGGTAAAGAACTGTTATCCTCTGCCTAGGATTGATGATCCTTTTGATTAGATGCAGGGAGCCAGGGTGTTCTCTAAGATTGACCTAAAGTCTAGTTATCATCAGCTACGTATCACAGAGGCAGATATCCATAAGACCACCTTTCAGACTCGATATGGCCACTATGAGTTCATGGTGGTTCCCTTCGGCTTGACAAACGCCCCTGCAGTGTTCATGAGTCTCATGAACAGGGTGTTACGTACCTATTTAGATCAGTTTGTGATTATAATCCTTCATGACATTTTGATCTATTCATGGACCAAGGAGGAGCATGAGGAGCACCTTTGTCAGGTTCTACAGTGTTTGAGGGAGTAGAATCTTTATTGGAACTTGGCGAAGTGTGCATTTTTCAGGACAGAGGTTCAGTATTTGGGCCATATCCTATCTGGTGATGGAATCTTAGTAGATCCATCAAAGATCAGGGCTATTAGGGATTGGCCAGCACCCACTAGTGTGACAGAGGTCAGGAGTTTTATGGGGTTAGCTGGTTATTACCGTCGCTTTGTTGAGGGTTTTTCTCAGATAGTGCACCCCATCACTTCCCTTCAGCAGAAAGGGAAGAGCTTTCTATGGACTAAGCAGTGTGAGAGGGCCTTTGGGGTCCTCAAGGAGCGTCTTACTAGCACTCCCATTTTAGCGATTCCTGATCCTACAGTAGATTTTATGGTTTGCACGGATGCATCACTTGAGGGATTGGGAGCCATACTTATGCAGGGTGTTAGAGCGATCACGTATGAGTTGTGAAAGCTCAAGACCCATGAGCTGAACTACCCCATGCATGACTTGGAGTTAGCGGTGGTGGTTCATGCTCTAGTTAGTTGGAGACATTTCTTGTTGGGTCGTCGCTTTGAGCTCCATTCAGATCACCATAGCCTTCAATATATCTTTACGTAGCCAAATCTAAATGCCTGTCAACAACGTTGGATGGAGTTCCTTTGCAAGTATGACTTTGATGTCCACTACATCAAAGGGAAGGAGAACGTGGTTACTGACGCATTGAGTTGGAGGCACCACAAGCTCTTGACCTTGACTCTGAGTGTGGACTTGAGAGGTCGCATTATTCAGCATTTGCCAGAGGAAGAGTGGTTTCTTGAGGTGCAGCAGGAGATCAGTTCATAGAGGGCCCTTGTGGGCAAGTATGCAGGGTATTCACTTGAGGCAGATGGATTACTTCGTCATCGAAAGCCCATCTATGTACCCCACGCAGATGACCTACATACTGTAGTGTTATTAGAGGCTCATAGAGCACCATATGCAGCACATCTGGGGGTGAAGAAGATGCATGCTAACCTACGACAGCTGTACCATTGGGTGGGTATGAGATGAGATATAGCAGAGTTTGTTACTCAATGCCTTGAGTGCTAGAGGGTCAAGGCCGAGCATCAGCATCCAGTGGGTCTTCTATAACCACATGAGATCTCTGAGTGGAAATGGGACACCATTTACATGGATTTTATTGTTGGTCTTCCTATGTCTTCGTGTTGCCATGATGCCATCATGGTGATAGTCTACAAGTTGACCAAGGTGGCACATTCCTCACCTGTACACACAACGTACAATGTGCCAGCAGTGGCGAGAGTATTCTTAGATGATATTGTGAGATTACATGGAGTACCTCGCCGCATCATTTCAGATAGAGATCTAATTTTCACTTCAGCATTCTGGAGAGCCTTGCAGCAGGAGTTGGGCACATAGCTCAACTTTAGCTCTGCTTACCATCCTGAGACAGATGGACAGCTAGAGCGGGTGAATCAAGTGTTGGAGGACATGCTTCAGATGTATGTTATGGACGATCAGTCTAGATGGGAGGAGTATCTGTATCTAGTTGAGTTTACCTACAGTAATGGGCATCACAGCTCGTTGGGTATGCCTCCCTTTCAGGCTTTATATGGCAGAGCATGTAGGACACCATTGAGTTGGGATCGGTTAGAGGATAGAGTTACCATTGGTCCAGAGCTAGTTCAAGATATGGAGCAGCAAGTCCCACTAATTAGGCAGAGACTTCAGGAGGCACAAGACAGGTAGAAGAAGTATGCTGATGCTAAGAGGACTGATTGGAGCTTCTCAGTGGGTGACAGGGTATTCCTTAGAATGTGGCCACACAAGAGTCCAATCCATTATGGAAAGGGCTCTAAGCTTGCACTATGGTTTGTAGGACCCTTTGAGATTTTGGAGCAGATAGGACCAGTTGCCTATCGTCTAGCATTGCCACCTATCCTGTCATGTATCCACGATGTCTTTCATATTTCTGCATTGAGGTGATATATATCTAATTTATCTCATGTACTGGACTGGAGTGCTCTATAGGTAGAGGTGGATGGGCAATTGGCTTTGGAGCCAATTTGTATATTGGCTCGTCGGACGCTGGGCCTTCAAGGTTGAGAGATGGACCAGGTTAGAGTCCAATGGGATCATTATGATGAGGTTGTAGCAACTTGGGAGGATGCAACTAGTTTGAGGGCACTCCATCCTCACCTTTTTGATGACTTCTAGGAGCAAGTTTAGTCTTAGGGGGGAGGATGTGAGGCCAATTATTTTTTGTTCCTTATTTTGATCGTTATGCATCTCAGTTGATGACATTATCAGACTTTTAGAGACTATGGTTTCATTATGCAGATTTCATTATATCTCCTAATTTTGATATGACATTGTTTAGACATATGGTGATTTGATTTGATCATATTTTGATGCTATTTTGTGATCCGACATACGAGATACATTAGATGATGTTTTGTGATGTGATTTCTAGTTATTTATGTGATGTTGACTATTTGACATGTGATTAAAAAATGCAGTTCAATTCAAAATTATGTTATTAATGATTATTGTTGTATTCTATGTTATGAATTTAATTCCAGTTGCTTCAGCTATGATTATCATGATATGATTGACACTTGATCGAGATGTGCAGGTTTCACATTCCCATGCCATGGGAAATTGGAGGTAGAATTCACACTATGTTATTCCCTATGAAACCGATCCATTCCCAAGAGGGATAAGGATCACGTTTAAAAATTGAGTGTTGATTTAAGTGCTTGATTTAATTTTTATCATTTTGGCCTAGTACCTTTTGTTTGAATTAATTAATAATAAGTGTTGTATAAATTTTATTTGACTTACACCACTTGGTATTTATTTTTATTTTTGAGGCCATTTAAAGTGGATTTATGACCCCCTTGGTGAACCTTAGTGTCTCAAAATTTACCCTAGGTGGTTACCCATGGGTCTAGGGTCAATTTTGACTAACTAACCCTTGGACTAACTCACTTTTAGTCACTCTAAACTATGGTTTAGTCAAAGTGACGAAATTTAAAATTAAGGAAGGTGGGAGATGAGTCATGCTTTGGGAAAGACTCATCTTCCTTCTCAAAGTTTGGGAATCCTTTCCCAAGGAAGACTTGGGAGGTCTCCAAGACTCCCAAGTGTGTGGGATCTTCCTCCAAGAGTCTTACACACGTGTGAGAGCATCTTGGAGGGAGATGGCTCTTTGAGAGAATAAGAGGATGCCATATGGCATCCCTTATCCTCTTGGAGGTTTGAGTGGGAATGCCACCTCACCACTTGTCCTCTCACACATGTGTGAGAGCACAAGTGGATAAGGTGAGATGGAATTGGAGGGTGACACTTGTCATCCTCACACTTCCTCTCCCTTGCAAGTGGCATTGGAGGAGGAAGGAGAAGGTGACAAGTGTCACATTCTCATTCCTCAAGGCCAAAATGGATGGCCTATATTATCTCCTCTTGTTGAGGAGTGTGGGGTTCTTGCATTTTTAGAGTTTCTTTCTATTTTGGAGCAATTTAGGAAAGTTAGAGAAATTCTTGGAGATTGAAAGGTTTGGGAAAGCTTGGAGCTCATCACCAAATGTGCTTCCATTATAGGGCTTTGAAGGTAAGCCTCATGAGTTAAGTTTCTTCTCCCTTGCTTATTTATTGTGTTGTGTTGTGTTTTTGGTTGTTTGTTGTTCTTTGTTTTTGTGTGGGATAGGAGTATGGTAAGAGCACCTCCATTTGGAGGTAAGGCTCAACTTGGTTGGGTAGGGAAAAGGAACCTCCTTGAGGTCACTCCCACATTTTGTTATTTATGCCTTGAGGGATTTTACTTGTTGAGGAGATTATTTGAATGGCAAGAGTGCCATGGAGGTTATTTTATGATTTGTGGAAAGTTGTGATTTTGGAGATTTTTGGCTTGAGGCTATGAGATTGGTATTATAGTATTTTGGGTGACCTTTGAAGTAGAGGGGTCCATTCCCTACCCTCCTCAAATTCATTTTCATGAGTTGAGTTATGTATTAAACCTTGGGGCTGTTTTTGTGTTGGTGTTGTTGATTCTTGCTGTGGAATGTTTACACCCATGTGAATCCCTACCTCCCTAGCTTGGGGGTGACCCTCTTGTGGGTCTACGGTAAGGAGGAGGGCATTTCGAAGTGGCTGGGTTGTTCTTGTTGTTGTGTTTTATTGCAAGTATTTTCTATGAAGAAATGGAGTTGTTGCGAAGCTAACTTTGTGTGGCTTTAGAAGTTTATTGGCTGTTTGAGCCATGGCCATTATGGCCTTATTGTATTTTAATTTTGTCCAAGTTTTATACTCATGGAGTTGGCTGTCAAAAGTTTTGTAATGCAAACAATCTCTTCATTCTATTAAAATGTTGTTTATTTCCTAATTGTGGAGTTGGGAAGCTGGTGAAATGCATGTGAAATTTTATATATTTTCTGTCATTATTCTTGCAATATATATATATATGAGTGCTATCAAATAAAAGTTATTGCATGCAAGAAAGAGAAATTTTTAGATTAATCATCTGTTTATTACTTTGGAGGTTATATTATTAGTTGTTGTCATGAAAAGAAATTGTGTTGTTAGGAACTTAAATAAAGTTGTAAATTCTTTACCCTATTGGTTAAAAAAAAAGGAGATAATACATTTCTGTGCATTTGAACTATATTTAAACAACAAAAAAAATATGTATGCTCCTAGTTAGTATATGCTTAAAAAAAATGCTATTGACTATTTTATGTGTGCAAATCTAAAAGTTAGAAATTACGTTAGTTACTCTATTGTTGTGAGAATGTTAGTTAAATGGGTATGTATAGAATCATACATATATATAAATGAATATATATATATATATATATATACACCTTTAATTATTTTTATTCTAGTTGCTGTCTTTTTTTATTTCACTGTGTATGTACAGAAATTTGAAGAAAAAAATAAAAATAAAATTAGAAGCAAACACAGTTTTCTTATAATTACTGTAGATTATTAATATTATATATATACACACTTACATATATATATATAATAAGTGCATATATATATATGTATATAAAAATACAAAGAGTAGAATATGTAATTATTCTGTGAGAATATGGACAAACTGATGATTTGAACCTGAGTGAGAATATATATAGACACACACACATATATATATATAAACATATATATATACACACATATATACACACATATATATACACACACACACATATATATACACACACATATACAGATAAGTTATATATATATATATATAGATATATATATCATGTTTTAGTAAAAAAAAAAAAAATTTGCATCCATGAAAACTATTTAAGGAAGAGATCAAAGGGCAGATTTATCCCTGGTGCCAAAGTTGATTTGGTGTTTAGAAAAAAATAAAAAAAATAAAATGGCGGTGGTGCTATGGAGGGCATCGGCGCCCACCATAGACACCACCGCGGCCTTGTTTCAAAGTAGGGTGTGGGGAGGGGGTTGGAACCCCCACCCACATCTAAGGGTGTGGGTGGGGGCTCCAATCCCCTCCCCACCATGCTCCTTCCACTCTGCACTTGACAGCACCCAAACCCTCTTATGTCCCACTCCCTGCCATGGCAGCCTGTCTGCGAACTCAGCTCCCCCTTGAGCTCTCTCCCTCAGTGCTCACTACCCCCTTTCCACTCCTCCTCCGCAGTTTCCCTCAATCTGTGCCCCTCGCCACCACTCAGCCTCCTCCAGTCCCTCTGACCATGCAACATAACACTGGTGTATATCAATGCCACTACTCAAATCTTGGTTTGTATATATAAATACTGGTTTATATATATATCTGCTATTAAAAAGAAAACAAAACAACACAAAAAAAAGAAAACAAGAGATTACACCGTAATGTTTATTCATGGGTATACCTCCGTGTGAGGAAGTAAAAAAAAACCATGGCTTCCAATTCTAGTTCAAACCCTAGCCTGAAAACATGAGAAAGAAAACAAACAAAAGAAAATAAGACGAGGATTAGGGCAACAAAGAAGAAAACAATAGAAAATTAATTACGGTTTCATTTAGATAACAAGTTTTAAATTAGAGATTAGGGTATCACAAGTTTGGAGCAATATTTTATTGTGAGGAGATGATTTTATTTCTTTTTAAAAAAATTTCCCTTGCTCATTTAACCATGGGATTATTTTTTTATATATTTTTGTTTAATTTCAAATGGGGTTTTGAATTATGGATTATTTGCCTTGGGATTTAAATTTTATTTTAGGGAGGGATTAATTTTATTCTTATTGGGGAGAGTACTTCCCCTTGTTTTAAATTCCTTTTAGTTGGGTCAATTAATTTATTTTGTTCCTAGTGTGATTTTTATCATTTAATTTATCTATCTAATTGAACGTTATTATACAAGAAGAGTTATTTAAACTCTCCTCCTTCCTCTATTAAATTTTTGAGTTAGTTATTAAATATAATGCTAAAATTATATTTAATAATGGACTCAATTTTCTTTTTGGATTTATTTGGCATCTTGTCCTTAATTATTATTTTACTTTCGAATTTTTTTAACCTTTTTATGCAAGGTTGATTTATTCAACCTTGGCAGGATATTTATTTTATTATTTTATTTTAAATCATTTTGGATTGGTTCTTATGCTTTAATTTAATTTTTATTCTTAAATTTTATTTAATTCCTTATTGATGATTTATTTTAAATTCTACTTTGCGTTTATTAAAAATACATTATGTTGTCAAAATTTTCCTAGATTTATAGGGTTTTAATTTTATGTTATTTTATTAAGTTTCATTCCATCATTCCACTTTAATCATGCAACCATCAATTCCATCATTTTCATAATCTTTTTCTGATTTCATTTTTGATTGAAGTTAGAGATAGGTTTCAAAGCTAGCAGAATCATCTTCACACCTAGGAAACTTAGGGTTAGGATTAAAACTGTTCTAATGCCTAAAGTGGCACACTCCGTGTCGCATACCCCCTAGATGGCTTTCATCATCGCGGTTATGTTGACATGTTTATGCCTTATGCGTATTGCCACCGAGCATGCAAATGCGTGTGAGGGGGTTCTTAGGGATATGTAGAAAAGTTTTTCGTAGTTCGTGTCATGACCACATGGCAAATGTGGACATGACACGTGTGTTGTGTTTCGTGATCGCAATGGAAATGCGGGCATGACAGTGTCTCCTTGGTCTTCTTGGGACTGATTTCTATCTTTAATACTATCCCTACCTCTAAAATTTCTGCCACCTCTTCCTCTACTTTGCTTCTCACCTTTCCTCTTCAACTTTTCTTCAGCACTTTGTGCCACTTGAAAGCACTTCTCCATAGTTTCAGGGGTCAATAAACTGATTTTATCTTGGATATTGAATTTCAAACCATTTAGATACCTTGCCACCTTAGCTTTTTCATCCTCCATGTACCCACAACGAAGAGTGTATTTGTGAAACTCCTCGGTGTAAGTAGCCACATCCAAATCTCTTTGTTTGAGATTTTGCATCTTCTTATAGATCTGCACCTCATAGTCTGATGGAAGGAATTGGGACTTGAACCTCTCCAACATTCTACTCCATGAAGAGATCATACTCTTCCCATTCTTTACCCTCTCTCCTTGGGTGTAATTCCACCATGTAAGGGCAGCACCTTTGAGTTTAGTTTTTGCAAACTTAACCCTCTTACTTTCAGGAACTTCTTTGTATCCAAAGTAGTTGTTTAGAGCCTCAGTCCACTCCATGACTTCATCAGCATTCATCTTCCCACTAAACATGGGAATTTCCATCCGAGCTTCTGAAGAATCCTTGCCAATTGCCTTGATAGCCTCAAGGAAATGCTTTTGATCAGCCGGTACCTCTACCTCTTCTTTCTCTTCTTCTTCTTCCTCTTTCTCTTCCTCTTCATCTAAACCTTCATCTATCCTCTTCCCTATCCTCAATGCCTTCAACTCTTCTTGGAGTGCTTCCTTGACTCCACTCTTGATCTTCTCTTCCATCTCCTTGAACTTCTTGACCACTTCAGTGGTCATCCCCTTTGGAGGCATATTGCTATCCTCTCCTTCACTCTCCTTTGCTGACATATACTAGGCCAACAATAGAACCATTTATGGCTCTGATACCACTATGATGTAGAGGCACTTTGGATAGGAGAAGATGGACAAACAAGACAAGGTTCTACTTCACCTACAAGCCCAAAAAATGAAGATCTTTACACAAAAATGGGAACAATAGTTAAGGGCTTTGAATTCTTCATGGAAATGGTGTTTAGACATGTACTGGAACCCATCCCATCCATTGGCAAAGGTGGATCAAACTTCAAATTAGTACTTCCTTCACAAACCCCCAAAATGGCTTGTAGCCCTCCAAAATGACAACAGTCCTAATAACTTTTGACTCAGACCTCCAAACCCAGATATTAGACAATTAGTAGATACCCATTATGTCCCTCTATCAAATATCCCAAACTTGGCATAGGTTGTTTTGGACGAAATATCTCAACCAATAACCCCCGTCAGGCCAAATTTATAAAGAGACTACCAAAGAATGCAAGCCCAGAACTCAAACAAAGGTTTGGACATTTATAATGAATGCTAAAACAAAGGAATTTGTGGGTTTTAGACTTCTACTAACTGTTGTTCCCAAAAATGCACCTTTGGTTCCTTCAATGTGCTCTTAAGCATCACCTAACACATGGTCTTGTTAGGTTCTTCAATGAAACAACAACAAATCACCTTCTCTTCTAAAAATATTAATGAAATGCATTGAAACTACTCTACAACAATCCATTCCACTAATCTATGGGGTCTTACATCAGTGGAATGGAAGAGAACTCATAGATTGCAACCAAAATCCTTGTTTAGATGTGAAATGGACTGTTTCAAAACAAAACCTTATATCTCCCCTATAATGTGATTTCAAGACACCAAACTTCCTTTGAGTGCAAGATAACTCTATATACTACTTGATCAAAACATGATGAGATTATGAGAAATTTGTACCTTTCCAATGTACGGCTTGTAGGGATGAGTTTTCCAGAAAATTTAGAATTCTTGTGAGGAACAGTCCAACATCAAAGGGTTGTATATAGTTTTACCTTCAAATTCAAGAGCCCAAACCAATCTTAATTGATAGTCACTTAAACATGCTTAAATTCCAAACAACCAAGATTTCATGACAATGTCGTACAATGTAATGGTACAGACTGTTACAGCACTTATCTTCTATGAAAATAGAAAATTCAGAGAACAGTCTAAAGGAAAGTGTATCCCAATTGTCTTCTATGCAAAGTCATGGCCTCCAGTCACCTTTGAATGATACGTAAGTCAATACACTTCAACTTCCAACAATTTGGAACCCATGCCAAAGTCGTACTACAGAGGTGTACGGACTATTTCTATAGGAAACATAGAAAACTCAGAAAATAACAAATGGACAGCAGAAAAACTGATTTTTATTGCTTTGAAAACTTCTACTCTTCTACAATGATCATGCCCAAGGGTATATAAGTTTGCATACCACTTGGTAACTTCCATTGGAGTAGTTTTGGTCAATGGGAAAGACCATAACACATCAAAATTCCTAAACTATTTTTGGATAGTTTTACAAACTTCAACTACATTCAACTGTTTGGCAGTTTTGTCTTCATATGTTTAGCATTGTTTGGGCTTAAGAAATTCCACAAAACAAGTGGCAATGATATTAAAACTTTGACATATCTTCCTAGCATTTTGACATGCCTTTACAAGGCTTACAACATGAATATATATGACTGTCCTAAATGCCTTAACAAAGGCTTATAACCATGATTACCTCCTACAACATATGATAGCTATTTGGACATAGTCCTTATTCCTTACAATCATGAATGGTCTTCTAGGACCTTATTACATCAAAGCAAAACATGAAATTGAATGCCTCATGGAGGCCACCTCATGTTAGGTGCTCCTGCACCACTACCTCAGCTGACCGATCAAACTGTCTAACTCACTCAAAGTGGTGCTCCTCACATGGAATATCCATATTTGTCTCAACTACTCTATGCTTCTGTGCTCTCCTAAGCTCACAAAGACCTATCAAAAAAGCCAAGTGTGTAAATGACTAGGATTGTGGACCCAGCTCCTATATATAGCATGTATGCCCTAACTGGATGTGTGGTGACCATGACTACTTCCTATGCCTGTTTCTTCCCGTTTCTCTAAACCGTGACCTATTTTTCTTCATTCTAACCTATTTTTCACCTTCTTCATCATGAGATTGTCTATCTCACGCCCTTGTATCTTCTCGTCCAATCTCCTGAGGAGGCATCATCCTGTCAATTAAACCTATACCAGGGGCAAACTGGGGCATGTATCATTATAAAAAATTCTTATTCTTTGAAGCAATGCTGTAAACTGCATTGCATCAAAGAGGGGCAAAATGTATACACCTAGAAATGACACGACTCAATGTAAATAAATATTCTTAATATTTATCCCATTCTAATTCTTCTATCAATAAATAAATAAACAAATTTATTTATTCGATTCACATTCCTCTAAAATTAATTAAATATCAAAATATTTAATTGCCTCTTCTAAAGTTAAAATTAAATAAAATCCTTTATTTAATTTAATTCTTCCAAACAATTAAATAATTCTTAATTATTTAATTAAATCATTTCTTCTTCCAAATTTAAATAAATCAATCAAATTTATTTAAATTCTCTCAATCTCTAAAAATAAAATATGATCAAATATTTTATTTATTCTTCCAAATCATGCACAACAATTAAATAAATTTATTCATTTAATTTGCTTTCTTATCTTCTAATTCTTCAAAAATCTTCCAAATCTTCTAAAAATAAATCTTATTCTTCATGCACAGAAAATTAAATAATTTATTATTTAATTCCTCTCAAATCATGCAAAAGTAAATCATGAGTTAATTAATTGACTCTATCTTGTTTTTTATCAAAAACTCGTAAAGTAGAGAAAAAGCTTTATGTTTTATAACAGCATATCTTATCTGTAATAAATAGAAAAATAGTTAACTCAAAATAGCTTTTGTGTAACACTTGTCTTCTTTCTACTCGCGCACATTCTCTCATTCTTTCTCAACCGTTGATCTTCTCATTCTTTCTATACCATTGATCTCTTCTCTCATAAGTCTATAAATTGAACCCTCTTCTTCCATTTCATTCATCCAAGCTTTCAGTATTGTTACTTTGCAAGAATTCCATTTTCTTGTGATCAACTTGTTACCATATCACCATTACCATTGTTATGAAGCTCATCTTCATTACAATCAACTATCATGGCCATTCCCACTTGACATCTTAGAATAGTAAAGAAGTGCACCTTCTGAGGGCCTTATTCATAGACAAGATCATTTGCGATAGGCCACCAATGGAAGCCATGAAGTAAAGAGGTTTGTTGAGGTATTGTTCATCATTTTAGATATTCTTTATTTCTATATTTCATTGAGTTATGGGTATTATTTATATCATGGATATTCATGAATAATTTCCCTTAACAATGTGTTCCCTTTTTAGTTAGAACAAAGTTATCTATTTTAGATTGTCCAACATCTCCATAAGAGATGGAAGAGATGAGTAGAGTGCCTTACTAGAGTGTAGTTGGAAGTTTTATGTATGCTATGGTTTGTACTAGACCAAACATTACCCACGCAATGGGAGTTCTTTCAAGATATATGTCTAATCTTTGTAGAGTTCATTGGGATACAATTAAAAGAATCTTCAGATATTTGTGCAGTACCTCAAAGTATTCCTTGTATTATCATAGTAATTTGACTGAAGACGATATTTCCCTTGATATTCATGGTTATGTGGATTCAGACTGGGCAGGTGATATTGATAGTAGAGGATCCACCAGTGCTCATATGTTTACTTTATTTGGTGGTACAATTAGTTGGATGAGTAAGCAACAGGCTGTAGTTGCTTTATCCACTACTAAAGGTGAGTATATGGTAGCTACTCATGCTTGCAAAGAAGCCATTTGGCTTAAGAGACTATGTTCAGATATTGGAATAAAACAAGGTGTAGTGACAATTTATTACAACAGTCAGAGTGTGATTTGTCTAGTTAAGAACCCAACATTTCATGCCAAGACCAAGCACATTGATGTACAGTATCATTTTGTTAGAGATATGGTCAACTATGGCAAGGTGAAGCTAGTTAAGGTATAAACTTTGATGAATGTTGTTGATTCTTTAACTAATTCTGTGAGCACAAAAAAGTTCAGATGGTGTTCAGAGACTATGGGCCTTTTGGCCCCTAGAAATTAAGAGACAATGTTTACTCCCTCCTATTGCTCTTGCAAGGTGTTCTACAAGTGGGATATTTGTTGGGAAAATGTGTCTCAACCTTGCAATTATATAAGGTTTATTGTTGATAGGATATATTTATATATATTTCCTAGTTACACTGATAGGTGTAATATACAATGGGAGCATGTGGTGGAGTGGGATGCGTGTTAATATTTTTTTGTTAACAAAAATAGTGTTAAATGGCTGACATACATTAAAATAATGATATATTGTAAATTTGGACCATTCATTATTAGGTTTTAGATCTGATGGTAGATATTTTGTTGGCTTGTCTTGCCCTAGAAGGTAACCCTATTTTATGAGTGTGTTGTATTATGGCTGTGGTATCATGATGTATTCTAAGAGTTTGATAGTAGTCATGTTGTCTTTGGATCACTGGTGGTGATACTCCTGTGAGAAGCTTTCTCTACAAGTATATTGTAATCTTTGTGATTTTTGAATAATATATTGGACGGCTTTTGGAGTGTGGATTTTTCTCCCAAAACGGTTTTCCCCATGTAAATCACTATGTTGTGGTATGCATGATATCTATGTTTATTTATGTTTAAGTTTCTATAACTATTAAAGATCTGTAAAGTTTTGCATTATCCTCCTCTCAAGATTAATGTAGGAAGTTGTTCCACTACCTTAGCTTCCTTACACTCATCCCATAATCTTGACATGCATTTTCCCCAACTCCTACAATTTACACTAAAATATCGGAGGTTTGGACTATTCCTTTCTAGTATATCTTTTTGGAGTTTTTCCTTCCTAGCATGCCTTTCCTTCCATTTTCCCATTTCCTCAAAAATTGGAATTTCTCATCCCAGCATCTCAACATGCCTTTTCCATGAACTCCTACAATTTACATTAAAATGTTAGAGGTTAAAACTTTTCCCTACTAGCCTACCTTGTGGAGTTTTAGGGTGTTTTTTACCTTCTTCCCCCTTTGGCATGCAAAGTCACGAAACCCTATTATTCAAACAAAAAACCCTACCCACCTCCCTGCATGACCCAAGATGCCATTAATGACATCAAATGAACACAACTAGGTAGATGGAGATTCCCATACTCCTCTAGGTACCAATGGGCCCCTCAAATGCATGGTTTGTGTACAAAGGTATATGGTTGTTGATGTAAGGGGCATGGTTCCAAGTGTATGACCATGTGAGGATGATGCAATAGGCATGGGCGACCTATAAAATTTGTTGACCACTCTTGTAATCACACTAGAACAACAAGACTAAATGTAATGCTATATATACATGTTTGTAAGATGTAAAAGGGTTGGTAATTGAGCTGATTTTTAGATTGTAAGTGCCTCAAGTAGTGTTCTAGGGGAATCAATTGTTGTATGTCTAGTATGTAATGGGATGGAATGCATTTTGTAAAGCATAGGATGAGCTTCAAATGTGCACCATGTGTGTAATGGTATGTCTCCATGGCAATTTATAATTATTCAGGAGGGTGCTTAAACCTAGTTGTTCATCTTCTCTTGCCACACTTTCTAATATGAATGTAACAAAGCTTAGATAAATATGTGATAGTATTTAATTCATTTCAAAGCTTTTGTGATGGTCTTCCATTCTATTTCATGTGATTTATTGCAATTTTATTCTAGATTATTAAGTATGTCCATTGTATGATGATACACATCTGGTTCCATTTATGTTATACTTTTTGGATGCATTTCCCTTCTTCCTTGCAATCTATGGCTCTGTTACCTAATGGAGTTGGCACCAATCTGATCGGTGAAGGGCCAACATCTTTCATTTTAATAATCTCTCTTGTTAGTTGTAGGAGTAGATTAGGTCCTAGCATACCTGCATGATTTAGCGTTAGAAAATGTCATATCTTATGCAATCATAGAATTGAAACATCATTAGAAAATCATGCTAGCGTGTTTCTCCCTCTTATTAGTGTGTCTGCAATGTTAAGTGGATTCATCTACTGGGGAAAATGTAGTGTAATTGTCATCTTTGGGTGCAAGGTAAGAGTGTAATTTTTATCTATTTATCAGGTCTTATAGGCATGTATGTAGCTAGTGCTGACATGAACTTAGTGACAAACCTTGGAGTTTGTAGCACATTGGGTATGGCTACTTAAGGGCCTAGTGTTCAAGTTATTATTTCTATTAATGAATTAATACCTCAAGGAACCCCCCTTGTCCTTGCAAAGCCTAAAGTTGAAGGTGAGTTTACTCTCTCATAACAATTGGTCCATTCATGCCACTATCTAAGCATAATTCATGCCCATTAGCTTTGATGACACATCCCTGGCCTTAGGTTTTGGCATACATCTTTAGGATTTGTGGAGCTACATGTTTGAGCACCAACACACCCTATCATAGGCTACTTAAAACCTTATTTTTCAACATTTTAAAATGTCTCTCTTGAAATTATAAGCTCCCTTCCACTTTTTGTTTGAAAATATAATTCCTTCCTATCAAACACAACACCATCAACCAAAGTTTTAAAATCAACCTTAATGAACTCTTTAACCTATGGATAAAGGCTTTCAATTATTTCAAAATCTTTGTTAATCTCCTATTCAAGAATTTTCATGGCCTCTTTCTCCTTTTCCACCCTTTCACATACTAAAACTATATCATTCATAACTCATTGTCCAATTGACATAAGTTCCTCATTCCATGCCCTTGTTTCTCCCATTGCATTTCTCACTTCACCAACAACTAGCACATCTTTCTCAATTGTTTGAACAAACTATGGAGGTGGTGTCAAATTTGATGATGGAATATGCCCTACTAAATATTCAATATATGAAGTGAGATGTGACACTTTATTCCTCAACTCTTCTTAAGTTACCCTGTCCTTATCAATATTTTGAATCATTAGGTACACTGAAGACTTGTATTCTTGCTTCACATCATCTATCTTTTTTTCCTAATAAGATGGTGGTTATAGTGAAGTATATTGGCTATAATTCTTCTTCTGGTATATTTAATAAGGGTACAACAATTTGTGCTTACTGAACTCCTTGAGCATCTATAGAAATGGATGATCTCACTAGAGATTTCTTAGGTGGAGGAGGATTTGGAAACAAGGAATCTATCTGATAAAATTCATTCATGGAAGGCTTAACTACTCTCTTCCTCTTTTTTATAATCTAATAAAACTACACAAGTGCACCATGAGAGGATGAACCTTCATGTTGATCTTTATCCTATGACTATTGTTGTTCATTTCCACTCTTTAGAGGGTTTGGTGGAGGGGAGAGGGAATTTTCTAATAAGGAGGTGGATTATTCTTAGGTGATGGGATTGGATACTTCTTAGGAGTTGGGGTCTTCCTAGGAGAAGGTGTGGGGTTCCTCTTGGGAGATGGAGATAAAGTCTTCTCTGGTACATTTGTTGAAGAGCTGAGAGTAGAATAATGAGGAGAAGGGGGAGAAGAATGAGTTGGAGGAGTCTAGAAAGTGATTTTAGTACATCTTGAACTTGTTCCTTTTGAATTATAAGAGGTGGATTGGGATTTAAGAAACTGTAGAAGCTTGTGTTGAGCTATCTCCCTTGCACATGAATGAAAATTTGGTTTCCTTCTTCCTTTTTAATTGAGGAATTACACCTTCCAATTCTTGTTCCTTATACTCAAATTAACTATCTTGAGTGGTACTTTAAGAATTCCTTCCTCTTCTATGGCCCATTTTACTTGTCCCTCCCCTTCCACCTTTCATTATTGTTTCAATGGGAAAATTGATCTTCTTCTTCCTTATTTAGCCATTTTTTACTTCTCTCAGTAATTGTTGTTGTTAGGGTCTCTACATTCTTGAATTATTTCATGCTCTAGTCCATTCTTGGGAGTGGTTTATCAAACATCCTTTTCAGTTCATACTTGAGGTCCAAGACCTTACTCCCTTCACCATTGATTTTCTCAAGAATAGTATCTATCTGGTAAGCCCTCATTTGACATGCAATCATCTTTATATAAACCCTCCTTCACACTACTCATTCATTTGAATAGTTTTACCAAAAATCTTCTTGTGCTATCTTATGTTTATAAGATTTGTTTAATCCTTCTATACATGACCTTGAATGATCCCCTTAGTTTGTAAAGATGCAGAGTTACGTTGGCCATTTCATCTTGTGTACTTTTGGTAGCTTGAATAGTAAGGCAAGTGTACCTACTAATTGAAATAGGAAATTAGATTCCTTTCACTTTCCTTTCTGAGAAAACCTTCTATACTTCTACCAATTGTCTGCAAAGTTTGAGGAGACAAAGCTTATCACTCACATACTAGGAAAGTTTGAAAGATGCTCTAGAAAAATACCCTACCCTAATGTAAATGAATGTGGAGAATTGAATATACAAATTTTCTCATTTCTTTATTTCTTCCATCAATTTTGAGGAAATTCTTTAAAAAAAATCATTTTATAACATCTTGATGATATAGAAAATAAAAGAATCATTCAAAAATTTAAAATCTCTAACACTCTCTTTAAATTGTAATTGTTGATAATATGCATAATCCTTTTTTTATTCTATTCCCCATCATTCCCTTAAATTTCAATCCATGAAATTATTTTCATCTATCCAATGAGTATACTAGATATGATATCATGTAAAATTGTTTAGACTGAATGATGTTGAGTTGTTCATGCAACCTGTCATTGATTAGTGAAGCCCAATATATGAATTTCATCCCTGTGAGAATTTTGGATATGTATCAAAACATCTAAGGTTGAAACTCCTTAGCCTATTCTTTCCTAGTAACTCTACTCAATAGTGTTATAATGTCATTAATTTCTTCACAAAAATCACTCCTGAATAGCTTCTTCAAAACTTTAGAAGATAATGTTTTTGCCTTGAGAAACTAGTTCTTGTTTATAGTTTCTGCACATTTTCTTATTTTTGCTTCAAAGTGCTCTCTAGTAGAAACTATAGTGAGTTTCACATATCCTTCTCTTATCAAAAGATCTAACATCTCTTCTATATACTAGGGCTAAATTTGTAGCATTTCTTTTGCATATATGTTTTTGACCATCCTATTTCTTTTGTTGTAAAACCATGCATAGGTTATCACTAAATTAGTAGATTGGAGTGATATTGGAAAGGTTATATCTTCAACAAGGATGCTTAACTTCAAGTTATGTAGCATAGGTTTTTCTCCAGTGTTCTATTTTATTCTCTTGTGAAATTATTATAACCCCACATGGCCTAGATCTATGTCCATGATATTGGAGAATTCAGTCACAATATTTGATCGAGGAATGACACCTTTAAATTTGTACTTAATTTAGGTTTGGGAAGACATTCTACTTTAGGAGTCCTTCCAAGATGAGATGGATCTTAGTAATTGGAATTAAGAAAAATTTGCAAGTTTTTAGAAAATTCATCATTCCTCATCATGACTTCTTGTAAACAAGTGCTATTGTAATTATAACCCTTAGAAAATAATTTTCTTGAAGAGATCTAGGGTTTTAAGGTTATAATTGAGAAAATTTAGAGTTCACTAACCAATTTTTAAAGTAATATTCAAGATCTCAGGGGTTGAAATGCCTAAATATTAGCCTAAAAAAGAAAAAAGACTAGCTTAACAAAGAACTCAAGGTTTTAGGTTCTCTGACTAAATATTATGTTTTTTTGTTTTAGGAGTCTGAGACCTTGAAAATTTAGAGTTCAAAATCCAAGCTAAATATTATTATAGGACCATTTGGATTTCAAATTTTAGACTCCAAATACTTTGAGATCTCAATTTTGGTTTGTTATTTTATTAATGATGGAAATTTAACTCAAAGACCTAAGATCAAGGTTTTGAATGTTTGGAATTTTAGATATTTGAGCAACATGACCTCACCTTTTAAATTTTAACCTTAGATCCAAAGTCCAAGTTTGAGGTCAAGGGGCTCAGACTTTCAGAGCTTAGTATTTTAGAAATTGTCACTCTAGCCCTAAAGTTTGAGTTATTGAGACTTGGGACTATAAGTTTATCTTATTTTGATGAATGTAAGTGTTTTCATTGAATTATTGGGAGCATGAATTAGTTGGGTTCTAAGATTTGAAATTGGTTTAGAATTTAGTGAATTTAAGTTTTGGATTTTGTGCTAAATTATTAGGGTTTAGAGTTAAAATGATTTTAGATTTTACAGAGCTAAATTGTGAATTCATATTTTATTCAATTTTAATTTGTGAAAAGGACATTCAATGACTTTGAAATGATGCCCTATATAGGCCAAATGAAGAATAAATTACAAAAAACCATTCAAACCACTGAAGATTTTGAAACCCTAAAAAGAAATAACCAATCCCTCATAAACCCAACATTTGTAGCTAGAATTCAAAACTAAAACACATTTAACATAATCTAAATAAACCCTAAACACATTACTCAAACCCTACAACCAAAAGAAACAAAGGACCTACAAAAGGAAGACCATAGAAAAGAACCTAGTAAAATACAAATCCCACATGTGAGATCACCTAGCCAACAAGCCAAAGCTAGAATATGAATGATGGTAGAAGTTTGACAGTTGAGGCACTCTAAATTCTAGTCAAAAATGCAAATAGAGAAGACAAATGGTTATGAAAATGAAGATTCAAGCCTAATAACTCCCTTCACATGCATGACAAGTTAATACTCAACTATCAAAGCTTAAGGTCCCAATGCACCTTTTCATGATTTAGGATTTGGAGTCTGATGAGCACATAGTTTGAGGTTTAATTGATTTTTAAATACATATCATAAATTAGGGCTACAATCCTGAGATAATCATATCCTTGGCTCAAGTTTTAGACTCTAAGACCCTTAGAGTTCAACATCCCACTACAAAATTATAAATTTCCCAAATTTCAAAGGAAAATCCCAATTCATCTATTCTCCCAATCAAGGTTCAAACTCTGAGACACTCAAAGTTTAAACTCTGAGCTAAAATTTTCAAACTTGCAAAAATAAAGCCAAGGTCTAAAATTTTCAAGGGAGAAAAACTTTACTCTTTAGACTTGAGGAATTTAATCAATTTTCAATTTCATGTTTCACACTGCACTTGTTAATACTCATACACTTCACATTACCTCTTTGACCTTTGTATGAAATCTTTTAAACCTTGAACAAGCAATAATGACAAATACTTGAACATGACCAGAGATAAGATGCACAAATGGAGTGCAAAGACAAGAGATTTAAAATAAGGGTCCCCAATTTCAAAGAAAATTAGGGGTGTGTTGTTGGTTTTCAAATTAATGCTTGATTGAGCTTAGGAAGTAACTACTCTGCATACAATTTATTCCTATGGCCATAAAATACACATGTATGGCCATAATGTCTATCTCATCAGAATATCTTTTGAAATGTGTTGAAAATATGGTGTGTTTTTCAACACACTATTGTCCAATTAAGCTATGATTCAAACTCATGATATTCATTCTATTAGCACATCCCTCAACCAACTTTGTTCCATGAGTATCAATGCTGCTTATTGCAATGGATCACATTTATTTAAAATTAAACGATATTTTGACATTTTGACCAATCACATGCCTAGTATAGATGCGTGAATGATTGGCATACAACATTTTTTTAAGATAATAACTACTCCCATTAGGCTTAGGCATCTATGCTAAATGTTATCATCTTAGTGGTTGTATCAAATAACATGATACACATGGCACCAAATAAACAACCTACAATGCAATAAATTTAAAAATAGTGGCCCCACATTGCCAAATGCGATCACCTAAACATAGGGATTTAATAATTTCCATAATAGCCCTATTAAACTTAGGGCTTGTCACATTAATCTCACATTTCCACTTTCTTGATCATGAATAAATAGTGAATATTAATCCATGTTGGATATTTGGATGATAAATAGTGCATCTAAGGTACAAAGATACACCCTCAAATACATCAGTGATGCCTAATAAATTTTTATCAATGCAGATAACCTCTTAACCTTGGATTTTATAGTGATGACCATCTAATTGGGACCCATTGGGACATGTGAGAATATCAACCACCACCTAGACTAGATCAATAGGTATCACTCATTCACCCTTAAGATAATACTTTTTTATTCACATTTGTGATTGATTGATAAAAAAGAAAGATGATATAAGACTTGAGCACCACTTATCTAACATGTAATATTCTAAACCATATGATCAAAAAGATAATTGTGATGGTTTTCTGACTCATCATCTAGACCCACATATTTTTTTACATTCCTCTCATAGCCCCATCAGACATAAACTATTGAAATTAGGGTAGACAACTGATAAGGGGGGTGAATCAGTTGTCTCAAAAGTTTGTATCCTTTGCTGTAATTAAACTTGTTTAACACTTAATAATAGATGAATGATATAACCATGAAAGAATGGATCAACAACACATGAGAAGAAACAAAATCAACACACATAACACCAAGATTTTTACGTGGAAACCCGGTTAAGGGAAAAACCACGGTGGGGGTTAACCCACAAGATTTATTCTCTTTTAATAGAATAGAAAATGGGGAAGGCACATGCCTTCAGGGCACACTTCCCAAAGCTCACTACTCAAGGAGACTCATTGCCTATAGAGATTTTTATAAGTTTATCACAGAAAGATTTGAACTGGAAAACAACATCTTCATGCAAAGGTGAGTTCCATTAATGCGCACAATACTTCTGCTCTTCCCCCTAAACACTTCTTCGCTAACTCTTCATCCTTTACTGCTCTTTCTCTTATGTTCTTCCTCTTCTCTACTATGCCTTTCTTCCTTTCTTATGATCTTGTCATTTTCGCAGAAGGATGATTTTCCACAACTCAACCACACGTATTTATATGCTTCATCAACCTTGGAATAAACATCAAGGTTGGTACTACAAACATCCGACTTAATGTGATTCACCAAACTATCAGCCAAACATAGCTGGGATCCAAATATTCCTCAAACAACATGCCACACCTCAGAGAACTTCTCTTAGATCATCTGCAACATGCATCAAGCATCCGGTCAGCCAAGACTGGAAAGAACAACAACACCCAAGGAGAAATCTTCAACCACAACATCAATCCTTAATGTAGACTACCAAAGCAACAAGAATCTAATTTAGAGACCACCACAAGCACAATGAAATCAACAGGAACAACTGTACCACCTCAGATCACCATAACCACTTGCACTTTCATCAGGGAACTCAAGAACACCAATTGTCATGACTATCACACTAGAGAGATTGCTTGCGGACCTCCAAACCATGAACCACTTGAGTTGAGGATACATACTGACATTCCAAACACACCTCTAGATCCGCAGATCATAATATTCCAATGCGGATCAATCCAGACTAGATTACTGTCACTCTATCACCTCTAAACAACTACAAAAATAGGTTCTACTTAGATGGCCATAACTTCACCAATTCTCCATGCAGACCTCTCAAATATTGACTGGAGCAACTTCAGACAATCCTCTACAAACCCTTTAATCTAGACTTTGATCTTCATCTTACTAGGAATGTGGAGCAATCTACTTCACTTGAACTATAGTGTCTTCGTTGTCTCTTAAAAAGAGATATGTAACTCACTTGTTTCTTTTGAAGAGGCTAATTTTCTCAATATCCTCAACATACAAGTCTTGTAGAATGGGATATAGTTGACACCAATGAAAACACCAATTAGGCACATATTTGCAACAATCTCCCCCTTTGTCATTGATGGGAATATATGATGTGAAAGACTGTTTCAACCATGAAGACAAGAATGTCTCCCCCTTTCTCTTATCACACCTACAACCACTTTCTTTACTGCTCCCCGTTTCATCAGCATCTACTCACTTCTAAGTTTTTCACATGACTTCTTCCCCCTTTGACATCAATGGCAAAGGGCACATATTTTCAATCATCTCTTCCTTTTTTTTGTTTCTTAATCTAGAATCAACATACTAACTACTCCCCCTGAGTAGCAAATCCTTAACACCAATCTAGATCAAAAGATATGGCTATGAATTCCACCAGACTGATGCACCTTAGTGCACCTTAGTTTTGAACAAGAGGGGTAATAACCCCTAGCATCACTCTGAGATACTCAAAAGTATCCTTAGGTAGAGGCTTAGTGAAGATAGCCACAATCTGATCCTTTGAAGAGACAAACTCCAATCTGACTTCATTCTCATTTACCTTCTCTCTCAAAAAGTGAAACTGGATGGATATATGCTTTGTCTTTGAATGCAACTCCAGATTCTTTGAAATGTTTATTGCACTTGAATTATCACAAAAGATTGTAACATGCTCTTCAAGCACAACTCTGATATCCTTCAATATTTACTTCATCCACAAAAATTGAGTACAATTACTTGCCACTACTATGTACTATACCTCTGCAGTAGACAGAGATATTGCCTCCTGCTTTTTGCGCATCCAAGAAACTAATCACTTTTCCAAGAAAAATGCACCTTGACTAGTACTCTTCCTATCGTCACCCTTAGGATACCATACACCATAGTCAGATGTTCCCTTTAGATATCTAAAAATTATTTTGACTGCTACAACATGAGATTCTCTAGGATCAACTTGAAATCTAGCAACAAGGCCAATTGCATTCATAATATCAGGTCTGGTATGAGTTAGATAAAGCAGTCCTCCAATCATTGATCTATACCTTTTCTGATTTGCCTTAGGAGAATCATCATCTTTACTCAACTTGCATCAGGTTACCATAGGAGTACCCACTAGTTTTGAATCCTCCTATAATGTCAGAAAATGTCCCCTTGGGGGCTTTTCCCTCATAAGGTTTAGCTCCCGAGTCTTTAGTATGCATTTAGGACATTTTAATTCATATTTTGGCATCCCGATGGAATGAAACCTAGGTTCTGTGGCAAATTGGACCTAGGTGGACCCCTTGAGCTGTACCCTACCCAAAATAGGGGGGAAGACTTGGGTGCCCGTGCCCTAGTCCTACCCTATTTTGGGGTAGCCCTAATTTCTAGGTGTCAGTTTATGACCGTTATTAGGTTCTTTTGTTGACACGGTAAGTTTTGATTTTTAAAATCTTGGCAGAAGTGCTTGTAGTTGTCTATATAAGCATGCTTAGGCATTCATTTAGAAACTAGATGACCATTGTGAACTTTAGGCATTCTCAAGGTAATTCAAGGCTTTCTATTAGGTTGCAAGAGTAGACTTGTGTGTTTTGTGTGTTGATATTTGTAGATTTGAGCATCAATTTCCTTATGGCATGAAGAGCATTTTCCTCCCATGAGAGCTTCACTACAAGGTGACATAATATTGTGTTTTCATCATTGATTCCTTTAGTTTTTGCCTCTGCCTCACAAGGGCTGCACTCTTTATTTGACAATGGTGTTTGGAGACTTAAGTGTCCTTTGGGGCTTGACTGAGGCAAGCCTCTAAACACCACAACCCCCAAACCAAGTCTTGTGATTGCAGGTTATAGGTGTCACATTTGGAAAAAGTAGAGTTACAAGAAGGATTGGAAGGCATCAAGGATTTGGGATCTGAAGAAAACGAGGACACAAGAGCACTTCCAGGACTTGGGCGCTTGCTCTAGTGTCCTCTGCATCTAAGTTTTAGAAAATAGAAGTTACAGGGCTGATTAGTGTCAGAAGGAGGTCTAGATCCCACAAAGAAACTGGCACCTTGGACTTGGGCACCCTCTTGGGTGTCCCTGACTGTTCTTCTTTGGAACCCCAAAAATGGGTATTCTGTAATTTGGTATTTTACTCCTGTCTGCAAGAGCTTTTTCTGTCATTCATCAATTTGTTGTCATATTTGCATAATTAGGGTTTTAATGGTTAATTGGGCATAAGAGAAGGAAATTAATAATTAAATTCCCTAATCCAAGTTTTCCTACATTTGTAAGTGACCTAGGGTATGATAGTGCTCGTCACTCGACCCTAGATCCTTGAATGTATAGTGGAGAGGCAGATTTAAACATCTAAAATCTAAAACATTGATAAATCCAATTTTCCCCTAAACATTTTGGTGAACCCATGTTTTTGGACTTAAATTACAACTTGTTGAGCATGTGTCTTTAGATTTGGATTGATTTCATTTATTCATATAGTCATTCATTTTATTGCATTGAGAAAAATTCAAAAACATTAAAATTTTGGAAGATACAAAAAAATTGCATTGTTTGGCTTACTAAATTGCATCAGTTCTTTCTAAATTTTCCTAATTCATGATTTTTGCATCAGATCTGATATAAACTACAGAAAAATCTAAAAATTTAGAAATTTGCATTACATTTTCATCATTTAATTGCTAGGGTTTTGTGGAAATTTTGACAATTTTATATAACCTAATAATTCCAAAATCTAGGGTTAGTAGGCAAAAATCTTTCTCTCAAATTTTTCTACTGATTTTAGAGGCTAATTCAAATTAACATTTGTTTGTAGTCTTCCATTTTAGTGTAAATTTGCATTTAGATTTAAAATATTTGCATTTTTGCATAGAAAGTTTCAACAAAAACTAGCAATTTTGATGCATTTTCATTAAATTTGCATGGGCATTTGGCATGATAAAGCTTGAAAATAATTTTCAGATCTGAGATTAAGTCAATTTCATCATAAATCAGACTTCAAAACATTCGCATAGCATTTTGTTCCAAGATCTCAAACCTAGGGCTTCAAAAACAACGATTTTCACTAAATTTGGCATTATCGAATCTCCAAACTTGCACCATAGGTGTGTTGTGAAAGGTATTTTGGCATTATTTTTCTATTATCAGGGTAATAATTTTATTCCCCTCATAGAATCTTCACAACACCCTTTTAACAGGCTCTTGTAGTGATAATTCGGTGAAAAACTACACATTTTAACTATTCTTGCCCTAGGGTTTGACCTAGTTTGCACTCCAAGCATGTTGTGATAAATTTTATGGATTGAGGTGACTAATATTATTGATATTATTTTCTATACCTCCTGAAATTCCTTACAACACCTCCTTTGCTAGGTCTTGGAATGGAAAAATCGTGAAAAATAGCCTATTTTTGCTATATTTTCACTAAGGTTTTACCTTAAGTGGCACTAAAAGAGTGTTGTGTTGGGTATTTTGGCACCAAGTGGCTGTTATTACTGATATTATTTGTTTTCCATCATCATTTTACACACAACACCCTTTGTTATGCTCTTTTGCATTGAATTTTGGTGAAAAAAGTGCCTATTTTTACATATTTTCACTATATTTTGACTTGGCATTATCTTGGATTTGCATCAAGAGTGTGTTGAGAGTGATTATATTGCTTTTTTGGACTGATATCATACATATAACTTTCTTCCCTTGACTTAAATCCTTACAACATCCTTTGTTTCATTCATTGGCATTGAAAAGAGTACAAAAAACCAAGGATTTTGGCCGTCAATCATATCCTTCTCTTAGGATTTGTTCTCTTAGTTTGTACGTTGTATGCTTTGGTATAAGATTTATGACACTCTGTCCTAAAAACAATATCCCTTTGAGAAGAAGTAAAAGATGAATGGGATCTAGTGCTTTTGAAGAAGTTGGTACTTTGGACACCTTCTTTACAAAGGGAGAAACTCAAATTGTGCAAGATAGTATACATCCTCCAACCACAATGGAAGAACAAAATTTTCATGATGTTGATAACACTATTGAGGCAACAGGATATGTATCTGATGAGAAAATAGAAAAATTGGATAAGGAGCTAGCTGAATATCAATCATTTGTGGAAAATGAGAGAATAGTTGAAGAAGCTGTCCCTACAATTCATAACATAAGAGAATTGATAAAAGAAGGACAAGATGGTGTTAATGCAATTCGTGGTCTAGCACATATTGTACAAACCAATATCATGCTGGTGACCGAATGTGTGCAAACGATAAATAACACTCTATCACCATCTCATACTCAAGTTTTGGCACCTACACCGACTACGAGAATATCCACTTTTACGTCAACGATCTTAACAACTAATGCGAACGCTTGTAGTAATGTTACCACTGGTATTGGAGTATCTAATGGCACTAATTACAAATCTGTGGGATTTAATTATCAGAATTTGGTTCCCAAAGGGACCTCCTCTATGCATAATTGTTCTTAACCTCCTATCTATTCCACTCATTTCCAGCTACCTATTACTTATTCACAACCATATTCCACCCATCATTATGGCCAACTACCATTAACATATTCTCAGCCTCCACCTATTGTATCTCAAGCTTAATCACCTCTTCACCTTGGTTCTAATTCCTCACAACAAACTTTATCTCCCAATGATACCATGCTAAACCAACTTTTATAGGGCATGACTGCTTTGTAACAAAAGGTAACAACTTTGACAAATTCTTCGCAACCTAGTCCACCAACATATCATGCTTGTAATCCATTATCCTATGTAATCTTGAGAACCCCTATGCCTGAGAGGTTTGAGACTCCTCGCTTTGAAAAATATGGTGGAAATGGAGATCCCAATATTCATGTGGCAGCATTTACAACTATGTGTAGTGATTTTTATTTTGAAGAGGATTTGTTAGAAAAGGTTTTCTCGTGATCTCTCAAAGATACTGCTTTAGAATGGTTTTTCTCATTGCCTCTGAATTCAATACACTCCTTTTCACAGTTGATTGATCAATTTTTACAACATTTTCAAGCAAATATCAGACCCCAAGTTACTCTAATTAACTTGGTTCAATGCAAACAAGGTCCCAAAGAAAAGTTGACTGAATTCATTAGTCGGTATCAAGGACTTTATGCACAAATTTAATATCAGATGAAAGATGAGGATGTTCAAAAGATATTCATTACAATTCTACAACCTAATATTCATGATAAGATTCTCTTGATGAAATATAACTCCTTTCAACATTTATGCACCACTCTTTGCAATTACCAACTTTTGTCTAGTCAGTATGAAAGCCATAACTCATCGGCTCAAGTTGGTCAATCCATGGGTGGATCATCACAAAACAATTTTAAGAGAAACAATAATAGGAGTTTCATTAAGATCAATGGACCGAATACGAATGTGTCTTCTTTAAATAATCCAAAGAAAGCATCGTATCAACCAAGAAAGTTTACTCTAATATCTAAGTCCTATCATTCTATCATGAACCAAGCTGTGAGTAATAGTATTCTAAAGCTTCCCCCGATCAAGCCTGTTGATCCTAGTAAACAAGGACCTTACTTCGATGCTAATGCCTTTTGTCATTATCATCAAATGCAAGGACATGACACTAAATGATGCATGCATCTTAAACATGATATACATGACCTTATTGATTCAAATGTCATCTAGGTATCAGGTGTGAATGATAATGGAAATAAGTTGGTTGCTCCACTGAATCAAATTTACAAATCTTCACTAATCCTTTTCCTAAGCATACTGAAAACAATATGGTGGAACAAGGTTTAGTGGAAGTAAATGAGGATGATTAGTTGGACTATGATAGTATCATCAAAATGATTGAAGTGGATAAGAAACAAGTAGATAATCCACCTCGTCCTCGAAGAAATGAAATTTATGCTGAGGTTCCTCCCTTATTATCCCTATATGGATTGGGAGACAATCAAAATGCATCAGAAAAGCAAGAACGACAACCAATACAAATGAACAAGATGGTATAGGATGATTCCCATCCCCGTGCTAGAAAGATTCAATAATGAAAACTTGATAAAATCAGAAAAGAGCTAGACGACTGTCAAAAATTGGAGAAAATAGTGGTTCCCCTTATAAGTAACAAAAAGTTATATTTACACAAGGAAAAACAAATCAAACATCACACGATAATCAACAAAACTTTCATAAGAATCACTCAAATTTTGCATTAAACATGATCGAATACCTCTCCAAGAGGTTTGCGAGCTCTAACATATAATATGAAGACCCTATAGGTAAGTATCTCTAACCCTTTATCTCTATCGTAATGTGCTTCCCCCGTGATGTGTTATATGTTGTTTAGGCCTCCTGGAATGACCTTAGATTCTCCTGTAAGGTTTGGGATACTAGGAGACCATCTCTGTTGTGACTTTCTTCTATTTGTATCATCATTCTTCTATATTGCTCTCTCTTTGATTTCATTGTTGAGTGTTGTGTCTTACAGACATAGCATCGTGGTTGGTGACCTGGGGGCACCCTCCTACATGACTATCCCTAAGACACTTGTTTCTCCTCTCTTATTTATTGTTTCCCTTCCTCTAGTGTTTCCATCTAATGGGTGGATGATGACAAACATTTATACTGATGTAGACCTAGTGTCCCTTTCGAGAGCAATCAAAAAATGGACTTAGTTCCTAATATGACGATGGGGTTGTATATCTTATCTGATGGTTATCTAGTGGAAGCACTCATGCTTTCTGCGTAGTGAATTTCATGATGTTTCTATCGCATTTACAAACCTTAACAATACTGCTGCTCTATGCACCTTTGTTTGCCTTTGAATTTGGCATTGGCGGTACTCAATTCGGAGAGCTTCGTGATATAGCCCCATGGTTATCCTCAAACTCTGATTTTGTTGTATACCCTTAGCTCTTTATGTGGTTAATCATATGCATTGGTGTTGTTGTTTATCATGATGTTGTAGACACTAACATGTTTCTTGTAGGGATGTGTTTGTGAGAACATTTGGCGATCGTAAAATACATGTCACCTCCGGGGGACATGGGCTTTGTGAAAGTTAGTGTTCCCTTGTGTGTTTTCTTCCTACCTTAACATGCTTGATATCAATAACTGATATCAACCACCTTAAGGTGGGGTCATATATAAGGTAAGCTGTCTGTTGTAGATGTTATTTATGTGCTTGTCCTTAGGTGTAGTCTAAATATTTACTCGATGAGTGCATCCTGCATCCTGATTTTGTTTGCAATCAATCAATCAATCATGTAAGCCCTCTATGGAGGTGCGATATTATGTATATCCTTTTTATCTTAAGCCCTCTGCGGAGGCGGGGATGATGTATTTCTCAGAGTAGATTGCATCATCCTGTCATTTTCAAAAGTCCTTTGCAGAGGTAGGGAGTGGTTCTGTGACTAACTCAACCCTTAAGAGTATTTTTGGTGATTGTTGTGGCGAAGCCTAGTCATCGGTGTGTGCCTATAATGTGCCTGAGATGGTGTTGGACCTAGAAATAGGCACACTCCATCAATTGTCTATTGTGTTTTCTCTGTGTCTTCAAGTGTGTGTGTTTTGGCATGCTTGTTTTGTCTTGCATGTGTTGCCCCATATGCAGTCTAAATACTTGCTCAATGAGTGCATCTTACATTTTGGGAGGTTTTGCGTGTCTTGCGTGTGTGTTGCCCCATATACAGTTTAAAGACTTGCTCGATAAGTGCATCCTATATTATGGGAGGGTTGTTTACTTTCTAGTACTTGCATCTACATTTCATATATATGAGAAAAAGAAAAGAAAAGATATCATTTCTGTCTTCCATGCATTAATGTGTCTTGTATGCATTGACTGTGTTCTCCTTGTTCTGCGTGACTGTAACTGTCTTCTCTGTGTTTTGTGTGTCTGTTACTGTCTTCTATGTAATTGGCCTGTCTTCTACATGCTTGGCGTGTTTGTTGTGTTTGTGACCTTACTTTAATGCATGTATTGGCCTCGTGTTTATACATACATTAAAGTGGGGGCAAAATGTAACATCAAAAAATGTCCCCTTGGGGGCTTTTCCCTCATAAGGTTTAGCTCTCAGGTCTTTAGTATGCATTTAGGACATTTATTTCATATTTTGGCATCCCGATGGAATGAGACCTAGGTTCCATGGCAAATTAGACCTAGGTGGACCCCTTGAACTGTACCCTACCCAAAATAAGGGGGGACTTGGGCACTCGTGCCCTAGTCCTACCTTATTTTGGGGCAGCCCTAATTTTTGGGTGTCAGTTTATGATTGTTATTAGGTCCTTTTGCCGACACGGTAAGTTTTGATTTTTAAAATCTTGGCGGGAGTGCTTATAGTTGCATATATAAGCATGCTTAGGCATTCATTTAGAAACTGGATGATCATTGTGAATGTTAGGCATTCTCAAGGTGATTCAAGGCTTTCTATTGTGTTGCAAGAGCAGACTCGTGTGTTTTGTGTGTTGATATTTGTAGATTTGAGCATCAATTTCCTCATGGCATGAAGAGCATCTTCCTCCCATGAGAGCTTCACTACAAGGTGACATAATATTGTGTTTTCATCATTGATTCCTTTGGTTTTTTGCTCTACCTCACAAGGGCATGCACTCTTTATCTGACAATGGTGTTTGAAGACTTAAGTGTCCATTGGGGCTTGACTGAGGAAGCCTCTAAACACCAGAACCCCCAAACCAAGTCTTGTGATTGTAGGTTAAAGGTGTCGCATTTGGGAAAAGTGGAGTTGTAGGAAGGATTGTTAGGCATCAAGGATTTGGGATCTGAAGAAAATAAGGACACAGGAGCACTTCCAGGACTTGGGCACTCACTCTAGTGCCCTCTGCATTTGAGTTTCAAGAAATAGAAGTTACAAGGCTGATCAATGTCGGAAGGAGGTCTGGATCCCTCGAAGAAACTAACACCTTAGACTTGGGCACCCGCTCCAGTGTCCCTGACTGTTCCACTTCAGAACCCCAAAAATACGTATTCTATAATTTGGTATTTTACTCCTATCTGCAAGAGCTTTTTCTATCATTCATTAATTTGTTGTCGTATTTTCATAATTAGGGTTTTAATGGTTAATTGGGCATAAGAGAAGGAAATTAATAATTAAATTCCCTAATCCAAGTTTCCCTACATCTGTAAGTGACCTAGGGTATGATAGTGCTTCTCACTCGACCCTAGATACTTAAATGTATAGTGGAGAGGTAGATGTAAACATCTAAAATCTAAAACATTGATAAATCCAATTTTCCTCTAAACACCTCCATTCCAAACTTTTTCAACAACTCTTTCACATACTTGGACTGAGATATGAAGATGCCTTTTTCTAACTGAATGATTTGTAGACCTAAGAAGAAATTCATTTCACCAAGCATGGACATCTCAAATTCACTTTGCATTTGATCAACAAATTTTTTACACATACTCTCATTCCACCAAAGATGATGTCATCAATAAATACCTCAACAATCAAGATGTGCTCATGATCAATTTTGAAATAAAGATTATTGTTAGTAGTGCATTTGTTAAAGCCTAACTTTAGCAGATACTTATCTAATCTTGCATACCAAGCTCTTGGGGCTTGTTTAAGTCCATACAATGCTTTCTTCAATTTGCAGACCTTATCTCCTTGATCAGACAACTGGAATCCTTCTGGTTGCTCAATGTAGACCTCTTCTTCCAACTCTCCATTCAGAAGTTCTAACTTGACATCCATCTGGTAAACTTTGAAATCTTTGTAACTAGCAAACGCAAGGAATAATCTAACTGCTTCAATTCTTGCCACCAGAGCAAAATTTTCTTCAAAATCAATTCCCTCTACCTGAGAATATCCTTTGCACACCAATCTATCTTTATTTCTCACAACTTTACCATCTTCATTCAATTTATTCCAGAAGACCCATTTAGTTCCAATTACATTTTTGTCTTCAAGTCTAGGAACAAGATCCCAAGTATGATTATTTTTAGTTTGCATTAATTTTTCTTCCATTGCTTTTACCCAACTTTCATTATTACAAGATTCATTCATTGATTTTGGTTCAATCTTTGAAATCAGACAATACTCCTCTTGTTCTTCAGCAATTCTTCTTCTAGTTTGAACATCTTTATTTTTATCTCCTATGATCTGATTTTCTGAATGATTCAATCTTACATACCTGGGAGTTTTGAGATTTTCTTCAACTTTTGATTCTTGAACGTGTTCCTCAATGTTTGCATTAACTTCTTGAGTTACTGGATTCTTCGAAGTAGATTGAACTTGCTTTCCTTCATTTGGGCTTTCATTTTGATCATTTGATTCATAACCAAAAAATCTTGAAGGTCTCTCCTTGCTTTCATCAACCTTGACATTAGCACTTTCTACAATCTTTTTCAATCTCTTGTTAAAGCACTGGTATGCCTTGCTTTGATTAGAATAACCCAGAAATATTCCTTCATCACATCTTGCATCAAACTTGCCTAGATCTTCATCTCTTTTGATATAACATTTACTACCAAAAACTCTGAAATATTTCACAGAAGGAGAATTACCAAACCAAAGTTCATAAGGTGTTTTACCATAATTACCTTTGATCTGCACCCAGTTAAGAGTGTAGACAGTAGTACTCATAGCCTCTCTCCAATAGACATGTGGAACATTTCCCTCTATCATCATGGTTCTAGTAGCCTCTTGAATAGTCTGGTTCTTCCTTTCCACAACTCCATTCTACTAAGGATTCCTAGGAGTAGATAACTATCTTCTTATTCCATTCTTTTCACAAAATGTATTAAACTCACCAGAGGTAAACTCTCCACCTCTATCAAATATTAGACATTTTATCTTCACACCAATCTCATTCTCCACCCTAGCCTTAAACACTTTGAATTTGTCAAGAGCCTTTGATTTCTCTCTCAAGAAAGTGACCCACCTCATTTGGGAGTGATCATCAATCAGCAACATAAAGTATTTGTCTCCTTGCAAACTCCTAACCCTGGCAAGACCACATAAATCACTGTGCACAAGTTCCAATAATCCACTTGAAGATTGTTCTTTACTCTTGAATGTAGTTTTTCTATGTTTTCCCAACTAGCATTCCTTACACATGCTATTAGCAGCTTTTACAAGCTTTGGAAGATCTCTCACAGCCTGAGTAGCACTTATCTTGACAATATTGTCAAAGTTTACATGACACATTCTCCTATACCATAGCCAACTCTAATCAATCTGAGAAATTAAACAACTTTTATCAGTACCACTTAAATGAAAGATGTTAGCTCTAGTCTGTGTACCATATGCAATCTTAGTTCTAGAGCTTTCTAAAATTCTGCATTTTCCATCGTTGAATCGGAGATCATATCCCTTGTCAACCAACTATCCAACACTGAGAAGATTATGCTTCAACCCTTCTACATACAAAGCATCATTAGTTTTATTTTTACCATCAAGAGAGATGGATCCTCTCCCATGGATTCTACTAGTTGAATTATCTCCAAACTTCACAATTCCACCTTCATACCTTTCCATACTTACAAACTTACTCTTATCACTTGTCATATGATGAGAGCATCCACTGTCAATTACCCATTCATCCTTTTCTTCAACCTGAGCAGCCAAGGCTCTTTCCACATTCACACAACTAGCAGACTCAATAGGCACTAGATATTCTTCTTTGATAGAAATGAACACCCATTCATTTACTGAAGTACTTCTCTTATCAGATTCATCATCAGTAACTCCTTCTTCAGTAGCTTCTTGAACATAGTAGCATTTCTTTTGAATCCTAGGTCTGTTAGGGTTTGGCTTTGAAACCCTCCCTAGACATCTTGAGGCAAAATGACCAATCTTATTACAAGCAAAACATTTGAAAGGTAACTTTGCTTCATACTTACTGGATCCTCTTGGTAGTCTTTTGTCAAAAAGGGATTCAAATTCTTTAAGCTTTGAATCATCTTCTTGAAGATCCTTCCTTGCCTTCTCTAATCCGGTTAGTCTTCTTGAAGAGCTTTCACCTAGATCAAATCTTTGCTTTCCAAAAACACTGGCCTTAAATGTAGATTTAGATTTAGGAAGAGAATCACCAAACTCACTCATTTTAAATTTTGAAAGATTGATAACTAATTGATCCCTTGTAACAGTTGACACAGTCCTGATCTCCTCAATAGCAGTAACTCTATGTTTGTATGAAGCAGGTAAGGATCTGAGCACTTTGCTAATAATTTTTTATTCTTCTAGTTTTCCACCAGCACACCTGATACTACATACAAGTTCATTCACCTTCTACATGTACGAAGTGATGTTTTTATCTTCACTCATCCACAAATTTTCATATCTACTCTTCAAGCTCTGCAACTTAGCACATTTGACATATTCATCACCTTCATATAGAGTTTCTAGCTTCTTCTAGATTCCATGAGCAATTTTTAATTCCAAGACATTTGTCATTTATGTAACAATCAGGGCACTCAATAAGGGTTCTTTGGCTTGAATGTTGTTTTCAGCATCTTTGAGTTCATCTGGAGTAGAAGGACCTTTCTTCGGGGGCTCATACTCATCCTTTGTTATCAACTAATAAGCTTCACCCATGCATTGCAAATGGCACTCCATGCGACTCTTCCAAAGAGAGTAATTTGTTCTATCAAATCTTAGACTATCCTTCTTGTAAGTCGACATCTTGGATCTCCTCAAGCGGTCAAGCTTCTTTTAGAGGAACCGACTCTGATACCAATTCTTGAAATTAGGGCAGACAATTGAGGGGGGGTGAGTTAGTTGTCTCAAAATCTTTTATCCTTTTCTATAATTAAACTTCTTTACCACTTAATAATAGATGAATGATATAACCATGAAAGCATGAATCAACAACACGAGCAGAAAAAAAATCAACACACATAACACCAAGATTTTTATGTGGAAACCTAGTTAAGGGAAAAACCATGGTGGGGGTTAACCCACAAGATTTATTCTCTGTTAAAAGAATAGAAAATGGGGAAGGCACATGCCTTCATGGTACACTGCCTAGAGCTCATTGCCTATAGAGATTTTTATAAGTTTATCACAAAAAAGATTTGAACTGGAAAACAACATCTTCTTCATGCAAAGGTCAGTTCCATTGATGTGTACAATACTTCTGCTCTGCCCCCTAAACACTTCTTTGCTAACTCTTCATCCTTTACTACTCTTTCTCTTCTGCTCTTCCTCTTCTCTACTCTACCTTTCTTCCTTTCTTATGATCTTGTCATTTTCGTACAAGGATGATTTTCTACAACTCAACCACACATATTTATATGCTTCATCAACCTTGGAATAAACATGAAGGTCAGCACTACAAACATCTAACTTAATATGAATCACCATACTATTGGCCAAACATAGATGGTATCTAAATCTTCCTCAAACAACACACCACGCCTCAGAGAACTTCTCTTAGATCATCTGCAACACGCATCAAGCATTCGGTCGGCCAAGACTAGAAAGAACAACAACCAAGGAGAATCTTTAACCATGAGCTCAATCCTCAATGTGGACCACCAACATAATAGGAACCTGATTCAGAGACCACCATAAGCACAATGAAATCAACAGAAACAACTGTACCACCTCAAATCACCAGAACCACTTGCACTTTCATCTAGGAACTCAAGAACACCAACTATCATGACTATCACACTAGAAAGATTGCTTGCGGACATCCAAACCATAAACTGCTTGAGTTGAGCATACAAACTAAAATTCCAAACACACCTCTAGATCTGCATATCATAATATTCCAATGCAAATCGATCCAGACCAGATTACTATCACTCTATCACCTCTGAACAACTGCAAAACCTGGTTCTACTCATATGGCCATAACTTCACCAATTCTCCATGTAGACCTCTCAAATCTTGACTGGAGCAACTTTAGACAATCCTCTACAAACCCTTTAATCTACAGACTTTAATCTTCATCTTATTGGGAATGCAGAGCAATCTACTTCACTTGAACTGCACTATCTTTGTTGTCTCTTACAGAGATATGTAACTCACTTGTTTCTTCTGGAGAGGCTAATTTTCTCAATATCCTCAACATACAAGTCTTCTAGAATGGGATACCATGACACCAATGATAACAAGGATATGTTGACATCAATGACAACACTGATTAGGCACATATTTGCAACAATAAACATCATCACCAACTAGCCCAATTTAGTGATTGATTGATTATTAAATCTATTAGTCAATGGTTAATTGTTTGGCTATCAAATTTACAAGAAACTAGATAAACCTAATAGTGATGTTCTAATGAATACTTAATATTTTAGTTTTAGAAAAAAAAAAAACTTACATAATAAACACTAATCTCCTAAGTTTGATACAACAACAATAAGAAAAAGTAAAATCCTTATATAAATAGACGATATTTATCTTTAAGGTAGAAATAAGGATATAGTTCCAAAATAAATGGAACGATAATAAAAGATCAAAGACCTAGTTTTCATAGATTCAACTATGGAACAAAGTGTTACCAACAAAGTGTAACCATTATGAATCTTATGAACAAATGAAGTTATCTAACATGGAAGGAAAGGTGCTAACAATCTCTATGAATGATGATAAATTAGAAACATGTTGAATTAATTTTTTCATGGAACATGGAACACCATCCTTTTGATACAAGGACAGGATATTCTCAAGGATCAAGGGGTAAGGTTTAAAAAATCTATGAAAATGCATTACGATCCTTTGGTTATTCATCAATGTAGGACAAAGACAAGTTTTGATTGAATTCTATGATTAGAGATTAAGCATTAAAAAACACTAAAATAACGATCCACAATTATTCAAGGGCTAAACCCTAGATAAGGTAATAAACTCGTACTTGTTGAAATTAAATCTCAAAACTAATAGGAAAATTTAGAGCAAGTAGATCTTAATCTTAGAAAAATAATAAAATTAACCCTAAAGGATAGGTGTGGAAGTTAAGGCTTCACTAAGATGAAGGGAAATAAAATAACCCTTTACAAATGTCTAAGTCTAATCAATGGTAAATCATTAAAATTCAAAAAAAATATGTAAGATAAGAATAAAATGATGAAGAAACTAAGGCAAAGATAAATTGAAATGACTAATGAAAGTAATAGGAAATAGGGCTTACCTAGATATTGACACCCATGCAAAGTGGCATAAAACATAGAGGTAAAAGAGTGAAGTATGCACTTTTCTCCTCTACTTGATTATTTTTATGATACACATCAACTTTTATGAATTTATTTTTATTATGTTTAAAAAATAAAAATAAAATAAAATAAAAACTAACATGTCTAATTACTTTAACTATATATTTGATTATCTTATATGAATAATATTTCTTATTAGTTTATTTTATGATGGTTAATATCTTTTATTTGTAATAAAAGTGAGCTTTTGGTAATTTAATATTAAGAAAATTAAATCTATAATTTTATGATAAATGGTGATTACTTAAATTAAGCCCCTCTCCTCATGTTGCATGATATTGGTGAAACCAAGGAGTCTCCTTTTTTAAACTTATGAGAGTTTATTGATGCAGGAGCATCCAAGTTCACAAGCAATCTTGTATCATCCAAATTATTTCAGGTTTTAGTTCAGTTTTGTTGTGTTTAGGTTCTTATTGTGTTTTTTTTTATAGTTGCTTCATGAGAATTTCTAGATTCAAATTAGTCAAGGACATCATCTTGTAGAAGGGACAAATGGGTATTTGTAGTTTCAATTTGGTGAAGTTTAGAGCAAATTTGGTTAAGTCTTCAGCAGGTTATAAAGTTCAAGAACCTACCGATTTGTTGAAAAGCACATTTACTATGTTTTCAACAGGTTGTAAAGTTCAAGAACCTACTAATTTGTTGAAAGGCACATTTACCTAACACTTTTGGTAAACTCTAAGGTTCATGAACTCCTCTTTCCGCCGAAAGTGCTTGTCAAGCCTTGTTTCAAAAATTTTCCAAGTTCATGAACTTTGCCTTGTGCCAAAAGGTGTTTTTTACAAAGTTGTTTTGGTGAAACTCCAAGTTCGTGAACTGAGAGAAGTGTTGAAGCAGTTTGAAAGTTCATAAAAGTGTTGATTTGTTGAAATGACACTAAAGAAGAAGTTTGAAGGTTCATAAAAGTTTTGATTTTTTGAAATGCATTATAAGGGAAAACTTTGAAAGTTGCAAGGTTTGCCAAATCAATGAATTTCCAAAAAAAATGGAAAAATTTGAGAGTTGCAAGGTTTGCCAAATCACTGAATTCTTGAAAAGGCACTTATGGGAAAGTTTGAAATTTTAAAAAATCATTGAATGGCCAAAATGTGTTATTTTGGTTCACAAACTTTTAAAATTGGCAAAAGTCATAGTTTCGGTGATTGTTTTGGTTCACAAACCATAATGACCCTGAAACATGTTATTTTGAAGATTTCAACCTGTGACGTTTTAGTCTTGTAACTACTAATGGTTTAATTTCCTCAAGACCAAAGTATAAAGGAAGTTGTAATCAGTTGTGGGGGTTGTTGTTTTGGAGAGGAAAGAATTGTCCCTAAAGAAGAATTGATTCATTGAAGATTGTAAAGATTGTACTCCTCGTTGTTGTTGTAACAAATGTAAGTTTGTGATATGAAATAAAACTTATATTTGAATTTTTTTGTTGTGGAAAATTTGTGTTGTTGGCTGCTAGATTTCAATGAACCAGAAGAAGATGAGGATGAAGATGTAAATGAACCAGAAGGGTGCTTTTTGCAAGCAATGTCAAGACTCAATAGTAAACCACATGTTGATTCATTGCATTACAATAGAAATTAAAATTTAGAAGAATTAATTATCTGGATATCTAAAATGGAAAATTATTTTGACTATGAGTTAGTGGAAGATCCAAATAAAGTGAAATATGGTTGTATGAAGTTGAAGGGACATGCATCACTCTGGTGGGAACATATACAAAAAAAATGAAAAAGAAAGGGAGAAGAGAAAATAAGGTCATGGAACAGAATGGTTACAAAATTGAAGGCCAAATTCCTACCAACAAACTACTAGTTAAGTTTGTTCTGTAAGTTGTATAATTTAAAACAAAGGGAGATGAACATGCAAGGAGTATACAGAATAATTATGTAGGATAAGTATTAGGGATAGACACATTGATGATGATGCTAATAAGGTTTCAAGGTATGTAAATGGATTTCATTTATCAATTCAGGATGAGATTAGTATGGTCCATATACAAAGTGTTGAGGAGGCCTATCAGTATGCCTTCAAGACAGAGGAAAATTTGGTAAGAAAACAACAAAATAAATCAAGACGTAGAGGAAGATTCTCTTGTGGAAGAGGATAGTCTATGGAGGAAGAACATATCAATCAAAACAAGGGGAAACCAACACCTCTTAGACAAGTAATTACACTCAGGATAACAAGGGAAGAGGAGACTATTCAAGAGGCAGAGGAGATTACTCTAGAGGTAGGGGATATTTTGGAAGAGGAAGAGGATTCACTGGTACATGTTACAAATGTGGAGAGACTAGTCACAGGGCATTTGAATGTCCTCAAATACAACAAAATAGTGGAAAAGGTAAAGAAGTAAGGATTCATGTGGCACAAGTAGAAGAAGAAAGTGTGGCTTCACCAAAGCATGGAGAGGACCCTGAGGATGGAGAATCCTTGATACCAAGAATCGTTGGTGGTGAGTGAACAATGTTTAGTAAATTTTTAGATTGGTAGTTATAAGGATGAAATTTTGTGTGATGTGATGCATATGGATGCATGCCATATTCTATTGGGTCTAGACCTTGGTAGTGTGATAGACAAGCTATACATGATGGTAGAACAAATACATACAAGATAAAGAAATATGGAAAGGAATTTACTTTGAACCCTTTAAAAGATAAAGAGGAAGAAGTAGATAATTGTTCAAGGGTTTGTTTAATTTCTAGGAAACAATTTTTGAAGGAGATGAAGAAGGGGAAGGCATGATTTGCATTCATTCATAAGCCTGTAGAGGTTAGGAAAACAAAGATGAGTGAAGAACTCCCAATAGAAATTCAACTAATCTTGGATGAATATGTAGAGATATTGCTGAAGGAATTATGAGATGGGTTACCACCCATGAGAAGTATAAGCCATTGTATAGATTTGATACTCGAGGCAAGTTTGCCGAACAAAGCACCTTATAGAATGACACCAATGGAGAATGAAGAGATCAATAGATAAGTGCAAGAATTGTTGGACATGGGTTTGATAAGGGAAAGTCTAAGCCCATGTGTTGTTCTAGCAATATTGACACCTAAAAAGGATGGAGAATGGTGAATGTGTACAAACTCAAGAGCCATAAAGTATAGATCTCCATTACCCTAGATGGATGACATGATGGATTGTTTCAATGGAGCCAAGTAATTCACTAAAATAGATTTGAAGAGTGGATATCATCTTATAAGGATTAGAGAACGAGATGAATGGAAGACAAATTTTAAGACAAAGGATGGTTTGTATGAGTGGCTGGTAATGCCATTCAGATTGACAAATGCACCCAACACTTTTGTGAGGTTGATGAATGAAGTGTTGAATCCATTCCTAAGTAAGTTTGTAATTGTATATGAAGATACTAGAATGAGGGAAATGCAAATAAACATAAAGGAAACCAAAAAAAATGATTATACCTTAAGAATATCCTCCATTCAAGTCTCCTTGATAGAGTGGAGAATGCATGAACCCAATGCATTCTAGTTATACTCCATGATTAGGATATGGTGTAGATTGCCCTCACTAAGCATAAGATAATGGAAATGGAGGACATAAGAAGATATTTGGGAAACATAAGACTACTATGAGATGAGCTCCCTTTTGTCTTAGATGAGGGTTCAATTTTTAGATTTTTGGTAAAAGAATGGAGGGTTAAGATTGAAAGTTTAGATCAATGGCTAGGGTTGCTTGAGGATTAGGGTTTGGATTAGAGTTGTAGTCATGTGACAAGTGTCACAAGAGGATTGAATGAGAGTAATTAAGGCTTGGATAAGGGTTTGATAAGGATTTATAGGGCATCCTTGTCTGTAAAGGGTCAAGATTAAAATATGAATGGAGGGTGGAGATTGAGTTGTAGTCATGTGACTTTGATTTTTGTCCTCTAGTGGGAAAATTCTAATTTTATTTTTATTAGTGGAGTATTGAGGATAGTGACATGTGTCTAGGACAACTAATTAAATAATAAGGATTACTTAATTATTTATGGTGATGGGATTAGATAGTGTTAGGATTAATTAAATAAATTTTATTTAATTAATCTATCTATTGAAAAAGTTAGTGGAAGGGAGGTTAATTAAATAAATGAAGTTTATTTAATTAATATAGAGATATGAAGGCTTGGGAGGTTAAATTAACTAAATAAAGGGGAATTTATTTAATTCATTTAGGCTATCGGATAAAGGAATAAGTTAATTAAATAAATATGATTTATTTAATTATCTTGGGATAAATGTGGACATAAGGGTTAAGGCATTGCAAGATGACATAAGGTGTCGCAAGATGTCGAAAGTGAGTTTAGTTGAAGTCGACAAAGTGTTGCAAGATGTCGAAAGTGACGTTGAGTGGTGTTGGAAGGACATGGTTGATTTTAGGTGTCTTCATTTTGCCCCTTTTTGAAATAGTGTTCTGACTAAGTAACATTATTTCATAGAAGTTTAAAATATAGTGTTGGATTGGATAGAAAAAAACTTTGGTTTAGAAGAATAGGGTTATGCTTAGGCTTAGAGATGATTGGTAGAGGTGATGCCCCCTTGAGAGGATAGGCATGTTGCAAGAACATGGGTGTGCTCTCGAAATGGATGAAATAGGTTGGTTAGGAGGGGGGAAGTACAAGGGATGGAATGGATGGAGGAGGCGTTATGCTGTAATATAGTGAGAGAAATCTTTTATCTTGATATAGCACTAGACCTTATGCACCAAGGTATAGAGACTAGGGTGATGATGTGTCTCATGCATAAATATGGATTTCCCATCACAACACAAGGCATTTGACAACCTTGGTGGATATTGTGGTGAGACATCCTGACGAGGTCACAAGCAAACATATTGTCATGCCCACATTTTCCTTGTGGTCACAACACACATCACACGTGTCATAGCCACATCTATTATGTGGTTATGACACGAGATATGAAAAACTTTTCTCACACTGTCCTACAAACCCCCTTGCATGCGTAAGTATGCTCGGCGGTGTTCTCTCATGGCGAAAATACTACAGCTTTCGGCGGGATATAAGTACAATTGCGTGCAACCAGACGCAAGCAGACAAACAAGAGGATCTCTACGATGCCGCTAACGTCATTGCAAGAGTGAGATTACCAAAGTTCCTAAATCTAAACCTCGGCAATTTCTGGCAGCATAACGCCTTACGGCGTTAGTGGGAATTACGCAGCACTCATTTACGCACATGGTTCGCTGATAGATTAACAACTTCCCACGACGCCTTGTTCTGACTAAACCGACTAGTGATCTCCCTATTTAGTCAATTTTCAGCAAGGCATGGTTGTCTGTCTCCTCTCTTGTTTCCTGAAACATACTCCTCCTACGACTTAGCATTCTCAACAAGGCGGTTTGTTTGCTCTCTCTTCCCTTTTCTCTGGGTCTTAATTTTGATTGTATTTTTATCGCGCTCACCTTAACTATTTCTGTGATAATTTAGTTTGTTTATATTTTGGTCTCTCTCTCTTTCATTTTCTATGCTTTCTTTATGTATATCCGGGCCTTTCTTCATGATTTACATCAATCAGGGTTATCACTGTTTCTATTGTTGATATTAAACCTAACTTCAGGATGGTCTAGGTCACATAGACTGGTTTACTACTTCGCTGGACTCGGTCTCCTAGTCTTCTCCGATCACGGTATCTCCTCTTCGTTTGTATTAATTAATCTTGTTCCTAAGCAGATTTAGCAGAAGGGTCCGTCAATTTAGTTCTCTTATCCCATGTGGGAAATGTCGTGCATTTTCTCCTCTGTGTTTTCCAATGTTAGTTTTTCTTCTTCGGACTCTCTTACAGGTTTACTTATGAGGTCGTTTACTACAGTTGGGATTAAAATGGCCACATGGAATGTCTGTGATGGCTTCTTAAGTTTATTTCCAGTGTTCTTTTAAGCAAGGTGACGTGTAATTTTCCTCTTCATTTTCTGGGTGATTGAAATTACGTTGATAGTGAAACTTCCGAGAAACTCTTCCCGGTAACACAGTATATTCCTTTATGCTCTCATTAAATTATAATTTTATTTTCTCTTATCTATAATTACTGTTGTTATTATTCCTAATCAGTATTATTAATACTCTTATTGTAAATCATTTACCGTTGTTAATACATGTAGGAGGCTCTCCACTTTATAAAACCCTGATCATGGAAACATAACTTCTTTGGTTGTTGTGTTCAACACTTAATAAAAAAAACTACTGTGAAAATATATTTTTTTAATTTTATTTTTGTATATCCATGTGTCACATTTTATCAAGATTTTAAACGAGGGTCCAATAAAATGGCTCATAAAACTATTTCCATAAATATTATATATATATATATTAATGTATATGTAGTTTACAAAAATGATCTTTTAACTTTGTTTAACAAACTCCTCGTCATCCCTTATATATATATATATATATATATATATTTATATTTATATATATATATATATATATATATATATTTATACATATATATATATATAGATATATTAATTCTTTCATTATATATATTGCTATATATATAGACATATATAGTATCTATATATGTCTATATATATGGCATTTATAATGTGTTTCCTTTTAAAAGAGATCAACTCATATGTTAGGGCCAAAAGCCCTAACTTTTTCTTTTTTTGTTTTAGACACAGCAGTGGCCGATATGGGCGGCGGTGGCCGCAGCGACAGAGGAGACAGTCGACCGCGCAGAGTGATGGCCTGTGTAGGCCGCGAAGTTATAAGGGAAGGGGGATGTGGGGAGGGGCGGAGCCCCACCCACATCCCATGATGTGGGGTGTGGGTGGGGCTCCGCCCCTCCCCACACCTCTTATTAATAGATAGATACTGCGGTGGGGATTTCTCCCCACCGCCCAATATGAAGCTTCGGCTGTGTTGTTCACAGCGCTCTCACATTTCGCATTTCGACTGTCAAACGAATGCAATCCGAATTTATTATTAACCAATGCTAATTAAATATATATATATATGTATATATGTATATATATATATATATTTATATATATATTATTCAGTTTCAAGTTGTCATTTACATTTTCTCAATCAACCATTTATTCAGTATCTCTAATTCTGTCAAAATGTTAATTTATAACAACTGTTATATATATATTTATATATATATATATATATATTTATTTATTTCAAAATTTTCTCAAATTTCAACCTGTTATAATGATAATTAAATAACGATTATATATATATGTATATATCTATATAATTCCAGTTTCACTTATTCGGTAGAAATGGTAAATATATAACAACTTATTATATATATATATATATAAGTATATATATATATATATATATATATATATATTTATATGTTGCGATATATATTCCATTTTCATAAAACATTTAAGTTTCTTAAATTAACAAACAGAAATATATGCATGCTAGATTTCCTCTAATCTTTTCAAATTAACTGAAACCACTATATATGAAGAATAAACTTAAATATTTAAAATTGTCTTTTCCTTTAGAACAATGAACCATAAAACTAACATTTCAACTAGTTAAGAAATTCCAAACTTTCAATTACATAAACAAACTCAGATTAGATTGCAAATAAGAGATGACTTTTCTATTTAAAAAGGTATACAAAGCAACAAACTTGAAAATTTAAGCACATTCATATTACAGATTTTAAACCATGGATACAACAACCGACTTCCCAGATATGAACTTTCTTCACCCAAACAGTATACAACTGATAACTTGGGACAACCAAGTAGAAGTCCATTAATAACAAGATCAGGGAGGTGATTTCCTTCACCCCCAGGGTAACAATAAATTACAGCAATAACAAGAGAGGTGCTCTCTCTTCAACTCTTAAGAAATGAACCAGGCCTAATTCTCATGACAAAGAAGAATAACTGTTTCTTCACAAATATAACTTCTCCCAAGCCAACCAGAAGCTCCAAGGGAAAACCTGCGTATCAAAGACAAACAAAGAAGAAAACACCACTCATCTAGCTCTCCTCCCTTCCGTAGACCCGCAAGTGGGTCACCCCCGAGCTAGGGAGACCATACTCACACCTGGGAACTCAAACACTCCACTTCACAATAGTAACAACAACAATCCCAAAGCATACAAACACCCGTGGGTCATTTACACAACACGGAAACTCAACTACAGTGAGTTTCATAAGGGGCAGGAGAGTGGACACACTCGACTCCAGAGTGTCACCCTGACAGATAAGTTAACCAATACCATTTCTCTTGGTCTCAAACCAAGTTTGATCTCAAATTTTTAAGAAAACTGTATATGACTCTCAAGTCAAAGATACAGACACAGATACATGCCCTCCAGGCTTTCAACATCCCAAAAGATGGAAACAGGTATGCACCCGAGGAGGATCTCTCCTCCCCTACCCCAAACTTGATGAGTATTTCTCCCAAGTGGGAGAAGCTCTGTCAAACAACCTGACAACAAACCCCACAGAAAACAAATCTAAACACAAATTCACACAATTTACATACACATTCAGCTATGCGAAACAAGGGTAAAATTTTAACCAACCTTACAAAGCCCTCCTGGAATGAAGCTGTTGCAGAGCCCACAGAGTTCTCTTCCAACCTTAGCCACCAACTCCCTTTCCCTTCTCTCTCCTGCAAGCTAACCTTTCTATTTTTGGTAAGGCAAAAAATGAAAGTTTCCCCAAATTTCAACTAACTCCCTCCCATCCCAAAGTTCGAAACAAATAACCAAATTCTTTTCAGTTTTGAGGAATGGGGAGGTGACACTTGTCATCTTCTCACTCTCCCCCAAACCCACTATTTTGCCCTGGTGGCTTATGTCACTCACCCTTCCCAAGAGTACTCCTTATTCCTCTCCTCATGTGATTCCTCTTACGCATGGGAGAAATAAAAGGAGTTAGTGGGGAAGAAGACAGGTGACCCATGCCCCTTCTTCCCTTCTTCACATGGGTGTCCCCACAGCACATGGGGGAATCTCACTATGGAAGGGGTGACTTTAAGTCAATCCTTCAATAATGGATGGCATCTCTTACCTTGGGGAATGTAGAGGGGATGGGTTGGGTGTTGGTACAACCCATCATGTCCCCTCCTACCTCCAATTTTCGCCACTTAACTTCAGTGGGAAGTTAAGATGACTAGATGGAGGTTACTCAAGGGTTACCCATGCGAAATGGGCCCCTGGACCCATGGGGTATAACCAAGGGTCAACTTTAACCCATACAAGACACCCCTGGTCAAGGTAAAGCACAAGAAAAGGCCTCATAAATTTAAATTAAATAAGGAAATTCAATTTCAATCCTTTTTACAACACAATTTATAAAATAATGTTACATGAGGGTAACCTAACCCACTCGACCATACGAAGGACCACATTACATCATTACATCAAACACAAAGAGATCTTGGTTCCTTGTGGAATCAGATCGGCTTAACAGGGAATAACAAATAACAAGGTGCGGAATGATCTCTGAATTCTGTGGTTCGATTAGTAATTCCTGCACACTAAATTACAAGATCAGTAACCACATAAAATCATCATAGCCGAAGCAACTAAAAACATGCATTATCATGACATAGTACTAATTAACATAAATGAAATCATATTACAATTTTCCATCATCACCTAATTAATGTTTTTTCTGAAATGTAAACTTATCCAAACATCACCCAATTAGTTTTTCTGAAATCATAATAAAGTTTAATAGTTTGACAATTCCGGGAACTGCTATCCCACAAATATAAAAATAACAATAACAGTAATGTAAATAGTCATAACAATAGAAGTAAAAAGGGCGGTCCTCACATCCTCTCCCCCTAAGACGGTACTTCCTCCTGGAAGTCGTCAAAAAGGTGAGGATAAAGGGTCTTCAGTCTCTCTGCATCTTCCCATGTTGCAGTGACTTCGTCGTATAGGTCCCACTGGACTCTAACCTGGTCCAGCTCTCGACCTCGAAGGGCCAGCGTCCGACGAGCCAATATGCGAATTAGCTCCAACGCCAGCTGTCCGTCTGCCTCTACCTGAAGAGCACTCCAATCCAACACGTGAGATAAGTCAGAAATATATTGATGTAAAACTGATACATGAAATACATCGTGGATACGTGACAGGCTAGGTGGCAAGGCTAGACGATAGGCTACTGGTCCTATCCGCTCCAAGATTTGGAAAGGTCCTACAAATCGAGGTGCGAGCTTAGAGCCTTTTCTGTAACGGATTGGACTCTTGTGTGGCCGCACTCTCAAAAATACTCTTTCCCCCACAGAGAAGCTTCGGTCGGTCCTCTTAGCATCGGCATACTTTTTCTGCCTGTCCTGTGCTTCCTGAAGCCTTTGTCTAATCTGTTTGACTTGCAGTTCCATATTCTGAACTATCTCTGGACCGATGACTGTTCTGTCCTCTATCTGATCCCAACTCAAAGGTGTTCTGCACGGTCTGCCATATAACGCCTGGGAAGGAGGCATACCCAACGAGCTGTGATGCCCATTATTGTAGGCAAACTCAACTAGATATAGGTACTCCTCCCATCTAGACTGATGGTCCATCACATACATGCGAAGCATGTCTTCTAACACCTGGTTAACTCTCTCTGTCTGTCCGTCAGTTTCCGGATGATATGCTGAACTAAAGTTGAGCTGTGTGCCCAACGCCTGATGTAAGGCTTTCCAGAACGATGAAGTGAATACGGAGTCTCTGTCAGATATAATGCGGCGAGGTACCCCATGAAGTCTAACAATTTGATCAAGAAACACCTTTGCCACTGATGGTGCATTGTATGTTGTGCATATTGGTGAAAAATGCACCACTTTGGTCAGCTTGTCAACTGTCACCATAATAGCATCATGGCAACGTGATGACATAGGTAGACCAACGATAAAATCCATAGAAATGGTGTCCCATTTCCATTCAGGTATATCGTGAGGGTACAACAGTCCCGCTGGATGCTGATGTTCGGCCTTGACCCTCTGACATTCCAGGCAACGAGCAACAAATTCGGCAATGTCACGCCTCATCCCAGCCCAATGATAAAGCTGTCGTAAGTCAGCATGCATCTTCTTCACTCCTGGGTGTGCTGCATAGGGTGCTCTATGAGCCTCTGATAGGATTATTGTGCGAAGATTACCTGCATGGGGTATATAGATGCGCTGCCGATGTCGAAGTATACCATCAGGCTCAAGGGAATATCCTGTAAATTTGCCCTCAAGGGCCTTCTAATTTAATAATGCCTGCTGCACTTCAAGAAACCATTCGTCCTCTGGCAGATGCTGTAAGATGCGATCCTTCAAGTCCACCTTCAAGGTCAGGGTTTGGATCTCATGGCGCCTTCGACTCAAAGCATTAGCAACCACGTTCTCCTTCCCTTTGATATAGTGGACATCGAAGTCATATTCGCATAGGAATTCCATCCAACGCCGTTGGCGGGCGTTCAAATTAGGCTGTGTAAAAATATACTGTAAACTATGATGATCCGAATGGAGTTCAAAGCGTCGACCTAAGAGAAAGTGTCTCCAGCAAACCAAGGCATGAACAACAGCTGCGAGCTCTAAGTCGTGAGTAGGATAGTTTAACTCGTGTCTTTAGTTTCCGTGATTCGTATGCGATCGCTCGACCACCCTGCATAAGCACGGCTCCCAAACCTTCTAATGATGCATCTGTACAAACTACAAACTCCTCTGTAGGATCTGGGACCGCTAAAATAGGAGCACTAGTAAGACACTCCTTGAGGACTCCAAAAGCCTTTTCGCACTGCTCGGTCCAAATGAAACCCTTCCCTTTTCGCTGAAGGGAAGTAATGGGATGTGCTATCCTGGAGAAACCTTCGACAAACCGACAATAATACCCGGCTAACCCCATAAAGCTTCTGACCTCTGTCACGTTAGTGGGTGCCGGCCACTCCTGAATTGCTCTGATTTTAGATGGATCTACGGAGATGCCATCGCCTGATAAAATGTGTCCCAAATACTGCACCTCTATCCTGAAGAAGGCACACTTCACCAAGTTGCCATAAAGCTGCTGCCCTCGTAATTGCTGCAAAACTTGACGCAAGTGCTCTACATGCTCCTCCTCAGTCCGTGAATAAATCAAAATGTCATCTAGAAATATGATCACGAACCGATCTAGGTAAGTACGGAACACCCCGTTCATGAGACTCATGAATACTGCAGGAGCGTTCGTCAACCCGAAAGGTACCACTGTGAATTCATAATGGCCATATCTGGTTCGAAAAGCAGTTTTATGAATATCCGCCTCCGTGATGCGTAATTGGTGATACCCAGATTTTAGATCAATTTTTGAGAACACTCTGGCTCCCTGCATCTGATCAAAAAGGTCATCAATCCTAGGCAGAGGATAACGGTTCTTCACCGTCACCTTGTTCAACTGCCTGTAGTCCATACATAGACGAAGAGACCCATCCTTCTTCTTCACGAAGATAACTGGTGCGCCCCATGGTGAAACGCTAGGTCAGATGTGTCCCTTCTCAAGTAATTCCTCTAACTGCAGTTTAAGTTCAGTGAGTTCATGTGTAGTCATCCTATAGGGTGCACGGGATATCGGTTCTGCACCCGGCACCAAGTCAATGTGGAAGTCCACTTCTCTGCGTGGAGGCATACCTGGTAATTCTAGCGGAAATACATCGGCAAACTCTCTAAGGACAGGGTGATCATCTAAAGTAGCCTCAGGTTCATCCTCTGCTCTATCACTGACCGTGATGGCAAACATCTGACATCCCTTCCGCGTACAGCGCTTAAGCTGCTGAGCGGATATCATACGAACAGCCGTGGGCTTTTGAATGCCCACTATCTCAACCGACGAACCATGATCGTCTAAACAGCTAATCATCCTCTGGCGACAATCAAGCTTGGCTCTATGTGCCGCAAGCCAATCCATACCCAGAACTACTCCGTAAGATCCTAATGGCATAATCCTAAGGTCACATGTTGTGGTGAATGATCCCAATGTGATCTCACAGTCTTTAACCAAGGTATCTACTGACATCCTGGCCCCTGAGGCCAACTCAACTTCCCACCTAATGTCTTGCCTAGAAGCCACCAGCCTGCAACGCTCCACTAACGATGTAGACAAAAAAGAGTCAGTAGCTCCTGAGTCAAAAAGGATCAAAATGGAGAAGTCTCCAATCGTACCTGCTGCCTCGATGATAGAAGCCTGGAAATCAGCCTGGCGGTTATCAACCGCTGCAAACATGTGGTGGGTTTTGCCCACGTCACCTACGGTCTGCTCAGATCCTCCTGATCGGGGCTGTCCCCCTGCAGTAAATCCCTGCGGGCACTCTCTAGCCAGATGCCCTGCCCCACCACACACATAACATGGTCCTCGAACCTGTAACTGCCCTGACTGTGTTCTGCCTGATTGTTGTTGCCCAGTCCGTCCAGTGGATCCCTGTGAGCCTCTGTAAGACTGCTGGGACCTTGCGGGTCCTGCCGATGAACCCTGCTATCTCTGATCTCTGCGTGGACCCTGCTGCTGCCATCCACGGTTCTGTCCTCCTTGTCCCCTCTGTTGAAATTTGGATTTTTGCTGATGTTGCTGCTGCTGTGGAGGCCTAGGAGGTAATGATGAAGGATTATATCCGCCTCTCTGTGTTGTGTTTTGAGGCCTTTGGAAGTTTTGCTGTTGTTGGGGATTACGTTCCTGGTACTACGGGCGTGAATTCTGTCCTCATCCCTAAATTTCCTCTGATATAAGGGCCTTTTCAACAGCCTCACTCATGGTATGGGGATTTGCCATACGAACTGGTCCTGCTATCCCGTGATTTAGCCCTCTGATGAATTTGTGTATTAAGATTTTCTCGTCATGGAGGTATTCCGCGTAACGAGAAAGCTCTATAAATCAGCTCTCATACTGAGTAACGGTGAGTCCCCTCTGCTGTAAATCATGGAACTCATCGATCCTGCGCTGTCTATAATGTTCGGACAAATATCACGCATTGAAGCGCTCAATGAAGATGTCCCATGTGAGTGTATCCATGGATAGTCGGCGCTTGCACTCTGTGCGCCACCAGGTGGCTGCTGCATCCCTAAGAAGATGGACTGCCACTCGTGCTTTCGTGTTGCTTCCATATGGTCGCAATGCGAAACACCTGTCTAAGCTAATCAGCCAAGCCTCAGCCACAGCTCCCTCTGTAGCACCTGCGAAAGTGGGTGGGTTGAGCCTCAGTAGATCTCTGATGGGGTCCCCTCTGTCTCTAAGTCTCACAAGTGGCTCTTCCACACCATCCTCATATAATCCATGCTGAACCTGTTCTTGTCTCAAAAGTCTTGGAGGACTCCTGCTCCGTGCTCGGGAGGCTGACCCTACCTCCTCTACTGTTGTGTCGGGAATCTCAATGAAGGGCTCCACACGTGGCACCTCTAGTGGATCAATGCGGGGCTCCATACGTGTCTCAATACGTGACTCAGCACGTGGCTCCTCTCGCGGATTAACACGAGGCTCTATTCGTGGCTCAGGAATCACTGGCGATAACCTGTCTAACATAGTCTGTAGTGCCTGTAAGATCTGTGGACCTATATCCAATACTGGTGTTGCCTGTGGTACTAGTGGTGCTTGTGGTATAGGTGGTGCAGGTGGTGCTGTTGTAACTACTGGTGTCGCCTGTGGTACTAGTAGTGCTTGTGGTACAGGTGGTGCAGGTGGTGCTGCTGCAACTACTGGTGTCGCCTGTGGTACTAGTAGTACTTGTGGTACAGGTGGTGCAGGTGGTGCTGCTGTAACTACGGGTGCCAGTCCTTCGGCTGAGGAATCGCTGTGCACCTCGACTGACGCTGTGTGGCGTGATCACGCTCGTCGAACACGTTGGGGAGGCATCCTACAAAACAAGGTAGAAACTAATTAGCCAAGGTTGCGGAATAATAACGTGCCCAAATACGCCCAGTGTTTCAACTTGGCTCTGATACCAAATGTCATGCCCACATTTTCCTTGTGGTCACAACACACATCACACGTGTCATAGCCACATCTGTTATGTGGTTATGACACGAGATATGAAAAACTTTTCTCACACTGTCCTACAAACCCCCTTGCATGCGTAAGCATGCTTGGCGGTGTTCTCTCATGGCGAAAATACTACAGCTTTCGGCGGGATATAAGTACAATTGCGTGCAACCAGACGCAAGTAGACAAACAAGAGGATCTCTACGACACCGCTAACGTCATTGCAAGAGTGAGATTACCAAAGTTCCTAAATCTAAACCTCGGCAATTTCCGGCAGCATAACGCCTTACGGCGTTAGTGGGAATTACGCAGCACTCATTTACGCACATGGTTCGCTAATAGATTAACAACTTCCCACGACGCCTTGTTCTGACTAAACTGACTAGTGATCTCCCTATTTAGTCAATTTTCAGCAAGGCACGGTTGTCTGTCTCCTCTCTTGTTTCCTGAAACATACTCCTCCTACGACTTAGCATTCTCAACAAGGCGGTTTGTTTGCTCTCTCTTCCCTTTTCTCTGGGTCTTAATTTTGATTGTATTTTTATCGCGCTCACCTTAACTATTTCTGTGATAATTTAGTTTGTTTATATTTCGGTCTCTCTCTCTTTCATTTTCTATGCTTTCTTTATGTATATCCGGGCCTTTCTTCATGATTTACATCAATCAGGGTTATCACTGTTTCTATTGTTGATATTAAACCTAACTTCAGGATGGTCTAGGTCACATAGACTGGTTTACTACTTCGCTGGACTCGGTCTCCTAGTCTTCTCCGATCACAGTATCTCCTCTTCGTTTGTATTAATTAATCTTGTTCCTAAGCAGATTTAGCAGAAGGGTCCGTCAACTTAGTTCTCTTATCCCATGTGGGAAATGTCGTGCATTTTCTCCTCTGTGTTTTCCAATGTTAGTTTTTCTTCTTCGGACTCTCTTACAGGTTTACTTATGAGGTCGTTTACTACAGTTGGGATTAAAATGGCCACATGGAATGTCTGTGATGGCTTCTTAAGTTTATTTCCAGTGTTCTTTTAAGCAAGGTGACGTGTAATTTTCCTCTTCATTTTTCGGGTGATTGAAATTACGTTGATAGTGAAACTTCCGAGAAACTCTTCCCGGTAACACAGTATATTCCTTTATGCTCTCATTAAATTATAATTTTATTTTCTCTTATCTATAATTACTGTTGTTATTATTCCTAATCAGTATTATTAATACTCTTATTGTAAATCATTTACCGTTGTTAATACATGTAGGAGGCTCTCCACTTTATAAAACCCTGATCATGGAAACATAACTTCTTTGGTTGTTGTGTTCAACACTTAATAAAAAAAATTACTGTGAAAATATATTGTTTTAATTTTATTTTTGTATATCCATGTGTCACATTTTATCAAGATTTTAAATGAGGGTCCAATAAAATGGTTCATAAAACTATTTCCATAAATATAATATATATATATTAATTCTTTCATTATATATATTGCTATATATATAGACATATATAGTATCTATATATGTCTATATATATGGCATTTATAATGTGTTTCCTTTTAAAAGAGATCAACTCATATGTTAGGGCCAAAAGCCCTAACTTTTTTTTTTTTGTTTTAGACACAGCAGCGGCGGATATGGGCAGCGGTGGCCGCAGCGACAGAGGAGACAGTCGGCCGCGCAGAGTGATGGCCTATGTAGGCCGCGAAGTTATAAGGGAAGGGGGATGTGGGGAGGGGCGGAGCCCCACCCACACCCCACATCGTGGGGTGTGGGTGGGGCTCCGCCCCTCCCCACACCTCTTATTAATAGATAGATACTGCGGTGGGGATTTCTCCCCACCGCCCAATATGAAGCTTCGGCTGTGTTGTTCACAGCGCTCTCACATTTCGCATTTCGACTGTCAAACAAATGCAATCCGAATTTATTATTAACCAATGCTAATTAAATATATATATATGTATATATGTATATATATATATATATTTATATATATATATTATTCAGTTTCAAGTTGTCATTTACATTTTCTCAATCAACCATTTATTCAGTATCTCTAATTCTGTCAAAATGTTAATTTATAACAACTGTTATATATATATATATTTATATATATATATATTTATTTATTTATTTCAAAATTTTCTCAAATTTCAACCTGTTATAATGATAATTAAATAACGATTATATATATATGTATATATATATATATATAATTATATATATATATATATATCTATATAATTCCAGTTTCACTTATTCGGTAGAAATGGTAAATATATAACAACTTATTATATATATATATATATATTTTTTTTTTTACATGTAGCGATATATATTCCATTTTCATAAAACATTTAAGTTTCTTAAATTAACAAACAGAAATATATACATGCTAGATTTCCTCTAATTTTTTCAAATTAACTAAAACCACTATATATGAAGAATAAACTTAAATATTTAAAATTGTCTTTTCCTTTAGAACAATGAACCATAAAACTAACATTTCAACTAGTTAAGCAATTCCAAACTTTCAATTACATAAACAAACTCAGATTAGATTGCAAATAAGAGATGACTTTTCTATTTAAAAAGGTATACAAAGCAACAAACTTGAAAATTTAAGCACATTCATATTACAAATTTTAAACCATGGATACAACAACCGACTTCCCAGATATGAACTTTCTTCACCCAAACAGTATACAACTGATAACTTGGGACAACCAAGTAGAAGTCCATTAATAACAAGATCAGGGAGGTGATTTCCTTCACCCCCAGGGTAACAATAAATTATAGCAATAACAAGAGAGGTGCTCTCTCTTCAACTCTTAAGAAATGAACCAGGCCTAATTCTCATGACAAAGAAGAATAACTGTTTCTTCACAAATATAACTTCTCCCAAGCCAACCAGAAGCTCCAAGGGAAAACCTGCGTATCAAAGACAAACAAAGAAGAAAACACCACTCATCTAGCTCTCCTCCCTTCCGTAGACCCGCAAGTGGGTCACCCCCGAGCTAGGGAGACCATACTCACACCTGGGAACTCAAACACTCCACTTCACAACAGTAACAACAACAATCCCAAAGCATACAAACACCCGTGGGTCCTTTACACAACACGGAAACTCAACTACAGTGAGTTTCATAAGGGGCAGGAGAGTGGACACACTCAACTCCAGAGTGTCACCCTGACAGATAAGTTAACCAATACCATTTCTCTTGGTCTCAAACCAAGTTTGATCTCAAATTTTTAAGAAAACTGTATATGACTCTCAAGTCAAAGATACAGACACAGATACATGCCCTCCAGGCTTTCAACATCCCAAAAGATGGAAACAGGTATGCACCCGAGGAGGATCTCTCCTCCCCTGCCCCAAACTTGATGAGCATTTCTCCCAAGTGGGAGAAGCTCTGTCAAACAACCCGAAAACAAACCCCACAGAAAACAAATCTAAACACAAATTCACACACTTTACATACACATTCAGCTATACGAAACAAGGGTAAAATTTTAACCAACCTTACAAAGCCCTCCTGGAATGAAGCTGTTGCAGAGCCCACAGAGTTCTCTTCCAACCTTAGCCACCAACTCCCTTTCCCTTCTCTCTCCTGCAAGCTAACCTTTCTATTTTTGGTAAGGCAAAAAATGAAAGTTTCCCCAAATTTCAACTAACTCCCTCCCATCCCAAAGTTCGAAACAAATAACCAAATTCTTTTCAGTTTTGAGGAATGGGGAGGTGACACTTGTCACCTTCTCACTCTCCCCCAAAACCACTATTCTGCCCTGGTGGCTTATGTCACTCACCCTTCCCAAGAGTACTCCTTATTCCTCTCCTCATGTGATTCCTCTTACGCATGGGAGAAATAAAAGGAGTTAGTGGGGAAGAAGATAGGTGACCCATGCCCCTTCTTCCCTTCTTCACATGGGTGTCCCCACAGCACATGGGGGAATCTCACTATGGAAGGGGTGACTTTAAGTCAATCCTTCAATAATGGATGGCATCTCTTACCTTGGGGAATGTAGAGGGGATGGGTTGGGTGTTGGTACAACCCATCATGTCCCCTCCTACCTCCAATTTTCGCCACTTAACTTCAGGGGGAAGTTAAGATGACTAGATGGAGGTTACTCAAGGGTTACCCATGCGAAATGGGCCCCTGGACCCATGGGGTATAACCCAGAGTCAACTTTAACCCATACAAGACACCCCTGGTCAAGGTAAAGCACAAGAAAAGGCCTCATAAATTTAAATTAAATAAGGAAATTTAATTTCAATCCTTTTTACAACACAATTTATAAAATAATGTTACATGAGTGTAACCTAACCCACTCGACCATACGAAGGACCACATTACATCATTACATCAAACACAAAGAGATCTTGGTTCCTCGTGGAATCAGATTGGCTTAACAGGGAATAACAAATAACAAGGTGCGGAATGATCTCCGAATTCTGTGGTTCGATTAGTAATTCCTACACACTAAATTACAAGATCAGTAACCACATAAAATCATCATAGCCGAAGCAACTAAAAACATGCATTATCATGACATAGTACTAATTAACATAAATGAAATCATATTACAATTTTCCATCATCACCTAATTAATGTTTTTTCTGAAATGTAAACTTATCCAAACATCACCCAATTAGTTTTTCTGAAATCATAATAAAGTTTAATAGTTTGACAATTCCGGGAACTGCTATCCCACAAATATAAAAATAACAATAACAGTAATGTAAATAGTCATAACGACAGAAGTAAAAAGGGCAGTCCTCACACATATGCCATTGGGGACTATGATATGGCAGATCATGATGTCGTGGTGACATTATGCTGCAAGGACTTGATACAAACAAAGGTATGTTCTTATGCCTAACATAATACAACCTTGTCTAGACATGTGAGGAAATATACTTAGAGCATTAAAGTCCTAGTGCACAAAGATAATCCTTAGATGCAAAGGACAAGTGTTATGCAAAAGCTTATTCCAATACACACAAGATATGAATATTAGTTGGAGTAATAAGGACATCCAACAAACACACAAAAATACTATGCAAATGCAAAATGAAATGATAGTTGCACACCAACAAGAAAGCATGCATAAAAAACAAGGTTGTTGCCCCTGTCAAGCTAGAAACTATTAATGGATGAATCAGATTGATTGGCTAGTGTTGTTGGCCATGTGAGCAACACCAAGATTGATGGATAAAGATAGTGTTGTTGGTCAAAGAACAACACCAAGATTGATAGATGATTTCTATACTTAAGATAGCCTTACGAGCTTAAGCAAGAATTGATTGGGTTGATGAAATGATTGATAGGTTTGCAATGAGGGGTTGCCCAAAAATTGTTGGATAGATTTCTTGGCTAGTTTGGTATTGGTTAAGGATTGGTTGCATTTGGATGTATTTCTTGGATTTTTGGTATATTTTTATTTTTTTTGGACTTTGGAAGGTTTTGTGATTTTTTTTGGTATTTTTGGGATTTTACGATTTGTTTGTGTTTTTCTTGAGTTTTTAATAGATGTAATGGATTTAATTACTTGCCCTACTCAGTAGATAGAAAGTGTATTTTAAGTCATTCTTGAGGCTTTTCTGACTACCTTGCAAAATATAATTTTTTGCCTTAAATATTTTTGGTGTTTTGAGGATTTTTTTGTTGTTTTGTGTTTTTTCTGGATATTTTGGATGTTTTTTGTGTTTTCTGGATATTTGGATGTTTTTGTGATTTTTTTGGTATTTTGGAGTTTTGTGATATTTTTGTGGATTTTGGATGGGGTATGGTTTTATCATGGGATGGGTGCATTTGATTGCATTTGGATAGCCTAGGTGCTAGATACCAATGACAAGGGAATCCCAAGTCTAGGGACAAGGATGATGGTAGGATTAGATGGATACAAGGATGGGTGATAGTAGGTGCCATAGTGGATAATGAATGAAAAATTTATAATGGATGGATGGAGAGGTTAAGGATGTGATCCATAAACTATGTTGCATAGGAATAAGACGCCCCACTCTAGACAAGGCGAGGTGATACGTATTAAGATGCTTATTAGGGAGAATGCTTGAAAGGGATGGATGGACTTCGTAGTAGATGCATGTATGAAGGATATGCTTGGAAAGGGACATATGCCAAGAGGTGTCCAAAGAATGTTTTATTTTTCCCCTGTCTTTATCAAGATCTATTAGAATGACAATAGGATAAGGAAGACGATATGGTGGATAGGATGGATGGGAAATGATATGATAGATATGAAGATGGTAGATAGGGATATGATAGGATAATGATACATAATAGATAGGATATGCAAAAGGATTTTATGGGTGTGGATGAATGGCATGATTTTTCCCCCAAGTATGGGATACAAATGAATGGAAAGGGGATTACACATGACGCCCACAAGGGGTTTTCATCATGGTACTTGTCCAAGGCGCCACAAGGAGTGGTTTTTACCACTAGAAGGATTTTTTCTCTTTACTATTCTTTATTTTATTTTATTTTTGTTCTTTTTGGATGGAATGGGGACTCTAGCATCTATTTCCATAGAGAGGAGAATATTGTCCCATGTTGGATAGTTGTCACCCATGGAGCATGTCAAGTGATAGGATGTGCATGGATGTTGATAGATAAGAGAAGATGGAATGGATAATGGATAGTGGATTATGACGTGGATTATGCGAAAGCATGGACCATAAGGATGTTATGGGGAAGATATGGGGGATATGTGATGTAATATGGGAGGATGGGGGTATGTGGGGATGCTATGGGGTGGAGGGGAATCACGACCAATGGTTGCATACATCATGATGTATTTTGAAGCTTATATTCTAGATCTCGTGTGGGGAGTAGTGGGGATTGTTGGTTTGAGGACTTAGGGACCCAAATAGATTTAGGAAATTAGGATTTTTAGATGGGGAGTAGAATGTTTGGGATTTGGGGCTGGATTAGGATTTGGAGGCCTCAATTGGACTGCTTGCTTTTTTCTTGGGGACCCACACCATTTTTGTTTGATGGTGTGGGCTTTGATAGACTTTTGGATCTTGGATGATAGCATCTTTAGGCTTTTGTGTATTTTTGTTGTATGTAACGAGGCATCAAATTTTTTGCTTTTAAATCCCATGGGTTTTTTGGTAGCTTCTTATTTGGATTATGTGTTCTTTTGTTGGTCATGATTGGTGATTTTAAGGGAGCAAGATGTGTGGATGGGAGGATTATTTGACTTGTGGATGAAGGGATGAGGGGATTGGAGGATGGGGATATTAGGAGTTCAGAGTAGTGGAGGTAAAGTGGATGGAGGAGGGATGGAGACATATGATTTGGGGGTATGATGAGGTGCACCGGATTTGGAGTTAGAAGAAGAGAACTTATGAGGTATGTGGGTGGTACCATCATGGGTGTGTTGTTTTCCTTGGGATGTATATCCAAGGCCATATGATCATGGATAGAATGTGGTATGGATGGGCTCCAAGATACCTTGTTCATGAAGGCCTAAACCTTTGCCTTCATAGTTCATGTTTTGGAGCATGCGATGTGCAATGGTATGTTTGGTGCTTTGGAAACAAGACATGAGTCCATTTTTTGTTGGGAAAAGATGGGTAGTGGATGGACCTCCATCAACAGAGCCACCGTGGATGAAGGTGTTTTGTCTAAGTGGATAAGAGGACATATTTGGAATGGGATTGGTAGGTGGTGGTAAAGGATCAACGGGGGATGATAAAGGGGTGGTAGAAGATGGTGTAAGATCAATAAGGGGTGTTGTGGTAGAGGTGATAGGGTTGGTGTGGATAAGTTGATCACTAGATGGGAGGGGATTGGAGATGGAATTAGATGGAATTCTGAGATCATGATTAGGATAGGAGGATGATGTTTCAACATGCTTTGGATTTAACTCTTGATATAACTGGTGTGTTTGAATGGAAGTGGGAGTGACTTGGGTGGATGTGATAGGTTCTTGGATGGGCTCCTCAACATAGCTACATGATAGTTCTTGACTTGCACTTATGGTAGGAGCTTATTCAATAGGCTTGGTAGGTGTTGGACTGCATGGTGATGTTTGATTCCTTACTAATATCCATTGGATCACATCTTTCATGAGTTTAGGGGTTGATGGATTAGGAGAGTCATGAGGTAGATAATATAATGGAAGGATAATGATGGCAGATGTTGTAGGATTAGGATTAGGATTGAGTGGGTGGGTGATGGGATTACATAGTGGTGGTTCTTGGGTAGGCTCAAGGATAGGCATTGGATTACATGGTGGTGTTGGAGAGGTAGGGGATTTGGGAGACTCCATAGCTTTGCTTTTGTTTTTGTTTTTCACTAATATTTTTTGGAGAAGATCCTTCACATATTATTTGGTTGATGGATTAGGACTTGGAAGCTTTGATGGTGGCTTAGATGGTGGATGGATGATAGGGATTGATGGATTGGGAGATAGGTGGATCAAAGGGTTAGGTGTAGGAGGGTTGGAGGGATATGGTGATGGGAGTATAGGGATTGATGGATTATGAGGTATATAGGCTAATGGATTAAGGTTAATAGGATTGGAAGGATATTGTGATGGAGGGATTGGAAGGATTGATGGATTGGAAGGTGAGGGGCTCGCTTAGGAAAATGGTTGTGCATGTAATCTTTCAAGTTTGGCTATAAGTTGCTTGGTAATATCATGTGCTAGGTTGGTGTTCCCTTGAGCAAAGGTAGCATAAAAATGGTTGTGGGATGGATAACTTGGAGGTATTGATAGGTTGGATAGGTATGATAGCATGGTCACATAAGGGGATGAAGGTTGATATGACATTGATGGGGATGACATATAGGATGGTGATGTGTATGTAATAGGAGCTTGGGAATCTCCAATGATGAAATGTGCTAAGGGAATATCACTAATAACATTTTTGTATTTTTCCTTAGGGATAGGATCAAAACCCTCATAGATATGTTTATGTCTTTGTAATTGTTCTATTGCTACATAGGGATCCATGTTGTTAGAAGGATATGAGTTGATATAGGATAATGGATGAGTGTGATGTAGGTTAGAGATCAAATTTTAAGACCTTAGAATGATTTGATTTGATTTGAAGGATGGATGACTCTCTATACTTAAGGGAGACTAAAAATCTTAAGCAAGAGAGTTGATTGGATTAGATTTTGATGAGATTTGAAGGGATGACTATACTTAAGAGAGACTAACATTCTTAAGTAAGTTTAGATAAAGGTTGATAATGATCAACTAGGGTCTTGATTTTTTTGATTGGAGGGATTGGAAATGGATGATTGTGGATTAAGGAAAGGATCCTTTAAAGGTTAGGGATTTTGATAATGATTTGGATAATTGTGATTGGGATTTTGGATGAAATGTTGATGGGGTATGAAGGAGACTAAGTCCTTAACCAATTTTTGATTTTCAAATGATAATTTGTTGATTAAGGATTAGGCGTTGGAATGTTGATTGGAATGGATAATGGATGATGGGTGATTGATGTTGGATGAGGGATAAATGGGTTAGAATAGAATTGGATGAAATGTGATCAAATGGATAAGGGGATTGGATTAAGATGATGATAATGAATTTGGTTAATGATGATGGGTATATGGAATGGATGACTAGGATAATTGGGATGAATAGGATATGATAGGTGAGATATGGTTTGGATATCTTGGATGATTCGAAAATGAATAGGATAGGTGGTTAGAATGATGATGTGGTTTATTAAGGATGAGGTGGATATGATTAGAATTGGATTGGATAATGTGGATGAAAGTGATAAGATGATTGAATGATGATATGGATAAGGATGGATGATTAGGATGACTATGGATGATATGTAAGAGGATTAGGAGATCTTTATGGGCCTAGGCCTAAGGCACTGACAGATTGGCCGAAAGAACTGACAGATGAGCCTAAGGTGCTTTCAGATGGGACAAATGCACTGACAGATGTGCCTAAGGTGATGACAATGATGACAGAAGCACCAACAGAAATACCGAAGGCACTGATAGGTTTGACTAAGGTGCTAAAGTTGTCTGATCCACGAGTTGAATGATGTTTTTGAATGATTTGGACAAGATGGTTGATTAGGATTAAATAGATCGGATGGAGATTGGATGAGGTTGAATATAATTGCATGAGTTGGATGAAGGATGAAGGTGATTGGATGGTTTAGAGCTTGACTTTAGGCCACTTGCAAACAAAAGGATTTTTCACACATATGCATGGGTTTGCAAAGGATGGATTGGATTGAGCTAATCCAAATGAACACACACACAATACACACCAACACCCTATATTTAGTAAGATAGGAGTGTATAAGATCATAAGCCCACCTTGTTGCCTTTATTTAGGTGTATGGTGTAAGTCCCATGATGAGGAACCTAACTACTTTTGATCACCCAGGATCTCTCTATGGTGCAAGGGGAGAGCATACACAACATGCAAACCCATTTCTAGAGGGCATTTACACTTACTAATAAAATCAATGCAGCTTGTGTGGTGAGTAACTTCCCAGGCCTAACTGGTACATCTGGTGCATTACGATCTTATATGGTCGAGAGGTCTTAACTAGGCTTTACAATCTTGCTAAGGGAGTCCCTGATATATGCTAGGTATGTGGGGCACAAACTATGAACACTAGTCCAGTTAAGCTAATGCCACTAAACAGAGACTCACAAGTGCTAACCTAGGGCATATAGGTGCTGAAACACAATATTATACCTACTTTACTTGTAATCGAATGTGCTGACCCAAAAGATGAAGCTACTAAAATAGAGATCAGAGGTGCTATGACAAAACCCAGAGACATTGATTTGACACAGGGATAGAACCTGCAAGTATAGGTCAGATTGAATGTACTTTAACTATTATGCACTTACCCCTACAATAAGGTTAGTTGATAAGTCAGGCCAAAAAAAGGTATTAGCTCTCAAAACAAGCCATTAGAGTGTTAATACAAGGTTAAATCAATGATCTTTGTAAGTATTATGTAAGGGGCTATGTTAACTCCCATATTTGCCTGCAAACAAAATGTTAAAACCTACTACATAGATCAAATAAGTCACCACAATACACTATAAACAATCTATAACAAGGAAATATTAGTCTGCAATAATATAGGATGGATGCGCTAAGACAGTCATTCAAGGCACCTTGGCTAGGATCGGAAGCACTAAGTCAGAGAACCAAGGTGCTAATACAAAAAACTTAGATGCTAAAACATAGATCCTGAGTGCTAATAGTGGTAATGGACACACTGACAGACCCTACAAAACCAGTGTGAAAATACGGTCAAAAGCGTCAACAGATGGCCCCAAAGCACTATCTTGGTTCCTAGAAGTGCTAATCCAAAGCTTGAAGTGCTAATATGACTTGCATGACAAAACTTTGAAAAACTTGCAATTTTTTTATTAGTTCTAGGGACGTGATGTCCCACCAGGCATGCCAAATAAAGATACTAGAATGAGGGAGATGCAAATAAACATAAAGGAAACCAAAACAAGTGATTATACCTTAAGAATCTCCTCCATTTAAGTCTCCTTGATAGAGTGGAGAATACATGCACCCTGTTGGTAATCATTTATGCTTAGGGTTTTGTTGGTGCCTGAATTCACTGTCAGTTAATTTAGCAATTTTCATGCAGGCACCATCCCAAAAAATCTAAAAAAGGTTCTAAGTTTTGGCACCCCTTCAGTGTTTTTCAGCATCTACATCTCATTTCTTAGTTCAACGGAGGTGATCTTCGTCTTTTCTCCATCAGCATGGGTTCATTTTTGTGTCTTTGAACTTTCAGTTTGAACCTCGCTGGTGAACCTTAGTGTTGAACCTCGCCATTGAACCATCGGGTTGAACCGGTTCGTGGTTCAACGGTTCAACAGTTCAGCGTTTTGTGTTTTTGGTGTTCATCAGTGTAATACTCTTCATCAGCAGAGGAATTTCATGCTAGGCCGACAGTTGGGAGTCTGGCCGATGGTGAGGTTGGTGTTCGACATATCGGGGTGACGAGGGAGTGTGTCTTGGAGATGGAAAGACCGTTGGCGGGACTGTTGCTATCGGCAGAGGGGTTTTGGCCTCTGCCGATATCGTTACTCGGGCCGATGGGGATTTGGGCATATGTGTGGTCGCCAGGACTTTGATCTATCGGCGTAGTAATTTGTGGTCTTCCTGATAATTTTTGGTCATACCGATGGAGGAGAAGGGTGGATTGGTAACCACTAACGTAGTGTGTTTTGGTGGCCATCGGGGAGACATGTATGGCCGGTGGGAGTCTGGGAAGTTAGCCTGACGGTCTTTCTCTAGCCGATGACAAGGAATATAGTGTAAGCATCGGTGTGACTTTTGCCTATCGGTGAGGAGGCTTTTTCGTTGGCCGATGCTAGTAGTCTGGCCGACAAAGGATTGCGATGGCTTCATCGGTGTAACTGATGAGATCGGTGAAGCTTTGGAGGGTCAGTCTGATGGTCTTTCTCTGGCTGATGAAGGGGAATGCGAAGGTAGTGGTCAGCGAGACCATTGAGATTGATGAGAGATTTGTGGGGTGAGCCGATGGCCTAGGTCTGGGCGATGGGCTTTGGGCTGAGAGGCGTGTGTCGAGCGTGGCAAAAGTGCTCGACGCTTATTATGTTTGTGGCCCCGTTTATAAACTACTGAAGGAGTCTCTGCACTGTGCATGTGGGACTATTCTTCTTGCATATTTTAAACCTGTAGTGAAGTGCGTTTTGGCGGGAGGCTCCATTTTGAACGCAGCGATGATTTCTACGCAGCTGCGGGTGGTTGAGCCGTAAATGGTGACTATAGTAGGGGTAAGAGAAATGGTACACATGATCAGGTGGCCCGATTTATGGAGGAAGACTTCTTGATGGCAGCGCAGGGCTCGAGGCCACCATTGTCTACTTTCTATCTCTGCAGCAATAACTTCTGAGCGCCATTCCTTTTGTGGGATTTGTATCTGGTAGTTTTTTGTAATAGCCATGTAATTAATTGCTGTGAGGTACACTTTCTGGCCAATATAGGCAGACTGTGTTACCATTTTGTTTTGGTTGTTGAAAACTAGACATTTTGGCTCTGTAATAAGATACAACTGGTTTTGGTTGCTCTGTGCAGCAAAACTTGCAAGTTTATGTATCTCCTGTTGTACGTTTGTGCATGAATCCACTGATTTCATGGTCAATTTTATATGAATAATGCTATGTTTGCATGTGTTATGCTGATTCTGTCTCCAGTTTTGCATGTATCTTTCTTCTAAGTCTAGGCATTCAAGGAATGTCTGAGATTCTAGAACATAGAATTCTTGTGTTGAATGTTTAATCTTTTAACTTCTGCTCAAGGGGTAGATTAAACTATTTTCAGATTAAATATTGGGAAGGGTATATTGCAATAGGGATGCCATAAGTATAGACAGCTTAACACTCTGTATTGGGAGATATCTGTAAGGCAGATATCATGTATATCCCCCTAAAATCTAGTTTTAGTTGTTCATGCTAATCATTCACAAGTGTATGTCTACCGAATCCAAGCCCTGGATAGGCACCAATCTAGCTCTATGTTGAGGTTATATACCATGTCCAGCTTTGCATCCAAAAATCAAATCAAACCATTTCATCCTTCCACCTGTTAGTTGTAGGAGTAGGATTAGGATCCCTGCATGCTCTCATACCCAACCAGACATCATGTCTAAGAATGTTGCCAACCTTGTGATTTGTTACACAAATCTTGGTCCATACATGAGAGTATTCTGCCTGTTGCTGTCAAGTTAAATCCTTCTGTCATTGAGCTAGTCAAGGTTATACTTTTATCAAATAGGGACACCCCCCTTGGTGCGGCAGAACTAGAAATGAAGGGGAGGAGCTCACGCAACCTCCTGTATTCAGTTGGCTGAATCTACCTGTGCATTAGAAGTGACAAACCCTAATGCTGATTCAGAAGAAAAACCAACAGGTTTTTAGCTTGAACATTTGTAAATTTTCCCATTCAAACCCTGAAATTTTTGAATCATAGGGTCTTGCATTGCTTCTTCTATCCTAATGATGACCTTCTGTGGTGGGTTCCTGGTTACCAAGTTTCATTCTTGTGCTTTAGTGTTCTTAGGTTAACCAGCCCGCATGCAATATTTTACCACTTTTCCTGTCACACATTTGAAAGTGTCAAGTTTCTGTGTGTGCAAGTAATCAAATCTGTTAGCGGGCTAGTGAAATCTCATTCGGCCTTTGAAAATGTTGAAAATTTGAGTTATATGCATATCAGGTTCAAAAGGAGGATGTACAAGGGTGAAATATACATTGAAGATTCTAGGAATATTCACTGCTTGCATATTGGGTTATATGTATATTTGGTTTGTATGTTCAGACATACAACGGTTAGATACAAAGAAATGATACATTGCAGGTATATTCTGTGGAAGATTCATGTTTGTATGTTCGGCATACAATGGAAATGTACATTGAAAAATATACAAAGGCTGGCGTGCATACATTTGCTACAGTGCAACAGAGATGCATTTGGTGGGGCCTGTAGGTATATACAAACAAGTTTGTATATTCGGCATGCAAAGGAAATGTAAAAGGTAAAACATGCAAACAGGTCAGCAGCGGTCAATGTCAGAAATGGGGCCCACCAGTTGTATATGCATTCGCTTGTATGTTTGCACATACAAGCCGATATACAAAAGAAGACATACATTTCAGACCCGAAGAAGAAATCAACTGCAGTGTATAAAATTTGGGGTCCATTGTTTGTATATTTGGCTTGTATGTTCGCATTGTATATGCGACATACAAGCAAATATACAAAAGTAAATATGCAAGTCGGTTCCGATGCGAAGATCAAATTTAGCAAATTCATGGTTGGCATCCGTGGCTCGTATGTCTGAGTGCTTGTATGTGTGCCGATATACAAGAGGAGTTAGATACAAGCCAGATTTCAAAGCAACTTCAGCATGCTTCATGATAATTTAAAATCTGCGCCTTGTATGTATGAGTTGTATGTATATGCATCCTGTATATACAAAGATTTAAAAAGTGAATTTGTATATGCATATGTTTATGCATATACAAGGGTGAAAATGGCAAAATAAGGAAAAGAAAAAGTCAGTGATAGGAACATGGAGTGCCTACGTGGCATGATATTATTGGTTTGTGACTTTTCCACAGTATTTTGAGCCATTTATCTCAGTGATGGAATCAAAATTGATGGCTATCTTTCAATTTTGTGCAATGATGGGTTTTCTTTGTATGCGACCGCATTTTTTGAGCAGGAAACTCCATGGGCACGCTGCTGTAGGTTTCGAAGAAGGCTGCGGGTAGCTGAAGTAGTAATGGTGGTCGTGCAAAGGCACCGATGGGTGAAGTGACAAGTGAACTACCAGGCTTGCGAAGAAAACCTTCAGGCGGCAGCTCAGATCCCGAGCCTACCTGCTCCTTCCTCTTTATCCCTCTGCCGCATTCAATTTCGAGCACCATTTCTCATGCATTGTATCTGGTGGATTTTTGATGTGCCATGTAATTAATGCGGAGTACACTTTCTTGTTGTATTAAGCAGACTGTGTTACTCAGTCTGTTGTTGTTGAAGATTTGGGCATTTTTGTGTAAATAATTAAATACAAAACATTTCCTGGCTGTTGTATCTCTGTGGAGTTTATGAGTTGCAACTTGAATGTACATTGCATACATTTTTAGTTTTAGTGTTGTTTTATATGAAAAATGCTTATGGCATGTGTCTAGCTATCCCTCTCCACTTGTTGCATGCATTTCTTCTTCTGAATTTGGTTGCTAAAGGTTCCTCAAATTCTAGGATATAGGTTTCTGTATTGCATGTTTAATCTGTGACTTCCATTCAAGGAGTGGATTAAATTGTCTTAGGTTAATTATGGAGAAGGTTGTATGTTAACTGGGATATTAGTAAGTAGAGGTAGTTAAATACCCATTATTGGGTGATGTTTGTAAGGCAAGGATCAATCTAACCTCTTGAAACTTGAATCCAAGATGCAATCCATTCTTGTGTATACGTCTAGTTGACTCCTTGCCCCGAGATAGGCATCAGTTTGTTCTTGTGAAGTAATTATGATCCAAAACCCCTGTCTTGCATCTAAACCATCAAATTCAAACCATTCTATTATTCCAACCCGTTAGTTGTAGGAGTAGGATTAGGAACCCCTGCATACTCTCATACCTAACCAGATAAATATGTCCAAGAATGTTGCCAACCTTATGATTTGTCACACAAATCTTCGTGCACACATGAGAGTATTCTACCTATTGTTACAAAGTTAAATATTTCTATCATTTGGAGAGTAAATGTTACATCTTTATCAAATAGGGATACCCCCTTGGTGCAACAGCTCACGCAACCTCCCGTATCTATTGGCCGAAACCACCCGTGCATTGGAACTGGCAAACCCTCTACCAATTCAGGAAAAATTACCAATAGAATTGGTGACTCTGCTGGGGAAAAGAGTCAAATGATGTGAAATCATTGCTGCATATCCAGTTCTTTCATGTGAATGATTGTACTTTGCTGGTGGTATGAACTTAGAAAAATGTTTGATGAGCTTTCAGTTGTTTGAAACTTTTATCCTCTTTGGAGAGGTGGCGACTCTGTAAAAAAGTTTTAGCGCACATGAAAGGCTGATGTATGTTATTGAGATCTAAAAATATTTTGTTCAAAGCTTTATCATCCGGATGAGAAAAGGTACCTAGCTCCTTCCCATTTATATTTGTTGTTTTATTGCATAAGTTAGATGCCAAGGGGAAGCCTTAGGTCTTAGACAGACATAAGATGTCTAAGAGTGAAGTTTATATGAATCCAAGTATGTATTCACCCATACTCAGTCAAGAGGGGGATGAAATGTTGAGTAAAAGAATGGAAGAGATAAAAAATAGGTTGATATTCTTAGAGGCTAGGTAGGTCCAGTTAAATAGTAATAACCCTGTTGTGTCTACCAGTTAGAAAGCTAAATCTCTTGTTAGCCCTTTTGATCCTTTGTATGACCAATTAGATTTGTCATGGGTTGATTATCAAATTGAAAGTATGCCTGCTCAGATGTACAATCAGATGCCTAGATTTAGTGGACACAGTGTGTGTGATGGGGGTGCACATATCTAAAACTTTCACAGTTTTATGGAGAATCACTCATTTAGGGATGAGGATATGTGGATGAGGTTTTTGTTAGATCCTTTGATGCAAAAGCTAGAGATTAGTATTTGAGCTTTCCAAAGAGATCCTTTGTCTATTGGGATGAACTTGCTGATTGTTTCAGAGAAGAATTTGTAAAAGAACTTGCTGATCTTGTTGCAAGATTAATGGAAATCAGAAAACAAGATAAAGAGCCCTGTATTGATTTCAGTCATAGATTTGCAGTAGCCCTTTCAGAAATCCTAGAAGTCTTCAGACCTGATATTTCAGCCTGCATTAGCATATATTTTGAATCTTTCGAGGAGGACTCTAGTGCATTATTGAGGAAATTCAAGATAACAAGTATGCAGATGGCATACAAGTTTTTAGAAAATATAGAAAAAATCATAAATGAGCATATGTAGAATTTCTTGTCTATAGGATTTGGTGTGAATAACAGTTGTATGGCTGCAAATGAGCAACTGATCATGGCATCATGTGAGGATAAATGTGAAAATGAAAGCATAGAAGTTGATACTATTGTATTTGAACATAATGCTGACAACAATGCTCAACTGGATTGTTCACCAATGAATGATGCCAATGAAAGGATCAATGTTGACTCCCATTACAAAGTTGAGGTGTTTGGCTCCGAAAATAATGATGAGGTATGGACATAAATGAACATCTGTTTGAATGGATTTGTGGAGATGATTGTGAATATTGTGCTCAGGATAGAGAAGAAATAAGCAAATAGAGCAGCAGTTCCATGTGTGAATCAATGCCTTCTTTTCAGACACATGGAGATGATGAAGAGTAGTCAGAGATTGAAATAGGTTCTAGTGCTGAGCATGATCATTCTTCATTTGATTATGGTTTTGCTTATGCCATACAGGCTGATACTCCTCCACAAAGAGAATCCATTGGTAATGAAGATGCATGTTCTGCTGCCCATGAACTAGCGGCATACCATGATGAAGTTGAAACACCTCGATCACCCATTTTTGACACATATGGTGATGAGGATCTATTTGATTATGGTGAAGATCAGGGCATTGTTGTTGATACAGATTCTATTTTTCATCCTGATGAAAGAGAGACCACCATACATCATGAAGGTTATTATAGAGAGGTGCCAGAGCCTGATGGTGCATTGTATCTTTCCAGCTTGGTGCAGCTGATGGTTGTGTGCACAAAGTGCACAAATATGGATTTGAGAGCTTCTCCTTTGATATGCTAGCTTATGATAGAATGATATATGATGTTCCTAGTTGTATGGTGGACTATGAATGTTTTTAGTTTTCAGTCCAGCTGGGAGATCATTTTACAGTGCATATTGCTGATGTAGATGCTAATATGTGTCATGTTTCATATGAGAATGTATTATTTGACAAATATGCATTGTTTATGTTGGTTAATGCTAAGGGTTGTTTGCATATGGTTGACAAAGACAAGCTCAATCAGATGTTTGAATATGCAAATGACAAGGTTTGTTTGTGGGTAAATCATGGCGGTATCTTCAGGCTTGATCCAGTGAGTGCAAATGAAAATAGGGTATTTGACAAAGGGAGATTCTAGTTTTTCCTTTCTGGTGGCCCTGGGCCACCAAGTAAAATTTAAATAATATTTGAAAATATAATTTGTGATGCAAATTGGTGCATGTTTGACTTTGTTTCTCAATGGATAAGGCCCAATCTACGAAACCAGAGATTCTGAGTTTCTCACCATGCCTACAAGAGGCATGCGTCCCCAGACGGAGCCTATTGGTAATCATTTATGTTTAGGGTTTTAAGCTTGAACATTTATAGATTTTCTAATTCAAACCTTGAAATTTTTGAATCATAGGGTCTTGCATTGCTTCTTCTATCCTGATGATGACCTTCTGTGGTGGGTTCCTGGTTACTAGGTTTCATTCTTGTGCTTTAGTGTTCTTAGGTTAACTGGCTCATGTGTAATATTTTACTGCTTTTCCCGTCACACATGAGAAAGTGTCAAGTTTTTGTGTGTGCAAGTAATTAAATCTGTTAGCGGGCTAGTGAAATCTCATTCGGCCTTTGAAAATGTTGAAAATTTGAGCTATATGCATATCAGGTTCAAAAGGAGGATGTACAAGGATGGAATATACATTGAAGATTCTAGGAATATTCACTGCTTGCATATTGGGTTGCATGTATATTTGGTTTGTATGTTCAGAAATACAACGGTTAGATACAAAGAAAAGATACATTGCAGGTATATTTCGTGGAAGATTCCCGTTTGTATGTTCGGCATACAATGGAAATGTACATTGAAAAATATACAAAGGCTAGCGCACATACATTTGCTACAGTGCAACAGAGATGCATTTGGTGGGGCCCGCAGGTATATACAAACAAGTTTGTATATTCAGCATGCAAAGGAAATGTAAAAGGCAAAACATGCAAACAGGTCAGCAGCGGTCAATGTCAGAAATGGGGCCTACTAGTTGTATATGTATTCGCTTGTATGTTTGCACATACAAGCCGATATACAAAAGAAGACATACATTTCGGACCCGAAGAAGAAATCAACTACAATGTATAAAATTTGGGGTCTGTTATTTGTATATTTGGCTTGTATGTTCACATTGTATATGCGACATACAAGAAATATACAAAGGTAAATATACAAGTTAGTTCCAATGCGAAGATCAAATTCAGCAAATTCAGGGTTGGCATATGCGGCTCATATGTCTGAGTGCTTGTATGTGTGCCGATATACAAGAGGAGTTAGATACAAGCCGGATTTCAAAGCAACTTTAGCATGCTTCATGATAATTTGAAATCTGCACCTTGTATGTATGAGTTGTATGTATATGCATCCTATATATACAAAGATTTAAAAAGTGAATTTGTATATGCATATGTTTATGCATATACAAGGGCGAAAATGGCAAAATAAGGAAAAGGAAAAGTTAGTGATAGGAACATGGAGTGCCTACGTGGCATGATATTATTGGTTCATGACTTTTCAAGGGTATTTTGAGCCATTTATCTCAGCGATGGAATCAAAATCAATGGGTATCTTTCAATTTTTTGCAGCAATGGGTTTTCTTTGTATGCGACCGCATTTTTTGAGTGGGAAACTCCATGGGCACGCTGCTGCAGGTTTCGAAGAAGGCTGCGGGTAGCTGAAGTAGTAATGGTGGTCGTGCAAAGGCACTGATGGGTGAGGTGACAAGTGAACTACCAGGCTTGCGAAGAAAACCTTCAGGCGGCGGTCCAAATCCCAAGCCTGCCTGCTCCTTCCTCTTTGTCCCTCTACTGCATTCAATTTCGAGCACCATTTCTCATGCATTGTATCTGGTGGATTTTTGATGTGCCATGTAATTAATGTAGAGTACACTTTCTTGTTGTATTAAGCAGACTATGTTACTCAGTCTGTTGTTGTTGAAGATTTGGGCATTTTTGTGTAAATAATTAAATACAAAACATTTCCTGGCTGTTGTATCTTCGTGGAGTTGATGAGTTACACCTTGAATGTACATTGCATACATTTTCAGTTTTAGTGTTGTTTTATATGAAAAATACTTATGGCATGTGTCTAGCTGTCCCTCTCCACTTGTTGCATGCATTTCTTCTTCTGAATTTGGTTGCTAAGGGTTCCTCAAATTCTAGGATACAAGTTTCTGTATTGCATGTTTAATCTGTGAATTCCATTCAAGGAGTGGATTAAATTGTCTTAGGTTAAATATGGAGAAGGTTGTATGTTAACTGGGATATCAGTAAGTAGATGTAGTTAAATACCCATTCTTGGGTGATGTTCGTAAGGCAAGCATCAATCTAACCTCTTGAAACTTGAATCCAAGATGCAATTTGTTCTTGTGTATACGTCTAGTTGACTCCTTGCCCCGAGATAGGCACCGGTCTGTTATTGTGAAGTAATTATGATCCAAAACCCCTGTCTTGCATCTAAACCATCAAATTCAAACCATTCCATTATTCCAACCCGTTAGTTGTAGGAGTAGGATTAGGAACCCCTGCATACTCTCATTCCTGACGAGACAAATATGTCTAAGAACGTTGCCAACCTTGTGATTTATCACACAAATCTTGGTCCACACATGAGAGTATTCTGCCTGTTATTACAAAGTTAAATCTTTCTGTCATTTGGAGAGTAAATGTTACATCTTTATCAAATAGGGACACCCCCCTTGGTGTGGCAGAACTATAAGTGAAGGGGAGGCAGCTCACGCAACCTCCCGTATCTGTTGGCTGAATCCGCCTGTGCATTGGAACTGGCAAACCCTCTGCCGATTCGGGAAAAATTACCAACACACCCAATGCATTCTAGCTATACTCCATGATTAGGATATGATGTAGATTTCTCTCACTAAGCATAAGCTAATGGAAATGGAGGAGATAACAGGATATTTGGGTAGACTACTATGAGATGATCTCCCTTTTGGGTTAGATGTGTTGGCAACTTGGCAAACATCATTGATAGAGACATTGCTGGTATGATGAAGTATGATTGTGCATGATGTTTTAAGTTGTTGTCATTGATGGAAACAAGAAAAGGAACTAGGTTAGAAGAAATATTTTGGTCCAGTGAAGAAGAATTAGTCATTTTGGCTAAGTGTTGGCAGTATACAGAGACATCGATAGAGAAACAATGTTTGGATTGGTATTGGTCTACAGTTGAAGACTAGGTATTGTGGTTCTAGTATGATGTTCCTAACTCTTAGATGATATTATATCCAAAGGTTTAGCCTTTGATCAGTTCCAGAAGCATATCTTCAAGTAGCCTAAGTCCAACATTGCAGAGAACACACGTAATCAGAACAAAACACTAATTTGTTTTGGTCCGCATTCCTCTAATATTAGATATTTAGTTATGTAGTTTTGGGGTGTTGTAAACACTTGTATGAAGTGTCTAAATATAGAATTACACAGTCTAAGGTCCCCCAAAAATACATTTATGAGCCACTAAGTATTGCTACATGGTTTGATAGTGACTGGCTGTGACAACGTCTATGTTCCAGCAATCTGCATTTTGCTGCATGTTGATACTATGTTATGTAGTTTTGGAGGTATGATCTGTGATGTCTAAGGAGTCTTTAATATGCTTTTGAGTAAGTCTTGTGGTCTGCAGTGAAAGTTGTGATCTAACAGTTAGATTGAGTTGGTAACACTCTATGTTTGAGGCTGACATGATAGTTTGATTTGTGTGTGGTAAGTTTTATTGATTAGAACTTTATCCTAAGTGGTTTTATAGTTGGAGCTGAAATATGAGAAGGTGGTTCAAATTTTATTTTGGTTCACAAAGGATATTGGTGAGATAATCAGGCTGACAAGCTACTCAAAGCATGAATACAAGTTTCATCTTCATAGGCCAACCTAATATGAAGATTCTAAGTATTGCGGATATATATATGAGATCCAATTTAGTGTTTGGTGTATTGGTGTGTGAATATGAGTGTATGTATGTGTGACATGTGAAGTATGATGATTTTGTGAGGGGGATAAGTGCAAAAGAAGAGAGATCTTATTCTCATGTAAGTGCAGGGTAGTGAAACAGAGTAGACAGAGATGAAGAGTTTTGAGATAGTGTTTCTATGCTTTATTAGAGTTGTAACCATGCATGTGTAGATACAAACAAAGAAGTTCAACTTGGTAGTGAGCCATTCTTCTCTCCTTCTTTCTTTCTCTAGGTAGTGAGCATTCTTGTAGTGAGCACTTCTTTGGACAGTGAGTCTCTTTTGTAATTCAGTATTGTTACTACATAATATATTGTGAGCTAACACTCATCGTGGTTTTTCCTAGTTTTGGGTTTTCCACGTAAAAATCTTGGTGTTTATGTGTGATGCTTTGTGGTTGCTTCTCCTATGTTTATTTGCTTTATTTTTATATGTGGTAAATGGAGTAGTGGATTAATAAGTACAAGGTTTAATAGAATATTGATTCACCCCCCTCTTAGTATTCTAGGTGTTCAACAATTGGTATCAGAGCCTAGTTCCTTGGAATAAGTTTAACAACTTAAGAAAGATCTTGGAGATTGAAAACATGGTGGGTAAAACATACTTTGCTTCTAAAAAAAATTGATTCAACTGAAACCATAGAAGAAGAATGCATGCTTATCAGTGAAGAAGAACTCAAATTTGCTCTTGAAGATCTTGAGAGGACTGAAATAGAAAATAGGGATTTGAAAGAAATGTCAAGGAAGCAGATGAGTGCATCAAAAAATTAAGGGGGCAAGTCAAGAAATTTAAAGAAAAGCATAAGGAGGTTAGTGAATAATTGAATGATCTAAAAATGGAAGTTGTAGAAAGAGAAAAAGTAGAAGAAGATCAAAATCAACTAGTGAAGGCAAATAAGAAGAATGTGCTAAGCTTGAAAAGGAAGTTGGGAACCTGAAGTTTGATTTGGAGAAAGCAAAGAGTTATGGAGAAAAATTCAAGATAAGTTATGTAAAACTTGATGAGATGCTTGCTAGATAGAAGAACTCTAATGACAAAGAAGGCTTGGGATTTGAGAAAGGTGAAAGTTCTAAAACATGTCAAGAAAAGAATGTTGAGATCAAGAAGGACAAAGGCAAGCAAATCCAGAATCAAAGGAATAGACCCAGAAAACCATCAGTCAGGCAACCAAATGCTTAAAGGTACCCCTATTTCAATGGTTATTGTAATGCATGCAATAAGTTTGGTCATAAGGTTCTCAATGTAGGAGCATAGTGAATCAAAATGTTCCATCATTTTCTGGTCAGTGTTTTACTTGCAATAAAGTAGGTTATAAAGATAATGAATGCAAAAGTTAGATAAGGAATGGTTACAACAATGGAAGGAATGCTCAAACTTTCAGAGGCAACTGCGTTATATGCAAGAGATTTAGTCATAGAGCTAGTGAATGCAAAATTTAGATAAGAAACAACTATAATAATGGAAGGAATGGTCAATCTTTCAATTACAATTGCTTTGCATGCAATAGATTTGGACACAAGGCTAACCAATGTAGATCAAGGATGAATGAAAACCCAAAACTAGGAAAAACCACGATGAGTTTTAGCTAGAGAAATGTTGTATGCTTCAATTGCAATAGGTCTGGACATATTGCAAGATTCTACAGGAGCAAGAATATGAAGAAGGATAATCAGGAAGAAATGAAGAAATTGGTACAAAAGGTAGACCTGGCAGAGATCAAGAAGGAGATGAATAAGATTTAGGTTAAGAAGGAGGTACATGAAGTTAAGAATGAGTTCGTACTAGACTCTGGTGTAGAAAGTTCCTCTAGGAAGTGAATTGGGAGCTCTGGCTCAGGGGGAGCTTCAATGAAAAATCCTATTCCCCCAGCTTAAATTTTAGTGCTGACAAATAGCACTAAGATATGAGGTGTAAGATAGAATGCCAGAGATTTTGAAGAAGATTTTAACAGAAAAGAACCTAATGCGATGGATTGTGGAGCAATTTAGATTGACTGTGAGTGGTAGAGAAAGAATTTGACAGCTTTTTGAATCAAGCATTCATGGCGATTAGGTTTCAATGAAAAAGGGTTTAAAAGGAAATTCATTTGAAAGGAAATCACATTGCATTCAAACCCTCAAGAGACTAAGGAGATCTAAGCAATGGAGTACAAAAGTGAATTCAAACATTTGATGAGAAGAAGTCCTAACCGGAAGCAAAGATCAAGGTATTTATAGTTTTCACTCTTGGAAAGTTCTATAAAACTGTGAAAATGGCTACTCCACATGTTGTTGAGATCACTGTGAGGCCCCACCCTAAGTTCAAGAAGCACACATTCAAATCATTAGAAACTGATCAGGATGATGCCTTCTCTGAAGTTCTATTTGGCATCATGGATACTAAAGATGTTAGGGCATATATACATGCAAACCTAGAAGAGTATGATCATGGAAAATTATGGAAAATTTATCTGGATAAACTGACTAATGATAAGTTTGAGATGAAAGAAGAGTATAGTGTGTTGCATGAGAAGAAATTAGATATATGGATTGATTTTCCCACTTTCTCTGAAGATGCTTGGGTCTGGTATGCCCTGAGAAGAATACATGATGAATTCATGTGGTTAGACATGACACATATGATTACTACAGATGCCATTAAGGCAGTCACTGGTATGTGTTCCATAGAAATAGTTCTGGCTTTGAAGGTTGTAAAGAATAACATAGTGATGGAGTTGATAGTGTGTATGAGGAAAATTGACTATGATAAACTAAACAAATCAAAAAACACAATAACATAAAGAGAACCGATCTAAATAAAAACCATTAATAATAATCAATGAAACATAAAAGCTTTTACCAAGATTTGTATTATTCCCTTTGGATTGAATGTGGATTGCTCAATATTGCTGTGAAACCATAGTTGCAACAAGCAAGTAGTGTGCTCAAAAGATCAATGTTAAGAGATTGTAAAGTTGCTCAATCGATGCGATGTATGCTCAAAGCGCTATTAAGTATGCTTGAGAATAAGTAATCGAAGAGAGAGGTAATGAAGGAGATGAGGGGGGTTTATATAGATTTCAACAAAGATCGATCAATAGTCTAGATAATTCAGAAGAATCAATGGAGGAGAACAATTGAGGAACGTGCAACAAATAAGAAGAAGACAAGTGTCACACAAAAGCTATTTTATTTGAGTTAATCACTTTCTTTTCTAAGGATAAGACATGCTTTTCATAAATTAGAAAGCTTTTTTCTATATTAAGAGAAATTGATAAAAACAAGGTTGAGTGAATAGATAACTCAACTTAAGATTTGCTTTTGTATGATTTGAGAGAAATTAAATAATAAATTATTTAATTGTGTGTGCATGGAGAAGAAGACTTATTTTTAGAAGATTTGAAAGATATTTGTAGAATTTGAAAGTAAATTAAATAAATAGATTTATTTAATTGTTGTGCATGATTTTGGAAGAATAAATAAAATATTTGATTTATTTTATTTTTGGAGAATGGGAGAATTTAAATAAATTTGATTTGATTTATTCAAATTTGGAAGAATGATTTTGATTTAATTAAATAATTGGAAATTATTTAATTGTTTGGATAAGAGGGAATTTGTGATGAATTAATTAAATAATGGGATTTATTTAATTAATGTGGACTTGAGATTTGGAAAGAAGATAATGATCTAATTAAATAATTGAAATTATTTAATTGTGGAAGAATAATAGAGGAACTTGATTTAATTAATTAAATAATGGGATATATTTAATTAATGTCAAATTTAGGAGATTTAGAGGAAGAATTAGATGAAATTAATTAAATAATTAGATTATTCAATTAACGTTGAAATGCAGGTGATTAGAAGAATTAGATAAAATGCAAGTAGTGCGATGACTTGGTCATTTTAGGGTGTCTACATTTTGCCTCTCTTTGGTGCAATGCAATTTACAGCGTTGCGTCAAAGAAAATGATTGTTGAAGATATGATACAAATTTTTTTGATGCCCCAGTGTAGGTAGTTGCCCCAGCATATGCCCCCTCAAGTGAGAAGACATGGAAGTGACATAAGGACTGGGTTGACGGTCGACTAGAAGTTGTGTTGGAGATAGGCGAGGTTGAATAGAAGAAAGTAGAGATAGAAAAGAACATGAGAGAAAGACTGTTGATTGATCTTTGCTTGAAAACTATATAAGGTCGTGGAATAATGGATGGATGAATGATCTTGTTGCATTGGTTTCACAAATGTTTATAAAGAGCAATCCTTATTTTTGATATAGCACGTGGATAGTTCGCCACCAAGGTATAAAAGACCAAGGTGCTGTGATATCTGAGTGCATGGATGTTGACTCTGCAAGCAAGCGGTTTGAACTTAGATCCTTTAGACATAATATAACCTTGTTGGAACATGTGAATGAACCATAGTCTTGAACATAAAATAAACTTCAATACATGTAAATGCAAGAAGAATTATTAAATATGTAAGATGCTAGGTCGTAACACACACAAGCTAAATATGATGCTAAGAAAGATACTAAAGATCATTCCTCAAACACGGCACACAAAAGTAATGACTATGCCCCCAATCCGTACTGCATCGCAACATACCAAGATTATAGATAAATCAAGGTAGCCTTGAATAGGTAATGGATAAAGGAACAAAAGATAAACCATAAAACAAATTGACTGACTTACAAAGTAAACATATAGCCAACATATTCTCTTGCCAAAGAGGTTGCTCAGGATAGATTGGATAGGAAAGATAACAGCCTTATTGTAGGAGCTATGGGTCCGTTAAAGGGTGCTATCTACCTAAAAAGATAATGTCTCACTGCAGGAAATGTCACATGTCGCAGGAGATAACTATTTTGGTCTCGACAATGGAACATTCTACAAAAGACAAGCTTGTGGATCTAGTGCTTTGGTGAATCGAGACTTAGCTGATGCTGGCAATCAAAACAGGACATTAGGTGACTCTGGAGGTAGGCCTCTTTACTTCAGGTTTGTTAAGGACTTTTGCTTTGAAAGGATGCACTAGCTGGCTACTTGAGTTAGTCAAGTCAAGGCGAATGGATTTTGACAAACGGAAGACCAAAAAGGTGACATGCTAATGGATTGGGGTGGGTGGAGAATGATGGATCATGTGTGCTTGAGTACTGGATACATCCTTCGTATTCTAGACTACCTACATACCCTGTGTCCACAGGATCAAGGCACATGACGATGAAAGATGAAAATGATAAATATGTAGTTCTGGATAGAGTGATGAGATGGGTCAAGGTGGAAGGGGGAGATCTCAAGTACCTGAGTACTGGAAACTTCCTTCGTATTCCAGACTGCCTACATACCCATATCCATGGGATCAAGGTACCTTAAGATTGAGAAGATGATAATATGTAGTTCTAGTTGATGTGATGATGTAGTAAAAGCGTTGGGAGAGATAACAACCTTATTGTAGAAGCGATGTGTCTGTTAAAGGATGCTATCTACAGAAAGGAGAAAAGATTGAAGAGCGCGTTGCAAACCACGAACAAGGAACCAATCCTAGACCTAAGTTAAGGAAAGAGTTGCCCCCATTCTGGTAGAGAAAACTACATGGGTGACGGCCGAGGAAGACATAGAAATCTTTGACCTAGGACAAGACAGTGTTAACTGTAGACACAGATCAAGCCGTGGGGTGATGATGATGGACATTGACAAATTTTCAAGCTATACTAGATAGGGAGATGGAAATGCAAACAAGGTCAATGGTTTTATTATGGATGGATGGAAAGTGCATTGTGATAGTGAGAAATGGACAAGACTCGATAGACGATGGGTGCTGACTCTACACATAGCACCTGTTTACCAGGTTTTCACTATGGTACTTATCCAAGGTGCCCATTTGCCGAGTTTTCACCATAGGACATATTATTTGTTTTATTGTTTTGTGTTTTGTGTTCTTTTTTTTTAGAATACTCTAAGGATCAGGCATAGAACTTCTTGAGATGGACATTGTTAAGTGGCTCATCTAGAGGAATGCCATCTGGTGTAGCTAAAGTATAAGCTCTAGATCCATATGCTGCTGTGACAATAAAGGGACCTAACCAATTAGGCTCAAACTTGCCCTTCTTTTCTTGGTCTGCTTGATTTCTCTGATTCTCTTTGAGTACAAGATCACCAACTTGAAACCGTCTTTCTTTGATCTTTTTGTTGTAATTACGCCAGAGACAGTTTTGATAGACATGGAGATGATTAAGTGTGGCAAGGTGCCTCTCATCTAGTAGTTCAAGCTCAGCTAATCTGGAAGTGTGGTACTCATCTCTGCCGATCAGGTCCTGCATGGATACTCTGAGGGATGGGATCTTGACCTCTATAGGTAGGATGGCTTCAGAGCCAAAGACCAAGACATAAGGTGTGCCACCAGTTGGTGTTCTGATACTAGTGTGGTAGGCCCATAGGGCGGGATTGAGTTGCAAGTGCCAATCACGACCAGCTTCATTGACCATTTTCTTGAGGATTTTAAGAATGGTTTTATTAGAAGCCTCAGCTTGGCCGTTACTCTGCGGATAGTAGGGAGTTGAAAAGCGTTGTTGGATATTGTATTGTGTGCACAAGGCACAAACATCTTGATTCTTGAATGGTCTACCATTATCAATGATAATGGCTTGGGGAATACCATACCGACATATGAGGTAGTTAAGGATAAACTTGGCTATTTGCTTACTGGTGATATAGGTCATGGGAATTGCTTCAACCCACTTCGTGAAATACTTAGTGGCGGTCATGATAAACTTGTGGCCATTGGATGAGGATGGGTGGATTTGTCTTATGAGGTCGACACCTCATTGAGAAAAAGGCCATGGAGTAGTCACAGGTTGTAATTCATGAGCTGGTGCATGAATCAAATCTCCATGCTGCTGGCATTGTAGACACTTCTTAGCGAACTATACAGCATCTTGCTCTATTGTAGGCTAGTAGTAACCTATTCTAAGTATCTTCTTAACGAGATTAGAACTGGTAGAATGTGCGCCACAGACACCTTTGTGTATGTCTCGTAAGGTAGCTTCAGCTTCTTCCCCGTTAAGACATCGTAAGAGGATACCATCGAGACTCCAGTGATATAACGTATCACCCAGAATGGTGTAACTGGAGGATTGACGGATAAAGGTTTTGTGTTGGGTGGATGATAGGTCAGAGGGCAAGGTGTTGTGTTTAAGGTATTCATAGATATCTTCATACCATGGGGAATTGGGACCAACAAGTTCGTAGATGATTTCAGTAACGGGAACATCGATGGCTGATATCAACAATTGCTCAATCAAGAATTCGCATTTCTATGTATTAGCAGGCATGTCTATCAGTGACCCTACAGAAGCCATAGAATCTACAACCTTGTTATGCTCTCTTGGAATTTTCTTAAATGTGATGCTAGAAAAGTGTGGTTTGTATGCATCTACTAGTTGCTTGTAGGGGACCAACTTTTCATCCTTTGTTTGGTACTTGTCTGTGACTTGTCGAATGACTAGCTGTGAGTCTCCATATACTTGTAATTCTGTGATGTCCCATTGAACTGCTATATTGAGACCTATGAGGAGTGCTTCATACTCGGCTATGTTGTTGGTGCAAGGAAATGCAAGCCGATATGATTTAGGAATATAGTCATTCTGAGGTGTGACGAATAAGATGTCAGCCCCTGATCCATGCTGTGTGTAGGAACCATCAAAGTACAACTTCCACATTATTGAGTTAGAAAGAGTGAATAGATTCTCATCTGGCAAGTCTGCTACCATAGGGTGTGTATCTGTCATGGGTGCTTATGCTAGTTGATTTGCTAGAGCTTGTCCTTTGATTGCTTTATGATCCTTATACTCAATGTCGAACTCACTAAGGATCATGACCCATTTAGCTAGTCTGCCTGTAAGAGCTGTTTTTGCTAGTAGATACTTCAAGGGATCAATTTTGGCTATAAGATTTGTGTGTTGGTTCAACATGTAATGCCACAGCTTTTGGGAGGCGAACACTACTGCTAAACAAGCCCTTTCCATTGGTGAATAATTGAGTGTGTATCCCACCAAGGTTCTACTGATATAATAGATTGCATGTTCTTTTCCTATTTCATCATGTTGTGCTAACAAGGACCCTAGGGCCGAAGTTGTAGTTGAGATGTATAATATCAAAGGTTTATCTGCAACTGGTGGAACCAATACAGGAGGTGTAGCTAGATACTCTTTAAGCTGATCAAATGCTGCTTGACACTTATCGTCCCACCGAAATGAGACATCCTTTCGGAGTAAGTGTTGAAATGGTTGAAATTTATTTGCTAGCTGTGAGATGAAATGCCTGATGGATTGCAACCTTCCTTGAAGGCTCCTTAATGCTTTGAGGTTCTTTGGTGGAGGTATCTCCACTATAGCCTTTACTTTTGTGGGGTCTACCTCGATGCCTCTGCGAGATACAATATACCCTAATAGCTTCCCTGATGTTACACCAAAGACACACTTCTTTGGATTGAGTCTTACTTGGTCTTTCTTGAGCCTATCAAAGATCTGTCCTAGAACCTATATGTGATCTACCCTAGAAGATTTAGCTAGTATGTCATCAACATAGTCCTCCAAGATATGATGAAATGGATCGTGGAATATCACTATCATTACTCTCTGATAGGTTGCTCCTGCATTCTTTAGACCAAACGGCATGACGCACCAACAATAATTACCCCAAGGACAAGTAAAAGTTGTTTTATGTTGATCTTCTTCTACTATCCTTATCTAATTGTAGCCTGAGAATCCATCCATGAGAGAAAGCATTTTGTGACCTGCAGTCAAGTCTACTATAATATCAATGTTTGGTAGTGGAAAGTCATCTTTGGGACATGCTTTGTTCAGATCTCTAAAATCATTGCACATGCAGATGCACCCATTGGGTTTAGACACAGGTACAATGTTTGATACCTAGTCTGAATAGTCAATAGGTCATATGAACTTTGCATCTAACAACTTCTGTATTTCCACTTTTACCAAGAGAGCTATTTGTGGGTGCATCTTTCTCAGCTTTTGCTTGACTGGTTTAACTTTTGGATCAACTGTGAGATAGTGAACAACTAGCTTAGGGTCTAACCCTGGCATATCAGCATAGGTCCATCCAAAGTTGATGGTTCTCTATAAGAAGAATGTGTTAAGATTCTTGTGCTCTGTCTCTGATAATGATGCTGCTAGGAATGTGGTCATTGGATTTTGCTCTGTGCCAAGGTTTATCTCTGTAGAATCTTCCACTAGGAGAGCTGACTTTCCTTGATGCTTAGATGGTAGGGGAAGGTCAAATCCTCCATCCTCAGGTGCCACAATTAGGTTTTCACCTTTGGATACATCCTTTGTTTTTACTATTTTGTGATTAGGAGGTACCACAGTGTGGTTTTCACCTAGAGATCTTTCTTTATTTTTACTTTGCGACTGGAGGATTTGGCATTCTCACCAAAATAAGCTGTTGGCTCTAGTTCCATTACAAAACTTGCTTTATGATCACCAAGAGGGATACCTTCCCAAAGTCCCATGAACTCAGCTAGAGCTTTGTCATTCTAAAATACGTCTATTACGGGGGACCCTTGTTGGTCCCAATCGATAAGATCAGGGTAGACAAGTGTGACATTCTGGGTGTTTGTTGTGGAGGTTAAGTATACAGAGGATAGCATAAAAATAAAGGATTCTGCAAATAGGTTGGTCATATGGAGGGAAGAGTCATCAATGATATCCTCAGTAGACATCGAATCGGCGGGAAAAGTTTCAGCCACCTCGTCAAGGATATACTCGATGTCCAAGGTGTGCGGTACCTTCTTACCAAATCCCAAACCTTTCTTGTCTAGTTTCTTTGTCACAATAATGGGCTCCATAGTTCCTTGATTCTATTTCCCAAGGCCACCTTTGCCTTTATAGCCCATGTGTTTAACTATCCTTAAGCCATTACCATATTGCTTGACTGGTATTGTGACCGGTTCTTTCTCTTTATAGAGCCAAGAAGAAATGTCCTCAATAGTTTCCTCTTCCAATAACCGTCCCTGTTGGAATTGGGTTAGAAATGTTGGGGGAGGAATAGCTACTTTTTTAGTGACTTTGGCAATGGGTGGTTGGACGTAAGATTTTGGAGATAAAGGCATCCGCCCTACACAACAAGATTTTGAGATATCATATGTTCCAAAGCCTATATCATGGATGTGAGCTTTGATTTCAGGAATAGGATTAGGTTCACTTGTAGAGGCTTGCGTTAGAGTTTTAGGATCGACATATAATGGGGATTCTAGGGCTTTTGCATTGTTAGGCACTTGGTTGCAATTCTTATAACTGCCTTGCAAGACATGGTAGAATTCAAAAGGATTGGGGTCTCCAGGGATAGTGATCTTTGTACCATTGTATGGGAACTTTGGAGACTGATGGTACGTGGAGGGAATAGATTTTTAATTGCATGGATCCATGGGCGGCCTAGGATAATGTTGTAAGGCAGCTCAACATCAAGGACTTGACACCTGGTTTCAAGCATGACATGGCCTAGTTGTATAGGCAAGTGGATAATACCTTCTGAACGACATTCAGCATCATCATATCCCTTGATTGTAATACTTTGATTAGTGTTGACATGATCCGTAGAGTATCCCAATTGCTTAAGTAAATTTAAAGAATAGATGTTGAGACCAGCACCACCATCTATGAGTATATGTTTGATTTTGTGCTTATGGATGAGAACCTCAATATGAAGGGCATCATTGTGACATGGATCGTGGGATGGGAGATCTTTCTCAGAGAAGACCACATTATAGGGTGAAGCAATGTTACCTACTATAGCTTGGAAATCCATGACCGCTATGTTGTTAGGAACCGAACACTCTTGGAGGGCTTTTTCTAGCACTACTCTATGTGCAGGTGATGATCGTAGAAGGTCCAAGATAGAGATCTGTGCTGGCATTTTCCCTAGATGTTCGACAAGAATATAATTAGATTGAGCTGGAAGACTAGGTGTATGACCACAAATGGTGACACGACCACGACAAGTTGTAATAGCGCAATCCATAGATTTGCCTTTGATTGTGAGGGTAGACACTCGATTCTCTTCAAAATGACCTACAATAGAATCAAAGGAAGTGGAAGCATGATTGATACCTTTACCTCTATCCTGAGGAGGAGGTGGACCCTATACATATCGAGATCTTTGTTCATGTGCTGAGCTAGAGGATCTTCTTGTAGAGATATTTGATTGCCTTCAATGAGATTTTGGATTAGGTGCTTAAGTTTCATGCACGATGCGGTTCTATGCCCTTTGCTCCTATGGAATTCATAGTATTCATTTTCTCTGTACTGTGCAGTTTTGTAAACAGGTTCCCCATACGGGGGAGCATCAGGTAGGGTGATGAGTCCTTTCTATAGAATCTTTTGTAAGACTATCTCTATAGGCTCTCCGAAGTGAGTGAATTGACGCCGCGGAGGGTAATCTTGTTGAGGCCGCTCTTGTTGTCGTTGTCGTTGGTTTTGATAAGGTTGCCTTTGTTGTTGCTGTTGTTGTTGAGGAGCTTGACTTGGTTTGGAAAGTTGCAGCGGTGTTTGCAACATTTGGACATGTTTAGTATCAACCACCCCATCGTTGACCACATTTTTGTTTTTGTTCCAATATTTGGGTTTATCACTTGATTGTTGATGTGGAGCGTTGTCTTTTGTTTCTTTGAAGATTTTGACCACACCCTTAGCAATGAGGGCCTTTTCAATGTTGATTCCCTTGTATGTAATTTTATCGAAGGTTTAGCACTAAGAATTTGCAAATGAAAACCTAACTCTTGGTTGAGGTTCTGCACAAATATGCTAACAAGTTGTTTCTCCAGAATCTTGAAAGGGAATTTGCTAGCCATTTGTCTCCATCGCTTAAGGAAAGAAATGAAAGTTTCACCATTTTTCTATTTATTATTGCATAGATCAGTCATGGAAATCTCATGCTCTGCGTTGTAAGAAAAATGGGTGGCAAATTTCTCTGCTAGCTCGTTAAAAGACTTGATGCCCATAGGTAAGTGTGAGAACCATTCTATAGCTTGACCTCCAAGACTACAAGGAAAGAGACGCATAAGGTATGTGTTGTTATGTGAGACCTCGAAGCAAGCAAGATAGAATTCCTTGAGATGGTCTTTTGGGTCACCTTTTCCTTTATATTTATCGAACTTAGGAATAGTAAAATTTTGAGGAAAAGGGATCATGGGTAATGACCAATCAAAAGGATAAGGACATATTTCTTCTAAAGAGAAGGTCTTCTTGGTGTGGCCAAATGTAAGATCAGATAGCTGTTGTTGAACTTCCACGATCTTTAGCTCCACTATTGTGGGAGGGGTTGGAAACATCTCCTGTTGTCCTAGAAGTGGTTGTTGTTGCCCATATGGAAGATTGTAGTGTAAGCCATGAGCATTGGTATTATAAGGGTCGTAAGATTGGTTGGGGTCATACGTGTTATACGTTGGGTTCAGATTGGGTTGGAATTGGATGTTTTGATTTGGAAGAGGTGGAGGCGGCACTAGGTAAGAATGTTGGCTTTGTGATGGTTGAAGAAAAGAATTAGGCGGAGGAAAGCTAAAGTGCATTTGATTAGGTTGAGATGGCGGCACATAGCTTTGGGAAACTTGATGTTGGGAATGTTGAGGGTGGCTAGGCAATGTTTGAAAGAAATTGAGCGAGGATGAACATAGCAGAGGAGGGACATAGGTAAAAGTGATTTACGATGGTTGATTGGGGATGAGTGTAGAAGAATTTTGTGGGGGGGACTGCATGACTCTAATTGGTTGAGAGGCATGGAGGTTTGATGATATGGGAGGTGGTATGTGTTGAGACCCTTGTTGCATGGCTACATAGTTGTTCCCCAGATTGTAATTGGGTGGGAAACCTATTCGTGAAGGAGTAACCAAAATTCCACTTGCGATTGGTGTGGACACTTTAGGAGTTTGTTGTATATTTGCTTGAGCTAAGGTGGCTTGCTTAGCTAGCTCTGCTTGACGTTGTAGAGTCTCTTGTTGATTTTTGTAGATTTCCATAGGAGTCAGAAGCGGTAATACGGCCCTCTTTCCTGTTGGGTTTTGAAAAAGGGGATTCTTATATTGTACCATTGTTTTCCCTTGCGAGCCTTGTTCAGGTAAAGGTGTGGTCACTGTTGACATGGTTTGGACAGCCTGTATGGCACTTAGGGTGTTGTTTGCCTCCTTGAGAGTGGATAAATCAAAATCTTGAGGTAACTTGGCTCCTTGCTCTGCTAGCAAGTGAAAGAAATGATCTTGGTTCTCACTAAGGATTTTGTCAAAGGTGGCTACAGCTCTAGGATCTTGTATGAATTCATCAAGACCTTGCCTATCTTCTTGAGAGGATTGACCCATTTCAAAGTGTTGTTCTTCTTGAGATGGGGCTAGCTTTGCAGTATAACCTTGTGGGACAAAATCGGGAGGCAAGCCGGTGGTATAATGAGGTGTACTCACTAAAGGAACTCTTACCTCCTGAGACGGAACCGGATTGGCAATATAACCTTGTGGGACAAAATCTGGAGGCAAGACGGTGGTATGGTGGGGTGTATTTACTAAAGGGACCCTACCTTCTTGAGAATTGCTTGGTTGGTCAAGGTGCAGCATGTTTGGAGAGCTGGTTGATTTTGTCGCGGGTGTCTGAGGAGTAACCTTGGGAGTAATGTTGAGACGGCCTGATTGCGGTGTGTGAGGAGGTGATTTGCGCTTCCTAGGGACAACTTGCTTGGACTTCATAGTTTGTTGGAGCCTAGTGGTTACCATGGAATACACTAGGACAAAAGGTAATGCTGAGATTCTACTTTGTGCTTTGAAAAAGACAAACTCTGATGCATAATTTTCTGGACCAAAGGCGCTATATTGTTTGACCAAGGCACAAGACTGTGCAACCAAAAGTGTGCTATTGTAATACCAAAGGTGATGGACTGAGCTACCAGAGGTGAGTTACTGCTATACCAAAGGTGAGCTAAGGTTACCAAAAGCGAGCTACTGTACCACCAAGGGCGAGCTGCTATAATACCAGAGGCGCTGAAGTAGTGTCTGATGTTTTTAAAGGTAATTTTGACAGATTTGGTTATGGTTCTAATCAGATTTTATTTTTGGCAAGAGAAAACATAGCAAACAAGTGGTCAAAAAAGGACTGACACAATAGATAGTGTATGTTCGAGGCTCACAAAAAAGCCCAATGTTTCCACAGGTATAAGACAATTTCAATCAATAACAAACACTTTTTATCCCTAGAGACAAGGTTTCATTGTAGTAGATCAGCTCATAGCTTAATACTCTGTCAATAAAAATATCATTCCATAAAGGTGTCAGATATTTTGTATCTTTGTGAGAGATGATAGGTAGGGATATCTCACCCTCCCCTTGGAAAGCTCAAGTAGGTCACAAGAGCTTTATGGCCAAGGGAATACTATCTCTTCTCAAGGGAGCCAATGGTGAGTATCTTAAGGGCTTAAATCAATTCCCCTTGCACTGATGATTACTGCAACGTTCGGAGGTAGATCGGGTAGTCTCTATCTAGAATGGTTCTTAGTAACTTTGAGGGACCAATGCCTTACAAGCAATGTGACAAGCTACTAAAAGCTTTAACCAATCCTACTAAGAGTATCAAACACTTCACTCAATGTGAAAATCGTTTCCACAAAGAGCTAGTACACCTCTTTTCAGTTTGGCACCACAAGGTAAGGCTGACGTCAGTTAGGGCTTGGTTGTTGCCTTATCCCTCTTATATAGTGGTTCAAAGGAAAACTTTGCTTAGGGTTGTCCCTTTTGGATGAAATGCAATCCAAAAGCAGGCCCTTCTAAAGGAAGTACTGAAATGTAAGAGCAAGCACGTCAAACAAAGGTTCAATTGTCCCATTATAAGAAAAATAAGGTGCAACTAAATTAGGCACACACACATTTGTAGTTGTCAATTGTCCCTTATGAAATTGAAGTGTTTGGCATTCATGTCCATTGTCCCTTAGAAAATTGAGGTGTTTTCACATACATGTCCATTGTTCCTTAAGAAAAGTAGTATGTTCCTAAGACTTAGATTGCCGAAATGATTTGTTCAATTATCCCTTAAGAAGGCAATATGTTTCTAAGACTTAGTACAATAAATTAAGATTTCTTCAATTCTCGTCCTGCATGAACATGTTAGAGAAACCCATTTGCTCTGTGTGAGTGATAAGACACTGCAAAAAGTTGATTAGTTCCACACAAACTCAAAAGTTGGCAAGTGTTTGAAGTCATAGATTGAGAATAGGCCAATGAGTGGTCTTTAAAAATAAATCTCAGAAAATCCTTGAAATGATATTACCACTGTGTAGAAGGAAAAAAAATATCAACTTTCAAAAAAAACATCACCTGAATCCGAGTCCGTTTGTGAAAGTTATGAAGCTTGGAAGGTCTAAAAACTGTAACGAGACAAAGATAGCAGTGAGAAAATTAATTTTTTAGAAAAACAGAGAATCTTGAGAAAAAAACCAATTGCACCACGATGTAGATCACGAAATTCTAGCCTATTTCAAAAAAAAAAAAATACTAAAATACATGTCCGTATGACCAAGATAATGAGGTTTGAAAATCGCCTATTGGATCAAAATGCTCAATGAAGAGGGGTCTGTCCTAACCCCCTATGTCTGGCTCCTAGTCACTGATGTGACCTGCTGCTGGGCTGAAGGTGCTTTATTTTTATAAAAAAATAAAAATAAAAAACAAATTCACCTTTTTAATTTATTTCTTTTTTCTTAAAAAAAACTTTGATTTTTTTTTCAAAAAAAGGAATTACCTTTTCATAAGAAATTGTGACACAATGTGAACAAAGAAAGGTACAATGATATAAAAGGTACCTGGAAATGAAAAAGTACCTAGTCACTTATGTCAGCCTGCACAGGTACCTAGCATGGTACGTGTATATTCTTTTGCTTTTTTTGGTTTTAGTTTGCTTTCTTTTTTTTAGTTTTGCTTTTTGATTTTTGTGATTTTTTAATTTTTATTTTTGCTTTTTGCTTTTTAGTTTTTTTTGCTTTTTTACTTTTTTCAAAAAAAAAAAAGAAAACCTTTTAAAAAAATAATTTTTTTTACTGTACCTCACAATGATTGTACGGCCTCGAGTTGCGTGCCTGAGGTAAAAAAAATCCACCTTCACCGAAATAGGTCAAATTATATGTTTTTCTTTGCCTCTCGATCATTCCAAATGCAACCATGATGTCCGTTTTTGCCCAACAAGCTTCCTTTAAAAATTTATCTTCGGATCTCTCCAAAAAAAAAAGTTAAAAAACCTGTGAAATCAAACTAAAAATTCCACAAATTTGATATTAGATCAGGACCAATGGGTCCCACCAGGCGTGCCAGAATGTGTATGAGGAAAATTGACTATGATAAACTAAACAAATAAAAAAACCCAATAACATAAAGAGAACCGATCTAAATAAAAGCCATTAATAATAATCAATAAAACATGGAAACTTTTACCAAGATTTGTATTATTCCCTTTGGATTGAATGTGGATTGCTTAATATTGCTACGAAACCATAGTTGCAACCAGCAAGTAGTGTGCTCAAAAGATCAATGTTAAGAGATCGTAAAGTTGCTCAATTGATGCAATGTATGCTCAAAGCGCTGTTAAGTATGCCTGAGAATAAGTAATCGAAGAGAGAGGTAATGAAGGAGACGAGGGCGGTTTATATAGATTTCAACAAAGATCGATCAACAGTCCAAATAATTCAGAAGAATCAACAGAGGAGAACAGTTGAGGAACGTGCAACAAATAAGAAGAAGACAAGTGTCACACAAAAGCTGTTTTATTTGAGTTAATCACTTTCTTTTCTAAAGATAAGACATGTTTTTCATAAATTAGAAAGTTTTTTTCTATATTAAGAGAAATTGATAAAAACAAGGTTGAGTGAATAGATAACTCAACTTAAGATTTGCTTTTGCATGATTTGAGAGAAATTAAATAATAAAATATTTAATTGTGTGTGCATGGAGAAGAAGACTTATTTTTAGAAGATTTGAAAAATATTTGTAGAATTTGAAAGAAAATTAAATAAATAGATTTATTTAATTGTTGTGCATGATTTTGGAAGAATAAATAAAATATTTGATTTATTTTATTTTTGGAGAATGAGAGAATTTAAATAAATTTGATTTGATTTATTCAAATTTGGAAGAATGAATTTGATTTAATTAAATAATTGGGAATTATTTAATTGTTTGGATAAGAGGGAATTTGTGATGAATTAATTAAATAATGGGATTTATTTAATTAATGTGAACTTGAGATTTGGAAAGAAGATAATGATCTAATTAAATAATTGAAATTATTTAATTGTGGAAGAATAATAGAGGAACTTGATTTAATTAATTAAATAATGGGATATATTTAATTAATGTTGAATTTAGGAGATTTAGAGGAAGAATTAGATGAAATTAATTAAATAATTAGATTATTCAATTAACGTTGAAATGCAGGTGATTAGAAGAATTAGATGAAATGCAAGTAGTGCGACGACTTGGTCATTTTAGTGTGTCTATAGATAGGTGCCAAATTTGACAAAAGGGCACTAACTATTAATGATATTGAAGACCTGACAGTAAGGTTTGCATCAATAGTGATTGGATACAAGGTTTACTTCTCCAACAGAGAGAACTCTGTCTCTGCAACAACTATCTACACAGCCCCTGAGATGGTGAAGAAGAATGCAAACTGACTTGTGTGAATTTCTTCGGCAACAATTGGTGGAGAATCTAAAAAGGACAAAGGACACTAAGTACCCCTTCAAGTATGGTACATTGATCATCTGCTTGTTGTTCTACTTCCTGAAAGAATACCAGGTATGGGTAACATTGTTTGGTTAGATCATTCTCTAGTAGCAGTTCAAATTAGAAATCATTTGTAGAGTTTAGGAGATGAGGATAAACAAAATGCAACATTATAGGGTTACTTTAAGAATTTCCAAAAGAAAATGTAGGCTAGGGCTAGGATCCCTAAAAGGGTTGTGGAAAAATATGAAAAAGAGATTGTGTTTATGGTAGACAAAGATAAATGCCTCATGGAGGCAATAGAACCCAGAACGGTATGGGTCCTAGCAATGGATATGAAGTAACAGAGGATATTTTGACTGGCCTAGCTGACCTAATGTTGAGAAAACCAAAGGACCCCAATGAGGAAAGATTTGGAAAATTTGAAGAGAAATCTCTCAAAGTACATATGGAACTGAAACAACCTGAAATAAAGAGAAATGTAAGGAAATATGTGGAAGAGTATGCAAAAAATAAAGGCTTTACAAAAGAACAGATAGATGAAGCAAAAGCCAAGTCTGAAGCCTCCAAGCCTGCAAGTGCTCTAGAAGGTCAGACTTCAAAGGCTTTAGAGAAGGAAAAAGGGAAATATGAACCAAAAAAGCTTACTTCTAGCTCAAAAAGAAGAATAAGAGCTTCCTCCTCTACTATAGACACCTCTAAGAGCTCTGGGCCGCTCCCTACAATTGAAGTTGAGAAAGAAAAGATAAAGCTTATAGAGAGATGGCATAAAAGAAAGAAAGCAAAGGCCACCAAAAGAGTGTATGTGAGCCTTGATGGAGGAGAAGAAGAAGAAGAAATAAAGACTGATGAAGAAATCAAAGCCAAGAAAGAAAAAATAGATGAGACCAAAACAAACAAAAGGGAGAAGCTCTCTGAAAAAGTCAAAGACAAGAAGAAGAAGAAGAAAAGAGAAAAGACTGAGACCAGAAAAGATGAAGCAACAATACCTTTGGATGTCATAGTTAGTGCAATGGTTTAGCATGGGAACTTAAAACCAATTCCTAATATATATGATGATAATTTAGATATAGATAAGGTGATACTTGAAACAATAGTTCTAATATTTTTGGTTATGTTTAGTAAAGCATTGATTAAAGTTATAGATGATTTACCAGACAATTTAGCTAGCATCATGTCAGCAAGAAAAGAAGTAGCAATGGCTAAAGATGTTGAGTTAAAGGAATATGTACTAATAAAACTGTGCCCAAATATCACCAATGAAGAAAAGGTCAAAGTCACTAATATACTTAGTGAAAAGTTTAGAACAAAGAGAAGGGTCAACACTCTAATGTTTGGTGACATTGAGAATCTGGTCAATGAGACTGAGGAGATAACACTAAATGTGTTACATGAGCTGTAAATCCCAACTACTACTAACACTAATAAAGAGAAACAGAATGTTGGTATAGATAATGTAGTTCCAAAGATAAATATGGAACAAAATATGGAACAAAGTGTAGCTACTCCTTCAAAAATCCCAAGAAAGGATGAAGGAATGAAAGACCCTATAAAGGAAAAGATCTCTAAAGAAAATTTCACGCCTAAGGAGAATGTCTCAGAAAGACAGAGTGAGCAAAGAGAAGAGGTTAATGAAAAGATGGTAGATAACTTTGCTCCAGAAACAAATGATGATAGACAAGAACTAGCTCCAAAAAGAGAGGGAAATGAACAAGAGCCTGCTCATGAAGAACCTCCTGAGAGACAAGATGCTAAGATATCTCATGTTGAATATAAGAGAGACACTGTTGAAAAGGATACAGTTAATTCTTTGAGAGAATTTTTGGAGAAGCAAAAGGAAACTCATATTTTGTCCACTCCTAAGTTGTTGCAAGGGCCAATAAACTTGGCAACAATGTCTCCTTTACAGAAGTTAAAGCTAGGATCAATTTTCAAGCTACTACACAAGAAGAGATTCTAAAGTCTCACATGGTGGATAGTGAGATAATAGGAGATGCATCGGCAGTTTTTGAAAAGATTATGTCTAGTTTGAAGAGAGACACATCCTTGGCTCCTACCGCACAGTTGAAGAAGCTCATTGAATCTATCAACTCTCATTTTGAGTCCCTTGAACAAATAACAGAGAAGAAGGTAAGGGCAGAGATTGACAACAAAAGGCTAGTGGAGCTAAATAAAAAAGTTTCTCAAGATAAAATTTTCTTAGAAAAGAGTATAGAATGCTCTCAGACTGCTGTCAAAGAAACCAATGAAATGTATCAATTTTGTCTTACATGACCTGAAAAGACTAAGGACATAAAGGAGAAAATAGATGGATGGGAAGCTCAAATAATGAAGATCTCAAGAAGCTATGATCTGGTGAAGGATGCCATTGGCAATCAGAGAGAAAAATTTGAGACCATAGACTCTATCATTTATAAGCTTCAAACCTAGAAGGAAGTCATCAAACATAGAATGAGTCATCTCTGGGAGATAGTGAGATTTAAAATTGCATCCATGGCCAGGTTAGTAGCAGCAATAGAGAAAACTAAGCAAATCACTGAGGCCCCTACTACCGTGAAAAAGGTAGAAGAGTTAGTGTCCCAGATCAATGGGCATATGTTAGTACTGATTTATGCTAAGGTGTGGTGGGATGAATATGTGACACAACTAAAGTAACTCTACAAAGATATTCTCCTAGAAAGTTAGCAAGGTATTTAATTTTACTTGTATTTATGCGGATAAGTATAAATAGTTTTGAAGTTTTGGCTCCTTGTATGTATCTTTGTATCATATACCTTTGCCATTGATGTCAAAGGGGGAGAATGAAGTATGTGAAAAAAATAACTGAAAAGAACAAAGAGAAGCATGAAGTTAGGGGGAGTAGTGTAACACTTTTTCACATCAAGTGTTGCCATCAATGCCAAAGGGGGAGATTGTTGGCAACTTGGCAAACATCATTGATAGAGACACTGCTGGTATGATGAAGTATGATTGTGCATGATGTTTGAAGTTGTTGTCATTGACGGAAACAAGAAAAGGAACAAGGTTGGAAGAAAGATTTTGGTCTAGTGAAGAAGACTTAGTCATTTTGGCTAAGTGTTGGCAGTATACAAAGACAACGACAGAGAAACAGTGTTTAGATTGGTATTGGTCCATAGTTGAAGACCAGTTATTCCAATTCTAGTATGATGTTCCTAACTCTCAAATAATCTTATATCCACAGGTTATCCTTTGATAAGTTTCGGAAGCATATCTTCAAGTAGCCTAAGTCTAACATTGCAGAGAACAAAGGTAATCAGAACATAACACTCATTTGTTTTGGTCCACATTCCTCTAGTATTAGATATTTAGTTATACAGTTTTGGGGTGTTGTAAACACTTGTATGAAGTGTCTAAATCCATAATTGCAGAGTCTGAGGTCCACCAAAAAGATAGTTATGAGCCACTAAGTATCGCTACATGGTTTGACAGTGATTGGCTGTGACAGAGTCTCTGTTCCAACAATCCACATTTTTCTGCATGTTGATATTATGTTATGCAGTTATGGAGATATGATCTATGATGTCTAAGTAGTATTTGATATGGTTTTGAACAAGTCTTGTGGTCTACAGTGAAAGTTGTGTTCTGACAGTTAGACAGAGTCAGTAACAGTATGTGTTTGAGGCCGGCATGATAGTTTGATTTGTGTGTGGTAAGTTCTATTGATTAGAAATTTATCCTAAGTGGTTTTATAATTGGATCCAACATATAAGAAGGTGTTTCAAATATTATTTTGGTCCGCAAAGGATATTGATGAGAGAATTAGGCTGACAAGCTACTCAAAGCATGAATATAAGTTTCATTTTCATAGGCTGACCTAATATGAAGATTCTAAGTGTTACAGATATATATATGAGATCCAATTTGGTGTTTAGTGTATTGGTGTGCAAATATGAATGTATGTATGTGTGACATGTGAATTATGATGATTTTGTGAGGGGGATAAGTGCAGAAGAAGAGAGATCTTATTCTCATGTAAGAGTAGGACAATGAAAACGAGTAGTCAGAGATGAAGAGTTTTGAGGCAATGTTTATGTGCTTCATTGGAGCTGTAACCATGCATGTGTAGATGCAATCATAGCAGTTCAACTTGGCAGTGAGCCATTCTTCTTTCCTTCTTTCTTTCTCTAAGCAGTGAGCCTATTTTGGTAGTGAGCCTTCTTGCAGTGAGAACTTCTTTGGACAATGACTCCTTTTTGGGTAGTGAACCTCTTTTGTAATTTAGTATTGTTACTACATAATATATTGTGAGCTAACACTCACCGTGGTTTTTCCTAGTTTTGGTTTTTTCGCGTAAAAATACTGCTGTTTATGTGTGATGATTTGTGGTTCCTTCCTATGTGTTTTATTTGCTTTATTGTTATATGTGGTGAATGGAGTAATGACAAGTAATAAGTAAAAGGTTTATTAGAATACTTATTCACCCACCCCTTAGTATTCTGGGTGTTTAACAAGATGAGGGTTTAATTTATAGATTTTTGGTAAAAGGATGGAGGGTTAAGATTGAAAGTTTAGATCAATGGCTAGGTTTGCTTGAGGATTAGGGTTTGGATTGGAGTTGTAGTCTTGTGACAAGTGGCACAAGAGGGTTGAATGAGAGTAATTAAGGCTTGGATTAGGGTTTGATAATAATTTCTAGGGCATCCTTATGTGTGAAGGGTCAAGATTAAAAGATGAATGGAGGTGGAGATTGAGTTGTAGTTATGTGACTTAGATTTTTGTCCTCTAGTAGAGGAATTTTAAATTTGGTTTTATTAGTGGAGTGTTGAGGATAGTGACATGTGTCTAGGACAACTAATTAATTAATAAGGATTATTTGATTAGTTATGGGGATGGGATTAGATAGGCGTTAGGATTAATTAAATAAGTTTTATTTAATTAATCTAGCTATTGGAAAAGTTAGTAGAAGGGAGGTTAATTAAATAAATGAAGTTTATTTAGTTAACATGGGGATATGAAGGCTTGGGAGGTTAAATTAACTGAATAAAGGGGAATTTATTTAAGTAATTTAGGCTATCAGATAAAGGAATAAGTTAATTAAATAAATATGATTTATTTAATTATCTTGGGATAAATGTAGACATAAGGGTTAAGGCATTGCAAGATGACACAAGGTGTCACAAGATGTCAAAAGTGAATTTAGTTGATGTCAACAAAGTGTCGCAAGATGTCGAAAGTGATGTTGAGTGGTGTTGGAAGGATGCAGTTGATTTTAGGTGTCTATAGTATATTTAGATGATATTTTGATTTTCAATAAAAAAGGAAGAACATTTATTGCATGTTAGGGTAGTTTTGTAGAGGTTGAAAGAAGAGAAGTTGTTAGTGAATCTAAAAACGTGTAGTTTCATGAATAAGGAGTTGGTGTATTTAGGTTTTTTGTTTCAAAAGATGGATTGAAAATGGATCTAGAAAAAGTCAAGGCAATTGTAGATTGGCCTTCACCAAAAAGTATGTTTGAAGAAAGACGTTTTCATGGGTTAGTAATCTTCTATAGGAAGTTCATCATAAATTTAAGTGGAATATGTGCACCTTTCATAGAGACCATGAAGGGTGGTAGGAAAGAGTTCAATTGGATAGCTGCAATAGAGAAAAGTTTTCAATTATTAAAGGAAAAGGTGACATAACAACTAGTGTTGGCATTGCCTTATTTTGGTAAAGTGTTCTAGGTAGATTATGATGCAAGAGAATCACCTGAATGTTGTTCTTGAAGGTCCAAGAGACCTAGTTGATGTTTTAAGGACTATTTTGTTTTGTGAGTCCTAGTTGTATGTCAAGAAAAGATAAAAAAAATGGCTTTAGAGAACCATATATATAATCTTTTGTAATGTTTTCTAGCCTAGGTGTGGTATACAGTTAAAAGTTATACAAAAAGGCATAAATGTCAAGTTTAATGACATGGACATTAGGGCTATTGATGGAAAAAGACATATGCTCAAGTGTAACTGCTTTTAGTAGTTCTTTGGTGTGGAATGTGGTGGTGCCTGCATGAAAATTCAGGTTTCAAGCATTTAAATATGCAGGCACCTTCACCAAAAAGTCCAAAAAATCTAACACTTTTGGCCTTTGTAATTGAAAAAATGCCAAAATTAGTTAAGGTGCAAATGTTTTTGTATATACAAGGGTGTTCGTATATACATGCTGGTCAAATGTGCAATTGGCGGGTCAGAAATTTCTATCGGCCTTTAAAAAAATGAGTTATATGCATTTTTAGATGCATATTGGGCTTAGGATGGTGCATATACAAAGGAGGAATCTTTCACATATTCCCAAGAATATTCCCTGTTTGTATATCGGGTTGCATGTATTTTTGGTTTGTATGTTCAGACATACAATGGCTATGTACAAGAGAAAAGATACATTGCTAGCATATTCCAGGAAAGATTCACTGTTTATATCCAGGGGTGAATGTATGTTCGGATATACAATGGTCACATATAAGCAAAGGATAATGGGGCCTGCGGATATACAAAGTCTGGATTTGAAAGTTTTTCAAATCTGATGGATAAGTGGCAGGGGTCCATTGTATGTATATCACATTTGTATGATGCGATATGCAGGGAATATACAAGCCAATGTGTAATGAGAAAGATACGAGCTGGACCTAAATGAAATCTCAATTTGTTCTATAAGTATTTGGCATCCGCAGCTTGCACATATGTATGCTAGTATATGTGCTGATATACAAAGGTAATGAGTTACAAGCTGGATCTCAAAGCGATTTCAATTTATTCTATAAAATTTGAGATCTGACTTGTATATAAGGTGATTGTATATGCTTTTGCATATACAAGGGCAAAATGGATGGCAGAAAAGTCAGCAATAGAAGCGTGAAGTGCCTACGTGGCACATTTTCACTAGTTGGTGACTTCCCAGGGGATTTTGAGCGGCAAATTTCAGTGATGGAAGCATGATCGATGGCTATTTTTCAATTTCGCAGTAGCGAAGGGTTTCTTTGTATGCAGTCATTTTTGGGTGGGAAAAGTTCTGAGGCTCGCTGGCTGCTACACTCCAGGAAGCACGAGTAGGTGAGCCATTATTGGCTACTTGCAGGGACACAATGGATGGAATGATAGGCCAACTACCAGATTTAAGATAAAAATCTTTGAGTGGTGGCTCAAATCCTGAACTCACCTACTCCTTCTTCTTTGTCCCTCTGTTACATTGATTATTTTAAGCGCCAATCTGAATAATGCATTGTATCTAATGGCATTTTTGACTTTTGATGTAATTAATTTGTTGAATGTATAGTTTGGCTATATGAGGGGCAAACTATGTCATTCATTGTGTTGGTGGAAGACTTGGGCAATTTTGGGGGAAAATTAATGAAATACAGAACATTTCCTGGCTATTGTATCTCTATGGAGTTTATGAGTTGCATCTTGAATGTACATTGCATACATTTTTAGTTTCAGTGTTGTTTTATATGAAAAATGCTTATGGCATGTGTCTAGCTGTCCCTCTCCACTTGTTGCATGCATTTCTTCTTCTAAATTTGGTTGCTAAGGGTTCCTCAAATTCTAGAATATAGATTTATGTATTGCATGCTTGATATTTAGACCTCCATTCAAGGAGTGGATTAAATTGTTTTAGGTTAAGTATGGAGAAGGTTGTATGTCAATTGGGATATCTGTAAGTAGAGGCAGTTAAATACCCATTCTTGGGTGATGTTTGTAAGGAAAGCATCAATCTAACCCCTTGAAACTTGAATCCAAAATGCAATCCGTTCTTGTGTATACGTCTAGTTGACTCCTTGCCCTGGGATAGGCATCGGTCTGTTCTTGTGAAGTAGTTATGATCCAAAACCCCTGTCTTGCATCCAAACCATCAAATTCAAACCATTCCATTATTCCAACCTGTTAGTTGTAGGAGTAGGATTAGGAACCCCTTGCATACTCTCATCCTTAACCAGACAAATATGTCCAAGAATGTTGCTAACCTTGTGATTTGTCATACAAATCTTAGTCCACACATGAGAGTATTCTGCCTGTTCTGAAAAGCTAAATCTTTCTGTCATTGGGTGAGTCAAAGTGTCAAATCTTTAGCTAATAGGGATACCCCCCTTGGTGCGGTAGAACTAGAAGTGAAGGGGAGGCAGTTCATGCAACCTCCTGTATTCGTTGGCTGAATCTACTTGTGCATTGGAACTGGCAAAACCATATGTTGATTCAGAGATAAATGCCAACAGTTCAGAGATAAATGCCAACAGATCGTGACTCTGCTGGGGACGAAGGAGTCAAGTGATTTGAGGGCTAGAAAATTTAGTTTCCAATGAAGTTGTTGCAGTAATACCAAAAAATGACCATGTGGTGCTTTGCTGGCATGTATACACAAGGGTGTTCATATATACATGTTGGTCAAATGTGCAATTGGCAGGTCAGAAATTTCTATCGGCCTTTGGAAAAATGAGTTATATGCGTTTTTAGATGCATATTGGGCTTAGGATGGTGCATATACAAAGGAGGAATCTTTCACAGGTTCCCAAGAATATTCCCTATTTGTATATCGGGTTGCATGTATTTTTGGTTTGTATGTTTAGACATACAATGGCTATGTACAAGAGAAAAGATACATTGCTGGCATATTCCAGGAAAGATTCACTGTTTGTATCTAGGGGTGAATGTATGTTTAGATATACAATGGTCACATATAAGCAAAGGATGATGGGGCCCGTGGATATACAAAGTCCAGATTTGAAAGTTTTTCAAATCCGATGGATAAGTGGCAGGGGTCCGTTGTATGTATATCGCATTTGTATGATGCAATATGCAGGGATTATACAAGCCAATGTGTAATGAGAAAGATACGTGCTAGACCTGAATGAAATCTCAATTTGTTCTATAAGTATTTGGCGTTCGCAACTTGCACATATGTATGCTTGTCTATGTGCCGATATACAAATGTAATGAGTTACAAGCCGAATCTCAAAGTGATTTCAATTTATTCTATAAAATTTGAGATCTGACTTGTATATAAGGTGATTGTATATGCTTTTGCATATACAAGGGCAAAATGGATGGCGAAAAAGTTAGCGATAGAAGCGTGAAGTGCCTACGTGGCACGTTTTCACTGGTTGGTGACTTCCCAGGGGATTTTGAGTGGCAGATTTCAGTGATGGAAGCATGATCGATGGCTATTTTTCAATTTTGTAGTAGCAAAGGGTTTCTTTGTATGCAGCCATTTTTGGGCGGGAAAAGTTCTGAGGCTCACTAGCTGCTACACTCTAGAAAGCATGAGTAGGTGAGCCATTATTGGCTACTTGCAGAGACACAATGGATGCAATGACAGGCTAACTACCAGATTTAAGATAAAAATCTTTGAGCGGTGGCTTAGATCCTGAACTCACCTACTCCTTCCTCTTTGTCCCTCTATTGCATTGATTATTTTAAGCGCCAATCTGAATAATACATTGTATCTGATGGGATTTTTGACTTGTGATGTAATTAATTTACTAAATGTACAGTTTAGCTATATGAGGGGCAAACTGTGTCATTCATTGTGTTGGTGGAAGACTTGGGCAATTTTGGGGGAAAAATAACGAAATATAGAATATTTCCTAGTTATTGTATCTCTGTGGAGTTTATGAGTTGCATCTTGAATGTACATTGCATACATTTTCAGTTTCAGTGTTCTTTTATATGAAAAATGCTTATGGCATGTGTCTAGCTGTCCCTCTCCACTTGTTGCATGCATTTCTTCTTCTAAATTTGGTTGTTAAGGGTTCCTCAAATTTTAGAATATAGATTTATGTATTGCATGCTTGATCTTTAGACCTCCATTCAAGGAGTGGATTAAATTATTTTAGGTTAAGTATGGAGAAGGTTGTATGTCAACTAGGATATCTGTAAGTAGAGGTAGTTAAATATCCATTCTTAGGTGATGTTTGTAAGGAAAGCATCAATCTAACCCCTTGAAACTTGAATCCAAAATGCAATCTGTTCTTGTGTATACGTCTAGTTGACTCCTTGCACTGGGATAGGCATCAGTCTGTTCTTGTGAAGTAGTTATGATCCAAAACCCATGTCTTGCATCCAAACCATCAAATTCAAACCATTCCATTATTCCAACCTATTAGTTGTAGGAGTAGGATTAGGAACCCCCTGTATATTCTCATCCTTAACCAGACAAATATGTCCAAGAATGTTGCTAACCTTGTGATTTGTCATACAAATCTTAGTCCACACATGAGAGTATTCTGCCTGTTCTGAAAAGCTAAATCTTTCTATCATTGGGTGAGTCAAAGTGTTAAATCTTTAGCTAATAGGGATACCCCCCTTGGTGTGACAGAACTAGAAGTGAAGGGGAGGCAGCTCATGCAACCTCCAGTATTTGTTGGCTAAATTTGCCTGTGCATTGGAACTGGCAAACCCATATGTTGATTCAAAGATAAATGCCAATAGATGGCAACCCTACTGGGGATGAAGGAGTCAAGTGATTTGAGGGCAGGAAAATTTAGTTTCCAATGAAGTTGTTGCAGCAATACCAAAAAATGACCATGTGGTGCTCTGGTAGCATGTTGATTCCAAAAAACAAAAGTGCCTTGTTAATTTTATTGCCCTCTCTGTGAGAGGTGGCGAATCTGCAAAAACATTTTAGTGCACATGAAAAACTGATGTATGTTATGTGATAAAAGAATGTTTTGTTCATGGTTTCAACATCTGGATGAGAAAAGGTACCTAGCTCCTTCCCATTTATATTTGTTGTTTTATTGCATAAGTTAGATGCCAAGGGGAAGCCTTAGGTCTTAGGTAGACAAAGGATGTCTAAGAGTGAAAATTTTATGAATCCAAGTATGTATTCACCCATACTCAGTCAAGAGGGGGATGAAATGTTGTGTAAAAGAATGGAAGAGATAAAAAATAGGTTGATATTCTTAGAGGCTCAGCAAGCTCAGTTAAATGGTAATAACTCTATTGTGTCTGCTAGTCAGAAGGCTAAACCTCTTGTCAACCCTTTTGATCCTTTGTATGAGCAACTAGATTTGTCATGGGTTGACTATGAAATGGAATGTATGCCTACCCAAATGTACAATTAGATGCCTAGATTTAGTGGACACAGTGTGTGTGATGGGGGTGCACATATCCAAAATTTTCACAGCTTCATGGAGAAAAACTCATTTAGAGATGAGGATATGTGGATGAGGTTTTTTGTTAGATCCTTGGTGCTAGAGCTAGAGATTGGTATTTGACCTTTCCAAAGAGGTCCATTGCCTGTTGGGATGAACTTGCTAACTATTTTAGAAAAGAATTTGCAAGAGAACCTACTGATCTTATTGCAAGATTAATGGAAATTAGAAGACAAGATGAAGAGCCCACTATTGATTTCAGTCATAGATTTGCAGTTGCCCTTTCACAAATCCCTGAAGACTTCAGACCTGATACTTCAGCCTGCATTGGCATATATTTTGAAGCTTTTGAGAAGGGCTCTAGTGCATTATTGAGGGAATTCAAGATAACAGGTATGCAGATGGCATACAAATTTTTAGAAAGTATAGAAAAAATTAGAAATGAGCACATGCTGAATTCCCTGTTCATAGGCTTGGGTGTGAATAATAGTTGTGAGGCTACAAACAACCAAGTAATCATGGCATCACTTGAAGATAAATGTATAAATGAGAATATAGAAGTTGAGACTGCTATGTTTGGACATAATGCTAACAACAATGCTCAACTGGACTGTTTGCCAATGAATGATGCCAATGAAAGGATCAATGTTAACTCGCATTGCAAAGTTGAGGTGTTTGGTTCAGAAAATAATGATGAGGTTATGGACAGCAATGAATACTTGCTTGAATGGGTTTGTGGAGATAATTGTGAGTATTGTGCACAAGATAGAGAAGAAATCAACAAGCAAAGGAGCAATTCCATGTTTGAGTCATTGTCTTTTATTCAGATACATGGAGATGATGAAGAGCAATCAAAGATTGAAACAAGTAGTAGTGCTGAGCTTGATTGTTCTTTATTTGATTATAGTTTTGCTTATGGTACACAGTTTGATACTCCTCCACAAGAGAAATTCATTGGTAATGAAAATGCATGTTCTGCTACCCATGAACCAGTGGCATACCACAATGAAGCTGAAACACTTGGATTAGCCCTTTTTTATGCATACAATGATGAGGATCTATTTGAGTATGGTGTGATAAGGATTATATTTTTCATCCTGATGAAAGAGAAACTGACATACATCATGAGGGCTGTTGCAAAGATGTGCCTGAGTCTGATCCTTTCCAGCTTGGTGATGCTGATGATTGTGTGCATGAAAACACAATTGTGAATGTGAAAGCTTCTCCTTTGACATGCCATCTTATGATCAAATGAGGCCTGATGATCCTAGCTATATGGTGGATTATGAGTGTTTTCAGTTTTCAGTCTAGCTGGGAGATCATTTTGCAATGCATGTTGCTGATGTAGATGATAATATGTGTCATATTTCATATGAGAATGCATTATTTGACAAATATGCATTGTTTATGTTGCTTAATGCTGAGGGTTGTGTGCATAAGGTTGACAAGGGTAAGCTTAGTAAGATGTTTGAATATGCAAATGACAAGGGTTGTTTGTGGGTAAATCATGGCAGCAGCACAACTAATTACAATGTTAGATGCTGCAAGTGGTTAAATGTTTTTAAGCTTCGTTTGAAGAAATCAAGACAAAATCAAGTCTATGACAAAGGGAAATTCTAGTTTTTCCTTTTTGGTGGCCTTGGGCCACCAAGTAATTTTTTAAAAATGTGCGTTTTATGATGCAGGTTGGTGCAGTTTTGACTCCATTGCCCAATGGATAAGGCACTGGTTTGCATTCCAGAGTTCTATGATTCTCGCCATGCCTACAAGAGGCATGCTTCCCCAGACAGAGCCACTGGTGGTGCCTGCATGAACATTCAGGTTTCAAGCATTTAAATATGCAGGCACCTTCACCAAAAGGTCCAAAAAATCTAACACTTTAGGCCTTTATAGTTGAAAAAATGCCAAAATCAATTAAGGTGCAAGTGTCTTTGTATATACAAGGGTGTTCGTATATACATGTTGGTCAAATGTGCAATTGGTGGGTCAGAAATTTCTATCGGCCTTTGAAAAAATGAGTTATATGCATTTTTAGATGCATATTGGGCTTAGGATGGTGCATATACAAAGGGGGAATCTTTCATAGATTCTTGAGAATATTCCCTATTTGTATATCGGGTTGCATGTATTTTTGGTTTGTATGTTCAAACATACAACGGCTATGTACAAGAGAAAAGATACATTGATGGCATATTCCAGGAAAGATTTGATGTTTGTATGCAGGGGTGAATGTATGTTCGGATATACAATGGTCACATATAAGCAAAGGATGATGGGGCCTGTGGATATACAAAGTTCGGATTTGAAAATTTTTCAAATTGGATAAGTGGTAGGGGTCTGTTGTATGTATATCACATTTGTATGATGTGATATGCAGGGAATATACAAGCCAATGTGTAATGAGAAAGATATGAGCTGGACCCAAATGAAATCTCAATTTGTTCTATAAGTATTTGGCATCCACAGCTTGCACATATGTGTGCTTGTATATGTGCTGATATACAAAGGTAATGAGTTACAAGCCGGATCTCAAAGCGATTTCAATTTGTTCTATAAAATTTGAGATCCGACTTGTATATAAGTTGATTACATATGCTTTTGCATATACAAGGGCAAAATGGATGGTAGAAAAGTTAGCAATAGAAGCATGAAGTGCCTACGTGGCACCTTTTCACTGGTTGGCGACTTCCTAAGGGATTTTGAGCCACAGATTTCAGCGATGGAAGCATGATTGACGGTTGTTTTTCAATTTCGCAGTAGTGAAGGGTTTCTTTGTATGCCACCATTTTTGGGTGGTAAAAGTTCTGAGGCTCGCTGGCCGCTACACTCCAGGAAGCACAGGTAGGTGAGCCATTATTTGCTACTTATAGGGACACGATGGATGGAATGATAGGCCAACTACCAGATTTAAGATAAAAATCTTTGAGCGGTGGCTCAGATCCTGAACTCACCTGCTCCTTCCTCTTTGTCCCTCTATTGCATTGAGATCCTGAACTCACCTGCTCCTTCCTCTTTGTCCCTCTATTGCATTAATTATTTTAAGTGCCAATCTAAATAATGCATTGTATCTGATGGTATTTTTGACTTGTGATGTAATTAATTTGTTGAATGTATAGTTTCGCTATATGAGGGGCAAACTATGTCATTCATTGTTTTAGTGGAAGACTTGGGCAATTTGGGGAAAAATAACAAAATACAGAACATTTCCTGGCTGTTATATCTTTGTGGAGTTTATGAGTTGCATCTTGAATGTACATTGCATACATTTTCAGTTTCAGTGTTTGTTTATATGAAAAATTCTTTTGGCATGTGTCTAGTTGTCCCTCTCCACTTGTTGCATGCATTTCTTCTTCTGAATTTGGTTGCTAAGGGTTCCTCAAATTCTAGAATATAGATTTATGTATTGCATGCTTGATATTTAGACCTCCATTCAAGGAGTGGATTAAATTGTTTTAGGTTAAGTATGGAGAAGGTTGTATGTCAACTGGGATATCTATAAGTAGAGGTAGTTAAATACCCATTCTTGGGTGATGTTTGTAAGGCAAGCATCAATCTAACCCCTTGAAACTTGAATGCAAAATGCAATCTGTTCTTGTGTATATGTCTAGTTGACTCCTTGCCCTAGGATAGGCATCAGTCTGTTCTTGTGAAGTAGTTATGATCCAAAACCCATGTCTTGCATCCAAACCATCAAATTCAAACCATTCCATTATTCCAACCTATTAGTTGTAGGAGTAGGATTAGGAACCCCCTGTATACTCTCATCCTTAACCAGATAAATATGTCCAAGAATGTTGCTAACCTTGTGATTTGTCATACAAATCTTGGTCCACACATGAGAGTATTATGCCTGTTCTGAAAAACTAAATCTTTCTGTCATTGGGTGAGTCAAAGTGTCAAATCTTTAGCTAATAAGGATACCCCCCTTGGTGCGGCAGAACCAAAAGTGAAGGGGAGGCAACTCACACAACCTCCTGTATTCGTTGGTCGAATCTGCCTGTGCATTAGAACTGGCAAACCCATATGCTGATTTGGAGATAAATACCAATAGAATGAATGAAAAAAATATGCTCTAGGAAGCTGAGGAGTAAGATTTTATGAAGAATACCCTATTTTTTGTCCATTTTATGACATATGCTTTAGTGTAATTGCTTAATAACTACCATAAAATGGACAAAAAATGGGGTATTCTTCATAAAATCTTTCTCCTCAGCTTCCTGGAGAGTATTTTTTTCATTCATTCCACACCAAAGAACTACTAAAAGTAGTTACACTTGAGCATATGTCTTTTTCCATCAATAACCCTAATGTCCATGTCATTAAACTTGACTTTTATGCCTTTTTGTGCAACTTTTAACCCTATACCACACTTAGGCTAGAAAACATTACAAGAGATTATATATATGGTTCTCTAAGATCATTTTTAAATCTTTTCTTGACATACAACTAGGACTCATAGAACAAAATAGTCCTTAGAACATCAACTAGGTCTCTTGGACCTTCAAGAACAACATTCATGTGATGCTCCTGCATCACCAATAATTAGAATTCTCATCTTTGAATTATGAAATTGGGACTACACCATTTTTTTCTACCATTATATCTATCAAACAAGATTGATATTTTCTCTCATAGCCTCATAATATTTATACTATGGTGAAGGAGTCTTCAAATTTGAACTTGTAATGAAATTCTTACTCACTACTATAAAAACCATGCTCTAATAAACTTTTCTCTATTCTAAAACTTGCTTTGATACCATTATTAAATAAGGGTTGTTACTTAGAAAATTAGAAATAACACAATAAAAATATATCATAAAAATACTTTATTATCTCTAGAAAAATGACTTCCTTGAGTCAGATTACAAATTTTCTTCTTCTATATTTTTTTTCTTATAAAACCTTCTCACTTTACTTATTTTTTCTCTTTTGAAACTAAAGATAAATGCCTCTACTATAGATTTTTATCTCCTAAAACTAACTAATAAAAAACAAAAATAGTCCTAAAAAAAAATCTTACATGTTCTAAAACTGGATGAATAAACTAAAAAAACTTTAAAAATAGGGTAACAGTTCCTATGCTAGAAACAACAATAAAAAAACTAAATTTAACCTACTAAATCGTATCCTAAATGCCTAGACCAACATCTACTATTTTTTACTTTATCAAAGATTCAAGCAAGCTAGAAAAAATCATAAACATGTCTTTAGCAACAACTTATCATCTTCATCAAAAACTTCATTAGAAACTAATTGTCATCTTCAACTGCAACTAAAATATCTTCAACAACATTATTAATTTGACTTTGTTAGCATTAGTAAACTTCATCAATATAATTTTATCAACATTTATCTATTTGACATCAAAATTTCCTACAAACATGTCCAATGTGAATGGCTTATATGAGATAATGGCTTATAATGAGCTCTATCAACTTTGACTAACTTACCTTCATATACAAATTTGACACATTGATGTAACACCAAAGGAAGTACTTTATATTTCTAAATCAGTGGTCTACCAAATTTATCACACCAAATCTAAAAAGAAGATGGAATTACATAAAAAAACATGTTAATAGTTATTTGCAACTAACTATCAACTGTAAAAAAACACAACCCATAGTTTTAATAAAAATGACATTAGTCATCTTCAATGATACTACCAAATGTGCATAGTCCTAATGTTTAATATTACTATTAAATAAATGTTCTTCAATACATATGTTATATTGACATGTAGGATCAATGATAAAATAGGTAGGTGAAGTGCCTCTAATACTGCTAGTGGAATATAATGGACCATAATAATTATTTTGTGGTATCTCCTCATTAGAATGTGGTCAATATAATAACATGGGAGGATGAAGATGTATATATAGAATGTATAGTTCCTACAAAATTATACATATGTGATGGAAAATAATAATAAACATAACAATCATCCATGGTATCTCTATCAATATGTATGAGCCATATCAAGAGAATCATGTTCAAGAGATGTATTAATGTTATTATAATGATTAGGAAATGAATTAATATAAATCTTCAAATTTTTATTAGGGGGAGAGTTTAAATGATTTCCCCCATTATTGACACCCTCTATATGAATAATATTATTATCAATCAAATCTTTCACTTTATGCTTCAATACCATTCAATCCTAGGTATGATTTCTATTAACTCTATGAAAATTAAAAAATGCATTCTTATTGTAGTTTTTAGGTAGCCATGTGCTTGGATCCAATGAATTACCACATGGAAGAGTAATCAAATTAGAGCTCAACAATTTTTGAAGCATAATGTCCAAGGGCTCTTGTAACTTAGTAAACTTCCTAAAGGTATGAGGATTTAAAGATGGCACATTGGAAGATTTAGCCACATGATGCACATTATTCCTTATCTCTTTAGAATTATTACCCTTTCAAAAATTATTAGAATTTTGAAATTTATAAGGGTAGCACATTTTATGTAAGTGTTTTCAATTCAATATTCTTTATATGAGTATACATGTCCATTAAAAAAGGGAGGAAATTGAAGTGTAAGTTATTTTTAATAGTGGGAATGACTCTTTCAAGAATTATGGTTTTTAACTTATCATCATCTAATTGATACTTTATTTTACCACACAAAGATTGGAAGTGAATGAAATAATCTTTGATAATATCATTATATGTCTTTGGGCACATTTTTTCAAATCAATCACATTTACTCTCAAATCCATATTAAAATGGAAATGTAACAAGAAAGTCATGAATAACTCATTGATAGAATCAATAGAACCAAGGGATAAATAGTAAAACTATTGAATAGTATAATCCCTACATGTTTGTTGAAGTGATTTCACTAGAACTTTATCTTCATATGAAAAATCTAAGCATGTAACATTAAAAGATTGTATATGCATACATTAGGATCTCCTTTTCCATATTATTATTCAAATTGAGAAGGTACAAAACTAGTGGGTAATAGATATGTTACAACCTCAAATGCAAGGGGTGTGTGATGTGGGGGATTATATATAATAGAATCATGCATGGTATGTAGTTTTTCTTTTATAATTAAATAAATATGTGGACCTTAATCCCATTTCTATATTTCCCTGGGCTAAGGGGGATTTCCTAGGGAAGTATTTATTAATTCTAGGTCTCAAATTTAATTATTATTTCTCAAATTTCATAAAAGGGGCCAAGTAATTAATAAAATATTATTATTATTGAATAATTTTCCAAGGAGAGGCATGAGAATTCATGGAAAAGGGATAATGTAACTACCAAATCTTTTTGCATCTTCTTTATGGTAGGTTTATGATAATTTTTATGGCAGCTCTTTATTAGGGAGTTACAAGTTGGATTTTATAACAAAATGGAAGCTATTTTCATGGAAGGGATATTTTATGACAAGAAATTAGTGGGAGTTACAAAATGGTTGTGGAGGAGCATATCAATAATTATTTATGACAATTTTTATGATATTTTTATGATATTTTTAAATGGGTGTAAGAGGAGCACCTTTTGCTACCTAAAAATAGCCAAGAATAAAGGGAGGTTATGACAACTCATAGAGTGGACTTAAGTGGAGAGAATATATTTTTTATTTTTTATTATTTTTGATATTTTTGGGCATATTGGGACATGGTAATTTGTGTCCCAACTTTTATATAAGTCAAACAACCTCACCGGTTTGCATCTTATGTCAGTTTATCAATTTTCTTCACAACTTGAGCATTTGTGCTCATTTGCAAGATTTGAGGATAAAAACCCTTTTATTTATTAAGGGAAATATCATATAGGGATTGAATTTTCAATTTAGAGTTTGTGTGGGTTTCATTGAGTAGATTTTTGCATAGTTTCAATATGTTGTTATTGCAGGATATTTGGAGTTGGCGGTTACAACATTCTTCATATATTTTTAGATCTTAATAATATGTGTATTATTGTAATATGTGTGTGTGTGTGTGTTACTCAAATATGTAGAAACTTACTGATATATATATATATAGCAGTAAGTTTCTACATATTTGAGTAACACAAATTAGCTTTAGTATTTTGGTGAAGTTATGTTTTATGTGTGCAAACTTTGAATGCTTCTACAACATAGTTTATGAAAAATTGGCATTATATGTTTCAGTACTTTGGCATACATTTTTGTGGAGCTTTTCATAGGTGTTTCTAAATATTTTTTGAATTAAAATATATTGATAATTTTTCATAGCTGAAAAATATTTGCATAATTATATGGTTGAGGACATTACATAGTAGGCATGCCATCTACTTTCTTCTTAATTTGATCAAAATCATTCAATGGTGTATCCAAGCTAAACGTAGGGTTATTAGTGGTATGATGATCATGGGAAAAAGTAAGGGTGAATTATAAGGGTTAAATCCATAGTGGTATAATGAGGAAACACTAAGAGAAAAATTCTATGGGGTGAGGAAAAAGGGTGTTGGTAACATAAGTACAAGAGAGGCAACATGGTTGTTAGAAGATAAGGAAGTGGTAATGGTAGAATGATGGGAAGAGGAGTGAGCATAAGAGGAGGAAGCATGAGTAGATACACCATTAGTGAGATCCATGAGAGTTCCAATACCACGAAGAATATTCATGCCATAAGGAGCATTTGTTATGTATTATGTAAAGCAGTAACTAAATTAGGATACTTAGTACTAGTAAGTGCATCAATAAGTAACTATATTATAAGAGATAGATCTTGTTTATCCACATATGCATCATGATCATAATGTTCTTCATGTTCCTGAGTAATAGGGGTATAAATAGTAGTTCTTATGGGAGCATCATGAGATGTACTATTTTTTATAAATTTCTCCATTTGAGTATTAAATGAAGACTTCTCCTTAAGGGAATGCTAGAATGAGAATGAGATATTGGTATACAAAATAACTCAAACAACCATAGAAGAAAAAGGATATATAAAGGATGTAAATTCTACCATGAAACTAGAAACATTAGTAGGCACTTAGAAAAGAAAATATTTCAATAAATGTAACCCTAGAAGTGAAAATAAGAGTGGATGGGATGGGGAGAAACAAGGTCAAAGAATGAAGCACAAAACCTTAAAGAATGGTATGACAAATAATACATATAGGGAAGGATCCCAAACGATAATTAAATGTGAAATAAGATATCCAGTTAGAGAAATTAGATCTAAAACCCTAAATGAAAGAAGAACAAACTGTAGTGTATGAAATAAGATTCGGTAAAGAAAAGTGTGCCTCTCTTCACCAAATGATCTCACTGACTACATTAGGAACAACTAGCTTACTTATGATGAATCTAATATACTTCTATCTTGATAGAAGAATAGATTTAAATAGTTGATCCTAATGTGTTTCACCCTTGAGAAAAACTAAGTTTTCTAATCAAGCCAAAACACTATGCAAATTGAAGGAAACTATTTACAGAGTTTCTAGCTACAGATTTGATAATCTAGGAATAGAAATATAAACATAGAAAGATGATCAGAACCTATTATAGGAGCTTGGAGTTAACTACCTAGGATGTCAATAAATTACATGAACATTTGTGTGTCATGCTATAGTCTGTACAAGATAAAAAAAATAGAACTTAAATAATCCTTATTCTTGGGAGTCGTGTCCAACCTAGCACATGAATACTTGCAATAGTACACCAAGAAAAATATCCATGTAACAATAGAATAAAAATGAAGTCACTTTATCTATTTACTCAAAAGAATCAATGAAATGATAAGATGAAGGTGAGATCTACGAAACGATTGTGCATTTGGACTTGTCCTCCATGAAAAACCTATGAGCTGTAAGGAAACAAAAAATTGTTGGGGCTATTTGGGAGATTGCCTTTAGGTCAAGCCACTATGTAGGTCTTCTAACCTCCACAGAGAGCCAATATGGTAAAAATGGAGAAAAACTAGTGTATTCTCTTAATATTATATGCTCCTAAGAAAAAGAACAACAATCACAATAGTAAAACCATGAATGCTAAAGCTATGATATATTCAAGCCAAGAAAACTAGTATGTATGACATACATTAAGGGAAATGGAGAAACCCACAAAGTATCTTCTACAAAAAAGTAAATTACCACAAAGAGAATAACAAAAGAGATCAGTAAAATGGAACTCAATGCCCTCAATGAAATAAGATGAATGCTACATAGCCAAGAACAAAGCTTGAGCAAGAGCCTAATAAGAGATAGCAGTTCCACAAACCCTACAAATACATCAAATTCTTGAAGATTGATCACATGAAACTTGGATAAAACACCACAATGTTGATATATGCTATAAAATATTGAGAAATATGCAATGCGAGTGTTGTAGGATACCAATAATGTGAGAGAGCCAAGAGAGAATGCTAGAATTTGCAGTATTTTTCCAAGAGGATTCAAAATGCAAGAGTTGGAGGGGAGAATAGGAAAGGTAGGTCAAAAACAAACTATTTGGATGTAATAGAGGCATTACCAAAAATCATGCATGTAGTGGAAGGTGGTGAGAAATGCTTATAAATGATTACTGGGTGGTAGACGATCATGAGATGCTAGTGCGTCATGCAGACATCTATGCATTGTGCTCACCTCTAGCTAACTTCATTTCCTAAACCTTCATAACACCTTAGGACAACAACAAAAATAAAACACTTAAATATAAATATGTGAAAACAAGTACAAAGGACAAAATATAACACAAAAATGAGATTTATGAGTGGGAAAAGGCTAAGGCAAGGGCTAAAAATGAGCCTAAAACATGTTAAGGGAATGGACACCAAAGTGAGAAAAAAACATAGCACAAAATTGCAAGGGTATTAAATTTTTGACATTACACAAACCCTAAGGTAAAACTCTAGGTGTGTAGAAAAGTCAAGTTCACCAAAAATGTAAATGTAATTAAAAACTTTCACTATAATTTTTGTAGCACAAATAATTAAACAATAATATAAGCCTAGGGTTTAGGAGCTTAGACTATAAATGTTAAATACTAAAATTAAACACAAAAATGGAAATAAATTAAATTTGAAACTTAGCTCAAAATAGGATGATTGAAATATGCTATGACATATGTTAGAAACTAATTTTCCAAGTTGCTAGAATTTTAGGGCTTTCTCATACATGAATATCTTAAATTATAGAAATTAGTTAATCTTTACTCAAAATCACATAAATGAGTGCAAACTTGATCTTCTCATGTGCATATTAGAGGTAATGTGCAAACTTAAATTGTAACTTATGGGTTTGAATTGGAAGGGTATATACTACTCAAGCTCACTCTATTCAATTTCTTTTGTCTAAATGTTCATAAGGATAGGTGACGTTTACAAAAACCTTTAGGGAATATTTTTAATTAAGGGTCATTTTCTCCTTAGTCAAACCCCCAAAGGACCAACTTTACAGCTCTAATTGAAAGATTGAAGACAACATGCAAGTTTGCAATAGACTTATGATGATGTCACAAGTAGACATATACATAATAGATTCTCCTTTAAGCTATTTGATCTAGAATTTTTTTCTCACATTCCAACATTTATTGATGATTTCAAATGATTGAATGGATGTCCTTGTTTATACAATAACCAAGAACATAATGTGTGTTAGGTTGGTATCTGATGGGTAGTAAGGGAGGAAAACATGGGTAGAAATTAAGAAATTGAAATTCACAAGTTTGGGATTCAAATTTGTGATTACAAAATGACTCGAGTCAAGTCTTTACCTAAGGATATAATCCAAGGTGATAAAAAGTGAATCTAGGGATCAAGAATAGATGTGTGGAGATTATCAATAATGGGATCGATATGGGAATCCTATGATCCAAATTCACACAATAATATGCCACAAGTACATTTATTAATGCATTTAAGACAATATAGTCAAAGCAAACCCAAAACATAATGGAAAATGGAATGGGTATACAATTTTCACCATTACAAATTTATATACTTTATGAAACTTTCTTAATAAACGTTTAATAAAATACTTTTAAATTTTCTATAATATCTAAATTTATATTGTTCTATATTATATGCACTTGATCATACTATCCAATAAACCTTATATTTTATAGATCTTAATTTAAAATCCTTAAATGTAAAAATAAGTCATAAATGTTGTAGTCTAGACATGTGGGTCTTATTAGACAACCAAAATCTAGCAACCAACAACACAAATTTTCCACAACAACAAAACTCAACTTTGAGTTTTATTTCATAGCACAAACTTACATTCATTACAGAAACAATGAGGAGAACAATCTATACAATAATCAATTAGTCAATTCTTCTTCAGGGACAATTCTTTCTTCTCTAAAACAACCCCCACAACTGAATACAAGAACTTCATTTATACTTTAGTCTTGAGGAAGTTAAACTATTGGCATTTATAGAACTAAAACTTCATAGGTTGAAATCTTAAAAATAACATGTTTCAGGGTCATTATGGTTCGCGAACCAAAACAAATGCCAAAACTATGACTTTTGACAATTTTCAAAGTTTGTGAACCAAAATAACACATTTCAGCAATTTGGTGGTTTTTTGAACTTTCAAAATTTCCCATAAAGTGCCTTTTCATAAATTTGGTGATTTGGTGAACCTTGCAACTCTCAAACTTTTCCTTTTTTTGGGAATTTGGTGATCCAATGTGTTGGTACTCATTTTCACCTAGAGGTTGATTTTTCATGTTTAGAGGGTTTCTTCATTTGAACCCTATATCTTCTTGCCCATCGACATGACCTCGCAGGCTTCTTGGTGATCAGGTTGGTGATAGTGATGTGCCATCGGCGTAACGTTCATCATCGGCATGTCTTTTTTCTGGTTCCCCAACGGGATTGTTCTTATCGATGGTGCCATCGGTGTGATTTATGCTATCGGCGAAGGGTCTCTGTGTTGGGCCGACAGTGGATGTTTGGCCGATGCAAAGTCATCGGCGTGGGTCTCACCGATGAGGATGATTTGTGTGTTCATCGCCAAGACTTTGGCTATCAACTGCGACGTTTTGTAGTTCGCCGATGAAGGAAGTCACCCCAATTGGGAATGCCATCGGAGTGAGATGGTATATCAGGCTAGCATTGTTTTGATATGCCAATGTGAGGAGCTTAGCCGATGAAGAATCATCGGCGTGTGTTTGGCCGACGGAGGGATGAGCCATAGTTCATCAGCAGGAGTTGTTATGTCAGCAAGGGAGTTTCATGCTAGGCCAACAGTGTTGGTCTGGCCGATGGAGAGGAATGTGAAGTAGGCGTCAGTGTAACCTTTGAGATCAGCAGGAGAATTTGGGAGTTGGCCGATGGCTTGTGTCATGGCAATGGACTTTTAGCGAAGGCATGTGTGTCGAGCACGGCAAAAGCGCTCGACACTTGGTATGTATGCGACTATGCTTTTAAAGCGCTAAAGTTATCTCTGTGCCGTGCATGTGGGATTATTCCCCTGTATAATTTAAACCTGCGATAAAACGTATTTTGGCGGGTAGTTGTTTTTTGAACGCAGCGATGGTTTTCAAGCAGTCGCGGGTGGTTGAGCCTTTAATGGCAACAATGCAGAGATATGGACAATGGTACAAATGATCAGGCTGCTCAATTTATGAGTGAGGACTTCCAAATGGCGGTGCAGGGCTCGAGGCCTCCTTTGTCTGTTGCAGTGATAACTTCTAGGCGCCATTCCTTTGGGGGTCTATATCTGACATTTTTTTTTGTGTCCATCATGTAATTAATTGCTGTGGGTACGCTTCTTTGGCTGTTATAAGCAGGAAGTGTTACTCATTTTGTTGTTGTTGAAAGTTGAACATTTTGGCTCTGTAATGCAATACAGCTGATTGGTTGCTCTGTGCAGCAAAAATTGTGAGTTTATGTATCTCCTGTTGTATGTTTTTGCATGAATCCACTGATTTCATGGTTAATCTTATATGAATAATGCTATGTTTGCATGTGTTGTGCTAATTCTATCTCCAATATTGCATGTATCTTTCTTCTGAGTCTGGATATTTAAGGAATGTCTGAGACTCTAGAACATAGAATTCCTATGTTGAATGTCTGATCTCTTAACTTCTGCTTAAGGGGTAGATTAAATTGTTCTCAGATTGAACATTGGGAAGGGTATACTATAGTAGGGATGCCATAAATATAGATAGCTTAACCCTTTGTATTGGGAGATATCTGTAAGGCAGGTATCATATGTATCCCCCTGAAATCCAGTTTTAGTTGTTCATGCATACCATTCACAGGTGTATGTCTATTGACTCCAGGCCCTGGACAGGCACTGATCGAACTTTATGTCTGTGTTATATACCATGTCCAGCTTTGCATCCAAATATAAAATCAAAATCAAATTCTACAACAACCATTAGGACAGTTGAATTAGTTTAGGATCCAAGTCCTCTATCTACAACTGCAAATAGGCCCAAAGCCAGCCCCTTTGCTCTTATCTTTCAATTTTGGTCTACTTACAGGAGGACTCATCTGCTTTCTGTCAGCATCCCAGCCTTAGTATGCACATTCTCATGGATGTTGAGTAGGGAATACCCCCCTAGGTTTTCTTTTGATCTAGAAGAAGAGGAGATAAAATATAGAGTCTATCTCCTACACTGTTGGCCCCTGGCCCAAAGATCCTGTTGATCACTGATGGCTACCTTGTAGGGAAATCTGGGAGTAAGCATCTAGTCTAGGAAAAAACCAACACAATGAACCTTGAAACTTTTGATCTTTTCCCTTATAATGCATTTCAGAAAATTGACATTTTACAAACCTTAAAACTTCTTCTTTGGTGTCAATTTAGCAAATCGACACTTTTATCAACATTTGAACTACTTCAACAATTCTCCCAGTTCATGAACATGGAGTTTTGCCAAAACAACTTTGTAAAAAAAAACACCTTTCGGCACAAGGAAAAGTTCTCAAACTTGGAAAATTGCCAAAACAAGGCTTGGCAAGCACTTTCAATGAAAAGAGGAGTTCGTGAACCTTAGATTTTATCGAAAGTGCTAAGTAAATGTGCCTTTTGGAAAATCGGTAGGTTTTTGAACTTTAGAACCTACTGAAAACTTAGTAAATGTTCTTTTTGACAAATTGGAAGGCTCATGAACTTTAGAACCTACCAAAAACTTAACCAAATTTTCCCCAAACTTTTTCAAATTGGAACTACAAATACCCATTTAGCCCTTCTACAAGAATGATGTCCTTGATTGATTTGAATTTGAAAATTCTCTTGTAGCAACTATCAAAACAAACACAACAAGAACCAAAACACAACAAAACTGAATTAAAACTTGAAATAATTTTGATGATATAGGATTTTTTGTGAAGTCAGATTCTCATGCATCAAACACGTTGGGTAAGTGAAATGTTTGATGAGTGTGAAGCTCATGAACATTTGGAAAATTATGGAATGAGAATTCCAAACTTAACAAGTTCTAAGGCATTCACCCAAGTAGCTTCATCAGCTACTCTATTCTTCCAATGGACTAGATATTCCTGGTACTCCTTTCCTCTTGTTTTTTTATCACTCGAGTGTCTACCACTTTTTCCACTTCATCTAGTTTCTTTTTAGGGAATTGATGTATCCATCCTTGTCCATCCTAAAAATCTAAATTGTTAGTCCCTTGTGCACTTGTTTCCCCTTCGTAATACCTATACAAATTAGCAATATTGAATATTGGAGAAATGTCTATGCCTTTTGGAAGTTCAATTTCATATGCATTGGATGAAAATTTCCTTAGTTCTTTGCATGGTCCTATCTTCTTCCACTTTAGTTTATTATGCATTTCCTAAGGGAACCTTTCCTTTCTCAAATGTGCCAATACCAAATCACCCACCTGTAATTCTTGCTCTCTCCTGCTCATATTAGTGTGTTCCTTATATTTCAAGGCACTCTTCTCTAAATTCTTCTTTATATCCTGATGCAATTCTTGTAAGTAATCAACAAAATCTTCTGCTATAACACTTTTTCTTCCCACATCAGTTGTATCTCTCAATTCATATACTCCTCTGGAACTATAACCATAATTAATTTGGAATGGGATTTTCCCTACACTCTCATTGACTAAGTTATTATATGAAAATTTTGCTTGGGCCAATATCAAATCCCATTGATTAGGTTTGTCCCCTACTAAGCACCTCAACAAATTACCTAGACTCCTACTAACAGCTTCAATTTGCCCATCAGTCTGTGGATGATAGGCTAAACTAAATCCCAACTGTGTTCCCAATTTCTTCCACAAAGTACACCAAAAATGGACAAAAAACTTCGTGTCCCTAACAGAAACAATACTTTTTGGCAATTCATGCAATCTGACTACTTCTTTGAAAAACAACGTAGTTATATATGAAGCATCATTAGACTTCTTTCATGGAATAAAATGGACCATCTTTGAAAATCTGTCAACTACAACAAATAATGAATCATTACCTCTTTGTGTTCTAAATAATCCAAGAACAAAATCCATACTTATATGCTTCCAAGGTCTTTCCGGTATAGGTAATGGCTGATACAATCCTGTATTTTGTCTTGTTCTCTTGGCATGTTGACAAATTCTGCAACTTTGTACTATTTTCTTCACATCTATGTTCGTCCTGGGCCAATAATAGCCTTCATTCAACTGTGCTAATATCTTATCTACTCCAAAGTGTCTACCAAGACCTCCACTGTGTTTTTTTCTTATTAAATTCTCCCTCATGGATCCTTGAGGGATGAATAATTTTTTTCCCTTAAATGACAATCCTTCTTGTATGAAATACTCCAGCAATGGAGTTATATCCTTTTCAACTAGACTTTTACATGTTGTCCATGCTTCTTTGAAATATGCATCTTCTTCATATAATTCTCTCATTGAATCAAAAGCAACAATGTTCACTCTTAACTCATTCAACATTAGACATCTTCTACTTAGTGCATCGGCTACTCAATTTAATATACCACTTTTATGTTTCAAAACAAAATAGTAGCTTTGAAGAAATTCAACCCACTTAATATGTTTTTTATTCAATTTAGCTTAACTGTTTATATATTGCAGTGCATGGTGATCTATGTACAACACAAACTCCTTAGGTAGTAGGTAATGTATCCACTTCTTGAGTGCTTACACTATTGCATAAAATTCTTGATCATAAACTGAATATTTTCTTTTTGCTTCGTTCAAATTTTCACTAAAGTAAGCAATGGGCTTTCCTTCCTGACTCAAAACTAATGCAGAGAAAGAGTGTGATGTTACAGCAAAAATTCCTTTTTACCAGTCGTGTTGAAAATGTATTTTGAGTGGTGAAACAAGCCTATTTCTCTCGATGTCCTATTGTAGACCTAGGGTTTCCAAGTTTACAAAAACTTTATAACTTTTGATTCCCACGGTGAAAAATCCTGAAATTTGGTGTGAACCTCTGTTTAGGTGTTTTCTAAGTGTCCACCAAGTTTGGGCTCTAGAAGTGTTGTTTGCACAAGATATTTAAGATTGTGTACTTGAAAACCTAGTCAAATTGTCAAGAAACCCTAGTTTAATGAGGGTTTGTTCAAAAACGTTACTTTGTTGAGTTTACCCCTAAAAAGTTAAGGTTTGTTGAGACCCGTAGGATTGATTGAAGGCTTGAGAAGCCATAAGGGTTGCCATTTCAAGTGGTTTTGTTATGTCAAGTGCTTATCTGCTCAAATGAAATTTTTAGGCCTAGAAGGAAAAGCTTGCCAAAACAGGGTATAATTGGTGAAACCTATTGAAAGGTCAGTAGAATCTTGTGTAGGTTGTTGAAAGTACATCTTTGTCGTCATTCTTTGCATCATTTTTAGTATCATAGCCCAGAAAGATCTGGTAGTGAAAGTTGTCCAAGTTAACAAGATTTTGTATGAGGTTTTGTGTGAAGGTATTGGGGTACTAAAAGACTATGCTAGAGGAAAAGAAAGAAGCCTAAGGTGAGGTATTGTGAAGACAAGAAGATGCAACAAAAAGATAAGAAAGAAATCCTCAAAAGGAAGGACAAGATAAAAGACAATAGGATAAACCAAGCTATAGAGTTTGATAGAGAAATGGTAGAGTTGAAAAGAGGTATTATGCTTGTAGTGCAGCAGTGTCTTGAGGAAGAATACCAAGGAAATTTTGGGTTTTGGCCAATGAGAAATAAGGTGAAGAGGCCTATAAATGTGATTGTTCAAAAAAGAAGAAAGCAAAGTGTATACACCTAAAATTGGCATGACTCTACTTAAATAAATATTTTAAATATTTATTTCATCATTCACATTCTTCTATCAATAAATAAATAAATTCATTTATTTATCTGATTCATTTCCTCTCATTTAATTAAATAAACACATTTATTTAATTAATTAAATTCATATACATCACCTTCATTCTACTCAATAATTAAATAATTTTAATTATTTAATTAAAAGCTTTTATTCTTCCAAATTTAAATAAAATACAAATTTTATTTAAATAAAATCTAAATCCTCTACTAAATAAAATATATTTTTATATTTTATTTTATTCTTCAAATATCTTCACAAAAATAAAATATATTCTTATATTTTATTCCTCTCATTTATCTACAAGATAATTAATAAATCTTTTATTTAATTATGCATCCTTATCTTCAAAAATCATTCTTATCTTCCAAAAATACTTTCCTCTTGTCACACAAAAGCAAAAGCTGAGTTACAAAAGCAAAATCAGTTTTAAAGCACCTTTAAAGCAAATCTTCTCTCAAATTAGAAAAATAAATTCTAATTTAATAAAATCAAATCTCATCCTCATCAAGAGAAGAGTTAACTCAACTAAACTGCTTTTGGAATGACATGTGTCCTTCTTCCATTTGTTGCATGTTCCTCAACAAGCCTTCTATGTTGATCTTTTCTTTTCTTCTCAACCATTGATCTTCCCTCACCTTTTTCTATAAATACAACCTTCTTCTCTTCATTTCAAAAAATTTGGATTTTGTGTAAACTTATGCTGCAGAGATATCGGTGCGCCTTTGGCACCCCTACTCCCATTTGAGCATCCTCATTCATAATCCATTTCTGTATTTGAAGCTCATCTTCAAATACACAAGTATCACAGCCATTCACTCTTTGTCATCTTCAAACAAGCAAGCAAGCAAAAGCTTCTGAGGGCTTTTATTATCAAGATCAAAGAGAGATAGGCGAGCTACAGAAGGCGAAAGGTAAAAGGTGAAGGTATCATTATTTTTCATTATTTTTAATCTTCCTTTATCTTCATATTTTTGTAGATGTTTGGGTTTCATGTTTCATTGATTTGAAAAACCTATTTTCCCCCTCATATTTTGGCACCCATCATGGGGCCCTTGCCCCCTTTACTAATAAAAAACTGAGTGTTTTTAAGTGACAAGTCCGTATAGGTGATGAACAGGTCTCTGACAGAGAGTTTTTGCGCATTCAACTTCAGAAAAGGCGCATACACCTCCCAAATCTGTGCATTCGCTTCTCTGATGCATCTGACCTCCCAGACTGTGCATATACCTTTTACTTCAGCGCCTGCATCCTAGTTGCACATTTACCTCACTAATCAGTGCATCTGTCCTTTTTATGCATTTGACTCCTGAAGTTGCGTATCTAACCCCCGAAATGATGCATATACACTAAAATGACGCATTCATCCTTTGTAACGGTGCATATACACTAAAATGGTACATATGACCTCTAAAATTGCGCATATGACCTCTGAAATTGCGCATATGTTTTTGTAGTGAATTTTAAGAAAGTTGTTTTCTTTGCCAAATGCTCTATTTTTCTTGAAATCTAAGCAAATTTGTACTCAAATTTTATGGAAATGCCCCCTCGGATGCAATGGTGAGGTTAGATTTGAGCTAAGAGATCATCTACATACATTTTTATCCAAATCTTAACAAACTAGGGTTAGAAAACGTAAATTTCTACATACCAATTTGCTTCTTTCTGCGCATGTCCTCTAATTCGACGCATCTATTAAAATAGCACATATATCTCTTATTACAGTGATTTTGACACCTGTCTTAGCACTTTTGTACAATGACACATGCAAGTTCTGTTTCTGCGCATTCAGACTGCATTGCAGCGCTTCTATTCTGCTCTCTATTTTTAGGGTTTTCCCTGATTTTGTGTGTTTGAGCTAACATTCATTCTTGCAGGATTAGTGGCTAGATTAGATCATTTAGCTGCTTTGCCTAGTTCACCTAGACTAAGTAAGGGAAAAGTAACAAGTGCATTTCGTACAAACTTCACATAGCTCATAACTAGGAAGGCAGTAACTGAACCCAATTGCTATCTCTGCATTGTTGATCTATTTTCCTAAATTAGGCCACTACTATCTTTACAAACGGAAAATGAACAATGCTATGTCTTAAACACTTTCAAAGTTAACAAATGGGGAATGAACAATGCTATGCTCTAAACACTTCCAAGTTAACAATCATGTGAGTGCACAAGTAGATTAACTTATTTAGTTTTTTTTTCTATTTTTAAACTAGGTTGGATAAACAAGTGTTCTCTGTGCTTGCGAATGACAATAGGCTTATGCTCTCCCCTTAATTGGGTGATCAAAGTGCCAGACTTGTCACTCTTTTTGTCAAACCTTTAGGGGGGCTTGCCCTTGGATGCACGCTTGTCCAAGTGGGAACGATCCTGAGTGGTAACAAGCTAAAGCCAAGCCCTACCAAGCCACTTAAAATAAATTGTGCTTGAGGTGAAAACCTCAAGCAACGAGTGCTGTTGTGTTACACCGACGGCCAACCTCCCCCAAAACCCTCATAGGCGTAACCCTTTGAGGCTGGGAGACTCCATAATAGAGAGTAGCACCGCCGCACATGTAACCACTCGAATGGTTGCCCTCATTAAACACCTTTTGTTCTAGTGGCCAAAAACCCTTGTAAACCATTTTGACACCTAGGATTTCTACTTGTTCTTTCTTTCTAGTCCAAAAAGAGTAAAAAATTTATAAAAAGATAAAAATCATGGAAAACTTCTATGTGTTTGCTATGTTTTTGCCATAATTGAACATCAGAATTATCACAAGCACCCAAGTTTTTCAAACTAAAAAATAGCAAAAATCCTGAAAACGATCCAAAATTCTAAGAAAACCAAGCAAAAAAAACTAGAATTGCGCATTTGATCCAACTTATAAGACTTTTTGTACTTTGTTCTGGTGCATTTACTGCTGCTCATCCAAACTAGTAGGCTTTTCTGGTCTTGTGTTAATGGCAAACCAATTAGAATATATTGGTCAAAAACTCCAATACCTAAAATTGCAAATAAACTCAGGTCCCTCGCCCCAAGAGTGTATATAAATTACCCAACAAATCCAAGTCTTACAACAAGAAATGGCAATCTTGCAAGCTGAATGTGCTAGTACTAGCTATGCCTTATCCCAAAATCATACCTTCTTTTCCCATCTTAATGATACTATTGACAAGGCAACTGCCACCTCAAGGGGGAAATCATATACCACTCCTACTAGTCCTCCTTTGCTATCTTCTAAGACACATATTCCAAAACATACCAATTCTATACCAACACCACCATCTAGTTCCTCAAACTCTAAATGGATGACCAAAAAAGAATTAGATGAGTGGTGGGAAAGAGTTTTTCCAAATTTATACAACCAGAGAAAAGCTAGGGAGAAAGCTAAAACTCCTCATTCACCCCATCCATGTACTCCTACACCTGCAAAGGAGGTGATCCAAGGACTATTAGCAGAGAGTCAACCATGTCCCCAAATTTCAATCCTTGACCTTACCAAAGATTCTTCCAATGCCATGTCAAATCCTACAACCCCTTCATGTCATTCGTAACCCCTTGAGCTTATCGAAGAACCTCCTACCATGAACCAAAGTCAAGGTCCGTCAAACATCTATGTTGTCAACCAAGAAGCTATCCAAGAGCTATCCAATTCCATTCAAGAAACCCAAGAGGTGTGCCAAGAGTCTAATCCTAAGCATGAGGAAACATTAATCCCTAGTCCAAGTCAAGATCAAACCACTTTCTTGCAACCTATCCATAACATGCATCTTTTCCATGATCAAGATGATATCCATAATAATGAACCTCTCCATGAGCCACTTGATCCTATCCATCTCCCAACAACTATACATGAGCAAGAGATCCAATTCCATCCCATGCATAACCTTTATCTTTTCTATGATCAAGATACTATCTTTGATGAAGAAGCTATCCATGAGCAACTTGATCCTATACATGAGATGGAAATATAACTCCAACCCATCCATAACCTTTATTTGTTCTATGATCAAGATATTCCCTATGAAGAAGATGTCCTTGAACAACTTGATCCCATACCCATCCGTGAGAAAGAAACCTCCATTACTCCTATCCATCTTCCATCTAGTCCTATCCATGATCTAACAACTTCCACTTCCTCTGATGAGACACTTGCCTCCCAAGTGCACATGGATGATCAACCCCATAACTTGGACCCTAAAGAGCATAACGATGATCAAGATTCTAGTGATCTTTCACCATCCATTATTGACCAAGCTACAAATACGTTATCCTATATCCTTGGTCCCACTACCTTCATGCATGAATGTTCTTCCTTAGAACACCAACAACCATTATCCTCTATCTCACCTTCTCCATCAAATAATGTGCTCATGGCTAGTGTTCCAACTATACATAATCCCATGGTCCACTGCATACTCTAGAATATGAACTATCAAGGTAAAGGCTTAGGCCTTCATGAACAAGGTATTTTGGAACCTATCCATGTCAATGTTCCTCCACCTTCATATGGCCTTGGATACATACCCCACGGTGAGCAATCTCAAGATGTTGGTACTTCCTCCACTCCTCCTAAGTCTACCACTTTCCATCGCAAATCCTATCATAACCCCAAAACATATGTCACCATTCCGCCTCCATCATCCTACAATTGTCAAAAGCATGTGACCATACACCTTCCACCATCTAATCTACCTCTGCTACTTCCAACTCCTAATAGCGTTCTGTGCATCCTACCTCCACTTCTTCCAACACCTTACCCATCCATCTATAAATCCTCTAAATATCCCAATCATGGCCAACAAATGCACATGTTGTCTAAACAATGAGCTTCCACCAACCTCACTTCCACCATCCCTAGAGGATTCAAAAGCATAAATCTGGATGCCCCTACCTATAAAGTCAAAAATCCTAAGCATCCTCATGACCTAGGCTACAAAAGCTGAGATTAGAGAATTATCCATATCAAAAGCTGCATACACCCATACACCTCAATGCCAAACTAAAAAAGGTGTGGGTCCCCAAGCAACAACTAATTACCTCTGAAGCTGCACAAAAGCTACATACACCCAATCCCATACCTTCACAAGAGAAGTTTAAAAGAAAAATGGTTTGGGTACATAAGCAAAAACCCCTCAAGTCAAATGAGGCATCCACCTCTCACGAATCCCAACCATCTACTTTCTCCTCTGTTATCCACAAATATCCAATCTTTTCATCCCACAAGACAAGCAAAAATCAGAAAAATATTAAGTCTATGTTGGTCCCTAAAGGCCTATATCATTTATCTACCAAGCAAAAGTCTTCATTGCTTCCCACACCACCTGCCTATCATAAGCTTCAATGTTTATCATGGTATGTGCAACCGTTGGTCACGGTTCCCTTCCATTCCACAACACTTCCATATAACTCCATCTCCCCTCCCTTCCACTACTATCCTACATATCTTCCTCATCCTATGGTCCATGCTTTTGCATAAACTTTCCTTCCATCCTTGCATAAGTCCTTCTGTATTCTGCATCATAATCCACTATCGCACCTTCCATTATCCACTATCTACCTACTCTATCTCACCTTCATGCAATTACATACCAACATCTATGAGCACACTTGACATGGTCCATGCGATGACATCTTTCTAGCGAGACTATGATCTTTCAAGGAACTAGATACTGGAGTCTCTCTCTCTTCTGTATTCCACCTTCTCCAAATATTCAAAATTCAAAAAAAAAAAGAGTAAAGAAAAGTCCCTTCGTCCAATGGTGAAAATCTGGCAAACAGGCACCTTGGATAAGTACCATGATGAAAACCTGGCAAATAGGCGTCATGTGTAAGTTGGCCTCCTATGTCACCTACACTTGGGGGCACCTTGTCTCATCAGTGTATCACTTTTCTCCTACCAGTTTCCTTTCATACCATTTCCTACCCTATTCCTCTGTCCATTACATACCTATCCTGTCATGTCCATCCATCCTAAATCTTCCTTTCCTCTATTTTTGATCTTGATAAAGATTGGGGGCACAATGTTGACAAATGTTTTAGATGTCTCTTGACATACCTTATCCCTCCAAACCATGCCAATCCTTCATTATCCTCTCATCCTCCTGTCGTCATAAACATTGTCATGAAAAATCCTACCTATTCTACCTACAATGGGGCATGTTTTCCTTATGCGACATAGTCCTGGGAGATCACATCCTTGTTTCCTTCTACCTACCCTATCATTGATCCCCTATCGCCCATCCATCTCCCTATCTGTGGTGTTTCCCTTGTCATCAATATCTAGCATTAAGGCCATCCAAAATTCTTATCTAGTATCCTATCCACAATGTCAACCTAGCATAGCCTCTGTCATCAGTGTTATCTGTTCCATATCTTATCTATATTTGTTCCATATCTAATCCATGTTTGTTTTATATCTGATCTGTAGTTTTTCCATATTTGGTCCATATCGTGTCTCATCTGATCCATATCTTAGGTCCATTAGGGTTCTCCCTGAACTACGTCACCTCTGAGCTATCACATAGGCAAGGCCATTATCAATGCACCCCCAAGGCTCCACTTCCCATCCATCCCTCTACCTGTCTATGTCTGTACCTTTTCACTAGACAAGCAAGCACAGAAAAAACAAGCTACCCAAACTAAAAGTCTTGACGCAAAGCATCAACCTGTCCAAAGCAGAGCACCATACCGAAAACACTCAAACTGATTCTGTATCAATTATGGCAAAAAGACACATCTAATACAAGAATGTTTTGTGAATCAGGTTAACTTATAAAGTCTTGGATTTTTTTCATTATGTCTTCCTATGCTACTCAATGATGCCAAAAGCTAGAGATGCTATGACGGGGGCATAATCTTTTTCTTTGTCTGTTGCTTGTGGATTAAACTTTAGTAATGTGATGACTTCTATCTAACGACATGATCAGCAAAAGATCATCGAGGACTCCAAAGTCTAAACATGAAAAGGGACAATCCTTGTTTGTTGAAACGCAAGAAATACTCAGGTCATCCAGATTCAATTTTGACTAGATGCTTGTATTAAATTGCTATATCAAAATCCATGTAAGTAATACTCAGGTCATCTTAGTTTAATTAGACCTAGATGCTTGTATTTTCTTACACCATTATAAAGCCCAATGATGAAATAAGCACTTCAAAATACTTGCTATATCAAGATGACAAATATCCATATCCATATCCATACCGTATCCAATTGCAGTTCATAGCTGTATCCATATCCAAATGCATTTCTCCATATCCCATCCAATAAAGATCCAAAATGCAGTGAATCAATGTTTACAAAAGCTTGTGATTTCTTCTATTGAGTCATTCTTCTATCGATCAAATTTCTATTTGTCTTCATGTCTCTCATCAACAGTTCTAGCTATCAATCCAAGCAGTGATCAAAACGCAAGTCTATCCTTAATCCATACCAATCGAGTCAAGCCAATCTTGTCAAATTATCCAATCGCAATCAGTGGTCTTGATCTTATCTTGTCGTAAACCATATCAATCAGTCATAACTATCCTTTGTGTTGCTCTAGGGATATATCGTTCCCTACCATGACAACACTGTTGTATATTGTTATCATACCAAATGTCTTAGACAGGATGTTGCATTGTTGAAACCAGACCCGGAGTCTTATACGACATGTTTCATTCTTGACACCAGACATCATCAATCTATATCGTTGGTTTATCGCTTGATCGGGGCAATACCTTGCATGTTCTTGTATCATTTGTGCATTCTTGCTTGCTTGCTTCTATTTGTCATCATTTTATCTTGCATCACATATCATTCACCATCTTTCTTCTGCATCCAACCATTTCTTCTCCTGTTTCTCCTTTTCTTCATTGTGAGATTGTTTGTCTCACGCCTTTCTACCATCTCCCTGTCCAATCTCTCGAGGGGGCATCTTGTCGTTAAACTTGTACCAGGGGCAAACTGGGGCATGTATCATTTTTAGACAATTCTTAATTCTTTGAAACAACATGATAAAACACATTGCATCAAAGAGGGGCAAAATGTATACACCTAAAATTGGCATGACTCTACTTAAAAAAATATTTTAAATATTTATTTCATCATTCACATTCTTTTATCAATAAATAAATAAATTCATTTATTTATCTAATTCATTTCCTCTCATTTAATTAAATAAACACATTTATTTAATTAATTAAATTCATATACATCACCTTCATTCTGCTAAATAATTAAATAATTTTAATTATTTAATTAAAAGCTTTTATTCTTCCAAATTTAAATAAAATACAAATTTTATTTAAATAAAATCTAAATCCTCCACTAAATAAAATATATTTTTATATTTTATTGTATTCTTCAAATATCTTCACAAAAATAAAATATATTCTTATATTTTATTCCTCTCATTTATCTACAAGATATTTAAATAAATCTTTTATTTAATTATGCATCCTCATCTTCAAAAATCATTCTTATTTTCCAAAAATACTTTCCTCTTGTCACACAAAAGCAAAAGTTGAGTTACAAAAGCAAAATCAGTTTTAAAGCACCTTTAAAGCAAATCTTCTCTCAAATTAGAAAAATAAATTCTAATTTAATAAAATCAAATCTCATCCTCATCAAGAGAAGAGTTAACTCAGCTAAACTGCTTTTGGAATGACATGTGTCCTTCCATTTGTTGCATGTTCCTCAACAAGCCTCCTCCATTGATCTTTTCTTTTCTTCTCAACCATTAATCTTCCCTCACCTTTTTCTATAAATACAACCTTCTTCTCTTCATTTCAAAAAATCTGGATTTTATGTAAACTTATGCTGCAGAGATATCGGCGTGCCTTTGGCACCCCTACTCCCATTTGAGCATCCTCATTCATAATCCATTTTTGTATTTGAAGCTCATCTTCAAATACATAAGTATCACAACCATTCACTCTTTGTCATCTTCAAACAAGCAAGCAAGCAAAAGCTTTTGAGGGCTTTTATTTTCAAGATCAAAGAGAGATAGGCGAGCTATAGAAGGTGAAAGGTAAAAGGTGAAGGTATCATTGTTTTTCATTGTTTTTAATCTTCCTTTATCTTCATATTTTTGTAGATGTTTCAGTTTCATGTTTCATTGATTTGAATAACCTATTTTCCCCCTCACACAAAGGATAGCTGTCTTGGAAGGTGAAGGTGAACAAAGTTTGGATAGAAAAGAGTTGCTAAATGAGAAAGAAAGGAAACAAGTTGCAACAGAGGTACATTGTGAGGTACTTAAAGATTATTTGTGGGGACAAGTTTTTGAGATAGAACAAGAGTGGAAGGCAAATATTGCTAATGAAGGTATGCATACAAGTAGGACAATGAAGGAAGATACAAGAAAATAAGCACAAGGAGCTAGTGATGAGGTAAATTGGCCTCATGGTTCTTATCTAATGCACATTGATGATAATGTTTGTATAGGTGAAAACCAAGGAGAGAATGAAGAGGATGAAGAAATGGATAGTAGTAATGAGGCATATGAAAGAGAAATAGAATTTTGGAGTCTTGTAGTTGAGAAGAAGATCATCAGGAGGAGGTCCAAAAAGGAAGCATGAAACAAAAGAGTGAAGACCAAGAAACATGGAGTAGATCAAGAAAAGCATGCAATGGATCAAGAGGAGGTCAGTGAATAGCTATCCATGCAACACAACTAGAAGAAGAGAAAGAAAAGTAGACCATCATTTGAGATGGAACTCAAATTTCTTTTCCCTAGGGAGTATGATGCAAGAGAATCACCTAAATGTTGTTCTTGAAAGTCCAAGAGACCTAGTTGATGTCTTAAGGACTATTTTGTTTTGAGTCCTAGTTGTATGTCAAGAAAAGATCCAAAAAATGGTCTTAGAGAACCATATATAATCTTTTGTAATGTTTTCTAGCCTAGGTGTGGTATACGGTTAAAAGTTGCATAAAAAGGCATAAATGTCAAGTTTAATGACATGGACATTAGGGCTACTAGTGGAAAAAAACATATGCTTGAGTGTAACTACTTTTAGTAGTTCTTTGGTCTAGAATGAATGAAAAAAATATGCTCCAGGAAGTTTAGTAAGATTTTATGAAGAATACCCTATTTTTGTCCATTTTATGACAATTATTAAGCAATTACAGTCTGAAACTCTTTGTAACTGATTTGTGAAACATTATGCACAAAGAGAAGAAGGGAAAATGCTGGAAGAAGTTACATATACATTTTTATATGAGAAAATACCTTGTTTCTAGCCTTTTTTGACTATTTTGCAGGCATAAATCAGACTTTCATATGGCCCTGTATGGATAGGTATGACCTAGAAAAGTAGATGAAGAGAAAGAGTATGATGTTATAGAAAAACTTCTTTTTCACCAATCATGTTGAAAATGTATTTTAAGTGGTGAAACAAGCATATTTCTCTCATTGTCTTGCTGCCCCTAGGACAGTTAGAGTTTGTTGAAATTTTGAATTTCTTGAGTTTGTCAAACAAGGTAAAGGTTTGTGGAGGTTCTATAAGGCATGTTAAAGGTGTTCAAGCCATCAAAGGCATCAAAAGTAAGTTTTTCTATGTCAAGAGGCCAAGTTTGCTAAGGAAATATGGGTTTAAATCCTAGGAATGAAAGGCTTATAGGTCAGATTACAGGAACTAGTTGAAACCTTACTAAAAGTGAATCTTTTATAGATTTTAACGACTGTTATAAGACCCTTTAAGGCATCAAGAATGAGTGTTGTCATGACAGGTATCAATTTGGGTCTAAATTGAGGGTTTAAGGGCTAGTAGAACAAGGTATCACCTAACTTCCATAGAAGGGTCAGTCAAACTTTTAGAAAGTTGTTGTTTAAGTTTCTTTCTCTACATCAATTGGGAAGATCAATTGAAAATAGTATTAGTATGGAAAGGTGTATGGGCCATTATAGCAAGCAAGTATGTTGAATCACAATATTAGAGTGCATTAAGTGTGAAAGACTTGATAGATGAGAAAGAAGAAGAAGAAAAGGATGCTCAATAATTATTCTATATTCAAAGTGCAACAAATCCAAGCATCTATCCAAGAATTGTACATTGTAAGATAGCAACTTAGGAAGCGTTAATAGTGTTGGAAATCTCATACCAAGGTATTGATCGTGTGAGTGTTGCAAAGCTTCAAGCCCTAAGAATAAATTTTGAGATATTAAGAATGAAATAAAATGAAAAATTTGAAGATGATTGTGTTAGAACAAAAAATATAGTGAATACGATGAAAACATATGGTGAGATAATGAAAGATGATTTGATTGTGAAGAATATCTTGAGATCTCTTATGCTAAACTGGATGCATATTATGATTACCTTAGAAGAGTGAAAACATTTAGATACTTTAAAAGTTAAAAATATGATTGGATCTTTACTTATCCATGAAGAGATGATAGAGTGTATGGGTTGTCTAGATCAAGCACTGATGTCAAAGTCTAAAATTAGTAATAATCAAGGTGGAAGTACAAGTTTCCCTCAAAGGAATAAGGGGGAGAACTCATAGCAAGGGTATAATTCTAATTATAGAGGAAGGGGATAGAGTAGAGGTCATGGAAACTCAAGAGACAGAGGTAGATTTAATGTAGGAAGGCAACAAATACAATATAATTATTGCAACAAGTTTGGTCATATGGAAAGAGATTTTAGATTGAAGAGTTCAAATGAAGGAATAAGACAAAACTATGTACATGAGTACACAAGGAATCCAAATGAAGATCAAAGGAAAGATAAAGATAAAGATCCACCACACTTCTTTCTTTCATGCAATGAACTTGAAAACATAAATAATGATGTAGGGTTTGTAGATTCAAGTTGTTCTAATCATATGTTAGGTTGTATAGAAGCATTTATAAAGATTGATTAAAAATTCAAAAGTGAAGTAAGGTTAGGTAATAATAAAGTGATAAAATTTTGTGGCAAAGGAAAAATGGACATTAACACTAGACAAGAAAGAGCAAAAATTACGAATGTATACCACTCCCCACAACTAAGTTATAATCTAATGAGTGTTGTTCATAGTTCATTGAAAAAGGGGTGAAACTAGTATTTGATGATAAAGAGTAAAATATATGATAAAAGATAAGGAGTAAAGTTGATTGCTATAGAAAAATGACAAAGAATTGAATGTTTCCATTGAGAATAAAGAAATTAAGAAGAGGACATAGTAGACATCATGGAAACTCAAGAGACAAAGGTAGATTTACAGTAGGAAGGTGACAAATTCAATGTTATTATTGCAAAAAGTTTTCTCATATGGAAAGAGACTATAAATTGAAGAGTTCAAATGAAGGAAGGATAGAAAACTATATACAAAAGTACACAAGGAATCCAAATGAAATTCAAAGGCAAGAGAAAGATATAAAGATCTACCACACTTCTCTCTTTCATGTAATGAATTTGAAAACATAAATAATGAGGTATGGTTTCTTGATCTAGGTTGTTCTAATCATATGTTAGATTGTAGAGAAGCATTTACAAAGATTGATGAAAAATTCAAAAGTGAATTAAGGTTGAGTAATATTAAGTGATAAAAGTTTGTGGAAAAGGAAAATGGACATTAACACTAGACAAGGAAGAGTAGAAATTACCAATGTATACCACTCCCCGCAATTGAGGCAAAATCAAATGAGAGTTGGATAGCTTGTTGAAAAAGGGATGAAACTAGTATTTGATGATAAAGTGTGTAAAATCTATGATAAAAGACAAGTAGGAAACTTGATTGATGTAGAAAAATGACAAATAATTGAATGTTTCCATTGAGAATCAAAGAAATAAAGGAAGAGGAAAAAGTAGAGGTCATGAAAACTTAAGAGCTAGAGGTAGATTTAATGCAGGAAGGCAACAAATACAATGTTATTATTGCAAGAAGTTTGGTCATATGGAAAGAGACTACAATTTAAGAATTCAAATGAAGGAAGAAGAGAAAAATATGTACAAGAGTACACAGGGAATCCAAATGAAGGTCAAAGAAAAGATAAAGATAGATATCTACCACACTTAGCTCTTTCATGCAATAAAATTGAAAACATAAATAATGAGGTATAGTTTCTAGATTCAGGTTGTAGAGAAGCATTTACAAAAATTGATGAAAATTCAAAAGTGAAGTAAGGTCAACAGGTAATAATAGAGTGATAAAAGTTTGTAGAAAAGGAAAAATGGATATTGACACTAGACAAAGAAGAGAAAAAATTACCAATGTATACCACTCCCCACAACTGTGGCTAATGAGTGTTGGATAGCTCATTGAAAAAGGGTTGAAACTAGTATTTGATAATAAAGTATGTAAAATATATAATAAAGGACAAGGAGGAAATATGATTACTATAGAAAAATGACAAATAATTGAATGTTTCCATTGAGAATCAAAGCAATTGAATCAAATTTTTGTTATTCTAAGTTATTAAGGATGCAATTTGGTTATGGCACCAAAGGTATGGACATATTAATTTTCAAGGACTATATATGTTGTATCAAAGAAACATGATACATGAGTTACCAAAGATTCAATAAAGAGGAAAAGAAGTGTGCAAAGTTTGTGCACTTGGAAAACACCATAAGGACATTTTCCTACAAGTACATGGAGAGAAATCCATTCAATAGAACTTATACATTTAGATTTGTGTGGTCCCATGTGCAAGGCAAGTGGAGATATGAAACACTACATGATCACATTCATTGATGGTTTAACTAGATATGTATTAGTTTGTTTTTTGAAGAATAAGAATGATGTTTTTGAGGCCTTCAAGATGTTTAAGGATATGGTGGAAAAAGAAAGTGGAAGATGAATAAAGTGTCTAAGAATAGATATAGAAGACAACAAAATTTAATGAACTTTGTGCAAGAAATGGAGTCAAATGATAGTTAACAACACTTTATACACCACAACTAAATAGAGTGGCAAAGAGAAAAAATAGAACACTAATAGAATTAGCAAGAAGCATTATAGAAGCAAAGGGTATGGATAAGATATTTTGGTTGAAGTAGTTAATATGATTGTTTACATCATGAATAGAAGCCCAATTATTGTAGTAAGAGATATGACATCTCATGAAACATGATATGAAATAAATCCTACAATGGCACAATTAAAAGTATTTAGTTGTTTAGCACATGTTCACATAGGTGATTAGAAAAGGTAGAAATTAGATGCAAAGAGTGAAGAATGCATATTTATATGTTATAGTACAGAATTTAATGCCCCAACCTTTCACCCAAGACATTAATTGTCAAAATATGGATGAACAAATTTTTCACAATGTAAATGTGACATCAACAAGTCACATTACATGCCTACGCACTTGAGATGTCATGACATTACACAACGCCACTCAAGGTATGAAATGCCAATGCACCAAGCATGGTAACACAAGTGAAAGACTTAACCATATCATGTGAAAAAGTCACCACAACACTCGTATGAGAGGGTAGATTTTCCTCTAACATAGAGATCAAACACTAGTCCATGATCTCATTCTCTCATGGACATAAGGATTGGAACAAGAGTGACACACTGCTTCATTCTAGATCCCAAGATAACTCAACCAACATCTAAAGGATGTGGGAATAACATCCACTCACTAGGATTACCCCTTCAAGAGGTATGTCAATTGGGAGATACAAGTCTCAAACAATCAAATATGCAAAGGCACACAACCAATGCAAAGGAGAGCTAGGTTGAATAATCCTATATCAAGCTAGACTCAAAACAAGGAATAACCACCTCAAACTATGTATCATCGAGAGATGGTTGAACCAAAAATTTACTTGCACTCAAGGTTCAACATCATGCATAAATCACATAAATTAAAGGATTCTTTTTAACCCAAAATGATATTCATTAGCATACCCATTTTCCTCATGTATGATACAAGCTTACATGGTAGGCCTTATCTCTTATAAGAGTCAAATTCACAACATAAACTAATGATTCCACACCATAATCATAGAAATATTCAAAGAATAACATATAATTCACAAGCATTGACATCATACATCAAATGTGACAAGCATAAGTGAGCAATTCAACTCCTAGCATAAAATTTGACTACATAACATCATATCATTGATTCTATCAACTCATAGCATTCAAATGATAAACAAAACATTCCTTCTAGATCATAACAACTTCATAAGAAAATCCCTTCTAAGATGATAAGAAAATATGTACTCAAATAATGACATATATGTATTACCATGAAATGAATCTTATCTTAAACATGGATGGTTCTAAGTCCAAAATATAGGATCCAATAACATTGAAGATGTAACACCAAGATTCATCATTACAAAGATTAACTACAAATTGTTTCTCTTCACAGAGCTAATAAGCCTACTCTAACATGCTATTAAAACATGATTTAGAACCTTTTCCATGCATCATAACTATGCAAAGACACAATAAATTAATGAATCCCATTTCATTTTGATAACACAACTCAATACTTAATTCACCTAAATAATTTCAACTATTAAATGCATGAGAACAAGCGTATTAGTCATGCTACTATGACATAACAAAATAATCATAAATGTATGGAAATAAGAGTTGGATGAGAATCTACAACACATCCAAGAAATAAAATATCACATAAGAGCTTTTTCCAAAAGCATGAATAGTAACATTATTGGTCTAAAATATACATGTTCCATCCTAAAGTGTTGAAAAAACAATTGCATGCATCATAAAGCACAAGCAAAGTTCCTAATATAATGTGTCATTATTCTATTACATCACTCAAATCCTTTGTATCTCAAATTCATTGCTTGACGTTTTCTATTACTATGTGATGAGTGATGGCTTGTATAAAGTGACACATCATCTCTATCATGGCAAAAGTATCATTTAGGCATCCACATGTCAAGCAGAGAAATGCTATTGATCTCAGTGCTAGGCCCACCACATATCTATGTGTGTTGAATTGTCTTAAAGGTGGTTATTTTCAAAAGGAGACTACACGGTAGTTCATCATTCCTGTTGATAACTGAGAGGGGGGGGGTGAATCAGTTATCCTAATTATTTCCCTTTTTGAACTTTCTTATTAATTAATGCAGCATTGAATCAAACACAAAAACATTACCATGAAATAAGAAACACATGACACAGTATTTTTGACGTGGAAACCGTGTTAAGGGAGAAAACCACGGGGTGATTAACCCAAAAATTATTCTCTGTTAGAAGAATAGGAAATTACAAAATGGCACTTGCCAATTAGGGCTCACTGCCCGAGCACACTGCTCACAAGAGGTCCACTGCCTACAAGAAGACACACTGTCTACAAAGTGATAAGAATCACAGTCTTGAACTGATTGGAAGCATCTGCATATGCTGGAGTTCAGTTCCGGTTAGGCTCAGTACACTGATCTGCTGCACTTCATCTTTCCTCTGTTCTTTATTCTGCTATCCTTTCACATACCGGATCTTTCTTGCTACTTCTGCTCTATTCTGCACTCATTCGCATATATCTTAATACACTCACACACTTCACAACTAAATCCATCCCCTATATATATCCGCACAAGTAATTTCATCACCTTTCTAGTCGGCATCCGGAACAGTCTAGTTTCTTACAAACTCTGTTCTGTCGGCTGAATCCTTGCTCACCAAGCAATGCGGATCAAGCATATACTTGTAGATATCATTAATCATGTTGGCCAAACATGATTCATGCCTTCACAACCTTTATCATCAACAGTAACACATCCGGAAAGTAGTCTGATACTATGTCAGTTAGTTCTTCCTCTGTTTTCACTGTCTCTCAGGAATCCGGTACTCAACTATTCATATCTTTTTCCTTGTCCATCACCGGAGGCTAAATCCTTGGAATATACCACTCAAGGTAGTCCTCTTGACTTCCCCAAATCCGCACTGCACCAAGATACTTCCTCTGAGAGATCCGGACCAATCTATCGGACCTTGCCATATGCTCTGTTCTTGTTCACCGGACCACAACAATCTTTATTCTGACTTCCGGTAGGGACACACCATGACTTGCGGATATGTGGGATGACCTTTGTTGCCATCAATGACAACAACCATGAATCCATATAGTGTCTCTTGCCAACAATCTCCCCCTTTGGCATTGATGGCAACACTTAGTGAAAAATGACTAAGTGTTTACACTATGCTCCCCCTTGGCTGATGCTCTATCTTTATATACAATTTCTGGAACTCCCCCTTAGTTGGATTCCTCATTTTTCACTGCTCCTCACTCCCCCTTTGACATCAATGGCAAAGGGTAGGGTCCGCACACCAAAATTTTCAAAAATTTTCTATACATAGCCGCATATTTACATACTCACATATACTGAAGAATGTCTGCAAAGGATGTCTGCAATTGGATCATTTCTGTAGCCCAACTTTGCTTCATTCTATCCAAAATTGAAATGTGACCACTCAACAAAAATGCAAAAGCTTCTGCCCACTTGAGATCTGTCAGATCATTTGTTTGGGCGGTGGTCTGAGCATCACTGATGGCCTCATGCATAGTTTCCAACTTAGGGATTATAATCCTTCTAAGTTCTCCCATCCGGTTAGTGATATTCTTCCTTTCCTTCTCAAGATTCTTTATTTCATTCAAGACTGCAATAGTCTGACATTCTTGATTTATTATGGAGGAAGAGAGAGGATCAAAACTTTGAGATAAACTTTGTAGCTTGTCCTGTTCCTCTTTTATTTTCTTATCAATTGCTGCTGTTGCCTTTGACCAGGATATACAAAATTTGTAAATGTCACCGCCATCCTTAAGAGCATTTTCTAAGCTCTTTATTCCAATACTCACAATTCTCCTATCTTTAGAGATTAATTCTAATACTTCTGAAAGTCTTTTATCCAAAAATTCCTTCCGGACCTTTTCTTCAGCAGATTTTTCTAGAGATTCAAAATGTGTACTAACACTGCTGACTAAGGTTTTGAGATTTCCGGAAGAGGAGGCTGTGGGATCCTTTTGAAAGGATGGCATAATCTTTTCTAGCACTCCAGATGCTACCTCCATAAGCTCACAGTCTTCCATGTGAGATTTCAGCAGCTTCTCTTTGACTTTCTCATTTGCAAATGAGGCTATTTTCATTGTTTGCATCGGTGACAAAGAGTCAAAATCTAATGGTCCTTTTAGCAGGTCCGGTTCATCAATTTCTATAGTGGCTTTTGTCAGGAATTCTTGAACAGTTTGTGCAGTGTCTCTTGCCAGAGACAGATGTTTCTTCTCTTCTGCAGTTTTGTCCTTTTGAATCTTTTCTCCTTCCTTACTCTTACCACTTTCAGTCGTGGTTTTCTCTGTTGGGGTGCTGTCAACCTCTTTTTCTTTAGTTGCTGCTTCTTTCTCCTGTAGTTTCTCTTCTTCTTGGGATCCAGAGACTGTAGGGGAAACCGGAGGAGAGATGTTTGTCTGTTCAGGGCCCACTTCTTCCGGAATAGATGATTCCAAATCCGTAGCTGTTTCTGCACCTAAGTCCTCTACAACAGGAAGATTAAACCTTTTGAAGGCCTTTCAGAGGATCTCTTCTGTCTCTTGGGCCACTTTGTCAGTCTCACCAAGCATGAGTTGATTCATCCTGGCTTTACTTCTGAACTCATCTTTGCAGTCTTTGAAGATTATGTTCATTGTCTTGGGATCAATTTGAGGATATAGCTGAATAGCTATCTGCTCCCGAATCTCAAGATCTTTTGCATGAGCATTATTCTTTCTTATTTCTAGTTCCTTTTCTAGGCTTTTAGGAATAAGAGATATGATCTCAATGAAAGCCTTATTGTATATGTTCAGATATTTGACTATGGCTTCCTGCAGAGTCTTTTGGTCAGCCTCATTGTAGTCATCATAAAATTCAGTCATTGGTTGAAGGTCTCCATCCACCGTGACCGACTTGATTACACTCTCTAGAGACAGAGTGGGCTTTTCAACAGATACCTCTGCCATTTCATCCTTGTCTTGGCCTGTGGAGGGTTTACCGGATCCTTTCTTCTTCTGCTTCTTTATTTCTTTTACTCCCTCATCTGACTCTGTTTCCTCTTCATCCTTTTGGCTTTCATAAGCCCTTGTGGCTTTTGTCTTGGATCTTTTACCGGATGCCTGGACTTCTAGTTTTGAACTTTTGGTTGTGGGAGGTGCAGATCTTTTTGATGATCTGGTCTGGGTGGGAGTTTCAACCGGAACACTTTCTTTACTTTTCTCTTCTTCCTTAGTCTTCCTCCTCAACTTCTTTTCTTACCTTCCTCTTTATCTCTGGTTCCCTGAGTTCTACATGTATCTTTACACTCAGTTCCTCAAAGGTTCCAAACCTTTCTGCCTTTGGATCTTTGGGCTGACTTAACATGTGTTGAACATGCAGCTCCACTATTTGTTCATCCACTTCATACCCCATGGGCATGATCCATACAGTTCTTGGTTCTACTGCCTCCATTAGACACTGATCTGTTTCTACCATGAAGCATACTGTGTCTTTGTACTTTTCAACAAGGGATTGGGGTATTCTTTCTCTTGCATGCATCATGCTTTGGAAGTTCTTGAAGTATCCCCATAGAGCTGTATTTCTTGCTTTAGCATCCCCAAGTCCATGCAAATAGTCTCTGATTTGGATGGCAACCGGTCTGTCATTCTGCCATATCCATCCATTGGATCCGGGAAGCTCATTCATGTAGTAAAAGAAGAGACAAAGGATCAGATTGCCATACTTGAAGGAGTTTTTCTTGTCCTTCTTGATCTTCTGCAGATTTTCAAAGAGTTGGTTCACCAGAAGCTCACACAAGTCATAGTCTGCATTCTCCTTTAACATTTGATAAGCTATGTAGATTGCAGTTCCCGGTACTGAATTTTCCCTACTGGAGTGATAGATTTTGTAACCAATTATCATAGCTGCAAATTTGACATCCGGTTCAGTGATGTCATCAACTGTCATAGCTCTCTTGTCAAACTTGGATCCGGTTGCATCACTAACTATCTGATTTTTGACAGACTTGAGAACAGGTAATCCACCGGATGAGTGCAGACCAGTTACAGCCCTAATTGCATCCTTGGTGATCTTGAAGGGCTTGTTCAACCATAGGAAGTTGTCATGTACTCTGCTTAGTACATACCAGACCCATTCATCTTCTTCAAAACAGGGGAAATGAATGCACTGTGCAAAGTGTTTGTCCCGGATGGCTTTGTACTGAGGTTTGATCTCAAAGGAGTCATCTATCAATTGTTTGTGATAGATATCCATCAGTTTTGATTCTCCAAAGTCTTCAAGATTCGCATGGATGTAAACCCTAATATCTTCCGTATGCAATACACCATGAGGAACACTAGAGAAGGCTCCTAGTGGATCTACCTCCAATGATTTGTAAGGATGTTTCTTGAATGTGGGGCGAGGTCTATCAGAGATCTTAACTATATTTGGAGTAGCCATTCTTCAAAGATTTGCAGTGAGATAATGAAAACGAAGAATACCTTATGCGCCTTCGGTTAGCACGGAGTGGTTGGATTGATTTCTTTATGCAATGACTTCGGCAGGAGATCTTTGGTGTGCTTGAAGAATCTTGTTGCAGAGCTCCACTTTTCACTTCTTCTTGAGTGCAGAATGAGCAAATGATTTTTGAGAAATCCCTTATATTGCTCCGCAAACCCTAATATCTATTTGCAATAAATGCTTCACCTATATTATTCCGATTTGTCTTGTCCGGATAGCTTGGAGTATCCCGGATCAGTCCTGATCTATGAACATCATGCGGATCTTTCAATCATGAATAAATCGAGATGACACATTACAAGAACATCCCAAACACTCTGTCCAATCCGCAGAATAAGATAGTGCACTTCCGGATCTCTCCAGACCTTTTTGTAATCCTCTGTCATACCGGAGCATCTCCCGGAACAGGTCTTACTTGATCGATCACAGCTTCTTCATAACTCCATGCGGACCTCTGAAATCTTATCTGGATCATCTCAAGACTTATATCTTTAAACCCTTTACTCCGTATCTTGTGCCACATCCGGCACCACTTGATTGGCTGGGGGAACAGGATTTTCTTTGAGTCTCCCCCTGAGCCAGAGCTCACTTTTTAATTTCCGGAAGAAATATCAGCACCAGAGTCTGGTGTGGATCCAACCTCTACATTCTCTGAACTTTTCTTCACCCAAATCTTGCTCATCTGATTCCTAACTTCATCCGCATTCATCTTTTGTTTACCCTTGTCTTGATTCTGATTATACACCGGACCTCTTTTGTCCTGATTCTTGCTTCTGCAGACTTTAGCATTATGACCGGACCTATTACAGATTTGGCAAATAACATTTCTTTGCATATTTGACTGATATCCTCTTGATCTGCATTGATTAGCCATATGACCTACTCTATTGCATGTAAAGCATCTACCTTTGAATGATTTGTTTACTTGCATATTTCTGCATTCATGGGATTTGTGTCCATACCTTTTACAGTTGAAGCACTGTCCGGAGAAGGATGAATTAATCTGATTCATTCTCTTTCTGCACTGATTAGCTTTGTGACCAAAGTGGTTGCAGCTGTGGCAGTATCCATTGAAAAATGGATATCTTTGAGCATTGGGCTGTCTTACCGGAGGTCTTCTAGGCCTGCTCCTTGGATTTTCTGATCTAGAATTCTTTTGACCGGATCCGGAGCTTTCTCCTTTCTCATATCCCAAACCATACTTGTCATCTGTCCTCTTTTGACTTCCAAGAAGAACTTCAAGTTGAGCAGAACTTATCTTGAATTTCTCTTTATATTCATTTGCTGTTTGAAGGTCTCTTTTGAGAGAGGCAATTTGATCCTCAAGTTTTTCTTCATTATCTTTGGCATCTTCAAGATCAGATTCAAGATGTCTGATAATCCTGTCCATCTGGTGGCATTCTTCTGATTCTTCTTTAAGAGATTGTCTTAGATTGTCTTCAGCCTTTCTTTTTTCTTCAATCTCTTGAGTAAACTTTATAGTTCCTGATTCCATTTCATGTCTTAACATAATGACTTCTTTTGATAACTTTTCACATAACTTGGTTTGCTCAGTCAATTCTTCATTTGTTTTGCTTTCATCACTTTGTCTTGCCAATTGTTGGAGTAGCTCCTTTCTCTTTTTCATAGAGAGACTTAATTTGTCTTTTAATTCTCTCATGAATTCATCAGCCTGTTTGAGTCTTTCCTTTAATTCATTGACTTCAGAATTTGACTGTTCAAGATCCTCAAGGGCAGTCTTGAGTTGCTCCCTTAAACCATATGCATCCATTTGAACTCCCAGATCTTCCTCAAGCTGTTAGGCTCTATTAGGAGGAACTTGGCTCTGATACCAATTGTTGATAACTGAGAGGGGGGGGGTGAATCAGTTATCCTAATTATTTCCCTTTTTGAACTTTCTTATTAATTAATGCAGCATTGAATCAAACACAAAAACATTACCATGAAATAAGAAACACATGACACAGTATTTTTGACGTGGAAACCTTGTTAAGGGAGAAAACCACGGGGTGATTAACCCAAAAATTATTCTCTGTTAGAAGAATAGGAAATTACAAAATGGCACTTGCCAATTAGGGCTCACTACCCGAGCACACTGCTCACAAGAGGTCCACTGCCTACAAGAAGACACACTGTCTACAAAGTGATAAGAATCACAGTCTTGAACTGATTGGAAGCATCTGCATATGCTGGAGTTCAGTTCCGGTTAGGCTCAGTACACTGATCTACTGCACTTCATCTTTCCTCTGTTCTTTATTCTGCTATCCTTTCACATACCGGATCTTTCTTGCTACTTTTGCTCTGTTCTGCACTCATTCACATATATCTTAATACACTCACACACTTCACAACTAAATCCATCCCCTATATATATCCGCACAAGTAATTTCATCACCTTTCTAGTCGGCATCCGGAACAGTCTAGTTTCTTACAAACTCTGTTCTGTCGGCTGAATCCTTGCTCACCAAGCAATGCGGATCAAGCATATACTTGTAGATATCATTAATCATGTCAGCCAAACATGATTCCTGCCTTCACAACCTTTATCATCAACAGTAACACATCCGGAAAGTAGTCTGATACTATGTCAGTCAGTTCTTCCTCTGTTTTCACTGTCTCTCAGGAATCCGGTACTCAACTATTCATATCTTTTTCCTTGTCCATCACCAGAGGCTAAATCCTTGGAATATACCACTCAAGGTAGTCCTCTTGACTTCCCCAAATCCACACTGCACCAAGATACTTCCTCTGAGAGATCCGGACCAATCTGTCGGACCTTGCCACATGCTCTGTTCTTGTTCACCGGACCACAACAATCTTTATTCTGACTTCCGGTAGGGACACACCATGACTTGCGGATATGTGGGATGACCTTTGTTGCCATCAATGACAACAACCATGAATCCATATAGTGTCTCTTGCCAACAATTCCATCATGAGACCTCTATGTATTGAAAAGTGCCTCTGATCATTAACTTTGAGCTTTTCACTATGAAATGAGCAGTAGATTTTGCTGCAAATAAAATATCAACAACTTTGTTTGAGAAAATTTTGAAAACTTTAGTAGAGTATGAAAAACAAGCAATTAAATCATTTTTTTTTCATGCATGTGAGTATTTATGTTGTCCTTGTTCATTGAATGAATTCAAAGAACCTAATTGTCTATTGAAAACTACATTTTAAGACTTCATTCAAGATAAAATGCCTACAAACACTAGCATCAAATCAAGAGACTGGCATTTTTTGAAGTATATAGATAATTATGGCCACATCTCAAGAAATCATCTAGGATTTCTAGAGTGTAGAATCCCTCTCAATTTGTTGGGTGAGTTGCAAAAATCCTTTATGAATTGTTATACCTAAGATTGTGGATCATTGCATTTTAGGGGAAATAGGGTCTTGGTAGATTAATTCAAGGGTTTAAATATTTGAAGGCTTTTGGGTTTTGATCTCCATTTCTACATTTTAATGGTTTTTGTTCTATAATATTTTTCTCATTAAAAACCTTAGATTTATCCCCTATGCCTGAAAATGTCTTCTAAGTCATCCAAACTCCTTGCTACATAAGACTTGACTAACTAGTTCCCTGTGTCATCCAAGAGGATTAAAAAAGCATTAGGAAAGGGTGTACTAATAGACCACCTCAAGGACATGAATGAATATGTTAAGGATCCTTTTATTCCAAGAATTAGGTAGGATCTTTTTAAATACTTCTTTGACAAATCCTTTAGGGCCATCCCTCTAAATAATGCTTGGATATTTGACTTAGGAAAAGTCATTGTGCCCAATTTATTTTTGAATATGGATTACTAGGATCGATATCTAAGCAATATGATACTAAAACTAGAGAAGTTAAAAATGTAGAGGGGAATGTATTATTTATAGTTAGTAGGAATTGATTCAAATGGTATAAAATTTGAATCTAGAAGCAAAAAAGAAAATCAATTTAACAGAACTATCTATAAAATACCATAAGAACAAGCATAGCTATAGGGTAAAATGGCTTCCCCATCATAGGATTAAGGAAAATAGGGTAACAAGATAACTAGAACCAATCCCAACTATTGAGTTGGAACCATTTGATGTTGAAAAGTTTAAGGGCTAATTTTAATTGACTTATCAGGTGATCTATCAAGTTAGGTTTTAATTATAAGAAGAAAATTCCTATTGGGATGATGATGTTAGTATCTGGCGTACTAAATAATCATGTAAACAAACTATTTGATTATGGCCAATTACTAGTAGACAATTTGTACAAGGAGATGATTAGTTTTAATAAAGTTGAATCCCCTCGTACTTTCAGATGGTACTCAGTATTGTGCCACATTCTTTTGTATATTTCTCTGGAGAATGGGATAAATCTTTGGGAGTAAAGATGATTTCAAATGAGATTCCAAAAGGACATATTCTACATGTACAAATGATAACTATCTATTTGGACATGCACTATGAGAAACTTCAAGTTGTGCATATTTAAAGACTTCTTTGTCACTCATGTTATAAGGAGACTTGGACATGAAAGAAATAGGTTATTTGATAATTTTGCTAGGTTATTGAGACCTGTTGCACTAGTGGAAACTAAAATAAATCATAATTGGGATGATTGGTTCTTCCATTATGATTACACAATTATAAGAGAATGTGATTCCACTATTGTACCCCCATAAATTACCATTTTGTGTGCCAAATAGAGTTTATTTCCTAGAATCAATGTTGTAGATGCATAGTGTAGCATAGTATCATTTCAAGAAACATAAGAAGGTGGGTTTCCTACCCCCTCAGTTGTAAGTTTTATATTTTACCATTTGGGGTAAGGAGGGACATGACTTGTTAGTTGATATAATAAAGGTCTATAGGGTGAAAATTGATCAAAAAAGGAAATTTGACCCTAAGGGTTTTACTAACATCTTGAGGAAAGTTGTTGGAAGATTAGGCCATGAGAATGTTTATCTAGAAAGGGAAGAACTAATGAGAAATTGTCTTAACAAAATAGAAAAAGATGCTAGAAGGGAGAACTAGATAAATATTGTGATGGCTAAGTTAAGGAGGAAACATAATGACCCTTAATATAGAAGAGCTTATGTAGAAATCAAGGACCTAGTTGAAAGAATGAGGCTTAGGTTGGAAAATGTGGACACTTTGGGGTTAATTCCACCAAAGTCAAGGCCATTATGGTTGAGGGTCGCAAATAAAATAGATGAAAAACATCCATGTCTAAATCTAGAAGGCCCTACAAAATAAGTTATTCCTAATATATTTTCACCAATAGGGTCATCTACCATCCCTCCACCCATTAAAAAATGTAAAGATCCTATTGTTGATGCTAAAATCCAACCTTTAGTTGATTACCCTAAAATAAAGGAATATGATGAACATATCCCAAATGACCGCCATACTAGGGATGCTCTTGGGTCACTATAACAACAAAGAGGCCTAGATATTACTATTCTATATGCTCAAAAAATGTTAGTGCTTGATAATGACCCAACCATGCATGATGTAAGGAAAAAGGATTGTGATGAGTTTATGTTTGATGATGACTTTGTAAGAATTGAAGAATTCAAGTTGTTAGTCTTGAATATTAAACTCTAGGCTAAAATTGAGAAATATGAGTAGAAGGATACGTCTAATATGCCTCTTGATGAATAGAGTGATCATTAGAGTGTTCTAAAAGATCTTTTAATGTTGAGCTTGACAAAATCACTTTAGGGTAGGGTAGACAAGTAGTCAAGAATAGTGGTTGTCTCTTGTTTCATGGGTGGGTTATTGCTTCTTCTATAAAAACATACATAATTAGAAGATATAATGATGCATGAGATAGTTTTTGGGATGCAAATTAGGCCAAAGTTTTTTACTTTAGCTTTGAATTTCATCCAAATTTTGAAACCCTTAGTTGTGTGGCCTATTTACCTTGAACATAACAAGCTGCCCCAGATTTACTAGAATTTATAAGAACTTAGTTGATAGTTAATTGTGAGGAGAGTAGGAGATACTTTAACTCTTGAGGCATCCTCTCTTGTTGTAAGCATGTTGATGTTTAGTGAGGCCACCACTAAGAAATTATAAGAAAATTATGATAAGTTGAAGGAAGAACATGCTAGGCTCATGAAAGAGTTCAATAAGGATAACCTTGAGAAAATTATAACTTAGATTGAAGAACAACCCTCAAAACAAATTGAGATGTCTCCTAGTGCACCAAAAGATGGGGATGCCTTTCTCAAATAAATTAATGAGTTGAAGGAATGGTTGCAAGCATCCAAGAAAGTAGAGGAAAAATTTATGGTTAATGCCAAGAGTGATATTGAGCAATTAGTAAAAGGCATTTTTAAAGAGAGTTTAGAATCTAACAAGGATGGCTAATGATATGTGGGAGTGTTGTAACAACATTCAAATTGCTCATGATCATGTGAAGAGTAAGATCCCTACTTAGATGGAAGTAAATAATAGATGGATTCCAAAGGTTTTGACTGTGTATAGGATAAAATCAAGATTGTGACTAAGATCAAAAGTAATGAAATAACCAACAACTCAATCCTATAACATAAAGAGATTGATCAAGTCAAATACCAATATCAATGAATAAATTGAATTAAAGCAAGAAAGCCTTCACCCTGATTGTATAGTTCTCTTTGTTAGATTGTGGATTGCTCAATAACGTTGCATACCCATGGTGTTGCAACAAGTGGATTTGGATAGTGTGCTCAAAGATTCAATGTGATGTGCTCAACAATATGTAGTATGCTCAAAGTGTTGTAAGAATGCCTATAGCTCAAATGCATAAAAGATTGGAGAGGATTTGTTATGAGATGAAGAGGGTTTATATAGGTTTGAATAAAGATCGATCAACGGTCCAGATAATTCGATAGAATCAATAGATGAGATAAACCTAGGATTCATGGTGAATGTGCACCTGACATGTGTCACACAAAAAGATATTTTTATTGAGTTAATTGATTGATTTGACAAAGACATGATAAAGATAGGATTAGATTTCATAAAAATAGAAATGTTTTTTTTCTAATTTATGAGTTGATAAAAATAATAATGATTAAGTCAATTAACTCAACTTATGATTTGCTTTTTGTATGATTTGAGTAAAATTAAATAATAAATTATTTAATTTTTGTGTGCATGATGAATAAGATTTATTTTTAGAAGAATTAGAAGGATAAAAACAAATTAAAAAAATAAATTTATTTAATTATTTGTGCATGATAGAAGAATAAAATATATTTGAAGATCTAAATAAATTAAACAAATAAATTGATTTAATTTATTTTGCATGATGAAAGGTAAATAAAATATTTTATTTTATTTTATTTTTAGAAGAGAGATTCAATTTAAATAAATTTGAATGATTTATTTAAATTTGGAAGAATAATTGATTTAAATTAATAATTTAGAAATTATTTAATTGTAGATAAGATGATTTAAATGGTAAATTAATTAAATAATTAATTTATTCAATTGATGTGGATTTGAATTTTGAAAGAAGATAATGATTTAATTAAATAATTAAAATTATTTAATTTGGAGGAATAAAGAAGGGATTTGATAAATTTGATGAAATTAATTAAATAAAGAGGATTTATTTAATTAATGTTGAATGCTGGTGATTTTGTAAGAAATGATTGTATGCAAGTGATGCGATAGAATGGGTCATTTTTGGGTGTCTGTATTTTGCCCCTCTTTGAGATGGTGTTGCAAAGTAACATCATTTCAAAGAAATTTAAAACATAGTGCTTGATTTGGTAGAAGAAGATTGACATAGAAGAAATTGATTGGATTAGAGATAGTGATGCCCCAATCACTCAAAGCGAGGGTGATAAGGAAAGATAATGGTAAGATAAATGATGATGATGATTATTCAAAAATGAACAAAGCATTGCCCTTATCAAGTTGTAAACCAATGATTAATTGCTAATGATTGATAAGGATAATGCCTGGTTTCGTAAATGAAACACCTCATATAAGATGCCTGGTCTAGTTTCGAGAGTGTGACAATCTATATAAGACAATTGATATGATTGATTGATTGAGATAATGTCTGGTTTCAGGAAATGAATCATGGCATATAAGATGCTTGGTCTAGTTTTGACAATGCAACATCATGTATAAGACAACTGATTGATGATGATTGATTGATTTGGTTTACAACATGATTACGATCAAGACCAAAGGATGTGATTGGATAATTTTGATAGATTGATTAGCTAGATTGGTATGAGGAATATTAATAAGATGAATGATGATGATGATGAAGATGCCCCCTTGAGAGGATAAATGGGTTCAAAGAACACATGCGTGCTCTCAAAATGAATGAAGAGATGATGAAAAGTTAGATGAAAGAATGATGGAAGATAAATGGAAAAAGGATAGAAGAATTGATATTGGATTGATTGATATTCATGAAAGCTATAGATTTTATTAGGATGTATGGGTGAGATGGATGGGTGGGATGGATGGGGTGAAATGATGATATCTTATGTATTTGAGTACTGGATACTTCCTTTGTATTCCAGACTGCCTACATGCCCATGTCCATGGGATCAAGGTAAATTAAGATTGAGATGAGATGATGATATGTAGTTCTAGGTAGAGTGATGACTGGGTCAAGGTGTTTGAGCTTGGGTAGGTGAAATCGTGATATCTTATGTACGTGAGTACTGGAAACTTCCTTCATGTTCCAGACTGCCTACATACCCATATCCATGGGATCAAGGTACCTTAAGATTGAGATGAGATGATATGTAGTTCTAGGAAGAGTGATGAGTGGGTCAAAGTGTTTGATCTTGGGTAGGTGAAAAGATTATATCTTATGTACCTGAGTACTAGAAACTTCCTTCATATTCCAAACTGCCTACATACCCATATCCATGGGATCAAGGTACCTTAAGATTGAGATGAGATGATATGTAGTTCTGGGTAGAGTGATGATGTAGGATAGGATGAAGATGATGATAGGTAGTTCTAGCTGATTTTGATGATGTAGGATATGATGAAGCATTTAGGTTTCGATGTGATTGGTTGAAGTGTTTTTATTTTGGTGAGATGGTTGAAGTGTTTTAATTTTGGTGAGATGGTTGAAGTGTTTTTGTTTGGGTGAGATGGTTGATGAACCACGTGAAAGGAAGCAAGGTACGTGGAAAACGCTTCCTACATTGATCTACTAAGGAAAGATTTATGCAAATTTCAACTTTTACAGTTACAGATTAAGATGCACATTAATAGAAAGATAATAGAAACTTCCAAATGCAAACACAAAACTCACAACACAAGATATACGTGGGGAAAACCCTTTCAAGTAAAAAACCCCACACTCTAGAGCCGCCCAATATATTATTCAAGAATCAAAAAGATTAGAATATACTTGCAGAGCAAGATTTTACAGAAGTATATCTAACCAAAGATCCAGGAGGTAATTTGACATCTATAAGATTCTTACATACAACCTCCATCTCCAGTTCCTGATATATAGGAGATACAATACAGTAAATTGTTATAGGTAATTACAAAACCATGAGCCAAAACCACCCAGAAAGTGGCATCCAAATTATCTCCAATCAAAGATACCTTGTGATGTGCCAAACCCCACACCAACATGTGTAACTCTCCCCTTTATAGCTCTTTTATGTGTCCAACACATTTTTTACATTTCCCAAAAATAGAAGGTCCAACTTCCAGAGGCCATAACTTTTGATCCAGGTGTTCAATTGACGAACCATTTAATGTGTTGGAAAGCTCGTGAAGAGATCTATCATCCTATAACCCACTACACTAGTTATGACAATTTTTGAGATGTTTAGAGAAGTTTTGATTTTGGTAATTGAGTTTAAAACTTTTTTCCAGCAGTTTCAAAAAATAGAAACTTTAATATCTCACGATCCAAATATGATCTTGAGATGAAACTCACCTGAGATGTTCACTTAATTGTTCCACACCTTCTAGGAAAAATTTTAGTTGATCTGAGCTCAATCGAAGAACTTACTAAAAATAGTAAGTCTCGTTATTTTTAGCTCGTTTGGAAACATTTGGAAACTTTGAAAGTTCTAGACCATTATCCAAGATAAAGGGTATTCAATAAGACCAAAACTGGGAAGAATAGTAATCTTTCGAAGTTTCAAGGTTGAGACACTTTTCCTAACATTCTCCCAATTGTTTAACACCTTGCAAGAGCAAAGGGAGTATCAACACCATGATTTAATTTCTACGGGCCGTGAGGCCCATAGACTCTGACCACCATCTAAACTTCTATGTGCTCATAGGTTTTGTCAAGGAATCTGAAACATTCATCAAAGTTTTAACTTTTTCCAATTTTACCTTCCCATCCTCTACCATGTAATGAACAAAAGGCTACTGGACATCAATATACTTAGTCCTCGTGTGGAAAGTAGGATTCTTTGTCAAACATATGGCACTCTAACTGTCACAACAAATAACAATCTTCCTTGCATCAAACCCAACATCAAAACACAATCTCTTAAGCCAAATGGATTCTTTACAAGCATGAGTTACTGCCATGTACTCAGCTTCAGTAGTGGACAAACTGACCACAAGTTGTAGCTTACTCATCCAACTAATAGCACCACCAAACATAGTGAACACATAAGCACTGGTGGATCTCTTGCTGTCAATGTCACCTACCCAATTTGAATCCACAAATCCATGAATACAAAGTGAATGCCCCATAAATATCTGAACACTCTCTTCACTACATCCCAATGTACCCATCTAGGATTAGCCATAAATTGACTAAGGACTCCCACTACTTGGGCCATGTCTGGTCTTGTGCAGGCCATCGCATACATCAAACTACCAACCGCAATAGCATAAGGAACTCTTCTCATATCCTCTATCTCAGAAGGAGACATTGGACAATCTTTAACAGATAACTTTATCCCCATTGTTACAGGAATAGTCAAAGGTCTACAATCCATCATGCATAATCTCTCCAACACAGTGTTAACATACTCTAGCCTAACCAAAGTTTTATGTTTTCTTTGTCTCTTCTGATTTCCATTCCCAGAATGTATCGAGCTACCCCTATATTTTTCATCTCAAATTGTGTTGACAACTAAGACTTCAAATCAGAAATCAAACTTTTACCATTCCCAATGAGTAACATATCATCAACATACAATGCAATAATGAGAATGCGATCATTGTCAGACTTGTAGTAAACACAATGATCTGATTTTGATCTTTGAAATCCAATACTCAAAACAAAGGCATTAAACTTATGGTACCACATCCTAGGAGACTATTTCAAACCATACAAAGACTTTTTCAACTTGTAAACCATATTTTCTTTACCTTTCACCACATATTGCTCTGGCTGTGACATATACATTTCCTCCTCCAAGTCACCATGAAAGAATGTTGTCTTCACATCCATCTGTTCCACTTCTAGATCATACACTGCTGCAAGAGATAATAGGAACTGAATATATGTCATCTTTGCAACAGGAGAGAAAATCTCACAATAGTCAATTCCCTCCACTTGAGAATACCCCTTTGCAACCAATCTAACCTTATATTTCTCAACACTGCCATCTACACCGAATTTCTTTTTTAACACCCATTTGCATCCAACAGGTTTTTGTCCTTTAGGCAAAGGCACCAAGTCCCAAGTATTATTCTTTTCCAAAGAAGCCATCTCCTCTTCCATGGCCTCCTTCCAAGAACCTACATCTTTCATACCCATAGCCTCTTTCATAGTTCTAGGCTCATCAATGTTAGAAATCAAAGCAAAAATACAATTCGAATCATGCAATGAATAACCAAACCTATCAGGTTACTGCCTTATCTGTGTGGACCTCCTTAAAGGTTGAGGTTGAGGTTCTTCATCTTCTTCTAAACTTTCAGAGCTACTAGAGCTCTCCTCATTATCAGGTCCAATAGATGCTTTTGGTTTAACTTTCTCAAGGGTGGAAGGAAGCTGAACCACATCATCTTTCTTCTCTTATTTATTTGGTTGCAAGACAACAGAAGAAGGATTCAGCTCTCTGAAGATCACACTTCTACTATATAGAACTCTCTCAGCCAATGGATCCCAAAGCTTGTACCCTTTCACATAGATGCCATAACTGACAAAGATACACTTTACATCCTTGTTCTCCAACTTAGTCCTCTTCTCCTTAGGTACATGTGCATATGCCTCACAACCAAATACTTGAATGTGTCTTAATGAAGGCTCTTTACCAGACCATACCTCCATAGCTGCCTTATCAATGAGCTCTAATGTAGGAGACCTATTAACTAGGTAACAAGTGGTAGCAACAGTTTCAATGCAGAATTGTTGTTCAAGACCAGCTCCACTTAGCATACTCCTTGCCCTCTCCATCAACATTCTATTCATCCTCTCTACAACTCCATTCTACTAAGGGGTATACGGAGTTGTCTTGTGCCTCTCAATCCCCTGTTCTTTATAGAACTTGTCAAAATCTGCTAAACAGAACTCACCATCATTGTCAGTCCTCAAACACTTAATCTTTCTATCCTTTTGATTCTCTACAAGAGCTTTGAACTCTTTGAATCTATTAAAGACTTCAAATTTACTTCTAAGGAAATACACCCATGTCCTTCTACTGAAATCGTGAATGAATGAAACAAAGTAAATAGATTTTGAAATAGAAGGAACATTAACAAGACCAAACACATCAGAATGAATCAAGTCCAACACTTCAGAAGATTTGTGAGAAATGGAATAAAACTAAACATGGTTTTATTTTCCATAAATGTAATGTTAACAGAAATAGAACTCAAGGTTACAATCATTCATACCCTCAACAAGATTTTTATTCTTCAGGGTCCTCAAACCCTTTTCACCAATGTGACCAAACCTTTGGTGTCATAACATTGTCTTCTTAGCTAGAAGTTTTATTTCCATAGAATGAGCACCCTTAGGTACCCAGAAAGCATGACCATTAGAATTAGATGCAATAGTCTTCTTCGCTATTGGTTCCAGTGTTGAGGATGAAGACTCTAAATCTCTCTTGTTCGAAATAGAGGCACTATTACACTGAACTGTGCATGCATCAAGCTAAAACAGAGTGCCAATCCAAACACTCTTAGCCAACACCATAGATCCTCTAGTCATCTTGCATCCTCCATTTGAGAAAACAACATGCACACCCACATCATTCAACTTACTTATAGAAAGAAGGTTCTGTGTCAAACCAGGGATATGCAGAACACCATTGATTCCCTTTACTCGTCCATCAGGGAATCGAATCAAGACTCTTCCATGACCAATAATCTTCAGGTGAGAATCACCACCCAAGTACACCTTTCCACCATCAAATTCTTCATACTTTGAAAACTAACCCCAATGCGAGGTCATGTGAAAAGATGCACCATAGTCAATAAGCCACACATCCTTAGATGCATGTGTTGCCAAGGTAGAAACAAATGCTTCTCCTTCATCCTGAGAGGACTTGTCAAAATCTGAATCATAATTCTTCTTCTTTTTCTTTTTCTCCTCCTTGTACTCCTTGCAGAAGTGACTAGGTTTGCCACAATTCCAACACAGGGCTTTGGACTTTCCAGGAGACTCCCATGGGATTTGGATCTTCCTTTTTCTTCCTTCTTCTTATCCTTTTTATTTTCCTTCTCTTTAGATCTACCATGAACTGCAAGAGCCTCCTTATCTGATTCGGAAGACTTTCTCTGCATCTCTTCAGACAATAGCCAAGAAACCACTTCATCCATCTTGAAGGTGGTAGTGGTACTCCCAATGGCCATAACAAGGTGGTCCCACGAATCTGGTAAGGAACATAGTAATGTCATACATCGATCCTACTCCTCCATCTTCACACCAACAAAAGTCAACTGGGCAACAAGCATATTGAATGTATTCAGGTGATCAATGATAGATCCTCCATCTTCCATCCTCAGAGAATACAATTTCTTTCACATGACTAACTTGTTAACCAGGGATTTAGCCTGATAAACATCTCCAAGCTTCTTCCAAAGTTCATTTGCAGTCTTCTCTTCATGGATATTCAGGAGCACTGAATCAACCAAATAGAGTCTTATCAAACCCTTAGCTTTTCAATCTTTGAGATCCTAGTCTTCTTGAGACATTGCCGCTGGTTTTGTACCAGATACGGCTTCCCATAAATCCTGATCTACAAGCATGTCCTCCATTTTGAATTTCTACAACTCAAAATTACTGCCATCAAACTTCTCTATCTCAAACCTCCTAGATGTGCTCACCATCTCTTACCTGCAACAAAGATTTCAAAATCCTCTACACAAGCTCCCACTCAAATGAAGATCTGCTCAAAAAACCCTCTACCCAACAACTAGAACCAAATGTGATCATGCTCTGATACCAACTGAAAGGAAGCAAGGTATGTGGAAAATGCTTCCTACACTGATCTACTGAGGAAAGATTTATGCAAATTTTAACTTTTACATTTACAAATTAAGATGCACATTAACAAAAAGATAATAACAACCTCCAAATGCAAACACAAAACTCACAACACAAGATATACATGGGGAAAACCCTTTCAGGTAAAAAACACCACACTCCAAAGCTGCCCAATATATTATTTAGGAATCACGAAGATTACAATATACTTGCAAAGTAAGCTTTTACAAAAGTATCTCCAACCAGAGATCTAGGAGGTAATTCGACATCTATAAGATTCTTACATACAACCTCCATCTCCAGCTCCTGATATATAGGAGATACAATACAATAAACCATTATCGGTAATTACAAAACCATGAGCCAAAACCACCCATAAAGTGGTGCCCAAATTATCTCCAATCAAAGATGCCTTGTGATGTACCAAACCACACACCAACACATGTAACTCTCTCCTTTATAGCTCTTTTATGTGTCCAACACATTTTTTACATTTCTCAAAAATAGAAGGTCCAACTTCTAGAGGCCATAACTTTTGATCTGAGTGTCCGATTAACGAACCGTTTAATGCGTCAGAAAGCTCATGAAGAGATCTATCACCCTATAACCAGATATGCTAGTTATGAAAATTTTTAGGATGTTTAGAGAAGTTTTGATTCTGGTAATTGAGTTTAAAACATTTTTTGGTAGTTTCAAAAAATAGAAACTTTAATATCTTGTGATCCAGTTATGATCTTGAGATGAAACTCACCTGAGATGTTCACTTAGTTGTTCTGTACCTTTTGGGAAAAATTTAAGGTCAATCCAAACTCAATCAAAGAACCTACTAAAAATAGTAAATTTCGCTATTTTTAGCTCATTTGGAAACATTTGGAAACTTTGAAAGTTCTAGACCATTATCCAAGATAAAGGGTATTCAAAAAGACCAAAACTAGGAAGAATAGTAATCTTTTGAAGTTACAAAGTTGAGACACTTTTCCTAACACCACAAACAAGGATCCATTCCTAGACCTAGGTTAAGGAAAGAGTTGCCCCCATTCTGATAGAGGTTTTATTATGGAGGACTGAGATAGGATGAAGACAAGACATGGATAACTGATGCTGGATGATAAGGAGACATAGATAATTAACATAGGATGATGAAAAGACATGGATAATTGACATAGGATAAACTAACGATGACATGGATAACTTGACATAGGATAAAACAATGATGGGTGAATTGACACAAAAAAGTTGCAGATGGATTAACTGACATAGGATGAGGGATAACTAACATAGGATAAACCAATGATGGATGATAAGAAGACATAGATAAACTGACGAGGACATGGATAACTAACATTGACAAATTTCCAAGCTATTCTAGATAGGGAAATGGAAATGCAAACGGTCAATGGTTTATTATGGATGGATGGATGAAGGTTTATTATGGAAAGAGACATGGGAAAAAAATGACTCGGTAGATGAAGGATGTTGACTCTACACATAGTGCTTGTTTTCTAGGTTTTCACTATGGTACTTATGCAAGGTGCCTGTTTTACCAGGTTTTCACCAAAGGATGAATTATTTTTAGCTATTTCAATTTTTTAAATTTTTGCAAAGGATACTCTGAGGATCAGGCAAAGAACTTCTTGAGATGAACACTATTGTGTGGTTCATCTAGAGGAATGCCTTTAGGTGTTACTAAAGTATAAGCTCCTAATCCATATGTTACTGTGATAACAAAGGGTCCTAACCAATTACGCTCGAACTTGCTCTTCTTTTCCCGATCTACTTGATTTCTCTTATTTTCCTTGAGGACGAGATCACCCACTTGGAACCGTCTTTCCTTGATCTTCTTGTTATAGTTGCACTGGAGGTGATTTTGATATACATGGAGATGATTAAGCGTTGCAAGGCACCTTTCATCTAGTAGTTCTAGCTCAGCTAATCTGGAAGTGCAATACTCCTCTTCATCAATCAAGTGTTGTGGATACTCTAAGGGATGGGATCTCAACCTCTATAGGTAGAATGGCTTCAGAGCCATAGACCAAGGCATAGGGTGTTGCGCCAGTTTGTTTTATGATACTAGTGTGATAGGCCCATAAGATGGTATTAAGTTGTAGGTTCCAATCATGACCAGCTTCATTAACTATTTTCTTGAGGATTTTGAGAATGGTTTTATTGGAAGCCTCGTCTTGGTCATTACTCTATGGATAGTAGGGAGTGGAAAAGTGATGTTGGATATTGTATTGGGTGCACAAGTCACAGACATCTTGATTCTTGAATGGTCACCCATTATCAGTGACAATGGCTTGGGGGATACCGTATTGGCAAATGAGGTAGTTAAGGATAAACTTAGCTATTTGCTTGCTAGTAATATATGTCATGGGAATGGCTTCTACCCACTTTGTAAAATACTCAGTGGCAGTAATGATAAATTTATGGCCATTGGATGAGGATGGGTGGATTTGTCCTACAAGGTCAAGACCCCATTGTGAAAAAGGCCATGGAGTTGTCACAGGTTGTAGTTCATGAGCTAGTGCGTGAATCAAATCTACATGCTGCTGGTATTGTAAACACTTCTTAGCAAACTGTAAAGCATCTTGTTCTATGGTAGGCCAATAATGCCCTGTGTGGAGTATCTTCTTAGCGAGGTTAGGATTGGTAGAATGTGTGCCACAAACACCTTCGTGTATGTCTCGTAAGGTAGCATCAACTTCTTCCACATTAATACATCTTAAGAGGATACCATCGAGACTCTGACAATAAAGTGTATCACCTAGAATGGTGTAACGAGAGGCTCGACGGATAAAGGTTTTGTGTTGGGTTGTAGTTAGCTCAAAGGGAAAGGTATCATGTTTAAGCTATTCATATATATCTACGTACCATGCGGAATTGGGACCAACAAGTTCACAGATGATTTCAATAGTTGGAACATCGATGGCTGGTATCAATAATTGCTCGATCAAGAATTCACATTTCTGTGTGTTTGCAGGCATGTCTATAAGTGACCCCACATAAGCCATAGAGTCCACAGCTTTGTTATGCTCCCTTAGAATCTATTCAAAAGTGATGCTAGAAAAATGTGGTTTGTAGGTATCTATCAATTGCTTGTAAGGAACCAGCTTTTCATCTTTTGTTTGGTACTCATCAATTACTTATCGAATGACTAGTTGTGAGTCTCCATATACCTGTAGTTCTTTGATGTCCCATTAGACTATTTTATGGAGACTTATGAGGAGTGCTTCATACTATGCTATGTTTTTGGTGCAAGGGAATGCCAGTCGATATGATTTTGGGATATTATCATTTTGAGGCATGATAAAAAGGATGTCGGCTCCTAATCCATGTTGTGTGTAGGAAGAATCAAAATACAATTTCCACATTACTAAGGTAGAGATATTAAAGATATTTTCTTCCAGAAAGTCAGATACCATAAGATGTACATCTGTCATGGGTGCTTCTGCTAGTTGATTCGATAAGGCTTGTCCCTTGATTACTTTATGATCCACATACTCAATGTCAAACTCACTAAGGATCGTGACCTATTTAGCTAGTCTACCTGTCAAAGTTGCTTTTACTAGTAGATACTTTAATGGATCAATTTTGGCTACAAGATTTGTGTGTTGGTTTAGCATGTAATGCTGCAACGTTTGGGAAGAGAACACTAAGGCTAAACAAGCTCTTTCCATGGGTGAATAATTGAGTTCATAAACCACCAAGGTTTGGCTGATATAATAGATTGCATGCTCTTTTTCTAACTCATCATGCTATGCTAGAAGAGATCCTAGGGCTGTACTTGTAGTTAAGATGTACAAGATCAAAGGCCTATCAACGACTGGTGGTACCAAGATAGGAGGTCTAGCTAGATATTCCTTGAGCCGATCAAATGTTGCTTGACACTTAGCATCCCATCGAAATGAGACATCCTTTTAGAGAAAGTGTTGGAATGGTTGACATTTATCCGCTAGCTATGAGATATACCACCTAATGGATTGTAACCTTCCTTGAAGGCTCCTTAATGTTTTTAGATTCTTTGGTGGAGGCATCTCTACTATAGCCTTGGCTTTTGTTGGATCTACTTCAATGCATCTGCGAGATACAATGTATCCCAACAGTTTTCCAGAGGTTACCCCAAAGACACTTCTTTGGATTGAGTCTTACTTGATATTTTTCAATTCTATCAAAGATTTGGCTTAGAACCTATATGTGATCTTCCCTAGAATATTTTGCTAAGATGTCATCAACATAGTCCTCCATGATGTGATGAAAGAGATCGTGGAATATCACTGTCTTTTCTTTTTGATAGGTTGCACTTGCATTCTTAAGACCAAATGGCATGATGCAAAAACAATAGGTACCCCAAGGGCAAGTAAAAGTAGTTTTATGTTGATCTTCTTCCACTATCATTATCTGATTGTAGCTGGAAAATCCATCCATTAGAGAAAGCATTTCAAGACCAGTGGTCAAGTCCACTATGAGATCAATGTTTGGCAGTGGAAAGTCATCTTTGGGACATGCTTTGTTGAGATCTCTGAAGTCGAAACACATGCAGATGCCCCCATTTGGTTTAGACATAGGTACAATGTTTGATACCCATTCTAGATAATCAATCAGCTTGATGAATTTATCATCTAACTATTTCTATATTTCAACTTTGACCAAGAGAGCAATCTGTGGGTGCATCTTTCTTAGCTTCTGTTTGACCAGTTTAGCTTTTGGATTGATTGTGAGATAGTGAACAACTAATGAAGGGTCTAGCCCTGGAAAATTAGCATAGGTCCACACAAAGTTGATGGTTCTCTATAAAAAGAAGTTGGTAAGATTCTTTCTCTCTTGTGTTGATAATGATGTTGCAAGGAAAGTGATCTTAGGATTTTTCTTTGTGCCTAGATTTATCTCTGTAGAATCTTCCACTAGGAGTGTTGATTTCTCTTGATACTTAGATGGTAAGGGAAGGTCAAATCCTCCATCCTCAGGTGCCACAATTGGGTTTTCACCTTTGGATACATCCTTTATTTTTACTATTTTCTAATCAGGAGGTGTCACAGTGTGGTTTTCACCTAGAGATCTATTTTGATTTTTATTTTTGCGACTGGAGGATTTGGCATTCTCACCAAAATAAGCACCTTGATCTAGTTCCATTACAAAACCATCTTTGTGATTGCCAAGAGGGATACCATCCTAGAGTCCCATGAATTCTGCAAGAGCTTCATCATTCTGAAAAACATCTAGAATGGGGGACCCTTGTTGGTCCCAATAGATAAGTTTAGGGTAGACAAGTGTTACAATCTGGGTGCTAGTGGTGGATGTTAAGGATACGGATGATAGAATAAATATGGAGGATTCGGTGAATAGGTTAGTCATATGGAGATAAGAGTCATCGATGATATCCTCTTGAGAATTTGAAGCTGCGAGAGAAGTCTTTGCTACCTCATCAAGAATACACTCAATGTCCAATGCACTTGGTACCTTCCTACCATATCCTAACCCCTTCTTTTCTAGCTTCTTTTTCACAATAATGGGTTCTATGTCACCTTTATTATCTTTCCCAAGGCCACCTTTGCCTTTGTAGCCCATCTTCTTCACAATTCTTAGGTCATTGCCATATTGTTTGATTGGTATGGTGACTGGTTCTTTCTCTTTATAGAGCCAAGATGAGATGTCTTCAATAATTTCTTTTGCCAATAATTTTCCCTCTTTGAACTGGGTTAAGGATGTTGGAGGAGGGATGGCTACTTTCTTAGTCACTTTAGCTATGGGTGGTTGGCTATAGGATTTAGGGGAAAAGGGCATCTGCCCTACACAACAAGATTTAGAGATATAATGTTCACCAAAACCTATATCACAGATGTGAGTTGTGATTTTGGGAATAGGATTAGGATTAGGTTCAACTTTGGAAGCTTTTTTCAGATTTCCAGAGTCGACATACCATGGAGATTCATAGGATTTTTCATTATTGGGTACTTGGTTGTTATTCTTATAACTACCTTGCAGGGTACGACAGAATTCAAAGGGATGAGGGTCTCCTAGGATAGTGATCTCCATACCATTAGATGGGAATTTGAGAGACTGATGGTACGTGGAGGGAATAGATTTCATGGCATGGATCCATGGGCATCCTAAGATAATGTTATAAGGTAGCTCAATGTCGAGGACTTGGCACCTAGTTTCAAGGATGATGGGGCCTACTTGTATAGGTAAGTGGATAATGCCTTCTGAATGGCACTCAACATCATCATACCCCTTGATTGTAATGCATTGATCATTGTTGACATGATCCTCAGCGTATCCCAATTCTTTAAGTAACTTAAGAGAACAGATATTGAGACCAACACCACCATCTATAAGTATGTGTTTGATCTTTCGTTTATGGATGAAGACTTCAATGTGAAGTGCATCATTGTGACATGGATCGTGGGATGGGAGCTCCTTTTCAGAAAAAGACCACATTGTATGGTGAGGTGATGTTACCTATTATAGATTAGAAATCCATGACCGCTATGTTATTAGGAACAAAAGACTCTTGTAGGGATTTTTCTAGCATAGCTTTATGTGTGGGTGATGACCGTAGAAGGTCCAAAAATAGAGATCTGTGTAGGGGTTTTCCCTAGATTATCTACAAGATTGTAATCTGATTGGGTTGGGATACTCGGTGTAGGCCCACAAAGGGTAACATGACCATGATGAGTTGTGATGGCGCAATCCACAGATTTACCTTTGATAGTGAGGGTAGATACACAACTTTCTTCAAAGTGACCTACAATAGAGTCATAGGAAGTTGATGCTCTGTTAATACCTTTACCTTTATCAGGATTTTGAACTTGACCATGGTTAGGGAATGGTTCCTTGTACATGTTGAGGTCTTTGTTGGTATTCTGATTTGGAGGTGCATCAAAAGTGACTTCTCCTCTGTTGATAAGGTTTTGGATCATGTGCTTGAGTTTCATGCATGATATGGTTCTATGTCCTTTGGTCCTATGGTATTCACATACTCGTTGTCTTTTTACCATGTGGGTTTGAAAGTAGGTTCATCATATGGGTGAGCTTTTGGTAGCATGATGAGTCCATTTTGTACAAGTTTTTTTAGAACTGACTCTATAGGTTCTCCCAAGGGAGTGAACTTACGCCTTGGAGGGTAATCTTGGGGAGGTCGCTCTTGTTGATGTTGTTGGGTTTGGTTTTGTTGTCATTGTTGTTGTTGTTGAGGCTGAGGTTGGTTTTTTTTGGATGAAAGATTAAGAAGTGTTTGTAGTATTTGAACATGTTTGGAATCCACCACACCATTGACCACATTTTTGTTTTTATTCTAGAATTTGGGCTTATAATTTGATTGTTGTTAGGGAGAATTGTCCTTATTTTCTTTGAAGATTTTGACCACACCTTTAGCAATGAGGGGTTTTTTGATGTTGATGCCTTTATAGGTAATCTCATCAAAGCTTGTAGCACTTAGTATTTGCAAATGGAAACCTAATTCTTGGTTAAGGTTCTGCACAAACATGCTAACAAGTTGCTTTTCAAGTATTTTAAATGGGAATTGCTAGCCATGTGTCTCCATCTTTGAAGGAAGGAGATAAGAGTTTCCCCATTTTTCTGTTTGTTGTTACATAAGTCCATCATAGATACCTCATGTTCTATGTTGTACGAGAAATAGGTGGCAATTTTTTCTGCAAGTTCATTAAATGTTTTGATACCTGTAGGTAGATGCGAGAACCATTCTATAGCTTGACCTCCAAGACTGTGAGGAAAGAGTCACATGAGATATGTGTCATTATGTGCAACCTCTAAACAATCAATATAAAATTCTCTAATGTGGTCTTTTGGGTCTCCTCTTCCCCTGTATTTATCAAATTTGGATATATTGAAGTTGGGAGGAAAAGGGATCATTTGCAAGGACCGATCAAATGGATAAGGATAAACCTCCTCCAAGGGTAAGGTTTTCTTAGTGTGACCAAATGTTAAATCAACCACTTGTTGTTGTAGCTCCGCAAGTTTAAGCTCCATAGTTGTTGGGGGTGTTGGTAAAGTCTCATGTTACACTAGTAGTGGTTGTTGTTGCCCATAGGGAAGATTGTAGTTGAAGCCATAGGAATTGATGTTATACGGGTCATATGATGGATTTGGATTAGGTTGGGGTTGGTTGTTTTGAGGTTGTATATGTTGAGGTGGTGCTAGATAAGAATGTTGGATTTGTGATTGTTGTGAAGGGACGATAAAAGAGGTTTGTCATTGATATTGTTGAGGAGGGGTGATGAATGGATTGTGATGGTGGAGTGTAGCCATAGGAAGATTGGATTTGAGAATGTTGAGGGTTATTGAGATAGATATTGGTGAGATTGAGTGTGGATGATCTTTGTGGTGGAGTGATATAAGTAGATGGGTTTTGAGATGGTTGGGGTTGATTGAGATAGGTATGGGTGAGATTGAGTGTGGATGATCATTGTGGTGGAGTGATATATTTTGTGTTGATGTTTTGAGAGTGTTGTGGGGGAGTGATGTTGTTTGTGTTGATGTTTTGGGAATGTTGTGGGGGAGTGATATTGTTTGGATTAGTGATATGGAGGGTTGATGATGTTGGGGGTGGTGTCACTTGTGACCCTTGTTGCATGGCTACATAAGTGTTTCTCATATTGTAATTTGAGGGAAAACCATCTCATGATGGTGTGGCCAATGTTCCTTTTCTAATTGATGTGGGCATTTGTGATATGCTATGAGATTGTTGTTGGTTTTGTTTAGCTCGAGTGGCTTGTGTTGCTAATTCTGCTTGATGATGAAGAGTCTCTTGTTGTAGTTTATAAATATCCATAGGAGTCAAGAGTGGTGATATTGGTCTTTCTTTTGTTGGATTTTGGTTTTGATAGAGGGGATTTTCATATTGAGCGTCAAAAGGATTAGTCATTCCCTCTTGTGAGACTTGTACGGGTGTGGGAGTTGATATGGTTGACATAGTTTGGATAGTAGTCATAGTGTCATGGGTATTGTTTTTCTCCTTAAGAGTAGATAGATCAAGTCTTGGGGTAGTTTAGTTCCTTGTTTAGCAAGTAAATGAAAGAAATGATCTTGATTATCATGAATGAGCTTGTCAAACGCAGCCATAGCTCTAGGATCTTGTATGATTTCATCAGGGTCTTGTCCATTTGCTTGAGAGGATTGACCTTCTTGAAAGATTCACTCTTCTTGAGATGGGACTTGACCTATGGTGTAACCATGTGGAACAAAATCATGAAGCATGCTAGTAGTAAATTGAGGTACCTCTGTCGAAGGGACATTACCCTTTTGGGAATTGATTGATTTGTCATTAGTTGGTCTGTTTTGAAAGTTTGTTGGTATGTCAGTTGGTGTATGGGGAGTACCTTTTTGAGACATGGTGGAATGATTTGGTTAAGGTATACAAGTGGGGAGTTATTTTCTTTTTGGGGGCATGTTGCTTAGCCTTCATGGCTTGTTGAATTCTAGTGGTTGCCATAGGATGCACTAGAATAGTTTGTGTTTTTGGTTTGTGTTTGATTTTGGACTAGTTTGAAAAGGTTGAAATTACTATGTTGGTGGATTTGAAGTGGGTTTCTTGTGGAAGATTATATATTCTAGATCAATTATTGATTGGATAAAGATTGTTGTTCACGTAGGTAGACTATTGACCTCAATGAAAGCGTATAGTGTTAATGGTATAAACTAACTCAAAAGAAGTTAATTCTCTAAAGCTTTGTAAAGACCAATAACAGATACTACTTTCTCTTCAAAAGACCTAAGAGATGTGATCACTCTCAAATCAAAGACAAACTAGGGGATTGATGTGATCTAGGATTTATGTTGGAGACCAAATTACTCAGGTAGACAAAGCGTGGGTAAGGATTTAGGCCTGTTTGGTGAAATGGGTTTGATGATAGTAATCCCAAGGGGATCAATGGTTTGAAAAGTCCAAGTTTAAGCAATAATGAGGGATGAAATGGATTGATGGGTTGATGGTATAGATCTGACAATACTGTATGTTTGATAGCTCAGAGGTAGATATGATTAAAAAGTGTGATTTTGTTGAGATTTGGGCTAGACAATTTTCTGGACAAAGGCACTGGACTATGCTGCAAAGGCACTTAATTGTTTTACCAGAGGCGCGAGACTATGTTTCAGAAGTGCTTGACTGCTGATCAAAGGTGCAGTACTATGTTACAAAGGCACTAGACTACATTTCAGAAGCGTTGGGTTGTGTTTCAGAAGCACTGAGATGGTATCAATGATGTTTGTAAGGCAAATTTTGATAGATTTTAGATTTGATTTTGATTGAATTTACTTTGACAAGAGAAAACACATCAAACAAAGTGGCAAAAGACTGACACAATAGATAGTGTATGTTCTAGGTTCATGAAAAATATTTTCACGGGTATAAGACAATTACAAACAATTCAAGCACTTTTATCCCTAAAGACATGGTTTCATTGCAGTAGATCAACTCACAACTTAGTTCTCCATCGACCAAACGTCATTCCATGTGGTGTCATACATTTGTGTCTTTGCGAGAGATGATAGGTAGGGATATCTCACCCTCCCCTCAAAAAGCTACAAGTAGGTCACAAGAGCTTATACTAGCTAAGGGAATACTATCTCTTCTCAAGGGAAGCAATGGTGGGTATCTTGAGGTCTTGTAACGATTCCCCTTGCACTAATGATTACTGCAATGTTTGGAGGTGAAATGGGTAGTCACTATCTAGATGGTTCTTAGTATCTTTGAGGGGCTAACACCTTGCGAGCATGTGGCAAGCTACTAAAATCTTTGACCAATCCTACTAAGAGTATCATATACCTCCCACAATGTAAAAATCATTTTCATAAAGTGGCGGTATGCCTCTTTTTGATTTGGCACTGTAAGGCAAGGTTGGCGCTGGTTAGGACTTGGCTTTTGCCTTATCGCTCTTATATTGCAGTTCAAAGGAAAACTCCACTTAGGGTCGTCCCTTTTGGATGAAGTGCAATCCAGAAGCAAGCCCTTCTAAAGGATGAAATAAAAAATAAAAGATAGATGATTTGGTGTTTTTGATCTCCCAAGTTTTCACAAGGAAGAGAATATACCTATCACCTTCAAGCACGACATACACATGTTCATTTATCCTATTTAATAAGAAAAATAACTAGGTACAACTAGCTTAACCATGCAAGTTTGTTCAATTGTCCCTTAAGAAAGTAGTGGTTCTTAAGCTTTAGATAGAAAAAAGATGATCCATGTCCATTGTTCCTTAGAAAGCAATTTGTTCCTAAGACTTGTTGATGATGATTGTTAGTCATAACAACATGCATAAAAATTTACACAACAAACCTTTATTATCTTGTAAAGTACAATCAATTCAAGATGAATTATGACTCAAAGGCTCCGTTGATCAGGTCATGATCATCTAATGTTACTCAAAGGTATATGTGACATCATCGTCATATTAAGAAATATGACGGATATTGGACAAATGAACTTTCGCAGGTCAGATGAGATGGTGATGTCATCATCTAGGTGATTTCTTTTATTTATTGGATTTGGATGATGTTACCATCATATTGGCATAGGGTGATATCTGTGAAGGGGTGATATTTGTAAGATGACTAATGTTAGAAAACATGACCCCCCTCGGGATAGTATGTGAGGTTCGTTGACAGGTAGATACCAGCTCTTATCTAATTTTGGCGTTCGCGTATTGTGCATCTAGTGGTTGTCAGGTGATGATTCTAAGTCTGCGTGATCCTATCAAATATGACTGATATTAGAAATATGACCCTCCACCCAGGAAATATTAGGTTGGACCGAACTTTGACTTAACATAACTTTCTTCCCTTAGCTAATTTTAGGGTGATCCAAAAGACAAACCTGCTTAGAATTTTGATTAGTTTCCAACCATGAGGTTGATGGTAGCAACTGATGACTTGACAACTGACCTCATCTAGTGGCATATCTACTTTCTCAAAAGATTACATGCATGACTGATTTTACCAAACCGCCCAAAGCAAGAAACAAACAAACAACAAGTAGAAAGAAAAGTTGGGTCCCTATTTTGCTAAGGAAAAATGGGGAGTGTTGTGTAACCACACAACTTGCCACCAAAGAAAATAACCAAATTCAAATGATTCAAGTGATGTGATCACATTATAACATAGCATTTTAACTCTTTCTAAGTATAAATATTATGACCTTCCTGAATGGTATGATGTTCATCATTGCAACGATGCTAGCAAGGGATCAGGTATGTGCAAATGATTAATTATCCTCATCTTGAAAGTAAGTTGAAAACATGAGTAACTAGTGTTAAACTACATATTTTGGGATCATCCCTCATAGCCAACCTGGATAGAGCCTTGTTGCTAGCGGGTGTCCATAGCCCCGACAAGGCTATCTATACAATCTCCCTAAGTAGAGCCCCACTGCCAACAGACATCTATAGCCTCAGTAGAGTTACTTAGATGGCCTAATTTTTTTCCTTTTATATTTTCAATATCTTTTTCTTTGTTCATATGATATTATCATGTAAGCTCAGTATGTAAGGTGTGGTCACTTGCTGATTTAGGTTGGAGATTGTATTGGTAGCAAGGGAGTCCTTTTGGATTTTTCACTTAACACCTGTACTTTTGTGTTCCACAAACCCAAGGCTGTTAAGTGAGTCATTATGAAAATCACCTTAGTTAAGAAAAGGCACCATGATGAAAAAGATATCATGAACCTGATCATAGATACTCCTCAAAATGAGTCATAACCTATATATAAATTTGCTCTCATCACTTGAATCCTAAAAAATTGGTTTGGTTTCTTAGGGTGGCAAGTTACATCATCGTGACTAACCAAAACAAAATGCAACAAACAAGCAAACAAACAAAACAAAGTTGTACAAACAACTATACAATATGCACATTATGATACATTTGACTTACATGACCCAGTCTCAGGCTTGGAAATAATGCTTGAGGAACTATCCATTAACTGGTAAGGGGACATCCTCACCTGTTAAAGTCTTAAGTCTATAGGTACTGTCTCCTAGGATTTCTAAAATTTGAAAAGGACATATCCAAAGTTTATCAAATTTACCATGATCCCCTTTCTTTTCATGTGCTTTATCCCACATAAGGACTAAATTTGAAATCCTGAAAGCCTTAACTTTGGCTTTTTTATCAAACCATCATTTGACAATAGCCTGATGTTTAACAAACTGATCAATTGCTCTATTTCTTTTTTCTTCCAGATGCATTAGCTGAAGTAACCTAACTTCTTGTTTGTTATTTATGCTTAGATATTCTTGTGTAAACTGCAATGTGGGGATCTTTAGGTAACAGGGAGGATAGGATCCACTCCATATACTAGTTGATAAGGAGAATTTCCCAATACAGCCTTCATCTTGGTTCTATCTAGCCACAATGCATATTTTAATAGGGTGTTCCATTCCCTAGGGTTTTTCTCTATCAGTTTCTTTATGACATTCAACAAGTTCTTATTGGTAGACTCTATTAGTCCATTTCCTTGAGGGTAATAATTTGAAGAAAACTTCAAAATGATTCCATGATCAAAAGCCCAATTGAAAATCTTAATGATGCAAATGTAGGTCCATTGTCACATACTAAAGCGTAAGGAACTCCATACCTAGTTACTATGTTGCTTTCCAAGAACTTGATCACATCCTCAGCATTGCATGTTTTACTGCTAACAACTTTAGTCCACCTATTACAATAATCAATAATAGTGAGCACATACCTATGGCCTAACGATGATGGAGGATTGATGGGTCATATGAAGTCCATGCCCCATTGAGCAAATGGGCGCATCTCCATCACTGGTTGTAAGGGTTGAGCAGCATATTTTTCTCTATTTGTAGCAACCTGACATATATGACAACATTTAATGTGTTCAACAGCATCCTTAAAAATAGTGGGCCAATAGTATCCTGTTCTAAAAATGGCATGGACAGTAGCTAAGTGTGATCCATGTGTGGTTCCAAACTTATCATGCAATTCTATTAACACATTATCCACTTCTTACCTCTCTAGGCATCTGAGATATATTCCTTCATAGTTCCTTTTGAAAAGGATTCCTCCTTTTATCATATATTTTTTTGATCTTATCTTCAAGGCTCTCCTCTATGAAACCTGCAATTTTGAAGGACATCTTCCAGTAATCAGGATGTGCCTAATATCTGAATACCATTCTCCATTTTCCTTTGTATTTATGACATATTGTTGACTCATGATGTTAGGGTCAATTTCTAATATCATCTAGCTCAAAGCATGTCCTCTCACAAACTTCATGGGCGTTATATCCATATCATATTCTTGGAGAACTATTATCCATTTAGCTCTCTCCTCACCTGGTTCACTTTGCATTAGGAGCATCTTTACTATTGCATCTGGTACTACAGCAATTACCTTACTTCTCAAGATGTAATGTCTAAACTTCTTGACTTCACGGACTAAAGCAAGGGCATGTCTTTCAACATCCATATATTTGAGCTCTGCATCTCTAAAAGGGCAACTCATAAAGGCTATAGGCTTTTCCTCTTTAGCCTCATTTCTTTGTGTTAATATTGCTGCAAATGTATGCTCTGAAGCAAATGAGTATATGTAAAAACCTTTTGTATAATCTAGACTAATCAAAATAGGAGCATTAGATATAGCTTTCTTGATATCTTCAAAAGCTGCTCGGGCCTTAGGTGTCTACTCAATTTTAGCATCCTTCTTAAGCATTGCATTCAATGGCCTAACAATCTCTGTGAAACCAGTAATGAATTTTCTAATGAAATTGATCTTACCAAAATAAGATTTGAGCTCTTTCTTAGTTCCAGGAAACTGTATCTTCATGATTGATTCTATTCTTGCAGGGTCAATGATGATCCCATTTTCTGTTATCAGATGACCTAATAACTTTCATGTAGTTACCCCAAATATGCATTTTTTAGGGTTTAGGGATATTCCATAATGTTCACATTTCTTAAGTACCTTCCTGAGGTCTTCTACATGATTTTCTCTTTCTTTGGAGAAGACTTTCAAGTCATCCATGTATATGACTATGTATTTACCAATTAACCCCATAAAGGCTATATCCATTGCTCGCTGAAAAGTGGCCCCATCATTTATCAAGCCAAAGGGAATACGCCTGTAGGCGAATATACCCCACTTAGTGGTGAATGTAGTTTTCAGTTTGTCTATTTTATCTACCATCACCTAGTTGTAACCTGAAAAACTGTCTAAAAATGACATCATCTTTACACCATTTACTATCTGTAAGACCTCATCCAATGAAGGCAGAGGATAATTATCCTTTTTAGAAGCTCTATTTAAATTTTTGAAGTCTACACATAACCTAATGTCACCATTCTTCTTCCTCACAGGGACCAAGTTGGCCACCCGTTTAGAATGCCTGACAGGGAATATGATTCTAGCATTAAGAAATTCCTTTACTTCTTCAAAGATGATGGGCTCTAACAAGGCATTAACAAGTCTCTATTTTTGTCTAAAGGGCTTGGCATCTGGCTTCAATGGTATAGTATGAGTAATGATTGAAGTATCATAAGTTTTCAAGTCATCATATGTCCAGGTGATAACATGGATATAATATTTAAGTGCTTGAGTTGTCCCTGTCATTTCTTCTTCTGTACACACTTTACCAATAAAGACATTCCTTTTTTCTTCATTTTGTCCTATGTTGACTGGTGAATAATCTCCTCCATCTGCTTTAGGGAGATCCTTCTGTTTCAGCATATTATTTAAATCAAATGCTCTTTCTAGCTCTATCATCCCTTTGGGAATCTTGTTACTAGGTAAATCTATGATCTCTTCTTCCCAGGTATGATCTACCACATTTCTTTCATCTATGATCTACACATCAAACACATCTTTGTTTGATATGTAGTCTAAAATGTGTTGGTCATCATCAAACACTTGAAGATTGATGACATTATCTGGTACGGAGGGCACTAATACTAACTCAACTAAAACCCTCTTTAGACCAGATATGGATAATGGCTCCAAAGTACTCGCAACTTGGGCCAAGGCATCTGCTCTATGATTTTGTTCTCTAGGCACATGGGTGATGTTAAATGCATCAAAATCTTCTATCAAATCCCATACCTTGTGTCTATAATTAGATAACCTCTTGTAATTGCAAGAATATATGCCTCTAACTTGTTTTTGTTCTCTAGGCACATGGGTGATGTTAAATGCATCAAAATCTTCTATCAAATCCCATACCTTGTGTTTGTAATTAGACAACCTCTTGTAATTGCAAGAATATATGCCTCTAACTTGTCTTACTACTAATTTTGATTCTCCATAGACATACAGAATCTTTACTTTCTTTTTGAGTACAAATAGTATCCCATGAATCAGAGATTCATATTCTATCACATTGTTTGTGCATGGAAATTGTAATCTATATGTTGCCAAGTAGGATTTACCAGCTAGATCAATGAGATCTATTCCTACTCCAGCTCCTTGCTTTGATTTAGATCCATCAAATCTGAGGATCCATGGCTTATCTTCAGTTAAAGGTTTATTTGGACCTTCTCTTTTCTTTTTGGCTTTGGCAACTGCACCACCTGATATCTATTTTAATTTTGGTAACTCACTCTTCTCAAACTTCACTTTATTTGACTGATGTAAAGATGATATTTGTTTTTCTTTATTATTATCTAAAGAATGATCTTTTAAACAAAGCATCGTCTACTTTTCAAAATATGCAAACATAATGAGCAAGTAGTCTCTGAATGTGGTGCCTCATGTAACCTACACCAACCTTCAATTAGAGCATCATGTGGGGAATCATGTTGTAACAGCATCTTCTGGATTTGTTTTGACAAAAATTCTTCAAATTTAGTCAAATTACTATCTCTATCCTCATCAGATATTTCATAATCTAATTCAACCAAACAATCGGTCCCTAGGGTGATATTCTTGTTACTCTTATAACTATTCTCAGTGCACACCAAGATCTCTTCTATCTTATGAACATAACTTTCATCAGGATATGTGCTTTCTTTTGTTCCTGCAGATGATAAACAAGAATCAGTATCATGGCAACTATCTGTAAGACTTACCATGGATGATGATGATCGTCTCTCACTGCATGCTTGTTCTAGTTCCATCATATCTAAGCAAGCATCACAGGTTCTCTTAGAATGTGCTTCATCATGTAACCTACACCATCCTTCCATCAAAACATCTATCCTAATTTTGTTGGGAATTCCTTTCCAAGGTAGCCACATGTGACTAAAATCAGTGGACATGTATCCATTAAGTTTTTTTGACCAATCCCTATTGAGAAACATTCCATATGTGTCAGATATATCTACTACCTGGATATCAATATAGTATTGAATTCTTGGATTTGATGCTAATTGCATATGGATGTGAGTTAATTCTCCTACAACACTCACCTCTATTTTATCTAATTGTGTTACCTTCTTTAATGACTTGGCATGATGTAACCCTAAGGTATTGCATATGGACAAAGGCATTACATTGGTAGATGCACCTGAATCTACTAAGCAATTATGTAGATTCTTACTAAACATCCTTATGGTAAGGAGAAATGGAGGTGACTCGATCTTATCTCTATAAAGAGTCATGTGTTAAGTTTTTGCGGCTTAGACAGTAGTTGAAGTTCTGTGTTTAACACTAGTATCCTTAGTTGCATGATCTTTATTCAAAGTCTAATTTGAGGGATGACTATCCTCCTTTGGAGCATGGTCATCTAAAGATTTCATGAATGCTTTTTTAATAGCTTGGGTTTTAAGTAGTTCTAACAATGACAGACTGATTTTGATCTTCTTCATTTCATTTGCTATGTATGAGACCAATTTTCTAGATTCACGAGACTGATTATTAGCTTTTGCCACTGCATTTTGTGGTGCTCAGTATTGAGCATTAACTTTGGGAAGACCAGGGTTATTACTTTCCTTAGGATTAGGTGGAGTGTTAAAATTATTTGGAGGCAAGGATGTAGTCAAAGGACCGGTAGGTCTGTTCAAGTTATTCCTTAGGTTATAGTTATGTCTACCCTGATATTGTTGTTGATAAGCATGTACCTCCTCATGTTCAACCGATGGCTTGTTCTCATCCTCAAAGGGGAAAACATAATTTGTTTCAAAAGCCATAGCTTACTCTTCACATGCTAAAGTGTAGTTCTCATGAGATGAGGTTATTTGTTGATGAGGATGATTGGTGACACTTTCTAATACAAGAGAAGAATCATATCCACAAGGGACAACTTCATTTCCTTCAACAGCAGGTGGATTACCTACATCATTAGATACTTCATCTTGGAATATACTAGCTGCTATCCTAAACTGAGGACAATCCAGCTCTGCATGAGCATTTGTGTTATGCATCCTACACCAATTTGTAAGGGTTGCTTCTGCTAGGTTCACTCTAGTGGTTTGCTTAGGTTCACTAGGAGGCTGATTATCTAAGGGTGATGGCAGAGAACCATTGTTTGGCCTAGTGTTCCACACTCTAGGCTGTCTAGGGGCATTGTTGTTGCTACTGTTGTTATTGTTATTGTTATTATATCCCCTATCAAGATATCTAGATCTATCATTGTTATATCCTCTATTCTGATTTGGTTGGGAATAGAAATTCTGATTTCTTAGATGAGTGATTTCAGTTGTTAGTTTCCTCAATTATGCTGATAACTCTTTAATTTCTTCCTTTTCTTCTTGAACTTTGGCTACTACATTCTCTATCTGAGGTTTGAAGAAGGAAGAACCATTCTTATTATTATTAGTCTGTCCTGCATCCTGAGGCACTTGTGTATGTCCTAGATATTGCACCATCTAGCCATTTCCATTTGGAGGTGGCATGATACTAAGTGGAGGTATCTGTAAAGGACTTAGCATTACAGCTAGTGGCATCATAACTCCATTGGTCTGTTGTTGAGTAGGATATGTAGGATATGCAGGAAATGCAATGTTAGGCGTTGGAGTAAGGATCAATTGTTGATTGACTTTTATGGCTTCTTCAAAAGTTCCTGCCAAGGTTGTGACACCAAGATGTGTTCTTCTGATAAACATAGAAGTCAAGGGATCTAATGCTGAGTAGTATATACTCCTAGTAGTTTCATCTGCTACATTATAAGGGGCAACTAGATTTGAAAGCATCTTTTCGAATCTAGCATTGAAGTTAGCAATAGGTTCTCTTGCAAATCTCTTGATTGTGGCAAATAAGTGATAATTCATTGAAGGATCTATAGGTATCTTGAATCTATCCTTAAAATCTTTCTACAAGGCTGCCCATGAACCAACTGAACCTTGACCAAGACTAATATACCAATTATATGCCTTTTCCCCTAAGGAAAATGGAAATAACCTACATACCACATCCTGATGTTCAATTCTCTCTCTACAACAAGCTTCCTTGAATGTTCTGATGTGACCATTAGCATCCTAATATGGATGATATTTAGGACAAATCTTGTTAGGATTTTTAGGTAAAGGATGATAGGCAATGAAAGTCAAAGGTGATTCTACAGCAAAGAATGACATTGTGACTAGTGGAGGTTGTACTAGAGGTGTTACAAGTGGTCCTAAAGGTGTTTGTAGTTTGAGAGGAGTTATTGGAGTGCGTTTAGGTGAAGCCTCTGATGTACTAGAACTAGGAGTATGATGAATATCTACTGTTCTAGGTCTGAGTCCACAGGTGGGCAATTCCTCAAAGAGTCCACTGGATCTAGACCTGGTATTTGGCCTAAGATCTAGGATTTCTACAATTTATGGAAATTTGGCTTGGTTTACTGCAAAGATTAGTTGAATTACTCGTGTAAAGGATGTATGTATGACCAAAATCCAAAACTGACTGGATATTTATGCAATATTTGCAGAAATGATGCAGATAAGAGGTGATATGAGACTTTCAGACACGAATATCAGGATATTGGGTATCACAAGCAAAATACCACAAAGATTTCGAAATAAAATTTGAATGACAACTTATCTTTCAAGATCCATAGGAAATAACTGCAAAGCCTAGGATATTTATGCTTGATTTAGAAATATTTGTGACGAACAAGCATGAAGAGACTCAAAAACAACAAATCTTTGCAAAATATCAAAAGTAATGAGCTTGTGAGAACATTACCTCACTTCTAACATGTGAAAATACACATGCATTACTAAATTACCTACTAGGTAGTGAAGGCCCTCCTTCTAGCGCCAATTTATGTTGATGATGATTGTTAGTGATAACAACATGCATACAAATGTGCACAACAAACCTTTATTATCTTGTAAAGTATGATCAATTCAAGATGAATTGATGACTCCAAGGCTCCGTTGTTTAGGTCATGATCATTTAACATTACTCAGAGGTTTATGTGATGTCATCATCATATTAAGAAATATGATGGATATTGGAAAAATGACCTTTCACAGGTCAAATGAGATGGTGATGTCATCATCCAGGTGATTTCTTTTGTTTATTGGATTTGGATGATGTGACCATCATATTGGTGTAGGGTGATATCTGCGAAGGGGTGATATATGTAAGATGACTGATGTTAGAAAACATGACCCCCCCAGGATAGTATGTGAGGTTTGTTGACGGGTAGATACCGGCTCTTATCTAATTTTGACATTCATGTATTGTGCACCTAGTGGTTGTCAGGTGATGATTCTAAGTCTGGGTGATCCTATCAAATATGACCCTCTGCCCGGGTAATATCAAGTTTGACCAAACTTTGACTTAACATAACTTTCTTCCCATAGCCAATTTTAGGATGATCCAAAAGACAAACCTGCTTAGAATTTTGAGTACTTTCCAACTATGAGGTTGATGGTAGCAACTACTGACTTGACAACTAACCTCATCTAGTGGCATATCCACCTTCTCAAAAGATTACATGCATGACTGATTTTACCAAACCACCCAAAGTAGGAAACAAACAAGCAATAAGTAGAAAGAAAAGTTGGGTCCCTATTTTGCTAAGGCAAAATGGGGCGTGTTGTGTAACCACACAACAAGACTTAGATTGTAAAAGATGATTGTTCAATTGTCCCTTAAGAAAGCAATATGTTTCTAAGACTTAGTGTGATAGGTTTACAATTCTTCAACACTTGTCCTGCATGAACATGTTAGAAAAACCCATTTTCTCTATTTGAGTAAAAAGAAGCTGCAAAAAGTTGATTAGTTCCACCAAAAAACTTAATAGTTAGCCAAAAAACAAATCAATTAACCAAAAGTGCTTAACTTGTTAGGTGCAAAATGAGCAATCTAGAAAAAATATGATAATAATGATTAGGTATAGAATATTGTATATTATGATCAAATTCTACATGAAATTCTATGTAATTTTAAAAAAATTCATGAAAATTGAAAAAAATTTGCACAAGTTATGACCGTTTGAAGTTTGTAAAGAAGGGTTGACTTTGACTGAGTGTACCTAACAAATATGATAAAATTACCTAAAAAATCCTCACCACAGAAAAATTGGGAGAACTAGCTTTTCAACACCACTGGTTTCATGAAAATCTGACGTATGCAAAAGATATGCCCGATTTCGTGAAACTGCTCTAAAAAAGCAAAAAAAAGCAAGCATAGGCTAAAAATAGGGATGCAGATTTTGCAATTTATTTTTCTCAAAGTCTGTGTGTTTTCTACAAAAAATAAGAGATACCAAGATAGGTTGTGATGCTATCGACAAAACCTAGAAATCTTTTGAGCTAAGGTTACATAGATATGCCCGATTTCACGAAATTGCTCTAAAAAAGCAAAAAAAGGCAAGCATAGGCTAAAAATAGGGATGTAGATTTGTGATCTATTTTTAGCCTCAGTTGTGTGCCCTAAATCTAACAAAATCATATCTACTTATGAGATTATAGATCCTTTATATGATGTGGTGCAGGAGCTCCCAATTCTAGTCATTTTTTTTATTTGTCATGTTTAGTTGTCATGTTATATTGCTCTCCCTAAGGATTTGAAAGCCATTTTCATAGGTTGTAATAAGGACTTGGTCCATTTGGTCGATTTGTCTAATATAGACCTTGATATGGTTGATTTGAATGTAATTCCACTTAAGAAACATGTGGTTTCTTGTGAAGGAAGTAATACCCAATGGTTAACTACCCTTGGATAGCAGTTGTATGGTTGGTGGAGGAGGAGAAACAACCCTCAAGACTTCTATAGGCAGTTGAATGTAATGGCATGCCAACAATAATGAAAGATTGAAGTTTTGGAGTGCAAAAAAATGTAAATTCTTGCATTTTTTCTAGAAACAGTCATTCAATACGGCTCTGTATGGAAAGTTAGGATTGTGAAACTTGTGAAATGTGTTAGTGCTTCGAAATAACTTTCATTTGAATGTAGTTAGGCCTCTTGAAACCTCATGTGTTGTGAGAAGCAAATCGATTTGTGCAAACTGGTTTGAAAACCCTCAAAACTAGGGTTTGTGGCAAAATGAGTGATTTCTCCTCTATCCTCGAAAAGCATCAACCATTTTCAGTAGGATGGAGGGAGATAGAGTAGGTTGCATGATTTTGTTGCTTGTTAGGTTTGCACTCCTCACTCCAAGGCACTTGGCATGATTCTAACTAGTCTGCATAGTGACTAGTTAGTGTGCAAATAGTGGAAATCGGTGTGGTTTCAAGGAACAGTCAAGAGATTGACCAAATGGATGATGCATTCAGTGTTTACGGATGAAAACTAACTTGTACAAGTGTTTGTCTGGTCCTGAGCAAGAGATTTTGATGCACTTCCTTTGAAAGGGTCCCAAATTAGGCCTATTCCCTAAAAAGAAGGGTTCACTGTCATTAGATGCCTGAAACAGAGTATGGCCCTGCAACTTGGTAGACTGTTGTATGTCCATATTGGGTATTTAAATGTGCAAAGAGACTAGTCTATCTTTTGGAGGTTTGTGGAGTTATCCTTGGATTAGTCGATCTCAAGGGCTACAAGGAATAGGTCTCTCTAAGCACTGTCATAGTGCAGTCATACTCTAGTTTGTTGTCCATAGTCCTTGAAGGTATAGAATAGTGTTAATGGGTTAGAGACCATGTGTTGGCCATGTCCTTGATAAATTTGTGTTGGTTGTACTATGAGGTCCTATTGGTAGGGATATTGGTAGTTTGGTTGTTGATCTAGAAGGTATGTTAGTGTGTTGGTTGGGTTGAGCAGAGACCCCCCAAAAGAGAGTTGAGTAGTCTATGTGGGTGGACACTAGGGTGTGGTCCCAGACTAGGTCAGTCTCTTGAGTAGCCTTGTATAGGCTTGTGTTACATAGGGTTTGAAAGTTCTTGTGAAGGAAACCTTAAAGTCTAAGATCATTGTGTGAATAAAACCAAATAGTACCAATACCTCTGCATCATGATGTCTCATATTTTATCGATCAGGTGGTGAGTGCCCTAAAAGAAAGAAGGGATGACTTTAATACATTAGTAAGTCTAGGATTATACTCTTTACAAGACATGGTACAATAATACCCCTATGGTGTTGGAAGAGTGAGCTCAACATAATTGTGTCAATTTTTGTCAAACCCTTGTTGGATGAAGAAAATGTTGCAAGTATGGGCCTAACTAGTGTTGTCATTGATGTCAACATACTCCTATTGCATTAATGATAAGGATTGGATGAGCTGTGAGCTAAGGATATTGAGAAAATTAGTCTCAATCAGGAACAGTGAAGAACAGTGATGACAGTAAGACAAAAGTCCAAGATAGGATGAGGATCAAAGGATGTAGATTAAAGGGTTTGTAGATATGTGTCTTAAGGTGATCCAGTAGAGATTTTAGAGGTCCACATGAAGATCTGAAGAAGGTGTAGCCACTCAAGTAAAACCAGTTCTGGTAGGTGTTCAGAAATGACAGAGTGATACAAATAGGTCTGGTGAGATCCAAAATTGCATTGTCCTATTCTGTGGATTTGAGGGAGTGTTGAGTAAGTGTTTGTGGAGTGTCAACTAGATTGGTTCGTGGTTTGAAGGTCTGCAAGCATCTATTCCTTTGTGACAGTAATGACAGACTGTGTTCTTGAGGTTCCGGATGAAGGGGAGATGGATTTCAGTAAGCAGATGAAGTATGGATGTTCTTGGTGATTCAGGCAAGCTTATGGAGGTCTTTGGATTGTGTCCAGTTTGTGTTGGTGGTCCGCATTGAAGTTGGAGCTCGCATTGAAGAATAACTTCCGAATGATGGTGTTCTTTCTGAGACTGGCTAACCGGATGAGTTAGACATCCTACGAATGTTCTTGTTGATGTTTGCCGACTTAGATGATCATTCCTAAGTTGATGTCTTGTATAAATAAGGGATTGCGAAGTCATTTCAAAGTTGTCCTTGTTGAGATGAGTGTGTGGTAGCAAGGAGGAGAGCGAAAGGAAGAACAAAAGTATTGGGCTTAAATGGAACTGATTCAAGCATGGTGAAGATGCTATTCTCTAGTTCATGTATGTGATACTTATTTCTTTGTAGACAGTGTGTCTCTTGTAGGCAGTGATCCTCTTGTGAGTAGTGTGCTCGGGTAGTGAGCCCTAATTGGCATGTGCCATTTTGTTCTTTTTATTCTTCTAACAGAGAATACAATCTTGGGTTAATCACCCCATGGTTTTTCCCTTAACCGGGTTTTCCACATCAAAATCTTGGTGTCTCATGTGTTGATGTGTTTCTGCTCTTAATTTGTTGCATTGTGTTTCCTTGATTGATTTATTATTATACTGCTAAAATTGCAAAGTGGAGTTAAGTGTTTAATTAGAAGAAAATTTTATCTAACAATTGGTATCAGAGCCAAGTTCCTCTAAAAAGAGCTTAACCGCTTGAGGAGATCCAAGATGTCATCTTACAAGAAGGATAGCCTGAAGTTTGATGGAACCAATTTTAATCTTTGGAAAGGTTGCATGAAATGTCACTTGCAATGTATGGGAATGGTGTACTGGACCATGGCTACAACACAGTATACACCTCCATAGGGTTGTCCAAAAACCCAAAATGAAATCACAGATGCTGAAAACAATCTGCGGACTATAGAGGCTCTTCTAAGCGTATTATCTAATTCAGAGCTCTCAAATGTTATTGACCTACCAACTACTTTTGAGATCTGGGAAAAATTAGAACTTTTGCATGAAGGAGACAAGTATGTTAAAAGTGCAAGGTTACAGAGTCTGAAAGGAAAATTTGAAAATCTGAAGATGAGAGATGATGAAAATATTACTACTTTTATGCCAAGAGTAAATGAGATTGTTTGTGGAATTAGAAATGCTGGTGGAGTCCTGGATGAAAATGAGATTGTTAGAAAAATTCTTAGATCCCTACCTGCTTCTTACAAAATCAAGGCTGCTACCATTGAAGAATTCAAAGCCCATACAACTGTCACAAGAAATCAATTGGTTGGCAAATTGGTTGCATTTGAAATGACAGAGTTTGGAGATGACCCTCCCAAGACTGAATCTGCATTCAAAGCCAGTGGCTCTATTAAAGGCAAACAAAGGTTTGATATGGGAGAGAACTCTTCAAGGAAACTGTCATGGTATGAAAAAGCAAGAAAAGACTTGGAAGAAGAAGTAGAAACTGCTCAACTTGAAGCCCTTATTGCAATGAGGCTACCAAGAGGATTTGGTAAGTATGAAGGAAAATTACCTTTTAAGTGTTTTAACTACAATAAGATTGGTCATTTTACCTCAAGGTGTCCAGAAATATTTTCAAGGCCAAATCCTAACAGATCAAGGTTCCAAAAGAATTGTTACTATGTTCATGAAGAAGATGATAATGAAGGAGTAACAGATGATGAATCAGAGACAAGAAATAAATCTGTAAAACCAATGAACATTCATTAAAGATCATCTTCCTGCACAAGATACCTTTTACAACACACTGTCAAACCTGATATAACCACATCTACAATCAACAAGAACGAACTCTTTCCTCTTGACTTTATCATTCAAACTAGCTCATCAAATAAGCACATCAACAAACTAACTGCATCATCAAGTTCTTCTTGCAACACCACTTCTGTCAAATTGCTCCTATCCATCTGTAATGATACCACAAAGATCTTTTTATTTGTAACAACAATCCTGCATCATCATCACTTGTAACAACAACTCTTGTATGAACATTATCAATACACTTATGCAACTCCTGATTGATGTTCAACTATGGAAGTCAAGATTCAGACCAACCTATGTCAATAGTGCAAGTGATCCTCAAGTGATCCTCAAATGACCTGCAGTCCTGATGATACTTTGTGAAGATGCACATTTACACAACTCTTTCAATACCTTTTGACATCAATGACAAACTATCACCATCAATCTCCCCCTTTGTCATTGATGGCAAAATTCCATAAAACATTTTTCCTTTCTCCCCCTTTTTGACATCTGATGACAAAGCCTGAATTAACTCCCCCTGAGAACAACTCCACTGAAAGATGTTATAGCATGATCATAACAATTATAATCACATTGAATTATGAACACTTTTAAGGCATAAACTCCTTAACCTTTCAACAAGAAATGATTTATGATGATAACAATTCTGAAGCCAACATATGACAAACCTTTTTAAACATTACCATCTGCTATTGCTGATTTTAACTTCCTCTGATGAAATGCAGGATATCGCCATCAATGTCATAGCTTGAAGAACTCTGTCTGAAACATATTAGTGAGGAAGATCATCAATGAAACAAGTGAAACACTATCTCCAAATCACCTAAAAGTTTCAATACTTATGCAAAACATATGCCATAAAAATATTACACAACAAGGTAGTTGATATGACCATCAAATTGACTTCTTTGATATGAACTATTATCCTGCAACCAAACTACTCTGACACCTTTTCTGACATGACAAAGACTGAAGACCATCTGAACTATCCTCCTGTTCTGCACAAGACACTTTTCACAACATAAGAACTGATCCCTTTTTAACCTTGTAATTTAAATCAACCCATCAAGACTGCACAACACCTTGCAAAAACCAAATGCAGAGACAAGAATTTAACTTCTTCCATTTTCAACCTTCTCAGGCAACATAAGAAAACATCTATCCAAGATCCTTTGTGAGCACCAACATGATATGAATAGGATAGGACATTTAACATCATCAATCTCTATGAGCATTAAATTCTTTAACAACTTATCAACACCTTGCATTCACTAAACATGTCATAGATCATGGACACCTGATACCACTCCAAAACTAGAATCATACCTTCATGAATCATATTAATGATGAAGACCAACAAAGAACATGTTAAATTATTACACCAATGAACATTCATTAAAGATCATCTTCTTGCACAAGATACCTTTTACAACACACTGTCAAACCTGATATAACCACATCTGCAATCAACAAGAACGAACTCTTTCCTCTTGACTTTATCATTCAAACTAGCTCATCAAATAAGCACATCAACAAACTAACTGCATCATCAAGTTCTTCTTGCAACACCACTTTGCAAAACCAAAAACAGAGATAATTGCTATGAATTGAATTTTCATTTTCAGCCACCTTAGCCAACACATGCTAATTTCTGATAAGAGCTTCTTGAGAGCATCTTAAGCTTTTTGAAACACAATTTTTAAGTACCAACATGATATCAAGTCACAATCAGCATCAATCTCTCTATGCAGAGAGCTTCTGAAACACTTTATCAACAACATGTATACATATTGAACCAAAGATCACCTGTACCACTATCACCATCATCAATTATATGAGTAATATCTTAGCAACCATTAAACATGTCACTGACATACACAACATCAGAAATTAACATTATCAGGTAAGCATGACAGACAAGATCAATTGATCTCCTCCTGTAACTTCTTGGGGATAAAAGATAAAATATTTGATACCTCCCCCTTACTTCATGCTATGTTAAGCAACAGATGAAATGACTTGTGCAAGATGCACAAGCTTAGATTTTGACTTCTCTTTACTTTCTTTCTGCTTCCAAATCTTAACAAGCTCTTTCTTCCTCCAAACCTTTTCTGTCTTTTTCTTTTCCCAACCTTTCAAATTAGGTGGAGCTCTCCTGCAACTGTGTGCTTTATGACCAAGAGAGTTGCAATTATAACAAATTATGTTGTAATCAAAATCAATTGACTGATAATACCTTTGATCACTCATATTAAGCTTCCATGAAGGATCATACACTCTGTTCATTTTGCAGCTTCTTTGAATATGTCCAACCTTATTGCACTTGTAACAAACAATATTAGTATTCCTTCTGCAATTAACTGATTTGTGTCCAAATTGATTACAAGTATAACAATAACCATCAAAAGAATAGTTATACCTGTACATGTATGCTTGTCTTATAGCAGCAGGTTTTCTGAAATTCCTTCTTTGATTGTGCACAAATTCATCTCTGGTTTTCTGTTCTGTTTCATTCTTCCTTTTTCCTTCTGTGGCAACATGACTTAAATCAATTTTCCTTCTAGGAGTCTCTCTAGCTTTGGAACATTCCCCTTCAGTACTTTTTTCAAACAGCAAATTCTTGTGCAACTTAGAGGAAGCTTTTTCTAACTCCTTTCTTAAAGAGACTATTTTTGATTCTAGTTTTAGATTCTCAATCCTTCTAACTTCAAGGTCAGATATTGAAAGATCTGCTATCCTCTTAGCTTCTTCAATTTCTGTCTTTAATCTATCAATTAGTTTGTCTGAATCATCAATATATGACTTTAAACTAATAATCTGACATCTGGCCTCTTCAAGATCTGTAGAAACAATTTCAAGTTCTGAAAGTGCATTGACTTTTGATTCTCTTTCTTGTTGCAGCTGCAACATTAATTTTTGGTTCTCCTTCTTATACTTCTTGAGTTCAGTTAGAGCATATATGAGCTCTCCTTCTAGATCAATCTCACAGTCTTGTTCATCATAATCCTGATCATCATCATCTTCTGAATTTGATTGGGTCTCAACTTCTTCATATGATTGCCTTTCATTGCCACTTTCTTGACACACCAGAGTGTCCTCTTCTTTATCATTACCTTGGTAAATTCTTTTCAATCTCCTCCACATATCCTGAGCTGTAACACAATCCATAATTTTACAAGAAACATCATTAGATAGAGCAGATAAAATAGCCTTCTTTGCAATCTGATTACATTTGAGAGCTTCTTTGTTATTTGCAGAGTTAGAATATCCATTCTCAACAAACATTAAAACATCATATCCTAAAGAGGATAAATACACTTGCATTCTAATACACCAAACTGAAAAATCTGAACCATTAAACAGAGGAACTCCAGAAAACTCTTTCATTGATTCAACTTGTGAAGCATCTTTATCAACTGCTTGAACATTAACACCTAAGTTTGATATGGATGATGTCTTTTGACCAGAATGAATCTTAACATTTCTCATATTCTTATTTCTCCTGCACTTACCCATTGAACTCCACACACAAGACCTACCCAAGCTGATTAAGCTGCAAAAGGGAAACTGGCTCTGATACCAATTGTAGGAGTTCGGACAACACTGAGAGGGGGGTGAATCAGTGTTGTGTAGATTTTTGCAACTTATTATAACTTTTGATTTATAAGACTCAGAAAAAGAAAGTCATCAATAAACTATGTACAAGTTTGATAATGAAAATTATGAGCAGTACCACATAGAGATAAATCTTAACATAGAAGCAAGAACACACATAGAAACAACATAAGAATTACTGGAGTGGAAAACCCTCTCTGGGTAGAAAAACCACTCATGAAGTGCCTCACTGGCTTAACTTTGAAAACATCTTACAAAGCCTCACTGGCTGAATATTATGTCTCACTGACTATTGAGGTCTCACTGACCTACAAGCCTCACTGGCATACTGTTTAGAAGCACCAGCTTCAAGGAGCACCAACCCCTATTACAGAACAAATTGAAAACACAAATTCAGAGGGTTTCTCTATTTCAATACATAACTTTTATTCTCTCTTATGTGTTCAAATGGTCATTCCATTCAAAAATCAATTCTTCATCCAGATATGCTCAACAACACTACTTTTCTCTGTATATTTCATCTCTGCCTTACCAGTCATACAATCAATGCACCTGATTATTATTGCAATTGCATATTGTCTTTCTGATCACCTTGTCAATCTCTGTATCTGTATTTGATCCCTGTCAGTTCATCATAGATCTGCACAACATCACTCATCTCATCTTGTTAATCCACAAGACACTATAATCAAAGCATCTGTAATGTCATTAAATAATATCTGAATATCTTTCACAACCCATCACAATGCACTTTCTAAAAACCCTTCATATTCTCTTCTCTATATTTAAAAACAAAATATCTTCCCGTCAATTCTATGCATTAAAAAAATCTTTTGATCTTCCTCTTCTTTGTACATGATCCTTCATATTCTTTGACATTTCATTTTGGACAATTTCTGTATTCAATATTATCCCTGCATAAAACATTTAGCAACAACATATCTCCAAAAACAACTTCAATTAAATTCAATCATTTTGCCCCTGTCAAAAATAAAACAATAACTCTTCAAATTCCTTTGTGCATTCACTTTCATCTTCATTGCATGATCCTTCATATCCATTAAAAAATCACTGGATTGCTTAATTTTTCATGTCAAAAATGAAGAGCCTTCACAAATTGATTCACCTGCAAAAGATTTTTCATATTCCTCTGTATAAATATTTTCACCTTCTCATTTCAATCCCTGCATGATGTTTCAAATTCTCCAAAATACAAAACCCTTGCAAATTTCTTCAAACAAATTTTTCATTATCCTCTTCAATAAATCTCATTTTCTCTGCAAAGAACTTCTTCAAAAAAAATCCTAGCCAATGTCTTCAAAATATTTTTGCAAAAAAAATCTCCAATTCTCCATCAATATTACCTTCAAAAAAATCTCCTTAGAAACCTCTCTTAAAAATTTCTAATTTTAAAAAAAACTTATCACCTTTAAAAAGAAATTAATAGCTTTCTTTTTAAAATTAAAAAACTCCATTTTTAAAAAATCTAAAAAGGTATAGGCCGACCACTTTAGAAATTAGAGAAAGTTTCTAAAAAAAATTTAAAGCCATAAAAGGCTTGGGGATCGGGTTTCCTCTAACAAGTTTAAAAATATTTGAAATCTTTTTTTTTTTTTTTATGCATAAAGCATTCCCCACTCAATGTAGCATAAAGCATGCTTTTCTTAACACATATATGCCTTATTCGGTGCTCTTTTAAAACAGCTTTAGTGGTCTTCAAAACTTCAAACTAAACCCCGTATAAGAATGAAACCGCAGCTAGAGGTTAGGATAGATAATGTGGCCGGTAGTTGTATGTGTAAGAAGCCCTCTAGTGGGTAATTATTAATGAAATGACCTATGAACATAGGTCAACTACATAATAGAATGAAAAGAGCACAAATAGGATAATAGGAAATAAAGGCTTAATTATGAAAGGCTTTAATAAGCATCATTTAGGAATTTTGACCCCTTAGTCTCCTTTTAACACAAACCTTAAACAGGATAGATGAGAAGATATGAGTCTTAGACTCAATAAGATATGATTCTGCATAGACTAATGAATTAATTTGGGGTTGTATGCAATGAGATCACAACACCTCTTGTAATTGATTATTACAAGACACATTCTTGGAGACTTGAACATTCTATCTGAGATTTTTATTCACATCACAAGTATGATGCATGATGTAATCTACCAACATAATATTGATACCAAACAGCTTGAACCTAATCATCATAACCATCTTTTGAAGCCACAACTTAATGAAGACACAACCTTTGAATTGCTCCTATCCATCTATAATGATACCACAAAGATCTTTTTATTTGTAACAACAATCCTGCATCATCATCACTTGTAACAACAACTCTTGTATGAACATTATCAATACACTTATGCAACTCCTGATTGATGTTCAACTATGAAAGTCAAGATTCAGACCAACCTATGTCAATAGTGCAAGTGATCCTCAAGTGATCCTCAAATGACCTGCAGTCCTGATGATACTTTGTGAAGATGCACATTTACACAACTCTTTCAATACCTTTTGACATCAATGACAAACTATCACCATCATGGGTGTTCATTGCCATCAAGGAAGAAGAACCAATATCCTTTGTATCTGTCAATCATAAAGTTATAGAAAGAGCTCTGGCTGCCCAAGTTGAAGAAAAGGATGACTGGGTCATTGACAATGGGTGCTCTCACCATATGACAGGTGACAAAAACAAATTCATAGATTTGGAGAGGTATGAAGGAGGAGCAGTAAAGTTTGGTGATAATGCTACTGGTAGAATCAGAGGAAGAGGAACTATTTCTTTTGATGGAAGGAACAAAACCGGCAATGTACTATATGTTGAAGGTTTGAAGCATAAACTTCTCAGTGTTGGACAGTTGGTGGACAAAGGCTATGATCTCTGATTCAAGAATGGAAAATGCAAGATCTTTGAAAGTTCCAGAACAGAGATTGCATCCGGTACTCAAACTAAAGGTAATATCTTCCACTTGGTTGGTAATGGTAAAAGTTGCTTATTTGTTCAAGTTGATCAGAGTTGGTTATGGCATAGAAGGATGTGTCATGTGAATTTTGATAATATCATCAAGATAAGCAATACTCAGGTTGTAAGAGATCTTCCAAAATTGGTGAAACCAACTAATATCTTGTGCAAAGAATGTCAGTTGGGTAAGCTGAGCATAGTCACATTCAAAAGTAAGGAATTGTCTTCTACCAGATTATTGGACTTAGTTCATACTGATCTTTGTGGTCTGGCAAGAATCAGAAGTGTACAAGGTGATAGATACTTTATGTTGCTAATTGATGACTATTCCTAGATGATGTGGGTAACCTTTCTAAAAGAGAAATTAGAGGCTCTTGAGAAATTTAAAATATTCAAGGCTATGGTAGAGAATGAAACCGAATTAAAATTGAAATGTATGAGGTCTGACAGAGCTGGAGAATTCACATCCAGTGAGTTCATAGAGTTCTGTGAGAAACATGGAATAAAGAGATAGTTGTCTGCTCCTAGGACTCCACAGCAGAATGGAGTAGTGGAGAGAAAGAACCGGACCATCCAGGAAACATCTAGGACCATGATGATAGAAGCAATTGTTCCTCAAATCTATTGGAGAGAAGCTATCAGCACTGCAGTCTATACTCTCAATCGAGTTCAAATCAAAAGCAATACTGATAAGACTCCTTATGAACTTTGGTTTGGCATCACTCCTATTGTGAGGTATTTTAGAGTTTTTGGTAGCAAATGTTACATTAAAAGAGATTAAGATCTAGGAAAGTTTGATGCTAGATATGATGAAGGAGTATTTTTGGGTTACTCCACTCAAAGCAAAGCATACCGGTGTTATAACAAGAGACTGAGAAAGATGATAGAAAGTACAAATGTGAAGGTTGATGAGGGAATTGAGAAACCCTCTAGGTTTTATGAGTATGATGAAGATGATCAGAATGATGTTCTAATTCAAGGACCCCAAGCCTCCTCTGCAAGTCAGATTCAAACTAATCTGGTAAATTAGGAAGAAGAAATGAGTTTCAATGAGCTTGATCAAGAATCAGAGGTGCAAGAAATTCCCAAAGTTCCTAGGTATGTAAGACTGAACCACTCTAAAGATCATATCATAGGTGATCAAAATAAAGGAGTAGAAACAAGAAGGACAATTGCTCAAGATTTAGAAGAGTATTGTCTGATTTCAAAGATTGAACCTAAGACAATGAATGAAGCTTGCAATGATGAAAACTAGACTAAAGCAATGGAGGAAGAGCTAATGCAAATTAAGAAAAATCACACTTGGGATCTTGTTCCCAGACCTAGAAACAAGAATGTAATTGGAACCAAATGGGTCTTCCGAAACAAACTGAATGAAGTCGATGAAGTAATTAGAAATAAAGCTAGATTGGTCTGCAAGGGTTACTCTCAAATAGAAGGAGTTGATTTTGAAGAAACTTTTGCTCCGGTGGCAAGAATTGAAGCAGTCAGAGTATTTCTTGCATTTGTTGCCTTCAAGGATTTCAAGGTGTATCAAATGGATGTCAAGTCTACCTTCCTGAATAATGACTTGGAAGAAGTGTACATTGAGCAACCGGATGGATTTCAATTATCTGATTATGGTGATATGGTCTGCAAGTTGAAGGAGGCACTGTATGGACTAAAGCAAGCCCCAAGAGCCTGGTATAAAAGATTGGACAAATATCTTTTGAAGATTGGTTTCAATAAAGGTACTACTGACAGTAATTTGTATTTCAAAATTGATCATGAAAACATCTTGATTGTTGAAATGTTTGTTGATGATATCATTTTTGGAGGAAGAGATAGTATGTGTAAAACTTTTGCAAATCAAATGAAAAGTGAGTTTGAGATGTCCATGCTTGGTGAAATGAATTTCTTCTTGGGTCTACAAATCACTCAAACAAAGAAAGGAATCTTCATTTCTCAGACCAAATATGTGAAAGAATTGTTGAAGAAATTTGGGATGGAAGATTCAAAACCAATGAATATTCCCATGGCAATCAGATGCAATTTGAGCAAAGATGATGATTCTCCTAAGGCTGATCAGACAAAGTATAGGTCAATGATTGGAGGACTATTGTATCTCACTCAAACTAGACCAGACATTATGCAGGTTGTTGGTCTTGTTGCTAGATTCCAGGCTGATCCTAGAGAATCTCATGTCATGGCAATCAAGAGGATTTTTAGATATCTAAAAGGGACAGTTGAGTATGGTTTGTGGTAACCTAGAGATCATGATTTCTCTCTTCATGCATATACAGATGCAGACTGGGCAGGAGATGTGGATGACCAGAAGAGTACCAGTGGTGGAGCATTCTTTTTGGGAAGAGATTGTGTAGACACCCTAAAATGACCAAGTCATCGCACTACTTGCATTTCATCTAATTCTTCTAATCACCTACATTTCAACGTTAATTGAATAATCTAATTATTTAATTAATTTCATGAAATTCTTCCAAAACTCTTAAAATTTGATATTAATTAAATAAATCCTCTTTATTTAATTAATTAAATTAAATTCCTCTATTATTCTTCCTCATGTCTCCATTAATTAAATAAATCCCATTATTCAATTAATTCATCACAAATTCCCTCTTATCTACAATTAAATAATTCTTAATTATTTAATTAAATCAAATTCATTCTTCCAAAAAATGAAATATAATCAAATATTTTATTTATTCTTCCAAAATCATGCACAACAAATAAATAAATTTATTTATTTAATTTGCTTTCAAATCTTCTAAATTAAATAATTCTAATTATTTAATTGTTTCTTCTAATAATATCTTCTCTAAATTTAAATAAATCAAATATTTATTTAAGTTGTTTTTTTTCTAAATTGAGTTATCTCCAAATATAATTCAAGCTTTCTTGCACATGCAATTAAATATTCCTAATATTTAATAAAGCAAAATATCTTCTTATTCTCATGCAAATCCCTTCTTCTTGTTTTAAATCACTTAACTGATTGTTATATTCTTTTAATTTCTTTAACTCATTCTTCTATTCTTAGCAAATCTTCTCATGCAAAAGAAAGCAAGACACATGTCTTTTTCTTATTCAATGCACGTTCCTCAACTATTCTCCTCTATTGATTCTTCCGAATTATCTGGACTGTTGATCAATCTCTGTTGAAACCTATATAAACCCCCCTCATCTCCTTCACAAATCCTCTTCGATCACTTATTCTTAGGCATCCTTTAACAACGCTTTGAGCATACATCGCATCGATTGAGAAACTTTACGATCTCTTAACATTGATCTTTTGAGCACTCTACTTGCTTGTTGCAAACATGGTTTTGCAATACTATTGAGCAATCCACATTCATTCAAAGGGAACAATACAAATCTCAGTAAAAGCTTTCATGTTTTATTGATTTATTAATAATGGCTTTTTATTTAGATTTGTTCTCTTTATGTTATTGGTTTTTGATTTTGTTAGTTTATCATAGTCAATTTTCCTCATACACATTCTGGCATGCCCAGTGGGACCCACTAATCCCTCTTTTTCTTTGAGAAATTAATTTTTTTTAAGTTACAGTACAGAACAGCACAAAAGACACAGAAAATCACTTTTGGTAGTATCCTTAAGTGCTCCTGGAGGCATAGTACAGTGCCCTCGGGCGATACTGCGGCACTTTTGGTAACACAGAGCCGCACTTTTAGTAACACAGACTGGCACTTTTGGTAGTATTGTTAAGCGCTTTTGGCAAAATAGGTTTTCTGATATTGATTAGTGTTTTTGCAAGGTTTTATTCATATATATATATATATATCTTTGATTTATCTGACAAGTTGTTTTATTTATCTTTCAATTGTCTTGTGATACTTCCTAAGTTGACTTATTTAGGGGTATTTTCGATATTTGAATTAACCTATCTATTCGTGACACCTTTATGAGTTTTCTTGATTTCAAGATAGGGATCTATCAGCTATTACTTCTCAGAACATTAGATCAATCATGAAATCTTATCTGAACCTAGTTATTTTGACAAAGTATAATTTTTTTTGGATCTGAGTCTCATGCAGCGCTTTTGGTTACATAGTACAGCGCTTCCGACAGCACAACACGGCGCTCCTAGGTCTGTTTCAGCATGTCTGGTGCCACAGTAGATCACCTCTGGTCTGTAACACATCACTTTTGGTAACACAATGCAGTGCTATTGTATCACAGTAAGTCTCTTTCGGTGTTACAATAACTCACTTTTGGTCAATTTGATTTATTTTTGCTAACTTGTGAGTTTTTGTGGAACTAACTAGCTAGTTGCAGCTTCTTATCACTCACACAGAGTAAAAAAGTTTTTTTAATATGTTCATGCAGGATGAGCATTGAAGAAATCTTGATTTATATCACTAAGTCTTAGAAACATATTGCCTTCTTAAGGGATAATTGAACAAATCATTTCGGCAATTTAAGTCTTAGGAACATACTGCTTTTCTTAAGGGACACTGGACATGTATGAGAAAACACCTCAATTTTCTAAGGGACAATGGACATGAATGCCAAACACTTCAATTTCATAAGGGACAATTGACAACTACAAAAGTGTGTGTGCCTAATTTAGTTGCACCTTATTTTTCTTATAACGGGACAATTGAACCTTTGTTTGACATGCCTGCTCTTACATTTCAGTACTTCCTTTAGAAGGGCCTTCTTTTGGATTATGTTTCATCCAAAAGGGACGACCCTAAGCGGAGTTTTCCTTTGAACCGCTATATAAGAGGGATAAGGTGAAAGCCAAGTCCTAACCAACGTCAGCCTTACCTTGTGGTGCCGAACTGAAAAGAGGTGTACTAGCTCTTTGTGGAAATGATTTTTACATTGAGCGAAGTGTTTGATACTCTTAGTAGGATTGGGTAAAGCTTTTAGTAGCTTGTTGCATTGCTCGTAAGGCATTGGTCCCTCAAAGTTACTAAGAACCATTCTAGATAGAGACTACCCAATCTACCTCCAAACGTTGCGGTAATCATCAGTGCAAGGGGAATCGATTTAAGCCCTTAAGATACTCACCATTGGCTCCCTTGAGAAGAGATAGTATTCCCTTGGCCATAAAGCTCTTGTGACCTACTTGAGCTTTCCAAGGGGAGGGTGAGATATCCCTACCTATCGTCTCTGGCAAAGATACAAAATATCTGACACCTTTATGGAATGATATTTTTATCGACGGAGTATTAAGCTGTGAGCTGATCTACTGCAATGAAACCTTGTCTCTAGGGATAAAAAGTGTTTGATATTTGTTTACAATTGTATTTGACCTATGGAAACATTGGGCTTTTTCGTGAGCCTCGAATATACACTATCTGTTGTGTTAGTCCTTTTTTTTTTACCACTTGTTGTGTTTTCTCTTGCCAAAGACAAATCCAATCAGAACCATAACCATTTCTATCAAAATTTGCCTTTTAGAAGCATTAGACACTACTTCAGCGCCTTTGGTATTACAGTAGCTCACCCTTGGTGGTACAATAGCTCACTTTTGGTCACCGTAGCTCACCTTTGGTATAGTAGTACCTCGCCTTTGGTAGCTCAGTCCATCGCCTTTGGTATTACAGTAGCATGCTTTTGGTTGCATAGTCCTGCACCTCTGGTCAAATAGTATAGCACCTTTGGTCCAGTTAATTTGCATCAGAGTTTGTCTTTGTCAAAACACAAGTAGAATCCCAGTATTACCTTTTGCCCTAGTGTATTCCATGGTAACCACTAGGCTCCAGCAAACTATGAAGTCCAAGCAAGTTGTCCTTAGGAAGCGCAAATCACCTCCTCACACACCGCAATCAAGCCGTCTCAACATTACTCCCAAGGTTACTCCTAGAACACCCGCGAAAAGATCTACCAAATCTCCCAACGTGCCGCACCTTGACCACCCTAGCACTCCTCATGAGGATAGGGTCCCTTTGGTAAGTACACCTCAATATACCACCGGCTTGCCTCTAGATTTTGTGCCACAAGGATATACTATTGATCAAGCCACTCCTCAAGAAGGTAGGGTCCCTTTGGTAAGCACACCTCACTATACCACTGGCATGCCTCCGGATTTTGTCCCACAAGGTTATACTGCAGATCTAGCCCCATCTCAAGAAGAGCGACACTTTGAAATAGGTCAATCCTCTCAAGAAGATGGGCAAGATCTTGATGAATTCATACAAGAGCCTAGAGTCATGGCTACCTTTGACAAAATCCTTAGTGAGAACCAAGATCATTTCTTTCACTTGCTTGCAGACCAAGGAGCCAAATTACCTCACGGTTTTGATCTATCCAATATTAGCAAGCCTAACACCCAAGACACTATAACAGCAGTCCAAACCATGTCTACAGTGACCACGCCTTTACCCGAACAAGGCTCACAAGGGAAAACAATGGTACAATATAAGAATCCCCTTTTTCAAAACCCAATAAGAAAGAGGGCCATTTCGCCGCTTCTGACTCCTATGGAGATCTACAAAAATCAACAAGAAACTCTCCAACATCAAGCGGAGCTAGTTAAGAAAGCCACCCTAACTCGATCAAATATACAACAAACTCCTAAAGTGTCCACACCAATCGCAAGTGGAATTTTGGTTACCCCATCGCGAATAGGTTTCCCACCAAATTACAATCTGAGGAACAACTATGTAGCAATGCAACAAGGGTCTCAACACATACCGCCTCCCATATCATCAAACTTTCATGTCTCTCAACCAATTAGAGTCATGCAATCCCCCCCACAAAATTCTTCTACACTCATCCCCAATCAACCTTCGCATAACACTTCCACCTATGTCCCTCCTCCACTACGTTCATCAGTGCTAAATTTCTTTCACACATTACCTAGCCACCCTCAACTTCCCCAACATCAATTTTCCCAAAGCTATGTGCCACCATTGTAACCTAATCCAACTCACTTTAGCTTTCCTCCAACCAATTCTTTTCTTCAACCATCACAAAGCCAACATTCTTACCTAGCGCCACCTCCACCTCTTCCAAATCAAAACATCCAATTCCAACCCAATCTGAACCCAACGTACAATGCATATGACCCCAACCAATCTTATGACCTTTATAATACCAATGCTCATGGCTTACACTACAATCTTCTATATGGGAAACAACAACCACTTCTAGGACAACAGGAGATGTTTCCAACCCCTCCCACAGCAATGGAGCTAAAAATCATGGAAGTTCAACAACAGCTATCTGATCTTACATTTGGCCACACCAAGAAGACCTTCTCGTTAGAGGAAGTGTGTCCTTATCCTTTTGATTGGTCATTACCCATGATCCCTTTTCCTCAAAATTTCACTATTCCCAAGTTTGATAAATACAAAGGAAAAGGCGACCCAAAAGACCATCTTAGGGAATTCTATCTTTCTTATTCGAGGTCTCACATAACGACATGTATCTTATGCGTCTCTTTCCTTGCAGTCTTGGAGGTCAAGCAATAGAATGGTTCTCACACCTACTTACAGGTATCAAGTCTTTTAACGAGCTAGCAAAGAAATTTGCCATCCATTTTTCTTACAATGCAGAGCATGAGATCGCCATGACTGATCTATGCAACAATAAACAGAAAAATGGTGAAACTTTCATTTCTTTCCTTCAACGATAGAGACAAATGGCTACCAAATTCCCTTTCAAGATTCTTGAGAAATAGTTGGTTAGCATATTTGTGCAGAACCTCAACCAAGAGTTAGGTTTCCATTTGCAAATTCTTAGTGCTACAACCTTCGACGAAATCATATACAAGGGAATCAACATTGAAAAGGCCCTCATTGCTAGAGGTGTAGTCAAAATCTTCAAAGAAACAAAAGACAATGCTCCTCATCAACAATCGAGTGATAAACCCAAATATTGGAACAAAAACAAAAATGTGGTCAACGATGGTGTGGTTGATTCTAAACATGTCCAAACTTTGCAAACGTTGCTGCAGCTTTCCAAACCAAGTCAAGCTCCACCTCAACAACAACAACAACAAAGGCAACCTTATCAAAACCAACAGCAATGACAACAAGAGTAGCCTCAACACGATTACCCTCTGCGGTGTCAATTTACTCCCTTGGGAGAGCCCATAGAATCTGTCCTACAAAAGATTTTACACACAGGCCTCATCACCTTACCCGATGCTCCCCCGTATGGTGAACCTATTTACAAAACTGCGCGGTATAGAGAAAATGAATACTGTGAATTCCATAGGAGCAAAGGGCACAGAACCGCATCGTGCATGGAACTCAAGCACCTAATCCAAAATCTCATCGAAGGCAACCAAATCTCTTTTGGAGATGACCCACCAGCTCAACACACGAACAAATACCTCAACATGTACAAGGAACCATTCCCTCACCATGGTCCACCTCCTCCTCAGGACACAGGTAAAGGTATCAATCATGCTTCCTCTTCCTTTGACTCCATTGTAGGTCATTTTAAAGAGAGTCAAGTGTCTACCCTCACAATCAAAGGCAAATCTACGGATTGCATTGTTACAACTCGTCGTGGTTGTGTTACCATTCGTGTTCCTACACCCAGTCTTCTGGCTCAATTTGATTATAATCTTGTCAAACATCTAAGAAAAATGCCAGCATAGATCTCTATCTTGGACCTTCTATGGTCATCACCTGCACATAGAGTGGTGCTAGAAAAAGCCCTCCAAGAGTCGTCAGTTCCTAACAACATAGCGGTCGCAGATTTCCAAGCTATAGTAGGTAACATCGCTTCACCCTACAATATGGTCTTCTCTGAGAAAGACCTCCCTTCCCATGATCCTTGTCACAATGATGCCCTTCATATTGAGGTTCTCATCCATAAGCGCAAAATCAAATGTATACTCATAGATGGTGGTGCTAGTCTCAACATCTATTCTTTAAAGTTACTTAAGCAATTGGGATACTCTAAGGATCATGTCAACACTAATCAAAGTATTACAATCAAGGGATATGATGATACTGAATGTCGTTCAGAAGGTATTATCCACTTGCCTATACAACTGGGTCCTGTCATACTTGAAACTAGGTGTCAAGTCCTTGATATTGAGCTGCCTTACAACATTATCCTAGGCCACCCATGGATCCATGCAATGAAAGCTGTTCCCTCCACGTACCATCAATCCCTCAAATTCCCATACAATGGTATGGAGATCACTATCCCAGGAGACCCCAATCCTTTTGAATTTTTTCGTGTCTTGCAAGGTAGCTATAAGAATTGCAACCAAGTGCCTAAAAATGAAAAAGCCCTTGAATCCCCACTATATGTCAATCCTGAAACTCTGACACAAGCTTCTATAGGTAACCCTAACCCTCTACTTGAAATCAAAGCTCACATCCATGATATAGGCTTTGGAACATATGATATCTCCAAATCTTGTTGTGTATGGCAGATGCCTTTATCCCCTAAATCTTATGGCCAACCGCCCATTGCCAAAGTAACTAAAAAAGAAGCTATTCCTCCCCCAGCATTTCTAACCCAATTCCAACAGGGATGGTTATTGGAGGAGGAAACTATTGAGGACATTTCTTCTTGGCTCTATAAAGAGAAAGAACCAGTCACAATACTAGTCAAGCAATATGGAAATGGCTTAAGGATAGTCAAACACATGGGCTATAAAGGCAAAGGTGGCCTTGGGAAATAGAATCAAGGAACAATGGAGCCCATTGTTGTGACAAAGAAACTAGATAAGAAGGGTTTAGGATTTGGTAAGAAGGTACCACACGCCTTGGACATCGAGTATATCCTCAACGAGGTAGTCGAAACTTTTCCTGCCGATTCGACGTCTACTGAAGATATCATCGATGACTCTTCCCTCTATATGACCAACCTATTTGCAGAATCCTCCATTTTATGCTATCCTCCATATCCTTAACATCCACCACAAACACCCAGAAAGTAACACTTGTCTATCCTAAACTTATCGATTGGGACCAACAAGGGTCCCCCGCTATAGATGTATTTCAGAATGACAAAGCTATAGCTAAGTTCATGGGACTTCGTGAAGGTATCCCTCTTGGTGATCATAAAGCAGGTTTTGTAATGGAACTAGAGCCAATGACTTATTTTGGTGAGAATGCCAAATCCTCCAGTCGCAAAAGTAAAAATAAAGAAAGATCTCTAAGTGAAAACCACACTGTGGCACCTCCCAATCACAAAATAGTAAAAACAAAGGACGTATCCAAAGATGAAAACCCAACTGTGGCACCTAAGGATGGAGGATTTGACCTTCCCCTACCATCTAAGTATCAAGAGAAGTCAGCTCTCCTAGTGGAAGATTCTACAGAGATAAACCTTGGCACAGAGAAAAATCCAAACACCACATTCCTAGCAGCATCACTATCAGAAACAGAGTATAGGAATCTTAACAAATTCTTCTTACAGAGAACCATCAACTTTGCATGGACCTACGTAGATATGCCAGGGCTAGACCCTAAGCTAGTAGTTCACTATCTCACAGTGGATCCAAAAGTTAAACCAGTCAAGCAAAAGCTGAGAAAGATGCACCCACAGATAGCCCTCTTGGTAAAAGTGGAAATACAGAAGCTGTTAGATGCAAAGTTCATCTGACCTATTGATTATTCAGACTGGGTATCAAACATTGTACCTGTGTCTAAACCCAATGGGTGCATCCGCATGCGTAATGATTGTAGAGATCTGAGCAAAGCATGTCCCAAAGATGACTTTCCATTACCAAACATTGATATTATAGTAGACTTGACAGCGGGTCACGAAATGCTTTCTCTCATGGACGGATTCTCAGGCTACAATCAAATAAGGATAGCAAAAGAAGATCAACATAAAACAACCTTTACTTGTCCTTGGGGTAATTATTGTTGGTGTGTCATGCTGTTTGGTCTAAAGAATGCAGGGGCAACCTATCAAAGAGCAATGATAGTGATATTCCACGACCTCTTTCATCATATCATGGAGGACTATGTGGATGACATACTAGCTAAATCTTCTAGGGCAAACCACATACAAGTTCTAGGACAGATCTTTGAGAGACTTGAGAAATACCAAGTGCACCTCAATCCAAAGAAGTGAGTCTTTGGTGTAACATTAGGAAAGCTATTGGGATAAATTGTATATTGCAGAGGCATCGAAGTAGACCCAATAAAAGTAAAGGCTATAGTGGAGATGCTTCCACCAAAGAACCTCAAAGCATTAAGGAGTCTTCAGGGAAGGTTGCAATCCATTAGGCATTTCATCTCATAGCTAGCAGATAAATGTCAACCATTTCAACACTTACTTTGGAAGGATGTCTCATTCCAATGGGATGATAAGTGTCAAGTACCATTTGATCAGCTCAAAGAGTATCTGGCTACACCTCATGTATTGGTTCCACCAGTTGTTGATAAACCTTTAATATTATAGATCTCAACTACAACTTCGGCCCTAGGGGCCCTTCTAGCACAAAATGATGAATCAGGAAAAGAGCATGCAATTTATTATATCAATAGAACCTTGGTGGGATATGAACTCAATTATTCACCAATGGAAAGAGCTTGTTTAGCAGTAGTGTTCACTTCCCAAAAGTTGCGGCATTACATGCTGAACCAACACACAAATCTTATAGCCAAAATTGATCCATTGAAGTATCTACTAGCAAAAGCAGCTCTTACAGGTAGACTAGCTAAATGGGTCATGATCCTTAGTGAGTTCGACATTGAGTATATAGACCATAAAGCAATCAAAGGACAAGCCCTAGCAGATCAACTAGCAGAAGTACCCATGACAAATACACACCCTATGGTAGCAGACTTTCCGGATGAGAATCTATTCACTCTTTCTAACTTAATAATCTAGAAGTTGTACTTTGATGGTTCCTACACACAGCATTGATCAGGGGCTGACATCTTATTCATCACACCTCAAAATGACTATATTCCAAAGTCATATCGGCTTGCATTCCCTTGCACCAACAACATCGTCAAATATGAAGCACTCCTCATAGGTCTCAATATAGCAGTTCAATGGGACATCACAAAATTACACTTATATGGAGACTCACAGCTAGTCATTGGATGAAAAGTTGGTCCCCTACAAGCAATTAGTGGATGCCTATAAACCACACTTTTCTAGCATCACATTTGAGCAAATTCCAAGAGAGCATAACAAGGCTGCAGATTCTATGGCTTCTGTACAGTCATTGATTGACATGCCTGCTAATACGCAGAAATGTGAATTCTTGATCGAGCAATTGTTGATACCAGCCGTCGATGTCCCAGTTACTGAAATCATTTGCGAACTTGTTGGTCCCAATTCCCCATGGTATGAAGATATCTATGAATACCTTAAACACAATACCTTTCACCCTGACCTATCATCCACCCAACGCAAAACCTTTATCTGTCGATCCTCCCGTTACATCATTCTGGGTGATACACTATATCGCCAGAGTCTCAATGGTATCCTCTTATGATGTCTTAACGCGAAAGAAGCTAAAGCTACCTTACGAGACATACACGAAGGTGTCTGAGGCGCACATTCTACCGGTCCTAATCTCACTAAGAAGATACTGAGAATAGGTTACTACTGGCCTATAATAGAGCAAGATGCTGCACAGTTTGCTAAGAAGTGTCTACAATGCCAGCAGCATGGAGATTTGATTCACGCACCAGCTCACAAACTACAACCTGTGACAACTCCATTGCCTTTTTCTCAATGGGGTATCAACCTCGTAGGACAAATCCACCCATCCTCATCCAATGGCCATAAGTTCATCATTACTGCCACTAAGTATTTTACGAAGTGGGTTGAAGCCATTCCTGTGACCTATATCACCGGTAAGCAAATAGCCAAGTTTATCCTTAACTACCTCATATGTCGGTATGGTATTCCCCAAGCCATTGTCACTGATAATGGGAGACCATTCAAGAATCAAGATGTCTATGCCTTATGTACACAATACAATATCCAACATCACTTTTCAACTCCCTACTATCCATAGAGTAACGGCCAAGCTGAGGCTTCCAATAAGACCATTCTCAAGATCCTCAAGAAAATAGTCAATGAAGCTAGTTGTGATTGGCACTTGCAACTCAATCTTGCCCTATGGGCCTACCGTACTAGTACCAGAACACCAACTAGTGCCACACCCTATGCCTTGGTCTATGGCTCTGAAGCCATCCTACCTATAGAGGTTGAGATCCCATCCCTCAGAGTATCCATGTAGGAGCTGATCAGCAGAGAAGAGTATCGCACTTCCAGATTAGCTGAGCTCGAACTACTAGATAAGAGGTGCCTTCCAGTGCTTAATCATCTCCATGTCTATCAAAACTACCTCCGGCGTAATTACAACAAAAAGATCAAAGAAAGATGGTTTCAAATTGGTGATCTTGTACTTAAAGAGAATCAGAGAAATCAAGCATATCGGGAAAAAAAGTGCAAGTTTGAGCCTAACTGCTTAGGTCCCTTTATTGTCACAGAACCATATGGATCAGGAGCTTATACTTTAGCTACACCTGACAGCATTCCTCTGGATGAGCCACTTAATAGTGTTCATCTTAAGAAGTTCTATGTCTGATCCTCATAGTATTCCAAAAAAAAAGTCCAAAAAAATCCGTCCTATGGTGAAAACCTGGTAAACAAGCGCCTTGGATAAGTACCATAGTGAAAACCAGGCAAACAAGCGCTATGTGTAGAGTCAGCGCCCATTGTCTATCGAGTCTTGTTCATTTCTTATTGTCACAATGCACTTCATCGATCCATCCATAATAAAACCATTGACCTTATTTGCATTTCCATCTCCCTATCTAGTATAGCTTGGAAATTTATCAATGTCCACCATCGTCATCCCACGTCTTGATCTATGTCAACAGTTAACACTGTCTTGTCCTAGGTCAAGCTTTCTATGTCTACTTCGTCAGTCACCTATGCAAATTCCTCTACCAGAATGGGGGCAACTCTTTCCTTAACCTAGGTCTAGGATTGGTTCCTTGTTCATGGTTCACAACACACTCTTCAATCTTTTCTCCTTTCCGTAGATAGCATCTTTTAATGGACACATCGCTCCTACGATAAGGTTGTTATCTCTCCAACACTTTTCCTACATCATCACACCAACCAGAACTACATATTATCTTTTCTCAATCTTAAGGTACCTTGATCCCATGGATATGGGTATGTAGGTAGTCTGGAGTATGAAGGAAGTATCCAGTACTCAGGTACATAAGATCTCCCCCTTTCACCTTGACCCATCTCATCACTCTATCCAGAACTACATATTATCACTTTCATATTTCCTCATAATGTGCCTTGATCCCGTGGATACAGGGTATGTAGGTAGTCTGGCATACGAAGGATGTAGCCAGTACTCAGGCACATACGATTCATCACTCTCCACCCATTTCAATCCATTAGCACTGTCATCCTTCTAGTCTTCCATTTATCCAAATCCATTTACCTCGACTTGACTAATTTAGGCAGCAAGCACCCGCATCCTTTCAAGGCAAAAGTTTTTAAAAAACCTGAAGTAAAGCAGCTTTCTTCCAGAGTCAACTACTGCCCAAATATTCTAATTGCCAGCATCAGCTAATTCCAGCTTAACCAAAGCACCAGATCAACAAGCTTGTCTTCTTTAGAATGTTCCATTATCGAGACCAACACACGCGTCTCCTGTGACATGTAGAATTTCCTGTAGTATGACTTTATCTTTTTAGGTAGACGGTCCCCTTTAACGGACACAGATTTCCTACGATAAGGCTGTTATCTTTCCTATCCAATCTATCCTGAGCAACCTCTTTTACAAGAGAATATTTTAGCTGTATGTTTACTTTTTAAGTTAGTCAATTTTCTTTTTGGTTTATCTTTTTATTCCTTTTCCAATACATATTCAAGACTACCTTGATTCATCCATAATCTTGGTATGTTGCGATGCAGTATGGATTGGGGGCATAGTCATTGCTTTTGTATGCCATGTTTGAGGAATGATCTTTAGCATCTTTCTTAGCAACATATTTATCTTGTGTGTGTTACGACCTAGCATCTTACATATTAATATTCTTCTTGCATTTATGTATTGAAGTTTATTTTATGTTTAAGACTATGGCTCATTCACATGTACCAATAAGGTCATATTGTGTCTAAGGGATCTAAGATCAAAACTGCTTGCTTGCAGAGTCAATGTCCACGCACTCAGATATCACAGCACCTTGGACTTTTATACCTTGGTGGCAAACTATCCACATGCTATATCAAAAATAAGGATTGCTCTTTATATACAATTGTGAAACCAATGCAACAAGCTCATCATTTACCCACCATTTACCCATGGCCTTATATAGTTTTCTAGCAATGATAGATCAACAGTCTTTCTCTCATGTTCTCTTCTATCTCCACTTTCTTCTATTCAACCTCGCCTATCTCCAACATAATCTTCTAGTCAACCGTCAACCCAATCCTTCTGTCGCTTCCCTGTCTTTCTGCTCAAGGGGGCATACGTTGGCGCAACTACCTACACTGGGGCATCAAAAATTGTATCATGTCTTCAACAATCATTTTCTTTGACGCAACGCTATAAACAACATTGCACCAAAGAGGGGCAAAATGTAGACACCCTAAAATGATCAAGTTGTCGCACTACTTGCATTTCATCTAATTCTTCTAATCACCTGCATTTCAACATTAATTGAATAATCTAATTATTTAATTAATTTCATCAAATTCTTCCAAAACTCCTAAAATGTGACATTAATTAAATAAATCCTCTTTATTTAATTAATTAAATTAAATTCCTCTATTATTCTTCCTCAAGTCTCCATTAATTAAATAAATCCCATTATTTAATTAATTCATCACAAATTCCCTCTTATCTACAATTAAATAATTCTTAATTATTTAATTAAATCAAATTCATTCTTCCAAAAAATGAAATATAATCAAATATTTTATTTATTCTTCCAAAATCATGCACAACAATTAAATAAATTTATTTATTTAATTTGCTTTCAAATCTTCTAAATTAGATAATTCTAATTATTTAATTGTTTCTTCCAATAATATCTTCTCTAAATTTAAATAAATCAAATATTTATTTAAGTTGTTTTTTCTTCTAAATTGAGTTATGTCCAAATATAATTCAAGCTTTCTTGCACATGCAATTAAATATTCCTAATATTTAATAAAGCAAAATATCTTCTTATTCTTATGCAAATCCCTTCTTCTTGTTTTAAATCACTTAACTGATTGTTATATTCTTTGAATTACTTTAACTCATTCTTCTATTCTTAGCAAATCTTCTCATGCAAAAGAAAGCAAGACACGTGTCTTTTTCTTATTCAATGCACGTTCCTCAACTGTTCTCCTCCCTTGATTCTTCCGAATTATCTAGACCGTTGATCAATCTCTATTGAAACCTATATAAACCCCCCTCATCTCCTTCACAAATTCTCTTCAATCACTTATTCTCAGGCATCCTTTAACAGCGCTTTGAGCATACATCACATCAATTGAGCAACTTTACGATCTCTTAACATTGATCTTTTGAGCACTCTACTTGCTTGTTGCAAACATGGTTTTGCAATACTATTGAGCAATCCACATTCATCCAAAAGGAACAATACAAATCTCGGTAAAATCTTTCATGTTTTATTGATTTATTAATAATGGCTTTTATTTAGATTCGTTCTCTTTATGTTATTGGTTTTTTATTTTATTAGTTTATCATAGTCAATTTTTCTCATACACAGATTGGTTTATAGGCTAAGAAAGAAACAAGAGGCAATATCTCTGTCCACAGTTGAAGCAGAATATATTGCAGCAATAGGTAGTTGCACTCAAGTTTTGTGGATGAAGCAGATGCTAAGAGATATCAAAGTAGAGTATGAGGAACCTATCACAATCTTATGTGACAACTCAAGTGCAATAAATATATCTAAGAATCCAATGTTGCATTCAAAGACTAAATGCATATCCATCAAGTTTCACTTTTTGAGAGAGCAAGTGAACAAGAATGAAGTCAGATTGGAGTTTGTACCTTCCAAGGATCAGATTGCAGACATCTTTACTAAACCTCTACCTAAGGATTCTTTTGAGTATCTTAGGGAGAAGTTAGGGGGTATTGCCCCTCTAGTGATAAACTAAGGTGCACTGAGGCACATCAGTCCGATGGATATCATAGTCATATCTTGTGATCCAGATTGATGATGGGGAGCTGCTACTCAGGAGGAGCAGCAGGTATGATTCTGAAGTGTTGGAATTGCAAGTATGTGCCCTTTTCCATTGATGTCAAAGGGGGAGAGAAGACATGTGAAAAACAAGTGGTTTATGATCAAAGGGGTAGTAGTAAAGGGAGAAAAGACATGTGAATGGTTGTTGTTGATAGGGGGAGTTGTGACAGTGAGAAGAGGTTCTTGTCTTGATGGTTAAAATATTTTTTCACATCATATGTTGCCATCAATGACAAAGAGGGAGATTGTTGCAAGTATGGGCCTAACTAGTGTTGTCATTGATGTCAACATACTCCTATTGCATTAATGATAAGGATTGGATGAGCTGTGAGCTGAGGATATTGAGAAAATTAGTCTTAATCAGGAACAGTAAAGAACAGTGATGACAATAAGACAAAAGTCCAAGATAGGATGAGGATCAGAGGATGCAGATTAAAGGGTTTGTAGATATGTGTCTTAAGGTGATCCAGTAGAGATTTTAGAGGTCCGCATGAAGATCTAAAGAATGTGTCGCTGTTCAAGTAAAACTGGTTCTGGTAGGTGTTTAGAAATGATAGAGTGATACAGACAAGTCCGGTGAGATTCAAAATTGTATTGTCTTGTTCTACAGATTTGAGGGAGTGTTGAGGAAGTCTTTGTGGAGTGTCAACTAGATTGCTTCATGGTTTGAAGGTCTGCAAGCATCTATTCCTTTGTGACAGTAATGATAGACTGTGTTCTTGAGGTTTCAGATGAAGGGGAGATGGATTTCAGTAAGCAAATGAAGTATGGATGTTCTTCGTGATTCAGGAAAGCTTGTGGAGGTCTTCAAATCGTGTCCAGTTCATGTTAGTGGTCCGCATTGAAGTTGGAGCTTGCATTGAAGAATAACTTCCGGATGATGGTGTTCTTTCTAAAACTGGTCGATCGGATGAGTTACACATCCTGTAGATGTTCTTGTTGATGTTTTCTAACTTAGATGATCATTCCTAAGTTGATGTCTTGTATAAATAAGGGATTATGAAGTCATTTCAAAGTTGTCCTTGTTGAGATGAGTATGTGGTAGCAAGGAGGAGAGCGAAAGGCAGAGTAGAAGTATTGGGCTTAAATGGAACTGATTCAAGCATGGTGAAGATGCTATTCTCTAGTTCATATATGTGATACTTATTTCTTTGTAGACAGTGTGTCTCTTGTAGGCAATGAGCCTCTTGTGAGCAGTGTGCTCGGGCAGTGAGTCCTAATTGGCATGTTCCATTTTGTTCTTTCTATTCTTCTAATAGAGAATACAATCTTAGGTTAATCACCCTATGGTTTTTCCCTTAACCAGGTTTTCCACATCAAAATTTTGGTGTCTCATGTGTTGATGTGTTTCTACTCTTAATTTGTTGCATTGTGTTTCCTTGATTGATTTATTATTATACTGAAATTGCAAACTGGAGTTAAGTGTTTAATTGAAAGAAAGTTTTATACAACTGATTCACCCCCCCTCTCAGTTGTGTGCCCTAAGTCTAATAATTGGTATCAGAGCTTTTAGTAGTAAATGTTACATTAAAGAGATGAAGATCTAGGAAAGTTTGATGGTAGATGTGATGAAGGAATATTCTTGGGTTACTCCACTCAAAGCAAAGCATACCGGTGTTATAACAAGAGAATAAGAAAGATGATAGAAAGTACAAATGTGAAGGTTGATGAGGGAATTGAGAAACCCTCAAGGTTTTATGAGTATGATGAAGATGATTAGAATGATGTTATGATTCAAGGAGCCCAAGCCTCCTCTGCAAGTCAAATTTAAACTAATCCGGTAAATCAGGAAGAAGAAATGAGTTTCAATGAGCTTGATCAAGAATCAGAGGTGGAAGAAATCCCCAAAGTTCCTAGGTATGTAAGACTGAACCACTTTGAAGATCAGATCATAGGTGATAAAAACAAAGTACAAACAAGAAAAATTGCTCAAGATTCAGAAGAGTATTGTCTGATTTCAAAGATTAAACCTAAGACAGTGAATGAAGCTTGCAATAATGAAAAATGGACTAATGCAATGGAGGAAGAGCCAACGCAAATTGAGAAAAATCACACTTCGGATCTTCTTCCCAGACCTAGAAACAAGAATGTAATTGGAACCAAATGAGTCTTCCAAAACAAACTGAATGAAGTTGGTGAAGTAATCAGAAATAAAGCCAGATTGGTCTGCAAGGGTTACTCTCAAATAGAAGGAGTTGATTTTGAAGAAACTTTTGCTCCGGTGGCAAGAATTGAAGCAATCAGATTATTTCTTGCATTTGCTGCCTTCAAGGATTTCAAGGTGTATCAGATGGATGTCAAGTCTACCTTCCTGAATGGTGACTTGGAAGAAGAAGTGTACAATGAGCAACTGGATGGATTTCAATTATCTGATCATGGTGATATGGTCTGCAAGTTGAAGAAGGAACTGTATGTACTAAAGCAAGCCCCAAGAGCCTAATATGAAAGATTGGACAAACATCTTTTGAAGATTGGTTTCAACAAAGGTACTGCTGACAGTAATTTGTATTTCAAAATTGATCATGAAAACATCTTGATTGTTGAAGTGTTTGTTGATGATATCATTTTTGGAGAAAGAGATAGTATGTGTAAAACTTTTGCAAATCAAATGAAAAATGAGTTTGAGATGTCCATGCTTGGTGAAATGAATTTCTTCTTGGGTCTACAAATCACTCAAACAAAGAAAGGAATCTTCATTTCTCAGACCAAATATGTGAAAGAATTGTTGAAGAAATTTGGGATGGAAGATTCAAAACCAATGAATACTCCTATGGCAACCGGATGCAATTTGAGCAAAGATGATGATTCTCCTAAGGCTGATTAGACAAAGTATAGGTCAATGATTGGAGAACTGTTGTATCTCACTCAAACTAGACCAGACATTATGTAGGTTGTTGGTCTTGTCGCTAGATTCTAGGCTAATCCTAGAGAATCTCATGTCATGGCAATCAAGAGGATTTTTAGATATCTAAAAGGGACAGTTGAGTATGGTTTCTGGTATCCTAGAGATCAGGATTTCTCTCTTCATGCATATATAGATGCAGATTGGGCAGGAGATGTGGATGACTAAAAGAGTACCAGTGGTGGAGCATTCTTTTTGGGGAAGAGATTGGTTTCTTGGCTAAGCAAGAAACAAGATGCAATATCTCTATCGACAGTTGAAGTAGAATATATTGCAGTAGTAGGTAGTTGCACTCAAGTTTTGTGGATGAAGCAGATGCTAAGAGATATCAAAGTAGAGTATGAGGAACCTATCACAATCTTCTGTGACAACTCAAGTGCAATAAATATATCTAAGAATCCGGTGTTGCATTCAAAGACTAAACACATATTCATCAAGTTTCACTTTTTGAGAGAGCAAGTGAACAAGAATGAAGTCAGATTGGAGTTTGTACCTTCCAAGGATCAGATTGCAGACATCTTTACTAAACCTCTACCTAAGGATTCTTTTGAGTATCTCAGGGAGAAGTTAGGGGTTATTACCCCTCTGGTGATGAACTAAGGTGCATCAGTCCGGTGGATATCACAGTCATATCTTGTGATCCGGATTGATGATGGGGAGCTGTTACTCAGGGGGAGCAATAGGTATGATTCTGAAGTGTTAGAATTGTAAGTATGTGCCCTTTGCCATTGATGTCAAAGGGGGAGAGAAGACATGTGAAAAACAAGTGGTTTCTAATCAAAGGGGGAGCAATAAAGGGAGAGAAGACATATAAATGGTTTTTGCTAATAGGGGGAGTTGTGACAGTGAGAAGAAGTTCTTGTCTTGATGGTTAAAATAGTTTTTCACATCATATGTTGCCAGCAATGACAAAGGGGGAGATTGTTGCAAGTATGGGTCTAACTGGTGTTGTCATTGATGTCAACATACTCCTATTACATTAATGATAAGGATTGCATGAGCTGTGAGCTGAGGATATTAAGAAAATTAGTCTCAATTAGGAACAATGAAGAACAGTGATGACAGTAAGACAAAAGTCCAAGATAGGATGAGGATCAGAGGATACAGATTAAAGGGTTTGTAGATATGTGTCTTAAGGTGATCCAGTAGAGATTTCAGAGGTCTGCATGAAGATCTAAAGAATGTGTGGCCGTTCAAGTAAAACCAGTTTCGGTAGGTGTTCAGAAATGACAGAGTGATACAGACAGGTCCGGTGAGATCCAGAATTGCATTGTCCTATTCTGCAGATTTGAAGGAGTCTTGAGGAAGTATTTTTGGAGTGTCAACTAGATTGGTTCATGGTTTGAAGGTCTGCAAGCATCTATTCCTTTGTGACAGTAATGACAGACTGTGTTCTTGAGGTTTCAGATGAAGGGGAGATGGATTTCAGTAAGCAGATGAAGTATGGATGTTCTTGGTGATTCAGGAAAGCTTGTGGAGGTCTTTGGATCATGTCCAGTTCATGTTGGTGGTCCGCATTGAAGTTGGAGCTCGCATTAAAGAATAACTTCCGGATGATGGTGTTCTTTCTGAGACTGGTCGACCGGATGAGTTACACATCCTGTGGATGTTCTTGTTGATGTTTGCCGACTTAGATGATCATTCCTAAGTTTATGTCTTGTATAAATAAGGGATTGCGAAGTCATTTCAAAGTTGTCCTTGTTGAGATGAGTGTGTGGTAGAAAGGAGGTGAGCGAAAGGCAGAGCAGAAGTATTGGGCTTAAATGGAACTGATTCAAGCATGGTGAAGATGCTATTCTCTAGTTCATGTATGTGATACTTATTTCTTTGTAGATAGTGTGTATCTTACAGGCAGTGAGCCTCTTGTGAGCAGTGTGCTCAGGCAGTGAGCCCTAATTGGCATGTGCCATTTTGTTCTTTCTATTTATCTAACAGAGAATACAATCTTGGGTTAATCACCCCGTGGTTTTTCCCTTAACCGGGTTTTCCATGTCAAAATCTTGGTGTCTCATGTGTTGATGTGTTTCTGCTCTTAATTTGTTGCATTGTGTTTCCTTGATTGATTTATTATTATACTGTTGAAATTGCAAAGTGGAGTTAAGTGTTTAATTGAAAGAATGTTTTATACAACTGATTCACCCCCCTTGTCAGTTGTGTGCCCTAAGTCTAACAGAAAAATGATCCTATCATCTGTAGTGCACAAATGGATAAGGTACTCAAACTAGAGATATGAGGGGATAGTTTCATCAAAGATGAAAAGATTACACTAGATTCCATATATGTATCCAACATAAATAAGTTGAAAGTCATTTTAGAAATAGATTGGCCAACAAAGGAGAAATATGAAGAGTGGGCAAGGACTTGTGGCTAAGATTATTAAATTTTAAATTCTTTATTTTTTCATAATTAAGTGATTCACTTGTGAAAATTAATCATCATGCCTACTTATTTCCATGGAGAAAGTAAATACATAAGCAATGGTGATTTATTGAAAAGACATAAAGTTAGTTGGAATGAGCCTCAAAATGGAAGGATAATGCTACAAAGCTACGACTACCAAGATGGGAAATCTTTTATGCGAGATATCCCTAAAGATATGATTTGATAAATGTCAATTTGGCTAGGGTCAATTGCAAAAAATAGTACATGAATATTAAAATTTGTCAATTTAGATAGTACTATGTGACATGAGGATAAGACAATTCATACTACCATTCAGATTTACCATAAGGATTAAAACTCTTAAAACAACCATTATGCTAGTAATATAAAATCTTCAAGCTATATAAAGGATAAAGATTTACTCCCTTAACACAAAGTAATTCATCAAATGAGTAGTCTTGGTCAAGTTGTTAGCAAAAAGGGTGAGTGCAAGAAGCTGGGTCCACTTTTTGGCCAAAAAGTGTTTTTCTTTTTTGTCAAATTTTGTCATAGTTAGAGTAAAAATTTGAAGCACTTACACAGAATATTAATATGATGTAAAAATATGAAATGTAGGATTTTGCTTCTAGTTTTCAAATATGTAAATTTATTATAATACCTAGATGATAAAAGTTGGTTTTATATAGGATGTACAAAATTTGGCTTTCTAAAAGTCCCTTGTTTTGGGCCAAAGCATGTAAGTGTACGACCAACATAATTTAACCTAAATAAAGGTATGTTTTTAATTCCTTTTGTGGAAAGAGGCATATGATACTGAAGTTTGGTCAGGATATTTTTTTGTAATTTTTTGATAAATATTTTTTTATTAATTTTTCTGGCTCTAATTTATGTTTTTTTAAACCCCTCGTGTATGGCCAACATAGTTTAAGCTAAAATAATCATAACATTAATTTATTTTTTCATCATGTAGAGAATAATGTCTAGATTGGTCAAACATAATTTTTTTTCAAAAAACTTTCAAAATTAAAAGTTATAAATAATAGTAATGTATGTTTTTGATTATATAAGTCGGCAAAAACTAGGGGCTGAACCCTTACATTAAGACAAAAAGAGACCATAGAGGCTTAAGCACAAAAAGAGCCCCCAAACCACTATAGCATAAATAGCATATACAACCTATAGACAGCAGATAGTAAGTAGCAGTAGATAGACAACATAAAAAGAAACAGAACTAAGGAGATACATTCTCCCAACCTTTAGCCAGAAATTCAACAAATTCATCAAGTTTTCTAAATTTCTCCTCCTCTTCATTAGCATGATTCCCAAGTTCCTATAGTAGAGAGAGGTTAAGCATCATCGTACAACTAAGCACGCTACTTATGAGCTCTCCCATAGAAGAAACCTTCTGCTCCAGATCCTCCACATGACCCCTCAAGATAGCAAGATCATGCCTGTGGTCATCCCCTTCCTTAGTCTCGTCACCAACCTCCACGATCATCCTCTCCCCTTCACCAGCATTGTCCACATGATCACCATCAGTACCTCCCAAATCATCAACTTGTTTCCTTTCCTTCTTACCCGCATCATCTTCAGAGATCTCTTGAACATCAAAGTCTTTGTAATTCAGTTGATCATCCCCCTACGTGGAGGCACCAGAAGCACTTTCATAGTAGTCAATCAGTTTAGCTTGCGGGGCAGGTTTACCAGCAATCCTACCCAACCTCCTTACTCTAGAAGAGAAGCCCTCCTTCTTATCTTTAGAAGATAGATTAGCTTTATGTTTATTGCCAGGTCCCACAGGGTCACTGCTCATATTCTTATGGGTCCCCACAGAGTCCCCCACAATATCCTCATCCCACTCCCTGATTTTTCTCTTCATGTTTTTCACACTCCCTTTAGAAGTCATAGTATGAGTAACCTTCACTGTGGTGGTCTCCTCAGTGGTCATAGAGAACGAAACCCCTTTCATTTTGTGTGAAAAAGGGGTAGGACAAGGTTCCTCAGAAATAGCAAGATCAAGGGGGTCAGGGTTGGCAGAAACCTCACAACTAGGAGTCTGAATTGGCTTAGGCAGCTCCAAAGCAAGATGAAAATTATATAAGCAAAGGATAAGACCTTGGTTCAAAGGGACAGGCTTTTTAGAGGGTTTCTTAGCTATCTTAGCTTTAGCCCTAAAAACAAAGTGTTCAAGGGATGACATTAAGTAGAAAGGGAAACTAATAATAGAATTATGCCTGAAATGATTAAGCAAAGGGAGGTGATAATTATAAAACCTGGTAAACTGACCCTCCAAAGTGAAGTATTTCATGAGAAGAAAGCACATCTCATCTCATGGCTCTGGTAGCTTGGCCTATTCAAACCCTCTCTGGTAGGGAACTAACTCCTCTCCTTCCCCCAAAAATAGCTTCTGGTTCAAATGATCAGCCACCTTCGCCTTCCTTTGTAACTTAGTCCCCTTAGTAGACAGACTAGTTGCCATGGCAATGACTTGCTCAGAGCTCTCAAAACCAATTCTTCCTACAGTAACTCTGTCATTTTGCCAGGACTGAGCAAATTGCACAAACAAATTTTCATCAAACTCATTAAGGTGTTCCAAAAAAGGGCTGATTCCACCTTCCTTGCAATAATGCCAAACCACAATGTTATCCTTGAATTCACAGCAAGAAATTGGCTTTGTGCAAATCATGTCTCCCCCTATTCTCTCCTTTTTCTCAAAGACATAGAAAACACAGAGCCAAGAATTCACAGGGTGTTTTCAGAAGGTAAATCTAACATCTTGGGAAGGAATAATGAAAATGAGGTTGCATGAGTCATCATTATTTAGGAGCACCTTCTCAAACACCAAATGATGCTAGCCCTTCCCATGCTTGAAAATGATAATCATAAATTTCCTATGATTACCATATAACCAACTCACCTTAACGCGAGTGATAAATAATGCTAAAATGACATTATACAATGAAATACAATAGAACTCGTACTTCAAAATACACATCAGCAATGCCCAAAAAAGCTAACTAAATAGGCTGGCACCCTCTCTATGATGAGTCATCCTTGACACGTCATCTCTTTTTGAATTAGTTCCCTTATATTGGTAGGAATATTTTTAAATTGGCGCCAACATTGCCAATTCATAAATTGCTGACCATAATCAGCAAGGGAATCAGCAACCTCGTTCCCCTCTCTATAAATATGAGAGTTCCACTCTAGAGATCCTCTAGACGAGGATTTGGATATCCACAATAATGTCCTTGAGTCTCCACCCACATGTCAATGCATTAGTAACTGCATCAATGATCAGTTTTGAATCCCCCTAGATATGTAAATGCGGAATGTCAAGAGAAATAGCCAATTTCACCCCCCATAAGAGAGCAGAGGCTTCAGTATAATTATTACTTTGAATACCTATCCATTAGCATAGGCAGCAATCAGTCTCCCTTTGTCATCCCTGATAATCCCACCACCACTAGCCTTACCATTAGACTTAGAAGCTCCATCAAATTTAAGTTTGAACCAATGGGACCTTGGAGGGATCCATCTAGTATTTAATCTTTGGATCTGTTTAGAGTTATCATATGCTAAAATTTGGTTTAAAGTTCTCTAATTGACTGCAATTTGTTCTTCCTCCTGAGTAATTGGTTTGTCTGCAGTTTTGATGTGGGAGCTAACAACACTTTCAATGAGGATCTTAGAAAAATATTGAAAGACTTGAGAGGAGTCCCTGATAGCTTCCCTAAATATTCAGTTATTTTGTTCCTTCCATAAAGTCCAACCAAGGAAGGGAATAGTTTGGTTCCAAAGCTCCACAAGCCAAGGATGTGAGAAAGTAGGACACTAATTAGCAATAACTTCCCTAATATCAGGATTACAAACCCATTGAATGCCAAAGTTCTGTAAAATCGTACTCCAAATTTCCATGGCAAAATCACAATGAAGAATTAAATGAGAAATAGTTTCCTCCTTCTCAAGGCATAGGAAACACCTATTTACCAGAGTGAATCCCCTCCTCTGCAAATTATTTTGGGTTAAAATTTTATTATGAACAATAGCCCACCAAAACATATTAACTTTAGGAATAAGCTTATGATTCCAAACTTTCCTCCAAAACTTATTTTTATGAACATCAAGGATCAATAGATGGTAAGCAGAGTTAACCGAGAAATGACCTCTCTTATTAGGCCACCAATACAACTCATCTTCCCTAGGAAAGAGAGGAATTCTAACACCCAGTAGCATTTGTTGAATAGAACTCATCCTAGGAATAAACTCAAGGTGATGAGCACAACAATCAAGAAGATTTTTCCAGAGTCTAATACCATTCTCACTATGAATATAATGGCAAACTTTTAACCCAAAAAACTATTTAGCAATACTAGAAACAATCCCATAATCCTCCTGAGCAGCAAGGGCCTTATCAATAACCCAAGTGTCCTCCCAGAAATTTATAAAATTACCATTCCCCAATTTCCACCTAAGCCCTTGTTTGAGTAAGCTTCTAGACTTTAGCATTTTGTTCCAAATAATAGAGCCCTGAGGAAGCCCCTCCTAATAAAGGAAACTAAGATTTTCAGTCCCCTATAAATACTTAGCTTGCATAATGGCCACCCATTCTTTATGGCTATGGACCAAATTCTAGTTGATTTTGGTAAGGAGGGCTTTATTCATATTTCTTATAGATCTAATATTAAGATCCCCATGGGATTTGGGAAGGCAAACTTTCTCCCAACTAACTAGAGACATTCTCTTTTTATCTTCCACACCTATCCATAGAAAATTTCTTTGGATCTACTCCAATTTGTCAACAATAAACCTACGCATTTTAAAAAGAGATAGAAAATAAGTAGGAATACCTTGAAGAGAAGCTCGTAAGAGCTGTAATTTACCAGCACTACTCAGGAGCTTCCCCTTCTAGCCAATCAACTTCTTTTGAGTTCGTTCCAAAATTCCATTCCAAAATCCCAGAGAGACCTCTTTAACAGTTAGAGGAAGGCTAAGATAGACAATAAGAAGATCAGCCTCAGCACAGCTGATTATATTAATATTTTTTCTCTAGAGATCATCCTGAGTGTTGAAAAAATACACATTGCTTTTCTAAAAATTTATGTGTTGACCAGAAGCTTTGGCATAGTCATTGAGAATATTCTTCCATCTTCTAGCTTCAACCACAGATGAGATACCAAAGAGGATGGTATCATCCACAAACTATTGCATAGACATAGGAGGTATAGAAGAAGAAGGTTTAATGCCCACAATTTCCTTAGAGGCAACCTTAGAGTGAACATATCTCCCAAGGGCCTCAACCATCATGATAAACAAATATGGGGAAAGAGGATCTCCCTATCTAATCCCCCTCATGGAAGAGAAAAAGCTTCTGGGGACCCCATTAAACAAGACTAAGAATTTAGTAGTGGAGACAGGTTCCGAATGAGAAGGGAGAGTTTATCATTAAAACCAAATTTTTGGATAACCTTAAAAAGAAACTTCCATGAAACTCTATCATATGCCTTAGAGATGTCTAGCTTTAGAACCATACCAGGGATCCTACTCTTCTCCATAGAATGAATAGTTTCATGAGTGGATATAATAGTATCTAAAATCTGTCGACCAGGGACAAAGCCTTTCTGAGAAGGGGAAATAATTTTATCCAGGAAAGGTTGGAATCTCAGAACAAGCAATTTGGTACATAGCTTATAAATGGTATTGCACAAGCTAATAGGTCTGAAATTAGTAAGCAACATAGGATTTGGCTTCTTAGGAACAAGAACAATAAAAGTATTGTTGATCTACTTTAGAAGTTTACTAATTCTGAAGAAATCCCTAACAGCAGCAGTTACATCAAAGCCCACAATATCCCAATATTCCTAAAAAAACATTGGAGGAAATCTATTAGGGCCTGGGACTTTGAAAGGACCCGTGGAGAATAAGATAGCACGAACCTCTTCCTCAGAAATTGGTTTCAACATTTTGATGTTGTCCTCCTCCGTAATCAACGAGGGGATTTTATCAAGGAACTGATCCATAATCTGCCCATTGACAACATTATCATCTTGTTTTGACAACAAATTCTGAAAAAACAAGCAACTTGATTCCCAATCTCATTGTCCTCCATGATAGTATTGCCATCCTCCAAACATAATTTAGAAATAGAATTAGCTTTCATATGCTTCATAGCTAAAAGATGAAAAAAAGTAGTATTCCGATCCCCTTCTTTGAGCCACTAAACTCTGGACTTCTATTTCTAGAAAATTTCTTCTTTACTCATAAGGTTCTTCCAGTTAGAAATCAGATTACTTTCCTCCTAGGCAATGTCTTCTGTAATAACTCCTTGAGCCATTAAATTTTGAAGGTCAACTAATTTACCAGAGATAGTTTTCTTCTGAACAAACACATTACCAAAACTATATTTGTTCCAGCCACGAACCTCTTGTTTAATATGTAGGAGCTTCTTGACCAGCCTAAACATAGGAATACCTTGAACCAGAACCACAAATGAGTCAGAAGACTCCTAAAATCTTTATGTTTAATCCACATAGCTTCAAATCTAAAAGGGAAGGGACCACGCCTATGCTGGGCCATCCAATTAAGGAGAATAGGATTATGATCATAAATAGTTCTTGGTAAAGCCACCAAACTCAGATTAGAATGATTATCCCAGTTATTTGAGATAAGGAATCTATCCAATTTAACTTGTATCATTTGATCCCCTCTTCTTCTGTTAGACCAAGTAAAATTCTAATTCTGAAGCTCCACATCCAACAACCCAAAGCTATTGATAAACTCAGCAAAATCAAACATACTATCAAAATAGTCAAGAATACCCCCAATTTTCTCTGAAGGGTATAAAGGAGTATTAAAGTCTCCAGCCAACATCCAAAGAAAATGAGGGGAAGTGGAAAGGAAAGTAGACAAATCTATCCACAAAGTTTTCCGCAGGGCCCTTGTGTTTGGGGCATAAATATTGATTAGGGACCAATTAAAAGAAGGCATAGAGAAATTGACAATTAGAAAATACTTACTGGAAATAGTAAGAGTACCATGAATTTTAGCATTATTCCACATAGTAACAATCCCTCCAGAAGCACCCATAGCAGGGCTGATACAAAAAGAGGCATTGGACCAAATTCTATCAGTTATCATCTTAAAGTTCTCCTTGGTCATTTTAACTACCTGAAGTAAAAGAATATCTATTTTATGATCCAAAATACAGTTCTTGACTTCAAACTGTTTGCTAGGGCTATTAAAACCCCTCATATTCCAAGAAAGAATTCTCATTTGGGAAGTTTTGAGATTGAATCTCCAGTGTTTTTTGTTTACCACTCTAAGGGTTAGTCTTCCTTGCCTAGAATCTGTGCCAACATCAGTAGACTTTTTAGTCCTGCAATTCTTTTTCTTAGGGACAATCCACTCATCTTGATCATTAAAATTACCACTAGGTCTGATTCCAGTTATCAGAGAAGGAATAACAGACTGATTCTCATAAAACCCCTCCTTCAGGGTCCCAACAGTGGTCCTATCTATGGCAGGAGAAGGCCTCTACTTGGAAGATGGTTGAATAGTCTCAACACTATTATTACAAACATATTCTGGGATTTGGGCATTCAACACATTTGTTGAAGGGGACCCTTTTCCATCATCAGCAGCCTCAACCGACTGGGATTGAATCTCACCAACTTCGAGCACCGAGGGATTCTTTGTATCCTGCTAATCAAGGTTATGGCAATCAACACGGTCAGCCTTCTGAACACCCAACTCCATATTCCTCTTAGTAGTCTCTCCTGCAAGATAGGTATCATTTTCCTCATTACCCCCCATTCCTTGATTATCAGGGATGTCTTCTTTGGATGAAGTATCATCTCTCACTTTATTCAGATCAACATTTTTCCCCACTTTCTTAAGCTTACAATGGGTCATTAAATGACCCTTCTTCTTACAGAATTGACAAAATGTAGTAGCATTTTCATAAAGGATCAGCTGAGTCTAGATCCCATATTTAGAGTTCATCTCTATGGTCATGGGGAGGGTTTTGTGAATCTCCACATTAACATAGAATCTAGCATACACACAACATGATTTAGCCCGAGTGGTGTTATCCAAAGTCACATACTGGACAAAAGTATTACCAATAGCAGAAAAGATCTTTTCATCCCAATATTCTAGAGGAAACCCAGGGAGCCTAACCCAAACTGGGGCAGTCCAGTTCAAATCAGTACTAGGATCAAACCCAGGTCTCCAAGTACATAGAGCAAGAGAATGAGTGCCATATAGCCATGGCCCTCCTGCCAAAATGGGTAACATGTCCTCTCTACTAGTAAATTTAAAGAGAAACAATCCTCTCACCATAGCTATGACAGATACATTATCTTTGACCTTCCACTGATTAGACACCCACTTCCATACCATTTCAATATTAGGGTGAAGAGACAAAAACTTACTAACCAAAGCCAGGTCCATGGCTGCCATGATTTCCTCAACCAGATCAGTAGGTATGTCCAGAGCCATACCTTTCACTGATTCCTTTTGAATTGGAACCCCAGAAGTGCCTTTAGGAGAAAGATTCTCCTTTCCTATCAAAACCCCTTTCCATCCCTTGGAACAATCCTCACCTGCCAATGATTGGATCCCAGAGGTACTGCTCGAGGTAGTAACCTCCATCAACAAAGGACAAAGTAAGTAGAAACCCTAACAAAAACCCTAGAAAGCCATAGAAAGCAGATCGAAAGCTCTTCAACAATTTCTCTATTTTGCAATGTTAATTCTCTGGTTGAGTAATGTATGTTATTTCAAGTTTATGAGTCTCTTATTTAAAAAATAAATTAATAAATAGAAAAATATGTCCAATAGTAAACAATTACATATTTGAAAAATAGACATTATTATCTGTAATAGGTTTTAATTTAGTCTAAACATTATGAAAAAAAAGTCATCAGCCATATTGGTAAAGTCAAATTTTTATCTTGTTGTTAACATGACCTTATACTTGCAGGTCCAAGGCTAACGGTTGGGATTCCAAGCCTAAAACCAATGTAAAGATGCAGGTTTCAAAATTCAATTTTTTTAGAAGGGTAAGTGCAAGAAGATGGGGCGCCAAAAAGGGGTCTTAAGTGGCCACTTTTTTTTTGAAATCAGGAAATACTGGCCTTGGATGAGAAATTGAGCATAGTTACACTCAAAATTTAGAGATGCAACCAAAACAATGTTCGTAGTGCTCCGAGTCTACTTTCTAAACTACTTTTTTCTTTTGAAAATGGCATAGATTAAGGGGTTCAAAAGAGGGAGCCACAGAAATTGGTGTTGTTTCTGTCAAAAAAACATAACATAGCATGCTTTGTGGCTCCCTCAAAAGGTCAACTTTTTTGTGGTATTTTTAAAATCACTTTAGTGAGAAATTAGCTAATAGCATGTAGTTTATGCCTGATTTTTCTGATAATTTTTTGATGAATATAGCATGTTTTGTGGCTCCCTCAAAAGGTCAACTTTTTTTTGGTATTTTTAAAATTGCTTTAGTGAGAAATTAGCTAATAGCATGTAGTTTATGCCCGATTTTTCTGATAATTTTTTGATTTTTTAGTAATTTTCAAAGTGGACACATCCTAAAAAATAGAATTTTGGCCGTGCTACCCCTATAAATTTTGAAAACTAATTGAAAATCATTTTTTTCTTTTTTTAATATTTGTAGAATGGAGTCCAGTTTCTAAATATGTATTTTTTTTTAAATTTCAATGAATAGTTAATTTACAATGAAAAAAAGACCAAACAGTGGTTTTTGCCCAAAAATAGACACACAAACAAAAGAAATTAAAGATGAAAGGCTTAACATTGTTAAAATGTGGAAAATATTACATCGTCAAATAGCTAAGAGAAAGCCTAACATTACCCAGGTGTTTGATTTGTTCGACGTTGAAACACATCTAAATCTGAGGGTTAGCACGAACAAAATTATGTGAAATCTTGAAGAATCTAGAAAAACACGTCTGTGACTGTTCAAAAGGCACTCCAAGCCTTTGGGTTGGAAATCCAAAGCAAATCACAAGCCCAAGGCTTGGGATTCCCAAAGCAAGACATAACGCGAGCGCATTATAACGCGCTCGCGTTATGGTTTGCTTTGCATTTTTCCTTTGCGCAAGTTTGTTGTTTGTCATGTTTGACATAACGTGAGCGTGTTATAACATGCCCTCAAATTTTTTTATGTTCAAGGCTATTAATCATGTATGTATGTATGTATGCCTATATGTATGTATGTATGTATCTATGTATGCCAATATGTATGTATGTATGTATGCCTATATTTATGTATGTATCTATGTATGCCAATATGTATGTATGTATGTATCTATGTATGCCTATATGTATGTATTTTATAGTGTCGAGGGCAGAGGAGGGTAGAGATGGGAGTGAGCAAGATAGGGGAGAAGAGGGGTGGATAAGGATTGAGTGATTAAGGTTTAAGGTTGAGGGTTGAGCATTTAGGGATAGGATTTAGAGTTTAGGGATAAGGAATTAGAGTTTAGGACCTTGAGGGATTAGGGTTTAGGGTTGAGGCTTTACGGATAGAGTTTAGGGTTAAGGGTTGAGGGATTAGGTTTAAGGTAGAGTGTCGAGGGTAGAGGGATTAGGGATAGGGTTTAGGGTTGAAGGTTTAATGATTTAGGGTTGAGGCTTTAGGGATGAGGGTTAAGGGATTAGGGTTTAAGATATAGTGTCGAGTGTCAAGCGTGTAGGGATAGGTTTTAGGGTTCAAGTTTTAAGGGTTAAGGGTCAAGGGATCAGAGTTAAGGGTTGAGGGATTAGGGTTGAGTACATTGAGGTTCAAGGGTTAAGGGTTTCAGGATAGGGTTGAGGGTCAAGGGATTAGGGTTAAGGGATAGGGTTGCAGGGTTTAGGGATAAGGGATTAGGGTTTAAGGTATAGTATTGAGCCCATTGAGGGTCTAGGAATAGGGATAGCATTTAGGGTTTAGGGATGAGGGATTAGAGTTGAGAGATGACAGATGATGGATTAGGGTTTAGGGATAAGGTTTAGGGTTAGGGTTGAGGGATTAGGGTTTAAGGTATAGTGTTGAGGGTTTAGGGATAGGGTTTAGGGTTGAGGGATTAGAGTGAAGGGTTGAGGGATTAGGATTTGATGTTGAGGGTTGAGGGTGTAGGGTATAGGGTTTAGGGATAGGGTTGAGGGTCAAGGGATCAGAGTTAAGGGTTTAATGTTGAGAGTTGAGGCTTGAGGCTTGAGGATTGAGGTTGAGGGATAGGGTTAATGGTCAAGGGATTAGGGTTAAATAAGAGTGTCAAGGGTAGAGGGATTAGGGTTTAAGGTATAGTATCAAGTATGTTGAGGGTTTAGGAATAGGGATAGCATTTAGGGTTTAGAGATGAGGGGTTAGAGTTGAGGGATGATAGATTAGGGTTCAGGGTTGAGGGATTAGGGTTTAGAGATAAGGTTTAGGGTTGAGGGATTAGGGTATAAGGTATAGTGTTGAGGGTTTAGGATTGAGGGATTAGAGTGAAGGGTTAAGGGATTAGGATTTGATGTTGAGGGTTGAGGGTTGAGGGTTTAGGGTTTAGGGATAGGGTTGAGGGTCGAGGGATCAGAGTTAAGGGTTTAATGTTGAGAGTTGAGGCTTCAGGCTTGAGGCTTGAGGCTTGAGGCTTGAGGGATAGGGTTAATGGTTAAGGGATTAGGGTTAAATAAGAGTGTCGAGGATAAGGAATTAGGGTTTAAGGTATAGTATCGAGTCTGTTGAGGGTTTAGGAATAGGGATAGCATTTAGGGTTTAGGGATGAGGGATTAGAGTTAAGGGGTGATGGATTAGGGTTGAGGGTTAAGGGATTAGGGTTTAGGGATAAGGTTTAGGGTTGACGGTTGAGGGATTAGGGTTTAAGGTATAGTGTTGAGGGTTGAGGGTTTAGGGATAGGGTTTAGGGTTGACAAATTAGGGTTTAGGGTTGACGGATTAGCAATTAATATTGAGGTTAGGGTTAGAGTGTCGAGGGTAGAGGGATTAGGGATAGGGTTTAGGGTTGAAGGTTTAAGGATTGAGGGTTGATGCTTTAGGGATGAGGGTTTAAGGCTTAAGATATAGTGTCAAGTGTTGAGGGTGTAGGGATAGGGTTTAAGTTTTAAGGGTTAAGGGTTGAGGGATAGGGATTAGGGTTTAAGGTATAGTGTTGAGGGTTGATGGTTTAGGGATAGTGTTTAGGTTTGAGGAATTAGGGTTTAGGGTTGATGAATTAGGGTTTAATGTTGAGAGTTAAGGGTTGAGGTTTGAGGGTTGAGGTTTGAGAGTTGAGGTTGAGGGATAGGGTTAATGGTCAAGGGATTAGGGTTAAATAAGAGTGTTGAGGATAAGGGATTAGGGTTTAAGGTATAGTATCGATTATGTTGAGGGTTTAGGAATAGAGATAGCATTTAGGGTTTAGGGATGAGGGATTAGAGTTGAGGGGTGATGGATTAGGGTTGAGGGTTGAGGGATTAGGGTTTAAGGTATAGTGTTGAGGGTTGAGGGTTTAGGGTTGATGGATTAGGGTTTAGGGTTAACGGATTAGCATTTAATGTCGAGGTTAGGGTTAGAGTGTCAAGGGTAGAGGGATTAGGGATAGGGTTTAGGGTTGAAGGTTTAAGGATTGAGGGTTGAGGCTTTAGGGATGAGGGTTTAAGGCTTAAGATATAGTGTCAAGTGTTGAGGGTGTAGGGATAGGGTTTAAGTTTTAAGGGTTAAGGGTTGAGGGATAGGGATTAGGGTTTAAGGTATAGTGTTGAGGGTTGATGGTTTAGGGATAAGGTTTAGGTTTGAGGGATTAGGGTTTAGGGTTGATGAATTAGGGTTTAATGTTGAGAGTTGAGGGTTGAGGCTTGAGGCTTGAGGGTTGAGGTTGAGGGATAGGGTTAATGGTCAAGGGATTAGGGTTAAATAAGAGTGTCAAGGATAAGTGATTAGGGTTTAAGGTATAGTATCTGTATATGCCTAAAAATGACACAAATCATCCTAAATAAATATTCTAAATATTTATTCCCTTCTTCTATTAATTAAATAAATATTCCAAATTTATTTAATCGATTCACTGTTCCATAATTAAATAAATTCTATTTATTTAATTAAAATTCTTCTATTTATCCTTCACAATTAAATAATCATAAATTATTCAATTAATCCTATTTCTTATATCCTAAAGTTCTAAATTCCAAAATTCCACATCACCTTTACACCTCACCTTTTCCACCTCACCTTGTCCACCTCATCAGGTTGCACATGTAATTAAATATATTTAATATTTAATTATCTTATTTTCCCTCACCCACATGGCCTATTTCTTCTCCAATCAGAGGTCAGTTAACCAATCAATCAAATCTGTTAACTAACCTGTCAGTTGAGTCAAATCCTCAATCAATCCAGTCAGTTCCACAATCCACTCTTCTAACTGATCAATCAATTCTGTTAACAGACCAGTCAATGGAGTTAACTCTCCAATCAGTTTTGTCACATCCCACCTTTCATGATGGAGCTGGGACACTTGGCACGTTTCCACTGGTTGCACATTCCTCAACCATCCTCAACCATTGATCTTCATATCTTCTCTCAACCATTGATTCCTATTCCTCCGGGTCTATAAATGAAGCTTCATCCCTTCATTCTAATCATCTAGGCTTTTGACATCGTTACTCTGCAGAAATATCACCAGCGCGCCTTTGGCACCCATTTGTCATCCACAAGCTTGAGATCACCATTGTTACATTGGAGCTCACCTTCATTGCATATCACACCATAGCCGTTCACCATCGACTTCCTCCAACAGCTTTTAAAAGATTGCACTCTCTGAGGGCTCATCTCATCTGCGAAAGGACGATTCGTGATAGGCGAACAACAGAAGTTTCGAAACGGAAGAGGTTTACTATGTTTGTTCATTGCTTTGTTTATTTAATCTTCTTTGTTTCTCTATTCTGTTGATGTTTGGGTCATCTGTTATTCATTTGATTGATGCACTATTTTACCCTCACATTTTTGGCGCCCACCGTGGGGCCGTTGCCCCTTTATTTTACCGTTTTTGAGCTTTTTTGAAAGCAGGTTCCGTACAGACCCCGCAGAGTCACGCACAGGTTCTTTCGGCGCATTTGTTCATTTTTACAGCGCTTTTGAAGACTGTTACGGCGCTTTTGTAAAACTGCGCATTTGTTGACTGTAACGGCGCTTTTATTTACTGTTGCTGCACTTTTGTTTAAACTGCGCATTCGTTGATTTTTGCTGCGCTTTCATATAATATTGCCGCGCATACGTTAAAACGGCGCATCCGTTGTCTGTTACGGCGCTTATGATAACTGTTACTGCGCATACGTTAAAACCGCGCATCTGCTCATTTTAACGGCGCATATGTCCATTTTTACGGTGCATTCGTTAATGTTGCGCTTCTGTTGATTACTTCTGCGCATCTGATCACTGAAGCTGCGCATTTGTAACTGGCTCAGGTTTTGGTACTTTTCTAGAGTATTTTGCTAACGCTAACCCTTTTGCAGGTGTTTGCTGGAGCGGTTTTGTAGGTTAGGCTCGGGTTCAGTTACATGTAGTTGCATCTAACTAGCTCACCTTTCATTTCTTTTGGGAAAGAGTAAAATGGCTGTTCATTACAAATCTTCATCTAGTCTTAATTAGGGAGGAAGTAAACTTGTTTATTTCATGCTTGCATTGCAAACAAACTTCCAAGTTATTGCTATCTAAGACTTAAAATTGAACTCACAACTGCATTCTGGAGTTAAAATGAACCATTGCTATATCGTGAGACCTGAATTTCAAAGTTAACAATCTCGCGCAACGTGGATTTAAAATTGAACTCACAACTGCATTCTGAAGTTAAAATGAACCATTGCTATATCGTGAGACCTAAATTTCAAAGTTAACAATCTCGCGCAACGTGGATTTAAAATTGAACTCACAACTGCTTTCTGGGACTTAAAATTGAACCACTGCAATATTGTCAAAATCACTTCAAAGTTTTGTTTGACTAGCTTAGCCCATTTAGTTTTTATCCTTTTAACTAGGGTGGATTAAATCAGTGTATTCTGTGTTTGCGAATGACAATAGGCTTATGCTCTCCCCTCTTCTGGGTGATCAGAATGCCAGACTTGTCATTCTACTTGTCTAACCTTTAGGAGGGGCCTGCCCTTGGATGCACGCTTGTCCAAGCGGGAACGACCCTGAGTGGTAACAGGCTAACGCCAAGCCCTACCGAGCCACTTAAAATAAATTGTGCTTGAGGTGAAAACCTCCTACAACGAGTGCTGTTATGTTACACCGACGGCCAACCTCCCCCAAAACCCTCTCAGGCGCAACCCTGTGAGGCTGGGAGACTCCATAACGGAGAGTAGCGCCGCCGCACGTGTAACCACTTGAACGGTTGCCCGAATTACAAACCTCTTGTTTTAGTGGCCCAAATCCCTTATAATCCATTTCTCGCCTAGGATTTTGTACTTGCTTTTGTCCAAAATAGAGTCGAAAAAACTACAAAAACAATGAAAAACTACAAAACATTCTTTGTGCTTGCTGTGTTTTCTTGCTAAATTAATTCATAAAATCATATCAGGAAGACTCATTCCAGCCAAAAGTTACCCAAAAAAAACAGAGAAAAATCCCAAAAATTTGCCCAAAAATACCAGAACTGCGCATATATCCACTTCTAGGGCGCATATACAGCGACTTGCTGCGCTTTTGTACTGACTTGCAGCGCTTTTGTACCCTTCTGCTGCGCATATACTCTGTTCTGCTGCGCTTTTACAGCGACTTGCTGCGCATATACGCCGACCTGCTGCGCATATACTTTTCTGCTGCGCATTTGCGCACTGTTACTGCGCATACATACCTCACCAGAGTGGCGCATTTACAACGACTTACTGCGCATTTGTCTATTCTTGCTGCGCATCTATTCCTGCGCATGCGTGACAGTGAGCATAAGCCCTATTTTTGAGAAATTTTCGTCAACTGTTCGGAGTACCCATTTCAGCCTAGTTTCATTTTTCAAGGTCAGAATCAACCTTGCAGTCAGTTTTCATCCATTTCACCCATTTCTCTCTCTTCCGACAGTCGTCCCAGTCACCTCCTGTCCTAGTCACTCTTACCCCAACGTCATTCTGTCCCATACCGATTCGACATAGGTCCTTCTTTAGTGAATTCACGTAAGCCTAGTAGGTCACAGTACCTTTTGCTAGTAGTCTTGTTGAACGACTAAGCCCTACACAGTGAGACTGGTATCGACTACCCTTGCTAGTGGCTAGAGTCTTGTGTCAACCGTCTTACCTGAAGTCATTGAGCGAGAGAACCCTTTGTCCAAATCTTGTCCTAGGTATCCCATTCACTACAGTCTTAGTCGGCACCTTGCCAAAATTCTCCATCCTAGTCCATTTCATCCCACCCCACCTTGCATGGTTCTTACTCGATCCCAGTACAACAAGCTAACTGAAATGGCCGACTCTTTCGATCACATCGCCCCACCACACGATGATGATGAAGAAATTTCTCGTGAAGAATTAGTGGCACATATGCAAGATAGCAAATTCCAACGCCTAGTGGAGAGAGTACTCCTTGAGGATCCCACCAAATATTTCCATCATCTTGCTAATCTCAGACTCAAACTCCCTGCAGACTTTGACATTAGCTCCATCATGGAAAATGTAGACAATGAACGTGAGAGGGACACAAATGCCACAGTCCCAAATGCACATGAGAAAGGCACAAATGACACGGCCCCCCAAGCTAATGAAAGAGGAAAACAACACATAGATCAAAATGCTCCTATAGCGGATGTGAGACAACAAATTGAGAGTCTAAAGCTAGAAATCTCCAACCTTAAGATCGGCACCAGCTCCAAGAACTACTCCTTGGAGGATATAGCACCGTACCCCTTTGACAGAAATTTGGTCATGAAACCATTCCCCTTTCAGTTCGGAATCCCGAAATTCGACAAATACAAAGGGAAGGGGGACCCTAGAGATCATATCAGGGAATTCACTGCAGCATGTTTAGAAGTAGCTCACAACGAGACCTACTTAATGAGACTATTCCCAAGATCTTTAGGAGGTCAAGCTATGGAGTGGTTCTCGCGTCTTCCACCAGGAATCAAAACTTTTGATGAGCTTGTCAATAAATTCATAACGCACTTCTCTTACAACATAGAACACGAAGTATCTATGCTAGACCTATGCAATACCAAACAAAAGGGTGGTGAGTCTTTCGCAACCTTCTTACAACGATGGAGACAGCTAGCTAGCAAGTGTTCTTACGACATGCCTGAGAAACAACTATTGGAAATGTTTGTCCACAATTTGAATCCCGACCTTAGCTATCAGATTCAGATACAATGCCCTACCTCATTCACCAAAGTCATCGAAATGGGGCTATTCATTGAGAAAGCTATGATCGCTAAAGGGACTCTCAAGCTCTACAAGGACACACCTCCTTCCAATTACACAACTGACAAGTCAAAGTTTTGGACCAAGAACAAGAGTGTGGTCAACGAGGGAGTAGTGGATGCCAAGGCGGCAGCCCCTAAACAACAACCCATCTTCACTCTTAAGGAAGAAGCAAATCATGGTGCACTCAACAAGCCATCCCCTCGGGAATCTAGACCTTGGTTCAATTCAAATCCAAGGAGAAAATTCACGCCGTTAGGAGAATCTCAAGAGTCCGCTCTCAGGAAATTGTTGGCTAACAATGAAATTTCTCTACCGCCAACAAGTGACTATGAGCCCATAGTCAAACCTCCCTATTGGAAGGACACAGACTATTGCGAGTATCACCGAGGAAGGGGGCACACAACCAATAATTGCATCCGTCTTAAGAACGTCATACAGGATATACTGGATCAGAATCAGGGAGGAACACAACAGCATACCTCCAATGAATCTCATGTGGCCTACCGAGACCCTCTCCTAAACCACAACCGGCCGTATAACAACAATCACAACAACGGTCACAATAACAACAATGGTCACACTGGCAACAATCCCAATGGTCATAACAATAATGACAACAATCGCAACAGGCCGAACCAGAACAGTGGGTCGAGTAATGCTAACTATGCAAGCGTTCCCTTTGAGTACACCATTAACTGCATTTCTGAGCACATTCCGCAAGTCAACGTCATATCCCCCAACCAACAACCAGGACCTAACGGAACTGGTTGTAGTATACTTACCCGCAGTGGTAGAGTCACTATCAACAACACTCCTCCCAGGTCGTCGCCATCTTCGTCCAACCCCCGCCCATATAATGTTATCGACCAATTGCAAAAGACTCCGGCTCATATTTCTATATTGGAGCTCTTGCGTCTATCTCCTTCTCATAAGGAGATTCTTGAAAGAGCCTTAGTGGAGACTACCGTCCCCACTAACCTAGCCCAAGAAAAGTTTCAAACCATGGTGGGTAACTTGACATCCTCCCCTTCCATATCATTCACAGAACAAGATGACCTTTCCATGTCCCAACCCCACAACACTCCTCTACACATTGTCGCATTCGTACACAGGCACCGCATCAAGAGGGTCCTCATTGATGGGGGTGCCGGTTTGAATATTTGCACTTTGAAGCTAGTCCTTGCATTGGGGTTCTCTGAACAGGCAGTGGACCCGCGGAGAAAGATTACCATAAAGGCCTATGACGAGGAGGAACGCACCACAAAGGGCACGGTTGTCCTACCCATTCAAGTGGGACCGGTAATTAAAGATGTGGTGTGCCAAGTCCTTGATCGGGAGCTTGCTTACAATATTCTACTAGGGAGACCATGGATCCATGCCATGAAAGCTGTCCCCTCCACCTACCATCAATGCATAAAATTCCCACACGATGGCAAGCAGGTCACCATACACGGCGACCCCGATCCCTACCAGCATTGCAACTCATTCCAAGCCAAACCGGAATGTGTCATTCCCAACAACCGAGCCCATATCTCCCCCACTCCGCCACGAGACCATACTGCTGAAGCTTCCTCTTCACAGCCCAAACCAATGAAAATCACCATAAAAGAAAATGGCGTGGGGGAATACCAGATTGAGCATAGCCTCAACCTTGCAAAAATGCCCTTGTCTCCTCGCTCCTTTGGTCAGCCCAAGCATCAACCCAGGCATTTTCCAAAGCCCTCTGCTCCTCCTACAACTCCCGCAAACCCCTTTGTAAAATGGGGGACCTTATCCGATGAATCAGAGGAGCGAGATCTCTTACAATGGCTCTATGCCGAAGAAGAAAACACATCCCAAGATCCACCCAAACTCCCTACAGAGCTCTATGGGCGAGGTGAAACCATCTTGCATAGGATGGGATATGAAGGACAAGGCCCCATCGGCCTCAGAAAAGAGGGGATCATCGAACCTATACAACCCTCTTCCTCCTCTTCGGCTAGAAACACGACTGGCCTAGGCTACAAAGGTAAAGGTAAAGCCAAAGAAAATGCCTGCCTAGTGGAGACAATTCAAACACTACAAGGGGATAGTGATGCAGATTCAGATGATTCCAATCAGTATGAATGGGACGAGCTGACAGAACACTCCTACGATGATAAGGAGATTGATACCATCCAAACCCTTAGCCCATATCATGAGAGACAAACGCAACGGGACAGACCGCTGGAGTCTGATTTACCCCTCCCCGAAGTTATGGCTTTCGAGGAAAGTATCGATTCCATTGCGATAAACAACCTGGAAGAAAGTACCACCCAGAACACTACCCCCACCTGTGCTCCTAGTATTTCCATCCACACTATCAACGAATCAGGTCTTTCATCCGACTCCCTTCCCCTCTTACACCCTGAGCTTATTGACTGGGACCTGAAAGGGACCCCTCAATTAGATGTGTTCCAGAACGATGATGCCTACATTGACTATATGGGACTTCGAGATCATTTACCAAAAGGAGATCATAAAGCCGGTTTCACTATCAAACTCAATACTGTAGCATACTTTGGGGAGGGTGCCAAGCCTTCTAGTCGCAAAAATGTAAAGATCAAAAAGGGATCTGACGGTGAAAACCGCCATGCGGCAGTGTCAGATCATAAAATAGTAAAAAGAAAGGACGTATCTGAAGGTGAAAACCCAACCGTGGCACCTGACGATGGATTGCTTGACACCCTCCCAAGTGACATGTATCAAGAAAGGTCACAGATCGTGGTAGAGCCAACAGAGCCAGTAAACATTGGAACCGAAGAGCAGCCTCAGATAATCCACTTTGCAAAATCTCTCACGCCGCCTGAGAAAACCAAGTTTGTGCCATTCTTTAAAAAGAAGAGAGGCAGCTTTGCTTGGTCATATGCCGACATGCCAGGTTTGGACCCAAACCTGATTCTACATCACTTGCCATTGGATCCAGGGGTGAAGCCCGTAAAGCAAAAACTGAGAAAAATGCATCCCCATATTGCCCTCCTGGTCAAGGAAGAACTCAAGAAATTGTTAGACGTGGGGTTCATCAGGGCCATTGATTACCCCGAATGGATATCAAACATCGTGCCAGTGTCTAAACCAGATGGCAGGGTGCGACTATGCAATGATTTTAGAGACTTAAACAAAGCATGTCGCAAGGATGACTTCCCCTTGCCTAACATCGATATCATAGTCGACCTCACGGCGGGACATACAATGCTGTCACTAATGGATGGATTCTCAGGGTACAACCAGATCAAAATAGCACCAGAGGATCAGCACAAAACCGCTTTCACTTGTCCTTGGGGTACCTTTTGCTGGAATGTCATGCCGTTTGGGCTGAAAAATGCAGGTGCTACATACCAGCGGGCCATGACAACTATATTCCACGACATGATGCATGTGACCATGGAAGATTATGTTGACGACATCTTGGCAAAATCACTCACTAGGGACTCACACCTGGACACATTAGAGAAAGTCTTCCAACGGCTGGACCAATTCCAAGTAAAGTTGAACCCGAAGAAATGTGTGTTTGGGGTCACATCAGGCAAACTGCTAGGCTTCATCGTGTCCGCAAACGGCATAGAGGTAGACCCGGCCAAGGTCAAGGCAATCATGGACATGCCTCCGCCCAAAACTCTAACACAGTTGAGATCATTACAGGGCAAGCTACAGGCCATCCGCAGGTTCATCTCACAGTTGGCCGACAAGTGCCATCCTTTCAGCCACCTTCTACATAAGAACGTTCCATTTAAATGGGATGAGCAGTGCGAAGAGGCATTCCACAAGCTCAAGGAGTACCTCACGAATCCTCCTATACTCATGCCTCCGATCCAAGGAAAATCCTTGATCCTCTACATATCCGCTACACCTACTGCTCTTGGGGCTCTCCTAGCGCAGCAAGACTATGAGAACAAGGAAAGAGCTGTGTACTATATCAGCCGAACCCTAGTGGGCTACGAGTTGCAGTACTCACAGGTGGAACGTTCATGCCTTGCGGTGGTTTTTGCCTCACAAAAACTCCGACACTACATGTTGGCACATCCTGTCAAACTCATTGCCAAGATCGACCCACTAAAATATCTTCTCAGCAAAGCGGCTCTCACAGGTCGACTAGCCAAATGGGTTATGCTTCTTAGCGAATATGATATAGAGTATGTGGATAGAAAAGCCGTCAAGGGGCAAATCATCGCGGATCAACTAGCTGAGGCACCGTTACAGGACACTTCACCAATGCAGTTTGAGTTCCCCGATGAGTCTTTATTCACTCTGTCCGCATCTCCTTGGAAACTCTACTTCGACGGGTCTTACACCAACCATGGATCGGGGGCAGGTATCTTGTTTATCACTGCCCAAGGCGACACAATTCCAAAGTCTTACAGGTTGTTATTCCCATGCACTAACAATATAGCAGAGTATGAGGCTTTGGTAATTGGTCTCAAGATGGCCACGGAGTGGAAAATTCAAGCGCTACATGTCTATGGTGATTCTCAGCTTGTCATAAACCAGGTCAACGACGAGTATCAGACCAAAGATGAGAAGCTCATCCCATACAAGCGAATGGTCGACGATCTCAAAGAACATTTTGGGACCATCTCGTTTGAGCAAATACCCAGGATAGAGAACAAAGCAGCCGACGCAATGGCGACCATAGCCTCTCTTCTTGAGATACCTGAACAGGAGTCACGGTATGAGTTCTTAGTAGAAACAATTCGACAGCCGGCTTATGATCTCCTTGAAACCCATTCCATCTGCCACCTAGTGGGATCTGATTCACCTTGGTACGGTAAGACCTACACTTACCTCAAGGACAATATCCTTCCTTTGGACCTCTCTTCCAACCAAAAATGAACCTTCATCCGACAAGCCTCCCGTTACACCATTATCGCCAATACCCTTTACCGACGTGGTCTGGATGGTACTTTACTCCGTTGTCTAGAACAGGAAGAATCTATTACTGCCTTGCGAGACGTGCACGAAGGGATCTGCGGAACACACTCCAGCGGTCCTTCCTTAGCTAAGAAACTCATGCATTTGGGTTATTACTGGCCCAATATGGAAATGGATTCATATCAGTTCGTCAAAAAGTGCAGACAGTGCCAGATACATGGGAACCTGATTCATGCACCTGCTCAGGAGTTGAGACCTCTAACGACACCCTGGCCCTTTTGCCAGTGGGGACTAGACCTCGTAGGAAAGATCCATCCGCCTTCTTCCGACGGCCATAAATTCATCATAACCGCCACGGAGTATTTTACAAAGTGGATTGAAGCCGTTCCCTTATCAACCGTCACAGGAAAGCAAATTTCCTCTTTCATTCTGAATTACATTATCTGCCGATATGGCATCCCTTCATCCATCATAACGGATAACGGGAGACCTTTCAAAAATCAGGATGTCCAGGAACTTTGTGAGCGTTTCAAGATCCAACATCGCTTCTCCACCCCATATTACCCCCAAGGTAATGGCCAAGCTGAGGCATCAAATAAAACCATTCTGAAAATCCTAAAGAAGACTGTCAATGAAGCCGGTCGCGATTGGCACGTCCAGCTCAATCCCGCTCTGTGGGCCTATCGAACCAGCATACGCACTCCCACAGGTGCTACACCCTACGCCCTCGTCTATGGTTCCGAAGCCATCCTTCCTATTGAGGTCGAACTCCCATCCCTTCGGGTGTCGTTGAAAGGTCTCATATCAGACGAAGAGTACAGAGTCACCAGACTGCAAGAGCTAGAACTGCTAGAGGAACGGCGCCAGAAAGCTTTTGACCATCTCAAAGCCTATCAACAGATGATGTCAAGAAGCTACAACCACAAGGTTAGACCGAGATGCTTCAAGGTTGGGGACCTAGTTCTAAAAGAGAACCCTCGCAACCAGCAGGACAGAGAAAAGAAAGGTAAGTTCGAGCCTAACTGGCTGGGACCCTATGTAATTGTAGCAGCTTATGGATCGGGGGCATATCAGTTGGCCACATCGGAAGGTGAGTTGTTTGATGATCCAATCAACAGCATGCACCTTCGCAGGTTCTATACCTAAGAGAACCCCAATGCAAGGGGGCACATTAAAATCAAAAAAAAAATAATAATAATAATAATAATAATAATAATAGAAAGCATGCAAAAAAATCGTCCTTTGGTGAAAACCTGGCAAACAGGCGCCTTGGATAGGTCTCATGATGAAAACCTGGCAATCAGGCGTCATGTTACTTTCTAGCTTCTCGTGCAAATAAAAGCAAGTGAAGAAAACCTGGTACACAGGCGTTACTTGTGACGAACCGCATTCTCCATCTTTGGGAATCCAATCACCTTGAGCCCATTCTCCCTCTGTTTTCCCCATTCGACCCATATCCATCCCACAGTAAACACTTGACAGTTACCTATCATGGCTTGATACTCAGCTTGTGGCCTTGTCAACCAAGGTTTTGTCCCATATCGTCCCCTCGAAGTGAGCCTAGCGTAGTGTCTCTCGTCAATATCTGTGGTCCGAATCCGTGAACTACGTTGCCTCTGCGCCATCACGTAGGCAAGGCCATTATTCTAATGCGCCCCCGAGGCTTCCATCTTTCCCAAAGTCCCATTTGTCTCCCCTCCTGTCTTCATTCTTCTCATCTTTCTTCTAGTCCATCCATGGTCCATTAGGGTTTACCCCGAACTACGTTGCCTCTGCGTCGTCACGTAGGCAAGGCCATTTAGCAATGAGCCCCCGAGGCACTAGGTCAGTCCCTTAGGGTCCGTCTTCTCAATAAGGATAGTGCAAATCTTCTCACCAAGCAAGCAAATGCGAGCAAACACCCGCGCTTCAAGCAGAAACCTTCACTATGACCATCTTAACCCATCCAATGCAAAGCAAATACCCAAGGTCTTCTAAATGATTTTATGAAAATTAAGGCAAGAAATAAACACGTATCAACGCACATATGCTTTTGTAGATTGGAAACTAGGGTTAAGATACAGAGTCTTGATTTTTTGCTATCATACCTTCCTATGCAACTCAAGGATGCCAAAAGCTAGAGATGCTATGATGGGGGCATGATTACTTTCTTTGTTTGCTATTTGGGGATTAAACTTTAGTAATGTGAAGCCTTGTCTTAGGACGTGATCGGCAAAAGATCACCGAGGACATCAAAGGTCTAACATGAACAGGGGCAATCCTTGCTTGTTGAAACGCAAGAGGTACTCAGGTCATCTAGATTCAATTTTGACTAGATGCTTGTCTTAAACTTGCTAAATCACAATCCATGTAAGCGATACTCAGGTCATCTCGGTTCAATTATACCTCGATGCTTGTATTCACTTACAACATTTCAGAAAAATACCAAAAACAAAATGCCCAATGATGAAATAAAGCAATCTAAAAGCAAAGCATTCGTCCTATATCCGTACACCCATCCATACAATCCTCATTATTCAAACTATGCAGAGTAACGATATCAAGAAAATTTCCTACATCATTCTTTCGCAACCATCCCTCTGTCCATCATATCATTCTTCTGTCGATAGCGTACATTTGGACATCACAAAAACAAGGCATCTAGGAGCATATCATATCATTCGTAGAAACTAGTCATGCACATGATTAGGTTAGTAGAATACATCATCCAATGCATTAGGTCACCAATACATTTGCATCACGTCTTAATCTTAAAAGCCCAGAAAATCAAACAACATAGCTAAGTGCATCACACATATAGCTACATCACCCCATAGTACTCATGTTACAAATGCATACATTCAAAGCATCACATCATATAAATATCCAATAGCATCTCACATATCTATACAACATCATAACATAGAAATCATGTTCCATACATATACATTTGCATCATCACAAGAACATCATATTAACTTTGCATTCATTTGTCACATTAAATCATGTATAGACATCATATAGCAGCATATCAAAGTATTTATCATATAGCATCATATAAACCATCTAACTATGCAATAGAACCACATCATGCAATAGAAGTAATCATCTCATAAACGCATGCAATAGATACACAAAGCTGCATCATCATCCATACTATCATATACAAGGATGTCCAAATGTACAATATCACCATCTCTCTCAAAATCAAAGTGTCATATACAATATACGTCTAAATAGACGGTGATACATGTCCCAAAATGTACAAAATCTAGTCTCTGACTACCCCTGCAGCTGTGAGCCACCACTGCCGGCTCCTGACTGCTGAGGTCCCATGACAGATGCCCCTGACTGAGATGGACCTGCTCTGTGGGCCACCCCAGACTGAGTCCTGAAACTCCCTGCCCTCTGGCTCGCCGACACGGCACCATGGTACAAGCCTCGGTAGTACTGTACCTGTTGCTGTGCTCTGGCTAAGTCTGTCTGTGCCTGTGCCAACTGCGTCTGCAACTGGCCTACCTGTGCCTGTGCCTGCTGTACCTGCCCAACCAAAAAGGTACTCGCTGCATCTGTGCCCATGGCAGCTACTGCTGTGTCCCTCTCTACTCGGATCAGACGTACCCGAGCATCTGCCATGTCTCGCTCGCGAGTCAAACCAGCGATCACTGCTGCATCTGTATCCCGCATCCTCTCCACTCTCCTCAGCTGTGCCTGCAGCTCCCGCACCTGTCCTCTCAGGCTGGCTATGGTCCTGTCGTGTGCCTCACCCTGCACTGGCCCCTGTGCTGCCCCTGCCTGTCCTAGCCCCTGCTGCTGGGGCACCTGCTGCTGTGGCACCTGCTGCTGTGGTACCTGCTGGGGTGGTGGCATCTGTGCCTGCTGCTATCCCTCCCCCTGTCCTGGCACTGCCTGCCCAGCCCGGTCTATCCTCCTCCGCTGCCTCGGCCTCTCTGCAGCTCGGCCACCGCGCCCTCGTCCTCCTCTAGCGGCCCTCCGCCCTGGGCCAGCCTCTCCCTCCTCCTCTGAGTCCGCCTCGTCGATACGAGGCACCAGCATACCAGGTCCTGAATATCTCGGAAATGGATGTGCAGTAATCCAATCCTCATACTCCTGTGTCACCCCAGCATCTGCAATCTATCGCCTCATATCCCATGCCACATAAGGCAACTGCTGGAACTCTGCCAGAGCCTCCTCGTAAGAAGCCATCGGCCCCCATCGGACCCTCTCTGCATGTGTCCGTGCAAACATGGCCTGTCCCTGCGGCATGCCCTGTCTCCTGCCGAACTGTCTCAGTACTCGGCCCACCGTCTGCCTCTCCAAGATGTGCCGTGTCCGGCCTATCAGCCACCTAGTCTGAAAGCAAAAGGGCAGCTCATCTCCCTCATCGTCCCAAGGCTCGCAGTCCAGATATGGTCGCCAGACGACCACATCTATCCCATCCAGCGTATGCCTCCAATACTCTAGCTTCCCCAGCCTGTGCTGGGAAATCACTCCTGCGTAGCCATAGCTGTACGGCTCTCCCCTCTGCCTAGCAAAAACACATATCGGCCTGGTCACCGCTATGTGCTCCCACAGCCAAAACTGTAACAGCAGCACCCCAGCTGATAGACTCGTGCTGCAGTGGTACACCACCTGATGCATGTCGTGGTATAGGTGAGCTAGCACGCAAGGTCCCCACGCGTATCGAGTGCCCTCAGTCACCATCCGCTCCATAATCCTGCCCCATCCAATGGGGAACCCGTGCGATCTCCTGTTAGGGCATACAACGCCCGCAATCAGTCCAGCCACGATCCCGGGGAAGTAGTCATAGCAGTCATAGATATCCTGCCAAGGGATGGCCTGTCCCGCCAGCTCGGGATCGTCGAATACTCGCTGACACTCGGCGAGTCCCGCGTCCCGCTGTGCGTCGTACTCCACCAACTCACCTACCACGGGCAAGTGCAGTATCCTATAAACGTCCTCCAACGTCACGGTCATCTCTCCAGTAGGGAAGTGGAAGGTCCCGTCCTCGCTGTGGAATCTCTCCATGGCAGCTGTCAGCAGTCCTCGGTTCGCCCGCACCTCGGGCATGAAGCAAACATAATCTAGGCCCATGGCACCAAGCGCCACCCTGTCAGCCTCCGTCAACATATGTCTCTGCAATAGAGGCATAGGGAACGTCTCCCTCGACTGCAGTGTCTCTCGTATCTCCTCCTGCAAACATGCAAAGCAAGGCGTCAGTCTCAAACCGCATATACCATACTCAACATATCTATTGGACTATATCAACTAAACTTAGCATTTCAAATTGATCAAAACAGCACACTACATCTCTTGACTAGATTCCTGCAATCTCGGAGATAGCTCATCGATTCCTGCGTCAAACAGGATGCTAATCGAGTCAGTTTGGCTAAGTAATTTGCCATCCCAAGCAAAAGTGCCACTACAGGTGGTAAATGCGCCATTTCTGGTATATGCGCCGCAACAATCGACGTATGCGCCGCAAAAATACATATGCGCCACTACATGCCACATATGCGCCGTTATAACGCATGCGCCGCATAAATCAACGTATGCGCCGCTAAATTACGGATGCGCCGCAGGAAGTCACATATGCGCAACTTCAGCAAATGCGCTGCCACATTTCACGCATGCGCGGCGCAAATACAAAAGCGCCGCTTAATTACGAAAGCGCCGCTAGAGTGCACACATGCGCAGCTTTCACGCATGCGCCGCCGAAACAGGCATATGCGCCGCGAAATCACAAAAGCGCAGCTTCGCGGGGCATATGCGCCGTTCTGCGTTTCGGCGCATTCATTTCACCTATTTTCTATGAGCATTTATGACACCTAAACTCGACCCTAGGAGAATTTTTTCGAAGCACATACCGGGGGTCCTGCCTCTGCTGGCCGCCCGAATCGTCGGACTCGCTCGAATCGATGCTCCTCGCGTGGAATGTCTGCTGCTCTGGCCGCCATGCTGCTCTAGGTTTGCTCTGAGCTCTCCTTCTCCAATCCAGATCAACCAAGTGTGCAAATGACTATTCTTGTGGACCCAGCTCCTATTTATAGCCTCCAAAACCCTAATTCTGGCTAGGTGATGACTGTGACTACTTCCCGTGTCCGTTTTTCCTCCCGTTTTCTTCCTGCGTCTCTGACCGCGTCCCTTTTCTTCCAACCTATCCTAACCCCTTCCTCGTCGTGAGATTGTCCGTCTCCAAAACTTTCACCGTTTTTCCCGTCCAATCTCCCGAGGGGGCATCCTATCGTCATTTAACCTACACCAGGGGCAAACTGGGGCATGTATCATCATTCAGACTATCAATTTCTTTGAAGCAACGCTGTAAACTGCATTGCATCAAAGAGGGGCAAAATGTATATGCCTAAAAATGACACAAATCATCCTAAATAAATATTCTAAATATTTATTCCCTTCTTCTATTAATTAAATAAATATTCCAAATTTATTTAATCGATTCACTGTTCCATAATTAAATAAATTCTATTTATTTAATTAAAATTCTTCTATTTATCCTTCACAATTAAATAATCATAAATTATTCAATTAATCCTATTTCTTATATCCTAAAGTTCTAAATTCCAAAATTCCACATCACCTTTACACCTCACCTTTTCCACCTCACCTTGTCCACCTCATCAGGTTGCACATGTAATTAAATATATTTAATATTTAATTATCTTATTTTCCCTCACCCACATGGCCTATTTCTTCTCCAATCAGAGGTCAGTTAACCAATCAATCAAATCTGTTAACTAACCTGTCAGTTGAGTCAAATCCTCAATCAATCCAGTCAGTTCCACAATCCACTCTTCTAACTGATCAATCAATTCTGTTAACAGACCAGTCAATGGAGTTAACTCTCCAATCAGTTTTGTCACATCCCACCTTTCATGATGGAGCTGGGACACTTGGCACGTTTCCACTGGTTGCACATTCCTCAACCATCCTCAACCGTTGATCTTCATATCTTCTCTCAACCGTTGATTCCTATTCCTCCGGGTCTATAAATGAAGCTTCATCCCTTCATTCTAATCATCCAGGCTTTTGACATCGTTACTCTGCAGAAATATCACCAGCGCGCCTTTGGCACCCATTTGTCATCCACAAGCTTGAGATCACCATTGTTGCATTGGAGCTCACCTTCATTGCATATCACACCATAGCCGTTCACCATCGACTTCCTCCAACAGCTTTTAAAAGATTGCACTCTCTGAGGGCTCATCTCATCTGCGAAAGGACGATTCGTGATAGGCGAACAACAGAAGTTTCGAAACGGAAGAGGTTTACTGTGTTTGTTCATTGCTTTGTTTATTTAATCTTCTTTGTTTCTCTATTCTGTTGATGTTTGGGTCATCTGTTATTCATTTGATTGATGCACTATTTTACCCTCACAGTATCAAGTATGTTGAGGGTTTTGGAATAGGGATAGCATTTAGGGTTTAGGGATGAGGGATTAGAGTTGAGGGATGACAGATTAGGGTTGAGGCTTGAGGGATTAGGGTTTAGGGATAAGGTTTAGGGTTGAGGGATTAGGGTATAAGGTATAGTGTTAAGGGTTTAGGGATAGGGTTTAGGGTTGAGGGATTAGAGTGAAGGGTTGAGCGATTAGGATTTGTTGTTGAGGATTGAGGGTTGAGGGTTTAGGGTTTAGGGTTTAGTGATAGGGTTGAGGGTCGAGGGATCAAAGTTAAGGGTTTAATGTTGAGAGTTGAGGGTTGAGGGTTGAGGGTTGAGGTTGAGGGATAGGGTTAATGGTCAAGGGATTAGGGTTAAATAAGAGTGTCGAGGATAAGGGTTTAGGGTTTAAGGTATAGTATCGAGTCTGTTGAGGGTTTAGGAATAGGGATAACATTTAGGATTTATGGATGAGGGATTAGAGTTGAGGGGTGATGGATTAGGGTTGAGGGTTGAGGGATTAGGGTTTAAGGTATAGTGTTGAGGGTTGAGGGTTTAGGGTTGACAGATTAGGGTTTAGGGTTGATGGATTAGCATTTAATGTCAAGGTTAGGGTTAGAGTGTCAAGGGTAGAGGGATTAGGGATAGGGTTTAGGGTTGAAGGTTTAAGGATTGAGGGTTGAGGCTTTAGGGATGAGGGTTTAAGGCTTAAGATATAGTGTCAAGTGTTGAGGGTGTAGGGATAGGGTTTAAGTTTTAAGGGTTAAGGGTTGAGGGATAGGGATTAGGGTTTAAGGTATAGTGTTGAGGGTTGATGGTTTAGGGATAGGGTTTAGGTTTGAGGGATTAGGGTTTAGGGTTGATGAATTAGGGTTTAATGTTGAGAGTTGAGGGTTGAGGCTTGAGGCTTGAGGGTTGAGGTTGATGGATAGGGTTAATGGTCAAGGGATTAGGGTTAAATAAGAGTGTCGAGGATAAGGGATTAGGGTTTAAGGTATAGTATCGATGTTGTTGAGGGTTTAGGAATAGTGATAGCATTTAGGGATTAGGGATTAGAGTTAAGGGGTGATGGATTAGGGTTGAGGGTTGAGGGATTAGGGTTTAGGGATAAGGTTTAGGGTTAAGGGTTGAGGGATTAGGGTTTAAGGTATAGTGTTGAGGGTTGCGGGTTTAGGGATAGGGTTTAGGGTTGATGGATTAGGGTTTAGGGTTAACAAATTAGCATTTAATGTCAAGGTTATGGTTAGAGTGTCGAGGGTAGAGGGATTAGGGATAGGGTTTAGGGTTGAAGGTTTAAGGATTGAGGGTTGAGGCTGTTAGATCTAGGGCACACAACTAAGAGGGGGGTGAATCAGTTGTACAAAAACTTTGCTTCTACTTCAAATATTTGATTCTTCTTATTAGTTAACAGCATATCAATTAATCAATCATGAAAGCACAAAGCATAAACACCGGAGCAGATAAACATCAACACATTTGACACCAAGATTTTGACGTGGAAAACCTGGTTAAGGGAAAAACCATGGGGTGATTAACCCAAGGATTATTTTCTATTAGAAGAATAAGAAAAATGAATGGCACATGCCAATTAGGGCTCACTACCTGAGCACACTGCTCACAAAGAGGCACACTGCCTACAAGAGACACACTGTCTACAAAGTGATAAGAATCACAAACTTGAACTGGAGATTGGCATCTTTACCATGTCTAGATCAATTCCATTTAAGCTCGAGATACTTCTGCTCTGCCCTTCACTCTTTTGCTATACCACACTCATCTGCTGCTCAACACACTTTGAAATGAACTCACAAACCTTTATTTATACAAGACATTGACTTAGAAACAATCATCTAAGTCAGCAATCAACAATAAGGACATTCGCAAGATGATTAATACATCCGGTCGACCACCACAAGAACATTCGCAAGATGAACAACTCATCTGGTCGGCTAGTCTGAACAAGAACTTCATCCAGAAGAATATCTTCAATTCCAGGCTCTACCACCAATGCGGACCAACAACATAACCTCAACATGATCCAAGAACCTTCACAAGCTTACCTGATTAACCAGGTACATCCACACTTCCTCTACTCACTGGAATCTCTTCTCCTCTTCATCTGGAACTTCAAGAACACAGTCTGCCACCACTGTCATACTAAAGAAGGTGCTTTTGGACCTCCAAACCATGTACCAATCAAGATGACACATCACAAAGACATCCCAAACACTCCTTCCAATCTGTAGAGTTTGATAATGCACCTCTGGATCTCACCGGACCTTTTTGTGACACTCTGTTCCTCCGGAGCATCTCTCAGAACCAGTTCTACTTGACCAATCACAACTTTTTCATATCTTCATGTGGACCTCTGAAATCTTAACTAGATCATCTCAAGACTCATATCTACAAACCCTTTAATCCGCATCCTTTGATTCTCAACCTTTTGAATACATTTGCCTTCTTCTTATCACTGTTCTTCACTGTTCCTAATTAAGACTACTTTTCTCAATATCCTCAACACATAGCTCATCCAAACCTTCTTACCAATGCAATATGAGTATGTTGACATCAATGACAACATTGGTTAACCTCATACTTGCAACAATCTCCCCGTTTGTCATTGATGGCAACATATGATGTGAAAAACCATCAAGACAAGAACTTCTCCTTTTTGTCACAGCTCCCCCTATTAGAAACAACTCTTCACATGTCTTCTCTTCCTTCACTACTCCCCCTTTGGTCATCAACCACTTGTTTTTCACATGTCTTCTCTCACCCTTTGACATCAATGGCAAAGGGCTCATACTTGCCCTTGTAACATATCAGAATCATACCAGCTACTCCCCCTTAGTAGCAGCTCCTCATCATCAATCCGGATCACAAGATATGACTGTGATATCCACTAGACTGATGCACATCAATGCATCCTAGTTCATCACCAGAGGGGCCATGACCCCTAACTTATCCCGGTGATACTCAAAAGAGTCCTTGGGAAGAGGTTTAGTAAAGATATCTGCAATCTGATCCTTGGAGGGTACATACTCCAATCTGACTTCTTCCTTGTTCACTTGTTCTCTCAAAAAGTGAAACTTGATAGATATGTGCTCAGTCTTAGAATGCAATACCAGATTCTTAGAAATATTAATTGAACTTGAATTATCATAGAAAATTGTGATAGGCTCCTCATATTCAATTTTAATGTCTCTTAGCATTTGCTTCATCCATAAGATTTGAGTGCAACTACCTGCTGTTGCAATGTATTCTGCTTCAGTTGTAGATAGAGATATTGCATCTTGTTTCTTACTTAGCCAAGAAACCAATCTCTTTCCCAAAAAGAATGCTCCACCACTGGTGCTCTTCCAGTCATCCACATCTCCTACCCAATCTGCATCTGTATATGCATGAAGAGAGAAATCTTGATCTCTAGGATACCATAGACCATACTCAACTATCCCCTTTAGATATCTAAAATCCCTCTTGATTGCCATAACATGAGATTCTCTAGGGTCAGCCTAAAATCTTGCCACAAGACCAACAGCCTGCATTATATCTGGTCTAGTCTAAGTGAGATACAATAATCCACCAATCATTGATCTATACCTTGTCTAATCTACCTTTGGAGAGTCATCATCTTTGCTCAACTTACATCCGATTGCCATAGGAGTGTTCATTGGCTTTGAATCTTCCATACCGAATTTCCTCAACAATTCTTTCACATATTTGGTCTGAGAAATGAAGATCCCTTTCTTTGTTTGAGTAATTTGCAGACCCAAGAAGAAATTCATTTTACCAAGCATAGACATTTCAAACTCACTTTTCATCTGATTTGCAAAAGTTTTGCACATACTATCTCTTCCTCCAAAAATGATATCATCCACAAACACTTCAACAATCAAAATGTTTTCATGATCAATTTTGAAATATAAGTTACTGTCAGTAGTACCTTTGTTGAATCCAATCTGTAAAAGATGCTTATCCAACCTTTCATACCATGCTCTTGGGGCTTGCTTCAATCCATACAATGCTTTCTTCAACTTGCAGACCATATCATCATTATCAGAGAATTGAAATCCATCCGGTTGTTCAATGTATACTTCTTCTTCCAAGTCACCATTTAGGAAAGCAGACTTGGCATCCATCTGATATACCTTGAAGTCTTTGAAGGTAGCAAATGCAAGAAATAATCTGACTACTTCAATTCTTGCCACCGGAGCAAAGGTCTCTTCAAAATCAATTCCTTCTATTTGAGAGTAGCCTTTGCAGACTAATCTAGCTTTGTTTCTGATTACTTCACCAACTTCATTTAGTTTGTTCCAAAAGACCCATTTGGTTCCAATCACATTCTTGTCTCTAGGTCTGGGAACAAGATCCCAAGTATGATTTTTCTCAATTTGCATCAACTCTTCCTCCATTGCTTTGGTCTAGTTTTCATCATTGCAAGATTCATTAACTGTCTTAGGTTCAATCTTTGAAATCAGACAGTATTCATTTGAATCTTGAGAAATTATTCTCCTTATTTGTACCCCTTTACTTTTGTCACCTATGATCTGATCTTCAGAGTGATTTAGAGTTACATACCTTGGAACTTTGGGAGTTTCTTGCACTACTAATTCTTGATCAGGCTCATTCAGACAAACTTCTTCTTCCTGATTTACCGGATCAGTTTGGATCGAAATTTCAGAGGAGGATGGAGCTCCTTGCACCAGACAATCATTCTGATCATCTTCATCACATTCATAGAATCTTGAGGGCTTCTCAATTCCTTCATCAACCTTCACATTTGTACTTTATATCATCTTTCTCAATCTCTTATTGTGACACCAGTATGCTTTGCTTTGAATGGAGTAACCCAAGAAAATTCCTTCATCACTTCTAGCATCAAACTTTCCTAAGTCTTCATATCTTTTGATGTAACACTTGCTACCAAATACTCTGAAATATCTCACAGTGGGAGTTATACCAAACCAAAGTTCATAAGGAGTCTTACCGGTATTGCTTCTGATTTGAACTCGGTTAAGAGTATAGACTGCAGTGCTGACAGCTTCTCTCCAAAACATCTGAGGAACATTTGCTTCCATCATCATTGTCCTGGAAGCTTCTTGGATGGTCCAGTTCTTTCTCTCAACTACTCCATTCTGCTATGGAGTCCTAGGAACAGACAGTTGTCTCTTTATACCATGCTTCTCACAAAAGTCTATGAATTCACCGGATGTGAATTCACCACCTCTATCAGACCTAAGACATTTCAGTTTCAATATGGTTTGATTCTCTACCATAGCTTTGAAGATTTTGAAATTCTCAAGGGCTTCTGATTTCTCTCTTAGGAAGGTAACCCACATCATCTGGGAATGGTCATCAATTAGCAACATAAAATATCTATCACCTTGCATACTCTTGATTCTTGTCGGACCACAGAGATCAGTATGTACTAATTCCAACAATCTGGTAGTGGACTGATCCTTGCTTTTGAAAGAGACTCTGCTCTGTTTACCTAGCTGACATTCTTTACATAAACTATTTGTAGGTTTCACCAGTTTAGGAAGATCTCTTACAGCCTGAGTATTGCTTATCTTGATGATGTTATCAAAATTCACATGGCACATCTTTCTATGCCATAACCAACTCTGATCAACTTGAACAAACAGACAACTTTTATTAGAACCAACTAGATGGAAGATATTACCTTTTGTTTGAGTACCGGATGCAATTTTAGTTTCAGAGCTTGTAAAGATTCTGCATTTTCCATTCTTGAACTGGAGATCATAGCCTTTGTCCACTAACTAACCAGCACTGAGAAGATTGTGCTTCAATTCTTCAACATATAGTACATTACCTATTTTGCTCTTTCCATCAAAAGAAATATTTCCCCTACCTCTGATTCTGCCAGCAAAATTATCACCAAACTTTACCATTCCTCCTTCATACCTTTCTAAATCTAAGAACTTGTTCTTGTCACCTATCATGTGGTGAGAGCATCGACTATCAATAACCTAATCATCCTTTTCTTCAACTTGGGTAGCCAAAGCTCTTTCTACAACCTTATGATTGACAAATTCAGAGGATATTGGTTCTTCTTCCTTGATGGCAATAAACACCCATTCATTTCCAGATTTTCTTCCTATTTTTAATTCATCTGTTACTCCTTCATTGTCATCTTCTTCATTAACATAATAGCAGTTCTTTTGAAACCTTTGTCTGTTAGTATTAGACCTTGTAGCTCTTTCTGGACATCTTGAAGCAAAATGACCAATCTTATTACAGTTGAAGCACTTAAAGGGTAGTTTTCCTTCATACTTACCGGACCCTCTTGGAAGTCTCTTTGCAATTAGGGCTTCAAGTTGAGTTGTTTCTACTTCTTCCTCTTCCATGTCTTTCCTTGCTTGATCATACCATGACAGCTTCCTTGAAGAGTTCTCTCCCGGATCAAATCTTTGTTTGCCTTTCACATAGGCACTGGCTTTGAATGCAGATTTAGTCTTGGGGGGATCATCTCCAAACTTAGTCATTTCAAATGCAGCTAGTTTGCCAGCCAGTTGCTCTTTTGTGACAGTTGTATGGGCTCTGAATTCATCAATGGCAACAACCTTGATTTTGTAGGCAGCAAGAAGGGATCTGAGAATTTTGCAAACAATTTCATTTTCATCCAGAACTCCACCAGCATTCCTGATTCCACACACTAGCTCATTCACTCTTGGCATAAAGGTAGTGATATTTTCATCATCTCTCATCTTCAATCTTTCAAATTTCCCTTTCAGACTTTGCAACCTTGCACTCTTGACAAACTCATCTCCTTCATACAGAAGTTCCAGTTTAGTCTAGATCTCATATGCAGTTGGTAGGTCAATAACATTTGAGAGATCTGAGTCATTCAATGCACTTAGAAGAGCTTCCTTGGTCTGCAGATTGTTTTCAGCATCTGTGATTTCATTCAGAGTTGTCAGACCACTCTCTGGAGGAACATATGGTATTGCGACTATGGTCAAGTATGCTTTTCCCATACACTCGAAATGACATTTCATGCGACCTTTCCAGAGAGTGAAGTTGGTTCCATCAAACTTTAGACTATCCTTCTTGTATGATGACATCCTAGATCTCCTCAAGCGATTAAGCTCCTTTCAGAGGAACTTGGCTCTGATACCAATTGTTAGATCTAGGTCACACAACTGAGAGGGGGGGTGAATCAGTTGTACAAAAACTTTGCTTCTACTTCAAATATTTGATTCTTCTTATTAGTTAACAGCATATCAATTAATCAATCATGAAAGCACAAAGCATAAACACCAGAGTAGATAAACATCAACACATTTGACACCAAGATTTTGACGTGGAAAACCTGGTTAAGGGAAAAACCACGGGGTGATTAACCCAAGGATTATTCTCTATTAGAAGAATAAGAAAAATGAATGGCACATGCCAATTAAGGCTCACTACCTGAGCACACTGCTCACAAAGATGCACACTGCCTACAAGAGACACACTGTCTACAAAGTGATAAGAATCACAAACTTGAACTGGAGATTGACATCTTTACCATGTCTGGATCAGTTCCATTTAAGACCGAGATACTTCTACTCTGCCTTTTGCTCTTTCGCTATACCACACTCATCCGTTGCTCAACACACTTTGAAATGAACTCACAAACCTATATTTATACAAGACATTAACTTAGGAACAATCATCTAAGTCGTAAATCAACCATAAGGACATTCGCAAGATGATTAATACATCCAGTCGGCCACCACAAGAACATTCGCAAGATGAACAACTCATCCAGTTGGCTAGTCTGAATAAGAACTTCATCCAGAAAAATATCTTCAATTCTAGGCTCTACCACAAATGTGGACCGACAACATAACCTCAACATGATCCAAGAGCCTTCACAAGCTTGCCTGATTAATTAGGTACATCTGCACTTCCTCTACTCACTGGAATCTCTTCTCCTCTTCATCTAGAACATCAAGAACACAGTCTGCCGCCACTGTCATACTGAAGAAGGTGCTTCCAGACGTCCAAACCATGTACCAATTGAGATGACACATCACAAAGACATCCCAAACACTCCTTCCAATCTGCAGAGTTTGATAATGCACCTCTGAATCTCACCAGACCTTTTTGTGACACCCTGTTCCTCCGGAGCATCTCTCGGAACCGGTTCTACTTGACTAATCACAACTTTTTCATATATTCATGCGGACCTCTAAAATCTTAACTGGATCATCTCAAGACTCATATCTACAAACCATTTAATCCACATCCTCTAATTCTCAACCTATTAAGTACATTTGCCTTCTTCTTATCACTGTTCTTCACTGTTCCTGATTGAGACTACTTTTCTCAATATCCTCAACACACAGCTCATCCAAACCTTAATACCAGTGCAATATGAGTATGTTGACATCCATGATAACACTGGTTAACCTCATACTTGCAACAAAGGCTTTAGGGATGAGGGTTTAAGGCTTAAGATATAGTGTCAAGTGTTGAGGGTGTAGGGATAGGGTTTAAGTTTTAAGGGTTAATGGTTGAGGGATAGGGATTAGGGTTTAAGGTATAGTGTTGAGGGTTGATGGTTTAGGGATAGGGTTTAGGTTTGAGGGATTAGGGTTTAGGGTTGATGAATTAGGGTTTAATGTTGAGAGTTGAGGCTTGAGGCTTGAGGCTTGAGGCTTGAGGTTGAGGGATAGGGTTAATGGTCAAGGTATTAGGGTTAAATAAGAGTGTCGAGGATAAGGGATTAGGGTTTAAGGTATAATATTGATTATGTTGAGGGTTTAGGAATAGGGATAGCATTTAGGGTTTAGGGATGAGGGATTAGAGTTGAGGGTTGATGGATTAGGGTTGAGGTTGAGGGATTAGGGTTTAGGGATAAGGTTTAGGGTTGAGGGTTGAGGGATTAGGGTTTAAGGTATAGTGTTGAGGGTTGAGGGTTTAGGGATAGGGTTTAGGGTTGACAGATTAGGGTTTAGGGTTGACGGATTAGCATTTAATGTCAAGGTTAGGGTTAGAGTGTCGAGGGTAGAGGGATTAGGGATAGGTTTTAGGGTTGAAGGATAAAGGATTGAGGGTTGAGGCTTTAGAGATGAGGGTTTAAGGCTTAAGATATAGTGTCAAGTGTTGAGGGTGTAGGGATAGGGTTTAAGTTTTAAGGGTTAAGGGTTGAGGGATAGGGATTAGGGTTTAAGGTATAGTGTTGAGGGTTGATGGTTTAGGGATAGGGTTTAGGTTTGAGGGATTAGGGTTTAGGGTTGATGAATTAGGGTTTAATGTTGAGAGTTGAGGCTTGAGGCTTGAGGCTTGAGGGTTGAGGTTGAGGGATAGGGTTAATGGTCAAGAGATTAGGGTTAAATAAGAGTGTCGAGGATAAGGGATTAGGGTTTAAGGTATAGTATCGAGTATGTTGAGGGTTTTGGAATAGGGATAGCATTTAGGGTTTAGGGATGAGGGATTAGAGTTGAGGGATGATGGATTAGGGTTGAGGGTTGAGGGATTAGGGTTTAGGGATAAGGTTTGGGGTTTAGGGATTAGGGTATAAGGTATAGTGTTGAGGGTTTAGGGATAGGGTTTAGGGTTGAGGGATTAGAGTGAAGGGTTGAGGGATTAGGATTTGTCATTGAGGGTTGAGGGTTTAGGGTTTAGGGATAGGGTTGAGGGTCAAGGGATCAGACTTAAGGGTTTAATGTTGAGAGTTGAGGGTTGAGGTTGAGGGATAGGGTTAATGGTCAAGGGATTAGGGTTAAATAAGAGTGTCGAGGATAAGGGTTTAGGGTTTAAAGTGTAGTATCGAGTCTGTTGAGGGTTTAGGTATAGGGATAGCATTTAGGGTTTAGGGATGAGGGATTAGAGTTGAGGGGTGATGGATTAGGGTTGAGGGTTGAGGGATTGGGGTTTAGGGATAAGGTTTAGGGTTGAGGGTTGAGGGATTAGGGTTTAAGGTATAATGTTGAGGGTTGAGGGTTTAGGGATAGGGTTTAGGGTTGACGGATTAGGGTTTAGGGTTGACGGATTAGCATTTAATGTCAAGGTTAGGGTTACAGTGTTGAGGGTAGAGGGATTAGGGATAGGGTTTAGGGTTGAAGGTTTAAGGATTGAGGGTTGAGGCTTTAGGGATGAGGGTTTAAGGTTTAAGATATAGTGTCAAGTGTTGAGGGTGTAGGGATAGGGTTTAAGTTTTAAGGGTTAAGGGTTGAGGGATAGAGATTAGGGTTTAAGGTATAGTGTTGAGGGTTGATGGTTTAAGGATAGGGTTTAGGTTTGAGGGATTAGGGTTTAGGGTTGTTGAATTAGCGTTTAATGTTGAGAGTTGAGGCTTGAGGCTTGAGGCTTGAGGCTTGAGATTGAGGGATAGGGTTAATGGTCAAGGGGTTAGGGTTAAATAAGATTGTCGAGGATAAGGGATTAGGGTTTAAGGTATAGTATCGAGTATGTTGAGGGTTTAGGAATAGGGATAGCATTTAGGGTTTAGGGATGAGGGATTAGAGTTGAGGGATGACAGATTAGGGTTGAGGGTTGAGGGATTAGGGTTTAGGGATAAGGTTTAGGGTTGACAGATTGGGGTATAAGGTATAGTGTTGAGGGTTTAGGGTTGAGAAATTAGAGTGAAGGGTTGAGGGATTAGGATTTGACGTTGAGGGTTAAGGGTTGAGGGTTTAGAGTTTATGGTTTAGGGATAGGGTTGAGGGTTGAGGGATCAGAGCTAAGGGTTTAATGTTGAGAGTTGAGGCTTGAGGCTTGAGGGTTGAGGTTGAGGGATAGGGTTATGGTCAAGGGATTAGGGTTAAATAAGAGTATCGAGGATAAGGGATTAGGGTTTTAGGTATAGTATCAAGTCTATTGAGGGTTTAGGAATAGGGATAGCATTTCGGGTTTAGGGATGAGGGATTAGAGTTGAGGGGTGATGGATTAGGGTTGAGGCTTGAGGGATTAGGGTTTAGGGATAAGGTTTAGGGTTGAGGGTTGAGAGATTAGGGTTTAAGGTATAGTGTTGAGGGTTGAGGGTTTATGGATAGGGTTTAGGGTTGACGGATTAGGGTTTAGGGTTGACAGATTAGCATTTAATGTCGAGGTTAGGGTTAGAGTATCGAGGGTAGAGGGATTAGGGATAGGGTTTAGGGTTGAAGGTTTAAGGATTGAGGGTTGAGGCTTTAGGGATGAGGGTTTAAGGCTTAAGATATAGTGTCAAGTGTTGAGGGTGTAGGGATAGGGTTTAATTTTTAAGGGTTAAGGGTTGAGGGATAGGGATTAGGGTTTAAGGTATAGTGTTGAGGGTTGATGGTTTAGGGATAGGGTTTAGGTTTGAGGGATTAGGGTTTAGGGTTGATGAATTAGGGTTCAATGTTGAGAGTTGAGGCTTGAGGGTTGAGGTTGAGGGATAGGGTTAATTGTCAAGGGATTAGGGTTAAATAAGAGTGTCGAGGATAAGGGATTAGGGTTTAAGGTATAGTATCGAGTATGTTGAGGGTTTAGGAACAGGGATAGCATTTAGGGTTTAGGGATGAGGGATTAGAGTTGAGGGTTGAGGGATTAGGGTTGAGGGTTGAGGGATTAGGGTTTAGGGATAAGGTTTAGGTTGAAGGATTGGGGTATAAGGTATAGTGTTGAGGGTTTAGGGTTGAGGGATTAGAGTGAAGGGTTGAGGGATTAGGATTTGACGTTGAGGGTTAAGGGTTGCGGGTTTAGAGTTTAGGGTTTAGGGATAGGGTTGAGGGTCAAGGGATCAGAGGTAAGGCTTTAATGTTGAGAGTTGAGGGTTGAGGCTTGAGGGTTGAGGTTGAGGGATAGGGTTAATGGTCAAGGGATTAGGGTTAAATAAGAGTGTCGAGGATAAGGGATTAGGGTTTAAGGTATAGTATCGAGTCTATTGAGGGTTTAGGAATAGGGATAGAATTTAGGGTTTAGGGATGAGGGATTAGAGTTGAGGGGTGATGGATTAGGGTTGAGGCTTGAGGGATTAGGGTTTAGGGATAAGGTTTAGGGTTGAGGGTTGAGGGATTAGGGTTTAAGGTATAGTGTTGAGGGTTGAGGGTTTAGGGATAGGGTTTAGGGTTGACGGATTGGGGTTTAGGGTTGACAGATTAGCATTTAATGTCGAGGTTAGGGTTAGAGTATTGAGGGTAGAGGGATTAGGGATAGGGTTTAGGGTTGAAGGTTTAAGGATTGAGGGTTGAGGCTTTAGGGATGAGGGTTTAAGGCTTAAGATATAGTGTCAAGTGTTGAGGGTTTAGGGATAGCGTTTAATTTTTAAGGGTTAAGGGTTGAGGGATAGGGATTAGGGTTTAAGGTATAGTGTTGAGGGTTGATGGTTTAGGGATAGGGTTTAGGTTTGAGGGATTAGGGTTTAGGGTTGATGAATTAGGGTTTAATGTTGAGAGTTGAGGCTTGAGGGTTGAGGTTGAGGGATAGGGTTAATGGTCAAGGGATTAGGGTTAAATAAAAGTGTCGAGGATAAGGGATTAGGGTTTAAGGTATAGTATCGAGTATGTTGAGGGTTTAGAAATAGGGATAGCATTTAGGGTTTAGGGATAAGGGATTAGAGTTGAGGGATGATGGATTAGGGTTGAGGGTTGAGGGATTAGGGTTTAGGGATAAGGTTTAGGGGATAGGGATTAGGGTATAAGGTATAGTGTTGAGGGTTTAGGGATAGGGTTTAGGGTTGAGGGATTAGAGTGAAGGGTTGAGGGATTAGGATTTGACATTGAGGGTTGAGGGTTGAGGGTTTAGGGATAGGGTTGAGGGTCGAGGGATCAGAGTTAAGGGTTTAGTGTTGAGAGTTGAGGCTTGAGGCTTGAGGGTTGAGGTTGAGGGATAGGGTTAATGGTCAAGGGATTAGGGTTAAATAAGAGTGTCAACGATAAGGGATTAGGGTTTAAGGTATAGTATCGAGTCTGTTGAGGGTTTAGGAATAGGGATAGCATTTAGGGTTTAGGGATGAGGGATTAGAGTTGAGGGGTGATGGATTAGGGTTGAGGGTTGAGGGACTAGGGTTTAGCGATAAGGTTTAGGGTTGAGGGATCTGGCAAGCTCTTGCATGAAAGAGATGTGATCAATGCAAAGGATGTGATCAATCTATAGCAGGACAATACACGAGCGCGTTATAACGTGCTCACTTTTTTTCTTGCTATTGAAATGGTAAAAAAGTGTTGACCCCTATGATCCAAGCCCACATGCTCTATTTTCTGACTGATTCTGCGCGTGCTCTAACAAAAAAGAAGTGCTTTCATGCTGTTGGGAAGTTCACATGCACATTTGACACATTGTACCACCTTTGCATGATCTTTCCACCACCTTTTCTGCTTTGCCAACTTGAGAAGGAGGAAATAACATAGTTTTCACACCAAGTTTGATATATATCTATTCAAGTTTCAATTTTTGTAGTGTTGCAATATTAATTGTGATTCAATTTTAGGAATTTAACATTATAGATTGGTTAATAGTATTGTTGTTAGTAATGATATTTGAGTGTTATTCAATTTAACATTGAAAAGGAAGCAAGTGGTGAAAAACTCAAATTGCTGAGGAGTTTGATGCAAGAAGATAAAAATACTACATAATTGGGTACTCTCTCCATTCAAATCTTCATTTTTTAGATATGTCAAGTCTTTACATGCATGTTCTTTACATTTTCCTTATTTTAGATTGAATTACTTTATCATGCTTTATCATACATGTTTAAAATAGACACATTCCCAATCAAGAAAGCAGCCTACAATCTCACATGATGCCATGTATATTTTCTACACTTGGGCTCTTTAATAATTATGTGTAATAAAAAAACCTTAACATACCATGATGTCAAGCTATACAAGAATAAATCCTTACAACATAAAAAAAATACAATCCCACTATTATCTTGTATTCATTTCTTAGGAACTAATATTGGTCTCTTTATCATGCTACAGACAAATTCTCCATCATGCTGAGGAAACGATCAAGAATTAAACCAACATAGGAAGAGATAGAAGCTAAGAATGCAAAGAAAGCAGTGGCTATGAGGGAACTTCGTGAGAAGAGAAAATTAGACACGATAAATGAAGACATACCAATTGAAGTGGAACCACAACCATCACAAAGAGATATGGTATTGGCGGCACAAAGAGAACGAATGCAAAAACTTCATGGTACGAGAGATTTGAATACCATAGTTGGAGACACGTCCTCTACCGCAAGTCAACATGTAGGGACACCATCTACCACATCTCAAGTTGAGAGTACATCATCACTCACATGTGATGAAGGAGGTACGCCATCATTCCCACCTCAACCTCAAGGTATGTCATGTATTCCATCTTTGATCAAAGGTATGCCATCTAACCCATCTCATTTAAATATTGATGAAATTCCTAATGTTGAGATGAATTTACCTAACTTAACACCACCTAGAATTTTGCATAGAAAGCCAAAGTATTTGATTGATATTGATGAGAATATTCTGCAGCCAATGGAAGGTAAGATTCCAAAACGCACTTGTAGAAGATATGCTAATAAGATTTAGAGATTGTTCTTTGAAAAGTTAAATGAGACTACAAGATGTCAACTATTCGTTGAAATGATGCGAAGTATAAAGTATAGGTCTATCATGAAGATTCTTGGGTTGAGAACATCAGAGGCTTCAAGTGAAAAATCTATTGTCAAGAATCTAATGAGTGCATATGAGAGTGTGGGTAACACCTCATGCACAAAAGATAGTAATGCAACACGGCGTGTGATTACATCGACTATAGTAAGTAGTCAAACGAGGAAAGCTCGTCTCATTAGAAAGATAAGTCAAGAATTGAGAATTAATAGGAAAACTTTATCAAGAGCCGTTGGAAGACACCAAAGAATTGAGGACACTAATGCCAATGAATTATGAGTGTTCTCGGGGAGACTACCACGAAAAGATAAACTAATTGTTGAAGCATTGAGATCACTAATTGAAGACTTTTGGAAGAATTACACAAGGATATCTCCGAATCAAAGGGATGTGGTAAGAAGGAGAATCGATAGTCAGAACTGCAAGCCACATCCAAAGCATTTATTGGATGAGACTCAAACACAGTTTTATGGTAGATTTCTAGAGAAGTATCCTCAAATTAAAATTTTTCAAAGATATTTTGAATTGCTAAAACCTTTCTATGTTAAGATAAATCACACACACACTACTTGTTATAGATTACATATTGAATCTTCTAACCATTTTGATGCTTATAGGTCTAAATGTTTAGATATGCATACTAACAATGATTTGCAGGGTTGTGCCATATGTGCCCCACCAACATCTTCAAGAGACTTCATATCAAGAATTTTATGTGAAAGAGAGGAAGGTCAAATATTCTACAAGAAATTATGCTTGGATGGCACATGTCATCGTTGCGGTGGCTTGCAACATTTGCCAATATGTGAACATATGGAAATAACACATGCGGTTTGAAACGAACTAGCAGAGTTTGGCAAGTATGAAACAGTGGCATACAATACAAAAGATGGTAAAGAAGCAAAGAGGTGTGAATTAGTTATTGAAAAAATTCCAATGTATTAGTTTATGTCTATATTTTGTGACAGCATAGTGTATGAGTATGCAAGACATGCCCATAGAGCTTGATGGTTGGACTTGCAATTCAAGTTATGCAAGGACATATTTCCGGTTGGTACCATTGTTTCAGTCGTTGACTTTACAAAGAACTACAGTCTACAACCACAGCATGAGGTGCAATCACAATATTACAACTCCACACAGGTTTCTATATTTGTGCACATCGCATTCATTCATGCAAATGATAGTACAGAGGATGATAGAAAGATCATAAGGGAGTATAATTTCTATATTAGTGATGATTGCATGCATTCTATGGAGTTCGTGCAAGGTTGCTTTCAGGTGTTCTATAATGATTTGGCTAGAAGGGGCATATCATTCAGTCAGCATATCATATGGTCGAATAATTGTGCGTCACAATTCAAGAACTCACAAAATTTCTATTGGCTAAGTAGGAGGCATAATTTTACAGGTATTCAACATATGTGGAATTTTTGTGAGGTCAGGCATGGAAAGGGGGAGCATGATGGTGCAGGAGCATGTATCAAAAGAGCCATAACATGAGAAGAGTTAAAGTATAAAGACAATGCAAAGTTGACAGATGCAAAATTGATTGTTGAGTGGTGTAATGCTTCCATGGGTCCAGGTAATGAAGGTAAGTCTTCAGTTCATAGATTTTTTTGGTTGATAGATGATACTAACATTGCACCATATGAGGACTATTGTACACTGACATGATCAAATGAGATGCACTCTTTCAGAAGCTCAATTGCAAGTTCATGGAGTATCCATACACGAAAGATGTCATGCTTTTGTTCTTCCTGTACAATTCAAGTCTGGGATGAGTGTGAGTCAAAGGAGTGGGTTGATGAATGGCATTTCAGTTATCTTAGCCCACTTGACATGTATCAACCTCCAACGACACTGGAACTAACACAGATGGAATCGTCAGTTGACTTTGACCACATATCAGATTTAGTTTAACCAGGTAATATAGGGCACGTATATGCATCTAATTTCATCTAGTTCAACTAGGTAATGTCATCTTACTTTGTAGTGTTTTTGTAATGTTGACTAATTTCATCTAATTTACTACACATATCAATGTAGGGCACGTATATGCAGTTATTGCAGATGAAGATAATGAAGAGGGAATAGATTATTACTTATGTCGTTGTGTTGAGGCCAAAAATAAATTGGAGGCCCCTGTTACAGATGGAGAAAACATCAAATACCCTATAGGCTCAGTGGTTATTACTGGAACATGGCTTAGAGGGTACCCACATAAGAGTGTTAATATTTGGCTATTTCAGGACTTTGACATGCATCGGAAGATTCTTCATTACTCAAACCTTGTCGTGCATCCAATGTTCATTTGATAAAGTATCGGGGTAGACCTTTGAACAAAATATTGTGGAAGGTGCGTAAGTCTGACCATGAAGCAATACTTGACACAATAAAGAGTAGAGCAGACCCGGATGGTTCATTGGATTAATTTGTAAGTATTCACATTGATTTTATAAAGTCATGTTACATTGAGTTGTAAGTATGCACATTAATTTGTAAGGTTTGTCTTTTTTTCATTTCCTCCTGCATTTTTACACATATACACATTTTTACATCATCATGTTATGCATTTTTGGTGTCCTGCTCCTGATGCGACCAAACTCATAACTCACCCTACTCCCTGTAGACACCATTTGATGATCTCTCCAACACTCTAGATCTAGGGCACCCAATCATGATGATGACCTATATACCATTCTCCCAAGGTGCTCATAATGAATGAAAAGAAGACCAAGGGCACCCAAGCTTAACAGACTTATTTCTTTCAATTTTGATGATCCAAACTCTTGCAATACGACATCCACTTTCATGCCTTTAGATCTTCCTTCACATACAGGGTGCTAAATCAAGTTGAAAAATCTACATAAGGGCACCAACATGGATGAAAGGAGACATGAAATGTGCCTTAGGACTCCATGCTAAGGTTTGAGCCATTAAAGTCTCTTGTTATTAGGCGCTCATGATGATGAAACTTAGAGCTTTTTCCTTTCCTATTTTCTCATCTAAGATGTTTGAATGATAAGGAGTGCCTCAACCTCTATAATGTACATTGGGCACCAAAATCAAGGTGATTTTAAGTCACTTTGAGTTATTTGGGGTCAGTTTGAGTCTTCGAGTCATGTTGCAAAAAAGTGTCAATGTTGTCAAGTTGCACAAAGCAACTTTTGTATTTTTGGTGTCTTGCTCATGAAGTGACCAAACTGACTATTCCAATGCGTCCGGATGGGTACATTTACGCTAGGAATGGTCCTATTTTTCATCCAAACATGTCAAAACAGTCCGAGCTACATTGAACCAACGATATCCCTAAAGAGTCTAAATTGCAAAAAGGTAGCAATCTTTGACGAGATGTTACTTGAAAATTGTGTCACTTAGAAACATTCCATCTAAGGCAACATGATCATGTAAAGCACCTCTACAATAACCTCTCTCAGTTTTTTATATCTCTAAGGCATTTGCCCGTGGTGAAAGGTTTTCTGCTGCCCCAAAAATCATCAGAAGGAGGCAATGTAAAGTTGCAAAGGGGTGTAACTTTTGTCCTGCTCCTGATGCCACCAAACTGACTATTCCAATGAGTTTGGATGGGTACATTTACGCTAGGCATGGTCCTATTTTTCACACAAACATGTCGAAATAGTCCGAGCTACATTGTACCCACAATATCCCTAAAGAGTCCAAAGTGCAAAAAGGCAGCAATCTTTGACAAGATGTTACTCAAAAACTGTGTCACTTAGAAACATTCTGTCTAAGGCAACACGATCATGTAGAGTGCCTCTACAATAACCTCTCTCGGTTTTTTATATCTCTTAGGCATTTGCCCATGGTGAAAGGTTTTCTACTACCCCAGAAATCGTCAGAAGGAGGCAGTGTAAAGTTGCAAAGGGGTGTAACTTTCTTCCTACTCCTGATGCAACCAAACTGACTGTTCCAACGCGTCCAAATGGGTATATTTACACTAGGCATGGTCCTTTTTTTCACCCAAACATGTCAAAACAGTCTGAGCTACATTGTACCCACGATATCCCTAAAGACTCCAAAGTGCAAAAAGGCAGCAATTTTTTACGAGATGTTACTCAAAAATTGTGTCACTTAGAAATATTTCATTTAAAGCAACGCGATCACATAGAGTGCTTCTACAATAACCTCTCTCAGTTTTTTACATCTCTGAGGCATTTGCTCATGGTGAAAGGTTTTCTACTGCCCCAAAAATCGTCAGAAGGAGGCAGTGTAAAGTTGCAAAGGGGTGTAACTTTTGTCCTGCTCCTGATGCGACCAAACTGACTATTCCAACACATCTAGATGGGTACATTTACGCTAGTTATGGTCCTTTTTTTCACCTGAACATGTCGAAACAGTCTGAGCTACATTGTACCCACAATATCCCTAAAGAGTCCAAAGTGCAAAAAGGTAGCAATCTTTGACGAGATGTTACTTGAAAATCATGTCACTTAGAAACATTCTGTCTGAGGCAACATGATCACGTAGAGTGCCTCTACAATAACCTTAGTTTTTTATATCTCTAAGGCATTTTCCCATGGTGAAAGGTTTTCTGCTGCCCCAAAAATTGTTAGGAGGCAGTGTAAAGTTGCAAAGGGGTGTAACTTTCATCCTGCTCCTGATATGACCAAACTGACTGTTCTAATGCATCCAAATGGGTACATTTACACTAGGCATGGTCCTTTTTTTCACCCAAACATGTTGAAACAGTCTGAGCTACATTGTACCGACGATATCCCTGAAGAGTCCAAAGTGCAAAAAGACAACAATCTTTGACAAGATGTTACTCAAAAACTATGTCACTTAGAAACATTCTGTCTGAGGTAACGCGATCATATAGAGTGCCTCTACAATAACCTCTCTCAGTTTTTTATATCTCTGAGACATTTACCCGTGGTGAAAGGTTTTCTGCTACCCCAAAAATCATCAAAAGGAGGCAGTGTATTAAGTCAGGATGAAAGCCTATTCACTCTAGGTGCCTGTTGTGACCAAATCACACATCGCCCCATTGCAAATGGGGACCCCCTGCTTTTTTTGAACTCCAGTGTGTTTGACTAGGCTTAGATGATGTCTTGGGGTTATTGCATGATGAGGTCAGTGGTGTTTGAGTTTTAGAGCTCCTTGATGACCTGATCCTAATAGTGGGCGCGTAGAGGAAGAAATAATTCAGGCACACTTTGATAATCATTTCACCCTAGGTGAGCACCTAGGTAGAATTTGGAGTGGAAGCCTCAAATAATACCTTTGATTTTTAGATGCTTATTTTAGCTCAAATCATCATTATCTTGTGCCTAGAGTTGGAGTCTAACTGCCTAGGGAGTCAACGAGCATTTCATCATTCAGAGAATCCCAAACATGCGCCTTGAACAAGTGATGCTACAAGTGGTGAACAAAATGGGCGCCTTGAAGAATTGAGCCCTCCAAGACATCTTGCAATTGCCTAAAAGTCTAAAATTTACACAAGTGAGTTAAGGCGCCATTTTCCATCTCCAGAGCCTCCTTTGAGCGCCTTAACATGGAGCGAATGTTTTAGTCTATGAAAGATTGCACCTAAAGAATATAACAACCCCTTGAATCACTAGGATGAACTAAGTTAACAAAATGAACTTCATTAAGGGAGGCACACTTGTGCATCTAGAAAACTCCAGTTTAGCGCCTGAGAAAAAGCATGTTTAGATCCATAAGTTTGGGGAGTATTGAGTGAGGTAAGTCTTCATGAGCATATACAATGACTTAAATCCATCAATGATGAAGTAAACGCTTATTTGAACTAAGGCGCAATTTCACTCCTCTACAATCATCTTCTGGTGCTTTGAAAGCTAAGTGTTTGAAACTATCATGATTCACACCTAGATGAGGAAGTCTCTATAATGAGTTAAAGCCACTTGAATGGCAAGCATGAAGGGAGCGTCCAAACTTACCCAAGGAAGCGCCTAGAGGAATGGAAGTTGAGTTTGAAGATAGATGACCTTTCGAGTGCACTTGCCCTTGAGTGACAATTTGATTTGGCACCTTTATGTAAATTTAGATATGATCTAGCGCTTTGAGGTTGAGTGGAGTAATCTTGGCACCTTTGTGTGTTGTTTTATACCTTGATGAGCACCTTAGAAGAATGGACATTTACTCACCCTTGAGCGCCTTAGTTCTAGAGATTGAGATCGAAGAGTAATACTCCTCAAAACACCTTTATGAGAGCGATGAAACTAAGTAGCATAAGAGATGATAAGTGTAAGAGCTTAGGGACTTAAGGCGCATTGTAGGGTCAAGAACATCAAGTTTGTGCACCTAATGGGAAAATCAAGCTTCAAACACCTCATTAAATGGTGCCTTGGTAGAGGAGTTACCAAAAGACCTTAAAATTAAAAATTTGATAAAATAACTCACATTATGAGTTTAGGCGCCTTTCCAAGATCAAGCTTTCATATAGCGCCTTGAGTTGTTACTTTCATATTAGCACCCTAGCATAAAGAAGAAGTCCTCAAATGCGCTTTAAGGAGGAAGATTGGTGATGGGAGTAATTATAAGCATCCTAGAGTGTTCGAAGTGGGAAGTAGTAAAGGATAGCGCCTTGAATGAGTTTGAGCACCTCGAAGAGGATTGAGCACCTTGATAAATCAGAGGATTGAGTGCTTAAGGGATAATAGGATCTTTTGAGACTATTTGTAAGTGTTTGGAATCATTAGAATTTTGAAAATAAGATAAAGACCCTAGGTGCTATCTCCTACTTGGAACATCACACATGGGAACATGGAAACTAGATTGATCGAAGGAATGATACTTTAGCGCCTTGAGGGTGAATGAGTCAAAATAACACTAAATTGGTGCCTAGTCCAATTGATTGAAATCATCTTGGGCGCATTTTCTTGCTTTAGTTGGGTTAAACTTATTTTGGCAACTTGGTGAGAAGTTCTCTAGATATGAGTTAGAATCATCAAAATAATAAAACTTGCCAAGAAAGAGATAGGCATTTTTATGAAGCTTTTCCTCAATGTTGAGCACCTAGGAGGTAGATTGCTCAAGAGAGGGTTAGATACTTTGTATTTCACTCTATTGTTCACTTTTCTAAAAATAATGGAAGCATAGAATTATCAACTTTTGAACCTTCGAACTCACTATTGGCAAGACAACATACCATCGGCGAGCTTAAAATTTCATTGGCCGATAGGCCGATGCCACCATGACTCTGTTTGATTTCACTTCTGACAAACATCCTATCATTGACTCTTATCAGTCAGACAGACCACTATTGATGACTTTATATCCTTTCACACCGATGTCTTTGTCACTCCGATACAAGACTCTAAGTCCCTCGTCTATCAGTAGGACTTAATACCATTGGCACACTCAAAAACTCTTCTGCCAACACACCAATCTCACGAATGACAACCTTCGGACCACACCCGTCGATGAGACTCCAAACATTGGTGAACTCTAATCTCATTGGGCTGATACACTGATGGATTTCGACTGTCAATGTGACCCCCTTCATCGGTGAATCTCTCAACTTCTCTTTCGATGCGCAGATGGGATTATCTTCTGATACACCGATGTCTTCGATGAATGCCACTATGGGTGCCTTGTCTTAAATGAATGCTCTCTCTAAGTTGGGTGCCCTTTTGAGGCTTTATGAGTTGCAAATTGTGCCTTAACCCTTCATGCTTGTTTCTTAATGTTTGAATGTTTAAGAAAGTCTTCTTTAGGCGCTCATCTTAATGACTTTTTCTCAAGGCGCAATCATCCTAATGACTTGGATATTCATCATAGTGTTTCAGGATATCAGGCTACCAGACTTAGTCATTTTTAGGATCTCAAACATAAAGAATAACATGATGATTCATTTTTTTGTATTGCATATAGTTGACATTCTATGCAAGTCATAAAGAATATTAATATTTTCTGTTCAACATGATGATTCATTTTTTTTTTAAATACAACTTTTATCTTTTAGTTCCAAAATGAGGTTTAGGTGATACTTGAATAACAATAGCTAGCTTATTGGATCAACATACATCCTATGTAATACAATTGGACTTTAAATATTTGAAGTAGTCATCTACAAATATCCATTCAAATGTGGATTTATAATGCAAGTATGGACGCCATCAATAAAAAAGATTTGTATTAACCAAATACCCATATAGGCATACATCAATATCTGTCGATATAAGTATAACATATATACAAAATAGCCATATAGGCTTACAAGAATGCCATAGGCATACAATGTCAACTATGTACAATACAAAATATATGTCCACAAATGCCATATAGGCATACAACAAAGGAGCACAATAAAAAGTCATTCCCCTCTAGCTGGTGAAGAGAATAAGTCACGAGCAGCCTTTGATCTTCTAGGGGATGGAGACGCGCATGTGGGTGGTCTACTACGAACCTAAGGGCTACTCCTATTTAGGTCTTCCTACATCTTTACCTGTTACAATAAAAAGTATAGACATTAATATATAGAAATTACATGTTATAAAAAATGAAATATTTAACAAAATAATCACTTACCGCTAACATATAATCTGTCTCCTCGCTTGCCTCAGTAGCAGGAATAGGCCCTGGTGATGTCATGTCCTATAGAAACCATCCAGATAGAAATTAAACTTCAAATCAATAATCTTTTGATTTTTTAAAAATAGACAACTATAACAATGAATGTAAATTGAAATTTACTAATCTGCCTCATACCACTGTCAATGCCATGGAGTTATGAATCGCAGAGGCCACACCCTGCTCCATTGCCCTATGAACATGGGGAGGTGTCTCTGCAGCCTGCATCATCTAGAAATAAAACAACATTATTCAATTACAAAAACTATAATAGTGATGCAAATCATGGCTCCTAACATACACACACGTTCATCTAAACATGGAAGTACACACAATAAAGCACACAAGTCACATACAAAAATTTAGTAAGTACAATTCATTCATTAAACTATTTATTTTATTACCTCCGTAAAGCTTTGAAGTCCACCACCGCTGGTAGGTGTTGCCATGAAATCTATTGTATTAACCTATTCAACATCCAAAATCAGATATTAGAATACCATTCATATAACAATGCTATTCACATGTAATATTTATAATTGTTTACTAGTTACATACCTTGACAGTAGATGATCTAGTGTAAAATGCAGGTGGGGAACCACTGAAAACTGCATCGATGTTATGACCCTGAAATTTCATTAAAATCATCAATTTAAATTAGTTAATCTTGCATTTCAAAAATAAAATTTATTAAATTAAATTCAATAAACTTGCTAATATTTACCTGAGTATCAAGGCTGAAAGTCTCACTCAGGAGGGTATCTGTCATCACCATCTACTCAGCTGTAGATGTAGCCTATGCACCTGTGTCCTGACTATCCATGGGGTCATAACCATAGGCTGACCCGCAAGTCTGACAAGTATGGGGTGGGACCCTGCTCCTCGCACTATCTCCCAACCCACTCTGTGTTGCAGGACTGGCATGCTCTATGATGCTCTGGGTCAAGGCACTAATGGACTGAAGTGTATCAACCTCAACACTCTCCTTCACAATGGAAGGGAGAAACATGCTCGTGGGCTGGTCTGCTAATTACTCGTCTCACTACCTGCTGTGGGTCAAGACGTGCCCCTGGTCTATCTTGTGCTGACCCCCCACCTCTACCCTGGAAGTCCCACATATCAAAATAGTTTGGCACTTTATTGAGGACAAACTCGCAGTAGAGTTTCCTCAAAAAGTATTACAGGACCTCATTATTATTGCATGGAGGATGGTCAAAAACCATCCACCACCTCTGCCCAAAATTGTCCCTTATTGCTTGGTTGTTGCACCAATGGATAGGGAACCTCTTGCATGTAATGGGAGGAGGTTGATTTGTTTGTGGGTTTGTGAAAATGGAACACAAGTCTAATTTTGTGATTTGTAATTTTTTCACATCTTGGTATGATAGCTTGTCTGCATAATAATCTCTAAACTCTCTCCTGTTATCCGTCCAACTAGTTATTTGCTTGCTAATTGAATCTACATTTGATAACATAGATTCAAGAGATTCAGCAAGAGTGGACCTATGCAAGGTTGAAGTGAAAGGATCTTTCAACCTTGCAATTATATCTTCAATTTCTTTTTTGTTGTTTTCAATTTGCCCCATTATATTTTCTTGTGTTCCAGGGGCATGTCGAGGAATGGATGGAGGAGGTTGTTGTTTTGCAGGTATTTCCTCCTCAGGATTTTGTGGATTTTGAGGAGGAGGAGGAGGAGGAGGTGCATTAACATTTCCTGACACTTAATGAAATATACATCAAAAATTAACAAAAACCTACCTATTTAGAAACAAATTCAAACAAAAAAACAAATATAACTCACTCCTTTGGCATGCTCGATGACGTGGTGGCATTTTGGTGATGAATCGATAAGGTTTTTGTGTTGAATGGAGTTTTGCAAAATGCGAGCGTGCTTTCTAGGGTTTGCAGGCCATGGGCATAGAAGAGAAGAAAGAAAGAAATGAAATGACATTAGAAACTTTTTTTTTAATTTATAGCAAGTCATAACGCGCTCGCGTTATGACTTAATTTTTTTTAAATTAATTTGACCACTTTTTGGCCCCCCATCTTCTTGTACTTACCCAAAATGCGTACCCACTCATAAATAGGCACCCATTCTGAAATGAAATGCATGGGCAAAACACCCCATAAATAACAGGCACCCATTTAGGTTTGGGTGCCCGATCCTAAATGGGTGTCTGTTCCATAACAGGAACCTGTTTAGGCTTGGGTGCCCATTCCTAAATGGGTACCCTTTATTTTCAAAATGCGTGCCCAAATCTGTCAAGTTTTTTTTACCTGTGTGACTTCCATGAAAATTAGATTCATCTTCTTTCTTTCACCCAAAAGGAAATGGAAAGGTATTGGAAAAGTTATGTTTTTTGCTATGTTGTTTCAAGATTTCTTAATGGTTTTCATTGTGCATGCATGTAATCTTATTGTATTTAGTGGTGTGATGGGCATGACCCTATTATTTCCCTCTAATTTCATATCTAGAGGTGAGTGGTCATGGCTAGGGTCCATATCCATTAGGCCTTGAAATGTCATCCCATTTCATCAAAAAAAGACATCGCATATCATATGGGTGGAAGATTTGGGCTTGGAGACAAGTTTCAAAAGGTATTCAACTACAATGTATGGGAGGTAGATGCATAGTTTGAAATCCAACTCCCTCATTTTGACTAAGGCCATTGAAATAGCTTCAAGACACTTCTTGACAACCATGTTGGGAAAATAAAAGAGTAGTGTCTTAATAGAAATTACCTTCTCTCATCTACAAGAACAAAGTGTACTCAAGGGTTGATTCTCATTCTAATACATATCCCCTAGCTCCCAATGAGTTTGGACCTAGGTGGCACTTGTAAAATTACAAACCAACTAACTATTTTTAGGTTGTAATAAGATTTAACAAGTTTCAATCATGCAAGCAAGATGAGCCTTGTCACTTACGTATAAATAGAATGTGGATACATTGTACAAGGGGTGGGAAAAACTTTGAAAGGTGCAATAAACACATTTGAGAAATAAATGATCAATATGTTAAGTTTGTGTTTAGCAGATTATTGTTAAATGTTTCATGTATGTATTCTTTTGAGAATTTAGCATAATACATTGCTTTATTTTAGCATTCAAATTGTCTCCATTGCTCTAGCATTTACTTCAAGAAATATCCATTAATAATTACATATTTGTTGTAATATTGGAAATTATTTCATATATTATAGGGGGCCTTGTATGGTCCTTTTGATGACCTAAAATTAATTGGATCATGTGGGCATGTGAATCTACTTCATTTTTCTTTTTGTTGCATCAATTTTCATTGAGATTTGTGAAAGTTATGGCCATTTTGGTGAAGGTTGCTCTGTTCTAACAATGTTTTCCAGAATTTGTAGTCTAAAAATGTGCTAGTATGGCCATCTATAGTACAATACAGACCTAAAACTAGTTGGGGAAGATGGAGAATCTTTTCTTCTTTCATTTTCTTTTTGTTACAAGCGATTTCATTAAGTTTTGTGTATTTAGAGCAATTTTAGTAAAAATAAGCAGGATTCAGCCTTGGGTTCCCAGTTTTGCAACAGTCCATTTTTTACCTATTCTGTACAAAGTAACCCTAACCCATTTTTAGATATGTGTAGCAAGAGATAAAAGGGTATTCCAAACAAGTCTTATATTTTTAATAGAAGGTCTACAATGAAAGTTATGACCAAAAAGGTCTGAATTGTTGCCCCCATATTTTAGGCTTAGGAACACATTGCCTAGAGTGAACTAATGTGCACATTTGCATCATTTATATTGAAACCCTGTTTGGAATGTGTAAAGTTTGTTGTGAGTAAGTCATTTTCCTCTACATCATGACCCAACCAAAAATAAGAGAAAGGAATAGTCTAACACAAGGAGCATCAATACTTTTAATTCACATAACCTTATCCTTTACTATTCATCAATACTAATCATTTCACTTCAATGTAGTTGAGAGAAGAAAGAAACCACACCAAAACCATATTACAATGCATCCATTGGCACATGCTAAATCATCATTTACACCAAATGGTCATAACACAAAAAATAAGGCATGTCATCATCATCCAATAAATGTACACATTGTGATCATAATCAAACAATGGTGCATAAGGGTTATGGTAATAAACAACCAATAACACTCAAGGGAATGGTGACAACCACAAACACCAAGCAATAAGTGTGATGATCTATCAACACTCATGCAAGAGAATCACATACATACTTAGGTACAATGACCCAATAAACAATAGGAGAAGACTACTAGATAAGGATGTAGAGTGACATCACAATGGGTTCTCCTCTACTCCTAACTCTAGGGTTCAATCCTTGCTCCAAATGACCCAAAAGGTCATGGCATGGAAAATTGAGGTTGAAAAACAAGACACTCATATCCAAAATGTAGGAAAACACATTTCCAACATTCACATTTTTACAATTCCAAGAAATATGTAGAAATATCAATCACCGTTGATGGATGCTTTAAACTTTTTCACTATTCACTAAATTTTTACCATAAATCGAATTTCATAATTTCAATCAAATTATACCCTCTTTCTATAAGTAGGATAGGGGTCACACTTTTTCAATCACATAATTTTTTGGAGAAATTTTTCTAGCCTAAAGAAACCATTTTGAATTTCTTGAAAACAAAATACATCAATATAAAATAAATGCATAGATATACTCTACGAATTCAAACTCAATTCCATCCTAAGGAATGATATGGAATATGTAACCACCTAGTGTGGGCATGTGAATCAGAAATAAATAACAAGAAAATGCATGAAATAAAAGGAGGAATATATATTTGTCTTTTCAATGCAATTATTAAACAAATTGGAGGAGTTCTTCCTTTGCTGCCACGCACACACGCAATTTAATCTTCAAGATCCATCCTCTACACTAGTTTAGCAATCCATAAGCAATCATCATTCAATCCTCCAAAGTGAGTAAGCGCGCGCGCATGCACACACACACATAGAGAGAGAGTTCCCTTTTTTCTTTTCATTCCCCAAATCTCCTAAAAGACCTCTTTTTTCATTTCACACTCAACAAGCTATTTTTAAAGAGGTTATTTCAAGTTAGATATTTTCCATTTTATATTTCACTAATCATTTAAATCAAATGCATTTGTAAAAATACATTTTAAATGAATAATAAAGAAATTTCACTAAAATTGACTAATGCATATAGGAATTTCCTTTGAATGACTAACATAGTAATGTCCCAACTTAGGTAATGCATTTAATTAAACAATTTCTTATAACTTATTGCATTTCCCAATATTTCCACAATATTAAAATGAATAAGACCTCACAAATGTAATTAAATGACTAAATTTTCAACTAAGCATTAAGGGTTATTCCACAAACACTCCCAAAAAAAGCATTTCAAAAACCCAACAAAATGCACATGAACTCAAGTTAAATTAACACACAAAAAGGAAACAACAACCTTGCCATTTCAGCCACAACACAAAGATTCAAAATCACCAATGATTTGGATTAGTGGTGAACTAGGTAAATGCATGGAACATCCTTTAACTTGCAACTGAATAGAATGGGTTAAGAAACCAAACATACCACAAAAGTCATAGGGTCACTAACTCAATCATAAGGACTAGATATGATGATAAGGTCAATTGAATCCATGTCATTCTTCTCTGCATCCTTTCACTGGTCAAACACCTATATATATCCTACACACTCAAGGTGAAGCATCAAATCTAATAATAGAGATCATAGCCAAAGAAACATATAATGACCAATGAGGAAATGTAATCTAGCAAGGCACATATCCATCCTACAATTATATCATATCATAATCAACTTAATATAACCTTTAATCCAATCATAGAAACATCAGGACAAGGCAAGAGTTAACACATGGGTGAGCACTACATAGAAAACAAATCCTACAAGTTTTAGTCCCCTCAAGGAAGGAAAAACATTATTTCACAAGATGCAATATTTGTTGGAGTATATGAAAATCACTTGAAGAAAGAGGGAGAAATAGTAAGTTGGGGAATAATTTTGGATCAAGAAGAAAAAGTTGAAAGTATAAAACTTGCATCAAATTAAAGAAATGTTGTTACAATTATGAGGGAAATACAAGATCATCCTCCAAATCAGATCTTAGATCAAAATTTTGAAATAAGATTAACAAGAAAACAAGATAGAGAAAACAATGAAGAAGATGAATTGGTTAATTATGTGTTTTACTTGAACATTGAGATGGAACCTACTAAGTTTGAAGTAGTTGAAAATAAAGAATAGATTACAACAATGGAAGAAGAGATTGATGCTATTGAAAGAAACAAATTGGGAGCTTTTAAAGATACCAAAAGATAAAGAAGTGATAAGAACTAAATGGGTTTACAAGGTAAAGTAGAAAATTGATGGAATAGTTGAAAGATACAAAGCTAGATTGGTTACAAAAGGGTATGCTTAAAGGTATGGTATAGACTATGAAGAGACCTATGTACATGTTGCAAGGCATGACACTATTAGATTGATTGGCATCACAAAAAGGCTTGAAAGTACACCGATTAGATGTGAAAAATGCATTTTTAAATGGATACGTTGAAGAGGAAGTCTATATGGAATAGCCATAAGGATTTGAATGAGAAGGCAAATGAGGATATTGTTGATCATGATATTAGTCATAAACAAACATAGATAAAGAAATGCATATCAAACCTTTATCATCTTGAAAGATATGATGAATTCAGAGAATTCATATAATCCCAAGTCTCCATGGATTAGTTCATAATCGTCCAAACTTACTTAGTGGTTTGATGTGTGTTGTTGTTTTCCTTAAGGGGCCTTACATTTCTGCTTCAAAATTTTTGTATCTGGATATGCTCTGTTTACCTTGCTTTCTGTGGATTCTTAACAAACAAGGTTAAATCCTACTGTATTTAACCATATCATGCATATATTTATATAAGTTTGATCAATTCTTCTGCATATCACTTTATTAACTGGATTTCACTTCTACACTGTAATTTTATTGAAATTATGTGCCTATAAGCATATATTTTCATGATTTCTACCATTATTTATGTCTATTTGCATGATATTTGCCATTTTGACATGCTATTTTGCTTAGATATGCTAAAGATGTTCAGTTACCTATAGAATGTCAGCATATTTTCCTGTATTTGCTTAGTATTTTCTATGTATTTGCATTTATGATGATGATTTGAAATGAAATTAAAGAAATTTGAATAAATGCTTTCCAATTTTACTAAAATGAGTTGAATCTTCATCCATTAATCCACATATACTCTTGATACTATTATGAAGAGAAGGAAATCAAACCATATGTTCACTAGGATGTTCCATAGCTAGATATGATTGATGCAAACTTCAAAGGAAAAGGAATGAAGACAACATGTACAGACTGAAATGCACTCCAAGGGACGCAACAAATCAAAGTAACATGTCCAAAATTCATTCATAGATTATTCAAAATTTACAATTATTTGTAATCAGAGGTCTTCATATTCATTAAGTATGCAAAAGAGTATATATTTACAAATTGACTTTGAGGATTGGTCATGACATTTCAGCAATCCAATCTCAATTAAGCTTCTGAATGAATCTTACAAAATGTACTCTATCTCCTTTTATAGATCAAGGATAAGAGGTGGTTACAAAAGATCCTACGATCAAGATTTATCTATTGTCATCAACAGTTTACATTTCTTTGACAAAGTCAACATACAAGATACGTGGCAGAGAATTCTAGTTGGCAATCCTCTAGTGGGGACAGCTGTCATTCCTAAAATTAGACAACACATAATGCAATTCCTTCTTTATGCAGTTGGATCCTCTTCATGTGTCTACCTCCCTGTGTCTATCTTCTTCTAAGCATCATAGGCTTTCACAAAAGTGTCTACCTGGAATTCACTTATTGTAGTAGCTCTCAATTTGGCATATTTTAATGCCTGTATCTGTTCATCCAAAGGTCCCATCATGGATGTCCTTTTATCTGCTTCTTTACTAAATGTCTTCACTTTCACATTTAGTTTAGCCATTTCATCCATTACATCCACAGTGAAGATCTCCTTAGGATCTTCAGCTACTTCTTTAAATTTATCTTTGAACATTTGGATGGCTTCATCTAATTCTGGCATTGCTTCCTCTATTATAGCATCATCCAACAGCTCTTCCATTACTCTTAATTCTTCAATTAATAGATCATGAACCTTGGTCTAAATGTCCTTCACTTTATTCATGTTAGATTTCAATACATTCAGTTCATAAGTGGCAAAGTTGTATTAGTAACAATCTTATTCTTGAGCAGTTCATCATTTGTCATATCCTTGGCTCTTTTGAGTTTGGCCATTGCTTTGTATCCGCTGAGTGAATTCACTCTTCAAAGAATCAATGGTCTTCTTCAATTTGGACAGTGTGCCCCAATTGGATATCGACATCTTTATTATCTATTCTCTAGAGGTCATGAATTTAGAGAACCACTTATCCATTATGTGAGCCTGATGCTTCTGGATATCCAAACTAGTTATCTCTACTTCACTTATTATGGTTAATGTAGTGGGCTTCTTGGTAGCCTGTAAGGTAGATGCCAAGGATTCTAGCTTCACCAGTCCTTGTATAAACTGCCGCAATTGTATGTTTTTCTCAATCAGCTCTTTCTTCCTAGTCTTGAGTTTTTTCAACTTAGTCACTATTGCATCAATGCTTTCTAGGTGCTCTTGTATGTCCTACTCTATGGTAGCATGACCCAAGACTACCTGGGTCACCTGGAAGTCACCTGGCCTAATCTATCTTTTAGCCTTATCAACTAGAGGCACAACAATTTGGGTTGTCCTCCTTGCAGTTTTTTAATCTCTTTTGATATTCAAAACTACCCTAGCTCTTCGTTTTGCTTTAGTAGAATTAATGGTAAGCAAGGACTTGAAGTCAAAGGGTACCTATTGTACTTCTCCTTGACTTACCTCTGAAGAAATCAAAGCCAAAAGATCATATTGTGACCCTTTATCTTGATCTGGTTGCTCAACTTGAGCATCTTGAACTCCCTTGCCTTGTTCTTTTTCCTGATCCTTTGGATCTTGTATGTTTTCTTGACATCCATCCTTGGCATCCAGATCCTCCTCATCATGTTGTTTCTCCTCTTGCCTTTGTTCTATAAGAGGTTGATTATCTGGTGCCAAACCATCATGTTCCTTTGGAACCTCATCCTTTCCAGGCTTTTGGCCTTTATTCTCTTCTTCATCCTGATGGCTATCTTCTTTATGTCCATCATCTTTTCCTCTTGTAGGTGTGGGTGGTTCAACTACTTTTTCTTGTTCAAGCCTATCCATTGGGACATCCTGTTGTGTCATTTGTTCATGCATATTATCACCTTTATTATCTATCTTCATGGGAACACTTTCCTCTTGAGATGGATCAATTATGATGACCTCTTCTTCTTTATTTCCATCTTCTGGGACATAAGTTAGGTCCACCATAGCTGGACTAGTAACATTCTCAATTAATGTGTCAAGGGATCCCATATGTACTTCCTCTTCATGAGTTTCTTCCCTTTCTTTTCTTCCATCCTATGCTTCTTCTACTATATCACCCTTATCCTTTGCTTCTGTATGCTGCAACAGGGTTTCAATGGAATGATTAGTGATGTCTTTGACTAGTTCATCATCTTCAGTTAAGTCAATGGTCTGGCTCAATGGAAGAGCCCCAGTTGTCTATTCCTTTTGGGCTTTATCTTTCATCTCCTCTGTCATTTCAGTCTTTACTTTTATTATTGTCTCTACCTGATCATTATTTTGTAACTCCTTAACTACACTTTTAGCTAGGTCAGCTGATCCGGATGCCACTACCTTCTCTGGTGAAAGAGCACCCCTCATGTATGAACTCTAATATCTGGAGTGTCTGGGAACCTTTACACCTTGTAATAAATCATCCCTCTTTCTCTTCAATGTTTGGATATGCATCTCCCCTATTTCATCTTCACTACCCCCCTCATCAACTATGGTCCTCACAAGACTTTGTTCTACATCTTTGGAAGTCTCCCCTTGTGTGGTAACTACTTTGGGTACAGATAAAGCAATAGCTTTCAATGGGATGTCCTTAGGAGGTGAGGGTGGTGCACATGCTAATGAAATTCCCTCAGTAGTGACCTATTCTGTAGCTTTGGATGAACTTGGTTTTGTTGAACTGCACCAGACAACTGAGAGGGGGGTGAATCAGTTGTCCTAAAACTTTTAATCAATTATGAACATCAACTTATCAATTACTTATATTCAGAAATAACCATGAAAGCATGAAATGAGAAGTTCAACACAATAATATAATCAACACGAAAGACACCAGATTTTTAAGTGGAAAACCCTAAAAGGGAAAAACCACGGTGGGTGTTAGCGCACAGAAATATATATGCTATATCAATACCAAAAAAAAGAGGCTCACTACCTACAGGGCTCACTGCCCAAATTGCTCATTGCAAAAGATGGCTCATTGCCTATGGGTGGCTCACTGCCAAAGGGTGGCTCACTGCCAAAAGGGTGAACTGATTCAGCAGCATCTACTCTATGCCAGGGTTTAGTTCCATTGAAGCACAATATTATTTCTCTTCTCTTCTATTTCACACCTTTGCACTTATTTTTTCATCATCGTAATACACACTATTTTTCACAACTTCATTACATGCTTTTATACAATTCATCAACCTTGGAATGTGCATCAAGGTTGGCATTACATTCATCAACCATTGGATCAATCTCCAAGGTCGGCATTACAATTATATATAAAATAGGTATAAACCTAATAAAAATTAAGCCAAGGAAAAGATGTAAAGATGTATGTGGATCACACTATGACTTAGCTGGGACTTAAACACAATCCTCCATGCCACAACATGTTTCTACAATCTTCGATACATCTCTACAAATAATGAATTCAACCAGGTTGGCTATTACTGATGATAGCACTAGGTCTGCTAGAACATTCTTCATTCACAATCCATTTTTCTCTTTGCGGACCAATCTAAAGGTAGGAACATGACCAGGAGACATCCACAAGCACATTGCTATCACCAGGAATACCCGCACAATCTCTAATCACTCTGTTAATAAGATTCTTCAAACTGGAGCACAAGAACAACATTGTTAGCCACTATCATGAGTAAAAGATAGATTATGGACTGCCAAATCATGAACCATTGCATTTGAAGGCACTTAACGTCATCACAAACTTGATTCCAGAACCACGAAGCAAAATACTTCAATGCGGAGGAATGTGAAGCAAAACACTTTCTCCATGTCACCACTAAACATACAGAAAAAGTTATTTTCACACTGGTGAACACAACTTGCTCAAATCTTCATTTTGGAGGCTCAACCTTGGAATATAACATCTTTAGACAGGCTTCTAAATAACTTCAAATCTGTAGGAAAAGATATGTATTCTACAGGAAATGCTGAGCATTCTTCTGGACTGTTCTTCAATTCACTGTTTTTATCGGATGAGCTAATTTTCTCAATATCCTCAACATCTACAAGCAAGTAACAAAATGAGGGCATAGTTGACACCAATGATAACACAGATATGTTGACATAAATGACAACACTGATTAGGCACATACTTGCAATAGGTTCTACCACTTTTGCTTCATGACTTTGTGTTTTCTTTATCAAGAAATCATCAAAACCCAGCTCTTCTCTTTCTTTCATCTTCATCTTCTCTGAAGTGATTACGATACCTCTCCTTTTCAATTCACTAATTTTCTTATCAACCTAGCTCTTTGTCCTTGCCATCACTTTGGCTTTAAGGACATCAATAGATTTTTCATCCTTTTGTCTTAAATCTGGAGAGGATATTATATCATTATATATCTTTCTCTCTTCATATTCAGGATCCATGAGGTCATCATCATCCTTTTTAATTTGAGGAGGCACCTCAAGATTTCCTATTGTCCTCATTTGATCTAGAGTCAGTCTTTGGTACTCTCTTCTTCATGCCTCATGATCATCATCACAGTTTGCCCAATAGTCTTCCAGGTGGACACTGTGTTTATATTTCTTGTTGAACCTTTTCTCTATCCTGTGATATGGATCATAATCCCTGGCAAGAGGAAACAACTTTAAATTCAATTTTTTCAAATCTACCTCTATCTTTCTTGCATTTTCTATGGATCCAACAAGGAACCAATTGATATCAAGGGGGAATTTTCTATAATGACTTCCTTCTTTAACTTTGGATAATTCAAATATAGGTAATTGTTGCCTCATCATTTCCATCAACACTAACCTATCAAAGGGGTATATAGGTAGCATATAAGGTTTTCCACTGAAACCCGCCATCCAGATGTATGAATATGTCTTGGCTTGAATAAACCAAGAACCATACCCATTAATTGTCTCTGTGGCACTTACTGAAAATCTCTTGGCCCAGTCACCATCCATCAGTCTAACTATATGCATTATGAATGCATCATTTACAATTTTGTAATTCTGGATGGATAATCTCCTTTCTAGCTGGGGATAATACTCCCAAGGAGTCTTCTCATTAGGCAATTTTCCCAACTTTCCCATAGTCTATAATGCATCAAATGTACCTTTTTCTGCACATGCATATACAAGATATGAAGTCATTCTGAACATAGAGATCTTATTCTCTTTCCACTTGATCATTTGGTCATACATGGTGTCACTGATGATATTAGCCCACTGGACCTTTGCATTCTCTAGTTTATATCCCATCACCATCCTTATCAGCCTGAACATCCATGGTTCAAATGTTCTGCAATTGATCAAACCTTTTATTCGACTGAGCATACACATTATATAGTGGACTTCCTCATTGAAGTCAAACTTGTACAAATGTACTGCCATTTTGGCTACTGCCCTGGTTGTATTATCTGGGCTTCTCCATCCTTGATAGATGAACCTTCTACAATTTTTATCATTAGCCTCAAATTCCTTGGCTAAGGTATCTAAATCTGGCACATACATGTTCGGTGTTACTGCAGATGCAGCATCTCTGTAATAACATCCACTGAAAGATTGACATAGAGCCTTTCCTACTTCTCTACTTTTATGGTATTGATGTCATAATTCTGTGCACACTTCACCATGAGTTCAAAAGATTTTGTGGAGTAGGGAAAGCCAACTGCATGGCACAAGTCAGATGCTACTATATTTTACAAGATGGGGTTATCTTCCCCAGCTTCAATTCTTGTTTTGAATTCCTCTAGGCTTGTATTACCCGAATGGGTATCCTCCTAATGGCCCAACTTACAATACACACTACGTATTTTAGGGAACATGGGGAGCTTGAACTCGGCATCTCGCTTTTCTATCCGTGGATGAGGCATTGTATCCTACAATTCAAATATACTAGTCTTAAACAATAGATTATCCTGGTCTAGGGTTAGCATAATAACATTTTTATCTGAATAGAAACACTTGAATTACACATTGCATATTTACTAGTGATATATTCCCTTCTACTATTTCTTGACTGAACTAGGGCACGATTCGTAAAATGATCAAAGGATAGGATTTATATGTACCTAGTGTGTCTTCTTAACCTGTAATTGATGTAGTAATAGCTAAATTACCATTCTGGAAGCATTCTCCTGGAGATTATGCTTTTTGTTCCAACTCTGGTTCACAACAAGTTCTAAGCAATGAAATTAGGGCTCTTAAAATGCACTGTTGTCAATTATGATTGTGAAAATACCCTTTTAACTTAGGCAATTTGTAGTTTTAGAGCACAATTAATGGTAGAAATATGATTTGACACCCTCTTTCAGTAAGATAGAACAAGATTTCTATAGGTGTCCGTTGGCACGCTTTTGAATTTAAATGCCAACGGCCGCTTTATCGCATTAACAACAAAGCACGGGTATGGGGATATCTGGTTAAGGAATATTCTGCAAATATCCAAATGTGGATATCCAGATGACAATATGTGAGTTGAGATGTAGATGTGGACACATGTTGTTGTTTGTCAGCAGCGCAGAGAATCTTTCTTGATGACAAGATTCTCTCGCGAGGGTGCGCTACTATCCGATCTGGATCTCCTCCATCGGGCACTATAAGGTGACGTCATCATGCATCCAGTCAACCCCTGTTGACTAAAGAATCATCATTGGGTCCTAAATGCATTCTCAAATATGCCAAGATGTGGATATCTCAAAAGGATCCAGACACTAAGTTAAGATCTAGATACTAATAAGATGAAGGCACCAACCAACATCCCGCATGTGACGTGTAATTGGATAGTTATTTCAAATTTGACATCCAGACACTATCGGGGTCAGGATATTTCATAAGGTCTGGATGCTAACTAATATCCATGCGCTTTGACATTTAAATGATTAACTCTCTTAAGTTTGGCATCTGGACACAATCGGGGTCAGGATATTTCATAAGGTCTACCCTGTGCTTTGACATTTAAATGATTAACTCTCTTAAGTTTAACGTCTAGACATCAATATCTAGATGGTATGGACTACAAATATCCAAATGACTCATTGACTAATCTTTGACTGAGCATAACTTCTTATTCCTGAGGAATTTTGAGGTGATTCAAAAGGTGAACATGCTTAAAATTTTGTACTCTTTTAGCTAGTAAGGTTCATGACAACAAATTCTAATTTTTGATTCTGACTAGGATCTTGAGGTCTTAATATGCAGAGGATAGCACGTTCATATGCATCTAAGGCTAATTTTACCATACCGCACAAAGAAAGGGAGAAAACAAGCAAGTGAAAAGTGGGTCACTATTTTGCTGAGGTAAAATGGGGCATGTTGTGTAACCACACAATAGATATGTTTATAAGTTGAAGAAAACACTCTAGTTTGAAACAAGTACCAAGATCATGGTATTCAAGAATTGATACATGGTCCTTAGAAAATGGATATGTGAGAAGAAAGAATAAGCCCATACTATATTTCAAGAAGGAAGGTAATGAAACATTTTATGTTTGGCTATATGTTGATGATCTAATCTATATAGGGAGATCAAATAGGACAAAGCAAGAATTTAAAGAGGCAATAATGAGAGTTTGAAATGACTAATTTAGGGTTGATGAAATATTTTCTTGGCATGGAGGTACATCAATCTCATTGTAAGATCTTTGTTTTTTGAGCTAAGTATGTGGAAGATATGTTGACAAAGTTCAATATGCTAGATTGTAAAGGAGTTGATGAACCAATTGCATATGGAGAAAAATGATGAAAGAAGATGAATCACCAAAGGTAGATGAAAGAAAATATATAAGTATTGTTAGCATCCTAATGTATTTGATACCTACAAGGTCAAATATTATGTTTGTAGTATCATTATTTTCAAGGTATATAAATGAACTAACAAAAAGACATTTACAAGCAATAAAAAGGATACTCGTGTATGTGAAAGGAACAAATGATCATGGAACCCTTTATTATTTAGTTGAAGATTCAAAGTGGTTGGATATTCATATGTAGATAGGATAGGAGTTCATCAAATCATAGGAAAAGCACATTAAGGCATTGTTTTGCACTAGGAAGTGGAATGATAACATGGAGTTCAAAGAAGTAAAATAAAATGGCATTATCAAGTATAGAAGTAGAATATGTTCAATTAATAGAAGCATGTACAAAGGTATTTTGGTTGAGAAGAGTTTTGGAAGATTTAGGAGAAGAACAATGAAACCCCACAGTGATATTTTGTAATAATGGTGGAGCAATATAGTTGAGTAAAAATATAATATTTCATGCAAGAACTGTTGGTGTGAACAAGGTATATTACCTAAATGGTTCCACATTAGGTCCTATTCACACTAGTTTAGTGAATTTTACTTAGAACATACTCAAGGAACACTTACGGTAGTTATATTTTTGTGTCTAAAGTCATATGATTAGGACACTTGTCATAATATTATGGTGTCCCATCTTTCACCTTGGTCTATATAACCAAGAGCTTCTCATTGTAATTCATATTTATGTATATTCATCTATTGTGTGTATTTGTATCCTTTAATAGAATATAATTATTCTTTCATGTTGGGTCTCTCTTGTGATTTCATTGAAGCTCCTAAATCTTGGGTGGCTACCTCCATAGCCAAATCTTGCACGATATAGAGCATTATATACCAACTCTTGTTGCAAGTATGTGCCTAATTGGTATTGTCATTGATGCCAACATATCTGTGTTGTCATTGGTGTCAACTGTACTCTTACTTTGTTGAGGATATTGAGAAAATTAGCCCTCCGGTGAAAATAATGTGTTGCAGAAACAGTGCATTACATGTAGAAGAACAGTCCAAAAGAATGCTCTGCATTTCTTGTAAAATGAATATCTTTATCTATGGATTGGAAGTTATTTAGAAGCCTATCTGAAGATGTTATATTCTAAGTTTGAGCCTCCAGTATGAATAATTGAGTGAGATATGTTCACCAGATGAAAACAACTTTTTCTGTGTGTTTGGTGGTGACAGGGAGAAAGTGGTTTGCTCTGTATTCCTCTGCATTGAAGTATTTTGGTCTGTGGTTCTAGAAGTAAGTCTATGATGATGTTCAATGCCTTCAAGTGTAATGGTTCATGATTTGGTGGTCCACAAGCTATCTTTTACTCATGACAGTGGCTAGCAGTGTTGTTCTTGTGCTCCAGTTTGAAGAATCTTGTTGATAGAGTTGTTAGAGATCGTGTGGTGATTACAATGTGCTTGTGGATGTCTCCTAATCATGCTACTACATTTGGATTGGTTCACAAGGTGTAATTTAGATCGTGCATGAAGCGTGTTCTTGAGAATACTTGTGTTAACATTAGTCTTGGCTGACCTAGTTGAATTCATCACTTGCATAGATGCATCAAATATTGTGATAGTGTGTTGTAGAGTAGAAGATTGTGTTTGAGTCCCAGCTAAAGCATGGCATGATCCGCATACATCTTACATCTTTTCCTTAGCTAAATTTGTATTAGGTCCAGACCTATTTTATGTATGTTTGTAATGCCGACCTTGGAGATTGTTCCAACAGTCAATGATTGTAATGCTGACCTTGATGATCATTCCAAGGTTGACATAGTGTATAAATACTTGTAATTGAGTCATGAAAATGAATCCAAGTGCTAAGATAAAGTGAAGAAAAGTAGTAGAGCAGAGCAAAGGTGTTTGTGCTTCAATGGAACTAAACATTTGCATGAAGTAGATGTTGTTATCTCAGTTTAACCCTTTGGCAGTGAGCCTTCTTGTGGCAGTGAGCCACCCTTTGGCAGTGAGCCATCCATAGGCAGTGAACCTTTCTTTACAGTGAGCAATTTGGGTAGTGAGCCTCTATTTTTTGGTATTGATATAACTTATATATTTCTATTGGCTAACATCCACTATGGTTTTTCCCTTTTAGGGTTTTCTACATAAAAATTTGGTGTCTCCTATGTTGTTTATGCTTTTGTGTTGAGCTTCTCATTTAATGCTTTCATGGTTATATCTGAATATAAGAAATTGATAAGTTGATGATCATATTTGGTTAAAAGTTTTAGGACAATTGATTCACCCCCCCTCTTAGTTGTCCGATGCAGTTCAATAATTGGTATCAGAGCTAGGTTCCTCTGAAGAAAGGCTAATAGCTTGAGGAAGATCCAGGATGTCTTATAAGAAGGAAGCTTCATATTTTGATGGGAAAAATTATGCTCTTTGGAAAGCACGAATGAAAATTCATCTTCTTTGTCTTGGTTATAAAGTATGGAAAGCTACAGAAGAAAAATATACCATGTCTCCAAATGGTTTGACGACTAAAGATGAAATCAAAGAATATGAGGTGGATGTCAAAGTAAAGGATGCTCTGCTAAGTTCCTTAAGTGACTCTGTGTTGACAAAAGTTGTGGACCTTGAAACTGCAAATGAGGTATGGGATAAGATGAAAAATCTGTATGAAGGAGATGATTCTATAAAAGAAGACAAGCTGCAAAGTCTAAAAGTGAAGTATGAGGGTTTGAAGGTGAATGAAGATGAAAACATAACAGCTTTTATGCAAAGAGTTGATGAACTTGTCATTGGAATAAAAGGCATGGGAGGAACTCTCGGTGATAAGGAAGTTGTGAAGAAAATTCTTAGATCTCTACCAAGTTCATATAGTCACAAGGTGGATGCAATTGAAGAATTCATGACTTTAAAAACTATTGACAGAGATTAGTTGCTTGGAAAGCTTACAACCTTTGAAATGAGAGAATTTGGTGATGCCCTACCTAAAGTTGAATTAGCTTTTAAAGCCAGTGCTTCAGTAAAGATCTCCAGAGTTGAGAAATACAAGGTGGATGATGACTTTGATGAAATTGAAGCCAACTTTGTTGATAGGCTTCAAAGAGGTTCCGGTAAGTTCAAAGATAAATTACCTTTCAAATGCTTCTCTTGTGGTAAAGTAGGTCATTATGCTTCCAGATATCCTAAAATAATTGAAAGAAATAGAAAGAAACATGAGAGCAGGCCTAGAGTCCCAAAGAAATGCTACTATGTCAGAGATTTTGATGATGAAGGGGTGACTGATGATAAAAATGAGTGTGACAAAGGATATGATCTGAGATTCAAAGACAATGGGTGCAAGAGCATGGAAAGTTCCAGAACTGTGATTGCTACCGGTAAGAAGACAAAAGGTAACATCTATCAATTGAGAGGAACTAATGGTTATTGTTTATTGGCTCAGGTAGATGAAAGTTGGCTATGGCATAGAAGGATGTGTCATATAAACTTTGATAGTCTGGTAAAGATAAGCTCAAGTCAGGTTGTGAGAGATTTACCAAAACTTGTGAAACCCTCCAACTCAATTTGTAAGGAATGTCAGTTGGGTAAGAAGATAAGGACAAGTTTCAAGAACAAAGAACAATTTTCTACTAGTTTGCTTGATCTAGTGCATACAGATCTCTGTGGTCCTACAAGGGTGAGAAGTCTACAAGGTGACAGGTACTTCATGTTGCTTATTGATGATTATTCTAGAATGACTTGGGTTACTTTTCTATGAGATACATCTAAAGCCCTAGAGAAGTTTAAATCTTTCAAAGAAATGGTTGAGAATGAAATAGATTTGAAGATCAAATGCTTGAGGTCTGATAAAGGAGGTGAGTTCACATCAAATGAATTCAACATTTTCTATGAAGAGCATGGGATAAAGAGACAACTATCTGCACCTAGGACTCCTCAGTAGAATGGAGTTGTGGAAAGAAAGAACATGACAGTTCAGGAGGCTATTAGGACAATGATGAAGGAAGAAGGTCTGCCAGAATCTTTTTGAAAGAAGCTATTCACACTGTTGTCTACATTCAAAACAAAGTTGAAGTGAAAGGTAATGGTACTAAAACTCCCTATGAATTGTGCTATGGAAGAATTCCCAGAGTAAAATATTTCAAAGTCTTTGGAAGTAAATGTTATATCAGGAGAGATGAAGATCTAGGAAAGTTTGATGCAATATGTGATGAAGGAATCTTTCTTGGATAGTCTACCAAGAGTATGGCTTACCGGTGCTACAACAAAAGGCTCAAAAAGATTGTTGAGAGTTCAAATGTGAAGGTAGATGAAGCAAAGAAAGAATATCAGACCTGAGTTGTTATGAAGATGAACATGTGAATATAGTAATTGAAGAGAAAGATAAGAAAGTAGATAGTCAAGATGAAGAAGAGGCTCCAGAAAGTGTTGTCAAGACTCCCAGGTATGTAAGAATCAATCATTTTGAAGATCAGATTATAGGTGATAAGAACAAAGGTGTGCTAACAAGAAGAAGAGTTGCAAAGGAACAAGTCAATTACTATTTTCTTTCAAAGATAGAACCAAAAAATGTGAATGAAGCATGCAATGATGAAAATTGGGTAAAGACAATGGAGGAAGAACTACTGCAGATAGAGAAGAATGAAACTTGGGAATTAGTTCCTAGACCTACTGACAAAATATTATTGGAACTAAATGGGTCTTCAGAAACAAGATGAATGAAAAAGGAGAAGTTGTAAGGAATAAAGCAAGACTTGTATGCAAAGGATATTCTCAAATTGAAGGGGTAGATTTTGAAGAAACCTTTGCCCCAGTAGCTCGGATTGAAGCAATAAGAATGTTTCTGGCATTTACAGCTCACAAATATTTTAAGGTATATCAGATGGATGTGAAATCTACCTTCCTGAATGGTGAATTAGAAAATGAACTTTACATTGCGTAACCAGAGGGATTCCAATTGTCAAATCAAGATGATATGGTATGCAGGTTGAAGAAAGCATTGTATGGACTCAAACAAGCTCCTAGAGCCTGGTATGCAAGGTTAGATAGGTTTTTATTGCAATTGGGATTTAGTAAAGGCACTGCAGATAGCAATCGGTACTTCAAAATCAATGATGATCAGATCTTGATTGTTGAGGTCTTTGTTGATGGCATTGTCTTTGGAGGAAATGAAGGTATGTGCATAAGGTTTGCCGATGAGATGAAAAGTGAATTTGAAATGTCCATGTTTGGTGAAATGAATTTATTTTTGGGTCTAAAAATTAATCAATTAGATAAAGGAATCTTCATATCTCAGTCTAAGTATGTGAAAGAATTGTTGAAGAAGTTTGGGATGGAAGACTCTAAATTGGTATGTACTCCCATGGTGACTAGTTGCAAGTTGAGCAGCTAATGAATCACCTAAGGCTGATCAGAAAAAAAATATAGATCCATGATTGGAGGATTACTTTATCTAACTCAAACCAGACTTGATATTATGCATGTAGTTTGCCTTGTTGCAAGGTCTCAAGCTGACCCAAGAGAATCTCATGTGATGGCAGTTAAGAGAATCCTGAGGTATTTGAAAGGTACTCCGGATTATGGCTTATGGTATCCAAAGAACAATAATTTCACTCTCAGTACTTACACAGATGCAGATTATGCCAGAGATGTTGATGATAGAAAGAGTACAAGTGGAGGTGCCTTCTTCTTGGGTAATAGATTGGTCTCATGGCTGAGCAAGAAACAAGATTCAATATCTTTGTCAACTGCAGAAGCAGAGTATATTGCAGTAGCATGTTGTTGCACTCAAGTATTATGGATGAAGTAGACTTTGAAGGATATAAGAGTTGTGTATGAAGATCCAATTGCAATCTTTTGTGACAATACAAGTGCCATAAATATTTCAAAGAATCCAGTGATGCACTCAAGAACAAAGTACATATCAATAAGGTATCACTTTTTGAGAGAGAAGGTAACAAAGAATGAAGTAAAGATGGAATATGTGTCCTCAAAGGATCAGATTAAAGACATTTTCACTAAGCTTCTACCTAAAGATACCTTTGAGTATCTCAAAGAGAAGTTAGGGGTCATTACCCCTTCTATCCTAAACTAAGATGCATAATAATACATCAATCCAGTGGAGCTCAAAGTGTCATTCCTTGATCTAGTTTGATGTTCTAAAGGCTACCTCTCAGGGGGAGTAGCTAAGTGTTTCTGGTAAAGTAAATGGATTAGAGAAACAATGTGCAAGTATGTGCCCTTTTCCATTGATGTCAAAGGGGGAGAGAAATCATGTGAAAAACTTAGGGGGAGAAAGAATGCAGTATATAAAGAGAAAGGGGGAGAATCTTATCTTGGTGGTCTTTTCAGTTTTTCACATCATATGTTACCACAATGACAAAGGGGGAGATTGTTGCAAGTATGTGCCTAATTGGTGTTGTCATTGATGTCAACATATCTATGTTGTCATTGGTTTCAACTGTGCTCTTACTTTGTTGAGGATATTGAGAAAATTAGCCCATCTGGTGATAACAATGTGTTGCTGAAACAGTGCATTATATGCAAAAGAACAATCTAGAAGAATGCTCTGCATTTCTTGTAAAATGAATATCTTTACCTACGGATTAGAAGTTATTTAAAAGCCTATCTGAAGATGTTATATTCTGAGTTTGAGCCTCCGGTATGAAGAATTGAGTGAGATATGTTCACCAGAGTGAAAATAGCTTTTCTGTGTCTGGTGGTGACAGGGAGAAAGTGTTTTGCTCTGCACTCCTCCGCATTGAAGTATTTTGGTCTGCGGTTCTAGAAGTAAGTCTATGATGATGTAAAATGCCTTCAAGTGTAATGGTTCATGATTTAGTAGCCTACAAGCTATCTTTTACTCATGACAGTGGCTGGTAGTGTTGTTCTTGTGCTCTGGTTTGAATAATCTTGTTGATAGAGTTGTTAGAGATCGTGCAGTTGTTTCTGGTGATTACAATGTGCTTGTGGATGTCTCCTAATCATGCTCCTACATTCAGATTGGTCTACAAGGTGTAATTCAGATCATGCATGAAGTGTGTTCTTGAGAATACTTATGTTAACATCAGTCTTGGCCGACCTGGTTGAATTCATCACTTGCGTAGATGCATCAAAGATTGTGATAGCGTGTTGTAGCATGGAAGATTGTGTTTGAGTCCTAGCTAAGGCATGGTATGATCCGCATACATCTTACATATTTTCCTTACCTAGATTTGTATTAGGTCTAGACCTATTTTATGTATGTTTGTAATGTCGACCTTGGAGATTGTTCCAATGGTTGATGATTGTAATACTGACCTTGATGATCATTCCAAGGTTGACGTAGTGTATAAATACTTGTAATTGAGTTGTGAAAATGAATCCAAGTGTGAAGATGCGAAGATAAAGTGAAGAAAAGTAGCAAAGTAGAGCAGAGGTATTTGTGCTTCAATGGAACCGAACCTTGGCATGAAGTAGATGTTGTTATCTCAGTTCAACCCTTTGGTAGTGAACCTTCTTTTGGTAGTGAGCGACCCTTTGGCAATGAGCCATCCATAGGTAGTGAGCCTTTCTTTGCAGTGAGCAATTTGGGCAGTGAGCCCTGTAGGCAATGAGCCTCTATTTTTTGGTATTGATATAACTTATATATTTCTGTGGGCTAACACCCACCATAGTTTTTCCCTTTTAGGTTTTTCCACATAAAAATTTGGTGTCTCCTGTGTTGTTTATGCTTTTGTGTTGAGTTTCTCATTTAATATTTTCATGGTTATATCTAAATATAAGAAATTGATAAGTTGATGATCATATCTGGTTAAAAGTTTTAGGACAATTGATTCACCCCCCCTCTTAGTTGTTTGGTGTAGTTCAACAACTCTTACAAGAACAAAATACATAGAACTAAAACATTATTATGTGAGAGAGTTGGTACAAGAGAAGAAAGATAAAATTTAGTTTTGTAGGTTAGAGAAAGAGTTGGTAAATATATTGACTAAAGGGCTAGGAAAGATAATACATTTAGGCTTGAAGACAAAGTTGGAGATATAGATATTTCACATCAAGGAGAATTGTAGGAAATTCTAATGTTAAAGAGAAAAATGTCGATTAACTTATGTTGATGAAGTCTACTGATGTTGACGAAGTTAGGAGAAGCTATTGAAGTTGAATTACTAATGATGTTGACAATTTTTTAGTTAATATGAAGATGATAGTTAGTTGCTAATGAAGATGGCAACTTGTTGCTGAAGATGTGCTTATGATTTTTTCCAATTGGCTAGAATCTTGGACAGAGTCAAAAATAGTAGATGTTGTTTTAGGCATTTAGGATTAGATTTAAATTTAATTGTTTTATTTTTTATTTTGGCATAGGAACTTTTGTTCTAATTTTTAGGTTTATTTTTAGTTTTATTCACCCAATTTTAGAACATGTAATATATTATTTTTAGAACTATTTTTTCTATTTTTTATTGGTTATTCTTAGGAGATAAAAATCTATAATAGAGGCATTTATTTTAAATTTTAAAAGAGTAGAAAATAAGAAAAGTGAGAAGGTTTTGTAAATAAAAATATGCAAAACAAAAAAGTTTGTAATCTAACTCAAGGAAGTTGTTGGAACTCAAAAAAACAATCCCTCTCCTCTAGCACCACGATCTAGGATGAGACAAGGGCAACAATGTATCTCATGGAGGGAGAGTGATACATTAACAAAGAAAGGGTGATTTTGGACCAATGCATAGGATTAGGGCATATTGTCTTCTTCTTCAGGCTTTGTAAAACTTAGGGGTTATTATGTTGAAGTCTTAACACATGATAACAATTGGAACATGGCTTTGACTGCCATGCCCTAATGCTAGTTAGGAACAAGCCTACTAGACCTCATAAATAGTAGATTATTAGAAAGTATATAAGTGCACCCAAAATATGATAAATTTAAATAACCAAACATGAATCTCCTTAAGTCACACACTTATATCTTGCAACCTCATCATTACAACCCTTTGAATATCTATCTAACAAGAACTCACTAGAGATATGCACTTACAAAGCAATAAATGTAATTATGGGAAAATATCCTACATGCACAAACCTATGAACATCTAATTCAAGTATGAATCCCTTAAGATATGGCAAAAGTAATAATATTGGTTTATGTACATGCAGGAAGAGATGGAACCTAAACTACTCCTACAACTAACAAAGGAGATGATTAAAATGAAAAGTATTTGATCCTTCACCATTAGGACCGATGCCCACTCATTTGGGCAATAGATTCATGGATTACAAGGAATAAGGAGATGCACCGAAAAAACATAAATGGAACTAGATGTGCATTTATACACAAACTAGAAATAGCATCACATTCAAATGGACATACTTAATAATCCATCTTAGAACTAAAAGAATCCACATGGAACAAAGGATAAACTATCACGAAAGACATTTGTAATGCATTATGATGCCATGACATTAATCTAACCTTTAATTACATTCATACCAGCAAATGTGACAAGAGTGTCACAACCCTTTATTTTCCACTATTTAATTATAATATTAAATAATATTATTAGGAATTTAATTGATTTATTCCATGTGAAATTCCAAGATAACACTCTCTCGACGGAGAGAGAGTATCATCAAGGAGAGGGTGTCTAGCTGACTAAAGGCGAATTGTGATGAAGTGAATCCACACACACGACTTAGATTAAATTGCATTGCATTTATTTTATCGCATTTTAAAATAAATATTTTCAAAAAGTAAATTTTAGTCACATAGATTTTTAATTATTATCTTTTGCATAATAGATTTAAAGTCAAATATTTAGTTGCAATAAATATATTTATTGCAATATCCTCAATTAATTATTTTAGATATCTTTCAAAAGATTATTTTATGCTTGTCATTATTTAAATGATTTCTATTTATGGCCACATGAAAGAAGTGGCATTTACTTGTCCAACTAGGAAATCTTGCAAATTAATATTTCGTTTCAGTTTCTTAATAGTGGGGCTAATTTTAGAAAATAAGAAAGAAGTGGGTTTATGGGAGTTATTGAAAAATTTATTGTCTTTTTCATTTTATTTGGGGATGAGCATGCATTTAAAAAGGGAATATGTTTTATGTTTTCATCATCATCTCTCTCTCTCTCTCTGCAACAAGTTTTCATTTTTCTTTTGGCACCATGAACCGTAGCTTTCAGAACAAAAGATTTGGGGGAAAATGGATGCGAGCTGAGAAATTTTATAAAGATAAATTGATTTATTGTTTGTATCAGAATTAGTGAAATAAATTTATGTCATATGCAAGATTTATATTATTCTGTCAATTCTCTTCTACATATTCTTAAAAGTAGTCTATTGCGTCAGCCATAACTTTAGTTTTACAAATTGGGTTTCTCTAAAAATTTTGTATAATGTGTGAAACCTAGTTATGTAAATCATATCTGAAAATCAGCCTTACCCAGTTTATCATTTTTGAGATATGTAACTTTTAGTGACCATCTATCTCTACCCATTTCGTCTCTATTAAAACAGTCTATTGCGACAGCCATAACTCTATATTTACGAATTGGGCTTTTCTAAAAAAATTATATATGGTGCAAAACCTAGTTATGTATATCATATCCGAAAATCAACCTTACCCAGTTTGTCATTCTTGAGATATGTAATTTTTAGTGACTGTCTACCTCCATTGTAAAATCAACACCCAACTCTACATTTCTCCTCAGATATCCTTTAAATCTTTTCATAGTGGATTCTTGTTGAAAGCTGGTATAAATTTCAGATTTACTCTAGATTTAAATATATAAACCCTTTCATGTAAAAGGCTGAACAAACAATAGTGTTGTTGATGAGAAAATTTCTTCTTGCATGCCATGAATTTACCCAGCCATCATTTATCTGAAATAAATGCAAGAAAATTGGGTAACAAAAAGAAAATTTAAGTATTGGTTGTTCCTTAAGGATCGTATGGCCTCCTCCATTCTCATGTTGGATGAATTCAAACCTGGCTACAACTATCACCTTGGGATGCTTTAAATTCATCCACAGAAACCTAAGATTTATTCCTGTGCAAAAAAATACTTTGCAAGGATTAAAAATTTGAATAAAGACAAAGTCTCCAGCAATGGAGAATAAAATTTATATTTGCTTTCTTAATTAATTTCCTTAGTCTATGTTTTAGGATATTCCTTTTGTTTCTTGAGTTAAATTTAGCAAGAAGTTATTCGCATTTGATTTTATTTTAAAGTGTTAATATGAGAATCTAAACCATTAATAATATTATTTAGAATTCCTTTATCTTTTAGGAATTAAACCTCTTAAAATTGTATCATCTAATAATCTTAGAATTAGCTATAAAAAATTCAATTTTTGTTTTACTCATGAAAATGCAAAAAGGAATGTAATTTATTAGATAAAATCCATTTAGTAATTATTATTATTTTATATATAGTTTTACTTCTTAAGTATGACAAGATATTTATAAGGAATGTTCTTGGAGTAGTTATAGACTATTTAAGATTAGATTAATTGGAAATATGTTCAATTTATTTATTAATTAGTTTTATGAGATAAACCTTAGTCTATCATAAAAGGTGTCTTACTTAGAGACCTTTCAATTTTGTGGATAATCGAAGACTATCTTTGGACTATTATGACTTCTCTTCCAAACCGATAAATTTACTATCATTATTGACAGCGTCATGTATGATGTTTGACGTGTTATGTTATCTTTGAACCTTATTTTGTTTGGAATGAAATATCAAATCTAAGTAATTGTCTGTGGAAATTTATGCTTTTATCCAAGAATGGTTAGAATATTTTTGTTGTTATAACTTCCCTATTTTACCCTGTAGGAAATATTTATAAATTTAATTGTTGCATGCACTTTTTAGAACTTGAATGATTTAGTCAGCATATGGTGTATTTAATCTTAAGAACAATATGGATGTGTATATTAATTGGTTTGTTGATTCTAGAAAATATTATGTGATGAATTAGGTCCCTTGTGAGTTAAAGTATCTAAGTCAACCTTATGGTTGCAAGAGTAGTTACCCCAAACTACAAAGTCTCTACACTGTGCATACGTAGGCAAGGCCATCATGGGCACCCAAGACATTAGGTCGGCCCCTTAGGGCCTGTAGGTTCATCATTTTGTGCATTGATATCTAATATGTTGTTCATTGATTTTGCGAGACTAATGTTTATATCTAGCTGTGTATATTCATACTGAAAGATTTGTGTAGTTACTATTACGAAGACAAGCATTATATAAATGGTGTAGGTAACTGAAAAATCTGAAGGTGATTATTAGTTATTCTATAAATTGTACTTTTCATTATGTATCACCAATATATTGGAAGTAATTATAAAAGATGTAATATGACTCCCTTCTTGTACTTGTAAATGATCTTTGCTTATTATGTAAACTTGCTAAATGTTAAACATTTATGGATATTCCATTAATGAATTGATTCCCTTTCCAATTTTGGATTGAGTTGCTTTTCGAAGGTTATTTTTAGTAAGTGCTATTTTTAGACTTTACAAAGAGAAAATCCACAACTATGATCGAGGGTTTCCCTGAACAATTATAAATTGCCATGAAGACATACCATTTACAAAATATGTTCTTTGAAAACCCTTCCTATGCTATAAAAAATGTATTACATCCCCTTACAATTCAAATGTGTAGTTTTTGATTCCCTAGAACCCATTTGAAGTACTTACGATCTAGAAAATTGACTCAGTGACCAACCTTTTGAATGACAAACTAACATGTATTTATAGCATTCCCATTTTCTTGCCATTGGTTTCTTGTAGAAATTTGATGTACTACAGGAGGTGGAAACATTAAATGAAAACTAAATGTGTTCTCATGAAATCCAAATCTAAGCTGCGTGAAGAGAATTGGTAACTGAAGATCAACCACTATATTCATAGCAATCCATATCTTCCTCATCATTCACCATTAAATATACAATTGGAATCATGTCCTTGGGATGCATGATGTTGTTTGGATATGAAGATTGGATTTGAGAAGTTGTAGGAGTTAAATATGATAGTAATGGCATCATGGGAAGTTATTGGCACATTTTGGAGTGTTACAAAGGAGTTTGGAAACATTGCATAAATTTGATGTAGGACAAGATATGGGAGATAAGGCTAGAAAGTGAAGCTATAAACCTAGTGGAAAATCACCATGGAGATAAATGTGGGAACTAGATTTGAAGTGAAGGGAATGGATGGGAGGAATGAATGAAGTGAATCCATAAAAGGAGGTGGATACCGAATGTGATATAGGATAGGAGGTGAACATATCTAGTCCAGAAGTCTTGGGAAGTTTCACAGATGGAAGGGAATGAGTGGGTGAAGGATGTGGGAGAAGGATTTGGAACTGGATGTGGAAATGTATGAAGGAAATCTAGAAGTTTATCAAGTTTCCATAAAGGAACAAAATGAATGATTAGAGTGACTGGAAGAAATGTGGGGTTTGGATGTAGAACTAGATGTCAAGATAGGGTATGAAGTGAAGTGAAGACATCCTAAATTCCAAGGAGTAAAGTCCACAAAGACAAGGAAGATGAAAGGTTTGACCAAGGGGAACTTTGCAAAAAATTAATAGGGAACTGGATGTGGCAAGTGGAGCAACTGAGTGGATGAGATCCGAAAGTGAGGAAAAATCTTGTAAAAGGGATAAAAAAGAATGCAGGAAAGGAATGAGGAATTGAAGGTAGAAATATCTAGTAGGTGAGGGAATTTCTAGAAAATGGAAAGAAATGCAAATAGAAGGAAAGAGGGAAAAGAAATGGGAATCAGATGTAGTAATTAGAGGAAAACATATATGGTTTGGGAGGGAAATTTTGCAAATAAGATGAAAGGTGAAATAGAAGAATTTCAAAAAAAGGATGAGGAGATGGATTTTAAAATAGGATGGTAGAATTGGATATGGGAACCCAAAAGATGAAGTTTAGTTCACCAAGAATCTTTTGCAAAATGGATAGGAAGATGAAAGGAAGAAATGCAGAAAAATAGGATAGGATAGGATGTTAGGGAATGGAAGGAAAACTAAAGGAGTTGATCAAAAATCTACAAAGTGTAAAGTGAAGGAAATTTGGAATTGGATGAATGGAATAGGATAAATGCGAGAAATTCATGCAAACTAGTATGTGGATACAGGATGGGAGGCAAAGAGTAAAACACATCTGATAGGAATTCAAAAACTTGTGAAGTGGGAAAATGGAGGAAAATGAAAGGAATGAAGGGTTTGATAAGGTTTGCAGGATTTTTGAAGGGAATAAGAGGTTATAAATAGATGGGAGGTAGAAAGAAAATGTCCGCTAGGACCCAAAAATTCCACAAACACTGGAAATATTAGAAAAATGAGTTGGAACTTCCTAGAAAAAATTTGACCAAGGTAAGACCCATTAAATATTTCTTAGATCAGTTATATATGATGGGTAAAATAGGGCAAGTGCACAAAGTGGTCAAGGACTTAGCTGATTTTGCATTTTCAAGTTGGGTCCCAATAGAGGTCTTTTTTTCTAGAGTTACTAAAGTATTTTAAATGTGTGTTTTATTGTGTTATTTTTTGAGTAGTAGTCCTTGTCCCATACAAATTAGTTAACAACATTTGTCAAGAGCCTTAAAGAAGTTGCACATGAACAAAAAATGGTGTACATGATTTATACAAGTTTCACTTGGAAGAAAAACAAAGGGAGAATATATGCAATAATTATGAAGATAAAAGACCTAAAGAGCCTCAAATTACATATCCTATAGGATTTAAGAATAAAGGTCTTGATATGTTCATGCCTTCAGGTGATTCTTATGAAGAACAAATTACTTGTGCTAAGAAAGCAAGAAAAGAATAAGAGTAATATATTTCAAAAACCCATAGTTCATGCTAAGATAAAACTTCTTCCTAGGTTCAAAAGAAAAATGTTATGATTTGAAAAATATAAAAATTGTCTATGAATCCACCTTCAAAGCAATAAGAAAATGGGTAAAGAAAGATGTGGCTCCAATTACACCTATTTTTTAGTGTTTTTACCAAGAGTGTCAATTCTTATCAAGAGGAAAGTCTTATAATTAAAAAGGAAAGCCATGTAATTAAAGATGATGAACTTGATATTACTTGTTGGGATGAGGATGACCTCTTGGATGAGGATCATTCTAATTTTTTATTTTGAGACAGTCTATAATTCTTATGATTTATTTATTTATATTTATAGTATCATGTACCACTTATTCTATTTGTGTCCTTATACTTGAGACTTTTTTATGCCATGTTTGTTGTGTTTCTCCTATTTTGATTTCACCTTCTATATTATATCCCATCCCATGTTTATTGTGTCTTGATTAAGGTACAAACATGGATTTTGAAAGGGTCCAAACCCTTGAACAAAGAAGCAAAATGGGACAATAAGGAGCAATAAAAAGAAACATGCAACACTAATACTGCACTACAACATCAACCAACCAAAGGCAAAGGGACAACCAACATAGACCAACAACCAACCTACTGAATCATGGTGGTTTGAATCCAAATTGCTCCAGAGAGATTTGGGTTACCCCAATTATTCTTTCTTTGAAACTAATATCCTTTTGAGTAAATATCCCCCTTTTTTATGATACCAAGGGATCACTTGAAGTTCCAAAACCCAATTCTCTTTTATCTCTATTCAAAGCACTTGAAGTCCTAGTCTCATCTCTAAAATCCTTATGGTCTTTCCCCCTATTCACCTCCTTCATCACTTCCTCATAAGGGGAACAAAGTTCCACACCCACTAAATGATCAACCACCTCTCTATTGAGAGGGATGGTTTTGCTTGGACATTTCACTTCTGCATGACCCACTTTGTGGAAGCCATGACAAACAACCATGGAATTCTTAAAAACTAGCTATTGCACCCAAATTCCTAATTTGGAACGTAAATAAACTTGAGAGGGGAGCTCCTTTTTAGTATCCAAGAAAACACAAAAGTGAGCAAACAATAGTCACTTTTCAAGGCTAATGACCACATACAATGTTATGAATTGCCCAAAGGAGTTGGTTATCCCCATGAAGATCTCCTCATCCGAATATTCCAGCGGTAGACTAGGCAGTCTAACCCAAACTAAAAACTTGTTGATCCTTTCCTTCTCAGGGTTGAAACCAAGAGACCACTTTTTGAGGTATAAGCTATTGGTTCCTAGAAACCAAGGGCCTTCTGAAAGGACCGTAGTGCAATCTTTAGGGTTTGTGTAAGAAATCAGGAAGAAGTTGTTTGGCATGGCCACAATCTCCACATGGCTACTAAGCTTCCATCTACTACAAGCCCATCTTCTTACCACGTCAATGTTGTGATGATTACCACAAAAATCTCCCAACTAGAGAATCTTTGAACCTGAAAGTAGCTTTGTTAATGTTGCATTCAAGGATAAAAAGAAGAGGGATTTGTTCCTCTTCCACTATCAGGGTAGGAACAACCTCATCCCCAGACCATATCTCACATTAATTGGCCTCTACAAGAGAGTTTTGGACTGATCCCAACAAGTTATGCACTTCACTTAGGTGAGGGACAATAAAGATAGCTTCCATGGAGCCCTATAACCTACCACATTCCAACTGCCATAGCAGGGGAGATTATAGTGGATCTGGTGGCTTCTTCAATGAAGTTAGGGGACACATCAGCCCTATGAGGAGGAAAACCTTTGGTAGGGGCACCAAGCACATCCCTACCAAACCCCAAAGTGATTAGTACAGGGGTTTTGGCTTATGAATCAATCTCTCCTCTAGTGTGAAACTACTCAATGCCAACCATAGGGAGTGTTGGTTTTTCTTCTGAATCAGCATTAGGGTTTGCCACTTCTAATGCACAGGCAGATTCAGCCAACTAATACAGGAGGTTGCGTGAGCTGCCTCCCCTTCACTTCTGGTTCTGCCGCACCAAGGGGGGTATCCCTATAACTCAAGATGTAACCTTGACTAGCTCAAAGATAGAAAGATCTAACTTGACAACAACAGGCAGAATACTCTCATGTATGGACCAAGATCTACATGATAGATCACAAGGCTGGCAACATTCTTGGACATGATGTCTGGTTGGGTATGAGAGCATGCAGGGGGTTCCTAATCCTACTCCTACAACTAACAGGTGGAAGTATGAAATGTTTTAGTTTGAATTTTGGATGCAAATCTGGACATGGTGTATAACACAAGAACACAGCATGATTGGTGCCTATCCAGGGCTTGGAGTCGGTAGACATACACCTGTGAATGATCAGCATGAATAGCTAAAACTGGATTTCAGGGGGATACACATGATATCTGCCTTACAGATATCTCCCAATAAAGAGTGTCAAGTTATCTCTACTTATGGCATCCCTACTGCAGTATACCCTTCCCAATGTTCAACCTGAAAACAGTTTAATCTACCCCTTGAGCAGAAGTTAAAAGATCAGACATTCAACATAGGAATTCTATGCTCTAGAATCTAAACATTACCCAAATATCCAGATTCAGAAGAAGAATACATGCAATACTGGAGACAGAATTAACACAACACATACTAAGATAGCATTACTCATATAAGATTAACCATGAAATCAGTGGATTCATGCCAAATCGTACAACAGGAGATACATAAACTCACAAGTTAGACTGTACAGAGCAACCAGATCAGCTGGTTTTGGATTACAGAGCCAAAAATCCTCAACTTTCAACAACCTTGAATGAAAAACACTGTCTACCTTATATAGCAGGAGGGTGTATTCAGCATTGACTACCAGGTTGACCAAAAATCCCGCCAGATACACAGTATCATCAAAATGGCGCTCAAACACATTACCAGATTGGCTCCCAAACATGAATGCAGCAGGTAGGGGAGGAGACAGGAAGATATCTCGAGCCCTGCGCCACTGATGTACACCTTCAATCGGGTACCAGATCCGCCCATACCTCTGCAACCTTCGCCATTAATGGCGCACCAACCCGCGGCCTTGGGAAAAACATCCAACAGTCGATCGTAACCATTTCCCGCCGAGATTCATCATCATGATATTCAAAAATGCAGGATATCAATTATCCCACATGCACCCCGCAGCAACCTCTTTAACACTTTATATACTAGGTCATGAGCATATATGATGTCGGTGCTTTTGCTCCTGACGACACTAGTATAAGACTTCATCATCATCATCCTCCAGCAGCATGATATCCTGTTGCTTGAAATATCACCCTGACGTCAGCATCATATCGCAATATAACCTGCATGATAATCGCCTTTATCGGCACAACCTGATCCATCGGAGGAACATCCTCCTGCTGAGCCTATACCAAAAGTCTGGCCGATGAACATCCTGATGACATCATCATCATATCCTGCTGATGTCATCATCATATCTGCCTACTGCGCACCTCCTCATATCTGGATGACGTCATCATCATGTTTGCAAATATCAGGAGATCTCCACAAGATGATCTGTGTTAGAAATATGACCCCCCCAGACCTTGATGACGTCATCATCATATCGACATCAGGATGATATTCGGAAGACAACCGGATATTTGGAAATATCATCCTGATGCACGAAAATCAGGTTGCACTGTAGCTCCACTATAAGATCGGGGCGATAGATAAATATGATGATGCTTGAAAAGATCACCCCCACTAGATAATGCACGAAGCCGGCAGGCGGATATCTCCTTGATATCAGCATCATCATGATGCTGGAACAAACATACACCCGGGTGATATGAAAATATCACCCCCTCCTTCGGAAATATCATGATGCAGATAAGCAGAGAAAAAGATATCACCCTGATATAAGGATGATGTCAGCATCATCAGGATGACAAAACAACGAACAAGAAGTGATACAACATCATCAGGATGATATTGACTAAGATCGTCCTGACGTTCAAAATATGATGACCCCAGTGAATATCGGGTCGCACTTAGAACTCTTCAACAACATCATCAGGATGATCATAACCAAGATCACCCGATGATAAAGATATCACCCCGGCGAAATATCATGAAGGCAGAAAATATGATGACCCTCGCAAGCAACACGGTGATAACTGGAAATATGATGATGATGATGACGACCCTTAAGAAAAAGCAAGTCAGGTCGAACAACTTAGAGAATAACCCCTTCAGGATATCGGGGCAACATCATCATCATGTTTGGGCAAGGTGATAAATGGAAGATCACCGGATACTTGAAAAATCACCCCCGCAAGCAAATCAGGGCGCACTGTAGCTCATCAGCATCATCAGGATAATATCCAAACATCACCTGATAATAAAATATGATGATGACGTTGAGAAACCAGTCGACGGAGAACATGATGATGCTGACCACCATCAAAGAAAATATGATGATGATGACCTCCTCCTCAGGAAAATATGATGCTGCAGCTGAAAAATGCTGAGGAGGTCCAACACTTAGAGCATTTTTTGGATACTTAGGGAGAGTGCCTGCATGAAAATTGCTCGAAAAACTGCCAGTCAATTCAGGCACTAACAGTGGCTCTGTCTGGGGACGTGCAGGTGCAAGACTGGAGTGAGAACCCCAGATCTCTGGGATGCAGACCAGTCCCTTATCCATTGGGCACAGAGTCAAATACTGCACTGACCTGCATCACCAAACACACTTGATGGCCTAAGGCCACCAAGAAAAGAAAAACATGTATCTCCCTTTGTCAAATATCTTGTTTTCATCTGCATGCACTGGGTCAAGCTTGGAGATACTACAAAGATCCACCCACAAACAAATCTTGTCATCTGCATATTCAACCCTCTGATTTGGCTTGTCATCATCACCCTTGTGCAGATAACTTTCAGCATCATGTGACATGTGGGTGCAGAATGTATCAGGCAATGCATACTTATACTTATCATCTATATCATCATCATGCATTGCAACATGATCTCCTAGCTGGACTGAAAATAGGAAACACTCAAAGTCCACCACACAACTAGGAAGATCAGGCTCATTGTATTATACGCTGGCACATCAAAAGAAAAGCTTTCAAAATCACAATTGTGCACATCATGTACACAACAATCAGCAGCACCAGGCTGGAAAAGATCAGGCTCTGGCATCTCTTTCAAATCAAGCACATCTTCACAGTGACTTACCTGATGTATGTTGTTTCCTCTTTCATCAGGATGAGAAACAGAATCCAAGCCAAAAATAGTGTCTAGATCCTCACCATACTCAGACAGATCCTCATCACCATATGTGTCATAAATGGGTGACCCAGGTGCATCAGTTTCATCATAGTATGCCATTTGTTCATGGGCAGCAGAGCACACCTCTTCATCACCAATGGATTCACTCTGTGGAGGAGTACCAGCCTGTGTGTCATAAGCAAAACAGCCATCAAATGAAAAACAATCATGCTCTGAACTAGCACTTATTTCAATTTCTGACTACTCTTCATGATCTCCATGTGTTTGAAAGGTAGGCAATGGGTCACACATAGGACTGCTTCTCTGTTTGCTTATATCTTCTCTGTCTTGAGTACAATACTCACAATTGTCTCCACAGGTCCATTCTAAAAATTGCTCATTGCTGTCCACAACCTCGTTATTGTTTTCATGGTCAGCTGCCTCATCATTGCAATGGGAATCCTCATTAGTCCTTTCACTGGCATCCTCAACTGGTGAACAATCCAGTTGAGCAGTATTGTTAGCATTATGTTCAAATACAGCAGTCTCAACCTCTATGCTTTTATTTTCATTTTTATCTGCACATGATGCCATAATCATTTGGTCATTTGCAGCTTCATAACCATTTCTCACACCAAGGCCTGGGGAAAGGGGTTTCAGCAGGTACACATTTCTGATTTTTTCTATCTTTTCTATGAACCTGTATGCCATCTGCATACTTGTCACCTTGAAATCCCTCAGTATTGCACTAAAGCCCTCCTCAAAAGCTTCAAAGAATATGCCAACACAGGCTGAAATATCAGGTCTGAAGACTTCTGGGATCTGTGAAAGGGCTATTGCAAACCTATGACTGAAAACAACACATGCCTCTTCATCTTGTTTTCTGATTCTCATCAATCTTGCAACAAGATCAGCCGGTTCTTTTGCAAATTCCTCCTTGAAACAGTCAGCAAGCTCATCCCAACAGGCAAAGGATTTCTTTGGAAAGCTCAAATACCAGTCTTTTGCTGTTGCATCAAAGGACCTAACAAAAAACCTCATCCACATATCCTCATCTCTGAATGAATATTTTCCCATAAAACTTTGAAAATTTTGGATATGTGCATTCCCATCACATACATTGTGACCACTAAATCTAGGCATCTGACAGTATATCCTAGCAGGCATAGTTTCTACTTTATAATCCACCCATGACAAATCCAGTTGGTCATACAAAGGATCAAAAGGGCTGACAGGAGGTTTAGCTTTCTGACAGGCAGACACAACAGGGTTACTGCTTTTTAACTGGGCCTACTCAGCCTCTAAGAATATCAACCTATTTCTTATCTCTTCTATTCCTTTATCCAACATTTCACCACTGAGTATGGGATAATTCATACTTGGATTCATAAAAACCCTACTCTTAGACATCCTTTGTCTGTCTAAGACCTAAGGCTTCCCCTGGCATCTAACCTATGCAGTAAAACAGCAAATAAAGGGGAAGGAACAAGGTACCTTTTCTCATACAGATGCAGAAAAATGAACAACACATTTCTGTCACATCACATACATCCATCTTTCATGTGCATTTGGATCTTTTTGCAGAGTCGCCACCTCTCCAGAGAGGACAAAATTTACAGCAGCTGAAAGCTATTTTTTCAGGTTCATTCCACCAGCAGAACATCATTTTTCACATGAAAGACTCCCCAGCGGAGTCGCCATTTTGTTGGTTTTTCTTCTGAATCAGCATTAGGGTTTGCCACTTCTAATGCACAGGCAGATTCAACCAACTAATACATGAGGTTGCGTGAGCTGCCTCCCCTTCACTTCTGGTTCTGCCGCACCAAGGGGGGTATCCCTATAACTCAAGATGTAACCTTGACTAGCTCAAAGATAGAAAGATCTAACTTGACAACAACAGGCAGAATACTCTCATGTATGGACCAAGATCTGCATGATAGATCACAAGGCTGGCAACATTCTTGGACATGATGTCTGGTTGGGTATGAGAGCATGCAGGGGGTTCCTAATCCTACTCCTACAACTAACAGGTGGAAGTATGAAATGTTTTAGTTTGAATTTTGGATGCAAAGCTGGACATGGTGTATAACACAAGAACACAGCATGATTGGTGCCTATCCAGGGCTTGGAGTCGGTAGACATACACCTGTGAATGATCAGCATGAATAGCTAAAACTGGATTTCAGGGGGATACACATGATATCTGCCTTACAGATATCTCCCAATAAAGAGTGTCAAGTTATCTCTACTTATGGCATCCCTACTGCAGTATACCCTTCCCAATGTTCAACCTGAAAACAGTTTAATCTACCCCTTGAGCAGAAGTTAAAAGATCAGACATTCAACATAGGAATTCTATGCTCTAGAATCTAAACATTACCCAAATATCCAGATTCAGAAGAAGAATACATGCAATACTGGAGACAGAATTAACACAACACATACTAAGATAACATTACTCATATAAGATTAACCATGAAATCAGTGGATTCATGCCAAATCGTACAACAGGAGATACATAAACTCACAAGTTAGACTGTACAGAGCAACCAGATCAGCTGGTTTTAGATTACAGAGCCAAAAATCCTCAACTTTCAACAACCTTGAATGAAAAACACCGTCTGCCTTATATAGCAGGAGGGTGTATTCAGCATTGACTACCAGGTTGACCAAAAATCCCGCCAGATACACAGTATCATCAAAATGGCGCTCAAACACATTACCAGATTGGCGCCCAAACATGAATGCAGCAGGTAGGGGAGGAGACAGGAAGATATCTCGAGCCCTGCGCCACTGATGTACACCTTCAATCGGGTACCAGATCCGCCCATACCTCTGCAACCTTCGCCATTAATGGCGCACCAACCCGCGGCCTTGGGAAAAACATCCAACAGTCGATCGTAACCATTTCCCGCTGAGATTCATCATCATGATATTCAAAAATGCAGGATATCAATTATCCCACATGCACCCCGCAGCAACCTCTTTAACACTTTATATACTAGGTCATGAGCATATATGATGTCGGTGCTTTTGCTCCTGACGACACTAGTATAAGACTTCATCATCATCATCCTCCAGCAGCATGATATCCTATTGCTTGAAATATCACCCTGACGTCAGCATCATATCGCAATATAACCTGCATGATAATCGCCTTTATCGGCACAACCTGATCCATCGGAGGAACATCCTCCTGCTGAGCCTATACCAAAAGTCTGGCCGATGAACATCCTGATGACATCATCATCATATCCTGCTAACGTCATCATCATATCTGCCTACTGCGCACCTCCTCATATCCGGATGACGTCATCATCATGTTTGCAAATATCGGGAGATCTCCACAAGATGATCTGTGTTAGAAATATGACCCCCCCGGACCTTGATGATGTCATCATCATATCGACATCAGGATGATATTCGGAAGACAACCGGATATTTGGAAATATCATCCTGATGCACGAAAATCAGGTTGCACTGTAGCTCCACTATAAGATCGGGGCGATAGATAAATATGATGATGCTTGAAAAGATCACCCCCACTAGATAATGCACGAAGCCGGCAGGCGGATATCTCCTTGATATCAGCATCATCATGATGCTGGAACAAACATACACCCGGGTGATATGAAAATATCACCCCCTCCTTCGGAAATATCATGATGCAGATAAGCAGAGAAAAAGATATCACCCTGATATAAGGATGACGTCAGCATCATCAGGATGACAAAACAACGAACAAGAAGTGATACAACATCATCAGGATGATATTGACTAAGATCGTCCTGACGTTCAAAATATGATGACCCCAGTGAATATCGGGTCGCACTTAGAACTCTTCAACAACATCATCAGGATGATCATAACCAAGATCACCCGATGATAAAGATATCACCCCGGCGAAATATCATGAAGGCAGAAAATATGATGACCCTCGCAAGCAACACGGTGATAACTGGAAATATGATGATGATGATGACGACCCTTAAGAAAAAGCAAGTCAGGTCGAACAACTTAGAGAATAACCCCTTCAGAATATCGGGGCAACATCATCATCATGTTTGGGCAAGGTGATAAATGGAAGATCACCGGATACTTGAAAAATCACCCCCGCAAGCAAATCAGGGCGCACTGTAGCTCATCAGCATCATCAGGATAATATCCAAACATCACCCGATAATAAAATATGATGATGACGTTGAGAAACCAGTCGACGGAGAACATGATGATGCTGACCACCATCAAAGAAAATATGATGATGATGACCTCCTCCTCAGGAAAATATGATGCTGCAGCTGAAAAATGCTGAGGAGGTCCAACACTTAGAGCATTTTTTGGATACTTAGGGAGAGTGCCTGCATGAAAATTGCTCGAAAAACTGCCAGTCAATTCAGGCACTAACAGGGAGACTATTGTAAGCATTCTTCCTCAATAGAGCTTTCAAATCTAGACTTTGGATAGGGGAAGAGGTGATCTCCTGATCCAAACCTGTCCACGGTGAAGCAAGAATCATCAGCTCCACCAAACCCCTAGCTAGGTCAGTCCTCTCCTCATTCATTGGGACTTCTAGGTTGGTTGTCTTCCTGGGTTCACCAGGGAGGAGCAAGAAGCCCCTACACAGCCCCTAGCTAGAATAACCCAAAGATGGGTTCCCATTTACAGATCCATGAACCACTATCGAATCCTTCAAGAGATCTGTTTTGGTTTGAGATTTTTGAGAGGATTTCACACTCCTACAGGCATCCAACCAAATGTCAAGGAGTTTGATGTCCTTGTCATCCTCATACGGGCATCCCCATTCATCCACACCACTAGATTTAACCTCTAACTCATTGTCACTCTCTTCTCTATCTTTCTCTCCATCTTCTTCATCCTCCTAGTTTGTCTGAACCTGGTTTGATAGCCCCTTAAGTCTTATGTTCTGGCTCCACATTCCTTTCCCACTTGCCTTCCTCATCACATTACAAAAATTATCCCATGTTTATTGTGTCTCTCATGTTATCCTCTCAAATTCTATATTATTCTTTATGATTTATATCTTCACTTGGGGGCGTCTTTTTTTATAATTTGTATATGCTTCCTTTAGTTCCTATGTTATTTGATTATCCATGTCACATGTTTATGAGGTTATGTTTCTATACTTTCCTATATTTATATATCTAGCTCATATGCTCTTTCTATGTGTCTTGTTTGGTTCCTATATGGTCTTATGTCCCATGCTTCCCACTTATGTTTAATATTTTAATGTCACCTATGTTCCATGTTTACTACTTATGATTCCACATGTTTCTTTTTATGTTCCTATATTACATGACTCTTGATGTTATTATGATTCCTTATGTTCCATGATTATGATATTTACCTCTTAGATGATATATCATGCTCATCATGAATATCTTTTACTTATAAATGTCTATCATGTTTATGCTTATTATGCTCACATGTCTCACATATTTATGGTCCTTGCAATGCCCATATCTTATGACTGTCTTTCTATGATTGTTACCATGCTTGCATTTTATGATTCTTGTCATGCTTATTTCTTACATTTTACTAGTGCTTATATGATTTTTATCTAGTATTTATGGCTACCATCATTTTCCTACATTAGGGGCATCTTGCCTCTCCCATGCTATATGTCATTTCATGATCAGATATCCCTCATGTATTTATATATTTATCCTATGATGATACCTCTTATCATGTTTACATGTATTAAGCATATCTTTTCTCCCTCCCTACAATTCCTTGCTTCATTTGTATGCAATCAATTGGAAAAGGGATAGATTATTAGTGATCTTCTTCATGGGTTTAATAATAGCAATATATTTATAATAGTATAATCATTTTCTAGTACCAAATAGAGCCTCAACATTGTATCCAAATAGAGTATGTTTCTACATAGTCAAATCCCTTAACATATTCCACATGGTTGGGTCACTTTGGCACCTTATCCACTTAGTTGAAGTGATTTTATATTTCTACTTCCTCAAGCCTTTATCACATTTTGTAATAGGAAAAATATCTCATCCTTAGAATTTTATTTTTATTTTTCAAAGATATTTTCTTTAAGAAAGTTTTGATAGTTTTAATTACTTTTTTTTAAATGCTTGATAGAAGCAAATTAATACATGTTTTTTTCTATGTTATAGGTCCTTAATGGAGCACTTGTTGCAAGAAGAATTTGAGATTGATCTATTACTTTACATAGATACGTATTCTTTGAGTGTCTAAAAAATATTTTCTGTGTTGATTACCTATTTTACTTTGACATGCATCTTCTTAGTAGTCTACATGAACTTCAAAATGAAGAAAAATGTAATGGTGAAAATTGCAAACCCATGCCCTTTTACCTAATGTTTTGAGTACACTTTGATTATAGTTTCTTAAATATAACAATAAGAGTCTAAGTGGAATATTATTGCTTGAATTCAACTCCGCATAACCCAATCCTATTATTACTCATCCTCATACATCTATTCCCAATCCTTAAATTCACTTTTTATCACCTAGATTATATTTGTGAGTGTGGACTTGACCTAAGTCATTTATGTGATTACATATTTGAACCCCAAACTTTTAAATTTGAATTTCTTATTGTAGGCATATGTTTCCCTACCTTACTAGTCATTGTGAGCCAACTTAGTGCACATTTGTGTTGATTTGTGTGCTTTGAACACTATTTTATTTAAGAACATTTATTCATTTATTTCAATTCATTAAGGAATGTGAGAAGAACATTTAGATCAAAGAGTTTAAAGGATAATTTTTTCTACTTGTGACATCATCCTAAGTCCATTGCATGCTTTCTTACTATCTTCAATCTTTTGCTCAAAACCACAAAACTAGTCCATTAAGGGGTCTAACTAAGGAGAATGTGACCCTCACAAATCAATCAATTTCCCAAAGATGTTTGTAAACATAATTTGTCCTTACAAACATTTAGACACTAGAAATTGAGGCAAGTGAGTTTTAGCAAGTCCACACATTACCATTTCAAATTCATGAGTTATAGTTTTGGCCTACACTTCAATTCTAATTTGCGTGCATGGAGATCATGTTTGTACTTGTGTAGGTGAACCCAAGCAAAAAGCAATTAGTTTGCATAATTTGATATCTTAATCTAAGCAAGCCCTACAATTCTAGCACCTTGGCAAATCAATTTCTAACATTTGTCACAACATATTGTCATAATCAAATTTTGAGCTAAGTATCACATTTAATTTATTTTAAATTTCATATTTAATATTTCCAATCCTTACTCATTATCTTAGGTTAGATTTGTTTATCATTATGATTTAATTAATTATCCTAAATTGATAAAATAAGTGATGTTTTCTCTCTTATAAAAATAAAAAAACTTTCGCAAAAAAAATCTTTTACATTAAAACATTAAAAACAAATAGAGAGAAATATACTTTTATAAGCTTTCATAATAAAAGTCTCATCCTCCCTAAGTATCTATAACTTTGCATGTAAACATCAACAAATGATTAAATTTATATAATTTTTTTATTTTAAATAATATAAAATAAAAAATTCTCACAAAAATGATTCATACATTAAAACACAAAAAGTAAATAAAAAAAAATATTTTTACGTGTTTCTAAACTAAAAGTGTCATCCTCCATAAGTACCTACGACTTTGGTGTAAACATCAACAAATGATTACTTTTACTTTAAAAACTTATAGTTTAAAATTATACAACATAAAGAGGTTTACAAAAATGATACATACATCCCAATAAAATCTCATTCTCCTTAAATATGTATGGTTTTTTCGGAACATCAACAAACAAAATTATAGGACGAAGGGGGCCACTACCTAGTAAAAAGGTTAGAAAACAAAACAAATTGTCAAAAAGATTTGTTAAGAATCTTCAAAGCCTTACGATAGAACTAAGTCATGTTTTGTGTGTGAACATCAACAAATGATTACAGTTTACCCATAAAACCTTATGTTTTTAGAATATAACAAAAAGAATTTTATAAAAATAATATCATACATCAAAATATAAAATAAATAAATAAATATATATATAAATTTCCCAAATAAAATCTCATCTTCCCTAAATATCTATGGTTCTTTTGAGAACATCAACAAACAAATCTATAGGATGAAGTGGGCCACTACCCAGTAAAAAGGTTAGAAAACGACAAAGAGATTCTTAAAAAATATTTAAATCCACAATGAAACTAAATTGTGTTTTAAGTCGAAAGACTTACTAAAAACAAGAAAAAGATAAAATTTTACTATATATTCAATGGAGCCCACTTTGAATCCATATGTAATAGTAAGTAAAACATTAAAGAAAAAAAAAGGGTCATGTTTTAAAATTGAGACCTAACTAGAGACACCTTTATTCTTTTGTCAACGTTGTGCCTTATTTTACTGATTTGACAAGGCATTTACTAATTGTGGGCCATGGCCCATTAGCAATCCACAATTTTAAAAAAGGTATATTCCCATCGACCTTCAATAATTTGGAAGCTTTCATTTGTACATAATTATTACCCGGACAATAAAGTGAATAGAATTCTCTACTCTTGTCTGTTGTCATTAATGTGTCTGTTATCATTAATCATGTTGTTATCGTACTTGCAAGATGAGAAAATAGAAGGATCCAATTGCATATGAGATTATTGAGCCCATAGCCTATTTTTTTTCATAGATAAAGCTTTTGTTATTCTTCTTTTAGTACACATTTTGATAGGCAAAGACTAAAAGTGCCCCAAATTCTTGGGTGGTGTATATTTGTTCCCAAATAGTTTGGAATGAATCTATATAGTTTCCTCTGATTCAATTTTTATATATCATTTTCTGTTTTTTCTTATATTAAATATGAGAATTTGGAGTACTAAATTATGTTTCACATATCTCAAAAAGTTGTATGGGAAAGATTTGGTTGAGGGGAATTTTATTTGTGCGTTGGTCTCCCCATTTTTAAGAGAATATTGGAAAGTTTTACAAAATGATGATATAACTTTTTGTATTATTTTTATGTGAAGTAATGTTTTAGTTAACTTTTTCTTGATTTTCTTTCCAAAAAAATTGACTTGTGTACAAACAATACTCTTTGTAGTGTTTCATATAAAGTGCAGTTGATTTTTTTAATATATATAATGAGACAAGAGTTTTTATATTTCAAAGAAATATTATGATTTCTTGTAAATAATTTATAATAATTTTAATTATAAATGTATTTTTTTAAAGTTTTCTTTGATTTATTTTTATGAGTTTGTTAAAATAATCTTTGTTAATTATTATTTTTATATTATGAGTATAAACTTGTACTTTTAGAAAGTATTAAAAATCTTAAAATTATACTTAATAATAATTTATCAACTACTTATAACTTAAATATATTTTTTATTAAGGTAAAAAAAGAGGTTTTTGAAAGGGCCTCACCTTTTTACAACCAAGCAACTTAACGATAGATGAAACTTGTCTCATGAGGTGTGAGATTTACGAAAGAAAAACAATATACTAGGAACAATAACTATGAAAAAGCACATCAACAAAACAAACTCCAAACCAAAAGGAAGAACCCAAAATAGAACAGCTAGCTTTGCTTAACAAGCATTTTCAGACCTAGGCAATTGTAGACACCTAAAATTGTCCACTCTTCATCTCAGCCCTAAACATCCCTATTCATCCCTAACCATCACTAATCATCCCTATTCATCTCTAATTCATCCCTAATTCATCCCTATCCATCACTAACTATCCTTATTCATCTCTAAACCATCGCTAATCATCTCTAGACACTCCTAAATCACTGTTTCTTCCACATTAACTGAATAAACACATGTTTAGATAGTTTATTAACCAATTCCCTTTCAATTCATGATTTTACAATATTTTATTGTCAAAATCACTATCCATGTACTATTCACTATTCATTTGTACCCACATTGGTACTTGCATTGGTACCTAGCCCTAGCCAAAATAATTTATTAATCATTTATTCATCACTGTCTATAGTCCAAACATTAGATAATTTAATTTATCTATTATCCCTTTATCCCATCCCATGAATTAAATAAATATTTATATTTATTTAATTCCCTATTTTCTACACTTTTGATTAGGTCACCTAAACCTAATTAACTAACCTAATACTCCACTTGCACAACCTAAACCCTAATCTAACCTTGGTAAAATCCTCTTAATTCCCCCAAATATACAAATGCATGGGCCTCTTGTACATGTCCACATGGCCTTCTTACAAAAGGCATGGTCAAGGACCCAGGTATAAGGGTCCTTTTGTCCTCCATCTCCTATTCCTCCAATTTTAAATTGGGCATGTACCCATGCTTCCAATATAAAATTCAAATCTAAGCTAACTCATCCTTTTTCCTCCAATTTTATATTAGGCATGTACCCATGCTTCCCAATTTAAAATTCTAATTAAATCCAACCCATACCTTCCATCTACCAAGACAATATCATCCCTCCAATCTTCCCAAAGCCCAATCTTGACCATCCATTCTTCCTTGATCCAAGGACATCTCCTCCCATCCAATCTCATCATGACACTTAGCGAGCTCTCCTTGCTTGAGAGCTCTCAACAATCCTCCACCCTTGATCTTTCAATTCAATCCTAGAACCATTCAATTGAGTCTCGAAAAATCTATAAATTGGAACTCACCCCTTCACAAATCACACAACTTCTTCATACAACTAAATGTTGCCTCTTTTTCTCCAAAAACTCCATCATATACATCCAATATCAAAGGAGCACATCACAAAATCAAGGTTTGCATGTAGTTAGCTTGTTTAACTTCTTTGTTTTGCATTCTTTTTGCTTAATCCGAGGTATATTAGGACTTGTATGAAATAGGTTATGGTTTTATCATGTTTCTTATGTGCATTTTCTAGCGTATACAGCAACCTTCGACTCTTTTTCCATGAAATTCACTTGATCTTCAAAAGAAACCTCTATCTTGTCATCTTCAATGTCTATGACCTCTGTATTTTTGGCATCTAACTTGGCACGAGTCCTCCTAACTGGTTCTTCCACAATGGCTCTCTATTTTCTTTTTTGGAGTTCATTTTGCAAGATGAACAAACTAGTAGAAAAGTTTTTAATAGTGTTTTTGTTGAAGGAAACGATCTCTACCAAGCTCCTGGTCATCTATTCCTATTTCTTTTCCATAACAATTAGTCTTTGAAGTACTTTGTTCCAATGGTTAAAGATAGTAGAGAGCTTGTAACATCATTTTGCAGGTCCTCACCGACCTTCACATTATTTTCCTTCCCAAACATGGTGAGACCTTCTTTGTCTTGTGAAGTTAAGGATTTTGAATTTCTAGAGAAAGCATTTCATAACACAGTTGTGCAGGTTAAGGGCTTCCTCCAAAATTTTCACTTTGGTTGATAAGTCCACAAAGCTAGGAGATGGGTCCTCCGATAAAATCTTTTAACCTTTCTCCAGATGAGGATTCCCCTTGATAGGGTTAGTAGTAGGGGTATCTTTGGTAGAGGTGGAAACTAGGGCAATGCTAATGGTATTGGCTTCTATAGGAGGGATAATGATCCTTACCACAACTAGGCCCTTTTTAGGATTAGCATGCCTAGGGTTAGGCATTTTCTTTTTAGGAACCTAGGGAGGGTGAGAGGAGTCTCTAATAGGGATGAAGGATTATCCCAAGAGGAAGGGGTCTAGGCAAGGAACTTAGGAGAAGCATTCTTAGGGGTAGCAATATCTCTACATGGCCTTAGGTAGATCTTGGCAAGGTTCAATATCCTTGGCAATATAATGCTCATAGGGGATTTATCAATTTTATGTCTATAGAGGCAAAAGATCGGGCCCTGGTGAAAAGGAAGTGTAGTTTTTTCCCCAAAAATACATTGTACATAGAATGTTTTGAAGATTGAAAAAGAAAAAATGGGAAATTAAGTTTTTATTGTGTTGCAAGTGGTTGAACATTAGAAAATGGTAAATATAAACTCTTTTTGTATTTTCTCTCTTAGGTAGTGTACCTTATTAGCACATCTACAACTTCTCTCTAGGGTTTGGGGAGGTCTTCTGATGTAGAGGCAAATTGGATGAGGAAAGATAGACAAACTATACAAGGTTCTACTTCACCTACAAGCCCAAAAATGAAGATCTTTATGCAAAAGTGGGAAAAGCATAAAGAAACTCTAGTATCATCATAGAAATGTTGGTTTGGGATCTTAGGGGACCCATTCCATCCATTGGCCAAGGTAGATTGGACTTCAGGTTGGTACTTCCTTCATAAACCCTCCAAAATGACTAGTAGCCCTAAAAATAGAGAACAATCCTAATAACTTCTAACAATGACCTCCAAATGCAAATCTCAGACAATTGAAAGATACCCTTTATGATTCCCCACAACATATTCAAGAATGGGTTTGGGTTGTTTTGGGTGGTATGCCCTAACCAATAGCCCTCCTAGTGGTTTTAAGCCCTAATTAGGCCTAGTTTGTGAAGCATGTACCCTCAAATGGTGGATTGTAACTCTCTTGACCACTTAGACATGTCAATTTTACATCCCAAAACTGTGGAATCCATTATTCATCTATTGCTAGAACTGACTGTTCTCAAATTCCCTACTGCTGTTGTCTCACAAGCTTCCTCCAAATGGCTTAATACATGGTCTTATTAAGCCTTCCTTAACAAATCTTGCACAAATCACTCCTTCCACCCCTGTAGTCAATCAAAACATTCAAAAGGAAAACAAACACATCCATCCCACAAGTCTTATGGCTTTGGAAGACTGTGGGATGGTCAATTCTTCATTGTTGAGGCAAAACCCTTCTCTAGGGTTCTATAAGACAGTTTTTTGAATAAAACCTTATAAATCCCTTATACTATAACTTCAAGACACAAAATTACATCCAAATGCAAGTTAGTTCAACCTACTAATAGTTCAGAACATGAAGAATTGAAGACTGTGTTGTACCTACCCAGTGTATGGCCTGTAGAGGGCAATTTTTTAGAAAAAAAAAAGATTTCAATGAATAGTCTAGTGTCAAGTGGTTGTAGAATGCCTTGTCTCCAATGTCAAGAGTCCAAACTAATCTTATTTGATAGCTATTTCACCATACTCCACTCCCAAGAAACTTAGACTCCATGATAGAGCCGTACAACAGAGAGGTACGGACTGTTATGCAACAAATTTAGAATATAACACAGAAAATGTAGAGAATGGAATTGTATTATCTTGAACTCCTTCACACACACTACAAGGATCATGATCAAGGTGTTAAGAAGCCTTCTACAATCTCCTTGAGGCATTTAGAAGGTATTTGGGTTGATGGACTGTACATAACCATCGAATACCTTCCTACAACTACCTTATGTTAGGACAACAATGACCTTGTTTTGGTATTTTAAACTACTTACAACTATGGCATGTTGTCATCGATGGGTTTAGGACTTGTGTAGGACTTAACAATGTCATCAAGACCTTAACATGCCTTCATACATGACTGTCCTTTACAAGGTTGCCTATTACAACATGATTGTCCCTTAGGACTTACAAGACTGCCTTTTGTGGCTTTATGACAACAGAGTATAGACATTTGGACATAGTCCTTTACAACATGGCATCATAGCCTTATTACATCATGAGAATGGTCTCTAGGACCTTATGAAACCAACAAAGTAAAATGAAGATAAAAAACAAGACATAAATCTCTTGGTGCTCTTGCACCATACTCCCTGGGTGGAAAGAGAACTCAAGTCTCTTGAGGGAGTAGATCAGCGATTGTGACACCATGTTTCAAGATGTCTTCTTCAGTCATCCAAGTGGCATCTTCAATTGGATAAGCCACTCCATTTGACAAGAAACTGTTTGTATGTCTTTTTCCTTGTCTTCTTCAAGACCTTGGTGTCAAGAATGCATTCCAACTTCAATGGTTGATTGGGTGGAAGACCTTTGACCCAATCTTCATCTCCTGTTGTTGTCATATCTGCCTCTAAATTTGCCTTAGAATCACCTTTGAAAGGGAACAAATCTGAAACATTGAAGATAGAAGATATGGCCAAGCCTTGAGGAAGTTCAATCTCATAGGCATTGGGCCCAAACTTGTGTACAATCCGGCATGGTCCTATCTTCTTCATGAGGAGTTTGGTTGGCTTCCCCTTAGGAAGTCTATCCTTCTTCAAATGAGCCATGACCAAATCCCCAACCTTTTATTGTACATCTCTCCTTCTCTCATTGGCTTTCTCCTTGTACTTCTCATTGTTCTTTTTAAGAGTTTCCTTGACATTATCATGAATGTCCTTCATGGCCAATGCAAAGTCTTCCCCTTGAGCACTTTTCCTTTTCAATCCATGGAGATCTCTCAATTCAAGGACACCTCTTGGATGAAGACCATAAACAATCTCAAATGGACTCCTTCCTGTGCTTCTACTGGTGGAATCATTATAGGCAAACTCTGCTTGAGGGATGATCATATCCCATGCCTCTCCATGCTGCTTGGTAAGACACCTGAGAAGGTTTCCCAAGGACCTATTCACCACCTCAGTTTGGCCATCAGTCTGAGGGTGATAGGCTGAAGTAAAGGACAACTAAGTGCCCAACTTCTTCCACAAAGTGCACCAAAAAATGGCCTACAAACTTTGGATCCTTGTCAGTCACAATGTTAAGAGGCAAACCATGGATTCTAACAATTTCCTTGAAGAACAAACTAGCAATGTGAGAAGCATCATTAGTGCATTTACATGGCAAGAAATGAGCCATCTTACTGAATCTATCCACCACAACAAATATACTATCAAAGCCTCTTTGAGTCCTAGGAAGACCCACTACAAAATCCATGCTAATACTTTTACATGGCCTATTAGGAATAGGAAGTGGCTGATATAGACCAGCATTAGATGAAGTACCTTTTGCCCTTTGACAAATACTACAACATTCAACAAATTTTTTGATATCTGATTGCATTTTAGGCCAAAAATAAAACCTCTTCACTTGATCCAATGTTTTATCCAGTTCAAAATGACCTCCAAGTCCACCACAATGTTTTTCCTTTATGATGTTCTCCCTCATGGAACATTTAGGAATACATAGCTGGCTGCCTTTGAACAACAACCCCTGCTGCAACAAAAACTCAGAAAAATTAGAATGATAAGAGTCTGAAAATTGTGAACAAACTTCATATACCTCCTTGAAATCTTCATCATCTTGATACATATGCTTAAGAGAATCAACCCCTACACTTTGCAACTGAATTTTTTGGACCATACACACCCTTCTACTTAATGCATCTGCCACTTTGTTAGCCCACCCCTTCTTGTGTTTGATTGAAAAAGTATAGGCTTGGAGTTGCTCAACCCATTTCATATGCCTATGATTGAGTTTCTCCTGTGAATTTAGAAAACTAAGTGCATGGTTGTCAGTATAAACAATAAATCATTTTGGCAAAAGATAGTGCCTCCATTTTTCAAAGCTTGTACCATTACATACAATTCCAAATCATAAGTAGAGTACTTTCTCTTAGCATCATTCAATTTTTTACTAAAGAAAGCAATAGGCCTGCCTTATTGACTTAGGATAGCCCCTATAGCAAGATTAGTAGCATCACATTCCACCACAAACAACTTATTAAAGTTGGGCAAAACAAGTATGGGCTGTTGTGCTACCTTTTGTTTCAGAATTTCAAAAGAATCATTGGTTGCCTTTGTCCACAAAAACTTACATTTCTGCCCCCCTTTGATGGTATCCAAAATTGGTGCACAAATATGACTAAAACCCCTTATAAATTTCCTATAAAATGTTGCCAAACCATGGAAACTTTTCACATCACCTACTGTTTTTGGAGTTGGCCATGACAAAATGGCTTCTACCTTTGTTGGATCCATCTTCAAACTACCTTATGAAACTACAAAACCAAGATAGGTGAGTTCTTCCTTCATGAAGACACTCTTTTCCATATTGATCATCAATTGTTCATCATGCAACTTCTTCAAAACCTGATCCAAATGTTGCAAATGCTCCTCCTTAGTCCTGCTGAAAACAAGAATGTCATCCAAATATACCACAACAAATTTGCCAATGAAATCCTTCAACACTTCATTCATGAGATGCATAAAAGTACTTGGAGCATTAGATAGACCAAATGGCATCACCAACCACTCATAAAGACCCTCATTTGTTTTGAATGTTGTCTTCCATTCATCCCCTTGTTTGATTCTAATTTGATGATACCCACTCTTAAGGTCTATCTTGGAAAAGTATCTAGCCCCTCCCAAACAATCCATTAGGTCCTCAATTCTTGGCATAGGAAACCTATATCTTATGGTAATCTTGTTAATGGCTCTAGAATATGTGCACAACCTCCATTTACCATCCTTTTTTGGGGCTAGGACTGTTGGGACAGCACATGGGCTAAGGCTCTTTCTTACCAATCCCTTATCCAACAATTCTTGCACTTGCTTGGCAATCTCTTCATTTTGTGAAGGTGTCATTTTGTAGGCTTCTTTGTTTGGCAAAGTAGATCCCGGTATGAAGTCAATTTGATGGCTTATGTCCCTAATAGGTGGCAACTCATTAGGCATTTCTTCTACCATAATCCCTTTATACTTCTCTAGCAATTGTTGCACCTCATTAGGAACATCTTCCTTACTAGGATCATGCAAACTACGACTATTTTTAGGCTTCAAAATCAGAGCATACCCTTGGGTTCCTTCCTCCTTAAGGGCATCTAGAAACTCTTTACCATTCACAATCATGACACTTGACCCAACAATCTTTTCTACATGCTCATCAGGTAATGGATCCATTCTATACTTTCTACCATTCTTAGTTATGATGAAAGAATTAGTTTTACCATCATGTTGTGATTGAACATCATATTGCCATGGACGTCCTAAGAGAAAATGATAAGCATCCATAGGAATTACATCACATGAAATTTTGTCCTTATATTCTCCTATCTCAAATTTAACCCATGATTGTTCATCTACCAAAACTTGTTTCCCTTTATTCAACCATGATACTTTATAAGGACTAACATGAGGAAGCCTTTTCAATTTCAATTTGTCTACCATTTCAATGGAAACCAAATTTTCAGTTGAGCTTGAATCAACAATTACCTTGTAAATCTTACCATAGGCCTTGCATGTTGTCTTGAACAATGTCTTCCTTTGAGGTGGTTCTTGTGTTTGAGGCACCTTCAACATGGTTCTTCTCATCATCAAACTTTCTCCTTCATGGGTCAGGGTTGCACTTCCAATTGGAGAGTTGACACTTTGGCAATCTTCCTCTTGGATCAATTGGTTCCTTCTCTCTCCTCCATGAGAGCTTGAGGCTTGCTTTTTAGGACACTTGAAGGCTGGATGTCCCAATGGTTGCAATTGTAGCATCTTCCTGTGAAGACATTAGGACCTCTTCCTGGTCCACCAAATCTACCTCTCCCATTAGGCCTTCTTCCTCTAAAGCCTCCTCTAGAACCGGATTCCCCACTTTGCTCTTGGGAACTAGATTCCCCTTGGCTTCTTTGGGACTGATTTCTACCCCCAAAATTGTCCCTACCTCTGAAATTTCTACCACCTCTTCCTCTACTTTTCTGCTCACCTTTCCTCTTTAACTTATCTTCAGCCCTTAGTGCCACTTGAAAGCACTTCTCCATAGTTTTAGTTGTCAATAAATTGATTTCATCTTGGATATTGAATCTCAAACCATTTAGATACCTTTCCACCTTAGCCTTTTTATCCTCCATGTACCCACAACGAAGAGTGTATTTGTGAAACTCCTCGGTGTAAGTAGCTACATCCAAATCTCTTTGCTTGAGATTTTGCATCCTCTTGTAGACCTGCACCTCATAGTCTGATGGAAGGAATTGGGACTTAATCCTCTCCAACATTCTACTCCATGAAGAGATCATACTCTTCCCATTCTTTACCCTCTCACCTTGGGTATAATTCCACCATATAAAGGCAGCACCTTTGAGTTTAGTTTTTGCAAACTTAACCCTCTTACTTTCAGGAACTTCTTTGTATTCAAAGTAGTTGTTTAGAGCCTCAATCTACTCCATGACTTCATCAGCATTCATCTTCCCACTAAACATGGGAATCTCCATCCTAGCCTCCAAAGAATCCTTGCAAATTGCCTTGATGGCTTCAAGGAAATGCCTTTGATCAGCTGGTACCTCTACCTCTTCTTTCTCTTCTTCTTCTTCCTCTTCGTCTAAACCTTCATCTATCCTCTTACCTATCCTCAATGCCTTCAACTATGCTTGGAGTGCTTCCTTGACTCCACTCTTGATCTTCTCTTCCATCTCCTTGAACTTCTTGCCCACTTCGGTGGTCATCCCCTTTGGAGGCATATTCCTAGCCTCTCCTTCACTCTCCTCTGCTGACATATACCAGGCCAACAACGAAACCTTTTATTCCTCTAATACCATTATGATGTAGAGGCAAATTGGATGAGGAAAGATAGACAAACTATACAAGGTTCTACTTCACCTACAAGCCCAAAAATGAAGATCTTTATGCAAAAGTGGGAACAGCAGAAAGAAACTCTAGTATCATCATAGAAATGTTTGTTTGGGATGTCAGGGGACCCATTCCATCCATTGGCCAAGGTAGATTGGACTTCAGGTTGGTACTTCCTTCATAAACCCTCCAAATGACTAGTAGCCCTAAAAACAGAGAACAATCCTAATAAGTTCTAGCACTAACCTCCAAATACAAATCTCATACAATTGAAAGATACCCTTTATGATTACCCACAACATATTCAAGAATGGGTTTGGGTTGTTTTGGGTGGTATGCCCTAACCAATAGCCCTTCTAGTGGTTTTAAGCCCTAATTAGGCCTAGTTTGTGAAGCAAGTACCCTCAAATGGTGGCTTGTAACTCTCTTGACCACTTAGACATGTCAATGAAATCCCAAAACCATGGAATCCATTATTCATCTATTGCTAGAACTGACTATTCTCAAATTCCCTACTGTTGTTGTCTCACAAGCTTCCTCCAAATGGCTTAATACATGGTCTTATTAAGCCTTCCTTAACAAATCTTGCACAAATCACTCCTTCCACCCCTGTAGTCAATCAAAACATTCAAAAGGAAAACAAACACATCCATCCCACAGGTCTTATGGCTTTTGAAGACTGTGGGATGGTCAATTCTCCATTGTTGAGGCAAAACCCTTATCTAGGGTTCTATAAGACAGTTTTTTGAATAAAACCTTATAAATCCCTTATACTATAACTTCAAGACACCAAATTACATCCAAATGCAAGTTAGTTCAACCTACTAATAGTTTAGAACATGAATAATTGAAGACTGTGTTGTACTTGCCCAATGTACAGCCTATAGAGGGCGAATTTTTAGAAAAATAGAGATTTCAATGAATAGTCTAGTGTCAAGTGGTTGTAGAATGCTTTGTATCCAATGTCAAGAGTCCAAACTAATATTAGTTGATAGCTATTTCACCATACTCCACTCCCAAGCAACTTAGACTCCATGACAAAGCCGTACAATAGAGAGGTATGGACTGTTATGTAACAAATTCAGAATATAACACAGAAAATGTAGAGAATGGAATTGTATTATCTTGAACTCCTTCACACACACTACAAGGATCATGATCAAGGTGTTAAGAAGCCTTCTACAATCTCCTTGAGGTAGTTAGAAGGCAGTTGGGTTGATGGACTGTATATAACCATCGAATACCTTCCTGCAACTACCTTATGTTAGGACAACAATGACCTTGTTTTGGTATTTTAAACTACTTACAACTGTGGCATGTTGTCATCGATGGGTTTAGGACTTGTTTAGGACTTGTGTAGGACTTAACAATGTCATCAAGACCTTAACATGCCTTCATACATGATTGTCCTTTACAAGGTTGCCTACTACAACATGACTGTCCCTTAGGACTTACAAGACTGCCTTTTGTGGCTTTATGACAGCAGAGTATAGACATTTAGACATAGTCCTTTACAACATGGCATCATAGCCTTATTATATCATGAGAATGGTATATAGGACCTTATGAAACCAACAAAGCAAAATGAAGATAAAAAACAAGACATAAATCTCTTGGTGATCCTGCACCATCTTCCTTTCTAAAACCATTCTGAAAGTGGCTCACTGATTCACCTCTATGAAGGAACTTCTCTATGTGTTTGACATTGCTAGACTTGCTATATTTTTGCATCATTTCTCCTCTCTTTCAAGTCCTATGGCCTAAGAAATCAATTCTTCAAAGATGATAAAGGAGATGCCACAAACATATGCAACTCAGTTCTTCTAGGACTGGGGAAATACTCTGGATAAAATAGGGTCGTAACCATTTATTACTTCCAGTAAGGTGGTTAGACCCCCCCTTCATATAATGTTCCACACTATTGGATTGTTCTTGACTTGCTCATAGGAATAAGGTTCAACCCTAAGCATATCCCATCACATGGTGTAGAATTCAACAAGCCCCTATTAGGAAACCTAGTTACCCAATAGCTCCTCTAGAATGCTATTGAGAGAGATGTTAATTAATGAGTTAACCTATTTAATCTTGCAATAATTATACCTATATTTCTTTCCCTTCATCTCTACACTAAAATAATTTCTTCACTCCTTGGGAATGACATGGCTTATTCAGAGTAAATCCCACCCTAAGTAGGGTCTAATCTCATTCCTTTTCATCATTAATACACTCCAAGTTAATCTTTTTCAAGATCTTCAATGGAATGGAAAGAGGCTCTTTCCAATACACATGATATTTGATTATACATCGAGCTAGGTTGGCGAGGAAGTCTACCACCTGGTTCTCTTCATGGTAGGTATGAATGACATTAATACTTCTAAAATATTTGATGCAGAGGCATCCACACTAAAACCTTGACATACAGCATGGATGTCTGCAACCCTTCATCATCATCATCATATTTCCCTTGACACTGTCAGCATCATCATATTTTCTCTGCCGACCGATATCCTCCTGCAGACAAACCTTCGACTCTTCGTCTGTTAGCAGCATCATCATATTCGGCTATCGGCAGCATCATCACTTTCGGCAAGCGCAAACATCCTCCTGACGTTCACTGTTCACTTTACCGCCAACCTCTATCTTCAGCATCATGATGTTCAACATCATGTTCATCAGCAGGATATAGAACATCCGGTTCCTCCCATATATCCTGATGACGACAACCTCATGCACCCTTCCTTCGATGCTTACGTCACCCCGATATCCTGATGACGATTATCCTGATGACGATGACGTCACATGCAGCTCCTTCAATATCCTGCTGCCCCGATATCCTGATGACGATTATCCTGATGATGATGACGTCACATGCAGTTCCTTCAATATCCTGCTGTCGGCCAAACTTAACATTATCGGCCCGCGATGGTTTTATCAACCCGATCTTCTACCTTATGCCGATACGCTTCTCCTCGGCAACACCTGATGATGATCACCGCAAAACACTTTCACCTTATGCAAATGATTGCATCATGCTCATCTCCACTTACTCGGATGTCACCCGAAGCAACTGCAGGATATACACAGAAATATCCTGATGATGCCGTTGTGACGAATTTCCAACCTTAGCGAATTTCAATCTGCCGAACCTCCTGAGGTGACCCGATCCACTTCCAGGGCAACTTTCCAGACTCTAACAACTAACACGACCTAGCACATACCCATGCTAGGGTCCTCAACACCTTTCAACGACGATCCTGCAAACATGCATGCCAACAAACACAAAATGCAGACTAAACCCTAAACTACTGTACATAGCCATTCCACCGATTCGACGAATCAACCGGTGGAATGGATCAGCGAATCCATGTAACCACCAAAACAGCAAATCGATCACACAATGGAATCCAAAACAGAAAATGAACACAAACAGGATCTTTATTGATTTCAAAAGATGCAATACAGTACTCTGTCTCACTCTCTGCAATCTAACTCATCTGCTCAATGCAATACTATATCTAAAACCAACCGATCCTCATGCATAAATAGGATCTCTTGCGAGTACTACTAACCCGACTCCAAGCGGCTGGGAGATCCAACCAGACCTACAGCATAACAGCTGTCTTAACAAACTAGCAAAAAATAGTAAAGTATGGTCAACATGACCTTATAACATGCATTGGTCTTATAAGACCTTCTTGGAAACATTAACCTGACCTAAACTAACTAACTGCCTCATGGAGGCTAGCTGTCAGGTAGGTGCTCCTGCACCATACTCCCCAACAGAAAAGAACTCATGTCCCATGAGTTTAGTTGTGGAAATCCTCCACCTTTACACTTTGCCTTAGCAATATTCTGATCTGTTCCAGCTTTATCCTCTGCTGTCTCTTAGCTGCTCCAAGACTTCTGAACTGTAACTTGCCTTCTTGCAAGTAAATCCTCATGTCTGTCAATGTAGGCCCTTCTCTCACATACCTTGTGTTTGTCAGGTTGTCTGACCAGAACCTCTGTCTGAACTGCCTCTTGAACTTCTGTAATGTTCAACTCTGTCTTTCTTTCAACCTTTATAGGACAAACAATAGTCCCAACTATGACAACATCCTTGTCATTCCTCTCAATTGGTTGCTGTTTGCAAACCTGTTTCTGCACCTGCTGCTGACCTCTGTCAGTCACAACTGAAACTTTCTTCAACCTGTTGTCCTTAACAACTCCTTTCCCTGCAGTGTCCTCAACTGCCTTTATGCCTACTCCTATAGGCATCTGCACAAATTCCTTCTTTCCCACTAAAATGATTTTGGCTGCCCCCTGTGCTGCAGCATCTTCCTGCAATGGCATCAACCTAATAGTTTTCCCATCTTTCTTGATGGTGTAGGTATTAGCATACCCATCATACAGTACCCTCCTATCAAATTGCCATGGTCTACCCAACAGTAGGTGACAACATTCCATGGGCAAAATGTCACACAAAACTCTATCATGATATGCTCCAATCTGAAAATCCACATATGCCTGTTCATAGACAAAAAGTGATTGACTATCACTCACCCAAGATGCCTTGTAAGGGTGTTGATGTGGAATCCTTTCCAAATTTAGTTTATCCACCATTTCCTGAGATACCATGTTGTCTGTTGAACCAGTATCAATGACAACCTTACAGACCTTACCTTTGCTCTTGCATGTGGTCTTGAAAAGAGCTCTTCTTTGCATCATATCCTTTGATGCCTGCAAACTAATTCTCCTAAGCATCAATGCTTCTCCCTCCTCAGGATATCCATAATATTCAGGAACTCTATCTCCTTGATAAGTGTTTGAACTCTGCACACTTTGCTCTACCTTCTCTTCTTGCACAAGTTGTACTCTCTTGTCATTCGTTCTATCATTTCTGGATGATGAACCTTTGCTTTCTGGACATTTGAAAAATGGATGACCAAACTCACCACAGGTGTAACATTTTCCTGAAAATGTAGTAGAACCTCTACCACCTCCAAATCTGCCTCTATTACCCTTCCATCCACCTCTGAAATCAGACTGTCCCTGTCCTTTACCAGTGTCTTCTTGACCCTCATTGGTTTGCCTTGTTGTAGGGGCTGCTCCTCTTCCCCTCATATTGTTGCCTCTTCCCCTCATGGACTTATCTTGTCCCCTATTCATCTTTTCTTCAATCCTGATTGCCATTTGGTAACAATCCTCCACACTCTTAGGGTTAGCTAAAACTAACTCATCCTGTATGTTCAATCTCAAACCAGCCAAGTACCTAGCCACCTTTTCTACCTCATTCTCATGATGACCAGATCTCATACTCAACTTATAAAACTCCTCAATATATGCCTTCACATCCATTTCCTTCTGCCTTAAAAATTGCAGCTTCTTAAACATCTGAATCTCATAATCCCTAGGCAAGAATTTACCTTTTATCCTTGCTACCATTTTATCCCATGAAGTGATCTTTGACTTCCCTTGTTTCCTTCTCTCGGATTGTACATAATCCCACCATACCAAAGCATGACCTCCTAACTTGGTCTTTGCAATCTTTACCTTCTGATCCTCAGCAACATCTTCACATTCAAAGTGATTATCAAGTGTAGCAATCCAATCCAGCAACTCATCTTCATTCAAACTTCCATTATACTTGGAAACATCAACCTTTACCTTAGGTTTATCACTCTGCACTGCCTTCAACAGTTTTGCAAATCTCTGGTCTTCAGCATCCAGATCTTCAGCTACCTCTTCATACTCTTCAACAGCATCTTCATCTTCTTCAGACTCACTATCTTCCACTTCCCTCTTTTTGTTCTTTTCCAGGGCTACAAGCCTAGCTTGAAGTGCTTCAGCAAGCTCCTTCATCTTCCTCATCTCTCTGGCATGTTTTTCCTTCATCTCTTGCAATTCCCTTGCAGTACTACTACCTTTCGGAGGCATTTTGTCAACCTCTCACTTCTCTACCTCTGTCCTTTCGGTGACAGAATCAACACACAACAGCCCAGACCTTTTACTGAGCTCTGATACCACTATGATGCAGAGGCATCCACACTAAAACCTTGACATACAGCATGGATGTCCGCAACCCTTCATCATCATCATCATATTTCCCTTGACACTGTCAGCATCATCATATTTTCTCTGCCGACCAATATCCTCCTGCAGACAAACCTTCGACTCTTCGTCTGTCAGCAGCATCATCATATTCGGCTATCGGCAGCATCATCACTTTCGGCAAGCGCAAACATCCTCCTGATGTTCATTGTTCACTTTACCGCCAACCTCTATCTTCAGCATCATGATGTTCAACATCATGTTCATCAGCAGGATATAGAACATCCGGTTCCTCCCATATATCCTGATGACGACAACCTCATGCACCCTTCCTTCGATGCTTACGTCACCCCGATATCCTGATGACGATTATCCTGATGACGATGACGTCACATGCAGCTCCTTCAATATCCTGCTGCCCCGATATCCTGATGACGATTATCCTGATGATGATGACGTCACATGCAGTTCCTTCAATATCCTGTTGTCGGCCAAACTTAACATTATCGGCCCGCGATGGTTTTATCAACCCGATCTTCTACCTTATGCCGATATGCTCCTCCTCGGCAACACCTGATGATGATCACCCCAAAACACTTTCACCTTGTGCAAACGATTGCATCATGCTCATCTCCACTTACTCAGATGTCACCCGAAGCAACTGCAGGATATACACAGAAATATCCTGATGATGCCGTTGTGACGAATTTCCAACCTTAGTGAATTTCGATCCGCCGAACCTCCTGAGGTGACCCGATCCACTTCCAGGGCAACTTTCCAGACTCTAACAACTAACACGACCTAGCACATACCCATGCTAGGGTCCTCAACACCTTTCGACTACGATCCTGCAAACATGCATGCCAACAAACACAAAATGCAGACTAAACCCTAAACTACTGTACATAGCCATTCCACCGATTCGACGAATCAATCGGTGGAATGGATCAGCGAATCCATGTAACCACCAAAACAGCAAATCGATCACACAATGGAATCCAAAACAGAAAATGAACACAAACAGGATCTTTATTGATTTCAAAAGATGCAATACAGTACTCTATCTCACTCTCTGCAATCTAACTCCTCTGCTCAATGCAATACTATATCTAAAACCAACCGATCCTCATGCATAAATAGGATCTCTTGCGAGTACTACTGACCCGACTCCAAGCGGCTGGGAAATCTCTCCAAGCGGCTGGGAGATCCAACCGGACCTACAGCATAACAGCTGTCTTAACAAACTAGCAAAAAATAGTAAAGTATGGTCAACATGACCTTATAACATGCATTGGTCTTATAAGACCTTCTTGGAAACATTAACCAGACCTAAACTAACTAACTGCCTCATGGAGGCCAGCTGTCAGGTAGGTGCTCCTGCACCAATATTTAAGCAAATTTGTGGCATCCAAAAATATGTTTGTTAAAGCCCAGTGTGTTGAGGCTTTCAAGTTTAGCATATCTACTATATATTTAGAGTCCCCTTCAATAATGATGTTAGATATGCCCATGTTTTTTCTATAGTTATCTACCTATTAGGGTTGTTGAAGCTTTAGCCACATTTTTGGTTTGAATGTTTAAATTTTGGGCATATGAAGTGAGCATTTCTCATTTATAGCTTCTAATGATTCCATCTGCTTCCTCTTTACTAGGATTCCCTTTAGACATCCATCAAAATTTAATTTTGTCCACCCAAGATTAGGAGGTTTCTAGACTGGATTTTCATCTCATAATTTTGTTTGTGTCTATGTTGTTCGAAGGAACACTAGTTTTCTATTTTCCTACCAACCTTCTCTCCACTTCAAAGGGGATCACTTTAGGTTTCTGAATCTAGGATTCTCCATGTTTTCTTGAATTAATCTTGTTATTCTCATCAAAACTATATTCCATGGTTTTTTTTTTCTCTAAACATCCTGGTATTCCTCTTCTTCCATATAACCCAACAAAGATGGGGGAGGGATTGACTCTAGAGTTGCTTTGTCATAGAGTGACTAAAAGGAGGTTTCCAACTATTGACCAAGGAGAAAACGTCTTCAGGCTAGTCCCAAAGAGTCTCGTCTTTTTGCAAAATGGCTGGCTTCAATTTCCAACCAGAAGGTTGGTCAATGAATAAGTGATCGATGGTTTCTGCTAGTTTCTTGCACAAAATTCACCTATTGGCATGAGAGTACCACGTCAAAGTTGGTATAGAATGCTCTATACTATGAAAGATTTGGCTATGGAGGTAGCCACGCAATATCTAGGAGCTTCAATGAAACCACAAGAGGGACTGACATGAAAGAATAATTTTATTCTATCAAAGGATGTAAATATGCATACAATATGTACATGATATAGATTATGAATTACAATGAGAAGCCCTTGGTTATAAAGGCCAAGGTGAAATATAGGACAACATAAGATTATGAAAAGTCTCTTAATCTTATTACTTGAGACACAAAGAGATAACTATCCTTAGTGTACCCTAAGTATGTCCTAAGTAAACTTAACTAGACAAGTGTGAATAGGACCTAATGTGGAACTAGTTAGGTAATATACCTCATTCACACCAACACCCCCCTAAGTGAAACTTAGGGAGAATGTGAAAACATGCAAAGATGAAAATATGGGTCCTGGCAAAAAGGCCATGTTATGCACCCATATGCAAAACAATCTCTCACAAATAGAGAAAAGGAGAAAAACCCATAAGAAAAAACCCTCTCCAAAAGAGAGAAAACACAAGAAAGATGCTCTCTAATGTATGAGAAGGAAAAACCCAATGTGAGGAAAAAGTTCCCCCATAAGAGAGAAGAAGAGAGACCATGTAGGCCCCCTCAATGTATAATCTCTTGCACTAATGATAGATGCTCAATAATGAATGTTGAAGATGATCCAAGAACGCTAAACAACATTCCTCCCCTTAGGAAGAAAAAAAGCCAAGGATGAATGCATAATTTCTTCCTATTCTTGAAAGAAATATGAGGAAAGAAAACATAAGATATATGAAGTATCTGAACTTTTCTCAGGTGTCACCATGTCAATGCTGAAAGGTGCCATAATCAAATCAGGAGTCCTAGGCCTAACTGAAGAGTGTGACAATCTAGAACCTAGTGGAAATAGATGTAGAACATGATCCAAAGACAATGATGAATCTTGCAAATGCTACTTAAGGATCTCCAAGATAATACCAAATTGTGACAAATGAATAGGTGGAGAAAGAACAATAGGGTCTGAATGTGCCCTCATCACATCTGAAGAAGATGATGCAACTCTATAAGAGCTAACATCAAAGAGAAGATGAATATCCTCAATTGTTTCCTCCAAATCCACAAGATAGGACTCAAAAAACAACCTTGTAATGTCTATCAAGTACTCATCCCAAGTAGTTGTATTTGGAAGATGATGATCCTGTTACATTGCATTATTAGATGCCCCAAGAAATGATGGAGGAGATGGAATGTCAACACATGTCTCTAGAACCTCAGTCAATGAAAGAACACCAAGATGCATTTATGACCATACTATATCTCCTCAAAAGTGTCCACATTATATTCCTGAGTGTGTACATCAGCTGATGGAATGACAAGAGCAAAGTGTGAGAAGGTGTACACTCAAGATTAATGATCTACCTCCCTGTTGGCTAACAGATTTGTCCTTATTTTGAAAATGTTTTATTCTGACTCTATACCCTTCTTTGAAGAACAAATGAGTTAAGCAACAAATGGGTGAACTTTTTAAATTAGTTCCCCTCTGAATTTAGGTATAGCTCCCTTTAAGATTTTCAATGAATTTAATCTATTCAACTATCCAAATGTACTTTTAACTAGAAAATGCCTAAGGCAAACTGACATTCATACATAACTATGTTATGAATGTGGTAAATTTATGCAGTAACAATAATTAATAGAATGCACAGATTCTATTTTTGATACATTTAAATTCATGAACACATACATATGAATTTGCTGAACCAATAAACAATATAACACATATGACGAGTTGTCCAATAAAAGAACAATTACCAGATGAAAGGAGATTTCACACAGAAAATCCAATTCCAAACACTCAGATGCATAGATCTAAGTAAACAGTAATTGTTTCTTCTTCTCATTCACAGATGAAAAATTTCTCAGACAATCATCATATACTGTAAAACCATAAAAAAGTTTAGCTAAAATTCCCTTCTTTTTCTTTTCCTATCCTTCTATATCCTTTAAAAGATTCAAAAACCTATATATATGAATGTCTTAATCATGTCATCAAGTAAACCAAACCCAGAGTTAAAGTAACTCTGACCCATACGGGATTTAGTTTATAACAAACTGATTTAAAGATCAAGATTACGGAAATAGCATAACAGAGGAACTAAATAAAAGAAAGTGAACCAATAAGATCACGGCTGGGACAATGGATTTGCATCTCCAGATTTGCCATCAGCGGTTGGGGAAGCACGTTGAGTCTTCCACTCCTGAAAAGTTGCAACAAACTCCTGAATTCGCAGGAAGTTGGGAATGCCTATGTGTTTCACTCTTGATTTCCAAACTTCTTTATCCCTTTGCATTTTCCCAATTTTTTCTTTATGTTCTGGAGGTGCATCGATACAGAGGTACAGTAGTGATTCCACCTTTGAGATTTGGGAAAAATCTTCAATTAAAATATTGTCATTTTCTTTGACAAAGCTAATTTTATCCTTAAAGGATTGAACCACTGTGTCGACATCCTCTTCTGGTTTCCCATCATCTTTTATATACTTAACATCAATGCATTGCAAGTCATGCTGTAGCGATTGAGTGAGCTCAGTTATTTCCTTGATCAACTTTGTAAGTTCAAAGTGTCCCTGCCATGATATGGAATTCCTCCATTCAATATTTTTCTTACTCACATATAATAGATCTTCATCCAAACCAGTCAAGCTCTTTTCTGTCAGAAACTTTGTTACTCCATATTTCTGAACTTCATCGATTTGATTTATCACATTTACCCATTTACCTTCATCTCTCACCCAAGCAGTAATCTGTGCCTTAAGGTCCTCAATGGTGGCAGTAGTCAGATCATATATATTCTTGAGTTCACGAATGTATTCAGTTCCCTTTTGCACAATGCGTTCCAACCAACCGTCAAATCTCTTTGCCACCATCTTGTTTCTGTGAACCTGATCCAACATTTTCTGGTTAACTGGTGACTTAGGATTGAAAGACAGGGAGAGTTGTGAAACTGGCTGTGGGTTAGGATTATGGATAACATCGATGTACTCTTCCATTGAATGCAGAGTCTGCTTTAATTCCCTTTTATCCTTTTCATCCTTCCAACTTCGACTAACTATTCTCTTGGTGGATGCTTCAAGATGATGAACATCTGCAGCTCTTGAAGCAACATCGAGACCCACTCTCTCAATAGTGAAATCCTACACAGTTGGATCTTGTACTTCTTCCTTAGTCACTAGTTTGGCTATCTCAGCACTCCAGTTCCCAGTATTTGGATCAATGTTTACTCTGGATGTCATCTTTAGCTTCTTAGACTTGGGTGTTTTCCCCAAACATTTGCTCACCATGTCTTCTAAGGGGACAGCAAAAGGAATTATTTTTCTCTTGTCAGAGATAGAACTCTCCAGCCACTTGGGTGCAGGGCTAAGGTTTCCTTTTCAGGGTTCAATCCATCAGAGGATACATTTGAAATCGTTAATATCTCAGAGGTCTCTAGAACGACCTCTGATTGTGGCCTAGTATCAACTTCCTCTGTTCTATGTGGACTCGACTCCTTATCACCCATAGGTTCCCCTTAATCCTCCTCTGAATTCAAATCCACAACTATTGTTTCAGGAACTTGTTCTTTTCTTTTACTTTTAGTCCTCAACCTGGTAGCACGAGGGGGTAGAATAGCTGTGAGGGCTCTTCTAGATTTTTTAGTAGCAGGGCTCCTTCCAGTTGATGACTTGGAAGCACCTGCACCACAGATAGCAATAGGTTGGTTAGAAGAACTTATGGGAAGTGATGATTCAATCATTGAGGTGAATTGTTGGGCGTCTTTATTCTGGATCCCTTCCTGTCTCTTTTCCCTTAACCATTTCTCAGTTCTCCTTATCACTGGAAGAGTTTTAACTTTGATCCTATCTTCCTCCTTTTTGCTCCAGTCAACTTCTAGAATAGGTAATTGCTCTACTCGTTCAAATTGTGGATCAATCACTTGTTCCCCATCATCAATAACTCCAGAAATATCTATATTTAAATTGAGAGTAACTATCTGCCCTAAAGAGGACCTACACCACAGTCTTCTTCTAACCTCAAACTCATCTGAATAGTCTTCCCAGTAATCCTCTAGCTTAGGAATGTGTGAAAGCCCTGCTCCAGGATCTAAGTTGTCCCTGACAAATCCTTTGCTGTCAAATTGAGACCTAGCAGTGAAGAACTGAAAATTGAACTTTTTAAGGTTCACCTCCAAATTCAAAGCATCAGATTTTGACTGGCATGAGTAATGCCTAAGTTCGATGGGAAAAGAGATACCAAAACCCTTCTTTATTGAGAATTTCTTGTCTACATGTGCTAGCTGTCTACATACCTCTATCAGCACGAAATGGTCAAACACATATCTGGGTAACTTAACAGGTTCACCATCAAATCCTCCAACTCTAATGTAAGTGAACTCGAAAAATTGAATAAAGAAGCTACCATAAATGCTAATCAGCTGCATTGCTTCATTGGACATCCTTTTACCCAGATTCCCTGCCAGTTCATAAGTCATTCTTCCAGTGAAAACATCATTAACCCTTTTATAATTTTCATAACAATTATGTTTCTGCAACTGTGAATAATATTCATAAATCCTACTGTCCTCAGCCAAGGGTGCATGAGGTAGATCAAACCATTCCCTTGTAGATGCTAGGCAATAAAATAAGTACAAAGACATATAAAAATCTCTATCACCTAGACAATTACTCAAACCTTGATGCAAACAATTGGCCACAATTTTTGCCCAATCTAAATATTGCTCTCCTTGGAGGATAACTTGTATGAAAAAGTACATCCAATCCTCCCAATAATACGCATGTTGGCTGCCCTTCAATCTATGTAATAATACCACAATATCCCTAAGTTCTTTAATCAGATGATCCCTAGTAAGTGGTCTGGGTAACCTTGAACCACCCTTCTAAAATTTTAGTAGCCAGTTCCTTGCTATCACACCTTTATAAATTGATTTTTTCTCCGAGAAATACCTATAGGAAGAGGTAATATCAAGGCTAGAATACACCTCTTTAGGCGGTATCTTCATTATGGACATGAGGGTTTGTCTGTTGACATGAAACAATACATCACCGTTTGCATTTCTGATGCATCTGTTTTTGGGTTCATACCTATTTATACATTCCTGAACCAGTTCTGGGCAGTGTACAGCCTTGGGAAAAGCCGCAGCTTCAACTAAACCGCTGTCTATTATTTTCTTCATCATAGGGGTTTGCATAGGGTTTCTAGACCTTTCTCTAAATTCTTCTAAATCATATTGTACCAGTGTAGTATCCCCAAATTTAGAGTGAGAATAGGACCATGTTCATTCCCCAAACATGTAGATTTCAAAGCCATACTTGGAGGATTACAATAAAACACACTTCCAATTCTGAAAATAATGACAGAAACTCAAGAGATTCTTCTTTTCGGCTAAGAAAAAGGAATAGCACATAGGAAGAACAGAACTCACCTTCAAGATATCTAAATTCACTGCGAAATTTGAGTAACAAGAACCTTACACTTCCTGCGCTGTTCTCCTCAGCGTTGCACAGTATGTTCACTTGCTAAATTTGGCTTGTTCTTAATTAATAATGGCACTAACCAAATTGAATAATTATCATTTGGAACAATACGTGCCAAAAATATTTGAAAAGACATGAATTCTGACTTCTTCATTAATAGCAAGTATTGTTCACGTGCCATCATGATGTGTAATAATTGTTCGTAACCTTCACCAAATTAGAACTCTCAGTTTCATAACGAGTCTCTGACATATTTTCCTCCAACTTTCCCGTTAAATTTTGACTTAGAATGCTCTGAGAATAAATGAGACCAAAATCACCAAATCTTTGAATTATTGAACCATTGAACCTTTAGGGTGTGGTTCAATGCGGTGGTTCAACCATACCACTTAAATCACATAACTGGGCAAAGGATTCACTTATGGGAATATTGAACCTAAGCTCATGAACCGTTGAACTTATTGGGATATGGTTCAATATGAAGGTTCAAAGACACAAGGGCTACATAGACCAACGGACAGTCATGTGACTTTTGTAAAAGGGCTTCCAACCATAAGACAGTGAACCATTGAACCTTGAACCATTGAACTTCTCTATAGAGTACGAGTGGAAGGTTCAATGACATAATTACACAAGATAACTGCATGACACAACTTATTAGAAGACAATGAGTGTTGAACCTTGGACCGTTGAACTATTGAACTTTTGACCAAAAGGGTTCAAGTTCAACCCAAAAACTCGAAGACGTTTGAAATACATAGAACAACAGCTTGCTGTTTGAGACACTTTAGACATATTGAACCATTTGAACCTAGAACTTTGAAAGGGTTCAGTTTCAAAGGTTCAAACCTTAAGTACCCTCACCAACAAAGACGATAAACGGGTAAAAATTGAAGGAACAAGAGTCGATTTAAGAAACAAAGGAATGACCAAAAATACAACACAGTAAACTGACTCTTATTTAGGAAATATTAACAATAAATAAATAAGGGCGACTCAAAAGGTAACACTCCCCAAATGCAATAATATCTTTGCTATGTAAATCTCAAATAACCACATAATTTGGTGTGAACTCAATACTCTTCCTTGCTCCACCATGTGTGATTTGATAGATAGAAAGGATATTAATTGAAAATGAAGGCACACAAAGGACTTCATTGAATGATCCTTCATTTATGTCAATAGATTTTTTCCCATAAAGACACACATATGCGTTGTTATCTATCAGGATGTGTGGTGATGAACAAGTCTCAAATGAAGAGAACATACTCTGTGATGAAGCTATATGATGTGAAGCTCTAGAATCAAGGATCCATCTCCTTGACTCAAAATTTGCAAATGTAACAAGTGATTGCCCCTTTTCTCTCTCTAACTTTGAATGAGAAGAAGATGATGAACCCTCTGACATAGTTGAAGGAAGATTAATATGATTCTTAATTATAACATGCTTCAACTCATCAATCTATTTTGAATAACATAGATGCTCATCATACCCTAATTTCTTTCAATATGTACACTTGAGATTTTCCTTCTTAGATGATTCCCATTCTAAGGGAGAGGATTTAGAATCTGATTATGCTCTCTCTTTGTATGCCTTGTTCTTTTTCTTCTTTTGTTTCTTTTTAGGATTCCCTAATTCTTTTTATACCTTAGTGGTGTAGGGGCATCTTTAGGCCATATGGTCAAATTTGGGTTTTATGTTTTGTTTTGATGTGTTTGGTCTAATAAGGTCATTTATGACCATTTGGGATCATTTTGATCCATTTTGGAATGTCATAGGTCCATTGGTCAAAAGTTGTAAACATTTGCAAAAAAGATATAAAAGTTGTCATTGTGAAAGTTGTCAAAAAGTGTATTAAAGTTGCAACTTTGATTAGGAAGTTAGTTGTGGGTGGTTGGTAGTTGGAAAATGATTGGGAAAGCATAAATACATGTTGTAAACATGAATCCCAAGGTTGGGAATGTTGGGAGGAGATTGGAATGAAGAAATTTCAAATTTGCACTCTAAAAAAACTATTTTTTTCTAGAAAAATGACCATTATTCACATGATTGTATAGACTGTATGGACCTAAAACCAACTGGAAAAGTTGGAGGGTGATCATACCTTTCTAATGCAACTGGTTTGAGCAATTTTTGTTAAGTTTTGTGCATTTTACAACCATTTTTGTTAAAACAGTCATAAACCCTACATAGGGTTTCTAGTGACAGAAATAATTAAATGGACAAGGTTTCCTACCGTTCAAAATTGATGAAACCTAGTGGAAACCTCTACCCTAACACAATACACATTTTGGCAAGAGAATGGAATTCCAGTCACATGTGTGACAAAGTTATACGAGGTTGTGTGTGGTGATCTGCAGGGGACAGTCAAAGAACCTAGGGCATTGAGTTGTCCTTACAAGTTTTGATGCATGGTTAATGATGAATGACTTCGAATCATGATGATATGTCATTATGGGGTCTGTATATGTCAGAGGTACCTTTTGAAAGTGATAGATCATCCTTTATGTAGATGCTATTAGTTGCATTGTAGTTGCATTGCTGAAACTAGGCCTAAAAGAAAGAGGGACTATCAATTTTTGCCCTAATCCGTACAAAGCAACCCCTATCCATTTTTAGATATGTGTTATAAGATCTGAAAGGGTATCTCAAACAAGTCTTAGATTTTGAATATCGGGTCTATAATGAAATTTATGGTCTAAAAGGTCATTTTGAAAGGCTACTAGGATTTAGGGGTAATAAGTCAAGAATGAACAAAGTTGCAAAGTTTGTCTTGTTACTATTGAAGTCTTATTTGAAGTGTGAGTTGGATTAGTCAAGTTGAGTCAAGTTTTGCCCCTGCTCTTCATCACTTAGGCTCACTAGCCACCAATGCTTGTGGTTTAGAAGACTTGATGAGGCCCATTTGAATTAGCTTCACTTCCTCTTTGATTAGAAGATTTGAAAATGCATCAAAAGTAGGCTCAACATATGTAGCTCCCATAGAAAGTCGATGGGTGTGCAAGCTAGAAACAAAGTAACATCCCTAATTTTTGGTTTCTTTGTGAGTCTATGATGTTTCAATTGTATGGTAACATTAGATAAACTCTATTGACTTATATTAAGTGTAAAGTGTTGATTTCATGCATTGTATGCATAATGTGTGATTTTATTACCATAGTTAATTGCATAAAGGTGATTATATGATTATATTATTTCCTAACAATGCTACTAAGGTATGTGTGGCAAGATTATGTTGTGCAACAAATACAGGTATCAGGGAAGGCGAGCTAGGTCCTAGTGTTGAAGTGTTCTAAAATGATCCAATGGTGTGAGCAATTAAATAATAAATTAAATTAAGATAAATAATTAATTAAAAATAAATTAATTAGTGGCTTAATTAATTAATTTGAGTGCATTGAAGTAATTCTATTTATTTATTTGATAATTAATTCTTAAGGTTAATTAGAAAATGAAATAAATAGATAAAACTAATTATTTATTTGATGTTTAGATTTTATTTAAATTAATTATCTAGTTAGATAATTATAATTTATGATATTTTCAAAATAGAATTAATGTGATTTTGTATTTCAATTATTTAATTATTATAATTAAAATAGATTTTTCTATGCAAGCTTTTATTTTAGAATTTGTAAATAAATAATTATATTTTATTTCAATTTAGAAAAAAGAAAAGAATAAAATATTTTTATCTCTAGTTTTTATTTAGAAAGATAATATTTACTAAGCAAGTTTTATTTTTAGAATTTAGAAAATAAATTATTTCATTTATTTTATTTTATTGTGAATTAGAAAATATAATTTTCTAATATTAGTTTTGAGTGAATTCTTTTATTTTGGTAGAATTGGAAAAGCTAATATTTAATATTATTATTTTTTGAAAAGAATGTGCATGAATATGAGTAAAGATATTTTAATATTATTTTTATTTTATAAAGAATATAATATTATAATTTACTTTTTTTTTTGCCTGGTAAACTCTTTTCACGTGATCAGTGACGCTGGTACGACACGCCCTCTGGTACCACGGGGATAGGGGGAGACTGGACCTTGTGACCATATTTACCACAACAAAATTATTTAGCCAATCGAGCCAGTGGCGCTCACCCTATTATAATTTACTTTTTAGGTTTTAAGACAAAAACTAGTTTTATGTTTATTCTTTTTAGTTATCAATTTTATTATGCAATTTAGAAGAAAAGGAAAAACATGTTATTGAAGCTTAAAAATTTGGAAGTGGTTTTTGTGAAGAATTGTTATTGTTTGTGGATTATTTTTGAATTCATCTAAATTGATTACCAAATTACTATAAGGAATGAGGTAGGATTCTTATTATGGAAGGCTTTAATAAATATTTAACATGAATTTCTTTTTTGATCATATTATATTTAAAAAATAATAGGAAAATTTGAATCAAAATAATTAGGTTACATATTATTCAACTTGAAAAGAAACTAGTTGTTGTAGATTGAAAATTAGGGTTGCTTGGGAAAGAATAAACCTAGTGAAATTTAGGAGAATCCTGTGATTTATGAAATTTATTTGAACATAGATTTTATTTTTAGATTGAACCTATGTTAGGATGATTCAAATTATGTTTTTCATGATGTATTTTTTTTATTGAAACTCTATTTCAAAATGTACTTTTAGAAAAAAATTATAATGATAGTAAAATTGTCATGAGGAGAAAAAAACTAGTATGTTACATCTTAAATAAATTTATTTTTAAAAATTGGGTTTCTTTGACATTTTTATGGAAGGGGAAAAACTAAATTTTTTAACTCATCTAAAAATATTACACCCAATTTGTAAATCATTATATATGAGTGATTTAGTGACTAAGTGTCTGAGTTGTTATTTTTAGAATTATATTTTATATGTGATTATATTGTATTTAAAAAATTATATTAAAGATAATTATTTTTAAAATATTTTTGGGTTTTGTATATCTCTATGTTATCTTTCCAACACATTTTAAAATTTAGAAAATGGTTATGTTTTAAGAAAGTTATAAATTTTTTAGTGAAAATTATTTTTATACAATTTAGATACAAATTACTAGCATGAAAGTTAGGTTTGATATTGGTGATCTCCCAACATGGTTTGTGAGTTTGTACTTCTTTGGGAGCATGTTAAATTATTATGTGAACACTAGTTATGAGGGCATGAGCATGATTTGGAACTTATTCCCTATGCTACCCCTACACCTAAGTATAGTGATCTTGTATTTGAGAGTCCTTTAGTGGATTTGTGCATGACAGTTTTGATGTCATGGTTGGAATATGGTTGGAATGTTTGATTTCTGTTGTTACATTTATTTGTTTTCCCAACTTAGTTTAGGTGGAGACTATCTCTTTGTTGGGATAGTGTTATTATGTGTACAATGCTTTCTTTACTGTATGTATAGGATAAGATTCTCTTATTTATGCTCATGTAAATCCAACTTGGGTTGGTAATGTAACACACACTCAATACATTGATTAAATAAATAATTAAATGAAGATTGATCTTTAACAATGAATTGAGTACTTGAATAATATAATATTAAAGTACAATCATGTGAATGAAACTTAATCAATAGATCACCTATAATCACTGTGTAATATATATATATATATACACATATATATATACATATACATATATATACATATACATACATATATATATACATATATATATACATACATATATACATACATACATATATACATATATATATACATACATACATACACACACACACACACACACACACACATATATATATTAAATACAATTTGCATCCATTATCGAGTATAAATAGGGACCTAGTCCTTTTCATCATTAGGACTTAGATCATTAAAGGTTCATACAAATATACTTTGAAATCATTTATTTTATATAACATGACCTTTCTTCTTGAATTTTATCTCCTTGAATCTGAAGGAGAGAGAATATCATCGAAGTGGTTTCCACCCTGCCATGAAGCATTAAGCTTCCCCATGCTACTCCACTAGAGGGGCCTGACCCGTCATGAAGGATCTAGCAATCTGTGGCAACATGCATGAAGAATCTAGTGCACATGATACTACTAACATTCAAGCATTCTTATCTAATTCCATGCAAGAAAACTTATATCTAATGCAATGTCTATTAAATATCACGATGTGACAGAGAACATACTCAAACAAAGAACTACGCTATTGTTTGAACTACTTAGCTTGGCCAAGAATTTTATTTTCACTCAGATCTACCCTAACGTGTAAAATTTGTAAGTTACAAGGAAACTTACTAATTCTCTACAAACCACATTTGGCACCCATCTTCATTGCTACATTTTTAAACATTAACAATCACAGTTTTTAAAACAATTTTTTATGGAGATACATAACAAATAAGATTTAGTAACATAATTGATCTATGTATTGTAATAAGATTGTTAGTGTTGCTAGATTTGATATCCTGTTTACATCAAATCAGTTTACATCATAAGTCATGACTACTACTCACAATTGGTACAAGTTATAAATCAAAGCACATGTCTATCTAACATAATGTGTTCTCCCAATATATCCTTATGGTGAAGGTTATATATGCCTACCTCTAGGACCATTTATCCAAATTAGAACTTTCTCATAATTTTCTAGGGCTAATCAGCCTAGAGAAAAATAATAAATTTGAACACTATATTTCATATCCTTTACAATAAGAGACTACTATTTGTTATGGGACTTTTTCCTTGAGAAATGAATTAAATAAATAAAGTTTGTGAAAACGTTAGAGAGTAAAAATAAATATATAGATGAAAAAAGAAAAAAATAAGAAGAAATGTTAAAAGGAAAAGAAAAAAAAAGAAGTTACTTTCAAGTTACAATAAAGGTTAAAGAACCTTATTAATAAAATATGATTGCATTGGAGTGTGTTTCATGGGAAGTGACAATTAAAAGATTATTGGTAATATTATTTATGTAAGGGTGTGATATTTGGAACCACCCTTTGGGTTATTATGTAAACTCGTGAAAATAATGTAAAAAGGGAATATACAGAGGAAAAGTGAAGGAAAGAGCAATACGAAAATTTAGAGAGCACACAAGAGCGAAGGTTTTGGTTCTAGCTAGCATTTAAACATTTGGAGAAGGGGTACACAGCGTGTGTCCAACTCGGCGTACAATGTACACCCCGCAGTGTCTTGACCAGGGTTGAGTTTATGTCGTAAAGACAGGTTGGTTCTAAGCAGGAACTGGTTCTTCCGGGGGTGTTTGTGCCGGAAAAAGTCAGGGCCAATAATCCTATCTCTGTGTGCAGGATATCAGCTTTATAGAAACTATTAAAGATACATATTATTTCCATTGCCTATAATTTTAAATGTTATCTGTGTTAGTTTATCATCTCTTGTTAATGTTATAAATGTCATTATTTTGATATTCATATTATTACTCAAGTGATTAATTATTGTTTCTCCTTTTATTTATTAATGCTCCAGTATGTATGCCCTTACTCATTAAATAAATTAAAACATCTTTAATTTTTCTATTGTTGGAGAATAGTTAGATTACACTATTAATAGAAAAAAAAACTTTCTCTTCTTGTAAATAAATAATAAGACAACATTCTTTCCCTTTAAGCTACATCAAATGGAAAAGAGAATTCTAGGCATACTCTTAAAGTCTAAGGAATTATCGTAAATATACACATAAACCTTGATATTTCTCCTTTATCCAAAAACTATCCAATCAGGGAGAATTGCAAATAGACTCTTAAATCTAAAGGTTGTAATAAATATCCATATGTATATAAATCTTCATGTTTTCTTCTCTATCAAGTAAATCTTCTTCTTTACCATTAAACATGTACACTATTGAGCATCACTCTTGCATGGGCATTTTTAATTGATAGATTTATGGCTGATAAAAAACTTCTTAATTTTATAATATAAATTAAAAATTAATTTTTATTAAAGCTATACTAGATGAAATAGGGAATCTGTCTACATCTAGTGATTTCAAAAGATTATGATAAAAACAATAGATATTAAGTGCTAGACTTTAAATTACAATTAAGGCATTTCACCAAAAGCATTGAATGGGACTTGAACATATTTAATTTGCATTGCCAACTTGCTCCCAACTCATGCTAAGTAGAAATTTAGAATAATAAATGAATGAAGAAATGCACAATAGATGAGGAATTGACAAATATTATGATTGGCACCCTTTGATTGACGATTTGTAAAATGTGGAAGCACAAACAAGGCACATGGATTGCAATCGACTAGATATACAATCTATTACTCCAACAACTACTTGAACCAGTCACCTAAACTACCTATTAGGATTAAGGTGCCATCAACCTTGAAATCCTATGTAATTAATTACTCCTAATATTGTTTGTAAATCACCTATAAGGGATGAAAAGTTTCACCAGCAATGATCTTGTTTTAGTCGTATGTTTATATTTGATACATGATGCTCACTCATCTGTGATGGGGGGTTGTAGGGGGGTTTCCCCCCTATGAGGGGTCCATGGGGATCATCCCCCCGGTAGGGCGTCCGGGGGTCTCGCACCCCGGTGGGAGTTTGGGGGCAGCGCCCCTAAAACCACATTTTTAATTTATATTTTATCATTGTGAATCTGGACCATTTGTCATTAGGTCACAAATCTAATGGTTGATATTTTGTTGGGTATCTTGCCCTAGAAGGCAACCCCCTTTTATAAGGATATGTGTACTACATTTGTATCAGATTTGAGAGTAATAGGTGCTGTTAGATTGAAGACTGAAGAAATAGAGGAAGTGCATGTATTGTAATCTCATATATTTGAAGATAATACAACTTGGAGCCTTTTTTCTTGGTGGAGTTTTTTACCTGAAAGAGTTTTCTCCATGTTATATACTGTGTTATGTGTTCAGTTCTTAGTGCATGTTATTTCTGTGTAATGGGTTTTAATTTATGTTGCAATCTCCATTGATTCTACATTGTTTAGAGGATAATAAGGTTTAAATCAGATTTTTGTTGTGTGGTTTGCACCTTCATTTCTAACATTTGGTATCAGAGTCTAGCCAGTTTTGATTCTTGGGTGGTAGTGTGAAGGTTTTTTAGCTGCAATGGGAGATTTGGTTCTTGTTTGTTTGTAGATCTTGTGTAGATATCATGGCTTCAGCCACTGTTGCTTCTACCTCTTAGTTGGACATTGAAAAGTTCAATGGTATGGGGTATGAATTGTGGAAGATAAAATAGAGAGTTTGCTAGAAAAAAGAAACCAGTGACCTTGGCTGTTACGAAAGAAAAGAAACCTGATGATGTTGTACCTAATGAGTGGGAAAGACTAGATAAAAAGACATGAGGTACAATATGGCTGTGTCTTGCAGATTCTGTTCTACTAAATGTTGTGAGTGAGAAGTCTGCACAACTTGTGGAAGCATCTGGGTGAGATCTACCAAGCTAAGAGTATGGTAAATAAACTTTATTTAAATGAAAGAGGGTGAATCGATTGCAGAGCATTTGAATTCATTTATTTTGTTATTGAGTCAACTAGCATCTATAGATGTGGAGGTGAATGAGGAAGATAAATGTATATTTCTTCTCTGTTCTTTGCCTGAGTCATGGGAGAATGTTATTTTGGCTATCACTACTAACCTCATAGATCCGAAGTTGGATGCTCTTGTTTCAGTTCTGCTATCACATGAATTGAGGAAGAAAAGTTTAGATAGTTCAAGGGATGCTCTTAGTGTCAGGGGAAGGTCTATGGAAAGAGGACCAAAAGGAGATCCTGAGTCATGGGAGGATGTTATTTTGGCTATCACTGCTAACCTCATAGATCTGAAGTTGGATGCTCTTGTTTCAGTTTTTCTATCACATGAATTGAGGAAGAAAAGTTTAGATAGCTCAAGGGATGCTCTTAGTGTCAGGGAAGGTCTATGGAAAGAGGACCAAAAGGAGATCAGAAAGTGGCTAAGGACAAGTCCAAGGGCCGATCTAAGACTCCTAGGAAGAAGAATAGAGTTAAGTGTTGGAACTGTGGTAAAAGGGGACATGTGAAGGAGTACAGAAACCCAAAGAAACAGTGGGAGAGTGCTTCAGATAAGTCCTTGAATGCAGGTGAAGATGTTCTACTTTATGCATGTAATGTTGTTTCTAATGATCACTGGTTTGTTGACTGAGGATGCTCATTTCATATGAACCCACATAAGGAATGGTTTTCCACATATGAAGAGTATGATGGAGGTGATATATACCTTGGGGACAACTCTACATATCCAATAGTTGGGAAAGGCAAGGTATTGTTGTGTTTCAGTGATGGGAGGATTAAAACCCTCCCTAGTGTTTCACATGTCCTAGATTAACTAGAAATCTGATTTTAATTTTGAAGTTGAATGATTTGGGAATGCATGTAACATTTGACAAGCATGGCTACAGATTGGTGACAGGAAACTTGGTGGTAGCAAAGGGGAAGAGATTGGGAAACTTGTTTAAGCTTGAAGCCACTACAATTTGTAATGCCTCTTATGTATCTAAGACTAGTACTGAAAATACATGTATGTTGTGGCACCGTAGATTGGGCCACACTAGTAATAATGTTTTTAAAACTATCAAGAATAAAAATTTGTTGGATGGTTTCTCCTATTCTGATGAGCACTTTGATTTCTATGAGCATTGTGTGTTTGGTAAACAAAATAGAAAATCTTTTCCTTTAGGAAGCAATAAAACAAAAGAGAAGTTAGAAATTATTCATATAGATGTGTTTAGACCTGTGGATAATGCTTCTATCAGAAAATCTTGTCATTTTGTCACCTTCATTGATGATGTATCCAGATTTACATGGATTTATTTTATGAAACACAAATCTAAAGTTTTCACTAAGTTTAAGGATTTTAAAGTCTTAGTTGAAAACCAATCAGGATTGAAGATAAAAATATTAAGACTTGACAATGGAGGGGAATATTGCTCTAAGGAATTTGATGAGTTTTGTAAGCATGTAGGTATTGTTAGACATAAAACTACTCCATATATTCCACAATAGAGGGTGATCCCACAATACTAGTTTACACTTTTTGGCCAAACTTGATGTTGAAATGAACATTTTGAGCTAAATCTTCACTTTCAGACACCTATAGCTGCCAAACCATGAGGAATTTGAAGATGATGCAAACTAGTGATTTGTGACATTTTGTCTGTAGATTCTAAATATATTTTTTTAAGTATTTGGAATCAAATTGCATTTCTTTTTCCATCTCCTTCGATAACTACTTTTTAACAGTAAACGCTATTTTTAAAGAGTGATGTGTACTATAAACCACAACTTTTTTCTATGAAGGATAAAATTCTATTTTTTTTGAATTTAGATATGTAACTACAATATCTAGAGGATACATTTAGTTTCATAATGTTTTATTGAATATATTTTTTTAAATTAAATTTTGAAGTCAAACCAATTAAAATTTAGACATAGGTGTAATGTAAAGAGCAGAACTTTTTTATATGTATCGAAATTCAATTTTTTTCTTTTGTTGGAATAAGGACATCAATACCTAGAGGACATGTATTTTTTATAATTTTTTTCTATATTTTCTTATTTTTTCCTATGTATGAAACAAAGACCTTGATGTTCATTGAAAAACCTACATTCACAAGAAATAAAAAAATGAATATAATAATCAAATTAAATATATTTAAAATTATACTTTTTGGGAAGATTATAATAAGGACTACATACTTACAAAACATAAATTTTAAATGAACTCATCTAATCCCCCAAAAGGTAAATCAAAAGTGGTTTTTTATCAGCATTGTGATAGGCCTAGAGGAGACTCCATTATAGGTATGGTTTAAAACTACCGGGGTTCTATCCAAGGGGGTTTGATCTAAGGGGGTTTGATCAAACCCTTTTCAATTAAAATCTTTTAAATGGAACCTTTCAAGGCTTAAATCATTATATTTTCTAAAAATATGTGATTTTAGTAGAAATCAAGATGTCCCAAAAAGTGTAACTCATTATTATGGCAGCACCCCAGAATGGAGTGGTAGAAAGGATGAATCGAACAATCATGGAAAGAGCCATAAGTATGATGAGTGATGCATAGTTGGATAAATGCTTTTGGATAGAGGCTGTGTGTACTGCTTGCTACTTGATTAACAAATCTTCTTGTAAGGCTCTTGATTCGACACCTTATGAAGTGTGGACAGGTAAGAAACCTTATGTTTCACATTTAGGGTATTTGGTTGTGAGGCTTATGTTCATGTGCCTAAAGAAAAATGAACTAAGTTGGATCCAAAAGTTGAAAAGTGTACTTTCATTGGATATGGTGGTAATGTAGAAGGTTATAAGCTTTGGAATCCTCTAACCTGAAAGATTATCTATTCTAGAGATGTTATTTTTAGGGAACTTAGTGTTATTTTAGAACCTAAACAACCAAAGGAAAAATAAGAAAAGGTAAAGAGAGTGTACTTTGATTTAGAGCAGCAAAATGCACCCCAGGAAGAACACAATGATGGATTGGGGGGTGAAGAAGAAGAAGAAGAAGAAGAAGATTCGAATAGTTCTGATGAAGATGAATTTGTTGTTACAGAAGAAGTTGGTGCAGATGATCATGTAGAAGAACAAGCTGAAACTCTTACTCCACCCTTGAGGAGATCCAAAGGACAACAGAATCTAGTTGATAGGTATAGCCCACCAGATTTCTATTGTATATTTGCTTTATTGAGTACTGACGATGAGCCTAGATCCTACAGGGAAGCTATTCTTGCAGATGATAGTGAGTCTTGGCAGTTAGCCATGTAGGAGGAGATGATGGCTTTAGACTCTTGTAACACCTGAGATCTTGTTTATTTTCCCGAAGGAAGAAAGGCCATAAGTTGCAAGTGGGTCTTCAAGAAGAAGTTTAGAGCAAATGGTTCATTGAAGAAGTACAAGGCTAGACTAGTAGCCAAGGGCTACTCCCAGAGAGAGGGAATTGATTTTAGTGAAATATTCTCTCATGTTGCTAAATTAACTTCTATTAGATTTCTCTTATCCATTGCTGTAGCTTGATTGGAAAATAGAGAAAATGGATGTTAAGACTGCATTCTTGCATGGAGATCTTGAGGAAGAAATTTACATGCAACAACCAATAGGTTTTAAGATAAAAGGGAAAGAACATTGGGTTTGTAGATTGAAGAGGTCTCTTTATGGTCTGAATAGTCCCCTAAAATGTGGTACCATAAATTTGATTCATTTGTGTTGAAATTGGGTTTTATTAGAAGTGAGGAGGATCACTGTATTTACATTCATTTTATTGATGATTCTATTCTGATCATTGCATTGTATGTTGATGACATGTTATTTTTCAGCAATACTAAGGGTATGATCAGTGAGTTAAAAGCCCAACTTTCAAGCACATTTGAAATGAAGGATCCTGGAGCTACTAGATATATTTTGGGGATGGAGATCAAAAGGGATTGAGGTAACATAAAGTTTTGGTTATCTCAGAGTAAGTATGTGAATACCATTTTGTAGAGATTTAGTATGCAGGACTGTAACCCGGTTAGAGTTCCTTTACCCATTGGTACTAAGCTTTCATTAGATATGTGTCCAAAGAATGAGGATGATTTAGAGGATATGTCTAATGTGCCATATTCTAGTGTTGTAGGGAGTTTGATGTATGCAATGGTTTGCACTAGACTAGATATTGCCCAAGCAGTGGGAGTTTTGAGCAAATTAATGTCTAACCTTGCTAAACAACATTGGAATTATGTGAAGAGGGTGTTTAGATATCTTGCAGGCACTCCTAATTACTATTTGGTTTATTATGGTGTTAACAAAACTTTGGATATACAGGGATTTGTTGATGCAGATTGGGCAGGTGACTTGGATAGTCGAAGGTCCACTAGTGGCTATGTGTTCACTTTGTTTGGTGAAGTAATGAGTTCAATGAGCAAAAGGCAGACCATGGTTGCCTTGTCCACCACTGAAGCAGAGTATATGGTTTCTACCCATGTCTCTAAGGAGGCAATTTGGTTGAGGAGATTGTGTATAGGCATTGGTTTTGATTACAGGATCATTTAGATTGGTTGTGATAGCTAGAGTGCTATTTGTTTGGCCAAGAATCCTATGTATCATGCTCAGACTAAGCATGTTGATATATAGTATCACTTTGTTTGAGAAATGGTTGCAAATGGACAGATTGAGTTGAAGAAGGTAGACAGTCAGGAGAATGTTGCAGATGCTTTGACCAAGCAGGTGAGCACAAAGAAATTTGTTTGGTGCAGAGATGCCATGGGCCTTGCTTCTAGTGCCTAATTATTTTATTTTTTTCCTATGGGTATTTACAATGTATGATGTCAAGTGGAATAATGTTAGGATTAAGGTGCCATCAACCTTGTAAATCCTATGTAATTAATTACTCCTAATATTGTTTGTAAATCACCCACAAGGGATGAAAGGTTTCACCAGTAGTGATCTTGTTTCAGCTGTATGTTTATATCCGGTACATGACGCTCACTCGTTTGTGATAGGGGGTCGTAGGGGGTTTTCCCCCATGCGAGGGGCCCGAGGGGATCATCCCCCTAACGGGGGGTCTAGGGACTGCATGTCCCGACGGAGGTTTGGGGGCAGTGCCCCCAAAACCACATTTACTTATATTTTATCATTGTGAATATAGACCATTCATCATTAGGTCACATATCTGATGGTTGATATTTTGTCAGTTATCTTGCCCTAGAAGGCAACCCCCTTTATAAGGATATGTGTACTATGTTTTTATTAGATTTGAGAGTAATAGGTGCCGCTGGATTAAAGGCTGAAGAAATAAAGAAAGTGCATGTATTGTAATCTCATATATTTGAAGATAATACAACTTGGAGCCTCTTTTCTTGGTGGAGGTTTTTACCCAAAAGGGTTTTCTCCACATTACATACTGTGTTATGTGTTCAGTTCTTAGTGCATGTTATTTCTATGTAATGGGTTTTAATTTCTATTGTAATCTTCATTGATTCTACATTGTTCAGAGGATAATAAGGTTTGAATCAAATTTCCATTGTGTGGTTTGCACCTTCATTTCTAACACTACCCAGCAACAATATAAACAATTGTTAATAATAATTAATAATAAGGTTGCGTAGAACACAAGATGTGGAGTCTAAGTTTTAAGTGAAATAATTTTCTGACAGATTATATTATCTGTAGCTTCTTATAAGGCATACAACATATATGTGTTTCTCATTTCTTTTATTGCTCACAACTTCTAGTAAATTTTATAGAAATTTATTTATTTGCAAACAACTGGTAGGAATTTGTAGAGAAAACAAGATCAACTAAATGATTGATTCTTAAGAATGAATGTGGAGGTAATGTGAAGGTTGTAGAGATGTCACTCAATGATAGATGACATGGGGGCTATATGTGTTTTCCCAAAACCATAGGAAAAATTAAGCTAGTATCATAGGAAAAATTAAGCTAGTATTAGAGGAAAATTCAATTGTGTCAACAGAGCAAAATCTCATGCCTTGGTAATCAAGAGATATTGGAAATTTAAGAAACTAAGAACAATTCTTCAACCAGTAAGCTTTATATGACATTGACATAACACAACACATTATAGAATATATATATATATATATATATATATATATATATATATATATATATATATATATATATATATATATATATATATATATATATATATATATAAACACTAAGATCTTATACAAACAAGCATAAGAATAAGGGAAATGAATTACCAACTTCTGCAGTCTCAGAAATCTAGAAGAAACAAAATGATACAACTGTTGGATTCCTCTTCTAGGCCCATAGATCTCTCTCTTTTCTTTTTTTCTCCCCTTTCTTCACCCCCTTCCGATGGAAAAATGAAAATAACCCTTTTTTCTTCTCGAGAGGAGTTTCATGTAGTAACGTGGAGCCCAGAAGAACAAGGAATATTTTATTACCGTAACAAATGTTAAAAATGCTTTAACAACTATCAAAAACTGCTTTTGTATTCCCACAACTGATGCCTCTTGGGTTTGAAGTTTTAAACAAGGTAAATGTTTTCCTATTAATATTTTTTTGTCAGTCACTCTAAAATATATATTTTTTATAAATCAAACAATAAGCACTAGATGCAGAATTTAAACTAATAGTTTTTAAAACTGTGTTCTTCACCTATACCGTAATTGCATCCTATATACACTAATCAACATTGTAAAGTTAAAATAATCTCAATTACTTGGAAGTGATAAAATAATGTCTAGCAAATGTTCAAAAATGATAAAAATATTTAAAATCCTAAAATGAAGTTCTTCAATGTAATTCAACCTTTTACAAATTGACTTGAAAAACAAAAATCTCTCTTCCCACAAAAATAAATTGTAATCACCCTAAAAGACTATAAATAATGCATTTCATGAAATTTTTTTTTTAAGTAGTTTCTTAAAAAAATCCAAAACTAATATTTGTGACACAAAAAATTATTTAGAATTATCTTACATCAATTTATTTATCTCATTTGATAGAGGGAGGGACACAAGTAAATATTTAGAATTATTTCATGTTCAGCTATTTAGTTCACTTGATAGAGGCAAGAAATAGTTATTTAGTTAATGGAAGACAAAAATTTATTAAAAGTACTAATGCATGATTATTGCCTCTACGAAAAATAAAATTAACTTATAATTTTTTATATTTGGGATTTAATTAATTATCTAATATCACACACAAAAGAGAAACAATATTAATTTCATCATTATAATCTCATAATGCAGTTCTAAGCTATATGCTCCTATGTGATTATGTGCAAGGATTATTTCCATGCAAGTCACCTTCATATGGTTAGAAACTTCTCCCTGATGATATTCTCTCTCTATGAGAGTGTTAATATCTATCATGTCACACTCACAATACAGGAAGAAAAATGACAGTTAGTCTTTACCAACCCATAATTTGATCAAATTACATTGCAAAACAATCATATTTCACAATAATACAATATTCTAATATAGTATTTATCAAGGTACACAACTTAATTGTTACTACAAACCAAAACATAGTTATATCATAATAATTATAATCTATAATAGTGATTTACTTTCTTGGACACCAAAATTAAACACACATAATATCTTAAAAGCATGGCACATTAACTAGGATGTGACAAGTAATGTGTTATCTCCTTGGGAAGTTGATTATAGTTATATGGCATCCATTGTGTCATGGTTCTACTCATGAGAGTAGGTAGGTGGTCATATGAGTAATTGGTTAATGGGAGTGATCTCAGAGCTTCTCGACACTTGATTATCTTAAGGGCCAAGATGGTTGATATATTGAATTCCATTGGAGGTGACAAGATTAAAGGAGTAGGAGAGTTTGGATGTCCTAGTCATGGGTGGATACATACTGACATCATCTTCTCTACTTTGGTCCCAACCCATTGAGACATCATCCCCTTAATAAATTCTATTGAGGAATTGAGCTTTCTCTTTCTTGCTATAGGAACCCCATCGCGTGAAGATTTAGTGCTCTCAATGGAAAAAGGTCCACAAGCTATTTATGCATTATTTTTGTGATCCATCACTAGTAGCTAGGAGATCTCTGAGGATAATACTTGTGTCCTATTTATTATAATACATGTTTCTCTACCCTGAGGGGTTGGGGTAGGGTGCTCTGTGGTGGTATAGTTAACCTTCTTGTCTTATGTGAGGTAGTGGTACTTGGGTACACTACACAATTGGGAGATGTCCTCTTGATGGGTTGTGGGGACCAAGTGTGTATGTCATGGTTGTCGATTCTTTGTGTGCTTTTATCTTATATGAGTGTCTTTGTTGTTGTGATCTTGTAATGTATGATGTGCTTGTATTCTATGCTTATCTTATGTACTTGCTTTATGTGTGTGACTTGTGTATTTAAATTGTGAAATTTTGTATTGTATGTTGTTTATGATATTGCTTTATGTTTGTGGCTTATGTATTTGAGTTGTGAATATTTAGATTCTATGACCTTGGTAGGCTTTTTCTTTTGTGTGTGTTTGTGTATTTGAGTTGTTGTTTTATGTATGTTTGGATACTTGTGTTGTACTAAGGTTAGGATGCACGTAGTATAGGATGCATGTAGTTCTACCTTGGGCATGTGTTCTTGGTAAGACATATAACATCATGTGAAGAGAGATTTCGTAGTATGGAATGTGGGTAGCAATTCATGTGGATGTCAGATATGGTCTTCGATATATAGTTGTAAGTCAAACCTTGTAGGGTTAAAATGACTTGTGGTTATTATCGATGATCATATTTGGCTTGTTCATGTACTTGCATTCATATGTGTATTAGATGCTAGAAAGGATGTGTTGATGTGTGATGCAAAATCTATTTGTTGTATTTAAGATGTTTTGTATCTATGGCTTCATGTGTATGCTTATGTGTTAATAAGGAATTGAACTAAATGAGATAATCACTAGTATTGTATTTTACCACATCTTTGGATTATGGATGGTGATTCTTTGCCTTGACTAATGGATGGGGAGGAAAGGGGCATACTCATGGTGGGTTCAAACCTTTTCCCAACCAGCAACAAGAGCATGGGAGCTTGAACGATTAGCTTGTAGAGTTGAGCTTGGAGTTCTTCAGATATTGTTCATACACCTGCATATTGTATATGACCACTTGTATTTGTTGTGGTTGGTTCATTGCTTATTGTATTCATTATCATTGATGAGGATTATAGTATTTGACCCCTTGTATATCTTGGTTATGTAAAGAGGTTATCTTCAATGATAAGTACTAGATATGTACTTGGGAGACTTTCATATTATTTGAGATGTACTTATTTTTATGCTTCCTTATTATATTTAATGAGTCAGAGCTATATACTTGTGTGGATCTTATTGTATATCACTTGCATGTTTTGCACATTGTTACATAATATTGTATCATGGAAGTTAATGGAAGTTGTTGGAAGTTTATCTTGTATCCTTTTGTTAGTATTGGGTTGTTTGTTTTGGTTAATACTTAAGAATTTTGAGGTTGCATTTTGGAGGTTGTTACAAAGAAATAATGAATACTCAAGATCAAGCTTATATAACACATTTAGAATCAACTGTAAATCCTCCTTATTAATCTTACAATCTTTAGTTGTGTTCTTAGTTGCTTTATTCTAGAGATATAGTCTTGAATGTGGTAAAAAATTTTAGGATCAAGATTCATCAAATTATTATCAATTTGATATCCCCTAATCTTTTTCAATTTTACAATACAATTTTCAAGTGTCTCCTAAGTCTCTTTAGGTGTTCTACATGATTCAAGATTGAATTGTAAATCAAAAGACACTAAAGAGAAAATGTGACCAAGAATTTTCTCACAATTGATCTCCCACACCTCCTTTTGACTGGCTGGATCAGTAGGTTGAGGCACAGATTCATCTACATATCTAGTACAACCTGTTTTCCTTAGATAATTCCATACTGATTGTTTCCATGAGGCATAATTATATGAAGTTAGGAGTTCAATTTGATTTTTCCCACATTAGAAGAACACATAGCAAAGAATTGAAAGTAAACAAACACCACAAGATTACCCCCCCCAAATTCACTTAATCAATGATCCCCCAGTAATATATAATCATGACACTTAATACTTAGTGCAATTCTAGCTACCACTAGCCAAAATAGCAAAGTGGTCTTGTTTGTAGTATATGTAGATGCTAAATTTAGCCACAAACTGAAAGTATAATTTTGATATAGAATTGGATAGATTTGACTACACCAATGAAAAGTACATAAAAAATTATTCACTTTCAAATAAAATTGCACCAAAAAATGTTACCATATGAGCCCAAAAAGAGCCCTAGAAGTTCCCAAAACAAGAACTACTTAGCAATTATTGTGGAAATTTACAATTTCTAGAAAAAATAGATAACAAAATTAAAAACTATCTACACCACTATGAATCTCATGATATTCTACCCCAAATAAAAAAATTTGGTTGCAAAAAGGAGCCAATATGACTAAGAACAAAGCCTACAAAGTTAAAGTACCAAAACCAAAATGCAAATGGTGAGGGGAAAGGTTGGGGGAGGAGACAGTTGCTAACATCATGTTGATGTTAGCATCAACTAGATAGAATATGCTTCTCCTTGGCTAGAATATACCTCTGAGTCCAAAAACTACTTTTGGTTTTTCAAAAACTACATTCTGGAGTGTGAAACCACTGATCAAAACATAACAACTGCCCTTGAGAAATCAAGAATGGTTTAGCACTGATGGATGGGAGAATATTCTTTGAATGTTATATCACCAGCAAGTGGAAGGTTATCTTGCGATAGAGGAAGGGTTATTTTGTATTACGCCAACTATAAGGGGAATATTCCCTGATGATATGATGTCACTAGGTGTTCAAAGGGCCTTAGATGAGAATAGGGGGCTCGTGCCTATTAAGGTGCCCCCTCTAGTCAATGGATGATAGGGTATGGGGGACAGGTCTATGGACTTATGCCTATCGGGTACCCTTGTACCCTCTATACAAATATATATATATCTATAGTTTTAAATCTAAATGAAATAATTAAAAAATAGATTATTTAACTTATACTAGTATGGCATAGACACTATGCCAAGAAAAGATTCTATATACACAGATGATTATGCTAGTGAATATGCCTGCACATAGAGAATATTTTGTGATCCATACGACTGAGAAGATGAAAAATTTCTCTAATGGACTATGACAAAAGTGTCCAAATTTGAGAATTTGATAGTTGATCATTAGGTTCTTGGGACTTTTGGATGTGATGGAAGGGTTAGATTTGACCCAAAATGCTCTAAAATTGTAGCTATCTTCTAGATATGGAAACCACCTTCCAACTTCAAACCCTTGTAGATCTTACCTCTATGTCCAATTTAGACAAATCAAAAGGAAAAAATGACATTCTTAGCCACCCTGAATGCAATGGTGAGCTCAAATTTGCACTAGCATGATGAACCTGCAATACAAAGCCACAAAAAATAAATCCCCAAATCTGGTATTTCTATATAGTTTTTTTGATTCTCCAGGTCATCATTCAATACAAGAGAAGTGCATACTTACCTTTTCAAGATCAACTAAGATTTTAAACCTAGATCTCTCAAAAATACTAACAAGAATCAATCCTACAAGATCTGATACCATGCAAAAGTTGGTATAGAATGCTCTATACCATGCACAAATTAATCTTTAGGAGCAAATTGTCAGCAGTTAGAATCTTACCTTGACAAGAGGCCTATTAGAGAAAAATAATCTTTGAGAGAAAATTATGTGCCAAATTGTTTTCCAATTTAAATTAGTATCTTACTGAGTTGTGAGTAGGTTGAAGAAAAATTTAATAGAATAAGCCCCACTAGGATCAATAGTCTAGATTAGTGTGTCCATTCTAGGAAACAAATTGAATCTATAAGTGCTAATCTTATTTCGTAAATCATTTAGGGTTGCATCATCAACAATACCTATAGCTTCACTAGAAATCTTCCATTTATAGGTGCGTCTGTCATTAGACCAATAGTTAGCAATAAAGCAACCATATCTCTTTGTATAAGATCTTTCAAGTGAGCACAAAGTAGATAAGAAGCTAGAGGGGAAGCAAGAAGCTATGGGTCCTCCCAAAAGTAGACTATCTCCCCAAAATTTACCAACATATAACTTAAATATGTTACTAACACATATTGTATTGATTTCTACAAAGTACACATCATAAACAAGGATCTCATTTAGTTGTGGTATAATTTTTAGATTAGTTTATAGAATTTTCCAACTCATAAAACAAATTAGATTACCTACAATCTCTTTGGTTGTAGGAGGATTATATGCCAATCACAATCCTCCATGCATCCATATGGGCTTACAACATCTTGAGTGATATAATCTCAATAAATCTCAATGTGATTTTTATGGTAGCTAATATGTACTATAAAATTTTATGCTTTTAAAAGGATTTGTGGGTGGTTTTAGATAGTTAATATTTACCATTTTAGCTAGACAGATGAATATTACTTTACTACAAATACTTTTGGAAAGACCCCAAATGACCTAAGGAAATACAAAACTATTTAGGTTAGACTAGGAAATTTATATTACCCTATGTCGAACTCCATTATTAACCAATACATTGATGCAAAAAGGGCATGTACACTACTCAATAGACCAACAAATCCTATATCAAGCAACCTACTGGCTATATAATGTGTTACATTTACATTGTCAAACCAGGGAATTGTACTCTTCTTGGATGATGCCTATACTATGTGTACAGTTAAGGATTTCTAAGTTTTAATCTAGAGGTTGTCTAAGGGAATAAACTAGCTAAAGGAAACATAATTCTAATTGCAAGGATTGACAATACTCTAAGCAGGACTAGTAGGGAATAACTAAAGCTTATTCAACACAGCTATAATTAAATGGTCCTATATAACTTCTAGATAAAAGAGCAGCTAATAGTTGGTTCAATGATCACCTTGACTCAATAAGACTTAACAACACAGATTATCAAAGTCTAACTAAGTCTCATAAAATAACTGATTACAACATGCATTAATCATATGTATATAAATAGACAATCATAAACTAAACATATAAACAAAGTGGAGAGACACAATACCTCAAGTGGCCTGCTTGAGTGACTGTGATCCCACAAAATCTAGCTAAATCTTTACTTTATCTTTGTAATTATTGACAGAACTCAAAACATGTATTCCTTTATTGAATGTTGAAGCAAAAGGTACAACAATGAAATCTGATACTACAATCTCTATCTAATCGGTATGTAGCAAAATCTAATCTATCATCGACGAGATCAACATTGTCTATTTGAACAAAACTACTGAACAATAAATGCTAGAACTGTCCATTATCCAACAACATAGGAAGAGGACTTTATTAAAAAAAAAACTAGGAATAGGAAACTAAACTGTCATGAAGGTGGCATAGAGGGTACTTTCCTACTATAACTCTCTCTAGTATCCATGAAGAACAATCAAGATTAGAAATAGAACATAGAGCATGATCTAAGATTCCTTCATCATCTGTTGAAGGATAACTGCCACAAAGTGGAGAGTTATGGATGACTCATCCCAATCAATTTGGGGTCTTCTTCATTTGGTTGTAGGTGCCTGTATCATCTACTGTGGATATCAACATCTCCTTATGTTGTGGGTTGTCTAGTGATCTTCATGACATGAAGCCATGTTCTTGCTGCATGAGGAGTTAATACATCACATGGTATCTATACATCACTATCACTAAAATCAACATAAAATACTAACATATTTCATGAGAAATCAACCATTCACACATAATTAATTAACAACATATTATATACCCATCTTCATGCTTTCAATGTCTTAAGGATAATTATAGACATAATTAGTGTATATAGAAGTCAGGAAATGTCTTAGGAAATAGGTACTTAAAGCAATAAAAACAAGAAAAAACATGGCCTCATCACACCCCCAACTAATCATGTTGATGGTCCTCTAGCAACCAAGGTCTCAAATTGTACTGAAGAGCTATCTCCCTATAATATGTAGGTTCTTCTACTCCTATATCCTATTTGAGATAGATGCCTTCTGTTCTACCAACCTGTTCAACCTAGCTCATTTTCCTACCTAATCCATCCTCTATCCCATCCAATGTGGAATAGGATAAATAAGTAGAGGAGGATGGAATATTAATGGTAGCCAGGTTATCCCATATTCATTAGCTGATCATATATATCTCTGTGCCTTATTGACTGCTGCTAAGAGGTTAAATACTAAATGAGGCTTTTTCCTTTGTAGTGCTGGTGTCAACTCTTTCCACCTATCCTATGAGAAACCCAAGGCTTCCTTACCAATTCCTTGAGCCAATTCCCTAAATTTCTTGTAATCCATGGCTCTACATTCCAGGAGTTTATTTTCTACCCCTTGATGTTCAATCAGGTCCACCCATTCCTCCACTATCTTTTGGGGAGTTGGGGATTCTGCCCTGATTTTGAGAGGAAGTGACTTCTCTCTCTCATTATACTATTGCAATAACTCTCCCCTCCTATGGTCATTTTGAATTAAAGAGGCTAGGGCCTTCAATTGCACATCCCTGATAACGACTAGGGTATTCCAGTGAGTGTCATATGGAATGGCAAGTTCATGTAGGTAGAATTCACACAGTTGGTTTTGCATTTCAGGGGTAGCTCTTTGGTAAGCTATTAGAAATAAGGTAGGTGTAAAAAGGGAGACAAGGGCATGACTATAAAGATGGCTAAACTAAAAGCTCATATACTGCTCTTGTAGATACAGGGCATAAACCCTTGCAGGTGGTTGACACCTCTTCAATCTTTTTATTTCTGTGTTTTTCACCTCTATCTCCTTGCTATGTTTCTCCTCCAATTCACCTTGTTATTTTACTAATTTATCTATCTCATTCCATAGTTGCAAGGTAACTATGAATAAAGTGGGTGGAGCAGGTTCTTTAGACTGCTCTTCTAATTGCACAGGCTCTAGATTCTTTCTATGATGGCCAATTGGGCCAAATTTTCTAGTCTTGACCCTTGTTTTTGGAAGATATGTAATTGATCCTCCAAATTCTTAACCCATTCATTTAACCATGTCTCTTTTTGTTGATAATCCCTCAACTACTCCAACTCTATAATTTTCTATAGGGCTAGCTATAATTAATCCTTCTCACCCTCTGCTGTGCCTTTAGAATCCAACAACAATTCTTCTTCCCACGTTTTATCTTGAGAGGCTAAGAAATCTAGTTTTTCAGTTTCAGGGAGAGGTTGATGCTTTTTCTTGGTTGTATATAAATCTTCCTCCTTCGAGTCTATATTAGACTCTAGAATGAGTGTGTAACCCACATTTTTCTATTCCCTATCAACAAACACATGCTCCCTTTCAGAGTTTGTATCAGTGTGGATATCAACCACATTCTTCTTTTCATGTTTCCCTAAAAATTCTTTCTCCTTTAGGTGGTCTAAGTGCCCACATTATTGAGTAGGGACTCTTTGTTTCTTCTTGATTCTGGACGAAGAAGAGGATGCTTTTCTTTTCTTTGTGGGATTTGAAATAGAAGGGGTTTCATAGGCAATTTTAGGTGTTGTGGGTGGTGAGCTAGAAGCTACAAGCTACAGTTTTCATTTTGACTTTTTCTTTGTGCGGATAGAAGTATGTGAGGATGCATGTTCTGGCAAGGGGATTGAAACTGGTGAGACTGCAGGTGTGGAAAAACTAGCAGGTTTTCCAATAGGATTATTAGAGTTTGGAGCCGGATCCTACTCAGTAGTTGCATGGTAATGGGTAGGTGAAGCTTCTAAGTGAGAAGAGGTCGCAGGTGCTTCCTCTTCTTCCCCTATTTGTAAATTTTCTACTTGTGTCTCTTCTTCTCTCTTTGGTTCAACCCTCACAGGTCCCTCATTAACATGATTAATTTCAAGAAAACACTAGTACAAAAAGAGCAATATATTACTAAAAAACTACTAAAAACTACTTATAAATGACCAAACATGGTCACGTGACCATTAGTAGTTTATTTCCAGTCATTTATAACATGACCAAATTGATGACTCAACCATTTTCAGTCATTTATTGGTTGTTTTGATTGATCGATTTGGTAGTATATTTAGTCATTGGTTTATTCATTGATTGTTGTAATCCGGTCACTTATTTAGTCATTTATTTAACACTGATATATTTAGTCATTAATTTAGTCATTGATTGTTGTTAATTGGTCACTCATTTAGTAATTTTTATTGACTGATTTCTGTACATTGGTAGTGTATTTAGTCATTAATTTTAATCATCATTTTCATCAACTTGGTAGTATATTTAGTCATTTTTATTCATTGATTTAACACTGGTCATATATTTAGTCATATTTATTCACTGTTCACTGATTTCTGTCAATTGGTAGTATATTTAGTCAATTTAATTATTAATTGACGTTAATTAGTAGTATATTTAGTCATTTTAAACCTTGCATTTAGTCATTAGTATATTTAGTAGTATATTTTGAAGCTTGCACAATGAAACAACTTTGAGAAGGTAAAAAAATCTTATTTTATTAATAAAAAATGCTTACTCAAACAACATACAGATCTGAAAATAAGTTACAATGCTTTCTCTTTGCTAAAAAAACCTTCATGGTTACAATACATAGCTCAAAAAATGAGCAAGAAACCAATTTTCTGAGTATCACTGAGTATAGAAGCACAAAGACATTCATAGATGTCTTCTTCACAAATCCATGACTATCCCATGAAGCTCGCTGTCCTAGTTTAAGATCACACTATCATCGCTGTAGAGGTCCTATCTCATTCACCCAACTTGCTCTACTTCATAAGCTACCACTATGAATTGTTACTTGTAGCAATAAACTGTCCTTATCTCTAATAGCTACTATTTTAGCCTTGTTAGGCCATTGTTACCATAAGGCAATTAGGATATTGTTAGAATTTGGAAACTAAAATAGGGGATAGGTAATTTGGATATGTTGTATTAATTCTCAGCATTAGAGATCCAATGATAGTGAATGCATATACTTGTGGTTACCAATGTGGAAAAGGCCCCTGAATAGTTTGACATGCATATGTTATAAGCTTCTTGAGAGTCCAAAAATCTAGATTGTAGCATGGTGATTACTGTCAAGAGGAAGACAATCTTAAGACTTCCTTAAACCCTCTTCCTAACTGATAACTCTTCCACAAAAGACAAGAAAATGCATCAAATAACTCATGCATCACCTCCTCATTACCAACATATTCATCATCCATCTCCAACTACTTCAACACCTGATGGGATAACAAGAGACTAGTACGTTATGCTACAAAAGTAAATGAGAGATGCATAAATATCCACTATAACAAATAGAAAGAATACTAGAAGTAGATAAGTCATAAATGCATGCGTAGTAAAGTATACTAGAAGCCCTAAGATTTTCTCAAAAAGGATAATGTATAAACAAACCTGCTCATTGTGCAACTCAAAGACAGTGACATGAAAGTAAAACTTAGAAGAGACGGTGACATGAAAGTAAAACTTAGAAGTGCAACTCAAATCTGCGGGCTTGCAGGAGGTAGTCTGAGTGAGCACCGCATCCCTGCAAGCAAACCCTAAATGTGGTGTGGGAGAGCGGTGGACTTACTTTTCTCCCTGCATTCTTGCAGAGACCAACCAAAAACCATGTGGGTGAGCGGGAAGGGGGATTTTTGTCAGATATTACAGTTGGACATAATGCCTCAAAGAGACGTCATCTCTTGGATTACAATTATTCTTGGATATGCACAAAATGAATTTGTTGGAAAGGCTTTACAAACATTCAAGCAAATGCAGTTGGCAAGTGTAAAGCCAAATTCCACAACCTTTTCCAGCATCCTTCCTACCTACACCAAAATGGGAGCATTGGAACAAGGTATGGACATCTATCAAAAAGTAATGGATAGAGGGATTTTGTTAGATGTTGTAGTTTCAACTGCCCTAGTAGACATGTATGGAAAATGTGGAAGCATTGACAAGGCATGTGAATTGTTTGGTAGAATGCCTCAAAGAGATGTCATCTCATGGAATGCAATGGTTGCGGGATATGCACAAAATGGATTTGTTGAAAAGGATTTAGAAACTTTCAAGCAAATGTAATTAGCAGGTGTAAAGCCAAATTTGACAACCTTTGCCAGCATACTCCCTGCCTATGCCAAAATGGGAGGGTTTGTTACAAGGTATGGACATCCATCAAAACATGAAGGATAGAGAAATTTTATCATTTGTTGTAGTTGCAACTACCCTGGTAGACATGTATGCAAAATGTGGAACCATGGACAAGGCACATGAACTATTTTTGGGGTCAATGGGAACTTAGTATCAAACTTTGACTCTTTATTGACCATTCATTCTCACAAAATGGAGTCTACTACCCAAATTGGAAGGATTCTATGGCACATCAACATACAAGACTTCAAGCTATGTAGTGGGAAAAGAGAAAAAGGAGACCCCAAGCCCTAGGATAGGAGCAATGAGTAGAGAGAAAAGATTTAAGGAAATGGACTTCAAAGTAAGGCATGACACTTTCCTATAGATTCCCAAAAGGAGATCACAATCATGACTATTCAAATAAACAATGATAGTCCATGGCATAACCATGAAGGGGGCATTGAAATTAATAATAACAGTGATAGGGTAGTATGATAGACTTTAAAAGATACATAAAGATAAGTAACTGAGTAGTCAAGAGGGCTTTTAAAACATCATAAATCTTGTCAAGGGTTCATTATCTTCAAAGTAGTATTGTAAACTAATAAATATTTCCATCCCACAAAGTTTCAAAAGAGGGCAACCTACAAGTGTATTAAGGGGTGCATGGACAATATCTCAAGGAGCTACCATAGTCAATTTCAAGGTGTTGATCATGGGAAAGAGAGGTTTACATGAAGTTGGATAGTCCTTAAGAATCAGTTAGATGGTAAAGAGGATAGTCCATAAGATAATATTCAACCAAATACACAGTATGGACCTGGAGGATAGTCCTTATGGTGCATTTATATAATCACACCTATAGGTCTTATCAAAGATCATGACTCCATTAGGATATGAAAATGAGCACTAAACAAAATACCTCACTATGAGCTAAGTGTGAGTGACTTTAAAGGCACACAAGATAGTGAGTTGTTAGTAGACAATTCATGATCAACAAGGATAGAGTTAAATAAGATGGACTGTGATAATCACAAGTGATAGTATCCATTCATATGACAATGACAAGGGATTTGATGCAGAGGCTTCCACACTATGACCTTACAATACAACATGGATGTCTGCAGCCCAACCTCATCATCATCATCATCATCATCATCATCATCATATTTGGCTTAACACTGTCAGCATCATCATATTTACTGAGCCGACCGATATCCTCCTGATGACAAGCCTTCACTCTTTCGCATGTCAACAACATCCCCTTACCCGATTATCGACAGCATCATCATGTTCGACCAGCGCGAACATCCTCCTGACATCCACTATTCACTTCCGCGGCAACTTCGACCTTCACTACCTTCAGCATCATGATATTCAACATCATGATAATCAACAGGATAAAGAACATCCGGTTCCTTCCATTTATCCTGATGATGACCAACCTTCACTTCTCGCACCGTCCCTTTGATGCTAACGTCACCCGATATCCTGATGACGTATATCCTGATGACGATGACGTCATATCCTGCTGTTGGCCAAACTTAGTTTTTTTCGGCCCGCGATCAACCCGATCTTCTACCTGATGCCGATACGCTCCTCCTCGGCTCCTCCTGATGTTGATCACCCCGACGCTCCTTCACTTCATGCACTCGACTGTATCATGCCGATCTCCTCTTACTCGGATGACGATGCCCGAAGTGACTGCAGGATATACGCAGAAATATCCTGATGATGCCGTTTTCACGAACTTTGAACCTTAGCGAAATTTCACTTCGCCGATCCTCCTGGGATGACCCGATCCACTCTCAGGGTGATCTTCCACACTTTATCAGCTCGACCTAGCACATGCCCATGCTAGGGTCTTCAACACCTTTCAACCGCGATCCTGCACACCTGCATGCAAACAAACAAACTAACACCTACCCTACTATACATAACCATTCCACCGATCAGACGAATCAACCGGTGGAATGGATCGGCGAATCCATACAGCCACCAAACCAGCAAATCGATGACACAAAGGAGATCAAACAGAAGATGAAAAAACAGGATCTTTATTGATTTCAAAGATGCAATACAATATACTGTTTCTCACACAGCACACTCTAACTCCTCTGCTCAATGCAATATACTATCGATCGATGATCTACAATCAACCGATCCGCCTGCTTAAATAGATTTTCCTACGAGTACTACTGACCCGACTCCAAGCGGCTGGGAACTATCTCCAAGCGGCTGGGAGATCCAACCGGACCTACAGCATACAGCTGTCCTAACAAACTTCCTAAAAAATAGTAAAAGCATGGTCAACATGATCTTATCATGATCAGCTTGACCTTATTACATGCATTTGGTCTTATCAGACCTTCTTGGAAACATAAACAAGACCTAAAACAACTAACTGCCTCATGAAGGCCAGCTGTCAGGTAGGTGCTCCTGCACCATACTCCCCAACAGAAAAGAACTCATGTCCCATGAGTTTAGTATGTGGAAATCCTCCACCTTTACACTTTGCCTTTGCAATATGCTGATCTATTCCAGCTTTGTCTTCTGCTGGCTCTTGGCTGCTCCAAGTCTTCTGAACTGTAACTTGCTTTCTGGCAAGTAAATCCTCATGCCTGTCAATATAGGCTTTTCTCTCACATACCCTGTGTTTGCCAGGTTGTCTGACCAGAACCTCTGTCTGAACTGCCTCTTAAACTTCTGCAATGTTCAATCCTGTCTCCCTTTCAACTTTTATAGGACAAGCAATAGTCCCAACTATGACAACATCCTTGTCATTCCTCTCAACTGATTACTGTGTGCAAACCTGTTTCTGCACCTGCTGCTGACCTCTGTCAGTCAAAACTAAAACTTTCTTCAACCTATTGTCCTGAACAACTTCGTTTCCTGCAGTATCCTTTTCTGCCTTTATGCCTACTCCTCTAGGCATCTGCACATACTCCTTCTTTCCCATTAAAATGATTTTGGCTGCCCCCTGTGCTGCAGCATCTGCCTGCAATGGCATCAACTTCATAGTCTTCCCATCTTTCTTGATGGTATAGGTATTAGCATACCCATCATACAGTACCCTTCTATCAAATTGCCATGGTCTACCCAACAGTAGGTGACAACATTCTATAGGCAAAATATCACACAAAATTCTGTCCTGATATGCTCCAATCTGAAAATCCACATATGCCTGTTCAGAGACAAAAAGTGATTGACTATCACTCACCCAAGATGCCTTGTAAGGGTGTGGATGTGGAATCCTTTCCAAATTTAGTTTATCCACCATTTCCTGAGATACCATGTTGTCTGTTGAACCAGTATCAATGACAACCTTACATTTTTTACCTTTGCTCTTGCATATGGTCTTGAAAAGAGCTCTTCTTTGTGGGGATTCTTTGTCATGTACCTTCATGGTAGTTGCTGTTCTTCTCATCATCAGAGACTCTCCACTCTCTGGGTATGCATAATTATCAGGCTCCTTATCCTTTTGATAAGTGTTTGCACTCTGCACACTTTGCTCTACTGTCTCTTCTTGTACAAGTTGTACTCTCTTGTCACTAGTTCTATCATTTCTGGATGATGAACCTTTGTTTTCTGGACATTTGAAGGATGGATGACCAAACTCACCACAGGTGTAACACTTTCCTGAGAATGTAGTAGAACCTCTACCACCTCCAAACCTTCCTTTATTACCTTTCCATCCACCCCTGAAATCAGACTGTCCCTGTCCTTTACCAGTGTCTTCTTGACCCTCATTTGTTTGCTTTTGTGTAGGGGCTGATCCTCTTCCCCTCATATTGTTTCCTCTTCCTCTCATGGACTTATCATGTCCTCTATTCATCTTTTCTTCAATCCTGATTGCCATTTGATAACAATCCTCCACATTCTTAGGGTTAGCTAAAACTAACTCATCCTGTATGTTAAATCTCAAACCAGCCAAGTACCTAGCCACCTTTTCTACCTCATTCTCATGATGACCAGATCTCATACTCAACTTATAAAACTCCTTAGTATATGCCTTCACATCCCTTTCCTTCTGCTTTAAAAATTGCAGTTTCTTAAACATCTGGATTTCATAATCCCTTGGCAAGAATTTACCTTTTATCCTTGCTACCATTTTATCCCATGAAGTGATCTTTGACTTCCCTTGTTTCCTTCTCTCAGATTGTACATAATCCCACCATACCAAAGCATGACCTCCTAACTTGGTCTTTGCAATCTTTACCTTCTGATCCTCAGCAACATCTTCACATTCAAAGTGATTATCAAGTGCAGCAATCCAATCCAATAACTCATCTTCATTCAAACTTCCAGTATACTTGGAAACATCAACCTTTACCTTAGGTTTATCACTCTGCACTGCCTTTAACAGTTTTGCAAATTTCTGGTCTTTAGCATCTAGATCTTCAGCTACCTCTTCATACTCTTCAACAGTATCTTCATCTTCTTCATACTCACTGTCTGCCACTTCCCTCTTTTTGTTCTTTTCCAGGGCTGTAAGCCTGGCTTGAAGTGCTTCAGCAAGCTCCTTCATCTTCCTCATTTCTCTAGCATGTTTTTCCTTCATCTCCTGCAATTCCCTTGCAGTACCACTACCTTTCGGAGGCATTTTGTCAACCTCTCAATCAACACACAACACACAATCAACTCTACCTCTGCCCTTTCGGTGACAGAATCAACACACAACAGCCCAGATGTTTTGCTGAGCTCTGATACCACTATGATGCAGAGGCTTCCACACTATGACCTTACAATACAGCATGGATGTCTGCAGCCCAACCTCATCATCATCATCATCATCATCATCATCATCATCATATTTGGCTTAACACTGTCAGCATCATCATATTTACTGAGCCGACCAATATCCTCCTGATGACAAGCCTTCGCTCTTTCGCATGTCAACAGCATCCCCTTACCCGATTTTCGACAGCATCATCATGTTCGACCAGCGCGAACATCCTCCTGACGTCCACTATTCACTTCCGCGGCAACTTCGACCTTCACTACCTTCAGCATCATGATATTCAACATCATGATAATCAACAGGATAAAGAACATCCGGTTCCTTCCATTTATCCTGATGATGACCAACCTTCACTTCTCGCACCGTCCCTTTGATGCTGACGTCACCTGATATCCTGATGACGTATATCCTGATGACGATGACGTCATATCCTGCTTTTGGCCAAACTTAGTTTTTTTCGGCCCGCGATCAACCTGATCTTCTACCTGATGCCAATACGCTCCTCCTCGGCTCCTCCTGATGTTGATCACCCCGACGCTCCTTCACTTCATGCACTCGACTGTATCATGCCGATCTCCTCTTACTCGGATGACGATGCCCGAAGCGACTGCAGGATATATGCAGAAATATCCTGATGATGCCGTTTTCACGAACTTTGAACCTTAGCGAAATTTCACTTCGCCGATCCTCCTGGGATGACCCGATCCACTCTCAGGGTGATCTTCCACACTTTATCAGCTCGACCTAGCACATGCCCATGCTAGGGTCTTCAACACCTTTCAACCGCGATCCTGCACACCTGCATGCAAACAAACAAACTAACACCTACCCTACTGTACATAACCATTCCACCGATCAGACGAATCAACCGGTGGAATGGATCGGCGAATCCATACAGCCACCAAACCAGCAAATCGATGACACAAAGGAGATCAAACAGAAGATGAAAAAATAGGATCTTTATTGATTTCAAAGATGCAATACAATATACTGTTTCTCACACAGCACACTCTAACTCCTCTGCTCAATGCAATATACTATCGATCGATGATCTACAATCAACCGATCCGCCTGCTTAAATAGATTTTCCTACGAGTACTACTGACCTGCCTCCAAGCGGCTGGGAACTATCTCCAAGCGGCTGGGAGATCCAACCGGACCTACAGCATACAGCTGTCCTAACAAACTTCCTAAAAAATAGTAAAAGCATGGTCAGCATGATCTTATCATGATCAGCTTGACCTTATTACATGCATTTGGTCTTATCAGACCTTCTTGGAAACATAAACAAGACCTAAAACAACTAACTGCCTCATGAAGGCCAGCTGTCAGGTAGGTGCTCCTGCACCAGGATTTAATCATAGTCCACAAGATAGTCATAAAATAATAAAATCAAAACTCAATAGATGATAGTTCCAAGGCATTGTTAGAGTCCTCATGAAGAACAATGTTGATGGAAGTACTTATGACGCAGGGTAAGAATAATTCATGACAATAGGGAACTTTTAAAGAGTAGAATGCATGATCGAACCACAATGACAATGCACTATTAGAAGTTTCATGATATAGGGGATAGTAATCTTCAAGCGACAGGAGCACCAAAGGAGAGATCACAATGATAAGAAAGGCACACTGGAAGGTGAAAATTTTCTTCAAAACATACAGTTTCATTATTGATTGTCTTAGGACCCTTCCAAAATCTGCAAGATTCCATTTTGTTCATAAACCCATCTCATGGTCCACATTCTTGTCAAATGGTTTTGCCATTTATCTCCCATGGTCTCATATTATAACCATTCTAAGAAAATTTTGATTGCTCCTAACTATCTGTGTGTTTTTGTCTCTTACCGCAATCCCGTAGGTCATTCATAATGCTTTGGTGGTTGTACGGGAGCAAGAGGAGCATAAATCATGTCTACTACAACCCCACGAGGCACACACAATCAAATGGTGGCTTGGCAGTATGAAATGCTTAACTTAAGAAGGCTACCGCACCCTTGCGGAGGTTTCGTCATATGATTGTGGCATCGCAGTAAATAGAGACAGGTGGTAAGGATTAATACCATAATAAGGATACTAGTGGTGTTGCAGTAATAAGGAATAAAGACAGTTAGTTACTATAGCCCTGCAATAGTTCCAAGGGGTATTTGCGGTAAGGCAATAAACTAGGAAAGTGAAAGCATATAGCTATCACAATATTGTGATGGCCAGATCAAATACCATTGGGGTATTGGTAAAAGGAAGGGGACAAACTAGATGCTTTCCGCAATCCTGCAGCCAGTAGGGGCAGGTCCCACAGTAATACGGTAAAAGAATAAATGGGCAAATCAACTCATTAAGGGGCTATAGTTATCGAGAAATACAATATATCTTTGTCATCTCATCTGGCCATTGGATCCAGTTCAATCAAGGGCATGTGTTTGAAATGAATTGAATGCTGAGATTTTAAGATCTCATGGCATGGACCATAGTAATGATGAATTTCTTGGCACAATAAAATTTGAGGATTTCTCGATATTTGCTCATTCCACTGTTCGTAGAGTTAATTTGGAGAAGATGCTATCCAGCTCAGTGTGCTCTCTGTAAGAATAGAATTGACTAGGTAAGTTCATCTTTGCACTCCTTGCAAGAAGTTGGTGAAGATTTTGTGCTCTATTTTTCAGTTGTTGGTGCTCTAATTTGGATTTCAAAGCCCTAGTTTGCATAAATAGCTAAAATGGTACCCAAGAAGCCTGAGTCTGCTAGCAAGAGTAATGAACCTCCAACCCCCAAAAAGAGACCACATCAACAGTCCTTGTTAGAATTATTGCCTAATTCCATAAACAAAGGTCAGAAGAAAGTGTTTAGGGATGCAGAAGAGGGGTGTAGGGATGCTGCAATCCCTATCTCTGGGTGGAACTTGTTTTGGTACTTCTGTGAAAAGAAAGATGGTCTAGGACTAGTAGGCAACCCATGGAAACTAGACTTGGCAAAATTGGTGGTCCTAAATGTATTTGTAGATGTAGAACTAATTAAGGCCTTGCTATAGTATTACCATTCTACCACAAAAATAGTTAGGTTGCTGGATGGACAACCATTGGTAGCAGTTGACAGAAATGCCATTGTGGATTGTTTTATGCTAAACAAACAAGCTCTCACTCAAGTGGACCTGTAGAAGAGTGAGAAAGAATATAGAAGCTAGAGAAAAACACTGAGGAGAGATGAATTGCCAATATACATGAGAAGGGGGCCAACAATAGGAATATTGACATCTCATCCAATGTTATTGAGCATTTCCCTGTGGAGAAATTTGTTGTGTACTTCAAGAGAACCTACTTCGCATAATGCCAAGTTTTGGGAATTGATGCTGAGGGAAGAATACCAATCGATCTGATGATGATGGTCATGAAAATACATAACCCATAAGCAAATACTGAGTATGATGTTGGATCATACATTGAGAAGAAACTACATGAAGGGTTCTTGCATGTAAGGGAGGGTAAGAAACCCTTGGAATTCAGGCTCTACTCTTTGTTGTGCCACCTAATTTTGTATCAGAACAGGATGAAATGGTCAAGCAGAATGGACATAAGCATGATTGATAAAACATGATAGAGGATACCTACTCAGTGTTGGCGCTATAAGTGGGACTCATTTTGTCATACTGGTGATTATATTGTATTTCATGATGAATTTATTGTTAAGACAAGGAACACTCTTGGAAATTGGTCTCCCAGGTTGACCAAGGAGGTCATGGTGATGCTGAGGCCACTTGCACATAAACCAAATCAAGGTCATAAGAATAATAATGTTGATTGGTTCTTTTTGCTTGATCACACTACCATCAGAATGTATGGCTATCCCCAACCACCCCATAAACTGCCAAAGTTTGTATCAGATAGAATATTGTTCCTGGAATTTATGTGGCAAATGATGTGGATGGAAAAAGAGGTGATGAAAAATTAGAAAAAGGGCACACTTTTGCCTAATGTCACTGTATTTAGTGATTGGTCAATTGGCTCAGACACTCTTGAGAAATTGTAGGCCTATTTCAAGGCAAAATATTCTTTAAAATCTGGAACTAAGAGAGTCTGTGACCCTGAGGGTCACATGAATTTTGTAAGGCAAATAATTTTTGACAAAAATGGGGATATCCCATCAAATTCTTTTTGATGAGGATGTGATAAGAAATTTGGTAACTTTTGAAGAAGTTTATTCAAGGAAAGGGAAATGGGAAATCTTGAAGAACATTAAAGATGAGAAGAAGCAGAATCCCCATTTTTCTAGATTTTTTGTTGAAGAAAAGGATTTTCTGAAGAGGATCGATATGATAATTGATAATTTTGAGAGTATCTATGACAACTCTAGGAAGCAGCCTCATAAGGCTACCAAACTTCTAGTGAAGAGGTTTGCAGGAATTGAAATTCATGAGCCTGCCCCCAATGCTATGTCAATACAAGATCCACAGGTTCCTAGATGCCCTTCATTGAAAAGATAGAGAACTGAAGGTGAGCCTCCACTTGTTCCTTATGAAATGACTGAAGAAGTTGGGGACATTGAAGATGTGGCCAATATTCTCAGGCACTTGGGTGATGAAGAAGAAGTTGGTCAACCATTGGTTGGCCAAGAGACAAATGCACACAAGCCTGAGGCTAGAATGGATAAACAGACCCAAGGTGAACCACAATTGGAGGAAGATGAAAGAATTGTGGCATCAATGAGATTTATTGAAGATGATGACTTTATAAAGACTCCAGAGTTTAAGGACTTCTGGTTGAAAATGAAAATGAAAGAGTTTGGTGAAAAGGTGGCAATAAATAAAATGGGTGTTGATGAATCGCAATATAATCAATTTGTCACATAAACTTTTAAAGATTTGAAGATAGATGAAATAAATGTGAGTCCAAAAGAAGCAAGGCAAATGGTCCTAAATAGAAATATGCTAATCATTCCTAGCCTTGAGTTGAAAAAAGTCTTTTTGCTTGACCAAGTCAGAAGCCAAGAAGATCCAAAACTTGTTTTTGAATTTGATCATGAGGATGACATTAGTGGGTGTGGTTTCAACCCAAAAATAGAGACTCTTGCAATCTGGACCACACAAAAGAATACAATCAAACCAAGCATGTTTGATGTTGTGCAAGAGATGAGGGGTTCAATTGTGGTGAAAAATTTACAAGATACATCAGCAACATAAGCATCTACCCTCATCGTCCATACTACCATGTTCACTCATGCTGTTCTAAAAAGATTAGAACAAAGAGTACAAAATTATGAGAAAACTCAAAAGGAAATAAATGATGAAGTAAATAGATTGTTCCTTGAGAATGTCAATTTGAGAAAGCAATTGTAATATATGAGTTCTTCTCAAAGTTAGGCTATTGTACCATATCAACCCCCTGTCCCAAAAGCAACAAGTGATGCCACAGTGACAGTAGAACAGATTGATCCATTGAAATTGAAATTTGAAAAGGAAATTGAAGATTTGAGAAAACAAAATGAAATGATAAAAGAAGAGGCAAGGTTGAAAGTTCTTGAAGTTTTTGAAAAAATATTGGAATGCAGAATGAAGCTGGTTGTTGATAAGCTAGGAAATATGCATGATTGTTATTCCTCCTTATCTCAGGCCATGGAGTAGCTCAAAGTGAATTTTTTTGTTTTGGACCCATTGTATCAAAGATGGTAACCTTCACACCACACTTTGACCATTCTCTGTAAAGTATTGCAAACAAATCCTAATGCCCCTACAGCTTTGAAGCCTACAGAAAGGATGATTGGATTGATCTTGGAGGAGTACCAGTATGACAATGGTGAAGGCAAGAAGATGCAGGCCAAAATTGAGTCTTTTGCCACATTTAAGCATCAGTTTATCCCCTCAATTCTATTAGAAGACAATCAAATCAAGATCCTTGATGCATGGAGAGTGGAGTTTGGCCAAATAGTATGTCAAATCATGGACTTTTTAAAGAAGAATGGAGATGTCAACATCATCAGCTTCAACATGATTTTGGATAGAGTGATTGCCTTGGATGTTGGGTATGGGAAATTTGTGATGGATGTCAAAGCTCTACTAGATAAAAGATGGAAGGATCACCAAGATAAGTTGCTCAAGATTTAAAACTACAAATGGCCTAGTGATTTTGCAATTTTTCAATGGAAGAGCATGTATCTTGCAGATTGATAAGCAGCACAGGTTTTGGTGTAGAGGAGCAACAAGCTATATGGTGGCTCAAATAGAACCACCACATCTTGGACGCTCTCCTTTTTGTCTCTTTATGTTTTTCATGTTTTTATAATGTACTCCAAAATGTGCTTGAAAGTCTAATTTAGACTTATCAAAGTGAAAATATTGTAATGAATGTCAAGAGTTGGGAATACAAAGAGCCATTTTGAATGTGAGAGGTCTGAAGCTTGTTGCCTCCCTTGAATCTATAAAAGGGAATCCAAGACCTTATGGGCCCTCTCTAGGAATTTTGATTTTTGAAAGAGACATTGCACAGCTTGTTCTTTAATGCTAATCAATACAAAAGCTGATTTTCTTTGGTGCTAAACTTTTAGTTCTCATTTGTTTGTTGATTTCAATTGTTAACCATTTATTTGGTTGTCTCCAACTTAGTTTTCCTTATTCAAATCAATATATCAAAACTATTTTTGATTTGTTAGAAAACATTTGTTGTTTCTCATGTGGTTTGTTTATTGGGCTCCTTCGAGAAAGGATTAAAATCCTATAGGTGAATCACAGTAACCTGGGAAGATTATACGGATCATTAAATAAGAACCAGATAATTTACATAGTTGCATGTATGTGCAAGTCATAGACCTTGAATTGCTAAACAAATAGAGTTGTGGCTAAAAGGGAAGCACAAATCTTTTTTAATAAAGACTCCATAACCCAAGAACATGTACTGGTTGTTCTCTTGTGAAAATCATTTCCTTGTATATATTTTCAAAAATGCAATTTTAATTTTTTGTTTTAGGAATAGGATTTAAATATTTATAAAAGAAATTAATCGAAATCATATGCCAAATTGGATTAAGTGAAGTGGATGATTTAATTGACAAAATTATATAAATTCCTTAATCTGTTCTGAAGTCACCAACATATTTGAAGCCTAATAATTATTTGGTGAATATAAGGTACACCCACCTAGGCCAAACAGAGCCTAAAGTGTAGAGAATTTTAATCAATTTGATTAATTCTATTAGTTGGCCAAATTCACATATAAAACCTTATCATAAGACTTGGCATATCTTTAGGGTTTTGTAATTTGTTGATTTGAGCACCAACAGATTGAGAGGGCAGTTTTATCCTAAAGAAGATAGTGTTAAGGATAGTCACAAAGGCTCAATCAGTTCTTCTCACACAACAATACTGTGTACATCCTCAGACAAACTCTAATATCAGTTCTTCTCACACAACAATACTATGTACAAAAAATAAATACTATTGATCTAACTTACTTGTACTCAAACTTTGTATATGGTGTATCCTTAGGGAGCCTGTGAAGATGTTCCTCGGCCTTTGCCAAGGCAGCACGTAGCTTTGGCAAGCTATGTATTCTTTCATTCAGCATGAATGACTGCAAATTAAATGGCACAGTTATACCGTTTCCTTGCACTGTCTTTGGAATACTCTATATACTAAATTGAAAAAGACATAAAAGATAAACATCTAGTGTCCATGATGCAAAATTGCATCTCAGAATTTACTGTGTTGATCTCACAACATTGAAGCTACATATAGTATTCTTTGAATTGTCTTCTTTACAACCTGAAAATCAAAAAGTACAGTTTCAGCTTAGGTCTATTCAAGTCTACCAAATTACACAAGTTTAGATTGCTTGACATTGCTTCACCATATATAAATCACTTGATTCCATGTGTTCCTTGACATGAACAAATTTGGCAATCAGTCTTTGTGGGCCCACTAAAGGTTTAAACATAGAATTTTCATGCCAAGTAAGACATGGATTTTCATGGTTTAAACCCAGTTTTGGCCTGCAATAAACACAATGTCTGGCTCTCTTTGTTGGTTTAACTAATGATGACCATAATAATGATGTGCCTTCCTTTTGAACTCCCATATGACATGAACCCTATGTCAATAGGCTGACATGACAAGCTATATTCTATATGAACCCAACACCTTAGATTTTAATTCCAAATTCTCAAATTTTTTATAATTGATTTTAACACAGAGATAATTTAGATTGCTTGAGCCTAGATCTTAAGGCACTTTAGAAATATCATTAAAATTTGGTTTCAACCTTTTGTTGGCAAGTGGCTTGAGGTAAATAGAAGTAAGCATTAGTTAGATTTCCTTAGGACTACATAGGTAATGAAGGAATCAATCGAGAACATTTACAACAACTTAAATCATAGTGGCTGAGCTTATCAAATGTGCCATGTGTGCTAAAAATCAAGAGTCATGGCATGCATAAACATTCAAATCTAGACTGTATGTGATCTAAGTAACACATGAAAAGGTCAAATCTCTTGTCAAAACCAACTCAAAAAAGCTCACAATATATTCAATGCATGTGCTTACTTTTGGTGATGCATTCTTGTGTACTCGCTTGAGAAACGTTGTTATAAGTTTGTATGAGTTGTATGGTGTGTAGCTTGTGAATCTTATATAATAGTCACTATGATGATTCATATGAGTCTTGTATATGGATGTGAAGTAGTGTAGGTATTTTGAATGTGCTTAATGGTTTTAGAATATATGTACAATGTTTGTAAGGATAAGAAAAATTTATGAATAAGAAGGGTGAGAATCAATTCTTGAGTAAGAAGTCATAGAGATAAGAGAAAAATCCCAGTCATAACAATGGTAGCTATTTTGAATGAACACACTATGACCAAGGTCATGCACCAAGTGGGGGCTTTACTTCAATGACAGTAAATAGCTAGGGGGCACAATTATTTCTCTTCAAGCACTTCTCATGAAAATAGTGTCAAACTTCTAGTGACAGGGTTTTCACATACAAATGGCATTCAGGGGTTATGGTGTTTCTTCTTGGGATGTAGGCTATACTGAAACTAGTGCAAGTTAGATGGATGCAGTGGAACAAAAGCAAGAAGTAGAAATGAGGAATACCTTGTTGTGGTATGTTTTGTGCATTTTTTACTTGTAGGATTCTCACAGTTAGTGAAAAAGGTAGTGTTCATAAAGGAATGGAAAAGATGCGTAGCGCCTTTGAATTATACCCGTATTGTGCAATGACATTGAATTATTTAGCAAACCATTTTTTCTTCACAGGGCAGCAGTTTCTTGTGGAACAGTTGATTGAGATAGCTCTTGTTTCAACTTACCACCCTCTCATGAAATATCATTCATACTTGCACGATCTTATCATAGTAAAGGTGATTATGATACCATTGGCCACTACTACATGGCATCAATTAAGGAAAGCCAGCTGCCACAGGATTTTGTAGACAGGTTCAATTGAAGCTAGGAGATCTTAAGAGTTCTCAAGCTCAAATTTTGAAAAGGTTCTGGAGGTCCACCCTGAGAACTGTGAGAGCTTAAAAGATGTAGGCCATATATATGCTCAACAAGGGCAGGCAGAGAAGGATTTGGAAATTTTAAGAATGGCATTGAATCATTTAGCAAACCATTTTTTCTTCACAAGGCAACATTTTCTTGTGGAATAGTTGACTGAGATAGCTCTTATTTCAACTAACCACCCTCTCATGAAATCTCATTCATATTATAATCTTACATGATCTTATCATAGTAAATGTGATTATGACACCACTAGCCGCTACTACATGGCATCAGTCAAGGAAAGCCAGAGGACATAGGATTTTGTAGACAGGTTCAAATGAAGCTGGGGGATCTTAAGAGTTCTCTCTCAAATTTTGAAAAGGTTCTAGAGGTCCACCCTGAGAACTGTGAGAGCTTAAAAGATGTAGGCCATATTTATGCTCAGCAAGGGTAGGCAGAGAAGGCTTTGGAAATTTTAAGAATGGCATTGAATCATTTAGCAAACCATTTTTTCTTCACAAGGCAGCATTTTCTTGTGGAATAGTTGACTGAGATAGCTCTTGTTTCAACTAACCACCCTCTCATGAAATCTCATTCATATTATAATCTTGCACGATCTTATCATAGTAAAGGTGATTATGACACCACTAGACACTACTACATGGCATCAGTCAAGGAAAGCCAGAGGCCACAGGATTTTGTAGACAGGTTCAATTGAAGATGGGAGATCTTAAGAGTTCTCTCTCAAATTTTGAAAAGGTTTTGGAGGTCCACCCTGAGAACTATGAGAGCTTAAAAGCTGTAGGCCATATATATGCTTAGGAAGGGTAGGCAAAGAAGGCTTTGGAAATTTTAAGAAAGGCAACTCGCATAGATCCACGTGATGCCCATGCATTTATCAAGATGGGTGAGTTATTAATATCATCAGACCCCAGTGCAGCCTTAGATTCTCTTAAGACAACAAAGTCTCTTCTGAAGAAGAGTAGAGAAGAAGTACCCATTCAATTTTTAAACAACATTGGGGTTCTTCATTTTGAGCGTGATGAACTAGAGTTGGCTCAACAAACTTTTATGGAGGCATTAGGAAATGGTACTTGGGTTGAATTCATAAATAAAATCCCCAGTGCCCATTCTATAGTTTTTCTTGTGCTCTTTAAGGATATGGAATTCTTCCATCGACTAGAAGAAGGTGGTGTTTCACTTAAGCTACCATGGGATAAAGTCACAACACTATTTAATCTTGCTAGGTTGTTTGAACAGCTACATGATACTGAAAAAGAAATTCTTCTATACAGGATAATATTGTTCAAGTTTCTTGATTATGCGGATGCATATCTACGTCTTGTATCCATGGCTCAGGCTAGGAATGAGATCCAACTAAGCCTAGAATTGATTGGGGATGCACTTAAGGTGGATAAAAACTCATCAAATGCTTTATCTATGCTTGGAAAAATAGAACTAAAAATAGATGACTGGCTTAAAGAAAAATAAATAATTAAAGCTGGACAAAGTGAATCAGATGCAAAAAAAATTATCTTGACATTTCACTTGGAAATTGGAATTATTTTGCATCTTTTCGCAATGAGAGGAGGGATCCAAAGGTGGAGGCACAACATCTTGAGAAGGCTAGAGAACTGTATTGTAAAGTGTTGGCACAGAGACCAGGAAATGTTTATGCTGCACATGGGATAACCATTGTGCTAGCTGAAAGGGGCTAATTTGATATTGCAAAGGAAATTTTTACACAGGTACAAGAAGCTGTAGCAGGAAAATCTTTGTTTAGGTGCCTGATGTGTGGGTAAATCTAGCACATGTTTACTTTGCACAAGGATAGTTTGTGCTTGCAGTGAAAATGTATCAAAATTGTTTGAGGAAATTCTTTTTTGGCACTGACACCCAAATTTTATTATATTTAGCTAAAACACATTATGAAGTAGAACAATGGCAAGATTGTAAAAGAACATTATTAAGAGTAGTAGATTGTAACTACTGTAAGTTGCCAATAACAAAGATATAGATTTTGTGTTTATAAATGTAATGAGGCTTTTGAATTACCTCTAAATTCACTGCAGAGGGTGTCCCCAAATCTGACTTCACTGTAGAGGGCCTTGCCGACTTCAAATTCATTGCAACAAACTCCCAATTCCTTGCCCACCTTTTTAGAAGTCTCCAGGTCCTCTACTCTTTATCGCCCATGCAAGTAGCTTCTATAACTCAAAAAACCTTAGTGCAAAGTAGCTCTGGGAAAGTACTTTCATCTCTACATTCCCAACCTTTTTTTTTTGGTGAGTCCACCACAAGCAGCTCTGAAGGGTTAGAGATATTCCAAGCTGAGTGTGTGAAGAGCATGTTAGAGTGCTTGCAAGTGAAGAGTGTGATGGTGATGGTGATATTCAGTAAGGAGTTGGAGATTTGAGTGCAAATAGAAGGAAGATATAGAATAGGGTATGATGGAGATGCAGATAGCAAAAATGTTAGAAGTAACGCGAATAGTGAATCATGGCAATACATCCTGCCAATAATTTCTTGAAAAGTTCTTTTTAAAATTTTGATTAATTTGTATTTGGGTGACTAACTATTTAGTCATTTTATTTCTGTGACTAAATAATTTTTTAGTCAATGACCAAATTAGTCATGTATTTACTCATTTATAGTTGAGTTGCAAAAAATTAGTAGAATTTAGTCATTTTTAGTTGTTGTGATTAAAATTTTTAGTCACTTAGTCATTTATTTGCCAAAATTCTACTAGTGAAATGTTCCCAAGAAATTTTGGGGTACTAAATAGATAAACTCCTATTTACTAATAGCACAACCAAACCATGATGAGATAATGAAGATGGGCAATTTTTCCTTCTATATTCAACATACATCCTTTTTAACAAATTGACCAAAAAATTCAGAACATTCTCTACCCTTCCGTGACGGAGATGGCTCAAAAGTTTAAAATGCACAGTATAAAGAAAAGATTGCCTCCCATCACAGGTAAGACATTTAATAATATAGGTAGCAACAAAGGCCCATAACTAGGGTAAAGAGAGTCATTTGGTACCTTGAGATATAGATTCCATCCTTTCACCTAGTTGTATGAACTTGGCCTTTGCAAAAATGGCATCAACTTTTACAAGGAATTCTTCTCCAACTGCCCGTAGCCCTATAACTTTAGCTATAGCAACTACAATCGTGTCATCTTGTAAGCCTTTCACTATAGCTTCCTCATTCTAGAATGTTTCTGTAAACTGTTGGGTAATGTCTTCATTATACTCTGTTATCTTAAGAAAATATTCCAACCATCCTACCTGCTAAAAAAAGGAATGCACTCCCTGTCAACTAATAGTGTTGAGTGAACATGTTGATGATGATGTTACTTACAACCAAACATTAAACAAAAGTTACACAACAACCTTTATTTATCTTGAAAGATATGATGAATTCAAAGAATTCATGATCCCAAGTCTCCATTGATTAGTTCATAATCTACTGACATTACTCAGTGGTTGATGTGTGTTGTTGTTAATCATTTAGGGGCCTTACGTTGATCAGTAAATTCTGTTTCCTGCAAATATGCTACATAGAAAGGTTACTCTACACAGTATACTTCTTCAAATAATGTGTCTGCACTTAGATCTTTGCATGATATTTATCAATTTAACATGCTTTAACTCCAAATATGCTATGTATTTCCAATTGTCTACGAAATGCCAGCATATTTCATGTTATTTGCTTCTGATTATCTGTTATTTGCAATTGTTATGATGAATTGTTATGAAATTAAAAGAAATTTAAAATAATGCTTTAAATTTTGGTGAATCTTTAGCTATTAAACCACATACACACTAGATACAGTCATGAGGAAAAGAAATCAAACCATATTTTCACCAGGATGTTCCACAGCTAGTTACAGATGATGCTAACTTCAAAGGATGAGGAATGAAAACAACACATGTAGACTAATAAGCACTCCAAGGGACGTGGCTAATCAAAGCATGTATCAAGAATTCAAACATAGATTACTCAAGATTTATGATGATTTATAATCAAATGGTCTTCTCTTTTATTAAGTATGAAAGAACATGTATGTTTACAACAACTTTGAAATCAATCCTGATATTTCAGCAATCCAATTTCAATTAAGCTTCCGAATGTCTAAAATATGGCATCCCTACACCTTTTATAGAATAAGGTGAGGGAGTAGTTACAAATGACCTACGGTCAAGATTTGTCAATTAAGATCAATGGTATACAATCACTTCTTGACTTAGTCAACACCTTTCATGTGGCACAGGTTGCCAGCTGGCAACCATCTGGATGACTTATTATCTAATAATTACCTGATGCATATGTCTCTTTGGGGATGCATCTTCTTTTCATTCTTCAGGTTCTCTTTCTTCATCATGATCATTATGATCATCACTTTCTGTATCACTATCACCCTGATGAATATTATCCTGTATATGGACCTTTACTACCGCCCTAATATTTTCATAAGCTTGTACTATTTTGTGTACTTCTCTACCATCTTGGGTTTTGGCTTTAGTGATAACATGCTTATGAGCCTAAAATTTATCTTTAACAACATCTATCTTATCTTTTCTACTACTCAATGTTTCATTGTAATTCTCCACCCTGATCTTGATCCTCATGATCTTATTCATCACCTCTTCTGTCAGGTGGGTAAGGGGGGCATCAGCCACCAGATGGAAATTATCATGCAGGGCCTTGATGGCAAAATCTACATCTTGGTTTTCAATCTTCCCCTCTACTTTTCCTTCCAATGCTTCCAGTATCTCTGCTTCATATGCCATCATACAATGCAACTTGATACTGATGTCTCTAAGCTTGCCACTGCATTTCTTTAGGATATCACATTCGAACCTGATATCCTCATACCATACTTCTACTAGCAAGGCAGTGTTATTGTTTAATACCTGATTATTTATTAGGACTTGAGGATCAATCCTCTTTATTTCACTTAGAGCACTTAAGGCCTTTTCCAATTGAAATGATATCTTTCCCGTTTCATTCTGCATTTTATCCACTTTCCTCTTCAAAGTGCTCAAAGAATTCCACCTCTGTAAAGAGGTTCTCAATACATCTTCTACCCCTGTAAGGGCTGTCAGCATCCACTTATCCATGATCATGGCCTGGTGCTTCATGAGGTCTAGCTTATTAACTTCCTCTTGTGATATAACAGTCAATGGGACTGCAGAATTTGCTGGTGTACTATTAGGGTTATTTAACCCTTTTATATATGCATGCAGCCGGGCCATGTGCTCCTTATGATGCTTATTTTTCTCTTTCTCTTTCTTTACCCTTTAGGTTAAAGAATCAATGGTATCCTTCCCCTCTTGACCCTCTTGGTCTTCATTAGCAAAGCCCAAATCAACTGTGATGATCTGGAATTCATCTAGGGTAATTTTGCCTTTTTCCTTTTCTACAGTAGGAAGTGCCATTTGGGTAGTCCTTCTGCCTGTATCAGGATCTCTTTTGATAGCTGAGGTCAACCTGGATTTCCTCTTAGGTTTCATGATGGTCTCTGCAAACAAGGTAGAAATATCAAATTCTTGAATTTCAAAATCTTGTTCCATACCTATTTCCTTTTCCAGCCACGGAGGCACTTCATCTCCTGATCCTTGTGGTCTTTTGTCATCATCATTTTCACCTTGATCTCTGGTATCTATCTCTATTCTAGGTGGAGAAGGTGATTTCCTGATTTCTTCTTCATGATGTTCCTCATGAGGGGGATCTTGTTGCATCTCTTCTTCTTGAGGGGCTTCTTTCTATAGAGGAGGATGTTGTGGAATGTCCACATGGTGATCCTGAGCTCCCTCCTTCTGTGTTTCATCCACCTTATTATGTTCCTCACCTTGAGGCATATTGGTATCTATGGATGTATGTGTGCTTAATCCTGGTGCATCACCTTGATCTTGGGCTATATTTTGTTCTGCACCTGAGGTATCCATCTCCTGTGTTTTGAGGTCCTCCTAAACTGATGTACCTTTATCTCCTATGGCTTCTTGAGTCCAGGCAGCATCATCACCTGATGTATTCTTATCACCCTCACACTTTTGCTGAACTTCTACTATCTTAGGCTCAGTATCTATCTCGTGCTGTTGCTAACCTATATCTAGAGCATGGCTCTCTAGCTCTGCCTACTTGGCTACTTCAAAATTTTTCATTCTATCAGGTGCACCTGCTTTGTCTTCAGGGGTCATATCCTCCCTATATGTCAAATCAATCACTGTAGGGCTAGTTACTTGATCTACCAACTTGTCAAGCTTGATTTGTTGGGTTGCCCTCTCTGGGCTACCTTCTTTCTCTTCTTGAGCCGCCTGCTTCAACTCTTCTAATACCACCATCTGTGTTGATGGGGTCCCATGTGGGGTCATGCGGGTATTGGAAGCAAGGGTCTCCATCTTTTTAGAGGCTACGCTTTGTACAATTTCATCATCTGAGAGGTCCATGGTGTCTTCTAATGAGAAGTGACCACCTTGACCTACTTTGGAAGTCTCTTTTACTTGCTCCTCTGCTCTTTCTGTCTTGAATTCAATAATGGTGGGAAGTGGCACATCATGCTACATCTCCTTCCTGAACACTTCACCACTAGCTCCTCTCAATACTATAGGGTCGGCGCTTATCTCACCCCACATAGATGTTCTTTGCTTCTTAGGTGGAGACATCAGGGCCGCCGCCTTCCTCTTCTGGCTGACCATCATTAGGTCATCACCCTTAGGTTCTTTATCTACTGGCTCTTCCTCAAGAGGGATATCCTCTTCTACGTTTTGTTGTGAGGCTTGGCCTTCATCTTGTACTTCTGCAGTACCTTTAGCTAGCCTCAAGATCCTTTTGGTCTTTGGTTTACCCATTAGAAGCGGTGCAGATGAGGCTGATGCCTGTCCTGATGTTGATGCACCTTTAGCTATTATGGAAATTATTTCAATTATCACCCCCTTACGCTCATCATTAGTCTTCTTTCCTCTGGGGAGTCCTTTCCTTTGTTTCTGTGCAGGCAACCTTTCTCCATTAGATTTTTGTTTCTCACTAAGAAAGTCATCATATTCTTCATCAGGGATCTCCTACCTTTTTCTCTTGTTATCCACTGTAATGGCTACACCTTTTTTCTTTAGTCTATTTATCTATCCATCTACCCATGATTAGGTTAACTACATCACCCCACCTGTAAACTAATCTAATGAAATGTCTTTAGGTTGTGTTAGGTTAGGGGCTGAGATGGTGTCATTATACACCTTCTTATCTTCATATTCATTTGACATGGTCTTGCCATCATCCTTCTTCAACTGTGCAAGCACTGGGATGCAATCAAATGTCCTTATCTAATTTAAGGTGAGCCTTTGATACTTTCTTCTTCTTACCTCTGTCTCATCCTCACAATCAGTCCATAAATCTTCTAGATGTTTCTGATGTATAGGCTTCCCCATTATCTTCTGCATTCTACCATAGGGGTCATATAATCTAGCCACTAGAAATGGCTGTAGGTACATCAGGTTCATACTCCCTATGATATCCTTTATACTCTGTGAATCAGGGCACATGTACCAACCCATAGATACTAGAAATAGTACTGGAAGTATCTTTTTCTGTGCTTTGTATGCATCCAGTATGGTAGATATTTGTCTCAAAAACTCCATCAGGACTACCCTATCAGTAGGGTACCTGGGTAGCATAAAGGGTTGTCCTTCAAAACCTTCCACCCTGATATATGAACATGTGGCAAACTGGATGAACCAGGCAACATGCTTGTATATAACTTCTTGAGCCTCCATGCTCAATCTCTTGGTTCTATCCTCTTGCATAGTTCTAACTAGATGCATGGAGAATGCATCATTCACTAATTTGTAATCAAAGAGGTAGTTCCTTCTCTATAACTGAGGATAATGATCCCATCTATGGGCATCATCTATACCACTACCAATCTTTCCAACTGTAGTCAGTGCATCAAATGTTCCTTTGTAAGCACATGAATAAACAACATATGAGGTCATGTAGAATGAGCATTCCAGACCTCCCAGGTTTCTTATCTGTTCATCTAAGGCATCACTAATGACCTTGGCCCATAATGGCTTGCTGTCTATATAGAGGGCCATCTGGATGATTCCAAACATCCAATTCTTGAAATTCCCAGCATGAGACTGACCTGTTATCCTGCTGAGCAGGGTAATCATGTATCGATATTCATCATCAAAATCAAATTTGTATAGATACACTGGCAACTTGGCAAAGACAGTGTAAGTGCTATTCTTGGATCTCCACTACTATATCCTCTTCTTATTGTTTTCATTTTCTGTCTCCACTTTCTGCAGATCTACACTAAACACCTTCTTTCCAACTAGCAGGTTAAATGTAGATTTGATGCCCTTAATTGAAAAGTTTGCATAAACCCTTCCATGTTTTTCAACTTGCCTCATCTGAGGGTTATAATTTCTGGCGCATTCTACTACCAGTTCTAGGGTTTCCATGGCATAGGGAAATTCGGCCGCATGCCACATTCCTGACACATAAACTACATCCAACAAGGTGTTATCTTTGTCATGATCTATTCTGGATGACTATGCTACCAAATCTGTTTCTCCTTGGTGAGTGTCCCCGATGGTGCCATATTTGAATTGTATTCCTTTGGGTTGAACGTACATGGGTTTAATAAATTCTACTCCAGATCTGTTCTTCTTGATGTCCGCCATGGATTCCTGCAATAAACATGACTAGTCTTACCATAATATTCATATGCATTCATATAGCACTTATGTATACCTACGACATCATATACTTGCTCATTTAATATTCATTACTTCATCATGATATGTATACCTACAGATTCATACCAATGTTAAAGCCATACTACCTAGACATGCAGAAAATGACAACAGGAGGGTTTAAAATTACTTACCTGATAACGTTTTTTCCCTGGATTAGGTGGATGATTATGAAGAAGGGTAGGAAATCCTAATGATCACCCATTCTATTACGCTGCAAGCTGTACTCCATTCACAGGTAGCTCATATGAGGGTTTGAATGTTCTACTCTGTAAATTCTTGTTTTTTGGCAAGGTAAATGAAAATGACCTTGGAAACTTACCTTTAAACTCATCCGTAGGGCAGATTAGGGTAAAACTGGGTTAAATTAATTAAAGCCATTGATCTTCTACACAAAATCCATGGATGTTGCTAGGTGTTTGAATCATATTCACATTCGGTGGGAATCCACCTACTGCATTTATGTGCCTTTAATGTTATGAAGCAAGATGGGGGGGATCTTCGGAAGATCAGGTGATATTGAAATATGACCCCCTCTATGTAACATGACCTTCCGCCTTTGAGCAGTAAAACTAATGCAAGAGACTCTGGTGATGTGGTCAAAGGTTGACCATGTGTATATTGGGGGATGTTTAAAATGTTACCCCCGTGAAGTAAATGACCTTCTTGGAAAAGATCGGGGTGACGTCACCGTATCAATTTCTTCGTTTAAGAGTTACGTTGTAATGATGTCACCATCATATTTTTTGAATAGGGTGATTGTTGGATACATAGCTCCGTGAGGTAAAAAGAATGATGACGTCACCATCAGGGTGAGTTCCTTCATTCATCGGGCTTAGATGACATCATCATCATATTGGCATTGGGGTGATATTTTGTGACAGGGTGATATTTGTAAGATTGGGTAATATTGAAAATATGACCCCCACAAAATATATGAAGCTGTTTGATGGATAGATACAGTTATCATATAAAATTGATGTCTAGATTTTGCGAACCAAATGATTATCGGGTGATAAACCTATGTCAAGGTGATCTTACGCAAGGTGACTAATGTTTGAAATATGACCCCCCCTCGGAATATCAAGTTTGACTCAAACTTTGATTTGTCATAACTTTCTCCCCTTAAGGAATTTCAGGGTGATCTAAAAGGCAAACCTGCATGGAGTTTTATGCACTTTCCAACTATGAGGTTGATGATATGAAATACTGACTTTGACAAACTAACCTCATCATAGTGACTTATCCACCCCTTACAAGCTATCTATATGACTTACTTTTACCAGACCGCTGAAAAGCAGAAAAACAACACAAGCCAAAGCAACAAAAAAGTTGGGTCCCTGTTTTGTCAAGTCAAAATGGGGCATGTTGTGTAACCACACAACAACTTGCCACCAAAGAAAACAACTAAATTCCAATGATTCAAGTGATGTGATCACATTCTAACATAGTATTCTAACTCTTTTTAAGTATAAGTATTTATAATCTTTCTGAATGATAAGGTTTTCATCATGGCAACAATGCTAATAAAGGATCAGGTGTGTGCAAATGATTAATTATCCTCATCTTAAAAGCAAGTTGAAAACATGAGTAACTGATGTTAAGCTACATAGTTTGGGAGCATCCCTCATAGCCAACCTGGATAGAGCCTTGCTGCCAATAGGCGTCCATAGCCCCAACAAGGTTATCTATACAATCCCCCTAAGTAGAGCCCCATTGCCAGCAGACATCTATAGCCCCGGTAGATTTACTTAGATGGCCTAATTTTATTTTCTTTTGGATTTTCAAGATTTATACTCTATTCATCTGATGTCATCATGTAAGCTTAGTGTGCAAGGTATGGTCACTTGCTGATTTAGGTTGGAGATTGCATTGGTAGCAAGGGAGTCCCTTTAGATTTTTCACTTAACACCTATACTTTTGTGTTCAACAAACCCAAGGCTATTAGGTGAGTCATTGTGAAAGAGTCACTTTGGTCAAGAAAGGGCACCCTGATGAAAAGATATCACAGACCTGATCACCAACACTTCTCAAAATGAATCATAACCTATATATGAATTTGTTCTCATCACTTGAATCTCAACAATTTGGTTATTTTCTTAGGGTGATGAGCTGCATCATCTTGACTAGCCAAAACAGAACTCAACAAGCAAACAAGCAAAAACAACAAAACCAAAACTATACAAACAACTATACAAATATGCACACTATGATACACATGACTTACATGAAGCTGACTTAGGCTTGGAAATAATGTTTAAGGAAGTGTCCATTAACTAGTAATGGAACATCCTCCCCTGTCAAGGTTTTAAGCCTGTAAGTGCTGTCTCCTAAAATTTCTAAAATTTGGAAGGGACCTATCCAAAGTTTATCAAACTTACCATGATCTCCCTTCCTTTCATGTGCTTTGTCCCACATCAGGACTAAATCTGAGATTCTAAAGGCCTTGACTCTAGCTCTTTTGTCAAACCAACATTTGACAACAACCTAATGTTTAGCAAATTGATCTATTGCCTTACTTCTTTTTTCTTCTAGGTGCATCAATTGAAGCAACCTGACTTCTCTGTTATTATCTATGCCTAGGTATTCTTGTGCAAATTGCAGTGTAGGAATCTTTAAGTTAATAGTTAGGATGGGATCCACCCCATATACTAAGTGAACAGGTGAATTGCCTAATGCAGCTTTCATCCTGGTTCTATCTACCCACAAGGCATATTTTAGTAGGGTATTCCACTCCCTTGGGTTCTTTTCTATCAACTTTTTTATGATATTCAATAAATTTTTATTTGTGGATTCTGCTAATCCATTCCCTTGGGGATAGTAATTTGAGGAGAACTTCAAGATGATCCCATAGTCAAAAGCCCAACTTGATAATCTTGTTGAAGCAAAGGCAGACCCATTATCACATACCAAAGCATAGGGAACTCCATACCTGGTCACTATATTGCTTTCCAAAAACTAGATGACATCCTCAGTATTACATGTCTTACTGCTGACAGCTTCAGTCCATCTAGTACAGTAATCAGTAATAGTCAAAACATACCTGTGGCCTGAAGATGATGGAGGATTGATAGGTCCTGTGAAGTCCATTCCCCACTGAGCAAATGGGTGCATCTCCATCACTGGCTGCAAAGGTTGAGCAGCATATCTTTCTTAGTTTGCAGCAACCTGACACATGTGACAACATTTAATGTGTTCAATAATATCCTTAAAAATAGTGGGCCAATAGTTCCCTGCCCTGAGGATAGCAGGAGTGGTGGCTAAGGATGATCCATGGGTAGTTACAAACTTGTCATGTAACTCTGCTAACACCTTGTCTTCTTCTTTCCTTTCCAGGCATCTAAGGTATATCCCCTCGTAGTTTTTCTTGAAAAGGACTCCTCCTTTTATCATGTATTTCTGTGACTTTATCTTTAAGGCTCTCCTTTGTGAGGCCTGCAGTCTTGAAGGACATCTTCTAGTAATCAGGATGTGTCTGATGTCTTAATACCATTCTTCATCATCCTTTGCATTAATAACATACTACTGGCATATGATATTAGGATTAATTTCTAATATCATCTAGCTCAATGCCTATCCCCTCACTAACTTTATGGGTGTAATGTCCATATCATACTTTTAGCTCTCTTCTCACTTGGTTCACTCTACATTAAGAGCATCTTTACTGCTACATCAGGTACTACAACAATCACTTTACTTCTTAAGATATAGTGCCTGAACTTCTTAACTACTCGAACCAGAGCAAGGGCTTGCCTTTCAACATCCATGCATCTAAGTTCTGCATCTCTGAAAGGGCAGCTCATGAAGGCTATAGGCTTTTCATCCTTTTCTTCATTTCTCTATGTCAACACTGCTGCAGATGTATGCTCTGAAGCAAAGAAGTAAATGTAAAAGTCCTTGGTATAATCTGGACTGATCAGAATTGGAGCATCAGATATGGCTTTTTTTATATCTTTAAAAGCTGCTCTAGCTTCTGGTGTCCACTCAATTTTAGCATCCTTCTCAAGCATGACATTCAAGGGTCTGACTATTTTTGCAAAGCTAGTAATAAATTTTCTAACAAAATTAATCTTACCAAAGTAAGATTTGAGCTCCTTTTTGCTTCTAGAAAGCTATATCTTCATGATGGATTCCACCCTGTCAGGGTCAATGATGATCCCATTTTCAGTTATCAGATGACCTAGTAATTTCCCTGTGGTTACCCCAAGTATGCACTTCTTAGGGTTTAGGGATATCCCATATTGTTCACATTTCTTTAGCACCCTTCTCAGGTCTTCTACATGGTTTCCCCTATCTTTATAGAAAACCGTTAAGTCATCCATGTATATGACTATGCATTTACCAATCAAGCCTCTGAAGGCTATGTCCATCACTCGCTGAAATGTGGCTCCAACATTTATTAACCTAAATGACATGCACCTGTAAGCGAATATCCCCCACTTTGTGGTGAATACAGTTTTCAATCTGTCTATTTTGTCCACCATCACCTGGTTGTACCAGAGAAACCATCCATAAATGACATCATTTTGGCACCATTTACAATTTGCAAGACCTCATCTAGAGAAGGCAAAGGATAGTTATCCTTTTCAAAAGCTCTGTTTAAGTTCCTGAAGTCTACACACAACCTAATGTCGCCATTCTTCTTCTTTACTGGGACCAGGTTTGCCACCCATGTGGAATGTCTCACAGGAAATATGATCCTAGCATTAAGCAATTTCTTAACTTCCTAAAAATGATAGGCTCCAGCGAACCATTGATAGGTCTTTATTTCTGCCTGAAAGGCTTGATGTCTGGCTTCAAAGGTATGGTGTGAGTGATGAATGATTTGTCGTAAGTTTTGAGCTCATCATATGCCTAGGCAATGACATGGATGTAATCCTTGAGAGCTTGGGTTATTCCTTCCAACTCTTCTTCTATACAAACTTTTTCGATCAGGACATTTCTTTTTTCATCATCTTGTCCAATGTTAACCTGTGAGTATTGTCCTCCATCTGCTTTTGGAAGATCCTTCTGTTTTAGCATGTTGTCTAGATCAAATGCCCTTTCTAGCTATATCATTCCCTTAGGAATCTTATTACTAGGCAACTCAAAGATTTCTTCTTCTTCCCAGACATGGTCCTCCACATTCCTCTCATCTATGATCTGTGCATCAAAGACATCCCTATTGGAAATGAAGTCTAGAATATGCTGATCATCATCAAATACTTGGAGGTTAGTTACATTATCTGGCACAGAAGGCATTGATACTAATTCTACTGAAAACCTTTTCAGACCAGATATGCATAGTGGTTCCAAAGTGCTAGCAGCTTGGGCTAAGGCATCTGCCCTGTGATTTTGTTCTCTGGGTACATGGGTGATATTGAATGCATTAGAATCTTCTATCAAGTCCCACACCCTATGTCTATAATTGGATAGCTTCTTGTAATTGCAAGCATATATACCTCTTACCGGTCTCACAACAAATTCTGAGTCTCCATAGACATGCAGAATCTTCACTTTCTTTTTAAGTGCAAACAATATCCCATGAATTAGAGCTTCATACTCTGTCACATTGTTCATGCATGGGAATTGCAATCTGTATGCTGCTAAGTAGGATTTTCCTGATGGATCAATGAGATCTATCCCTACTCCAGCCCCTTGTTTTGACTTGGATCCATCAAATCTAAGGATCCATGGCTTATCTTCAGCCAAAGACTTTTTTGAGCCTTCTCTTTTCTTTTTCACTTTGGCAGCTGTACCATTTGATATCCATTTCAACTTTGGTGTTTCAACTTTCTCAAACTTCACCTTATCTACCTTGTGTGAAGCTGATATTTCTTCTTTTCTTTTACCATCAGGAGGTAAATCTTCTGGACTAGGCAACATCTGCCTTTTCAAAATATGCAGACACAATGAATAAGCAATTTCTAAATGAGGTGCTTCATGTAACCTACACCATCCTTCAATCAAGACATCCTGTGGAGATCTCTACTGCTGTGTCATCTTCTGAATCTCTTTTGATAAAAACTCTTAAAACTTAGACAGATTGCTGCCTCTATCTTCATCAGATAACTCATAATCTGATTCTACTAAACAATCACTCCCTGGGGTGATTCTCTTGTTTCTTTTAACATTGCTCTTGTTAGATACCATAACCTCCTCTGTCATCTGAATATGACCTTCATCATGATATGTGGACTCTCTTGTTCCTGCAGAAGACAAACAATAATAAGTGTCACTATCACTATCTGGAGAACTTACCGCGGATGATGATGAAGATGTTAATGCATCACTGTATGCTTGTTCTAGCTCCATCATGTCTATGTAGGCATCACAGGTTTTTTCAGAATGCGATTCATTATGCAACTTGCACCATCCATCAATTAGAATATTATGAACAGGCATTTTTAACAATTGACATCGTTTCACCTCTCTAGATAAATGCATCTCAAAATTCTTAAAATGATCTACCTCATTTTCATTTTCAGGGTTACAATTAGATTCTACAATTATTTTGTCATCCCAAGGGTCATCATCATGATGACGAACATCATACATCAGGATTTCTTCTATCCTGACAGTCTAGGACCTGATGGAGTAAACTCTAGGTTCTACATCCACATACATGATCTCGTTGGTTTTATTATATTCAGTGATCATGTGCTTCATGCGAGGCTCGACATCTATTCTTATTTGATTTGGTATTCCTTTCCAGGGCAACCACATATGACTGAAATCGATGGCCATGTATCCATTAAGGGTTTTTGACTAGTCTCTGTTGAGTAGCATCCCATAGGTATCAGGTATATAAACCACCTGGATATCAATATAGTACTGGATTCTGGGATCTGATGCTAGTTGCATATGAATGTGAGTTAGTTCTCCTACCACACTCACCTCTATTTTGTCTAATTGTGTTACTTTCTTTAATGATTTAGCAGGATGTAACCCTAAAGCATTGCATATGGACAGGGGCATTACATTGGTAGATGCTCCTGAATCTACTAAGCAATTGTGCAAGTTTTTACTAAACATCCTTATGGTAAGGAGAAAAGAAGGTGACTCACTCTTGTCTCTGTACAGGGTCATGTGGGAGGTCTCTGTAGCTTTAACAGTAGCTGGCACTTTCTGTTTAACATTTACTTCTCTGGCAGCATGATCTTTATTTCTAGACTGACCTGGCATATGACTATCCTCTCTTGGAGTAGGATCATCTAATGATTTCATGAATGCCTTCTTGATAGTAGGGGTTTTAAGCAATTCTGACAATGACAGGCTGATTTTAATCTTTTTCATTTCATCTACCAGATATGTAACCAACTTATTAGACTCAGGAGGCAGATTAGCACTTTTTGGTGCTATATTTGGTGATGCTAAGTATTGAGCATTAACCTTGGGAAATCCAGGATTATTACTTGCCTTGGGATCAGGTGGAGTGTTGAAATTGTTTGGAGGCAAGTATGTGGTCAAAGGACCAGTAGGTCTATTTGAGTTATTCCTCAAGTTCTAGTTATGCCTACCCTAATTTTGTTGTTGATAAGCATGTACCTCCTCATGTTCATTTGAGGGCTCATTTTCATCCTCAAAGGGAAAAACATAGTTGGACTCAAAGGCCATGGTTGATTCCTCGCACGCTAGGGTGTAATCTTGGTGAGAAGATGATGAAGGGGGTAAATCATAAAACACACAACAACAAAAATGGAACATAGAAAATAGACTATTTCTTTATTGATCTGGGCAACTCATTACATTACAGAAGCTTAATTACAATCAGAGGATGAATACTCTACTGGCTAAAACACATTACAACTTTCCCAACCTCAAGACTCTAGAATCTTCAGCCTTCTGTAACCCCAAATCAGCTAGCGTTTCTATTTTCCCACCTATTCTTGACTCTACACTAGCCCCCTTAACTCTACTACCGCCCAGGGTTCCCAAAATAGTCATAAATAACACTTTTTGGTGGCCTCTAGCTAAATTTTGAAATTTGCAACTCCCTCCAAAAGTAGGTCAACTTCCGGGAAGCATAACTTTTGATCCAGGTGTCTGATAAGCATTGGAAAGCTTACGATGTGAACTATCACGTTAGAAATTTGTAAATGGATTTCTGTCAACTTCTCGGGATGTTATGGGATGTTTTAGTGCCTCATATCTCATTTCAAAAATTTTCAGGGGCTTTTCAGAAAACAAAAAATTTAATATCTTTCAGCTCACAAATGATCTTTGCCTGATTCCTTCACCAAAGGTCTTATAGTTTTGTTATGTAACTTTCTGTAAGTTTTCACTTCAATTTGTGCCCAAATGCAAACTTTCCAAAAATAGCAGGTACACTTTCCAAACAGGCAGGTTGCTATTTTTAGCAGTTTTGGAAAAACTGAAAGTCCTACATCATTATTCTGAATATTATGGAACCAAAAACACTAATTATGGAAAGAAATGCAAACAACTACAATGATTTTAAATTATCTTCTTTTTGGGTGATGCAAGATTGCCCTTACACCACTGGATGTTCCTACATCAGACACCCAGGGTAATTTGAGAAGTGACCCTGTCATGTCTCAGATGTTTGTGTGATGAAAACCCAAATGGTCAACCTCTACCTTGGACAAACAAGAAGAATCTTCAACATGCCTTCCTTTCCATTTTACTAGATATTCTTCATATTGCTTGTTCCGAGTACTTCTTCCCACACGGCTATCTAAGATATCTTCTATCTCCTCCATTAAAGTAGATGCTAGAATACTCCACTGCGCTTCTATTGGTCCATCCTCTGTTCCACCTTCATGATATTCTGATAAATCAACAATGTTGAAAATAGGGGAAATATTGATCCCACTCAGCAGCTCTACCTCATATGCATTTCCTAAATCATGCTTCTTCAAGATTCTACATGGGCCAAATTTCTTCATTTTCAACTTATTGTATGTTCCAATTGGGAACCTTTGTTTTCTCAAGTGAACCATGACTTCATCTCCTACCTGGAACTCCTTATACCTCCTCTTTTGATATACCTTAGCCTTATACTGAATATTCATCTTATTAATGTGATTTCTCACCTCTTCATGTAAATTCTTCAGATGTTCTGCAAAGTCTTCAGCTTCAGTACTTGTCTTTTCTCCTTTGTCTAGCTTCCTTAACTCATAAGCATTTCTCGGGCTATTGCCATATACAATTTGGAATGGTGATTTACCAGTATTCCTATTGACAGAATTGTTGTAAGCAAATTCTACCTGTGGTAAAATCAAATCCCATCCTTTGGGCTTATCTCCTACTTAGCATCATAGCAGGTTACCTAAACTCCTATTCACCACTTTCGTCTATCCATCAATCTGTGGATGGTGTGTAGAACTGAACTTCAAATCTATCTTCAACTTCTTCCATAATGTCCTCCATAAATAACCAACAAACTTGGTATCTCGATTTGAAACTATGCTCTTTGGTAGACCGTGTAATCTCACCACCTCCTTGAAAAATAACTCTGCAATATGAACAACATCATTAGTCTTCTTGCAAGGAATAAAATGTTCCATCTTTGAGAATCTATCCACCACCACAAAAATGGAACCATGTCCTCTCTGTGTCCTTGGTAGACTAAGAACAAAATCCATACTAATATCATCCCATGGCTTCTCAGGTACAGGTAATGGCTGATATAGCCCTGTATTCTGACTGGTTCCTTTTGCCATTTGACACACTCTACAACTTTGCACAAATTTCCTCACATCTTGTTGCAACTGTGGCCAATAATAATTTTAACCAACAATAGCAATGGTCTTATCTTGACCAAAGTGTCCAACCAATCCCCCACTATGCTTCTCCTTAATCAGGTTCTCTCTCATGGAACTCCTTGGAATGCACAACTGGCTTCCTCTAAACAACATGCCATCTTAGATAATGAAATCCAACCATTTTGTCCTATCCAAAGTAATAGGTTCCAAACAAGCTTTCCAAGCCTCTACAAAATATGGATCTTCTGGATACAAACTTTTGAGCTCATCAAACCCAACAACCTCTATCTTCATTTCTGTCAACAAATTTTGCCTTCTGCTTAAGGCATCTGCAACTATGTTGGACTTCCCACTCCTGTGCTTCAAAACAAAAGTATAGCTCTGCAAAAACTCCACCCATTTTAAGTGCCTTTGAGTTAACTTTCCTTGATTATTAAGATATTATAAAGCCTGATGATCAGTATATAAAAAAACTCCTTTGGTAACAAATAATATCTCCATTTCTTCAAAACCTGAACTATTGCATAAAACTCCTGATCATAAACAAAATATTTTTTCTTAGCTTCATTAAGCTTCTCACTAAAATAGGCAATGGGTTTACCTTCTTGGCTCAAAACAGCTTCTATACCACTACCACTAGCATCACAATCTACCTTAAATACCTTATTGAAATCTGAAAGTGCCAAAATAGGTTGTTCTACGACTTTCTGCTTCAATGTATCAAAGCTCGTGTCTGTTCCTTTAGTCCATCTAAACTCTTTTCTATCCCCTCTCATTGTCTCAGTTAGGGGTGCACAAATACTACTAAAATTCCTGATAAACTTTCTGTAAAAACTTGCCAAACCATGGAAAGATCTTATCTCCATTGCACTCCTTAGCATAGGCCATTCAATGATAGCCCTTACTTTTTCTGGGTCCATCTTAAGACCTTCCTTTGAGACAACAAATCCTAGGTACACCAACTCCTTCTTTGCAAAACTACATTTCTTTAGATTAATCAGCAACTTCTCCTCCCTCATCTTCTCTAGAACTCTTTTGATATGCATCAGATGCTCATCCCAAGTCTTACTGAAAATCAAATAATCATCCAAAGAAACAATAACAAAACTTCCCAAAAATTCTTTCAGTACCTCATTCATGAGCTGCATGAATGTGCTCAGTGCATTGGTTAGCCCAAATGGCATGACTAACCACTCATACAAACCTTCCTTTGTCTTGAAGGTTGTCTTCCACTCATCTCCTTTTCTGATACGATTTGGTGATACCCACTCTTCAGGTCAATCTTCGTGAAGTACTTGGCTCCAATCAAACAATCCATTATGTCATCCATTCTGGGCAATGGAAATCTGTAATTGATTGTGATTTTATTGATGGCTCGAGAGTCTATACACATTCTCTACTCTCCATCTTTCTTTGGTACTAGTACTGCAGGTACCGTACATGGACTTAGGCTCTCCCTTATCAGTCCCTTCCTCAATAACTCCTGAACTTGTTTGTTCAGCTCTTCATTCTTTGCAAGGGTCATTCTATGCACTGCCTTATTTGGCAAACTGGCTCTTGGTATCAAATCCATTTGATGACTTATCTTCCTTACTGGTGGTAAACCCTCTGGTACATTATCAGAGATAATGTTCTGAAATTCTTCCAACATAGCTGAAACTTCTACTGGTACATCTTCACATTTCTCTTGACTAATCTTTGGAATCAATGCATAGCAATGATGCTCATGCTTCATACCCTCCAAAAATTTTCTACCGTCTACCAAGCAAATTCTGGCAGTACTACATACCTTTTCTTCCACCTCCTTCAAGGGCTTCAACTTATGGCAAATATGTGTTTGCACGGCCATCATGGATAGCACTCCTATCATATTGCCACAGCCTCCCCAACAGCATATGACATGCATTCATCAATATGATATCACACAGCACATCATCATGGTAGTCCCCAATCTTGAACTTCACTAAACACAACTTATTGACCAAAGCTCTGTGGTCCTTCTGCAAACATGCAATCCGATATGGATGTGGATGCTTTCTTCTTGTCAACTTCAACTTGTCAACCATCTCCTCTGAAACAAGATTGTCAGTGCTTCCACTGTCAATAATAATATCACAACACTTACCTTCACATTTGCACCTTATGCGGAATAAACTCTTCCTCTAATTTGGTTCTTTCTCCTCATTCAGCAAGGTTCTTCTGACAACTAGGGTTTCTCCCCTTTCAGCATTTTCAGAATGCTCAGAATGTGCATCTTCATCTACATGTGCAACTTGTGCATTACCTTTAGGTCTTCTATTTGTCCTTGATGTTATGGACACTCGTATGCTTGATGCCCTTCTTCTCCACATTGGAAACATGTTCCTCTAAAACCTCCTCTTCCAGGTCCTTTCCCAGGTCTGCCTCTTCCTCTTCCTCTTTGCTCACCATTGTTCTGGTCACGAGGGCGGTAGGTATTATCTCCTCTCTAATTTCAACTAGTGCCAGCTTCTTCACTTTTGTTTGCATCTTCATTTCAGCCTCCATAGGGTCTTCCACTAGTCCTTCTGCCTTGACCTCTTCCCCTTTGCTTGCTATTAAATCTTTTATTCAACTTCTCTTCCACCTTCAGGAAAAACTGATACGGATCTTCTATGGTGGTCATTCTGACCAGGCTCAGCTCTTCTTGAATACTTGGCCTCAACCCATTAATGTAACAAGCTACCTTCTCCTTATTGGCCTCTGCATGATTGGTTCTAATAGTAATCTTATAAAACTCTTCTGTATACTCCTTAACAGACTTATTATCTTGCTTCAGTCCTTGCAGCTTCTTCAGCAACTCCATCTCATAGTCCACAGGAATGAACTGCTTCTTCAATTTCTCCACCATATGATCCCATCTGGTGATCTTTCCTTTTCCTCTTCTATTCCTCTCTAACTGGACCTCCTTCCACCAAATACTGGCGTGGCCCTTCAACTTTGTTTTTGCAAACTTGACTTGATTTGTGTCCTCCACATCTTCATACTCAAAATACTCCTCCATGTCATTCATCCAATCAATAAGCTATTCTGGATTCAAATCTCTAGAATATGTAGAAACTTTGATCCTGGGCGTCTTTCCGATCTTAGAAATGGCCCTCAACAACTTAACTTTTGCAGGATCTCCTGCAGCTTCTTGTTCTTCCTCAGATAGCTCTTCTTCAGCTTCATCTTCACTTTCTTCTCTTGTTCTCGGATCAAACCCTCTTCGTAGCTCCTCTTGTAATGCATCAATTTGCCTTTGTAGGGCTCTAAAACCCTCTTTTGTCAAAGCATTTCTCCCAACATGATTTCTTCGTGGAGGCATCTTGATCTCTGCAGCAAACCCACAACCTCAGGTCCTGGTGTAAACTACCTCACGGTCGGCGATCTGTCTACACACTCAGGAACCCTTGCTCTGATACCACTTGATGAAGGGGGTAAATCATAAAACACACAACAACAAAAATGGAACATAGAAAATAGAATATTTCTTTATTGATCTGGGCAACTCATTACATTACATAAGCTTAATTACAATCAGATGATGAATCCTCTACTGGCTGCAACACATTACAACTTTCCCAACCTCAAGACTCTAGAATCTTCAGCTTTCTATAACCCCAAATCTGCTAGGGTTTCTGTTTTCCCACCTATTCTTGACTCTACACTGGCCCCCTTAACTCTACTACTGCCCAGGGTTCCCAAAATAGTCATAAATAGCACTTTTTAGCGACCTCCAGCTAAATTTCAAAATTTGCAACTCCCTCCAAAAGTAGATCAACTTCCGGGAAGCATAACTTTTGATCCGGGTGTCTAATTGATGAACCGTTTTAAGCGTCGAAAAGCTTGCAATGTGAACTATCACACAGGAAATTCATAAATGGATTTCCATCAAAATTTTGAGATGTTATGGGATGTTTTAGTGCCTCATATCTAGTTTCAGAAATTTTCAAGGGCTTTTCAGAAAACAAAAAATTTAATATCTTTTAGCTCACAAATGATCTTTGCCTGATTCCTTCGCCAAAGGTCTTATATTTTCGTTATGTAACTTTCTGTAATTTTTCACTTCAATCCATGCCCAAATGCAAACTTTCTAAAAATAGCAGGTACACTTTCCAAAATAGGCAGGTTGCTATTTTTAGTAGTTTTAGAAAAACTGAAAGTCCTACATCATTATTCTAAATATTATGGAACCAAAAACACTAATTATGGAAAGAAATGAAAACAACTACAATGATTTTGAATTATCTTCTTTTTGGGTGATGCAAGATTGCCTTTACACCACTAGATGCTCCTGCATCAAAAGACATTGTCTACTGATAAGGATGATGCATGTAACTTTCTAACACTAAGGCAGAGTCATATCCACAAGGGACAATTTCATTTCCTTCTACATGAGGTGGATTTCCTGAAGTATTGGACACTTCGGTCTGGAATATATTAGTAGCAATCCTGAATTGAGGACAATCTAGTTCTACATGAGCATTGGTGTTATGTATCCTTCACCAATTAATAAGGGCTGCCTCTGCAAGGTTCACTTTAGTAGTCTGTCTAGGTTCACTAGGAGGCTGATTGTCTAGGGGTGATTGTAGAGAACCATTGTTTGGCCTAGTGTTCCACACTCTAGGCTATCTAGGAGGATTATTGGTGTATCCCCTATCAGGATAATTAGGTCTGTCATTAGCATAACCTCTATTCTAATTAGGTTGAGAATAGAAGTTCTGACTCCTCAAGTGAGTGATCTCAGTGGTAAGTTTCCTTAACTATGCTGATATTTCCTTGATTTATTCTTTCTCTTCCTGAACCTTGGCCACTACATTCAAGGTTCGAGGCTTGAAAAAGGAAGATCCATTGTTCTGATTATTGAACTATTCTATACCCTGAGCTACCTGTGTTTGTCCTGGATATTGTAACATCTAGCCATTTCCATTTGGAGGAGGCATGATACTAAGTGGAGGTGTCTGTAAAGGACTAGGCATCACAACTGGAGGCACCATGACTCCATTAGGCTGTTGCTAGGCAGGATATGTAGGATAATCGAGAAGTGTGGGAAATACAATGTTTGGTGTTGGAGCAAGAACTAGCTGTTGACTGACTTTGATAGCTTCTTGGAAAGCTCCTGTCAAAGTTTTGACATTAGGATGTGCTCTCCTGATAAACATGGAAGTTAAAGGATCTAGGGATGAGTAATATATGCTCCTAGCAGCTTCATCTGCTACAACATAAGGGGCAACTAACTTAGATAGCATCTTCTGGAACCTAGCATTGAAGTTAGCAATAGGTTCTCCTTCAAATCATTTGATTGTAGCAAACAAATGATAGTTCATTGAAGGATCTATATGTATTTTGAACCTATTCTTAAATGCTTTCTCCAAGGCAACCCATGAACTGACTGAACCCTGACCAAGACTAATATACTAGTTATAAGCCTCTTCCCCTAAGGAAAATGGAAATAACCTACATACAACATCCGGATGCTCAATTCTAGCCCTACAATAGGCTTCCTTGAAAGTTCTGATGTGATCATCAGCATCCTGATATGGATGATACTTTGGACAAATTTTATCAGGATTTTTAGGCAAAGCATGATATGCATTGAAAGTCAAAGGCAATTCTATTGCAAAGAATGACATTGCAATTGGTGGAGGTTGAACCTGAGGTATGACTGGTTGAGGTTGGACCTGAGGTGTAACAAGTGATCCTGTAGGTGTTTGTAAGCCGATAGGAGTTACAGGAGGACATTCAAGTGAAGCTCTTGACGCACTAGAACTAGGAGTGTGATGTATGTCTACAGTTCTAGGTCTAAATCCCTTAACAGGTAATTCTTCAAAGAGTCCACTGGATCTGGACCTGGTATTTGGCTTGAGAGCCAGGATTTCTTAAATTTAAATAAAATTAGCTAGTTTACAGTAAAGATCAGTTGGAACTTTCCAGTGAAAGTTGTATGTATGGTTAGAACTTGAGACTGACTACATATTTACGGAATATTTGCATAAATGATGCAAATATGAGGTGATAATGAGGCTTGGTGGCATACGCGACTAGATATCGGGTTTCTAAAGCGGGTTACCTCAAAGCCTTAGCAAATTTTCTTGACATAGAACTTAACTTTGAAAATTTAGGATGATCAACCACAAAGCTTGCAATATTTATGCTCAATTTTGAAATCTTCACGGATGATTAGCGTGCACAAACTTAAAACAACAAATCTTTGCGTATAACTCAAAATTCAGAGGTGTTTTAGTGTTACCTTACTGTCTGCATCATCAAATCAGACAAAACTTACTAATGAGACGAAGCAGCCCTCCTTCTAACACCAATTTATGTTGATGATGATGTTACTCACAACCAAACATTAAACAAAAGTTACACAACAACCTTTATTTATCTTGAAAGATATGATGAATTCAAAGAATTCATGATCCCAAGTCTCTGTTGATTAGTTCATAATCTACTGACGTTACTCAGTGGTTGATGTGTGTTGCTGTTAATCATTCAGGGGCCTTACGTTGATCAGTAAATTATGTTTCCTGCAAATATGCTACACAGAAAGGTTACTCTACACAGTATACTTCTTCAAATAATGTGTTTGTACTTAGATCTTTGCATGATATTTATCAATTTAACATGCTTTAACTCCAAATATGCTATGTATTTCCAATTGTCTATGAAATGCCAACATATTTCATGTTATTTGCTTTTGATTATCTGTTATTTGCAATTGTGATGGTGAATTCTTATGAAATTGAAAGAAATTTAAAATATTCCTTCAAATTTTGGTGAATCTTTTGCTATTAAACCACATACACACTAGATACAGTCATGAGGAGAAGAAATCAAACCATATTTTCACCAGGATGTTCCACAGCTAGATACAGATGATGCTAACTTCAAAGGATGAGGAATGAAAACAACACATGCAGATTGATAAGCACTCCAAGGGACGCAGCTAATCAAAGCATGTATCAAGAATTCAAACATAGATTACTCAAGATTTATGATGATTTGTAATGAAATGGTCTTATCTTTCATTAAGTATGCAAAAACATGTATGTTTACAACAACTTTGAAATCAGTCCTGATATTTCAACAATCCAATTTCAATTAAGCTTCTGAATGTCTAAAATATGGCATCCCTGCACCTTTTATAGAATAAGGTGAGGGAGCGGTTACAAATGACCTATGGTCAAGATTTGTCAATTAAGATCAACGGCATACAATCACTTCTTGACTTAGTCAACACCTTTCATGTGGCACAGGTTGCTAGCTAGCAACCATCTGAATGACTTATTATCTAATAAATGCCTGATGCATATGTCTCTTTGGGGATGTATCTTCTTTTCATTCTTTGGGTTCTCCTTCTTCATCATGATCATTATGATCATCACTTTTTGTATCGCTATCACCCCGATGAATATTATCCTGTATATGGACCTTTACTACCGCCCTGATATTTTCATAAGTTTGTACTATTTTGTCTACTTCTTCGCCATCTTGGGTTTTGGCTTTAGTGATAGCATGATTATGAGCTTGAAATTTATCTTTAACAACATCTATCTTAGCTTTTCTACTGTTCAATGTGTCATTGTAATTCTCCACCCTAACCTTGATCCTCATGAACTTATTCATCACCTTTTCTGTCAGGTGGGTAAGGGGGTCATCAGCCACCGGCTGGAAATTATCATGCAGGGCCTTGATGGCGAAATCTACATCTTGGTTTTCAATCTTCCCCTCTACTTTTCCTTCCAATGCTTCCAGTATCTCTGCTTCATATGCCATCATACTATGCATCTTGATACTGATGTCTCTAAGCTTGCCACAACATTTCTTTAGGATATCACATTCGAACCTGATATCCTCATACCATACTTCTACTAGCAAGGTAGTGTTATTGTTTAATACCTGATTATTTATCAGGACCTGAGGATCAATCCTCTTTATTTCACTTAGAGCACTTAAGGCCTTTTCTAATTGAAATGATCTCTTTCCCATTTCATTCTACATTTTATCCACTTTCCTCTTCAAATTGCTCAAAGAATTCCACCTCTGTAAAGAGGTTCTCAATACATCTTCTAACCCTGTAAGGGCTGCCAGCATCCACTTATCCATGATCATAGCCTAGTGCTTCATGAGGTCTAGCTTATTAACTTCCTCTTGTGATATAACAGTCAATGGGACTGTAGAATCTGCTGGTGTACTATCAGGGTTAATTAACCCTTTTATAGATGCATGCAGCTGGGCAATGTACTCCTTGTGTTTCTTATTTTTCTCTTTCTCTTTCTTTACCCTTTGGGTTAAAGAAATAATGATATACTTCCCCTCTTGACCCTCTTGGTCTTCATTAGAAAAGCCCAAATCAACTGTGGTGATCTGGAATTCATCTAGGGTGATTTTGCCTTTTTCCTTTTCTACAGTAGAAAGTGCTATTTGGGCAGTCCTTCTGCCTGTATCAGGATCTCTTCTGATAGCTGAGGTCAACCTGGATTTCCTCTTAGGTTTCATGATGGTCTCTGTAAACAAGGTAGAAATGTCAAATTCTTGAAATTCAAAATCTTGTTCTGTACCTATTTCCTTTTCCAGCCACGAAGGCACTTCATCTCCTGATCCTTGTGGTCTTTTTGTTGGCAAGTATGAGGTGAGCCAGTGTTGTCATTGATGTCAACATACTCATACTGCACTGACAAGAAGGATTTGATGAGCTTTATGCTGAGGATATTGAGAAAATTAGCCTCAGTCAGGAACAGTGAAGAACAGTGATGAGAAGAAGGTAAATATACTGTATAGGTTGAGAACCGGAGGATGCGGATTAAAGGGTTAGTAGATATGAATCTTGAGATGCTACAGTTAAGATTTCAGAGGTCCGCATGAAGATCTGAAGGAGTTATGGCTGCCGGTATAGATCCGGGTCCGGCAAGTATCCGGAGGTAACAGAGGATCACAAAAAGGTCCGGTGAGGTCCGGAATTGTATTATCATAATCTGCGGATTGGAAGGAGTGTTTGAGATGTCCTTGTGATGTGTCATCCTGATTTGTGTGTGATTTGGAGGTCCGGAAGTACCTCCTGCATTATGACAGTGGCGACAGACTGTGTTCTTGAAGTTCCGGATGAGGAAGACAAGAGATCCCAGTAAGCAGAGAAAGTGCGGATGTATCCGGACATTCAGACAGACTTGTGAAGGTTCTTGAATCATGTTTAGGTTGTGTTGTTGGTCCGCATTGATGGTAGAGCCCGGAACTGAAGTTACTCTTCCGGATGAAGTTATTGCTCTGTTTAGCCGACCGGATGAGTTGTTCATCCTGCGAATGTTCTTGTGATAGCCGACCGGATGTGTTATTCATCTTGCGGATACTCCTATGGTTGTTTGCCGACTTAGATGCTTGTTCCTAAGTCGATGTCTTGTATAAATAATGATTTGTGAATTCATTTCAGAGCGTGAGATGTGGATGAGCATGGTGTAGCGAAGAAAGGTGCGAAAGGCAGAGCAGAGATTGTTGGGCTTAATTGGAACTGATCCGGACATGGTAGAGATGTCATTCTCCAGTTCAAGACTGTGATTTTTATCACTCTGTAGACAGTGTGTCTCCTTGTAGGCAGTGGGCCTCTTTGTGAGCAGTGTGCTCGGGCAGTGAGCCCTTATTGGCATGTGCCATTCATTTTTTTCTTATTCTTCTAACAGAGAATAATTCTTGGGTTAATCACCCCGTGGTTTTTCCCTTAACCGGGTTTTCCACGTCAAAATCTTGGTGTTCAATGTGTTGATGCTTATCTACTCTTGTGTTTATGTATTGTGCTTCCATGAATGATTATTTGATATGCTGCTAACTAACAACAGAGAATAAAGTGTTTGAAATAGAACAAGTTCTATACAACTGATTCACCCCCCCCCTCTCAGTTGTATGCCCTAGATCCAACAATTGGTATCAGAGCTGAGTTCCTCTGATAGGAGCTTAACCGCTTGAGGTGATCCAGGATGTCGTCATACAAGAAGGATAGTCCGAAGTTCGATGGAACCAACTTCACTCTCTGGAAAGGTCGCATGAAGTGTCATTTGGAATGTATGGGAAAAGCATACTTGGCTATGATTTCAAAACCATATATACCCCCACAAGGTGGTCCGACAACTCCTGATGAAACCACAGAAGCTGAAAACAATCTGCGGACCAAGGAAGCTCTTCTAAGCGCATTGAATGACTCAGATCTCTCGAATGTCATTGACCTACCAACTGCATATGAGATCCTAACTAAACTGGAACTTCTGTATGAAGGAGATGAGTTTGTCAAAAGTGCAAGGTTGCAAAGTCTGAAAGGGAAATTTGAAAGATTGAAAATGAGAGATGATGAAAACATTACTACCTTTATGCCAAGAGTAAATGAGCTGGTATGTGGAATCAGAAATGCTGGTGGAACTCTAGATGAAAATGAGATTGTCTGCAAAATCCTAAGATCCCTTCCTGCTGCCTACAAAATCAAAGTTGCTGCCATTGATGAATTCAGAGCCCACACAACTGTCACAAGAGAACAATTGGCTGGCAAACTAGCTGCATTTGAAATGACCGAGTTTGGAGATGATCCACCCAAGACTGAGTCTGCTTTTAAAGCCAGTGCCTATGTGAAAGGCAAACAGAGATTTGATCCGGGTGAAAACTCATCAAGGAAAATGTCATGGTATGATCAAGCAAGAAGAGACATGGAAGAAGAAGAAGCAGAAACAGCTCAACTTGAAGCCCTCATTGCAAAGAGACTGCCAAGAGGATCCGGTAAGTATGAAGGAAAACTACCCTTTAAGTGTTTTAACTGCAATAAGATTGGTCATTTTGCCTCAAGATGTCCGGAGAGATCTGCAAGATCTAATACTCACAGACAAAGGTTTCAAAAGAATTGCTATTATGTTCATGAAGAAGATGACAATGAAGGAGTAACAGATGATGAATCAGATCCAGGAAGCAAATCCGGAAATGAGTGGGTGTTTATAGCCATCAAGGAAGAAGATTCCTTGCTCTCTGAATCTGTCAATCACAAAGTTGTTGAAAAAGCCTTGGCTGCTCAAGTGGAAGAAAAGGATGATTGGGTTATTAACAGTGGATGCTCTCACCATATGACTGGTGACAAGAATAAGTTCTTAGACTTGGAAAGATATGAAGGAGGAATGGTAAAGTTTGGTGACAATTCTGCTGGCAGAATCAGAGGTAGGGGAACTATTTCCTTTGATGGTAAGAGCAAAACAGGTAATGTACTATATGTTGAAGGATTGAAGCACAATCTTCTCAGTGTTGGTCAGTTAGTGGACAAAGGCTATGATCTCCGGTTCAAGAATGGAAAATGCAGAATCTTTACAAGCTCCGGAACTGAAATTGCATCCGGTACTCAGACAAGAGGTAACATCTTTCATCTGGTTGGTTCAAATAAAAGTTGTTTGTTTGTTCAAATTGATCAGAGTTGGTTATGGCATAGAAGAATGTGTCATGTAAATTTTGACAACATCATCAAAATAAGCAATACTCAGGCTGTGAGAGATCTTCCAAAGTTGACAAAACCTACAAACAGTGTGTGTAAAGAATGTCAGTTAGGCAAACAAAGCAGAGTCTCTTTTAAAAGCAAAGATCAGTCTTCTACCGGATTGTTGGAATTAGTACATACTGATCTATGTGGTCCGACAAGAATCAAGAGTCTGCAAGGTGATAGATATTTCATGTTGTTAATTGATGATCATTCCCGGATGATGTGGGTTACCTTTCTAAAAGAAAAATCAGAAGCTTTTGAGAAGTTCAAAATCTTCAAAGCTATGGTGGAGAATCAAACCGGATTGAAACTAAAGTGTCTAAGGTCTGATAGAGGTGGTGAATTTACATCTGGTGAATTCATTGACTTTTGTGAGAAACAGGGTATAAGGAGACAGTTGTCTGCTCCTAAGACTCCACAGCAGAATGGAGTAGTTGAGAGAAAGAACCGGACCATCCAGGAAGCTGCTAGGACAATGATGTTGGAAGCAAATGTTCCTCAAATGTTTTGGAAAGAAGCTATCAGCACTGCAGTCTACACTCTCAATCGAGTTCAAATCAGAAACAACACCGGTAAGACCCCCTATGAACTTTGGTTTGGCATCACTCCTACTGTGAAATATTTCAGGGTATTTGGTAGCAAGTGTTATATTAAAAGAGATGAAGATCTAGGAAAGTTTGATGCTAGAAGTGATGAAGGAATTTTCTTGGGCTACTCCACTCAAAGCAAAGCATATCGGTGTTACAATAAGAGATTGAGGAAGATGATAGAAAGCACCAATGTAAAGGTTGATGAAGGAATTGAGAAGCCTTCAAGATTTTATGAATTTGATGAAGATGACCAAGATAGTGTTCAAGGAACTCAATCCTCTCCGGTGAAACAGAGTCAGCCTGATCCGGTAAATCAGGAAGAAGAGTTAGGTTTGAATGAGCCTGATCAAGAAACAGCAGTACTAGATACTCCCAAAATTCCAAGGTATGTAAAACTGAATCACTCTGAAGATCAGATCATAGGTGACAGAAGCAAAGGTGTACAAACTAGAAGGAATATTGCTCAAGATCAGAATGAATGTTGTCTGATTTCAAAGATTGAACCTAAAACAATGAATGAAGCCTGCAATGATGAAAATTGGACCAAAGCGATGGAAGATGAACTGATGCAAATTGAGAAAAATCATACTTGGGATCTTGTTCCCAGACCTAGAGACAGGAATGTAATTGGAACCAAGTGGGTCTTCCGGAACAAACTAAATGAAGCTGGTGAAGTAATCAGAAACAAAGCTAGATTGGTCTGCAAAGGCTACTCTCAAATAGAAGGAATTGACTTTGAAGAGACTTTTGCTCCGGTAGCAAGAATTGAAGCAGTCAGATTACTTCTTGCATTTGCTGCCTTCAAAGATTTCAAGGTATATCAGATGGATGTCAAGTCTGCCTTCCTAAATGGTGATCTGGAAGAAGAAGTCTACATTGAACAACCGGATGGATTTCAATTGTCTGATAATAATGATATGGTCTGCAAGTTGAAGAAAGCTTTGTATGGATTGAAGCAAGCCCCAAGAGCATGGTATGAAAGGTTGGATAAGCATCTTGTGCAGATTGGATTCAACAAAGGTACTGCTGACAGCAACTTATATTTCAAAATTGATCATGAAAACATTCTGATTGTTGAAGTGTTTGTGGATGATATCATTTTTGGACGAAGAGATAGTATGTGTAAAACTTTTGCAAATCAGATGAAAAGTGAGTTTGAAATGTCTATGCTTGGTGAAATGAATTTCTTCTTGGGTCTGCAAATTACTCAAACAAAAGAAGGGATCTTCATTTCTCAGACCAAATATGTGAAAGAATTGTTAAAAAAATTTGGTATGGAAGACTCAAAGCCTATGAACACTCCTATGGCAACCGGATGTAAGTTAAGCAAAGATGATGATTCTCCAAAGGCAGATCAGACGAAGTATAGATCAATGATTGGTGGATTGTTGTATCTCACTCAAACTAGACCAGATATAATGCAAGCTGTTGGTCTTGTGGCAAGATTCCAGGCTGATCCTAGGGAATCTCATGTTATGGCCATCAAAAGAATTTTTAGATACTTGAAAGGGACAGTTGAGTATGGTCTATGGTATCCTAGAGATCCGGATTTCTCTCTTCATGCTTACACAGATGCAGATTGGGCAGGAGATGTGGATGACCGGAAGAGCACTAGTGGTGGAGCATTCTTTTTGGGGAAGAGATTGGTTTCTTGGCTAAGCAAGAAACAAGATGCAATATCTCTGTCTACAACTGAAGCAGAATACATTGCAGCAGCAGGTAGTTGCACTCAAATCTTGTGGATGAAGCAGATGCTAAGAGACATCAAAGTTGAATATGAGGAGCCTATTACAATTTTCTGTGATAATTCAAGTGCAATTAATATTTCCAAGAATCCGGTATTGCATTCTAAGACTAAGCACATATCTATCAAATTTCACTTTTTGAGAGAACAAGTAAACAAGGAAGAAGTCAGATTGGAGTATGTTCCCTCCAAGGATCAGATTGCAGATATCTTTACAAAACCTCTTCCCAAGGACTCTTTTGAATATCTCCGGGAGAAGTTAGGGGTCATGGCCCCTCCGGTGATGAACTAAGATGCACTGATGTGCATCAGTCCGGTGGCAATCACAGTCATATCTTGTGATCCGGACTAATGGGGAGCTGCAACTAAGGGGGAGCAGCTGGTATTATTCTGATGCATAAGAGTTGCAAGTATGAGCCCTTTGCCATTGATGTCAAAGGGGGAGAGAAGACATGTGAAAAACAAGTGGTTGATGATCAAAGGGGGAGCAGCAAAGGAAGACATGTGAAGAGTTGTTGTTGATAGGGGGAGCTGTGACAGAAAAGAGAAGTTCTTGTCTTGATGGTTTTTCACATCATATGTTGCCATCAATGACAAAGGGGGAGATTGTTGGCAAGTATGAGGTGAGCCAGTGTTGTCATTGATGTCAACATACTCATACTGCACTGACAAGAAGGATTTGATGAGCTTTATGCTGAGGATATTGAGAAAATTAGCCTCAGTCAGGAACAGTGAAGAACAGTGATGAGAAGAAGGTAAATATACTGTATAGGTTGAGAACCGGAGGATGCGGATTAAAGGGTTAGTAGATATGAATCTTGAGATGCTACAGTTAAGATTTCAGAGGTCCGCATGAAGATCTGAAGGAGTTATGGCTGCCGGTATAGATCCGGGTCCGGCAAGTATCCGGAGGTAACAGAGGATCACAAAAAGGTCCGGTGAGGTCCGGAATTGTATTATCATAATCTGCGGATTGGAAGGAGTGTTTGAGATGTCCTTGTGATGTGTCATCCTGATTTGTGTGTGATTTGGAGGTCCGGAAGTACCTCCTGCATTATGACAGTGGCGACAGACTGTGTTCTTGAAGTTCCGGATGAGGAAGACAAGAGATCCCAGTAAGCAGAGAAAGTGCGGATGTATCCAGACATTCAGACAGACTTGTGAAGGTTCTTGAATCATGTTTAGGTTGTGTTGTTGGTCCGCATTGATGGTAGAGCCCGGAACTGAAGTTACTCTTCCGGATGAAGTTATTGCTCTGTTTAGCCGACCGGATGAGTTGTTCATCCTGCGAATGTTCTTGTGATAGCCGACCGGATGTGTTATTCATCTTGCGGATACTCCTATGGTTGTTTGCCGACTTAGATGCTTGTTCCTAAGTCGATGTCTTGTATAAATAATGATTTGTGAATTCATTTCAGAGCGTGAGATGTGGATGAGCATGGTGTAGCGAAGAAAGGTGCGAAAGGCAGAGCAGAGATTGTTGGGCTTAATTGGAACTGATCCGGACATGGTAGAGATGTCATTCTCCAGTTCAAGACTGTGATTTTTATCACTCTGTAGATAGTGTGTCTCCTTGTAGGCAGTGGGCCTCTTTGTGAGCAGTGTGCTCGGGCAGTGAGCCCTTATTGGCATGTGCCATTCATTTTTTTCTTATTCTTCTAACAGAGAATAATTCTTGGGTTAATCACCCCGTGGTTTTTCCCTTAACCGGGTTTTCCACGTCAAAATCTTGGTGTTCAATGTGTTGATGCTTATCTACTCTTGTGTTTATGTATTGTGCTTCCATGAATGATTATTTGATATGCTGCTAACTAACAACAGAGAATAAAGTGTTTGAAATAGAACAAGTTCTATACAACTGATTCACCCCCCCCTCTCAGTTGTATGCCCTAGATCCAACACTTTTGTCATCATCATTTTCACCTTGATCTCTGGTATCTGTCTCTATTCTAGGTGGAGAAGGTGATTTCCTGATTTCTTCCTCATGATGTTCCTCATGAGGGGGATCTTGTTGCATCTCTTCTTCTTGAGGGGCTTCTTTTTGTAGAGCAGGATCTTGTGGAATGTCCACATGGTGATCCTGAGCTCCCTCCTTCTGTGTTTCATCCACCTTATTATGTTCCTCACCTTGAGGCATATTGGTATCCATCTCTTGTGTTTTGAGGTCCTCCTGACCTGATGTACCTTTATCTCCTATGGCTTCTTGAGTCTGGGTGGCATCATCACCTGATGTATTCTTATCACCCTCGCACTTTTGCTGGACTTCTATGATCTTAGGCTCAGCATCTATCTCATGCTATTGCTGGCCTATATCTAGAGCATGGCTCTCTACCTCTGCCTGCTTGGCTACTTCAATATTTTCTATTCTATCAGGAGCACTTGCTTTGTCTTCATGGGTCATATCCTCCCTATATGTCGAATCAATCACTACAGGGCTAGTTACCTGATCTACCAACTTGTCAAGCCTGATTTGTTGGATTGCCCTCTCTGGGCTACCTTCTTTATCTTCTTGAGCTACCTACTTCAACTCTTCTAATACCACCATCTGTGTTGATGGGGTCCCATGTATGGTCATGCAGGTATTGGAAGCAAGGGTCTCCATCTTCTCAGAGGCTACACTTTGTGCAATTTCATCATCTGACAAGTCCACGATGTCTTCTAATTAGAATTGACCACCTTGACCTACTTTGGAAGTCTTTTTTACTTGGTACTCTACTCTTTCTATCTTGAATATAATAATGGTGGGAAGTGGCACATCATGTTGCATCTCCTTCCTGAACACTTCACCACCATCTCCTCTCAATACTATAGGGTCAGCCCTTATCTTACCCTACATAGATGTTCTTTGCTTCTTAGGTGGAGACATTAGGGCCGCCACCTTCGTCTTCTGGCTGACCATCATCAGGTCATCACCCTCAGGTTCTTTATCTACTAGCTCTTCCTCAAGAGGGATATCCTCTTCTACATTTTGTTGTGAGGCTTGGCCTTCATCTTGTACTTCTGCAATACCTTCAGCTGGCCTCAAGATCCTTTTGGTCTTTGGTTTACCCATTAGAGGCAGTGTAGATGAGGCTGATGCCTATCCTGATGTTGATGCACCTTCAACTGTTGTGGCAATTCTTTCAATTATCACCCCTTAGGCTCATCATCAGTCTTCTTTCCTTTGGGGGGTCCTTTCCTTTGTTTCTGTGCAGGCAACCTTTCTCCATTAGATTTTCTTTTCTCACCAGGAAAGTCATCATATTCTTCATCAGGGATCTCCTGCCTTTTTCTCTTGTTATCCACTGTAATGGCTACACCTTTTTTCTTTAGTCTATTTATCTGTTCATCTACCCATGATTAGGTTAACTGCAGCACCCCACCTGTAAACTAATTTAATGAAATGTCTTCAGGCTATGTTAGGTCAGGGGCTGAGATGGTGTCATTATACACCTTATCTTAATATTCATTTTACATGGTCTTGCCATCATCCTTCTTCAACTGTGCAGGCACTGGGATGCAGTCAAATGTCCTTATTTGATTTAAGGTGAGCCTTTGATACTTTCTTCTTCTTACCTCTGCATCATGCTCACAATCAGTCTAGAAATCTTCTAGGTGTTTCTGATGTATAGGCTTACCCATTATCTTCTGCATTCTACCATAGGGGTCATATGATCTAGCCACTGGAAATGGCTATAGGTACATTAGGTTCATACTCCCTATGACATCCTTTATACTTTGTGAATTAGGGTACATGTACCAACCCATAGATACTAGAAATAGTACTGGAGGTATCTTTTTCTGTGCTTTGTATGCATCTTGTATGGTAGATATTTGTCTCAAAAACTCCATCAGGACTACCCTATCAGTAGAGTACCTGGGTAGCATAAAGGGTTGTCCTTCAAAACCTTCCACCCTGATATATGAAAATGTGGCAAACTGGATCCAGGCACCATGCTTGTATATAACTTCTTGAGCCTCCATGCTCAATCTCTTGGTTCTATCCTCTTCCATAGTTCTAACTAGATGCATAGAGAATGCATCATTCACTAATTTGTAATCAAAGAGGTAGTTCTCTCTCTATAATTGAGGATAATGATCCCATATATGGGCATCATCTATACCATCGCCAATCTTTCCAACTGTAGTCAGTGCATGAAATGTTCCTTTGTAAGCACATGAATAAACAACATATGAGGTCATGTAGAATGAGCATTCTAGACCTCCCAGGTTTCTCATCTGTTCATCTAAGGCATCACTGATGACCTTGGTCCATAATGGCTTGCTATTTGTATAGAGGGCCATCTGGATGATTCCAAACATCAAATTCTTGAAATTCCCAGCATGAGACTAACCTATCATCCTGCTAAGCAGGGTAATCATGTATTGATATTCATCATCAAAATCAAATTTGTATCGATACACTGGCAACTTGGCAGATGCAGTGTAAGTACTGTTCTTGGATCTCCATTGGTATATCCTCTTCCTAGCACTCTTCTTATTATTTTCATATTCTGTCTCCAGTTTCTGTAGATCTACACTAACCACCTTCTTTCCAACTGGTAGGTTAAATGTAGATGTGATGCCCTTAATTGAAAAGCCTACATAAACTCTTCCATGTTTTTCAACTAACCTCATTTGAGGGTTATAATTTCTAGCACATTCTACTACCAGTTCTAAGGTTTCCATGGCATAGGGAAATCTGGCCGCATGCCACATTCCTAACACATAAACTGCATCCAGCAAGGTGTTATCTTTGTCATGATCTATTCTGGATTACCATGCTACCAAATCTGTTTCTCCTTGGTGAGTGTCCCCGATGGTGCCATATTTGAATTGCATTCCTTCGGGTTGAATGTACATGGGTTTAAGAAATTTTGCTCTAGATCTATTCTTCCTAATGTCTGCCATGGATTCCTGCAATAAACATGACTGGTCTTACCATAATATTCATATGCATTCATATAACACTTATGTATACCTATGACATCATATACTTTCTCATTTAATATTCATTACTTCATCATGATATGTATACCTACAGATTCAAACCAATGGTAAAGCCATACTACCTGGATATGCAGAAAATGACAATAGGAGGGTTTTTAATTACTTACCTAATAACGCTTTTTCCCTAGATTAGGTTGATGATTACAAAGAAGGGTAGGAAATCCTGATGATCACCCGTTCCATTATGCTGCAAGCTGTACTCCGTTCATAGGTAGCTCGTATGAGGGTTTGAATGTTCTTCTTTGTAAATTCTTGTTTTTTTGCAAGGTAAATGAAAATGACCTTGGAAACTTACCTTTAAACTCATCGTAGGGTAGATTAGGGTAAAATTGGGTTAAATCAATTAAAACCATTGATCTTCTGCACAAAATTTGAATAGTATTCATAGTCGGTGGGAATCCACCTACTGCATTTATGTACCTTTAATGTTATGAAGCAAGATGAAGGGGGGATCTTCAGAAGATTGGGTGATATTGAAATATGACCCCCTCTATGTAACATGACCTTCTGCCTTTGAGCAACAAAACTAATGCAAGAGACTCCGGTGATGTGGTCAAAAGTTGACCATGTGTATATCAGGTCATGATTTTTAGATCAGGGGATGTTTAAAATGTGACCCCCTTGATAAAATGACCTTCTTGGAAAAGATTAGGGTGACATCACCATATCAATTTCTTCGTTTAAGAGTTACGTTGTAATGACATCACCATCATTTTATTGAATAGGGTGATTGTTGGATACATACCTCCGCGAGGTAAAAAGAATGAAGATGTCACTATCAGGGTGACTTCCTTCATTCATCAGGCTTAGATGATGTCATCATCATATTGGCATTGGGGTGATATTTTGCAATAGGGTGATATTTGTAAGATCGGGTGATATTGAAAATATGACCCCTGCAAAATATATGAAGCTGTTTGACAGACAGATACAATTATCACATAAAATTGATGTCTCAATTTTGTGAACCAAATGATTATCAGGTGATAAACCTATGTCAGGGTGATCTTATGCAAGGTGACTGATTTTTGAAATATGACCCCCCCTCGGAATATCAGGTTTGACTGAAACTTTGACTTGTCATAACTTTCTCCCCTTAAGGAATTTCAGGGTGATCTAAAAGGCAAACCTACATGGAATTTTATGCACTTTCCAACTATGAGGTTGATGATATGAAATAATGACCTTAACAAACTGACCTCATCATAGTGACTTATCCACCCCTTACAAGCTATCTGCATGACTTACTTTTACCAGACTGTCGAAAAGCAGAAAAACAACACAAGCCAAAGAAGCAAAAAAGTTGGGTCCCTATTTTGTCAAGTCAAAATGGGATGTGTTGTGTAACCACACAACAGAACAGTAGGCTCTCTCCTGATTGGATCACCACCCATTGTGATATCTCATGAAAACTCTCAATCCCTATTCTCTATCCAATTCTACTCACCAAACCCTTATTACCAGTTTGCTTCTACCAATTACTAGTCTATTGGCTTGTATGTTATGTGGAAGATGGTCATAATTATTAAGGAAGGGACTTAAGAAATTTGAATGTATGTATCTATTGCAAGTATGGGCCTAACCGGTGTTCTCATTGATGTCAACATACTCCTATTGCATTGATGATAAGGATTGGATGAGTTGTATGCTGAGGATATTGAGAAAATTAGTCCTATCAGGAACAGAGAAGAATAGTGAAGACAATGAGGTGAAGATCCTAGCTAAGATGCAAATCAAAGGATGCACATCAAAGAGTTTGTTGATATGTGCCTTAAGATGATCTAGTAAAGAATTGAGAGGTCTGCATGAAGATCTAAAGAAGTTATAGCCACTTGAGAAAAATAGGTTTTGACAGATGTTCAGAGGTGACAAAGTGACATAGACAGGTCTAGTGAGATCCAAAAATGAAATATCTTATTTTGCAGATTTGGTGGAGTGTTTAGGATGTCAATGTGAATTAACAACTCAGTTGGTTCATGGTCTGGAGGTCCGCAAGCATCTATTCTAATACAATAGTGATGATAGACTATGTTCTTGAGCTTCCGAATGAAGGAGAGAAAGATTTCAGTAAGCAGACGTAGTGTGGATGTTCTTGGTGATTCAGGCAAGCTTGTGGAGGTCTTTGGATTGTGTCCAGTTCATGTTAATGATTTGCGTTGAAGTTTGAGCTCATAATTGAAGAATTACTTCCAGATGATGGTGTTCTTCCTAAGTTTGGCCGACTGGATGAGTTACACATCCTGTGGATGATCTTGAAGATGTTCTGTGAAGATTGGCACGTTCCTAAAGGAAGATTGAAGTCTCAGATCTATGTGGCTGATAGCATGTTGATCTGCATGAAGTCTTTTTATAATTAGTCATGTTGTATTTATGTATTTGCTCTGTAATGTATGCCGACTTGGATGATTATTTGAAAGTCAAATGTCTTGTATAAATAAGATGTTGTGAAGTCATTTCAAAGTGTATTATTTGTGGAGATGAGTATGTGGTAGAGAGGAGTAGAGCAAAACGCAGAGTAGAAGTATTGGGCTTAAATAGAACTAACTCAAGCATGGTGAAGATGCTATTCTTTAGTTCAAGTATGTAATAACTACTATTATGTAGATAGTGTCTCTCCTGTAGGCAGTAGGCCTCTTGTGAGTAGTGTGCTCGAGCACTGAGCTCTAATTGGCATGTGCCATTTGGTTCTTCTTATTCTTTTAATAGAGAATACAATCTTAGGTTAGTCACCCTGTGGTTTTTCCCTTAACCAGGTTTTCCACATTAAAATCTTGGTGCCTTATGTGTTAATGTGTTTGTGCTCTTGATTTAATGCATTATGTTTCCATGATTGATTGATTATTATGCTGCTGAATTACAAAGAGGATTTAAGTGATTAATTGGAAGAAAGTTTTGGACAACTAATTCACCCCCCCTCTCAGTTGTTTGTCCTAAATCTAACAATTAGTATCAGAGCTAGGTTCCTCTAAAAGAGCTTAACTGCTTGAGGAGATCCAGGATGTCGTTCTACAAGAAGGATAGTCTGAGGTTTGATGGAATCAATTACACTCTTTGGAAAAGCTGTATGGAATGTCACTTACAATGTATGTGAATGCAATATTGGATCATAACCTCAAAGAAGTATGTTCCTCCACAGAATGGTTCAAGAACTATAGATGAAATTAGAGATGCTGAAAACAATCTCTGAGCTAAAGAAGCTTTATTAAGTGCCTTATCCGATTCAGAGCTGACAAATGTTGTAGATCTAACAATTGCATTTGAGATTTGGGAAAAAATCGAACTTCTGCATGAAGGAGACAAGTATGTCAAATGTGCCAAACTATAAAGTCTGAAAGGAAAATTCAAAAACCTGAAGATGAGAGAAGATGAAAATATCACTACATTTATGCCCAAAGTAAATGAGCTTGTTTGTGGCATTAGATGTGCTGGTGGAATCTTAGATGAAGATGAGATTGTAGCCAAAGTTCTTAGATCTCTACCTGCCTCTTACAAATACAAGGTTGCTGCCATTGAAGAATTTAGATCCTTTTCAAATATCACAAGAGATTAATTGGTTGGTAAATTAGCTGCATTTGAATTGTCTGAGTTTGGAGATGCAACCCCTAAGACTGAATCTGCATTCAAAGCTAGTGCCTTTGTAAAAGGTAAACAAAAGTTTGATCTGGGAGAGAACTCTTCAAAGAAACTATCATGGTATGAAAAAGCAAGAAAAGATCTAGAAGAAGATGAAGCAAAAACTGCTCAACTTGAAGCCCTTATTGCAAAAAGGCTGCCAAGAGGATCTAGTAAGTATGAAGGGAAATTGCCTTTTAAATGTTTTAACTGCAATAAGATTGGTCATTTTGCCTTAAGGTGTCCGGAAAGATTTTCAAGGCCAAATCCTAACAGATCAAGGTTCTAAAAGAAATATTACTATGTTCATGAAGATGATGATGATGGAGTAACAAATGATGAATCAGAGATAGGAAACAAATCTGGAAGTGACTGGGTGTTTATTGCCATCAAGGAAGAAGATCCTATGCCCTCTGAATCTATCAATCATAAAATTGTAGAAAGAGCTCTGGCTGCCCAAGTTGAAGAAAAGGATGATTGGGTCATTGACAATGGATGCTCCCACCATATGATAGGTGAAAAAAATAAGTTCATAGATTTGGAAAGGTATGAAGGAGGAGTGGTAAAATTTGGTGATAATTCTGCTGGCAGAATCAGAGGTAGAGGAACTATTTCTTTTGATGGAAAGACAAAAACTAGTAATGTACTATATGTTGAAGGTTTAAAGCACAATCTTCTCAGTGTTGGACAGTTGGTGGACAAAGGCTATGATCTCCGATTCAAAAATGGAAAATGTAAGATCTTTGAAAGCTCTAGAACAAAGATTGCATCTAGTACTAAAAAAAAAGGTAATATCTTCCACTTGGTTGGTACTGGCAAAAGTTGTTTATTTGTTCAAATTGATCAGAGTTGGTTATGGCATAGGAGAATGTGTCATGTGAATTTTGATAATATCCTCAAGATAAGCAACACTCAGGCTATAAGAGATCTTCCAAGACTAGTGAGACCTACTAACAGTTTGTGCAAAGAATGTCAGTTGGGTAAGCAAAGCAGAGTCTCATTCAAAAGTAAGGAATAGTCTTCTACCAGATTATTGGACTTAGTTCATACTGATCTATGTGGTCCGGCAAGAATCAGGAGTGTGCAAGGTGATAGATACTTCATGTTATTAATTGATGATCACTCTCAGATGATGTGGGTAACCTTTCTAAAAGAGAAATCTGAGGCCATTGAGAAACTCAAAATATTCAAGGCTATGGTAGAAAATGAAACTGGATTGAACATAAAATGTCTAAGGTCTTACAGAGGTGGAGAATTCACATCCAATGAGTTCATAGAATTTTGTGAGAAACATGGGATAAAAAGACAGTTGTCTGCTCCAAGGACACCACAACATAATGAAGTAGTGGAGAGAAAGAACCGGACCATCCAGGAGGCATCTAGAACCATGATGATGGAAGAAAATATTTCTCAGATCTACTGGAGAGAAGTTATAAGCACTGTAGTCTACACTCTTAATCGAGTACAAATCAGAAGCAATACTGGTAAGACTGCTTATGAACTTTGGTTTGGCATCACTCCCACTATGAAGTATTTCAGAGTCTTTGGTAGCAAATGTTACATTAAAAGAGATGAAGATCTAGGGAAATTTGATGCTAGAAGTGATGAAGGAATATTCTTGTGTTATTCTACTCAAAGAAAAGCATATCGGTGTTATAACAAGAGATTGAGAAAGATTATAGAATGTACAAATGTGAAGGTTGATGAAGGTATTGAAAAACCCTCAAGGTTTTATGAATATGATGAAGATGATCAGAATGATGTTTTGATCCAAGGAGTCCAAGCCCCTTCTGAAATTCAGATTCAAACTGATCTAATGAATCAGGAAGAAGAGATAAGTTTGAGTGAACCTGTGCAAGCAATAGAAGTGCAAGAAAGTCCCAAAATTCCTAGGTATGTGAGACTGAATCACTTTGAAGACCAGATCATAGGTGATAAAAGCAAAGGTGTTCAAACAAGAAGAAGGATTGCTCAAGATTCAAAAGAGTATTGTTTGATTTCAAAGATTGAACTTAAGACAGTGAATGAAACATGCAATGATGAAAACTAGACTAAAGCAATGGAGGAAGAGCTGATGCAAATTAAGAAAAATCACACTTGGGATCTTGTTCCTAGACCTAAAAACAAGAATGTGATTGGAACCAAATGGGTCTTTTGAAATAAACTGAATGAAGATGGTGAAGTAGTTAGAAACAAAGCTAGATTGGTCTGCAAGGGTTACTCCCAAGTATAAGGAGTTGATTTTGAAGAAACTTTTGCTCCGGTGGCAAGAATTGAAGTAGTCAGATTATTTCTTGCCTTTGCTGCCTTCAACGATTTCAAAGTATATTAGATGGATGTCAAGTCTACCTTCCTGAATGGTGATTTCGAAGAAGAAGTTTACATTGAGCAAATAGATGGATTTCAATTGTCTGATCATGATGATATGGTCTGCAAGTTGAAGAAAGAACTATATGGACTTAAACAAGCCCCAAGAGCCTAATATGAAAGACTGGATAAGCATCTTTCAAAGATTGGTTTCAACAAAGGTACTACTAACAGTAACTTGTACTTCAAAATTTATCATGAAAATATCTTGATTGTTGAAGTGTTTGTTGATGATATCATTTTTGGAGGAAGAGATAGTATGTGCAAAACTTTTGCAAATCAAATGAAAAATGAATTTGAGATGTCCATGTTTGGGGAAATGAGTTTCTTTTTGGGTCTGCAAACCATTCAAACAAAGAAAGGAATCTTCATTTCACAGACCAAATATGTGAAAGAATTGTTGAATAAATTTGGGATGGAGGACTCAAAACCAATGAGTACTATCATGGCAACCAAATGTAAATTGAGCAAAGATGATGACTCTCCTAAGGCTGATCTAAAAAAGTACATGTCAATGATTGGAGGATTATTGTATCTCACTCAAACTAGACCTAACATTATGAATGTTGTTGGTCTTGTTGCTAGATTCCAAGCTGATCCTAGAGAATCTCATGTCATGGAAATCAAGAGGATTTTAAGATATCTAAAAGGGACAGTTAAGTATGGCTTGTGGTATCCTAGAGATCATGATTTCTCTCTTCATACATATACAGATGTGGATTGGGCAGGAGATGTGGATGACCGAAAGAGTACTAGTGGTGGAGCATTCTTTTTGGGGAAGAGATTGGTTTCTTGGCTAAGCAAGAAACAAGAGGCAATATCTCTATCCACTACAGAAGCAGAATATATTGCAGCAATAGGTAGTTGTACTCAAGTATTATGGATGAAGCAAATGCTAAGAGATATCAGAGTGGAGTATGAGGAACCTATCACAATCTTCTGTGATAATTCAAGTGCAATAAACATATAAAAAAAAATGGTGTTGCATTCAAAGACTAAACATATATCCATCAAGTTTCAGTTTTTGAGGGAGCAAGTGAACAAGAATGAATTCATACTAGAGTTTGTGCCTTCCAAGGATCAGATTGTAGATATTTTTACTAAACCTTTGCCTAAGGACTCTTTTGAGTATCTCAGGGAGAAGTTAGGGGTTATTACCCCTCTGGTTCTGAATTAAGGTGCACTAATGTGCATCAGTTCGGTGGATCTCACAGTCATATCTTGTGATCCAGATTGATGTTGGGAAGCTGCTACTCAGGGGGAGTAGCTGGTATGATGCAAGTATGTGCCCTTTGCCATTGATGTCAAAGGGGGAGAGAAGAGATGTGAAAAACAAGTGGTTGCTGATCAAAGGGGGAGCAGTAAAGAAAGAGAAGATATGTAAATGGGTTGTTGTTGATAAGGGGAGTTATGTTAACACAATTTTTCACATCATATGTTGCCATCAATGACAAAGGGAGGGATTGTTGCAAGTATGGGCCTAACTGGTGTTGTCATTTATGTCAGCATACTCCTGTTGCATTGATGATAAGGATTAGATGAGTTGTATGTTGAGGATATTGAGAAAATTAGTCCTATCAGGAACAGAGAAGAACAATGAAGACAGTGAGGTGAAGATCCCATCTAAGATGCAAATCAGAGGATGTACATCAACGGGTTTGTTGATATGTGTCTTAAGATGATCCAGTAAAGAACTGAGAGGTCCGCATAAAGAAGTTATAGCCACTTGAGAAAAACAGGTTCTGACAGATGTTCAAAGGTGATAGAGTGACACAGATAGGTCCAGTGAGATCCAGAAATGAAATATCTCGTTCTGCAAATTTTGTGGAGTGTTTAGGATGTCAATGTGAATTAACGGCTCAATTAGTTTGTGGTTTGGAGGTACGCAAGCATCTATTCCAATACAACAGTGATGACAGACTATGTTCTTGAGCTTCCAGATGAAGGAGAGAAAGATTTTAGTAAGCAAAAGTAGTGTAGATGTTCTTGGTGATTTAGGCAAGCTTGTGGAGGTCTTTGGATTGTGTCCAGTTTATGTTAATGATCCACATTGAAGTTTGAGCTCGTAATTGAAGAATTACTTCCAAATGATGGTGTTCTTCCTAAGTTTGGCCGATTGGATGAGTTACACATCCTGCAGATGATCTTGAAGATGTTCTATGAAGATTGGTGCATTCCTAAAGGAAGATTAAAGTCTCAGATCTATGTGGCTGACAGCATGTTGATCCACATGAAGTCTTTTTGTAATTAGTCATGTTGTATTTATGTATTTGCTCTGTAATGTATGTCAACTTGGATGATTATTCCAAAGTCAAATGTCTTGTATAAATAAGATGTTCTGAAGTCATTTCAAAGTGTATTATTTTTGGAGATGAGTATGTGGTAGAGAGGAGCAGAGCGAAAGGTAGAGCAGAAGTATTGGGCTTAAATGGAACTAACTCAGGCATGGTGAAGATGCTATTCTTTAGTTTAAGTATGTAATAACTATTATTCTGTAGACAGTGTGTCCCCTGTAGGCAGTGGGCCTCTTGTGAGCAGTGTGTTCGGGCAGTGAGCCCTTATTGGCATGTGCCATTTGGTTCTTCTTATTCTTTTAATAGAGAATACAATCTTAGTGGTGCAGGAGCACCTACCTGACAGCTGGCCTTCATGAGGCAGTTAGTAGTTTTAGGTCTTGTTTATGTTTCCAAGAAGGTCTGGTAAGACCAAATGCATGTAATAAGGTCATGCTGATCATGATAAGATCATGCTGACCAGGCTTTGCTATTTTTAGTTAGTTTGTTAGGACAGCTGTCATGATGTATGTTCGGTTGGATCTCCCAGCCGCCTGGAGAGTTCCCAGCCGCTTGGAGTCGGGTCAGTAGTACTCACAGGCAAATCTATTTAAGCATGAGGATCGGTTGATATTGCAGAGATGAATCGATCGAGCTAGGTTACAGGGAGTGAGACTGAGAGGGAGTTTGATCATTGTATTTGCATCTTTTGAAATCAAATAAAGTGTTCCTGTTTGTGTTCATCCTCTGTTGAATTCCATTGCTTGATTGATTTGCTGGTTTGGTGGCTGTATGGATTCACTGATCCATTCCACCGGTTGATTTGTCTGATCGGTGGAATGGTTATGTACAGTAGGTTAGTAGTTAGTTTGTTTGTTCGCATGCAGGTGTGCAGGTTCGCCGTCAAGAGGTGTTGAAGACCCTAGCATGGGCATGTGCTAGGTCAAGTTGATAAGTTTGAGTTGGAAGATCACCCTGAGAGGGGATCGGGTCGTCCCTGGAGGATCGGCGAAGTGGTATTTTGATTAGGTTGAAAAGTTGTTAAAACGGCATCATCAGGATATTTCTGCAGATATCCTGCAGTCGCGTTAGGCATCGTCATCCGGATAAGTGGAGGAGATGCGCATGATGCTTTCGATTGCATGAAGTGCAAGTGTGTCGGGGTGATCAACATCAGGAGTTGCCGAGGAGGAGTGCATCGGCATCAGGTAGAAGATCGGGTCAGGAAACTGTTGAAGTTTACATGTTGCAAGTGCATCAGGATGTTTTAAGTCGGATACATACTCAGCGTATATATCACCGTCAGGATCATCTCTCGGGAGTGCCCATCATCCGCATATCGCTAACAGATGCGGGAGTGAAAGTTCAGTTTTTTTTGGCTAAGTGTTGAAGAGGTCATCAGGATATTGTGTGACGTCATCGTCATCCGCATATGACGTCATCGTCATCAGGATATTGAGATATCCCCCTATGCATGTTGATCCTGTCATCGCTAAGGGTTTAGGTATCGGCGTAGGCTCTCGGTAGAAAGTTGTGTTAACATCATCAGGAGGTCTCGAGGGAACCGGATAAATCATATCATGATGCTGTTGCTTGTGTCGTCGGCTATCGGGGCATCGAAGTGAAGGTGCTGAAGGTGACCATCATCAGGATCTTTGGAGCAACCGGATATTGGATATCCTGCTGACGAAGGGGTTGTTGCATATCATGATGATGCCGATGGAGCTTGGCGCCCGGTGAACAGTGCAACAGGAGGATGTTTGCACTAGTTGAACATCATGATGATGTTAGGAGGAAAACGGAGGAAGTGAACAGTAGTCGGCAGGAGGACAATTGTGCTCGTCCGAAATATGATGATGCTGACAGTGTAAAGCGAAATATGATGATGATGATGATGATGATGAGGATGGGCTGCAGACATCCATGCTGTATTGTAAGGTTATAGTGTGGATGCCTCTGCATCATAGTGGTATCAGAGCTCAGCAAAACATCTGGGCTGTTGTGTGTTGATTCTGTCACCGAAAGGGCAGAGGTAGAGTTGAATTGTGTGTTGTGTGTTGATTGAGAGGTTGACAAAATGCCTCCTAAAGGCAGTGGTACTGCAAGGGAATTGCAGGAAATGAAGGAGAAACATGCTAGAGAGATGAGGAAGATGAAGGAGCTTGCTGAAGCACTTCAAGCCAGGTTGACAGCCCTGGAAAAGAACAAAAAGAGGGAAGTGGAAGACAGTGAGTCTGAAGAAGATGAAGATACTGTTGAAGAGTATGAAGAGGTAGCTGAAGATCTGGATGCTGAAGACCAGAGATTGGCAAAACTGTTAAAGGTAGTGCAGAATGATAAACCGAAGGTAAAGGTTGATGTTTCCAAGTATACTGGAAGCTTGAATGAAGATGAGTTGCTGGATTGGATTGCTGCACTTGATAATCACTTTGAATGTGAAGATGTTGCTGAGGATCAGAAGGTAAGGATTGCAAAGACCAAGTTAGGAGGTCATGCTTTGGTATGGTGGGATTATGTACAATCTGAGAGAAGGAAACAAGGGAAGTCAAAGATCACTTCATGGGATAAGATGGTAGCAAGGATAAAAAGTAAATTCTTGCCAAGGGATTATGAAATCTAGATGTTTAAGAAGCTGCAATTTTTAAAGCAGAAGGAAAGGGATGTGAAGACATATATTGAAGAGTTTTATAAGTTGAGTATGAGATCTGGTCATCATGAGAATGAGGTAGAAAAGGTGGCTAGGTACTTGGCTGGTTTGAGATTTAACATACAGGATGTGTTAGTTTTAGCTAACCCTAAGAATGTGGAAGATTGTTATCAAATGGCAATCAGGATTGAAGAAAAGATGAATAGAGGACATGATAAGTCCATGAGAGGAAGAGGAAACAATAGGGGAAGAGGAGCAGCCCCTACACAAAAGCAAACCAATGAGGGTCAAGAAGACACTGGTAAAGGACAGGGACAGTCTGATTTCAGAGGTGGATGGAAAGGTAATAGAGGAAGATTTGGAGGTGGTAGAGGTTCTACTACATTTTCAGGAAAATGTTACACCTGTGGTGAGTTTGGTCATCCATCTTTCAAATGTCCAGAAAACAAAGGTTCAACATCCAGAAATGACAGAACTAGTGACAAGAGAGTACAACTAGTACAAGAAGAGACAGTAGAGCAAAGTGCACAGAGTTCAAACACTTATCACAAGGATAAGGAGGCTGATAATTATGCATACCCAGAAAGTGGAGAGTCTCTGCTGATGAGAAGAACAGCAACTACCATGAAGGTACATAACAAAGAATCCCCACAAAGAAGAGCTCTTTTCAAGACCATCTGCAAGAGCAAAGGAAAAAAATGTAAGGTTGTCATTGATACTGGTTCAACAGACAACATGGTATCTCAGGAAATGGTGGATAAACTGAAGTTGGAAAGGATTCCACATCCACACTCTTACAAGGCATCTTGGGTGAGTGATAGTCAATCACTTTTTGTCTCTGAACAGGCATATGTGGATTTTTAGATTGGAGCATATCATGATCAAATTTTGTGTGATATTTTGCCTATGGAATGTTGTCACCTACTGTTGGGTAGACCATGGCAATTTGACAGAAGAGTACTGTATGATGGGTATTCTAATACCTACACCATCAAGAAAGATGGGAAGACTATTCAGTTGATGCCATTGCAGGCAGATGCTGCAGCACAGGGGGCAGCCAAAATCATTTTGATGGGAAAGAAGGAGTATGTGCAGATGCCTAGAGGAGCAGGCATAAAAGCAGTTGAGGATACTGCAGGGAAAGAAGTTGTTCAGGACAACAGATTGAAGAAAGTTTTAGTTTTGACTGACAGAGATCAGCAGCAGGTGCAGAAACAGGTTTGCACACAGCCATCCGTTGAGAGGAATGCCAAGGATGTTGTCATAGTTGGGACTATTGCTTGTCCTATCAAAGTTGAAAGGAAGATAGAGTTGAACATTTCAGAAGTTCAAGAGGCAGTTCAGACAGAGGTTCTGGTCAGACCACCTGGCAAACACAGGGTATGTGAGACAAAGGCCTACATCAACAGGCATGAGGAGTTACTTGCCAGAAAGCAAGTTACAGTTCAGAAGTCTTGGAGCAGCCAAGAGCCAGCAGAGGACAAAGCTGGAGCAGTTCAGAATATTGCAAAGGCAAAGTGTAAAGGTGGAGGACTTCCACATACTAAACTCATGGGACATGAGTTCTTTTCTGTTGGGGAGTATGGTGCAGGAGCACCTACCTGACAGCTGGCCTTCATGAGGCAGTTAGTAGTTTTAGGTCTTGTTTATGTTTCCAAGAAGGTCTGGTAAGACCAAATGCATGTAATAAGGTCATGCTGATCATGATAAGATCATGCTGACCAGGCTTTGCTATTTTTAGTTAGTTTGTTAGGACAGCTGTCATGATGTATGTTCGGTTGGATCTCCCAGCCGCCTGGAGAGTTCCCAGCCGCTTGGAGTCGGGTCAGTAGTACTCACAGGCAAATCTATTTAAGCATGAGGATCGGTTGATATTGCAGAGATGAATCGATCGAGCTAGGTTACAGGGAGTGAGACTGAGAGGGAGTTTGATCATTGTATTTGCATCTTTTGAAATCAAATAAAGTGTTCCTATTTGTGTTCATCCTCTGTTGAATTCCATTGCTTGATTGATTTGCTGGTTTGGTGGCTGTATGGATTCACTGATCCATTCCACCGGTTGATTCGTCTGATCGGTGGAATGGTTATGTACAGTAGGTTAGTAGTTAGTTTGTTTGTTCGCATGCAGGTGTGCAGGTTCACCGTCAAGAGGTGTTGAAGACCCTAGCATGGGCATGTGCTAGGTCGAGTTGATAAGTTTGAGTTGGAAGATCACCCTGAGAGGGGATCGGGTCGTCCCTGGAGGATCGGCGAAGTGGTATTTTGATTAGGTTGAAAAGTTGTTAAAATGGCATCATCAGGATATTTCTGCAGATATCCTGCAGTCGCGTTAGGCATCGTCATCCGGATAAGTGGAGGAGATGCGCATGATGCTTTCGATTGCATGAAGTGCAAGTGCGTCGGGGTGATCAACATCAGGAGTTGCCGAGGAGGAGTGCATCGGCATCAGGTAGAAGATCGGGTCAGGAAACTGTTGAAGTTTGCATGTTGCAAGTGCATCAGGATGTTTTAAGTCAGATACATACTCAGCGTATATATCACCGTCAGGATCATCTCTCGGGAGTGCCCATCATCCGCATATCGCTAACAGATGCGGGAGTGAAAGTTCGGTTTTTTGGCTAAGTGTTGAAGAGGTCATCAGGATATTGTGTGACGTCATCGTCATCCGCATATGACGTCATCGTCATCAGGATATTGAGATATCCCCCTATGCATGTTGATCCTGTCATCGCTAAGGGTTTAGGTATCGGCGTAGGCTCTCGGTAGAAAGTTGTGTTAACATCATCAGGAGGTCTCGAGGGAACCGGATAAATCATATCATGATGCTGTTGCTTGTGTCGTCGGCTATCGGGGCATCGAAGTGAAGGTGCTGAAGGTGACCATCATCAGGATCTTTGGAGCAACCGGATATTGGATATCCTGCTGACGAAGGGGTTGTTGCATATCATGATGATGCCGATGGAGCTTGGCGCCCGGTGAACAGTGCAACAGGAGGATGTTTGCGCTAGTTGAACATCATGATGATGTTGTTGATAACTGAGATGGGGGGGGTGAATCAGTTATCCTAATTATTTCCCTTATTGAACTTTCTTTTTAATTGATGCAGCATAGAATCAAACACAAAAACATTAATCATGAAATAAGAAACACATGACACAGTATTTTTGATGTGGAAACCCTGTTAAGGGAGAAAACCACGGGGTGATTAACCCAAAATTATTCTCTGTTAGAAGAATAGGAAATTACAAAATGGCACTTGCCAATTAGGGCTCACTGCCCGAGCACACTGCTCACAAGAGGCCCACTGCCTACAAGAAGACACACTGTCTACAAAGTGATAAGAATCACAGTCTTGAACTGATTGGAAGCATCTGCATATGCTGGAGTTTAGTTCCGGTTAGGCTCAGTACACTGATTTGCTGCACTTCATCTTTCCTCTGTTCTTTATTCTGCTATCTTTCACATACCGGATCCTTTTTGCTACCTCTGCTCTGTTCTGGACTTATTCGCATATATCTTCACACCATCACCCACTTCACAACTAAATCCATCCTCTATATATATCCGCACAAGTAATTTCATCACCTTCCTAGTCGGCATCCGGAACAGTCTAGTTTCTTACAAACTCTTGTTCTGTCGGCTGAATCCTTCCTCACCAAGCAATGCGGATCAAGCATATACTTGTAGATATCATTAATCATGTCGGCCAAACATGATTCATGCCTTCACAACCTCTATCATCAATAGTAACACATCCGGAAAGTAGTCTGATACTCTGTCAGTCAGTTCTTCCTCTGTTTTCACTGTCTCTCAGGAATCCGGTACTCAACTATTCATATCTTTTTCCTTGTCCATCACTGGAGGCTAAATCCTTGGAATATACCACTCAAGGTAGTCCTCTTGACTTCCCCAAATCCGCACTGCACCAAGACACTTCCTCTGAGAGATCCGGACCAATCTGTCGGACCTTGCCACATGCTTTGTTCTTGTTCACCGGACCACAACATTCTTTATTCTGACTTCCGGTAGAGACACATCATGACTTGCGGATATGTGGGATGACCTTTGTTGCCATCAATGACAACAACCATGAATCCATATAGTGTCTCTTGCCAACAATCTCCCCCTTTGGCATTGATGGCAACACTTAGTGAAAAATGACTAAGTGTTTACACTATGCTCCCCCTTTGCTGATGCTCTGTCTTTATATACAATTTTCGGAACTCCCCCTTAATTGGATTCCTCATTTTTCACTGCTCCTCACTCCCCCTTTGACATCAATGGCAAAGGGTAGGGTCCGCATATCAAAATTTTCAAAAATTTTCTATACATAGCCGCATATTTACATACTCACATATACTGAAGAATGTCTGCAAAGGATGTCTGCAATTGGATCATTTCTGTAGCCCAACTTTGCTTCATTCTATCCAAAATTGAAATGTGACCACTCAACAAAAATGCAAAAGCTTCTGCCCGCTTGAGATCTGTCGGATCTTTTGTTTGGGCGGTGGTCTGAGCATCACTGATGGCCTCATGCATAGTTTCCAACTTAGGGATTATAATCCGTCTAAGTTCTCCCATCCGGTTAGTGATGTTCTTCCTTTCCTTCTCAAGATTCTTTATTTCATTCAAGACTGCAATAGTCTGACATTCTTGATTTATTATGGAGGAAGAGAGAGGATCAAAACTTTGAGATAAGCTTTGTAGCTTGTCCTGTTCCTCTTTTATTTTCTTGTCAATTGCTGCTGTTGCCTTTGGCCAGGATATGCAAAATTTGTAGATGTCACCGCCATCCTTAAGAGCATTCTCTAAGCTCTTTATTCCAATGCTCACAATATTCCTATCTTTAGAGATTAATTCTAATACCTCTGAAAATCTTTTATCCAAAAATTCCTTCCGGACCTTTTCTTCAGCTGATTTTTCTAGAGAATCAAAATGTGTATCAACACTGCTGACTAAGGTTTTTAGATTACCGGAAGAGGAGGCTGTCGGATCTATCTGGATTGATGGCATAATCTTTACAAGTACTCCGGAAGCAGCCTCTATCAACTCACAGTCTTCCATATGAGACTTCAGGAGTTTTTCATTTGCCTTGGCATTTGCAAATGAAGCTATCTTCATTGTTTATACCGGAGAGAGAGAGTCAAAGTCGAATGGGCCTTTTAGAAGCTCCGGTTCATCAATCTCTAAAGTTTCTTTGCTCAAAAGTTGTTGAACAGTTTGTGCAGTGTCTCTTGCCGGAGACAGATGTTTCTTTTCTTCTGCAGTCTTGGAATTGTCAACCTCTTTGTCTTTCACCACTGCTTCCTTCTCCTTTAATTGCTCTTCTTCTTTGGATCCGGAGATTGTAGGGGAAACCGGAGGAGAGATGCTTGTATGTTCAGGGCCCACTTCTTCTGGAGCAGAGGGTTCCAAGTCCTCAGCTGTTTCTGTACCTAAGTCCTCTACAACAGGAAGATTGAACCTTTTGAAGGCCTTCTGGAGGATCTCTTCTGTTTCTTGGGCCACTTTGTCAGTCTCACCAAGCATGAGTTGATTCATCCTAGCTTTACTTCTGAACTCATCTTTGCAGTCCTTGAAGATTATGTTCATTGTCTTGGGATCAATTTGAGGATATAGCTGAATAGCTATCTGCTCCTGGATCTCAAGATCTTTTGCATGAGCATTGTTCTTTCTTACTTCCAATTCCTTTTCTAGGCTTTTAGGAATAAGAGATATGATCTCAATGAAAGCCTTATTATATATGTTCAGATATTTGACTGTGGCTTCCTGCAGAGTCTTTTGGTCAGCCTCACTGAAGTCATCATAAGATTCAGTCATTGGTTGAAGGTTTCCATCCACCGTGACCGACTTGATTATGCTCTCTAGAGACAGAGTGGGCTTTTCAACAGATACCTCTGCCATTTCATCCTTGTCTTGGCCTGTGGAGGGCTTACCGGATCCTTTCTTCTTCTGTTTCTTTATTTCTTTTACTCCCTCATCTGACTCTGTTTCCTCTTCATCCTTTTGGCTTCCATAAGCCCTTGTGGCTTTTGTCTTGGATCTCTTACCGGATGCCTGGACTTCCGGTTTTGAACTTTTGGTTGTGGGAGGTGCAGATCTCTTTGATGATCTGGTCCGGGTGGGAGCTTCAACCGGAGCACTTTCTTTACTTTTCTCTTCTTCCTCAGCCTTCCTCCTCTTTTCCCGGCTGGCATCAAGTGCCTCTTTTGAGATGCCTAGGCCTTGGGCAATGTGCTCTACTTCTTTTCTCACCTTTCTTTTAATCTCAGGTTCCCTAAGTTCTACATGTATTTTTACACTCAGCTCCTCAAAGGTTCCAAACCTTTCTGCCTTAGGATCTCTGGGCTGACTTAGCATGTGTTGAACATGCAGCTCCACTATCTATTCATCCACTTCATACCCCATGGGCATGATCCAGACAGTCCTTGGCTCCACTGCCTCCATTAGGCACTGATCAGTGTCAACCATAAAGCACACTGAGTCTTTGTATTTTTCAACAAGAGACTGGGGAATTCTCTCTCTTGCTTGCATCATGCTCTGAAAGTTTTTGAAGTATCCCCATAGAGCTGTATTTCTCGCTTTTGCATCCCCAAGTCCATGCAAATAGTCTCTTATCTGGACTGCAACAGGTTTGTCATTCTGCCATACCCATCCACTTGATCTGGGTAGCTCATTCATGAAGTAGAAGAATAGACATACAATAAGAGTACCATACTTAAAGGAATTCTTCTTATCCTTCTTGATTTTCTGTATATTTTCCATTAATTGGCTTAGCAGTAGTTCGCAGAGATCATATTCTGCATTCTTTCTTAGCATTTCATAGGCAGTGTATACTGCAGTTCCGGATACAGAATTCTCCCTGCTGGAGTGATAGATCTTGTATCCTATTATCATGGATGCATATTTGATATCCGGATCCGAAATATCTTCAATGGTCATTGCCCTCTTATCAAATTTTGATCCGGTGGCCTCAGTTACAATGTTGTTCTTGACAGATTTGAGGATAGGTATCCCTCCGGAAGAGTATAGACCAGTTACTGCTCTAATTGCCTCTTTTGTGATCTTGCAGGGTCTATCCAGCCATAGAAAGTTGTCATGCATCCTGCTCAGTACATACCGGACCCATTCATCTTCTTCAAAGCAGGGGAAATGAATAAATTGCTCAAACTGTTTCTTCTGGATATCCTTATACTTTGGTTTAAGCTCAAGAGCATTGTCTATCAGTTGCTTGTGATAGAGGTCTCTTAATTTGAATTCCCCAAATTCCTCAATGCTTGCATGTATGTAAACCCTAATGTCTTCAGTATGTAAAACTCCGTGAGGAACACTAGAGAAGGCTCCTAGTGGATCTACCTCCAATGATTTGTAAGGATGTTTCTTGAATGTGGGGCGAGGTCTATCAGAGATCTTAACTATATTTGGAGTAGCCATTTTTCAAAGATTTGTAGTGAGATAATGAAAAATGGAGAATACCTTATGCGCCTTCGGTTTGCACGGAGTGGTTGGATTGATTTCTTTATGCAATAACTTCGGCAGGAGATCCTTGGTGTGCTTAATGAACCTTGTTGCAGAGCTCCACTTTTCGCTTCTTCGTGAGTGCAGAATGAGCAAATGACTTTTGAGAAATCCCTTAAATTGCTCCGCGAACCCTAATATCTGTCTGCAATAAATGCTTCACCTACATCATTTCGGTTTGCCTTGTCTGGATAGCTTGGAGTCTCCCGGATTAGTCCTGATCTGTGGATATCATCCGGATCTTTCAATCATGAATAAATTGAGGTAACATATTACAAGAACATCCCAAACACTCTGTCCAATCCGTAGAACAAGATAGTGCACTTCCGGATCTCTCCGGACCTTTTTGTAATCCTTTATCATACCGGAGCATCTCCCTGAGCATGTCTTATTTGATCGATCACAACTTTTTCATGACTCCATGCGGACCTCTGAAAACTTGACTGAAGCATCTCAAGACTCATATCTGCAAACCCTTTAATCCGCATCTTGTGCCACATTCGGCACCACTTGTTTGGTTGGGGGAACAGGATTTTCTTTGAGTCTCCCCCTGAGCCTGAGCTCACTTTTTAATTTCCGGAAGAAACATCAGCACCAGAGTCTGGTGCGGATCCAACCTCTACATTCTCTGAACTTTTCTTCACCCAAATCTTGCTCATCTGATTCCTAACTTCATCCGCATTCATCTTTTGTTTACCCTTGTCTTGATTCTGATTATACACTGGACCTGTTTTGTCCTGATACTTGTTTCTGCAGACTTTAGCATTATGACCGGACCTATTGCAGATTTGGCAAATAACATTTCTTTGCATATTTGACTGATATCCTCTTGATCTGCATTGATTAGCCATATGACCTACTCTATTGCATGTGAAGCATCTACCTTTGAATGATTTGTTTACTTGCATAATTCTGCATTCATGGGATTTGTGTCCATACCTTTTGCAGTTGAAGCACTGTCCGGAGAAGGATGAATTAATCTGATTCATTCTCATTCTGTACTGATTAGCTTTGTGACCAAAGTGGTTGCAGCTGTGGCAGTATCCATTGAAGGATGGATATCTTTGAGCATTTGGCTGTCTTATCGGAGGTCTTCTAGGCCTGCTCCTTGGATTTTCTGATCCAAGATTCTTCTGACCGGATCCGGAGCTTTCTCCTTTCTCATATCCCAAACCATACTTGTCATCTGTCCTCTTTTGACTTCCAAGAAGAACTTCAAGTTGAGCAGAACTTATCTTGAATTTCTCTTTATATTCATTTGCTGTTTGAAGGTCTCTTTTGAGAGAGGCAATTTGATCCTCAAGTTTTTCTTCATTATCTTTGGCATCTTCAAGATTAGATTCAAGATGTCTGATAATCCTGTCCATCTGGTGGCATTCTTCTGATTTTTCTTTAAGAGATTGTCTTAGATTGTCTTCAGCCTTTCTTTTTTCTTCAATCTCTTGAGTAAACTTTATAGTTCCTGATTCCATTTCATGTCTTAACATAATGACTTCTTTTGATAACTTTTCACATAACTTGGTTTGCTCAGTCAATTCTTCATTTGTATTGCTTTCTTCACTTTGTCTTGCCAACTGTTGGAGCAGCTCCTTTCTCTTTTTCATAGAGAGACTTAATTTGTCTTTTAATTCTCTCATGAATTCATCAGCCTGTTTGAGTCTTTCCTTTAATTCACTGACTTCAGAATTTGACTGTTCAAGATCCTCAAGAGCAGTCTTGAGTTGCTCCCTTAAACCATATGCATCCATTTGAAATCCCAGATCTTCCTCAAGCTGTTAGGCTCTATTAGGAGGAACTTAGCTCTGATACCAATTGTTGATAACTGAGAGGGGGGGGGGTGAATCAGTTATCCTAATTATTTCCCTTATTGAACTTTCTTTTTAATTGATGCAGCATAGAATCAAACACAAAAACATTAATCATGAAATAAGAAACACATGACACAGTATTTTTGACGTGGAAACCCTGTTAAGGGAGAAAACCACGGGGTGATTAACCCAAAATTATTCTCTGTTAGAAGAATAGGAAATTACAAAATCGCACTTGCCAATTAGGGCTCACTGCCCGAGCACACTGCTCACAAGAGGCCCACTGCCTACAAGAAGACACACTCTCTACAAAGTGATAAGAATCACAGTCTTGAACTGATTGGAAGCATCTGCATATGCTGGAGTTCAGTTCCGGTTAGGCTCAGTACACTGATCTGCTGCACTTCATCTTTCCTCTGTTCTTTATTCTGCTATCTTTCACATACCGGATCCTTTTTGCTACCTCTGCTCTGTTCTGGACTTATTCGCATATATCTTCACACCATCACCCACTTCACAACTAAATCCATCCTCTATATATATCCGCACAAGTAATTTCATCACCTTCCTAGTCGGCATCCGGAACAGTCTAGTTTCTTACAAACTCTTGTTCTGTCGGCTGAATCCTTCCTCACCAAGCAATGCGGATCAAGCATATACTTGTAGATATCATTAATCATGTCAGCCAAACATGATTCATGCCTTCACAACCTCTATCATCAATAGTAACACATCCGGAAAGTAGTCTGATACTCTGTCAGTCAGTTCTTCCTCTGTTTTCACTGTCTCTCAGGAATTTGGTACTCAACTATTCATATCTTTTTCCTTGTCCATCACCGGAGGCTAAATCCTTGGAATATACCACTCAAGGTAGTCCTCTTGACTTCCCCAAATCCGCACTACACCAAGACACTTCCTCTGAGAGATCCGGACCAATCTGTCAGACCTTGCCACATGCTCTGTTCTTGTTCACCGGACCACAACATTCTTTATTCTGACTTCCGGTAGAGACACATCATGACTTGCGGATATGTGGGATGACCTTTGTTGCCATCAATGACAACAACCATGAATCCATATAGTGTCTCTTGCCAACAGATGTTAGGAGGAAAACAGAGGAAGTGAACAGTAGTCGGCAGGAGGACAATTGTGCTCGTCCGAAATATGATGATGCTGACAGTGTAAAGCGAAATATGATGATGATGATGATGATGAGGAGGATGGGCTGAAGACATCCATGCTGTATTGTAAGGTTATAGTGTGGATGCCTCTGCATCACTTAGGTTAGTCACCCCATAGTTTTTCCCTTAACTAGGTTTTCCATGTTAAAATATTGGTGTCTTATGTGTTAATGTGTTTCTGCTCTTGATTTAATGCATTATGTTTCCATGATTGATTTATTATTATGCTGCTGAATTATAAAGAGGATTTAAGTGATTAATTGGAAGAAAGTTTTGGACAACTGATTCACTCCCCCCTCTCAGTTGTCTATCTTGAATCTAATAGTATCCCCCCAACTATAAGTTCATTTGTCCTCAAATGAGAAGACATGCCAGTAGTACAGAACAACGGGTTTAAAGCATGTCAAAGTGATATAATATGTAAAAATAATCATGTGTGAATTATAAAAGACATAAAATAAGAAGCAATAAATGTTAATTAAAGCAATATCTAGATAAATACCTTGGAGGTGATGTTGAAATTGGAATTGTTGCATGGAAAAATGATTACATGGCAGATGGATTTGATGTGCTTGACGAATGAGCTAGAGTGAATCACAATGATGTGATAGTGAAGAGGTGTACTAATGGAATGTGTAGCGGTTGTGTGACACATAGCAGGAAAGTACAAGCCAGTGGAAGATGGCGGCATACAAATTACATGAGAAAAGATGCTACAGGTAGTAGTGGCTGCATGCATGCAATCAGAATTGAAAATGAATAGGTCCCATGTGCGTTGGCTATGGGTGCAGCTTATACAAGTCCCAAGTGAATGATAACCCATGGCTACAGGTGTAGCAAAGATAGGTCCCATGGAATAGCAGAGTGCCTTTGGCTACAGGTCCCTTCAGTGAAGTGGCTAGATGCCAAAGGAAAGCTCTAGAATGCATAATGGTAATTGAAGTGATGGAACCTAAACTTCTGATTGAATGATTTGGTGGGGAGGATCACCTTGTTTTATTGTGGTGTGATGTGTGTGTGTGTGTGTTTTTACACACACACACACACACATATTAATGATATTAAGATTTTATTTATGTACAAAGTGTGTAGAACTCAAACTTGTGTAACTTCAGTCAAGCTGGCAGCTTGATTTGTTGTTGGAACATTGTGATCAACTGTTACTTGGCTAGAGGCCTCATCTGAGGAAGGAGGTTGTGGAACTTCATTATCCATATCTACTTTTAATTGTTGGAGAAATACAGTTTTACTCAAAGGCCTCTTATACAATTTCAATCGATGTCCATTAACCATGAATGAGAATATAACTTGGTCAATCATGGTTAAATGGACTACACCATTTGGGAAAACTTCCTTGATCTCATAAGGGCCTAACCACCTGGTCTACAACTTTCCCTTATGGTATTTATACCTAGAGTCATAGAAGAGTGCCCAATCACCTGCCTGAAAGTCCTTTGTTTTGATATACTGATCATGCCATTTAATTCTCTAATTTTGTACTAATTCAGTGTGATGAACTGCTTCCATCCTTAACTCCTCCAAGGCATTAAGATGGTACAACCTTTCCTTTTAAGCTATTGATGGGTCCATCCCAAGTTGGACAATGGTTCTCAGTGTTTTGTATTCAAACTCAATAAGAAGGATAGCTTTCTTCCCATAAACTAGCTCATAAGATGTGTAGACACCCTAAAATGACCTTGTCATGCTACTTGCATTTCATAATCTGTCTAATCACCTGCATTGCAAACGTTAATTAAATAATCTAATTATTTAATTAATTATCACCAAATTCTTCTAAATCTCCTAAATTCAACATTAATTAAATAAATCCTCGTTATTTAATTAATTAAATTAAATTCCTCTATATTCTTCCACAATTTTAATTATTTAATTAGATCATTATCCTCTTTCCAAAAATCAAATCCACATTAATTAAATATATCCAATTATTTAATTAATTCAACAAATTCCCTCTTATCTACAATTAAATAATTCTTAATTATTTAATTAAATCAAAATTATTCTTCCAAAATCATGCACAACAATTAAATAAATTTATTTATTTAATTTGCTTTTAAATCTTCTAAATTAAATAATTCTAATTATTTAATTACTTCTTCCAAAATATCTTCTCTAAATTTAAATAAATCAATTATTTATTTAAATTGCTTTTTCTTCTAATTTGAGTTATCTCTAAAAAAACTCAAGCTTTCTTGCTCATCAATTAAATATTTCTATATTTAATAAAGCAAAATATCTTCTTTTCTCATGCAAATCCCTTCTTCTTATTTTAAATCACTTAACTAATTGCTTTATTCTTTTAATTGATTTATTTCTTCAGTTAACTCATTCTTCTATTCTTGATAACTCCTCTCATGCAAAAGCAAGCAGGACACATGTCTTCTTCTCATTCGTTGCACATTCCTCAACTTATCTCCTCCATTGATTCTTCTGAATTATCTGGACTGTTGATTGATCATGTTTGAAATCTATATAAACCCCCCTCATCTCCTTCATTGGGTCTCTCTCTTCGATTGTATTCTCAGGCATACTTAACAGAGCTTCGAGCATACACAACGCGTCGATTGAGCAACCTTACGATCATTTGACATTGATCTCTTGAGCACTACACTTGCTTGTTGCAGCTATGGCTTTGCAATTTCATTGAGCAATTCTACATTCAATCCAAAGGAAACAACACAAATTTTGGTAAAAGTCTTTATTGCATTGATTATTTGTCATGGCTTTTATTTAAATTCGTTTTCTTTATGTTATTGGATTCTTTGGTTTTATTTAGTTTAGATTTAATCCATTTTTCCATATACACATTCTGGCACACCCGGTGGGACCCACTAATCCCTTGGTTTCTTTGAGAAATTTGTTTTTTTTGAAGACACAGTACGGCATGGCGCTTACGGCACTTCACAGCGCTTCTGGCAGTATATTACAGCGCTTTTGCAGGAATAGTTTAGCGCCCTTGGCAGCACGGCCGCGCTTCTGGTAGCACAGAGAAGCGCTATCAGTAGAACAGAGAAGCGCTACTGGCGGTGTCATTAGGCACTTTTTATTAGGTTTTTTTTGACTTCATTCAGGTTTTGCAGTGATTTCTCATTTCAGATCTGTCGTTTTGTCAGACAAGCTGTTATTTTTGTCTTTCAGAACCTGATTTTTGATATCTCCTAAGCTGATTTATTTAGGAATATCCTTGTTTCTGGTGCTAATCTATTGGTCTGATCCATTTTTCTGAGTTTCCAGATTACACAACCCAGATCTATCAAATATCATCCTTCAGATAATAGGTCCACCATGAAAAGTTATTTTGACCTGGTTATTGTTAAACAAAACTAATATTTTTCTGTATCTGAGACAGAATAGCGCGGTTGGCCACATAGCATTGCGCTCTTGGTTACACAGTGAAGCGCTCCTGGATATATTACAGCACTTTTGCAATTATCGTTACACGCTTTTGGTATTTATCGCAGCGCTTTTGGAACGACAGTGAAGCGCTTCTGGTTATTGTTCAACGCTACTGGCTATATCCTCTGACGCTTCTGGTCTGCATTACAGCGCTCCTGGAACATAGTAGGTCGCTTCTGGTAATGTTGTTCAGCGCTTTTGGTCAAAGTTGATTTATTTTTGCGAACTTGTGAATTTTTGGTGGAACTAACGGAATTGTGGCAGCTTCTTATTACTCACACAGAGCCAATAGGTGTTTTTTTAACATATTTATGCAGGACGAGTGTTGAAGACCCTTTTGTTTTACCTTACTAAGTCTTAGAAACACATTGCATGCTTAAAAGGAGTAATTGAACAAATCTTTTTTGCAAATCTAAAGTCTTAGGAACATACTGATTTTCTTAAGGGACAATGGACATGTATGAACAAACACCTCAGTTTTCTAAAGGACAATGGACATGAATGCCAAACACTTCATTTCATAAGGGACAATTTACAACTACAATCGTGTGTGTGCATAGCTTAGTTGCACCTTATTTTTTCTTATAACGGGACAATTGAACCATTGTTTGACGTGCTTGATTTTACATTTTTTGTACTTCCTTTAGAAGGGCCTACTTTTGGATTGCGATTCATCCAAAAGGGACGACCCTAAGCGGAGTTTTCCTTTGAACCGCTATATAAAAGGGATAAGGCGAAAGCCAAGTCCTAACTGACGTCAGCCTTACCTTGTGATGCCAAACTGAAAAGAGGTGTACTAGCCCTTTGTGGAAATGATTTTCACATTGAGCGAAGTGTTTGAAACTCTTAGTAGGATTGGTTAAAGCTTTTAGTAGCTTGTCGCATTGCTCGTAAGGCGTTGGTCCCTCAAAGTCACTAAGAACTAATTTAGTTAGAGACTACCCGACCTACCTCTGAACATTGCGGTAATCATCAGTGCAAGGGAAATCGATTTAAACCCTTAAGACACTCACCATTGGCTCCCTTGAGAAGAGATAGTATTCCCTCAGACATAAAGCTCTTGTGACCTACTTGAGCTTTCCAAGGGGAGGGTGAGATATCCCTACCTATCGTCTCTCGCAAAGATACTAAATATCTGACACCTTTATGGAATGATATTTTTATCGACGGAGTATTAAGCTGTGAGCTGATCTACTGTAATGAAACCTTGTCTCTAGGGATAAAAAGTGCTTGTTATTGATTGCAACTGTATTAGACCTGTGGAAACATTGGGCTTGTTTGGAGCCTTGAACATACACTATCTGTTGTGTCAGTCCTTGTGCCTTTTTTGACCACTTGTTTGCTGTGTTTTCTCTTGCCAAACTGATCCAATCAGAAACAGAAAAATCTTGCCTTTGAAAAACATCAGACACTATTTCAGTGCCCCTGGTACTATAGCAGCTCGCCTTTGGTAATACAGTAGATCACCTTTGGTCGGCAGTAACCCGCCTCTAGCAAAACTCTACTTCAGTGCCCTTGGTATAACAGTAGCTCGCTTCTGGTCACTGTAGCTCACCTTTGGCATAGCAGTAACTCGCTATTGGCAGCTCAGTCCATCGCCTCTGGCCCACAGTAGCACGCTTTTGGTAGCACAGTCCTGCGCCTCTGGTCAAACAGTATAGCGCCTTTGGTTCAGTACTTTGTGCATCAGAGTTTGTACGTTTCTTCAAAGCATCTCACAGATTCCCAGCATTACATTGTGTCCTAGGCATATCCCATGGTCACCACTAGGCTACAGCAAACTATGAAGTCTAGGCAAGTTGTCCCTAAGAAGCACAAGTCACCCCCTCGCACACCACAATCAGGTCGTCTCAACGTTACTCCCAAAGTGACTCCTAATACACCTGCGGCAAAACCAATCAGCTCTCCAAACATGCCGCACATAGATGAACCAAGCAATCCTTATGAGGATAGAACCCCTTTGCTAAATGCACCGCAGTATACCACAGGCTTGCCTCCAGATTTTGTCCCACAAGGTTATGTCATAGATCAACCCCCATCTCAAGAAGAGCGACACTTTGAAATAGGTCAATCCTCTCAAGAAGATGGGCAAGATCTTGATGAATTTATACAAGATCCTAGAGCTATAGCTGCCTTTGATAAAATCCTTAGTGAGAACCAGGATCATTTCTTTCGCTTGCTTGCAAAGCAAGGTGCCAAGTTACCTCCAGATTTTGATATGTCCACTCTCAAGGAGAGCAACAACACCCAAGAAACCATACAAGCGGTGCAAACCATGTCCACGGTCACTACGCCCTTACCTACTCAAAGCTCACAGTATAGGAATCCCCTCTTTCAAAATCCAACAGAGGAGAGGCCCGTATCACCACTGTTGACTCCTATGGAAATCTATCAAAACCAACAAGAAACTCTCCAACGACAAGCAGAGTTAGCTAAGCAAGCCACCTTAGCTTGATCGAATGTGCAACCACCGCCTAAAGTGTCCATCCCAAGCGCAAGCAGAATCTTGGTTACCCCATCACGCGTAGGTTTCCCACCCAATTACAATCCGGGGAACACGTATGTAGCCATGCAACAAGGGTCTCAACACATGCCACCTCCTATATCATCACACCTGCATGTCTCTCAACCAATTGGAGTCACGCAGCCCCAACCACAACATTCTTCTACTCTTATCCTCAAGCAACCCCAACCATCGCAAATCACTTCTACTTATGTTCCTCCACCACAATATTCTTCTACTCTCATCTTCAATTAACCCCCACCATCGCAAATCACTTCTACCTATGTTCCTCCTCCACAACGTTCATCCATGCTCAACTTCTTTCATACATTGCCTAGCCACTCTCAACATTCCCAACATCAGGTTTCCCAAAGCTATGTGCCACCATTACAACCTACTCAAACGCACTTTAGCTTTCCTCCCCCCAATACGTTTCTTCAACCATCGCAGAGCCAACATTCTTACCTAGCGCCACCTCCACCACTGCCTAATCAAAACCTCCAACTCCAACCCAATCTGAACCAATCATACAATCCATACAATCCCAATCAATCTTACGACCCTTACAATACCACTGCGCATGGCTCACATTATAATCTTCCATATGGGCAACACCAACTGCTTTTTGGACAACAGGAGACGTTACCAACCCCTCCCACGACTATGGAACTAAAGATTGCGGAGGTGCAACAACAGCTATCTGATCTTACGTTTGGCCACACCAAAAAGACCTTCTCCTTGGAGGAAGTGTGCCCTTATCCTTTTGATCGGTCGTTACCAATGATCCCTTTTCCTCAAAATTTCACTATTCCCAAGTTCGATAAGTACAAAGGAAAAGGTGACCCAAAAGACCATCTTAGGGAATTCTATCTTGCTTGCTTCGAGGTTTCTCACAACGACACATATCTTATGCGTCTTTTTCCTCGCAGTCTTGGAGGACAAGCAATAGAATGGTTCTCACACTTACCTACGGGTATCAAGTCTTTCAACGAACTAGCAGAGAAGTTTGCCACCCATTTTTCTTACAACGCAGAGCATGAGATTTCCATGACGGACCTATGCAACAATAAACAGAAAAATGGTGAAACTTTCATTTCTTTCCTCCAACGATGGAGACAAATGGCTAGTAAATTCCCTTTCAAGATTCCAGAGAAACAGCTTGTTAGCATCTTTGTGCAGAACCTCAACCAAGAGTTAGGTTTCCATTTGCAAATCCTTAGTGCTACAACCTTCGATGAAATCACATACAAGGGTATCAACATAGAGAAGGCCCTCATTGCTAAAGGTGTGGTCAAAATCTTTAAAGAGACGAAAGATAGCTCTTCTCATCAACAATCGAACGATAAACCCAAATATTGGAACAAGAACAAAAATGTGGTCAACGATGGGGTGGTCGATACTAAGCACGTCCAAACGTTGCAAACACCGCTGCAACTCTCCAAACCAAGTCACGCTCCACCTCAACAACAGCAGCAACAAAGGCAGCCTTATCCCAACCAACAGCAACGACAACAAGAGCGGCCTCAACAAGATTACCCTCTGCGACGTCAATTTACTCCTTTGGGAGTGCCCATCGAATCGGTCTTACAGCAAGCTTTGCAGAAAAGGCTCATAACCTTACCTGATGCTCCTCCTTATGGAGAACCTATCTACAAAATTGCACGTTACAGAGACAATGAGTATTGTGAGTTCCATAGGAGCAAAGGTCATCGAACTGCATCTTGCATGAAGCTTAAGCACCTCATCCAAAACCTCATCGACGGTAATCAAATCACCTTTGAGAATGAATCACCAGCGCAACACACGAACAAGGATCTCGATATGTACAAGGAACCATTCCCTCATCATGGTCCACCTCCTCCTCAGGATAGAGGTAAAGGTATCAATCACGCGTCCACATCTTTCGATTCCATTGTAGGTCATTTTGAAGAGAGTCGAGTGTCTACCCTCACCATTAAAGGAAAATCTATGGATTGTGCTGTTACTACTCGTCGAGGTCATGTCACCATTCATGCACCTACACCTAGGCTTCCGGTTCAGTCTGATTATAATCTTGTAGAACATCTAGGGAGAACACCAGCACAGATCTCTATTTTGGACCTCCTACGGTCATCACCTGCACATAGTAGTGCTAGAAAAAGCCCTCCAAGAGTCCTCCGTTCCTAACAACATAGCAGTCGCAGATTTCCAAGCTATAGTGGGTAATATTGCTTCACCTTACAATGTGGTCTTCTCTGAGAAAGACCTTCCCTCCCATGATCCTTGTCACAACGATGCCCTCCATATTGAAGTTCTCATCCATAAGCGCAAAATCAAACGCATCCTCATAGATGGTGGTGCTGGTCTCAACATCTGTTCTTTAAAGTTACTAAAGCAATTGGGATACTCTGAGGATCATGCCAACACTGAGCATAGTATTACCATCAAGGGGTATGATGATGCAGAACGCCGTTCAGAAGGTGTTATTCACTTGCCTATACAACTGGGCCCTGTTATGCTTGAAACTAGGTCCCAAGTCCTTGATATTGAGCTGCCTTACAACATTATCCTAGGCCGCCCATGGATCCATGCAATGAAAGCTGTCCCCTCCACGTACCATCAGTCCCTCAAGTTCCCATACAATGGTACGGAGATCACCATCCCAGGAGATCCAAATCCTTTTGAATTCTGCCGTGTCTTGCAAGGAAGCTATAAGAATTGCAACCAAGTGCCTAAAAATGACAAAGCCCTTGAATCCCCTCTCTATGTTGACCCTGAAACTCTCACGCAAGCCTCTACAAGTGAGCCTACACCCCTCCCCAAAATCACAGCTCGCTTTTGAGATATAGGTTTTGGCACTTATGATATCTTTGAATCTTGTTGTGTAGGGCGGATGCCTTTATCTCCAAAATCTTACGGCAAACCACCCATTGCTAAAGTTACCAAAAAAGCAGCTATTCCTCCCCCAACATTCCTAACCCAATTCCAACATGGACGGTTATTGGAAGAGGAAACTATTGAGGACATCTCTTCTTGGCTCTACAAGGAGAAAGAACCAGTCACGATCCCAGTCAAGCAATATGGCAATGGCTTAAGGATAGTGAAAAATATGGGCTATAAAGGCAAAGGCGGCCTTGGGAAACAGAATCAAGGCACTATGGAGCCCATTGTGGTAACAAAGAAGCTAGACAGGAAAGGATTAGGATTTGGTAAGAAGGTACCACGCGCCTCGGACATCGAGTATATCCTCGACGAGGTAGCTGACAAGTTTCCCGCCGATTCGACATCTACAGAGGATATCATCGATGACTCTTCCCTCCACATAACCAATCTATTCGTAGAATCCTCCATTTTTACACTATCCTCCGTATTCTTAACTTCCACCACCAGCACCCAGAATGTCACGCTTGTCTACGCTGAACTTATCGATTGGGACCAACAAGGGGCCCCCGTTATAGATGTCTTTCAGAATGACGAAGCTTTAGCTGAATTCATGGGACTTCGGGAAGGTATCCGTCTTGGTGATCACAAGGCAGGTTTTGTAATGGAACTAGATCCCATGGCTTACTTTGGTGAGAATGCCAAATCCTCCAGTCGCAAAAGTGCAAATAAAGAAAGATCTCTAGGTGAAAACCACATTGTGGCACCTCCTGATCATAAAATAGTAAAAATAAAGGACGTATCCAAAGGTGAAAACCCAACTGTGGCACCTGAGGATGGAGGATTTGACCTTCCCTTACCTTCTAAGTATCAAGAGAAATCAGCTCTACTAGTGGAAGATTCTACAGAGATCAACCTAGGTACATAACAGAATCCAAAGACAACATTTCTAGCAGCATCATTATCTGATACAGAGCACAGAAACCTTAACAACTTCTTCTTACAACGAACCATCAACTTTGCATGGACCTATGCAGATATGCCAGGGCTAGACCCTAAGCTGGTAGTTCATTATCTCATAGTTGATCCCAAAGTGAAACCAGTCAAACAGAAGTTGAGAAAGATGCACCCACAGATCGCTCTCCTAGTGAAAGTAGAAATACAGAAGCTGTTAGACGCAAAATTTATACAACCTATTGACTATTCAGATTGGGTCTCAAACATTGTACCTGTCTCTAAACCTAATGGGTGCATCCGCATGTGTAATGATTTCAGAGATCTCAATAAGGCATGTCCTAAAGATGACTTTCCACTACCAAACATTGACATTATAGTGGACTTGACAGCTGGTCACGAGATGCTTTCTCTCATGGATGGATTCTCGGGTTACAACCAAATTAGAATAGTTGAGGAGGATCAACACAAAACAACCTTTACATGTCCTTGGGGCAATTATTGTTGGTGTGTCATGCCGTTTGGTCTGAAGAATGCAAGAGCAACCTATCAAAGAGCAATGACAGTGATCTTCCACGATCTCTTTCATCACATCATGGAAGACTATGTTGATGATATATTGGCTAAATCTTCTAGAGCAGAACATATACAGGTCCTAGGACAGATCTTCGACAGGCTTGAAAAATACCAAGTAAGACTTAATCCTAAGAAGTGTGTCTTCGGTGTCACATCAGGGAAGCTATTGGGATACATTGTATCTCGTAGAGGCATTGAAGTAGATCCAGCAAAAGTAAAGGCTATAGTGGAGATGCCTCCACCAAAGAACCTTAAAGCATTAAGGAGCCTCCAAGGAAGGTTACAGTCCATCAGGCATTTCATATCACAGCTAGCAGATAAATGTCAACCCTTTCAGCACTTGCTCCGAAAGGATGTCTCGTTTCGATGGGACAACAAGTGTCAGGCAGCGTTTGATCAACTTAAGGAGTATCTAGCTACACCTCCTGTATTGGTTCCACCAGTTGTGGACAAACCTTTGATATTGTACATCTCCACTACAAATTCGGCCCTAGGGGCCCTGCTAGCACAGAATGATGACACAGGAAAGGAGCATGCAATTTACTATATCAGTAGAACCTTGGTGGGATATGAGCTCAATTATTCACCAATGGAAAGGGCTTGTTTAGCAGTAGTGTTCGCCTCCCAAAAGTTGCGACATTACATGCTGAACCAGCACACAAATCTGATAGCTAAGATTGATTCCTTGAAGTATCTACTAGCAAAAGCAGCTCTCACAGGCAGACTAGCTAAGTGGGTCATGATCCTTAGTGAGTTTGACATTGAATACACAGATTGTAAGGCAATCAAAGGACAAGCCCTCGCGGATCAACTAGCAGAAGCACCTATGAAAGATACACATCCTATGGTTGCAGACTTTCCTGATGAGAATCTATTCACTCTTGCTAACTCCATAATGTAGAAGTTGTACTTTGACGGTTCTTACACACAGCATGGATCAGGAGCTGGCATCTTATTTGTTACACCTCAGAATGACTACATTCCAAAGTCATATCGGCTAGCATTCCCTTGCACCAACAACATAGCTGAGTATGAAGCACTCCTCATAGGTCTCAATATAGCAGTTCAATGGGACATCACAGAATTACAAGTATATGGAGACTCACAGCTAGTCATTCGCCAAGTCACAGATGAATACCAAACAAAGGATGAAAAGTTGGTCCCCTACAAACAACTAGTGGATGCCTACAAACCACATTTTTCTAGCATCACATTTGAGCAAATTCCAAGAGAACATAATAAAGCTGCAGATTCTATGGCTTCTGTAGGGTCACTGATTGACATGCCTGCAAATACACAGAAGTGTGAATTCTTGATCGAGCAATTGTTGATACCAGTCGTCGATGTTCCTGTTACTGAAATCATCTGCGAACTTGTTGGTCCCAATTCCCCATGGTACGAAGATATCTATGAATACCTCAAGAACAAAACCTTTCCCCTTGACCTATCATCCACTCAACGCAAAACCTTTATCTGTCGATCCTCTCGTTACATCATTCTGGGTGATACACTATATCACCGGAGTCTCGATGGTATCCTCTTACGATGTCTTAACGCGGAAGAAGCCGAAGCTACCTTACGAGACATACACGAAGGTGTCTGTGGCGCACATTCTACCGGTCCTAATCTTGCTAAGAAGATACTCAGAACAGGTTATTACTGGCCTACAATAGAGCAAGATGCTGCACAATTTGCTAAGAAGTGTCTACAATGTCAGCAACATGGAGATTTGATTCACGCACCCGCTCATGAGTTACAACCTGTGACAACTCCATGGCCTTTTTCTCAATGGGGTCTCGATCTCGTAGGACAAATCCACCCTTCCTCCTCCAATGGCCACAAGTTTATCATTACCGCCACTGAGTATTTCACGAAGTGGGTGGAAGCCATTCCTATGACCTATATCACCGGTAAGCAAATAGCCAAGTTTATCCTAAACTACCTCATATGCCGGTATGGTATTCCCCAAGCCATTGTCACTGATAATGGGAGACCATTCAAGAACCAAGATGTCCGTGCCTTATGCATACAGTACAATATCCAACATCGCTTTTCAACTCCCTACTATCCGCAGAGTAACGGCCAAGCTGAGGCTTCCAATAAAACCATTCTCAAAATCCTCAAGAAAACAGTCAATGAAGCTGGTCGTGATTGGCACTTGCAACTCAATCCCGCCCTATGGGCCTACTGCACTAGTATCAGAACACCAACTGGTGCCACACCATATGCCTTGGTCTTTGGCTCTGAAGCCATCCTACCTATAGAGGTCGAGATCCCATCCCTCAGAGTATCCATGCAGGACCTGATCGGCGGAGATGAGTATCGCACTTCCAGATTAGCTGAGCTTGAACTACTAGATGAGAGGCGCCTTGCCGCACTTAATCATCTCCATGTCTATCAAAACCGCCTCCGGCGTAATTACAACAAAAAGATCAAAGAAAGATGGTTTCAAGTTGGTGATCTTGTACTTAAGGAGAATCAGAGAAATCAAGCAGATCGAGAGAAGAAGGGCAAGTTTGAGCCTAACTGGTTAGGTCCCTTCATTGTCACAGTAGCATATGGATCAGGAGCTTATACTTTAGCTACACCTGACGGCATTCCTCTAGATGAGCCACTTAACAGTGTCCATATCAAGAAGTTCTATGCCTGATCCTCAGAGTATTCCCATCAAAAAATCAAAAAAATCAAAAAATCAAAAATCAAAAAAATCAAAAATACAAAAAAAAAAAACATTCATCCTCTGGTGAAAACCTGGCAAACAGGCGCTATGCGTAGAGTCAGCATCCATCGTCTATCGAGTCTTGTCCACTCCTTGTCCAGTTCGCAACCTGCTTCATCCATCCATCCGTAATAAAACCATTGACTTTGTTTGCATTTCCATCTCCCTATCTAGTATAGCTTGGAAATTTGTCAATGTCCATCATCGTCATCCCACGTCTTGATCTGTGTCTATAGTTAACACTGTCTGGTCCTAGGTCAAGTCTTTCCGTGTCTTCTTCGGCGGTCACTCCTACAGTTTCCTCTACCAGAATGGGGGCAACCCTTTCCTTAGCTTCAGTCTAGGATTGGTTCCTTGTTCGTGGTTCGCAACGCATACTTCAATCTTGTCTCATTTCCACCGGTAACACCCTTTAATGGACACTTCGCTCCTACGATAAGGCTGTTATCTTTTCAACACTTGTTCTACATCATCACCTCCACCAGAACTACATATCATCTTTTCAATCTTAAGGTACCTTGATCCCATGGATATGGGTATGTAGGCAGTCTGGAATACGAGGGAAGTTTCCAGTACTCAGGTACATAAGATCTCCCCCTTCCATCTTGACCCATTTCATCACTCTATCCAGAACTACATATTTATCACGTTCACCTTCCATCGTAAGTGTGCCTTGATCCCGTGGATACAGGGTATGTAGGCAGTCTGGAATACGAAGGATGTATCTAGTACTCAGGCACACACGATCCATCATTCTCCACCCGTTTCAATCCATTTGCATTCCATCCTTCTAGTCTTCCGTTTGTCAAAATCCATTCACCTCGACTTGACTAACTCAAGCAGCAAGCTAGCGCATCCTTCCAAAGCAGAAGTCCTTAACAAACTTGAAGCAAAGAGGCCTACTGCCAGAGTCATCTACTGTCTTGCATACCAATTGCCAACATCAGCTAAGTACCGCTTAACCAAGCCCTAGATCAACAGGCTTGTCTTCTACGAAGTGTTCCATTGTTGAGACCAACACACGTGTCTCCTGCAACATGTGGCATTTCCTGCAAGTGAGACATTGTCTTTTTAGGTAGATAGCCCTCTTTAACGGACACAGAGTTCCTACGATAAGGCTGTTATCTTTCCTACCCAATCTGTCCTGAGAAAACCTCTTTGGCAAGAGAATATGTTGGCTATATGTTTACTTTGTAAGTCAGTCAATTTGTGTTATGGTTTATCTTTTGTTCCTTTTCCAATACTTATTCAAAACTACCCTGGTTTATCTATAATCTTGGTATGTTGCGATGCAGTACGGACTGGGGGCATAGTCATTGCTTTCTGTGTGCTGTGTTTGAGGAATGATCTTTAGTATCTTTCTTAGCATCATATCTATCTTGTGTGTGTTACGACCTAGCATCTTACATATTAATATTTCTTCTTGCATTTACATGTATTGAAGTTTATTTTATGTTCAAGACTATGGCTTATTCACATGTTCCAACAAGGTTATATGCTGTCTAAAGAGATCTAAGTTCAAACCGATTGCTTGCAGAGTCAACGTCCACGCACTCGGATATTACTGCACCTTGGTCTTTTATACCTTGGTGGCGAACTATCCACGTGCTATATCAAACTAAGGATTGCTCTTTATATACAAATGTGAAACCATTGCAACAAGCTCATCCATTTACACCATCCATTTTTCCATGGCCTTATATAGTTTTCCAGGAAAGATCAATCAACAGTCTTTCTCTTATGTTCTTTTCTATCTCCACTTTCTTCTATTCAACCTCGCCTATCGCCAACAAATCTTCTAGTCGAGCATCAACACAGTTCTTCTACCGCTTCCCCGTCTTCCCGCTCGAGGGGGCATATGCTGGGGCAACTACCTACACTGGGGCATCAAAAAATTGTATCACGTCTTCGACAATCATTTTCTTTGATGCAACGCTACATGCTGCATCGCATCAAAGAGGGGCAAAATGTAGACACCCTAAAATGACCTTGTCATGCTACTTGCATTTCATAATCTGTCTAATCACCTGCATTGCAAACGTTAATTAAATAATCTAATTATTTAATTAATTATCACCAAATTCTTCTAAATCTCCTAAATTCAACATTAATTAAATAAATCCTCGTTATTTAATTAATTAAATTAAATTCCTCTATATTCTTCCACAATTTTAATTATTTAATTAGATCATTATCCTCTTTCCAAAAATCAAATCCACATTAATTAAATATATCCAATTATTTAATTAATTCAACAAATTCCCTCTTATCTACAATTAAATAATTCTTAATTATTTAATTAAATCAAAATTATTCTTCCAAAATCATGCACAACAATTAAATAAATTTATTTATTTAATTTGCTTTTAAATCTTCTAAATTAAATAATTCTAATTATTTAATTACTTCTTCCAAAATATCTTCTCTAAATTTAAATAAATCAATTATTTATTTAAATTGCTTTTTCTTCTAATTTGAGTTATCTCTAAAAAAACTCAAGCTTTCTTGCTCATCAATTAAATATTTCTATATTTAATAAAGCAAAATATCTTCTTTTCTCATGCAAATCCCTTCTTCTTGTTTTAAATCACTTAACTAATTGCTTTATTCTTTTAATTGATTTATTTCTTCAGTTAACTCATTCTTCTATTCTTGATAACTCCTCTCATGCAAAAGCAAGTAGGACACATGTCTTGTTCTCATTCGTTGCACATTCCTCAACTTATCTCCTCCATTGATTCTTCTGAATTATCTGGACCATTGATTGATCATGTTTGAAATCTATATAAACCCCCCTCATCTCCTTCATTGGGTCTCTCTCTTCGATTGTATTCTCAGGCATACTTAACAGAGCTTCGAGCATATACAACGCGTCGATTGAGCAACCTTACGATCATTTGACATTGATCTCTTGAGCACTACACTTGCTTGTTGCAGCTATGGCTTTGCAATTTCATTGAGCAATTCTACATTCAATCCAAAGGAAACAACACAAATTTCGGTAAAAGTCTTTATTGCATTGATTATTTGTCATGGCTTTTATTTAAATTCATTTTCTTTATGTTATTGGATTCTTTGGTTTTATTTAGTTTAGATTTAATCCATTTCTTATCTCCTCCATTGATTCTTCTGAATTATCTGGACCGTTGATTGATCATGTTTGAAATCTATATAAACCCCCCTCATCTCCTTCATTGCGTCTCTCTCTTCGATTGTATTCTCAGGCATACTTAACAGAGCTTCGAGCATACACAACGCGTCGATTGAGCAACCTTACGATCATTTGACATTGATCTCTTGAGCACTACACTTGCTTGTTGCAGCTATGGCTTTGCAATTTCATTGAGCAATTCTACATTCAATCCAAAGGAAACAACACAAATTTCGGTAAAAGTCTTTATTGCATTGATTATTTGTCATGGCTTTTATTTAATTTCGTTTTCTTTATGTTATTGGATTCTTTGGTTTTATTTAGTTTAGATTTAATCCATTTTTCCATATACACAAGATGTGTACCCTGTAGTTGTATTCCATGTAGTTCTATATGCCCAAACTGCTTTAGAGAGTCTTGTTGCCCATTCTTTCCTATGTAATACAACTGTATTTGCCAATATTGCCTCAAGCTCTCTATTGGTGACATCAACTTGACCATTTGATTGTGGATGATAGGGAGTGGGATTTTTATGTTTGATTGCATACACTTGAATAAGGCTAGCAATCAGTGCAGATGTAAACTGTTGCCCCTGATATGTGACTATTTCCCTTGGGACACCATACCTTGTAAATATTTCCTTATAGAGGAATGTAGCAACCTTACTATCTTTGGCTGCTATCAAAGCTTTCACCTCTACCCATTTTGTGAGATAATTAGTGCAAACAAGTATATATTCTTTATGATTAGATGGTGGATCTATGGGTCCAATAAAATCAATGCCCCATTTGTCAAATGGTGTGACCATTAGTCATGGTTGTAGAGGCATTTCATCACTTCTTGTAGGTCTGCCCATCCTTTGACAACGATCACATCTTATTGTATAGAGAGTTGTATATTTATGCAAGGTTGGCCAATAATACCTAGTATTCAAGATTTTGACTTTTGTCCTCTTAGTTGCAAAGTATCCACCACATGGTTCATCTTGACATGCTTTGAGAATATTATAGACTTCATCCTCTCTAATACACCTTCTCATAGTATGATAAGTTCATGTATAGAAGAGGTAACCAAATACCCATGAATAAGGAAAGTTGCGCTCCATAAGGTGGTGCCTCTCTCTTGGTGAGAGGTGTGGAGGATTTTTTCCTATGACTAGATAATTTTCTATATCTGCATACCAAGGAGTTTGCATAGTTGGTGCAAATAAGTGTTCAGCTAGAAAAGAATCATCAATGACTGGGTCATTATTACAAGTAGGGAGCCTGGAGAGGAAGTCAGCAACAACATTGGCCTTCCCAGGCTTGTCCACAATGGTGATATCAAATTCTTAGAGGAGCAGTAACCATCTAACCAATCTGCCACTTACCACTAATTTATTCATAAGGTATCTTATTGCTGCATGGTTAGTGTGAATGAAAATAGGATGCCCAGTGATATAATGCCTGAACTTATTGATTGCATAAATGACAGCTAACATTTCTTTCTTAGTGACAATATAGTTAAGTTTAGCACCTTGGAGATTCTTGTTGATGTAGTAAATTGCATATTCCACATTCCCTTCTTTCTGTCCTAACACAACTCCCATAGTAAATCAGAAGCATCAATATGTATGTGGAAAGGTATTGCCCAATTAGGTCCTCTAAGTACAGGTATCTTTGTTAATGACTCTTTGAGATTGTTAAAGGATAATTGATAGTCAATTGTCCAATTAAATTCTACATCTTTAGAGGGTAAGACGAACAAAGGGGCAACAATTTTACTGAAGTCCTTTATAAATCTTCTATAATACCCTGCATGACCTAGAAATCTTCTAACATCCTTCTATTTTTTAGGAACAGGTAATGTTGAAATAATTTTAATTTTGTGTGGATCCACTTGAATGCCTACTTTGGAGACAAAGTGACTAAGCACTATTCCTTGCATCATCATGAAACATTTTTCATGACTAAGGGGCAGGTTATGATATTGACATCTTTGTATTACTTTTTCAAGGTTTTTCAAGGCCTCCTCATAAGACTCTCCATAAGTAGTGAAATCATTTATATATACTTCCATAGAGTCATGGGCAAGGTCAACAAAGATGCTTAAAATAACTCTTTGAAATGTGGCAGGTGCATTACAGAGTCCAAATGGAAGGATGGAATAGGCATATGTCCCCCATGGGCATGTGAATGTGGTCTTATCCTAGTCCTTAGGGGCTATTTTGATCTGGTTACATCCACTAAATCCATCAAGGAAAGAAAAATACTTTTTCCCAGCCAAGGAGTATAGGACTTGGTCAATGAAAGGTAGAGGGAAATGATCTTTCCTAGTGATAGTATTTAACTCTTTGTAGTCTACACAAACTTGCCACTTACATCCTTTATTTGGTACTATTACTAGTGGAGATACCCATTGACTATCTGATATTGGATATATGAATCCTGCATCCAACAATTTCTACAATTCATTCTTCACTATGTCTCTTACTATAGGGTTCATCCTTCTTTGAGGATGCCTAACTATTCTACACCCTTCATTAATCTATATCCTATGCATGCAAAGGTTAGGGTCAATTCCCTTCATATCATGATAGTCCCATGCAAATGTTGTCTTGTGGGTTTGCAACATTTTTATCAGTTTAGTCTTTTGGACAAATGTCAATTCACTATTGATATTAAGTGTTCTATCTTGTGTAATGTCAACTGGTGTTGCCATGGCCATTACAGAGGCAATATCTAATCTTGATAAGTTGAGACTACAACTATGAGGTAACAACTAATGAAACATACTACTGGTGGAAGCATAGGCTAGAGTGTTGATTGTAGGTAGAATGTTGTGCAGGGGGTAGGCCATACATATTAGACATGGGTCTTATTGTATGTTTGTTCCGTAATTACAATTGATGAAACATACTGTTGGTGGAAGCATAGGCTGGAGTGTTGATTGTAGGTAGAATATTGTGTAGGGGACAGGCCATACATATTAGACATGGGTCTTATTGTATGTTTGTTCCTTAATTATTTTGTATAACATGGAACACACTTCATCTTCATCCTAGATAGTCAATAGTGGGTCTCGTTCAGTATCCCCTAGGTCTGGCCAGATAGCTTGCTCCATATCAGCAAAAGGTTGAGTAGGTGGATAAAGGACCAATTTTTTTTAATATTCCCATTGGAAATTATCATATTCCTTGACCGACATCCTATGAAGTTATTTGTTGTTGCCAACTAGGGTCTCTCTAGGATGAGTAGATATCCTCCTAGGTTGGCCTTGGGCTACAAGACCATAAAGTTTGTAGGATATTCCCATGAATCCAATGTAATTACAAGATCTTCAATAACCTCTTCTGGCTTGACAGTGGACCTATCTACCAACTGGAGTATTGTGGGAGTAGGTATGAGGTTATCTAACTAAAGGTTATTCATTACTTCCTTTGTCATTACATTAAAGGTTGCACCTAGGTCAATCAAGGTGTTTTTGATAAGGTTACCATTGATCTTTACATCAACCACAAGGCTTCCAGGATCTACATATTTTGGAACAGCCAAGTTACCTAACATGATATCAACAAGTTGTCATATAACATGCACTATTTGAGGATCTTTCCTTTTCCTTCCTCGTTTCTTAAGGCATAACTCCCTTATAGCCTTGGCATATATGGGTATATCCTTGATGGCTTGGATGAGGGGAATTTTAACTCATACTAGTTAGGAGTTGCCTATAGTGTATGATCGACTAGGGATTGTGTAGGGTCAAACACCAGTCTCAGATGGCATTATATTTTCCTTCCATTACTTCTCTTCGAAGGACCGGACCTTTCCAGTAGGAATGGCACAAGGGACTAGTAAGTCTATGGATGGACAAAAAAATGCCCTGATGATATTTTTCCTCCTTCTCTGTTTCAACAGTAAAGGATGATTAAAGCCCCAGATGGATTAAACAGATTGCAAAGAACACTGTAAACCTGTGTTAGAAGTGGTTGGTTTCTACATGTGGAAAGAGAATCCACATATTATGGAGTTTGTTATAATAACTTCTATAATTTTGCTTTGAAGATGACTTCCTTGGAAATACTAGACAGATGAAGATGTCAAACTCCTATAAGCCGGGTAAGCTAGAAGATAGGATTAGTAGTAGACCAGAAATGTCGATAGAAATGGATGAACAAAGCAAACTGATCAAAAAAGATTGGTGAAAGATAATAATAGATAGAAAAGTTACATAGATGCAAACTGTACACTAAGACAACTCTTAGTTAGAGAAGAAAAGTTCTTTTGAGGATCAAACCCCAAAGAAAAGTTTCATAAGGTAAGAAATGTATTTCAAACTAGCTCCTAGATATAAAGGACTCTTCAAAGTTCTCGAAGTTATCAATTCGATTGATTATAGAATCATTCTATTACCAGCTATTACCAGGAGGTATAATGCTTTTTATGATTTATATTTGAAAACTACATAACATATGATAATTATATTCTTAGAATGTTTTACAGGTACAAGACCGGGGAGTGGTCATGATTGAGCTTATTAAATGCTTAAAGTTTGCAAGCTCTACTTGCATGACAAAAAGTTTATTCAATGCAAGGTTCAATGGAACCAGTATCAAAAGAGTAATATGACATGGAAAGTTTACCATGATTTAATAGCAAAGATTTTCTAAATTGTTTATAGTTTTGCAGGTTAAACAATTTTTTTATCTTATTAAGGTTTCGGATACATTGGATCATCGAGGACGATGACTCTTACAGGGGGAGATATGTTATATCCCTAACTTTGACTATATTTTACTTTTTACTCTTGAATTAATTAGTAGGTTATTTCACATGATTCAATGATTTGACGTTTAGTGAAAATGTTAGGAAGATCAATGATTTCATGGGTTATGTTTATTTGACTATAATTGACATGTGTCTATAAGATGTCAAGATGTTATGATTTCATAAGGATTGTGAAATAATTATTAATGTACATTAACCTTGAGTTGGTGATTGCAAGTTTCATTTAGGGAATAGGTTTCGTGTCTCTAAGAAAAGAGGGAGAGCATCATCTAAGAGAAGAGTATAGATATTTGGAAAGGACATATTGGTTGCCATTTGAGTCTTGTGTCTTTATAATTTTGGTGAACCTAGTTAAGTCGGGTAAGTGATACTCAACCCTTTTGGTTTTAGTTTATTTCCTGACTCGACAAGTTGTCGATATCATCTAGAATCCTAATGTAATTTAATGTCAAACTAGTCATTTTGGAGAAAATGATGTCGTCAGTACATTAGTCTTTCTTTTGACTAAGATGACTTCCTATCAGAAACATCATTCTTTACGTCACAAATGAGTTTATGTTTGCAACCTCAATGGCATAATTGGTAAAATTGATAAAGTGTTCTTGTTAATAGTATTAGAATCAAATTTTGTACTTCATCTTATTGGGATCAACACAATTTTCTCCTTTGCATGAAGGGGAGTTTTCTTGACCCAGATGGATATTGTACGTAAGTTTGCATCATGTTATTATAAACTCTATTGATATTAATGTCTATGTTTTGTTATAAAACAAATTGGTGTTTTTTGATAAGCATCACGTTTATAACCTATCTTGTTTATTGTTAAGCAAATTGCAAGGGGGGAAATCCTCGACCCCATTCTCTTGATGTGCTATGTTTTGAAAACAACATAAATATTTGTTATTTAATGATATTATGTTGATATAAATATCTATAGATATGATTTATGGATTAAAATCTTTTTGATCCTTTTGACGAAGAAGTTTCTCTTTTAATGTGGATGGTGGCACTTAATGCAAGCTAACAAATAGAGATGTGAGCCTTTAGTTCTTATTGAAAGGAAGCTAGGTGTGCAAAAATCACTTCCTACACTAATCTAAAGAGGAGAGAAGAGTGCAAATTCATTTTAATCTTTATAGTTACAACAATGTTAACATAACAATGGAGATATAGCAGCAATACACATACACACAAAAATGATACAGAAGAGAGAGACACAAGATATACGTGGGGAAAACCCTTATCAGGTGAAAAACCCCACACTCCAAAACCTGCACAATGTATTATCAAAACTGAAATGGTTTACAATACACTTGCAATGCAAGCTCTCTAGAGTCTTTTACACTCGTATCTGGAGAAAAACTAGAAACATAACAGTACCTATCAATCACATAATACATCTCCACTACAAAGCACCTATTTATATAGAAAATACAAGGCAAAAATGGCTCTATCTTGAGATGGGAGTCCAACATGGCCTCATGGCCCAAAACCCATGCCTATGGATACTTGTCCAACACTGTAGGATGTTCCTGATACTTGTCAAGTCACCCCATCCCAATTAGGTCACCTATTCCCAAGATAAGCAATGACAGATGCTCTTACGACTCTTACAACCGTCATAGAATATGCCATACTGATATATCTTACAGCTGTAAGAGAATCTGTCATAAATAGGCTATAAATAGCATATTCTCTTACAACATGTCATAACTCTCCTTGGAGTGCCCAAAGATGCCTTCTTCCAAGATGCCTTGTGACACATGTCTTCACCTGTCATAGAACCTTCTATTTTTGACTCTTACATGTCATAGATTCTGTCATAGGAATCTGTCATAACCATTTCGGTCAATATTCCCTTACACACTAGCCAAGATGCCGACACATGGAAGAAAACCTCTACCACACAAAAGGGATGCCTCTCTCCACATGGAGTGTGTTGACCATCCTAGTCATCTTACAAGTGGAGTGACAACTCATCGTGCCACTTCACACTAAATGACAAAACAAGATGTGCAACAAAATTACAACATAGGCTAAATAAATAAATTACATTACAAAAATAAATGCATGGAATTACCAAGGTTGAGAAACCTTAATTCCCAACACTTATCTCCATGATTTTGGAATTAAGGAGAATTAGGAAGGAGTGGTCTTAAAGACCAACTATCCCACTACCTGCATGTGAGCAAAGCTTACGATGAGGCAAAGACCTTGCCTATGTTTCCATGGCCTGGTGGAGATGCAAAAGTGGTTACTAGGAACACAAGGCAATCAGTGAGGTGGGATTTATGACCGCTACCTCCACCATTGTGTGCATATGATCTTGGAGAGAGAATTTAGTCTTGGTTAAGAGAGCCAAACTCAAGTGGTTGTTCCTTACAATGTTTTTTCTTGAACCTCACATGGTACAAGGGGATTATCGAAAAAGCTAACGGTGTGGTTGGTGAGGAGAATTAGAGCTTCTGCGAATAGAAGGGGTTCGACAATGTCAGATGAGCTCAATTTTTAAACAACAAGCTTTGCAATGTCGTAGAGGAGGTTCTTGGTAGAAGAAAAGTTAACAACATTGTTATTATAGAGAAAAAATGGGGACTGATAGAAGGGAAACTGAAAAGGACAAGTGAAAGGATCTTCATGGAATAGAGAAAGTTTGTCCACCATCTATAAAGAATAGAAAGATTGATGTAGAAAGAGGATAAACCAGTGATAAAGAAGTGAATGCACAAGTTGAACTAAGAACAACAACACGGTTTTGGAAACTCAGAAGCTATCATTTTATTTACCGCATTAGTGAATGTGCTAAGGTATGAGCTGAATGTCTATGATAGTTTTATAATTACATTTTCTTCTTGAGTTCATTTATCTCACAAGAATGTAGAAACATCTCTAGAGAGTGAAAATGTTAATTGAAATCCTAGCCGAATATATTTATATACCTATTGAAGAACTCTTAAACTCTTAGTCGATGTTTATATTCTTAACATTGATTAAATTTCTGAGTCGATGTTTTGATTATTATGAGACTGACAACTCAGTGCATATTATGGCCAATACTTTTATGATAGAAAGCCAACATGCTCAATAAATATTATTATGCAATATGGCTGATAGAAGATATATATTTATGTTAGTGTCTTTTGGCCATTAGAAATAAATTAATGCTGGATTCCTTAAGGCTGATACTCTTAATGAATATGCCAATGTATCTTGAATATAAAGATGTGACTATCAATCTAATAGGCTTAGATCCAAGACTATTAGTATAGTCAGAAGACTTAGACATCTCTATGTGTATGAAGGTCAAAGGGCTTGATTGTTTCCGAGTAGATTTCTGATAACTTTGTGTAAATATGAAATCATTAGACTCTATTAACTCTGAGCAAGAATATATGAAACCCATAGGTTTTATTTATCTAGTTGTGAGTTTATTTGAATAGAGAACTTATATAGGTCGTATGGTCTTGATGATTAGTAGGGCTATTAATAACAATTTTTAATTATTGTTAATGTTTAGATAAACTTAGGAAAGAAAACTGAGTCTTCCTAGAACATTGTTTTGTCTTACAGTCAAGGCCCATGAGTTGATAGAAAGAGATTGGTTATCATAAATCTTGTGATAGAAATCTCCTTTTCAAGAGAAATAGAAATATATTGATCTCACTTGGAATATACAAGGTCGAAGATATGATATCACTTAGGTTTTAACAACAATGAAGTAGACTATTCATGATATTGATGAATCTCATGTATGAATTCATAGGTTTAATTTAAAAATGAAAGATAGTGAACTGGGGAAGAATGATAAGATTGTAAGTATTGATCTATTATTAAAGCTATTTTGATTATTAGACTAACCTTAGTCAAAGAATGATTATTTTCTTATTAATAGTGTAATCATATTCCTTGATGTAATGAGGGGTGTATAGCACTTAATACGTTTGGAGAAAACCAGAGTGTATTAAACTTATGTTGTAGTATCATATTATTGAACTTAGATTCTAATTTAGAAATGGGAAACTAAGGAAAATGGAAATAGCACCTTTAGTCGATGTTAAAGACTATGTTAGATCCATAGATGAAATGTTTCTAGTTCCCTCAAGGGAATTTTTGGTGAGATAATATCATCATGATATTGAAGCAAGGAGTATGCAACATGGAAAAATATTTCTTTGTAGGAAATAGAATTCCTCTTGTCAATTTTTGTAATTCATTTTTTAGAGAAATAGGTGATCCAAGAATGTGGAACACTAGATAGATTTTAATAATATTTAATACTTATGTTATGATATCTTGAGTGAGAGAGAGTAAACTAAGAAATGCAAGGATATTGACCTCATAGTTTTGTTCAATAGAATTTATTCTAGTGCTAAATGCACATAAGACAAAGTTAGCCAAGGTTGAGCATCAATGGAAGTGATTTGCTCTAGGTTGGGCATGATGGGAGAATTTGTAACAAAACACCACTTGATTGTTGAACTATAGATGGTTGATACAAGTTTATTGTCATGTTTTGAATGAATACACATATGAGTCTATAACCTATCATAGTGGAAAGCTAGTAGACTTAATAGACTAGAAGATTGAAAGTATTTTGTTGATCTCAGTCAAAAGACTAGTTTCGAAAAGTGTAAGTATCCATCAAGATATTATATGGATGAGGTCATACCTCATATACTATGCTTTTTCAAGTTGTGTGAATTGTGAATTCAAACAATGCCAAGTGGTCTAGGGAAGACTAGAGGTATTTGTTCTCATGTTTTGTTATATTTATGTTAGTACCTATGGAAACCAAGGAGGTTTGATATTTTGACGTATTGGGTTAAGAGAAGTTAAACCATAGTATTAAGTTTCGAAGGATTTAGGAAACCTATAACTCTTATGTCAAATGTGACAGTGTTTATATTTCTATATATTTGATTGACAGTGAAAGGTCGAGAAAACATAGAACAAGACAAGAAGAGTATTTGTAATACTTTAAGAGATTCTATGATAATGTCGAAACTCACTTTAATGCATCAAAGATGTTTGATATTTGAATTAGAGAGTAAAATGACAGAAATCCATAAACCTTAGAAATTGCAAGTATGCAATGAGACTCTCTTAAAAAGGTTAGAAATACCTAAATCTATATATAATATCACATGCATATCCTGGGTTAAGGATTAGTTCTATGGCCGACTGGCTAGAATGGATTTTCAAGTATAGAGAAGTTTGTGTCTAGAGTACCAAATAAAGTAAGTAAAGCTATAGGATGAGATAGCTTCTAAGATGAGTCAGTGGTGTGTGTCTAGATGGTATGACCAATCTGAATGATCATACTTAGCTAGAAGGGGTCTAGAGTTGTATGGTCGATTGAGTTTTGTAGGACACATCACTAGGACTCAGATGGAAAAATGTGAAAGTTCCTTATATCTATACCCTTCATGAAGGGTAGGGCAACTTCCATAAAGGAAGGTGAGAGAGGGACTGCCAATCTATGGTTGGAGGAAAAGCACTCAAATGATGCTCTCCCTTTGAAGCAGAAGACTCACCGAGGCTCGTGAAAACATATATCTACATTCTAGATGTGATGTACTCCATGTTATGGTTTATGATAATGTATGAGGTAAAATTATTCTTATGCCAAATGTATTTTATATATTGTAAATGTTTTTGATATTATAAGGTAGAAAACCAGGGGCCAAACCCATATTACAAAATAGAACCCAAGAAGGGCAAAAAAGGCTCAAAAAATAAAAAGAGCCAAAACAACCACCGACAGATTACATACAACCAATATACAACAAAAAGATACTAATAGTAAAAAGCTAGCAAACAGAAAGCAAAAAAAGACTAGGAAGAGATGTCCTTGTCTCCCTTTGAAAGAAACTCTGGCATTTTGTCAAGTTCTTTAACTCTATCATTATCAGCTCCATGAATGAGAATCTCCTGCTCTAGAAGAAGAGAGATTGGCCATAGTAGTCTTACATAACATGTCAGAAATGAAATTGCCAAGAGAAGAGACCTTATTTTTTAGGAACTCCACCCGTTCCTTTAGCTGAGATAGATCATCAGTATCATTAATTTCCTTAGTATTGTCTTCTTCCCTACCATCTTGAGTATTATTATCAGGATCAACAGGAACAGAATTGGGAACAGAGTAGATATCTTTCCCAATGTCCTCATCAATATCAGTCATTTTCATCTAGGTAGTAATATCGCCAACATCCACACAGTCACCAATGGGGACAGGATTATGAACCCCAACATTATCTTCTATTTCAAAGACCTCCATAAGAATGCCCTACCCATCAATTTCTTCTTCACCACCAGAATCTTCAATAGCAATCCTCCTGAACATCAGTCTTGAGATCTTCCTCCTCATGGGTAGAGGCTTCAGAATAGTTAATCAGCTTTAGTTTGGGAGCCTGTTTGCCAGTAATACGACCAGAGTGCCTAATGACAGCAAGTTTACCCTCCGTTTTAACTTTTTTGAAGTTCCATAAGGGTCCCTCCCTACCCTAAATTTGCTTAATCTGGGTCTCAGAAACCCCAATATCATCCTTCAAAAGGTTAGACTCTGTGTCCACATTTGAGAGACGTCTTTTAGCTTTCAATTTCAATCTAGAAGGAGGGTTTTGAACACTCTTGGTCGTAGACTTAGAAATACTAGAATAAAGATCACCTATAAGGAGTTGACTAGGAGTAGCAAGACTCATTTTCACAGAGGTAGTAGGGGTATCTTGACCAGAAGGCTGAAGAGAAGATGGAGGAGACAGAGCTAAGTGAAACTGGTATAATCGATGAATGAGCCCTTGGTGTAAAGGAATAGTCTTTTCATCAGGCTTCTTCAACAAAGTCTTCTTAACATGCTGCATAGAGTGTTCAAGAGAAGAAAGCAAGTAGAAAGGGAAACTAATTGTGGCATTCCTTCTAAAATGATTCAATAAAGGGATATGGTAGTGATAGAACCTGGTGAAACGACCCTCAAGAGTGAAATACTTCATCACCATATAACACATGTCAGCCCACGGTTCAGGAAGATGAGCTCTTTCAAAACCACCTTGGTAAGGCACCAACTCCTCTGTTTCGCCAAGAAACAATTTCTAATTTTGAGCATCCAAAACCCTAGAATTTTTTTGCATCTTCATTCCCTTTGGAGAGAGACCCATAGCCATAGCAATGTCATTCTCAGAGACCACAAAACTAATATTCCCAATTTGCACCTTGCAATTATCCCAAGACTGAGCAAATTAAATAGACAGTTTTTCATCGTGTCCATTCAAACATTCAAGGAAAGGGGTGACTCCTTCCTTACAGTAATGCCAGACCAAGGCATTCTCTTTAAATTCTCTATAGTTATTGGGTTCAGTTTGAATCCTATCACCACCCATGATAAAAAACTAGTGAAGCTAAATGAACCTGGGAAAGGAGTAGGTAGAATTGTATTCTAGAAAACTTCTATCAATACTATGAGAAAATTGAGACTTTGAACATAGTGCAATGAGTATAAACGATAATAAAGAGGACATGATCAGAATTAGGGCAATCATTAAAATGATAACCCGAGGTCCTAATATAACCTTCCCAAATTAATCAGCTATCTTTCACACACATGCAAGGCTATCTAGGCTCACTCCCATCATTATTAGAGTGTCTAATCAGCATGCCCTAAATTAAAGAACTGGCCACGTAGATAAGCCAAGTGAAATGATGAGTAGTCATCATATAAGAATTTGTTCTTTTTGAATGATATCCCAAATCTGACATGGGATATTATGAAGTTGGCGCCAAGATCACCAGTTTTGAAATTGCTGACCTAAATTTGCCAGGCCATCAGGAACAGTGTTACCCTCCCTATAAATGTGAGAGAAGGAAATGATAGGAATAGCCTGAGAGAGAGTTTGAATATCAAGCACTATATCCTTAAGTTGCCATCCACACTCCAAAACTTTAGAAACAACCTCAATAATAATTTTTGAGTCACCTTGAACATGAAGCTGATGGATGCCAAGAGAAATGGCCAACTTAAGACCCCATAAAAGAGCAGAGGCTTCAAAAAAATTATTAGTTTGGTTACCAATTGCTCCAGTATAAGCAGTAATAAGAGTTCCTCTATCATTCCTTACAACTCCTCCACCACTAGCCTTACCATTAGACTTAGCAGCTCCATCAAAATTTAATTTGAACCAACCTTGATTAGGGGGAGTCCAAATAGTGTTAATTCTTTTAATGCATTTAGAATCATCAAAAGAAGGAATTTGATTCACAATCCCCCAGTTGGGAGCCACAAGACTTCATGTTGAGTAAGAGGTTTATCAGCAATTTTGATGTTGGAATTTGACACATTTTCCAGGAGAGCCTTAGAAAAAGAATTGAAAACCTGTGAAGAATTTCTGACAGTTTCTCTAAAAATTCTATTATTTCTTTCTTTCTAGAGGAACCAAGCAATGAAAGGAAGAGTTTGAGTCCATAATTCAACTAACCAAGGATAGAATAGAGGATGGATCCAATTAAGAATGAGATCTTTTATTTCTTTGTTACAGACCCATTGTAACCCAAAATTCAGAAAGACTTTACTCCATATCTCAGTTACAAATTCACAATGCAGGATAAGATGGGAGACAGATTCTTCTTATTTCAAACACAAAACACATCTATTAACTAGTTGCATACCCCTTCATTGAAGATTGTCCTATGTCAGAATCTTATTATGAACAATAGTCCACTAGAAAAAGTTAACCTTAAGAAGGAGTTTACAATTCCAAACCTTCCTCCAGACATCATCTTTAAGTTCCTCGATCAACAAATGGTAAGCAGATTTAACTAAAAAAAACCCTTTCTTGTCAGCAAACCAAAAAAATTGATCATTTCTAGAGAAAAGAGGAATCCTGGTATTAAGAAGAATTTGTTGTAATTTATTAGCTCTGTGGAGGAGATTCATATTATTAGTACAACATTCCAAAAGATTTTTCCAAATTCTAACACCATGATCTTGATGAATGTAGTGACTAACTTTGTTGCCAAAAAATTGTTTAGCAAGAACACTAATAGCTTCATTACCCATCTGTTTAGAAAGAGGCCCATTAGCCAACCAAGTTTCTTCCCAAAAATTTATAAGCGATCCATCACCAAGTTTCCATTTGATACCCTTGTTGACAAGACTTCTGGCTTTTATAATTTTATTCCAAATAACAAATCCTTGAGGAAGGCCCTCCCGATTGAGGAAAGAGTATCTGTTAGTATCCCTTAAGTACTTGGCCTTTATAATAATACCCCAGTCACTATCTATATTTAAGAAGTTCCAAACAATCTTTGACAACAGAGCCTTATTCATATTTTGAATGGTTCTAATGTTAAGCCCACCATGAGACTTAGGTAGGCAGACCTTATCCCATTTAACCAAAGAAATTCTCTTTTTTTCTTCTGTTCCCATCCACAAGAAAGTTCTCTAAATTTGCTCCAGTTTATCATCCAGATATCTAGGCATTTTAAATGGGGATAAAAAGTAGGTAGGTATACCCTGAAGAGAGCCCTTAGAAGCTACAATTTTCCCGCACTGCTTAAGAGTTTTCCTTTCCATCCCAACAATTTCTTTTGAGTTCTCTCAAGGATATTATGCCAAAAACCTAGAGAAACTTCATTAATAGTCAAAGGGAGACCAAGATAGACTGAAGGAAGGTCAACAACCACACAACCAAGGATATTAACAATTTTTCTTTGGAGATCCCCTGGGGTATTGAAAAAGAAAACATTGCTTTTTTGAAAATTAATGTGCTGACCAGAAGCCATAGCATAATCATTCAGTAAGGATTTCCATCTAGAGGCTTCCAAGATAGAGGAGATGCCAAAAAGAATGGTATCATCCACAAATTGTTGGATAGGCATAGGAGATAGAGAGGAAGCAGGTTTAATCCCAATTAAAACTTTAGAGTTGATCTTACTATGAACAGATTTACCAAGTGCTTCAACTGTCATAATAAAAAGATAGGGGGACAAGGGATCTCCATGTCTTAATCCCCTAGAAGGAGAAAAGAAATCTCTTGGAACTCCATTAACAAGGACTGAGTATTTAGCAATAGTAATAGCTTCCTTAAAGAGAAGAGAAACTTTATCATTGAACCCAAGCTTCTGAATGATTTTAAATAAAAATTGCCATGACACCCTATCATAAGCTTTAGAAATATCAAGTTTGAAAACCATACCTGGGATATGACTCTTTTCCATTGAGTGAATAGTTTCATGAGTAGTAATCATAGCATCTAAGATCTGTCTCCTAGGAACAAAACCCTTTTGTGAGGGAGATATAATTTTGTCAAGAAGAGGTTGGATTCTGACCACCAGAGGCTTGGCACAAATTTTGTAAATAGTATTACAAATGCTAATAGGACTGAAGTCAACAAGCATCTCCAAATTGAGCTTCTTAGGAACAAGGGCAATGAAGGTATTGTTGAGTTGTTTCAAAAGTTTACTAGTTCTGAAAAAGTCTCTGATAGCAGCAGTGACATCATATCCAATAATGTCCCATAATTCTTGGAAGAAAAAGGGGGGGAAGCCATCCGACCTCGGAGCTTTAAAAGGCCTCATAGAAAAGATCATTGTACAAACCTCTTCCTCAAAAATGGGCTTTAAAATATCAGCATTATCTTGCTCAGAAATTAGAGAAGGGATATTATTTAGAAGTTGATTCACAACCTATGAGTTATCAGAACTCAGTCCTTGTTCAGACAACAGATTGTGAAAGAAGTTGACAACATGATCTCCAATCTCCTCCTCATTAGTAATCATATTACCATTCTCCAATCTTATTTGAGCAATAGAGTTAGATTTTCTATGCCTTAAAGCAGAAACATGAAAGAAGGTAGTATTATGGTCACCTTCTTTAAGCCATTAAACTCTAGATTTTTGCTTCCAGAATAACTCTTCTCTACTTATTAAATTCTTCCAATCTTTGATTAAGTCATTTTCTAATTGGAGGGAAATATCAGAAGTATCACCTTGAGCAATCCTATATTGAATATCTACCAGGTTATTGGATAAGATCTTTTTCTAAGAAAAAATGTTACCAAAACTATATTTATTCCAACCATAAACTTCTCTCTTGACATGCATCAACTTTTTAAAAAATCTAAACATAGGAGTACCCACAACCTAAAGTTGCCACCATCTAGAAAGAAGATTCCTGAAATCATGATGTTTAGTCCACATAGCATCAAATCTAAAAGGAAAAGGACCTTTTCTCTTCTGATTAGCCCATTCCAAAATGAGAGGATTGTGATTAGAAACAGTTCTAGGCAAAGCAACCAATTTAAGGGCAGCAATGTTTGGCCAATTATTGGAAATAAGAAAATGATCAAGTTTCACTTGAATCATTTGGTCCCCTTTCCTCCTATTAGTCCAAGTAAAATTTTGGTTCATCAAATCAATATCAATAAGTCCAAAAGTGTTAATCAAATCAGCAAAGTCCAACATACTATCAAAGTAGTCCAAAATTCCCCCAGACTTTTTAGAAGGATAAAGAGGGGTATTAAAATCACCCACTAGCATCCAATATAAATCAGGATAAGAAGAGAGTTGGTTAGCCAAATCTTCCCAAAGATTTTTCCTTAAGACCCTAGTGTTAGGGGCATAAACATTAACCAGACTCCATAGAAAGGAAGGCAAAGAGAAATCAACCACCAAGCAATTTTTACTGAAGAAAGGAAGTTTACCAGGAAATCTGGAAGCATTCCACATAGTCACAATTCCCTCAGAGGCACCAACATCAGGACTTATGTAGAAGGAAACATTAGGCCAAATCATATCAACAATCTTTTTGAAACCTTCTTTAGACATTTTAACTTCCTGAAGTAAAAGAATATCCACTTGACCTCAAATTATTTTGAGGGGTTATTAAGACCCCTCATGTTCCATGAAAGAATTTTCATTTAAATAACTTTCTGGAGTGATTCTCCAGTGTCTTTTGCTTTCCATTGGCAATCTCCCTAACTGCTTCTCTTTACCTAGTTTCTTGCAATGAAGGTCTACCCTTCAAAGATTCTAAACCAACATCAGCTGACCTTTTTGGTTTATGGCTCTTTTTCTTTTGAGATGTCCACTCTTCATGGTCACTCATTGAAGTTGTAGCTACTCCCAGAGGAGCTATAGACTGATTAGAATGCTTCTTTGGAGAAGAAGGAAAAAGCCCTTCTTTGAGAAAACCCAATGTGAGTTTCCCAGGAGAAGGGTGAAGCTTATTTTGTTCTAAAGACAAAGGCACAAACTTTACCTCATTATCATGAGTCTCCAACACTCTGTCAAAACCCAATTGGGTCTCTTTAGTTTTGTCAAATCCCACCTGTGACTCTAACTCTCTTTCAAATCTCATTTGGGTTTCCTTAACATTGTCGTCTCCTAACTGGGTCTCCTCAAAACTATCAAAACCCATCTGGGTCTCCTCAACTCTGTTAAAACCCATCTAGGTCCCCTCAACTCTGTCATATCCCAACTGAGTCTCCTTAAGCTGATCATATTCCATCTAAATGTTTTTAGCTCCATCAAAACCCATCTAGGTCACCTTATCTTTATCAGATTCCATCTGGGGTTCTTCAAGATTATCACCCCCTAACTGAATATTCTTAACTTGGTTGAAAATCTCACCTTCTTCCAAAGTTGTGTTCTTGTGCTTTTCCTTAAGATCAGAAACTTCCTTTGAGTGCTCATCATTAACCAAGGTCACCTCCGTATTCTCCACAGTGACTTCCTTATTACTATTTTCCCCAGTTTTCTTGAACTTACAATGCGAGATGAGATGCCCCTTCCTCTTACAATTCTGACAAAAAGTTGTGGAATTCTCATATGAAATGGGCTGCCTCTAGATGCCAAATTTTGAAGTAATGTCAATAAACATGGGTAAAGTCTTATTGATTTCCACATTAACATAGAATCTTGCATAAACAAAGTGAGACTTGGTGCATGTGGAGTTGTCAAGGGTAACAAAATTACCAAAAGAATTAGCAATAGAACTAAAAATAGCTTCATCCCAGTATTCTAAGGGAAATCCAGGTAGATGTACCCAAACTAGGGCAGTTTTATTGAGATCAGTACTAGGGTCAAACCCTAGTTTCCAACAGTCCAAAGAAAGTGAATGTGTACCATAAAGCCATGGTCCTCTGGATAAGATAGCCAGCATGTCTTCTTTGCTAGTGAAGTGAAAGAGGAATAGCCCTCATGCCATACCCACAATAGTCACACTACCTTTGACATGCCAAGGATTGGAGACCCATTTGCGGATCATCTCAATGATGGGGCGAAGAGAAAAAAACTTGCCGACTAGGGCAAGATCCATAGAAGCGACAATCGAGTCTACCAGATTGTCTAGAACCATGAGGGAAGACCCCTTAGCCATCTCTTTATGGTGACAAACCATTGTCCCATTCTTAGGAGATTCCACCTGTCCTGTCATAACTGTTTTCCAGTTTGCAAGCCTGACAGTGTTTGAAATGGGTAGGGGAATAGAGGTATTGACTACTGCAGCACCCTCCATCCCCAAGCAGCAAACGGAAAGCAGAATAGGAAAACCCTAAAAAATCCAAAAAACCCTAGCAGAGCGCAAAAATAGGTATGATGTGTTGATATATTGTAAATGTTAAGTGAAAGGATTTCACTGTGATTTTATCTTCGATTATGTTATGATTTCAAGATTGAAATTACATAGAAAGTTGTACTCTATTTCTTGTATTTATGCATATGTTATTTAAATAAAAAAAATTTCTCTCTCATGTTTACCAAGTTTATTTACTTTCTTGTAAATTCTTGAGTTTATTCAAGTATTAAGAGGAGGGATGTTACATATAGTATCAGAGCAAACCGGGTTCAACACATGGACCTATGAGCTCACTACGAGAAAACTCATTAAACATTCAACAGATTGGGTAAGATTTAAAATTGGTTTGATGCTAGAATGGCATAGAGAAAAACCAAATGAAATCCTCATTAGTCAGTGTACAATAGCATAAGAGACATACATGAAGGTTAAATTTCATTATATGACTTGTTGCTGACAGATAAGAACTTCAAAATTTGGAGCTGATTGAATTAGAGCTGTCGCTTGCAATGGTAGTATAAACAAGTGACTGTTATGTTTTTGAACCATACCCGACCTTTCTTCTCAAGCAATGAGAAATTAGGTGCCGGTCTAGGTCCTTGACCATTGATATAAATAGAAGTACAGAATCATTTTAGACCAGTCAATCTGTTGGCCAAATGCAGCTTCGCCATGATGTCAAGAATCAATGAACACAAGAAAGTCATTAAGACTATAAGTATTGTATTAAATGGAAATGAGATTGACCTTAGTCTAGTATGATTATTTTATCAATAGTGAACTCGTATTCTATGTAATATGAGTATTGAGGATGAGTATAGTGCCTAAGAGGTCTAGAGAAAACTAGAGGGACACCATAATCTCATTATTATTATAATTGAATTCTAAGTGAGAAAAGGGAACCTCTGTAAAATAGAATTAGATCCTTTAGTCGATGTTGACGACTATGATAGTTCCATAGATGAATCTTGCTAGCTTTCTCAATTAACTTTTTGGTGAGATAATATCATTATGACATGGAAGCAAGGAGGATGTAACATGAATAAAGATTGATTTGAGTGAACTAGAATTCCTCTTGTCAATTTGTAATACATACCCAAGGGAATAGGTGAGCCAAGAATGTGGAAACCTAGGTAGCTTTTAATAGCATCTATTTCTTATGTTATCTTGAGAGAGAAAGTAAACTAGGAAATGAAAAGTTATTGACCTTAGAGTTTTTGTTTAATAGAACTTATTCTAGTACTAAATGCATAGAAGGCAAAGTTAGCCCAAGGATTGGCATCAATGGAAGTGATTGTTCTAGGTTGGGCATGATGGGAGATTCATAACTCAATCCCACATGATTGTTGGACTATAGATTGTTGATACAAGTTTATTAGCATGTTTTGAAGAGTGAATACACATATGAGTCTATAACCTGTCATAATGGAAAGTCAGCAGACTTAAGTAGACCAAAAGATTGAAGGTATTTTGTTATCTTTATGACTCAAACCTAATTGGGTTGATATAATAAACTCAGTCAAAAGACTAGTTTCGAAGAAGTATAGGTATCCATCAAAATATTATATGGATGATGTCATACCTTGTATACTATGCTTATTCATGTTGTGTGAATTGTGAGTTTGAACAATGCCAAGTGGTCTAGGGAAGACTGGAGGTATTTGTTCTCATGTTTTGTTATATTTATGTTATTACCTTTGGAAACCAAGGATGTTTGATATTTCTATGTATTGGGTTAGAGAAGTTAAACCCTAGTATTAAGTCCTGAAGGATTTAGGAACCCTATAACTCTTATGTTGGATGTGACAGTGTTTATATTTCTATATATTTGGTCGATGGTGAAAGGTCAAGAGAACCATAAAGAAAGATAGGAAGAGTCTGAGTAGTACTTTATCAAATTTAAGTGATTCTATGATAGAGTTGAAACTTGTTAAAATGCACCAAAGAAGTGTGTTAATTGAGTCAGAGAGAAGAGTGACAAAAGGTCATAGACCCTAGAAATTGCAAGTATGCAAAGAGGGAATCTTAGAAAGGTTAGAATTACCTAAGCATATATACATATTGCATGTGTATCCTAGATTGAGGATTATTTATAAATCAAATTGACTAGAATGAATTTGCAGTACAGACAAGATTGTGTCTAGAGTTATGAAATGATGAAATTCAACTGTAGGATGAGATAGTATTTAAGTCAAGTTAGAGGTGTGTGTCTAGACGACATGATAAACTAGACTACATGACTTCATTGTGTCGTGTTGTTCTTAATTAAAAACCTTGGCCAAGGTGATGCTACTCCCTGATAGTGTCAGTCCATTTTCTTTCCCCAGATACGCACCTAGTCAGAGGTCATACTAGTTAGGAGTTGCCTATAGTGTATGACCGACTAGGGATTGTGTAGGGTCAAACATTAGTTTTAGATGGCAATAGATTTTCTTTCCATTACTTCTCTGTGAAGGGCCAGATCATTCTAGTAGGAATGACATGGGGGACTAGTAAGTCTGTGGATGGGCAGAAAAATGCCCAGATGATATTTTTCCTCCTCCGTTTCAGCAGTAAAGGATGATTAAAGCTCCAGATGGCTTAAATGGATTTCAAAGGACACTGTAAACTCAAACCCTCTATAACTATGAAATGATACTTACTTTAATAGTTATTTCTTTTAGTTATCTTTTATGCATGGAAAATTGAATCAGTTTATAGTTCTTGATTTTTTTAAAAAGGTTGTCATAAATGGATGAATAGATCAAACTGATCAAAATAGATTGGCAGAAGTTGGGATAGGAAAAGTTATGCAGATGCCAACCATACACTAAGACAATTCTCAGTTAGAGAAGAAAAGTTCTTTTGAGGGTCAAAAAAGTCTCATAAAGTATGGAATGTATTCCAAACCAGCTCCTCAATATAAAGGACTCTTTGAAATTGTCAAATTTATCCATTCGACTAATTACAGAATCATTCTATTAATGGCTATTACCAGGAGGTATAATGCTTTTTTTATGATATATATTTAAAAAGCATATAACAGATGATAATTATATTCCTAGAATGTTTTATAGCTACAGGACCCAGGAGCGGTCATGATCGAACTTACCACAAGCCCTGCTTGCAAAACAAAGGGGTTACTCATGGCAAGGTCCGGAGGGACATCGTGCAAAGAGTTTTGGATACATTGGATCATCGAGGATGATGAATCTTACGGGGGGAGATATGTTACATCCCTAACTTTAACTATGTTTTATTTTTTTACTTTTGAAGTAATTAGTAGATGATTACACATGATTCAATGATTTGACATTTAGTAAAAATGTCTAGAAAAATCAATGTTTTCATGAGTTATGTTTATTTGACTAAAATTGACGTGTTTAAAAGTTGTCAAGATGTGATAAAATGATTATTGATACACTAATATCAAGTTGGTGATTGCAAGTTGCATTCAGGGAACAAGTTCTGCCCCTCTAAGAAAGGGAGGGAGAGAATTATCAGAGAGGAGGGAATAGAAGCAAGGAAAAGAATAGTTTGTTGCCATCTTAAGTATTGTGTAGGTGCAAATTGGTGAACCTAGTAGAGTCAGGTAAGTGATACTCAACCTTTTTGGTCTAATTTTATTTCTCAACTCGACAAGTTGTCGATGTCGTTTAGAGTCTTTATAAGGTCTTTTCAATGTCAATCTAGTCATTTTGGGAAAATTGACATTTTCAAGGTTAAACATTAGCCATTTTATGACTAAAATGACTTTATGTCAAAAATGTTGCTCTTTACGTCATAAATGAGATTGTGTTTGCATCTCCAATGGTGTAGTTGGTAGTGTGTTTCTTGTTTATAGTTTTAACATCAAATTTCATTGTTGTCAAAATAAAATTGACGTGATTTGCTTTTATATGTGTAGGGGAGAATATCTCGACCCAGTCACGTATTGTGTGTAAGTTTACGTCACAGAATTATTAACCATATTGTTGTTGATACTTATGTTTGTTTAAGACTATTATATTACAAAAATACTCAGAATATTTGGGGTTAGGTTGCTAGTCATCTTAAATGATAACTACCTCCTTTATATAGAAGAAACATACCTTCTTAACCAATTGAATAACATTGAATGCTAATTGAAGGGTCATTGTACATATGAGGTAGTGGTATTTACTAACCACGTTTTCCTCTAGTTCCTTGGGATAAAAAAATTATGAGGCATATTTAATGGAGGCATGGGCCGTTAACCAAGTGTTAGTTATAACAGATATGTGGAGATAACCGCATGGGTGGGGGGAATATTTTCTTCTCCTCAATCTTCCGTTTCAAGGGTGGATGTCTTCTCAAGAGACGAAGTTGTAGACATCATTTTTGATTCCTCTGTTGATGATGACTATGTTGAGCATCGCTCATGGTGCTTCTCTTCCAATTATGGAAACAATATTAAGGAAGAATACGAAGGAGAAGAGTAGTGATCTGTCATAGAAAAATCCTTCACAATGAAATGGTAAGTGGCAGACGAGGTTTGAACATGGAGAAATGAGTTGGTGGCCAAGAATGCAAGAAAGGAGAATCATTTGAACAGGTAGCATACATAAATGCAACATAAGAGGTAGGGTCTCTTGTTTTACCCACTATTTTATTCTTAGACTGTGAATGGTATTAGATTGCTGAAATATTCTTAAGTAGAACAAAATGCCTTTACTCAAGTATTAATATCAAACATTCCTATCTTAGCACTCCACTGTGTTATCGATATAAGCTTTTGTTATCATTGCATGAGCTTTGATACCACTAAGTTTAATCTATGTTTCTCTATAAAGAGTTTAGTTAGCCTTATGCTTAGGTAAGAGGCTGACCAATGTGGTTTCATTGTGTAAAAGTAAGGTAGATAGATTTCTTTTAAATTTTGAAAATGGAAAGACCAGATAGCCTTTGTATTTTAACCTTTTTTTTTCAGTTTGTAACTAGATGGTATTGAATCTTTTGGGTATCCACCAAAAGGTGTAGCATTGTTTCATATAGAGATGGTATTATGTTTATTCTCAAATGCTTGGAACGCCAAAGTTATATGATTTACCTTTAGTTCTTTAAGTAGTAAACTTATAAAGAACCAATGGAAATTGATCCTATTATAGCTACTAGTTTTGTTTTGGTAGCCCTCTCAAAATTACCCTGAGCTTTAAGCCTCGGCTATGGTCTATAGAAGAGCTCCGACCAGAGGTCTTTTGTACAGTTGAAGTATCAATGTACATTGATCAGGTGGGAACTTCAGTTCATAGGGTGCCTGAAGAATGGGATGATAGAATGAAGTCTTCTCTCACTAAATGTTGCTTTGATAGCATACACCAATATAGGCCTCAAGTCTTAGTACCAGCTCTTGTGTGGGAATTTTTCAAAGGTACAGTTGATGGACTGCTTTTATGTGGGTTGCTACTAGCTAAGGACTCCAATAATGTTTTTATTAGGCTTTTGATTTTCATTCGACCCCGGTTGAGTACAATGGGGAGTTGGTGTTACAATTGTAAGAAAGAACTTTCGTCTCTCTCACGATCATGGTACTATGATGCGGAGCTATGTTTGTTTAGGCATGAAGAGTTGGGCATAGGGGCATCAGTTCTACAAGAACTTTAGAATTTGGAGCTGATTGAATTAGAGCTTTTGCTTGCAATGACAGCATCAACAAGTGATCGTGATGTTTTTGAACCATACCCAACCTTTCTTCTCAAGCAACGAGAAATTGGGGGCCGGTCTGGGTCCTTCAACACTGATATAAATAGAAGTATAGAATCATCTCAGACCAATCAATCTATTGGCCAAATGCAACTTCACCATGATGTCAAGAATCAATGAACATAAGAAAGTCATTAAGCTTATAAGTATTGTATTAAATGGAAATGAGATTGACCTTAGTCTAGTATGCTTATTTTGTCAATAGTGAACTTGTATTCTATGTAATGTGAGTTTTGAGGATGAGTATAGTGCCTAAGAGGTCTAGAGAAAACCAGAGGACACCATACTCTCATTATTATTATTATTATTGAATTCTAATTGAGAAAAGGGAACCTTTGGAAAATGGAATTAGATCCTTTAGTTGATGTTGACGAATATGATAGTTCCATAGATGAAATCTTGCTAGTTTTCTCAATGAAGTTTTTGGTGAGATAATATCATTATGAAATGGAAGCAAGGAGGATGTAACATGAATAAAGATTACTTTGAGTGAAATAGAATTCGTCTTGTCAATTTGTAATACATACCCAGGGGAATAGGAGATCCAAGAATGTAGAAACTTAAATAGCTTTTAATAGCATCTATTACTTATGTTATCTTGAGAGAGAAAGTAAACTAGGAAATGTAAAGATATTGACCTCAAAGTTTTTGTTCAATCGAACTTATTCTAGTGCAAAATGCACAGAAGACAAAGTTAGCCCAAGGATGGGAATCAATGGAAGTGATTGTTCTAGGTTGGGCATGATGGGAGATTCGTAACTCAACCCCACATGATTGTTGGACTATAGATTGTTGATACAAGTTTATTAGCATGTTTCAAAGAGTGAATACACATATGAGTCTATAACTTGTCATAATGGAAAGTCAGTAGACTTAAGTAGACCAAAAGATTGAAGGTATTTTGTTATCTTTATGACTCAAACCTAATTGGGTTGATATAATGAACTCAATCAAAAGACTAGTTTTGAAAAAGTGTAGGTATCCATCAAAATATTATATGGATGAGGTCATACCTCGTATACTATGCTTATTCATGTTGTGTGAATTGTGAGTTTGAACAATGCCAAGTGGTCTAGGGAAGACTAGAGGTATTTGTTCTCATGTTTTGTTATATTTATGTTATTACCTTTGGAAACAAAGGATGTTTGATATTTCCATGTATTGGGTTAGAGAAATTAAACCCTAGTATTAAGTTTAGAAGGATTTAGGAACCCTATAACTCTTATGTCAGATGTGACAGTGTTTATATTTCTATATATTTGGTTGATGGTGAAAGGTCAAGAGAACCATAAAGCAAGACAGGAAGAGTCTGAGTAGTGCTTTATCAAATTTAAGTGGTTCTATGATAGAGTTGAAACTTGTTATAATGCACCAAAGAAGTGTGTTAATTGAGTCAGAGAGAAGAGTGACAGAAGGTCATAGACCCTAGAAATTGCAACTATGCAAAGAGGGAATCTCAGAAAGGTTAGAATTACCTAAGCATATATATATATATTGCATATATATCTTAGATTAAGGATTATTTCTAAATCAAATTGACTAGAATGAATTTGTAGTGCAAACATGATTGTGTCTAGAGATATGGAATGATGAAATTCAACTATAGGATGAGATAGTTGAATTTAAGTCAAGTCAGAGGTGTGTGTCATACCTCATCCATATAATATCTTGATGGATACTTACACTTTTCGAAACTAGTCTTTTGACTAAGATCAACAAAATACTTTCAATCTCTTGGTCTATTGAGTCTATTGGCTTTCCACTATGATAGGTTATACAATCATATGTGTATTCATTCAAAACATGACAATTAACTTGTATCAACCATATGTAACATCCCTCCTCTTAATACTTGAATAAACTCAAGAATTTACAAGAAAGTAAATAAACTTGGTAAACATGAGAGAAATATTTATTTATTTAAATAACATATGCATATATACAAGAAATAGAGTACAACTTTTTATGTAATTTCAATCTTGAAATCATAACATAATCAAAGATAGAATCAGAGTGAAATCCTTTCACTTAACATTTACAATACATAAAATACATTTAGCATAAGAATAATTGTACCTCATACATTTGACTATCATAAACCATAACTTGGAGTACATCGCATCTAGAGTACAAGCCTTGGTGAGTCTTCTGCTTTAGAGGGACATCATCATCCGAGTACTTTTCCTCCAACCATAGACCGGCAGTCCCCTGCTCACCTTCCTTCCTAACTTTGACTATGTTTTAATTTTTATTCTTGAAGTAATTAGCAGGTGATTTCACATGATTCAATGATTTGGCATTTAGTGAAAATGTCAAGAAGATCAATGATTTCATAAGTTATGTTTATTTGACTATAATTGACATGTGTCTATAAGATGTCAAGATGTTATGATTTCATAAGGATTATGAAATAATTATTGATGTACATTAACCTTGAGTTGGTGATTGCAAGTTGCATTCAGGGAATAGGTTCTACCTCTGAGAAAAGAGGGGGAGCATCATCTAAGAGAAGAGTATAGATATTTAGAAAGGATAGATTGGTTGCCATTTGAGCCTTGTGCCTTTATAATTTTGGTGAACCTAGTTGAGTCGAGTAAGTGATACTTGACCCTTTTGGTTTTAGTTTATTTCCTGACTCGACAAGTTGTCGATGTTGTCTAGAGTCCTTCTAATGTCATTTAATGTCAAACTAGTCATTTTGGAGAAAACAATGTCGTCAGTACATTAGAATTTCTTTTGACTAAGATGACTTCTTATCAGAAATGTTGTTCTTTACGTCGTAAATGAGTTTACGTTTGCAATCTCAATGGCATAATTGGTAAAATTGATAAAGTGTTCTTGTTAATAGTATTACTGTCGAATTCTATACTTCATCTTATCAGGATTGACACAATTTTCTTATTTGCGTGAAGGGGAGTTTTCTCAACCCAAACTCGTATTGTGCATAAGTGTGCATCATATTATTATAAACTCTATTGATATTAATGTTTATGTTTTTTCATAAAACAAGTTAGTGTTTTTCAATAAGTATCATGTTTATAACCTATCTTATTTATTGTTAAGAAAATTGCAAGAGGGGAGATCCTCGACCCCATTCTCTTGATGTGTTATGTTTTCAGGACAACATAAATATTTTTTATTTAATGATATTATGTTGATATAAATATCTATAGATATGATTTATGGGTTACAATATTTTTGATTCTTTTGATGAGGAAGTTTCTCTTTTAATGTGGATGGTGGCACTTAATGCAAGCCATCAAATAGAGACGTGGGACTTTAGTTCTTATCTCCATAATTTTGGAATTAAGGAGAATTAGGAAGGAGTGGTCTTAAAGACCAACTAGCCCACTACCTGCATGCAAGAAAAGCTTACGATGAGGCAAAGACCTTGCCTATGTTTCCTTGGCCTAGTGGAGATGCAAAAGTGGTTACTAGGAAAACAAGGCAATCGATGAGGTGGCCTTTATGACCGCTACCTCCACCATCATGTGGATATGATCTTGGAGAGAGAATTTAGGCTCAGTTAAGAAAGCCAAACTCAGGTGGTTGTTCCTTATAGTATTTTTTCTTGAACCTCACACGATACAAGGGGATTATCAGAAAAGATGATGGTGTGATTGGGGAAGAGAATTAGAGCCTCTGCCAACAGAAGAGGTTTGACAATGTCAGATGAGCTCAATTTTTAAACAAAAATCTTTGCAATGTCGTGGAGGAGGTTCATGGCAAAAGAAAAGTTAACAATATTGTTATTATAGAGAAAGAACAGGGACTAACAGAAGGGAAACCAAGAAGGACAAGAGGAAGGATCTTCACGGAATAGAGAAGGTTTGACCACCGTCTATAAAGAATAGAAATCTTGACGTAGAAAGAGGATAATCCAGTGATAAAGAAGCGAATGACCATGTTGAACTAAGAACAACAACATTGTTTTGGAAACTTAGAAGCTATCATTTCCTTTAGTGCATTAGTGAATGTGCTCAGGTATGAGATGAATCTCTATGATAGTTTTATGATTACATTTTCTTCTCAAGTTCATTTATCTCACAAGAATGTAGAAACATCTCTAGAGAGTGAAAAAGTTAATTGAAATCCTAGCTGAATATATTTATATACCTATCAAAGAACTCTTAAACTCTTAGTTGATGTTTATATTCTTAACATCGATCAAATTTCTAAATTGATGTTTTGATCATTATGAGACGGACAACTCAGTGCATATTATGGTTGATACTTTTGTGATACAAAGCCAACATGCTGAGTAAATATTATTATGCAATATGGCTAATAGAAGATATATATTTATGTTAGTGTCTTTTGGCCATTAGAAATAAATTATTGCATGATGTCTTAAGGCCGATACTCTTAATGAATAGGCCAAGGTATCTTGAATATAAAGATGTGACTATCAATTTGATAGGCTTAGATCCAAGGCTATTAGTATAGTCGAAAGACTTAGACATCTCTATGTGTATGAAGGCAAAAGGGCTTGATTGTTTTCAAGTAGGTTTAAGAGGCCAATAGGCTCTGATAACTTTGTGTAAATATAAAATCATTAAACTCTTTTAACTTTGAGCAAGAATATATGAGACCCATAGGTTTTATTTATCTAGGTGTGAGTTTATTAGAATAGAGAACTTATATAATGATTACAAAGGCTATTAATCATGTTGTTTTCAAAATCAGCTATGCTCATTTTTGTAGACAACCCCTACGAAACTTGTCCATTTCGTAGCCTACACTCTAAGTTCACAAATCAAGACGAGTACTCTTGGCCTCATGCGAAGTCATCTGACATCCTAGAATAGTTTACAACATTCCCTTAAGTCAATTCCTCAAAATTTGTGCAAATTGATTAGGTTGCAAACTGATCAAAATACCAATTTTGATCATTTTAGGGTGTTAGTAAGTTTTTGAAACTCCATGTGCAATAGCAGTCAAAACTGCCGTTGTTGCATACTTTTCTATTTTTGTGTTAAGTCAGCCAAAAATACCGCTTTTGCATGTTAGTCTTGTTTTTTATTTAAACATGTCTAAGCGGCAATTTTTGCCATCGTTACATGTTCTTAATTGAAGGTAATATGCAAAGATGGTAATTTTTACCACTGTTGCAATGTGGATAACACATGTTGTGTCGGTGATTTTCACCGCCTGAGTAGGATCTTGCAAATCACGAACTTCAGTGGCATTTATTGCCATTCGTGTTGGCTTTAAGATCTTATCTTTTAAACCTTTTTAATGTGTAAACTCATTTTATTTTGTTATTTCTATTTCCCTAAACCTTCCAATCGACTCTTGAGACCTTCCTAAGATTGCTCGATCACGTTGATTCTAGATTTGGATGAATTTTGGGTCACCAAGGTCACGCTTAGGGTTTCGGCTTATTGTCAGAGGTAGGTTGTTATTTTTCATTTTCAATTTCTATCTTAGAATAGGGTTTCATTGATCCTTTAAAGTGATTGTTTTGTAACTTTATTGTTTTGAATTTATTGATTGTTTATCAAGCTTTTGAAAAACCTTCATAAAGTGTTGTGTTTCTATTTTTTATCATCGTTTTAAAATGGATTATTCTTTTATACCAAATCCTAGTCTTTCATGTGCTTTGTCAAGGTTCCTAAATAGGTTTTAGGTCTTAGGTTTTTTTTTTTTTCTGTTTGTAAACTTGTGAGCATCGTCGACGAAAATCACCAACCAATACTTGTGCCTTGTGTCTTGATAACCCTCGTGCAAGGGCGATTAAAATCACCACCCTTACACGAAGGTTTTGAAGAGGTGATATGCACCATCAGTGGATTTTTTTGACTGAACACCAAACATAATCAAGTTACATGTTATAGCGGCAAAATCCACCGACCCTACATGTAACTTGCAATTCTCTCATATGATGTCAGCAAAATTTATTGCTTGAACATAAAGAACTTGTTCCACATGCAAAAGCGGTTAAAATTATCGCCAATACACTTGTATTTCAAGCCACATGTAGGGTCGACAAAATTTGCCTTCCTGATACTTGCAAAACATCCCTCAAAGGCAAGGGCGGAAAATTTTGCCGCCCATGCATTTTCTCTCTCAATTTTCTAACTCTGAGAGATTTTCAACTTTGCTTTCCTAAGCTCTCTTTCCACCATTTTTTGACCCGCTTGCACTCTAGTCCTTTCAAGTGTATCCCCATAGTCATGATCGTCGACATGCAATTTTCCAAGATTACCAATATTTCCCCTAATTGCATGATAAAGGCTTTTTGTTTCAATTTCTTCTATGGATTTTCTCTCTTTGTCAAAATCCTTCTGGTGTTAGCTTTTTCAAATGACTGAGTTGTCTCCAAAGAAGTCAAAAGCAATGAAGTATAAGTATCAGGGTGTTTTTCCAATCACCTCAGTTAATTCCAATGTTGATGACATTTGGGATACTGAGATTGGCCATGTGGACATGGCTAAGTTTGTGGAAAGAACCATGTCTAATAATCCTAGTTCCACAATGAAGAAGATTATTGATAGCAACATTCATTTGGTGTCATCTTTCTCGTGGCAGCTCATAATACTGAGTTTGTTCTTCAATGCGCTCAGTTCTACAACAGAGACACTAGGGTAGTGGTGGATACAAATGGCAATGTGATAATCAGATTGGATCTAGAATTCATTGATAAAGTTTTCATGTGTCCTGTTGTTACAGAAGTTATAAAACTAGATTTTGCTGAAGCTCAAAGAGAATATGACAAAAATTATGAGAAGGCTAAGAAGATAATTAACACTAAATGGCTTAAGACTTCAAGGTCAAACTTATCCAGGTGGCCGATGAGTTTTACCAGAAGTGATTTTATCGAAGAAGTTGGTGATCTCATAACTCTTCTTAGCAGGATAATGGGGTTAGCCTCTTCCTCACTTTTTCATGAATGGATGTACCCTTTTATCAAGGTTATACTTCAAGGCAAACATGACATCTTTTGGGGTGAGCAAATCAGCAATGCTTTGCATGAGCAATTGACTAAGGTATCCACTACTGTTAAATTCTATATGACTTCTTACCTTGTGTATATAGTAGCCTCCATGAGGATCTTTTTGGGTTTGACATCAGGAGGAGATAGGAGAATGGTTCTTGTATATTAGTACTATCCTCAGCTGACATTGAAAGGTTCTATCCACCACTTTAGGAGGGTAAATGATGCTTTCTTCACAGTGTTCTTGTGTCTCTTTGACCCTCAGCTAGAGCAAAGAAGATTTTCAGACAAAGCTTGGTCAGTGGTGAATGATTATGGATGCATGTTCTTACAATTTCCTACTTTCTCATATTTAAGGGTGGCTTTTTCCAAGGTTATCCTTATACATTTCCAAGGTTTCCTTCAGACAAACTTGTTCTAATAGAATTATGTAGACAAATGATTGTCGTACATAATAAGCAAATGGAGCTCAAAAACTAGGATTCAGATTTCCAGTTGAAATTGGTAGGTTTTCAGTATCAACTGCTACAAAGGCTAGAGCCATGGAAACTGAAATGTAGCTAGTAACCATGAAATAGTTCAAATGAAGACCAAGGTTTGATTACAGGTGTGTGAAAGACAAGATCAAGAGGAAGACCTAGTTTCATGAACCAATGGTTGAAGATGTTTGGGTGGACTTGAGGACAGAAGAAGATATCAAAAAATTGGACTATAGCAGGTTATCTCTGGAACAAATTGAATATCTAGGATTGACTGATATTCCTGAAGACTTGGTGGATGATGAAGAGCTGATTGATTCTAGATATAACATTGAATAGGTTGCTGGTTCTCCTCTTCCTCCTATCCAATGGTCTAAAAAAGAATTGACTTCTCTAAGGAAAAGGTTTGAACATATATTGGCTAACACTAACAAGTGGTTAGCAGATAAGGGAATTGCTTTGAAAGAATTCCTTATGGGATCAGAGACAGAAATCTAAGAACAAATAGGTAAGAAGGTGGAGAATAGAACAAAGAACAAGAATGACATTCCCTCTTCTTCCAAGCCACATAAGCGCAAGATCAAATTTGTGACAAGGAAGTCAAAGACTGTAGAGAAAGAATTTGAGGTAGAAGATATGGAAATTGAGAAACAAAATATTGATGAACCAGCTACCGAGGAAATGGAGGTTGAAAATAGATCAACAGAAGGATAAGGAGATGAAGTTTGTCTCCACAGGAGAAAGTACAACAGGAAATGGGAGTCTCTTCTCTTTTGTTTGACATACCTGTTTCAGTTCCTTTGTCTGTTTCACCCATTGATATCCCTCTTCTAAATCTCCATCACCTTCAAAAATAATTTTTGATAATCCTCAAACTACTTTTGATGATGTTCTTCATTCTTCTGGGTCTATTCCTATTTTGTCCTCCTCATCTTTTGATATTGGAGATCCTTCAATATTTGATCACTTTGTAATGGGTTCTAAACAAGTTTCTAATGTGAATGTGTCAGGTGTAGTGTTTCCTAATACTCCACCTATTGTTTCTACTTCTAGTGCCAGTGCAGTTCTAGTAACACCAACAATGGAAACAGACCCTAATGTGAGTACTTTTGTGCTTCCTCCATGGTTGTCAGCATATACACCTAAAAGAAAGAAACAAGCCATCTCTCTAGATGAGTTTGATTTTAGTAAGTTGGTGCCTGCTAAGGCTAAGACCCCAAAGAAGAAAAAAATTCTTTCGAGAATGCTGGGAGATAAAGGGCACAAATTTTTGGAGATTGCAAGGCCCCCACAGGATCAACCATAGAAAATTTTAGTATGAATGATTACTCTATTTCTAGGGTTGAGCTGGGCAAAATAACTCATGAAAGTGCAAAGACTGATATGCAGTCAGCAATGGATAATCTGATTTAGAAGTTTGACAAAGAAAAAGAGATGAAGGATACTTATAAAGAAATGGTAGAATAACTGACTGCAGTGGTAAGGAAGATTACTTTGAATTCAGAATCAGTGACTCCTGAGGCTGTTTCTATAGAAGATCCTATCATCCAGAAAGTTGAAATGACTCATCTTAAGGGGAAAGTACTTGAAGAATATTTGGAAAGGATGCGCACATAGGGAATCTCTCTTCTTACAGAGCTAGCTAAGAAAACAAGCAAAATGGAGAAAATCAGGGCAGAACTTGATGATTTGATTGATGTTATTTCTCAGGATATTAAGCGTTTAGAACAGAATCATGATAAGTGGGTAGAGATGAGGAAGCTGAAAATAAGTGCTTTGATATCAATTGGTGTCATTCCAAATAGGGATTCATATACTGAGACTAAGGAGGCATTGACATATCGGATTCGTGTGCTGAAAGATCTGATCAATAACCTAGAAACTACAAGGAAGCTGAGTAACTAAAGTGATGTTAGTCTCTTGCAAAAATTGGAGGAGCTACCATGCAATTTGGTGTTACAGGATAATCGATTTCTTTCTGTAGAAGAGATGATCCAGGAATTTGAGAATATGTTTCAGAAGGAGTTTGAGGACAAAACATTTTTAGTAGCCTCCGTGGATAATATTCTTGATAATCAGTTAACTCTGGATAATCTAAAGGCCAAGTTAAATAGCCATAAAAAATCAATTACCATGGTCAGAGATGCAATAGTTAGAGCCCAGATGATTTTCAAGAACATAGTTAGTCTGGACAGTCTTGGGATGTAAGCAACATTCACCATCTATGATTTCCACATGAAGAAAGAAGGCAGTGCAAGTTGAAGCAACTTTTTCATTACTTAGTTTATTTTCTACTTTTCAGATGTACTTTTGAAATAATTTTGGACATATTTACATATACTTTTCTCATATGTAATTACATGTAAAAACATAGGAAGTCCCAAATCAAAAAGGACTCTTTTGTTGAATAAGTCATAGTTAGTTTTTCTTTTCCTATTTTTGCTCTTAGTTTCTCTTATAAATAAAGAGGACCTCCATTGTAATTAGGATCTTTTAGTTATTGAAGCAAAACTCTGTCAAATTGAAAAGCATTTTGAGACTTTATTTTCAAATTGTAAATCATATTTTATCAAGTGAATAGAAAATCAAGTGATCGTTCAATCTTTGTATTGGAATAACTTGTAGTATACTGGAAAGTGTTCTTATGTCCTTTTCCTTATGGTAGCTTATCTACTTGATCAAATTGTAGTGTGAGTGTGGATAATCTGGGAGATGTTCTAAAGCTGATTGTGGAGACTTTGTGCTACAACAATTATCTTTAGTTTGTGATTTTATGTTTTGAAGTAAAAGATATTGGAAAGGCTTTGAACTACTATTATCTTTTGTGATCATATGTTTTGTTGTAGTATTTGGTGAAGACTTTGAGCTGCACCTTATCCTACTGGGTTCTAAATTGTAAATCAATGAAAAGAGCAATGATAGACTTTGTGCTCTCATGAGTTTCTTGGTTAGTTTGATTTGTGTTGTGAAAGTGATATTTTATATTGTAAACATCATTTCTGAAAAAAGAGAAATGGATGATATGGTTTCACCTAAAAATTAGTTTTTAGTATAAATAAGTTTGTGATAGTTAATAGGGAACCTCCCCTTGCTAAGAGGAGAGATTTATCTCATTACATTGTGGTTGATATAACCATTTTGCCTTTAGTTAGTTGAAGACAAAATATTCACCCATCAGCACACCATGGCAGCTCAAGGCCCTTGGGGTAACACTTTTGGTCCTTTGAATTTAATTCCACCATTGCATGAAATACTTCGTAGTTCAAGGAAGAATTTTCCTAAGTTCTATGGTGATGGGAAAGTTCAAATTTTGTTGCCCATGCATTTTCTCTCTCAATTTTCTAAATCTGAGAGATTGTCAACTTTAGGAGGGTAAATGATGCTTTCTTCACAATGTTCATGTGTCTCTTTGACCCTCAGTTAGAGCAAAGAAGGGTTTAAGATGAAGCTTGGTCAGTGGTGAATGATTATGGATGCATGTTCTTACAATTTCCTACTTTCTCATTTTTAAGGGTCAGCTTTTTCCAAGGTTATCCTTATATGTTGCCAAGGTTTCCTTCAGACAAACTTGTTCTAATGGAATTATGTAGACAAATGATTGTCATACACATAAAGAAAATGGAGCTCAAGAAACCAAGATTCAGATTTCCAGTTGAAATTGGCAGGTTTTCAGTATCAACTACTACAAAGGCTAGAGCCATGGAAACTGAAATGCAGCTAGTAACCATGAAACAGTTCAAACAAAGACCAAGGTTTGATTATAGGGGTGTGAAAGACAAGATCAAGAGGAAGACCCAGTTTCATGAACCAATGGTTGAAGATGTTTGGGTGGACTTGAGGACAGAAGAAGATATCAGAAAATTGGACTATAGCAGGTTATCTCTAGAACAGATTGAATATCTGGGATTGGCTGATATTTCTGAAGACCTGGTGGATGATGAAGAGCTGATTGATTCTAGATATAACACTGAATAGGTTGCTGGTTCTCCTCTTCCTCCTATCCAATGGTCTCAGAAAGAATTGACTTCTCTAAGGAAAAGGTTTGAACCTATATTGGCTAACACCAACAAGTGGTTAGTAGATAAGGGAATTGTTTTGAAAGAATTCCTTACGGGATCAGAGATTGAAATCCAAGAACAAATAGGAAAGAAGGTGGAGAATAGAACAAATAACAAGAGTGACATTCCCTCTTCTTCTAAGCCACATAAGCCCAAGATAAAATTTGTGACAAAGAAGTCAAAGACTGTAGAGAAAGAATCTGAGGTAGAAGATATGGAAATTGAGAAACAAAATACTGATGAACCAGCTACCTAGGAAATGGAGGTTGAAAATAGATCAATAGAAGGACAAGGAGATGAAGTTTTGTCTCCACAAGAGAATGTACAACATGAAATGGGATTCTCTTCTCCTTTGTCTTACCTATTTCAGTTCCTCTGTCTATTTCACCAATTGACATCCCCTCTTCTGAATCTCCATCACCTTCAAAAATAATTTTTGATAATCCTCAAACTACTTTTGATGAGTTTCTTCATTCTTCTGGGTCTATTCCTAGTTTGTCCTCCTCATCTTTTAATATTGGAGATCCTTCAATATTTGCTCACTTTGTAATGCGTTCTGAACAAGTTTCTAATGTGAATGTGTCAGGTGCAGTGTTTACTAATACTCCACCTATTGTTTCTACTTCCAGTGCCAGTGTAGTTCTAGTAACACCAACAATGGAAATGGACCCTAATGTGAGCACTTTTGTGCTTCCTCCATGGTTGTCAGCATATACACCTAAAAGAAAGAAACAATCCATCTCTCCAGATGACTTTGATTTTAGTAAGCTGGTGCCTGCTAAGGCTAAGACCCCAAAGAAGCCAAAAATTCTGTCGAGAATACTGGGAGACAAAGGGCACAAATTTCTAGAGATTGGAAGGCCCCCACAGGATGCAACCATAGAAAATTTCAGTATGAATGATTACTCTATTTCTAGGGTTGAGCTAGGTGAAATAACTCATGAAAGTGCAAAGATTGACATGTAGTCAGCAATGTATATTCTGATTCAGAAGTTTGACAAAGAAAAATAGATGAAGGATCATTATAAAGCAATGGTAGAATAATTGACTGCAGTGGTAAGGAAGATACTATGAATTCAAAATCAATGACTCCTGAGGCTGTTTCTGTAGAAGATCCTATCATCCAGAAAGATGACAAGACTCATCTTAAGGGGAAAGTGCTTGAAGAATATTTGGAAAGGATGCACACACTGGGAATCTCTCTTCTTACAGAGCTAAGTTAGAAAACAAGCAAAATGGAGAAAATCAGGGCAGAATTTGATGATTTGACTGATGTTATTTCTCAGGATATTGAGCGTTTAGAACAGAATCATGATAAGTGGGTAGAGATGAGGAAGCTGAAAAAAAGTTCTCTAATATCAATTGGGGTCATTCCAAATAGGGATTCATATACTGAGACTGAGGTATTGACATATTGGAATCATGTGCTAAAAGATCTAAGCAATGACCTAGAAACTGCAAGGAAGTTGAGTGACCAAAGTGATGTTAGTTTCTTGCACAAATTGGAGGAGCTGCCGTGCAATTTGTTGTCATAGGATAATTGATTTCTTTCTACAAAAGAGATGATCTAGGAATTTGAGAATATGTTTTAGAAGGAGTTTGAGGACAAAACATTTTCAGTAGCCTCCATGGATAATATTCTTGATAATCAGTTAACTTTGGATAATTTGAAGGCCAAGTTAACTAGCCATGCAAAATCAATTACCACAGTCAGAGATGCAATAGTTAGAGCCCGGATGATTTTCAAGAACACAGTTAGTCCAGACAGTCTTGGGATGCAAGCAGTGTTCACCATGTATGATTGCCACATGAAGAAAGAAGGTAGTGCAAGTTGAAGCAGCTTTTTCATTACTTAGTTTGTTTTCTACTTTTCAGATGTACTTTTGAAATAATTTTGGACATATTTACATGTACTTTTCTCATATGTAATTACATGTAAAAACATAGGAAGTCCCAAATCAAAAAGGACTCCTTTGTTGAATAAGTCATAGTTAGTTTTTCTTTTTCTATTTTTGCTCTTAGTTTCTCTTATAAATGAAGAGGACCTCCATTGTAATTAGGATCTTTTAGTTATTGAAGCGAAACTCTGCCAAATTGAAAAGCATTTTGAGACTTTGTGTTCAAATTGTAAATCATATTTTATCAAGTGAATAGAAAAGCAAGTGATCGTTCAATCTTTGTATTGGAATAACTTGTAGTATATTGGAAAGTGTTCTTATGTCCTTTTCCTTATGGTAGCTTATCTACTTGATCAAATTGTAGTGTGAGTGTGGATAATCTGGGAGATGTTCTAAAGCTGATTGTGGAGACTTTGTGCTACAACGATTATCTTTAGTTTGTGATTTTATGTTTTGAAGTAAAAGATATTGGAAAGGCTTTGAACTACTATTATCTTTTGTGATTGTATGTTTTGTTGTAGTATTCGATGAAGACTTTGAGCTGCACCTTATCCTACTAGGTTCTAAATTATAAATCAATGAAAAGAGCAATGATAGACTTTGTGCTCTTGTGAGTTTCTTGGTTAGTTTGATTTGTGTTGTAAAAGTGATATTTTATATTGTAAACATCATTTCTTTAAAAAGAGAAATGGATGATATGGTTTCACCCAAAAATTAGTTTTTAGTATAAATAAGTTTGTGATAGTTAATAGGGAACCTCCCCTTGCTGAGAGGAGAGATTTATCTCATTACACTGTGGTTGATATAACCATTTTGCCTTCAGTTAGTTGAAGACAAAATATTCACCCATCAACGCACCATGGTAGCTCAAGGCCCTTGAGGTAACACTTTTGATCCTTTGAATTTAACTCCACCATTGCATGAACTACCTCATAGTTCAAGGAAGAATTTTCCTAAGTTCTATGGTGATGGGAAAGTCCACTCGGATGAACAAATTTGAGCTTTCTACATAGCTTGTGGTGTAATAGGTGTGGAACATGAAGACCTAGCAGTAAGACTTTTTGTGGAAACATTACAAGGTGCTGCTGCAGATTGGTTCTACCATCTCCAGGCTCAAACTATAACTGATTGTAACTCCCTCAAGACCAAGTTTGAGGGTAGGTTCAAACCTGTAGAAGATGCACATGCCTTATTGGCTCAGCTCACACAAATGAAGAAAGAGCCTCATGAACCCATACAAGACTTCATTGCTAAGTTCAATAAGCTGAGAAATAGGATTCCAACATCCGCTCAACCAATGACGAAGAATCTCAAATGCTTTTTCATCAATACTCAGCTTCCTAAGGTAAGCTTTCTGCTAAGACGGGCTGGTCCTACCGATCTTCTTGCAACCCAAATTTTGGCTACGAAAGTGGAATATAATCTTATCCTTGCAGGTAAGATCAGAAGAGATTCTAACAGAAACAGAGGTCCTTCTTCTGTTGATAATTATTCCATGAGCACCATGGATCCTATGGTGCAAAAGCTAGCGAATGAATTGCTAGCTATGAAGAAACAAATGTCTCAAGGTATGTCCGCTCCTTCCTATAGGGATATACCAAGGAGAACATTTCATAATCATTCATACCAAAGCAATGTTTCCATAAATCAAGGGCAACCAAATCATCTTCCTCCTACTTAGGGGAAGCTCGCTATTGAAGCAGCACCGGTCAACTCAATAGTTGGCTATTATGAAGCAGAAAATGATAATTCTTACCAACCTGATTTGGATCAGGAGAATAATGCTAACCTCTTTACGGAAGGAGAAGAAGAGTTAGCTAGCGACTCTACTATTGGTTTTCTGAATTACCAAGATGAAGTAGAAAGAGAAGGGGAAGTGTATGATGGAGCATATGTTGTTTTTACTAGGTCCCAAAATCAGCCAAGTCAGCAAGTTGATAAAGGAAAGACAAGAGAAGAAACTCAACCAATGATCTCAATTGCCAAATGGAGAACTCTATTTCCTTTTCAATCAAAGGACCCTATTGCTAATAAATAACTAAGTACATCTAACAATCCTGTGTCTTCTACTTTTGTTCCTTAGACTAGTACTACCCCTAATAATACTTAGAATGATGGATTTCCTTCCTCTATATCTAGTTTATTTCAGCTATTTGACATAATAGATCATGCTAGGAAGACCAAAATTCAAATGTCTGAGGTTGAGTATTTACAAGCTAATCCTGAACAGTTTGATAGGTTAGCTAAATACGTCAAAAATAAGACTGTTCCTACCAGACAAGACGTTCCCAAAGTTGCCCATGATTCCTCCAAGAACAAATCCACCCAAAATAATCTTGTCACTACTCCCCTTGTTGCCTTTGGAAAAATAGAACCTTTCTATGTTTCTCTATTAGTAAATAGTCATAAGTTGAGCAATTGCATAATAGATTCTGGGGCCTCTAATAATGTTATGCCTGCCAAAGTGGCAGACACCCTTGGTCTCACTCTAACCCAGACCTTTGGGAGATGTTTCTCCATGGAAAATAAGCAAGTGCCATTGTTGGGCCAAATCAAAGATGCCCAATTTGCATTTACAGCCTTTCTAGACAAGAGGATTAAGATGACCATCCTAGTTACTGATGTTCCAGCCTCTTATGGCATCCTGCTCGGGCATAATTTTTGTAAAGATGTGAGTGGGGAACTAAACATGGACCTGTCCAAAGCAAGGATACCTATTAAAGGTGTCATGTGAAAGTTGCTTCCTAAGAAAGAAGCAAAATATATTGGTACCCAAAAGGCAAATCCTAAAGCCTAAATTTTGATTGAGTCCTCAGGAATGGGTAATTATTTCTTGTCTACTAAAGTTACTTCTAGTTCATTAGACAATTCAGATGGAGAATCAGAAGAGTATTTAGATGAAAGTGCAGATGAAGGTATAGTGATGCTAGATTCTTCCTTCACTAATGAAGAAGAATCTCCTGGTCAAAGAAATTCCAAAAAATCAACTTCCAATGAGATTTGGGTTTTAGAATTTGATGGCAGTTGTTCTTCTACCAGTTCTGGAGCCAGAATTGTTTTGATAGCTCCACAAGGTGATATCTTCCTTTTCTCATATAAGCTGCAATTCAACAATACCAATAACACTGCTGAATACGAGACGTTGTTACTCGGATTGGAGGCCGCTCATGCTAAAGGTGTTAAAAATCTTCATGCTTAAGGAGATGGTGAATTAGTTGTTTGCCAAGTGAGAAATTTATATCAAACCAAAAATGAAAGGTTGACACATTATCACAATCGCGTATTGGATTGTATTGAAGGTTTTGACGCTTTTGTCATCTCTGCGGTGCCTAGAGAGTTTAATAATCATGCAGATTCATTAGCTGTCTCCGCCACCCTCATGGTTCCTCATAAAGACTTCAAAGGTAACAAGTACACAATTGAGTTGGTCTTTCGACCAAGTGTACTAGATAATGCTGACCATTGGTAGGTGTTTAATGGTGATAATCAAATCATAGATTTCTTGGAAAAGATGGATAGCTTTGATGAGCTCTATTTTGAAGGTAGTATATCTCCACCACAGGAATAAGTTTCTGAAATAGATTCACAAACTGGTGAAGAAATTCTTCAACTAAAAGGGAATAAGATTCCAAAAGGTTTGGTTTCCCTGGAAAAGCTTTTTGATAAGCATGACAAATAAATTAAACAGCAGCAACAACTTGATTCAAGTTCCTCTATGGAATTTGAGCAGGTAAATTTGAGTTCTAAGGCAGATCCCAAAATGGTCAACATTGGGAAGTGTTGTACTGCCGACGAGAAATTCAAATTCACTACACTCCTTCACCATTACATTGATGTTTTGGCATATTCTTATGATGATCTGAAGTCCTTCAGGGCTAAGGAGATTCAGCGTGAAATTCCTCTCAAGGTTGGTTCATTGCCTCACAAGTAGAAATAGAGGCAATATAATCCCAAAATATTAGGTACTATTCTTTCTGAGATTCAAAAAATGTTGAATGCAAGAATAATCTTTCCTATTCATCATTCTAGCTGAAATGTGAATATAGTTCCTGTAAGAAACAAGAATGAAGAAATCTGTATCTGGGTTGATTTTAGGAATCTCAACCAGTCTTCTCTAAAGGATAACTACCCCCTACCCATCATGGACCAAGTGTTGCAAACTATAACTGGTTCAGAAATGTTGTCTATGCTGGATGGTTTTTCGGGATATAATCAAGTAGAGGTCAATGAAGCAGATCAGTACAAGACTACTTTCACAACACCTTGGGGCATGTTTGCATATCGCAGGATGCTATTTGGTTTAATCAATGTTGGCGCTACTTTCCAGAGAGCAATGGACCTTGCTTTCTGAGATGAGATGGGGAAATTCATTGTGGTATATCTTGATGACTTGACTGTTTTCTTGAAACAACGTCAAGATCATGCGTATCATTTACGACAGGTGCTGGAAAGATGTTACAGAAGGTAAACTTCTTGGTCACATTGTGTCCCGAGAAGGCACTAAAATTGACTTAGAAAGAGTCAAGTCCATCCAAACTCTTACTCTGCTTGCTAGTAAGACTACAGTTCACTCTTTCTTCGAAAAGGTGAATTTTCTGTAGAGATTCATTCTGGAATTTGCAAAGAAAACCTGTCACATTGTCAAAACTACTTTCCATTGGAGTGCAGAGGGTAAAGAAGCATTTGAGGACATCAAGAGGGCCATAGCTCATGCTCCAGTTCTGGTTTGTCCTGACTATACCAAGGATTTTGTAGTATACAGTTATGCTTTCGAGCACACTTTCAGCCATTCTTGTTCAACAGAATGAAGAAGATGTGGAATCTCCCATTTCACTCATGAGTTGTCCTTTGAAGGCTCATGAATTAAAATATTCAAATATGGAGAAACATGTTTATGCCATGGTCAAGGTGGTAAAGCATTTCTGATTTTATATTTTGAATTCACATATTGTTGTTTTAGTGCCTGACACAATAGTAAAGTCAATTCTGACTCAACAGGAGTTTGGAATGAAAAGAGGCAATTGGATTGTTAAGATCCAAGAGTTTGATCTTGATATCAAACCTACCAAGCTTGTGCGTGGCAGAGGTTTGTGTTAATTGATTGCCGACAATGTACCAAAAGAGATAGGGGGTGAAGAAGAAGAAGTTGAGGATATGCCAACTGTTCTTTTTGTCACTACTACAGATGAGTGGTATTCAAATATTGCTCATTTTCTTACCTATGGTGAGTGTCCTTCTCATCTATCCTATAAGGAGAAAAGAACTATCAAATTGAAGGCTGCTAACTATGTCCTATGGGATAATGGTTTGTATAAAAGAAGCCTTGATGGAGTTTTTCTCCGTTGTGTGGATAAAGCACAACAAAATAGACTTTTGGAATCTTTTCACAATTTATCTTGTGGAGGACATTTTTCTGTGGCTGTTGTTGGGACTAAAATTCCCAAGCTACTTTTTGGCCAATATTAAGTTTCAATCATCCAAAGATTTTAGTATGTGAGCATATATGCAAAGATCCATAGTTGTTTTCAAGCAGAAATTAATAATTGAATTGATAGAAATATTTGGATTCGATCTATTCTGATTCCTAAACATTTAATATAACATGGTTGAAGTACTCATTAAAAGATGAACCGTAAACACGGAAGTGAAAACTTACAAACTTTGTTGAAAATAAAGGTAAAATGGCATTAAGTACCAAAGCTAAATATGGGTGAATTCCTTGTCTAAAATGAATAGGGGTTGCTTTTTGAACCATCTTAAAATTCCCTGTATTTTGCAAGTTATGTGTGTTCTTGATAAAATGCATTGTGGTATGGGTTTGTATGTTTGTATATACAAAGTGATTTGTATATACAAAGTCTCTCATATACAAAGTGGTTTGTATGTTGCATATGCGAAGTCCCTTGTATATCAGGTCGTATAAAAGAGTCATCGAGTTGATACATTGTTCACTTGTATGCATTGGGCTAATGTTTTATTATTACATACAAAGTGGACCCGACGAGGTTAAAAATTGAAATGTATTTTCTATCGGGTCCGCTGCTTGTATGTTATGTTTGTATGTTTGGCAGAACGCAACATACATTGTGTTAAATATACAAGGCTAATATACATACCATGGAACCAAAACAATTATGAATTAACATTAAGTCCTTGTATGTTTTGCACTTTGTATGAATGATGCGGTATACATATATTGTGATATGCATAGCGCGGAATTAAAATATTATGAAATATGGTAAAATCATTGTATATTTTGCATATTGTATGTTTCAGAACTTGTATGTATGTTTCGGATACATACATTGCAGTACATACAAGCCGAAACTTAAAAGAAGTTAAAATGTGGTTAAACCAATGCATCAAGACTTAAAGTATATCAGAGGATGCATATACAAGTCAGAATTGAAAGCGGCTACATAATGTGATTTATAAATCCACCAGGAAGATACAATTGAATTTGTATGTTCCGGGCTTTGTATAAGATGGATGGATACAAGTAGTGGGTCTCGCCGCTTGCACATTTTGGCTTGTATAATATCAATGTATATTTTTGATATACAAGCCAATATACAAACAAAGATACATTCTAAAGATGCAAGCCGTGGAACCGAAAGGTTATTTAAAAGAGTTAAATGCTTGTACATTCTGCACTTTGCATGTTTTGAACATACATTGCATTTGATACATACAAGCCAGAATCTAGATAAATTTAAATCTAGTATATACAATATACATTCGATGAAACAATCCAAAACTCATGTCGCTACATAGTAATATACAACGCCATACATACAACGAGAATATACAATGCCAAAACTAAAATGATTGTGAAATAATGATAAGTCGTTGTATATTTCATGCATTGTATGTATCAGTACATACATTGCCAGACATACAACGTGGATTTTAGGGAAGATTAAAAAATGATATAAATGATGCATCACTACTCGATGTATATTGGAATATACATTACATGTTATACATTGCGTGGAACTCAAAGGAGATTAAAATCTGATGCAAATGATGTATCGTGACTCAATGTATATCAAAATATACATTGCATTTTATGCAAGCCGGACCCAAAAAGTTTGTGAAATAGGGAAAATACGTTGTATGTTTACGCTTTGTATCTATCTGACATACATTGCCAATATACAATGCATTACATACAAATGGCAGAACCAAAAGGTTATTCAAAAGAGTTAAGTGCTTGTATATTCAGTGCCTTGTATGTTTCAAACATACATTCTTAAAAATACAAGTGATAGATACAAAAGGATATACAAGAACCGGATGTGAAGAAAAAATTAAATAATAAAAACTCCTTGTATGTTTTAGTGATTGTATGTTTGAAATAAGCATATCCAATGTACAAATAAATTGAAAGCATCGAAAGGGAAGGTTTGTATGGGTCGTTTGTATATGCACTCATAAATGAAGATATACAAGAATGATATACAAGTGAAAGATACAAGGATGTACGGAAAGTGAAAAGGTGGGAAGTTTTTGGATCAACCCGACTGTGAGGTTATGCCGATGAAGGAAACCCTAAAATGACATTAAAATTAGAATAGTTAAGATATCTTTTTGATAGTTAAAATATTTGTTTTTTGCAGGATATACACAGCGGCGATCAAGTTGTATAAACACCCATGAAAGGATCTTAAGCAACTGATAAATTATCGATAAGGGAAGTAATTATTTGAGTAAATATATATGTTTAAATAAATTTGTTTTGATCATTTGATCAGAGACTAATTTGTGTTTTATCTGGTCTTTTTAGGAATAATAAAACCCTTGAACGATATTAAGCAGAATTACAACTAAAGATTTTGTTCAACCCTGAAATGGTTATCCATTTGATGATTAATGGTGAGAATTAAATTTCCTGAATCTATTTTATTAGAACAAATACTGATTTCGGTTATCAACCATCACAACTATTGTAACTGGTCTGAAGCTTGTATGCCTCTCTTTATAAGAGATGACCAAGACCAAGAGAGGGGATATAGAATATATATATATATAGAATAGAGAAAGATTACAGAATAGAATAGGAGATCTATAGATTAGATTTGAACAACAATGCTAGTTCATTTTTAATATATTTTATTTTTGGTAGACCATGTACAAGCATTCTCTGATGAAGTCAAGTCTTTAAGTATGAAGCAGTGACTACAAATTTTGGTATCAACCATTTGTTAAATTTATTCAATTATATGACTGTCTCCTTTCAAAGTTTTCTCTGTTATTCAATTTGAGTTATCAAGTATATCTTCAAGTTGTCTATACACATTTGTTGTTATAGTGTGATAAGATTAATTGGTTTCTTCTTTTAGAATTAAATCCTTTAAATCTATCATAGTAACTGTGAAGGCATTATCATGGATCTATAAGAAGAGTCATATAGTTAGGGTTTGTATTTTGTCTCCAATTTTTGATAAATTTGTTACAATTGCAGTATCATTCTGTTAGGTTCCTTCAAAGGGGGATTAAATCCTTTTAGATCAATGCAGATAATTTGATTTTGTCAATTGGATATATATAAGCATGGAATACTAACTATTTCCTTGCAAGGTTGTACAAGTTACATACCTATTCTTTCATGCCAGGTAGTTCGAGTTTTTACCAAACAAACAATCATTTATTTCATGATCCTACTAACTCTATATTCAATAAGACACTGGTCTAATATTTGCATTATTACTTATCCAAACTCATTTTAGATTTACTTAGATTGCATTATTGTTTTAGCATTACAATTTAGATCATTTAGAATTAACTTGCTGTCTTTTTATCTCTTTTATAACTTGTGCCATTATCAATAGTTAGATTAATTCTGATCTTTATTTTCTTTATTAATTAGAGGTTTACCTACCTAGGTCTGGCAGAGCCTGAAGTGAAGGGGGTTTAGCCATATCTACCCTGTGTCAATTAGCCAAAGACGTCAAGAGAGCCTGGCACCCTCTTAGGGCTAACGACCTGCATTTTTGAGACCTAACAGAATTGGTGACTCTACTAGGGACAACTTATAGAAGAACCTATTGCTAGACCATGTTATTAGGGTCAGAGAATTAAAAGGCATAACTCTGCTAGTGGAAGGAAAAACCTAGAAGATTGATTAGTCTTGTAAATAGAAGTGGCAACTCTACACTAAACTTAAATTACTTTTCTGAAAAAAGTGTCATAATGGATGGTAGGAGATCTAAAACTGATGGTAAAAAACTGCAATCATCCCCACCTTTAAGGGCTCCTACTAAGAAGACTGGGATATCAAGTCAGTCTCATAGTAATAATAACCAAATCCCTCCTGAGAATACAAGTCCTCTTGGCCAAAATTATACAATATATACTTCCCCATTCCATGCTGAAGGTGATAATCCCAAGACACCAATAGATAATCATAATGATATTTTCAATCGAGAAGCACAGCCACAAAGGACCGATGAGATAGAAGATCAGGGTGAAGAAAATCATGAACATACAAGTGATCAAGTTGTTATAGACTATGATTGTATGACTGACCATGAACTTGCTGTACATTTAGAATATCAAGAGAAAAGACTCAAAAATAGACAATAAATGATACAAAGAGCCGAAGAAATCAATAGACAAATGGCCCTTTTAGATCTTCAGGCACAAAATTCAACTAAGTATGTGCCCCCACACAGAAACAATAACAATATTAATCAGCATGGAATGCCTCAGAACACTATAGCTGTTGGAAACACTAGGGTACCCCATAATACATGCAATAATCTTTCTCAGCAAAATAGGCAAATACCTAGACCTCCACCTGTAAATACTAGGAATGTTCACCAACAACATCCACCACCAGAGCATAGAGTTAACAATCAACAACCGTGACCTCCTCCACAATAAAATGTGTATCATCAACATCATGTCCAACCCAATATGTATCCACAACCTCCATTTGGATATCAGTATTATCCACCATACCCTAACATGCCACCTCCAAATCCTATGAGTATGGCTAGACAATTTGACTTGACTGGATATCAACTATATCCTTACCCCATGGATAAAAGTTGGAGGAACAATGTGCCTAAGTTTACAGGAAGCAGTGAGTTGACTGCTGAAGATCATATCAAACGATTCAATGCTTTTATACAGGACATTGGTAATGAATATGAAGATATAAAAATGAAACTGTTTATGATATCTCTTACTAATGAAGCAAGAGACTGGGTAAATAGCTTACTAGATACTTCAATATATTCCTTAAGAGACTTTCACAATCAATTTTTAGAACAATTTAGAAATCAATGTGCTCCAGAATTTGCTCTTCATGAACTAATAACTATTCAAAAGTATCAAAATGAACTGGTGTATGATTTTAATTTGAGATTCACTAAACTTTATAACAAGGTCCCACAAGAATCCAAATTGAACAACCAGCACCCCTTAGCATAGACTTGAAAGCATTTGACTCGAAGACAGGTTATGAACTCAGGGGCAAAAGTCCTAGAACTTTGGCAAAGGCACAAAAAATGGCTCTCACTATTGAAAACAATAAAAAGGCTGCTGGGACGATCGAAAAAAGAGATAATATAAGAGTTCCTCAAAATCCTAATCCTCCTGCAAACAAGCAAGAATACTCACAAAAGAATGAAAGGCCAAGACTCCATGATATGCCATATCATACGAACTGGAAAGATGGAAAGCCCGTGGATACTAACAGGAGACATAACTATGGAAAAGACACCTCGGACCCTTTGAAGAAAAATGGAGTCCATGTGATAGAAAATAATCCATGGTGTATGCCTTGTAATTTACCCCACTCTCCTGATTATTGTGTGGTGGTACAATCAATACAAAAAGATCAGGCTGAGATGGATCATCACACTATAAATATGTTGGGTATCACACCTTTCACTATTGAAGAAGATTATTTGTCTGGCGAGGAATCAGGGTATGAATATGATGTAGGAGCACAAAAATATAATGTAAACTTAGGAGGAAAAGAAGTATTTTTTGACCATGAAGAAGACTTAGGAAATTGTGGATATGACCTTAATACAACACAAAGCTACAATCGGCGAAAACCTTCTGATGAAGTGAGAAAAGCTTTTACAATGGTTGCGGTAGCACAAGCTAAGAGTAATTACAATATGAGAAATAGAACAATCAATGCTGAACAAGGAACTCCCAGAAGTATATTTATAAAAAATCAGACTTCCTGTAAAAATGATAAAAGTAAAGCTGAGAAAACACCTCATGATATACCTCCCGTTGACACATCAAACAAAAAGAAGGACGACACAAAAACTGAGGAAAAGGGGCAGACAAAAGTTAATGGGTCAGAATTAAATATAAATCCCTCATTTGATTTTGCTCAAGCTATTTCTCAAATGAAAGTATCTGTGCCACTTCTAGAAATGATGAAGGTGGAAAAATATAAAAATATAGTGGTGAAGATGATATCAAATGTATTAGACAAAAGATCCAAACAACATAGCCCTAAAATGAATACACAACAAGAATCTATCAAAATACCTGAGGTATACCTGGGTGAAACATTAATGAAAAATCCATCTCAAATAGATCCATTCTATATTACCTTGCTGATAAACAACAAAGTAGTCAAGAATTGCATGCTTGATTCAGGAGCAGCAGTAAACATAATGCCCATGGCTGTTATGTAAAAGTTAGGAATGTGGGTGGATACTACATTCGGCAAATGTTATGCAATGGATAACAGATCTATCCTTGTTGTTGGAATCATGAAAGATGTTGAGATAAAATTAGCATCTCATTCTGAAGCCTCCTATAAAATTGACATCACTGTGGTAGATATCCCACCTAACTATGGAATGTTATTATCTAGACAATGGACTGCCATGGTAGGAGGAAGTGTGCAATTAGATTTAGCTTATGCTACTATCCCATTGGGAACACAGGCAATTAAACTCTATAGGGAGACAAGGTATGAAGACATTATAGAGAAAATTAATCCAAATCAAATGATTTTCTTCTATGACATAGACTTTAGTACATTCAGGGTGGAAGAATAGTCTAAATTGCATAACACAGACCCAATTTACTATGAAGCCAAAATTGATGAAAATGAAGTATGGACCATGTATTTTGATGGTGCATGTAGTAAGGCACGAAATGGAGCCAGGGTGTTGTTTATATCACTATTAGGAAAAACATTCAAATATTCTTTTTCTCTGAATTTTGAGTACACAAATAACATAACTGAATATGAAGCACTTTTAATTGGGCTAAACATTGCTAGAAAACACAAAATCAAATTGTTGGTAGTGTATGGAGATTTTGAATTGATTATTTCACAAGTCAAAGGTAAATATTCCTCAAAAAACAAAAGATTGAAACAATACAAAAATGCAGTTCTGGATGATATAGAATTATTTGATGCTTTTTCAATAAGTTGGATAAATAGGTCAAAAAATATAATGGCTGACTTCCTTGCAAACATAGCTGTGAAAAAGGATGATATTACCCTGACAGGTATTTCAGAAGTTGTGTGCAAAACTAGACCAATTATACCAGACAACATATATAACTGGTAGGTTTTTGATAGTGATGCTAATTTACTCAAATTTTTGCATTGCATAGATCAGTATGAGAATCAAGAGATTGATCTTAATGCTTTTGTTGAAGAGATTGATGGCAAAGAGACTTTATTTGGCAAAGAAATTGTCCAACTTAAAACCAATAAAATTCCAAAGGGTTTAGTAGCATTAGAGAGAGTTTTTGATGCAAATGATCGATCCATTTCCAAAGAAGTAACAGTAAAGGAGGATGATGTGGAAGAAATAAATTTGGGAACTGAATTGTCACCTAAAAAGGTCTACATTGGAAAGAAAATAACCCCTGCAATCAGAAGCATGTTAATTACATTATTGAGAAAATATAAACATGTATTTGCCTAGTCTTATGATGATCTTAAAGCTTATAGGGAAGATTTGTTCCAACACAAAATCCCATTGAAGCCAGATGCTAAGCCCTATAGACAAAAGTAGAGACCCATCAACCCTGTGTTAGAACTAAGATGTATGAAGAACTCATGAAGCTTAGGGAGGCTGGCATCATAAAACCAATTAGGCATTCATCTTGGGTCTCAAATTTAGTTCTTGTTAGGAAGAAGAATGGAGATATTAGACTTTGTGTCAATTTTAGAAATTTAAATATTTCTTCTTTAAAAGATAATTATCCATTACCCAATATGGAAACTCTACTACAGAGAGTTACTAGTTGTGAGTTATTATCCATGATGGATGGGTTCTCCGAATATAACCAAGTAAAGGTTAAAGAATCTGAACAATACAAAATAGCCCTTACCACCCCATGGGGAACTTATGTATACGTGAGAATGCCATTTGGCCTTAGAAATGTTGGAGCCACATTCCAGAGGGCAATGGACATTACTTTTATAGGTTTAATAAATGAAATCATGGATGTATACCAGGATGACCTCACTGCATATTCAAAAAAGGCTGAAGATCATGTAAATCACCTTGAGAAGATATTTATCAGAGCATTAGAATATGGTGTTTCCTTGAACCCCAAGAAATGTAAATTTGCAGTCACAGAAGGGAAACTACTTGGGCACATAGTATCCAAAGATGGAGTTAGGATTGATCCTAAGAGAATAGAGGCAATAGACAAAGTTCCTATTCCAAAAATAGTCAAGGCTATACAATCATTCTTTGGACAAATAAACTTTGTGAGAAGGTTTATACCAAACTTTGCAGAAATAATTAACCCTATATCTAGAATGTTGAAGAAAAATGCAAAGGTTATTTGGACAGTTGAATGCATAGAATCTTTTGCATCCATAAAAAGAGGAATTAAAGAAGCTCCAGTGCTAAAGTCTCCCAATTTTAGTAAACCTTTCCAGATCTTTTCCTTTGCATCTTTTCATACAATAGTAGTAGTTATGTTACAAAAGAATAATGAGGGTTATGAGAAGCCTGTTTCTTTTTTTAGTAAATCACTCCAACATGAAGAACTTAACAATGATATCATAGAAAAACAAGCTTATGCATTGGTGAAAGCTGTCAAGGCATTTATACCTTACCTAGTTGGGGCTAAAGTGATAGCTTATGTACCAAATGCAGCAGTCAAAGATGTGTTCATGCAGAGTGAAGTAACTGGGAAGAGATGTAGGTGGATAATCGACTTCAGGAATTTGATATAGAAATTCAAATCACAAAACTAGTAAGGGGACAAGGGTTAGCCAAACTGATGACTGAAACAAACCTTTAGACTGCCCAAGTATGTAATATTAAAAATGAAGAGGAAATGATAACAAGTATTGAGAAAACTCCTTTGTATACTGACATAGTGTATTACCTCAAGCACGTGAAATGCTCTAATAGATTTGATGATAATAAGAAAAGGACTCTAAAATTGCATGCTTCTAAATATGTGCTTATAGAAGGAGATCTTTTTTGGAAAAATAATGATGGTATCTTACTATTTTGTCTAGATGAAGAACAAGAAAAATATGCCTTACAAGAGATGCATCATGGAGTTTGTGGTGGCCATTTCTCAGCTAAAATCATAGCACAAAAGATATTAAGGGCTGGATACTATTGGCCCAAGGTTTTCAATGATGCTTATAGTTTTACTAGGAAGTATGAGGCCTATCAAAGATTCTCAGGAAAACTAAAATATCAATGGGCATTACCCTTGAGACCCATGCAAGTTGATGCCCCATTTCACCAATGGGGAATTGATTTTATAGAAGAGATTATGGAGAAATCAAGTGGTGGTCACAAATGGGTAGAAGCAGTGCCTACTAAACAAGCAACTAGCAAGGTTGTGATCAACTTCCTATTGGAAAACATTTTAATTAGATTTGGGGTACCTTTGAGGCTTATAACTGACACTGGAATGTGTTTTAGATCGGATGAGTTTAAAATTTTTTGTAAATCTTATGGCATTACGATCTCATATTCTTCTCCCTACCACCCACAAGGTAATGGGCAAGCTAAGTCCAGCAATAAAAGTATCCTGAAGATTATAAAAAGAATGCTGGATAACAAAAAAAAAGCTTGGGACTCTAAGTTGAGATTGGCATTATGGGCTGATAGGATCACAATAAAGAAAGCAATTGGCAAATCATCATTTAAACTAGTATATGGAGCTCATGCCAGACTCCCAATACACAACCTGCTGCCAGTGTGTAAGTTTATCCTCCAAGAGGATTGGGATGTCCTAGAACTAATGGAGGAAAGGCTAGAATAGCTAATGGAATTAAACGAAATGAGGGAATAGGCAATGCAACAAAATAAAAAAATGCAAATGCAGATGAATTACCTATATTGCAAAAAAGCAACATTTAGAAAATTTGAGGTAGGTGATATAGTGCTTATTTGGAATGCTAGAAATCAAGAAAAAGGGAAGCATGGAAATTTTGATGCCCTATGGATTAGACCTTTTGTCATCAATGGTAAGGAAGGGAGGATTCATATCATGTACAAAACATGTTTGGTGAGGAGCAAGAACTGCCAGTACATGGGCAGTTTTTGAAACATTTTTTCTCTTAAAAGGAACCCGAGAGAAAAGAATTACCAGTGCATGGACAATTCTGGTTAAACTCTCTAAAATGGTCTTTTCCATGCACGGTAGGTTAGAAGAGTTAAATAACTTGCTTAAAGAGCTCTCTTATTAGGAAATAAAAGTTTTTCATAAAGCAATAACCTAGGATCTTCACCCTTCATAGTTCACCCATCGTCAAATGAAGAAGGTATCGGTCTGCTTTTCTAGAAATCTGGGATCTTGCTATGCCCACAAGGGGCGTACATCCCCAAAAAGAGCCACTGTTGGGACTGAAATTCCCAAGCTACTTTTTGGCCAATATTAAATTTCAATCATCCAAAGATTTCAGTATTTGAGCATATATGCAAAGATCCACAGTTGTTTTCAAGCATAAATTAATAATTGAATTGATAGAAATATTTGGATTCGATCTATTCTGATTCCTAAACATTTAATATAACATAGTTGAAGTACTCATTAAAAGATGAACCATAAACAAGGAAGTGAAAACTTAAAAACTTTGTTGAAAATAAAGGAAAAATGGCATTAAGTACCAGAGCTAAATATGGGTGAATTCCTTGTCTATAATGAATAGGGGTTGCTTTTTGAACCATCTTAAAATTCCCTGTATTTTGCAAGTTATGTGTGTTCTTGATAAAATGCATTGTGGTATGGGTTTGTATGTTTGCATATACAAAGTCTCTCATATACAAAGTGGTTTGTATGTTGCATATGCAAAGTCCCTTGTATATCGGGTCATATAAAAGAGTCATCGGGTTGATACATTGTTCACTTGTATGCATTGGGCTAATGGTTTATTATTACATACAAAGTGGACCCGACGAGGTTAAAAATTGAAATGTATTTTCTGTCGGGTCCACTGCTTGTATGTTATGTTTGTATGTTTGGTAGAATGCAACATACATTGTGGTAAATATACAAGGCTAATATACATACCATGGAACCGAAACAATTATGAATTAACATTAAGTCCTTGGCATCATATTATTATAAAATCTATTGATAGTAATGTCTATGTTTTGTCATAAAACAAGTTGGTGTTTTTCGATAAGTATCATGTTTATAACCTATCTTGTTTATCATTAAGCAAATTGCAAGGGGGGAGATCCTTGACCCCATTCTCTTGATGTGCTATGTTTTGAAAACAACATAAATATTTGTTATTTAATGATATTATGTTGATATAAATATCTATAGATATGATTTATGGGTTAAAATCTTTTTGATTCTTTTGACGAAGAAGTTTCTCTTTTAATGTCGATGGTGGCACTTAATACAAGCCATCAAATAGAGATGTGGGCCTTTAGTTCTTATCTCCACGATTTTGGAATTAAGGAGAATTAGGAAGGAGTTGTCTTCAAGACCAACTTTCCCACTACCTGCATGCGAGCAAAGCTTATGATGAGGCAAAGACCTTGCCTATGTTTCTATGGCATGGTGGAGATGCAAAAGTAGTTACTAGGAAGACAAGGTGATTAGTGAGGTGGCCTTTATGACCGCTAGCTCCACCATTGTGTGTATATGATCTTGGAGAGAGAATTTAGGCTTGGTTAAGAGAGCCAATCTTAGGCAGTTGTTCCTTACAGTGTTTTTTCTTGAACCTCACACGGTACAAGGAGATTATTAGAAAAGCTAATGGTGTGGTTGGGGAAGAGAATTAGAGCCTCAATGAACATAAGGGGTTCGATAATGTCAGATCAGATCATTTTTTAAACAACAAGCTTTGCAATGTCATGGAGGATGTTTGTGGTAAAAGAAAAGGTAACAACATTGTTATTATAGAGAAAGAACAGGGACTAACAGAAGGAAAACCGAGAAGGACAAGAGGAAGGATCTTCACGGAATAGAGAAGGTTTGACCACCATCTATAAAGAATAGAAATCTCAACGTAGAAAGAGGATAAACTAGTGATAAAGAAGTGAATGCATAGGTTGAGCTAAAAACAATGACAAGGGTCATTGTACCTTATCATTTAATCATATTTGAAGTGTCAAATCTAGGGCTGTGTCCATGGCTATCTACAATTAGGAATCCTATAGTTGCCAATTTTATCTAACTAACTCTAATGACCTTTACCGATTAAAGAAATTTAACATTACTGATCTATCTACTGTGAAATTAATTCTAAGAATATTGAAAACAAAACTGAATAGTGAATTGCTTTAAAGTAAATCTATATTATTCCTTTCAACTGAAACATGCATCTATCTATGAAAATAGTAACTATCTTCTTAAACAAAATCTGAAATAACAAAAACAACAGTACTAGCCTTCTGCCTTGGTGGTGAGAGTGGGCCCTTGCTCCACACGCTTAGGGCTGAAGACTAAAGAAAAAATTCAGCACAAGAAGATAATATCACTATTTAATTCCAGTCCAACTCCATCAGCTCTGTATTTTGAAAATGTTTATGTTGAAATAAGATTACAGAAATCTGAAATTAATCGATGTCCCCCTTTTCTGCTACTTCTGTAAGTTTATATCTAGATCTGTGATGAGATATCACTTACCCTATTCTACTAGTTCCTCTATGAGATAACATCAATCTCTTTATTCCACTAACTGTCTAACTACAGAATGAATATCCATGTAATTAAAATTAATTTAGTGGAATAATAGTCCATACTAAATCTGAGTCTTTGTTTTAAATACACTTGGGCAGCAAGGCCCTAAAATATAGGTATTTGAATCAGTTTATCAATAACTTGTGCAAAATCAAAAAGAGATAAAACTTCCAGCAGTTAACTATGGTATGTCCTCAATTACTTAGGTGATGATTTGAGTAACATCAGGGGCATCCTGATCACTACTAGAAGTGTTCAACCGACAGCTATGCTAGAAATCTACACTATTCTAAAGAGGCACAGGAGATGTATGTTTCTGTCTGTAGCTTTGGAGATATGATTGTGACCTTCTCATTCAGCTCTAGAGATGTTGTGACTTTAGTCCAGCTCTGGGGATGATTCACCTCCTTATCCCAAAATTTCTTCAATCAAACTGGAAAACATTGGAGACCCGTCGTGGCATTCAGATGTCGGCTTCAGAGATCATTAGGACTAGGTCTCTGGAGATGTAAAAAAAATTTCTACCTGAACACTTGCACCTGTTGATTCAAAAAGAGAAGATTTTTGCATATTTCTATCAATTCAATGCACATTAGTCCATCAATCAGAAATCATGATTCTAAGTAATTCATCTCTTATTAATCATCATTAGAACAATCTTGTCAACCTATTTTGGTGTAGTCATCAGGATAATAGAATAAGAAGGGAGAAAAAGAGGGGTAAAAAGGTGTATTTCATGGGTGCTACCTAGCACTCATCATCCCCCCGTACTTAAGGATTAGTAGGTCCTCCTGCTTCTCACAATCTAGACTTATTCTAGTAGAATATACTGTCAGTCAAGCTATAGTCCTGTGCATAAGTTGTCCAAGTGGTGCAGTCTATATTACCATTTCCCTTGTACTGATCAACCTACTTCATCCTCTCCTGTAATTTATCATCTTCTATTTGTTCAGCCCAGACAGGTAATGGCTTAATGATGAGAGGGGGTTTGAAACAACCACCTATCCATTCTTGTTTGTATTTATCCATCATTTTGGATATTAACCTGGCCTTCCTCATAAATAGTCTCAAGTTAGCAGGAGTCGCCACTTCTCTCATTTTCTATTCTGAAGTTAAAAGGTTCCACCTTTTCTTTGCCATTGCAAGCACTTGATTAGTTGAACTATTCATGAAAAGACCAAAATCAATGGTACACTCCTGAAGATGTTTCAGATACAATGGCAAAATCTTGGTCTTACTTTCTGGGTGGTAGACATATGCTCTCAATTAGACCTTAAAAGCATGGGGGTTTGGACATTCTTTTCTAATGAAAAGACTTGTTTCTGCATTCTTCTTGAGATGAGCCTCCATTCTCTCATTCCAAATCTAATGATTTCTCATTAGTGACATAAATGCCTTAAGTTGAAATTCCCCTACAAAATAATTGATAACGAAGGTCATATCATCTACACCGAAACCATGCAAATATAACTCACACAGAAAATTTTTGTCTTCATCAGAACTTCTCATATATGCTTCCATGAACCCCTCCCCTATTTTTGTATTCTTAGTAAGACCAGACAAGAACAAAGATAGTTTTCTCTGCAGAACTCTCTCTTGTAAGAACAGAGCATAGCTTCCACTTGGGGGCCTACAAGATAGTATTGCAGATGAAATGGAAGCCACCTAAATGACTTTTTCTTCTAGGGTTTCTACTCTTTTTGACATGGCAATAACTGCCCTCTATAATTGCAGCATGGGCTTAGAAGCCTCATATTCTCTACATCTCCTTTCCTAATGGAACAGGGCTTTGGGAATATCTATTGGAATTGGACCCACATATGGATATGTTTGCACTCCCTTTTCCATGGTTGCCCCTAGGCCAATTAACTCATGAATATACTCTTCTTGATCATCTATTTTATTGTTGGCCCAAGCTAGTTGTTTATCTTGACTCTACAGTTTCTCAACCAGTGTTGCAAGTAATGTGAGACTATTGTCTTTGGCCTTGGTAAGATCAGAAATATCTTGTACTGCCTCTACCTCCTTTTCCTTGATGATTTGGGCTTCCTTTGCTTCTTGGTCTCTCAATTCTACATCTTTCTCTTGAATTATTTGCTGTTTATTTTGGAGCTCTACTTGCAGCCCTTCAATCTCCTTCTTTCACTCCATTTATTTTTCTTTCATGACCCTCTTGAGGTTAGTAATAATCTCATTCTTCCCCCATAATAATCTTTTCAGATTATCAATCTCTTCTAACATCTACTATTCTTTTGAAATTTCAATATCCTCTTGATCAAAGGGGTGAGAATAAGTTCTTGTTTATTCTTTTATTTGTTGTACATTAGGGTTTTCCATGCCAGCTGCATCTATTTGCTCTTCTTCTCCTTCCCCTATAGTCTCCCTATCCTGAGTTTCCTCTTGAGTCTTCTCTATAACTACTGGTACTGATGAAGGCCTAGCTTTTCCCTCAGAAGTTCTGAAACCTAGAAGAACTTTAGCTAGGAGAGCAGTATCTTTCTCAGCTTGGGTAAGATGCCTTTTCCTTTTGTTTCTCCATAGCTTAGGTGGAGTAGGTGCCTTCAGAGCAGGTATATCATCCTCTAAATCAGAGGAAATAGTAAAAATTTATTTTTGTTCTATCTCTGGAGCAGGGGAATGTTGGGAAGTTGGACTATGAGAGCCTAGATGAATAGATGGTTCAGGGGAAAATTCTCTCTGTTTCTTCTTTCTCACTAGGGGGATTTCATCTAAGTCATGAGATGCTTCTTCAGCCTAGTAGTGTATGCTTGAGTCAGTTTTCTTTGGAGTTCTCTTTGTCTTCTAACCTGGCCTTTCCCTTGTTGGTTCTGTTGGAATAGACTCCTTAGCCAAAGTCATCTTCCTCCTAGCTGAGCGAGTCATAGATGGACTTTGTTTAAGAACAGGTTCTCTAACTTCCTTCCCTTTTCTCTTTCTGTCAGAAACAAGAGTAGCAGATGAAGTTTCCTCCAGTGAGGACTTTTAACCTTTCTTAATAGCTAGAGAGGAAGTCAAAGGTTCTATCTCTTCTTCTTACTATGTAGAGGAAGCCTCACCCACTTCCTGTGCCCTCTTTGGTTCTTTGTCCTGGGGTTTGTTATCTAGAAATGTCTACCATAGTGCTTCCCCATCAACAAAAAGTGATGTTTTACTACTAGAAAAATGAGGCCATGATGTTTCATAAGACCTTTTCCTTATTGGTACTTTTTTGCAGTTGCTCTAGTGGTAGGGTACAGAAAGTTTGGAATGTTTATGCTGAATTCTAGGTGGGCATGCCCATGCCTTAGAAAGATCAACATTTTCATTATTGGTCCTAGAACTAGAGAAAATTGGCCATCACATGTAAAGTACTTCATCAACCATAATGCTACAGATTACCATGGGTTTGGAAGTGAAAACCTAAGAATTCCTTTAACCTCATTCTTACTTAAATGCAACTATATTGCAGGTTCACCTTCTACAGAGAAATTTCTAATTAAATCAACATATAAGGTTTTCAAATGGTAGAACCTCTCACCTTGTTTTGGCAATTCAGAGATATGACTGATGGAGGTAACAGTGAAATTGACTTGAACCCCTCTGACAGTTGTTTGATTATCTGTTAGGTTTCGTAGGAAGTCATCAACAATATCTTCTTGGAAATCTTCAAATCTTTACAAGAACTCCAACCACCTTGCATTCCTCAGAATGTCTACCACAACATCATCTTACAAAAGACCTGTTATACTTTCTGGCTCTAATTTCTTTTTAATCCCCATTTCTCAGCTCTATTCCACCCTCTGTAGCTAGAATTCTGTCTACTTCTCTCTGTGATTTGTCTTTCTACTTTAACTCCATAGGCTCCAGAGGACTGTGTTAACAGACTTGGATTTTTAGAGAATTTTGCAATCTAGAGTGAGGGTTGTTATGTCAGTTTGTGTCACTTCTTGAATTATGGGGAAGGAGCTTGAAATTGGTTAGCGTGCTTATGTAGTCTTAATTACTATAGAGTGATGGGACACTTTGTAGTCATGGCGACAGTGTAGCAAAGATGGCGGCATGCATGAATTTAGAAGGGAAATAATGGCAGAAGGACATGTCATAATGACGGTACCCAAAAATAGAAATAACAATATAGTTACTAACTAATTCTTAATTAAATAGAAGTACCTAAACCAATCTTAATGATGATGGCCTGATGTACATGGCTGCAATGCCGCGGCCTTGATGAGACTCAATGTGACCTGACACATGAACAACTTCTGCATGGCTTATAAATGGTGTAAGCACCCCTATTGTCACATATCGTGCAATCATTCCTGTTGAGTGGTTCAAGAATGCCATCTTTTCAAGTGACACCAGTGTAGTCATTTGTGAGGACTTGCGCATGAGAGTAATGACCTTTTTTTACCAATTATTGATGATATGCATGCTGACATCACATTTGTCCTTGTCATAAAGTGGAGGATGAGTCATGATGACCTCATCAAATGACGTATCTACTTTATTGCCTAGAGAGGTGGGTCCCCTCTCAATTTATTATATTCATGAATGGCTCTTTATTGATGGAGCATCGGAGGTGCTCCTAGTTTGCAAAGCACTAGAGGTGGTCCTTATTTGTGAGCGCTGGAGGTATGTTTGAGTAACTTCTAGCACTTGATCACCTCCATAGCCTGATTATTCTTATCTGGAATGAAGAAGGGAACCGCCATTTACTAGTTTTCAATCCCGTATGAGAAAGACAACCATTTACTAGTTTTCTATCTTCCCCCTTTTTTTCTTATTTTTTTAAGAAGGCTACCATTTGCTGGTTTTCAACCTTCTCTCTCTTTTTTTTTCATTTAGTCCAAATTTGAGATAGAGGATGTGTCCCCTGTAACCAAGCACAAATCTTTGATGAATTCTTCCTTAGTGGATGGCCTTTTATAGAGTTTAATTCTATGTCCATTCACTAAGAATGTGTCTGTGCTTCCATCAATGGGTTCTAGCAGTATTGTTCCATTCTCAAAAACTTCCTTTATCTGGTAAGGACCCATCCAATGAGTTTGTAGCTTTCCCTTGAACTCCTTGAACTTAGAATCATATAGGAGAACTCAATCACCTTGTTGAAATTTCCTCTTGATGTGTTGGTCATGCCATTGCTTCCTTTGATACTAAACCATTTCTATTTGTTGAATGGCTTCTATCTAGATTTCATCTAACTCATTGAGCTGAAGAATTCTATTTTGTTGGGCTATAGACAATGGTAGACCAATATCTAATGCAGTTTGAAGTGTCTGGAGCTCAAATTCTATAGATAGGATTGGCTTCTTTCCATAGACTAATTCATATGATGAGAATTTTGTTGTGGACTTCCAAGTGGTATTGTAAGCCCAAACTGCTTAAGGTAATCTGTTAGCCCAATCTTTTCTATTCATTTCCACTGTCCTTGTCAGAATGTTCTCAAGTTCCCTATTAGTCACCTCTACCTACCCATTCGCTTGAGGATGGTAAGGTGGAGATTTCATGTGCTTAAATTGATATAAATATGTCAATGCTTTGATTACCTGTGAAGTAACTAAGGTCCCCTTTCTGAAACTATGGATCTTGGGGCTCCAAACCTCAAGAAAATCTTATTATAAAGGAAATCAACAACTTTCTCTTCTCTTGCAAATTGCAATGCCTGCACTTCAGCCCATTTAGTGACATAGTTTGTACATACAAGAATGTACTCTTTGCCTGATGATGGTGGAGAAATTGGTCCCACAAAATCTAGACCCCATTATTCAAATGGCTCCATCATTACTTGAGGATGTAGTAACATCTCCTGGGTGAAGGTTGGTTGTCCCATCCTTTGACATTGGTCACACTGCTACACATACTTCTTGGTATCTTTATGAATAGAGGGCCAGCAGTAACCAACTCCCAGAATCTTGTGGATGGTTCTGTGTGAAGAATAGTGCCCACCAGATGGTTCATCATGACATGCCCTTAAGACATCAAAAATTTCATCAGCTTTTAAACACCTGCGCAAAATAAAATCAGGACCTCATTTAAACAATAAACCATTTAACCATTTGTAAGATAAGCTTTCCTTAAGTAAGCATTTCTTTTGTTTTGAGTTAAAATGGGGTGGATACAAGCCTGTAGCTAAGAGATTAGCTATGTCAGCAAACCAAGGTGTAGTAGAGGAGATAGCAAAAAGATGTTCATTTGGAAATATGTCCTCCACTAGCTAGTTTTCTCCACTTGATTGCAATCTTGACAGAAAGTTAGCAACCAAATTAAATTTTCCTAGATTATCAACTATGGTAATGTCAAATTCTTGGAATAGTAATAACCACCTGATTATCCTTGCACCCACTACTGGCTTATTCATCAAATATTTGATGGTTGCATGATCAGTATGTACAAATATTTTGTACCCAGTGATATAATTCCTAAATTTGTTTATAGCATAGATGACTGCCAAGAATTATTTTTTAGTTGTAGTATAGTTTCTTTCTGTAGAGGTAAGGTTCTTTCTGATGTAATAGATGGCATGCATACTTTCTCCTTTCTCCTTCTATCCTAAGACTGCTCCAATGGACTCATTTGAAGCATCAGTTTGTATGTGAAATGGTAGAGACCCATTGGGTCCTCTTAAAATAGGTGTGATAATAAGTTTCTCCTTAAGGGTTTCAAATGTTAATTGACAATCTTCTATCCATAAGAATTTTGTGTCTTTGTTAAGTAGGGTAAATGGAGGAGCAGATATCTTGCTAAAATTTTCTATGAATCTTCTATAGTAGCCTACATGACCTAGAAAACTCCTAACATCTATCTAATTTTTAGGTGAAGGCAACTGTTGGATCACTTCTATTTTGTTTTGATCCACTTTGATCCCATTTGTTGAAATGTGGTGTCCCAATACAATTCCTTCTTCTACCATCATAAAACACTTCTCATGGCTCAGGGATAGTCAATTTTTTTGACAGCATTTTAATACCTTTTCCAAGTGTATGAGAGCTTCTTCAAAGTTGTCCCCATACACAGACCTCCATGCACTCATTAGCTAGTTCAACAAAAATGGCTAAAACAAGCCTCTGAAATGTAGCTGAGGCATTACATAGTCCAAATGGAATAACTTTGTAGGCAAAAGTTCCCTAAGAACAAGCAAAAGTGGTTTTATCCTAATCTTCTAGTGCTACTTGGATTTGGTTATATCCACTAAACCCATCTAGGAAAGAGAAATACTTCCTCCCTGCAAGGTTGTCCAACACTTGGTCAATAAATGGTAAGGGAAAGTAGTCCTTCTTTGTGGATTTGTTTAGCTCTCTATAGTCAATACACACTCTCCACTTCCCATTCTTTTTAGGCACTATGACTAAGGGTGAGACCCATTGACTATCTGAGATCAGATATATGAACCCTACTTGCAGCAATTTTTCTATTTAAGTCTTAACAATGTCTTTTAAAGCAGGATTCAGTCTTCTCTGGGGTTGTCTGATAGGTTTGACATCTTCAGTGTATATATGATGAGTACAAATCTTAGGAGGGATGCCCTTCATATCTTGGTATTCCCAAGCAAAAGTTGTTGAATGGGAAATTAGGATTTTGACAAGTGTTTCCTCCTATTTTTCTACTAGCTGGGTGTTGATATTCAATGTTTTCCCAGGTAAAATCATAACCTCTTTTGTGATCTGATCCATAGATGAAGTCAATCCATATATTGGAGTCATGGTATTGAGGGGACAAGAATGTGGAATCACCATGTGGAATGTGACTAAGTCTCTGTAAAAGGTCTCTCCACAAGGAATGATATTTACTAGGGTACAATGAGTAGAAGTGAGAAGTTCTCTCCTTGAATCTTGGGCTATCTTCATTATATCCTCATTGATTAGAATGTGGATGATATCTTCTTTTGTATCATAGTGGATTTCTTCTTCCAACTCACCCAAATGTTCTTTGATGGTAACCATAGCTACTGAGGCAATGTTTTCCATATTATCTGGTTCATCAACCCATACCCTTCTTGTATACTGTATTGATAGTTTAGCTGGAGGATACAAAGATATTTTCTTCAAGTATATCCCATTAGAAATGACCATATCCCCAGTTTGACAATCAATAGATGTTGCTGTTATAGCTAGCCATGGTCTTCCTAATATTAATGGATAAGCATTTCTCTGATTTCTTGGCTCTAATATCAGGAAGTCTACTGGGAATTCCCATGATTCTGTCACAACTAGAACATTAGTAATCACCCCTTTTGGAATAGCTACTGACTAGTCAACAAGTTGAAGGATTGTAGATGTGGATTGGATTCTTGTTAAAGCTAATTTGTCCATTGTATGAACTGTCATTACATTTATTGTTGCTCTCAGATCAACCAAAACTTTTAAAATTTCTACCCCTGAAATGTAAACAATCATGACAGGATTTCTAGGGTCTCCATATTTTGGGAGGAACATTTCTCCCATTAGGAGGTCTAATACCTTTCCTTCCACCTAGATGGTTGAGGGTAAGTTCTTCTTTCTTCCCTGAGTCTTAACACAATGTTGTTTGATGAATTGGTTAAGTTTAGGTACATCTCTGATTGCTTGTAGGAGCAGAATTTCAATGTTCAGTTGCCTAATTTCTTGTAAAAGTTCTGATTCCAAGGTAGATTGGACTTGTTTTTGTAAGACCTTTTTCTGGGGAACAAGTTGTTTGAGCCGTTCTGGGTATGGTGCTAGTTTTTCTATCTCCAGATCATCTCTGGAGCTCTTATCAGAAATGTTTCTAGGGATGTTCTCTGGAGTCATTCTTTTAGGAGGATCTCTGGAGTTATCCAAGGATGATTCTTTTAGCACTATTTCGGTAGTAATCTCCTCTGGAAGCTGAGTGGATGGGTTTTCAGGTTCCTCATCATTGGTTATTTCAACTATAGTTGGAGGAGATGGTCTTGGATGTGCTTTCCCAGAATGCAGCTAGAGATTATTAGAATATATAGCACTAATTCCAGCCATGTTTTCTTGTTCTATCATGTAAACAATTGCTCCCTGCTTATTCCATGGGTTTGGTATAGGTTGAGCTGGTAAGGGTGGTTGGCTAACTGGTTTGTTTTGTGACTGACTTTGTGTGTTGGAGGGTCCAGTTAGCAATGCTTGTTGTTGAGGTTGGAAACATCTAGGTTGTCCTTGGTATTGTTGATTATATCCCTATTGAGGACCCCAATGAGGTTGCATTTTTTGTGATCCAAACTGTGGTGGCCATTATTGATTCCCCCAGGGCTGATTTTGCCAATGTTGGTTCTGCCATTGTTGGTTTGGCCAATCTTGTGGCCCCCAAAGAGGATTATTCTGAGGCTCATGCCAAGTTGGGTTCATTGATTATTTCCCCAATTAGAGGGACCCTTGTAAGAAGTCTGGTTTGGATATTGATTATAAGGAAAATTTCTAGCTTGTTTTTGTCCTACATAGTTCAATTCCTTCTCTATAATGGCATTCTTTTTACTTAGCCTTTTTAAGGCTGGGAGTTGACTGCATTGACTGGTAGGATGTTCCCTATCACAGATCTGACAGATCTCTACTTTATCTAAAGGGCATTCCCTCAACAGATGTTTGTTCCTACACCTAGGACAATAGATGGAGAGTGGTTCAATTGTTTTGTCTTGATCATTTGTTCTAGTTTTTGCCTGAATCCCATCTAGTGTGGTATTCAATTGGACTAGGATATTTGTTTTAAAATTTTCAATTTCTTGCAGAGTTCTTCTATAGCAGGCATACCCATTTTGTTGATATTCCCTTTTCCCATTAGATCTAGTGCATGTTTTTATTCTTTGTCTAATCCTTTTACAAACAGGGTTCTGGCCAAAGAATGATTTATAGGGTTGCCATATCTTCTCAAAGAAAAGTTAAACCTATCCACATAATCCTCTAAGGTCTCTTCCTCTCTCTGTCTAATTTTGAATAATTCCTCATTCTTATCACTGACTCTATAGTAGTCCTGGTATTTTCCCAAGAACCCTGTCTCCATCTAATCCCAAGAATGAATGGAGTTTTGGGGGAAACCCATAAACCACCTCATTGCAGAATCTTTTAGGGTTGAGGGAAATAGTTTGAGCTTTTTATTATCTGATCCATAATCATAAGTTTGGCATACCACTTTGAATTCAAACAAAAATTGATCTGGATCCTCAGAAGAAAGACCCCTAAAATTTGGCAAGTGTGCAGGTGAGATATTTTTCATAGGGGCATTATCTCCAGCAGCCAGGACAATGGGATATGAGAAGGTTCTTGGAGCATGATTTTCCTTCTCTTCATGATTATCACCCATGTCTAATACTAGTTCTTCTTCTTGAGGCTCTGGGGAATTAGTTTCTGGCAAAGGGTCTTCCTAGAATTTCTATTGCAATTCCTAATATAGTCAGCGAGTGGACGATTTGGAGGATATAAGGGATTATTGAATTAAGGTGCAACTTCCAAGGTAGGTTCTAGATTTCTCTCTTCAACAAGATCTTGTGCCACCCCACTGCTTTCTCCTATAGTCTGTTGATGGGGTGTCTATTTTATATATATCTTCCTTTTGAATCTCTAGCTCTAACCATACAGATCTATCCTAAACTGTTTAGCTAAGTTTTCCTAATTAACACAATAATCCCTGTCAATGGTGCCAAAAATGACAAGGGTCGTTGTACCTTATCATTTAATCATATTTTAAGTGTCAAATCTAGGGTTGTGTTATCTACAATTAGGAATCCTATAGTTGCAAGTTTTATTTAACTAACTCTAATGACCTTTACTAATTAAAGAAACTTAACATTACTGATCTATCTACTGTAAAATGAATTCTAAGAATATTGAAAACAAAACTAAATAGTGAATTTCTTTAAAGTAAATCTATATTATTCCTTTCAACTGAAACATGCATCTATCTATGAAAACAGTAACTATCTTCTTAATCAAAATCTTAAATAACAAAAACAATAGTACTAGCCTTCTGCCTTGGTGGTGAGAGTGGGCCCTTGTTGCACACCTTTAGGGCTAAATACTAAAGTAAAAAATCAGCACAAGAAGATAATATCACTATTCAATTCCAGTCCAATTCCATTAGCTTTGTATTCAAAAAATGTTTATGTCGAAATAAGATTACAGAATTTAGAAATTAATCATTGTCCCCCTTTGCTACTACTTCTGTAAGTTTATATCTAGATCTGTGATGAGATATCACTTACCCTATTCTACTAGTTCCTCTATGAGATAACATCAATCTCTTTATTCTACTAACTGTCTAACTATAGAATGAATATCCATGCAATTAAAATAGATTTAGTGGAATAACAGTCCATACTAAATCTGAGTCTTAGTTTTAAATACACTTGGGCAGCGAGGCCCTAAAATATAGGTATTTGAATCAGTTTATCAATAACTCGTGCAAAATCAAAAAGAGATAAAACTTCTAGCAGTTAACTATGGTCTTCCTTCAATTACTCAGGTGATGATTTGAGTAACATCAGAGGCATCCTGATCACTACTAGAAGTGTTCAACTAACAGCTATGCTAGAAATCTACACTATTCTAAAGAGGCACCGGAGATGTATGTTTCTTTCTATAGCTCCAGAGATATGATTGTGACCTTCTCGTTCAGCTCCAGAGATGATTCACCTCCTTATCCCAAAATCTCTCCAATCAAACTAGAAAACATTGGAGACCTATCGTGGCATTTAGATGTTGGCTCTATAGATCATTAGGACTACCTCCGGATATGCACAAAAATTGTCTACCCAAACACCTACACCTTTTATTTCAAAAAGAGAAGATTTCTGCATATTTCCATCAATTCAATGCACATTAGTCCATCAATCAGAAATCATGATTCTAAGTAATTCATCTCTTATTAATCAAGATTAGAACAATCTTGTCAACCTATTTTGGTGCAGTCATTAGGACTATGGAATAAGAAGGGAGAAAAAGAGGGGTAAAAAGGTGTATTTCATGGGTACTACCTGACACTCATCAAACAACAACACGGTTTTGGAAACTCAGAAGCTATCATTTCCTTTAGCGCATTAGTGAACGTGCTTAGGTATGAGCTAAATCTCTATGATAGTTTTATGATTACATTTTCTTCTCGAGTTCATTTATCTCACAAGAATGTAGAAACATCTCTAGAGAGTGAAAAAGTTAATTGAAATCCTAGCCAAATATATTTATATACCTATCGAAGAACTCTTAAACTCTTAGTCGATGTTTATATTCTTAACATTAATTGAAATTTTGAGTCGATGTTTTGATCATTATGAGACTGACAACTCAGTGCATATTATGGCCAATACTTTTGTGATAGAAAGCCAACATGCTGAGTACATATTATTATGCAATATGGCTGATAGAAGATATATATTTATGTTAGTGTCTTTTGGCCATTAGAAATAAATTATTGTTGGATGCCTTAAGGCTAATACTCTTAATGAATAGGCCAAGGTATCTATAATAGAAAGATGTGACTATCAATCTGATAGGCTTAGATCCAAGGCTATTAGTATAGTTGAAAGACTTAGACATCTCTATGTGTATGAAGTCCAAAGGGCTTGATTGTTCTCAAGTAGGTTTAAGAGGACAATAGGCTCTGATAACTTTGTGTAAATATGAAATCATTAGACTCTTTTAACTCTGAGCAAGAATATATGAGACCCATAGGTTTTATTTATCTATGTGTGAGTTTATTTGAATAGAGAACTTATTTAGGTCATATGGCCTAGATGATTAGTAGGGATATTAATCACTATTTTTTAGTTATTGTTAATGTTTAGATAAACTTAGCAAAGAAAACTAAGCCTTCCTAGAACATTGTTTTGTCTTGCAGTCAAGGCCCATGAGTCGATAGAAAGAGATTGGTTATATCTTAGAAATATTGATTATTGTGATCATAAATCTTGTGATAGAAATCTCCTTTTCAAGAGAAATAGAAAGATATTGATCTTACTTGGAATATCCAAGGTCGAAGATATGATATCACTTAGGTTTTAACAACTATGAAGTAGAATATTCATGATATCAATGAATCTCATGTATGAGTTCATAATTTATTTTAAAAATGAAAGATAGTGAAATAGGGAAGAACGATAACATTGTAAGTATTGATCTATGATTAAAGCTATTTTGATTATTGGATTGACCTTAGTCAAAGAATGATTATTTTCTTATTAATAGTGTAATCATATTCCTTGATGTAACGAGGGGTGTATAGCGCTTAATAAGTTTAGAGAAAACCAGAGTGCACTATACTTATGTTGTAGTATCATATTATTAAACTTAGATTCTAAATTAGAAATAGAAAACTAAGGAAAATGGAAATAGCCCCTTTAGTCGATGTTAAAGACTATGTTAGATCCATAGATGAAATTTTGCTAGTTCCCTCAAGGGACTTTTTGATGAGATAATATCATCTTGTTATTGAAGCAAGGAGGATGCAACATGGAAAAAGATTTCTTTATAGGAAATAGAATTCCTCTTTTCAATTTTTGTAATTCATTTTTAGAGAAATAGGTGATCCAAGAATGTGGAACCCTAGATAGGTGATCCAAAAAGGTGAGTGGGGGACCGCCAGTCTATGGTTAGAGAAAAAGCACTTGAATGATGCTCTCCCTCTAAAGCAGAAGACTTGCTGAGGCTCATGAAGACATATATTTACATTCTAGATGCGATGTACTCCATGTTATGGTTTATGATAGTTAAATGTATGAGGTAAAATTATTCTTATGCCAAATGTATTTTATGTATTGTAAATGTTAAGTGAAAGGATTTCACTCTAATTCTATCTTTGATTATGTTATGATTTCAAGATTGAAATTACATAGAAGGTTGTACTCTATTTCTTGTATTTATGCATATGTTATTTAAATTAAAAAAATCTCTCTCATGTTTACCAAGTTTATTTACTTTCTTGTAAATTGTTGAGTTTATTTGAGTATTAAGAGGAGGGATATTACATATGGTATCAAAGCAAACTGAGTTCAACACATGGACCTATGAGCTCACTATGAGAAAAATCATTAAACATTTAGTAGATTGGCTAAGATTTAAAATTGGTTTGATGCTAGAATGGCATAGAGAAAAACCAAATGATATCCTCATTAGTCAATGTGTAGTAGCATAAGAGACAGACATAAAGGTTAAATTTTATTATATGACTTCTTGCCAAGTAGGGTGATAAACTTGACTACATGACTTCATCATGTTAAGTTGTGCTTAATTAAAAGCCTTGGCCAAGGTGATGCTACTTCCTGATAGTGTCAATAAGTTTTCTTTGTCCCAGATATGCACCTAATCAGAGGTCGTACTAGTTAGGAGTTGCCTATAGTGTATCACCGACTAGGGATTGTGTAGGGTCAAACACTAGTCTCAGATGGCATTAGATTTTCCTTCCATTACTTCTCTGCAAAGGATCGGGCCTTTCCAGTAGGAATGACACAAGGGACTAGTAAGTCCATGGGTGGGCGGAAAATGCCTTGATGATATTTTTCCTCCTCTGTTTCAACAGTAAAGGATGATTACAGCTCCAGATGGATTAAACGGATTGCAAAGAACACTGTAAAGCTATGTTAGAAGTGGTTGGTTGCTACATGTGGAAAGAGAATCCACCTATTATAAAGTTTGTTATAATAACTTCTATAATTTTGCTATGAAGATGGCTTCCTTGGAAATACTGGACAGAAGATGTCAAACTCCTATAAGTTGGGTATGCTAGAAGATAGGATTAGCAGTAGACAAGAAATGTCGATAGAAATGGAAGAACAAATCAAATTGATCAAAAACATTTGGCGAAAGATAATAATAGATAGAAAAGTTACATAGATGCCAACCATAGACTAAGACAACTCTTATTTAGAGAAGAAAAGTTCTTTTGAGGATCAAACCCCAAAGAAAAGTTTCATAAAGTAAGAAATGTATTTCAAAGCAGCTCCTAGATATAAAGGACTCTTCGAAGTTCTCAAAGTTATCAATTCAATTGATTATAGAATCATTTTATTACCAACTATTACCAAGAGGTATAATGCTTTTTATGATTTATATTTGAAAACTAAATAATAGATGATAATTATATTCTTAGAATGTTTTACAGGTACAGGACCGGGGAGTGGTCATGATCAACCTTATTAAATGCTTAAAGTTTGCAAGCTCTTCTTGCATGACAAAAAGGTTATTTAATGCAAGGTTTAGTGGAACCAGTATCAAAAGAGTAATATGACATGGAAAGTTTACCATGATTTTATAGCAAAGATTTTCTAAATTGTTTATACTTTTGCAGGTTAAACAATTTTTTTGTCTTATTAAGGTTTCAGATACATTAGATCACCGAGGACGATGACTCTTATGGGGGAGATATGTTACATCCCTAACTTTGACTATGTTTTACTTTTTACTCTTGAAGTAATAGCAGGTGATTTCGCATGATTCAATGATTTAACGTTTAGTGAAAATATCAAGAAGATCAATGATTTCATGAGTTATGTTTATTTGACTATAATTGACATGTGTCTATAAGATGTCAAGATGTTATAGTTTCATAAGGATTATGAAATAATTATTGATACATTAACCTTGAGTTGGTGATTGCAACTTGCATTCAAGGAATAGGTTCCACCTCTCTGAGAAAAGAGGGAGAGCATCATCAGAGAGAAGAGTATAGATATTTGGAAATGATAGATTGGTTGCCATTTGAGTCTTATGCCTTTATAATTTTGGTGAACCTAGTTGAGTCAGGTAAGTGATACTCGACCCTTTTGGTTTTAGTTTATTTCCCAACTAAACAAGTTGTCGATGTCATCTAGAGACCTTCTAATGTCATTTAATGTTAAACTAGTCATTTTGGAGAAAATGACATCGTCAGTACATTAGTCTTTCTTTTGACTAAGATGACTTCTTGTCAAAAACATCATTCTTTACGTCATAAATGAGTTTGTGTTTGCAACCTCAATGGCATAATTGGTAAAATTGATAAAGTGTTCTTGTTAATAGTATTAGCGTTGAATTCTGTACTTCATCTTATCAGGATCAACACAATTTTCTTCTTTACGTGAAGGGGATTTTTCTCAACCCAAACACGTATTGTGCATAAGTTTGCATCATATTATTATAAACTCTATTGATATTAATGTCTATGTTTTTTCATAAAACAAGTTGGTGTTTTTCAATAAGTATCATGTTTATAACCTATCTTGTTTTTCATTAAGCAAATTGCAAGGGGGAGATCCTTGACCCCATTCTCTTGATGTATTATGTTTTGAAAACAACATAAATATTTGTTATTTAATGATATTATGTTGATATAAATATCTATAGATATAATTTATGGGTTAAAATCTTTTTGATCCTTTTGACAAAGAAGTTTCTCTTTTAATGTGGATGGCGGCACTTAATGCAAGCCATCACATAGAGATGTGGGCCTTTAGTTCTTATCTCCATGATTTTGGAATTAAGGAGAATTAGGAAGGAGTGGTCTTAAAGACCAACTATCCCACTACTTGCATGTGAGCAAAGCTTGCGATGAGGCAAAGACCTTGCCTATGTTTCTGTGGCCTAGTGGAGATGCAAAAGCAGTTACTAGTAATACAAGGTGATCAGTGAGGTGGCCTTTATGACCGCTACCTCCACCATCATGTGCATATGATCTTGGAGAGAGAATTTAGGCTCTGTTAAGAGAGCCAAACTCATTTGGTTGTTCCTTATAGTGTTTTTTCTTGAACCTCACACAGTACAAGGGGATTATCAGAAAAGTGAATAGTATGGTTGGGGAAGAGAATTAGAGCCTCTGTGAATAGAAGGGGTTCAACAATGTCAGATGAGCTCAATTTTTAAACAACAAGCTTTGCAATGTCATGGAGGAGGTTCGTGGTAGAAGAAAAGTTAACAACATTGTTATTATAGAGAAAGAATGGGGACTGACAGAAGGGAAACTAAGAAGGGCAAGAGGAAGGATCTTCACGGAATAGAGAAGGTTTGACCACCATCTATAAAGAATAGAAAGCTTGATGTAGAAAGAGGATAAAATAGTGATAAAGAAGAGAATGCACAGGTTGAACTAAGAAAAACACGATTTTGGAAAATCAGAAGCTATCATTTCCTTTAGCGCATTAGTGAATGTGCTCAGGTATGAGTTGAATCTCTATGATAGTTTTATGATTACATTTTCTTCTTGAGTTCATTTATGTCACAAGAACGTAGAAACATCTCTAGAGAGTGAAAAAGTTAATTGAAATCCTAGCCGAATATATTTATATACCTATCGAAGAACTCTTAGACTCTTAGTCGATGTTTATATTCTTAACATTGATCAAATTTATGAGTTGATGTTTTGATCATTATGAGATTGACAACTTAGTGCATATTATGGCCGATACTTTTGTGATAGAAAGCCAACATGTTGAGTAAATATTATTATGCAATATGGTTGATAGAAGATATATATTTATGTTTGTGTCTTTTGGCCATTAGAAATAAATTATTGTATGATGCCTTAAGGTCGATACTCTTAATGAATAGGCCAAGGTATCTTGAATAAAAAGATGTGACTATCAATCTGATAGGCTTTGATCCAAGGCTATTAGTATAGTTAGAAGGCTTAGACATCTCTATGTGTATGAAGGTCAAAGGGCTTGATTGTTTCCGAGTAGGTTTAAGAGGCCAATAGGCTCTGATAGCTTTTTGTAAATATGAAATCATTAGACTCTTTTAACTCTGAGAAAGAATATATGAGACCCATTGGTTTTATTTATCTAGGTGTGAGTTTATTTGAATAGAGAACTTATATAGGTCGTATGGTCTTGATGATTAGTAGTGGTATTAATCACACTTTTTAGTTATTGGTAATGTTTAGATAAACTTAGCAAAGAAAACTAAGCCTTCCTAGAACATTGTTTTGTCTTGTAGTTAAGGCCCATGAGTTGATAGAAAGAGATTGGTTATATCTAAGAAATATTAATTATTGTGATCATAAATCTTGTGATAGAAATCTCCTTTTCAAGAGAAATAGAAAGATATTGATCTCACTTGGAATATCCAAGGTAGAAGATATGATATCACTTAGGTTTTAACAACTATGAAGTAGAATATTCATGATATCGATGAATCTCATGTATGAGTTCATAATTTATTTTGAAAATGAAAGACAGTGAACTAGGGAAGAACAATAAGATTGTAAGTATTGATCTATGATTAAAGCTATTTAGGTTATCGGATTAACCTTAGTCAAAGAATTATTATTTACTTATTAATAGTGTAATTGTATTCCTTGATGTAACGAGGGGTGTATAGTGCTTAATAAGTTTGGAGAAAACTAGAGTGCACTATACTTATGTTGTAATATCATATTATTGAACTTAGATTCTAAGTTAGAAATGGGAAACTAAGGAAAATAGAAATAGCCCCTTTGGTCAATGTTAAAGACTATGTTAGATCCATGTTGTGTGGTTACACAACACGCCCCATTTTGCCTTAGCAAAACAGGGACCCAACTTTGCTGGCTTGTTCCCTTGCTTTTGTGCTCTGGGCAGTAATGGTAAAAGCAACATCAGTCAATATGTATATGCCTAGTGTCAGGTGTATCTGTGATCTTGAAGTCTGAACCCAAATTCCAAAGTCTGAATCTTTCCACAAGAAGCCTGCCATGTGAAAGAGTAAAATTCTAGACAGGTTTGCCTTTTACATCACCCTGAAATTCGGCCAAATGAGAAAGTTATGGCAGGTTAAAGTTCTGGTCAAATCTGATATTCGAGAGGGGGGTCATATTCCAAACATCAGTCACCTTGTGTAATATCACCCAAATATTACAAATATCACCTGATCTTCATACGATCACCCCCTTCGAGGAATATCACCCCAGCGCTAATATGACACTGACATCAGCTTATCCCCATGCTACAAAGAATATAACATGACAATGACGTCATCTTATTCAGAGGGTGATATTCATCAATATCAGGGTCATATTTCTTAGTCTCCTAATTTTCCTTCGATGTGACCATGACGTCATCCTCTCACTGTAATGTCCCCTTTTTAGCTGATGTTGTTTGCGGATGGTTTAGCCTATTCCTGACCCTCGTAGGCTAATGTGCATGGTTAGGGGGTCTTCTTGAGGCAGTCACCTAGTCGATGGTTGGTTTCCTGGATTCAATTGGATAGGAAAAATAAGGGAGATAATAATTAAATTAATTATTTATAAGGTTATTAAATAAATAAATATTATAAAGTGACCTTATATTTAATTAATTTCATAAAGTGAGTTAAATAAATATTATTACATAAAGTCACTAAAATAAAATAATATTATTTTTCTAGAAGCTTCTTGAAGTGGGATTGAAAAAGTATAAAGGAAGGGGCAAGGCAAGCTTCCAGGCACCTAGGAATTGATATTTGCTTTGATGTGATTGTTTGGTGAAGGAGCCAGCAAGGGTTTCTGCCATTGAGCCATTGGGAACGAAAACTCTCATTGGTTATGCAATTTTGAGGTTGTGAAATATCAGCTGAATTATTGCTTCATTGTGGGCTTCATCCAGGAGTCCAATCTATGCTTAAATTGGAGAAGAAATATAAAGAATACAAGGGGTTGATGCATATCTATTTACAAATTGTAAGGGTATGAAGGATTCATTATGGAACATATTTATTGCTGGCTGCTACAGTGGCGTGAATAGTGTCGTACTACAGTACCTGTGAATAGTGAAATGCTACAGTGGCATGAATAGTGTCACGCTACAGTACCGTGCCATCTACATCAGCATTTGTCATACCAAATTGCAGTTAAAGGTCTGAGGTATAATTGCTGCCATTAATGTTGTATTGTTATGGTTGTTTGATGTAAATGTTCTTGAATGCCAAATCATTGTAATCAGATTATTGAGCACCGTAATCAGTTGTATCCAAATCAAAATTTCAGTACTAAATATCAAGTTGAAGTTGAAAGGTTGCATGGCACATGTTTGACAAAATGCCTATTAGCTGTGGCTTCATATTTGCATAAGTTTTAGTCTTAATAGATTTGGGAGTTCGCATGTCAATTGTTTGATATAATGTCATATGGTTGTAGTTGTACATGCATTTCATTTTCAGTCACTTGGAGTCTTGAAGATTGCATGCCAAGTGTTTGTAAAAATGCTATTTGGCTGTAGGTGCACATTCTTCATATAGAGTTCAAGTATTTGTTTTAGAAAAGTCAAAAAGAATTGCATTTTCACCTTAAACCATTGCCTAGACATTGTAGCTTTAATTTGCAAGCAATTTAACTTCAATTGAAACCATTCCAAGCAAGCAAGCAAACTGAAAAAATACAGAGACAACAAATTAGGAGGTGGTGTGCAAAGTGTTTGACGATATTCCTTGAGCCTCTAATCAGCAAATTGAAGTCCAAATTGTCAAGGGATATTACAGTGGTATCAGAGCTTTTGTCCTGCCATCCTGTTGGGTAGATTGGACATTGAATCAGCTAGTTAATCATGGTTACTTCAAGTACTCAGAAGCAGTGGGATAGGAATATAGAGAAGCTTAAACAAAGTTTGAATAAGTTGGATGAAAACCAGAAGAGGATGAATGAATTGTTTTCACACCCTGCAAACATAGACAAAGCAGCTCAGTTTATGGCATCCATTTTTAAGGGGTCTACATCAAAAAACAAAAAGGAGGAACAAAAGGTCTCTATAGGTGAAGTATCTAGAAACCTCTACAATGAATTTTCAGCAGTTAGTGACCAGCATACAGCTGATCCTATGGAGAACAGAATGGACAAAGGTGATGAGCAGGAGATGCCTTCTTTTGGGTTACAGGTTTCATCTTCTCTTCAGGAGGATAGCAATGGTATGGATTCTTTTAATGATTCCTTTGGGGCTGATGTTAAATGCACTCACAAAAATTCAGCGGGAAAAGTAACAGGTGAAGTGTGGACCAGTAGTATTGAGCTCGGGTCTATTTTAGTTGATCTTCACCCAGTTGATGTTACAGAAGATAGAGAGGAAGAAACAGTGGATCCTACAGGACAGGGTTGTACGAGTCTCCTAGTTGGTGACATGGAGGTTATGATTGGGGACTCTTTCGATAGTCCTAAGAGTGATCTTACCTCTCTACATGAGGTTAGCGATTCATCATCCATTGAGTCTATTTTTTTGAGGGATGATGAGGAGTTTGGGTTGGGAACTATTGCTGCTCTAGTTCCAAACCAGCATGAGGACACTTCAGAAGAATATTTTGATGAGAGTCAAGCTCTCCATTGGCAGCCCACAACTTCAACTAATGAATTTTCCTTGGTCCCTAAGTCTGATTTGGAGAACCAACTAAAGGTCGGTGAAGATAAGATTGTTACAACGCTGTCCCATTTTGATCATTCCCATAAGAATGTGGAAATTCATCTATGGAAGGTCCAACTAGAGGGGAGACATAGATGTGTTAAAGAGGCTTCATCAATCTCTAATTTGCAAGTGTTTAAGACAGCCATGGAGATTATGAAAAATAACTATTTAACTCTTCTTTCCGATAGAGATCACCTACTTGAATTGGGTGTCATATATTCAGATGCATTGAAGAGGAAAGAGGAAGAGGTTGATCAACTCACCACAGAGCTAGTGAAGACTAGAAAATCTTTGGAAGACTCTCAAATGGCTCTCCTTATGGCAGAAAATCAGATTGAAGAGTTGAATGTGGAGTTGAGTTTGGCTCATGCTTCACCAAAGAAATCAGAAAATTAGTCTTCTATTGCAGCCTCTTTGAATGGGCAAGAATCTTGTGTTGTGCATGTGATTGAGAGACAAGGAAATGAGGGAAAAGAAGAGCAAGTGATGGGTGAAGACAAACTAGTTACATTAGAGCAGCTACATGAAAATAACATTTCTTGTGATGCTTCATTAGGTGAGTCTAGAATTGCTTCATCCTATCGTGGTAAAGAATCAGATGGTGCTTCCATGAATGTTATTCATACATATGAAAGTCCATTAGAGGTCCAAGATATTAAGGTGGATGTGAAAGTTGATCCTTTGCTTAGTGGAGCAGCCACTAGTGTTTTGAATACACATGATGAAGGAGACATTTTACAATGGCATGATGTCATCACTGATTTGTTTGAGGACAGCAGCACTATGTCCCATCATTCTTGTGAGATAGGAGCTTGTGATCATGAGAAAGCTAATGATATGATATCACCCATTGATGGCAGCCCTACACCATTTGGTAGACATGAAGATATCAAGGATAAAAGGATTATTTTGTATATTTTGGCATCGAAGAGGTAAAGAAGTCCAAAAAGATTAATGAAGAATGGTTGCAAAAAGCTAAAGAGGCTAGATTAGTGGCTGCCAATGCAAGATAGCATCTTCAAAAAGTGAAAGAAAAGATCAATCTCATCAACATAGCAAGACAAAAAAGGATAGATAACATTGGAAGACTCTTTATTCAACTACGGGATGAATCTGAAAATACACTTGATTCCCCTAAGGTTAGTTCCATGTCAGGTGATAAAAAGCAGGACTATGATGGTCAACTATTGATAGAGGTTGGTGCTTTTTAACATGACTACATAGTGAGGAGAGTTCATCACCTTTCTTTTAGTTCACATGCAAAGGATTGGTTGATGCATCGATGTGGATTGACGGGGGGCTTATACCATCCATTGTGGGATGAAGAGTTGCCATCTACAGAAGATGGAACTAGAGCCTGCAAGTACCTAACTTAGTTGTGTATGAGGAATTACTTGCAGGGACAACAGTTAGTTATCCATCATGATATTATGTATCTGACAAGGTTTGCTACTTCTATGTCATAGAGATTTCACACAGATACATGGTTACAGGATGATTATGGGGGTAGTACGTATGATGGCTTGGTTAGTCAGCAAGTCCATAGGAATTGGGCAAAGGATAGAGGTTGTGCTTTCATGCTTGCTAGGCAGTTGTATGGTGCACTTGTGAGGGAAGAGGCACAGATATCCACTTCCATTGATGCTAAGAGGGATCAACCCTCCACATTTGCATTGATTAGTGCAACTGGCTTTATGAGTTGGTGTAAGGAGTACTCTTCTTCTAGCTTTGGCAGTTGCAGTATTGTGGGGACATTAACATTTGCAGATGAGTTAGGAGATACTCATCTTTTTCGATAGTTGTTTGGGTCCATAATCCACAGGTCTCAGTATCAGGGAGCAGCCTCTTGGTAAATTAGTGATTCAGTTGCATACAGTATGGTGCAGCAGGTGCCACCAGTTGTCATTGGTAGTGGATTGTTGATTCTGTTTTGGGATCCTGGTGGTGACGTGTTTGATTCATCACTCTATTTTGGTCCTGATGAGGTGTTCTACCACTCTTGGTGCTATGTCAGTGGTTTATGTAGAATGGTACAGTGGAAGTCAATAGGTGCGCTTTGTGACAGACTTCTAGTTTGGCACTGGGACCCAGGGATTGACATCAGAAGTGATATGTTTATTTCAGCTATAGAATTGCATAGTTTGCTAAGTTTTGGCAGGTTCTATGGCTGTAGCTATTTTCAGCAAGATTCTGATGCAGTTCCTGACAAATTCATTTGGGATCCAGGCATTAGTTGTGGGATACTCTCCAGTATGTTGAGGAATCCTTTGTGTGCATCAAGGTTCACTGTTGAGTTTTGCAGCATGTATATGAGGGTGATTACTTGTAGTTGCACTTTTGATCTTTATGTACATGATCTGTTTTAGACGCATAGCTCAATTGCATATATGCTAGATAGTGTGTATGACAGCTTAGCTTGCGCAACTATGGGAAGCAAACATTGTCGGTATTCAGAGTTGCTTCCACTTAATGCTTATGCTCTTGCGACATCTGGCATTGGGGTTGATTTGATTCAGTAGGTTTAGTCAGTTGTGCTAGTGCTGGTGTTACAGGAGCTCTTTGGTGACCGCAGGGACATTACACAGATCCTCCCTTGGGATCCAGGCAGGGAGAATTGTCTTTGTAGCCAAGATTGCTTGGGGACAAGCAATTTCAAGGAGGGCGGACTGTAATGTCCCCTTTTTAGCTGATGTTGTTTGCGGATGGTTTAGCCTATTCTTGACCCTCATAGGCTAATGTGCATGGTTAGGGGGTCTTCTTGAGGCAGTCACCTAGTCGATGGTTGGTTTCCTGAATTCAGTTGGATAGGAAAAATAAGGGAGATAATAATTAAATTAATTATTTGTAAGGTCATTAAATAAATAAATATTATAAAGTGACCTTATATTTAATTAATTTAATAAAGTGACTTAAATAAATATTATTACATAAAGTCACTAAAATAAAATAATATTATTTTTCTAGAAGCTTCTTGAAGTGGGATTGAAAAAGTATAAAGGAAGGGGCAAGGCAAGCTTCCAGGCATCCAGGAATTGATATTTGCTTTGATGTGATTGTTTGGTGAAGGAGCCAGCAAGGGTTTCTGCCATTGAGCCATTGGGAACGAAAACTCTCATTGGTTATGCAATTTTGAGGTTGTGAAATATCAGCTGAATTATTGCTTCATTGTGGGCTTCATCCAGGAGTCTAATTTGTGCTTAAATTGGAGAAGAAATATAAATAATACAAGGGGTTGATGCATATCTATTTACAGATTGTAAGGGTATGAAGGATTCATTATGGAACATATTTATTGCTGGCTGCTACAGTGGCGTGAATAGTGTCACGCTACAGTACCTGTGAATAGTGAAATGCTACAGTGGCGTGAATAGTATCGCGCTACAGTACTGTGCCATCTACATCAGCATTTGTCATACCAAATTGCAGTCAAAGGTCTGAGGTATCCATTAATGTTGTATTGTTATGGTCATTTGATGTAAATGTTCTTGAATGCCAAATCATTGTAATCAGATTATTGAGCACCGTAATCAGCTGTATCCAAATCAAAATTTCAGTACTAAATATCAAGTTGAAGTTGAAAGGTTGCATGGCACATGTTTGACAAAATGCCTATTAGCTGTGGCTTCATATTTGCATAAGTTTCAGTCTTAATAGAGTTGGGAGTTCGCATGTCAATTGTTTGATATAATGTCATATGATTGTAGTTGTACATGCATTTCATTTTCAATCACTTGGAGTCTTGAGGATTGCATGCCAAGTGTTTGTAAAAATGCTATTTGGTTGTAGGTGCACATTCTTCATATAGAGTTCAAGTATTTGTTTTAGAAAAGTCAAAAAGAATTGCATTTTCACCTTAAACCATTGCCTAGACATTGTAGCTTTAATTTGCAAGCAATTTAACTTCAATTGAAACCATTCCAAGCAAGCAAGCAAACTAAAAAAATATAGAGACAGCAAATTTAGAGGTGGTGTGCAAAGTGTTTACGATATTCCTTGAGCCTCTAATCAGCAAATTGAGGCCTGAGTTATCAATGGATATTACACTCACATTTTAGTGAAGCCTGTCCATGATGGTGGCATCATCATCATATCCTGATTGATGAGGGGGGTCATATTAGTTAATGTGCCTCATATTAATATGTATGTCCAGACCCGACAAGATTCAAAGTTATAATAAATGTTCAAGATAAGTCCATCGGTTGCATCTTATCCATGTATGTATCTTACATACAAAGGTGATATACAAGTTTTTATGCATATTGCAGAACTGAAAGGTTTATTAAATATTGAAATTTGTTGTATAATTTGTGCTTTGTATACATGTGTTAAGGACATACATTGTAGGATGCATTACACATATGCAAGGCTAGAACTGAAATTATTATAAAACAGGGTTAAATCCTTGTATATTTTGCATTATGTGTATGTATCGTTACATATATTTCGGTATATACAAGCATCGGAACCTAAAGGATTGTTAAATAATGAAAAGTCAATGCATGTTTTGATATACGGCCCGAAATTCAGAGATGTTTGAAATACAATATAAACAATGTATCAAACTTAAAGCATCTTAGGAGATGCATTGCACCATATGCATCACGGAGTTGAAAATGTTACATGGTGTGGTTTATAAAATAGTTGAAGTCCGACAGGAGGATACAACAAGTGTTGTATGTGCATTGGGGTGGGGTATAGGAAGTCCGGATAGGTTATTTGGTTAGCCCCGATGAGGTGGGTCACCCTGATATACAAGGGTGATATGTGATGGAGATATACAAAGCCGGATTCAAAAAAGTATTAAAAATAGAAAATTCTTTGTATGTCCGGGCCATTTGTATGATCATAATACGCGACCTAATATACAGGAATTAAGCATGTGAAAGGTGGGAAAGCAAAAAGGAGGAGTTTGAAGCTATTTTAAAGACTCGATAGCATGATTTTGGTCAAAGATGCTTGACTCGACTATTTTTAGCGTTATATATGCATTTAGTATGCGATTGTTCACAGATTCAGAACTCGATATTCATGTTTGCATATTCTAAGCATGATTTAATAAATGTTATTTTTCTTGCTAGTTGTTGAGAGATAATGATGCTTAATTCTTGTGTTTGTTATCAGGTGCGCAGATATCTAGAAAGTGACAAAGTAGCGATGGCGTATTAGAGGGTAAAGTTTGCATGGGAAATGGCAAAATTTACAAAGAATACAAGTTGCAGAGTTGCACACAGGGGCAACATGAACCAAAGTGATGGAGATATCATCAAATGTGTTGATTGCCAACTGGAAGATGGACCAGGTTGAAGATGCTGGAATATTCTATGTCAGCTGTACAAGTGCCAACTGGTAGGCACACGCTGTTCATCTGGACCATTGGTTGTTTTGAGAGGATCCTGATCATTGGATCAATGTAGCTATTTTCTGACCTTTGTTCTATAAAGGCACCATGATTTGTCATAGCAAAGGAGATATATACTGAGAGATAAAATATCTAGCAAAATAAGGCCAATTATTGTAGACCTGATAGGAGACTGGATTACTGAGACTAATCAGGACTGAATTGTTGAAATGTCAAGGTTCTTTCTTCAAATCATTGTAAATGTACTTGTTCTAAAGCATACTAAATGGAGATGAAGCTTCAGATTACATCTTGATTGTAAACTTTACGTAATCTTCAAGTTGATTTCTGGATATGTAATGGTGAATGTTGTGTTCAACTGGAAGCGCTTTCATTTTATTGCATGTTGTTGTCAACTTTTCCTTTGAAGATTTGCACTGGATCATGTAGATTTGTGGAATGTCCTAGTGAAGTATGATTCTAGTTTTCTTCTCTTCATTGTTGTATGGGAACATGTATGTGGATCAGTGATCTCAGTCAAGTAATTTTGGGAATCTCATTCTCTAACCCTTTTTCTCATTTTAATTTCATAGAAATCACTTCCATAACTGCAAATCATGATAAATAATAAGCAGAACTGAGAAATATGCTGACATCCCATAGGTAACTAAAAATCCTTAGTATATTTTGAGTTAAATGCATGTAGTATTGAAAATATCATGCAAAGAATTGCAAATAATGGTAGAAATCATGCAAATATCAACCTGTAGGCACATTATTTGAGAAAATTCATAGTGCAGAGGTAGAATTGTTGGAGAATTATGCAGGACAGACATAAAGGACAGGATATTTGGAGAAATATTGAAGAACTTTGCAGAAACTACTAAAGAACATAAGGCCCCTGAATGATTAATAGCAACACACATCAACCACTGAGTAACGTCAATAGATTATGAACTAATCAACAATCCATAGATGAAATCTTGCTAGTTCCCTCAAGGGACCTTTTCGTGAGATAATATCATCATGATATTGAAGCAAGGAGGATGCAACATGGAAAAAGATTTCTTTGTAGGAAATAGAATTCCTCTTGTCAATTTTTGTAATTCATTTTTAGAGAAATAGGTGATCCAAGAATGTGGAACCCTAGATAGCTTTTAATAGCATTTAATACTTATGTTATGATATCTCAAGTGAGAGAGAGTAAACTAAGAAATGCAAGGATATTGGCCTCATAGTTTTGTTCAATAGAACTTATTCTAGTGTTGAATGCATAGAAGACAAAGTTAGCCAAGGTTGGGCATCAATGGAAGTGATTTGTTCCAGGTTGGGCATGATGGGAGAATTCATAACACAACCCCACTTGATTGTTGAACTATAGATTATTGATACAAGTTTATTGTCATGTTTTTAATGAATACACATATGAGTCTATAACCTATCATAGTGGAAAGCCAATAGACTCAATAGACTAGAAGATTGAAAGTATTTTGTTGATCTCAGTCAAAGACTAGTTTAGAAAAGTGTAAGTATCCATCAAGATATTATATGGATGAGGTCATACCTCATATACTATGCTTTTTCAAGTTGTGTGAATTGTGAAATATTCCAACAATGCCAAGTGGTCTAGGAAAGACTAGAGGTATTTGTTCTCATGTTTTGTTATATTCATGTTAGTACCTATGGAAACCAAGGAGATTTGATATTTCCATGTATTGGGTTAAGAGAAGTTAAACCGTAGTATTAATTTTTGAAGGATTTAGGAAACCTATAACTCTTATGTTGAATGTGACGGTGTTTATATTTCTATATACTTGATCGACAGTGAAAGGTAGAGAAAACCATAGAACAAGATAGGAAGAGTCTTTGTAATGCTTTAAGAGATTCTATGATAATGTCAAAACTCACATTAATGCATCAAAGATGTTTGATATTTGAATTAGAGAGTAAAATGACAGAAACCCATAAACCCTAGAAACTGCAAGTATGCAATGAGTGTCTCTTAAAAAGGTTAGAAATACCTAAATCTATATATCACATGCATATCCTGGGTTAAGGATTAGTTCTAAGGACGACTGGCTAGAATGGATTTTCAAGTATAGACAAGTTTGTGTCTAGAGTACCAAATAAAGTAAGTAAAGCTATAGGATGAGATAGCTTCTAAGACGAGCCAGTGGTGTGTGTCTAGATGGCATGACCAATCAGAATGATCATACTTAGCTAGAAGGGGTCTAGAGTTGTATGGTCAATTGAGTTTTGTAGGACACATCACTAGGACTCAGATGGAAAAACTTGAAAGTTCCTTATATCTATACCCTTCATGAAGGGTAGGTCCACTTCCAAAAAGGAAGGTGAGCGGGGGACCACTGGTTTATGGTTGGAGGAATAGCACTCGGATGATGCTCTCCCATTGAAGCAGAAGACTTGCTGAGGCTCATGAAGACATATATCTACATTTCATATGCGATGTACTCCATTTTATGGTTTATGACAGTCAAATGTATGAGGTAAAATTATTCTTATGCCAAATGTATTTTATGTATTGTAAATGTTAAGTGAAAGGATTTCACTCTGATTCTATCTTTGATTATGTTATGATTTCAAGATTGAAATCACATAGAAAGTTGTACTCTATTTCTTGTATTTATGCATATTCTATTTAAATAAAAATAAATAAAATTTCTCTCATGTTTACCAAGTTTATTTACTTTCTTGTAAATTCTTGAGTTTATTTAGGTATTAAGAGGAGGGATGTTACATCCTATAACATGCACTGTTTGAGGATCTTTCCTTTTCCTTCCTAGTTTCTTAAGGCATAACTCCCTTATAGCCTTGGTATATATGGGTACATCCTTGATGGATTAGATGAGGGGAATTTTAACACATACATTTTTTAGTTGCCCCATAAAATCAAAATCTAATAGATAGTTGTCAGTGATGGAGGGTTGTTCCTCATCAGGAACTTTTGTGATGAGTGGAGATGGAGGTCGAGCAAGCATTTTTTCTAAGCACAGGTGCACATCACTAACTTCAACCATATAGGTTGGGTATTGGATGGCCTCATTAGTATAGGCCTGGTGAACAGGCTTGTTGTTAGGGTAAGGTGTAGGTTGTGTTGGTAATTGAGTGGCTCTAGATAGAATAGGAGTATGTAAGGCTGCATTTGGCATAAGGATAGGTTGTTGAGGTAGGGCTTAGTGTGGTTGTAGGTAGTTCATATTTGGATTTAGCCAAGGTTGGTTCCCACACCACTATTGTGGCCATGGGTTTTGATTGGCTTGCCATTGTGGATTATAATTTGAGGATTGGAATGGTTGTTGTGGTCATACTCCCCGTTGCTTGGTCCAACTAGGTGGCATGGTTGCCCATTGTTGATGTGGCAAGTTATACCAAGGTGCATTGTTCCAATTATGAGGATTTGAAATAGATGATGCAAATGACATGGGATTGGTCAAGGGGTCCTAAGGCATACCTTGTCTTTGTTGCCATGGCCTTCATTGTGAAATGTATAACACTTGACCTTTTTCATCTTCTATAGCTTGGAAATATGCTTTCTCATTCTTTCCCTTAGAAATACTAGCAATACCCTTGCATCAACAATTGGCCTTCTTTTGATGATAATGTGGACAATATTCACTCAAAGCTACCTCTAATGCCTCATGTTTCTTCTTTATGTGTAGAGTGTCCAGCTTTGTTGGCAGATCGATTATGATATCCTCTTTCATGTTTAACAAGAGATTGCTAAGCTCTACTCTAGAGACTCTAGTGGATGATTTACTCGAAGTCAGGATTCTAAAACCTCTATTTTTCTTTAAAGTAGAGCGTGAATAGTTTCGACAGATTTAATAGATTTCATCAAAACTAAGTTGAAAGGTATCCCCTGCTCCAATTAAATTGAGTGCATCCATACATTCTTCACTCACACCTCTTAGGAAGACTATCTTGAGTGACTTTGAAGAGAGCCTATTATGTCTTGACTTCTTGAGGCAAAACTAGAAACTCTCAACATAATCTTCCAAGGGCTCATCTTCTTTTTGTGACATCCTAAAGATGTCATCCCCTTCATATCTCTATCACAACAATAATCCTAATATTTTTGTAGAAACTTCTCCTTCATGGTGGCCCAAGTGGTTACTGAATTCTCACCCAAACCCATAAACCATCATAATACAACATCCTTAAGGGTAGCTGGGAAGAACTTGAGTCTGTATGCATCTGTAGTGTAATCATAACTCCTACAAAGTACATCAAACTCAAAGAAAAATGTATCTAGATCTTCAGTGATTATCCCATGAAAGTTTGGTAGAGCTGAAGGAGGAATTTTTTTCAAGGTGTTAGCTCTCTCCTAGTTTGAAATAGGAAAGGCAAAGGTAATTAGTTCAACTAGGTTTTTTACTGCTTCTTTTGCCATTTTGCCTTGGTTCCAACTTGTAATATCCTCAAAATCCTTAGTGTTCTCTAGACCAAGATAATTCAAAGTGTACTTCTATTGAACTAGTTGGAAGAAACCTCCCTCTATGGTCTCTTGGTTACTGCATACAATAATGTATAAGCTAATGGCTCTATTCTTGTACTGTGTTAGTGAATAGTTTGGAGATGGATTGAATATCTAAGTGATTCTAAATGCTAAAAATTACTATATCCTAGTAAAGCAAGTACAAGCATAACTCAAAAAGAACTTAGAAACTCTAAACCTTAGCACCATCCCTAGCAGCGGTGCAAAAAATGTTGAACTCCATTATTAACCAATACATTGATGCACAAAGGGCATGCACACTAATGGGCTGAATTATTGACCTCTTTTTATGTTGTTTTATATGCTTTTAAGAACTTTGCTATATGATCCTCCAGACACTTTACCAACATCACCATCATTATATGTTGTCTTTTTATATACTTTGCAAGACTTTGAACCTATATTATTAATATGGAATATGGTGATGATGTTATCAATTGAATGATTTAAATATAAGTATGCATGCAATATAGATGGAATCCTATGGTTTAGTCATGAAGGTTATTTGTGTGTATATGTTTTGTGAATTAACCACTGTGTAGCAAGAATGTGTCATCAAGGAAATGAGTATTTGCAACGAAGTTGAAGACAGGAGAATTAAAGGGAGTGAAGTTGGACGCTAAACATGCAGTCAGCTGGAGGATGAATGTGAACCATCATGGACAAAAATAAATGCAGAAGAAGAAGAATTGTTTCAAATGCAACTTATGTGTGCTCTTCATGAGATCTGTTGCATAAGAATTCTTGTTTGGATAGGACTTTGCTTCCTCTATTCAGTTAGATTAATAAATTGATCTCAAACATGTATCCTAGTATCTAGGAATGGATTTATGGTTGTAGTTAGTTAGTAGTTGCATAAAACTCTCCCATTTCTGTATAAGTTAGAGGAATGAGTTAGATGTTAAGTTAGTTACTTTATTTCTAGTTACTCAGTTGTTACTCTATTGTTACTCTTTTTTTTTGTATTGGAAGATGCATACATGTTTTAAAAAGGAATGTCATTATTGAATACAATCTGAAAGAGATTTTGTTTATGATATGAAGTGAATGAACTGTGTTATGAAGATGCATAGAAATTTGAACTAGATTTGATTCTCAGTTAAGTGAGTCAGTTCCCTGAGCCAGCCACTCAAGGTACTAATCCTCACTTCATTTATTTCCTTGTTCCTTTATGCATTCATTGTTAAATATACTTTTCATTTGCACATAGATACATTACAAGTCACTTAGATTTCTTTGGTTGCTAAATTACAAATAGTATGGTTCATGAACAAGTGCATGCTTTATCAACTTTAAGTCCTCTAGAGGTTAGCATTAGTTCTTTTATCACTTTTGATGTTATGAGTTAATTCTATAATTTCATGCTGATAATAGTCATCTACAGCTTATGTTGCAGGTACCCGTAGCCACTAGATTCTGTAGTTGTTTTTATTGTTCTTGCATTTCTATGAATTCTAAGAGACTAGAATAGCCTGAATAAGTTTTGATAAGATAGTTTAGGAGGAATATGAGCCCTGAAGGCACATACAGTGCAGTGCCATCATAAGCTTATGCTTCTTGGTTGATAATTCAATGTAGGAATGCAATGATAGAGTGGACTGTTCAGATAGGTTTACCCCTGAATTGTGTTAAGTCTACAACACATTAGTTTTCCTTTACATTTTTGGCACCATTTCTAAGGATGGTGCTACCTTCATAGGCTCATTTTTACATGCTTTCATAGTTTAAATTTTGATTCCAGCATTAGGATTAATAAATTCACTTTTCAGGAAACACTAGAAATTCTACTAACATTGTGCAAGACCGCTAGAATATAAAGCCAAATTCACTGTATGCTGAGGCAGAGAGATAATTGAGGCATATTCCTCCCTTCAAATTTTCACATTAGTGAAGAAATAACTAACTTTATCAATTATACAGTAGAAAGTGCTGAAGAAGAATTTCCTCACATCTTCATCAACACCTTCTACATCTTCATTAGCTTCTTCCACAACTAAAGAAGGGACCTTCAAAACCATGGCAATTGCTATGGTGGAGGATCCACCAGAGCAAGTGACATTCGAGTTTCCTATCACTGATCAAGAGAGGGCTACAGTGCTGAAAAATATTCCACCATCAGCATTACCAGTCTTCTATGGCCTGGTGATAGAGGACTCAGATACGTTCCTGTTTGAGTTTGATATCTTGTGTAGGAGCTATGACTATACCTCAGACGCTCATAGGCTGAAACTCTTTGCTGCTACCCTCAAGGATGCAACTTCAAGATGGTTTATGGGGCTAGGAAAAGATGTCATTCTAGACTAGGACACTATGAAGGAGAAATTCTTGGAGAAATACCAAGATTACTACTGAAGATATGATAGGAGGAGAGATGACATTTTCAGGATGTCACAAAAGGAGGAGGAACCACTTGAAGATTATGTCAAAAGATTCTAGTTTGCTTTGAAGAAGAACCCCCAAAACAGATTATTTGAAGAATCATTAAAACTGGTTTTCTTGAGAGGGGTTAAGGATGATTGCATGGATGCTTTGAATTTGATTCGGCAAGGTGATATTTCTCAGCTACCTTTTGAGTCAATTTGTAAAGTCTGCCAAAATTATTCAAGGACTTTTACTAGATGACCAAGGGGAGAAAGGACATCAATTACAAACAAGGCAACCAATGGAGTTTCAAGAGTGGAAATTAGTAATTTGTTGTCCAATATGAAGGACATAATCAGCCATATGGCTACATAGTTGGATACTCTTCACATCAAGAAGAAACAAGAAGTTGATGCAATGCTTACTGAGTATTGTCCCAGTTGTAGGCAAAGGAAGGCCAGTTGTAAATGCAAGAGAGTGGCAAGCATGCAGCAAGAAAAGGTAGAAAGGCCAGAATTTTAGCCATTTGAAGGAGAGGATGGACAATTGTTCTTCATAGCTCAAAGGAGACCTTGGTAACAAAGACAAGGTATGCCCTCTAATCCACTAAATTTTAGTTCACCCTTTCTTGCTGCAAACCAAAACTTCTATGCTTGGAGCACTCAGTAATGGCCTAGTAACCAAAATCTCTGGCAGAACCCACAATGGCCTACTCTAGAACCTGGTTGGAACCAACATTAGCCAAACCCATGGCCCCAACAAGGTTTTCAAGGTTCCAACTATAATCCCCAGTGGCCTACACAGCAACCTCAATGGTAGCCTCAATGGAACAAGAACCAATAATGGCAACCTCAATGGAACAAGAACCAACAATGGCAACAAAATTCAAATTACCAGCAACCTATGATTCTATCTCACCCACATTAGCTAGCCATAATACCTCCATCAGCACCTCAAAATCCACATCCTAGACCTACCTGTTGTGATGTTCACAACACACCCCATTTTACTCCTGAGAAAAATGAGGACCCCTGCTGCGGCTTTTTGATTTTGCTTGCGTGTGCTGTTCTGCTTGGTGGTAAAGGGAAAAAAGGAGTGAAAATTACAAACCTTGTGAAAACAATGAAAAAATTGCATTGAGTACCAGAGCATAAATTGGCTAAGTCGTTGTATGTTTTGCGCAATGTATATATTTAACATACATTGCGATGTGCATTGGTTACATACAAGCGCCGGAACTGAAAAGTTATCAAATAGAGTTAAATGCTTGTACATTCCGTGCTTTGTATGTATGTTGTGAAACATACATTGCAAGATGCATACAAGCCGAAATTCAAATGAATTTTAAATCTGATTTATGCAATGTATCAAAACCCGAATGTATATTAAGAGATACATTGCATAACATACATTGCTTTATGCATACAGGGTAGAATTCAAAGGTGATTAAAATAAGGTATAAAGTATGCATCACGTCTGATTGTATATCAAAAGATGCATTGCATTTTTATACATCGCGGAGCCGATAGGTAAATAGACTGCGGTCTATAAAGGGGTTGGAGTCTGACAGGGACATACAAAGGAATTTGTATGTATCGGCTTGTATAAATTACAATGCATATCTTCAGATACAAGCGATACATATAAGCAATTGATGCAAAAGGAAAAGTACGAGTTAAGGGTGCAACTCGGACCCGAATAGAAAGTTAAACATAGAAGACTCTTTGTATGTTTTGGTGCTTGTATGTTACGATATACAAGCCCGATATACAAGGAATTGAGTGTGCATTGTTGAGATATAAGGAAAAAGGTGGGAAGGCAAAGCGAAGGGATTTTGAGGCTGTTTTGGAGCCCGATGCATGTTTTTTGTCAACAATGGTTGACTCGGCCATTTTTACGTTGTATATGCATTTGGATGCGCATTTTTCATAGTTTCATAGCCCGATAGCTGTATTTGCACATTTAGAGCCTGATTTAATTTAAATGTTTATCTTCCTGCTAGTTTATTAAATAATGATGCTTAATTCTTGAATGTTTGTTGCAGGATGTTGGATCTATTTCAAAGTGGCTGAAAGTGGCAGGGTTGCTGGCACAGTGGCAGCACGTAGGTAGATATAAAGACAGAGCTTTAATGGCGATGACATCACTGGAGGTGGATCAGATCACATCAGATTGCAAAGAGATGAGAGAAGTAAAGGCTTTCAATGAGAAGACAAAATGTAGATGGGGAAAAATTATTAAATGGAACAGTAGTTATTTTAGTGACTATTAGGGTTTCCAAGGGGCATCCTTAAGCCCAGTATGGGCATGCTGCTTAGATTTTTGGCAAGATTTGCTTTCCACCGGTGGATGCTGCGCTTGAGGGGTGGACCATTGATTAGCTAGGGTTTCTTGGGCACTGCATTGGGGATACTTAGAGCTATATATTGAGCCCTTTTTACTGTGTAAGGAGGTCAATCATTTTGTAAAAATCTGACCGAGACAATTTCATGTAGGAGATCAGATTACTGAGACTAATGAGGATTGAATTGTTGAAATGTCAAGGTTCTTTCTTCAGATCATTGTAAATGTACTTGTTCTTAAGCATACTAAATGGAGATGAAGCTTTAGCTTACATCCTGATTGTAAACTTTATGTAATCTTCAAGTTGATTTCTAGATATGTAATGGTGAATGTTGTGTTCAACTAGAAGTGCTTTCATTTTATTGCATGTTGTTGTCAACTTTTCCTTTCAAGATTTGCACTGGTTCATGCAGATTTGTGGAATGTCCTGGTGAAGTATGATTTCTAGTTTTCTTCTCTTCATTGCTGTATCAGAACATGTATGTGGATCAATGATCTCAGTCAAGTAATTTTGGGAATCTCGTTCTCTAACCCTTTTTTCTCATTTTAATTTCAGTGAATCACTTTCATAACTACAAATCATGATAAATAACAAGCAGAACAAAGAAATATGCTGACATCTCGTAGATAACTGAATATCATTAGCAGGGTAAGTGCAAGAAGATGGGGGGCCAAAAAGGGGTCTTAAGTGGCCACTTTTTTTTTGAAATCAGGAAACACTGGCCTTGGATGAGAAATTGAGCATAGTTACACTCAAAATTTGGAGATGCAATGAAAACAATGTTCGTAGTACTCTGAGTCTACTTTCTAAACTACTATTTTGTTTTGAAAATGGCATAGATTAAGGGGTTCAAAAGAGGGAGCCACAGAAATTGGTGTTGTTTCTGTCAAAAAAACATAACATAGCATGTTTTGTGGCTCCCTCAAAAGGTCAACTTTTTTTTGGTATTTTTAAAATCACTTTAGTGAGAAATTAGCTAATAGCATGTACTTTATGCCCAATTTTTCTGATAATTTTTTGATGAATATTTGATTTTTTACTAATTTTTAAAGTGGACACATCCTAAAAAATAGAATTTTGGCCGTGCTACCCTTATAAATTTTGAAAACTAATTGAAAATCATTTTTTTATTTTTTTAATATTTGTAGAATGGAGTCTAGTTTCTAAATATGTAATTTTTTTGAAATTTGAATGAATAGTTATTTTATAATGAAAAAAAGACCAAACAGTGGTTTTTGCCTAAAAACAGACACACAAACAAAAGAAATTAAAGATGAAAGGCTTAACATTGTTAAAATGTGAAAAAAATCACATCGTCAAATAGATAAGAGAAAGCCTAACATTACCCATGTGTTTGATTTGTTCAACCTTGAAACATGTGCAAATCTGAGGGTTAGCACGAACGAAATTATGTGAAATTTTGAAGAATATAGAAAAACATGTCTGTGACTGTTCATAAGGCACTCCAAGCCTTTGGGTTGGAAATCCAAAGCAAATCCCAAGCCCAAGGCTTAGGATTCCCAAAGTAAAAAATAACGCGAGCGCGTTATAACATGCTCACATTATGTTTTGTCTTGCATTTTTCTTTCCCGCAAGTCTGTCTTTTGTCATGTTTGACATAACGCGCTCGTGTTATGTCCCACTCAAATTTTTTTATGTTCAAGGCCATTAATCATGAGGGTTAAGGCATAAGGGATAGAGTTGGAGGGTTTAGGGATAAGGGATTAGCGTTTAAGGTTTAGGGATGAGGGATGACAGATTACGGTTGAGGGTCGAGGGATCAAAGTTAAGGGTTGAGGGATTAGAGTTTGACATTGAGGGTTGAGGGTTGAGGTTCAAGGGTCAAGAGTTTAGGGATAGGGTTTAGGGTTGAGGGATTAGGGTTAAAGTAGAGTGTGGAGGGTGTAAGGATTAGGGATAGGGTTGGAGGGTTTAGGGATAAGGGATTAGGGTTTAAGGTATAGTATCGAGTCTGTTGAGAGTTTAGGAATAGGGATAGCATTTAGGGATTAGGGATGAGGGATTATAGTTGAGGGATGATGGATTAGGGTTGAGGGTTGAGGGATTAGGGTTTAGGGATAAGGTTTAGGGTTGAGGGTTAAGGGATTAGGGTTTAAGGTATAGTGTTGAGGGTTGAGGGTTTAGGATTAGGGTTTAGGGTTGACGGATTAGCATTCAATGTCAAGGTTAGGGTTAGAGTGTTGAGGGTAGAGGGATTAGGGATAGGGTTTAGGGTTGAAGGTTTAAGGATTGAGGGTTGAGGCTTTAGGGATGAGGGTTTAAGGCTTAAGATATAGTGTCAAGTGTTGAGGGTGTAGGGATAGGGTTTAAGTTTTAAGGGTTAAGGGTTGAGGGATATGGATTAGGGTTTAAGGTATAGTGTTGAGGGTCGAGGGATCAAAGTTAAGGGTTGAGGGATTAGGGTTTGACGTTGAGGGTTGAGGGTTGAGGTTCGAGGGTCAAGGGTTTAGGGATAGGGTTGAGGGTTGAGGAATTAGGGTTAAAGTAGAGTGTGGAGGGTATAAGGATTAGGGATAGGGTTGGAGGGTTTAGGGATAAGGGATTAGGGTTTAAGGTATAGTATCAATTCTGTTGAGGGTTTAGGAATAGCGATAGCATTTAGGGTTTAGGGATGAAGGATTAGAGTTGAGGGATGACAGATTAGGGTTGAGGGTTGAGGGAATAGGGTTTAGGGATAAGGTTTAGGGTTGAAGGCTAAGGGATTAGGGTTTAAGGTATAGTGTTGAGGGTTTAGGGTTGAGGGATTAGGATTTGACGTTCAGGGTTGAGGGTTTAGGGTTTAGGGTTTAGGGTTAGGGTTGAGAGATGAGGGATCAGAGTTAAGGGTTGAGGGAATAGGGTTTGACGTTGAGGGTTGAGGGTTGAGGTTCAAGGGTCAAGGGTTTAGGGATAGGGTTGAGGTTGAAGGGATTAGGGTTGAAAGTCGAGGGATCAGAGTTAAGGGTTGGGGGATTAGGGTTTGATGTTGAGGGTTGAGGGTTGAGGTTTGAGGGTCAAGGGTTTAGGGATAGGGTTGAGGGTCGAGGAATTAGGGTTAAAGTAGAGTGTGGAGGGTATAAGGATTAGGGATAAGGTTGGAGGGTTTAGGGATAAGGGATTAGAGTTTAAGGTATAGTATCGAGTCTGTTGAGGGTTTAGGAATAGGGATAGCATTTAGGGTTTAGGGATGAGGGATTAGAGTTGAGGGATGAGGGATTAGGGTTGAGGGTTGAGGGATTAGGGTTTAGGGATAAGGTTTAGGGTTGAGGGTTGAGGGATTAGGGTTTAAGGTATAGTGTTGAGGGTTGATGGTTTAGGGATAGGGTTTAGGTTTAAGGGATTAGGGTTTAGGGTTGATGAATTAGGGTTTAATGTTGAGAGTTGAGGGTTGAGGGTTGAGGGTTGAGGTTAAGGGATAGGGTTAATGGTCAAGGGATTAGGGTTAAATAAGAGTGTCGATGGTAGAGGGATTAGGGTTTAAGGTATAGTATCGAGCCTGTTGAGGGTCTAGGAATAGAGATAGCGTTTAGGCTTTAGGAATGAGGGATTAGAGTTGAGGGATGACGGATGACAGATTAGGGTTAAGGGTTGAGGGATTAGGGTTTAGGGACAAGGTTTAGGGTTAGGGTTGAGGGATTAGGGTTTAAGGTATAGTGTTGAGGGTTTAGGGATAGGGTTTAGGGTTGAGGGATTAGAGTGAAGGGTTGAGGGATTAGAATTTGGCATTGAGGGTTTAGGGTTTAGGATTAGGGTTGAAGGTCGAGGGATCAGAGTTAAGGGTTGAGGGATTAGGGTTTGATGTTGAGGGTTGAGGGTTGAGGTTTGCAGGTCAAGGGTTTAGGGATAGGGTTGAGGGTCGAGGAATTAGGGTTAAAGTAGAGTGTGGAGGGTATAAGGATTAGGGATAGGGTTGGAGGGTTTACGGATAAGGGATTAGAGTTTAAGGTATAGTATCGAGTCTGTTGAGGGTTTAGGAATAGGGATAGCATTTAGGGTTTAGGGATGAGGGATTAGGGTTGAGGGATGAGGGATTAGGGTTTAAGGTATAGTGTTAAGGGTTTAGGGTTGAGGGATTAGGATTTGACGTTGAGGGTTGAGGGTTTAGGGTTTAGGGTTTAGGGTTAGGGTTGAGAGATGAGGGATCAGAGTTAAGGGTTGAGGGAATAGGGTTTAACGTCGAGGGTTGAGGGTTGAGGTTCGAGGATCAAGGGTTTAGGGATAGGGTTGAGGTTGAAGGGATTAGGGTTGAAGGTCGAGGGATCAAAGTTAAGGGTTGAGGGATTAGGGTTTGATGTTGAGGGTTGAGGGTTGAGGTTTGAGGGTCAAGGGTTTAGGGATAGGGTTGAGGGTTGAGGAATTAGGGTTAAAGTAGAGTGTGGAGGGTATAAGGATTAGGGATAGGGTTGGAGGGTTTAGGGATAAGGGATTAGATTTTAAGGTATAGTATCGAGTCTATTGAGGGTTTAGGAATAGGGATAGCATTTAAGGTTTAGGGATGAGGGATTAGAGTTGAGGGATGAGGGATTAGGGTTGAGGGTTGAGGGATTAGGGTTTAGGGATAAGGATTAGGGTTGAGGGTTGAGGGATTAGGGTTTAAGGTATAGTGTTGAGGGTTGATGGTTTAGGGATAGGGTTTAGGTTTGAGGGATTAGGGTTTAGGGTTGATGAATTAGGGTTTAATGTTGAGAGTTGAGGGTTGAGGGTTGAGGGTTGAGGTTGAGGGATAGGGTTAATGGTCAAGGGATTAGGGTTAAATAAGAGTGTCAATGGTAGAGGGATTATGGTTTAAGGTATAGTATCAAGCCTGTTGAGGGTCTAGGAATAGGGATAGCATTTAGGGTTTAGGAATGAGGGATTAGAGTTGAGGGATGACGGATGATAGATTAGGGTTGAGGGTTGAGGGATTAGGGTTTAGGGACAAGGTTTAGGGTTAGGGTTGAGGGATTAGGGTTTAAGGTATAGTGTTGAGGGTTTAGGGATAGGGTTTAGGGTTGAGGGATTAGAATTTGGCATTGAGGGTTTAGGGTTTAGGATTAGGGTTGAAGGTCGAGGGATTAGAGTTAACGGTTGAGGGATTAGGGTTTGATGTTGAGGGTTGAGGGTTGAGGTTCAAGGGTCAAGGGTTTAGGGATAGGGTTGAGGGTCGAGGAATTAGGGTTAAAGTAGAGTGTGGAGGGTATAAGGATTAGGGATAGGGTTGGAGGGTTTAGGGATAAGGGATTAGAGTTTAAGGTATAGTATCGAGTCTGTTGAGGGTTTAGGAATAGGGATAGCATTTAGGGTTTAGGGATGAGGGATTAGAGTTGAGGGATGAGGGATTAGGGTTTAAGGTATAGTGTTGAGGGTTTAGGGTTGAGGGATTAGGATTTGACATTGAGGGTTGAGGGTTTAGGGTTTAGGGTTAGGGTTGAGAGATGAGGGATCAGAGTTAAGGGTTGAGGGAATAGGGTTTGACGTCGAGGGTTGAGGGTTGAGGTTCGAGGGTCAAGGGTTTAGGGTTAGGGTTGAGGTTGAAAGGATTAGGGTTGAAGGTCGAGAGATCAGAGTTAAGGGTTGAGGGATTAGGGTTTGATGTTGAGGGTTGAGGGTTGAGGTTTGAGGGTCAAGGGTTTAGGGATAGGGTTGAGGGTCGAGGAATTAGGGTTAAAGTAGAGTGTGGAGGGTATAAGGATTAGGGATAGGGTTGGAGGGTTTAGGGATAAGGGATTAGAGTTTAAGGTATAGTATCAAGTCTGTTGAGGGTTTAGGAATAGGGATAGCATTTAGGGTTTAGGGATGAGGGATTAGAGTTGAGGGATGAGGGATTAGGGTTGAGGGTTGAGGGATTAGGGTTTAGGGATAAGGTTTAGGGTTGAGGGTTGAGGGATTATGGTTTAAGGTATAGTGTTGAGGGTTGATGGTTTAGGGATAGGGTTTAGGTTTGAAGGATTAGGGTTTAGGGTTGATGAATTAGGGTTTAATGTTGAGAGTTGAGGGTTGAGGTTGAGGGATAGGGTTAATGGTCAAGGGATTAGGGTTAAATAAGAGTGTCGATGGTAGAGGGATTAGGGTTTAAGGTATAGTATCGAGCCTATTGAGGGTCTAGGAATAGGAATAGCGTTTAGGGTTTAGGAATGAGGGATTAGAGTTGAGGGATGATGGATGACAGATTAGGGTTGAGGGTTGAGGGATTAGGGTTTAGGGACAAGGTTTAGGGTTAGGGTTGAGGGATTAGGGTTTAAGGTATAGTGTTGAGGGTTTAGGGATAGGGTTTAGGGTTGAGGGATTAGAGTGAAGGGTTGAGGGATTAGAATTTGGCGTTGAGGGTTTAGGGTTTAGGATTAGGGTTGAAGGTTGAGGGATCAGAGTTAAGGGTTGAGTGATTAGGGTTTGACGTTGAGGGCTGAGGTTCGAGGGTCAAGGGTTTAGGGATAGGGTTGAGGTTGAAGGGATTAGGGTTTAAGGTATAGTGTTGAGGGTTGATGGATCAGAGTTAAGGGTTGAGGGATTAGGGTTGAGGGTTGTAGGATTAGGGATAGGGTTGGAGGGTTGACGGATTAGGGTTGAGGGATTAGGATTTGACATTGAGGGTTGAGGGTTTAGGGATAGGGTTGAGGGTTAAGGGATTAGGATTTGACATTGAGGGTTGAGGGTCGAGGGATCAGAGTTGAGGGTTTAGGGATTAGGGTTTGACGTTGAGGGTTGCGGGCATTTTCTATCACAAACTTGATTATGAGGGCTTGCCCCTTCATTGTTATGCCTATCATATGGCAGAGCATCTGGGAAGCCCTTGTAGGAAAAAGATGTGATCAATGCAAAGGATGTGATGAATCTATAGTAGGACAAAACATGAGCGCGTTATAACGTGCTCGTGTTTTTTATTTCTATTGAAACGGTAAAAAAGTACTTACCCCGTAATCCAGGCCCACATGCTCTATTTTCTTACTAATTTTGCGCGTGCTCTAACAAAAAAGAAGTGCTTTCATGCTATTGGGAAGTTCACATGCACATTTGACACATTGTACCACCTTTGCATGATCTTGCCACCACCTTTTCTACTTTGCCAACTTGAGAAGGAGGAAATAACATAGTTTTCAAACCAAGTTTGATATATATCTATTCAAGCTTCAATTTTTGTACTATTGCAATGTTAATTGTGATTCAATTTTAAGAATTTAACATTGAAAAGGAAGCAAGTGGTGAAAAACTCAAATTGTTGAGGAGTTTGATGCAAGAAGATAAAAACACTACATAATTGGGTATGAGAGTGTGGGTAACACCTTACGCACAAAAGATAGTAATGCAACACGGCGTGTGATTACATCGACTATAGTAAGTAGTCAAACGAGGAAAGCTCGTCTCATTAGAAAGACAAGTCAAGAATTAAGAATTAATAGGAAAACTTTATCAAGAGCCATTGGAAGACACCAAAGAATTGAGGACACTAATGCCAATGAATTATGGGCGTTCTCGGGGAGACTACCACGAAAAGATAAACCAATTGTTGAAGCATTGAGATCACTAATTGAAGACTTTTGGAAGAATTACACAAGGGTATCTCCAAATCAAAGGGATGTGGTAAGAAGGAGAATTGGTAGTTAGAACCGCGAGCCACATCCAAAGCATTTTTTGGATGAGACTCAAACATAGTTTTATGGTAAATTTCTAGAGAAGTATCCTCAAATTAAAATTTGTCAAAGATATTTTGAAATGCTAAAACCTTTCTATGTTAAGATAATCACACATGCACTGCTTGTTGTTGTAGATTACATATTGAATTTCCTAACCATTTTGATGCTTATAGGTCTATATGTTTAGATATGCATACTAACAATAATTTGCAGGGTTGTGCCATATGTGCCCCACCAACATCTTCAAGAGACTTCATATCAAGAATTTTATGTGAAAGAGAGGAAGGTCAAATATTCTACAATAAATTATGCTTGGATGGCACATGTCATCGTTGCGGTGGCTTGCAACATTTGCCAATATGTGAACATATGGAAATAACACATGCAGTTGGAAATGAACTAGTAGAGTTTGGAAAGTATAAAACAGTGGCATACAATACAAAAGATGGTAAAGAAGCAAAGAGGTGTGAATTAGTTATTGAAAAGATTCCAGTGTATCAGTTTATGCCTATATTTCGTGACAGCATAGTGTATGAGTATGCAAGACATGCCCATAGAGCTCGATGGTTGGACTTGCAATTCAAGTTTTGCAAGGACACATTTCCAGTTGGTAGCATTGTTTCAGTCATTGACTTTGTAGAGAACTACAGTCTACAGCCACAGCGTGAGGTACAATCACAATATTACAACTCCACACAGGTTTCTATATTTGTGCACATCGCATTCATTCATGTGAATGATAGTACAGAGGATGACAGAAAGATCATAAGGGAGTATAATTTCTATATTAGTGATGATCGCACGCATTCTACGGAGTTCGTGCAAGGTTGCTTTCAGGTGTTCTACAATGATTTGGCTAGAAGGGGCATATCATTCAGTCAGCATATCATATGGTCGGATAATTGTGCGTCACAATTCAAGAACTCACGAAATTTCTATTGGCTAAGTAGGAGGCATAATTTTACAGGTATTCAACATATGTGGAACTTTTGTGAGGCCGGGCATGGAAAGGGGGAGCATGATGGTGCAGGAGCATGTATCAAAAGACCCATAGCACGAGAAGAGTTAAAGTATAAAGACAATGCAAAGTTGACAGATGCAAAATCGATTGTCGAGTGGTGTAATGCTTCCATGGGTCCAGGTAATGAAGGTAAGTCTTTAGTTCATAGATTTTTTTGGTTGATAGATGATACTAACATTGCACCATATGAGGATTGTTGTACACTGACAGGATCAAATGAGATGCACTCTTTCAGAAGCTCAATTGCAAGTTCATGGAGTATCCATACACGAAAGATGTCATGCTTTTGTTCTTCCTGTACAATACAAGTCTGGGATGAGTGCGAGTCAAAGGAGTGGGTTGACGAATGGTAGTTAAGTTATCTTAGCCCACTTGACACGTATCGACCCCCGATGGCACTGGAACTAACACAGATGGAATCGTCAGTTGACTTTGACCACATATCAGATTTAGTTCAACCAGGTAATATAGGGCACGTATATGCATCTAATTTCATCTAGTTCAACTAGGTAATGTCATCTTACTTTGTAGTGTTTTTGTAATGTTGACTAATTTCATCTAATTTGCTACACATATCAATGTAGGGCACGTATATGTAGTTATTGCAGATGAAGATAATGAAGAGGGAATAGATTATTACTTATGTTGTTGTGTTGAGGCCAAAAAGAAATTGGAGGCCCCTGTTACAGATGGAGAAAACATCGAATACCCTACAGGATCAGTGGTTATTACTGGAACATGGTTTAGAAGGTACCCACATAAGAGTGTTAATATTTGGTTGTTTCAAGACTTTGACATGCATCAAAAGATTCTTCATTACTCGAACCTTGTCGTGGCATCCAATGTTCATTTGATAAAGTATCGGGGTAGACCTTTGAACAAAATATTGTGGAAGGTGCGTGAGTCTGACCATGAAGCAATACTTGACACAATAAAGAGTAGAGCAGACTCGGATGGTTCATTGGATTAATTTGTAAGTATTCACAATGATTTTGTAAAGTTATGTTACATTGAGTTGTAAGTATGCACATTAATTTGTAAGGTTTGTCTTTTTTTATTTCCTCCTGCATTTTTACACATATGTACAAATTTTTACATCATCATGTTATGTATTTTTGGTGTCCTGCTCCTGATGCAACCAAACTCATAACTCACCCTACTAGACACCATTTGATGATCTCTCCAACACTCTGGATCTAGGGTGCCCAATCATGATGATGACCTATATACCATTCTCCCAAGGCGCTCATAATGAATGAAAAGAAGACCAAGGGCGCCCAAGCTTAATAGACTTATTTCTTTCAATTTTGATGATCCAAACTCTTGCAATATGACATCAACTTTCATGCCTTTAGATCTTCCTTCACATATAGGGCGCCAAATCAATGCATTAAAGTCTCTTGATATTAGGTGGTCATGATGATGAAACTTAGAGCTTTTTCCTTTCCTATGCGCTCATCTAAGATGTTTGAATGATAAGGAGTGCCTAAACCTCTATAATGTACATTGGGCACCAAATCAAGGTGATTTTAAGTCACTTTGAGTCATTTGGGGTCAGTTTGAGTCTTTGAGTCATGTTGCAAAAAAGTGTCAATGTTGTCAAGTTGCACAAAGCAACTTTTGCATTTTTGGTGTCCTGCTCGTGATGTGACCAAACTAACTATTCCAACGCATCTGGATGGGTACATTTACGCTAGGCATGGTCCTGTTTTTCACCCAAACATGTCGAAACAGTCTGAGCTACATTGTACCAACGATATCCCTGAAGAGTCTAAAGTGCAAAAAGGCTGCAATCTTTGATGAGATGTTACTCAAAAACCATGTCACTTAGAAACATTCTATCTAAGGCAACGCGATCACGTAGAGTGCCTCTACAATAACCTCTCTCAGTTTTTTATAGCTCTGAGGCATTTGCCCGTGGTGAAAGGTTTTCTGCTACCCCAAAAATCGTCAGAAGGAGACAGTGTAAAGTTGCAAAGGGGTGTAACTTTCATCCTGCTCCTGATGCGACCAAACTGACTATTCTAACGCATTCGAATGGGTACATTTATGCTAGGCATGGTCCTATTTTTCACCCAAACATGTTGAAACAGTCAGAGCTACATTGTACCGATGATATCCCTGAAGAGTCCAAAGTGCAAAAAGGTAGCAATCTTTGACAAGATGTTACTCAAAAAATGTGTCATGTAGAAACATTTTGTCTAAGGCAATGCGATCACGTAGAGTGCCTCTACAATAACCTCTCTCAGTTTTTTATAGCTCTGAGGCATTTACCCGTGGTGAAAGGTTTTCTGCTGCCCCAAAAATCATCAGAAGGAGGCAGTGTAAAGTTGCGAAGGGGTGTAACTTTCGTCCTACTCCTAATGCGACCAAACTAACTATTCCAACATGTCTGAATGGGTACATTTATGCTAGGCATGGTCCTATTTTTCACCCAAACATGTTGAAACAGTCAGAGCTATATTGTACCGATGATATCCCTGAAGAGTCCAAAGTGCAAAAAGGTAGAAATCTTTGACGAGATGTTACTCAAAAATTGTGTCACTTAGAAACATTCCATCTGAGGCAACATGATAATGTAGAGTGCCTCTACAATAACCTCTCTCAGTTTTTTATAGCTCTGAGGCATTTGCCCATGGTGAAAGGTTTTCTGCTGCCCCAAAAATCGTCAGAAGGAGGCAGTGTAAAGTTGCAAATGGGTGTAACTTTCATCCTGCTCCTGATGCGACTAAACTAACTATTCCAACGCATCTGAATGGGTACATTTATGCTAGGCATGGTCCTATTTCTCACCCAAACATGTTGAAACAGTCGGAGCTACATTGTACCGACGATATCCCTAAAGAGTCCAAAGTGCAAAAAGGCAGCAATCTTTGACGAGATGTTACTAAAAAACCGTGTCACTTAGAAACATTCTGTCTAAGGCAACGAGATCATGTAGAGTGCCTCTACAATAACCTCTCTCAATTTTTTATAGCTCTGAGGCATTTGCCCGTGGTGAAAGGTTTTCTGCTACCCCAAAAATCGTCAGAAGGAGGCAGTGTAAAGTTGCAAAGGGGTGTAACTTTTGTCCTACTCCTGATGCGACCAAACTGACTATTCCAACGCATCTGAATGGGTACATTTACGCTAGGCATGGTCCTATTTTTTACCTAAATATGTCGAAACAGTCAGAGCTACATTGTACCGACGATATCCCTAAAGAGTCCAAAGTGCAAAAAGGCAGCAATCTTTGACGAGATGTTACTCAAAAAATGTGTCACTTAGAAACATTTCGTCTAAGGCAACGTGATCACGTAGAGTGCCTCTACAATAACCTCTCTCAATTTTTTATAGCTCTGAGGCATTTTCCCATGGTGAAAGGTTTTCTGCTGCCCCAAAAATCGTCAGAAGGAGGCAGTGTATTAAGTCAAGATGAAAGCCTATTCACTCTAGGCGCCTGTTTTTGACCAAATCACACATGCACGTTGAACAAGTGATGCTACAAGTGGTGAAAAAATGGGCGCCTTGTCTTATGATAGCTCAAGCATTATCAATCGAATCCTGAAGCTCTTCTTCAACTTGCATATATGGAGGATATACCCTCAAACTTATGCAATCAAGGATCATTTGTCCTAGGCGCCACAATGAGACCAATTTGAAGGCAAAGAGCACCTACCTTCATTCAATAATTTGATCTTCTTTGATGAGCTACCTCTTTTAAGGCGCTCAACTCTGTCTTTAAGGCGCTTTTCTCTAATCTCTGTAACTCTCCAAATCCACTAAGGCACAAATTTTACCTCTTGGTCTCAAGATATAGGTTCTTCATCCAAGGCGCCAGAATGGTCCAAAGGCGCATTTCACCTCTAACCTCACCTCTGACCTTACTTTGAGGTGCTAAACCTTTTGACATTTCAAGTAACTTCAAGAGAACTATTTTTCCTTAAGGTGGTTCACTCCTTGCAATTGGATGTATGGTACTTGTAACTCATTTGATTGACTTTGTAATGTTTCTTCTTCTCGCAGAGTAGATAAGGATGATATAAGCTTACTTCATGAATCGGAGTAGAAATCTCTCTTGGACTTGCTAGGTGAAAGGACTTGAACTTGAAGGACTTGAAGTTGATGAAGTGATCCTTCATGATGGCCTTTGACATTACCTTCTCGGAGTGTAGATGATAACACCTTCCTTGGATAAAGTGGATAACCTCTGACCTAAACTTTGAAGCTTGATGAATCTTGAAGATTGGGTTTCCTCCTACTCCCCATCTGGGCTCCACTCCATCAAAGGCATATTTAGTTGTCCAAGGAGCCAACATTCACTCAGGGGTGCCCAAAGAGAAAGTTTACAACTCTAAAGCGCTAAACTCTTATGCAAAAATGGTCATCATCAAAGGCGCAAAAATGGGTCTCTAGGCGCCAATCTCTAAAAGACATTCCATCTCATTGCTCTCCTCCATTACAAGCGCTCACTTACCTCAATCTTGGGTGCATACCAACATCCCAACATCCAAATCACCTAAGCGCTCAAAACCTTCAAGACTCAAGGCGCATTTTATGATCAAACAAGGTATCTCCTGAACAAGGCGCTCATAGTCTCATCAGGGCGTTAATCATCATCATGAGTGCTCATATTGTTCTAGGCACACAGTTATCTCTGGAATGCTCAAGGCGCTCAAGGCACACATACCCTTCTCTAGGCTAGTTTACACTTATTCAAGGTGCTCATTCCAAACTTACATGAACTCCTCATTACAAGACGCACAAACTAGATGATCCTAGGGCATAAGGGCACTCAAACTAGATCTTTGCAAAAACTCCCCAAGCATTCAAACTTTTAAGGCACCAAAAGTGGTCTTTTCTACAACTTCTCTAGCCATATGCCTTGGGTGCTCAAACCTTCCTTGAACTCCAATTATTCAATCCAGGGCATTCAACTACCTCCTCAAGGCGCTCTATCTCAAGTATCATTACTCTTCTTAAAGACCTAGGTGCACATTGTGGGGTATTCTACTCAACAAGACCTAGGCGCTCATTATGAAGACTCCAATTATCAAGGTTCACTTCAACTTTCAAAGGCGCATTTTGGACTCCAAAGGCGTTAGGTTAAAGCCACTAGGGCGCTAGATACCAAAGGGGGCAAGGTGTCAGAACCTCCTTTAAGATGTAAGAAAATCTCCTCAAGGCACAGCTAAAGGCGCTCCAAACCATACCAAGGCACTAATATCCTCATCCAAGTCCCTAAAACACTTAATGCAAGTTCTTCAAGTTCTTCAAGTACTTATCCAACTTGATTCCTCCAACACAGGGCACATATCTTTCTTCATGTCTTCTCTGGGCGCATTTCAAGGTTTGATCTAGATGGTGCAATGTCTACTTGAGTTGGCCCCAGGGTGCTAAGTGAGTACTCTGAGCAAATCTTCTCCAGATGCCCAATCTTGTCCAAGGCACCAAAACAAAACCTCCCACTATAGGTGCTAAATGACTTATCCAATTCCTTGAAAACATTTGAAGTGTTTTACCTTCCAAGGTGATCAATTTCTATCATCTGTGGTGCATATTACCCTTAGATATTCAATCTTACTCTCTTCATCAAGACCTCTCCCCATCAAGGCACCCAAGTCACTTCAACATGCCAAGAATACTCCTTAAATGCCATCCTCTTGAAGGCGCTAGATTGGTTAAGGCATTCATCTCTGGAGACTTTAATCATCAGGGTGCTCTCATTCCATTAGTAAGGCACTTATACTCTTAGGCACAAATTCAACTCAACCAAACCTTTCCTAATGATGGCCTATGCTTCTAGGTGCTCATTTACTCTGAAATGGACCAACCTCAACTCCAAGGCGCATTTCCACTTAATCTTCATCCTGGCGCTAGATGGAAGTTTGAAGTTTGATTTTGATTGACACAAGGCATTCAAGGGGCATGAGTCACTTACCTTTGCTTAGGTGCTACTTCATGCTCTCTGCCACTTCAAAGAGCCCTTTTATCATCCTTCAAGGTGCCAATTCCTCCTAAGGCGCATCATTCCAACATCCCAACATCCAAATCACCTAGGCACTCAAAACCTTCAAGACTCAAGGTGCATTTTATGATCAAACAAGGTATCTCCTAAACAAGGCACTCATAGTCTCATCAGGGCGTTAATCATCATCATGAGTGCTCATATTGTTCTAGGTGCACAGTTATCTCTGGAATGCTCAAGGTGCTCAAGGCGCACATACCCTTCTCTAGGCTAGTTTACATTTATTCAAGGCGCTCATTCCAAACTTACATGAACTCTTCATTACAAGACGCACAAACTAGATGATCCTAGGGCATAAGGGCACTCAAACTAGATCTTTGCAAAAACTCCCCAAGCATTCAAACTTTTAAGGCGCCAAAAGTGGTCTTTTCTACAACTTCTCTAGCCATATGCCTTGGGTGCTCAAACCTTCCTTGAACTCCAATTATTTAATCTAGGGTGCTCAACTACCTCCTCAAGGCGCTCTATCTCAAGTATCATTACTCTTCTTAACGACCTAGGTGCACATTGTGGGGTATTCTACTCAACAAGACCTAGGCGCTCATTATGAAGACTCCAATTATCAAGGTTCACTTCAACTTTCAAAGGCGCATTTTGGACTCCAAAGGTGTTAGGTTAAAGCCACTAGGGCGCTAGATACCAAAGGGGGCAAGGTGTCAGAACCTCCTTTAAGATGTAAGAAAATCTCCTCAAGGCACAGCAAAAGGCACTCCAAACCATACCAAGGCGCTAATATCCTCATCCAAGGCCTTAAAACACTTAATGCAAGTTCTTCAAGTTCTTCAAGTACTTATCCAACTTGATTCCTCCAACACAGGGCGCATATCTTTCTTCATGTCTTCTCTGGGCGCATTTCAAGGTTTGATCTAGATGGTGCAATGTCTACTTGAGTTGGCCCCAGGGCGCTAAGTGAGTACTTTGAGAAAATCTTCTCCGGATGCCCAATCTTGTCCAAGGTGCCAAAACAATACCTCCCACTATAGGCGCTAAATGACTTATCCAATTCCTTGAAAACATTTGAAGTATTTTACCTTCCAAGGTGATCAATTTCTATCATCTGTGGTGCATATTACCCTTAGATATTCAACCTTACTCTCTTCATCAAGACCTCTCCCCATCAAGGTGCCCAAGTCACTTCAACATGCCAAGAATACTCCTTAAATGCCATCCTCTTGAAGGCGCTAGATTGGTTAAGGCATTCATCTCTGGAGACTTTAATCATCAGGGTGCTCTCATTCCATTAGTAAGGTGCTTCTACTCTTAGGTGCAAATTCAACTCAACCAAACCTTTCCTGATGATGGCCTATGCTTCTAGGTGCTCATTTACTCTGAAATGGACCAACCTCAACTCCAAGGCGCATTTCCACTTGATCTTCATCCTGGCGCTAGATGGAAGTTTGAAGTTTGATTTTGATTGACACAAGGCATTCAAGGGGCATGAGTCACTTACCTTTGCTTAGGCGCTACTTCATGCTCTCTGCCACTTCAAAGAGCCCTTTTATCATCCTTCAAGGCACCAATTCCTCCTAAGGTGCATCATCTTTCTTTATCAACCCATCTAAGGTGCTTCGTCTAGACTCATTACCTTCCTTAGGCGCCAACACCAACTTCAAGGCAACTGAAGGTGCTCAAGTCACTTCAAGGCGCCAACTCATGGACAATCTAATCCTTCACATCATTAATATTCAAGACCCCGACAACTTGGAAATGAGATTGCATAAATCAATGCAAAGCATCTGAGCTCAAAAAAGAGGGGGTCCCCAGTCCAATGGGGTGATGTGTGATTTGGTCACAACAGGAAGTACCTTGAAGACTTAGATTAAGATGGAATTCACCTCCAGAATGTTAGGCGCTTGATAGAAGATAAAGGCACTAGGGTAAAAGAGCTTCAAAAGTTTGATGTCAAGTGTGAATTGAGATAATAGGTGATGATACCAGTTGACATTACTCCAAACATGTGCCTAAGAGAGATGCAAGTCCCCAAGACCAATTTTGGAACAAGATGCTCCATCAAAGGGTAAGATGATAATCCTTGGAAATCAAGTGTTTCAAAGATTCTTTGAGAAATTGACAAGTTGTAACCTAGACACCAAAACCCCTGAGAATCCTCCTATCTGGCGCCTAGTTAGAAGAACACTAATATTGCACCTAAGTGAATTTGAGTGTCAATATAGAGTCATCAAACCCCACCAGACGTTCATCCATGTCTCTACCACCTCAAGGAAGTGCCCAACTTAGGATGGCACCTAGTCTAGTCTCTACTACCTTCAGTTGGCGCCTAACCCTAAGAGTCTTGCAACTATGACGTTCATCCATGCAACAAGCAAGGTGATGCTCCCTTGTGATATTGTGAGGTGTTGACATTCAGTTGACATCATTGAGTTTGATTGAGTTGATCAAGTGTAGACGCCATTGTAAACATCAAGGCTTCAAGGCCTTTCTTTTGTATCTCCATTGAATAAGTTGTAACTTCATGCTATTGAAAGCATTATCCATGTAATAAGACATTGAAAGTTGATTGAGTCAAATAACTAGACAAGTACCCAACTCTAAGGTTGATTCATTCAAGTAGTTATCTTTGATGTATATCTTTGTGTTGTTGAAGTAGTTAATGAATTGATAGCAAGTAAAATTGTTTAAGGAAAAATTTTCGTAGAACTAGTTGGGTATCTCACACCATGCCTATCCATCAAACATCACAATGCAATCAAAATCCTAACAACATGCCCATGATCCAAGATCAAGTGCAATCATGCAAAGATATTATCAATCACAAGCCTATTAAGAATGAACTAGAGTCTTCTAGTACCATACTTTTCCATCAAACACCATCATGTAATCCATGGCCTATCAAGCCTATCAAAAAAAATGCAAACATCCTATGTAATACAATTGGACTTTAAATATTTGAAGTAGCCATCTACAAATATCCATTCAAAAGTGGATTTATAATGCAAGTATGGACGCCATCAATAAAAAAGATTTGTATTAACCAAATAGCCATATAGGCATACATCAATATCTATCGATATAAGTATAACATATATACAAAATAGCCATATAGGCTTACAAGAATGCCGTATAGGCATATAATGTCAACTATGTACAATACAAAATATATGTCCACAAATGCCATATAGGCATACAACAAAGGAACACAATAAAAGTCATTCCCCTATTGCTGGTGAAGAGAATAAATCACGAGTAGCCTTTGATCTTCTAGGGGATGGAGACATGCATGTGGGTGGTCTACTACGAACCTGAGGGCTACTCCTATTTAGTTCTTCCTGCACCTTTACCTATTACAAAAAAAGGTATAGACATTAATATATAGAAATTACATGTTATAAAAAAATGAAACATTTAACAAAATAATCACTTACCGCTAACATATAATCTGTCTCCTCGCTTGTCTCAATAGTAGGAATAGGCCCTGGTGATGTCATGTCCTATAGAAACCATCCAGATAGAAATTAAACTTCAAATCAATAATCTTTTGATTTTTCAAAAATAGACAACTATAACAATGAATGTAAATTGAAATTTACTAATCTGCCTCATACACCTGTCAATGCCATAGAGCTATGAATCACAGAGGCCACACCCTGCTCCATTGCCCTATGAACATGGGGAGGTGTCTCCGCAGCCTGCATCATCTGGAAATAAAACAACATTATTCAATTACGAAAACTATAATAGTGATGCAAATCATGGCTCCTAACATACACACATGTTCATCTAAACATGGAAGTACACACAATAAAACACACAAATCACATACAAAAATTTAGTAAGTACAATTCATTCATTAAACTATTTATTTTATTACCTCCTTAAAGCTTTGAAGTCCACCACTGCTGGCAGGTGTTGCCATGAAATCTACAGTATTAACCTATTCAACATCCAAAATTAGAAATTAGAATACCATTCATATAACGATGCTATTCACATGTAATATTTATAATTGTTTACTAGTTACATACCTCGACAGTAGATGATCTAGTGAAAAATATAGGTGGAGAACCACTGAAAACTGCATCGACGCTATGACCCTGAAATTTCATTAAAATCATCAATTTAAATTAGTTAATCTTGTATTTCAAAAATGAAATTTAATAAATTAAATTCAATAAACTTGCTAATATTTACCTGAGTATCAAGGCCGAAAGTCTCACTCAGGAGGGTATCTGTCACAACCATCTACTCAGCTGCAGATGTAGCCTGTGCACCTGCATCTTGACTGTCCATGGGGTCATAACCACAGGCTGATCCGCAAGCCTGGCAAGTATGTGGTGGGACCCTACTCCTCGCACTATCTCCCAACCCACTCTGTGTTGCAGGATCGGCATGCTCTATGATGCTCTGGTTCAAGGAACTAATCGATCTCAGTGTATCGACCTCAACACTCTCCTTCACAATGGAAGGGATAGAAACATGCTCGTGGGCTGGTCTGCTAATTACTCGTCTCACTACCCGCTGTGGGTCAAGACGTGCCCCTGGTCTATCCTGTGCTGAGCCCCCACCTCTACCCTAGAAGTCCCACATATCAAAATAGTTTGGCACTTTATTGAGGACAAACTCGCAGTAGAGTTTCCTCAAAAAGTATTGCGGGACCTCATTATTATTGCATGGAGGATGGTCAAAAACCATCCACCACCGCTGCCCGAAATTGTCCCTTATCACTTGGTTGTTGCACCAATGGATAGGGAACCTCTTGCATGTAATGGGTGGAGGTTGATTTGTTTGTGGGTTTGTAAAAATTGAACACAAGTCTAATTTGTAATTTGTAATTTTTTGACATCTTGGTATGACAATTTATTTGCATAGTAATCTCTAAACTCTCTCTTTTTATCAGTCCAACTAGTTATTTGCTTGCTAATTGAATTTACATTTGTTAACATAGACTCAAGAGATTCGGCAAGCGTGGACCTATGCAAGGTTGAAGTGGAAGGATCTTTCAACCTTACAATTATATCTTCAATTTGTTTTTTGTTGTTTTCAATTTGCCCCATTATATTATCTTGTGTTCTAGGGGCATGTCGAGGAATGAATGGAGGAGGTTGTTGTTCTGCAGGTATTTCCTCCTCAGGATTTTGTGGATTTTGAGGAGGAGGAGGAGGAGGAGGAGGTGCATTAACATTTCCTGACAATTAACGAAATATACATCAAAAATCAACAAAAACCTACCTATATAGAAAGAAATTGAAACAAAAAAATAAAGATAACTCACCTCTTTGGCGTGCTCGACGTCGCGGCGGCATTTTGGTGATGAATTGACAAGATTTTTGTGTTGATTGGTGTTTTGCAGAACGCGAGTGCGTTTTTGAGGGTTTGGAGGCCGCGGGCAGAGGAGAAAATGGGAGTGAAATGAAATTCACTTGCTTTTTTTTAAATTTATAGTTGGCCATAATGTGCTCGCATTATGGCTCGGTAATGACGAGCCTGTGGCTTGTCATTACCAAGTCATAACGCGATCGCGTTATGATTTAAATTTTTTTGAAATTATTTTGGCCACTTTTTGGCCCCCCATCTTTTTGCACTTACCCAGCATATTTGAACTAAATGCATGTAGTGTTGAAAATATCATGCAAAGAATCACAAATAATGGTAGAAATCATGCAAATATCAACCTATAGGCACATTATTTGAGTAAGTTCATAGTGCAGAGGTAGAATTGTAGGAGATTTATGCAAAATAGATATAAAGGACAGGATATTTATAGAAATTACTCATCAACGTAAGGCCCTTGAATGATTAACAGCAACACACATCAACCACTAAGTAACGTCAATAGATTATGAACTAATCAACGGAGACTTGGGATCATGAATTCTTTGAATTCATCGTATCTTTCAAGATAAATAAAGGTTGTTGTGTAACTTTTATTTCATGTTTATATCTGACTAACATCCTCATCAACACTACCCAAATCCCTACCCAACCTGTACTTAACCCTAGGGTAAGTGCAAGAAGATGGGGGGCCAAAAAGGGGTCTTAAGTGGCCACTTTTTTTCTGAAATTAGGAAATACTGGCCTTGGATGAGAAATTGAGCATAGTTACACTCAAAATTTGGAGATGCAACCAAAACAATGTTCATAGTGCTCCAAGTCTACTTTCTAAACTACTATTTGTTTTTTTAAATGGCATAGATTAATGGGTTCAAAAGTGGGAGCCACAGAAATTGGTGTTGTTTCTGTCAAAAAAACATAACATAGCATGTTTTGTGGCTCCCTCAAAAGGTCAACTTTTTTTTGGTATTTTTAAAATCACTTCAGTGAGAAATTAGCTAATAGCATGTAGTTTATGCCTGATTTTTTTGATAATTTTTTGATGAATATTTGATTTTTTAGTAATTTTCAAAGTGGACACATCCTAAAAAATAGAATTTTGGCCGTGCTACCCCTATAAATTTTGAAAACTAATTGAAAATCATTTTTTTCTTTTTTTTATATTTGTAGAATGGAGTCTAGTTTTTAAATATGTAATTTTTTTGAAATTTCAATGAATAGTTAATTTACAATGAAAAAAAGACCAAACAGTGGTTTTTGCCCAAAAACAGAGACACAAACAAAAGAAATTAAAGATGAAAGGCTTAACATTGTTAAAATGTGGAAAAAATAATATCATCAAATAGCTAAGAGAAATCCTAACATTACCCAAGTGTTTGATTTGTTCGATGTTGAAACACGTGCAAATCAGAGGGTTAGCACAAACAAAATTATGTGAAATCTTGAAGAATCTGGAAAACCACGTCTGTGGTTGTTCCAAAGGCACTCCAAGCCTTTGGGTTGGAAATCCAAAGCAAATCCCAAGCCCAAGTCTTGGGATTCCCAAAGCAAGATATAATGCAAGCGCGTTATAACGCGCTCGCGTTATGGTTTGCTTTGCATTTTTCCTTTTCGCAAGTCTGTTGTTTGTCATGTTTGACATAACACACTTGCGTTATGTTCCCCTTAATTTTTTTTATGTTCAAGGCTATTAATCATGTATGTATGTATCTATGTATCTATGTATGCCAATATGTATATATGTATGTATGCCTATATGTATGTATGTATGTATCTATCTATGCCTATATGTATGTATGTATAGGGTTGAGGGTAGAGGAGGGTAGAGATGGGACTGAGCCAGATAGGGGAGGAGAGGGGTGGATAAGGATTGAGTGATTAAGGTTTAAGGTTGAGGGTTGAGCGTTTAGGGATAGGATTTAGAGTTTAGGGATAAGGGATTAGAGTTTAGGACCTTGAGGGATTAGGGTTGAGGGTTGAGGCTTTAGGGATAGCGTTTAGGGTTAAGGGTCAAGGGATTAAGTTTAAGCTAGAGTGTTGAGGGTAGAGGAATTAGGTATTAGGGTTTAGGGTTGAGGCTTTAGGGATAGCGTTTAGGGTTAAGGGTCGAGGGATTAGGTTTAAGGTAGAGTGTCGAGGGTAGAGGGATTAGGGATAGGGTTTAGGGTTGAAGGTTTAATGATTTAGGGTTGAGGCTTTAGGGATGAGGGTTAAGGGATTAGGGTTTAAGATATAGTGTCAAGTGTCAAGCATGTAGGGATAGGTTTTAGGGTTCAAGTTTTAAGGGTTAAGGGTCGAGGGATCAAAGTTAAGGGTTGAGGGATTCAGGTTTGATGTTGAGGGTTAAGTACATTGAGGTTCAAGGGTTAAGGGTTTCGGGATAGGGTTGAGGGTCAAGGGATTAGGGTTAAGGGATAGAGTTGAAGGGTTTAGGGATAAGGGATTAGGGTTTAAGGTATAGTATCGAGTCCGTTGAGGGTCTAGGAATAGGGATAGCATTTAGGGTTTAGGGATGAGGGATTAGAGTTGAGGGTGACGAATGACGGAGTAGGGTTGAGGGATTAGGGTTTAGGGATAAGGTTTAGGGTTAGGGTTGAGGGATTAGGGTTTAAGGTATAGTGTTGAGGGTTTAGGGATAGGGTTTAGGATTGAGGGATTAGAGTGAAGGGTTGAGGGATTAGGATTTGACATTGAGGGTTGAGAGTTTAGGGTTTAGGGATAGGGTTGAGGGTCGAGGGATCAGAGTTAAGGGTTTAATGTTGAGAGTTGAGGGTTGAGGGTTGAGGTTGAGGGACTGGGTTAATGGTCAAGGGATTAGGGTTAAATAAGAGTGTTGAGGGTAGAGGGATTAGGGTTTAAGGTATAGTATTGAGTCTGTTGAGGGTTTAGGAATAGGGATAGCATTTAGGGTTTAGGGATGGGGGATTAGAGTTGAGGGATGATGGATTAGGGTTGAGGGTTGAGGGATTAGGGTTTAGGGATAAGGTTTAGGGTTGAGGGATTAGAGTTTAAGGTATAGTGTTGAGGGTTTAGGGATAGGGTTTAGGGTTGAGGGATTAGGATTTGACATTGAGGGTTGAGGTTTTAGGGTTTAGGGTTTAGGGATAGGGTTGAGGGATTAGAGTTAAGGGTTTAATGTTGAGAGTTGAGGGTTGAGGCTTGAGGTTTGAGGGTTGAGGTTGAGGGATAGGGTTAATGGTCAAGGGATTAGGGTTAAATAAGAGTGTCGAGGATAAGGGATTAGGGTTTAAGGTATAGTATCGAGTCTGTTGAGGGTTTAGGAATAGGGATAGCATTTAGGGTTTAGGTATGAAGGATTAGAGTTGAGGAATGATGGATTAGGGTTGAGGGTTGAGGGATTAGGGTTTAGTGATAAGGTTTACAGTTGAGGGTTGAGCGATTAGGGTTTAAGGTATAGTGTTGAGGGTTGAGGGTTTAGGGATAGGGTTTAGGGTTGACAGATTATGGCTTAGGGTTGACAGATTAGCATTTAATGTCGAGGTTAGGATTAGAGTGTCTAGGGTAGAGGGATTAGGGATAGGGTTTAGGGTTGAAGGTTTAAGGATTAAGGGTTGAGGCTTTAGGGATGAGGGTTTAAGGCTTAAGATATAGTGTCAAGTGTTGAGGGTGTAGGGATAGGGTCTAAGTTTTAAGGGTTAAGGGTTGAGGATAGGGATTAGGGTTTAAGGTATAGTGTTGAGGGTTGATGGTTTAGGGATAGGGTTTAGGTTTGAGGGATTAGGGTTTAGGGTTGATGAATTAGGGTTTAATGCTGAGAGTTGAGGCTTGAGGCTTGAGGCTTGAGGCTTGAGGTTGAGGGATAGGGTTAATGGTCAAGGGATTAGGGTTAAATAAGAGTGTCGAGGGTAGAGGGATTAGGGTTTAAGGTATAGTATCGAGCCTGTTGAGGGTCTAGGAATAGGGATAGCATTTAGGTTTTAGGGATGAGGGATTAAAGTTGAGGGATGACGGATTAGGGTTGAGGGATTAGGGTTTAGGGATAAGGTTTAGGGTTGAGGGCTGAGGGATTAGGGTTTAAGGTATAGTGTTGAGGGTTTAGGGATAGGGTTTAGGGTTGAGAGATTAGAGTGAAGGGTTAAGGGATTAGGATTTGACATTGAGGGTTGAGGGTTGAGGGTTGAGGGTTTAGGGTTTAGGGTTTAGGGTTTAGGGATAGGGTTGAGGGTTGAGGGATCAGAGTTAAGGGTTGAGGGATTAGGGTTTGACATTGAGGGTTGAGGGTTGAGGTTCGAGGGTGAAGGGTTTAGGGATAGAGTTGAGGGTCAAGGGATTAGGGTTAAAGTAGAGTGTGGAGGGTATAAGGATTAGGGATAGGGTTGGAGGGTTTAGGGATAAGGGATTAGGGTTTAAGGTATAGTATCGAGTTTGTTGAGGGTTTAGGAATAGGGATAGCATTTAGGGTTTAGGGATGACGGATTAGAGTTGAGGGATGACAGATTAGGGTTAAGGGATTAGGGTTTAGGGATAAGGTTTAGGGTTGAGGGATAAGGGATTAGGGTTTAAGGTATAGTGTTGAGGGTTTTGGGATAGGGTTTAGGGTTGAGGGATTAGAGTGAAGGGTTGAGGGATTAGGATTTGACGTTGAGGGTTGAGGGTTGAGGGTTTAGGGTTTAGGGTTTAGGGATAGGGTTGAAGGTCGAGGGATTAGAGTTAAGGGTTGAGGGATTAGGGTTTGACATTGAGGGTTGAAGGTTGAGGTTCGAGGGTCAAGGGTTTAGGGATAGGGTTGAGGGTCGAGGGATTAGGGTTAAAGTAGAGTGTGGAGGGTATAAGGATTAGGGATAGGGTTGGAAGGTTTAGGGATAAGGGATTAGGGTTTAAGGTATAGTATCAAGTCTGTTGAGGGTTTAGGAATAGGGATAGCACTTAGGGTTTAGGGATGAGGGATTAGAGTTGAGGGATGATGGATTAGGGTTGAGGGTTGAGGGATTAGGGTTTAGGGTTGAGGGCTGAGGGATTAGGGTTTAAGGTATAGTGTCGAGGGTTGAGGGTTTAGGGATCAGGTTTAGGGTTGAGGGATTAGGATTTGACATTGAGAGTTGAGGGTTTAGGGATAGGGTTGAGGGTTGAGGGATCAGAGTTAAGGGTTGAGGGATTAGGGTTTGACATTAAGGGTTGAGGGTTGAGGTTTGAGGGTCAAGGGTTTAGGGATAGGGTTGAGGGTTGAGGGATTAGGGTTAAAGTAGAGTGTGGAGGGTATAAGGATTAGGGATAGGGTTGGAAGGTTTAGGGAATAGGGATTAGAGTTTAAGGTATAGTATCGAGTCTATTGAGGGTTTAGGAATAGGGATAGCACTTAGGGTTTAGGGATGAGGGATTAGAGTTGAGGGATTAGGGTTTAGGGATAAGGTTTAGGGTTGAGGGCTGAGGGATTAGGGTTTAAGGTACAGTGTCGATGGTTTAGGGATAGGGTTTAGGGTTGAGGGATTAGAGTGAAGGGTTGAGGGATTAGGATTTGTCATTGAGGGTTAAGGGTTTAGGGATAGGGTTGAGGGTCAAGGGATCAGAGTTAAGGGTTGAGGGATTAGGGTTTGACGTTGAGGGTTAAGGGTTGAGGTTTGAGGGTCAAGGGTTTAGGGATAGGGTTGAGGGTCGAGGGATTAGGGTTAAAGTAGAGTGTGGAGGGTATAAGGATTAGGGATAGGGTTGGAGGGTTTAGGGATAAGGGATTAGGGTTTAAGGTATAGTATTGAGTCTGTTGAGGGTTTAGGAATAGTGATAGCACTTAGGGTTTAGGGATGAGGGATTAGAGGTGAGGGATGATGGATTAGGGTTGAGGGTTGAGGGATTAGGGTTTAGGGTTGAGGGATTAGGGTTTAGGGTTGAGGGCTAAGGGATTAGGGTTTAAGGTATAGTGTCGAGGGTTAAGGGTTTAGGGATCAGGTTTAGGGTTGAGTGATTAGAGTGAAGGGTTAAGGGATTAGGATTTGATGTTGAGGGTTGAGGGTTTAGGGATAGGGTTGAGGGTCGAGGGATCAGAGTTACGGGTTGAGGGATTAGGGTTTGACGTTCTCCCTCAAAAACCTTGTGGTCATTCAAGTCTGAAGGGGAAGGTTTAGAAAGAGATGTGATCAATGCAAAGGATGTGATAAATCTATAGCAGTACAAAATGCGAGCACGTTATAACGCGCTCACATTTTGTCTTGCTATTGAAATGGTAAAAAAGTGTTGACCCCCATGATCCAGACCCACATGCTCTATTTTCTAACTGATTCTGCATGTGCTCTGACCAAAAAGAAGTGCTTTCATGCTGTTGGGAAGTTCACATGCACATTTGACACATTGTACCACCTTTGCATGATCTTTCCACCACCTTTTCTGCTTTGCCAACTTGAGAAGGAGGAAATAACATAGTTTTCACACCAAGTTTGATATATATCTATTCAAGTTTTAATTTTTGTAGTGTTACAATGTTAATTGTGATTCAATTTTATGAATTTAACATTATAGATTGGTTAATAGTATTATTGTTAGTAATTATATTTGAGTGTTATTTAATTTAACATAGAAAAGGAAGCAAGTGGTGAAAAACTCAAATTGTTGAGGAGTTTGATGCAAGAAGAAAAAAACACTACATAATTCAGTACTGTCTCCATTTGAATCTTCATTCTTTAGGTATGTCAAGTCTTTACATGCATGTTCTTTACATTTTCCTTATTTCGGATTGAATTACTTTATCATGCTTTATCATACATGTTTAAAATAGACACATTCCCAATCAAGAAAGTAGCCTACAATCTCACATGATGCCATGTATATTTTCTACACTTGGGCTCTTTAATAATTATGTGTAATAAACATACCTTAACATACCATGATGTCAAACTATACAAGAATAAATCCTTACAACATAAAAAAAATACAATCCCACTATTATCTTGTATTCATTTCTTAGGAACTAATATTGGTCTCTTTATCATGTTACAGACAAATTCTTCATCATGCCGAGGAAACGATCAAGAATTAAACCAACACAGGAAGAGATAGAAGCTAAGAATGCAAAGAAAGTAGTGGCTATGAGGGAACTTCGTGAGAAGAGGAAATTGGACACGATAAATGAAGACATACCAATTGAAGAGGAACCACAACCATCACAAAGAGATATGGTATTGGCAGCACAAAGAGAACGAATGCAAAAACTTTATTGTATGAGAGATTTGAATACCATAGTTGGACACACGTCCTCTTACCGCAAGTCAACATGTAGGGACACCATCTACCACATCTCAAGTTGAGAGTACATCATCACTCACATGTGATGAAGGAGGTATGCCATCGTTCCCACCTCAACCTCAAGGTATGTCATCTATTCCATCTTCAATCAAAGGTATGCCATCTAACCCATCTCATTTAAATATTGATGAAATTCCTAATGTTGAGATGAATTTACCTAACTTAACACCACCTAGAATTTTACATAGAAAGCCAAAGTATTTGATTGATATTGATGAGAATATTTTGCAGCCAATGGAAGGTAAGATTCCAAAACACACTTGTAGAAGATATGCTAATAAGATTTGGAGATTGTTCTTTGAAAATTTAAATGAGACTGCAAGATGTCAACTATTTGTTGAAATGATGCGAAGTATAAAGTATAGGTCTATCATGAAGATTCTTGGGTTGACAACATTAGAGGCTTCAAGTGAAAAATCTATTGTCAAGAATCTAATGAGTGCGTATGAGAGTGTGGGTAACACCTCATGCACAAAAGATAGTAATGCAACATGGCATGTGATTACATCGACTATAGTAAGTAGTCAAACAAGGAAAGCTTGTCTCATTAGAAAGACAAGTCAAGAATTGAGAATTAATAGGAAAACTTTATCAAGAGCCATTGGAAGACGCCAAATAATTGAGGACACTAATGCCAATGAATTATGGGTGTTCTCGGGGAGACTACCACATAAAGATAAACCAATTGTTTAAGCATTGAGATCACTAATTGAAGACTTCTGGAAGAATTACACAAGGGTATCTCCGAATCAAAGGGATGTGGTAAGAAGGAGAATCGGTAGTCAAAACCGTGAGCCACATCCAAAGTATTTTTTGGTAAACTTCTAGAGAAGTATCCTCAAATTAAAATTTGTCAAAGATATTTTGAAATGCTAAAACCTTTCTATGTTAAGATAAATCACACATGCACTACTTGTTGTTTTAGATCACATATTGAATTTTCTAACCATTTTGATGCTTATAGGTCTATATGTTTAGATATGCATACTAACAATGATTTGTAGGGTTGTGCCATATGTGCCCCACCAACATCTTCAAGAGACTTCATATCAAGAATTTTATGTGAAAGAGAGGAAGGTCAAATATTCTACAAGAAATTATGCTTGGATGGCACATGTCATCGTTGTGGTGGCTTGCAACATTTACCAATATGTGAACATATGGAAAGAACACATGCGGTTGGAAACGAACCAGTTGAGTTTGGCAAGTATAAAACAGTGGCATACAATACAAAAGATGTTAAAGAAGCAAAGAGGTGTGAATTGGTTATTGAAAAGATTCTAGTGTATCAGTTTATGCCTATATTTCGTGACAACATAGTGTATGAGTATGCAAGACATGCCCATAGAGCTCGATGGTTGGACTTGCAATTCAAGTTATGCAAGGACACATTTCCAGTTAGTAGCATTGTTTCAGTCGTTGACTTTGTAGAGAACTACAGTCTACAGCCATAGCATGAGGTGCAATCACAATATTACAACTCCACACAGGTTTCTATATTTGTGCACATCACATTCATTCATGTGAATGATTGTATAGAGGATGATAGAAAGATCATAAGGGAGTATAATTTCTATATTAGTGATGATCACATGCATTCTATGGAGTTCGTGCAAGGTTGCTTTCAGGTGTTCTACAATGATTTGGCTAGAAGGGGCATATCATTCAGTGAGCATATCATATGGTCAGATAACTGTGCATCAGAATTCAAGAACTCGTAAAATTTCTATTGGGTGAGTAGGAGGCATAATTTTACAGGTATTCAACATATGTGGAACTTTTGTGACATCGGGCATGGAAAGGGGAGCATGATGGTGCAGGAGCATGTATCAAAAGAGCCATAGCATGAGAAGAGTTAAAGTATAAAGACAATGCAAAGTTGATAGATGCAAAATTGATTGTCGAGTGGTGTAATGCTTCCATGGGTCCAGGTAATGAAGGTAACTCTTCAGCTCGTAGATTTTTTTGGTTGATAGATGATACTAACATTGCACCATATGAGGACTGTTGTACACTGACACGATCAAATGAGATGCACTCTTTTAGAAGCTCAATTGCAGGTTCATGGAGTATCCATACACGAAAGATGTCATACTTTTATTCTTCCTGTACAATTCAAGTCTAGGATGAGTGCGAGTCAAAGGAGTGGGTTGACAAATGGCAGTTAAGTTATCTTAGCCCACTTGACACGTATCGACCCCTGACGGCACTGGAACTAACACAGATGGAATCATCAGTTAACTTTGACCACATGTCATATTTAGTTCAACCAAGTAATATAGGGCATGTATATGCATCTAATTTCATCTAGTTCAACTAGGTAATGTCATCTTACTTTGTAGTATTTTTGTAATGTTGACTAATTTCATCTAATTTGCTACACATATCAATGTAGGGCACATATATGCAGTTATTGTAGATGAAGATAATGAAGAGGGAATAGATTATTACTTATGTCATGTTGAGGCCAAAATGAAATTGGAGGCCCCTGTTATAGATGGAGAAAACATCGAATACCCTATAGGCTCAGTGGTTATTATTGAAACATGGCTTAGAAGGTACCCACATAAGAGTGTTAATATTTGGTTATTTCAGGACTTTGACATGCATTGGAAGATTCTTCATTACTCGAACCTTGTCATGGCATCCAATGTTCATTTGATAAAGTATCGGGGTAGACCTTTGAACAAAATCTTGTGGAAGGTGCGTGAGTCTGACTATGAAGCAATACTTGACACAATAAAGAGTAGAGCAGACCCAGATGGTTCATTGGATTAATTTGTAAGTATTCACATTGATTTTGTAAAGTCATGTTACATTGAATTGTAAGTATGCACATTAATTTGTAAGGTTTGTCTTTTTTTATTTCCTCCTGCATTTTTACACATATACACATTTTTACATCATCATGTTATGCATTTTTGGTCTCCTACTCCTGATGCGACCAAACTCATAACTCACGCTACTTCCTCTAGACACCATTTGATGATCTCTCCAACACTCTAGATCTAGGGCGCCCAATCATGATGATGACCTATATACCATTCTCCCAAGGCACTCATAATGAATGAAAAGAAGACCAAGGGTGCCCAAGCTTAATAGACTTATTTCTTTCAATTTTGATGATCCAAACTCTTGCAAAACAACATCCACTTTCATGCCTTTAGATCTTCCTCCACATACAGGGCACCAAATCAAGTTGAAAAATCTAAATAAGGGTGCCAAAATGGATGAAGAGAGACATGAAGTGTGCCTTAGGACTCCATGCTAAGGTTTGAGCCATTAAAGTCTCTTGATATTAGGCGCTCATGATGATGAAACTTAGAGCTTTTTCCTTTCCTATGCGCTCATCTAAGATGTTTGAATGATAAGGAGCCTTGACCTCTATAATGTACATTGGGCACCAAAATCAAGGTGATTTTAAGTCACTATGAGTCATTTGGGGTCAGTTTGAGTCTTTGAGTCATGTTGCAAAAAAGTGTCAATGTTGTCAAGTTGCACAAAGCAATTTTTGCATTTTTGGTGTCCTGCTCATGATATGACCAAAATGACTATTCCAACATGTCTGGATGGGTACATTTAAGCTAGGCATGGTTCTATTTTTCACCCAAACATGTCGAAACAGTCTGAGCTACATTGTACCGATGATATCCCTAAAGAGTCCAAAGTGCAAAAAGGTAGCAATCTTTAACAAGATGTTACTCAAAAACCGTGTCACTTAGAAACATTCTGTCTAAGCCAATGCGATCATGTAGAGTGTCTCTACAATAACCTCTCTTAGTTTTTTATATCTCCAAGGCATTTGCCTATGGTGAAAGGTTTTCTGCTGACCCAAAAATCGTCAGAAGGAGGCAGTGTAAAGTTTCAAAGGGGTGTAACTTTTGTCTTGCTCCTGATACGACCAAACTGACTATTCCAACACATTTAGATGGGTACATTTACGCTAGGCATGGTCCTATTTTCAGCCAAACATGTCGAAACAGTCCAAACTACATTGTACCGACGATATCCCTAGAGAGTCCAAAGTGTAAAAAGGCAGTAATCTTTGATGAGATGTTACTCAAAAACTGTGTCACTTAGAAACATTTCATCTAAGGCAACGTGATCATGTAGAGTGTCTCTACAATAACCTCTCTCAGTTTTTTATATCTCTGAGGCATTTGCCCGTGGTGAAAGGTTTTCTGCTGCCCTAAAAATTGTTAGAAGGAGACAGTGTAAAGTTACAAAGGGGTGTAACTTTTGTCCTGCTCCTGATGTGACCAAACTGATTGTTCCAATGCATCTGGATGGGTACATTTACGCTAGGCATGGTCCTATTTTCACCCAAACATGTCGAAACAGTTCGAGCTACATTGTACCGACGATATCCCTAAAGAGTCCAAAGTGCAAAAAGGAAGCAATCTTTGATGAGATGTTACTTGAAAATCATGTCACTTAGAAACATTCCATCTGAGGCAATGTGATCATGTAGAGTGTCTCTACAATAACCTCTCTCAATTATTTATATCTCTGAGGCATTTTCCCGTGGTGAAAGGTTTTCTGCTGCCCCAAAAATTGTCAGAAGGAGGCAGTGTAAAGTTGCAAAGGGGTGTAACTTTCGTCCTGCTCCTGATGCGACTAAACTGACTATTCCAACGTGTCTAGAAGGTTACATTTACACTAGGCATGGTCCTATTTTTCACCCAAACATGTCGAAATAGTCCGAGCTACATTGTACCGACGATATCCCTGAAGAGTCCAAAGTGCAAAAAGGCAGCAATCTCTTACGAGATGTTACTTGAAAATGGTGTCACTTAGAAACATTCTGTCAGAGGCAATGCGATCACGTAGAGTGCCTCTGCAATAACCTCTTTCAGTTTTTTATATCTCTAATACATTTGCCCGTGGTGAAAGGTTTTCTACTGCCCCAAAAATCATCAGAAGGAGGCAGTGTATTAAGTCAAGATGAAAGCCTATTCACTCTAGGCACCAATGTCAAGTTGCACAATCATGAATGGGCACCTAGAGCAATAAGGCACTACATCATGGTTCCAGGACCTTGAAATAGTGCCCAAGCATGTAGGAGGAGTTTTCAAGGAGCCAGAATGTTTTTGAAACTCTAAGGAACTAGTCTAAAGACTCTATGGCGCCATCTTGATACCATTGAGTTAACTTTAGAACTCAAACATATTGAAACAAGGTCTAGCAAGCTAGGTACCATCTCTTACCAGTTCAACCTCTCATATGCACTATCAACCTCTTCACTAAGTTAGGCGCACTTTACAAGCTTTCTTACCCAAGAGTTGCACCTTTGGACCTTGTTTTGCATTCTAAAAGAGAAGGCGCACTTTGGAGGCATTTCTAACCTAGATTGACACCAAGGTATAGTCATCTCTCTGGAGCATTACAATGTGTTTTAAAATGAAGGAGGACATTTCATAAGTCCGGATGCGACCACTATCAGCAAAGCCTAACCAAGGTCTGTCGATACACCGATACGACCAACTCTTGATGTCGATACAAGGTTCTTTTGAAGGAAAAGGGTGCCTAGGCTTATGGGGCTCAATTTGATGTATTTATTGAAAGCTCAAGGTGAATTGATGCTTATTGAAAATGCCACTTAGTCCTTCATTTGCATTCTAGGCACCATTTCCTATTGATTTATATACTCCTCCTCATGCTAGGGTGCCATAATGAAGTGGTTTAGACAATAGGTGTGATTCACTTACTAGAGGCTTGTTCTCCTTCCACCTTAGGTGCACTTTTATGGTGGAACAAGTGTCAATGGGTTCCTTGTCTTAAATGAATGCTCTCTCTAAGTTGGGTGCCCTTTTGAGGCTTTATGAGTTGAAAATTGCGCCTTAACGCTTCATGCTTGTTGCTCAATGTTTGAATGTTTAAGAAAGTCTCCTTTAGGCACTCATCTTAATGACTTTTTCTCAAGGCGCAATCATCCTAATGACTTGGATATTCATCCTAGTGTTTCAGGATATTAGGCTACCAGACTTAGTCATTTTTAGGATTTCAAACATAAAGAATAACATGATGATTCATTTTTTTGTATTGCATATAGTTGACATTCTATGCTACTCATAAAGAATATTAATATTTTTTGTTCAACATGATGATTCATTTTTTTTTTAAATACAACTTTTATCTTTTAGTTCCAAAATGAGGTTTAGGTGATACTTGAATAACAATAGCTTGCTTATTGGATCAACAAACATCCTATGTAATACAATTGGACTTTAAATATTTGAAGTAGCCATCTACAAATATCCATTCAAATGTGGATTTATAATGCAAGTATGGATGCCATCAATAAAAAAGATTTGTATTAACCAAATATCCATATAGGCATACATCAATATCTATCGATATAAGTATAACATATATACAAAATAGCCATATAGTCTTACAAGAATGCCATATAGGCATACAACAAAGGAACACAATAAAAAGTCATTCCCCTCTGGCTGGTGAAGAGAATAGATCACGGGTAGCCTTTGATCTTCTAGGGGATGGAGACGCGCATGTGGGTGGTCTACTACGAACCCAAGGGCTACTCCTCCTATTTAGTTCTTCCTGCATCTTTAGCTGTTACAATAAAAAGTATAGACATTAATATATAGAAATTACATGTTATAAAAAATGAAACATTTAACAAAATAATCACCTACCGTTAACATAAAATTTGTCTCCTCACTTGCCTCAGTAGCAGGAATAGGCCCTGGTGATGTCATGTCCTATAGAAACCATCCAGATAGAAATTAAACTTCAAATCAATAATCTTTTGATTTTTCAAAAATAGACAACTATAACAATGAATGTAAATTGAAATTTACTAATCTGCCTCATACCCCTGTCAATGCCATGGAGCTATGAATTGTAGAGGCCACACCCTGCTCCATTGCCCTATGAACATGGGGAGGTGTCTCTGCAGCCTACATCATATGGAAATACACAATAAAGCACACAAGTCACATATAAAAATCTAGTAAGTACAATTCATTCATTAAACTATTTATTTTATTACCTCCATAAAGCTTTGAAGTCCACCACTACTGGCAGGTGTTGCCGTGAAATCTACAGTATTAACCTATTCAACATCCAAAATCAGATATTAGAATACCATTCATATAACGATGCTATTCACATGTAATATTTATAATTGTTTACTAGTTACATACCCTGACAGTAGATGATCTAGTGTAAAATGTAGGTGGAGAACCACTGAAAACTGCATCGATGCTATGACCCTGATATTTCATTAAAATCATCAATTTAAATTAGTTAATCTTGCATTTCAAAAATCAAATTTAATAAATTAAATTCAATAAACTTGCTAATATTTACCTGAGTATCAAGGCTAAAAGTCTCACTCAGGAGGGTATCTGTCATCACCATCTGCTCAGCTACAAATGTAGCCTATGCACCTGCGTCCTGACTATCCATGGGGTCATAACCATAGGCTGACTCACAAGCCTGACAAGCATGGGGTGGGACCCTACTCCTTGTAATATCTCCCAACCCACTTTGTGCTGTAGGACTGGCATGCTCTATGATGCTCTGGGTCAAGGCACTAATGGACTGTAGTGTATCGACCTCAACACTCTCCTTCACAATGGAAGGGATAGAAACATGCTCATGGGCTGGTCTGCTGATTACTCGTCTCACTACCCACTGTGGGTCAAGACGTGCCCCTGGTCTATCTTGTACTGACCCCCCACCTCTACCCTAGAAGTCCCGCATATCAAAATAGTTTGGCACTTTATTGAGGACAAACTTGCAGTAGAGTTTCCTTAAAAAGTATTACGGGACCTCATTATTATTGCATGGAGGATGGTCAAAAACCATCCACCACCTCTACCCAAAATTGTCCCTTATTGCTTGGTTGTTGCACCAATGGATAGGGAACTTCTTGTATGTAATGGGTGGAGGTTGATTTGTTTGTGGGTTTGTGAAAATTGAACACAAGTCTAATTTTGTAATTTGTAATTTTTTCACATCTTGGTATGACAACTTGTCTGCATAGTAATCTCTAAACTCTCTCTTCTTATCTGTCCAACTAGTTATTTGCTTGCTAATTGAATCTACATTTGATAACATAGACTCAAGAGATTCAGCAAGCGTGGACCTATGCAAGGTTGAAGTGGAAGGATCTTTCAACCTTGCAATTATATCTTCAATTTTCTTTTTGTTGTTTTCAATTTGCCCCATTATATTTTCTTGTGTTCCAAGGGCATGTTGAGGAATGAATGGAGGAGGTTGTTGTTCTGCAGGTATTTCCTCCTCAGGATTTTGTGGATTTTGAGGAGGAGGAGGAGGTGCATTAACATTTCCTAACAATTAACGAAATATACATCAAAAATCAACTCAAAACTACCTATTTAGAAACAAATTCAAACAAATAAACTCACTCCTTTGGCGTGCTCAACGTCATGGCAGCATTTTGGTGATGAATCGATAAGATTTTTGTGTTGAATTGAGGAATCCAAAATGCGAGCACGCTTTCTAGGGTTTGCAGACTGCAAGAGTTGTGGAGAAAAAGAAATAAAATGAGATGCAAACCCTTTTTTTATTTATTTATAGTACTTCATAATGCGCTTGCGTTATGGTTTGGTTTGTTTTTAAAACTATTTGGCCCCCCATCTTTTTGCACTTACCCCCTAACAACAAGCTTGTTCAATAGGCTTATACTAACGAGGTGATGTAATACCCCACCTATGGGGTAGAAGTGAGTAATGTTCATCTCAGATTAGAGAAGCAACTTGCAGGCCCTTCATCTCCTCAAATTATAGAACTTGAAGATGAAGAACCCACAAAGGAAGCCTCAGATAAACCACCTTTGGAACCTGATCCAACTCAGGAACCTCAGACCATTTCACATCCTAAGCCTCCTTTTCTTGAATGCTTGACTATCCAGAGACAACCAGCATAGTCTAAAAATGACCTCATAGGCCAGTTGCAAGATATAAGCATAAAAATTCCCTTAATCCAAGCCATCAAAGATATTCCCATCTACACTAAGACTATCTGAGATCTCTACATAAAGAAACTAGGAAGAAAGAGGATAGACCCAAAGACAGTTCATGTTTTGGGTAACCTAGCTGACATAATGTTGGGGAATATAACTGTTCCCAAATATACAGATCCAGGTAGTCTAATGGTGGATGTCAAAATCAATGGGACTTTGATTAAGAATACCCTGATAGATTTACGAGCTGCAATTAATGTAATGACTAAGGAGACAATGTAGGCACTCTAGTTGAACAACCTTAGGCCTACTCAGACAGTCTTACAATTAGCTAATAGGTCTACAGTCAAACTTGAAGGAGTCATTGAGGACTTGGCCATTGCATTAGATTCTTGGGAATACCCTGCTAATTTCATAGTCCTGCAGCCAAAGGTTAATCTTGCTGGTTATCCTCTTATACTAGGTAGACCATGGCTTGACACAATAGATGCATTTATAGGTTGTAGGTCTGGTAACATGATCATATCCAATGGGACTATGACCAAGAAATTGGTTCTATACCCACCATCCCAACCATACCATGAGCTTGAGCAGACCATTTGGCCTACTCTAGAAGATGAGGACAACTATTCCTTGCAAATCTTGATGACTATTGAGTGTAGCCCCTTACTAGATATTCAAGATGAAGATAACTTGATTGCTCACATTGTACAAAATGATTGTGGAAGGCATCCATAGCAGCAAGATTGTTTATCTTGCTTACAAGATCCCTTAGGAAGCATATTACCTACTAGTTCCTTAGAGGAAGTATCTCAAATATTTCATACTTTGTTACCCTAGCAATGCTTACCAGTAATACCTACTCTTGATTTGTCCTCTGTACAAGAAATGTCTAAGCCTTTAGAGATCAAGCCAAGAAAAGTGTTGATTGTTAATAATGAATTGACTAATAAGCAGTAGCAATCCCTACATGCAGTATTACAAACTCACTCAACAATGTTGCATGGGATTATAGTGACATGAAGGGTATAAATCCTGCTTTGTGTATGCATAAAATCTACATTGATGATGGCCACATGCCTATAAGATAGCAATAGAGATGCATGAATCCTACTCTCAGAGAGATAGTGAAGTAGAACTTCCAAAGCTTTTAGATGCAATGTTCATCTACCCCATTTTAGATAGTGAATGGGTTTCACCATTGGTCATAGTTCCCAAGAAAGGTGGCAAATGGAGAGTTTGTGTTGATTACAAAGAACTAAATGCTGCCACTAGGAAAGATCACTTTCCATTGCCCTTCGTTAATGAAGTTCTTGAGTCTTTAGCAGGTAAGAAATATTTCTCATTTCTTGATGGTTTTAGTGGCTATAACCAAATCAAGATTGCACCAGAGGATCAAGATAAGACAACATTTACATGCCCTTGGGGGACCTATGCATATTTTGTCTTACCTTCTGGTCTGTGCAATGCTCCTGCCACTTTTCAAAGAGCAGTCCTCAGTATTTTCTTTGATTTTGCCCATGACAGTATGGAGATTTATATGGATGATTTCACCACATATGGTGACGCATATGATGAAACTTTACAAAACTTGGAGAAAGTTTTGAAGAGATGCACAAAGCACAACCTATCTTTGAGCAATGAAAAGTGTTTTATGATGATGACACAAGGAATAGTTTTGGGACATTTTATCTCAAGTGTAGGCATACAAGTTGACCCAAAGAAGATTGAAATTATCTCTACCCTACCTATTCCACATAGACAGAAGGATGTAAGGAGTTTCCTAGGACATGCAGGTTATTACACGAGGTTTATTAAGGATTTTAGCAAAATTGTTGCACCTTTGTTTACTTTGTTGACAAAGGACAGTGAATTTGAATGGACATCAAACTATCAGACTTCCTTTGAAAATCTAAAAGCATCCTTGACATAGGCTTCAGTTCTCAGAGGTCCAAATTGGACAGTACCTTTTCACATCCACACATATGCATCAGACTTTGCCATTGGAGCAGTCCTAGGCTAGCAAGAAGGAACTAAGGAGTATGCAATATACTATGTAAGTAAAAACTTGCAGAAAGCTGAGTTGAACTACACTGTGACAGAAAAAGAAATGTTGGCAATTGTTTATGCCATTAACAAATTTAGACACTACATTACTGGTTATAAAGTGTTCATACATACAGATCATGCAGTAATTAGATATTTGATGAATAAGCCAATAGTGGGTGGCTTACTTGTCAGATGGTTGTTGTTACTGCAAGAATTTGACATAACAATTGTTGGCAAACTAGGGAAAGCTAATGTAGTTGCTGATTTTCTATCTAGACTGCCCACACAATCATCAGAAGGAGTGGTTGATGATTCTTTTCCTAATGAGCATCTATTTGTTCTAACTATACACACTCCATGGTATGTATACATAGCCAATTATTTGGTTTTAGGGCAGATTCCAGGTCACTTTTCTCCAAGGGAGAAGAGACAGCTAGTTCACAAATGTTTTCCTTATTCTTGGATTTTTGGATTCCTATTTTACACTATCCCAGATAACATTATGAGAAGATGTATCAGAGAGGATGAGGTGTTTGATATATTGAAGGCATGTCATGATGAACCCTGTGGTGGACACTTTGCAGCCAAAAGGACAACCTTCAAAATATTGACAACATGATATTATTGGCCAACACTTCATAAAGATGTTGTCAAGTATACTAGAAGTTGTGATCAGTATCAAAGGATGGCGTTACCTACCAGAAGTGATGAAATGCCTTTCTAGCCACAAATCTCATTAGCTCCTTTTGATAAGTGGGGACTAGATTTTGTTGGTCCTATCTCTCCTACTTCAAACAACAAGATGGAATATATCCTGGTATGCATTGATTACTTAACCAAATGGGTGGAAGCTAAAGCCTTGTAGTTTGCTAGAGATGGCAATGTGGCAAAATTTTTGTATGAGGACATCTTAACTAGATATGGTGTACCAAGGGAGATAGTGATTGATTAAGGCCCACAATTCACATTAGATTTAATCACCAGACTGGTGGAGGAATACTAGATTCAACACAAAAAATCCACTTCCTACCATCCTTAGGCTAATGGTCAAGTTGAAGTCACCAACAGAGAAATTGAGAACATATTGACAAAGACAGTACAGCTTCATAGAAGAGATTGGGTTTCTAGGTTACTAGAAGTTGTTTGGGCATATAGAACTACCTAAAAGACAACTACAGGGTTTACACCTTATGAATTGGTCTATGGCAAGACAACAATCCTGCCTCTAGAATTTGAATACAAAACCCCGAGGACAATAGTAGAATAGGGATGGATTTGATAGAAGCTCAAAAGGACAGACTACAACATTTGAATGCTCTTGATGAAATCAAATTAAAAGCCATCCACCATACAGAGGTTATACAGAAACAAAGAGTCAAATGGCATGACAAGTATATCAAGACTAAAGAATTCACTGCTAGTGATTGGGTACTTTTTTATGATTCAAGATACAAAGACTTGAAGGGAAAGCTTCAATCCCAGTGGTTGGGGCCATATGAGATCAAACAAGTATTCCCTAATGGTGCAGTCCAATTACAGACCATTGATGAGGTCTGATTTTCTTTGCTAGTAAATGGACACATGCTAAAATTGTATAAGAAACCACTTCAAAAGGATGATTTTCTCATTTCTCTAGCCACTCAGTATGGTACTCCTAGCACTCCTGATGAAGGTTCTGTGACACCAGCTGATACACCATCAGAAGATGATCCACCAATCCTATCTAATGATGTAGAGGTTGAGTTGCAATACTCAACCCCTGTCGCTGAGATTTAATTTTTCATGCTTTATAACTCACATGCACACACAACACTATCCAAGATGACCACCATTAACTCTAGAGGGACCTATTGTTCACTTTCAGTTGGGACCTGGCATATTGCATAGGTAACTATTCAGTCGGGACCTATGTTGGAGGCACCCGTAGCAACTCCCATCTACAAATATCTTCACTACTTTGGCATGTAGTACACCATTTTCCCTGCTCATTTCAAATCATATATAATGTATTACTTCATTCATTATGCAATAACTCTAGAGCCACTGCAAAGGTGTCAACTTAAGTTAGTGAGTTGTTTATTTCCCCATCACATGCTGTCACATCAAATCAACTCCACACTACCTGCCACCTTACCATTCCTCTGCATGCATGTCATCCTACTTGTATCAAATCAATTTCTGAGTACGTGTTCTCAAATTCTGAGGTGAGCTAATCACTTATTCCATAACGTGTGTACATAAGGTAACTTTCAATGATTAAGCTTAGCTTTCTTTTTATATTCATTATTACTTCTTATTTACTTCATGCATGTGCAAAAATGTTTATCACCATTCCAATTAATAATTCCCCTTCCTTGCATATCAATTGCCACGTGAAGTGAGGTCACTTCACAATTTAGTTGGGGGGAGGGGTTTAATTTTTTAGCTTTCACCATTTTTTCGCTCTTTGTTTTTTAGAACATCCTATGCCATTTTCTAAAACAGTAAGCCTTCCCTGTTTTGCCAAAATATGAATTTGTTACCCTGAGCAAGTTGCAGTGGGAAGAATAGAAAAAGGGCAGTAAACTGTAGGTTGGTTCTCTTCAAGATGGTAGAATTGGAGTTTAGTAGAATTTGAGAAATTGAGATTTTAAGAGATTGCAGAATATAGAGATAAATTGCAGAATATAGATATAATGGGGGGTGATGCAGTATGACGAGAGCCATCAACACATAAAGAAATATTAGAGGGTGTGTTAGTGCTACCACTCTTTACCAAAGTAGGATGGTTGGACTACTTTTTGAAGTTGACAGAGTATGATAATGAAATAGCAAAGGAATTTGCAGCCATGCTATAGTATGATGAAACAATGGTCAGAGGATTAGTAATAGATGCTTCAGAGATGGCAATTACCCAAGTCACAGGATTGCCGCACATAGGGTCTGAGTATCCAGCTCATGCTAATGTAGCCGCAGTGAGGGAAGAATTATGTGAGAGAGGAGAGCACTTGGACTCGATGACACAAGGTACAAAAAGATTATCCCTTCCATTTTTCTGGGGAAAATGTGCTTCATACATCATTAAATACATTACCTGTGATGGCTGACATAATTTGCTATATACTATACATTCTAAGTTGCTTAATCATCTATGCCATGATAAGGTGGTCAATGTCCCCAATTTCTTGTATAATATGTTGAAAAGGATGGCGTCTGAATACCAGAAGAAACAAGCAGACACCACATTATCTCATCATTGTTTAATAGCCTTATTGATAAAGAGGAGCCTAAGAATTCAACACCCTTAGGTTAATTGGGAAGCTTTTAAACAGTGTGTAGATATTACAACACTGTTAGAGGAACCTAAAGCAGAGAATGAACCCCATATGACTCTAAACTTGAAATGGAGCCTGAGCAAGAGGGGACACAAGAGGATAACACTCCAAAGGATAGGCCAGTAATAGCAGAGGAACTCTCATCTTCTAAACCTAAACCTATGAGGCACCGATTCAACACCTGTCAAGAAAAAGAGAAATAAGAAAAGTGTTGAGAATCCTAAGAGCACTGAGAAGGGAAAAGATGTAGGGGAAAAGAAGAGGAAGAGGATTAAAAAGAAAAGGAAAGATGAAACTAAATAGGAGACCTCTACTCCCAGGTGCTTAGGAAGGATAAAGAGGCAGAGTGTGAAGGAAAGAACTGTTAAAGAACAGGGGCAGGAAAAAGGTGAAGGATAGCATCATCATGATCCAACACCAGTGAATTTAGATTCAAATAAAGGAGGAATTTCCCCTGATGATGTTCCTTCTAATGTTCATGAGGATGTCTCTATTGACGCTTGTGAAAATGTTAATGTATTTGCCAAAAAGAGAAGGTATATTTCTTTGACTTTTGATTCTAATTTAGAGGATCCATTTATTACAAAGAAAAATGGAAAGTCAATTCCTAGCAGTTCTGTTAAGGAATTTTTTGATATAACTGGGAATGATAGTGATGAAGGTCTGAATTTTGAGAAAGAAAAAGAATTATTGGAGGATAGAGACATAAGAAAAGAACTGTGAGAAGGTCTTGATAGAATAAAACACTTGGAAGAGTAGGTGAAAGGATATGAAGAGAAGGACAAAGAAAATGAGAAAAGGATACAAGAGTTGGAGGAGAGGATTTAGACCTATGGCCATGAAACTAGTTTAAATCTATTAGCACAGATGGTTGTAAGTAAAACAAATGCTGAAGAAAATGAAGTAATCACTCCACAACCTCCTATAACAAGAACTCCAGTATACCACACTACTTTGTCTTTAGGTTTTGAGTTAATGATACTCACTCATGAATTCAAACAAGAAAAGGAAAATTGGGAGAAGGAAAAACAAAATCTCAATGCATCAATAGAAGATAAGAAGTTGGTGATAAAAAGGTTGGAGGATAAGCTTGTTGGAAACAAGGTAGATAACTAAGAGGGGGGGTGAATCAGTTATCTCTTATAACTTTACTTTATTTTTCCTTTTTAATTTGAGCAGCATCAAAACACATAAGCATATATAATCATGAGAGCAAAAAAGAAATCAACACACATAACACAATGATTTTAACATGGAAAACCCTGTTAAGGGAAAAACCATGGGGTGACTAACCCAAGATTGTATTCTCTGTTAAAAGAATAAGAAGTACAAAAATGGCACTTGTCAATTAGGGCTCACTGCCCGAGCACACTGCTCACAAGAGGCACACTGCCTACAAGAGACTCACTGTCTACAAAGTTTATAGAAGGTAACCAGGTGTTTGAACTAATGAGAAGCATCTGCTAATGTTGAGGTTTAGTTTCGGTTAGGCTTAATATACTGATTTAATGTACTTCATTCTTCCTCTATTCTAGTGTTGTTATTCTATTACATACCAGACTTGTATTGTTTCTTCCACACTTCTCTCTACCTTTCCTTGCCCACTATATCAACACACCCACCCTTCATACCAAAATCCATCTGCTATATATATCTGCATCAAGGATTTCAACATCTTTCTAGTCAGCAACCGGAATACTCAAGATATTTCCAAGACACTGATATGTCAGCTAAATCCATGCTTAATATGTGATGTGTATCAAAGAAATAGACATAGAAGTCATCAATCATGTTAGCCAACCATGTATGATCCCTCAAATAGCTTGATCACCATCAATTTCTTATCTGGATTAAAGTCTGATGCTCTGCCGGTCTGTTAGGTCTCAAAAATGTAGGTTGTAAGCCCTAAGGGGATGCCAAGCTCTATGATCAGACTTGCAACATTTTTGAACCAACTAACAGAGTTAACCTAAATGGTTGATGACTCCTTGTACTTTAGGCTCTACTAAACCTGGGTGGGTGAACCTTGAAAGATGAAGTAGATAAAAGGAATGTATGAATCAAATGAATTTAGGGATCTACTTACAATGGCATAAAGTGTGGAATAGATGAAATCTTGCAAACTACCTTTACTCCTAATACTAAAATATGAGATGTAATTGTTTGAATAAGATTTTATGGAATCCTAAAGTGGAATTGGTATGACTAGTGCCTATTTCTATTGGGCTAATGGAGTCAAGGTGTACATGATATATGATTTACTTACTAGTTACAATTCTAATTGTTTGGCACTTGTGTTTGTTTATACCTTGTATAGGCATGCAAGAATGTGACTGATAGACTCTACTTATTGATCCACTCGATCCCACCAGGTTATTGTGACTTATTGAAAAGATTTTAATCCTTCCTTGAAGGAACCAATCAATAGAATCACACAATAACAGCAAGTGTGTATTAACAAATGGAGTAGATCCTCAATTTGAATAACAAGACAATATCGAGTTGGAGACAGTATGACAATCTTGTCAATTATATGGCTCCTCTTACTGATCCAAATGTTACTTCCAAGTTACTATAATCAATAAAAAAGGATTTTAATTCTTTAATAGAAACCAATTAACTCAATTACACGAAAATAGCTAATGTGTCTCGATGAAACTGAAATATCAACTTGGAAACTCAGGTTCAAACAACAGAGAAATAACAATGTGGAGACAGCCAAATAATTGTTCAGCTCAACAAACAATAGACACCAATATTAAATCACCAATTTATGCATTTTTCTCCATTATACAATTTCAAAATATTTTACAATATACAACACAATGTTTTATTTCAGCAACTGATCAATCCCTCCAGTTATCTAACTCCTACTTCTGATCATGATGTTTTTTTCTAATCTACTTCCCTCTTTCTCTTTGATTTCATTTGGAACATATAGTTTATGATTTTAGGGTTACAACCCTTTATTTCTTCCACTGCAACCTTTGGTATACCTTTTCGTTTATTTAATTACCTTTGGCAAAAATTAAATATTTAAACTAGCTTTTTGATCTTCACATAATACTTTAATCTCTATTTATTTCTTGATTATATCTCCTGGCTTGTTTTTCCACTGTTCTCTCACAAGAATATTTATTTGACTAAAAATTATCATCCACGTCTTTACTTTCTCGGTGAAAATATCTCATCGCATAATATTCTTTTAGGTTTGGTTTGCAAATATTTTGGTGCAGAGGCACCTACCTAACAGCTGGCCTCCTTGAGGCAGTTAGTTTGTTATAGGTCCGCATGATGACATACATGATCAAGATATAGGTCCGCATGATGACATACATGATCAGGATATAGGATAATTATCAGCATGATGACAGGATAGCCTATTTTTAGTATGTTTGACTTTATCATGTAATAAGGTCCATTGGACCGATGCTATGTATTAGATCAGCATAGGAGTATGTGTAGGCAGTTAGAGATCGGGATAAGGTTATCTGAGCTGTCCTCTCTCCCAGCCGCTTGGAAGCTCCCAGCCGCTGGGAAGTGAGTTGGTAGTACTCGAAGGATTTGTTATATATACCTTCGATCTGTTAGGGTTTAGATACAGTTCATATTGATCTTGATAGATGTTATGTTCAGGAGAGTAGTACTGGTGATATGCTGTACTGGTGATCAGTCCAGATATTGTGAAGCAGAATTGTAAAAGCAGGACATTTGAATCTCAATTGAATAAGATCTCATCTTTTGCAGTATTTGAGTTGATCAGTTGTATCTGTGTTGATTTCCTTTCTGTTTGCAAGTAAATGGGTACTTTCAACCCTTCCACCGGTTGATCCTACAAATCAGTGGAATGGTCCTGTATCATAGCTTAGGTTGCATTTGTGTTTTCTGTTTATGCATTGCATTGTTCAAGAGATCTGTTAGGAGCATGCTGTGAATCAGCCTAGCATCCTCATGTGCTAGGTCTAGAAGATAAGCTGTTAGATTTTGGTTTGAAGGTGATCCGGCCCGATCATCATATTGTAATTGTGTAATTATGCGGTTCTGAGTGTTTACATGCAGCGGACGGATACACAGGAGTCTGCATGTGCGTTTCCAGCTGGAGCAAGCCGCATCATCATCTGCGAATGCATCACCATCAGGATCGGGTCGTGAAACTGTGGAAGTTTGCAAGTTGCAAGTGCATCAGGATGTTTTGAGTTGGATATATACTCAGTGTATATATTGCAGTCAGGATCATCTCTCGGAGAAGCTCATCATCCGCGTATCGCTAACAGATGCGGAAGTGAAAGTTCAGTTTTTTGGCTAAGTGTTGAAGAGGTCATCAGGATATTGTGTGACATCATCGTCATCCGCATATGACATCATCGTCATCAGGATATTGAGATATCCCCCTATGCATGTTGATCCTGTCGTCGCTAAGGGTTTAGGCATCAGCGTAGGCTCTCGGTAGAAAGTTGTATTAACATCATCAGGAGGTGTATCGGCGTAGGCAGGAAGTTGTGAAACATCATCAGGAGGTTCCAAGACAACCGGATAAGTTATATCATGATGCTGTTACTTGTATCGTCGGGCAGTGGAGCGTCGAAGGCAAGGTGTTGAAGGTGATCGTCATCAGGATATTTGGAGCAATCGGATATTTGGATATCCTGCTGACGAAGGTGATATTGAATATCATGATGATGCCGCTAGTGTTTGGCACCCGATGAACAATACAACCGGAGGATAATTGCGATCATCCGAAATATGATGATGCTGTTGGTGTTTCTAGGAAATATGATGATGATGCTGAGCCGATAGACATTTTTATCATGCTGTTTGTGTTGTTGGCTCTTCCTTCCTGTTAGTTAGCCTCCGTTGCGTTTCACTCTGCATCATAGTGGTATCAGAGCAAAGGTTAGGATCTTCTGGAAGAGATAAGCAGGATGTCAGACGAAGAAGGAACATCTGAGGTCCCAGCAAGGATGACCAACGCTGAGTTGGCAGTTCTGGTGAAGAAACAGATTGCAGAAAGCAAGGCCGTGAAGGCTCAGAATCAGGAGTTGAAAGATGAGTTAGCAAAGTTGAGGAGCAGAGTAGGTTCTGGTAGAGAAGATGAAAGGGAAGAAGAAGAGATCCCTAATTGGAGCGAGGAGGTCGTTCCTACAGACCAGAGGCCACTGTTGAACGCCCTCAAGGCCATGGAGAGGAGAACCATGGATGTGAAACTGGATTTGCCAGTGTTTACAGGTAAGATGGACCCTGATTCAGTGATGGAATGGATAGACTGTTTGAACAATTTCTTTGTAACAGAGGAGATACCAGAACAACAGAGAGTGAAGATAGCACAGTCAAAGATGAAAGAAGCTGCCTTGACATGGTGGAATTTTGTTCAAGATGACAGAGTACAGGAAGGAAAACAGAGAGTTGCCACATGGAAGAAGATGATGGAATTGGTAAAGGAAGCTTATATTCCTTTGGATTACAGTATCCAGTTACACAAGAGGAAACAAAACCTGAAGCAGAAGGAGCTAGATGTCAGCGCATATACAGAAGAATTCATGAAACTCTGTATGAAGACAAAGGTGAAAGAAAGTGAAGAAGAGAAGGTAGCCAGATACCTTAATGGATTGAGGTTTAATATTCAGGATGATTTGAGTCTGCATAACCCAGATACAGTGCAGAAATGTTTCCAATTGGCATTGAAAGTGGAAGAGAAGTTAAAGAGAAAACAAGAGCAAAACAATAGAGGAAGAGGATCAGCCCATAGAACAAGGCAAACCAATGAGAGTCAAGAAGACACTGGTAAAGGACAGGGACAGTCTGATTTCAGAGGTGGATGGAAAGGTAATAAAGGAAGATTTGGAGGTGGTAGAGGTTCTACTACATTTTCAGGGAAGTGTTACACCTGTGGTGAGTTTGGTCACCCATCTTTCAAATGTCCAGAAAACAAAGGTTCATCATCCAGAAATGATAGAACAAGTGACAAGAGAGTACAACTTGTGCAAGAAGAGAAAGAAGAGAAAAGTGTGCAGAGTCCAAACATTTATCAAAAGGATCAGGAGGCTGATAATGTTGGATACCCAGAAAGTGGAGAATCATTGATGCTAAGGAGAATTAGTTTGCAGGCATCAAAGGATATGATACACAGAAGAGCTCTTTTCAAGACCACATGCAAGAGTAAAGGTAAAGTATGTAAGGTTGTCATTGATACTGGTTCAACAGACAACATGGTATCTCAGGAGATGGTGGATAAACTGCATTTGGAAAGGATTCCACATCCACACCCTTACAAGGCATCTTGGGTGAGTGATAGTCATTCACTTTTTGTCTCTGAACAGGCATATGTAGATTTCCAGATTGGAGCATATCAGGATAGAATTTTGTGTGATATTTTGCCCATGGAATGTTGTCATCTACTGTTGGGTAGACCATGGCAATTTGATAGAAGGGTACTGTATGATGGGTATGCTAATACCTACACCATCCAGAAAGATGGAAAGGCTATTAAGTTGATGCCATTGCAGGAAGCAGCTGCAGCACAGAAGGCAGCCAAAGTCATTTTGATGGGAAAGAAGGAATTTGTGCAGATGCCTAGAGGAGCAGGCATAAAGGCAGTTGAGGACACTGCAGGGAAAGGAGTTGTTAAAGACAACAAGCTGAAGACAGTTTTAGTTGTGACTGACAGAGGTCAGCAGCAGGTTCAGAAACAGGATGGTAAACAGCAACCAGTTCAGAAGAATGACAGGGATGTTGTCATAGTTGGGACTATTGCTTGTCCTATAAAGATTGACAGGAAGATAGAGTTGAACATTTCAGAAGTTCAAGAGGCAGTTCAGAAAGAGGTTCTGGTCAGACAACCTGACAAGCACAAGGTGTGTGAGAGAAAAGCCTCCATTGACAGGCATGAGGATTTACTTGCCAGACAGCAAGTTACAGTTCAGAAGTCTTGGAGCAGCCAAGAGACAGCCGCAGACAAAGCTGGAACAGGGCAGAACATTACACAGGCAAAGTGTAAAGGTGGAGGACTTCCATATCCTAACTCATGGGACATGAGTTCTTTTCTTTTGGGGAGTATGGTGCAGAGGCACCTACCTAATAGCTGGCCTCCTTGAGGCAGTTAGTTTGTTATAGGTCCGCATGATGACATACATGATCAGGATATAGGTCCGCATGATGACATACATGATCAGGATATAGGATAATTATCAGCATGATGACAGGATAGCCTATTTTTAGTATGTTTGACTTTATCATGTAATAAGGTCCATTGGACCGATGCTATGTATTAGATCAGCATAGGAGTATGTGTAGGCAGTTAGAGATCGGGATAAGGTTATCTGAGCTGTCCTCTCTCCCAGCCGCTTGGAAGCTCCCAGCCGCTGGGAAGTGAGTTGGTAGTACTCGAAGGATTTGTTATATATACCTTCGATCTGTTAGGGTTTAGATATAGTTCATATTGATCTTGATAGATGTTATGTTCAGGAGAGTAGTACTGGTGATATGCTGTACTGGTGATCAGTCCAGATATTGTGAAGCAGAATTGTAAAAGCAGGACATTTGAATCTCAATTGAATAAGATCTCATCTTTTGCAGTATTTGAGTTGATCAGTTGTATCTGTGTTGATTTCCTTTCTGTTTGCAAGTAAATGGGTACTTTCAACCCTTCCACCGGTTGATCCTGCAAATCGGTGGAATGGTCCTGTATCATAGCTTAGGTTGCATTTGTGTTTTCTGTTTATGCATTGCATTGTTCAAGAGATCTGTTAGGAGCATGCTGTGAATCAGCCTCGCATCCTCATGTGCTAGGTCTAGAAGATAAGCTGTTAGATTTTGGTTTGAAGGTGATCCGGCCCGATCATCATATTGTAATTGTGTAATTATGCGGTTCTGAGTGTTTACATGCAGCGGACGGATACACAGGAGTCTGCATGTGCGTTTCCAGCCGGAGCAAGCCGCATCGTCATCTGCGAATGCATCGCCATCAGGATCGGGTCGTGAAACTGTTGAAGTTTGCAAGTTGCAAGTGCATCAGGATGTTTTGAGTTGGATATATACTCAGTGTATATATCACAGTCAGGATCATCTCTCAGAGAAGCTCATCATCCGCGTATCGCTAACAGATGCGGAAGTGAAAGTTTGGTTTTTTGGCTAAGTGTTGAAGAGGTCATCAGGATATTGTGTGACGTCATCGTCATCCGCATATGACGTCATCGTCATCAGGATATTGAGATATCCCCCTATGCATGTTGATCCTGTCGTCGCTAAGGGTTTAGGCATCGGCGTAGGCTCTCGGTAGAAAGTTGTATTAACATCATTAGGAGGTGTATCGGCGTAGGCAGGAAGTTGTGAAACATCATCAGGAGGTTCCAAGACAACCGGATAAGTTATATCATGATGCTGTTACTTGTATCGTCGGGCAGTGGAGCGTCGAAGGCAAGGTGTTGAAGGTGATCGTCATCAGGATATTTGGAGCAATCGGATATTTGGATATCCTGCTGACGAAGGTGATATTGAATATCATGATGATGCTGCTAGTGTTTGGCACCCGATGAACAGTACAACCGGAGGATAATTGCGATCATCCGAAATATGATGATGCTGTTGGTGTTTCTAGGAAATATGATGATGATGCTGAGTCGATAGACATTTTTATCATGCTGTTTGTGTTGTTGGCTCTTCCTTCCTGTTAGTTAGCCTCCGTTGCATTTCACTCTGCATCATAGTGGTATCAGAGCAAAGGTTAGGATCTTCTGGAAGAGATAAGCAGGATGTCAGACGAAGAAGGAACATCTGAGGTCCCAGCAAGGATGACCAACGCTGAGTTGGCAGTTCTGGTGACGAAACAAATTGCAGAAAGGAAGGCCGTGAAGGCTCAGAATCAGGAGTTGAAAGATGAGTTAGCAAAGTTGAGGAGCAGAGTAGGTTCTGGTAGAGAAGATGAAAGGGAAGAAGAAGAGATCCCTAATTGGAGCGAGGAGGTCGTTCCTGCAGACCAGAGGCCACTGTTGAACGCCCTCAAGGCCATGGAGAGGAGAACCATGGATGTGAAACTGGATTTGCCAGTGTTTACAGGTAAGATGGACCCTGATTCAGTGATGGAATGGATAGACTGTTTGAACAATTTCTTTGTAACAGAGGAGATACCAGAACAACAGAGAGTGAAGATAGCACAGTCAAAGATGAAAGAAGCTGCCTTGACATGGTGGAATTTTGTTCAAGATGACAGAGTACAGGAAGGAAAACGGAGAGTTGCCACATGGAAGAAGATATTATTACCCCGTCTTTACATCCTCAGTGAAAATATCTCTCTGGTCATTATATATCTTCTTAACTCTTTCGGTAGAATATTTTACTTTTGAAAAATATTCAATAATTGTTCACTTCTATCTCCTTCCACAAAATATGAGGTTTATATTTTATTTTACTATAATCTTGTCATTTAATTTTTATAAGTGCATCTTGCATTTGAAATCCTCCTTTTTCCTCTCATCGAAGTAACTCCTGTAGTCAAAGGGATTTGAGAAACTCAACCCAATTACATATGTCTCTCTGATAGGGTATCCATTGGCAAGACTCTTGAGATAGCTATGATTTAAAATTTTCATTCCAATTTCCTTTTCTTACCGATGAGTTTTCAACGGTGGAGTGTCTGTTGGATATTAGGGTTTTAATTGAGTTTTCATTTTCTCCCCAATCGCAGTCTTGAAGCTCTTGTTTCTTGTGGACTTCCCTTCAAATCTTTCTACAGAAATGGTATATCAAACGTATACAATAGCTTAGGCTCTGTATTTCCCTATTAGTCACATGATCCAGCTTTCTGCAAGACTCCTAGAGGATATTTTGTGAGGTTTGCCACATAGTCTCGGATATGAGGAGGTAGAATCCATACTACTTTGTGGCAGCTTCAAACTTGGAAGCCATGTTTTCGTGGGGTGAGATAGGACGGATCAACCTTGTGGGAAGAGCCAATGGCACCTCTTATTGCCCATCCAGCATGGAGACTGAATCCCAGCCAAATTTGGTAACCTGACATGTATTTTGTATCAAGGGATGTATGGCATACTCTTGAAGTGCTTGGGATGTCCCTACTGCATGGATAATGTCCATGAATGATCTTAGTGCACGGTCAGTGAAAGATGTCCCATTTTGAACAAAGTGCTTACTTGCTGCACTCAAATTTTTCCATAAAATAAGAAATGCATCACCAATATTTTGTTGGGAAAACCATTATGTATAAGGACTTTTTTGTGTATCTAGTCCTTTTCCCTGGGATCATAGGATTGAATTTAGAACCTTTAAGATTTACTAAAAGGATATCCATTCTTGCATCTCCCAGTGCTACGTTGGCAATCTTAATTGAGGAAGCTTCTATAAATTGTGTCTCTATGACTTTTCCATCTTTTGGTTGTTGTGAAAAAACTTACCATGCGCTTGTTTGAATCCCAACTTAGAAGGAATGACCAGGTTGAGAGAATAAACAAGATAACTACTGTTAATCCAAGATTTTTTGAATGCCTAGGCCAATTATAGTGCTTGACAGAAATATATGCTTTAGTGCATTTACTATCACTAGTGGCTCTGAGAAGCTCTGCTAATTGACATTCTTTGAGTGCTTGAAGCACCATTGAGAGATAAGGCTCAGTATTTGGACTGTAACCCCCCATTAACATCTCAATCAGATACTTATGATCATCTCCAGAGAACATCATCTGTAAGGTATCCATAGCCATTCCACTGTTGACCATCACTTGACTTAAATGGACCATTACCTTTTTCTGTATGCACTCAAAGTTCTCATCTTTTCTGGAAAATTGAAGGAGGGGGATACCAAATTCACATACATTGGCTATTTGTTTTTCCAAGCGGAAAGAAATCCTCCCAATTCCATCTGAAAAATAGTACTTGATGCCATCAGTATAGACTTTGATATCAGGGATGAGGACAACCTCATGCTCCTTAACATTTAGTGTCTTCCTGGAAGAGTTAAATGATTGTCCCATCCTTGATGCACACTTGGCTACATTTCTGATATTGTTAAATTTTCCCATCCATTTTATGATGTTGTTGGCACTAATGTTGTCATTGGAAGAAAACACCCAAACAGAATTTTCCCTCAATCGACTAGCTAAGAAAGCTAGGAATTCAAACCTTTTGTTACCTATAACAATGCCTTCCTTCAAAGTATACAATATCCCACTGTATTCTTTTGTTCTTTGTGGTCTGCTCAGATTGTTTCACTACTAATGGTTCTCATCATTGGTAGGAACAACAATCTCTCTTGGCTTTCAAGTCTTGTCTTACTTTCTCTCCCAACCATTCATTATCTAATTTGACTGTGGATATTCCTTTCTACAAGTGGGTCGGGGTTATATGTGATAGACTACAGGATAGAGTTCTTTCCCTCAACCTCTTAGGAATGGGTTTACAAGGTTCTATTTCTTCTCATCTGGCCAATATGTCCTTTCTTGAGACCATTGATCTCTCTACTAACGCCCTTCATGCTTCAATCCCACCGCTGTTAGGAGGCCTTTCTTAGTTGAAGTATTTGTTCTTGAGAAGAAATAGATTAGGAGGTGTCACTCCCTCCTCTTTTGTTAGCCTCTTAGGTCTCGTACACTTGGATCTTACCGTACTGATCATAAATTGTCCGCTCCATGTATTGTTTTATGTAGGCAACACGCATTCAGCTATTACATTATCACCTAATTTAGAAATACTTGTATTGCCTTTGTCATATAAGAGAATATCAAAATTGGAAGTCCTTCCCCTTTTATTTGTAGACCGATCACTCCATTGTGCCTTATACATAGGATTCTCTTTGATGGAATGGTGACACATGTGCTAAACCTGAGGAATCGGGTAGAAAATAAGTAAATTCTTCAAGCAAATCTTGATGGTCATTCAACAATGAAGCCACCTCTTGATACATTTCACTTATTATCTTCTTTCCATATCGATACTTATTCAAAATATCTAGAAACACTTTGTATACTTGTTCCTCATATTGGAACTGAGACTTGATCTTGTTGACATAATTAATGGCTTGGTCAAATTCAACAGGTTGCTTTTGGGGTGGAGGCTCATCCTCAGGTGGAAGTATAATTTCAAAACTTTTAGGAAGAAAGGTGTTAAAAGCCAAAATAGTATTGCGATGCACTTTAGATAATTCTTTCACACAGGCAATGACACCAGTTGTATCAATTCTTTGGGCCTTGAACTCTTTCATTACTTCAAGAGAGTCATCGTATTTCTCTTTCCTATCTTTGAACATTTCTTTCACTGCTTTCGGATAGGCCAATGCTTCATCTGTGTTTGTTTTTTAAAGAGTGAAACTTTGTAAGTTTTAGGGCTCAAAGCTTAAATCTTACTCCGAAGCAGGCCATTGAGGCATATCTTCTAGTGTATTTCCGAATACTGAAATTAATTTTTTCAACATGGGGCCCTAAAATTTTGCAAAAAATTGTATGAAATTTTAGGTCGCAATAGTGGCTCTATCTGGGGATGAATGCCCCTTGTGGGCATAGCAAGATCCCAGATCTCTGGGGAGTAGACTAGTCCCTACTCCATTGGGCAATAGAGTCAAATGTTACCTTTCCCCCACAATGATATGGTTTGAAAAAACCACATGATGACTGATTGCACAAGGCCATCAGAGAAATAAAATCCTTCTTTTTCCTCTATCATATACCTTAGTCTCATCGTGCAGCAACAACACACATCTGGAAAGAATATTATCATTTGCCAAGGAATACCCATGTTTGTCACAATCATCATATCTCTCATCATTTTGCTTTCCATTATTTGGTTCCGACTTAAAATTTTTAGATATATATGATACATAATCACCATATTTATTATATAGAGCACAATCACACTGACTGTAGCATCTTCCAAGGTTGGAAAAGTGAGACTTCACAAAATTATCTTTTGAAATGTCTTCATTAAATTTGACATCATTAGGTAAAGACACATCTGATATATCATTTTTATTCGCATAGCTATTTTTAATACAAACTGATGTGTTGTCCCTTTTATCTAAAAATGATCTTTCCTCATGAGTTGGTACAACACTTTGACTGTCTGAAAATACTTTGTCCTCATGATAACATGGATTTGAAAACACTTGTAACTCCCTATCCGATATGCCTTGTTAGAAGGTCATCTGATCTTCTTCTACTTCTTCATCGTACAATGGGTTTGAAGAAATCTGAAAATCATTTTTAGATATGTGCATTTCCTCGTCATTGTGAGACTGCCCTATTTGTTTAGAACAATCTTCCTCTTCCTCCTCAAATTGTTGATTCAGGTATTGCGGTGGGTGGGCTGGGAAAAAAGGAACATCCATAGTTTGAAGACTACTCTCATTTTTGGGTATATGCTAGGGGTCCAAGTCTTGTGCAAAATTTTGATGATTGCAATTATGATCCTGGGTGAAGATTTGGTATTTTAGAACTTCATCATCATTTAAATCTAGAATATCATCATAAAAATTTTCACTTGCATATGTCTCATTTACTGGCTACATTGCTTGATCAGATTCTCCATATTCATCTTCATAATAGTCGTTGTAGCAGCTAAGGAATAGTCTTTTGAGATCTTCCCGTGAAGAGATACTTTGCATAGGTAAGTCTATAAACCAATCCCTTGCATCATCCCTCAAAGATCTTGAAAAACACCTCATAATGACATCTTCTGGAAAAATCTGAAAGTCCAAAATGAAATCCCAAAATAGTTGTACATGCTTGTGAGTTGATTCGTACCATTCTCCATGAAATTTAGGGACATGCTTTAGTATTTTTGTAAGCTCATAGGGATAAGGATTTGGGTAGCCCTGGATATTATTGTAGCTAAATGGTTTATCCATGGCTGAGATAAAGTTTGGAGGGCCATATGGGTTTCGGTAGATGATTGATCTTTGGTCAGGGAATACAGGATAAGCATTTATTTGGTATGAGGTTTGTGGTAAATAAATGTTTTGTTGTGCATGGTATGCACTATATCCATTGCCAGGATCATGGAACACTTGTGAGTTCAAAGGATCATTATACCCATTCTCATTAGATGTTGGTATATGTTGTAATGAACTTGAATCTTGTTTGGCTTTTAATCGTTGTATTTCTTGAATCAACCATTTTTTTCTGCTTAACAACTCCAACAGTTCCTCTTCTTCAGACATATTCATTTTGACTGCAGATGGTGCTGTTTAGAAGTTGAATTTATATTTTTCATTGAATTCCTTTTCAGAGTTGCCACCTCTTATCAAAAGAGGAATATTTTTTTTCTTTTCCGGGTCCTTCTTGTCAGTAGAGTTACCAACTCGTGTCGAAATTCAAAAGTTTACTGACTCTATAATGAGATGATCTTTAACCAGATTCTAGATTACTCCCCAATATAGTCACCATTTTGTTAGGTCTCAAAAATGCAGGTTGTAAGCCCTAAGGGGATGCCAAGCTCTATGATCAGACTTGCAACATTTTTGAACCAACTAACAGAGTTAACCTAAATGGTTGATGACTCCCTGCACTTCAGGCTCTGCTAAACCTAGGTAGGTGAACCTTGAAAGATGAAGTAGATAAAAGGAATGTATGAATCAAATGAATTTAGGGATCTACTTACAATGGCATAAAATGTGGAATAGATGAAAGCTTACAAACTACTTTTTCTCCTAATACTAAAATCTGAGATGTAATTATTTGAAAAAAAATTTATGGAATCCTAGAGTGGAATTGGTATGACCAATGCCTATTTCTATTGGGATAATGGAGTCAAGGTGTACATGATATATGATTTATTTACTGGTTACAATTCTAATTGTTTGGCACTTGTGTTTGTTTATACCTTGTATAAAAGTGCAAGAATGTGACTGACAGACTCTACTTATTCATCCACTCGATCCTACCAAGTTACTATGACTTATTGAAAGGATTTTAATCCTTCCTTGAAGGAACCAATCAACAAAATCACAGAATGACAGCAAGTGTGTATTGACAAATGGAATAGATCTTCAATTTGAATAATAAGACAATATCGAGTTGGAGACAGTATGACAATCTTATCAATTATATGGCTCTTCTTACTGATCCAAATGTTACTTCCAAGTTATTGTAATCAATCAAAAAGGATTTTAATTCTTTAATAGAAACAAATTAACTCAATTACATGAAAACAACAAGTGTGTCTCGAAGAAACTGAAATATCAACTTGGAAACTCAGGTTCAAACAACAAAGAAATAACAATGTGGAGATAGCCAAATAATTGTTCAGCTCAACAAACAATAGACACCAATATTAAATCACCAATTTATGCATTTTTATCCATTATACAATTTCAAAAGATTTTACAATATACAACATAATGTTTTATTTCAGCAACTGATCAATCCCTCCAGTTATCTAACTCCTACTTCTGATCATGATGTTTTTTTCTAATCTACTTCCCTCTTTCTCTTTGATTTCATTTGGCACATAGAGTTTGTGATTTTAGGGTTACAACCCTTTATTTCTTCCATTGCAACCTTTGGTATACCTTTTCATTTATTTAATTTCCTTTGGCAATAATTAAATATTTAAACTGGCTTTTTGATCTTCACATAATACTTTAATCTATATTTATTTCTTGATTATATCTCCCAGCGTGTTTTTCCACTATTATCTCACAAGAATATTTATTTGAGTGAAAAGTATCATCCATGTCTTTACTTTCTTGGTGAAAATATCTCATGGCAAAATATTCTTTTAGGATTGGTTTACAAATATTTGCTTGCATTTTTCAGTTTTATTTGAACAAAATATTCATTTGGGTAAAAAATTATTACCCCGTCTTTACATCCTTGGTGAAAATATCTCTCTGGGCATTATATACCTTCTTAACTCTTTCGGTAGAATATTTTACTTTTGAAAAATATTCAATAATTGTTCACTTCTATCTCCTTCCACAAAATATGAGCTTTATATTTTATTTTACTATAATCTTGTCATTTAATTTTTGTAAGTGCATCTTGCATTTGAAATCCTCCTTTTTCCTCTCATCAGAGTAACTCTTGTACTCAGAGGGATTTGAGAAACTCAGCCCAATTACATATGTCTCTCCGATAGCGTATCCATCGGCAAGACTCCTAAGATAGCTATGATTTAAAATTTTCATTCCGATGAGTTTTCAATGGTGGAGTGTGTGTTGGATATTAGGGTTTTAGTTGAGTTTTCATTTTCTCCCCAATCGCAGTCTTGAAGCTCTTGTTTCTTGTGGACTTCCCTTCAAATCTCTCTACATAAATGGTAGATCAAATGTATACAATAGCATAGGCTCTACATTTCCCTTTGCAGTCACATGATCCAGCTTTCTGCAAGACTCCTGGAGGTTATTTTGTGAGGTTTACCACATAATATCGGATATGAGGAAGAATCCATGATACTTTGTGGTAGCTTCAAACTTGGATGCCATGTTTTCATGGGGTGAGAGATAGGATGGATCAACCTTGTGGGAAGAGCCAATGGCACCTCTTATTGCACATCCATCATGTAGACTGAATCCCAGGCAAATTTGGTAACCTGACATGTATTTTATATCAAGGGATGTATGGCATACTCTTGAAGTGCTTGGGATGTCCCTACTACATGGATAATGTCCATGAATGATCTTAGTGCACGGTCAGTGAAAGAGGTCCCATTTTGAACAAAGTGCTTACTTGTTGCATTCAAATTTTTCCATACAATAAGAAATGCATCACCAATATTTTTTTGGGAAAACCATGATGTATAATGACTTTGTTGTGTATCTAGTCCTTTTCCCTAGGATCATAGGATTGAATTTAGAACCTTTAAGATTTACTGAAAGGATATCCATTCTTGCATCTCCTAGTGCTACGCTGGCAATTTTAATTAAGGAAGCTTCTATAAATTGTGTCTCTATGACTTTTCCATCTTTTGGTTGTTGTGAAAAAACTTACCATGCGTTTGTTTGAATCCCAACTTAGAAGGAATGACCAGGCTGAGAGAATAAACAAGATAACTACTGTTGATCCAAGATTTTTTGAATGCCTAGGCCAATTATAGTGCTTGACAGAAATATATGCTTTAGTGCGTTTACTATCACTAGTGGCTCTAAGAAGCTCTGCTAATTGACATTCTTTGAGTGCTTGAAGCACCATTGAAAGACAAGGCTCAGTATTTGGACTGTAACCCCCCATTAGCATCTCAATCGGATGCTTATGATCATCTCCAGAGAACATCATCTGTAAGGTATCAGTAGCCATTCCACTGTTGACCATCACTTGACTTAAATGAACCATTACCTTTTTCTGCATGCACTTAAAGTTCTCATCTTATCTAGAAAATTGAAGGAGCGGGGATACCAAATTCACATACATTGGCTATCTATTTTGCCAAGCGGAAAGAAATCCTGCCAATTATATCTGAAAAATAGTACTTGATGCCATCAGTACAGACTTTGATATTAGGGATGAGGACAACCTCATGCTCCTTAACATTTAGTGTCTTCCTGGAAGAGCTAAATGACTATCCCATCCTTGCTGCACACTTGGCTACATTCCTGATATTGTTAAATTTTCCCATCCATTTTATGATGTTGTTGGCACTAATGTTGTCATTCGAAGAAAACACCCAAACTAAATTTTTTGTCAATCGACTAGCTGAGAAAGCTAGGAATTCAAACCTTTTGTTACCTATAACAATGCCTTCCTTCAAAGTAGACAATATCCCACTATATGATTTTGTTCTTTATGGTTTTCTCAGATTGTTTCACTACTAATGGTTCTCATCATTGGCAGGAACAACAGTCTCTCTTGGCTTTCAAGTCTTGTCTTACTTTCTCTCCCAACCATTCATTATCTAATTTGACTATGGATATTCCTTTCTACAAGTGGGCTGGGGTTATATGTGATAGACAATAGGATAGAGTGCTTTCCCTCAACCTCTCAGGAATGGGTTTACAGGGTTCTATTTCTTCTCATCTGGCCAATATGTCCTTTCTTGAGACCATTGATCTTTCTGCTAATGCCCTTCATGCTTCAATCCCACCACTGTTAGGAGGCCTTTCTTAGTTGAAGTATTTGTTCTTGAGAAGAAATATATTAGGACGTGTCACTCCCTCCTCTTTTGTTAGCCTCTCAGCTCTCATACACTTGGATCTTACCGCACTGATCATAAATTGTCTGCTCCATGTATTGTTTTATACAGGCAACACGCATTCAGCTATTACATTATCACCTAATTCAGAAATACTTGTATTGCCTTTGTCATATAAGAGAATATCACAATTGGAAGTCCTTCCCCTTTTATTTGTAGACCAATCACTCTATTGTGCCTTATACATAAGATTCTCTTTAATGGAATGGTGACACATGTGCTAAACCTGAGGAATCGGGTAGAAAATAAGTAAATTCTTCAAGCAAATCTTGATGGTCATTCAACAATGAAGCCACCTCTTGATACATTTCACTTATTGTCTTCTTTCCATATCGATACTTATTCAAAATATCTAGAAACACTTTGTATACTTGTTCCTCGTATTGAAACTGAGACTTGATCTTGTTGACATAATTAATGGCTTGGTCAAATTCAACAAGTTGCTTTTGGGGTGGAGGCTCATCCTCAGGTGGAAGTATAATTTCAAAACTTTTAGGAAGAAAGGTGTTAAAAGCCAAAATAGTATTGCGATGCACTTTAGATAATTCTTTCACACGGGCAATGACACCAGCTGTATCAATTATTTGGGCCTTGAACTCTTTCATTACTTCAAGAGAGTCATCGTATTTCTCTTTCCTATCTTTGAACATTTCTTTCACTGCTTTCAAATAGGCCAATGCTTCATCTGTGTTTATTTTTTAAAGAGTGAAACTTTGTAAGTTTTAGGGCTCAAAGCTTAAATCTTACTCCGAAGCAGGCCATTGAGGCATATCTTTTGGTGTATTTCCGAATACTGAAATTTATTTTTTCAACATGGGGACCTAAAATTTTGTAAAAAACTATATGAAATTTTAGGTCGCAACAGTGGCTCTATCTAGGGATGAATGCCCCTTGTGGGCATAGCAAGATCCCAGATCTCTGGGGAGCAAACCAATGCCTACTCCATTGGGCAATAGAGTCAAATGTTACCTTTCCCCCACAATGATATGGTTTGAAAAAACCACATGATGACTGATGGAACAAGGCCATCAGAGAAATAAAATCCTTCTTTTTCCTCTATCATATACCTTAGTCTCATCGTGCAGCAACAACACACATCTGGAAAGAATATTATCATTTGCCAAGGAATACCCATGTTTGTCACAATCATCATATCTCTCATCATTTTGCTTTCCATTATCTAGTTCTGACTTAAAATTTTTAGATATATATGATACATAATCACCATATTTATTATATAGAGCACAATCACACTGACTGTAGCATCTTCCAAGGTTGGAAAAGTGAGACTTCACAAAATTATCTTTTGAAATGTCTTCATTAAATTTGACATCATTAGGTAAAGACACGTCTGATATATCATTTTTATTTGCATAGCTATTTTTAATACAAACTGATGTGTTGTCCCTTTTATCTGAAAATGATCTTTCCTCATGAGTTGGTACAACACTTTGGCTATCTGAAAATACTTTGTCCTCATGATAACATGGATTTGAAAACACTTGGAACTCCCTATCCGCTATGCCTTGGCAGAAGGTCATCTGATCTTCTTCTACTTCTTCATCATACAATGGCTTTGAAGAAATCTAAAAATCATTTTCAGATATGTGCATTTCCTCCTCATTGTGAGGCTGCCCTGTTTGCTGAGAACAATCTTCTTCTTCCTCCTCAAACTATTGATTCAGGTATTGCGGTGGGTGGGCTGGGAAAAAAGGAACATCCATATTTTGAAGACTACTCTCATTTTTGGGTATATGCTAGGGGTCCAAGTCTTGTGCAAAATTTTGATGATTGCAATTATGATCTTGGGTGAAGATTTGGTATTTTAGAACTTCATCATCATTTAAATCTAGAATATCATCATAAAAATTTTCACTTGCATATGTCTCATTTACTAGCTGCATTGCTTGATTAGATCCTCCATATTCATCTTCATAATAGTCGTTGTAGCGGCTAAGGAATAGTCTTTTGAGATCCTCCCATGAAGAGATACTTTGCATAGGTAAGTCTATAAACCAATCCCTTGCATCATCCCTCAAAGATCTTGAAAAACACCTCATAATGACATCTTCTGGAAAAATCTGAAAGTCCAAAATGAAATCCCAGGATCGTTGTACATGCTTGTGAGCTGATTCGTACCATTCTCCATGAAATTTAGGGACATGCTTTAGTATTTCTGTCAGCTCATAGGGATAAGGATTTGGGTAGCCCTAGATAGTATTGTAGTTAAATGGTTTATCGATGGCTGAGATAAAGTTTGGAGGGCCATATGGGTTTTGGTAGATGATTGATCTTTGGTCAGGGAATACAAGATAAGCGTTTATTGTGTATGAGGTTTGTGGTAAATAAATGTTTTGTTGTGCATGGTATGCACTATATCCATTGCCAGGATCATGGAACACTTGTGAGTTCAAAGGATCATTATACCCATTCTCATTAGATGTTGGTATATGTTGTAATGAACTTGAATCTTGTTTGGCTTTTAATCGTTGTATTTCTTGAATCAGCCATTTTTTTCTCCTTAACAACTCCAACAGTTCGTCTTCTTCTACATATTCATTTTAACTACAGATGGTGTTGTTTACAAGTTGTATTTATATTCTTCATTGAATTCCTTTTCAGAGTCGCCACCTCTTATCAAAAACAGAATATTTTTTTCTTTTCTGGGTCCTTCTTGCTAGCAAAGTTACCAATTCATGTCAGAATTCAAAAGTTTACTGACTTTGTAATGAGATGATCTTTAACCAGATTCTAGATTACTCCCTAATAGAGTCACCATTTTGTTAGGTCTCAAAAATGCAAGTTGTAAGCCCTAAGGGGATGCCAAGCTCTATGATCAGACTTGCAACATTTTTTAACCAACTTACAGAGTTAACCTAAATGGTTGATGACTCCCTGCACTTCAGGCTCTGCTAAACCTAGGTGGGTGAACCTTGAAAGCTGAAGCAGATAAAAGGAATGTATGAATCAAATGAATTTAGGGATCTACTCACAATGGCATAAAGTGTGGAATGGATTAAAGCTTGCAAACTACTTTTACTCCTAATACTAAAATCTGAGATGTAATTATTTGAATAAGATTTTATGGAATCCTAGAGTGGAATTGGTATGACCAATGCCTATTTCTATTGGGATAATGGAGTCAAGGTGTACATGATATATGATTTATTTATTGGTTACAATTCTAATTGTTTGGCACTTGTGTTTGTTTATACCTTGTATAAACATGCAAGAATGTGATTGACAGACTCTACTTATTGATCCACTCGATCCTACCAGGTTACTGTGACTTATTGAAATCATTTTAATCCTTCCTTGAAGGAACCAATCAACAGAATCACATAATGATAGCAAGTGTGTATTGACAAATGGAGTAGATCCTCAATTTGAATAACAAGACAATATCGAGTTGGAGACAGTATGACAATCTTGTCAATTATATGGCTCTTCTTACTGATCCAAATGTTAGTTCCAAGTTACTGTAATCAATCAAAAAGGATTTTAGTTCTCTAATAGAAACAATTTAACTCAATTATATGAAAACAACAAGTGTGTCTCGATGAAACTAAAATATCAACTTGGAAACTCAGGTTCAAACAACAGAGAAATAACAATGTGGAGACAGTCAAATAATTGTTCAGCTCAATAAACAATAGACACCAATATTAAATCATCAATTTATGCATTTTTCTCCATTACACAATTTCAAAATATTTTACAATATACAGCATAATGTTTTATTTCGACAACTGATCAATCCCTCCAGTTATCTAACTCCTACTTCTGATCATGATGTTTTTTTCTAATCTACTTCCCTCTTTCTCTTTGATTTCATTGGCACATATAGTTGGTGATTTTAGGGTTACAACCCTTTATTTCTTCCACTGCAACCTTTGGTATACCTTTTCATTTATTTAATTACCTTTGGCAATAATTAAATATTTAAACTGGCTTTTGTTCTTCACATAATTTTTTAATCTCGATTTATTTCTTGATTATATCTCTCGGTGTGTTTTTCCACTGTTATCTCACCAGAATATTTATTTGACTGAAAATTATCATCCATGTCTTTACTTTCTTGGTGAAAATATCTCATGGCAAAATATTCTTTTAGGTTTGGTTTGTAAATATTTGCTTGTGTTTTTCACTTTTATTTGAATAAAATATTCATTTGGGTAAAATATTATTACCTCGTCTTTACATCCTCGGTGAAAATATCTCTCTAGTCATTATATACCTTCTTAACTCTTTCGGTAGAATATTTTACTTTTGAAAAATAGTCAATAATTGTTCACTTCTATCTCCTTCCACAAAATATCAGGTTTATATTTTATTTTACTATAATCTTGTCATTTAATTTTTATAAGTGCATCTTGCAATTGAAATCATGCTTTTTCGTCTCATCAGAGTAACTCCTGTAGTCGAAGGGATTTGAGAAACTCAGCTCAATTACATATGTCTCTTCGATAGGGTATCCATCGGCAAGACTCCTGAGATAGCTATGATTTAAAATTTTCATTCCAATTTCCTTTTCTTACCGATGAATTTTCAACGGTGGAGTGTCTATTGGATATTAGGGTTTTAGTTGAGTTTTCATTTTCTCTCGAATCGCAGTCTTGAAGCTCTTGTTTCTTGTGGACTTCCCTTCAAATCTTTCTACAAAAATGGCATATCAAACATATACAATAGCATAGGCTCTGCATGTCCCTTTTGAGTCACATGATCTAGCTTTCTGCAAGACTCCTGGAGGTTATTTTGTGAGGTTTTCCACACAGTCTCAGATATGAGGATGTAGAATCCATACTACTTTGTGGTAGCTTCAAACTTGGAAGCCATGTTTTCGTGGGGTGAGAGATAAGATGGATCAACCTTGTGGGAAGAGCCAATGGCACCTCTTATTGCCCATCTGGCATGGAGACTGAATCCCAACAGAATTTGATGACCTGACATGTATTTTGTATCGAGGGATGTATGGCATACTCTTGAAGTGCTTGGGATGTCCCTACTACATGGATAATGTCCATGAATGATCTTAGTGCACAGTCAGCGAAAGATGTCCCATTTTGAACAAAGTGCGTACTTGCTGCATTCAAATTTTTCCAAACAATAAGAAATGCATCACCAATATTTTGTTGGGAAAACATGATGTAGTATGACTTTGTTGTGTATCTAGTCCTTTTCCCTGGGATCATAGGATTAAATTCAGAACCTTTAAAATTTATTGAAAGGATATCCATTGTTGCATCTCCCAGTGCTATGCTGGCAATCTTAATTAAGGAAGCTTCTATAAATTGTGTCTCTATGACTTTTCCATCTTTTGGTTGTTGTGAAAAAACTTACCATGCACTTGTTTGAATCCCAACTTAGAAGGAATGACCAGGCTGAGAGAATTAACAAGATAACTACTATTGATCCAAGATTTTTTGAATGCCTAGGCCAATTATAGTGCTTGACAAAAATATATGCTTTAGTGCATTTACTATCACTAGTGGCTCTGAGAAGCTCCGCTAATTGACATTCTCTGAGTGCTTGAAGCACCATTGAAAGACAAGGCTTAGTATTTGGACTGTAACCCCCCATTAGCATCTCAATCGGATGCTTATGATCATCTCTAGAGAACATCATCTGTAAGGTATCAGTAGCCATTCCATTGTTGACCATCACTTGACTTAAATGGACCATTGCCTTTTTCTACATGCACTCAAAGTTCTCATCTTATCTGAAAATTGAAGGAGGGGGGATACCAAATTCACATACATTAGCTATTTATTTTTCCAAGTGGAAAGAAATCCTCCCAATTCCATCTGAAAAATAGTACTTGATGCCATCAATACAGATTTTGATAGCAGGGATGAGGACAACCTCATGCTCCTTAACATTTAGTGTCTTCCTGGAAGAGCTAAATGATTGTCCCATCCTTGCTACACACTTGGCTACAATCTTGTTATTGTTAAATTTTCCCATCCATTTTATGATGTTGTTGGCACTAATGTTGTCATTGGAAGCAAACACCCAAACTAAATTTTCCCTCAATCGACTAGCTGAGAAAGTTAGGAATCCAAACCTTTTGTTACCTATAACAATGCCTTCCTTCAGAGTAGACAATATCCCACTGTATACTTTTGTTCTTTGTGGTCTGCTTAGATTGTTTCACTACTAATGGTTCTCATCATTGGCAGGAACAATAGTCTCTCTTGGCTTTCAAGTCTTGTCTTACTTTCTCTCCCAACCATTCATTATCTAATTTGACTGTGGATATTCCTTTCTGCAAGTGGGCCAGAGTTATATGTGATAGACAACAGGACAGAGTGCTTTCCCTCAACCTCTTAGGAATGGGTTTACAGGGTTCTAATTCTTCTCATCTGGGCAATATGTCCTTTCTTGAGACCATTGATCGCTCTGCTAATGCCCTTCATGCTTCAATCCCACCGCTGTTAGGAGGCCTTTCTTAGTTGAAGTATTTGTTCCTGAGAAGAAATAGATTAAGAGGTGCCACTCCCTCCTCTTTTGTTAGCCTCTTAGCTCTCGTACACTTGGATCTTACCATACTGATCATAAATTGTCCGCTCCATGCATTGTTTTATGTAGGCAACACGTATTCAGATATTACATTATAACCTGATTCAGAAATACTTGCATTGTCTTTTTCATATAAGAGAATATCAAAATTGGAAGTCCTTCCCCTTTTATTTGTAGACCGATCACTCTATCGTGCCTTATACATAGGATTCTCTTTGATGGAATGGTGACACATGTGCTAAACTTGAGGAATCAGGTAGAAAATAAGTAAATTCTTCAAGAAAATCTTGATGATCATTCATCAATGAAGCCACCTCTTAATACATTTCACTTATTGTCTTCTTTCCATACTGATACTTATTCGAAATATCCAGAAACACTTTGTATACTTGTTCCTCATATTGAAACCGAGACTTGATCTTGTTGACATAATTAATGGCTTGGTCAAATTCAACAGGTTGCTTTTGGGGTGGAGGCTCATCCTCAGGTGGAAGTGTAATTTCAAAACTTTTAGGAAAAAAGGTGTTAAAACCCAAAATAGGATTGTGATGCCCTTTAGATAATTTTTTCACATGGGCAATGACACTAGCTGTATCAATTCTTTAGGCCTTGAACTCTTTCATTACTTCAAGAGACTCATCCTAGTTCTCTTACATTTCTTTCACTGCTTTTAGATAGGCCAATGCTTCATTTGTGTTTGTTTTTTAAAGAGTGAAACTTTGTAAGTTTTAGGGATCAAAGCTTAAATCTACTCTGAAGCAGGCCATTGAGGCATATCTTCTAGTATATTTTTGAATACTGAAGTTGATTTTTTCAACATGGTGACCTGAAATTTTGCAAAAAACTGTATGAAATTTTAGGTCGCAACACGGTCAGTTCTTCCTCAGTCTGCTCTATCTGTCAGGGACCCAACACTTAGATGCTCATATCTTTTCACTCATTCATCACCAGAGGCTCAATCTATAGAATGTAGTAGTCATGGTACTCCTCTTGACTTGTCAAAGTCTGCAACTTTCTGAGTTACACCATCTAAGAGATCCGGACCTAATTGTCAAACCTTGCTGCATGTTCTATTCTTGCTCACCAAACCAAAACACTCTTCAATCTGTCTTCTGGTATAGACATACTATGTGTTGCGGATGTGTGGGATGGACTTTGTTTCCATCAATGACAACACTCATGAAGCCATACAGTGTCTCTTGCCAACAATCTCCCCCTTTGGCATTAATGGCAACACTTAGTGAAAAATGACTAAGTGTTGCAACAAACTCCCCCTTGGCTGATGCTCTATCTTATGTACACTTTTACCAAAGCTCCCCCTTAGCTGGATTCCACATTCTTTACTACTCCTCACTCCCCCTTTGACATCAATGGAAAAGGGTGGAATCCGCACACCAAAATTTGCAAAAATCAACCTATACATAACCACATAAGTATATATACATGTTATACTTACATATACTTAAGTATATCCGCAAAAGTGGTCTTCAACTGTACAAATGTTGTTGCCCAACTCTGCTTCATCCTGTCCAAAATTGAGATGTGACCACTCAACAAAAATACATAAGCTTATGCCCTTCTTAAGTCTGTCAGATCACTGGTCCGGGCTGTGGTCTGAGCATTAGTTAAGGCCTCATGCATTGCCTCTAACTTAGGGATAATTATCCCTCTAAGTTCACTCATCTTGCTTATTATATTCTTCTTCTCCTTTTCAAGCCTCTTTATTTCATTTATAGTGGCAATAACCTAGCACTCTTGATTCATTATGGATGAGGTGAGAGGATCAAAATTCTAAGATAGACTTGATAGTTTACCTTCTTGTTCTTTCACCTTCTTTTCAATATCCTCTGTCACTTTAGACCAAGATAGAGAAAATTTGTACATTTCTCCACCATCTTTAAGAGCATTTTCTAGGCTCTTTATCCCAATATCCAGGGTTCTCCTATCATTAGCTATGAGTCCCTGTACTTCGGAGAATCTCTTTCCCAAAAATTCTTTCCAGGCCTTTTCTTCTACCGATTTCTCTAAAGAATCAAAATGAGTGTTGACAGAGTTTACCAGAGATTTCAATTTACCAGATGGAGAGGCTGAAGGATCCTTTTGGAAGGATGGCATGATCTTCTCTAGCATCCCAGATGTAATCTCTATCAGCTCACAGTCTTCCATGTGAGACTTTAGAAGCTTTTCTTTTGCCTTAGCTTGGGCAAAAGATGCTATCTTCATTGTCTGGACCAGAGAGAGGGAATCAAAATTGAGTGGTCCTTGCAATAATTTTAGTTCATCTATTTCTATCATTTCTTTGTTCAAAAATCTCTTTACTGTCTCTACAGTGTCTCTTGCCGGAGACTGAGTCTTCTTTCCTTTGGCAACCTCAGAACTATCATCAGGGATCTTCTCTGTTTGTTCTTCTTCTCTTCCCTTTGCCTCCTCTTCTTGACTCAATTTCTCCTCTTCTCTTCTTTCTTCTTCAGAACTTGAGTCTACAGGGGGATCCGGAGGAGCGGTGTTGACTTCTTCATGAACTTCCTCTTTAGGAATAGAGGAATCCAAGTCCTTAGACGTCTCCTCATCTACCTCTTTTGACTCTTCTACATTTTTCTCAGTAGACTCTTCTTTTGATGCACTTAATGATTCGACGTCCATGGTAGAAGGTTCTTCATCTATTTCCTCTATAATAGCAAGATTGAATCTTTTAAAGGCATTCCGAAGGATGTCTTCTATTTCTCTTGCTATATGATCAGTCTCTCCAAGCATAAGTTTCTTCATTCTTTCTTTGCTCCAGAACTCATCCTTGCAGTCCTTAAAGATCATGTTCATTTGTTTTGGAGTAATGGAAGGATAGAGCTGAATAGCAATCTACTCTTGGATCTCTAGGTCCTTATCCTTAGCATTCTCCTTTCTTAGTTCAAGTTCCTTCTCTAGACTTTTGGGAATTAGAGAGATGATTTCAATGAATGCTTTATTATAAATGTTTAGGTACCTGACTGTGTCATCTTCCAAGATCTTCTTGTCTATGTCACTATACTCATCATAAAATTTTGTCATTGGTTGCAGATTCCCATCCACAGTGACTGCCTTGATGACATCATCAATAGAGAGAGTAGGCCTTTCAACAAATTCTTCTGCCTCTTCTTTGTTTTTACCGGCAGAGGATTCCCTAGATGTTTTCTTCTTCTTCTTCATTTTCTTTACTTCCTCATCAGACTCTGTTTCTTCATCATCCTTTTGGCTTATGTATGACCTTGTGGCCTTTGTTTTCATTCTTTTTTCTCCCTTTCTGGATGTCTTGGCTTCTGGTTTTGAGGCTCTTGAGCTCTTGGAGGTGGCAGGTGTAGAACTCTTGGAGGATCTAGTCTGGGAGGAGGCTTGTATTGGAACACTTTCTTTTTATGTTTCTTGTTTCTCTTTCTTAGCTCTTTCTATTTTCTCTCAGTTTGCATCAACTACCTCCTTTGATATGCCATATCTTTTGGTAATTTCCTCTACTTCCCTTCTCACTTTTCTTTTCATCTTTGGTTGTCTTAGTTCAACATGTATCTTTACACTTAATTCTTGAAAGGTTCCAAACCTTTCTGCCTCAGGGTCCTTAGGCTGACTCAGCAAGTGTTGAACATGTAGCTCCAGAATTTTCTCATCTACTTCTTAGCTCATTGGCATTATCCATACTGTTCTGGGCTCAACTACCTCCATTAGGTATTGATCAATGTCTACCATAAAACACATTGCATCCTTGTATTTTTCAACTATAGATTGAGGAATTCTTTCTCTGGCCTGCATCATACTTTGGAAGTTCTTAAAGCATCCCCAGAGTGTTGTACTTTGAGCCTTGGCATCACCAAGCCTATACATATAGTCTCTGATTTGTGTGGCAACCGGTCTATTATTTTTCCATACCCAACCACTCGATCCAGGTAGCTCATTCATATAGTAAAAGAATAGACATAGTATTAAGCCACCATACTTGAATGAGTTCTTCTTGTCCTTCTTGATCTTCTACAAGTTTTCTAACAGTTGGTTTAGGAGAAGGTCGCATAGATTATAATCTACATTTTCCCTTAGCATTTGATATGCAGTATATATTGCAGTTTCAGACACAGAATTCTCCCTGCTGGAGTGATAGATTTTATAACCAATTATCATAGAGGCAAATTTTATATCTAAATCTGTGATATCCTCTATTGTCATTACTCTTTTGTCAAACTTAGATCTGGGAGCTTCACTTACTGTTTGGTTCTTGATAGATTTGAGTATAGGAAACCCACCAAATGAGTGCAATCCAGTTACTGCCCTAATGGCATCTTTTTTTATCTTGAAGGGCTTCATCAACCACATGAATTTGTCATGTATTCTCCTAAGAACATATTGGACCCATTCATCTTCTGCAAAATAGGGAAAGTGGATGCAATGTCCAAAATGCTTATCCCGGAGGGCCTTGTATTGAGGTTTGAGTTTAAAAGTTTCATCTATTAATTGTTTATGATAGATATCCATCAGCTTGGATTCTCCAAATTCCTCAATATTGGCGTGGATGTACACCCTAACATCTTCTACGTGTAGAACCCCATGCGGAATGCTAGAAAAGGCACCTAAGGGATCAACTTCTAGGGATTTGTAGGGGTTTTTCTTGAACTTTAGGTGCGGCCTATCAGTGATCTTAATAACCATTGGTGTAGCCATCTTTGCAAAAGATTTAGAGAGAGATATTCAGAAATGGAAATACCTTTTTACACTTCTAGGGTTCACAATATGAGCTGGAACAAGTCACTGGTTGAATCAGATTCTGTGGTTGATCTTTGAGAAGGTTGTAACAATCTTGATGCAGAGCTCTTCCTTTCTTCATCTCAAATGCAAATGTGCAAATGATGAATAAAAGAACCCTTTTATCTCTGTGCAAACCCTAATTTCTTATTGCAATAAATGCACAACTTAAGTCATCTGATTTCCTTGTCCTGAGAGAGATCTTTCTGAATCACTGAGATGCACTTAGAATCATTTTCAGTGATAATTGACAATGTATCTTCTTTCCTCCAATCATGCCATGAGTCCGCAGATTAAGATATTTCAATTTTGAATCAAACTGGATCTATCTATGAAGATCCTGCTTTACCGGATGGCTGTCAAACCGAATCAATCTTGGCTGATTGACCTCTTTAGAACTCCTTGCGGATCTTTCATATTTTTACCGAGGGTTATTTGGATATTTCTCTAAGAACCCTTTAATCCACAACATTCCATGTGTCAAATTTAGGCACCAATTGACTGGCTGGGGGGAATTTATTTTCCTTTATGACTCCCCCTAAGCTAGACCTCATCTGCTTAGTTTTCAGAAGGAATATTAGCACCAGATTCTGGTGTGGATCCATCCCCAACATTTTATGTACTCTTCTTCACCCAAATCTTGTTCATCTCCCTTTGAACTTCATCTGCATTCATTTTGCCTTTTCCTTTATCTTGATTTTGATTATGATGCACCGGACCCTTTTTATCCTGATTCTTACTTTTGCAAAATTTGGCAATATGACCAGATCTATTACTGTATACACCTAAAAATGACACGACTCTGTCTAAATAAATATTCTTAATATTTATTCCATCTAAATTCCTCTATCAATAAATAAATAAATAAATTTATTAATTCGATTCATATTTCCTCTAAGTTAATTAAATATCAAAATATTTAATTACATCTTCTAAAGTCAAAATTAAATAAAATATTTTATTTAATTTATTTCTTCCAAACAATTAAATAATTTCTAATTATTTAATTAAGTTGTTCATTCCTCTAAATTTAAATAAATAAATTAAATTTATTTAAATCCTCTCACTCTCCAAAAATTAAATATAATTAAATATTTTATTTATTCTTCCAAAATCACGTGCAAGTAAATTAAATAAATTTATTTATTTAATTTTCTTTCTTATCTTCCAAATCTTCTAAAAATAAATTAAATAAATTTATTTCTTTAATTTTCTTTCTTATCTTCCAAATCTTCTAAAAATAAATTAAATAAATTTATTTATTTAATTTGCTTTCTTATCTTCAATATCTTCTAAAAATAAATTCTTCTTGTCATGCAAAAGCAAAAGCTGAGTTAAAGCATCTTTAAAGCAACTTTGCTCTTAAATTAGAAAAATATATTCTAAACTCATCCTCAACAAGAAAGTAGTTAACTCAACAAAGCTTCTTTTTGAATGACACATGTCCTTCTTCTATTCGTGCACATTTTCTTGAACATTCTCCTCCGTTGATCTTCTTATTTCTTCTCAACCATTGATCTTCTTTCACCCAACTCTATAAATACAACCCTCTTCTTCTTCATTTCAGATCCATTGTTTGAGTAAACTTATGCTACAGGAAATATTGTGCACCATTGGCACCCATCTCCATAGCACTTCATTACCATCTACTTCACAATGTATTGAAGCTCATCTTCAATCACACAAAGTATCAGAGCCAACTTCTCCTTGTCATCTTGAGCATTCGAAGCAAAGGAAGCAAGCTTCCTAAGGGCCATTTCATCTCCATCAAGATCAAGAAAGAAAAGGCGAACAATGGAAGGCTTAAGGTAAAGGTTGTGAGTATCTTCTCCATTGTATTTTAAATCTCCTTTTCCTTCATATTTCATTGATGTTTGGGTTTTTAATATTCAATTGATTAATCCACATTTTTACCCTTACATTTTTGGCACACACCATGGGGCCCTTGCCTCTTTATCTAATCAAAATCTGAGTTTTCTTAGTGACAAGTTCCGTACAGGTGTCGTATAGGTTTCTGACAGGTGCATTCAACACATTTATTCTCTAAACTGGTGCTCTTACCTTCTATTCCAATGCATCCATAGATACGGCACATTCATACCTTGTTTCGACGCTTATACTCCCTGTTCTAGCGCTTTTGAACTCACAGCGCATATACTTTCCATAATGGTGCTTTTGTACTGTTTGACGGTGCATTTGTTATTTTAATGTATTTACACCTTATTCCTACGCTTTTGACATCTATCTTAGTGCATCTATAAAATAGCACATGCAAGCTCTATTTCTATGCATTCAGACTGCATAGCGATGCTTCTATTCTGCACTGTGGTCCCAGGAGTTCATCTAATTTTCTGTTGGAGCTAACATTTGTCTTGCAGAATTAGAGGCTAGATTAGATCATTTAGCTACATTAATTAGTTCACTTAGATTAATTAGGGGAAAAAGTAACAAAAAAAATGCATGCATACAAATTTCACATAGTCCATAACTAGGAAGAAAGTAATTAAACCACTGCTATATCTACATATTGCTATCTTCTTTAGTTAGATCATTGCTATCTTACAAATGGGAATGAACAATGCTATCTTTTTAAACAATTCAAAGTTAACAAATGCATGAATGCACAAGTAGATAGCCCATTTAGTTGTTTTCCTTTTAACTAGGATTGGATAAATCAGTGTCTTCTATGATTGTTGAATGACAATAGGCTTATGATCTCCCCTTTACTGGGCGACCAGAATGCTAGACTTGTTATTCCATCTATATAACCTTTAGAGGGGCCTGCCCTTGGATGCACACCTATCCAAGTGGGAACGACCCTGAGTGGTAACAGGCTAAAGCCAAGCCCTACCAATCCACTTAAAATAAATTGTGCTTGAGGTGAAAACCTCCTGCAATGAGTGCTGCTGTGTTACACTAACGGCCAACCTCCCCCAAAACCCTCTAAGGCATAACCCTTTGAGGCTGGGAGACTCCATAATGGAGAGTAGTGTTTCTGCATGTGTAACCACTCAAATGGTTGCCTTGACTATGAACCACTTGTTTAATATACCAAAAACCCCTTTTTTTAACACAAAGGGCGGAGCTCTTGAAGCGGCCTCGATTCATGTGATTTTTAGTAGAGGTAGCAGGGACAATACTATGGTTTGGTGGGGGTACGAGCCTAAGGAAACCCAGATCTGGTATGTGTGAGAAGTGAGTGCCATGGAGGGGAGCCGGTGCTACCAGATCCGGAGCTACACGCTTTGAATATGCACAACTACAGGATTCAACAAATATTGTCCTATCCAGCCTAGGTTGTAATTGTTTTCTTATCAAAAAGTCCAAAATACAAAAAAAATAACAAAAGATAAAATCATGAAAACTTCTATGTGTTTGTTATGTCTTTCGCCATAATTGAAAATTAGAATTCAAAAAGACCAAGTTTTCAACAAAAAAATAGAAATTTTTTGAAAAACGTGCCAAAAAAAAACTCTACAAAAACAAACTTTGCCAGATCTATGCATATGCTTTTGACCTACTACACTTTTATCCTCTATTTCCATGCATTTGTAGCTGTGCATCTATCACAGTAAGCTTTTCTGGTCTTGTGTCAATTTCTGTAGAGATGACAAACCAATTAGAATATATTGGTTAAACACTCCAATATCTACAATTGCAAATAAACTTAGGTCCCTCGCCCCAAGATTATGTAGCAATTTCTCAACAAATCCAAGTCTTACAACAAGAAATAGCAATCTTGCAAGCTAAACGTGCAAGTACCAGCTACGCCTCGTGCCAAAATCATATATCCTTTTCCCATACTCATGACAAGGCAAGCACCACACCAAGTTAGAACTCATATACCACTCCGTCTACTAGTCCTCCTTCACCATCTTCTAAAACACATATTCCAAAGCATACCAGTTCTACACCAACACTAACCTCAAGTTACCCACCATCTAAATCGACAAACAAAAAATTCTTAGATGATTTTTGGGAAAGATATGTAACACAAGAAAAGCTATGGAGAATTCCAAAATCCACTCATCCATCACCTCATCCATGTACTCCTACACCTACGAAGGATGTGATCCAAGGACTATTAGCAGAGAGTCAACCATGTCCCCAAATTCTAGTCCTTGATCTTACCAAGAATTCTTCATGTCATCCGCAACCCCTTGAGCTTATCAAAGAGCCTCCTACCATGAACTGAAGTTAAGGTCCATCACACCTTTATGTTGTTGACGAAGATCCTATCCAAGAGTCTTCTACCTCCACTCCAATTCAAGCACCTCAAGAGTTATGTCAAGAGCACACTTTAGAGCATGTGGAAACATCAAACCCTTGTCTAAATCAAGATCAAAGCACGCCCATCCGATCTCTACATAACCTCTATCTTTTCAATGCTCCTATACCTATACATGAGCAAGAGATCCAAATTCCAACCATGCATAACCTATATCTTTTCCATGATCAAGTTACTATCTTTGATGAAGAAGCTATCCATGAGCAACTTGATCTTATGCATGAGCAAGAGATCCAATTCCAACCTCTCCATAACCTATATCTTTTCTATGATCAAGATCTTATCGTTGATGAAGAACCTATACACAAGCACATTGATACCATCACACTAAATCCTATCTATGATCAAGATCCCATCTATGATGAAGAGCCTATCTATGATCAAGTAGACCATGATGATCCTCTTAGCCAACTTTATGCATTCCATGGTCCTGAGCCTATAACCCCATCTAGTCCTATCCAAGATCCAATGACTTCCACGTCCCTTGATGAGACACTTGCCTCCCAAGCAAGCATAGAAGATCAAACCAAAAATACTCCTCCGCCATCCATTATCGACCATGCTGCAAATCCCCCACCGTGTATCCTTGGTCTCACTACCTTCATGCATGAATATTCTTCCTTAGAACACCAACAACTGTTGTCTACCTCTGCACCTCCCTCATCCAATATGGAAATCATGTCTAGTGTTCCACCTACACATAATCTCGTTGTCCGCTGCATACTCCAACATATGAACTATCAAGGTAAAGGCTTAGGCCTTCATGAACAAGGTATTTTGGAGCCCGTCCATGTCAATGTTCCTCCTTCATATGGCTTTAGATACACACCCCAAGGTAAACAATCTCGAGATGTTGGTACTTCCTCCACTCCTCCTAAATCCCCCACTTTTCATCGCAAACCCTATTGTATCCCCAAAACATATGTCGCCATCCCACCTCCGTCATCCTATAATCATCAAAAGCATGTGACCATACACCTTCCACCATCCAATCTACCTCCGTTGCTTCTAACTCCTAACATTCCTCCATGCATTTTACCACCACTTCTTCCAACACCTTATTCGCCCATCTATAAATCTTCTAAAAATCCCAATCATGACCAACCAATGCACATGTTGTCTAAACAAAGGGCTTGCACAAACCTCACTTCCACTATCCCAAGAAAATTTCACAGTAAAAATCTGGATGCCTCTACCTATGAAGTCAAAAATCCTAAGAGTCCTCATGACCTAGGATACAAAAGCCAAGAATCAAAGAAGCATCCTTCGCAAGAGCTGCATACACCCACACACATATATGCCAAATTGAAAAAAGTGTGGGTCTGCATCCAACAAATGGTTACTCCAAAAGCTACACAAAAGCTGCATACACCCAAACCTATACCTTCAAAACTACTATCTAAAAAAAAATGGTTTGGGTGCCTAAGCAAAAATCCCTCAAGTTACATGAGGCATCCACCTCTCAAGAATCCCAACCATCCACTTTCTCCCTTTCCATCCAAAAGTCTCAAATTCTTCCATCCCATATGGCAAGCAAAAATCAAAAAAATACTTAGTCTCTGTGGATCCCTACATGCCTAAGTCATTCATCCACAAGCAAAAGTCTTCGTTGCTTCCTACACTACTTTCCTATCACTAGCTTCAATGTTTATCATGGTATGTGCAACTGTTGGTCATGATTCCCTTCCATCCCACAAACATTTTCATATATATCCATCCAACATGTCTTCCTCATCCTATTCCTATGGTCCATGCTTTTGCATAAGCCTTCCCTTCATATTTTGCATCATCATCCACTATCGCACCTTCCAAAATCCACTATCTACCTACTTCATTTCACTGTCATGCAACTCCCCTACCAACATCTATGAGCACACTTGACATGGTCCATGCAACAACATCTTTCTAGCAGGACTATCACCTTTCAAGGAACTAGATATTGGAGTCTCTCTCTTCCATATTCCACCTTCTCCAAATATTCAAGAAAAGAAAAAATGAAAAAAGTAAAGAAAAAGCCCTTCATCGAATGATGAAAATCTGGCAAAGAGGCGCCTTGGATAAGTACCATGATGAAAACCTGGCAAACAGGCATCATGTGTAAGTTGATCTTCTACGTCACCTACACTTGGGGGTACCTTGTCTCATCAACATATCACCCTTCTCCTATCAGTTTCCTTCTGTACCATTTCCTATCCTATTCCTTTATCCATTCCGTACCTATAATGTCTAGTCTATCCATCCTAGTCTTCCATTCCTTTTTTTGATCTTGATAAAGATTAGGGGTACAATGTTGACAAATGTTTTAGATGTCTCTTGACATACCTTATCCCTCCAAAACCTCACAAATCCTTCATTATCCTCTCATCCTCCTTCGTCTTAAGCATTGTCATGAAAAATCCTAAGTACTCTACCTACAATGGGGCATGTTATTCCTATGTGACTTAGTCCTTGGCGATCACATCCTTGCGCTCTTCCATGTGGATTTCATTCCTTATCACCCATGTATCTACCTATCCATGGTGTTTCCTCATCATCAGTATCATCCAATCCATATCTGGTCCATATCTGTTCCATACCTGATCCATATATGTTCCCTATCATGTCTCATCCTATCCATATCTTAGGTCCATGGTCTAAGTCCTGAACTACGTTGCCTCTGCATCGTCATGTAGGCAAGGCCATTATCAATGCACCCCCGAGGCTCCACTTCCCGTCCATCCCATGTCTTGTCGTCCATCCCTCTACCCGTCCGCGTCTACACCTTTCACCCGGCAAAGCACGCGCAACAAAAGCCCACTTCCAAACAAAAGTCTTGACGCAAAAATTCAACCTATCCAAAGCAAAATAGAACACCGTACCAAAAAACTCAAACTCATTCTATATCAATTATGGCAAAAAGACACATCTAATGCAAGAATGTTTTGTGAATAGGTTAACTTACATAGTCTTCAATTTTTGTCATTATGCCTTCCTACACTACTCAAGGATGCCAAAAGCTAGAGATGCTATGATGGGGGCATAATCATTTTCTTTGTCTTCTGTTTGTGGATCAAACTTTAGTAATGTGATTACTTCTATCTAACGACATGATCAACAAAAGATCATCAAGGACTTCAGAGGTCTGAACATGAAAAGGGGCAATCCTTGTCTGTTGAAATGCAAAAAGTACTCAGGTCATCTAGATTCAAGTTTGACTAGATGCTTCTATTAACTTGCTATATCAAAATCCATGTAAGTAATACTTAGGTCATCTTGGTCTAATTATACCTAGATGCTTGTATTTTCTTACAACATAATAAAAGCCCAATGATGAAATAAGCACTTCAAAATACTTGCTATATCAAGATGACAAATATCCATATCCATATCCATACCATATCTAATTGCAGTTCATATCCATATCCATATCCATAATGTATCCAATTGCATTTCTCCATATCCCATCCAATAAAAATCCAAAATGTAGCGAATCAATGTTTACAAATAAAAGATTGTGATTTCTTCTATCGAGTCATTCTTCTATCGATCAAATTTCTATCTGTCTTCATATCTCTAATCAATAGTTCTAGCTGTCAATCCGAGCAGTGATCAAAATGTAAGTCTATCCTTAATCCATACCAATCGAGTCAAGCCAATCTTGTCAAATGATCCAATCACAATCGTAAAACATATCAATCAGTCATAACTATCCTTCGTGCTGCTCTAGGGATATATCATTCCCCACCATGAGAACACTATCGTATATTGTTATCATATCAAATGTCTTAGACAGGATGTTGCATTGTCAAAACTAGACCCGGAGTCTTATAGGACATGTTTCATTCCTGAAACTAGACATCATCAATCTATATCCTTGGTTTACCGCTCGACAGGGGCAATACCTTGTTTGTTCTTGTATCATTTGTGCATACTTGCTTACTTGCTTGTGTGTGTTATCATTTTATCATCGCATATCATTCACCTCTTTCTTCTGCATCCAACCATTTCTTCTCCTGTCAACCTATCTCATCGTGAGATTGTCCATCTCACACCTTTTGTCGTCTTCCTGTCCAATCTCCCGAGGGGGCATCCTGTCGTTAAACTTGTACCAGGGGAAAACTGGGGCATCTATCATTTTTAGACAATCTTATTCTTTGAAACAACGTGATAAAACACATTGCATCAAAGAGGGGAAAAAAGTATACACCTAAAAATGACACGACTCTGTCTAAATAAATATTCTTAATATTTATTCCATCTAAATTCCTCTATCAATAAATAAATAAATAAATTTATTTATTCGATTCATATTTCCTCTAAGTTAATTAAATATCAAAATATTTAATTACATCTTCTAAAGTCAAAATTAAATAAAATCTTTTATTTAATTTATTTCTTCCAAACAATTAAATAATTTCTAATTATTTAATTAAGTTGTTCATTCCTCCAAATTTAAATAAATAAATTAAAATTATTTAAATCCTCTCACTCTCCAAAAATAAAATATAATTAAATATTTTATTTATTCTTCCAAAATCATGTGCAAGTAAATTAAATAAATTTATTTATTTAATTTGTTTTCTTATCTTCCAAATCTTCTAAAAATAAATTAAATAAATTTATTTATTTAATTTGCTTTCTTATCTTCTAAATCTTCTAAAAATAAATTAAATAAATTTATTTATTTAATTTGCTTTCTTATCTTCAATATCTTCTAAAAATAAATTCTTCTTGTCATGCAAAAGCAAAAGCTGAGTTAAAGCATCTTTAAAGCAACTTTGCTCTTAAATTAGAAAAATATATTCTAGACTCATCCTCATCAAGAAAGCAGTTAACTCAACAAAGCTTCTTTTTGAATGACACATGTCCTTCTTCTATTCGTGCATGTTCTCTCGAACATTCTCCTCCATTGATCTTCTTATTTCTTCTCAACCATTGATCTTCTCTCACCCAACTCTATAAATACAACCCTCTTCTTCTTCATTTCAGATCCATTGTTTGAATAAACTTATGCTGCAAGAAATATTGCGCGCCATTGGTACCCATCTCCATAGCACTTCATTACCATCCACTTCACAGTGTATTGAAGCTCATCTTCAATCACACAAAGTATTAGAGCCAACTTCTCCTTGTCATCTTGAGGATTCGAAGCAAAGGAAGCAAGCTTCCTGAGGGCCATTTCATCTCCATCAAGATCAAGAAAGAAAAGGCGAACAATGGAAGGCATAAGGTAAAGGTTGTGAGTATCTTCTCCATTGTATTTTAAATCTCCTTTTCCTTCATATTTCATTGATGTTTGGGTTTTTAATATTCAATTGATTAATCCATATTTTTACCCTTACAATTGCAATTGTAGCAAATAACATTTCTTTACATATTTGACTGATATCCTCTTGATCTGCATTGATTAGCCATATGTCCCATTCTATTGCATGAAAAGTATCTACCATTGAATGAATTATTTATTTGCATATTTTTGCATTCATGAGATTTGTGACCATACCTTTTGCAGTTGAAACATTGTCCGGAGAAGGATGAATTAGTTTGATTCATTCTTCTTCTGTACTGAGTTGCTTTATGATTGAAGTTGTTGCAATTGTAGCAGTATCCATTGAAGGATGGATATCTTTGAGCATTTGGTTGCCTTACCAGAGGTCTTCTAGGCCTATTCCTTGGATTTCCTAATCCAGAGTTCTTCTACCCAGATCTGGAGCTTTCACCTTTCTCATATCCCAAGCCATGTTTGTCATCTACCCTCTTTTGGCTTTCAAGAAGAACTTCAAGTTGAGTTGAGCTTATCTTGAATTTCTCTTTGTATTCATTTGTTGTTTGAAGATCTTGTTTAAGAGTCTCTATCTAATTCTCATGTTGTTCTTCATTATCTCTAGCTTCTTCAAGATCAGATTCCAAATGCCTAATTATTCTATCCATTTTGTGGCAGTCCTCTGACTTCACCTTGAGAGATTGTTTTAGATTATCTTCAATTTTTCTTTTCTCTTCAATTTTTTGGGTGAATCTCATAACCCCTGATTCCATTTCATGTCTTACCATAATTACCTCTTTTGATAGCTTCTCACATAGCTTGTTTTTCTCATTTAGATCTTCATTAGTATCATTGGTTTCACTTTGACTTGCTAATTGTTGAAGTAGTTCCTTTCTCTTTTTCACAGAGATACTTAGTTTTTCTTTTAGCTCATTTATGAAATCATCATCTTGTTTGAGTCTTTCTCTCAAGTTATCAACTTCAGAATGAGATTACTCAAGATCATCTAGGGCAGACTAAAGTTGTTCCTTCATACCATACATATCCATTGAGATTCCCAGATCTTCCTCAAGCTATTAGGCTCTGTTTAAAGGAACTTAGCTCTAATACCAATTGTTGGAAACAAGGTAGATAAATGAGAGGGGGGTGAATTAGTTATCTCTTATAACTTTACTTTATTTTTTCTTTTTAATTTGAGTAGCATTAAAACCCATAAGCATATATAATCATGAGAGCAGAAAAGAAATCAACACACATAACACAATGATTTTAATGTGGAAAACCCTGTTAAGGGAAAAACCATGAGGTGACTAACCCAAGATTGTATTCTCTGTTAAAAGAATAAGAAGTACAAAAATGTCACTTGCTAATTAGGGCTCACTACCCGAGCACACTGCTCACAAGAGGCACACTGCCTACAAGAGACTCACTATCTACAAAGTTTATAGAAGGTAACCAGGTGTTTGAATTGATGAGAAGCATCTACTAATGCTGAGGTTCAGTTCTGGTTAGGCTTAATATACTGATTTAATGGACTTCATTCTTCCTCTGTTCTAGTGCTGTTGTTATGTTACATACCGGACTTGTATTGCTTCTTCCACACTTCTCTTTTCCTTTCCTTGCCCACTATATCAACACACCCACCCTTCATACCGAAATCCATCCGATATATATATCCACATCAAGGATTTCAACATCTTTCTAGTTGGCAACTGGAATACTCAAGATATTTCCAAGACACTAATCTGTCAGCTAAATCCATGCTTAATATGTGATGCGTATCAAAGACATAGACATAGAAATTATCAATCATGTCGGCCAACCATGTATGATCCCTCAAATAGCTTGATCACCATCAATTTCTCATCCGGATTAAAGTTTGATGTTCTGTTGGTCAGTTCTTCCTCAGTCTGCTCTACTTGTTAGGGACCCAACACTTAGATGCTCATATCTTTTCACTCATTCATCATCAGAGGCTCAATCTATGGAATGTAGTAGTCATGGTACTCCTCTTGACTTGTCCAAGTCTGCAACTTTCTAAGTTACACCATCTAAGAGATCCGGACCTGATTGTCAGACCTTGATGCATGCTTTGTTCTTGCTCACTGGACCAAAACACTCTTCAATTTGTCTTTTGGTATAGACATACTATGTGTTGCGGATGTGTGGGATGGACTTTGTTGCCATCAATGACAACACTCAAGAAGCCATACAATGTCTCTTGCCAACAAAGCTGACAGAGGTAATTGACAGGGCTATACAGATCATTGGGTGTAGACCTCCACCAAGGGTATATGTATTGTTTTTGAAAGAAAAGTTTCTTAGTTTTCAGTTTAATAGATTCATTAATAATTAGCTTTCTTTACATTCAAGACATATTTTCTATATCCATTTTAAAGAAGTCAATTTAGAGGAGCAAGACCAATTGTGTGAATATTGTTTGCATAACTACTTAATGGAAGAGGACACATAATGGAACCCTTCAATGTATGTTGGGGATTTACAGGTTAGGACACTATTATCATACCTCAAGAATGAAAAGCTCAGAGGAGAGTTGATGGATAAGTATGAGGAACAAGAAAAAATAGTCACATTATAGATTAGAAGGGAAGCACTAAATCCTGATGTAATCCTCACCCAATGGTTAACACTCCTCTCACACAAAGGCCCAGGTAAGATAATTATGGATTTAAGACTATGAGATCATAGGAGGATACAGTAGTTATAGGGCCTATGCTTCAAAATTGTCTTAGGTATGTGCAAGGTAGATGGAATAGTCTGGTCCTCCAGTACTATAAAGGAAAGAGCCTCATTCTTTTCATAATTTTATGAATATGTTTGAGAGACTATGCAAGTATATCTAGATTTTAGAGTAAATAGGAGTAGGATGGTTGCCACTTACATTTCATCCTCCTATTCTCCTTTATCCAGTACCACATTGGATAGGGGAAAAGGGTGATGAGTGTAAGAATGTAGAATCAATCAGATTGGATAGGCTTTCTAGTTACAATGGTTTTTATCTTAAGCATGGTTCAAGAGTCAGAGAAATAATGGACTTGAAGCAGATTACTTTGCACTACAATCTTCTCCCCTAGGTGTTCAATTCAATTATTTTTCTTGAGGGCAAGCAAAAGGCTAAGTTGGGGGGAATAATGGGCTGAATTATTGACCTCTTTTCATGTTGTTTTATATGCTTTTAAGAACTTTGCTATATGATCCTCTAGAGACTTTACCAACATCACCATCATTATATGTTGTCTTTTTATATACTTTACAAGACTATGAACCTATAGTATTAATATGGAATATGGTGATGATGTTATCAACTGAATGATTTAAATATAAGTATGCATGCAATATAGATGGAATCCTATGGTTTAGTCATGAAGGTTATTTGTGTGCATATGTTTGTGAATTAACCCTTGTGTAGCAAGAACGTGTCATCAAGGAAATGAGCATTTGCAGCAAAGTTGAAGACAAGAGAATTAAAAGGAGAGAAGTTGGACGCCAAATGTGCAATCAGCTGGAGGATGAATGTGAACCATCATGGACATAAATAAATGCAGAAGAAGAAGAAGACTTGTTTCAAACATAGTTTACATTCTCTTCATGAGATTCGTTGCATAAGAATTCTTGTTTGGATAGGACTCTGCTTCCTCTGTTTAGTTAGATTAATAAATTGATCTCAAACTTGTATCCTAGTATCTAGGAATGGATTAATGGTTACAATTAGTTAGTAGTTGCATAAAAATCTCCTGTTTCTGTATAAGTTAGAGGGATGAGTTAGATGTTAAGTTAGTTACTTTATTTCTAGTTACTCAATTGTTACTCTATTTTTTATATTGGAAGATTCATACATGTTTTATTAAGGAATGTAATTATTGAATAAAATATGAATGAGATTTTGTTTATGATATGAAGTGAATGAACTATGTGTTATGAAGATGCATAGAAATCTAAACTAGATTTGATTCTCAGTTAAGTGAGTCAGTTCCTTGAGCCATCCACTCAAGGTACTGATCCTCACTTCATTTATTTCCTTGTTCCTTTATGCATTCATTGTTAAATCTGCTTTTCATTTGCACATAGATACATTACAAGTCACTTAGATTTCTTTGGTTGTCAAATTATAAATAGTATGATTCATGAACAAGTGCATGCTTTATCAAATTTAAGTCCTCTAGAGGTTAGCATTAGTTCTTTTATCATTTTAGATGTTTTGAGTTAATTCTGTAATTTCTTGTTGATAACAGTCATCTACAGCTTATGTTATAGGTACCCGTAGCCACTAGATTTTGTAGCTATTTTTACTATTCTTGCATTTCTGTGAATCCCAACAGAATGGAATAGCCTAAATAGGTTTGGATAAGATAGTTTAGGAGGAATATGAGCCCTGAAGGCACATACAGTGCAGTACCATCATAAGCTTATGCTCCTTGGTTGATAATTCAATGTAGGAATGCAATGATAGAGTGGATTGTTTAGATAGGTTTACCCCTGAATTGTGTTAAGTTTACAATGCATTAGTTTTCTTCTACACACACTACTCAATGGATCAACAAATACTATATCAAGAAACCTACTGGATATATAATGTGTTACATTTACATTGTCAAACTAGGGAATCATACTCTTGTTGGATGATGCTTGTACTATGTGTACAGTTAAGGATTTCTAATTTTTAATCTAGAGGTTGTGTAAGGGAATAAACTAGCTAAAGAAAACACAATTCCAATTGCAAGGATTGATAATACTCTAAGTAAAAAGGACTGGTAGGGAATAACTAAAGCTTATTCAACACAGCTCTAATTAATTAAATGGTCCTATGTAACTTCTACATAAAAGAGCAACTAATAGTTGGTTTGGTGATCACCTTGACTTAATAAGACTTAACAACATAGATTATCAAATTCTAACTAATTCTCATAACACAACTCATTACAACATGCATTAATCATATGTATATAAACATACAATCATAAACTAAACATATAAACAAAGTGGAGAGACACAGTACCTCAAGTGGCCTACTTAAGTGACTGTGATCCCACAAAATCTAGCTAAATCTTTATTGTATCTTTGTAATCACTAACGGAACTCAAAACATGTATTCTTTTATTGAATGTTGAAGCAAAAGGTACAACAATGAAATATGATACTACAACCTCTATGTAACGCCCGCCTTGTACACCTCAAAGAATTACACATTTATGCTACATGAAACAGGAACATTTTTTTTTTTAAATGTTTAAGACAACAAATAAAGTTAACATAACTAACTACGACATAATCTCTAAGGATACAAGGCTGCATTACTTTACAAACCAACTAACATAATTTAACATTCATCAGTAACTGATCTAAATCCAATGCATAATTGAATAACTGATTCATATTCATTACATACCGTCAGATAATACAATCTACATGATCAAAACATAACTGAAATGCTTTTGTTACACATAAGTACATCATGACATCATTACATTGTCATTTTCAGACTACATCAGAATCACATACATTATGATTGATCTGTTACACAAATCTAGTACAAGGTTATACACATATATCTTCTTCAACTGGTACAAATACAAATGTCTGAAAACTGGAATAATTCTCTTTTGTACATGAGCTTCGACAAGAATAACCAATGGATAAAATAGCTCTTCCACCCGACCATGTGGAACCCTAAGGTCCACCCCCCGAGCTAGGAGTTAACATGAGGTCCCAAACAATAACAGTCAGGCAGACAAGAGACAAACAAGAACAAAGGACAACCAAACGCCAATACAACACATGGTAATAACAATACATCACAACTTAACTTCCAGAGGCGAAACATAACATAAGTGGAGAGACCAAACAAGGAATGCTAGGTTGTAGTAGGGAGAGTGTCATCGCATGGTCCTAGCATGGGTTATCCTGACAGCCTCTCACTAGGCGCCGGCCCCCATCTATGGTTATCCTGACAGCCTCTCACTAGGCGCCGGCCCCATAGGGTGACACATGCGGAATCGACCTTCCTTTCATGAGGACAAGGAAGTCAATCATGCCAACCAGGCCTTCTCTACCCATCCTTAGTCTATACAAGCACTACAGGCCATGGGAGAGGAATCCATTAATCTTGTTTAGTGTGAAATCTACCCTTAACCCCCTAGTTCATTTTAGGTTATCACTTGATTAATCTACTTTCATCGGGTTATCCTGACTGCCACTTTGGGTGCTGGCCCCACGTTGAAAGCCACTCTCCTTCCTAACACCCAGTAAACCTTAACCATCATACAAGACATTATAGCAATACACATACTTGTTCATTGCAAGGCATAAACCTTCTTGCATTACAAACAGAATCATAACACCAATTGTTATCCATCGCCTATAGCATTACAACATTTTACACTTTCACAGATACCAAGTCTCTCCAAACAACAATTACGACAAAACGGATACAAGATAGTCACAACCGGTTAAATATCTCATCCAGAGAATATTATATCACAAAACACATAACCAACTTAGTCAATACTCCATTATACTTCATACTAAATTTGAATCACATAATCGTTATGACATCACAAATACAAAAACATCCATCCACACAATGACAAACTCAGCCTCTGGAATTTCGATTATGACCACTCTCAATTTGACTCTTTAAGACAATAGAAATACTTAACTTGCACAGTACAATTCAGATTCTAAACACTAAAATTCCTTCTTGGCTCATAAATAACTTTGTAATGAAATCAACAATGGATTACACTATCTCTTTAAATCAAACTAATTGATTTCACAATAAATACAGCAATTATACTAAAATTATCTAAATATTCTACATTTGTTTCTAACGATAGATTATAAAACACAAGTATAACAAGTTTTACGCTGATTAACTTACCTTTCCAACGTTGGATTAAGTACTAAAATAATACCTTATAACTATACGGCAATACAACGAGGACAAAGGTCCTACCATCAACAAGGAACATCAATGTTTTCATTTTCCTCTAAGTTCTACCCTAATATGGTCCTTCAAATATTCTTGACCTCAATCAGATAACAGTTTACTATGCTTGGATTTCTTCGTCATAACGATGTCTCTGAAATGTTTTAATCACAGATGATTTAAATCCGTCTAAGAAGAAAGTCGGGACTAGACATTCTCACGCCGTCAAAACTTAATAGATGTATCAACTATATTCGTTCCCAAGGCATTACAGTTTCCTGGTAAAAACTTCTACTATATCTGTGACAGTCTTCTGTCTTGTAGAAACCTATGGATTCACGACCAACTTATATGAATTGTAAAATGAGGTGTAAAATTGTTATTGACTGGCCTACCATTGAAATGGACAATAGCAACTTCTAACAGTGTTCATATACCTCCCTCTAACTGCAAGCTGATTGAATTGATGTAAATTGGTTTTAAAAATAGTTTTCTGGTGATTATGTAAGTATTTGGATAGCAGTAAGGTTCGACAGGTTAGTAACTACTCAAATATTAGAAGCAAAGAACCATATTTCTTCGGTCTGGGTAAGCGTTGAAGTGCTGGAACTGTTACAGGTATACTACAAATAGTGCCAGTTATTTTTAGCTGTTTGTAATCTGATAAGATCTTCTTCTTTAGATCCTATTTCAAATTACTATAGTAGACAGATAAAGACAGCAAAACCTGTTTCTCCCAAACACATGCAAGCCAACAATTGGATCATTATCCAGCCTGCGGCCTTCAGCTGATTTGGAGGGCTCAGTAGAACCAATTTCTCACGTACTGCAAACAGTTCCATTTGTCGGATCAAGTATTTCTACCACTCCATGTTTTCTTCCAATTCCAAGTCTAGGATTTTGGGTATTAGCAGAGAGAGAAGTGGCTAAAGTAGAGCGCTCAGAATCTGGCTTCTCTCTGTACCCTTGATTCTCAATTGTTTTAAATAGGCCTGCCCTTCAAATTCCCAGAAGTAATCTTATTACTAACATTTTCGGCCTCCAAATTAAGTTGCCCAGCTTGCAGCCCGACAGTAATTACCACTGATGCACCAAGTTGCAAAGGAAGTGCTGATTGTATGATATTATGTCAAATAGATATTACACTCTCTTGGACATCCCTTATTATTCTGATTCAACTAGTCCATAAATCCAAAGATTAAATTAAACCACAAAGATATTGGACTATGTCACTATTATCATTATGAATGCGCATTGATTAGAAAAGCTCCTCACTACTGTAATTGATCAGTACCTAATTTCTAAAAGTTTGACTGTTTATTCAAAGACTCCTGTTAGGAGCCCCATATACTTCTCAATTGAGTTTTCTCCTGTATCTATGGTTGTGTCCTGAGAGGCCCAGTTGGGAAGAGCTTGCAGAGTTTCGAACCATCCTTTACTAACGCAGAGTACTCATTGTCCTTGAGCTCTCATCCAGAGGGTCACGTGACGTTTTGCAGCATGGTTATTGGCACTAGATTATTGCATTGATTCTGTTACTCTTTTCCAGACTGACTACCGAAACAACAGATTCTTGATTATCTAGATTCTATACCTTCTTGTTACTGTTGTGTGCAGGGAACAAGCTTGTAAAAACAACTATCAAGAGTTGAATATTAAAACCCATGAGCACCAAATTTTCTGTGTTGGGTGTAGCCCATAAAACCTCCAACAAACTAATTGTAGCCCTGGCAATTCACATTCTGAAGAAAATGTAGATATGTATGCAAATTGGATTAACAGTGAAAGCAGCGATCCATTCTGGTTAGAAAGCCCAAGTCATGGTGTGGTTGCACTAGCTTATGGACCTTTTTTTTTTTTAAGTCACCGTTGAACTTTTTTTTTTTTTTTTCCTCATGGTGTAAGCTGATTCACATGTTTCCACCTTGCGAATCATAAGCTATGCCATATTTTGGAGGACAAATTTCTAAGAAATAGAAATTATGTAAAACTACATGTTTTTCAAACGACCATTACTGTTCATTAATAGAGAGATTTGGATTAAAGGTATGAATTTTCCTTCGTCGGTCCAAATGCTACTAAGACCTCTGGGTTCGTCTATGGAGAATTTATCAATTATTAAAGAGAGTAAATTGTTGCGTGTGAGAAAGAGATGAAGGTTGTTGAAGGAACATTATTAATGTACAGGTATCAATCATGCCAAATGAATACCTTCCTTCCCACACCAATATTTAATCTATTTTACTCACTAAAATTATAATCAAAGTGACTTCCCTTGTGTACTCTTGTGTGTTATGTGCTATGTCCCTTATTTTCGCATTTCTGTAATTTAATTAAAAAATATTTCTAAATAGAAATTATCCGCTATATGCACTTACTTGCTATGCTCTTAGAGCAGGGTAGAGGAGAGGCAATGTGAGAAACACTTTCATAGGAATCGAAGGATCCCATTTCAAGTAAATCTGCATTCACCAGCTGAAGCCTTTCATTGGCTCCTCTATTTCAGATAATTGCTTTGTCTTGTGAGGAATCCAATAAAGAGCTTGCCTCATATCAAAATGAATTTTACACTTGTGTGGGCCAACTCTAAATCCAAATCATGAATGGTAGCTCGAACACCATCTTAACAGTCTCAAGACATCAACCAGCGAAGGTAAACAAATCTTCAAACATACATTATATCAATTCAACCTTCCAATCACAGATCAAACCTCGTGATAGATCAAACTGCAACAGTTGGGATCCAGTCTACGATACTTAAAATTGATCTGCATGTTTTCTACACAATAATAAAGAAATAGAACCCCGTAAATCTAGATTGGTTCACACAGCCGATGCCCTTCAAGGCTCCCCACGTGTCTCAGCCAGCCCTACAAGGGCACCAGATCACTACCAAGCGCAGAACTGCTCTATCTGTTTGTTCCTGCCGCTCCAAAAAGGATTAACTTCCAATTACTTTGCAGTATATCAAATTTTCTAACTTTCTGGAACTCTATATTAATCCTTGCGATTTGCCCTATGGCTCTTGCTGTTATATGGTTTGGATCCCTAGTTTAATGGAGTACGGCTCATTTTCTCTTCTCAAGTATTTGACGAGTAAACGCCATTTTCCCACACTTTAAATACATGACTACCAAGGCACTTACAACAAAACATCTGAGTCAAACCTAAACCGAATAATGTAATTGTGGATCTCTATGATACAAACTGACAAAGACTTGTTTTGCATCCATGTTGCAGAGATGCTATGCGAGCACAGGCTGGGAGAACACATGCTATAGTAACAGAATCTGGTTCCATACCACGCATGTTCATGTCCTTAAAAAGTTGCAAGGCCTCAAGACAATATCCATTTTGCACATACCCTGCAATCATTGCATTTCACCTACATTCGAACATTATGTGAGCGAGGTTGACCATCTTGCCTTTGCTGGCTAACTTGAGGACACCCAAGACTTTTTCATTGAGATAACAGTTAAAGCTGTGGGAGTTGTATGGCTATGATTGCAATTGGTAAAGCACTTTCTACAGCATGTTGTGATGTCACTGCCTTCAAGCTAAGATCCAAGGAAATATACTATGTTTGCCGGTAAATAGAGTGGGAGGTAGACAATCACACAACGAATTCCTTGGCAGAAATGATTTAAAACCCTAAAAGATGTTATGTTTTAAATGTAGAGAGGGCAACCTATAGACATGATCATCCAGGTTTAAGATTTGACGACTAAAACTCAGAATACAAACCGATTGCAGATTGGATCAAATCTTTAAGCATAAATTTAGCCCAAACAAATCATTTGGAAGATTAAACAACCAATCAACATTTGCAGATTCAGAAAGAGAAGCAGAGGAGTAAATTAAACTTTTAATGGAACCTAGTTGCGATGCTGATTCGACGATTCCGGTTCAACTGCTGCAGTCCAAGCCTTTTTCCCTGATCTTCTTCACTTTCCTCTACCTGCAATCCTCACTTTGCCTCAACAAGCCTTTTCTTTTTATAACACAGCCCCTTCCTTCTTCCAAGGGACTCGGCACGTGATCCCGTGCATCTCTCTCCTCTACTAATATTTTTATTTAATTAATAATCCCAAAGAAGTTCTTTATTTATTTTATTGTATTTCTTTTTTAAATGAAAACACATAATTCCCGACAACACTTAATGACTTTATAGCCGACCAAGCATAGTTTATTTAATAAAGTTATAATATTACAACTATCTATAATAGTACAACTAAATATATTTTAATTTATTTTATTAATTTAGTTGTAAATCACTAATTACAACATAACTTACAACTATTTTATTTATTTAAATATTTATTGTAAATAATATTATATTAAATAGTACAAAACCTCTTACAATCTTTATTTAGCAACTATACTTCTAATAAAATAATAATTTATTTACAACAATAATCAACAATTATCGACATTATACTTTCCGTAATATGATTCTAATTAAAGCACAATGACACCTTACACATTCAGACACTTTCTAACCTAGTTAGACTCCAAGGTGCACTATTACTTGTCCGCAAATCATGATCGAATGACAGACAATGACCAAGGGGATAACTGACAACCAGACCACACTGACATGGGACCTCACATTAACTCCAACAACTAATCCATTGGCGAAGGCACGCTCAGACCTGTAATCAGGTGGAGTCGATGCCTAGTACCTGCATTCCTGCATCAACGCACGGTTAAACATTCAAAATATCTATCCACATGTAGTCCTATAGTGAATGGAAATCACAGTGGTGTAGGGTACTCGAAAGTGAGTAATACAACACTGTTCCATTCACGTTTATGTATAAACAATTAACTACGTTGAACAAGGTATCTGATATTAATCAACAACATAAAACATTCAATCCAATATCGCAATTAACATCGAAACATCTGTAACATCTAGTTCATTTATCAAATTTTAAAACATAAAATGATAAAATCCAACATCAACAACTGTTATCATAACAATCAGATTCACAATGAAGTAACAAGATAACAAGAGATCCATCATCTACGGTCCAGGACACTATAAAGTTTAAGCAAACATCAATCTGATGGACGACGAGATGAGGGGCACTACATCCTCCCCCCTAGGATCAGGCTTACTCCTGGAAGCCTACGAACAAATATGGGTGAAATGTATTGAGTTTGAGCAGTTTTCACAACACTATGCAAACATAGGAGCACACACTGTGCATGAGATCTATTAACAGAAAAGTCTTGATATACTGACTTTACACCTTTAGCAGCATGGTACCATAATTTATCATTTTATAAGCACTATATTCATGATTTAACACACATACACGAATTCAAATTACCATGAACCACATCTCAAGGCTACACAAGGATCCATCTGGACACCAGTAACTAACCTACTAAGGCATGACACAAAATCTATGAGCCAAGAGCCAACATCTATCCCGCACAATCCATACCACACACTCTGAGACTTGATGGTGCTAGGGCACACACCCATGGTTAGCCCATCCAAACAAGACAACAATGACCTAACTCCTACAGCAAAATTTAGTTAGCCTCCATGATATAGTCCTAGCCTCAGATATCCCCATCCTCAAGGTTCCCTGTGTCTACTTCCTCGTATACACTCACCAAGTCTGCCTCATACCTCCTTGGAGAGGAATCACAATACGACACATGGCCGACGTCGAAAACAATAAGGAGAAACTAGTTTAGCCACCAAAGTCATAAACAAATATAAAATAAAGATTAAATTTCATCAACAAAACAAGAAATGCGCGCAGTTCAACACTAAACCAAATGTAACCACAAGGGTTAGGCACAAATGAAGATCACAAGGTGTGGCTAAACCATCACAACCAAATATAAACAAAGTGTCGGCCTTTTCAATTAATAGAAAATCATCAATAATTATAAGGAAAATACACAATCTTTGAAATTGCACTGTACAACACTGCGTGACTAGGTACTAGCCACCAAACGAGGAAGGAGGAAACAACGTCAGGTTATCCTCAACTTTTTATTCCATACAATAAGGACTCTACATAAGCACTAAGAACATCCCAGAATGTATACTTCACAAGAGGATGCACAAGCATCTAATCCTCTACCTGATAACTCCTCTAACCACAACCAAAGCTCCTTAAGGATAGGATGATCATCGAGGGACACTTCTCCCCTAAACTCCCAAACGTTAACCATCACAACAAACAACTGACAATCTTGCCGCATACCTTTCTTCAACTGCATGGCAGAAATCAAGGGAATGGATCTCTACATGCCAACTACCTCTACCTTGACCTCTAGGCATCTACCTACGTACACACTGCCAAGGGACACCCTCACGTTGTTAGGCAAGGATGACAAAAGGAAGAAGAAAATCTGCAGAGTTTAAGCAACTAGGACAACATAATGGGACTATGCACACCCAGAGTACCCAGTGTTTAAACCTGGCTCTGATACCAGATGTAACGCCCGCCTTGTACACCTCAAAGAATTACATATTTATGCTACATGAAACAGGAACATTTTTTTTTTAAATGTTTAAGACAACAAATAAAGTTAACATAACTAACTACGACATAATCTCTAAGGATACAAGGCTGCATTACTTTACAAACCAACTAACATAATTTAACATTCATCAGTAACTGATCTAAATCCAATGCATAATTGAATAACTGATTCATATTCATTACATACCGTCAGATAATACAATCTACATGATCAAAACATAACTGAAATGCTTTTGTTACACATAAGTACATCATGACATCATTACATTGTCATTTTCAGACTACATCAGAATCACATACATTATGATTGATCTGTTACACAAATCTGGTACAAGGTTATACACATATATCTTCTTCAACTGGTACAAATACAAATGTCTGAAAACTGGAATAATTCTCTTTTGTACATGAGCTTCGACAAGAATAACCAATGGATAAAATAGCTCTTCCACCCGACCATGTGGAACCCTAAGGTCCACCCCCCGAGCTAGGAGTTAACATGAGGTCCCAAACAATAACAGTCAGGCAGACAAGAGACAAACAAGAACAAAGGACAACCAAACGCCAATACAACACATGGTAATAACAATACATCACAACTTAACTTCCAGAGGCGAAACATAACATAAGTGGAGAGACCAAACAAGGAATGCTAGGTTGTAGTAGGGAGAGTGTCATCGCATGGTCCTAGCATGGGTTATCCTGACAGCCTCTCACTAGGCGGCGGCCCCCATCTATGGTTATCCTGACAGCCTCTCACTAGGCGCCGGCCCCATAGGGTGACACATGCGGAATCGACCTTCCTTTCATGAGGACAAGGAAGTCAATCATGCCAACCAGGCCTTCTCTACCCATCCTTAGTCTATACAAGCACTACAGGCCATGGGAGAGGAATCCATTAATCTTGTTTAGTGTGAAATCTACCCTTAACCCCCTAGTTCATTTTAGGTTATCACTTGATTAATCTACTTTCAACGGGTTATCCTGACTGCCACTTTGGGTGCCGGCCCCACGTTGAAAGCCACTCTCCTTCCTAACACCCAGTAAACCTTAACCATCATACAAGACATTATAGCAATACACATACTTGTTCATTGCAAGGCATAAACCTTCTTGCATTACAAACAGAATCATAACACCAATTGTTATCCATCGCCTATAGCATTACAACATTTTACACTTTCACAGATACCAAGTCTCTCCAAACAACAATTACAACAAAACGGATACAAGATAGTCACAACCGGTTAAATATCTCATCCAAAGAATATTATATCACAAAACACATAACCAACTTAGTCAATACTCCATTATACTTCATACTAAATTTGAATCACATAATCGTTATGACATCACAAATACAAAAACATCCATCCACACAACGACAAACTCAGCCTCTGGAATTTCGATTATGACCACTCTCAATTTGACTCTTTAAGACAATAGAAATACTTAACTTGCACAGTACAATTCAGATTCTAAACACTAAAATTCCTTCTTGGCTCATAAATAACTTTGTAATGAAATCAACAATGGATTACACTATCTCTTTAAATCAAACTAATTGATTTCACAATAAATACAGCAATTATACTAAAATTATCTAAATATTCTACATTTGTTTCTAACGATAGATTATAAAACACAAGTATAACAAGTTTTACGCTGATTAACTTACCTTTCCAACGTTGGATTAAGTACTAAAATAATACCTTATAACTATACGGCAATACAACGAGGACAAAGGTCCTACCATCAACAAGGAACATCAATGTTTTCGTTTTCCTCTAAGTTCTACCCTAATATGGTCCTTCAAATATTCTTGACCTCAATCAGATAACAGTTTACTATGCTTGGATTTCTTCGTCATAACGATGTCTCTGAAATGTTTTAATCACAGATGATTTAAATCCGTCTAAGAAGAAAGTCGGGACTAGACATTCACGCCGTCAAAACTTAATAGATGTATCAACTATATTCGTTCCCAAGGCATTACAGTTTCCTGGTAAAAACTTCTACTATATCTGTGACAGTCTTCTGTCTTGTAGAAACCTATGGATTCACGACCAACTTATATGAATTGTAAAATGAGGTGTAAAATTGTTATTGACTGGCCTACCATTGAAATGGACGATAGCAACTTCTAACAGTGTTCATATACCTCCCTCTAACTGCAAGCCGATTGAATTGATGTAAATTGGTTTTAAAAATAGTTTTCTGGTGATTATGTAAGTATTTGGATAGCAGTAAGGTTCGACAGGTTAGTAACTACTCAAATATTAGAAGCAAAGAACCATATTTCTTCAGTCTGGGTAAGCGTTGAAGTGCTGGAACTGTTACAGGTATACTGCAAATAGTGCCAGTTATTTTTAGCTGTTTGTAATCTGATAAGATCTTCTTCTTTAGATCCTATTTCAAATTACTATAGTAGACAGATAAAGACAGCAAAACCTGTTTCTCCCAAACACATGCAAGCCAACAATTGGATCATTATCCAGCCTGCGGCCATCAGCTGATTTGGAGGGCTCAGTAGAACCAATTTCTCACGTACTGCAAACAATTCCATTTGTCGGATCAAGTATTTCTACCACTCCATGTTTTCTTCCAATTCCAAGTCTAGGATTTTGGGTATTAGCAGAGAGAGAAGTGGCTAAAGTAGAGCGCTCAGAATCTGGCTTCTCTCTGTACCCTTGATTCTCAATTGTTTTAAATAGGCCTGCCCTTCAAATTCCCAGAAGTAATCTTATTACTAACATTTTCGGCCTCCAAATTAAGTTGCCCAGCTTGCAGCCCGACAGTAATTACCACTGATGCACCAAGTTGCAAAGGAAGTGCTGATTGTATGATATTATGTCAAATAGATATTACACTCTCTTGGACATCCCTTATTATTCTGATTCAACTAGTCCATAAATCCAAAGATTAAATTAAACCACAAAGATATTGGACTATGTCACTATTATCATTATGAATGCGCATTGATTAGAAAAGCTCCTCACTACTATAATTGATCAGTACCTAATTTCTAAAAGTTTGACTGTTTATTCAAAGACTCCTGTTAGGAGCCCCATATACTTCTCAATTGAGTTTTCTCCTGTATCTATGGTTGTGTCCTGAGAGGCCCAGTTGGGAAGAGCTTGCAGAGTTTCGAACCATCCTTTACTAACGCATAGTACTCATTGTCCCTGAGCTCTCATCCAGAGGGTCACGTGACGTTTTGCAGCATGGTTATTGGCACCAGATTATTGCATTGATTCTGTTACTCTTTTCCAGACTGACTACTGAAACAATAGATTCTTGATTATCTAGATTCTATACCTTCTTGTTACTGTTGTGTGCAGGGAACAAGCTTGTAAAAACAACTATCAAGAGTTGAATATTAAAACCCATGAGCACCAAATTTTCTGTGTTGGGTGTAGCCCATAAAACCTCCAACAAACTAATTGTAGCCCTGGAAATTCACATTCTGAAGAAAATGTAGATATGTATGCAAATTGGATTAACAGTGAAAGCAGCGATCCATTCTGGTTAGAAAGCCCAAGTCATGGTGTGGTTGCACTAGCTTATGGACCTTTTTTTTTTTTAAGTCACCGTTGAACTTTTTTTTTTTTTTTTTCCTCATGGTGTAAGCTGATTCACATGTTTCCACCTTGCGAATCATAAGCTATGCCATATTTTGGAGGACAAATTTCTAAGAAATAGAAATTATGTAAAACTACATGTTTTTCAAACGACCATTACTGTTCATTAATAGAGAGATTTGGATTAAAGGTATGAATTTTCCTTCGTCGGTCCAAATGCTACTAAGACCTCTGGGTTCGTCTATGGAGAATTTATCAATTATTAAAGAGAGTAAATTGTTGCGTGTGAGAAAGAGATGAAGGTTGTTGAAGGAACATTATTAATGTACAGGTATCAATCATGCCAAATGAATACCTTCCTTCCCACACCAATATTTAATCTATTTTACTCACTAAAATTATAATCAAAGTGACTTCCCTTGTGTACTCTTGCGTGTTATGTGCTATGTCCCTTATTTTCGCATTTCTGTAATTTAATTAAAAAATATTTCTAAATAGAAATTATCCGCTATATGCACTTACTTGCTATGCTCTTAGAGCAGGGTAGAGGAGAGGCAATGTGAGAAACACTTTCATAGGAATTGAAGGATCCCATTTCAAGTAAATCTGCATTCACCAGCTGAAGCCTTTCATTGGCTCCTCTATTTCAGATAATTGCTTTGTCTTGTGAGGAATCCAATAAAGAGCTTGCCTCATATCAAAATGAATTTTACACTTGTGTGGGCCAACTCTAAATCCAAATCATGAATGGTAGCTCGAACACCATCTTAACAGTCTCAAGACATCAACCAGCGAAGGTAAACAAATCTTCAAACATACATTATATCAATTCAACCTTCCAATCACAGATCAAACCTCGTGATAGATCAAACCGCAACAGTTGGGATCCAGTCTACGATACTTAAAATCGATCTGCATGTTTTCTACACAATAATAAAGAAATAGAACCCCGTAAATCTAGATTGGTTCACACAGCCGATGCCCTTCAAGGCTCCCCACGTGTCTCAGCCAGCCCTACAAGGGCGCCAGATCACTACCAAGCGCAGAACTGCTCTATCTGTTTGTTCCTGCCGCTCCAAAAAGGATTAACTTCCAATTACTTTGCAGTATATCAAATTTTCTAACTTTCTGGAACTCTATATTAATCCTTGCGATTTGCCCTACGGCTCTTGCTGTTATATGGTTTGGATCCCTAGTTTAATGGAGTACGGCTCATTTTCTCTTCTCAAGTATTTGACGAGTAAATGCCATTTTCCCACACTTTAAATACATGACTACCAAGGCACTTACAACAAAACATCTGAGTCAAACCTAAACCGAATAATGTAATTGTGGATCTCTATGATACAAACCGACAAAGACTTGTTTTGCATCCATGTTGCAGAGATGCTATGCAGGCACAGGCTGGGAGAACACATGCTATAGTAACAGAATTTGGTTCCATACCACGCATGTTCATGTCCTTAAAAAGTTGCAAGGCCTCAAGACAATATCCATTTTGCACATACCCTGCAATCATTGCATTTCACCTACATTCAAACATTATGTGAGCGAGGTTGACCGTCTTGCCTTTGCTGGCTAACTTGAGGACACCCAAGACTTTTTCATTGAGATAACAGTTAAAGCTGCGGGAGTTGTATGGCTATGATTGCAATTGGTAAAGCACTTTCTACAGCATGTTGTGATGTCATTGCCTTCAAGCTAAGATCCAAGGAAATATACTATGTTTGCCGGTAAATAGAGTGGGAGGTAGACAATTACACAACGAATTCCTTGGCAGAAATGATTTAAAACCCTAAAAGATGTTATGTTTTAAATGTAGAGAGGGCAACCTACAGACATGATCATCCAAGTTTAAGATTTGATTAAATTTAGCCCAAACAAATCATTTGGAAGATTAAACAACCAATCAACATTTGCAGATTCAGAAAGAGAAGCAGAGGAGTAAATTAAACTTTTAATGGAACCTGGCTGCGATGCCGATTCGACGATTCCGGTTCAACTGCTGCAGTCCAAGCCTTTTTCCCTGATCTTCTTCACTTTCCTCTACCTGCAATCCTCACTTTGCCTCAACAAGCCTTTTCTTTTTATAACACAGCCCCTTCCTTCTTCCAAGGGACTCGGCACGTGATCCCGTGCATCTCTCTCCTCTACTAATATTTTTATTTAATTAATAATCCCAAAGAAGTTCTTTATTTATTTTATTGTATTTCTTTTTTAAATGAAAACACATAATTCCCGACAACACTTAATGACTTTATAGCCGACCAAGCATAGTTTATTTAATAAAGTTATAATATTACAACTATCTATAATAGTACAACTAAATATATTTTAATTTATTTTATTAATTTAGTTGTAAATCACTAATTACAACATAACTTACAACTATTTTATTTATTTAAATATTTATTGTAAATAATATTATATTAAATAATACAAAACCTCTTACAATCTTTATTTAGCAACTATACTTCTAATAAAATAATAATTTATTTACAACAATAATCAACAATTATCGACATTATACTTTCCGTAATATGATTCTAATTAAAGCACAATGACACCTTACACATTCAGACACTTTCTAACCTAGTTAGACTCCAAGGTGCACTATTACTTGTCCGCAAATCATGATCGAATGACAGACAATGACCAAGGGGATAACTGACAACCAGACCACACTGACATGGGACCTCACATTAACTCCAACAACTAATCCATTGGCGAAGGCACGCTCAGACCTGTAATCAGGTGGAGTCGATGCCTAGTACCTGCATTCCTGCATCAACGCACGGTTAAACATTCAAAATATCTATCCACATGTAGTCCTATAGTGAATGGAAATCACAGTGGTGTAGGGTACTCGAAAGTGAGTAATACAACACTGTTCCATTCACGTTTATGTATAAACAATTAACTACGTTGAACAAGGTATCTGATATTAATCAACAACATAAAACATTCAATCCAATATCGCAATTAACATCGAAACATCTGTAACATCTAGTTCATTTATCAAATTCTAAAACATAAAATGATAAAATCCAACATCAACAACTGTTATCATAACAATCAGATTCACAATGAAGTAACAAGATAACAAGAGATCCATCATCTATGGTCCAGGACACTATAAAGTTTAAGCAAACATCAATCTGATGGACGACGAGATGAGGGGCACTACACTCTATCTAACTAGTATGTAGCAAAATCTAATCTATCATTGATGAGATCAACATTGTCTATTTGAACAAAACTACTAAACAATAAATGCTATAACTGTCCATTATCCAACAATGTAGGAAGAGGACTTTATTACAAAGCAAACTAGGAATAGGAAACTAAAATATCATGAAGGTGGCATAGATGGTATAGTCCTACTATAACTCTCTCTCTAGTATCCATGAAGAACAATCAAGACTAGAAACAGAACATAGAGCATGATCTAAGATTCCTTCATTATTTAAGACTCCATCATCTATCGAAGGATAACCATCACAGAGTGGAGAGTTATGGATGACTCATCCCAATCAATTTGGGGTCTTCTTCATTTGGCTGCAGGTGCCTGTATCATCTACTGTGGATATCAACATCTCTTTCTACTGTGGGTTGTCTGATGATCTTCATGACATGAAGCCACATTCTTGCTACATGAGGAGTTAGTACATCACATGGTATCTATACATCACTGTCACTAAAATCAACATAAAGTACTAACATATTTCATGAGCAATCAACCATTCACACATAACTAATTAACAACATATTATATACCCATTTTCATGCTTTCAATGTCTTAAGTATAATTATAGACATAATTAGTGTATATAGAAGTCTGGAAATGTCTTAGGAAATAGGTACTTAAAGCAAGAAAAACAAGACAAAACATGGCCTCATCACCCTACATCCTTTAGACATGATCCTCACTTAGACGAATGATCCCTCAATAATTTTAAGACTTCCAAATCATCTAAAAGAACTATGAGAAATTTATGAATGAAACTTTTACTTGTTGTGAGATAAAGTATACATGCGTTCTTTAAACAAGGGCTTTACCTTGTATGTCAACTGTTATCTCCCTAATTTTCTTTGCACCACTTCTGAATTTGATCCCAAGCAGGCCATAGGTTTTCTCATTTTAGGAAGAGTGTTGTATTTTTAGATGTGATTTTGATCTCTCTAGCTCCTACTAATTCTAAAGGATTAATTTTCTTTGGTTGTTCTCCTTAGTCTTCAGTCCTCCTAGTGGGATCCTATTTGTCCTAGTGAGGATGGTTGGTAATTTGTTATATAGTTTTGCCTAGACTATTTTTTCTTGAGTTATAATGGATTATTGAGAAGGTTAATCTTACTAAAGAGTTATTTCATTGATTTTAGTCTTTAAATCAATCAAACCTAGGATAGGAAGTGTGTATAGGAAAAATTGAGAGGTTGAATGATAAGATCAAAAAGCAATGATAATAACAACTCAATTACCCATAACATCAAAAGATCTATCTAAGCAATAACCAATATCAATGAATAAATCAAATTAAAACAAAGAAGCTATCATGTAGACTGTTTGGATCTCTTGGTCGAATGTGGATTGCTTCATAAATTGCAAAACCATGTTTGCAACAAGTGGATGTAGGTTGTATTTGTGTTCAAAGTGCTCAAGGGTGCTCAACGATGTGATGAATGATCAATGCACTATAAAGGATGCCTGAGAATAAATGATCGAAGAGGATTTCTTATGGAGATGAGGAGGGTTTATATAGGTTTCAATGAAGATTGATCAACGGTCCAGAAAAATCAAAAGAATCAATGGGTGAGATAAATCTAGAATTCATGATGAATGTGCACCTAACATGTGTCACACAAAAAGCTATTTTGGTTTAAGATAATTGCTTTTTTGATAAAGATAGATTTGATTTCATAAATTAGAATGCTTTTTTTTTCTAATTCATGAGTTGATGAAAATAAGATAAATTAAAGTCAATTAACTTAACTTTAGATTTGTTTTTTTTGGAGTTCTAAAAATAAGACTGATTGTGCACATGAGTTAACATGATATTTTTAGAGGAATTGGAAGATAATTGAAATTAAATAAATAAATTTATTTAATTGATTGTGCATGATTTTGAAGAATAGATAAGATATGAAGATTATAAATAAAATACTTGATTTTATTTATTTTTAGAGGATTGAGTCAACTTTAAATAAATTTGCATGATTTATTTAAATTTGGAAGAATAGTTTGATTTAATTAAATAATGAAAATTATTTAATTGTAGATATGAGAAAATTGATGAATTAATTAAATAATTGGATTTATTTAATTAATGTAGACTTGAAATTTGAAAAGAATAATGATTTAATTAAATAATAAAATTATTATTTTTGGAGGAATATAGAGGAATTTAATGAAATTAATTAAATAAAGAGGATGTATTTAATTAATGTTGAAAATATGTGATTTGGAAGAATTTGATGAAATTAATTAAATAATTAGATTATTTAATTAATGTTGAATGCAAGTGATTAGACAGATTTGATGAAAATGCAAGTGATGTGAAGACTTGGTCATTTTTGGGTGTCTACAGGAAGGAACCTTTTGTGTCAACCCTAGCCAAAACATTAATTCTTTGTTATCCCATAAAGGGGGTTTTCTTTGCTCAAGGCTATTTGGTTTCCCAAAATTCCACTCCTCCCCTGGTTATTCTATTTTTCTCCTCATCCTACCTTTTGTACTCTTCCTACCATTACTTAATTAGTCTGCTTCATTCTTCCATCTTTCCCTACTCTTCTAGTTTTCACTCTACTTTCTTGGTTCCATCATGCTACCCATATACAAACATAAATATTAATATTAACATATTAATTATATGACTAATATTTATTATAAAACTTATGAATATATTATGTTAGTATTAGACATGGAATATCTTTTCCCTTTCTTATCTTGTCATGATTGTGACATCATTAACAATTGTTAAATGCGAGGAAAAAAATCATGTTAAATATTCTGGATCAAATTATTTGTTGACACTAAACATTTTATTCCTCCAATCAAAGTTGTGATCATACATTATGAATATCTATGGATATTTTGTGAAGCCATATGATAATATAAAATAACATGAATTAATACCCTTCATAATGGCAAAGACAACATAGTCAACACATATAGTTTCATGTATAACTACTTGGTGAAGTATTGAATATTATGAATTGAATAGGATGGAATCATACTATTTTGATAGAGTTCATTATTACATGCATTGAATAATGTGAAAGACACAATAACAAGTAAACTTTTTAACCAATAGGAATGCCAATTATTCTTATAATTGATTTTTTGACTATTTTTGTTTAAAAAAATTGGATGTTCAATTCATAAAAAAAATGCTTTAGGTAAAATTATTATAGCATATAATTGATTAATAAGTTGTACAAATAGTAATAACTAGTTAAGTAATTGAATTGGTAATGCTTCTGGATTTGACTGTGTTTGATTATTTTCCTCAATGTTTTGAATCACACATAGTGATCCATCATTAGGAGAAAGAGAGCAAGAGAAGAGAGAACATAAATGACAATTTGTAGACTCAAGACCACTTAAAAACAGGGAGTGAGAGATGTGAGGCGGAAACCAAGAACCCTCAAGGGAGAAGGATAGCTGCCCATCAAACTAAGTGAAATAAAGGAAAAAAGGAAAGGAGGAAACCTAAGCACACTTAAGACTAGACACAAGAAGAAAAGATGAATGAAGGGCAAAGGGAAACAAAATAAATATAAGAACAAGGCCAAAAAAATAGAAGAGAGAAACTAAAAACTATAATTCTAACTACCTAATAAATAATAAAAAAAGAGAGTAAAGAACAAAAGGGTAACAAGTGGACAAATCCAAATGCGACCAAAGCCAAGAAGTATAAAGAAGTCAAAAAGATGACACAAAATGAAAATTTACACTAAGCTAGGTTAAAAACAAATTCAAAGTTAATCAACATGAGAAAACACATAAATAACAAAAAGATTAACATGAAAACAATGGTGAAATTAAAAACAAATGAAAAAGGAAATAGAAGGAAGGCATGACACAAAAAATACACATACCATGAACGGATTAAGGATGGGGAAGGGAAATAAACAACACAATAAAAATTTAAGCACACAATTGAGAATCTAACTAAATATAAAAATATATAAAAAATGAAACACAAAAACCACAAATAGAATGAAAATAACAATGAAACCAACTATAACCAAAACAAAGCCAACTCTAAAGTAAGAAGGAAAACAATTTCAAAATAACGACAAGAATGGGCAACCATGCTCCATTAAACCAAGGTAAATAAAGAACAAACCAAAAATGAAAAAAATAAAATAAAATAATTATATATATATTAAAGAGAACAACCATAACCACAAATAAATGTAAGTGTCAAAATTAGACAAAGCAACCATAAAAAGTTAACAAGAAAAGGCCAATTACATAGATTAAAAGTGGGAAAAGAATAAATCAAGAAGACAAAAGGATACTACGAACATAAATGAAATATATATATATCAATCTAAATAAAAGAGAACAAATAACAGAAATAACTAACTAAGAGTAAGTCTAAAAGTAAAGGAGTATGCCTATATAAATGTGTGTGAGTATATATATATATGTATATGTATATGTATATATATGTATATATATATATGTATATATATGTATATATGTATATATATATGTATATATATGTATACATATGTATATATACATATATATATGTATATATATGTATACATATGTATATATACATATATATACATATATATGTACATATATATGTACATATGTATGTACATATGTATGTATGTATATATATGTGTATATATGTATATATGTATATATATAAATATGTATACATGTATATACATATACATACATATATACTCCAAGACAACAAAATGAGTGCAAGGAACCCAAAGGAACAATAAGATTACACCAAAAAACAAGAAAAGACCAAAACAATCCAGAGGTTGGAGGTGGAAGGCCTAGCTAAGGAAGAAAACAAGAAAACGAGAGTGAATTAAAAGTGCGTGTGTGTGTGTGTGTGACAAAGAGGGTAAAGAGGGGGGAGGAAGGAGAGAAAGCAAGGAGAAAAGGATGGGGGAGAAGAGCCTACGGAAGGAGGAAGAGGGACAGGAAGAGGGACTAACAGGAGGGGACAAAAGACTAGAAACTAGAGAAGGGACCTAGAGAGGACAAGGAAGGGGGGAAAATTCTGAGAAGAGGGGGAAGAGTGGGAAGAGAAAAGAAGAATGAAGAGGGAGAGCCTGAAGATGAGGCCAATAAAGAAAGGGGAAGGATAAGAGGGGAGGAAGGGGAAGAGAAGAATGACTAAGAGTGAAGGAGATCATGATGGGGAAGAGTGATTTTTGAGGTGGGTGAGCAAAGGTTGCCAGGAAAAACTAAGACTCTATCCCTCATCTCGATTAAGGTTAGAGGGGTTGTTGCAAATTTCTATAGCCTCCTTTAGTTTCCGCTTGAAGAAATTATCTTCCTTGACTAAAATTTGCGTGTCTTCTAAGCAAATGTGGTGTTTGGTTTTGGAGTAGTGCTTGGTAAGGGCTGACTTTTGAGTTCATTCGTACTTTATGTCAGCACCGTGATCTTTAAACTTAGTGCTAAAAGAGCAACCTGTCTCTCCAATGTAGGGAGTGCCACATGAACAAACCACATTGTAGACTCCTGAGTTGAGGAGAAGGTCTCTAGGGTCTTTGGGAGACGGGATGCAGTTCTTGAGAGTTAAGATGGGTTTGAAGGCATAGTGGATGCCTTTTTTAAGAAGATTCAAAAGAGCCATTTCTCTTTCTTCCTTTGATGACAATACTAAAAAGAGGCTCCTTCCCACCAAAGAAGTTACCCCCCATATTTATGGCGTTCCCAAAATTGACAAAGTTGGCATTCCCCTTCGACCCATTGTTGACACCATCAACTCCCCGACCTATAAGCTTGTGGTCCACCTTGCCAAGCTCTTAGCCCCTCTTGTTGGCCAATCCAGTTCCTCCATAAAAAATTCTTCCCACTTTGTTTAATTCATTAAAGAGAAGAAGCTTGAAGAGAATGACCTTTTAGTCAGCTTTGACATTGTTTCCCTCTTCACCAAGGTTCCCATCCCGAATTCCATTGAGCTAATTAGACGTAAGACTAATGACAAAATCACCTCCTTGGTTGAGTTATGCCTTAGATCTACCTTTTTTACATTCCAAGGAATAGTCTACAAGCAATTAGATGGAGTTACCATGGGATCCCCTCTTTCTCCTATTGTGGATAATCTCTACATGGAGCATTTTGAAGAGATTGCCCTCAACTCGTTTCCCCTCAAACCAAGGTGGTGGAAACATTATGTCAATGACACCAATGTTTGTTGGCCCCATGGTCTTGAGAAACTTGAATACTTTCACTTGTACCTTAACAGCTTAGCCCAAAGCATCTCGTTCACCAAAGAGTTGGACTAATAACCAACTCCCTTTTATTGATATTTTGCTCTTAAAGAAGCCAGATGGTTCCTTAGGCTGGAAAGTTTTCAGGAAAGCAACCCACACATATTTGTACCTCCATGCCTCTTTTCATCATCACCCTTCCCAAAAAATTCGTGTCCTAAAAACTCTGGCTACTAGGGCTTTTTGCATTTGCGGTGAGGATAACTTGGATCTTGAACTCACCCACCTCTCCAAAGTCTTCAAATTGAATGGTTTCAAAATCAAACTCATCAATAGAGCTTTCAAGAAAGCTAGATCTCACTTCTACTCCTCTCCTATTGAAACTCAGCCTCCAATCCCTCCTTTGACCAGTTTACCATACATTGAAGGCATTTCCAACAAAATTTCTAAGATTCTTCTTAAAAAGGGCATCCACTGTGCCTTCAAACCCATCTCAACTCTCAAGAACTGCATCTCGTCTCCCAAAGACCCTAGAAACCTTCTCCTCAACTCAAGAGTCTACAAGGTGGTTTGTTCATGTGGCACTCCCTACATTAGGGAGACAAGTTGCTCTTTTAGCACTAGGATTAAAAAGCACAGTGCCGACATCAAGCACGAATGAACTCAAAAGTCAGCCCTTGCCGAGCACTCCTCCAAAACCAAACACCACATTTTCTTGGAAGACACACAAATTTTAGTCAAGGAAGATAACTTCTTCAAGCGGAAACTAAAGGAGGCTATAGAAATCGACAACCACCCTTCTAACCTTAATCGAGATGAGGGATGGAGTCTTAGTTTTTCCTGGCAACCTTTGCTCACCCACCTCAAAAATCACTCTTCCCCATCATGATCTTCTTCACTCTTAGTCATTCTTCTCTTCCCCTTCCTCCCCTCTTATTCTTCCCATCTCTTTCTTGGCCTCATCTTTGAGCTCTCCCTCTCCCTTCTTCTTTTCTCTTCCCCCTCTTCCCCTTCTTCTTGAAATTTTCCCCCTTCCCTGTCCTCTCTAGGTCCCTTCTCTGGTTTCTAGTCTTTTGTCCCCTCTTGTTAGTCCATCTTCTTGTTCCTCTTCCTCCTTCTTCCATAGGCTCTTCTTCCCCATCATTTTCTCCTTACTTTCTCTCCTTCCTCCCTCCTCTTTACCCTCCTTGTCACACACACACACACACACACACACACTTTTAATTCACTCTCGTTTTCTTGTTTTCTTCCCTAGCTAGGCCTTCCACCTCCAACCTCTGGATTGTTTTGGTCTTTTTTTATTTTTTGGTGTAATCTTATTGTTCCTTTTGGTTCCTTGTGCTCCTTTTGTTGTCTTGGAGTATATGTATATGTATATGATGAAAGGAAGCTAGGTGTGCGGAAAACGCTTCCTACACTAATCTATTGAGGAGAGGGCTATGCAAATTCAACTTTATCTTAACTATTACAACAATGTTAAACCATTAACATGAGATATTGTAGCAAAACACAAGAACTAGAAAGTAGACAGAAGAAGAGAGACAAAGATTTATGGTGGGGAAAACCCTTATTGGGTGAAAAACCCCACACTCAGAAACCTGCACAATGTATTAACAAATCTGAAAGAATGTTTACAATACACTTGCAATACAAGCTTCAATGGTCTTCGACACTCATGTTTGGAGTCAATTTGGTAACATAACAGTACCCGTAAACCTATGATACAAACTCCATCTCCAAGCACCTGTATATAAAGAAAATACAAGGCAATATTGGACCTATCTTGGAATGGGAGTCCAATATGGCATCTTGGACCAAAACCCATGCCTAGGGACACTTGGTCAACATTGTAGAATGTGTTTGACACTTGTCCATAGCTCCCATCCCAAAGAGGTCACCTATTTCCAAAATGGGCTATGATAGATACTCTTACGACACTTACGACCGTCATAGAATCTATCATAGCGGTTACAACTTACAACTGTAAGAGAATCTATCATACACATGCTATAAATAGCATATTCTCTTACAACACATCATATTCCACCTTGGGGCACCCAAATATGCCTCATTCAAAGATGCTACATGACACATGTCATTACCTATCTTACAACCTTCTATTCTTGACTCTTACATGTCATAGATTTGTCATAGGAATCTGTCATAACCGTTTCGGTTAAACATTCCTTGTACAACATAGAAGATGCCGACACATGGCAGAATATTCCTACCACTAAGTGGGATGCCTATCTCCTCATGTGAGGACAAAATAACAAGTTGTCATAATCCATGTAGGATTGACACATCACCGTGCCACATCCCACAATATGACAAAGTGGAATTTCCAATTATTTACAACATAGGCAATTGAATAATAAATACAAACATTACAAATGTAGAGAATTACAAAGGTTGAGACACATTAATTCCCAGCATTCTCACACTTGTCAAACACCTTGTAGGAGCCAATAGAAAAATAAGATTTAACTGCTATAGGCCGAGAGGCCCATAGACTTTGAACACCATATGAACTTCTCTGTGCCCACTGGTTTCATCAATGCATCTACAACATTCTTCAAAGTATCTACCTTCTCCAAATTTACCTTTCCATCCTCAACCATGTCCCTCACAAAGTGAAATTGAACATCAATGTGCTTGGTTCTAGCATGGAAAGTTGGATTCTTTGCAAGGCAAATTGCACTCTGACTGTCACAAGTGATCATGATCTGACCTGCATCAACACCAATATCAGAACACAATCTCTTAAGCCAAATGGCTTCCTTACAAGCATGAGTTTCTGCCATATACTCAGCTTCTGTCATGGACAAAGCAACAACTGGTTGTCGCTTACTCATCCAACTAATAGCACCACCAAACAGTGTAAAAACATAAGCACTGGTGGATCTCCTGCTGTCAATGTCATCTGCCCAATCTAAATCCACAAATCCACGAATATCAACATAATGCAGAGGTCCTGAAACATTACCATGATAGAAAATGGAATACTCAGAAGTACCCCTCAAATATCTGAACACTCACTTAATTGTATCCCAATGAACCTGTCCAGGATTAGCCATAAATCGACTAAGGACTCTCACTGCTTGGGCAATGTCTGGTCTTGTACAAACCCCAATAGCACTAGCATAAGGTACTTTTCTCATGTCCTCCACCTCACTAGGATATTTTGGACAATCCTCAATAGACAACTTTGTTCCCAAAGAAACAGGAACACACAATGGTCTACAATCTGCCATGTTAAATCTATCCAACACGGACTTCACATACTTACTCTAACTTAACCAAAGTTTTATGTTGGTTCTGTCTCTTCTGATTTCCATTCTTAGAATGTACCTGGCTGCTCCTAAATCTTTCATTTCAAATTGAGCTGACAACTGAGATTTAAAATCAGAAATCATATTCTTACCCTTCCCAATGAGCAACATATCATCAACATATAGTGCAACAATGAGAATACGATCACCATCAAATTTATAATACACACAATGATCTGATTTCAATCTTACAAATCTAATTAACAACACAAAGGTAACAAACTTCAAGTACCATCTCCTAGGGGATTGCTTCAAACCATACAAAGACTTCTTAAGTTTGCAAACCAAATTTTCTTTACCTTTCACCATGTAATGCTCTGGCTGTGACATGTAGATCTCTTCCTCCAAGTCACCATGAAGAAAAGTTGTCTTCACATCCATCTATTCTACCTCCAAGTCATAAGCTGCTGCGAGTGACAATAGGAATCGAATGGATGTCAGCTTTGCAATAGGAGAGAAGATCTCACCATAATCTATACCCTCCACTTGTGAATACCCCTTTGCAACCAATTTGGCCTTATACTTCTCAATACTGCCATCTACACCAATCTTCTTCTTGAACACCCATTTGCATCCAATGGGTTTCTGTCCAGGAGGCAAAGGCAGCAAGTCCCAAGTTTGATTCTTTTCCAAAGAAGCTATTTCTTCCTCCATGGCCTCCTTCTAGGAACCTGCATCCTTCATATCCAAAGCCTCTGATACAATTCTAGGTTCATCACTATTAGTGATTAAAGCATAAGCACAACTAGAATCAAGCAATGTAAAACCAAACCTTTCAAGTTGCTTTCTTATCTGTGTAGACCTCCTCAAGAGCTGAGGTTGAGGTTTAGCTTCTTCCTCTGAGCTTTCAGAGTTGCTAGAGCTCTCCTTGTCATTAGGTCCAACATTGTCTTTCTATTCAGTCTTCTCAGGGGTGAGAGGAAACTGAACAACATCCTCTTTCTTTTCTTTTTCTTCTGGCTACAAAACAGTGGAAGAAAGTGTAAGCTCTTTGAAGATGACACTTCTACTATACAACACTTTTTCAGCCACGGGGTCCCAAAGCTTGTATCCTTTCACACCAACACCATAGTCGATGAAGATACACTTAACAGCTTTGTTCTCCAACTTTGACCACTTCTCCCTAGGCACATGTGCATATGCCTCACAACCAAAAACACAAAGATGCCTTACTGAAGGCTTTCTACCAAACCACACCTCCATGGGTGTCTTTCCAACAAGAGTTGATGTAGGAGATCTGTTTACCAGATAGCAAGCAGTGGCAATAGCTTCAACCCAAAACTTTTGTTCTAGACCAACTCCACTAAGCATACTCCTAGCCTTCTCCATCAGTGTCCTGTTCATCCTCTCTGCAACTCCATTTTGCTGCGGTGTGTATGGAGTTGTCTTATGTCTTTCAATCCCAAGTTCCTTGCAATACTTATCGAATTTTGTAGAAAAGAACTCACCACCGTTGTCAGTTCTCAAACATTTAATCTTTTTACCAGTTTGATTTTCAGCAAAAGCTTTAAACTCCTTAAACTTGCTATAGAATTTAGATTTGCTTCTGAGAAAATAAATCCATGTCCTTCTACTATAATCATCTATAAAAGATACAAAGTATATAGATTTTGATAATGAAGGAACATTAACAAGACCAAACACATCAGAATGAATAAGGTCCAACACACCAGAAGACTTATGAGAACTCGAGTAAAATTGAACATGGTTTTGTTTTCCATAAATGCAATGTTCGCAAAAGTCAAACTCAAGATTGCAATCATCTAACCCCTCAATGAGGTTCTTATTTTTCAGGGTACACAGACCCTTCTCACCAATGTGGCCAAATCTCTTATGCCATAACATTGTCTTTTTTGCAGGAAGTTTAACTTCCAATGCACGATTACAACCATCAAGACTAGAAACAACAAATTTCTTCACTACTCGTTCAGATGGTGGGGATGAAGTGACTGCTGCCCTCTTCCTTGAGTCAGAAGAACTATTGCATTGTACAATGCATGCTTCCAGCTGAAATAGAGTACCTCTCCGAGTACCCTTAGCAAGCACCATAGATCCTCTAGTCATCTTGCATTTGTCTTTCGAAAAGACAACCTGCACACTTGCATCATTCAAACTACTTATAGAAAGCAAGTTCCATGCTAAGCCTGAGATATGTATAACCCCAGAGATCCCCTTCATTCAACCATTAGGGAATCGGATAGAGACTCTTCCACGAGCAATGATCTTTAGATGAGAGTCATCACCGAGATACACCTTTCCACCATCAAACTCCTCATACTTAGTGAACCAGTCTTGATGTGAGGTCATGTGAAATGATTTACCAGAGTCGATTAGCCACACATCATCAGATGCATGGGTTGCCAGGGCTGCGATGAAAGCATCATCGTCATCTTGTGATTTTTTGGAATCTGAATCAAGAGCTTTCTTCTTTTTCTTCTTCTCCTCTTTGCATTCCTTTTGGAAATGCCCAGTTTTGCCACAATTCCAACAAAGAGCCTTGGACTTTCTAGGAGATTTGGATCTCCCACAGAATTTGGATCTACCCTTCTCAGCTTTCTTGTCCTTCTTCTTCCCTTTCTCCTTGGGTCTTCCACGAACTGCAAGGGCTTCTTTGGCTGCCTCAGAAGACTTTCTCCACATCTCTTTAGATAACAGCAAAGAAACCACTTCTTCCATTTTGAATGTGGATGTGGTGCTTCTGATTGCCATGAAAAGATGATCCCATGAGTCTGGTAGAGAACAAAGCAGGGTCATACACCGATCCTCCTCCATTTTTACACCAATAGATGTTAATTGTGCAACCAGCATATTAAAGGCATTCATATGCTCAACCACTGATCCTCTGTCCTCCATTTGAAGAGAATACAACTTCTTTCTTAGGAAAAGTTTATTGACTAGGGATTTGGCTTGATACACATCCCCCAACTTCTTCCAAAAAAGTTTTGCAGTAGTCTCCTCATGGACATTTAATAACACAGAATTAGCAAGACTAAGTCTTATGAGACCCTTAGCCTTTTGATCCTTGAGATCCTAGTCATCTTCAGTCATTGTAGCTAGTTTAGTTCCATTCACACTTTCCCAAAGGTCTTGGTCAACTAACATGTCTTCAATTTTGAGCTTCCATAGCTTGAAATTACTGCCATTGAACTTCTCTACTTAAAACCTTTCTGATATGCCTGCCATCTCCTTGCTGCAATAAGATACAGAATGCTCTGCACAAACTCCCACTCAACCTAAGATTAGCTCAAAAAACCCCTACCCTACAACTAGGACCAAAGGTGATCAAGCTCTGATACCAACTGAAAGGAAGCTATGTGTGCGGAAAATGCTTCCTACACTAATCTATTGAGGAGAGGGCTATACAAATTCAACTTTATCCTAACTATTACAACAATGTTAAAAAATTAACATGAGATATTATAGCAAAACACAAGAACCAGAAAGTAGACAAAAGAAGAGAGACAAAGATTTATGGTGGGGGAAACCCTTATCTAGTGAAAAACCCCACACTCAAAAACCTGCACAATGTATTAACAAATCTAAAAGAATGTTTACAATACACTTGCAATGCAAGCTTCAATGGTCTTCAACACTCATGTCTGGAGTCAATCTAGTAGCATAATAGTACCTGTAAACCTATGATACAAACTTCATCTCCAAGTACCTGTATATAAAGAAAATACAAGGCAATATTGGACCTATCTTGGAATGGGCGTCCAATATGGCATCTTGGACCAAAACCCATGCCTAGGGACACTTGGTCAACATTGTAGAATGTGTCTGACACTTGATCATAGCTCCCATCCCAAAGAGGTCACCTATTTTCAAAATGGGCTATGACAGATACTCTTACGACACTTACAACCGTCATAGAATTTGTCATAGTGGTTACAACTTACAGCTATAAGAGAATCTATCATACACATGCTATAAATAGCATATTCTCTTACAACACATCATATTCCACCTTGGGGCACCCAAATATGCCTCATTCAAAGATGCTACATGACACATGTCATTACCTATCTTACAACCTTCTATTCTCGACTCTTACATGTCATAGATTCGTCATAGGAATCCGTCATAACTGTTTCGGTCAAACATTCCTTACACAACATAGAAGATGCTGACACATGGCAGAATATTCCTACCACTAAGTGGGACACCTATCTCCTCATGTGAGGACAAAATAACAAGTTGTCATAATCCATGTAGGATTGACACATCACTGTGCCACATCCCACAATATGACAAAGTGGAATTTCTAATTATTTACAACATATGCAATTGAATAATAAATACAAACATTACAAATGTAGAGAATTACCAAGGTTGAGATACCTTAATTCCCAACATATGATACACACACACACACACACACATATTGTTTAGGGTAAAATTAGATTTGTTGATCTTTTGTGGTTTAGATGTTAAAATCCTCCTTTCACCCTAACATTGAAGGATCTAGGGTCGAGTGGTGAGCACTATCATACCCTAGGTCACTTACAAATGAGGGGAAGCTTGGATTAGGGAATTAATTATCAATTTTTCCTTCTCTTATGCTTAATTGACCATTAAAACCCTAATTATGCACATACGACAACAAATTATCGAATTACAAAAAAAGATCTTATAGATGGGAGTAAAATACCAAATTACAAAATACCTATTTTCAAGGTTCCGAAGTGGAACAATTGAAGACATAAGAGTGAGCACCTAAGTCCAAGGTACTTGCTTTTTTAGGGGATCTGGACTTCCTTCGGACACTGATCAGCCCTGTAACTTCTATTTTTTAGAATCATTCTGCAAAGGACACTGGAACGAGTGCCCTAGTCCCGAAAGTGCTCCTTTGTCCGTCTTTTCTTCAAATCTTGAATCCCTGATGTCTTTCCAGCCTTCCTGCAACTCCACTTTTCCTGGATACGACACCTGAAACCTGCAATCACAAGACTTGGTTTGGAGGTTGTGGTGTTTAGAGGTTTGCCTCAATCAAACCCCAGAGCACACTTAGGTCTCCAAACACTGTTGTCAGACAAAGAGGGTGTACCCTTGTGAGGCAAAGGCCAAAACCAAAGGAATTAATGATAAAAACACAATGATATGCCACCTTGTAGTGAAGCTTTCATGGAGGAAGATGCTCTTCATGCCATGAAGGAATTAATGCTCAAATCTGCAAATATTAATGCACAAAAGACACAAGTCTGATCTTGTAACACAATAGAAAGCCTTGAATCACCTTGAGAATGCCTAAAGTTCACAATAATAATCTCATTGAAATCTAGTTTACCAATGAATGCCTACATATGTTTGTATATGCATCTATAAGCACTCCCACCAAGATATTTGAAATTCAAACTTACCATGTCGCAAAGGGATCTAATAACGGTCACTAACTGACACCCAGAAATTGAGGCTGCCCTAAAATAGGACAGGACTAGGGCGCGGGCGCCCAAGTCCTCCCCCATTTTTTAGGTAGGCTATAGCTCAAGAGGTCCTCCTAGGTCTTATTTGTCATAGCACTTAGGTCTCATTCCTTCGAGATGCTAAAATATGAACTAAAATGTTCTAAATGCACTCTAAAGACCCGGGAGCTAAACCTTATGAGGGAAAAGACCCCAAGGGGACATTTTTTGATGTTACATTTAGCCCCCACTTTAATGTATGTATGAACACGAGGCCCATACATGCATTAAAGTAAGGTCACAAACACAACAAACACACCAAGCATGAAGAAGACACGCCAATCACATAGAAGACAATAATAGGCACAAAAAACATAAAGAAGACAGTTACAGTCATGTAGAACACAGAGCAGATAGTTAATGCATGGAAGACACATTAATGCATGGAAGACAGAAATGATATCTTTTCTTTTCTTTTTCTCATATATATGAAATACAAATGCAAGTACTAGAAAGTAAACAAACCTCCCAAAATGTAGGAAGCACTACTCAATGGCGTTGGTCTCTGCATATAGGGTAACACACATGCAATACACGCAAAACCTCCCAAAATGCACGAAGCACTACTCAAGGCATTGGTCTATGCATATGGGGCAACAAACATGCCATACAAAACAAGCACGCCAAAACACACACACTTGAAGACACGGAGAAAACATGGTAGACAAGCGATGGTGTGTTCCCTATTTCTAGGCTCAGCACCATCTCAGGCACACACTGACGATTGGGCTTCTCCACAACAATCACTGAAGACATGCTTAAGGGTTGAGTTAGTCATAGAACCGCTCCCCGCCTCTGCAGAGGACTTTTGAAAATGACAGGATGATGCAATCTGCTCCGAGAAATACACCATCCCTGCCTCCATAGAATGCTTAAGAAAAAGGATATGCTTGATATCCCACCTCCGCGGAGGGCTTACATGATTGATTGATTGATTGCAAACAAGCTCAAGATGCATGATGTACTACTCTGGCGCAGGTCTATGCATCTGAGGTCAAACACATTGCTAACATCTATAACAAACAACTTACCTTATATGTCCCCACCTTAAGGTGGTTGATATCAGTTATCGATATCAAGCATATTAAGGTAGGAAGAAAACACACAAGGGAACACTGACTTTCACAAAGCCCATGCCCCCCAGAGGTGACATGTACTTTACAATTGCCAAATATTCCAACAAACACATCCCTACAAGAAACATGTTAGTGTCTACAACATCATGAAAAACAACAACATCAATGCATATGATTAACTACACAAAGTGCCAAGGTTATACAATGAATTCAGAGTTCAAGGATAACAAGGGGCCATATCACGAAGCTCTCCGAATCGAGTACTGCCAAGGCTAGATTCAAAGGAAAACAAAGGTGCACAGAGCAGTAGTATTGTTAAGGTTTGTAAATGCGACAGAAACATCATAAAATTCACTATATGGATAGCACGAGTGCTTCCACTAGCCAAGCGTCAGATAAAATATACAACCCCATCGTCATATTAGGAACTAAGTCTATTTTTTGATTGCTCTTGAAAGGGACACTAGGTCTACATCAGTATAAATGTTTTTCATCATCTTCCCGCTAGATGGAAACACTAGAGGAAGGGAAACAATAAATGAGAGAGGAGAAACAAGTGTCTTAGGGACAGTCACATAGGAGGGTTCCCCCAAGTCACCAACCATGACGCTATATCCGTAAGACAACACACAACAATGAAATCAGAGAGAGGCAATTTAGAAGAATGATGATGCAAATAGAAGGTCACAACAGAGGAGGTCTCCTGGTATCCCGAACCTTACAAGAGAATCTGAGGTCATCCCAGGAGGCCTAAACAACATATAACACATCACAGGGGAAGCACATTACAATAGAAATAACATATTAGAGATACTTACATGTAGGGTCTTCATCCTAGAATCATAAAAAATCATTCTCTTTCCAATTGCAAACATAATGTACTATTACCAAGTTTTTGTAATTATTCTTTTGTTCATTATTAAATGCTTCTTGGTTTGACCCAATGTTAGGTGGAATGTTTTCTTGTTGAAGTTCATTAGTACACATATTCGCTATCCTATTAGGCGGTGGGAGAAGAAAATTATTTTGAGTGATCTCAACATCCATCCTTGAGGGATTTAATGTGAGAGACTTCGCCTCATCCACTAGGGTTACATCCTTAGTGATGTCCAAATGACTTGAATATTCAAATAAAGAAGGGACATTAAAGGTCTTCTCTTCCTTAGTGAAATCTAAGGTGTGTAAATAATCAACTAAAGGAACAAGGTTTCTAGAATGATCCATAGAGGTTTTATGCATTATGATAGAGTTTTTATTGATGTTAGATGAAAGCTCCTCATCTACCCATGGAATTCTCTTTGTTGAAGGGAGTTCTTCATTCACTATTGCTTCCTCTTGGCCAGGGAGAGCTTTGGAATGGCAAACTGGTGATGGCTCTTCATTTGCTAACACTTCATCTTGGCCAAAGTGAGCATTAGAATGAAGACTTGATGATGTGATGTTAATAGACGTGTCAATGAAATCATCCTCTTGCATCAAAGCATCCTCATGAGGGGGATTAACCTTTGGAGAGGGATCAGTAGGTAAACCAGAGTTATCATCACATGTTTTATCAATAGGTGCCATAGTAGAATTTCCCATGAAATCATCCAAGGCTTCATCTAACATTTTAAGATCATCACTAGTATATGTATTATTGATCATGAATTTAGTGAGATCATCCAATATAGAAGGGTATATTCCCATGATATTTGTGAAGCTATCAAAGTCACCTATATGGCAAAGAATTTCATATGTGGAGCACATAGAGAGATCAACATCATGAATGTGTGCTATTTGTTCCAGAACTTGAGGATATTTATTAATGAATTTAGAGAAATGATCCATGTCTATGATGTAGGCAAACAACTCTTCTAAATAAGTAGTTATGATATATGTCTTCAAATCAATGCAATATCAAATCCAAAAGTTTCTCCAAAAGTATGCAAAAGACAATTGCAAAACTATATGCAAAAAGTGACCTAGATGCTTGATTTTTTGTACTCTTTTCAATAGAGGGAAGTAGGTTATATGACTGATAGCAGTCCAAAACATCAATATAATCACTCTCAACACACTCTTGATGCTAATCCAAAATAATGCCAAGTCAAAATATAGTGAAAATATGTCAAAATAGGCACTTTTTCACCAAAATTCAATGCAAAAGAGCATAACAAAGGCTGTTGTGAGGAAAATGATGATGGATAGAAAATAATATCAGAAATAACAGCCACTTGGTGCAAAAATACCCAACACAACACAATTTTAGTGCAATTTAAGGTCAAACCCTAGTAAAAATATAGCAAAAATAGGCTATTTTTCACAGTTTTTCAACTCCAAGACCTAGCAAAAGAGGTGTTGTAAGGAATTTTAGGAGGTAAAGAGAATAATATTAGTAATATAAGTCACCTCAATCCATAAAACTGATCACAACATGCTTGGAGTGCAAACTAGGCCAAACCCTAGGGCAAAAATAGCCAAAATGTGTAGTTTTTCACCGAATTTTCACTACAAGAGCCTGTTAAATGGTGTTGTGAAGATTTTTATGAGGGAAATAAAATTATTACCCTAATAACATAAAATTAATGTAAAAATGTCTTTCACAACACACCTACAGTGCAAGTTTGGAGAGTCGATAAGGCCGATTTTAGCGAAATTTGTTGTTTTCGAAGCCCTAGGTTTGAGATTTTGGAACAAAATGCTATGCGAATTGTTTGAAGTCTGATTTTTAATGGAAATTACATACTCTAAGATCTGAAAATTATTTTCAAGCTTAATCATGCAAAATTCCCATGCAAATTTAATGAAAATGTACCAAAATTACTAGTTTTTGTTGAAATTTTCAATGCAAAAATGCAAATAATTTAAATTTAAATGCAAATTCACACTAAAATGCAAGACTATAGACAAATGAAAATTTGAATGAGCCTCTAAAATCAGTAGAAAAATATGATAAAAGATTTTGCCTACAAACCCTAGATTTTGGAATTACTAGGTTATCTAAAAATTATCAAAATTTCCACAAAACCCTAGCAATTAAATGATGAAAATGCAAAGTAAGATTTTGAATTTTTGTATTTTTCTGTAGTTTATATCAGATCTGATGTAAAAATCATGAATTAGGAAAAATTAGAAAGTATTGACACAATTTAGTAAGTCCAACAATGTAATTTTTTTGTATTTTGCTAATTTTTCAATTTTTTTGAAATTTTCTCAATGTAATAAAATAAATGACCAAATGAATGAATGAAATCACACCAAATCTATAGAAAAACACTCAACAAGTTGTAATTTAAGTTCAAAGACACGGGTTCACCAAAATGTTTAGGGTAAAATTAGATTTGTTGATATTTTGTGGTTTAGATGTTAAAATCCTCCTTTCACCCTAACATTGAAGGATCTAGGGTCGAGTGGTGAGCACTATCATACTCTAGGTCACTTGCAAATGAGGGAAATCTTGGATTAGGGAATTAATTATCAATTTTTCCTTCTCCTATGCTCAATTGACCATTAAAACCCTAATTATGCAAATATGACAACAAATTATCGAATTACAGAAAAAGCTCTTACAGACAGGAGTAAAATACCAAATTACAGAATACCTATTTTCAGGGTTCTAAAGTGAAATAGTCGGGGACACAAGAGTGAGCACCCAAATCCAAGGTACCTACTTTTTCAGGGGATCTGGACCTCCTTCGGACACTAATCAGCCTTGTAACTTCTATTTTCTGGAATCAATCTGCGGAGGACACTAGAGCGAGTGCCCTAGTCCTAGAAGTGCTCCTTTGTCTGTCTTTTCTTCAGATCCTGAATCCTTGATGTCTTTCCAACCTTCCTGCAACTCCACTTTTCCTGGATGTGACACCTGTAACCTGCAATCACAAGACTTGGTTTGGGGGTTGTGGTGTTTAGAGGTTTGCCTTAGTCAAACCTTGGAGGACACTTAAGTCTCCAAACATCGTTGTCAGACAAAGAGGGCATGCCCTTGTGAGGTAGAGGCCAAAACCAAAGGAATCAATGATAAAAACATAATGATATGTCACCTTGTAGTGAAGCTTTCATGGAGGAAGATGCTCTTCATGCCATGAAGGAATTAATGTTCAAATCTGCAAATATCAGTGCACAAAACACACAAGTCTGCTCTTGTAACATAATAGAAAGCCTTGAATCACCTTGAGAATGCCTAAAGTTTACAAATGAATGCCTACATATGTTTATATATGTATCTACAAGCACTCCCGCCAAGATATTTGAAATTCAAACTTACCGTGTCAACAAAGGGACCTAATAACGGTCACTAATCGACACCCAGAAATTGAGGCTACCTTAAAATAGGGCAGGACTAGGGTGCGGGCATCCAAGTCCTCCCCCCCTATTTTAGGTAGGGTATAGCTCAAGGGGTTCTCCTAGGTCCTATTTGTCATGGGACTTAGGTCTCATTCCTTCAGAATGCTAAAATATGAACTAAAATGTTGTAAATACACTCTAAAGACCCAGGAGCTAAACCTTATGAGGGAAAAGCCCCCAAGGGGACATTTTTTGACATTACACACACACATAGATCATCATGAATATATACGTTTGTTTCCCATTTATTAGATTGTATATATGTGTGTGTGTGTGTGTGTAATAACTAACTAACTTTTAGACTTACTCTTAGTTAGTTATTTCCATTATTTATTCTCTTTTACTTATATTGATATATAAGTAATATATATATATATATATATATATATATATATATATATATATATATATATATATATATATATATATATATATATCATTTATGTTAGTAGTATCCTTTTGTCTTCTTGATTTATTCTTTTATATATATATATATATCATTTATGTTAGTAGTATCCTTTTGTCTTCTTGATTTATTCTTTTCCCACTTTTAATCTATGTAATTGGTATTTTCTTGTTACTTTTTTATGGTTGCTTTGTCTAATTTTGACACTTACATTTATCTGTGGTTATGGTTGTTCTCTTATATATATATATATATATATATATATATATATATATATATATATATATATATATATATATATATTTCATTTTTGGTTTGTTCTTTATTTACCTTGGTTTAATGGAGCATGGTTTCTCATTCTTGTAGTTCTTTTGAAATTGTTTTCCTTCTTACTTTAGAGTTGGCTTTGTTTTGGTTATAGTTGGTTTCATTGTTATTTTCATTCTATTTGTGGTTTTTGTGTTTCATTTTTTATATATTTTTATATTTAGTTAGATTCTCAATTGTGTGCTTAAATTTTTATTGTGTTGTTTATTTCCCTTCTCTATCCTTAATCTGTTCATGGTATGCATATTTTTTGTGTCTTGCCTTCTTTCTAATTTCTTTCTCATTTATTTTTAATTTCACCATTGGTTTCATGTTAATCTTTTTGTTATTTATGTGTTTTCTCATGTTGATTAACTTTGACTTTGTTTTTAACCTAGCTTAGTGTAAATTTTCATTTTGTGTCATCTTTTTGCCTTCTTTATACTTCTTGTCTTTGGTCGCATTTGGATTTGTCCACTTGTTATCTTTTTGTTCTTTACTCTCATTTTTTATTGTTTATTAGGTAGTTAGAATTATAGTTTTTAGTTTCTCTCTTCTATTTTTTTGGCCTTGTTCTTATATTTATTTTGTTTCCCTTTGTCCTTCATTGGTCTTTTCTTCTTGTGTCTGGTCTTAAGTGTGCTTAGGTTTCCTCCTTTCCTTTTTGTCCTTTATTTCACTTAGTTTGATAGGCAGCTATCCTTCTCCCTTGAGAGTTCTTGGTTTCTGCCTCACATCTCTAACTCCCTCTTTTTAAGTGGTCTTGAGTCTACAAATTGTCATTTATGTTCTCTCTTCTCTTTCTGTCTTTCTCTTGATGATGGATCACTATGTGTGATTCGAAATGTTGAGGAAAATAATCAAACACATCCAAATCTAGAAGCATTACCAATTCAACATCATGGACTATGGAAAATTAATGACTATAGTTAAGTAATGTTGGTTGCAATAGTATTGCTAAGGTAGATGCTAATAAGAGTATCACCTTATAATAGAGCATTACACATAATATGTAGAATACATATTGAGAGAGTGAGCATAATTTCAGGTTATGCATCTAATGATCATCATGAGAGAGTAGAGCTTTGGAGTTAGTTGGATGATACTGTTGGACATGATGGAAGGGTTATATTTGACCCAAAATGCTCTAAAATTATAGCTATCTTCTAGATCTGGCAACCACCTCCCAACTTCAAACCCTTGTAGATCTTGCCTCTAATGTCCAATTTAGACAAATCAAAAGAAAAAAATGACTTTCTTAGACACCCTGAATGCAATGGTGAGCTCAAATTTGCACTAGCATGCTCCAAAAGAACTTGCAATACAAAGCCAAAAAGAAGAAATCCCTCAAATCTGGTATTTCTATATAGTTTTTCTAATTCTCTGGGTCATCATTCAATGCAAGAGAAGGGCATACTTAAATTTTCAAGATCAACTAAGATTTTCAACCTAGATCTCTCAAAAAGACTAACAAGAAGCAATCTTACAAGATCTGGTACCATGCAAGAGTTGGTATAGAATGCTCTATACCATGCAAAAATTAATCTTTGGGAGCAAATTATCAATAGTTAGAATCTTATCTTGACAACAGGCCCACTAGAAGAAATAATCTTTGGGAGAAAATTATGTGTCAAATTGATTTCCAATTGAAACTAGTAGCTTACTGAGTTATGAGTAGGTTGAAGACAAATTTAACAGAATAAGCCCCACTAGGATCAATAGTCTAGATTAGTGTGTCCATTCTAGGAAACAAGTTGAATCTACAAGTGTTAATCTTATTTCTTAAATCATTTAGGGCTGTATCATCAACAATACATATAGCTTCACTATAAATCTTCCATTTATAGGTGTCTCTATCATTAGACCAATAGTTAGCAATAAAGCAACCATATCTCTTTGTATAAGATCTTTCAAGTGAGCACAAAGTAAATAAGAAGCTAGAGGGGAAGCAAGAAGCTAGGGGTCCTTCCAAAAGTAGACTATCACCCCAAATTTACCAAAATATAACTTAAATATGTTACTAACACATATTGTATTGATTTCTACAAAGCATGCATCATAAACAAGGATCTCATTTAGTTGTCGTATAATTTTTAGATTAGTTTATAAAATTTTCCAACTCATAAAACAAATTAGATTACCTATGTATTCTCTTTGGTTGTAGGAGGATCATGCCAATCACAATCCTCCATGCATCCATATGGGCTTACAACATCTTGAGTGATATAATCTCAATAAATCTCAATGTGCTTTTTTATGGTACCAACTAATATGTACTATAAAATTTTATGCTTTTAAAAGGATTTGTAGGTAGTTTTAGATAATTAATATCTACCATTTTAGATAGATAGATGAATATTCCTTTACTGCAAATACTTTTGGAAAGACCACAAATGACCTAAGGAAATACAAAACTCTTTAGGTCAAAGGAAATTTATATTACCCTACATATTTTAAACATGGTCCTCACTTGGATGAATGATCCCTCATTAATTTTAAAACTTCCAAATCATCTAAAAAACTATGATAAATTTATGAATCAAACTTTTACTTGTTGTGAGATAAAGCACACATGCATTCTTTAAACAAGGGAATTAACTTGTATGTCAACTATTATCTCCCCATTTTCTTTGCACCATTTCTAAATTTGATCCTAGTCAAGCCATAGGTTTTCTCATTTTAGGAAGAGTGTTGTATTTTTAGATGTGATTTTAATCGCTCTAGCTCATACTCATTCTAAAGGATTAATTTCCTTTGGTTGTTCTCCTTAGTCTTTAGTCCTCCCAATGGGATCCTATTTTTCCTAGTGACAAAGGTTGGTAATTAGTTATATAGTTTTGCCTAGCCTATTTCTTCTTGAGATGTACTAGATTGTTGAGAAGGTTGATCTTCCTAAAGAGTTATTTCATTTGATTTTGGTCTCCAAATCAATCAAACCTAGGATAGGAAGGAACCTTTTGTGCCAACCCTAGCCAAAATATTGATTCTTTGATATCCCATAAAGGGGGTTTTCTTTGCTTGAGGCTATTTGGTTTCCCAAAATTCTACTCCTCCCCTGGTTCTTCTATTTTCCTCCTTATCCTACCTTTTGTATTTTTCATATGTCTACTTAATTCGTCTTCTTCATTCTTCTATCTTTCCCTACTCTTCTTCTAGTTTTCACTCCTCTACTTTTTCAGTTCCATCATGCTACCCATATATAAACATAAATATTAATATCAACATATTAATTATATGACTAATATTTATTATAAAATATGAATATATTATGTTTTTGATATAGATAAGTGGAAAAACAAAGGTGCCAAACCCTAGTACATATCAACCTAGAGGGCACACAAAAAAGGCACAGGATGCCAGAAACAGAACATTAACCCACCATAGACAATAGACTGACAGGAGACCTACAAGACACCAACCCACAAAAAAGTAGAACAAAGAGAAACACACAGAAGATAATTAAGGAGATGCTCCCTACCTTCCATGAGGAAGGTGTACATATCATCATAATCTTTCACACTATCTATGATGCCCTGTCATGCAACCCTAGAGAGTTAGGCTAATAGATGCTAGAATTACAGAAATATTTTTTTTTGAAGCAAGTAAATGCATTAACATTAAACAAAGTTGACACTGTTCACTACATTTAATAAGATGAACCACTAACACCTCTAGGGAACATAACTACATTAGATAAATATAACTCATTACGATACAAGTAAAATACATTATGATACAACTAAAGAGGATTACATCATTCATTTACAGATATGAATAGTTACAGAGTTCAAATACAAGATTACATGATTACAAGATTCATGACTGATCACATCGGTTTACAATAAACATCAAGATTACACAATTCTAAAATTATAATAAAGCTCTAAGGATGCAAGTACAAGTTTGGAATTGGAAACACTTCTGCAGTGATCATGAACCAGGTCGACCAAGAAAACCAATGGATTAAGCTCTTCCACCCAACCATGTGGTGCCCTGAGGTCCACCCCCCGAGCTAGGAGATAACAATGAGGTTCCACTAAGTCAAAGGATACAAGCATACAGATACAGACTTGACATAGACAACTCAGCTCATTATGACTACACAAATCATAAAGACAAGACAGTACTCCAGAGGCAACAACAAAAGATAAAGAGAAAGTAACTAGTCTGTAGTAGGGAGAGTGTCATCACATGGTCCTAGAATGGGTTATCTAGGCCATCTCTCTCTAGAAACCAACTCCCATCTATGGTTACCTTGGCAGCCTCTCTCTAGGCACCGGCCCCATAGGGTGACACATGCAGTGCTGACACATCCTCTCATGGAGACAAGGAGGTCGACCTTGCCAACCAGGCCGTCTCATCCCATCCTTAGCATGTGAGAGCACGCAAGGCATGGGTGAGGCTTCATACTTATTTTGTTATGTAAATCACTACCCATCCCACCTAAATAAATTATTAAGTTATCAATTGATTACAACTTCCATGGGGTTACCCATGCAGCCACTTTGGGCACTGGCCCCACCATGAAAGCCACTCTCCTACTTGAAACTAGCAACCCCTAACCAACATCCAGAAGCTAATTAAATAACATGAATGGACAAGGAACCGTAAGGCATCTATCTTTTGCAAACCAATGCATTACATAAACCATTTCAATCCAAAACCTCAAACAACAAAACTTTCCCCTATCCACTTCAAAATCTCATAACAAATGAAAACATTAAAATGACATGTCACAATGTTACACTGGAATAGGAACTAAACCTCTGGAGTTGGGTAACTTGAACCACATTACCGCTATTCATATATCCATTCCCCGATATAGAAATCAAAGGTTTAAAAGACTTGACCCATAACAACCATGACACCCCACTTAGAACCAAAATAATTACATGACTCAGAACCAGGGAAAAATACAATAACCCAATTCCTCTATTACTACAAGACAATAATAACTGACAATGGCGTTACATACACGACCATAAAGCCATAACATAGGTCACGCAATCTAATTGAGTTTTATTCCTATATTATTTGCTAATGTAACAACACTAAACTACTATTCAAATATCTAAATATGATAAATTAACCCTCATTTAATTAAAAAGACAAGTATAAACAGTCTAAAACAGCAGTCTTATTCCCTAAACCAAGTGTCACAAGATTCTCATAATATTTAAATTTATAATAAACCTCTAGAAAGTTGAAATGAATTAACTAAGATAATAAATTACATTACTTTCATAATAATAGTAATCTTATGCAAGCAAGATTTTTTAAAACAAAGCATTGATAGCTAAATTTTAATACCTTGATTTATAAGATAAAAATGACCAGCTATAAGGTTTAGATTCCTACATAATTAAGTAGTGACAATTTCTAAAATATGACTACATTCTATTAATAGAAGTAGTTAATAGTTTACTCATGTCCTTAGTTTTAAAACAGAATATAGAAACTTATACAATGATGATCAAAAATAGAATATAACTCTTTCATTCACACAATGGCTATCAAAATTCTAAAATATCTTATACTCATTACACAAGAAATATAATTAGCTCAACATAGCATCAACTCATGAAGTTCATTCTTCATATTTTGGAAACTATCATTTATCTAACCTAACTCCAACATATACATCTATTCCCCTTACTTCCTAAGTCTCTTAAGACACTAGGATCTAACTATTGTTTACTCAAATGAACTAGGATAAATTTTAACTAGAAAGATAAACACCACTAAAATAATCATCATCATTAAGAGTTAATAAATATCCTAATAACAATATATACTAATCAATTCAAGCTTATAAATCCATCTAATATTTGTTTAACCAATACCATAATAATTCAATTCACAATAAAACTCTAATTTATTATTTATTTATTAAAAACAATGTATATTACTAAATCATAACTAAACAAATTTATATTTAACAAGATAAAATGAGTATAACTAATATTTAATTCTAGAATTGTAATACCGTTATAACCTATTAATACTCTAATTTAATTCATTTAACAAACATACATCTACTAATTAAATTCTATTAATTTAAAATATTTCAAATCTAATCTAACACAAATATGAGTTCACCACATTTTATTCCTAAAAAGTTGGTAAAAAATCTAGTTAACAATTTACTAACTCAAAGTGATATTCACTTAAGCAATGTTTACTAAACATTCATGGAGTATCTATTAGCAACTTTCTAAATAAACTCATTTGCCAAGCCCCTACTCTATTTAAATGGACTATTGCTAAAATTTCATCATAAAGAAAGAAACAATAATAATGTAATTATATTTGAGAGCATTTAAATCCAGAGAAAATAAATTGGAAGAAGACTTCTAAGTTTTTAACAAATAAAATGGAGAATGGTCTATCAGAAGGAAGCCATGAGAGACAAGATGGCAATATAGATTCAAAGATAGAGAATGAAACCATTTCAAATTTTCAAAGAGTCAAGAATTTAACAGAGAAATCAGAGGTTTTCAAATTGTCTGGTAGAGGAGAAGAAAATTGTAGAAGATTCAGGAAGAGAAATGACACCAAGAAGTGCTGATTTCAGGCAAGAAACATGATTTGTTATCTTTCATTATTTTTTTTTATTTTTTATAATTTTAATTTTGTGCTGACTGAAGGAGGTTTTAAAAAAAAAAAATCAAATTTCAAAGACTACTCAATTCCTCCAATTCTCATGTTGAACGGCCAGACAAGGCAAGCAAGGTACAACAAAAATTGAAGGTAGAAAGAATTTAGAGAAGGCAAGAAAGAGGGCTGTACAGCTAGGCGTACGGCTTCCTATGGGAAGAGGATAAGAAAATTTAATATAAAGAAAATGAACTCCAACAATCTCAGCCTAAGGGATTGCTTTTCAGGAAAATAAAATACAGTTAAGAACAGAGGAATTCTAGATTATAGTTTAGTATTTGACAAAATCGCCCCAATTTAGCCTCACAGAAATAAAATTAGGAAGAGGTCCAAGTTGATAGGATTCCATTGAAATATCATATCAATGCATGGATTTAAATAAAAAACCTCATTTTCTCATAGAGGATTGAGAGATGCAAATGCTGGGTAAGCAGTATAAAGGTATTGAGAGTAGCAAGAGGTAAGGATAAAGAAAGATATTTGAATAGAACAATTTCTCACGAATTCAGGCAACCAAAACCTAACAAGCTCAAGGTTATAGAGAACTCTAGTTTGAAATGGCGACAGGAAGACAAGAATTCCACTGGACTAAAGAAACAAGTTCAAAATACACACGAGAAAATTAGCAGAGACACTAACTAATTTATCAAATTGCTCAAAAGAACAAGTAAGCATACCCAAAATTTTGATCCCAAGCTTCCAAAAATTCTTCAGCTTCCCACCTCTTCAGCTTCCCATAACCATTTTCCCTAAATTTCTCTATCTATCTTCCTCAGAACGACTCCGTTAAAAAATAACCCCCCAGAAATAAAAATAGGCAAACTCATTAATTTCCATTACTCATTAATTCTCATACGACAACTCACTAAGTAATAAATTTATTATCTAATAATATTTTTCAACCTACCTAGTAATATTTAATAATGATAACTTATGACAATATTATATTAAAACATTAAAACTATTAATAATAAAATAATATTAAGTACTTATGACTCAAATCTTATTAAAATCATTAAAATGATTAATTTAATCTTTATTACAAATTATTTAAATAATATTCCCAAATTCGCATAGCTAATTAACGACTAATAAATAATACTATATCTAACTTATTAATAACCTTATTATTAAAATAATTAATGCATTTCCAAAATACACATAGGCTTAATACACACAACTTGACATTAACTCTACATACCACTTGACGACCAAATCCGAGGCAAGGACCAAAGAGTGACATCCAAACTCACGACTACAGGCTGAAGACAGAAACTGACCTAGGGAAACCCCATGTTATCTCCCATCAACATTATCCACTGGAGTAAGGGCATGCTCAGACCTGCTAAGTCAGGTGGAGTCAATGCCCGGTACCTGCAACCTGCATCAAAACGATAGGTTGTATACGAACATATGCATATATATCCAACACAGGGAGTCGCAACGTAGTAGGGTGCTTGAAACAAGTAATACTATACTGTCCCTGCTCTCAAGAATAACAATGAACACAAACATCTCTAACTAAAAATCAGATAACATTCAATCCATAAAGCATAGTAACATTATTTTGCATAATCAATTAACCATCAACTAAACATGTCAAAATACATCATAAACTGTAATCTCAATAATGTCATCATACCACTCATAACACATGTCAGTAATCTCATCAGTCAACCATAGTCCCTCATAAACATAAAAAACATAAACCATAAGTCTAACAACCAATTGTCTCAAAACTGTCTAAATGCAATAGAAAAACTATCAATTGTCAAAAGCCAAAAAAAAATAAGGGGCATGACACTATCCTTCCCGATGCCATGTTTCTTCATCTCTAAATCTTGAAGAACAACTAGTGTAGTGGTCGATCAATGCATTACCTTAGTAGAGAAGCAAGAAAGGACCTTAAATTTCTTCTCCAACTCCGTCATCCTAGATTCCATGCCTGTGAAATCTGTCATCTCCTTGGAACTAATATCACCTTCTTCATTGATAGCAACATGATCTTCAGTCTGGTTATCAAGCATCTTTGATTCAAAACTAGGCAGATTCATTTCAAGGAACAAGCTAGGACCATCAACACCCATAGGAACATCTTCTTCAAAGATATTAGTCTCCTCCATATTGTAAACATTATCATGGCTGCCTTCAACCTCATCTTTCTTATCAGAATTATTGGAAACAACCAGCTCCTTGAAGGAAGAGGTGGGTTTACCAGCTAGTCTACTAGACCTCCGAGCAACAGGGTTCCTAATCAATTTTCCCCGAGGAGTAGCATTACCCTCAACCTTAGTGTCTTCACTACCCTCATCAACCTCCACAGTATTCACAGTCTCCTACCCTTTCCCCATTTTATCTCCCTCCTTATTAAGAAGTTTACCCACATCAACAAACTTGCATTTTTCTTCTTTATATTCCATACTCCCTTTCTTATCCTATCATGAGTGTGACATCATTAACAATTGTTAAATGCAAGGAAAAAATCATGTTAAATATTTTGGATCGAATTATTTGTTGACACTAAACATTTTATTCCTCCAATCAAAGTTGCGATCATAGACTATGAATATCTATGGATATTTGGTTGAGCCATATGATAATATAAAATAACATGATTTAATACCCTTCATAATGGAAAAGACAACATAGTCAACTCATATAGTTTCATGTATAACTACTTGGTGAAGTATTGAATATTATGAATTGAATAGGATGGAATCATACTATTTTGATATATTTCATTAGTACATGCATTGAATAATGTGAAAGATGTAATAACAAGTAAACTTTTTAACCAATAGGAATGCCAATAATTCCTATTAATTGATTTTTTGAGTATTTTTGTTTAAAAAAATTGCACATTCACTTTACAAAAAAATGCTTTATGTAAAAAAATTATAACATATAATCGATTAATAAGTTGTACAAATAGTAATAACTAGTTAAGTAATGTTGGTTACAATAGTATTTCCAAGGCATATACTAATAAGAGTATCACCTTATAATAGAGCATTACACATAATTAACAATTATGCATCTAATGATCATCATGAGATGGTAGAGCTTTGGAGTTATTGCATCATAATTTTGGAAAATATTCCATGGGTAATCTTTGGGAGCTTTAACATGGTAATATTATGTTAGTATTAGACATGGAATATCTTTTCCCTTTCTTATTCTGTCATGAGTGTGACATCATTAGCAATTGTTAAATGCGAGGAAAGGATCACGTTAAATATTTTGGATTGAATTATTTGTTGACACTAAACATTTTATTCCTCCAATCAAAGTTGTGATCATAGACTATGAATATCTATGGATATTTGGTGGAGCCATATGATAATATAAAATAACACGATATAATTCCCTTCATAATATTCAATACTACTTGGTGAAGTATTCAATATTATGAATTGAATAGGCTGGAATCATACTACTTGGTGAAGTATTGAATAAAATAACAAGTAAAGTTATGCATCTAATGATCATCATGAGAGAGTAGAGCTTTGGAGTTATTGCATCATAATTTTGGAAAATATTCCATGGGTAATATTTGGGAGCTTTAACGTGGTAATATTATGTTAGTATTAGACATGGAATATATTTTTCCTTTCTTATCCTGTCATGAGTGTAACATCATTAACAATTGTTAAATGCGAGGAAAAAATCATGGATCGAATTATTTGTTGACACTAAACATTTTATTCCTCCAATCAAAGTTATGATCATAGACTATGAATATCTATGGATATTTGGTGGAGCCATATGATAATATAAAATAACACAATTTAATACCCTTCATAATAATCAATACTACTTGGTGAAGTATTGAATATTATGAATTGAATATGATGGAATCATACTATTTTGATAGAGTTCATTATTACATGTATTGAATAATGTGAAAGATGCAATAACGAGTAAACTTTTTAACCAAAAGGAATGCCAATAATTCCTATTTTTTGATATTCAATACTACTTGGTGAAGTATTGAATATTATGAATTGAATAGGATGGAATCATACTATTTTGATAGAGTTCATTATTACATGCATTGAATAATGTGAAAGATGCAATAACAAGTAAACTTTTTAACCAATAGGAATGCCATTAATCGAGAGTAGAGCTATGGAATCATACTACTTGGTGAAGTATTGAATAGAATAACAAGTAAAGTTATGCATGTCTAATGATCATCATGAGAGAGTAGAGCTTTGGAGTTATTGCATCACAATTTTGGAAAATATTCCATGGGTAATATTTGGGAGCTTTAATGTGGTAATATTATATCTATGGATATTTGGTGGAGCAATATGATAATATAAAATAACACGATTTAATACCCTTCATAATGGCAAAGACAACTTGGTGAAGTATTGAATATTATGAATTGAATAGGATGAAATCGTACTATTTTGATAGAGTTCATTATTACATGCATTGAATAATGTGAAAGATGCAATAACAAGTAAACTTTTTAACCAATAGGAATGCCAATAATTCCTATTAATTGATTTTTTGAGTATTTTTGTTTAAAAAACTTGCACAGCTCACTTTACAAAAAAATACTTTAGGTAAAAAATTATAACGTATAATTGATTAATAAGTTGTACAAATACTAATAACTAGTATATTTATATTTAAAAATATATATCTTAAGTACGCCGAGAGATATCCTTCTCGAGGCTCCTAATTTTGTTTATCAATTTACCGCACTCAACTCAAATCCTACAATTTGATATGTTCATTCTACATGCGAAAAAAATTAAAGAAGGAGACAATATAAATAGATTGAATGTGTGTCTTCTCATATGCCATTCTGTAATGTTTCTTTCTTTCATCTTAGTGCATAGTGATGGCTTCTATGAAACTGCCATCCACCTTTCTTTCCATCTAGCATGTTTTTTTTTTAATTCCTTTCACCTTCTTTTTTTCAGTTTCTTTAATTTGTGGAGTGACTATTTGGTTTTTTTAATAAAGATTCTAGATTGGAATCTTATAAGTTTACATAGAAATTCCGGAATCTTTTAGCTCTTATTCGTGCTATGAATGTAGTAACGCCTCTCGGCATAACTAGTTAAGTAATGTTGGTTACAATAGTATTGCCAAGGCAAATACTAATAAGAGTATCACCTTATAATAGAGCATTACACATAATATGTAGAATACATAAGGAGAGAGAGCATAATTTCAGGTTATGCATCTAATGATCATCATGAGAGAGTAGAGCTTTGGAGTTAGTTGGATGATAATTTTAGAAAATATTCCATGGGTAATATTTTGGAGCTTTAATGTGGTAGAGGATGGAGAAGACAAAGTTGGGGAGATGGGGAAAGGAGTAGAGTTTGTTTTTCAATGGAAGACAATGAACTCTATTATTGGTGTAAATTCAAAAGACAATTTAATGTCTAGGAACCTATGTGAATAAGGAAGTAGTGCCATAATAAATAAGGAAAATAAACGATTTATTGTAAAATTGGATGAGAGTTTGTGTTCTAAGGATCAAATGAGCATTTTTAAGAATCATATAAACATTTTGAAGAGTGAATTAGAAAATCAAGTAAAAGCCCTTCCCTTCACCTCACCAAATCATAATCTTATTAAATGGTGGGAAGAGAAATAAGAATGTAAGACCATACAATTCAATATCTCCTAGTTGAAGGATAAATAAATAATTCTTACAATTATTTTGAAAAATTGGAAGATCTCTATAACCATCTCATCTTCATAGTTGTTGAGAAGAGGCCATGGAAGTAGCTTAGAAGTTCCTTAAAATATATGGAAAAGAGAGATCTTTTAAAGGAAAATAGCTTTTAGGAAAGCTCAAGAATGATTGATCATGTTACAAACCTAGAAGTTAAGCAATAAACAATACCAAAGACAACATTTTGCACACATGAGGGCCTCTACAAATTTATAGTAATGCCTTTTGGGTTCAGTAGCACCCCTATAACCTTCCTGAATCCTAGACACAACAAGCAAATACCATTTGTCCATATTTGGAAAGTTTTTGATACTTTTCTTGGATTACATCTTAATTTTTAACAGAAAAAATTGGAAGGACGACTTTTGAGTGCTTCTAGATTCAACTGTGTATGTTTTTGTTTCAACCTTTGGAATCATACTCAATGACCTTTTACATCTTAATCTCTGATCTCTGAAACCATTCTTCATTGCCCTGTTTCTACTGGCTGGGCATTGAGTAGAAGTGTAAAAAGGATGCTTCCTTTCTGTTTTTGTGTAGTATTGAAGGGGGAAGACGTCTGAGTTAATAGCAATGGACTCCTGTACATATGTTTCCCTCTTGCGGGCCTGCATTCACAGCAACGCCTTGCAACGAGTCAAATTAATCCACGCCCACATCAATAAGACTGGATTAATCCCAGATACCCTGCTATACAACACACTTTCCAACAGGTATGTCAAGTGTGAGAATTTGATGGATTCTCGCAAAGTGTTTGACAGAATGCCTGAACGAAACGTGTGCTTATGGACTGTCATGATTGCGGCTTATGCAAGACATGGAAATTATGAGGAAACATTTTCTCTGTTTCACCAAATGCAAGAAACAGGTATCGAGCTAAATCACTTTGCCTTGGCTAGCATTCTGCCTGCGATTGCTGGCATGCAATGTCTGAAACAGGGTATGGAGGTCATGAACAGATAAGAAGAAGTGGATATGAGCCTAATTGTGTTGTGACAAACGCTCTCCTAAACATGTATGCAAAATGTGGCAGCTTAAAGATTGCTCGCAATGTGTTTAACAAGATGTATAAGCCAGATGTAATCTCTTGGACTACCATGATTGTTGGATATTCACAGCAAGGATTTGTTGATGAAGCCTGGGGTTTCTTTAAAGAAATGCTTCAAAGAGATGTGGTTGCATGGAATTCCATGATTGCAGGGTTTTTGCATAATGGGTTTCTTGATGAGGCCTTCACACTCTTTAAGCAAATGCCTCGGCGAGACAGTGTCTCATGGAATGTGATGATTGCTGTTATTGCAGATAAAGGATTTGTTGTTGAGGCACAGAAATTATTTGAGGAAATGCCCACAAGAGATGCATTTTCATGGAATACAATGATTGCTGGATTCGCAGAGAATGGGCATGTTAATGAGGCTTTTAATCTCTTTCAAGAAATGCCTCAAAACGATGTTTTTTCTTGGACAGCAATGATCACAGGGTTTGCTCACAATGGTCTTGTTGACAAAACCCTGAAACTCTTTAACAAAATGCCTGGGCAGAATTTGATCTCATGGAATGCAATGATTGCAGGATTCACACAGAATGGGCATGCCAATAAGGCTCTGAAACTTTTCCAACAAATGCTGTCAGAAGGCGTGAAACCAGACTCAAAAATTTTCCCCACTGTTCTCTCTGCTTGTGCCAACTTGGCAGCTCTGGAACAAGGTTTGGAGGTGCATAAAAGAATAATAGAGTGTAGATTTCAGTTTGATATTGTGCTAACAAATGCCCTGATAGACATGTATGCGAAATGTGGAAACATTCAGGCATGGGTTTTATTTGAGAACATAAATGGTCGAAGTGTTGTCTCCTGGACAGTCATGATTGCAGGATATGCCATGCATGGTTATGGAAAGGAGGCTCTCCAGGTCTTTGAAAAAATGAAACATTCTGGGATGAGCCCAAATCATATAACCTTTGTTGGTGTGCTGTCTGCTTGCAGTCATGCAGGTTTAGTGAATGAAGGCTATGAATATTTCAGTTCCATGAAAAATAATCATCACATAACACCTACAATGGAGCATTATAGGTGCATGGTTGACCTTCTTGGGCGATCTGGGTGTCTCCATGAAGCCCAAGACTTCATCAACAAAATGCCAGTAAAACCTGATGCTACCGTATGGACTAGTTTGCTTGGTGCTTGTAAAATATACAACAATATAGACTTAGCTGAATCCGTGGCAGAGCACATTATTGAGTTGGACTACAAAAATCCTTCACCTTATGTGCTTCTCTCAAACATTTACGCCACAGCTGGAAGGTGGGATGACACTGAAAATATAAGGAACTTGATGAAAGATAAAGGCATAAAAAAGACTCCTAGCTGTAGCTGGATTGAGGTCCATAAAAAGGTGCACAGTTTTCTCACAAGAGATAGGTAACATCCAGGAACTAATGAAATTTATGCAAAATTAGGGAGTTTATATTGGGAAATGAAGGTGGCAGAATATGTTCCTGAAACAAGGTCGGTGTTGAATGATATTAATGAAGAAGAGCAACAAATTTCTATCCATCATAGTGAGAAGCTGGCAATTGCATTCGGACTGTTAAAAAATTCCCCACAAACAACTATTCGAGTTATGAAAAACCTTGGAGGTTGTGTTGATTGCCACTCTGCAACCAAATTCCTCTTCAAAATTACTGCTCAAGAAATTATTGTATGCGATATGGGTTGCTACCATCATTTCAAGGATGGGGAATGTTCCTGTGGAGATTATTGGTGATGATAAAGCAAAGAAAACCATAAGCATATGCCTAGACTGTGGCAATCTTAGCAATGACATCAAACCTGAACCTGAAGTAAAAACTTTGAGATCATGTGCAGGAGATAGAGTATGAGTTAAACTTGGTGTGAGTTGAGATGAGGGGCCCTAAGATCTTGAACAAACTTACCATTGTAGGCATTGTCATAAGCTCGAGAAGTTCCTTTCACACAATGCAGCCCATTGTAGGAGGCATGATGTGGATAGACTAGAGGGCCAAGGAGATGCCTTGTGATTGTATTATGATATGGTGTACAAATTGTGGTGTGTATATATGTATGATATTTGTTTATAATCCATTCATGTGTACATGTATTAAAGTGTGATGTAAATGGTTTTTATTAGAAAATGTGAGCCTGTATGTTGTTGGAAATTAAGGTTTATATTTTGTAATAAAGTCATCTTAGTGATTTAGTGTTAGTAATTAAAATGTAGTTATTTTTGTGTTAATTGAGAGTTAGTTTCTGGAAAAGTAGTTTGGGGAAGTTATACGATTTATAAGCATTTGCATAATACTGTGTAATGCATCCATTCCAAACAACTTAATATTATTATTTGGTGTTATTGGCTGTGTTATAGAGCTTAAATATCATCCATTTTAATAGTCAAAGCTTAATTTTGGCCAATAAAAATAGGACAAATATTTACCAACTTTTTATTGTGAATGAGGTGTAAAATTGCTATTGACTGTTTAACCATTAAAATGGATAATATTGAAATAGAGTGTGTTTATATAATCACTCTGATATTCAATGATAATTGTGAATAACTCATTAAGAATTCAGAATACCTACTCCTACATAAAAACAATCGTGTAAAATGCAACCTTTGAAAAGAGCTACCAAATTAGAACTAGCTCTAACAATTCTGCCCACAACATCACTTCCAATCCCCTCTGCCTCAAGGCATGTATGACTAGTGACCCACCTTTAACCTGTCACCATCAACCATACTGTTTGGAAATAACAATAACAACAACAGGATAAGTAGCACGCCAGTGAAAATCATTTTCATTTCCAGCAACATGAATAGTAATCGCAGTTATATGCCTAGAGAACAGAACAAAATATACAGAGGCACTTGTTTATCTTCTCAAGAATAGAAAAAAGAAATTGTTGTGGGATATTGGAGGACCTGGTATTTAAATGGATGTTCCATTGCTTATAATTTGGTCAATTGCAATCTTGGGTTAGCAAATTTGACAAAACTCTTTAATGTAACCTAATATTATTTTAGGTTTTATTGTTGAAAATTTTGAAAGTAATATTGGAAAGTAGTGTAGATGGCTTCCATTAATGCTTAACTATGATTTAACAGTCGTGGCTATTTGTATGATTGGCTCCCACATATCAACAATGTATATCCAAAATTTTACAAGTATCTTAATGAAAAATAATTATTAATTCTTTATATACGAAGGGAACTCAATTTATTTATGCTCTACAATTTGTGTATAGATGAGATATATTAATAGGGTGAAATTGTACAAAGTTAATTATTGCATGTCTTGAATTAAGTGAAGGTTGCAATAAGAGGTGAAACTCTACAGTCAATTAGATTATTAATAATTCATTTTGAAAATATATTTAATTAAAAAACTTGCATCTTAACTTTCCAAAAGATTAATATTTATTTTGGGTAGAAAAAATTGTAACTTATGGTTTGTTGACAGGTACAACTACTATAACTAGTTAAGAAATGTTGCTTACACCAGTATTTGCCAAAAGCAAGTATTAATAATAATGCCAATATGAATATATGTAATGGATTAAGGTAAATGAGTATAGGCAATAGTAGGCTAGAAGGTTTCAAACATGATGAATTAGAAAGGGGTGTATAAAAACATGAGGTTTGGTCAAGTAGTAGTTTGCATTAAAGGGAAAGGAAAATTAGGGGAAAAAATAGTTGGGCACCACACAGACAATTGAGATCATGATTAGCAATAAGACACCTTAATCAATTATGTAAACTAGTGAAGTATAAAGCATATCCCAAAGTGACTATTAATGAACATGAAAAGTAAATGTGACTACTCCCCATGTTTTTTCCACCATTCTTGTTAAAGGATGAAAAGAGACAATGCCCAATTATGATAATTGGTTACTTGTGTGAAAAGTCGTGTTGCAAAATGCATAAGAAGCTCCCTAATCCAATATGCTGACATACTACACCCCAATGGACCCCTATCTCTTAATTGATGCCAAATGTGGAGTTTGAGATTTCGACTAGAAGAGTGGATGCAGTAATGAGTAATATGTATGTATAATCACACCTTTTGTAAAGTGATTTGGCTTTTGAGAATTATTTTGGACTTTTCCTTTTTTAATTTTTTGCATTTTGCAATATCTTTTCTTCCTCCTCTACATCTGATTTGAAAGGCCAATAATGGATGTGTAAAATTACAACACTAAGAGAGGTTACACCTAGTTAGGAGAGGGGAATGTAAATCTAGGGGCTTAGATACTCCTAAAATTATACTTTATCAAAGCTTGAAATCTTGAATCTAACATAAGTTTTCCTCAAAGGAGATAAGGGAACAAAAATATAAAAGCTAGTTGATATGTAATCTCATTAAAATGTGCTCATAAAAATTAAGAATCGATAAATTATTGGAGTATGCTACTTATATTCAAATAAATAATAGTTAGGAAGGAAAGGATGCTATGAAATAGAAGTAAACACACATATTTCAAATGAATAGATAAAATGTAATGAATGTGTAATAATATAATATGAAACAATGTAGACAAAAGGGAAAATAGGTTGTTCTTATGCTAGTTTAAGTTGTTTCGGATGGCTAAGAGAGAACTGGTATTTGGTAAAGTTAGTTAGTGATGTCGAAAAGACCTTTAGTGGTGCTAACCTTCTTGGTGTGACTTCATCTTTTATGACCTTGATAATCTTGGTGATTTATCTTAGGGCATCTAATGCCCCTTGTGTTTTGTAATGCTAGTAAAGATTTTGGTGAATGTGTTGTTTTTGGATCCTTGACTTCTCCTAATTGGAGGAGGTTATCCTCTAGATTAATTATTAAGTGATTACCTTATTAGGTTCCTTATTGCTTTTCTTACTGTTGATTTAGAAATCATTTTGAGTTCACTGCCATGTTGGCATGGTTTGAAGGTGGGTGCTCTACCTTACCTCCTGTTAACTTCTAGGATGAAGTTTAGCTCTAGGGGGAGGATGTGAGGCTCACCCTTGTGCGACAGGTTTAGTGGCACTATTAGACCAAATTGTATTGTGTTACCTAGACTTAAGATATGGTATATGGTATGGTGACCTTGCTGAAGAGTCAATATGGTGTTTATGTGGATCTATTTTTAAGGTAGTTGTGTTGATTGTGTATGTGAGATACATGTTTTGACTTGATAAATTATATTTTGTTCGACTATGATGATGATGAATTAGTTAGAAGTGATTATGTTAATTCTCAATTTTTAGATGAAAGATGATTTGTTTTTCCTTTGATTGTATCAATTATGAATGTGAATGGATCTCAGTGGTATAGGAAAATTGGAAAGGATTATATTTTTTAACACAAGGATAAGTTTGTAATGTGGTTGATTATGTTACTTCTTGATTATTGTAAAATAATTTGTAATTAAATTATAATATTCAAAGTAAGATTGAATTGTTGCAATGGTTAATAGGACACCTGATTTTGATGATTAGAAAAGGATTTGTAAAAAGGTTGAAATAAGACTATGCATTGATTTTTGAAAGTGATTGTATTGTGTTTGAAACACTTGGTTATTGAGTGACTATGTGTGTTTAATTCTTGTCGCTTTGGCTATTTATACGTTGGACATATTAATGTGTGTGTTGAAGTGAGCAAGCATTTCCATAGCCAATGGAATTTTGGAGGTCTACTAAGCAACTCATGTATTTAACCAATAATGCCAACCTAATCCCTAAGGTGGGTTAAGGTTATTGTTGAAATTGAAATGATTGTGATGTGTTTTAGTTGTACACTTTGATTTATAAGTCTTCTAAGGTTGTCAAGTAGTGAGGTGGATGATGAGTTGTCATCCACATGTCCGTTTTCATTCATGGGCTTTTGGGGCATTTTAAAATGTGTTTTTAAATATTTTTATTGATTTTTGTATGTTTAATGGTCCTAGGTCAAGTACCTATGGGTTAGGTACCTTATAGACCTCAAATCATGAGTTTTAACTCATATTTGACCTCTCTATTTGACCATGGGAGTCAAGTGGCAAGATTAGGGTCTTGGGTTGAGGGTTGGGTGACTTGTCACATCCAAATCCCACAACCCAAGGTTCACGTAAAGGCTTGGGAGAATCCCAAGGGTCTCACATCTGTGAGCACACAATGTAAGAGCCCTTGGGAAGAGAACCCCAAGTACTTCCCTCTTCCCCATGCGTCACACATGTGTGAGGAGAAATATGGGGAGATGTGCTATTGAGGAGGAATGAGAGGTTGACAAGTGTCACCTCCCTACTCCTCAATATCTCACACATGTGGGGAGTTGTTCTTGTGAGAGTGAATGAGAAGGTGACAAGTGTCACCTCCTCATTCATGGGGATGGTTTTGAAACCTTATTTATCTCTCTCTTGTTGAGGTGAGAAGGGTTCCTTCTTTTGGTTTTTTGTTCTTTTGGATTTGGGGAGGAGCTTGGGATTTGGAGAGGATTTTTGAAGTGTTGGAGAACTCTTGTGTAGATCTTCTTCAACTCCATACTTGGAGAGCTTGAGAGGTAAGATCTCAAGAGTCTTCAAGCTTTTAGTAGTTTGTTTATTTGCTTATGTAATGCATGTCTTGTTTGGTTGTGTTATCATTTTGGGATGGGTTGTTTATAGAAAATGCTCACCACTTGTGTGGAAGAAGCTTGCCTTGTATTTGGGGTTTGGAGAGAGGTGAGAACCTCCTCGGGGCAAGCTCACTCCTTGAGAGGAGTTGTTTTGGTTTAAGGCCTTATTTTGAGGTTGTGGTTATGTGTGAGAGGCAAGAGTGCCTCCTTGTGAATATTGGAATAATAAGATGGTTAAGTTATAACATGAGATTGTATTGAAGAGAAAATGGTCAAGTTGAGATTTGAAGAAGTGGTGTTGAGGAGTTGAGTAAGTTGGTGTTTGATGTCTTTCCCCTTGAGGAGAGTAATCCACTCTCTCCCCCTTGTTTCAAATCCATGGTTATGGATTTTGTGTTGTGAATATCTTTGGTTGGGAATGTGCTTCTTTGCTTGTGTGTGTGGTTGCTTCTCTAGTGTAAGTTTGTATTTTGGGGTTACTTGTAGGCCTCCTAGCTCAGGGGAGGCTTGTCTCAAGCCAATGGTTGGGTGGTGAGCTCCATTGACCTTGTTTTCCTTTGTGTTGTATTATTGCAGGATCTATGGCTAAGGAAAGAGAGAAGGACAAGAGTCTCCTTGGGAAGTTTTGAGTTTGTACAAGAAGTTGGAAATCTATGTAAAGGCTATGTAAAAGCCTTAACTCAATGAGCTTTGTGAATGGGTAGTTAGGAGGTGGGCTTTAAGGGCTTCCTTTGTAAACTCCTTGTTATTTTTCCTACTCTTGAAAAATTGTATTTACTTGTAAGAAATTATTGAAAGGAAGATTCTTTTCACCATATGTTTATTGCTATTACCCTTGAAAAGAAATCTACTTTAGGCCCTCTATTTCTCTCTTCCTCTCTTTCTCTCTTTTGTTATTTCTAAGTTGCAAAGAAAAATAATCCTTATTTGATTCAAAAAAGAGAAAGAAAGAAAAGTTTTCTTATGTATTGCTATATTTTAAATGGTGTTGCATTTTAACAAAGAAAAGGAAAATGAAGTAATGCTATATTAACTTTGGAAAAGATCTAATTGCACTCTCCCTCCCTCCCTCCCTCCCTCTTATGAGGTATTTATATTCAAATGAGTATACTTCCACCTTGAAAATAAAAGATAAAATAAATCAATTGTTTTGTTGCTATGGTTAAAGGAAATAATGTTTCCCTCCCTTGGTGGATTTAAGATTTTTTTAAATATATATGAAAATAATTGTTCCCTACCTTATTTATCATTTTCTTAGTTAAGAAAGAAAAGAAATGTAATTATTTATTTACGTTTCCTTTTGTAAAATTAAAATTATATTCAATTATTTACATTCTTAATGTTCTATCGTTTCTGTTATAACAAAACAAAAATGGGAAATGAAAAAAAAAAATATATATATATATATATATATATATTATAGATTTAAGTTTTTGTTTTTAAATAACAAAGAGTTCAAGAGAGTTTTGTTTTAGGTTTTAAATAAGAGAAAAAAAAAGAATAGCAGTTGGGGGGTAGGGCACCCCGTACCCCCTCCGCTCGTTGTTGTAGCAGTGGCGGAAGGGGTGGGGGAGTCCCCCACAGTGCCACCTTGGCAACACTATGGGGAGGGGCTCAATCCTCCCCAGGGGCCCGACGCTCAAGGGATCGAAAGTCGCTCAGGGGGCCGAAACCCCCTGTGTCCCCCTCTCTATGCGTTGTCAGTTGGCGTGTATCATTTCCATTCCAAATAATAAAATAACCCTATTTGTATTTGGTCATTATTATGGCACTTAAACCAGTAACTTGTATACAACATATGTGTGTGTGTATTTGTAATATTTGGGCTTATGTACATACACAGAGCTGTGTATATACAGAGTGCTTTGTATATACACAGTTCTGTGTATATCATAGAGATGCCCTCTTTTATTTATATATATTCAGTTAGGTATATACGCATAATATGTGTGTGCGTGTGTGCGTGTGTGCGCATGTGCATAATATATATATAAATAGAAATTTAAACCTTTTTTTTATTTTTAGGGCTCTTTTGTTTTTGTTTTTATATATAAATAAATATACATATTATTTGTATTCAAGGACAATAAATACTTATATATATATATATATATATATATATATATATATATATATATACACACTTATATATATATATATATATCTATATATATATACATAAATACATATATATACATAAATACATATATATATATACATAAATACATATATATATAAATACATATATATATATATATATATATATACATATATATATATATATATACATATATATATATACATATATATATATATATATATATACATATATATATATATATATATATATATATATATATATATATATATATATATATATATATATATATATATATATTTCCATAAGAAAACTATGGAGAGTAGTAAAAACATTTTTTTTATTTCAAAACAGAATGGAGGGAATACAATTTTGAACTTTAGTAAACCTAAAAATTTGGGATTTCAAACTTAGAAAACAAAAAAAAAGAATTAAAAACATTAGGAAACTATAGATTTAGGAGAAATAATCTTCCCATGAGGGAAGAGATTTCTCTCTCTTCACTTCTCCTCCAACATGCAAACAAAATATTAGCTTATGAGTGAAAAGAGAAGTGTGGTCCTTTTATAAACTTATTTTAGGTTGAGAGTGTTGCCCTAATGATTAGGGGAGGATAAACAATTTTTAAACCCTTTTTACACTTTTAAACTCACTTGAATGAAAATTAGATTTATTTGTATAGTTCTATAGTTCAATTTTAATTTATTGTACCTTGTTTTAATTAAACCCCTAGTTTCTTTTATAATGTTATGCTGCCAAAATTTTGTGAGTTTGGTTAGTTGGATTAGATGCTTAGTTGGGCTAATGAGGTGGTCTTTAGATGGTAATGGTTTATCAGGAGAGATTGATTTAAATGTTGTATAGTTTGATTTTACGATCTCTCTTAATTTTTTCTATAGTTAGACTATTGAAAGGTAATTACTTTAATTTATATTAGTTAGATTTGTTTGAAAGGATTTATATTTAATTTATTTCTTTGGATAGATTATTGATGTTGGATTAGAGTAGGTTTGGCTTTATTTGCTTCCACACTATAGATAAATTTAATTGGTTATTTAATTTCTAGGGCTAGGGACTCGATAGGTCAAAACTATTTTCTCACTTTCTCTTAGGAAACCCTAGGGATGGTTTTCTCGATAGGAACTACCCCATCATGGCGACGCTTGTTGCGATGCCTTAACCTTGTAAGTTAACCCCCGTATCTAAGGGAGACGAAAAGAATTTCGCACTTCCCTGACTTATTTATTTCTGTCTTGCTTTCATTCGACATGCTCAACACTAGTTGCTCATGCAACAGTGTTTAGTGCATATACTATCAAGTGCACATGTTGCATATGAGGGGGTTTTAGGGCCGAATTGGAAATTTTTTGTTAGTTCAGTTTTCATGTCCACTTGTAAAATGTAGGCATGACAATAAGGGAACAAAAATATAAAAGCTAGTTGATATGTAATCTCATTAAAATGTGCTCATAAAAATTAAGAATTGATAAATTATTGGAGTATGCTACTTATATTCAAATAAATAATAGTTAGGAAGGAAAGGATGCTATGAAATAGATGTAAACACACATATTTCAAATGAATAGATAAAATGTAATGGATGTGTAATAATATAATATGAAACAATGTAGATAAAAGGGAAAATATGTAAAATGCATGAGATTGTGTCATGGATTACTTAATCAAATAATGCCAATATGAATGTATGTAATGGATTAAGGAGTAAATGAGTATAGGTTAGTAGTAGTTTAGAGGGCTTCAAACATGGACAATTAGAAAGGGATGTATAAATATATGTGGTATTTGGTCAAGTAGTTTAAATTAAGGGGAAAGGAAAATTAAGGAAAAAATAGGCGAGGCACCACATAGATGATTGAGATCACGATCGGAGACAAGATGATGAAGTAGAAACTTATCCGTACTTGCAACACACACTCTGATACCACTGATTAAATACAAAAGGGATACTCTCCCTTGCAAATCTGCAACACAACACCGACACAAGTGATGAAGGGGGTAAATCACAAAACACACAACAACAAAAATTGCACACAGAAAATAGAATGATCTTTTATTGATATGGGAAAAACATTACATTACAGAAGCTCAAATACAATCAAAGGATAAATCCTCTACATGTTGCATCACATTACAACTTCCTATCTCAAGACTTTAGAATCTTTAGCCTTCTGTAACCCCAAATTAGCTAGGTTTCTATTTTCCCACCTCTTCTAGACTCTACACTTTCCCCCTTAACTCTACTACTGCCCAGTGTTCCCAAAAATAGTCATAAATAGCCCATTTTGGCGGCCTCTAGCTAAATTTTGAAATTTGCAACTCCCTCCAAAAGTAGGTCAACTTCCGGGAAGCATAACTTTTGATTTGGGTGTCTGATTGATGAATCGTTTTAAGCGCCGAAAAGCTCCTGAAGTGAACTATCACACCGGAAATCCATAAATGGATTTCCATAATTTTTTTAGGACATTATGGGATGTTTTAGTGCCTCATATCTGGTTTCAAAAATTTTCAGGGGTGTTTCAGAAAATAGAAACTTTAATATCTTCAGCTCACAAATGATCTTTGCCTTCTTCCTTCGCCAAAGGTCTTATATTTCATTTACGAAGCTTCCTGTAATTTTTTGCTTCAATCCATGCCCAAATGCAAACTTTCCAGAAATGGTAATTAAACTTTCCAAAAATAGCAGCTTGGAAAAATTGAAAGTCCTACATCATTATTCAAGTGATTATGGAACCATAAATACTAATTATGGAAAGAAATGAAAACAATTTCAATGATTTTGAATCAACATCTTTTGGGGTGATGCAAGATTGCCTTTACATCACTGGATGCTCCTACATCAACAAGCCTATGCAAGAAGGCTGAAAATAAAATATTACAGCAAAAATATGAAGAGAAATCTATAACTTATATTTTATTGAATATGAAAATGCATTACAAAATAAGGAAGCTTATGAGCTTCTAAAAATTACATATCCAACACCTGTAAAAAATAATTTTCTCCACCTCTAGACTCCTTGCAGCAGCATCTAGGTATTTGTTGCCATTTTCTTCTTCCCAGCTCCAAGAAAAACCTATCACTTCTTCCTACCACCGCTCCCTCATTTTTTTGAATTTTCTACAATGGATTCTGGGTTTTGTGCACCTCCTTCTTAGCTTTCCAGAACATTTTGAATTTCTTTATTTAAATTAGAAATAAGAAAGTTATGCCCATTTTACCAAGATTGGGTTTCATAATTACGACCTAGACATGCAACAACATGCAAAGCTTGTGGCCCACATGGTTTCATTAAAATTTACCATGGTTTCACTAAAACCATCAACTTGAACGACAGCTTCGAAATCCACACCCTTCTTGGAGGTTACAATTTTTGAAAATAAAAATAGGAGTTGTTGACCCACTTATGATGAAATCTTCCCACCAAATCAGCCCCACCAAACAGAAATTAATGCATATCTCCAAGTGGATGCCTAGGAAAAATTCTCCCCACTAATGGAGGAATTTACAAATTACCTGTTAGATCTAGGGCACACAACTAAGAGGGGGGGTGAATCAGTTGTACAAAAACTTGCTTCTACTTCAAACACTTGATTCTTCTTTGTTAGTTAATAGCATATCAGTTAACCATTCATGAAAGCATAATGCATAAACACAGGGTTAGATAAACATCAACACATTGGACACTAAGATTTTGATGTGGAAAACCCAGTTAAGGGAAAAACCACGGGGTGATTAACCCAAGGCTTATTCTCTGTTAGAAGAATAAGAAAAATGAATGGCACATGCCAATTAGGGCTCATTGCCTGAGCCCACTGCTCACAAAGAGGCACACTGCCTACAAGAGACACACTGTCTACAAAGTGATAAGAATCACAAACTTGAACTGGAGATTGACATCTTTACCATGTCTGGATTAGTTCCATTTAAGCCCGAGATACTTCTACTCTGCCCTTCGCTTTTTCGCTATACCACACTCATCTTCTCCACACACACCTTGAAATGAACTCACAAACCTTTATTTATACAAGGCATCGACTTAAGAACAATCATCTAAGTCGGCAATCATCCACAAGAGAATTCGCAAGTCGGCAATCATCCACAAGAACATTCGCAAGATGAATAACTCATCCGGTCGGCCAATCTGAATAAGAATATCTTCATCTGGAAGAGTATCTTCAATTCTGGGCTCTAACACTAATGCAGACAGACAACACAACCTCAACATGATCCAAGAACCTTCACAAGCTTTCCTGAATGACCAGGTATATCTGCACTTCCTCTGCTCATAGGAATCTCTTCTCCTCTTCATCCAGAACTTCAAGAACACAGTCTGTCACAACTATCAAACTGAAATAGGTTCTTTCAGACCTCCAAACTTTGTACAAACTGAGATAACACATCACAAGGACATCCCAAACACTCCTTCCTATCCGCAGAGTCTGACAATGCACCTCCGGATCTCACCAGACCTTTTTGTAACACTCTGTCCCTCTGGAGCATCTCCCAGAACCGGTTCTACTTGACTGATCACAACTTTTTCATATCTTCATGTGGACCTCTGAGATCTTAACTGGATCATCTCAAGACTCATATCTACAAACCCTTTAATCCGCATCTTCTAATCCTCAACCTATTGAGTACATTTGCCTTCTTCTCATCACTGTTCTTCACTATTCTTGATTGAGACTAATTTTCTCAATATCCTCAGCACACAGCTCATCCAATCCTTCTTACCAATGCAATATGAGTATGTTGACATCAATGACAACACTAGTTAACCTCATATTTGCAACAATCTCCCCCTTTGTCATTGATGGCAACATATGATGTGAAAAAACCATCAAGACAAGAACTTCTCTTTTCTATCATAGCTCCCCCTATCAGCAACAACTCTTCACATGTCTTCTCTTCCTTTACTACTCCCCCTTTGATCATCAACCACTTGTTTTTCACATGTCTTCTCTCCCCCTTTGACATCAATGGCAAAGGGCTCATACTTGCACTTGTAACATATCAGAATCATACCAGCTGCTCCCCCTTAGTAGCAGCTCCCCATCATCAATCCAGATCACAAGATATGACTGTGATATCCACCGGACTGATGCACATCAGTGCATCCTAGTTCATCACTGGAGGGGCCATGACCCCTAACTTCTCCCTGAGATACTCAAAAGAGTCTTTGGGAAGAGGTTTGGTAAAAATATCTGCAAGTTGATCCTTGGAGGGCACATACTCCAGTTTGACTTCACCCTTGTTCACTTGTTCTCTCAAAAAGTGAAATTTGATAGATATATGCTTGGTCTTAGAATGCAATACCGGATTCTTGGAAATATTTATTGCACTTGAATTATCACAGAAAATTGTGATAGGCTCCTCATATTCTACTTTCATGTCTCTTAACATCTGCTTCATCCATAAGATTTGAGTGCAACTGCCTGCTATTGCAATATATTCTACTTCAGTTGTAGACAGAGATATTGCCTCTTGTTTCTTGCTTAGCCAAGAAACCAATCTCTTTCCCAAGAAGAATGCTCCACTACTGGTGCTCTTCCAGTCATCCACATCTCCTACCCAATTTGCATCTGTATATGCATGAAAAGAGAAATCCTAATCTCTAGGATACCATAGGCCATACTCAATTGTCCCCTTTAGATATCTAAAAATCCTCTTGATTGCCATAACATGAGATTCTCTAGGGTCAGCCTGAAATCTTGCCACAAGACCAACAGCCTGCATTATATCTGGTCTAGTCTGAGTGAGATACAATAATCCTCCAATCATTGATCTGTACTTGGTCTGATCTGTCTTAGGAGAGTCATCATCTTTGCTCAACTCACATTTGGTTGCCATAGGAGTGTTCATTGGCTTTGAATCTTTCATTCCAAATTTCCTCAACAATTCTTTCACATATTTGGTCTGAGAGATAAAGACACCTTTCTTTGTCTGAGTAATTTGCAGACCCAAGAAGAAATTCATTTCACCAAGCATTGACATTTCAAACTCACTTTTCATTTGATTTGCAAAGGTTTTACACAAACTATCTCTTCCTCCAAAAATGATATCATCAACAAATACTTCAACAATCAAGATGTTTTCATTATCTATTTGGAAATATAGATTACTATCAGCAGTACCTTTGTTAAAACCAATCTGTACAAGATGCTTATCCAACCTTTCATACCATGCTCTTGGGGCTTGCTTCAATCCATACAGTGCTTTCTTCAACTTGCAGACCATATCATCATGATCAGACAATTGAAATCCATCTGGTTGTTCAATGTATACTTCTTCTTCCAAATCACCATTTAGGAAGGCAGACTTGACATCCATCTGATATACCTTGAAGTCTTTGAAGGCAGCATATGCAAGAAATAATCTAATTGCTTCAATTCTTGCTACCGGAGCAAAGGTTTCTTCAAAATCAAATCCTTCTATTTGAGAGTAGCCTTTGCAGACCAATCTGGCTTTGTTTCTGATTACTTCACCAACCTCATTTAGTTTGTTCCGGAAGACCCATTTGGTTCCAATCACATTCTTGTTTCTAGGTCTAGGAACAAGATCCCAAGTGTGATTTTTCTCAATTTGCATCAACTCTTCCTCCATTGCTTTGGTCCAGTTTTCATCATTGCAAGCTTCATTTATTGTCTTAGGTTCAATCTTTGAAATCAGACAGTATTCATTTGAATTTTGAGCAATTCTCCTCCTTATTTGTACCCCTTTGCTTTTGTCACCTATAATCTGATCTTCAGAGTGGTTTAAAGTTATATACCTTGGAACTTTGGGAGTCTCTTGCACTGTTGTTTCTTGATCAGGTTCATTCAGACAAACTTCTTCTTCCTGATTTACCGGATCAGTCTGAATCTGACTTTCAGGAAGCGATTGAGTTCCTTGAATCAGAGCACCATCTTGATCATCTTCATCATATTCATAAAACCTTGAGGGCTTCTCAATTCCTTCATCAACCTTCACATTTGTACTTTCTATCATCTTTTTCAGTCTCTTATTGTAACACTGGTATGCTTTGCTTTGAGTGGAGTAACCCAAGAAAATTCCTTCATCACTTCTAGCATCAAACTTTCCTAGATCTTCATCTCTTTTGATGTAACACTTGCTACCAAATACTCTGAAATATCTCACAGTAGGAGTTACACCAAACCAAAGTTCATAAGGAGTCTTACCGGTATTGTTTCTGATTTGAACTCGATTAAGAGTGTAGACTCTAGTGCTGACAGCTTCTCTCCAAAACATCTGAGCAACATTTGCTTCCATTATCATTGTCCTAGAAGCTTCCTGGATGGTCCGATTCTTTCTCTCAACTACTCCATTCTGCTATGGAGTCCTAGGAACAGACAACTGTCTCTTTATGCCATGCTTCTCACAAAAATCTATGAATTCACCGGATGTGAATTCACCACCTCTATCAGACCTTAGACACTTCAGTTTCAATCCGGTTTGATTCTCTACCATAGCCTTGAAGATTTTGAACTTCTCAAAGGCTTCTGATTTCTCTTTCAAAAAGGTAACCCACATCATCTGGGAATGATCATCAATCAGTAACATGAAATATCTATCACCTTACATACTTTTGATTCTTGTCGGACCACATAGATCAGTATGAACTAATTCCAATAATCCAGTAGAGGACTGATGTTTGCTTTTGAAAGAGACTCTGCTCTGTTTACCTAGCTGACATTCTTTGCACAAACTATTTATAGGTTTCACCAATTTTGGAAGATCTCTTACAGCTTGAATATTGCTTATCTTGATGATGTTTTCAAAATTTACATGACACATCCTTCTATGCCATAACCAACTCTGATCAACTTGAACAAACAAAGAACTTTTATTTGAACCAACCAGATGGAAGATATTACCTTTTGTTTGAGTACCAGATGCAATCTCAGTTTTGAAGCTTTCAAAGATCCTGCATCTTCCATTTTTGAACCGGAGATCATAACCTTTGTCTACTAACTATCCAACACTGAGAAGATTGTGCTTCAATCCTTCAACATATAGTACATTACCAGTTTTGCTCTTTCCATCAAAAGAAATAGTTCCCCTACCTCTGATTCTACCTGCAGAATTGTCACCAAACTTTACCATTCCTCCTTCATACCTTTCCAAATCTAATAACTTGTTCTTGTCACCTGTCGTGTGGTGAGAGCATCCACTATCAATGACCCAATCATCCTTTTCTTCAATTTGGGCAGCCAAAGCTCTTTCTACAACCTTATGATTGACAGATTCAGAGGATATTGGTTCTTCTTCCTTGATGGCAATAAACACCCATTCATTTCTGGATTTGTCTCCTATCTCTGATTCATCATCTGTTACTCCTTCATTATCAGCTTCTTCATGAACATAATAATAGTTCTTTTGGAACCTTTGTCTATTAGAGTTTGACCTTGCAGATCTTTCCGGACATCTTGAAGCAAAATGATCAATTTTATTGCAGTTGAAGCACTTAAAAGTTAACTTTCCTTCATACTTACCGGATCCTCTTAGCAATCTCTTTGCAATGAGGGCTTCAAGATGAGCTGTTTTTGCTTCTTCCTCTTCCATGTCTTTCCTTGCTTGATCATACCATGATAGCTTCCTTGAAGAGTTTTCTTCCGGATCAAATCTTTGTTTGCCTTTCACATAGGCACTGGCTTTGAATGCAGATTCAGTCTTGGGGGGATCATCTCCAAACTCGGTCATTTCAAATGCAGCTAGTTTGCCAGCTAATTGTTCTCTTGTGACAGTTGCATGGGCTCTGAATTCATCAATGGCAGTAGCCTTGATCTTGTAGGCAGTAGGAAGGGACTTGAGAATTTTGCAAACAATCTCATTTTCATCTAGAACTCCACCAGCATTCCTGATTCCACACACCAGCTCATTTACTCTTGGCATAAAAGTAGTGATATTTTCATCTTCTCTCATCTTCAATCTTTCAAATTTTCCTTTGAGACTTTGCAACCTTGCACTCTTAACAAACTCATCTCCTTCATGCAGAAGTTCCAGTTTAACCTAGATCTCATATGCAGTTGGTAGGTCAATGACACTTGAGAGATCTGAATCATTCAATGCGCTTAGAAGAGCTTCTTTGGTCCGCAAATTGTTTTCAGCATCTATGATTTCATTCAGAGTTGTCAGACCACCTTGTGGAGGTACATATGGTTTTGAGACCATGGCCAAGTATGCTTTTCCCATACACTCCAAGTGACATTTCATGCGACCTTTCCAGAGAGTGAAGTTGGTTCCATCGAACTTTGGACTATCCTTCTTGTATGACGACATCCTGGATCCCCTCAAGCGGTTAAGCTCCTTTTAGAGGAACTTGGCTCTGATACCAATTGTTAGATCTAGGGCACACAACTGAGAGGGGGGCTGAATCAGTTGTACAAAAACTTGCTTCTACTTCAAACACTTGATTCTTCTTTGTTAGTTAATAGCATATCAGTTAACCATTCATGAAAGCATAATGCATAAACACAGGGGCAGATAAACATCAACACATTGGACACCAAGATTTTGATGTGGAAAACCCGGTAAAGGGAAAAACCACAGGGTGATTAACCCAAGGATTATTCTCTGTTAGAAGAATAAGAAAAATGAATGGCACATGCCAATTAGGGCTCACTGCTCAAGCACACTGCTCACAAAGAGGCACACTGCCTACAAGAGACACACTATCTACAAAGTGATAAGAATCACAACCTTGAACTGGAGATTGACATCTTTACCATGTCTGGATCAGTTCCATTTAAGCCCGAGATACTTCTGCTCTGCCCTTCGCTCTTTCACTATACCACACTCATCTACTCCACACACACCTTGAAATGAACTCACAAACCTTTATTTATACAAGGCATCAACTTAAGAATAATCATCTAAGTCGGCAATCATCCACAAGAGCATTCGCAAGTCAGCAATCATCCACAAGAACATTCGCAAGATGAATAACTCATCTAGTCGGCTAGTCTGAATAAGAATATCTTCATCTGGAAGAATATCTTCAATTCCAGGCTCTAACACTAATGCGGACAGACAACACAACCTCAACATGATCCAAGAACCTTCACAAGCTCTCCTGAATGACCAGGTACATCCACACTTCCTCTACTCATAGGAATCTCTTCTCCTCTTCATCCGAAACTTCAAGAACACAGTCTGTTGCGACTGTCAAACTGAAACAAGTTCTTCCGGACCTCCAAACTTTGTACAAACTGAGATGACACATCACAAGGACATCCCAAACACTCCTTCCAATCCGCAAAGTCTGACAATGCACCTCTGGATCTCACCGGACCTTTTTGTAACACTTTGTCCCTCCGGAGCATCTCTCGAAACCGGTTCTACTTGACCAATCACAACTTTTTCATATCTTCATGCGGACCTCTGAGATCTTAACTGGATCATCTCAAGACTCATATCTACAAACCCTTTAATCCGCATCTTCTGATCCTCAACCTATTGAGTACATTTGCCTTCTTCTCATCACTGTTCTTCACTGTTCCTGATTGAGACTAATTTTCTCAATATCCTCAGCACACAGCTCATCTAATCCTTCTTAACAATGCAATATGAGTATGTTGACATCAATGACAACACTAGTTAACCTCATACTTGCAACATTACCAGGCTATTTTTCTTCAAAATTATATTTATTAATATACCCCAAGAAAATACATTTGTTGCAAATTTAAATATTATTTTCCAAAGCCCACAAACCTTATTGAAAACAAACAAACATAAATTAAAATATTTTTGGTGATGCAAGATTGTCATTGACCATGGATGCATCACAAGACATACTAATCAATTAGATAGACTAGTGAAATATGAAGCTTGTTATGGGACAGTTTCCCATACATATGATTATTCATGAGAAGTCTTTTATACATAATTAGAAAAAGGAAAAAGAATAAAATGAAAATAAAGGAGATGAAAAAATAAAATAACGTTGAAGTTAAAAGGGGTAAGAAGGTGAAATAAGCCTTTAAACATTATAATTTTCTTTAAAATTTGGAAAACTTGTAAAACCCTTTGTAAAGTGTGTGTATAAATGTAATTAAGTGTTTATTAAAAAGTATGATGATTGATTGCCACCCTTTGGATTAATATATAAAACCATGGAATGAATGTAATGTTGGACCACGATTGTTGTTAGACCAAAACCCGTAGGCATTAATATCTGGTACAATCACCAAAGTTAGGATCCACAAGAGGCGGTTAGTCTGTGTCACGAAACATCATGGGGAGCACTGGACACACATACCAACAATCTCCCCCCAACATTATCCGGTGAGTTTCAAACTCAAGAGCTTTGGCTCTAATCCCAATTGTTGGACCACGATTGCCATTAGACCAAAACTTGCAGACATTAATCTCCGCTACAATCGCCAGAGTTAGGATCCACGAGAGGCAGTTAATTCATGTCACAAAACATCACGGGGAGCGCTAAATGCACATGCCAACATGTAAAAGGATATATATATATATGTGTGTGTGTTTATGGAGTTCACTCAAGGAAGAAGGTGGTTTGGTGGGCTATGGGCATAAGAGAGGGTGTATAGAGTGCATCTAACATTAGTATAGAGTACACCCAAGATTGTTCTATCCAGGGCTTGTGGTGCATAGGAACATACTATGTTTTTACACAAATACCTCCTAGAGTGCATCATAACTATGAGGTCCAAGCCCACTAAAAGACGATCTATGACTAATGTAATATAAATATTACATGAAATAGTCCTTGAATTTTTCTATAAATCTAAACAATCATCTTGAAGATGAATTGAATAGTCTCTTGTAGGTGAACTTTGTTGATCTATTTGTTGATCTTTGGATTTTCACTTTCCTTGATTTTATTTTTTTAGTCTATTCCTAGCCTAACATTAGTATTAGAGCATGGGCTATTTTTCTTTATCCTCCATTTTCTACACAGCCAAAAGTTTTCCCCTCAGTAGCACATAAAATTTAATGACCAAGCAACAAAGTGGAGTGAATTCATCCAAAAAACATTTAGTGTTTCTCTTCCTCACTCATGGTTTTGAGGAAAACAAAGACAACCAGTACTAGTTCTTAGAAATGCATATTAATGAGGCATAAGATAAGAGAGAAAATCAATAATTTTTTCAATTCAAATGTAGCATAGTTGGTATTTGTTGTTTCTCATTATTGAATGCATATTTTGGTTGTTGTAGACTAACAACTAGTGTGGGTGCATTTTGGGAACTTTGGTATGACATGATTTTTTATTATATACTAGTATTCATGTAATATATGCTTCAATCCATGATTGTAATTGAAATAGTTGAAGACTCCAAGGGAGTAGACAAATTGGCAACCCATTTTAAGAAAATCAAGTTTTAGATCATTATTTAGGATTTGGATTTGGATTTGGATAGTCAACTCAATACATTTTGAATTAAGATAGTGCAATCCATTTATTTTGTAGGAATAGTCATAGTTAGGTGGTTGAAAAATCATTCCTACTATAAGGCATTGAATTTGGATAGAAAGAAGGAGGATAACAATGAAGGGTATTCAACTAACTCAATTATGAAAAGAAGAAAAGACTAGACCTATGGAGTATTTCATGGATGGTAATAGTTTGTGGGGTTCCTTGTACTATGTTTGTATTTATTGTACTTTGTTATTGACCTAACCAACCCAATAAACTTGTACATGTGTTTATAAAGTATTGTATAAAAATGAGATCCTTAGAATGCTATATCATTAATTACCTATAAGTCTGTGACAAGGTGATATATGTTAAAATTATTTGACTTATCTAGGTATTTCAAGAACCCTATTGATAGCAATAAACCAATTTACATTGCATCCTTGTTGGATTCAAATTTACCTCAAAGCTTTGTTTGAGAGATTGTGTGAAATGATATGAATTCTATTGAGGGGTGATTGTGTACTTATTTCCATTCAATTGTATTTGGTATTGGAAAGGAGGATAGTCATGTGGTCTAGAGTGCATGATTATCATCTTGAAATGTATTTTGAGTATGTCAGTTATATGGCAATCAATGGAGGGTGATCACATAGTTTCAGATATGCATGTCATACATGAAGTAAGCACTAAAACATAAACTTTTATAAAATTTGTCTTGAAGAAAATTAAAACATTAAGATAAGGAAGTACATAAATGACCAAATTGGAAAGTTAAATGTTAAGAGATATAACATATAAACTTGCATTACCTCCACAATTAGAAGAATACATAATGTATTTTATGTGAGTTTCCTTAAAAGTACATCTATTGGTCTAATCATGTTATTGATTAGCAAAGTGTTTATGTTAAATCTAATTGTGATTAAACCAGAGAGTATTATTGAAAATATATAGAAACATAAGAAATATAATTACAAATGAGGTTAAAATGGAATGGATTCACTATGTTATAGTGCTACACTCATGCTTACTTGACTAATTATTTTGTGAGTTGTGATATAGATGTGCCTCATGTTGCTAAGGATAACAACTGATTTATAGGGGGAGAAATGTCATGGGCATTTTCCCCATACATATGATTATTCATGAGAAGTCTTTTGTAAATAATTTAAAAAAAAAAAAAAATTAAAATAAAGGAGACGAAAAAGAAAATAGCCTTTAAGTTAAAAGGGGTAAAAATGTGAAATAAGTCCTTAAACATTATACATTCATTTAACATTTGGGAAAACATGTAAAATCCTTTGTAAATAGTGTGAATAAATATAATTAAGTGTTTATTAAAGGGAGTGATGGTTGCTTGCCACCTTTGGGTTAATATATAAACCCATGGAATGAATATAAAAGGATAGATATGTGTGTGTTAATGGAGTTCAATCAAGGAAGAAGGTGGTTTGGTGGGATATGGGCATGGGAGAGGGCATATAGAGTGTGTCTAACTCAAGGTACATAGTATCCCTAGGATTGTCATGTCCAAGGCTTGTGGTGCATAGACACATATTGTGTTTTTACATAGGTACCTTCTAGAGTGTGTTATAGCTATGAAGGCCAAGACCATTGAAATATTCCTTTGGCGAAGGTAGCCATTATGGAAGTTTGATTTAGATAAGCATTAAACTGTTAGTTGTTTCATTATTTTTTAATCTAGTTATAATAATTGTTTATTGTTTAAATTACATTTGATTGTAGTATAATAAAATTATAAAACATTTAAATTAATTATATCTAATCTTCTATGAATCTATAAATAACTCTAGGAGAATTTGGCATTACAAAGCTTGCATAATCCTAAAAAATATTTTGTGTTCCTATCTATTTTATTTTATTTTGCAAGTTTATGTCTATGTGTCACAAGTTTAAGTTTGGACTTTCTCCAATCTGTTCTTGATGGTCTTCGGTTAGCTCTATATTGATACGATGAGATTTGGCTATGGTATTTATTGCACTATCTTGAGATGTTTTTTTGTAGTGTTTCCTATCTGGAATTAGTGTTCAGGTTCTAGTACCAATTTAACCTCGGTGATTCTTCTCTAGTTGATGGAAGTTTCTATATTTCATTTTCTCATTTCCATGTACTTACATTCCTAGGTTATAAGCATGGAGATCCATCTTATGGAATTATGGTTTGTAGTTTTTCTTCAGCTTAATTTCAATTTCAAATGTAAATTTTTAGCCTTGTGCCATCACTTGGGGATGGAATTTATCAATTCCTTATATCTTGAATTAGCACTATAATGTGTCATGGAGAATCTAAGGTTTGTTTTGGTCCCCTTAAAACATAACAAGAAGAATTTAGAAAAAGGTGCCAACTTGGGAGGATTGACCTTGATCCCTTAGAAATGGTAATGAATTTGTTATGCCCTAATGTATATAAGTGCATGCCTCTAAGCTCATTGTATGATCAGTACTCACTCTATGGGAAGTTCTATCTTAGGATAATTGTAAGGTTTCTGTAATTTTGATTTTGACCTTTTACCAAGTTGCAAGCGTGTATGCCATATTAGATGTAATCTATTATAGAGAATCAGTAATGATTGGATTGGTTCTTTCATTTTGTCTTTATGCTTACATTTTTTTGTTATGCTTTGTCGAGTTGTTTGATTGGACAACCTTTAACTGGGTTTTCCAACCTTTCCCTACATCATCTATTTAGATCCTTATATTTGTATTACTTTTTCAAGAACACAACACATCTAAATCCTCATCTAGAATTCTATCCCCTAAACCTTCTAGAATCCAATAAATATTGGATAGGCATTGCCCTATATTACTCTCTTTAAGTTCTCAACACAAACTAGCCAACATGGACCCTTATTTATAATAAATTTACTAGCAACTTTCAATTTTATTTTATTTAAAAAAAAAAACTTGGTTTTATAGAAAATTTGGAGAAAAAAAGGAATTTTAAAACATTGGAAGTGAATGGAAAACATAAATTTTCACCCAATAAAATATATTGACCAAGATCTTTGGAATGTCATTCTGCATTGCCTTATTTGTAATGGTCAAGCATTGAGTAGAAGTGTAAACATAATTCTTCCTTTTTATTTTTGTGTAGTATTGCATGGGGAAGACATTTGAGTTGTATTTGTTGATAGTATATCTCTTTCCCACCATGATGAAATAATAATTAAATTTTGTACATAAATTTCCCTCTTGTGGGTCTGCATTCGTAAGTAAGCCTTACAACACCCCAAATTAATCCATGTCCACATCAATAAGATGGGAATCGTCCCATATACCCTTCTATACAACACACTTTCCAATACATATGTCAAGTGTGAGAATGTGATAGATGCTCGCAAAGTATTTGATAGAATCCCTGAATGAAATGTGTGCTCATGGTTTGCCATGATTGTGGCTTATACAAGGTATGGAAATTATGAGGAATCATTTTCTCTATTTTACCAAATGTAAGAAATAGCTATAAAGCTAAATTACTTTGCCTTGGATAGCATTTTACTTATAATTGTTGACATGCAATGTCTAAAACAGGGTATGGAGATTCATGAATAGATAATAAGTATATATGAGCCTAATTTTGTTGTGACAAATACTCTCCAAAACATGTATGTAAAATGTGGTAGCTTAAATATTGTGTGAAATGTGTGGCTAACCTAGATGTAATCTCTTGGACTAACATGATTGTTGGATATACACAAGGAGGATTTGTTGATGAAGCCTAGGGATTCTTTAAAGAAATACCTCAAATCTAGATGTGGTTGCATGGAATTCTGTGATTGCAAGATTTTTACATAATAGGCAAGTATTGATAAGGCCCTAAAACTCTTTAAGCAAATGCCTTAATGAGACATAGTGTCATGGAATGTGGTGATTGTTGGTATTGTAAATAAAGGATTTATTGTTGAGGCACAAAAACTATTTGAGGAAATTCCTATAAGAGATACATTGCCATGGATAATAATGATTGTTAGATTCACATAGAATGGGCATGTTAATGAGGATTTTAATCTCTTTTAAGAAATGCTTCAAAAGGATGTCTATTCCTAAATAATAATGATCACAGGGTTTGCTCACAATGGTCTTGTTGACAAAGCCCTAAAACTCTTTAACAAAATGCCTGGATGGAATTTGATCTCATGGAATACATAATGATTATAGGATCACATAAAATGGGCATGCCAATAAGGATTTGAAACTTTTACAACAAATGCTATTAAAAGGTGTTAAACTACAATAAATTTTTTCCCTATTGTTCTCTCTGTTTATGCCAACTTAGCGCCTCTAAAATTGTAGGTACTCAAAATTGCATGGGCATACATGATAGTCTGATGATGATTTAGTCATTCAAATCATGACCCACATGGAGTGAATAAAACTCTCTCTCAACCTTTTTGACCCTAATGAAAGCACCTACTTAGGCCTTAAGACCGTTCCTTGCATTTATCTTGGCCTCCCAACCTTTTTCCTTGGACATGCATACCCTCATTCTTGCCAAAAAGCATTTTTTCACCCTTCAACTAGTGAGGTCACCTGACCATCTCAAGGGTCACCTAGGTGACCTACCCTAGTAAAAAGGGTGATCCACTCTGGTAAAATGGGTGACCTTGGCATTCTAGATTGACATGTGAGAACTCTCAATTTTGGTTGTTTCTCCATAATTTTGGCTTCTGATTGCAAGCTTAGTTGAGTCCTGTCTCTACCCACCCCCTATTAATCTTGAGTTCCCCCCAATCATAATTTTGATTGATGTTTCTAGCCTATTTAAATAACCTCATTTGGATTCCAAAGGGGCCTTTGGTCTTTCATTCTCTATAGGAAGTGTTTTGTGTGAATTGTGATTCGGCTACCTGTTAGAAGTCTTGAACAAGATGTCAAACCCAAGAACTTTATGAGAGAGATTCTAAGATACATAAACTGAAATGCAAAATAGAAGAAAACTAGGGATTCTGAGAGATATACAAATGTTGATGTGACAAAATTGCATTAAGAGCTTAAAGCTTCATACACAGAATGAAAGAGTAACTAGATAATGCATTCAAGATGAAAATACAAGCTAGGAGGTGAGTATAAATAGGAATGAGAGAGGGGAGAGGTGGAAAATATGACCAATGGGAAGAATCCACCACAATAGCCTAAAATAGGCAAGTGTAACTCCCATGGAAGATGTCGACACCTTGCACCCACTCACACTAATACTCACTTAATTAACCCTAAACAAGATTAATTATATGTGTAGGAAAAACCTAGGAATAGGAAAATAAAAACCTACACTAACACCCCATTAAGCACAACTTAAGTGGGTGAAAAGATGGGTCCCATAAAATGAAGCTTGATGAGGTACCCATGTATGTAAAAATCCCCCCCAAAGAGAAGACGCCCCCAGAAAAGAGAGAAAATCCCCTGCCAAATAAAGAGAGAAGAGGTCCCCATGAGTAGAGAGAGTGAGGACTCTGAGTGAGAGGACTAAGAAGCCCTCCAAAAGATGAAGCCTTATGTACCCCCAACGAAGATCACAGATGAAGATACTTGCTTTTTGTGAAGGGCTTGGTGAGGATATCGATAATTTGCTTAGAAATTAGACAGTAGCAAAGGTCAATGATGTGGCCATGGATGAGCTCCCAGATGTAGTGCATGTGGACCTCAAAGTGTTTAATCTACTAATGATGGATTGGATTCCATGAGATCTAAATGTGATGCAGAAGGTCATCCCCTCTCGCTAACCAAAATTCACACAATTTTGTAAATTCAATTCAAAACACAATATGCCAAAACATAGATTTGTTGGAAGAATGTCTTTGGGAAGTTATTTTATCATTAATATTGCTACTGACAACATGAGCATGAGCACAAGGAACATACAACTATGCATTACAGTGTTGTCATTGATGTCAACATTGTATTTTGATATGATGTAGATTAGGTTGGTTCTCTACTTTGCAAGATGGTTTGATCCTTCATAAGGCACTAATATGAAAGATGATTTTGATCAAAAGTGTGATCCGGTAAGGAAAACCTATTATGAATTTGGCTAAGTATAAACTCTATATTTCTAAGTTATAGAGTATCTAGTATTTTGGTCTGCATTTCTCCATTGTTAAAGGTTTCACTCTACGGTTCTAGTATGTTGTTGTTAGTTGTCAGAAGCTTCTAAATCCAGAATTGTACATGGTTCTGACATATGGTTTGAAAGTTATGAGTAATAGAAGTTTTGGCTTGACAGAATAAAGGTACTTCCAATTCAGAGTAGATGTGTAGGAGAGTTTGCATTCCTTTGCAGATTGGATTTGGATTTTGCGATTTTAAGGGGATGTTAATAATTGTGATTAGAGTGCGACTTCTAGTTTTCAATATTTGGATCTATATTTAAAGGGTTTTTGTATTTGGTCTTTAGCGGAGCCAACTAAATTAGTGTGAAAGTGTGTGAGAGTTAATCAAGATTACAGAGTTAATTGGGAGCTATTTTAGGTCCATGCCAACCTATTTCAATTTGATTCAAAATTTGAATCTAGGCACAAAGCATGTGAGTGAAGTTTTGGGGCTGATAAGTCCTATATGGCATGTTTTCAACGTAAAAATCCTGGTGTTCATGTGTTATAAATTGTAGCTGCATGTTCTATGCTTAATTTTATTTACTACAATTGAATATGCTAAATGGATTAAATGCTTGATATGTAAATGGTTTAAGAGAATACTGATTCATCCCCCTCTCTCAATATTCTAGGTGTTCAACAATTGGTATAAGAGCCAAGTCCATTGGAAGAAGCCTAACTGCTCAAGGAAGATCTTGGAGATTGAACACATGGCTGCTAGAAGGTTACCTATTCCTCTGGAAGAGATTCTATTGCAAGTATGTGCTAACTGGTATTGTCATTGATGTCAGCATGCTTGTGTTGCCTTTGGTGTTAACTATGTCTTTGTCTTATGATATTGTTGATTGTTGATTTATTGAGTTGTCATGTTAAAGTGATTTTAATTCCTTATAGAAGTGTTAATGATGTTTTTACATTGCTCTTGATGCTGAGTTTCCAAGTGCTTTTGAGAAAATTTGCTCTCCAAAGGAAACAATGTGTTGCAGAGTATTCCGGGTTGGAGGATACTATCTGAGTTTTTGCTCCACATTTCTTCTGTGTTCAAGACCAAAGTGTGAGCTTTGGATATGTTTTAGAGAAGTGTTTGAAGATGCTAAATCTAAAGTTTGATGGTCCAGATCGATGTACAACATATAAGTTATGTTCACCAGTTTGAAGACTGTAATTGACAGAGTTTTTGGGTTGTGCAGAGGTTTCTAGGAGAAAGTATTTTACTCCGCATTTCTCCATAGAATGGTTTCAGGTGGTGCAGTTCTGGACATATTCTTATAAGGTCCTTATCTATCTTTATTCCAAATGATTTGTGATTTGATGCTCCCGAAAGCAAGTTATTATCTGGTAGAGTTTGACAATGTTGTTTGTGAGCAGACAGTGAACCTTCTTCAGGTGAAAGGTGTTGTGGATGATTTTGTTGATTCTCAGATGACTTAAGGTTGTTCATGGATGTCTACAGATCATGTTGAATACATGTTCTTGGTCCACAAGTTATGGTTGTGTTCTTGGAAGCGTGTACTAAAGATCTTAGTGCTCACACTAGTTTTGGCCGACCTGGTTGTTTACACTCTTTGCAGATGTTCCTTGTGGATTGTGGAAGTGTGTTGAAGCATGTGAAGATGTATTTGGGTCCAAACTAAGTTATGAAATATTCTACCTTTATTCCTTTGCTTTGCAAGATTGTTTAGGTCTAGACCTAATTTGAATTGTGTATGTTTGCCAACCTTGGAGACTGTTCTAAAGGTTGTAGATTGTGTTTCCGACCTTGATGTATATTCCAAGGTTGATGATTGATATAAATAAGTGAAAAGGATTCGTGTATTGAAGAGTGTTTGTGTGAAGATGCGAAGATGAAAGTATTTGTGTTGTGAGGCAGCAAAGGTGATATGTATTGTGTTTCATTAGAACTAAACTCAGGGATGTGGTAGATGCTATCATATGAATTCATCGCAGTGAGCCACCTCTTTTGGCAGTGAGACACCTCTCTTGGCAGTGAGCCTATTGTAGTGAGCATTCTTTTGGGCAGTGAGCCTCTTTGTAATTCAGTATTGATACTAATATATATATATATATATATATATATAGTGAGCTAATCCTCACCATGGTTTTTCCCTTTTAGGGTTTTCCACAAAAATTTGGCGTTCTCTTGTGCATGGTGTTAATGTGATTAAGTTTATGTTATTTCTTTTTCATGTTTAATCTTCATAACAAAATTAGGGTTTAAGTAAATTGATGTGGATGCAATTATGTTTGTGAAGGCTTAAAGTTTTTGATACAACTAATTCACCCCCCCTCTCAGTTGTCTTGTGCATTCAACAATTGGTATCAGAGTGGGGGTTACTTGGAAGAAGGCCTAATAGCTTAAGGTAGATCTAGGGTGGCGCACAAGAAAGATATTCCTCAGTTTGATGGAACTGACTATGCCTTCTGGAAGGTATGAATGCAAATTTATCTTGTTTCTCTTGGTTATAATGTGTGGAAAATGGTTGAACAAAAATACACTATACCTAAAGATGATCTAGAGACTACAAGTGAGATAAGGGATTATGAGATGAATGGCAAAGCTATAAATGCCTTACTGAATGCTCTATCTAATACTGAAATGGTGAAAGTGTTGGATCTGGAAACTACTCATAAGATCTAGGAAAAATTAAAGAGTATATATGAAGGTGACAAATTTGTTAAGAAAGTCAAGATGCAAAACTTAAAGTCCAGCTATGAAACTATGCAGATGTCTGAAGATGAGAACATAACAAGTTATATGCAGAAGATTGATGAAGTTGTCAATGGCATCAAAGGTCTCAGTGGAACTCTGACTGATGAAGAAGTTGTGAATAAAATACTCAGAACACTTCTCAAATATTATAGTCATAAAGTTTCTACCATTGAAGAATTGCTAGATACAGGCAAGCTTTCAAAAGATCAATTGCTTGGAAAAATGAATGCTTTTGAGATGAGAGAATTTGGCACTACTGAAGGTCCTATGAAAGTTGAGACTGCTTTTAAGGCTAAATCAGAAAATTCTTTTAGATCAGATAAGTATGCTATGGAATCATATGAGGAAGACTTTGATAAGATTGAGGCAAACTTTGTAAATAGAATGAAAAAAGGAACTGTAAAGTTCAGAGGTAAGTTACCTTTCAAATGTTTTATTTGTGGTAAGATTGGCTATTATGCTTCAAGATGCCCTGATAGAACTTTGAAGATCAAGAACAAAGAAGGTAGAGGTAAGATGGAAAGGAAAAGTTACTATGTTAAAGATGATGAAGGTGTAACTGATGATGAATTTAATTTTGAAGATGGTAATACTAGTGAATGCTTGTTTATTGCTATAAAAGAAGAACCTATTTTTGCTGACCTTGTAAGCTGTGTGAAGGAAGGAAGTACAGAAGAAGAGAAAGAGATGTCTGCATTTCATGCTAGAAAGGAAAAGGATGAATGGGTCATTAATAGTGGATGTTCAAATCACATGACAAGAGATAAGAGTAAGTTTGTCAAATTGGAAAAGTATGATGGAAGACTAGTTAGATTTGGTGATGATGTAGCTAGTAAGATTTGTGGAAAAGGGTCAATTACTTTTGATGGCAAGTATAATACTAAATGATGTTCTTTATGTCAAAGGCTTAAAGCATAATCTTCTAAGTCTTGGACATATGTGTAACAAGGGATACAATTTGATTTTTAAGGACAATGGATGTGAGATAAGGAAAAGCTCCGGAACAATAATTGCTGCTAGTAAGAAGACTCATGGTAATGCTTATCATTTGAAAGGTACTGATAATTATTGTTTGTTGGTTTAGACAAATGAAAGCTAGTTATGGTATAGGAGAATGTGTCATATGAACTTTGATAATCTAGTAAGAATAAGCTTAGTTCAAGCTGTAAGAGACATGCCTAAGATTGTGAAGCTTGCTAATGCCATTTGCAAAGAATGTCAATTTGGGAAGCAAACAAAGACAAATTTCAAGGGCAAAGAGAAAACATCTACTGGCCTGTTGGAGTTGGTGCATACAAACTTATGTGGTCCTACAAGAATAAGAAGTCTACAAGGTGACATGTACTTCATGCTACTTATTGATGATTATTCAAGAATGACTTGGGTTACTTTACTTAGAGAAAAAGTAGAAGCTCTAAACAAGTTCAAGGCATTTAAAGCAATGGTTGAAAATGAAATGGATTTGAGAATCAAGTGTCTGAAGTTTCATAGAGGTGGTGAGTTTACTTCAAATGAATTCAATGCTTTTTATGAAGAACATGGGATAAAGAGACAATTGTCTGCCCCTAGAACTCATCAGCAAAATGGAGTAGTTGAAAGGAAGAATAGAACAGTTTAGGTAGCTGCTAGAACAATGATCAAAGAAGCTAACCTTGTAGAAGTATATTGGAAAGAAGCTATTCATACTGTTGTCTACATTTAGAACAGAGTTCAAGTCAAAGCAAATGGAACAAAGACACCTTATGAGCTATGGTATGGAAGAACTCCTACTATCAAGTATTTCAAGGTTTTTGGAAGTAAATGCTATATCAAAAGAGATGAAGAGTTGGGAAAGTTTGATGCTAGATGTTATGAAGTCATATTCCTTGGGTACTCTACTAAGAGCAAATCCTACTGGTGCTAAAACAAAAGGTTGAGGAAGATTATTGAAAGTGCAAATGTAAAGGTAGATGAAGATATTCAAAAAACTTAGAGCCTGATGGATATGAGTTAGATGAGTCTGCTAATACAGAAGCAGTTGAAGAAGTCAAACACAAGGAATTTCAAATTGATGAAGAAGAAGCTCTGGAAATAATTCCTAAAACCCCCAAGTATGTGCAAAAGAATCACTTAGAGGATCAAATCATTGGTGACAAAAACAAAGGAGTTCTAACAAGAAGAAAAGTTATAGAAGAACAGGTAAATCTCTGTTTAATTTCAAAAGTTGAACCTAAGACTATCTTTGAAACATGTAAAGATGAACATTGGGTCAAGGCAATGGGAGACAAATTGATGCAAATTGAAAAGAACAAGACTTGGGAACTTGTCCCTAGGCCTGTAGATAAAAATGTGATTGGAACAAAGTGGGTTTTCAGGAATAAGTTGAATGAGAATCGAGAAGTGGTAATAAACAAATCTAGACTTGTATGCAAAGGCTACTTGTTAAAAATGAAGGTGCAAACCACACAACAGAAATCTAATTCAAACCTTATTATCCTCTAAACAATGTAGAATCAATGGAGATTGCAATAGAAATCAAAACCCATTACATAGAAATAATATGCACTAAGAACTAAACACATCACACATTATGTAACATGGAGAAAACCCTTTCAGGTAAAAAACTCCACCAAGAAAAGAGGCTCCAGGTTGTATTATCTTCAAATATGAGATTACAGAACGTGCACCTCCTCTCTCCTTCAGCCTTCAATCTAGCGCTGCCTGTTACTTTCCAATATGATAAAAATGTAGTACACATATCCTTATAAAAGGGGGTTGCCTTCTAGGGCAAGATAACTGACAAAATATCGACCATCAGATTTGTGGCCTAATAACGAACAATTAAGAAACCCCCTTGTGACTCCCTATAGTGGATGAATGAGCATCATGTACTGGATATAAACATATGGTTGAAACAAGATCGCTGATGGTGAAACCTTTCATCCCTTATGGGTGATTTATGAACAATATTAGGAGTAATTAATTACATAGGATTTACAAGGTTGATGGCACCTTAATCCTAACACTACTTACAAGTGGAAGGAATAGACTATGAGGAAACTTTTACTCCAGTGGCAAGATTGGAAGCTATTAGGTTGTTTCTGGCTTATGTAGCACATAAAGATTTCAAGGTATATCAAAAGGATGTAAAGTCTACTTTTCTGAATGGTGAGTTGGAAGAAGTATATATAGAGCAACCAAATAGATTTCAGTTATTAGACAAACTAGACATGGTATGTAGATTAAAGAAGACATTGTATGGACTGAAACAAGCTCCCATGTCTTAGTATGCTAGATTGGATAGGTACTTATTGCAGTAGGGATTCAATAAAGAATCTGCAGATAGTAATTTGTATATCAAGGTAAGCAAATATCAAATTCTAATTTTTGAGGTCTATGTAGATGATATAATCTTTGGTGGAAATGAAGGTCTGTGTAAGAACTTTGCAGATGAGATGCAAAAATAATTTGAGATGTCAATGTGTGGTGAGATGAACTTCTTTCTTGGACTGCAAATTAATCAAACAGATAAGGGTATTTTCATTTCACAATCAAAGTATGTCAAGGAGTTGTTGAAGAAGTTTAGTATGGAAGAATCTAAACTAGTTTGTACTCCCATGACAACTGGTTGCAAGATGAGCAAAGATGATGAATCCCCTAAGGCTTATCAGAGCAAATATAGATCAATGATTGGAGGGTTGCTATATGTAACTGCTACCAAAATGGATATCATGCATGTAGTCTATCTTGTGGAAAGATTCCAAGCATATCCTAGAGAGTCACATGTCATAGTAGTAAAGAGAATAATCAGGTATTTAAAGGGCACTCCAGATCATGGTTTGTGATATCCTAAGAATAATAACTTCAACCTAAGTGCCTATATAAATGTAGATTGGGTTGGATGTGTAGATGACAGGAAAAGTACAAGTGGTGGTGTGTTCTTTCTTGGAGACAGAGTTGTGTCATGGCAAAGCAAGAAGCAGGATTCAATATCCTTATCTAGTGTAGGGGTAGAGTACATTGTAACAACATCATGTTGTACACAAGTGCTACGGATGAGACAAACTCTAAAGGATATCAAAGTTGAGTATGAGGATCTAATTCCTATATTCTATGATAATACCAGTGCTATTAACATTTTAAATAACTCAATGATGCATTCAAGGACAAAACATACTTCTATTAGGTATCACTTTCTGAGAGAGACGGTTGTAGAGAAAGAAGTGAAGATTGAGTATGTGCCTAAAAAAGATCAGATTGCTAACATATTCACCAAGGCTCTTCCTAAGGATACATTTGAGTATCTCTGGGAAAAGTTAGGGGTTATTGCCCCTCCTTTGTTAAATAGATGCATAAGGAAGTGCATCAGTCCAGTATGTTTTAGGAGTCATTCTTTTCTAGACTAGTGATGGAGGCTACCTCTTAGGGGGAGCAAGTAGTGGTAGTGAAGAGAGTTGTAGTTAGGGGGAGGTATTTAGAGTAGCTAAGAACAATGCAAGTATGTGCAACATCATATTCATGGGGATAAAGATTGAAGAAGGTGTGTCACCCTTTGCCATTGATGTCAAAGGGGAAGAGAGTTCATGTGAAAAAAAAAAGAGAGAGTAAGATGTATAAAAGAAAGGGGGAGAATGAGATAAGTGTAGAATTGTGTCATGATGGTTTTTTATATCATATGTTTCCATCAATGGCAAAGGGGGAGATTGTTGCAAGTACGTGCTAACTAGTGTTGTCATTGATGTCAACATGCTTGTGTTGCCATTGGTGTCAATTGTGTCTTTGTCTTTTGATATTGCTGATTGTTGATTGATTGAGTTGTCATGTTAAAGTGATTTGAATGCCTTATAGAAGTGTTGATGATGTTGGTCCATTTCTCTTACTGCTGAGTATTCTAGCTTGCAGGATACTGTCTGAGTTTTTTCTCTGCATTTCTTCTATGTTGAAGACCAGAGTGTGAGCTTTGGATATGTTTTAGAGAAGTGTTTGAGGATGCTAAATCCAAAATTTGATGGTCCGAATCGATGTAAAGTAGAAGTTATGTTCAACAGTTTGAAGACTGTAATTGACAGAGTTTTTGGGTTGTACAGAGGTGTCTGGGAGAAAGTATTTTTCTTCACATTTCTCTGTAGAATGGTTTCAAGTGGTACAGTTCTAGACATATGCTTATAAGGTCCTTATCTATCTTCATTCCAAAGGATTTGTGATTTAATGCTCCGGAAAGAAAGTTATTATGTAGCAGAGTTTGATAGTGTTGTTTGTGAGTAGACAGTGAACCTTCTTCATATAGATGATTTAGAAATGATAAATTTTTGTATATCGGGTTATGAAGATACTCATTTAGATGCTGATGTGCAGAAAATTAAAGAAAACATTGAGGTGCTGCCTGAAGTCAAGAATCAGACATACATCCAAAATGAGGAGACAAAGTTGGATAAAGATGAAGGATTAATACTTCAAGAGTCATACATCCTTCAATTAGAAGTGAGACTAAATACTGAGCTAAGCAATGAAAGTGCCAAGTCAAATGGAGGACCAGTTGTCAATGAAGAAGCATATTCAACAGGATAAAAAATACATCAGGTTGTATTTCTCCTTTCCATAGTAAATAGTGTTGAATACTATTTTGATTATAGAAATTCAGGAGATAAGACATGCATATGGATTAATCATGAACATGATAAGCTTCCTCAGTTGCTGATCATTAAGAGTTATTCTGTGAAACACAGTGAATTTAGAATACAAGAGTATTTTTCAGAATACAAGGATGAATTTGCTAAGATCAGAACCATAACTAGTGCCCTGATGCTCCTGCACAGTCTAAGGAAATATGCAAATACATTTGTCTTTGGGTCTTCTCTTGGGTTTTATTTACCTTGTAGGGTTTGTATATAGTTTGGTAGAGTAGTTGTTTTGTTTATTTTCTTTGCTTTCTTGTTTTGTTTTTTGTTGTTTCCTTTTGTAGTTAGTTGTTTGTATAGTTTGCTTGGTGTGTTTTGTTTTTGTTTTGTTTGCTTGTTGAGTTTTGTTTTGGTTAGTCAAGATGATGCAGCTCATCATCCTAAGAAAATAACTGAATTGTTAAGATTCAAGTGATGAGAACAAATTCATATATAGGTTATGATTCATCCTAAGAAGTACTTGTGATCAGGTGTGATATCTTTTCATCAGGGTGCCTTTTCTTGACCAAAGTGATTCTTTCACAATGACTCACCTAACAGCCTTGGTTTTATTGAACACACAAGTATAGGTGTTAAGTGAAAAATCTAAAGGGACTCCATTGCTACCAATGCAATCTCCAACCTAAATCAGCAAGTGACCATACCTTGCACACTAAGCTTTCATGATGACATCAGACTTACAGACTATAAAATATTGAAAAATTAGAAAAGAAATAAAATTGGGCCATCTAAGTAACTCTACCAAGGCTATAGACGCCTGTTGGCAGTGGGGCTCTACTTGGGGGGATTGTATAGATAACCTTGCCGGGCCTATGGACGCGTGCTGGCAGAAAGGCTCTATCCAGGTTGGCTATGAGGGATGCTCCCAAACTATGTAGCTTAACATTAGTTACTCATGCTTTCAACTTGCTTTCAAGATGAGGATAATTAATTATTTGCACACACCTGATCCTTTGTTAGCATTGTTGCCATGATGAAAACTTTGTCATTCAGAAAGATTGTGATGCTTATACTTAGAAAGAGTTAGAATACTATGTTAGAATGTGTTCACATCACTTGAATCATTGGAATTTAGTTTGTTTTCTTTGGTGGCAAGTTGTTGTGTGGTTACACAACACGCCCCATTTTGACTTGACAAAACAGGGACCCAACTTTTTGTTGCTTTAGCTTTTGTTGTTTTCCTGCTTTTTGGCGGTCTGGTAAAAGTAAGTCATGCAGGTGACCCTGCATAAGGGAGCTGGGTAAGTCATCATGATGAGGTCAATTAGTCAAAGTTAATATTTCATATCAATAAGGGAGATGGGTAAGTCATCATGATGAGGTCAGCATGATTTTGGTCAACGATGGTTGACTCGACTAATTTTAGCATCATATATGCATTTTGTATGCGATTGTTCACAGATTTATCATCTGATTATCTGCGTTTCCATATTCTAAGCTTGATTTAAATGTTTATTTTCTTGCTAAAGTTTTTAATGATGATGATGCTTAATCCTTCTGTCTGTTATCAGGGGCGCATATATCTAGAAAATGACAAAGTGGCGAGGGCGTATCAGAAGGTGATGTTTGCACAGGAAATGGAAAAACTTACAAAGATACAAGTTACAGAGTTACATGCAGAGGTAACATGAACCTGAGGAGGATATTGTCAAATGTGCTATTTGTTAGCTGGAGGATGGACTAGGTCAAAGATGCTGGAATATTCTATGCCAGCTGTGTAGTTGCCAATTGGCAGGCACGTGCTATTCATCTGGACTGTTGATCTTAATAGATAAATCCCGATCGTAGGTCATTTGTAACCGTTCCTTCACCTTATTCTATAAAAGGTGCAGGGATGTGATAATTTGAGTATTCAGAAGCTTAATTGAAATTTGACTACTAAAATATCAGGGCCTATTTCAAAGCTATTGTAAGCATACATATCATTGCATACTTAATGAAAGAGAAGACCATTTGATTACAAATCATCATAAATCTTGAGTTATCAGTGTTTGAATTCTTGATACATGCTTTGATTTGCTGCCTCCCTTGGAGTGCTTATCAGTCTGTATGTGTTGTCTTCATTACTTTTCCTTTGAAGTTAGCATCATCTGTATCTAGATGTGGAACATCCTGGTGAAAATATGGTTTGATTTCTTCTCCTCATGACTGTATCTGGTGTATATGTGGTTCAATAGCTAAGATTCACCAAATTTGAAGTATTTTTTTAATTTTCTTTGAATTTTAGAATAATTCACCATCATAATTGCAAATAAGAGATAATCAGAAGAAAATAACATGAAATATGCTGACATCTCGTAGATAACTGAATATCATTAGCATATTTGAGCTAAATGCATGTAGTATTGAAAATATAATGCAAAGAATTGCAAGTAATGATAGAAATCATGCAAATATCAACCTGTAGGCACATTATTTGAGTGAATTCATAGTGCAGAGGTAGAATTGTTGGAGATTTATGTAGAGTAGATATAAAGAGCAGGATATTTGAAGGAATATTGAGGAACTTTGTAGAAGCAATTGAAATACGTAAGACCCCTGAATGATTAATAGCAACACACACATCCACCACTGAGTAACGTCAGTAAATTATGAACTAACCAACGGAGACTTGGGATCATGAATTCTTTGAATTCATCCTATCTTTCAAGATGAATAATGGTTGTTGTGCAACTTTTATTCTATGTTTGTGTATGACTAACATCATCATCACCATAAATTGGCGCTAGAAGGAGGGCCTGAACAAGGAAACTGTAGATTTCTGCAAATGTTACATAAATATTTCATTATATGAGGTCAATGTCTACAAATATCTCTTATCTAAGATGTTTTGACCATATCTTTGCAAAGATCTAGCTCAAAGTTTCAAAGATTTGGCCAACATTTTTTGAACCTTCAAGTTTTATTTTGAGATATGATAGATCTCATTAAAATTTCAAAAAAAAAAAAATTGAAAATAGAGTCTCACTTTGCTGGATGCATATGAAAATAACTGTCAGGTCAGCATTCCTTTATTTCAGGAAACTTTCAATAGGTAGCTTTGTCCTCAAAGTTTATCTAACTTTGGTTTATCCAGTTGTTGAAGGATACACCAGACTATAGAACATAGTGAAATTAATTGTCTAACTTTTCTTATAAGGTTGGATCTATATTTGAAAGGAATAATATTCTTTATAGATGTGTTCAGGGCTGAAGACTGGCAAGAAAATGAAGAAATTCTGGAGCAACAAGCAGATGCAACACCAGAAGTTATTAGTTGTCCAGACACTAAAGTGGACTGCTTTAAAGATTTTGAATTATACTTGTCTAGAAATATACAGTGTAGTCAAATATTAGGTTTATCCACTGATGATGTCCTAATTGAAAGTTGGTGCAGATTACATGATGAAGAGCATTCAGAAAGGGATTGTGATGCTTGCTTGGTCATGTTGGAGAAGACTCAAATTCTGGAACAATAAAGAGAAGCAACACCCCTAATGACGAGTTGTTTAGAAAATACAATAGCTGAATCGATTATAGAAGGTAAAGAAGAAGAAACATCTTTCCTCGAGGCATTCTATGGTGAGATTGATAGCAGTTCTTTACTTTGCGGTAAAGGTGAGGCAGAGTGCAGGTATGAATCTTTTGAAAATTATAGAGAGGAAACCACTTGTTAGGATAAAGTCTTTGATTTTGATCCTAATGCTTTTGATAAGGATAATGAAACATCTTTCCTTGAGTTATTCTCTGGTAAAAGGGAATGGAGATAGGTGGAGGAATTTAAATGCATTACTACTGATGAAGTTCCCATGATAGCAACTAATGGAGTCATAGAAAAGAAAGTAAATCTCGATTTCATAGCTGAGTCCTTTAAATTGAATGATCAAATGCAAGAATGTTGCAGGTCAATGGAACCAGATACCTTACTGGATGGAAAATGTGAGTTATTTGATGAAGAATTTATGAAAGTTGAAGATGCAGAAAGCTTTGGAATTGTTGTGCATAATCAAATGCCAATCCAATGTCATTTTGAAAATGAAATAGGGGAGTATTCCTATCAATTGGGAGTTGTTTCACCTTTACTGTTAAATGATTTAGAAATGATAAATTTTTGTATATCGGGTTATGAAGATACTCATTTAGATGCTGATGTGTAGAAAATTAAAGAAAACATTGAGGTGCTGGCTGAAGTCAAGAATCAGACATACATCCAGAATGAGGAGACAAAGCTAGATAAAGATGAAGGATTAATAGTTCAAGAGTCATACATCCTTCAATTTGAAGTGAGACTAAATACTGAGCTAAGGAATGAAAGTGCCAAGTCAAATGGAGGACCAGTTGTCAATGAAGAAGCATATTCAACAGGATAAAAAATACATCAGGTTGTATTTCTCCTTTCCACAGTAAATAGTGTTGAATACTATTTTGATTATGGAAATTCAGGAGATAAGACATGCATATGGATTAATCATGAACATGTTGAGCTTCCTCAGTTGCTGATCATTAAGAGTTATTCTGTGAAACACAGAGAATTTAGAATACAAGAGTATTTTTCATAATACAAGGATGAATTTACTAAGATTAGAACCATAACTAGTGCCTTGATGCTCCTACAAAATCTGAGGAAATATGCAAATACAGGTGTCTTTGGGTCTTCTCCTGGGTTTTATGTACCTTGTAGGGTTTGTATATAGTTTGGTAGAGTAGTTGTTTTGTTTCTTTTCTTTGCTTTCTTGTTTTGTTTTCTGTTGTTTCCTTTTGTAGTTAGTTGTTTGTATAGTTAGCTTAGTGTGTTTTGTTTTTGTTTTGTTTGCTTGTTGAGTTCTATTTTGGTTAGTCAAGATGATGCAGCTCATCATCCTAAGAAAATAACTGAATTGTTAAGATTCAAGTGATGAGAAGAAATTCATATATAGGTTATGATTCATTCTGAGAAGTACTTGTGATCAGGTGTGTGATAACTTTTCATCAGGATGCCTTTTCTTGACCAAAGTGATTCTTTCACAATGACTCACCTAACAGCCTTGGGTTTGTTGAACACACAAGTATAGGTGTTAAGTGAAAAATCTAAAGGGACTCCCTTGCTACCAATGGAATCTCCAGCCTAAATCAGCAAGTGACCATACCTTGCACACTAAGCTTACATGATGACATCAGATTTATAGACTATAAAATATTGAAAAATTAGAAAAGAAATAAAATTAGGCCATCTAAGTAACTCTACTAGGGCTATAGACGCCTGTTGGCAGTGGGGCTCTACTTAGGGGGATTGTATAGATAACCTTGCCGGGGCTATGGACGCGTGCTGGTAGCAAGGCTCTATCCAGGTTGGCTATGAGGGATGCTCCCAAACTATGTAGCTTAACATTAGTTACTCATGCTTTCAACTTGCTTTCAAGATGAGGATAATTAATCATTTGCACACACCTGATCATTTGTTAGCATTGTTGCCATGATGAAAACTTTGTCATTTAGAAAGATTGTGATGCTTATACTTAGAAAGAGTTAGAATACTATGTTAGAGTGTGTTCACATCACTTGAATCATTGGAATTTAGTTTGTTTTCTTTGGTGGCAAGTTGTTGTGTGGTTACACAACACGCCCCATTTTGACTTGACAAAACATGGACCCAACTTTTTGCTGCTTTGGCTTTTGTTGTTTTCCTGCTTTTTGGCGGTCTAGTAAAAGTAAGTCATGCAGGTGACCCTGCATAAGGGAGCCGGGTAAGTCATCATGATGAGGTCAGTTAGTCAAAGTTAATATTTCATATCAATAACCTCTTGGTTGGAAAGAGTACCGAATTTCATGCAGGTTTGCCTTTTGGATCACCCTAATATTCCTTAGGGAATGAAAGTTATGACAAGTCAAAGTCCTGGTTAAACCTGATATTCCTGGGGGGGTCATATTCCTTAACATTAGTCACCTTACATTAGATCACCCCGAAGCCAGTTTATCACCCGATAACCATTTGGTCCACGAACTCCAGATGTCAATTTTAGGTAATAATTGTATTTGCCCATCAGACAGTTTCATATATTTTGTGGGGGTCATATTTCGAATATCACCCGATTTTGCGAATATCACCTGATATTTCAAATATCACCCTGCCACAGAATATCACCCTAGAACCTATATGCTGATGACGTCATCCAATCCTGATGAACAAAGAAAATCACCCTGACGGTGACGTCATCATCCTTTTTACCTCGCGGAGGTATGTATCCAACGATCACCCTTTTAAATAACAAGATGGTGACATCATCCCGATCTTTCGAAAGGGGGTCACATTTGTTAATATGACTCATCTTCGTTAACATGATGATGACATCAGCTTATCCCATTCCACAAAGGACCTAATATGACGGTGACATCATCAATCGGCTTGACATCCAAAGCTTGTCTATTTTCTAACATCAGTCATCTTTTCTAATATGACTGATCTTTCCTAACATGACAGTGACGTCACTCTGACTCGATATATAAAAAGTTTGACATGATCATGATGTCATCTTATTCAGAGGGTGATATTCCTCAATATCAGGGTCATATTTCTTAAGATCACCTGATTTCCTTTAGTATGACCCTAACGTCAGCCTTTGACATTTTAACGAAGCCCGTCCATGATGCTGACATCATCATCATATCCTGATCTATGAAGAGAGTCATATTAGTTAATATCCCTCATATTAACTAATGTGCATACCCAGACCCGATAGTGTTATTAAATGGAATTTAGTGAACAAAAGTGCATGTATTGCATATGCATGATCTTATGCATGCGATAACTGAAAATGTAAGGCTTGCATATCATATGAAGGGTCATATTACCCTTGGAATAAAAAAAAATCTACCGAAAGGTGAAACTATTTGCAAGAATTCACAGAAATTAAAAAAATTAGGAAATTTTTCATGTTCTCCTTGGCAGGGTCATGACTCCTAGCTACTGTGTCGAAATTTAAACTTTTTGGACTCATTGGAAATATAAACTAGTTATCTAGTTTGAGTTGCTCAGTCGCTTAGGCTGACGAAGTCTTGAGCCCTAATTCCACTCCTAAGGCCTCCGAAAATGCGATTTACCAAGATGTAGAAAATGCCAAAAATCATATTTTCAATATTTTTATCAAAAATCACTCAAATGACCCTGGACCTAATCAGATATTGAAGCCATTTTAGGGCCTGATAGCATGATTTTGGTCAATGATGGTTGACTTGACTAATTTTAGCGTCATATATGCATTTTGTATGCGATTGTTCATGGATTCATCATCTAATTATCTGCGTTTCCATATTCTAAGCCTAATTTAAATGTTTATTTTCCTGCTAAAGTTTTTAATGATGATGATGCTTAATTCTTGTGTCTGTTATCAGGTGCGCAAATATCTAGAAAACAACAAAGTGGCGAGGGCATATCAGAAGGTGAAGTTTGCATGGGAAATGACAAAATTTACAAAGATACAAGTTACAGAGTTGCATGCAAAGGTAACATGAACCTGAGGAGGATATTGTCAAATGTGCTATTTGTTAGCTAGAGGATGGACTAGGTCAAAGATGCTGGAATATTCTATGCCAGCTGTGTAGTTGCCAACTGGCAGGCACGTGCTATTCATCTAGACTGTTGATCTTAATAGATAAATCCCGACCGTAGGTCATTTGTAACCATTCCTTCACCTTATTCTATAAAAGGTGCAGGGATGTGATAATTTGAGTATTCGGAAGCTTAATTAAAATTTGACTATTGAAATATCAGGGCCTATTTCAAAGCTATTGTAAGCATACATATGATTGCATACTTAATGAAAGAGAAGACCATTTGATTACAAATCATCATAAATCCTGAGTAATCAGTGTTTGAATTCTTGATACATGCTTTGATTTGCTACCTCCCTTGGAGTGCTTATCAGTCTGTATGTGTTGTCTTCATTCCTTTTCCTTTGAAGTTAGCATCATCTGTATCTAGCTGTGGAACATCCTGGTGAAAATATGGTGTGATTTCTTCTCCTCATGACTGTATCTGGTGTATATGTGGTTCAATAGCTAAGATTCACCAAATTTGAAGTATTCTTTTAATTTTTTTTGAATTTCAAAATAATTCACCATCATAATTGCAAATAATAGATAATCAGAAGCAAATAACATGAAATATGCTGACATCTTGTAGATAACTGAATATCATTAGCATATTTGAGCTAAATGCATGTAGTATTGAAAATATAATGCAAATAATTGCAAGTAATGATAGAAATCATGCAAATATCAACCTGTAGGCACATTATTTGAGTGAATTCATAGTGCAAAGCTAGAATTGTTGGAGATTTATGTAGAGCAGTTATAAAGAGTAGGATAGTTGAAGGAATATTGAGGAACTTTGTAGAAGCAATTGAAATATGTAAGACCCCTGAATGATTAACAACAACACACAAATCCACCACTGAGTAACGTCAGTAGATTATGAACTAACCAACGGAGACTTGGGATAATGGATTCTTTGAATTCATCGTATCTTTAAAGATGAATAATGGTTGTTGTGTAACTTTTATTCTATGTTTGTGTATGACTAACATCATCATCAACATAAATTGGCACTAGAAGGAGGGCCTAAAAAAGGAAACTATAGATTTCTGCAAATGTTACATAAATATTTCATCATTTGAGGTTAATATCTACAAATATCTCTTATGTGAGAGGTTTTAACCATATCTTTGCAAAGATCTAGATCAAAGCTTCAAAGATTTGGCCAACATTTTTTGAACCTTCAAGTTTTATTCTGAGATATGATAGATCTCATTAAATTTTTTTTTTAAAAAAATTGAAAATAGAGTCTCATTTTGATGGATGCATATGAAAATAATTGTCGAGTCAGCATTCCTTTATTTCAGGAAACTTTGAATAGGTAGCTTTATCCTCAAAGTTTATCTAACTTTGGTTTATCCAGTTGTTGCAGGATACACCAGACTGTAGAACACAGTGAAATTAATTGTCTAACTTTTCTTATAAGGTTGGATCTATATTTGAAAGGAATAATATTCTTTAAAGATGTGTTCAGGGCTGAAGCCTGGCAGGAAAATGAAGAAATTCTAGAGCAACAAGCAGATGCAACACCAGAAGTTATTAGTTGTCCAGACACTGAAGTGGACTGCTTTAAAGATTTTGAATTATACTTGTCTAGAAATATACAGTGTATTCAAATATTAGGTTTATCCACTGATGATGTCTTGATTGAAAGTTGGTGCAGATTACATGACGAAGATCATTCAGAAAGGGATTGTAATGCTTGCTTGGTCATGTTGGAGAAGACTCGAATTCTGGAACAGCAAAGAGAAGCAACACCCCTAATGATGAGTTGTTTAGAAAATACAATAGCTGAATTAGTTATAGAAGGTAAAGAAGAGGAAACATCTTTCCTTGAGGCATTCTATGGTGAGATTGATAGGAGTTCTCTATTTTACGGTAAAGGTGAGGCAGAGTGCAGGTATGAATCTTTTGAAAATTATAGAGAGGAAACCACTTGTCAGGATAAAGTCTTTGATTTTGATCCTAATGCTTTTGATAAGGATAATGAAACATCTTTCCTTGAGTTATTCTATGGTATAAAGGAATGGAGACAGGTGGAAGAATTTAAATGCATTACTATTGATGAAGTTCCCATGATAGCAACTAATGGAGTCATAGAAAAGAAAGTAAATCTTGATTTCATAGCTGACTCCTTTAAATTGAATGATCAAATGCAAGAATGTTGTAGGTCAATGGAACCAGATACCTTACTAGATAGAAAATGTGAGTTATTTGATGAAGAATTCATGAAAGTTGAAGATGCAGAAAGCTTTTGAATTGTGCATAATCAGATGCCAATCCAATGTCATTTTGAAAATGAAATAGGGGAGTATTCCTATCAATTGGGAGTTGTTTCACCTTTACTATTAAATGATTTAGAAATGATAAATTTTTGTATATCGGGTTATGAAGATACTCATTTAGATGCTGATGTGCAGAAAATTAAAGAAAACATTGAGGTGCTACCTGAAGTCAAGAATCAGACATACATCCAGAATGAGGAGACAAAGCTAGATAAAGATGAAGGATTAATACTTCAAGAGTCATACATCCTTTAATTTGAAGTGAGACTGAATATTGAGCTAAGCAATAAAAGTGCCAAGTCAAATGGAGGACCAGTTGTCAATGAAGAAGTATATTCAACAGGATCAAAAATACATCAGGTTGTATTTCTCCTTTCCATAGTAAATAATGTTGAATACTATTTTGATTATAGAAATTCAGGAGATAAGACATGCATATGGATTAATCTTGAAGATGATGAGCTTCCTCAGTTGCTGATCATTAAGAGTTATTCTATTAAACATGGTGAATTTAGAATACAAGAGTATTTTTCATAATACAAGGATGAATTTGCTAAGATCAGAACCATAACTAGTGCCCTGATGCTCCTGCACAGTCTAAGGAAATATACAAATACAGGTGTCTTTGGGTCTTCTCCTGGGTTTTATTTACCTTGTAGGGTTTGTATATAGTTTGGTAGAGTAGTTGTTTTGTTTATTTTCTTTGCTTTCTTGTTTTATTTTTTGTTGTTTCCTTTTGTAGTTAGTTGTTTGTATAGTTTGCTGAGTGTGTTTTGTTTTTGTTTTGTTTGCTTGTTAAGTTCTGTTTTGGTTAGTCAACATGATGCTGCTCATCATCCTAAGAAAATAACTAAATTGTTAAGATTCAAGTGATGAGAACAAATTCATATATAGGTTATGATTCATTCTGAGATGTACTTGTGATCAGGTCTGTGATATCTTTTCATCAGGGTGCCTTTTCTTGACCAAAGTGATTCTTTCACAATGACTCACCTAACAGCCTTGGGTTTGTTGAACACACAAGTATAGGTGTTAAGTGAAAAATCTAAAGGGACTCCCTTGCTACCAATGCAATCTCCAACCTAAATCAGCAAGTGACCATACCTTGCACACTAAGCTTACATGATGACATCAGATTTATAGACTATAAAATATTGAAAAATCAGAAAAGAAATAAAATTAGGCCATCTAAATAACTCTACCAAGGCTATAGACGCCTGCTGGTAGTGGGGCTCTACTTAGGGGGATTGTATAGATAACCTTGCCGGGGCTATGGACACGTGTTGGCAGCAAGGCTCTATCCAGGTTGGCTATGAGGGATGCTCCCAAACTATGTAGCTTAACATCAGTTACTCATGCTTTCAACTTGCTTTCAAGATGAGGATAATTAATCATTTGCACACACCTAATCCTTTGTTAGAATTGTTGCCATGATGAAAACTTTGTCATTCAGAAAGATTGTGATGCTTATACTTAGAAAGAGTTAGAATACTATGTTAGAGTGTGTTCACATCACTTGAATAATTGGAATTTAGTTTGTTTTCTTTGGTGGCAAGTTGTTGTGTGGTTACACAACATGCCCCATTTTGACTTGACAAAATAGGGACCCAACTTTTTACTGCTTTGGCTTTTGTTGTTTTCCTGCTTTTTGGCGGTCTTGTAAAAGTAAGTCATGTAGGTGACCCTGCATAAGGGAGCTGGGTAAATCATCATGATTCATTCTGTGAAGTACTTGTGATCAGGTCTATGATATCTTTTCATCAAGGTGCCTTTTCTTGACCAAAGTGATTCTTTCACAATGACTCACCTAACAGCCTTGGGTTTGTTGAACACACAAGTATAGGTGTTAAGATGAATAATGGTTGCTGTGTAACTTTTATTCTATGTTTGTGTATGACTAACATCATCATCAACATAAATTGGCACTAGAAGGAGGGCCTGAACAAGGAAACTGTAGATTTCTACAAATGTTACATAAATATTTCATCATTTGAGGTTAATGTCTACAAATATCTCTTATTTGAGAGGTTTTGACTATATCTTTGCAAAGTTCTAGCTCAAAGCTTCAAAGATTTGGCCAACATTTTCTAAACCTTCAAGTTTTATTCTGAGATATGATAGATCTCATTAAAATTTCAAAAAAAAAAATTGAAAATAGAGTCTCATTTTGATGGATGCATATGAAAATAATTATCAGGTCAGCACTCCTTTATTTCAGGAAACTTTGAATAGGCAGCTTTATCCTCAAAGTTTATCTAACTTTGGTTTATCTAGTTGTTGAAGGATACACCAGATAGTAGAACACGGTGAAATTAAATGTCTAACTTTTCTTATAAGGTTGGATCTATATTTGAAAGGAATAATATTTTTTATAGATGTGTTTAGGGCTGAAGACTGGCATGAAAATGAAGAAATTCTGGAGCAACAAGCAGATGCAACACCAGAAGTTATTAGTTGTCCAGACACTGAAGTGGACCACTTTAAAGATTTTGAATTATACTTGTCTATAAATATACAGTGTAGTCAAATATTAGGTTTATCCACTGATGATGTCCTAATTGAAAGTTGGTGCAGATTACATGACGAAGAGCATTCAGAAAGGGATTGTGATGCTTGCTTGGTCATGTTGGAGAAGAGTCAAATTCTGGAACAGCAAAGAGAAGAAACACCCCTAATGACAAGTTGTTTAGAAAATACAATAGCTAAATCAGTTATAGAAGGTCAAGAAGAGGAAACATCTTTCCTCGAGGCATTCTATGGTGAGATTGATAGCAGTTCTCTACTTTACGGTAAAGGTGAGGCAGAGTGCAGGTATGAATCTTTTGAAAATTATAGAGAGGAAACCACTTGTCAGGATAAAGTCTTTGATTTTGATCCTAATGCTTTTGATAAGGATAATGAAACATCTTTCCTTGAGTTATTCTATGGTAAAAGGGAATGGAGATAGGTGGTGGAATTTAAATGCATTACTACTGATGAAGCTCCCATGATAGCAACTAATGGAGTCATAGAAAAGAAAGTAAATCTCGATTTCATAGCTGAGTCCTTTAAATTGAATGATCAAATGCAAGAATGTTGCAGGTCAATGGAACCAGATACCTTACTGGATGGAAAATGTGAGTTATTTGATGAAGAATTCATGAAAGTTGAAGATGCAGAAAGCTTTGGAATTGTTGTGCATAATCAGATGCCAATCCAATGTCATTTTGAAAATGAAATAGGGGAGTATTCCTATCAATTGGGAGTTGTTTCACCTTTACTATTAAATGATTTAGAAATGATAATTTTTTGTATATTGGGTTATGAAGATACTCATTTATATGTTGATGTGCAGAAAATTAAAAAAAACATTGAGGTGCTGCCTGAAGTCAAGAATCAGACATACATCTAGAATGAGGACACAAAACTGGATAAAGATGAAGGATTAATACTTCAAGAGTCATACATCCTTCAATTTGAAGTGAGACTAAATACTAAGCTAAGCAATAAAAGTGCCAAGTCAAATGGAGGACCAGTTGTTAATGAAGAAGCATATTCAACAGGATCAGAAATACATCAGGTTGTATTTCTCCTTTCCACAGTAAATAGTGTTGAATACTATTTTGATTATGGAAATTAGGAGATAAGACATGCATATGGATTAATCATGAACATGATGAGCTTCCTTAGTTGCTGATCATTAAGAGTTATTCTGTTAAACACGGTGAATTTAGAATACAAGAGTATTTTTTAGAATACAAGGATGAATTTACTAAGATCAGAACCATAACTAGTGCCTTGATGCTCCTGCATAGTCTGAGGAAATATGCAAATACATATGTCTTTGGGTCTACTCCTAGGTTTTATTTACCTTGTAGGGTTTGTATATAGTTTGGTAGAGTAGTTGTTTTGTTTCTTTTCTTTTCTTTCTTGTTTTGTTTTCTGTTGTTTCCTTTTGTAGTTAGTTGTTTGTACAGTTTGCTAAGTGTTTTTTGTTTTTGTTTTGTTTGCTTGTTGAGTTCTATATTGGTTAGTCAAGATGATACAGCTCATCATCCTAAGAAAATAACTGAATTGTTAAGATTCAAGTGATGAGAACAAATTCATATATAGGTTATGATTCATTCTGAGAAGTACTCGTGATCAGGTGTGTGATATCTTTTCATCAGGGTGCCTTTCTTGACCAAAGTGATTCTTTCATAATGACTCACCTAACAGCTTTGGGTTTGTTGAACACACATGTATAGGTGTTAAGAGAAAAATCTAAAGGGACTCCCTTGCTACCAATGCAATCTCCAACCTAAATCAGCAAGTGACCATACCTTGCACACTAAGCTTGCATGATGACATCAGATTTATAGACTATAAAATATTGAAAAATCAAAAAAGAAATAAAATTAGGCCATCTAAGTAACTCTACTAGGGCTATAGACGCTTGCTAGTAGTGGGGCTCTACTTAGGGGGATTGTATATATAACCTTGCCGGGGCTATGGACGCGTGCTGGTAGTAAGGCTCTATCCAGGTTGGCTATGAGGGATGCTCCCAAATTATGTAGCTTAACATCAGTTACTCATGCTTTCAACTTGCTTTCAAGATGAGGATAATTAATCATTTGCACACACCTGATCCTTTGTTAGTATTGTTGCCATGATGAAAACCTTGTCATTCAGAAAGATTGTGATGCTTATACTTAGAAAGAGTTAGAATACTATGTTAGAGTGTGTTCACATCACTTGAATCATTGGAATTTAGTTTGTTTTCTTTGGTGGCAAGTTGTGTGTTTACACAACACACCCCTTTTTGACTTTACAAAATAGGGACCCAACTTTTTACTGCTTTGGCTTTTGTTGTTTTCCTGCTTTTTGGCGGTCTGGTAAAAGTAAGTCATGCAGGTGACCCTGCATAAGGGAGCTGGGTAAGTCATCATGATGAGGTTAATTAGTCAAAGTTAATATTTCATATCAATAACCTCATGGTTGGAAAGAGTACCAAATTTCATGCAGGTTTGCCTTTTGGATCACCCTGATATTCCTTAGGGAACGAAAGTTATGACAAGTCAAAGTCCTTGTCAAACCTTATATTCCTGGGGGGGTCATATTCCTTAACATCAGTCACTTTACGTTAGATCACCCCAAGGCTAGTTTATCACCCGATAATCATTTGGTCCATGAACTCCGGACGTCAATTTTAGGTAATAACTGTATTTGCCCGTCAGACAGTTTCATATATTTTGTGGGGGTCATATTTCGAATATCACCTAATATTTTGAATATCACCTGATCTTGCGAATATCACCCGATATTTCAAATATCACCCTGCCGTAGAATATCACTCTAGAACCAATATGCTGATGACGTCATCCAATCCCGATGAACAAAGAAAATCACCCTGACGGTGACGTCATCATCCTTTTTACCTCGCGGAGGTACGTATCCAACAATCACCCTTTTAAATAACATGATGGTGACGTCATCCCGATCTTTCAAAAGGGGGTCACATTCATTAATATGGCTCATCTTCGTTAACATGATGATGACATCAGCTTATCCCATTCCAGAAAGGACCCAATATGATGGTGACATCATCAATTGGCTTGACATCCGAAGCTTGTCTATTTTCTAACATCAGTCATCTTTTCTAATATGACTGATGTTTCCTAACATGACAGTGACGTCACTCTGACTTGATATATAAAAAGCTCGACATGACCGTGACGTCATCTTATTCGGAGGGTGATATTCCTCAATATCAGGGTCATATTTCTTAACATCACCTGATTTCCTTCAGTTTGACCTTGACGTCAGCCTTTCACATTTTAATGAAGCCCATCCATGATGATGACATCATCATCATATCCCGATCTATGAAGAGAGTCATATTAGTTAATATCCCTCATATTAACTAATGTGCATACCCGGACCCGATAGTGTTATTCAATGGAATTTAGTGAACAAAAGCGCATGTATTGCATATGCATGATCTTATGCATGCGATAACTGAAAATGTAAGGCTTGCATATCATATGAAGGGTCACATTACCCTTGGAATACAAAAAAAATCTATCGGAAGGTGAAACTATTTGCAAGAATTCACAAAAATTAAAAAAATTAGGAAATTTTTCATCTTCTCCTTGGCAGGGTCATAACTTCTAGCTACTGTGTCAAAATTTAAACTTTTTGGACTCATTGGAAAGATAAACTAGTTATCTAGTTTGAGTTTTTCAGTTACTTAGGCTAACGAAGTCTTGAGCCCTAATTCCGCTTCTAAGGCCTCCGAAAATGCGATTTACCAAGATGTAGAAAATGCCAAAAATCATATTTTTGATATTTTTATCAAAAATCACTCAAATGACCCTGGACCTGATCAGATATTGAAGCCATTTTAGGGCCTGATAGCATGATTTTGGTCAACGATGGTTGACTCGACTAATTTTAGCGTCATATATGCATTTTGTATACGATTGTTCACGGATTCATCATCTGATTATCTGCGTTTCCATATTCTAAGCCTGATTTAACTGTTTATTTTCCTACTAAAGTTTTTAATGATGATGATGCTTAATCCTTGTGTCTGTTATCAGGTGCGCAGATATCTAGAAAACAACAAAGTGGCGAGGGCGTATCAAAAGATGAAGTTTGCACGGGAAATGGCAAAATTTACAAAGATACAAGTTACAGAGTTGCATGCAGAGGTAACATGAACTTGAGGAGGATATTGTCAAATGTGCTATTTGTTAGCTAGAGGATGGACTAGGTCAAAGATGCTGGAATATTCTATGCCAGCTGTGTAGTTGCCAACTGGCAGGCATGTGCTATTCATCTGGACTGTTGATCTTAATAGATAAATCCTGACCGTAGGTCATTTGTAACCGTTCCTTCACCTTATTCTATAAAAGGTGCATGGATGTGATAATTTGAGTATTCAGAAGCTTAATTAAAATTTGACTTTTGAAATATCAGGGCCTATTTCAAAGCTATTGTAAGCATACATATGATTGCATACTTAATGAAAGAGAAGACCATTTGATTACAAATCATCATAAATCCTGAGTAATCAGTGTTTGAATTCTTGATACATGCTTTGATTTGCTGCCTCCCTTGGAGTGCTTATCAGTCTGTATGTGTTGTCTTCATTCCTTTTCCTTTGAAGTTAGCATCATCTGTATCTAGCTGTGGAACATCCTGGTGAAAATATGGTTTGATTTCTTCTCCTCATGACTGTATCTGGTGTATATGTGGTTCAATAGCTAAGATTCACCAAATTTGAAGTATTCTTTTAATTTTCTTTGAATTTCAAAATAATTCACCATTATAATTGCAAATAACTTATAATCAAAAGCAAATAACATGAAATATGCTGACATCTTGTAGATAACTGAATATCATTAGCATATTTGAGCTAAATGCATGTAGTATTGAAAATATAATGCAAAGAATTGCAAGTAATGATAGAAATCATGTAAATATCAACCTGTAGGCACATTATTTGAGTGAATTCATAGTGCAGAGCTAGAATTGTTGGAGATTTATGTAGAGCAGATATAAAGAGCAGGATATTTGAAGGAATATTGAGGAACTTTGTAGAAGCAATTGAAATACGTAAGACCCCTGAATGATTAACAACAACACACACATCCACCACTGAGTAACATCAATAGATTATGAACTAACCAATGGAGACTTGGGATCATGAATTCTTTGAATTCATCATATCTTTCAAGATGAATAATGGTTGTTGTGTAACTTTTATTCTATGTTTGTGTATGACTAACATCATCATCAACATAAATTGGTGCTAGAAGGAGGGCCTGAACAAGGAAACTGTAGATTTCTGCAAATGTTACATAAATATTTCATCATTTGAGGTTAATGTCTACAAATATCTCTTATCTAAGAGGTTTTAACCATATCTTTGCAAAGATCTAGCTCAAAGCTTCAAAGATTTGGCCAACATTTTCTGAACCTTCAAGTTTTATTCTGAGATATGATAGATCTCATTAAAATTTCAAAAAAAAAAAATTGAAAATAGAGTCTCATTTTGATGGATGCATATGAAAATAATTATCAGGTCAGCATTCCTTTATTTTAGGAAACTTTGAATAGGCAGCTTTATCCTCAAAGTTTATCTAACTTTGGTTTATCCAATTGTTGCAGGATACACCAGACTGTAGAACACAGTGAAATTAATTGTCTAACTGTTCTTATAAGGTTGGATCTATATTTGAAAGGAATAATATTCTTTATAGATGTGTTCAGGGCAAGAGCCTGGTAGGAAAATGAAGAAATTCTGGAGCAACAAGCAGATGCAACACCAGAAATTATTAGTTGTCTAGACACTGAAGTGGACCGCTTTAAAGATTTTGAAATATACTTGTCTAGAAATATACAGTGTAGTCAAATATTAGGTTTATCCACTGATGATGTCCTGATTGAAAGTTGGTGCAGACTACATGACGAAGAGCATTCAGAAAGGGATTGTGATGCTTGCTTGGTCATGTTGGAGAAGACTTGAATTCTGGAATAGAAAAGAGAAGCAACACCCCTAATGATGAGTTGTTTAGAAAATACAATAGCTGAATCAGTTATAGAAGGTAAAGAAGAGGAAACATCTTTCCTTGAGGCATTCTATGGTGAGATTGATAAGAGTTCTCTACTTTACGGTAAAGGTGAGGCAGAGTGCAGGTATGAATCTTTTGAAAATTATAGAGAGGAAACCACTTGTCAGGATAAAGTCTTTGATTTTGATCCTAATGCTTTTGATAAGGATAATGAAACATCTTTCCTTGAGTTATTCTATGGTAAAAGGGAATGGAGACAGGTGGAAGAATTTAAATGCATTACTACTGATGAAGTTCCCATGATAGCAACTAATGGAGTCATAGAAAAGAAAGTAAATCTCGACTTCATAGCTGAGTCCTTTAAATTGAATGATCAAATGCAAGATTGTTGTAGGTCAATGGAACCAGATACGTTACTAGATGGAAAATGTGAGTTATTTGATGAAGAATTCATGAAAGTTGAAGATGCAGAAATCTTTGGAATTGTTTTACATAATCAGATGCCAATCCAATATCATTTTGAAAATGAAATAGGGGAGTATTCCTATCAATTGGGAGTTGTTTCACCTTTACTGTTAAATGATTTAGAAATGATAAATTTTTGTATATCGGGTTATGAAGATACTCATTTAGATGCTGATGTGCAGAAAATTAAAGAAAACATTGAGGTGCTACCTGAAGTCAAGAATCAGACATACATCCAGAATGAGGAGACAAAGCTAGATAAAGATGAAGGATTAATACTTCAAGAGTCATACATCTTTCAATTTGAAGTGAGACTAAATACTGAGCTTAGAAATGAAAGTGCCAAGTCAAATGGAGGACTAGTTGTCAATGAAGAAGCATATTCAATAGGATCAGAAATACATCAGGTTGTATTTCTCCTCTCCACAGCAAATAGTGTTGAATACTATTTTGATTATGGAAATTCAGGAGATAAGACATGCATATGGATTAATCATGAACATGATGAGCTTCCTCAGTTGCTGATCATTAAGAGTTATTCTGTTAAACATGGTGAATTTAGAATACAAGAGTATTTTTCAGAATACAAGGATGAATTTGCTAAGATCAGAACCATAACTAGTGCCCTGATGCTCCTATACAGTCTTAGAAAATATGCAAATACAGTTGTCTTTGGGTCTTCTCCTTGGTTTTATTTACCTTGTAGGGTTTGTATATAGTTTGGTAGAGTAGTTGTTTTGTTTCTTTTCTTTGCTTTCTTATTTTGTTTTCTGTTGTTTCCTTTTTTAGTTAGTTGTTTGTATAGTTTGCTTAGTGTGTTTTGTTTTTTTTTATTTGCTTGTTGAGTTCTGTTTTGGTTAGTCAAGATGATGCAGCTCATCATCCTAAGAAAATAACTGAATTGTTAAGATTCAAGTGATGAGAACAAATTCATATATAGGTTATGATTCATTCTGAGAAGTACTTGTGATCAGGTGTGTGATATCTTTTCATCAGGGTGCCTTTTCTTGACCAAAGTGATTCTTTCACAATGACTCACCTAATAGCCTTGGGTTTGTTGAACACACAAGTATAGGTGTTAAGTGAAAAATATAAAGGGACTCCCTTGTTACCAATGCAATCTCCAACCTAAATCAGTAAGTGACCATACCTTGCACACTAAGCTTACATGATGACATCAGATTTATAGACTATGAAATATTGAAAAATCAGAAAAGAAATAAAATTAAGCCATCTAAGTAACTGTACCAGGGCTATAGATGCCTGCTGGCAGTGGGGCTCTACTTAGGGGGATTGTATAGATAACCTTTCCGGGGCTATGGACGCCTGCTAGTAGCAAGGCTCTATCCAGGTTGGCTATTAGGGATGCTCCCAAACTATGTAGCTTAACATCAGTTACTCATGCTTTCAACTTGCTTTCAAGATGAGGATAATTAATCATTTGCACACACCTAATCCTTTGTTAGCATTGTTGCCATGATGAAAACTTTATCATTCAGAAAGATTGTGATGCTTATACTTAGAAGGAGTTAGAATACTATGTTAGAGTGTGTTCACATCACTTGAATCATTGGAATTTAGTTTGTTTTCTTTGGTGGCAAGCTGTTGTGTGGATACACAACATGCCCCATTTTGACTTGACAAAACAAGGACCCAACTTTTTGCTGATTTAGCTTTTGTTGTTTTCCTGCTTTTCTATTGTCTAGTAAAAGTGAGTCATGCAGGTGACCCTGCATAAGGGAGTTGGGTAAGTCATCATGATGAGGTCAGTTAGTCAAAGTTAATATTTCATATTAATAACCTCATGGTTGGAAAGAGTACTGAATTTCATGCAGGTTTGCATTTTGGATCACCTTGATATTCCTTAGGGAATGAAAGTTATGACAAGTCAAAGTCCTGGTCAAACCTGATATTCCTGGGGGGGTCATATTCCTTAACATTAGTCACCTTACATTAGATCACCCCGAGGCCAATTTATCACCTTATAATCATTTGGTCCGTGAACTCCAGATGTTAATTTTAGGTAATAACTATATTTTCTCGTCAGACAGCTTCATATATTTTGTGGGGGTCATATTTCGAATATCACCTGATATTTCGAATATCACCCGATGTTGTGAATATCACCCGATATTTCAAATATCACCCTACTGCAGAATATCACCCCAGAACCAATATGTTGATGACGTCATCCAATCCCGATGAACAAAGAAAATCACCCTGACGGTGACATCATCATCCTTTTTACCTTGCAGAGGTACGTATCCAACGATCACCCTTTTAAATAACATGATGGTGACGTCATCCCAATCTTTTGAAAGGGGGTCACATTCATTAATATGACTCATCTTCGTTAACATGATGATAATGTTAGCTTATCCCATTCCACAAAGGACCCAATATGACGGTGACATCATCAATTGGCTTGACATCCGAAGCTTGTCTATTTTCTAACATCAGTCATCTTTTCTAATATGACTGATTTTTCTTAACATGACTGTGACGTCAATTTGACCCGATATATAAAAAGCTCGACATGACCGTGACGTCATCTTATTCGGAGGGTGATATTCCTCAATATCAGGGTCATATTTCTTAACATCACCTGATTTCCTTCAGTTTGACCTTGATGTCAGCCTTTCACATTTTAACGAAGCCCGTCCATGATGATGACATCATCATCATATCCCGATCTATGAAGAGAGTCATATTAGTTAATATCCCTCATATTAACTAATGTGCATACCCGGACCTGATAGTGTTATTCAATGGAATTTAGTGAACAAAAGCGCATGTATTGCATATGCATGATCTTATGCATGCGATAACTGAAAATGTAAGGCTTGCATATCATATGAAGGGTCACATTACCCTTGGAATACAAAAAAAAATCTACCGGAGGGTGAAACTAGTTGCAAGAATTCACAGAAATTCAAAAAATTAGGAAATTTTTGATCTTCTCCTTGGCAGGGTCATAACTCCTAGCTACTGTGTCAGAATTTAAACTTTTTGGACTCATTGGAAAGATAAACTAGTTATCTAGTTTGAGTTTTTTGGTTGCTTAGGCTGACGAAGTCTTGAGCCCTAATTCCACTCCTAAGGCCTCCAAAAATGCGATTTACCAAGATGTAGAAAATGCCAAAAATCATATTTTCGATATTTTTATCAAAAATCACTCAAATGACCCTGGACCTAATCAGATATTGAAGCCATTTTAGGGCCTGATAGCATGATTTGGTCAACGATGGTTGACTTGACTAATTTTAGCATCATATATGCATTTTGTATGCGATTGTTCACGGATTCATCATCGGATTATCTGCGTTTGCTTATTCTAAGCCTAATTTAAATGTTTATTTGCCTACTAAAGTTTTTAATGATGATGATGCTTAATCCTTGTGTCTGTTATCAGGTGCGCAGATATCTTGAAAACGACAAAGTGGCGAGGGCGTATCAAAAGGTGAAGTTTGCGCGGGAAATGGCAAAATTTACAAAGATACAAGTTATAGAGTTGCATGTAGAGGTAACATGAACCTGAGGAGGATATTGTTAAATGTGCTATTTGTTAGCTGGAGGATGGACTAGGTCAAAGATGCTAGAATATTCTATGCCAGCTGTGTAGTTGCCAACTGGCAAGCACGTGCTATTCATCTAGATTGTTGATCTTAATAGATAAATCCCGACCGTAGGTCATTTGTAACCGTTCCTTCACCTTATTCTACAAAAGGTGCAAGGATGTGTTAATTTGAGTATTCGGAAGCTTAATTGAAATTTGACTGTTGAAATATCAGGGCCTATTTCAAAGCTATTGTAAGCATACATATCATTGCATACTTAATGAAAGAGAAGACCATTTGATTACAAATCATCATAAATCCTGAGTAATCAGAGTTTGAATTCTTGATACATGCTTTGATTTGCTACCTCCCTTGGAGTGCTTATCAGTCTGTATGTGTTGTCTTCATTCCTTTTCCTTTGAAGTTAGCATCATCTGTATCTAGTTGTGGAACATCCTAGTGAAAATATGGTTTGATTTCTTCTCCTGATGACTGTATCTGGTGTATATGTGTTTCAATAGCTAAGATTCACCAAATTTGAAGTATTCTTTTAATTTTTTTTGAATTTTAGAATAATTCACCATCATAGTTGCAAATAACAGATAATCAAAAGCAAATAACATGAAATATGCTGACATCTTGTAGATAACTGAATATCATTAGCATATTTGAGCTAAATGCATGTAGTATTGAAAATATAATGCAAAGAATTGCAAGTAATGATAGAAATCATGCAAATATCAACCTATAGGCACATTATTTGAGTGAATTCATAGTGTAGAGGTAGAATTGTTGGAGATTTACGTAGAGCAGATATAAAGAACAAAATATTTGAAGGAATATTGAGGAACTTTGTAGAAGCAATTGAAATATGTAAGACCCTTGAATGATTAACAGCAACACACACATCCACCACTGAGTAACGTCAATAGATTATGAACTAATCAATGGAGACTTGGGATCATGAATTCTTTGAATTCATCGTATCTTTCAAGATGAATAATGGTTGTTGTGTAACTTTTATTCTATGTTTGTGTATGACTAACATCATCATCAACAGATCTCACTTTTTGTGAAACGTGATCCCATTTTACTTCGGGATCCCTAGCCAAAAGCAAGATCCTGGTTTCTAGAAACAGGATCCTGTTTCATAAAGGTATTAAATATGAAAAATAAAATGGGATCCCGTTTCTTAAAATTTGAATTTTGGGCCCAGTTTTTTCTTTGTTAACTAGATCAAGAAAAGGGTTGGAAACCCGAACCTAGGCTTTGGACCTGGTTTGACCTGTAGGTTGAATGCCCTATCAATGTCACAACAAAATAGTGACTTTGGGCATATGTCTGAAGACCTTTTTTCTAGAATTTTTTGATGAAATTAAAACGCATTATAAATGAGACAATCTAGATTCTAAATTATGTAATTTTTTTACAATTGGATTATTTTTTCTATTTTTCAATTATTTTATGATGAAACAGGTCCATAAACTTGAATTATCAGGGTTTTTTAGTATTTTAATAACTTTTTATTAAAATATTTTTTTGAAAAACAAATTGTATGAAAACATACTTCAGACAATTCTTTTCAATTTGAAAAAAAAATTCAAAAAATGGTAAGTTTAGGTCATCTTATGTGTGACGTACACGACAATTTTTTAAAACACCAAATATGGCCAATAAAAAAATAACAAAAAAAAAATTCAATAAAAAATTACAAAAAAATATGGAAAACATGCTTCAATGAGTTACAAATCTTTTCCCAAAAGGATTTAGAAAAATATGTTTATTTAGGTCAAAATATGGATGATGTACACTTGCATGGTATAGTAAAAAAAGTGACTTTTAAATAGTGGTTTTTAGAAAGGCCTATTGAAAATCAATTTGTATCATCTAGGTGTTCAAATAAATTACATATTTGGAAACTAGACTCTGAGTACTACATTTTATGATTAGTGGCTTTTTTCAAGATTCCATTTCTAAGTGCTTCAAATTTTAAGGTCAAATGTGACAAATTCTAAAAATAAGGAAAACACTTCCACTTTTTGGCCAAAAAGTGGACTCAACTTCTTGCACACACCCCTTCATAATAAAATTAGGGTTTAAGTAAATTGATGTGGATGTGATTATGTTTGTGAAGGCTTAAAGTTTTTTGATACAATTGATTCACCGCCCCTCTCAATTGTCTTGTGCATTCAATAGATTCCTGTTAATCTCATTGAAGAAGACTGTATACTTGACAAAATAGGAGAACTCAATGTTGCTCTTGAAGATCTTGAAAGAACTGAAGGAGAAAATAGAGATCTGAAAGTAAATATCAAGGAAGAAAATAAACACATTAGGAAATTGAAAGAGCAAGTCAAGAAACTTGGAGACAAGCATAAGGAAGATAGTGACCAATTGGAGCAAGCAAATGGAACCATCACAAATCTGAAAGTGCAGGTTGAAGAAAAGAAAAGAATTGAGGAATGTCTTAATGTAGTTGTGGAAAGCAAATTTGAAAAGTTTACAAGGCTTGAAGAAGAGGTTGTGAATCTGAAATCTGACCTAGAGAAAGCAAGGAGTCATGAAGAAAAACTCAAGATCAGCACTGCAAAGCTTGATGAAATGATTGCAAATCAGAAAGGTCCAAATGATAAAGAGGGTTTAGGATTTGAAAAAGGTGAAAGCTCAAAATCAGGTCAAACATAAATTGTTGGAAATAAGAAGAACAATGAAAAGTAGTTTTGGAATCAAAGGAATAAAGTTAGAAGACCATCGGCCAGACAACCAAATGCTCAAAGGTACCCATCTTTCAATGGTTTTTGTCATTCTTGCAATAAGTATGGACACAAGGCAATAGTGTGTAGAAGCAATATAAATCAAAATGTTCCATCTTTCTCTGGTCAATGCTTTACTTGCAAGAAAGTTGGTCATAGAGCTAGTGAGTGTAGAAGTCAAATGAGGAATAACTATAACAATGATAGAATGGCTCAATCTTTCAATGGCTATTGTTATACATGCAATAGATTTGGGAATAAAGCTAATCAATGAAGATCTAGAATGAATGGAAGGAATACTGGTCAGAGGAATGTAGTATGATACAAATACAATAGACGTGGACACATTTCTAAGTTTTGTAGAAAAAAAACATGAAGAAGGATAATCCGGTAGAGAAGAATGAACTAGTACAAAATATTGATCTGATAGAAACAAAGAAGGAAATGAATAGGATTTCGATAAAGAAGGATGTACCAGAGCTTAAGTGTTGGCAATTTGGGTAAGACTGATGCTTAAAGATGTTTTCATTGATGGAAACAAGAAAAGGAACAAGGTTAGAATAGAGGTTTTGGTACAGTGAAGAAGACTTAGCCATTTTGGCTAAGTGTTGACAGTATACAGAGATAGTGACAGAGAGACAATGTTTGGATTGGCATTGGTCCGCAGTTGTAGATATAGTCCTACGGTTTTGGCATGATGTTTCCAACTCTTAGATGATCTTATATCCTAAGTTTTAGACCTTAGTCAGTTCCAGAAGTATATCTTTAAGTAGCCTAAGTCTGGCATTGCAGAGAACAAAGGTAATCTGAAAAGAACACTCATTTGTTTTGGTCCACATTCCTCCGATGTTAGATATTTAGTTATGTAGTTTTGAGGTGTTTTAAACACTTGTATGAAGTGTCTAAATCCATAATGGTAAGCTACAGAGTATCACTACATGATTTGACAGTGAATGGCTGTGATAGAGTCTGTGTTTTAGCAGTCCACATTTTGCCACATGTTAATATTATGTTCTACGATTTTGAAGGTATAATCCTTGATGTCTAAAGAGTTGTTTTCAAAATCACCTATGCTCATTTTTGTAGACAACCCCTATGAAACTTATCCATTTCGTAACCTACATTCTAAGTTCGCAAATCAAGACAAGTACTCTTGACCTTGTGTGAAGTCATCTGACATCCTAGAAAAGTTTGTGACATTCCCTTAAGTTAATTCCTTGAAATTCGTACAAATTGATTAGGTTACAAACTGATCAAAATATCAATTTTGATCATTTTAGGGTGTTAGTAAGTTTTTGAAACTTCATGTACAAAAGTGGTCAAAATTGCTGCTTTTGCATATCCTTGTTACCTCCTATGTGCGATGTCGATCAAAATGATCGCTCATACATAATTACCTTGATTCTTTGTTAACATGTAAAGGTGATTAAATCTGCCGCCTATACATGATTTCCCCTTGTCAAATTTTGTATATGCAAGAGTGGTCTTATTCACCACTCATGCATATTGTATTCACATGAGTAAAAGCGGTCTTTTTGACTCACAAAACATGATCTCGTGAATCTTGAACTCGGGTGTCATTAATGGCACTTGTGTCACCATTAATAGTTTGTTTTAAACCTTTTAACGCATTTTACTCATTGTTCTTTTTAGTTTTATATTCTCAAGCTCATTGAACAAGTTATCCAAACCTCTGAGAAGTTGATTGAACCGTGGGACTTGCGGATTGTGAAGACTTTTGCACCTAGGGTTTCTGTCTTTATTTCTAGGTAAGGTAACATTTTTCTTTCTTGTTTTCATTTTTATTTTTCTTCCTTCTATTAGCGTTGTTGATAATAGAAATGTTTGGGATTTATGTATCTATTTATGTTTAAATTGAGTTATCATTTTTAAATGATTATGAAAACCCTAGTCACCTTTTGTGTGTTTTCCTTCGCCGTGTTTTGTTCGTTATTGGCGGATCTCGTCATGTTCTAGTTTTGGCGCAATCGACGGATTTGTCATGACATTTGTAAAACTTAGGTTATACCAGTGTTTCCCCATATGTATTGATGGACTTTCTCATCATCGATGTATACTTTTTTTTGGTTTGTCTTCCCATATGAAATGGCGATCTTTTTGACTGACTATACATAAAGCTTTTCCTCTATGCACATCAGTGGGCATTTTTACTGCTTGCGCATATACCTTATCAAGTTTTCCTATCCCTCATGTAAGGGCAGTTAAAACTGCTGCCCTTACACAAAAAGTGTATTATCCCATATGCAACGGCGGCAGAAAGTTCTGCTTTCACAGAACTTGGAGTTTCAATAGCATATGCCTTGGCGGCTATTTTGACCGACTTCACATTAAAACATGCTTGTTCCCTCATATGTAAGGGTGGCAAATTTTGTCGACCTTGTACCTACATCAAAGTTTTTCCAACAAGCAAGGACAGCAAAATTTGCCACCCTGACACTTGTAATACATCCCTCTAATGCAAGGGCAGCACATTTTTCCACCCGTGCATTCATTCTCTCATTTTTTTCTAACTCTAAGAGATTCTCGATTTTGCTTTCTTGAGCCCGCTTTCCTCTATTTTTTGACCCACTTGCACTCTAGTCCTTTCAAGCGTATCCCCATAGTCATGATCGTCGACATGCAATTTTCCTAGATTACAGTATTTACCCTAACTGCATGATCATGGATTTTTATTGTAGTTTCCTCTGCGGATTTTCTCTCTTCACCGACATCCTTCTAGTGTTAGCTTTTCAGATGACTGAGTTGTCTCCAAAGAAGTTGAAAGCAATGAAGTATAAGTATCAGGGTGTTTTTTCAATCACCTCAGTTACTTCCAATGTCGATGACATTTGGGATACAGAGATTGGCCATGTGGACATGGCTGATTTTGTGGAAAGAACCAAGTCTGATAATCCTAGTTTGGCAATGAAGAAGATTGTCAATGGCAACATTCATTTGGTGTCATCTTTCCCGATGGCGGCTCATAATATAGAGTTTGTTCTTCAATGCACTCAATTCTACAACAGAGACACTAGGGCAGTGGTGGATACAAATGGCAATGTAATAATCAGATTGGATCCAGAATTCATTGATAAAGTTTTCATGTGTCTTGCTGTTATAGAAGTTATAAAACTAGATTTTGCTAAAGCTCAAAGAGAATATGACAAAAATTCTGAGAAGGCCAAGAAGATAATTAACACTAAATGGCTTAAGACTTCAAGGTCAAATTTATCTAGGTGGCCTAGGAGTTTTCCCAGAAGTGATTTTATCAAAGAAGTTGGTGATCTCATAACTCTTCTTAGCAGGATAAGGGGGCTATCTTCTTCCTCACTTTTTCATGAGTGGATATACCCTTTTATCAAGGTTATACTTCAAGGAAAATAAGCCATCTTTTGGGGTGAGTAAATTAGCAATGCTGTTCATGAGCAATTGACTAAGGTATCCACTACCTTCAATTTTTATATGACTTCTTACCTTGTGTATATAGCAGCCTCCATGAGGATCTTCCTTGGTTTGACATCCGAAGGAGATAGGAGAGTGGTTCTTGTATATCAGTACTATCCTCAACTGACATTGAAGGGTTCTATCCACCACTTTAGGAGGGTAAATGGTTCTTTCTTCACAGTGTTCTTGTGTCTTTTTGACCCTCAACTAGAGCAAAGAAGAGTTTTAGATGAAGCTTGGTCAATGGTGAATGATTATGGATGCATGTTCTTACAATTTCCTACTTTCTCATATTTAAGGGTTGGCTTTTTCCAAGGTTATCCTTATATGTTGCCAAGGTTCCCTTCAGAAAAACTTGTTCTAATGGAATTATGTAGACAAATGATTGTCGTACATAATAAGAAAATGGAGCTCAAGAGACCAGGATTCATATTTCCAGTTGAAATTGGCAATTTTTCAATATCAAATGCTGCAAAGGCTAGAGCCATGGAAACTGAAATGCAACTAGTAACCATGAAATAGTTCAAATGAAGACCAAGGTTCAATTACAGGGGTGTAAAAGACAAGATCAAGAGGAAGAGCTAGTTTCATGAACCAATGGTTAAAGACGTCTAGGTGGACTTGAGGATGGAAGAAGATGTCAGAAAATTGGACTATAGGAGGTTATCTTTGGAATAGATTGAATATCTGGGATTGGCTGATATTCTGAAGAATTGGCAAATGATGAAGAGTTGATTGATTCTAGATATAACACTAAACAGGTTGCTGGTTCTCCTCTTCCTCCTATCCAATGGTCTTAGAAAGAATTGACTTCTCTAAGGAAAAGGTTTGAACCTATATTGGCTAACACCAACAAGTGGTTAGTAGATAAGGGAATTACTTTGAAAGAATTCCTTACAGGATCAGAGACCGAAATCCAAGAATAAATAGGTAAGAAGGTGGAGAATAGGATGAAGAATAAGAGTGACATTCCCTCTTCTTCCAAACCACATAAAACTAGGATCAAATTTGTGACAAATAAGTCAAAGGCTATAGAGAAAGAATCTGAGGTAGACGATATGGAAATTGAAAAATAGAATACTGATGAGCCAGCTACCGAAGAAATGGAGGTTGAAAATAGATTGACAGAAGGACAAGGAGATGAAGTTTTGTCTCCATAGGAGAATGTACAACAAGAAATCAGAGTCTCTTCTCCTTTGTCTGACATACTTATTTTAGTTCCTCTGTCTGTTTCACCCATTGACATCCTCTCTTCTAACTCTCCATCACCTTCAAAAACAATTTTTGATAATCCTCAAACTGCTTTTGATGATGTTCTTCATTCTTCTGGGTCTATTCCTAGTCTGTCCTCCTCATCCTTTGATATGGGAGATTCTTCGATAATTGATCACTTTGTAATGGGTTCTGAACAAGTCTCTAATGTGAATGTGTCAGGTGTAGTGTTTACTAATACTCTACCTATTGTTTCTACCTCTAGTGCCAGTGTAGTTCAAGTAACACCAACAATGGAAACGGACCCTAAGGTTAGTACTTCTATGCTTCCTCCATGGTTGTCAGCATATACACCTAAAAGAAAGAAACAAGCCATCTCTCCAGATGACTTTGATTTTAGTAAGCTGGTACCTGCTAAGGCTAAGACCCCAAAGAAGCCAAAAATTCTTTCAAGAATGTTGGGAGACAAAGGGTACAAATTTTTGGAGATTGCATGGTCCCCATAGGATGCTACCATAGAAAATTTTAGTATGAATGATTACTCTATTTCTAGGGTCGAGCTAGGCAAAATAACAAATGAAAGTGCAAAGATTGACATGCAGTCAGCAATGGATATTCTGTTTCAAAAGTTTGACAAAGAAAAAGAGATGAAGGATCATTATAAAGCAATGGTAGAACAATTGATTGCAGTGGTAAGGGAGATTACTTTGAATTTAGAATCAGTGACTCCTTAGGCTGTTTCTGTAGAAGATCCTATCATCTAGAAAGATGAAAAGACTCATCTTAAGGGAAGAGTGCTTGAAGAATATTTGGAAAGGATGTGCACACAAGGAATTTTTCTTCTTACAGAGCTAGCTGAGAAAACAGGCAAAATGGAGAAAATAAGGGTAGAACTTGATGATTTGATTGATGTTATTTCTTAGGATATTGAGCGTTTAGAATAAAATCATGATAAGTGGGTAGAGATGAGGAAGTTGAAAATAAGTGCTCTAATATCAATTGGTGTCAATCCAAATAGGGATTCATATATTGAAACTAAAGAGGCATTGATAGATTGGAGCCATGTGTTGAAAGATCTAATCAATGACCTAGAAACTGCAAGGAAAGTAAGTGACCAAAGTGATGTTAGTCTCTTGCACAAGTTGGAGGAGCTACCGTGCAATTTGCTATCACAAGATAATCAATTTCTTTCTGCAGAAGACATGATCCAGGAATTTGAAAATATGTTTCAGAAGGAGTTCGAGGACAAAACATTTTCAATAGCCTCCGTGGATAATATTCTTGATAATCAGTTAACTTTGGAAAATCTAAAGGCCAAGTTAACTAGCCATGCAAAATCAATTACCATGGTCAGAGATGTAATAGTTAGAGCCAGGATGATTTTCAAGAACACAATTAGTCCAGACAGTCTTGGGATGCAAGCAACATTCACCATGTATGACTGCCACATGAAGAAAGAAGGCGGTGCGAGTTGAAGCAGCTTTTTCATTACTTAGTTTATTTTCTATTTTTTAGATGTACTTTTGAAATAATTTTGGACATATTTACATGTACTTTTCTCATATGTAATTACATGTAAAAACGTAGGAAATCCTAGATAAAAAAGGACTCCTTTGTTGAATAAGTCATAGTTAGTTTTTCTCTTCCTTATTTTTCTCTCGGTTTCTATTATAAATAAAGAGGACCTCCATTGTAATTATCATCTTTTAGTTATTACAATGAAACTCTACCAAATTGAAGAGCAATTTGAGATTGTGTTCAAATTGTAAATCATATTTTATCAAGTGAATAGAAAAGAAAGCAATCTTTCAATCTTTGCATTGGAATAACTTGTGGCATATTGGAAATTGTTCTTATTGTTAGATTTCAGGCAGACAACTAAGAGGGGGGGGGGGTGAATCAGTTGTCCAAAACTTTCTTCCAATTAAACAGTTAAATCCACTTTGTAATTCAATAGCATAATAATAAATCAATCATGGAAACATAATGCATTAAATCAAGAGCTGAAACACATTAACACACAAGACACCAAGATTTTGACGTGGAAAACCCGGTTAAGGGAAAAACCACGAGGTGATTAACCCAAGATTGTATTCTCTATTAGAAGAATAGAAAGAAAAAAATGGCACATGCCAATTAGGGCTCACTGCCTGAGCACACTGCTCACAAGAGGCTCACTGCCTATAGGAGATACATTGTCTACAAAATAATAAGTGTTACATACTTGAACTGGAGAATAGCATCTTCACCATGCTTGAGTCAGTTCCATTTTAGCTCAATACTTCTGCTGTGCCTTTCTCTCAGCTCCTCTCTACCACACTCTCATCTCCACAAGACACACTTTGAAATGACTTTATAACTCCTTATTTATACAAGACATCGACTTAGGAATTATCATCCAAGTCGGCATACATAATAGAGCAAGTACATAAATAAAACATGACTTATTACAAAAATACTTCACATAGATCAACACACTATTAGCTACATAGATTTGAGACTTCAATCTTTCTTTGGGAACACGCCATTCTTCACAGGACACCTTCCAAATCATCCGCAGGATGTGTAACTCATCTGGTCAGCTAGATTTAAGAAGAATATCATCATCCGGAAGTAAATCTTTAATTACAAGCTCAATCTTCAATGCTGACCATCAACACGAGCTGGATACAATCCAAAGACCTCCACAAGCTTGCCTGAATCACCAAGAACATCCTCGCTACTACTGTCTACTGAAATCATTCTCTCCTTCATTCGGAACCTCAAGAACATAGTCTGTCATCACTGTCATATTGGAATAGATTCTTCCGAACCTCCAAATCATGAACCAATTGATTTGTCACTTCACATGGACTTCCTAAACACTCCACCAAAACTATAGAACAAGATATTTCATTTTTGGATCTCACCGGATCTATCCGTATCACTCTGTCACCTCTGAATACCTATCAAAACTAGTTTTTCTTAAGTGGCCATAATTTATTCAGATCTTTATGCGGACCTCTAAAATCTTTACTAGATCATCTCAAGACACATATCTACAAACTCTTTGACGCGTATCCTCTGACTTTTATATTAACTAGGATCTTTACCTCACTGTCTTCACTATTCTTCTCTGTTCCTGATTAGGACTAATTTTCTCAATATCTTGAACACACAACTCATCCAATCCTTATCATTAATGCAAAAGGAGTATGTTGACATCAATGACAACACCATTTAGGCCCATACTTGCAACAATCTCCCCCTTTGTCATTGATGGCAACATATGATGTGAAAAACTATTTTGACCATAAAAAACAAGAGCTTCTCCTTACTATCACAACTCCCCCTATCAGCAACAACCATTCACATGTCTTCTCTTCCTTTCCTACTCCCCCTTTTATTAGCAACTACTTGTTTTCCACATGTCTTTTCTCCCCCTTTGACATCAATGGCAAAGGGCACATACTTGCATTACTTCATAATCATGCCAGCTACTCCCCCGGAGTAGCAGCTTCCCATCATCAATCTAGAGTGCAAGATATGACTATGAGATCCACAAGAGTGATGCACATCAGTGTACCTTAATTTAGAACTAGAGGGGTAATAACCCCTAACTTCTCCCTGAGATACTCAAAAGAGTCCTTAGGTAGAGGTTTAGTAAAAATATCTACAATCTAATCCTTGGAAGGCACAAACTCCAATCTGACTTCATTCTTGTTCACTTTCTCTATCAAAAAGTGAAACTTGATGGATATATGTATAGACTTTGAATGCAACACTAGATTCTTTGATATGTTTATTGCACTTGAGTTATTATAGAAGATTGTGATAGGTTCCTCATACTCCACCCTGATGTCTCTTAGCATTTGCTTCATCCACAATACTTGAGTGCAACTACCTGCTACTGCAATATATTCTGCTTCTGTAGTGGACAGAGATATTGCCTCTTATTTTTTGCTCAGCCAAGAAACCAATCTCTTCCCCAAAAAGAATGCTCCACCACTGGTACTCTTCCGGTCATCCACATCTCCTGCCCAATCCGCATCAGTAAATGCATGAAGAGAGAAATTATGATCTCTAGGATACCACAACCCATACTCAACTGTCCCTTTCAGATATCTAGAAATTCTTTTGATTGCCATGACATGAGATTATTTAGGATCAGCTTAGAATCTAGCAATAAGACCAACAACATTCACAATGTCAGGTCTAGTTTGAGTGAGATACAATAATTGTCCAATCATTGACCTGTAGTTTTTCTAATCAGCCTTAGGAGAGTCATCATCTTTGCTTAATTTACATCTAGTTGGCATGGGAGTATTCATTGGTTTTGAGTCTTCCATCCAAAATTTCTTCAACAATTCTTTCACATATTTGGTCTGAGAAATGAAGATTCCTTTCTTTGTTTGAGTGATTTGTAGACCCAAGAAGAAATTTATTTCCCCAAACATGGACATCTCAAATTCACTTTTCATTTGATTTGCAAAGGTTTTGCACATACTATCTCTTCCTCCAAAAATGATATCATCAACAAACACTTCAACAATCAAGATATTTTCATGATCAATTTTGAAATACAAATTACTGTCAGCAGTACCTTTGTTGAAACCAATCTTCAAAAGGTGCTTATCCAATCTCTCATACCAGGCTCTTGGGGCTTGCTTGAGTCCATACAATGCTTTCTTCAATTTGTAGACCATATCACCATGATAAAATAATTGAAATCCATCCGGTTGCTCAATGTATACTTCTTCTTCCAAGTCACCATTTAGGAAGGTAGATTTGACATCCATCTGATATACTTTGAAATCCTTGAAGGCAACAAAAGTAAGAAATAATCTGACTACTTCAATTCTTGCCACCGAAGCAAAAGTTTCTTCAAAATCAACTCCTTCTACTTGGGAGAAACCCTTGCAGACCAATCTGGCTTTGTTTCTGACTACTTCACCATCTTCATTTAGTTTCTTCCGGAAGACCCATTTGGTTCCAATCACATTCTTGTTTTTAGGTCTGGGAACAAGATCCCAAGTGTGATTTTTCTCAATTTGCATCAGCTCTTGTTCCATTGCTTTAGTCCAGTTTTCATTATTGCAAGCTTCATTCACTGTCTTAGGTTCAACCTTTGAAATCAGACAATACTCTTCTGAATCTTGAGCAATCCTTCTTCTTATTTGAACACCTTTTCTTTTATCACCTATGATTTGGTCTTCAGAGTGATTCAGTTTTACATACCTAGGAACTTTGGGAGTTTCTTGTACTTCTGATTCTTGAACAGGTACATTCAAACTTATCTATTCTTCCTGATTTACCGGATCAGTCTGAATCTGAGCTTCAGAGGGAGCTTGGACTTCTTGAACAAAAAAATCATTTTGATCATCTTCACCATATTCATAAAACCTTGAGGGTTTTTAAATACCTTCATCAACCTTCACATTTGTACTTTCAACAATCTTCCTTAATCTCTTGTTATAACACCGGTATGCTTTGCTTTGAGTAGAATAACCCAAGAAAATTCCTTCATCACTTCTAGCATCAAATTTTCCTAGATCTTCATCTCTTTTGATGTAACATTTGCTGCCAAAGACTCTAAAATATCTCACAGTGGGAGTGATGCCAAACCAAAGTTCATAAGGAGTCTTACTGGCATTGCTTCTAATTTGTACTTGATTGAGGGTGTAGTCTGCAGTGCTTACAACTTCTCTCCAATAGATCTAAGGAACATTTGCTTCCATCATCATGGTTCTGGATGCTTCTTGGATGGTTCGGTTCTTTCTCTCCACTTCTCCATTCTGCTATGGAGTCCTAGGAGCAGACAACTATCTTTTTATTCCATGTTTCTCATAGAATTCTATGAACTCACCAGATGTGAATTCTCCACCTTTATCAGACCTCAAACATTTTAATTTTAATACAGTTTCATTCTCTACCATAGCCTTGAATATTTTGAATTTCTCAAGAGCTTCTGATTTCTCTTTCAGAAAAGTCACCCACATCATCCAGGAATGGTCATCAATTAGTAACATGAAGTATCTATCACCTTGCACACTCCTGATTCTTGCTAGACCACATAGATCAGTATGAACTAAGTCCAATAATCTGGTAGAGGATTATTCCTTTCTTTTGAATGAGATTCTGCTTTGTTTACCCAACTGACATTCTTTGCACAAAGTATTTGTAGGTTTCACCAATCTTGGAAGATCTCTTACAGCTTGAGAGTTGCTTATCTTGATGATATTATCAAAATTTACATGACACATTCTTCTATGCCGCAACCAACTCTAACCAATTTGAACAAATAGACAACTTTTACTAGTACCAACTAAGTGAAAGATATTGCCTTTTGTTTGAGACCGGATGCAATCTCTATTCCAGAACTTTCAAAGATCTTACATTTTCCATTCTTGAATCAGAGATCATAGCCTTTGTCCACTAACTGTCCAACACTGAGAAGATTGTGCTTCAGACATTCAACATACAATACATTACCAGTTTTGTTCCTTCCATCAAAAGAAATGGTTCCTCTACCTCTGATTTTCCCAGCGGAATTATCACCAAACTTAACCACTCCTCCTTCATACCTTTCCAAATCTATAAACTTATTTTTGTCACCTATCATATGGTGAGAGCATCCAATGTCAATGACCCAATCATCCTTTTCTTCAACTTGAGTAGCTAGAGATTTTTGTACAATTCTATGATTGACAGATTCAGAGGGTATTGGATCTTCTTCCTTGATGGCAATAAACACCCAGTCACTTCCAGATTTGTTTCATGTTTCTGATTCATCATCTGTTACTCCTTCATTATCATCATCTTCATGAACATAGTAACAATTCTTTTGGAACCTTGATCTATTAGGGTTTGGCCTTGAAAATCTTTCCAGACACTTTGAGGCAAAATGAACAATCTTGTTGCAATTAAAACATTTAAAAGGCAATTTCCCTTCATACTTACTAGATCCTCTTGGCAACCTTTTTGCAGTAAGGGCTTCAAGTTGAGTAGCTTCTGCTTCATCTTCTTCCAGGTCTTTTCTTGCTTTCTCATACCATGATAGTTTCTTTGAGGATTTCTCTCCCAGATCAAACTTTTGTTTTCCTTTAATAGAGGCACTAGCTTTGAATGCAGATTCAGTCTTGGGGAGGGGCATCTCCAAACTCAGTCAATTCAAATACAGCTAATTTACCAACCAGTTGATCTCTTGTGATACCTGAAATAGATCTAAATTCTTCAATAGCAGCAACCTTGTACTTGTAGGAATCAGGAAGGGATCTGAGAACTTTGCCAACAATCTCATCTTCATCCAAGACTCCACCAACACATCTAATGCCACAAACAAGCTCATTTACTCTTGGCATAAATGTAGTGATATTTTCATCTTCTCTCATTTTCAGATTTTTGAATTTTCCTTTCAGACTCTGTAGCTTGGCACATTTGACATACTTGTCTCCTTCATGTAGAAATTCCATTTTTTCCCAAATCTCAAAAGCAGTTTGTAGGTCAACAACATTTGTCAGCTTTGAATCAAACAAGGCACTTAGAAGAGATTCTTTAGTCCGCAAATTATCTTCAGCATTTGTGATTTCATCTACGGATTTTGGACCATTCTGTGGAGGAGTATACTTCTTTGAGGCCATGGTCTAATACTGTATTCCCATACAATGCAAGTGCCATTGCATACGACTTTTCCAAAGAGTAAAATTGGTTCCATCAAACTTTGGACTATCTTTCTTGTAGGACGACATCCTGGATCTCCTCAAGCAGTTAAGCTCTTTTAGAGGAACTTAGCTTTGATACCAATTATTAGATTTCAGGCAGACGACTGAGAGGGGGGATGAATCAGTTGTCCAAAACTTTCTTCCAATTAAACACTTAAACCACTTTGTAATTCAACAATATAATAATAAATCAATCATGGAAACATAATGCATTAAATCAAGAGCTAAAACACATTAACACACAAGACACCAAGATTTTGATGTGGAAAACCTGGTTAAGGGAAAAACCATGGGGTGATTAACCCAAGATTGTATTCTCTGTTAGAAGAATAGAAAGAACAAAATAGCACATGCCAATTAGGGCTCACTGCCTGAGCACATTGCTCACAAGAGGCTCACTACCTATAGGAGACACACTGTCTACAAAATAATAAGTGTTACATACTTGAACTAGAGAATAGCATCTTCATCATGTTTGAGTTAGTTCCATTTAAGCTCAATACTTCTGCTCTACCTTTCGCTCTACTCCTCTCTACCACACTCTCATCTCCACAAGACACACTTTGAAATGACTTTACAACTTATTTATACAAGACATCAACTTAGGAATTATCATCCAAGTCGGCATACATAACAGAGCAAGTACATAAATACAACATGACTTATTACAAAAAGACTTCATGCGGATCAACACACTATCAGCTACATAGATCTAAGACTTCAATCTTTCTTTGGGAACATGCCATTCTTCATAGGACACCTTCCAGATCATCCGCAGGATGTGCAACTCATCCGGTCGGCCAGATTTAAGAAGAAAATCATCATTCAGAAGTAAATCTTTAATTATGAGCTCAATCTTCAATGCAGACCATCAACATGAACTAGATACAATCCAAAAACCTCCACAAGCTTGCCTGAATCACCAAGAACATCCTTGCTACTACTGTCTACTGAAATCATTCTCTCCTTCATCTGGAACCTCAAGAACATAGTCTATCATCACTGTCATATTGGAATAGATGCTTGTGGACCTCCAGATCATGAACCAATTGATTTGTCACTTCACATGGACTTCCTAAACACTCTACCAAAACCACAGAACATGATATTTCATTTCCAGATCTGACTGGATCTATCTGTATCACTCTGTCACCTCTGAACACCTGTCAGAACCAGTTTTACTTAAGTGGCCATAATTTCTTCAAATCTTTATGCATACCTCTAAAATATTTACTGGATCATCTCAAGACATATATCTACAAACCCTTTGAAGTACATCCTTTGACTTTTATCTTAACTGGGATCTTTACCTCATTGTCTTCACCGTTCTTCTCTGTTTCTGATTAGGACTAATTTTCTCAATATCCTCAACACATAGCTCATCCAATCCTTATCATTAATGCAACAGGAGTATGTTGACATCAATGACAACACCGGTTAGGCCCATACTTGCAACACTTATGTCCTTTTCCTTATACTATCTTATCTTCTTGATCAAATTGTAGTGTGAGTGTGAATAATCTGGGAGATGTTCTAAAGCTGATTTTGGAGACTTTGTGCTGCAACAATTATCTTTAGCTTGTGATTTTATGTTTGAAGTAAAAGATATTGGAAAGACTTTGAGTTGCTATTATCTTTTGTGATTGTATGTGTTATTGTAGCATTCGGTGAAGACTTTGAGCTACACCTTATCCTACTTAGTTCTAAATTGTAAATCAGTAAAAGGAGCAATGATAGACTTTGTGCTCTCATGGGTTTCTTAGTTATTCAGATTTGTATTGTGAAAGTGCTCTTTTATATTGTAAACATCATTTCTGACAAAAGAGAAATGAATGATATCGTCTCACCCCAAAGTTAGTATTTAGTGTAAATAAATTTGTAATAGTTAATAGGGAACGTCCCCTTGCTGAGAGGAGAGATTTATCTCATTACACTGTGGTTAATATAACCATTTTTCCTTCAGTTAGTTGAAGACAAAATATTCACCCAATAGTTTTTGGTGACTCTACTGGGGAAGGAACGTGCAACTTGAAGCCTCATGCTCTGAGTTGAAGGATTACAGTTCTTTTCTATTGTTTCAAGATTTTTTAAAATTTCGTTGAGTACATTGCATTCTGGCAGATTCATGGTATACAAGAAGCAAGAGAGTTCAAGGTATTATTGATCCTGTATTTGAGTTGATGCAGCAAAATAACTTTGGTCTTTTGCCTCCATGACCTCTACTTCAGTGAACTAGGAGTTTTCCTCCTACTAATGCCTAGTCTCCAATACCAAGTGAAGCCTCTAGTTCTAGTACTAATAGAGTTTTGTTTATTCATATTCCACAGAGGTTTTTTATCCCACCTTTTAATCAGTGCACCATGGTAGCTCAAGGCCCTTGGGGTAACACTTTTGGTCCTCTGAATTTAACTCCACCATTGCTTGAACTACCCCGTAGTTCGAGGAAGAATTTTCCTAAGTTCTATGGCGATGGGAAAGTCCACCTAGATGAACACATTGTAGCTTTCTACATAGCTTGCTGTATATTAGGTGTGGAACATGAAGATGTAGTAGTAAGACATTTTTTGGAAACACTATAAGGTGCTACTACAGATTGGTTTTACCATCTTCAAGCTCAAACTATAACAAGTTGGAACATTCTCAAGACCAAGTTTGAACCTAGGTTCAAACCTGCGGAAGATGCACATGCCTTGTTAGCATAGCTAACACAGATGAAGAAAGAGCCGCATGAACCCATGTGAGATTTCATCGCTAAGTTCAATAAGCTGACAAATAGGATTCCTACAACCACTCAGCCAATAGCGGAGAATCTTAAGTGTTTCTTTATCAATACTTAGCTTCCTGAGGTGAGCTTTCTGCTAAGGTGGGCTAGCCTCGCAGATGTTCTTGCAGCTCAAATTTTGACTACTGAAGTTGAAGATGATCTTATCCTTATGGGTAAGATAAGAAGATATTCTAACAGAAATAGAGGTCCTTCTTCTGGTGATAATTCTTCCATAGATCCTATGGTGCAAAAGTTAGCAAATGAATTGCTAGCTCTGAAAAGGCAAATGTCACAAGGTATGTCTACCCTTCCTTCTTATAGGGATATACCAAGGAGAACATTTCCTAACAATTCGTATCAAGGCAATGCTGCCAGAAATCAAGGACAACAAAATTGCCTTCCACCCACACAGGGGAAGCTCACCATTGAAGCAACACTGGTCAACTCAGCAGTTGGCTATTATGAAGTAGAACATGACCATTCTTTCCAACCTAAGTTGGACCAAGAGAATGATGCTAATCATTTTACAGAAGGAGAAGAAGAATTAGCTGGCGAATCTACCATTGGCTTTCTAAATTACCAAGGTGAAGCCGAAAAAGAAGGAGAAGTATATGATGGAGCATATGCTATTTTTACTAGGTCTCAGCATTAGTCAAATCAGCAAGTTGATAAAGGAAAGGCAAGAGAGGAACTTTAGCTAGTGATCTCAATTGCCAAATGGGGAACTTCGTTGCCTTTTTAGTCAAAGGACCCAGTTGGTAATAAACAAGTACATCTAACAATCATGTATCTTCTACTTTTATCCCTCAAACTAGTACTACCCCTAATAAAACCTAGAATGGTGGATCTCCTTCCTCTATCCCTAGTTCATTTTAGCTGTTTGATATAATAAATCATGCTAGGAAGACCAAAATCCAAATGTCTAAGGTTGATTATTTACAAGCTAATCTCGAATAGTTTGATAGGTTAGCTAAATATGTCAAAAACAAGACTATCCCTATAGGACAAGACCTTCCAAAAGTTGCCCATGATTCCTCAAAAAACAAATCCACCCAAATAATCTTGTCACTACTCCCCTTGTTGCCCCAGGAAAAATAGAACCTTTCTATGTTTCTCTATTGGTAAATGGTCATAAGTTGAGCAATTGCATCATAGATTCTGGGGCCTTTGATAATGTCATGCCTGCCAAAGTGGCGGACACCCTTGGCCTCACCTTAACTAAGACCTTTGGGAGATGTTTCTCCATGGAAAATAAGCAAGTGTCATTATTGGGCCAAATCAAAGATGCCCAATTTGCATTTGCAGCCTTTCCAGACAAGAGGATTAAGATGACTGTCCTAGTAGCTGATGTTCCAGCCTCTTATGGCATTCTGCTCGGGTGTAATTTTTGTAAAGATGTGGGTGGAGAACTGAACATGGACCTGTCTGAAGCAAGGATACCTATTAAAGGTGTCATGCAAAAGTTGCTTCTTGAGAAAGAAGCAAAATATATTGTTACCCAAACGACAAATCCCAAAGCCCAAATTTTGTTTGAGTCCTTGGGAATGGGTAATTATTTCTTGTCTACCGAAGATACTTCTAGTTCATTAGATGAGAGCTCTGACATTTTAGATGCAGAATCAAAGGATATTTCTAGTAAATTAGATGAAAGTTCAGATGAGAGCATAGCGATGCCAGAATCTTCTCTTTCTAATGATGAAGAATTCACTAGTAACAGAAACATCAAAGTAAGAAATTCAAATGATGTTTGGGTTTTAGAATTTGATGGCAGTTGTTCCTTTACCAGTTCTGGAGCCAGAATTATTTTGATATCTCCACAAGGTGATATCTTCCCTTTCTCATACAAGCTAGAATTTGACAATACCAATAACACCGTTGAATATGAGTCATTGTTGCTCAGATTGGAGGCTGCTCATGCTAAAGGTGTTAAAAATCTTCATGCTCAAGGAGATGCCGAGTGAGAAATTTATATCAGACCAAAAATGAAAGGTTGAGGCATTACCGTAATCGTGTTTGGGATTGCACCGAAGGTTTTGATGCTTTTGACATTTCTATAGTACCAAGAGAGTTTAATGATCGTGCTGATTCATTAGCTGTCTCTGCCACCCTCATGGTTCCCCATAAAGACTTCAAAGGTAACAAGTACACAATTGAGTTAGTTTTTTGACCAAGTGTACTGAATAATGCTAGCCATTGGTAGGTGTTCAATGGTGATAATCAAATAATAGCTTTCTTGGAAAAGATGGATAGCTTTGATGAGATCTATTTTGAGAAAAGTGAATCTCCACCACAGGAATACGTCTCCAAAGTAGATTCACAAACTAGTGAAGAGTTTCTTCAACTAAAAGGGAATAAGATTCCAAAAGGTTTGGTTTCCCTGGAAAATCTATTTGATAAGCATGACAGATACATTAAATAACAGCAACAACTTGATTCAAGTTCATCTATGGACTTTGAACAAGTAAATTTGAGTTCTGAGGTAGATCCCAAAATGGTCAACATTGGTAAGTGTTGCACTACCGACAAGAAATTCAAATTCACTACACTCCTTTGCCATTACATTGATGTCTTTGGCATATTCTTATGATGATCTAAAGTCCTTCATGCCTAAGGAGATTCAGCATGAAATTTCTCTCAAGGTTCGGTCATTGCCTCACAAGCAGAAACAGAGGCAATATAATCCCAAAATATCAGCTACTACTCTTTCTGAGATTCAGAAAATGCTGAATGCAAGAATAATCTTTCTGATTCATCATTCTACTTGGATTGCGAATATTGTTCCTGTAAGAAAGAAGAATGGAGAAATCTATATTTGTGTTGATTTCAGGAATCTCAACCAGTCTTCTCTAAAGGATAACTACCCCTACCCATCATGGACCAAGTGTTGCAAACTGTAACTAGTTCGGAAATGCTGTCTATGTTAGACAGTTTTGTGGGATATAATCAAGTAGAGGTCAGCAAAGCAGATTAGTACAAGACTACTTTCACAACACCTTGGGGCACGTTTGCATATTGCAGGATACCTTTTGGTTTGATCAATGCTAGCGCCACTTTCCAGAGAGCAATGGACCTCACTTTTAGAGATGAGATGGGGAAATTCATTGTGGTATATCTTGATGATTTGACTATTTTCTCCAAACAACGTCATGATCATGCGTATCATTTGTGACAGGTGCTAGAAAGATGTCGACAAAATGGTATTTCTCTTAACCCTAAGAAATCAGTTTTCAGGGTTACAGAAGGTAAACTTCTTGTCATATTGTGTCCCAAGAAGGCACTAAAATTGACTCAGAAAGAGTCAAGTCTATTCAAAGTCTTACTTTGCTTTCTAGTAAGACTACAATTCACTCTTTCTTTAGAAAGGTAAATTTTATGTGGAGATTCATTTCAGAATTCGTAGAGAAAACTCATCACATTGTCAACATGATGAAGGGTAAGACTACTTTCCATTGGAGTGTGGAAGGTAAAGTGGCATTTGAGGACATCAAGAGAGCTATAGCTCATGCTCTAGTTCTTGTTTGTCTTGATTATACCAAGGATTTCGTAGTATACAGTTATGCTTCCAAGCATACACTTTCAGCTATTCTTGTTCAGCAGAATGAAGAAGGTGTGGAATCTCCCATTTCATTTATGAGTTGTCCTCTGAAGGCTCATGAATTGAAATATTCAAATATGGAGAAACATGCTTATGCCATGGTCAAGGTGGTAAAGCATTTCTGATTCTATATTTTGAATTCACACACTGTTGTTTTGGTGCCTGATACAACAATAAAGTTGATTCTAACTCAATAGGAGTTCAGAACCAAAAGAGGCAATTGGATTGCCAAGAATCAAGAGTTTGATCTTGATATCAAACCTACCAAGCTTGTGCATGGCAGAGGTTTGTGTCAGTTGATTGCTGACAATGTACCAAAAGAGACAGGGGATGGAGAAGAAGAAGTTGAGGATATGCCGATTGTTCTTTTTGTCACTACTACAAATGAGTGGTATTCAAATATTTCTCAGTTTCTTACCTATGGTGAGTGTCCTTCTCATCTATCCTATAAGGAAAAGAGAACAATCAAATTGAAAGTTGTGAACTATGTCCTATGGGACAATGGTTTGTATAAAAGAAGCCTTGATGGAGTTTTTCTCCGTTGTGTGGATAAAACACAACAAAATAGACTTTTGGAGTCTGTTCACAATTTAGCTTGTGGAGGACATTTTTCCATGCCTGTGATGGCTCATAAGATTATGTAGGCTAGGTACTATTGGCCCACACTATTTCAAGATGCATATAATTGGGTATGTAGGTGTGAGTTGTGTCAACAGCTTGTTGGAAGGCCTAAGTTGGTTGCATTACCTCTCAAGCTAGTTGTGATTGAAGAACCTTTTCAGCAATGGGGCATTGACTTCATTGGTGTTGTGAACCCACCATCAAATGTGGGTCATAACTTTGTTCTCACCACAACTAATTATTTTACCAAGTGGGTGTAGGCCATCCTAGTTAAGCATGCCACTTCTGAAGTGGTATGTAATTTTCTTAAGGAAAACATTATTTCCCAATTTGGAGTCCTGTTGTGATGTTCACAACATGCCCCATTTTACTCCTTAGCAAAATGAGGACCCCTACTATGGCTTGCTCCCTTGTTTTTGTGCTCTAGGCGGTAGTGGTAAAAGCAGCTTCTTTCAGTGTGTATGTGTATGATGTCAAGTGCATTTGTGATCTTGAGGTCTTAACCCAAAAAATTCAAAGTCTGAATCTTCCCTCAGGAAGCTTGCCATGTGAAAGACTATAAAATTCTAGGCAAGTTTGCCTTTTACATCACCTTGAAATTCGACCAAATGAGAAAGTTATGGCAGGGTCAAATTTCTGGTCAAACTTGATATTCTGGGGGGGGTCATATTTCAAATATCAATCACCTTATGTTAGATCACCCCGATCCTATTTTATCACCTGATATTCCAAATATCACCCAATCTTTTTTTTGATCACCCCCTCGCAAAATATCACCCCATGTCGATATGATGATGACGCCATTTGAACCCGATGAACAAAGGAGATCAATATGACGCTGACGTCATCATCCTTTTACCTCACGGAGATATGTATCCAACGATCCCCCCTTTTTGATGACATGAAGGTGACGTCCTTTTAGTGCATTGTTCAAGTGAAATCACCCTTCTGCTGACATCACCCTGATCTTTTGAGAGGGAGGTCATTTTTACTTGCGGGGGTCATATTTCGAACATCCCCTGATCTTAAAACATGACCCGATATACAAAGCTTGACATGACTGTGATGTCATCTTTCCTCAAGGTGATATTCTTCAAAGTTCTTTCATCGGGGTCATATTTCTTGGACCCTAATTTCCTTTAGTTTGACCGTGGCATCATCCTCTCACATTTGCGATGAAGCTCGCCATGATGATGATGTCATCATCATACCCTGACTTATTGAGTAGGGTTATGGTTGAAATGCATGACCGGTTGGGTCCATCGGGTGCTCTTTTTTCAGGTTTATATGTTAAGTGCCCAGGAATCTACATGTAGATCACGGAACTGAGAAGGTTATAAAAAAGGGATTGATTATTCATATGCATGCGGATTCTCATGGATTCATGACCCGATATGTGTTTGCACATTCAAAGCATGATTTAATGTAGAAGTTAATCTTCCTGCTAGTTTATTTAAGTGATGATGCTTAACTTCTGTGTGATTGATTGCCCATACGCAGGTAAGAAAAGGTGGTGCATTGGCCAGAAAAATGGGGTCGATGGGACATTTTTGGCTAGCTCCGATGAGGATGGTCATGCCGATGATCAGGACGATGTGCGGTCGTGATAGAAAAAGGTAGGAAAGCAGGGTAGTTGGATTTTAAATCCATTTCAAAACTTGATGGCGTGCAGGTGGAGATATGATGGATCTTTAATGGCGAGGACATCCCAGGTGATGGACCAGATACCAAGAAGTCACAAACACACTAGGAGACAAAGATTTCAATGCAAAGGAGAATGCTGGTGGAAACATTATTGAGGGAGCAATGCTCTGTCTGGATGCTGCTTGTGATTTGGATGGGATTTGTTTCCCACCGTCTGATGTTGTGCGCATGAGTGTGGACCGTTGATCAACTTGTGGGTTTTCCTAGGCATTGTATTGAAGGGAAAACAGAGATATATATTTAGCCCCTTCACTCTGTAGAAAGAGGAGGTCAATCATCCAAAAAAAATTTGACCTGTAGCAACTTCATGTAGGAGATCGGATTGCTAAGACTAGTGAGGATTGAATTGTTGAAGCATCAAGGTTCTTTCTTCAGATCACTGTATATGTACTTGTTCTTTAGCATATTGAATGGAGATGAAGCTCTAGATTACATCCTGATTGTAAACTTTACATAATCTTCATGTTGATTTCTAGATATGTAATGGTGGATCCTGTGTTCAACTAGAAGCATTTCATTCTATTGCATGTTGTCAACATTCCCTTGAAGATTTTCACTGGATCATGTGGATTTGTGGAATGTCCTGGTGAAGTATGATTCTAGTTTTCTTCTCTTCCTTTTTGTATGGTAACATGTATGTGGATCAGTGATCTCAGTCAAGTAATTTTAGGAATCTCACTCTCTAACCCTTTTTTCCCATTTTAATTCCATAGAAATCACTTTCATAACTGCAAATCATGATGAATATTAAGCAGAACAGAGAAATATGCTAACATCCCGTAGATAATTGAATATCATTAGCATATTTTTGAGATAGATGCATGTACCTTTGAAAATATCATGCAAATATCAGCCTGTAGACACATTATTTGAAGAAATATACTGTGTGAGGTAGCCTCCCTATGTAGCATGGTTGTAGAAATAGAATTTACTGATCTACGTAAGTCCCCAAAATGGAAAACAACAACACACATCAACCACTAAGTAAAGTCAATAGATTATGAACTAATCAACAGAGACTTGGGATCATGAATTGTTTGAATTCATCGTATCTTTCAAGATGAGTAAGGGTTGTTGTGTAACTTTTATTCTATGTTTTCTTGTGAGTAATATCACCACCAACATAAAATTGGTGCTAGAAGGAGGGCCAACAAGGAAACTATAGATTCTTGCAAACATTGCTTAAATATCCCGTCAGTTTCAAAATCTTGCCATAAATCAGCCAACTTTTTTTTCCTAAAAATTTGAGAAATCCTGGGTTTCAGCCAAATACTAGGTCTAGATCTAGTGGACTCTTTGAGGAACTACCTATCAAGGGGTTTAGACCTAGAACTGTGGACATTCATCACACTCCTGATTCTAGTGTGTCAGAAGCTTCACCAAAGCATGCTCTGGTAACCTCTATTGGCTTCCAAATACCTACACGACCACCTATCACACCTCAGGTCCAGCCTCAACCTGTCATACCTTAGGTTCAACCTCCTCCAGTTCCAATGTCATTCTTTGCTGCAGAGTCACCTCTGACCTTTAATGCATACCATGCTTTGCCTAAGAATCCTAATAAAATTTGTCCTAGGTATCATCCATATCAGGATGCGGATGATCATGTCAGAACGTTCAAGGAAGCTTGTCGTAGGGCTAGGATTGAACATGAGGATGTGGTATGCCAGTTATTCCCATTTTCCTTAGGGAAGAGGCCTATAAATGGTATATCAGTTTGTTCAGTTGGTTCATGGGATGCCTTGGAAAAAGCTTTCAAGGATAGGTTCAAGGTACCTATAGATCCTTCAATGAAATATCATTTATTTTCCACCATCAAGAGATCTGACAGAGAACCTATTGCGAACTTCAATGCCAAATTCTAGAAGATACTATCTAAGCTAGTGGCTCCCTATGTTGTAATAGATGAAGCTTCTAGGAGCATTTATTACTCAGCTTTAGATCCCTTAACTTCCATGTTCATTAGGAGAACACATCCTAGTGTAACCACTTTAGCAGAAGCTTTTGAAGAAGCTATCAAAGTCAGTTAGCAATTGGCTCCTGCTCCCACACCAAATATTGCCTTCCCTACACTTCCTGGTTATCCTGTCCACCAATAGACCATTGGATCCATGATACCTCTAGTAGTGATGCCAACCCCTTTGTAGATACCCCCACTTAGTATCATGCCACCACCAAATGGAAATGGCCAGATGTTACAATATCTAGGACAAACACAAATACCCCAGATTGTAGAACAATCCAACAATAACAATGGATCTTCCTTTTTCAAGCCTCAGATAGAGAATGTAGTGGACAAGGTTTAGGAAGAGAAAGAAGAAATTAAAGAAATATCAGCTCAGTTAAGGAAACTTACTACTGAGGTCACTCATCTGAGAAATCAGAACCTCTACTCTCAACCAAATCAAAACAGAGGTTATGCCAATGATAGACCTAATTATCCAGATAGGGGGTACAACAATAATTACAATAATAATGGCAACAATAATCTTCCTAGATAGCCTAGAGTGTGGAACACCAAGCCAAACAATGGTTCCTTGTCATCACCCCTAGACAATCAGCCTCCTAGTGAACCTAAGCAGACCACTAGAGTGAACCTTGTAGAGGCAGCACATACAAACTAGTGTAGGATACATAACACCAATGCTCATGCAGAGCTAGACTTTCCTCAATTTAGGATTGCTGCCAGTATCTTCCAAGCTGAAGTGTCTAGTACTTTAGGAAATCCATCTTATGCAGAGGGAAACGAAATTGTCCCCTGTGAATATGATTCTACCTTAGTGCTAGAAAGCTTCATGCATCATCCTTATCAACAGGCAATTTCATATCATTAGGATTATACCTCAACATGTAAAGAATTAGCCATGGCTTTTAAATCTAACTATGTTTTTCCCTTTGAGGATGAGAATGAGCCATCAATTGAGCATGAGGAAGTCAATACTTATCAACAACAACCTTAGGGTAGGCATAACTACAACTTGAGGAATAATTCAAGCAAGGCTACTAGTCCTTTGACCACATCCTTGCCTCCAAACAATTCCAATACACCTCCTGACCCTAAGGCAAGTAATAACCCTAGATTCCCCAAGGTTAACGCTCAATATTTGGCACCACAGACTACAACACCAAAAGCTACAAATCTACTTCCTGAATCTAACAAGTTAGTCACATATCTGACTGATGAAATGAAAAGGGTTAAAACTAGCCTGCCATTGTCAGAATTGTTTAAAACCCCTGATATCAAGAAGGCTTTCTTGAAATCATTAGACGCTCCTGCTCCAAACGAAGATAGTCATACCCCAGTTCTGTCTAGTAGTAAAGATCATGCTATTAGGGATGTTAATGTCAAACCAAAAACCTCAGCTACTGTTCAAGATGTAGAGACTTCCCACATGACCCTGTACAAAGACAAGAGTGAGTCACCTCCTTTCCTCCTGACCATAAGGATGTTTAGTAAAAATTTGCATAATTGTTTAGTAGACTCAGGAGCATCTACCAATGCAATGCCCCTATCCATATGCAATGCTTTAGGGTTACATCCTACTAAATCACTAAAGAAAGTCATTCAATTGGACAAGACAGAGGTGAGCGTGGTAGGGGAACTAACTCACATTCACATGCAGCTAGCATCATATCCCAGAATCGAACACTATACTGATATCCAAGTAGTTGATATACCTGATACATATGGGATGTTACTCAGTAGGGACTGGTCAAAAACCCTTAATGGATACATGTCAACTGATTTCAGTCATATGCGGTTGCCCTGGAGAGGGATACTAATGAGTGTCAAATTGCACTCATAAAATACACCCTTTTTGCCTCTCTTTTTCCCTATTTAGTTCATCTTCCTTGTGTCTGCACTCAAATTAGTTAAGCAAGATTATTCTATTTTGTGATTAATTAGGATAGATTACTTGAGATTAGAATTTCTGATTTGGTGACTAATATGCGTGGGATTAATAAAAAAATGTAGAATTTCTCTTCCTTTTTGAGTCCGCAGGTGTAAATACCAGAAACAGCAGTTTTGTGCATCTCCGGAGATTGTCTTCCATGATCTCCGGAGACCATGACAAAGAATAGTGACACCTGGAGTTTGAGGATTTGGGGAATATCTCTGGAGCTCTGCGAGTGTCTGGAATAATCTCTGGAGCTCTGCGAGTGTCTGGAATATCTCCGGAGCTGTAGACGGGAACAGTGATCTCCGGAGCCTCCCGAGAGTAGAGCATGTTCCAGTCAGAGCCACCAATCAGACACTTCAGCAGCAATCCTAATACCCCCACACTTCACTCAAATCATCACCTGAGTGGTGAAGGGTCGACTATCAGTTAAATTGCCGAAGTTTTATCTTTCCAAAGATTTTGCATGAGTTATGAATTAAACTAATTTTCAGGGCTTTGATGCCCAAGTGTAGTAAGACCTAAAACTTAGGCCTCTGAGTGGACTTCTGTTCCACTCAAGTCTACCTTTCTTGCATGATGATCTTTCATGAGTTTGATAGTTAAGTACAAATAAGAGATGGTGTCATCTCCTAGAAAGACTGATAGATAAGTTCAGTGATATATCATCACTCTTTTTATATATACTCTCAGAACAGTAATAGAAACAATGATAAGATTATTCTGATTTTGGGAGATTTCAGTTCTGTCATAGCCATACATCTCTCATGAACATAAAAATGAATGAATTGGATTGAATTTGGTTAGATCATCTTTAGTGCTGATTTCTTGCAATAGCCTTCAGCCTCAAAGGTGCGGAGCAAGGGCCCACTCTCACCAATCAGGCAGGAGGCTAGTATCTCTATTTTATTGTTTCAAGTTTCTTTTATAAAAGCATTTCCTGTTTTAGTAGATAGATGCATGTTATCATTCTTTGCTTTGAGTACATTTCCTATTTTATTCTGTTTTACAGCATTCATTACATTTATTCAACCAGTAGGTAGATTAGTCATTCTTTTAAGCTTTAGGATTAGCTATAAACTGGTAACTTAGAATCCCTAGTTGCAGACAACCATGGACACAGCCCTGGTTCTTTGACATCTAAAAATAGATTAAATGATGAGGTACAACGACAGCTCGTCAGATACCAAATCAGATAAGGATAGATGCTGAACCCCACATGAAACACATGATCACTGAATATAACAAAACCAATGAAATCATGTATGTGGATGTGGAACCTGGAGTCTACTTCATTAGACCCCAAACTACCAGCATAGAGGAGATCCAGATGTTTGATGTGCATGATCATGACGATGACCCTCAAGGTGATGAAATAACTTTAGAATCTGAGTGTGACCCTGAAAGTGAAGTAGAGGTAGATCGCTTCAAGAGTTTTGAGATGCATTTTCTTAAAGAGGTGCAATGATGCCACTTGTTAAATGTACATGTTCATGATATTATAATCGATGGATGGTGCAGGTTGCATTATGAGGCACATTCTAAAAAGACTTGTGATGCTTGTTTAGACATGCTGGAGCTGGAATGAGCATACAATGAGGCGTTTTCTTCATCATCATCTGTGGTGAGTTCTGTAGGTAGTGATGGCGAGACCAATTTTTATTTTTCTTCTATAGGAGCAGGAGAATGCACACAGCAGGATGATAGTTCTATTCAGATGCTAGAAGAGATACTGGTATGCAACAGGAGTAGTGATAAGAGCAAGAAGAAAATCACCCTAGGGAGTGATTATTTAGTAGAATCTGATTATGAGTTATCTGATGAGGATAGGGGTAGTAGTTTGTCCAAATTTGAAGAGTTCTTATCAGAAGAGATCCAAAAGATGACACAACAGCAAAGATCCCTGAAGGATGTTCTGATTGAAGGCTGGTGCAGGTTGCATGAAGTGCTTCATTCAGAAACTACTTGTTCATTGTGTCTGCATATTTTGAAAAGGTAGACGTTGCCTGGTCCAGAGGATGTTCCTTCTGATGGTAAGAGAAAAGAGGAAATATCAGCTTCCCATAAGGCTAATAAGGTGAAGTCTAAGCAAGCTGAGATGCCAAAATTAAAGTGGATATCCAGTGGTGCAGCTGCCAGAGCCAAAAGGAAGAAAGAAGCCCAAGACAATCTTTTAGATGAAGATAAACCATGGATCCTTAGGTTTGATGGATCCAAGTCAAAACAAGGAGCTAGAGTAGGAGTGGATCTCATTGACCCATCCAGAAAATCCTACTTGGCAGCATACAGATTGGAGTTCCCATGTACAAACAATGTAACATAGTATGAAGCTCTAATTCATGGGATACTATTTGCACTTAGAAAGAAGGTGAAGATTCTGCATGTCTATGGAGACTCAAAATTAGTTGTGAGATAGGTAAGAGGTATATACTCTTGCAATTACAAAAGGCTATCCAATTATAGACACAGGGTGTGGGACTTAATAGAAGATTTTGATGCATTCAATATCACCCATGTACCCAGAGAACAAAACCACAGGGCAGATGCCTTAGCACAGGCTGTGAGTACTTTAGAACCTCTATCCATATTCAGTCTAAAAATATTCTCATTTGAATTAGTGTTAGTGCCTTCCGTACCTGATAATGTAACTAATCTTCAGGTATTTGATGATGATGATCATATACTGGATTTTATTTCCAACAAAGATGTTTTTGAGGCACATATCATTGATGAAATAAATATGGAGGATCATGTCTGGGAAGAAGAAGTAATCCTAGAGTTGCCTAGTAACAAGATTCCTAAGTGAATGGTAGAACTAGAAAGACCATTTGATCTAGACAACATGCTAAAATAGAAGGATCTCCCAAAGGCCGATGAAGGACAGTACTCACAGGTTAATATTGGACAAGGTGATAAAAGAAGAAACATTCTGATTGGGAAAGTCTGTACAAAGGAAGAGTTAGAAGGAATAACCCAGGATCTCAGAGATTATATCCATGTCATTTCCTGGACGTATGATGAGCTAAAAACATACGACACATCAGTCATCACCCATACAATACCTTTGAAGCCAGATGCCAAGCCTTTTCGACAGAAGCAAAGACCTGTCAATGCTTTGCCGGAGCCCATCATCTTTGAAGAAGTTAAGAGGCTGCTTGATGCCAAGATCATATTTCCTATGAGGCACTCCACATGAGTGGCAAACCTGGTCCCAGTAAGGAAGAAGAATGGTGACATCAAATTGTGCGTGGACTTCAGGAACCTAAATAGAGCTTCTGAAAAGAATAATTATCCTTTACCTTCTCTAGATGAGGTCCTGCAGATGGTGAATGGTGCCAAGATGATGTCCTTCTTGGACGGTTTTTCTAGTTACAACCAGGTGATGGTGGACAAAATAGACAGACTAAAGACTGCATTCACCACAAAGTGGGGGATCTTTGCCTACAGGCACATGCCGTTTGGGTTGATAAATGCTGGAGCCATATTTCAGCGAGCAATGGACATAGCCTTTAGATGTTTGATTGGTAAGTGCATAGTCATATACATGGATGACTTAACTATTTTCTCTAAGGATAGAGGAAACCATGTAGAGGACCTGAGAAAGGTGCTGAAGAAGTGTGAACAGTATGGGATATCCCTGAAACCTAAGAAGTGCATATTTGGGATGACCACAGGGAAATTACTAGGCCACTTGATAACTAAAAATGGGATTATCATTGATCCTGATAGAGTGGAGTCCATCATGAGGATACAATTTCTTGGAAGCAGGATGGAGCTCAAATCTTACTTTGGTAAGATTAATTTTGTTAGGAAATTTATCACTGGCATCTACTCATTTGCTTCAGAGCATACTTCTGCAGCAGTATTGACATGTAAGATTTCATGAGGATACAATTTCTTGGAAGCAGGATGGAGTCCAGATTATACCAAGGGTTTCTACATCTACTCATTTGCTTCAGAGCATACTTCTGCAGCAGTATTGACATATAGAAATGAAGAAAAGGAGGAAAAGCCTATAGCCTTCATGAGCTGCCCTTTCTGAATGTAGGGCTCAGGTACATGGACATTGAAAGACAGGCACTTGCCCTGGTTTGAGTAGTCAAGAAATTCAGGCATTACATCCTGAGAAGTAAAGTGATTGCTATAGTACCTGATGCAATAATAAAGATGTTATTAATGCAAAGTGAACTAGGAGAAAAGAGAGCCAAATGGATCATTGTCCTCTAAGAGTATGATATGGACATAACACCCATGAAGTTGGTAAGAGGACAGGCATTGAGACAGATGATATCAGAGATTGATCCTAATATCATGAGCTAGTAGTATGTTGTGAATGCAAAGGAGGATGGAGAATGGTATTCAGATATTAGACACATCCTAATCACTGGAAGATGTCCCTCAAGATTGCATCCCTCACAAAGGAGAGCCTTGAAGATAAGGTCACAGAAGTACATGATAAAAGGAGGAATCCTTTTCAAGAAAAACTATGAGGGGATATACCTAAGGTGCCTGGAAAGATCAGAAGCAGATAAGGTGCTAGCAGAGTTGCATGATAAATTTGGGACTGCACATGGATCATCCTTAGCCACCACTCATGCTATCCTCAGGGCAGGGTATTATTGGCCCATAATTTTTAAAGACACTGTTGGACACATCAAATGTTGTCATATGTGTCAAGTTGCTGCAAATAGAGAAAAATATGCTGCTCAACCTTTGCAGCCAGTGATGGAGGTGCGCCCCTTTGTTCAATGGGGAATGGACTTCATAGGACCTATCAATCCTCCATCATCCTCAGGCCACAGTTATGTTTTAACTATTAGTGACTACTGTACCAGGTGGATTGAAGCTGTCAGCAGTAAGACATGTAATGTAGAGGATGTCATTAGTTTTTTGGAAACCAACATAGTGACCAGGTATGAAGTTCCATATGCTTTAGTATGAGATAATGGACCTGCTTTTGCTTCAATTAAACTATCAAGTTGGGTTTTTGATTATGGCATCATCTTGAAATTCTCCTCAAATTACTATCCCCAAGGGAATGGATTAGTAGAATCCACAAACAAGAACCTATTGAACATCATAAACAAATTAATAGAAAAGAACCCAAGGGAATGGAACACTTTGTTGAAATATGCCTTGTGGGTAGATAGAACCAGGAATAAGGCTACATTAGGAAATTCACCTTTTCACTTAGTATATGGGGTAGATCCTATCCTCCCTATTAACTTGAGAATTCCTACACTGCAGTTTGTAGAAGAATACCTGGGCATAGATAATAAACATGAAGTTAGGTTACTGCAACTGATGCACCTAGAGGAAAAAAGAAGTGAAGCAATCAACTAATTTGCTAAACATCAAGCTATTGTCAAGCGTTGGTTTGACAAAAGAGCCAGAATTAAGGCTTTCAGAGTCTTAGATCTAGTCCTGATGTGGGATAAAGCACATGAAAGGAAAGATGATCATGGTAAGTTTGATAAACTCTAGATGGGTCCCTTTCAAATTTCTAAAATTTTAGGAGACAACACGTACAGGCTTAAGCCTTTAACCAGTGAGGATGTTCCATTACCAGTTAAAGGATAGTTCCTCAAACACTATTTTCAAGCTTGAAGTAGCACCATGATAGTCATGTGTATCATAGTGTATATTCTTGTATAGTTGCCTGTTTTGGTTGCTTTGTTGTGTTTCCTCAGTAAGGATGTTCATTTTGCTTTAGAATATGAAGGAGAAGACTAACAACCATTGAAAACAATGGAAAATTTAGATCATTCAGGTTAATCGTCTAAAATTTATGCATAACTTGTGTGACTGTCATGAATGTAGAAAGTTGTTTGACTTGTGAAATTTCATATTCAATAAGAATGGGTTGAGTATTCAAGGAATATTTCTCACAATGACACACCTAAAATCCTTGGGTTTGTTGAACTTACCAGTGTAGATATTAGGTGAAAAATCAGAGGTCACCCTTGCTACCATTACAATTCTCAACTTAATTTCACCAAGTGAGCACTCCTTGCATCATGAAGTTACAATTGCAATATCTTATGAAGTTTCTATCAAGTACAAAAAATTATAAAATAATAAAATAGATTTTACTGAAAATCTAGGTTAAGCCATCTAAGTAACTCTACTAAGGCTATAGACGCTCACTGGTAGTGGGGCTCTACTTAGGAGAATTGTAATGATAACCTTGTCGGGGCTATGGACACCTGCTGGCAATAAGGCTCTATCCGGTTGGCTATGAGGGAACATCCTCACCTACGTAGGCTAATATCAGTCACTAGTTTGTTCAACCAATCTTCAAGATGAGGATAATTAATCACATGCACCCACTTAAACTGAAAGGAAAATTCATGCACCTTATTGAATACATTGAGTCTCAAATCAAATGATGATCTACAGGAAAGATAGTTGGAAGTTATGAGTTTATTTCTTTCAATTTTCTTTAATGGTTTTAATTTGATTGTTTTGTTTGGTGGCTAGTTGTTCTGATGTTCACAACACGCCCCATTTTTACTCCTTAGCAAAATGAGGACCCCTGCTATGGCTTGCTCCCTTGTTTTTGTGCTCTGGATGGTAGTGGTAAAACAACTTCTTTTAGTGTGTATGTGCATCATGTCGGGTGCATTTGTGATCTTGAGGTCTTAACCCAAAACATTTAAAGTCTAAATCTTCCCTCAGGAATCCTACCATGTGAAAGAGTGTAAAATTCTAGGCAAGTTTGCCTTTTACATCACTCTGAAATTCGGCCAAATGAGAAAGTTATGGCAGGGTTAAATTTTTGGTCAAACCTGATATTCTGGGGGGGGTCATATTTCAAATATCAATCATCTTATGTTAGATCACCCCGATCCTATTTTATCACCCTATATTCTAAATATCACCCGATCTTTTTTAGATCAACCCATGTCGATATGATGATGACATCATCTGAATCCGATGAACAAAGGAGATCAATATGACGCTGATGTCATCATCCTTTTACCTCGCAGATGTATGTATCCAATGATCCCCCCTTTTTAATGACATGACGGTGACATCATTTTAGTGCAATGTTCAAGTGAAATCACCCTTCCATTGACATCACCCTGATCTTTTGAGAGGGACATCATTTTTACTCGTGGGGGTCATATTTCAAACATCCCCTGATCTTAAAACATGACTTGATATACAAAACTTGACATGACTATGATGTCATCTTTTCTTAGGGTGATATTCTTCAAAGTTCTTTCATCAGGGTCATATTTCTTGGACCTCGATTTCCTTCGGTATGACCGTGGCATCATCCTCTCACATTTGCGATGAAGCTCGTCCATGATGATGACATCATCATCAAATCCTGACTTACTGAGTAGGGTTATGGTTGAAATGCATGACCAGTTGGGTCCATCAGGTGCTCTTTTTTCAGGTTTATATGTTAAGTGCCTGGGAATCTACATGCAGGTGGTAGAACTGAGAAGGTTATCAAAAAGGGATTAAGTATTCGTATGCATGCAGATTCTCGTAGATTCGTGACCTGATATGTGTTTGCACATTCAAAGCATGATTTAATGTAGATGTTAATCTTCCTGCTGGTTTATTTAAGTGATGATGCTTAACTTCTGTGTGATTGACTGCCTGTGCGCAGGTAAGAAAAGGAGGTGCATCAGCTAGAAAAATGGGGTCGATGGGACATTTTTTGCTAGCTTCGATGAGGATGGTCATGCTGATGATCAGGATGATGTGCAGTCGCAATACAAAAATGTGGGAAAGCAGGCCAGGTGGATTTTAAATCCATTTCAGAACCTGATGATGTGCAGGTGGAGATATGATGGAGCTTTAATGGTCAGGACATCCCAAGTGGCAAATTGGATACTGAGAAGTCACAAACACACTAGGAGGAGACAAAGCTTTCAATGCAGAAGAGAATGCTGGTGGAAGCATTATTGAGGGAGCGGCGCTCTGTCTGGATGCTTCTCTTGATTTGGGCAGGATTTGTTTCCCACCATCTGATGCTGTGCGCATGAGTGTGGACCGTTGATCAGCTTGTGGGTTTTCCTAGGCACTGTATTGAAGGGAAAACAGAGATATATATTTAGCCCCTTCACTCTGTAGAAAGAGGAGGTCAATCATCCAAAACAAATCTAACCTATAGCAACTTCATGTAGGAGATCGGATTGCTGAGACTAGTGAGGATTGAATTGTTGAAGGATCAAGGTTCTTTCTTTAGATCACTGTATATGTACTTGTTCTTTAGCATACTAAATGGGGATGAAGCTCTAGATTACATCCTGATTGTAAACTTTACGTAATCTTCATGTTAATTTCTGGATATGTAATGGTGGATCCTGTGTTCAACTAGAAGCGTTTTCATTCTATTGCATGTTGTCAGCATTCCCTTGAAGATTTGCAATGGATCATGTAGATTTGTGGAATGTCCTGGTGAAGTATGATTCTAGTTTTCTTCTCTTCATTTCTGTATGGGAACATGTATGTGGATCAGTGGTCTCAGTCAAGTAATTTTAGGAATCTCACTCTCTAACCCTTTTTTCCCATTTTAATTCCATATAAATCACTTTCATAACTGCAAATCATGATGAATATTAAGAAAAATAGAGAAATATGCTGACATCCCATAGATAACTGAATATCATTAGCATATTTTTGAGCTAGATGCATGTACCTTTGAAAATATCATGCAAATATCAGCCTGTAGACACATTATTTGAAGAAATATACTATGTGAGGTAGCCTTCCTGTGTAGCATGGTTGCAGAAACAGAATTTATTGATCTACGTAAGTCCCCAAAATGGAAAACAGCAACACACATCAACCACTAAGTAAAGTTAGTAGATTATGAACTAATCAATGGAGACTTGGGATCATGAATTCTTTGAATTCATCGTATCTTTCAAGATGAGTAAGGGTTGTTGTGTAACTTTTATTCTATGTTTGCTTGTGAGTAACATCACCACCAACAAGTCCCAAACAAAGTTGTAGTAGATAATGCTACTTGTTTCTCTTCCAATGAGATTACTATCTTTTGCTATGAACATGGGATCATTCTTTCTCACTCTTCAGACTATTATCCGCAAGGAAATGGTCAGGCAGAATCTAGTAACAAAAATCTGGTTACTATTATCAGGAAACTAGTGGAAGATAATCAGAGAACTTGGCATAAAGCATTGTTTGATGCTTTGTGGGCAGACATGATTACCCCTAAAAGGGCAATAGGTATGTCACCATTTCAGCTTTTGTATAGTTTGAATGTAGAAATACCTATTACTTTGGAGTTATCGACACTGAAGTTGACAAAGGTAGTAGAAGATAGAATTTTTGAAAGTTCTATTGACAAAAGAATCATGTACCTCACTGAACTTGAAGAACAATGAGCTATGGTAGTAGATCGCATTGCTCAACATCAAAGTCAGGTGAAGAAGCTTTTTGACAAGAAAGCAGGGGCTCGTGATTTTCAAATTGGAGATCAAGTCTTGTTATGGGACAAGAGGAGAGAACCAAAAGGAATGCATGGGAAATTTGATTCCCTATGAAGAGGCCCGTTCATCATTCATCAAATTTATGGTGAAAATAGCTTCTTATTGGAGTATCTTGATGGAACACCATTCTTGCTGCCTCACAGCGGACAACATCTGAAGCACTTCAATCCTTGAAGTATCAGATAAGTTCATTTGTACATTTGTATATTTTTGTGTTTTTATTTAGTCTTTTGTGTCTTTTTCTTTTTGGTAGCTTGACTCTATGGCCCAATGGCATTGATGAAGGCACTTAGAGACTAGATTCTTATCCCTTCGATCATTTCAAAGTTCAATCGATGGAAGTTCCCTAGTTAGAGCCAGCTGTTGTTCTCAAAATTAGCTATTCTCATTTTTGTAGACAACCCCTACGAAACTTGTCCATTTCGTAACCTACTCTCTAAGTTTGCAAATCGAGACAAGTACTCTTGACCTCATGTGAAGTCATCTGACATCCTAGAAAAGTTTGTGACATTCCCTTAAGTCGATTCCTTGAAATTCGTGCAAATCGATTAGGTTACAAACTAATCAAAATATCAATTTTGATCATTTTAGGGTGTTAGTAAGTTTTTGAAACTTCATGTGCAAAAGCGGTCAAAATTGCTGCTCTTGCATATCCTTGTTACCTCCTATGTGCGATGTCGGTCAAAATGACCTCTCATACATACTTACCTTGTTTCTTTGTTAATATGCAAAGGCGGTTAAATCTGCCACCTATACATGTTTTCCCCTTGTCAAAATTTGCATATGCAAGAGCAGTCTTATTCGTCGCTCATGCATATTGTATTTGCATGAGTAAAAGCGGTCTTTTTGACTGACAAAACATGATCTCGTGAATCTTGAACTTGGGTGTCATTAATGGCGCTCGTGTCACCATTAATACTTTGTTTTAAACCTTTTAAAGCATTTTACTCATTGTTCTTTTTAGTTTTATATTCTCAAGCTCATCGAACAAGTTATCCAAACCTCTGAGAAGTTGATTGAACCACAGGACTTGCGGATTGTGAAGATTTTTGCGCCTAGGGTTTCCATCTTTATTTCCAGGTAGGGTAACATTTTTCTTTCTTGTTTTTGTTTTTGTTTTTCTTCCTTCTATTAGCGTTGTTGATAATAGAAATGTTTGGGATTTATGTATCTATTTATGTTTAAATTGAGTCACCATTTTTGCATGATTATGAAAACCCTAGTCGCCTTTCATGTGTTTTCCTTTGTCACGTTTTGTTCATTATTGGCAGATCTCCTCATGTTCTAGTTTTGGCGCAATCGACGGATTTGTCATGATGATTGTAAAACTTAGGTTATAACAGTGTTTCCCCATATGTATTGACGGACTTTCTCGCCGCCGATGCATACTTTTTTTTGGTTTGTCTTCCCATATGAAATGGTGGTCTTTTTGACCGACTGTACATAAAGCTTTTCCTCTATACACATCAGCAGACATTTTTGCCGCTTGCACATATACCTTATCAAGTTTGCCTATCCCTCATGTAAGGGTGGTTAAAACTGCTGCCCTTACACAAAAAGTGTATTATCCCATATGCAATGGCGGCAGGAAGTTCTGCTTTCAAAAAACTTGGAGTTTTGACAGCATATACCTTAGCGGTTATTTTGACTGACTTCGCATTAAAACTTGCTTGTTCCCTCATATGTAAGAGAGAAATTTTTTGCTGCCCCTACGTCAAACATATTTTCCTAGAGCATATGTAATGCCGGCAAATTTCACCGACCTTGCATCTACATCAAAGTTTTGGCAAAATTTGCTACCCTGACACTTGCAATACATCCCTCTAATGCAATGGCGGCAAATTTTGCCACCCGTGCATTCATTCTCTCAATTTTTTCTAACTTTGAGAGATTTTCAAATTTCCTTTCTTGAGCCCGCTTTCCTCCATTTTCCGACCTGCTTGCACTCTAGTCCTTTCAAGCGTATCCCCATAGTCATGATTGTCGATATGCAATTTTCCCAGATTACCAGTATTTCCCCTAATTGCATGATCATGGCTTTTTGTTGCATTTTCCTCTATGGATTTTCTCTCTTCACTGATATCCTTCTAGTGTTAGCTTTTTCAGATGATTGAGTTGTCTCCAAAGAAGTCGAAAGGAATGAAGTATAAGTATCAGGGTGTTTTTCCAATCACCTCGGTTACTTTTAATGTCGATGACATTTGGGATATAGAGATTGGCCATGTGGACATGGCTGAGTTTGTGGAAAGAACCAAGTCCGATAACCCTAGTTCTGCAATGAAGAAGATTGTCGATAGAAACATTCATTTAGTGTCATCTTTCCCAGTGGTGGCTCATAATACAGAGTTTGTTCTTCAATACGCTTAGTTCTACAATAGAGACACTAGGGAAGTGGTGGATACAAATGGCAATGTGATAATCAGATTGGATCCAGAATTCATTGATAAAGTTTTCATGTGTCCTGCTGTTATAGAAGTTATAAAACTAGATTTTGCTGAAGCTCAAAGAGAATATGACAAAAATTCTAAGAAGGCCAATAAGATAAGTAACACTAAATGGCTTAAGACTTCAAGGTCAAACTTATCCAGGTGGTCTGGAAGTTTTCCCAGAAGTAATTTTATCAATGAAGTTGGTGATGTCATAACTCTTCTTAGCAGGATAAGGGGGTTGTCTTCTTCCTCACTTTTTCATGAGTGGATGTACCCTTTTATCAAGGTTATACTTGAAGGAAAACAAACCATCTTTTTTGGTGAGAAAATCAGCAATGCTCTTCATGAGCAATTGACTAAGGTATCCACTACCTTCAAATTCTATATGACTTCTTACCTTGTGTATATAGAAGCCTCCATGAGGATCTTCCCTGGTTTGACATCCAAAGGAGATAAGAGAGTGGTTCCTGTATATCAGTACTATCCTCAACTGACATTGAAGGGTTCTATCCACCACTTTAGGAGGGTAAATGATGCTTTCTTTGCAGTGTTCTTGTGTCTTTTTGACCCTTAGCTAGAGCAAAGAAGAGTTTCAGACGAAGCTTGGTCAGTGGTGAATGATTATGGATGCATGTTCTTACAATTTCCTACTTTCTCATATTTAAGGGTTGGCTTTTTCCAAGGTTATCCTTATATGTTGCCAAGGTTCCCTTTAGACAAAGTTGTTCTAATGGAATTATGTAGACAAATGATTATTGTACATAATAAGCAAATGGAGCTCAAGAAAATAGGATTGAGATTTCTAGTTGAAATTGGCAGGTTTTCAGTAGCAACTGCTGCAAAGGCTAGAGCCATGGAAACTGAAATGCAGCTAGTAACCATGAAATAGTTCAAATGAAGACCAAGGTTTGATTACAGGGGTGTAAAAGATAAGATCAAGAGGAAGACCCAGTTTCATGAACCAATGGTTGAAGATGTCTGGGTGGACTTAAGGATGGAAGAAGATGTCATAAAATTGGACTATAGAAGGTTATCTCTAGAACAGATTGAATATCTAGGATTGGCTGATATTCCTGAAGACCTGGCAGATGATGAAGAGTTGATTGATTCTAGATATAACACTGAACAAGTTGCTGATTCTCCTCTTCCTCCTATCCAATGGTCTTAGAAAGAATTGACTTCTCTAAGGAAAAGGTTTGAACCTATATTGGCTAACACTAACAAGTGGTTAGTAGATAAGGGAATTGCTTTGAAAGAATTCCTTATAGGATCAGAGACTGAAATCTAAGAAAAAATAGGTAAGAAGGTGGGGAATAGGATGAAGAATAAGAGTGATATTCCCTCTTCTTCCAAACCACATAAAACCAGGATCAAATTTGTGACAAATAAGTCAAAGGCTATAGAGAAAGAATCTGAGGTAGAAGATATGGAAATTAGAAAATAGAATACTAATGAGCCAGCTACCGAAGAAATGGAGGTTGAAAATAATTTGACAGAAGAACAAGGAGATGAAGTTTTGTCTCCATAGGAGAATGTACAACAAGAAATGGGAGTCTCTTCTCCTTTGTCTGACATACCTGTTTTAGTTCCTTTGTCTATTTCACCCATTGACATCCCCTCTTCTGACTCTCCATCACTTTCAAAAACAATTTTTGATAATCCTCAAACTGCTTTTGATGATGTTCTTCATTCTTCTGGGTCTATTCATAGTCTGTCCTCATCATCCTTTGATATTGGAGATTCTTTGATATTTGATCACTTTGTAATGGGTTCTGAACAAGTCTCTAATGTGAATGTGTCAGGTGTAGTGTTTACTAATACTCCACCTATTGTTTCTACTTCCAATGCCAGTGCAGTTCCAGTAACACCAACAATGGAAACATACCCTAATGTGAGTACTTTTGTGCTTCCTCCATGGTTGTCAGCATATACACCTAAAAGAAAGAAACAAGCCATCTCTCCAGATGACTTTGATTTTAGTAAGCTGGTACCTGCTAAGGCTAAGACTCCAAAGAAGACAAAAATTCTTTCAAGAATGTTGGGAGACAAAGGGCACAAATTTCTGAATATTGCAAGGCCCCCACAGGATGCCACCATAGAAAATATTAGTATGAATGATTACTCTATTTCTAGGGTCGAGCTAGGCAAAATAACACTTGAAAGTGCAAAGATTGACATGTAGCCAGCAATGGATATTCTAATTCAGAAGTTTGACAAAGAAAAAGAGATGAAGGATCATTATAAAGAAATAGTAGAACAATTGACTGCAGTGGTAAGGAAGATTACTTTGAATTTAGAATCAGTGACTCCTGAGGCCGTTTCTGTAGAAGATCCTATCATCTAGAAAGCTAAAGAATATTTGGAAAGGATGCACACACAAGGAATCTCTCTTCTTATACAGCTAGGTGAGAAAATAGGCAAAATGGAGAAAATAAGGGCAGAACTTGATGATTTGATTGATGTTATTTCTCAGGTTATTGAGCATTTAGAACAGAATCATGATAAGTGGGTAGAGATGAAAAAGCTGAAAATAAGTGCTCTGATATCAATTGGTGTCATTCTAAATAGGTATTCATATACTAAAACTAAAGAGGCATTGACATATCAGAGCCATGTGCTGAAAGATCTAATCAATGACCTAGAAACTGCAAGGAAAGTAAGTGACCAAAGTGATGTTAGTCTCTTGAACAAGTTGGAGGACCTGCCGTGCATTTGGTTTCACAGGATAATCGATTTCTTTTTGTAGAAGAGATGATCCAGGAATTTGAAAATATGTTTCAAAAGGAGTTCGAGGACAAAACATTTTCAATAGCCTCCATGGATAATATTCTTGATAATCAATTAACTTTGGATAATCTGAAGGCCTAGTTAACTAGCCATGTAAAATCAATTACCACGGTCAAAGATGCAATAGTTAGAGCTAGGATGATTTTCAAGAACACAGTTAATCCAGACAGTCTTGGGATGCAAGCAACGTTCACCATGTATGATTGCCACATGAAGAAAGAAGGTGGTGCAAGTTGAAGCAACTTTTTCATTACTTAGTTTATTTTCTATTTTCCAGATGTACTTTTGAAATAATTTTGGACATATTTACATGTACTTTTCTCATATGTAATTACATGTAAAAACGTAGGAAATCCTAAATAAAAAAGGACTCCTTTGTTGAATAAGTCATAGTTAGTTTTTCTTTTCCTATTTTTGCACTTGGTTTCTATTATAAATAAAGAGGACCTCAATTGTAATTATCATCTTTTAGTTATTACAGAGAAACTTTGCCAAATTGAAGAGCATTTTGAGACTTTGTGTTCAAATTGTAAATCATATTTTATCAAGTGAATAGAAAAGAAAGCAATCTTTCAATCTTTGCATTGGAATAACTTGTGGCATATTGGAAATTGTTCTTATGTCCGTTTCCTTTTACTATCTTATCTACTTGATCAAACTATAGTGTGTGTGAATAATTTGGGAGATGTTCTAAAGCTGATTTTGGAGACTTTGTGCTGCAATAATTATCTTTAGTTTGTGATTTTATGTTTGAAGTAAAAGATATTGGAAAAACTTTGAGCTGCTATTATCTTTTGTAATCATATGTGTTATTATAGTATTCGGTGAAGACTTTGAGCCGCACCTTATCCTACTTAGTTCTAAATTGTAAATCAGTAAAAGGAGCAACAATAGACTTTGTTCTCTCATGGGTTTCTTGGTTATTTAGATTTGTATTGTGAAAGTGCTCTTTTATATTGTAAACATCATTTCTAAGAAAAGAGAAAGGTCTCACCCCGAAGTTAGTATTTAGTGTAAATAAGTTTGTGATAGTTAATAGGGAACCTCCCCTTGCTAAGAGGAGAGATTTATCTCATTACACTGTGGTTGATATAACTATTTTGCCTTCAGTTAGTTGAAGACAAAATATTCACCCAACAGGAGTCTTTGATATGATTTTGAGTAGGTCTTGTGATCCACATTGAAAGTTGTAGTCTGATAGATAGACTGAGTTAGTAACAGTCTATGTTTGAGGCCGACATGATAGTTTGATCTAAGTGCGGTAAGTTCTATTGATTGGAACTTTATTCTAATGGATTATATAGTTGGAGCTGACATATGAGAAGGTGTTTCAAATGTTATTTGGGTCCACCATGTATCTTGGTGAGTGAATTTGGCTGACAAGCTACAAGTTTATTAACTATATGCTTCATCTACTTAGGCTAACCTAATATGAAGATTCTAAGTGTTGTGGATATATATATGAGATCCAATTCGGTGTTTAGTGAATAAGAGTGTGAATATGTAGCTATGTGTATGACATGCAAGAGATTGTGATTTTGTGAAGGTGGTAAGAGCATAAGAAGAGAGATCTTGTTCCCATGTAAAAGCAGAGCGGTGAAACAAAGCAGTCAAAGATGAAGAGTTTTGAGACAATATTTATGAACTTCATTGGAGCTATAACCATGCATGTGTAGATACAATTAGAGTAGTTCAACCTGGTAGTGAGCCATCCTTCTTTCTTTATCTAGGTAGTGAGCCTATTTTGGCAGTGAGCCTTTCTTGCAGTGAGCATTTCTTTGTGCAATGAGCCCTAAGGCAGTGAGCCTTTTTTGTAATTCGGTATTGTTCCTACATAATTATTGTGAGCTAACACTCACCGTGGTTTTTCCTTGTTTAGGGTTTTCCACATAAAAATGCTGGTGTTTATGTGTGATGTTTTGTGGTTGCTTCTTCTATGTTTAATTTGCTTTGTTGTTATCAAATGTGGCAAATGGATTAGTGGTTTAATAAGTTAAAGTTTTAATAGAATACTAATTCACCCCCCTCTTAGTATTCTAGGTGTTCAACATTAAGGCTATATATGAAGTTACATCTAGTCTAGAAGTTTCCTCCAAAAACTAAGTTAAGAGCTTTGGCTCAGGGGGAGCTTTAATGAAAATCCTTCATCCCCTGCCAAAGAAAAGGTGTTGGCACTTTGGCATGAAGATATATGGTGTAAGTCAATATGTTTGAACTATTGAAGAAAACTCTAGAAGAAAATCTCATAATGTGAAAGATTGTGGAGCACTTGAAGGTGATCGTGTATACAGAGAGAGGTTTAACAATCCTATTGTTTGATGAATTAAATGTGAATTAGGTCAAATCTAAAAAGTTATAAAAGGGATTCTACTTAGAAAAATAACTCGCAAAAGCATTCAAAGAGCAGATCAAGAGTTCAGTTGAGCAAAAGGAGAGATCAAGGTGATTCAGAGTTCATTACATTCTAACCCTAGTTTGGCAAAAGTGAATAAAAGGTATTTCTTGGTCTTTGGTTTGCCCTAGTTTCTTAGAGATCTTTGTTTTTGAAGTGTTTGTTAGCATTTTTCAATGGCAACTCCAAGGGTTATTGAGGTAATAGAGAAACCTCAACCTAAATTCAAGAAATTCCCTACAAAATGTATTGAGGATGATCTGTTGGGAGCATTTTCTTCCATTCCACATGGGGTTTGCCAACTAAAGACATAAGAACTCATATTCATGGCAAAATGGAAGAGTTTAATCATAGGAAGCTTGGGGATATCTAGGTTAAGGAACTTATAGGAGATAATTTTGCACTTAAACCTAAGTATCAAAACCTAATTGCAAATAATCTCGATGTTCATCAATGGTTCCCTAGTTTTTGCTTTGATGATAAGTGGGTTAGATTAGCAATATGTAGGTTCCATGACAAATTTGTTTGGTTGGACACGCTTGGGATAATTACTAAAGAAGTGATAAAGGAGGTTACTGGTCTATGTTTCACTAGACCTGTTCTAGTGTTGAAGTCAATCAAAAATGAGGTTGTGATGGAGCTAACAGGTGCAATCTATGACAAAAGAGCCCTCACTATAAACCCTATATGGAATCCTACAATAAGATATGCTTCAATGGTAATTGGTTACAAAATTTACTTTACCAACATGGAAAATTATGTGTCTATCACCGCAATTAGTTTGGCCTATGAGATGGTAGAGAAAGGTGTAGATTATGATTTGTGTGAGCTGTTAGACAACAATTTTTTGAAAATATTAAGCAAACAAAATAGAAGAAGTGTCCATTTAAGTTTGAAACTCTTGCCATCTGCATACTTTTCTATTTTCTGCAAGAGCTTCCCAGAACTTAAAATGTGAATGGATACAAGGAAGGCCTGTGGCGCATCAAATTGTTGACTTCATAAGAATTCTTGGTAATGCTAAGTCTCAAGATGATGCCCTTACTACATTCTTTGCAATGTTTCAGAAAAAGATGTAGACAAGAGAGAAAATACCAAGGAAAATGGTTGAAAAATATCATAATGATATTATATTTTTGGTTTCTACTGATGAATGTATAATGGAAGCTGTTAAGCCAAGGACAGTGTCGATCCCTGCTATGGGATATGAAGTATATGAGCAAGAAATTGATGGTTTAGTTGATGTGCTATTAAAAAGCCCTAAGGACACCACCAAAGCAAGATTTGGCACCTATGAAGAGAAATCTGTAGAAGTACATATGGAGCAATGCAAGTCCCAGATAAAGAAGAATGTATAGAAAATGGTTGATGAATATGCAGAAAGTATAGGCATTTCAAAAGATCAGATGTCAAACCTGGTGCAGATATTGACACATCTCTTTTAAGTATAGAGAATTTGAAATCTTTAATTGATTCTTTCAAAGAGCATGCCTCTGGACTCAAGGAACAAATAGAAGATGAGGTTGAAAAGAAGTTAGATGAAAAGAGAATGAAAAAAATTTCTGAGAGATGTGCCATTGCACATAAATTTTTTAGGAAAAACATAAAGGTGTTTAAGACTATGTAAGTGAGGCTAGGGCCCTTTTCCAATTTGGCCTAAAGTGGCTCGAAGCCACTCAAAACATAAGAAAAGAGATGGACTCCATTGAGTCCCAGATCAATAATGCCTCTGGTGCCTATGATCCAGTACTAGACCTTGATGGAAGCACAAGGAATGCAATTGAAGACCTTCACAAGAAATACTTTCAACAGTATGCTCAAAAAGAAAACATTATCTTGTAGTTTGGAGAAATAAGTGATCTGATAAATCCCAAATTTTTGATTATTTCAAAAGCCCTTTTGAGTGTTGATAAAGTATCACAGGTAAATCTAATGCCAAGCACTCTAGAAGAAGGTGAAGAGTCCTTGATGGAGATTGAAACAAATTGTAGAATACTTGAAGAAGCTAAGAAAGTATGGGATGAAGGAAAATAGGATTGGCACGCTCAAGTGCAGAAGTTGTAGACACCTTCATCTAGGTGATAGAACTTTTCTCTCTTTATGCATGTACAATTTTTTTGTTTCATATTTCTTTTTTATATGTGGAAGGTTTAGAGTAGTTTCTGGTACAACTCCTTTTTGGTGCCACCTCTTGTACATGATCTAGGGGAGTCAAGTCATCTTTTTAGTTTGTACATATGTTTCTCAAGGGGAGTCAGTTCAAAATTTTCAAGTTATATGCACATGAGGGGATATTCGATAAAGATAGTGGTTTACACCCTTTCCCCTTGATGTCAAAGGGGGAGAGGTTTTGGAGATAGTTTGGCATGTTGCCATCAATGACAAAGGGGGAGATTGTTGGAAGAATGTCTTTGGGAAGTTATTTTGTCATTGATGTTGCTACTGACAACATGAGCATGAGCACAAGGAGCATACAACTATGCATTACAGTGTTGTCATTGATGTCAACATTATATTTTTTTATATAAATCAGATTAGGTTGGTTCTCTACTTTGCAAGATGGTTTGATCCTTCATAAGACACTAATTTGAAAGAGGATTTTGATCCAAAGTGTGATCTGATAAGGAAAACCTATTATGAATTTGGCTAAGTATAAAATCTGTATTTCTAAGTTATAGAGCATCCGATATTTTGGTATGCATTTCTTTGTTATTAATGGTTTCACTCTGTGGTTCTAGCATGTTGTTGTTAGTTGTTAGAAGCTTCTAAATCTACAATTGTGCATGTTTTTGACATATGGTTTGAAAGTTATGAGTAACAGAAGTTTTGCTTGACATAATAAAGGTACTTCCAATTTAGAACAGATGTGTAGGAGAGTCTACATTCCTCCACGGATTAGAGTTTGCTTTCATAGTTTTAAGGGGATGTTAATAATTGTGATTAGAGTGTGACTTCCATTTTTTAGTATGTGGATCTATAGTTAAATGGTTTTTGTATCTGGTCTTCAACAGAGCCAACCAAATTAGTGTGAAAGTGTGTGAAAGGTAATCAAGCTTGTGGAGTTAATTGGGAGCTATTTCGGGTACATGCCGACCTATTTCAATTTGTTTCAAAATTTGAATCTGGGTGCAAAGAATGTGAGTGAAGTTTTGGGGCTGATAATTCTTATATGGCATGTTTTTCACAGTACACCTAATTATGCTGACTTAATTAATGGTGTGAAAGAAGTGGATATATATGAAGGATTGTGTTCGGTGTTTTGGAGTGATGTGTGATGTAGAAAATGTGATTGGAGTGATGCGATAAATGATTTTGGATGCAAATTGAATGAATGTAGAGTAGTATAGTTTGGTGTTTGAGAACAGTGTGATAAGTATTGTTTTGTACTTTGAGCTTCATTGGAACTGTACTTCATGCATGTGTTAGATGCAATTGTAAACAGTTCAATCTTGGCAGTGAGCCACCAATTCTCTTCTATCTCTTTCTTTCAGGACAGTGAGCCACATGTAATGAGCATTCTTGGATAGTGAATCCACCAATTGTATCAACCTTAACCATTTGCCTTATTAATATATATTGTGAGCTAATCCTCACCGTGGTTTTTCCTATTTTGGTTTTTCCACGTAAAAATCCTGGTGTTCATGTGTTATGAATTGTGGCTGCATGTTCTATGCTTAATTTTATTTACTACAATTAAATATGCTAAATGGATTAAAATGCTTGATGTGTAAATGGTTTAAGAGAATATTGATTTACCCCCCTTTCAGTATTCTAGGTGTTCAACAGGATTGCTAGCAACAAGATTTCAATTCTCTTATTCAAATTAGCAGAAACTAACCTGCAACAAAGGTTTCAATTTTAACCTTCAATGGCCACTTTCACATACATATCAATTTTCTCTCTCTTTCTCTCTCTCTCTCTCTCTATTCTATAAACAACTATATTTTATTCACTATTGTGGCAGAGAACTCCTCTTTACCTCTCTGGAAGCCACCTTTGACCTCTATACTCTTCCTCTATATGGGTTGATCCCCCAGTTCCTTCCCATTATTTTATTTTTATTGGAAGCAAACCCAATCTTTGCTTTCCTCTATACCTGTTCTTGGTAATGGTTGGAATTCTCTCTTTATTTTATGCCTTAGCTTCCTCAAGTTGCAAGTCGACCTCTAATCTCTACCCTTACACTGGTGGCCTCTCTCTTTTTATTTTTATTTTCTGTTATACTCCTCCTTGATCACGTTCCCTTTCCTCCCATGCTTCTCCTCCTAGCTAAAGTGGCGCTCCAAATAGACTTGCACAGTTTCTTTTATCTACTACAGAACCCCCTCCTTTACAAGCATTGTTATCTTGACCAAACTAATGAGAGAGGAAAATGAAAACAAAAATGAAGCGTTATAATTTTTCTTTTTATTCCATACAAAATGAAAACAAGAAGCAATGCCTCTTTTACCATTCCATCAATTTCCTCTACTCAACCTATGTGAAGGTATTCAAAGGGTCTTTTGAATCTCTGTTGTGGCACTTCATTTCCTCCAATTCCTACCTCAAAAAGGCATTGAAATCTGATATAAAATGTCACTTTTCAAATTCCACAATGGTGCTTATATGTTGGCAATTCAAATCACCCAAAATTGGTCTTATTTAAGATAAAACTGGCAATGTCTCTCTGATGACTCTCTGAAGAGTTTCATTGAACGAAACTATAGTGAGAATGACAAGAGGAAATTAGTGCACCAGGGACGTGCTTATCAAACACACACTAGGTCCTGTGTTCGAAAAATTGTGCAACCCCTCCAACCACCATTCATACTTCAAAAGTCCATGTCTAGGCATTCCAATTGAACTGTTGTCCATCTGTTCAACTTTCTCAGCCAAGGTTGTACGACTCACCAAGTCTCTTGCTCGCTCTTCAAATCCCAAAGTTGAATCGCAAAATGTATATTGCTTGATATCCTTATCCATCTTATCAAACTTCAATGGATCACACACATAACTTTCAGAAGCTTCACACCTCGCTATTACTACAATTACAACAATTACACATACCCAACATTTTCAATCCATAATACTAATGCCAGGCTAAATCACAGAGAAGGATACAAGAATGGCAAAGGCTTCCAACTCAGAAGTATATATAATATGATAATTATAATCTATCCACAAAATTATCTCATTTATATCAGGAGCAAGTGCACCCAAGAGCGAAGTTACATGACTTTGATTTGATGTGCCAGGAGCTGAATGATCGACTCATGCCAAACACTTCCAATAATAAAAATCATCAAACATAACACTATTTTGAACTTGCTGATCCTTTCGAAGGAGATGAGTTCATCGACAGAAATTTTAGCATATGCTAGAATGACCAAATTATCCAAACTTCCTGCAAGTGAAAACTAAAAGTGTTTATTAAACTGTTTTACACAATAATATTACTGAACCACTTGAATTTTCTTGAAAACATGTTGATATTTTGTCATTGAATGTCTTGCAACTTTAAAGGTCAAGAGAAGCCAACTAAAATCCAAAGCAAGCTAAAAATGAAAACCAAACCTAAAATTTTTTGTTTGATGTTGATTCGTCGATTCGCCTAGGATGATCCTTCATCAGACACACAGGATAGAAATTTTGTGAGCATGGGCTCACAAAGTGGACTTGAGTAGTTGAACTACCCTTTCAAGTTGTAACCAACCTACAATGAACTCTATTGTTGAGTCTTGTGCACAAGTTATGTCTTCTTCCTCTTTTTCCAACATCTCGCTGGCATAATCATCATCCTCTTCCCACAAATCCATTCACCATTCCTCTCTCCTCTCATGGATTCACATCCACCATATGCCATCCTCCTCCATCAAATGCTCTCTACTATCCTCTCCTCCTTTGTGGGATCCAACCTACCACAAACTAACCACCTCCACCGAAATCCACCTGCATCATCCTCCACAATATCTCCAAGAAAATATGCAACCTCTACAACATACTTTTGTTCTCTATCCATATCTTCTTCTACCTTCTTATCTAAAAATAAAATATTATCATCATAAAACAAATTTACCTCAACTGCAACATCAATTTTCACTGCGACATCTTCCACATCCTCGCTAGCTGCAACTTTTTGTTCTTCTCCCTTTGCTGCAACAACGAGCTTCAACATCCACTCTTCTTCAATCACTAACATTTGTGCTAACAAATCATCATATTCGCCATGCTCTACTACTGCAACCTCTTTGTATTCCATTGCTACATCTTTATCCTCTTCATTCTCACTGCCCACCTCTTCATCTTCAACCACTACTGCACTTACATCCTCTTTCTTATCCTCATCATGCTTGACCAATTTTTCACGTTTTCATGCTTCCAATCTATCCACTCTCACATTAATGTCAATCATCTTTGCCAAAATCTTCCTCTTCTCATACTAGATCCATCCATCCCATACCACGAGCCTTCTTACATAAATGTTCATCTCTCTCACTACTACAATCTCATCGCATATGCAAAACACTTTCCTTCGCGGCTTCCTAGCTCTCTCATTGCTTAGGACTTCTCCTACCTGCAACAACCCTCACATGAGCTTCCTCTTCACCACAATTCTTCTACTCTACCCACAAGTCCTGGTGGATCCTCTCCATGCTTAGGATTACCAACTCTAATAACATATGACACAAAAGGTCCTCCCCTCTCATAGCCCAAAACTCACACAATTTTGTAAATTCAATTCAAAACATAATATGCCAAAACATGATTGCTAGAAACAAGATTTCAATTCTCTTATTCAAAAAAACAGAAACTAATCTACAACAAAAGTTTTAATTCAAGCCTTCAATGGCCACTTTCACATACATATCAATTTTCTCTCTCTCTCTCTCTCTCTCTCTATCTATTCTATAAACAACTATATTTTATTCACTATTGTGGCAAAGAGCTATTCTTTACCTCTCTGGTAGCCACTGTTGACCTCTATACTCTTCCTATATATGGGTCAAGCCCCCAATTCCTTCCCTCTATTTTATTTTTATTGGCAACAAACCCAATATTTGCTTTCCTCTACACTTATCCATGGCAGTGGATGGAATTCTCTCCTCTTTATTTTCTGCCTTAGCTTCCTCTAATCTCTACCCTTACACTAGTAGCCTCTCTCTTTTTATTTTTTATTTTCTTTTATACTCCTCCTTGACCAGGTTCCCTCTCCTTCCATGCTTCTCCTTCCAGCTGAAGTGGCATTCCACACAAACTTGCATAATTCCTTTTATCTGCGACGTATCCCCCTCCTTTACAAACATTGTTATCTTGGACAAACTAATGAGAGAGGAAAATGAAAATAGAAATGAAGCATTCTAATTTTTCTTTTTATTCCATACAAAATGAAAACAAGAAACAATGCCTCTTTTACCATTCCATCAATTTCCTCTACTCGACCTATGTGAAGGTATTCAAAGGGTCTTTTGAGTCTCTTCTATGGTGCTTCATTTCCTTCAGTTCAAACCTCAAAAAAGGTGTTGAAATCTAATATAAAATGACACTTTTTAAATTCCATGATGGCGCTTATATGTTGGCATTTCAAATTGCCCAAAATTGGTCTTATTTAAGATAAAGTTGGCAATGTCTCTCCCATGACTCTCCAAAGAGTTTCATTGAACGAAACTGCAGTGAGAATGATAAGAGGAAAACTAGTGCACTAGGGACATGCTTGTCAAAGACACATCAAGTCCTATGTTTGAAATATCATGCAACCCCTTCGACCACCATTCATACTTCAGAAGTCCAAGTATGGGCATTCCAATTAAATTGTTGTCCATCTGTTCAACTTTCTTAGCTAAGGTCATGCGACTCACCAAGTCTCTTGCTCGCTCTTCAAATCCCAAAATTGAATCAAAAAATGTATATTGCTTGATATCCTTACCCATCTTATCAAACTTCAATGTATCACATGCATAACTTTTAGCAGCTTCACACCTCACTGTTGTTACTACAGTAACAACAATTGCACATACCCAACATTTATCCATAATATTGATGCTAGGCTAAATCACAAAGAAGAATACAATAATGGCAAAGGATTCCAACTCAGAAGTATATATAATATGATAATTTATGCAAAAAATTATCTCATTTATATCAGAAGCAAGTGCACCCAAGAGCGAAGTTACGTGACTTCGATTTGATGTACCGGGAGCTGAAAGCTTGACTCATGCCAAACATTTCCGATAGTAAACATCATCAAACATAACACTGTTTTGAACTTGCTGATCCTTTTGAAGAAAATAAGTTCATTGACAAAAATTTGAACATACACTAGAATGACCAGATTATCCAAACTTCCAGTGAGTGAAAACTGAAAGTGCTTATTAAATTGTTTTACACAATAATATTATTGAACCGATTGAATTGTCTTGACAACATGTTGATATTTTCTCATTGAATATCTTGCCACTTCCAAGGTCAAGAGAAGCCAATTGAAACCCAAAACAAGCTAAAACTGAAAACCAAACCTTGATTTTTTTTGGGTGATGCTAATCACCGATTTGCCCAAGATGCTCTTGCATCAGAATGGCCCTCTAGTTGGCACAAAATATGACTAATGGTTGTTTGATCTGAATACCAAACTTAGTAAGAAGATTCTAAAGCCAAATGCCCTTAGTGGCAACATTAACAACCCCCTAATACTAAGCCTTAGTAGAAGATAGATTAATAACAGACTACTTCTTACTCGACCAACAAACAATACCTGAACCAAGTGAGAAGTTGTAACTTAGAAGTAGACTTGTGATCCCGAGAATCACCCGCCTAATCTAAATATGTGTAGCTCAAGTCAAGATCAATGCTTGTTGCATAGTGAATCCCAAAACTAGGAGTACCCTGAATGTAGTGAAGTATCCGACTAGTTGCTTTCCATTGTAGCTCATGGGGCTCCTACATGAATCAAGAAACCATGCCTACAACATATGAAATGTTAGGTCTCATATGAGTTAGATAAATGAGACTCCTAAAAAGTTGTCAGTACAAAGTGCCATCAACAAATGGTGAATAACACTAAGCCTCAAGTTTGACTCCAAAAAGGAAGGGAGTCAAAGAAAGCTTACTTTTAACCATATGAAACATCAAGAGAAAATCTAGACCATACTTGGACTGTGTGATGGTGATTTCGGAAGCAGACTAGAAGATCTCAATCCTAAGAAAGTAATGTAACAAGACCAAGTCAGTCGTCAAAGACCTATCATGAAGGGAAGTTTTGACTACCCTAATGGTGGATGAAAAAGTCATCAACATAGAGAACCAGAAATAGGAGTGAATCATCCTACTACAAAATGTAGACATTGGGATCAGAATGACACCGAGTGAACCCAATTGTTAGAAGGAAGGAGTTCATCTTGGCATACCAAGCCCAAGGGGCCTATTTGAGGCTAGAGAGAGACTTCTAAAGATGACGCACAAGTGAAGAATCCTGAATGAACCCATGTGGCTGCTCCATGTAGATCTCCTCCTGAAGGTCACCATGAAGAAAGGCACTCTTCACATCCATCTAGTGAACTTCTCAATGATGAGCTGAAGCAATGGAAAGAACAAGTAGGATGGAGTTCATTCTAGCAACTAGTACAAAAGTATCATAGTAGTCAATCCCTGGAGCCTAGGAGAATCCTTTGGCGACCAGGTGAGCCTTATGCTTATCAACTTACCCATCTACTACAAACTTTGTCTTATAGATCCACTTACATTGAACAAGTTTTCTTCCATTAGGAAGAGGGACAAGATCCCAAGTGGGTCTCCTCATCAAGGAACTATACTCCTCTTGAATAGTTGTATCCCATTTAGGAATACCAAAAGCCTCTTGAAAGGACTATGGATCAAAGGAAGTAGAAATGAAGACATGTGGACCATCCTAGAATTGTGAACACGTTCATCTGGTGTCTGATGGATCCCCAACCTAATCACCTACATACTACAAGGTCTATCTATCCCAAAGTGGACTAGAAGTTAGAGAATCTAGAGGGGAATCATCACCCTTTGAATGATGACTAGGAGAGGAAGGAGATGAATCCTCAGAATCGCTCTTAGCATCAAAAGCAAAGTTAGAAGATTCCTCATCATCAAGAATCTACTCATGTGAATATGAAACATCAAAAGATCTATCATGTAGCCCAAGTGACTCCAATGTCAAAGTAGAAGGAGGTGGAGAAGTGATAGGAGTTGAGCTCAAAGAGCCCTCCTCAAATTGAACACTCCTCTTGATACATAGCTCATGTGTAGTAGGGTGGAGAAACTGATAACCCTTCACACCATCAATATAGCCTACAAATATGCAAGGCCTACTCTGTAGATCCAAGGCCTTACATTTTTCTATAAGAGTGTGGGCCCATGTAGGAGAACCAAAAACTCAGAAGTGCTTAATTGATGGTTTCTAAACACTCCAAGCTTCAAAAGGAGTGACTCCCTTCAAGTCTCAGTGAGGAACATGGTTTTGGATATAACAACTAGAGTTAATGATCTCTACCCAATACTATAGTGCAAGAGATCTCGAGTGAATCATGTAGTTCTCTATTTCCTTCAAGGACCTATTCTTTCATTCTTCCACATCATTTTGTTGGGGAGTGTATGGAATTGAATGCTGCAAATCAATCCCCTTTGAAGTGTAAAACCACTCAAAATGATGGTTGACATATTCAACACCATTGTCAGTGCACAAAACTTTGAAGGCTTTCTTAGATTACTTCTATACAAAGTTTTGAAGTCCTAAAAATGATCAAATACCTCAGACTTCTATTTGAGAAAGTACACCTAGAAGTATATCAAGAAAAGTCATCAATGAAAGTTAGAACAAATCTAGCCTTGTTGAAGGATGGATGAGAAAATGGACTAGCCAAATCACTATGAACTAACTCCAGTATCTGTGAACCTCTCCATTCCTTACATTTGTCAAATTTTTCCTTAGGATGCTTACCAAGAATGCAACTTTAGCAAACACCACCTAAAAATTTAACTGAAGGAAACCCTGTGACCATGCTCCGTTGGTTGACCTTTTGTAAGTAGCAGAAGTTAAGATGGCCAAACTACTCATGCCATAATTTACTCACATCACCTGAATGAGTGAGAAAATAAATATAGTTGGGACTGATGATCTTCTCTCCCAACTGCAACTATATAGCTATTGTGCAACTCACAAATTACCATTGAATCAGGAGTGAACTTAGCCCGCTTGCCTCAACCTATGTGAGTGATCTGATATACTGATAGGAGATTAGTTGATAATGAGGGCACACAAAGAATATCATGCAATGTGCCATCCCCCACATCAATAGACCCTCTCCCACACACCTCAACAAGAGTTTCATCACCCTTCAAAATAGAAGGCATACTACATGGCTCCAAAGATGCAAGCTCTTCCTTAGATGAATCCATGTGGTGTGAAGCACCTGATTCAAGAACCCAAGTGGATGGTTGTGAACAAACTACTATAAGGGCCTTGCCCTTTCCTTTCCCCTTGTTGCTATCCTTTGCCTTGGTAGACCCCTCATTAGAACTCTGTTTTATAGATTCAGGAACACTGATATTATTCGTCTCAAGAATGTGAGTCAAGTGATCAATTGTTTCTTCAAACATTTATGTTCATCATGATCAAGTCTTTTACAATAGGCACATTTGATCTTCTCTTTCTTAGGCTTGTCACCATTATAAGATTGGGTCTCATTAACTACTTTTGGAACAACTAGTTTTTGATCCTTCTTCTCCTTGCTATTCTTTTGTTTCTTGCCCTTATTATTACTACTTTGTCATTTATGTTCTTTTGTACCTTAGTTGGTAGCCATGGCATGTGACTTAGAGGATTTAAGAGTGCCCATCTGGATTAGCTTACCTGCTCACGTGTGAGAGAGATAGAAAAGTCATCCAAAGATGGCATGGTGAATTGAGTACCAAGCACTAGTAGAAAAATAGAAATAAATGACTAAATATACTACAAAAAATTGGTCATGTGATTAGTAGTTTGGTCACATGACCATTGGTATTTTATTGCTAGTCATTTATCTTGTGACCAAATTTATGACCAAACAAATTTTAGTCATTAATTTGGTAGTATATTTAGTCATTAATTTGGTAGTATATTTAGTCATCAATTTGGTAGTATATTTGGTAATTTGGTAGTATATTTAGTCATCAATTTGGTAGTATATTTGGTAATTTGTTAGTATATTTAGTCATCAATTTGGTAGTATATTTAATCACGTGACCATTGGTAGTTTATTGCTGGTCATTTATCTCGCAACCAAATTTATGACTAAACACATTTTAGTCATTAATTTGGTAGTATTGTAGTCATCAATTTGGTAGTATATTTAGTCATCAATTTGGAAGTATATTTAGTCATCAATTGGTAGTATATTTAGTTTGATATTTGAGGATTTGAACATAAAACACAGAAATACACATCAATTGCACACAATAAGACAGCCATTGAGAAGGCAAAATTGCTGAATTTTATTAAAAGAAAGGTGTTCTTATAGCTTACACAAGTTTGAAATATCTATCTTGGTTGAAAAACAATTAGAAATAGAGTATTACAATGTTTATTTTCAGTCACGAGACTAAAAATCTGAGTTACAATGCACATAAATGACAAGAAAGAAACTTCTCCAAGTTTACAATACTTTGCCAAAAAGTGAAAAGAACTAACTCAAAATGAAAGAAGGTGTGCCCTTTGGCCTACAAGCCTTTCGAAATACTTAGCAATCTATTACAATAGATAAGTGACATGTGTCATAGTTTGAAAAGTCAAAAAGCCATTGGATGCCTAACTGTTGCTTCCTCTTATTTTGCTATTGAAAAGAACTCCTAATTGGCATGGGGAAGGATGAATGTTGATATTTCTTTAACCTCCATACTTTGGTGCATCATAAAACCTTCACTTTCTTAGAGAACTAGCCAAACCAAAAAACATCCCATGAGCCGAATCCATTCGATCTAGTTTTCTTGATAGATCTCATTTTGTACTTAAATGTGTAAATAGTTAGTAATAACAAATTAAAAAACTGAATTGAAATAATTCAAAAAGCTACTATCACTATTAATAGAAAAGCACGACAGTCAAATAATTTTTTTTGAAACAAGATCAGATATAGAAACTATAAAAGTATATCATACATGGAAAGGATACCATTCCATACCTCATCAGATGGACCAATACAGGAACACTTAATGTTTTCAGGATTCACAAATTTATAATCAATTCTATTATTTGCAGGGGGAGTTCTAGTTCCTTTTAGCAAACCTGTTGAAGCCATTAGCCATTAAAACATTTCAGAAAACATATATTGTTTGGTTCATTACTTCTTTCCAAACATCAGGGGAGATCCTATTAGAATTTAGAAATTGAGAAAGAATAGTTTTCTTATTAAGAAACCAACACTCCGTGTGACACATCCAAGAATGACTAAGAAATTTATTGAATGAAATTTTCATTTTTGATAGACTATGAAATAGTTTACCTACATTTCAAGCTAGAAAATGATTCCATGTGCTACTATTACCAGAGAAATCAATTCCATGCAGAAATGGCTGCAAAAAATTAGAAGAAAGGCTTATTACTAAGAAAGAGGCTATGACATCAACAAATGTCTAAAAGTTAAACAATAGAATAGAAAAGACATAAGACAAATATTAAAAATTTTAAAATACTGATTGGCAACACAACTTATAGAAAGTGTAGGAACAGGAAAAAAAGATACCCCTTGTGGAATTTCTCAAACAACAGAATTATTTGTATGAGTTTGAGATCTACCAAGGGGTACACGTGTGATCAACAAACAAAGTTTTGATATCAGGATTACAAGTTTGGTCTTTGCAATGTTGATGGTACCAATTTAAACTGGAAAAAAATGCACATACAAATTTATGAGCTAGTTGTAATAAAATATAAAAAATTAGACTCAACCTCTACTTAAAGCACAATATCTGACTCTTCAAGGGTTCTCTAATTCAAAATTTGTACCCTCCAAACTGGTAGACTCATTTTCAAACATTTTACAGATTACCAGTGAAAATGTGGACAACAAACATGAGATTTGCTCTATTAATATGAAAGATCATTCATCTCTGGAATAAGGTTATAGGTTTTAGATTAAATCATATTTATTATTAACTAGGTCTTTAGGTAGCTTGATCAGACAACTCTAATTTAAAGACAATTTTTAGTGAACACATTATATCTGGGAAGTTTCCTGTGAATCTAAGATGAGACTTGCAACTATTGAAAAGTAATATTTTTTCGAAACCAGTTCCTTAGAAGCTGTGGCAAAGTAAGGAGAATAGTGGGACCTTTGATTTATGAGGAGTTTTAACCTAGAAGCTTGAAGATGTGGAAATTCCAGCTTATTGCAAATTTGAGGGTTATTTTCTATAAGATTTCATAGTTTCAGAAACATCAATTTCTATGTGGATGTTATATCCCCATGTTGAGAAAGACTCTCATTTTCCCTACATAGAGCTAACTCATGTTTAAAAGTTAGAATCAATATGAAAAAGAGAAACAATGGGATAACATGAAAAAGTAATAAAAACAAACATAAAAAAAACACTACCTGATGTTTTCCAAAGGTATTAACTGTGTGAGCTCTTTGTAAACACCATCATAGACATGTTCAAATACTTTGAGATCCTTTCTAAGTATTTCCACAACTTTTGTATAGTCTTTCCTAGAAAAGTAGAAAACTACTCTGAAAATATGACCTAAAACTCAATGCTGCATTATTTATATACAATTGAGCAAAGATTTTTTTAGTGGTGAATATTCGCTAATTGGCGAATATCACAAATCGGCCAAGTCGGAATTGGTGAATAAATCACATCTAATAGGGTGGTCAAATCACCCAGATTTTATGTATTATCAGTCCAATCATATCCATTCGCCATCGATTTATTGTATGAGAATCAATGAAGTAAGATTTTTGCCATTACAAACTACATGTTTCAAATGGGCCGACTAATATTTTTGCCTAGAATTTTGGAAGCAAGTACTAAATCACCTATATATTTGCCAATACTATTAAAACAACATTGTGTATCAAGACACGTTTCACCAACTCCATTAAATGGTCGCTGCACATGAGGACCCATTTCACCAACCCCATTACATGGTCATTGCGTGTGAGGACCCATTTCACCAATTAAAATTTACAAGTAGTAGATTATGAGGGGCCATTTCGCCAATTTTCATTACACCTCCGTGCTAATTGTAGGGCCATATACGCATTGGAAATTACAGTGTATGTAGTCCGTCAAGGTTTGATTCGCTGACACTTAAACGTATTCCTTATATAATCACGCGGGACTCACCAAATATTTTTAATATACCATATAGAATTCCTGCGGAATTCACCAAATATGGATTGATATAAATACAATCGAAACTTTGATTTATTCTTATACATTTTGTTTAGTTCTGAACTTGTGAGCTCTTGATTCAGATTTCAGAAGTTAGAGTTGGTACCTTGAAGTTGATCATAGGCAAAGTTACAAACTTTCAACATAGGCATTCCTGCATTAACGAATAGCAAGTCAGTGAAAACCTAAATGAAAGGTGAGTAATCATTTCTTCATAGTATTAGTGTTTTAAGATTTCTTTATCTCTTCCATTCTTGATTCAATCTTAAAGAAGATATTTAGTAGGAAATGGGATCTATATTCTATGAGTATGTCCTTAAACAAGAAGACATTTTTTCTAGCTTTTATTCGAAGTGGGAGATCAAGATGTCGAGCCACAAGTGCGAGAAGGGTAAGACTCCTCAGGGTGGTGAAGGGACTGGGAGGCCATCAAAACACCGAAAAGGGGGAGTTAGTATACAGTCTTACTTTGGAACTGGAAATGTTTCTGATCCATCAAATCAAGATGGAGCTACACCATCAACTCTTGCACCAAATAATAATGAAGAAGCCATTCACAATACCTCACCACCACCAGAAGGTGGGATTGCCATTGAGTCAAATGAGGATGGAAATACTGTAGAAGATGTTCTAAGGGATACCCTGGTTAGCCAGAATGAGGATTGCAATACTGTAGAAGATGTTCCAAGGGATACCCTAGTTAGCCAGAATGAGGATGGCAATACCGCAGAAGATGTTCCAAGAGATACCCTGGTTAGCCAGAATGAGGATGGCAATACTGCAAAAGATGTTCCAAGGGATACCCTGGTTAGCCAAACTGAGGATGGCAATACCGTAGAAGATGTTCCAAGTGAAACCCTAGTTAGCTAGAATGAGGATGGTAATACCACAGAAGATGTTCCAAGGGATACCTCGGTTAGCCAGATTGAGATAATTGACTTGGATGAAAAAGAAAATGTTGGCGCTTTAGATGATGTTGGCAAGAAGAAAAGAAAAGGAAAATCAAAAGATTCAAAAGGCAAATCAAAAGATTCAAAAGACAAATCAAAAGATTCAAAACTGGGGCACGAGTGGGAAATGTCAAGGAATTCTCAGCTTGATTGGGTGTCAAAGTACCCATTCATTGAACCAGTGGAGAAAGAAAACAAAGATGAGCAACCAACAGAATGCAACTGTGTGATTTGTAATTGGAAATGTAAAAGAGACAAGAAATTGTAGCTAAATCTTGACACTATAGAAAAGCATATAGGTAAAGTTTATGAAAAATAAATCATAGACAGAAAGAAAACATCAGTAGTAAGATGGAAATCAAAGGAAGAATGTCTTCATGTGAAGTATACCATGGAATATGATGAGCATAAGAAAAGAATGACAAAGCTTGCTGCAAGTGGAGGTACAATCAAGGCTCAATTTGGAAAAGCAATGGAAGGAGCACAACTGGCAAAAATTGTTCAGATGAGTCTTGTTTTTCACATTTTGTCTAGAAGGCATCCTATGATAGACTACCTAGAGTATAGTAATTTATTATCTTTTTTGAGTGTTCCTCACTATTCTAGCACACATTGGTCAATAAACGCTGGATGAGAATGGGCAAACTATCTCGCTGTAGTGGAAAAGCAAGATTTAAAGGAGAATGTAAAAGAGTCAAACTTCATTGCATTATCTTTAGATGAACTTACTATGGTAGATAATACTTCTTGGGTCTGTATGCATGTGTATACTATAAAAGAACATGTTCGCTGAGCTCATCTACTCTGTGTTCATAAAATGAAGGACAGTTCAACATCACAAAATCTATTTGAACTAGTTAAGAAGTCTTTAAATGAAATTGTAGGTATGGATGACTTGATAATTACCAAAAAGTTGGTGTGTGTAGGAGCTAATGGAGCTATAGTAATGCAAGGTTAGAGGACCGGTCTTTGCACAAAATTACAAAATACTTGTGCACCATACATGCTTGTCATTCACTGCATGGCCCACAGAATGAATTTAGCATTTAAAATTGTAAGCAAGTTTCCTATAGTATCAAAAGTTGAAAATCTAGTCCGCGAGCTCCACGCATACTTTTGCTGAAGTCCCAAACATTTTGTGGAATTTCAAAATTTTATTGAGGGAATAACAATAGGAAACAAGCTTCTTAAGGATGTTGATACCAGATGGATCTCCTTGCATGGACCAGTGCAACAAATTCTTTTAGAATATCCATCCTTGATTGGAACAATGTACAAGCATTGCAACATAGTAGACAAAGCTCCTGACCTCTTACATAGGTTAAGTGATATAGAGACACTCTTAACTTTATCTAGTCTTCTCCCCATGCTAGATGAAATGAACAATCTTATGAAGAAAGCCCAAGAAAAAACTATGTATATCTATGAGTATACCAAACTATGTAGAATGACATGCATGGCTCTTGATAATGTATATCTAGATCTAACTTCTCAAAGCCCAAATTTTTATAGGTGGCAGATAATTACAAATTTGAATCATCTTGAAAATTATTTATAGTTTAATGCAAGTGGGGAGTTCTATGTCTTTGTACGTGGATTTGAGATACCAATGCACCATTGTAAGATAGTCAGGCACTCTATTAGAGAAGTACATGTTAGAAAGGAAGATTTTGATGGCATTGTTGAATCTATTAGTAGTAATTTGAAGGAAATTGCAAGCAATCTTTCAACAGAGATTTATAATCAATTCCCTCAAGATGGAATACTTGATGCCATGTCTATTGTGTATCCTCAATTTTGGGTTCAAGGCCACTGAGATAGCCCAAGCTTTTTTCATCAAAAACTAACTACCTTGATCACATACTTTTCTCAAAAATAGTAGAATGCAATGGACAGAAAATAGAATGATTATAGATGGAATTAAGCTTAAAGGACAATGTAGTCGGTTTGCAAGAAGTATGATAGACTAGTTTAATGCCATGGAGAATCCCTTCAAAGCGGGATCAATAACAAAGGCCTGGAAAAACTTGGGTCAGAGTAAAAAATTGCATGATTTGATAGCTGAATATTTCAAACTTGCTGATTTATGTCAAACAATGATATTGGGTTTAGTGGAAGATGAGAGAGTTTTCAGTGCATACTAGACAAGAATTTGGAAAATCGCTTGAGGGTGTTAGGAAGTGCGTAAATGTCAAAAATTTTCCTTATGAAAGACTACTTACAATCTAGAAGTCCATATGTGAAAGAAGAGGGTTGTGCAACACTTCAAGTTCAAATGCTGGTAGTGGTGGGACAAATGACAATGACACAATGACTGATGAATTTAACTTTGAGACTCAGGATCAAGACAAAGAAAATGAAGACGAGACTCAAAATCAAGACGATTCTTTTTCTTTATCTGAACATCAGTTTGAGGACCCTGACTCGATTTGGGCAATGGAAGTGAATTAGCAGTTTTTAGGTATTTATACTACATTTCATGAATTATATTCCAAAATTGTAGTTGATGATATTTTATATTATATTCCTTGAAATTGTGAATCAAATTGAATACATTAACATATTATTAATTATTTCATATTTTAATTGTGTGAGTGTCATACTGATAAGTTTTACATGTACTCATTGATTCATCATTCAACTCAATGCTTAATATTTCCTTGCTAAAGTTGATTTGTGCATAAAACATAAAATTTGCAGTAAAGTAGAATTTTGGTTTTTGATTTGATATGTGATTCTGCATCATTTTTCACAGTTTATGAATTATTTTGATCAGTGCCTTATCTGCAACTGAGATAGAAAATGAAATATACATAAACCTAGCCTTTTAGCCTTTTGTGTTATAATTTTGAGTTGACTTGTTACCACTGGTTCCCGATCATCCAAGTTTGCACTTAAGCCATCAAACCCATTAGTATTACCAGCCCCCTTTCCTTGTCTCATCAGTCACCAGTTGGTTGGGAACATTATGCGTCAAAAAATGTTTAAAGGGGAGCCGCTGGATCTCGCAGATTGAATCTTGACTGCTTCCTGCCAGCCCACATGAATAAAATAATATTTTAATAAATCTAGAGGGATAGTGGGCTAGTGACACTTGTTTCCTGTCAAAGTGGGACCCATCGTCCACTATAGATGTTGAACATCAAAGCATTAGAGCTTGCTTGGTTAGCAAGCCGAAGCTCACACATGTTTTCATTAATGGTGCCGGGTTGGAAATGCTCATGAGGGTTCTAATTATTCTTCCTTCGAAGAAGAACAAAATCATTCCTTTCTTTTAGGTTTGGCAGAAAGCTCTCATGGACACCCCAATTTGCCTGCTTAGCTCAAATCGGCAAATGGCCTTCCTTGGTTTCATCACGGATGCTCGGATTCAAAGAATCATCAAGCAACACAACAATCCACAGCTGCATTCTCTAGAAGTGGAGGCCATCAAGATGGTTCTAGGTCATGACTTCCTTACCAATAGGGAGAGATACCAGGTTAAATCTGACATTGAGTCCTAGTTTTTAGCCTCGCTCTTGAACCTTGGAGGTGACAAGGTTTAAATTCTCTTGATGTTCAGAGCCATCTTCAAGGCCACTTTTAGGAGGATGGACTCAAACATCGTGGTGGGTGCTATTTTGGGAGAGGGAGTTCCTCAAACTCTAGGCTTGGCTTTGCTTACTCTTCTAGGTACTAGAGTGTAGCGTTGGCCCTTCCTTCTTAACATGTCAGCGAGAGCTCTGGAATGCCATCAACTTTGGGCCATCCGTGGTCACAATTTCCTCTACCTCTCTTGCACTCTGGAGGTGGCCCCGAATAGAGAATGGTTGTTTGCATTCATAGACCTAGTAATTTCTGGGGACTTCTATGGTTTCCCCTAATTATAGTCATCCCTCTTTTTGTTTTTGCTCAACAAGTCTGATTCGTTGCAGTTTCTTTTGATCTCCATTTTGGACTGTGGAATTGATTTCTAGGGTGAAATCTTTGTATAGTTTTGTAAGTAATGCGAGTAGTTTTGTCTCGAATGTAATTTTTGAAATGGATGGTTTGGGCGAAGAACCCACATACTATAATTTTTGACTATAAATACAAATTCCCACACAACAGTTTACTGACAAAAAAAAAAGTAGGATATAGAACAATGAACATCAACAATCATTGAATGTGTATTTAATAGTTGAAACCAGAGTTTATATTTAATTGAAAAAATAAATAATACAGATAATTGAACATCAACACATTACTGAATTTGAATTTTCTATTGATTTTCAAATGAAGGAATACATAGAGGCAATGTAAAATCTTGCTCAAAGACAACTCTGCACAAAGTTGAGTTGGAACTTGGAAACTAATAATATCAATATCAAATCATTCTAATAGATTATTTACCAAATTCCACTGTTCAGGTGGTGGAATTGTCATTTCTTCTAGCTGATGTTGTCGGACTTGAATCTTTGTTAACAATGTATGATCAAATTTCAATTTGGATCCTAGGTCTAACTTGAATGTTTCAGGCAAAGATACATTCAGATTATCAGTTGTTTGATGAAATCCAAAAAGTTTGCCTCATCTGGGTTTTGAGGAAACTGGTTCAAATGAATCTTCCTTGCATCCTCCATCTTCTTTCTGAAATTATCCTTTCCAATGAATCGGTTATTTGTGTCAAGACCCTGTGGCAAACTAAGCTTTGTCAAGTTCCTTACCTTTTCATCCTCCTTCTTAATCTTTGTTGTAGCCTCAATCACAAATTCTATTGTTTCACGCATTCTTGAACACTTTTGAATGATAGATGTCACCTTGATTGGGGCTTCAATCCAATTAGTAATGCCTTTTGAAATCAATTCATTGTCACTGGCTTTATAGACTATTTCTAGAACTTGATTTGCAGATTTCTCTTTTGCCTGCAATTGCACATTTGTGTTTTCTATTAAATATTTGCTCAGCTTATTATGATGTAGTCTCATGGCATCAATCAATTGAAAGAATTCACACAAATGATCAATCCTTTGCATTATTTCTTCCCAGATCTTTTGTTTAATGTGCCTCATTGTTTGTCTACAAAATTTAGTTAACCTTTTTTGACAAGATTTTATTTCATTTTTTGCTTCCATAAGCTCTGCAGCCAATGTTTCATGTTTTTGCCTCTCTTTCTCCAATTTTTGTTCCCACTATTTATTTTCTTTCCCAATGCTTTGTCTTAATTTTTTTGAAGTGGATTTTTCCTCATCATATTTATTTTTGATCTCATCTAACCTTTGCTTCAACCAATTCAATTCCACCTTTGTTTATTTATCCTCTTTGCTTGTTGATGTAGAGGCAGATTTTTTATTTTTTTTTCTAATTCATTGCTCTTGTTATCTGTTGCTTTCCTCTTTGTTTTCTCATTTGCTAAGTCTGCCTGTAATTTTTCTATTTGATTCTGCAACTTTTTTTTCTCTATCATGCTTTAGCAATGATGTGTACACCAATTCATTGTTCTTCTTTGATTTATTATTTTTATCAGTATTTTTTAATTTGGACAGAAAAATCAAATTGCAAACTACTCACCTAAAATTCAGATCAATCCATCTAATTTTTTGGTTTATTTTGAACTGTGGGAACAACAATTGTGTACTCTATGTGTAGACACCCTAAAATGACCATGTCTTTGAATCACTTGCATTTCGTCTAATCTGTCTAATCACCTGCATTTTAACATTAATTAAATAATCTAATTATTTAATTGATTTCATTGCATTCTTCCAAATCACATAATTTTGACATTAATTGAATAAATTCCCTTTATTTAATTAATTTCAGCAAAATCAACTTTCTTCTTCCAAAATTAAATAATTTGTATTATTTAATTAAATCATTATCCTCTTTCAAATTTCAAGTCTACATTAATTAAATAAATCTAATTATTTAATTAATTCATCCAATTCTATCTTATCTACAATTAAATAATTTACATTATTTAATTAAAATCAATCGTTCTTCTAAATTTAAATAAATCATGCAAATTTATTTAAATTATCTCAATCCCTTAAAAATAAATAAAATCAAGTATTTTATTTATAATCTTCATATTCCTCTAATCTTGCACAAACAATTAAATAAATTTATTTATTTAATTTGCTTTTTCCTCTAAAAAAATAAAATCAAGTATTTTATTTATAATCTTCTATTCCTCTATCATGCACAATCAATTAAATAAATTTATTTATTTAATTTTAGTTATCTTCCAATTCCTCTTAAAATATCTTGTTAACTCATGTGCACAATAGTCTTATTTTTAGAACTCTAAAAAAGACAAAATTACAAGTTGAGTTATCTATTCAATCAATCTTGTTTTCATCATATCTTAATAAAAATATCCTTATGAATTGACACATGTCGTGTGCACATTCATCATGGTTATTTGTTTATCTCCTCCATTGATTCTTCTAAATTATCTGGACCGTTGATCGATCTTTGTTGAAATCTATATAAACCCCCCTCATCTCTTTAACAAATCCTCTTTGATCACTTCTTCTCAGGTATCCTTTAACAACACTTTGAGCATACATCGCATAGATTGAGCAACTTCATGATCTTTTGGCATTGATCTTTGAGCACTTTGAGCACTTTACTTGCTTGTTGCAAACCTGGTTTTGCAAACCTAGTTTCGCAACACTATTGAGCAATCCACATTTATCCAAAGGGAACAATACAAATATTAGTAAAAGCTTTCATATTTCATTAATTTATTGGTAATGGCTTTTATTTAGATTAGTTTTCTTTATGTTATGGGATTTTGATTTATTAGTTTTGATTTAGTCGATTTTCCTCATACACATTCTGGCACGCCCGGTGGGACCCACTAATCCCTTTTTTTCTTTGAGAAATTAATTTTTTTGAAGTACAGTACGGAATAGCACCTCTCGACATAGAAAAGTACCTTTGGTAGAGCAGTACAATGCTTTTGGGCCATCTCGCAGCGCCTTTGGTAGCATAGAACCACGCTTTTGGTATTACAGTAAAGCACACTTGAAAAAATAGCAAAGCGCTTTTGGTATAACAATAAAGCTCTATTGGTATAACAGTAAAGCGCTTTTGGTTGGGATAACAAGCTTGCAAACTTCAAAACCCCATAACTTTCTCAAAACTTAAAGAAATTCAATGTTTTTTTAAATTGCATAGAAAATCATAAGGAATCCATTTGTGATATTTAATCTCTTGTATCTCATCATATTTGTTACCAATTTTATGGATTTCACTTTGGTTTTCTAGCATTTCTCACTTATTGTTAGGGTTTTGACTTGATTTCTGACATCTTGTTCTTTTCTTTGGAACTAATATCACTTGGTGCAGTGTCTTATCACTTATCAACATTTTGGATCATCACCCAATCATTCAATCATCCCTTGGTCTAGCTTTCTTGACGAAATATTGTTTTTTGCAGACCTGTTATTACATTGTGTGTTTGGTAGTACAGTACCGTGCGTTTGGTAGTACAATACCTCACTTTTGGTATGACAGTACCACGCATTTGGTAGTATAGTAGCTCACTTTTGGTATGACAGTACCACGTGTTTGGTAGTACAGTACCGCACTTTTGGTAGCATAGCGCGATGCTTCTGGTAATACAGTATATCACCTCTGGTCTAGGACACCGCGCTTCTGGCAACATAGTTTAACATTTTTAGCATAACAATAAGTTGCCTTTGGTAACACAGTGCAGCACTTTTGGTTGAATTTCATTTATTTTGCTAACTTGAGTTTTGGTGGAACTAATTAACTTGTTGCAGCTTTTTATCACTCACATAGAGCAAATAGGTTTTTCTAACATGTTCATGCAAAACAAGTGTTGAAGAAATCTCAATCGATTACACTAAGTCTTAGAAACATTTTGCCTTCTTAAGGGACAATTAAACAAATCACTTTTGGCAATCTAAGTCTTAGGAATATATTGCTTTCTTAAGGGACAATGGACATGTATGTGAAAACACCTCAATTTTCTAAGGGACAATGGACATGAATGCCAAACACTTCGATGTCATAAGGGACAACTGACAACTACAATCGTGTGTGTGCCTAATTTAGTTGCACCTTATTTTTCTTATAACGAGACAATTGAACCTTTGTTTGACGTGCTTGCTCTTACATTTCAGTAATTCCTTTAGAAGGGCCTACTTTTGGATTGCGTTTCATCCAAAAGGGATGACCCTAAGCAAAGTTTTCCTTTGAACCTCTCTATAAGAGGGATAAGGTGAAAGCCAAGTCCTAATTGACGTCAGCCTTACCTTGTGGTGCCAAACTGAAAAGAGGTGTACTAGCTCTTTGTGGAAATAATTTTCACATCGAGCAAAGTGTTTGATACTCTTAGTAGGATTGGTTAAAGCTTTTAGTAGCTTGTCACATTGCTTGTAAGGTGTTGGTCCCTCAAAGTTATTAAGAACCATTTTAGATAGAGACTACTTGATCTACCTCCGAATGTTGTGGTAATCATCAGTGCAAGGGGAATTGATTTAAGCCCTTAAGATACTCACCATTGGCTCCCTTGAGAAGAGATAGTTGTTATCACCCAAATTTGCACCCTTGCTTGCAGTTGTGAAACTTCAGCAATCTGGAGTAACATGGGAATGATCTCTAAGTGTGGGACTTTGCTAAATAAGATTAGACCTCCGGAGAAGGCCGGCTTCCTTGCCTGATTATCACCTAAAACTACTGAACTTTGAGGAGAAAAGGGAGAAGGAAAGCTTTAAAATGAAGATGAAACATAAAACTTGAAAACAAAGGGTGATGCACTAGACAGATTAAAAGAGACTTCCACAACACTGAGAAAGTGCACAATATAATCAGATACAACAAGTAAACATACATAGATTAGATGATTCTAGTAGAGGTAAGGCGCAATAGGGTTGAGTGGAACAGAATGTTCATGGACAACCTTATGCAAATTCACACAGAACTGGAAAATCAGCAAAGGAGGTAAAATAACTTGCATATATCCAATGAAAGGCAAGGAACTACAGTATATAAAAACTTTGTTTGGAAACAGAAAGACCAAAATGCTAAAAAATTTCCAACCTTTTTTACAACATAAGCCTCAGCTTATATAGCATTTCAAAATTGTCCTAAGTCGGTTACAGGATTCGCTCAGAGAGCTGCCACCAAAAATATCTCTGAAAGGATGTCCTAGCTGCCAGGAGTAATGGCGCAAAAGATCTGGAATAGGGGCAGGTGGGGAGATATTTAGAGTCTTTAATGCGAGCAACTTACTCATCGATCCTTAGCAACGCATATATGAAAATATCTGAAACAAAGCGGTGGAAAGATATTTGTGATCATGAATGCGAGCTGCTTCGTCCTTGTGCAACAATAAATGCAAGAAATATCTGCAACTACCCCAAAATGGTCACTGAAACATCCCTTCAGAGATCTAAACATGTAAATCCAGATCTAAAATTGAAAAGTGAGAAAACCCCCTTGAAAATCCTGCCAAATGAAAGAGGAGGCGAAAACATGCATTTTTGCCTCTTGCATCATGTCAAAATTCACCAGGATGGAGGAGATACAGGTAGTCAAAGATTTGGTCAACTACATGTATATATCACGTCGCATCTATGTATATATCGCTATCTAGATCAGCCCCTGAAATATCTTTGTATGTGCAAAGCACCATACATGCACCTCTGCTTGGAGTATCACTTGATCAGTCTCTAGGCTGATCCTGAAAAGCATTGCTGAAAAACTGCATCCTCTTTGGCCCTGCATCCTTTCCTTATGAGGGATATGATGGTGATGTCACCACCATAGATGGGCCTTATTGAAACGTGACAGGATGATGTCATCATCATATCGGGGTGATATTTGGATGAGGGGTGATATTTGGAGATCAGGGTGATATTTGGAGATCGAGGTGATCTCCAAATATCACCTAATGTGTGAAAAAAATCACTCGATGTTTTGGAATATGACCCGATGTGTGAAAAAAATCAGGTGTGACTAGAACATTGACCATACATAACTTCCTTATTTTAGTGAATTTTAGGGTGATGTAAAAAGCAAACTTGCCTATTTTTTCAAGCTTTCACATGGTAAGCTTCTTTAGGCAAGATTCAGACCCTGAGATTTGGGTTCAGATTTCTAGATCACAAATATAGCTTACATTGGGGATATGCACACTGACTAATGCTGCTTGAATTATTTGATTCCAGATAGAGGAAAATAGGTCAACAATTTGGCGACTTCTATGGGATGTTTGCCTACTAAACATAAGATCAGTAGCCTTAAGCATCCATTGGGCATGGGGTCAAGTCTAAATCATGCTGGAAAACTGGAACCTGCCTCCAAAATACAAAAAGGGGGAAGGGCCTGCATTCTCCTAATGACAATGCAGCCTATGCAGAAGCACTTAGGGAAAGGGAAAACTAAACCAGAAATGAAACCTACTCTAATCCTAAACCAACCAGTCACACATGACCTTAAACAAAGCCATTAACTGGTTCTTGGAAGTAACTACTCTTTCTTAACATTTTACAATATTTTTGATGCATGTGGGCAGTTAAAAAGAGATGAGGGGGAAATGGGCATATGACAAATTGGTAAAACACCCCCCCACAAAATGGAGATAAACTCACCTATCCACCTGGACTGATTGCTGATGTTACTAGCTTGTGGTGAATAAATGTGTTGATCCCACTCATTTTGATGTTCAACTTCATGCTTAGAGGTAAGGATGACAAGTGGTGACCTCTCTTGATGTGTCTCCAGCTAGGCTAGATGCCTGATTGGGCATCCCCTTGAAGTGATATACAAATCATGTTGGATCTCATGTCTCTGCTCTAATTCTTTCTCTTCTTGCTCTTCATTTGGTATGATGGTGTCCTCCATTTGACTTTCATGTTGCTGTTGTGTGTGAAACAACTGACTTGGGACATCATGGCTTTCTCCTTCTTCCCTCAAAGAACCCAAGAAGGTTGACATAATGTCATCATGGTTGCATTCTTCCTCTTCTTGCTGATATGAAAACTCTAACTCATGTGATTCTACCACAAATATGGCTACCCCCACCTTATGAACAAAATGCTCATGATATTCTATCTTAGGCTCAGAAAATGAGCCATGCACATGCTCAAAAGAGAAGACCTCCTCATCAAGAAGTTGATATCCCTGTCTTTTCTCGCATGCCAGCAACTCACAATCATTCTCACTACCTCCAAGTCATTCTAGGTCTCTTGGTAGCTTTTTTTCATCATCATTTTCAATATGGTTGGGGAAATCATCAAACAAGGCAACATCATCTGCTTTCTGAGTAAATTCAGCAATAGGCTCCACCATAGCACACTCATCCCAGAAAAGAGCTTCCTCCAAGTCTTCAAGGGCTGAAAACTCACTGCCATGTTGGGCCTCCATGCATAACAAGTTATCATTATTTTCGATGTGCTCTTGTTGCTGCCTATCCACAATCAACTACTCATACCCTTCTTCTTCAACATAATCAGGTAGTTCATGTAGTAGGGCAACATTATCCACCTCTGTAGTGAACTTAACACTACTCACAGGTGCACTAGGTTCAAACAATTCTATCTTTGTGAGTGCAGGAACACATTGCTCCTCATTAGTTCTATCTTCTTCCACCTCCTCTTTTGGGTCATCTTTCCAATTATCTTGGTAGACAATAGGTCCATCCTTGAGCATTGAAATATCATCAGGGAAAGAGGTCTGAAAATCTTCCTAAATTTCTTGGAGGGGAGAGGGTTCTTAACACATTTGTTCCTAGGGGGTGATAATCTGAATTTGCATAGGAACATGGACTTGTGAAGGGATAAAAGCATTGAAACCTAGAAACTTGTGGAGTCTAGGTTGCTCTTGCTTGTGAATTGGTATGAGAGGACTGGCTTTTTCAAGGTTTGGCATTTTGTAACTAGGATGCTCGATCCAAGAGGCTACCATGATAGAGAAGTTTGAGCCGCCTTCATAGAGTCATTTTGATTTAAAAGATGGACTTGTTTGAAGCTAGGAACAGGCTCCTGTGAAGGCTGAGGGCCTCTAAAACTTGAGATTTGAAAACTGGGAAACAGTTTTGGAGGTGTAGAGGGACTAATCTGCCTGAAGCTTGGAATTTTAAATTTTGGGACTCCTTCAGCAACAGGTTGAGCATGTGTTGTCTTTATAGCAAGGTTTTCTTGAAAAACCTCCTCTTGTACTTCTCGCTGCTGGTCACATTTTAACATTTCTATAAATTCATCAGCCTCCTTATTCAGATCTAGAGATAGCTTCTTGAGACCATACATGCTTATGATGCTGAGATCATAAAACCGCTGAGATTGACTGTACCCTGCTGCTCTTTTGGCCTTATCTAAATTTTTGTCAAACTTTAGAAAACCACTCATGAGCTCATTGAAAGCATCAATATTCTCAGGGGCAACATTAGGGGTAGGAGGGAGGCAAGCATCATGAGTATGCTAATACTCTGCAGCGGCAGGGCTATATGGCATAAAATTAAAGGTATTTGGGGACTGGTATTGCTGATATGGGGGCCAATAGCATGTATTTTTATTAGGGGTAGGGGAAAAGCCATGATTTCCATAAAATTCTGACGTTTTTAGCATCTAAATGCTGGATAATCATAAAATATCAGAATGAGAGCAAAATAGGTATGCAACCAAAGAGAAACTGGATACATACCAGAGAGGGAGTCACCAAGTGATTGAAATGCGTCTGGAAGCTGAAATAGACTAGGAAAATCACCAAAATCCTGACTTTTGATAAAATTTTAGGTACTTGGGCTGCCAAAAATAGCTAACGTTTGGTAGAGTCGCCATGGTGTTGAATATTGCCTCCAAATGCTGGTAATACTAGGAGAAACACCAAATCTCTCAGTATCTTGATGAGAAGTTCATCAAACTAGTCCCACCGAGCGTGCCAAAGTTGTTATCACCCAGATTTGCACCCTTGCTTGCAGTTGTGAAACTTTAGCAATCTAGAGTAACATGGGAATGATCTCTAAGTGTGGGACTTTGCTAAATGAGATTAGACCTCTAGAGAAGGCTGGCTACCTTGCCTGATTATCACCTAAAACTACTAAACTTTGAGGGGAAAAGGGAGAAGGAAAGCTTTAAAATGAAGATGAAACAGAAAACTTGAAAACAGAGGGTGATGCACCAGATAGATTAAAAGAGACTTCCATAACAATGAGAAAGTGCACAATATAATCGGATACAGTAAGTAAACATACATAGATTAGATGATTCTAGCAGAGGTAAGGCACAATAGGGTTGAGAGGAATAGAATGTTCACGGACAACCTTATGTAAATTCACATAGAATTGGCAAATTAGCAAAGGAGGTAAAATAACTTGCATATATCCAATGAAAGGCAAGGTTACAGTATATGAAAACTTTGTTTGGAAATAGAAAGACCAGAATGCCAAAAAATTTCCAACCTTTTTTACAACATAAGCCTCAGCTTATATAGCATTTCAAAAATGCCCTAAGTCAGTTACAGGATTCACTCAGAGAGCTGCCACCAAAAATATCTCTGAAAGGACGTCCCAGCTGCCAGGAGTAACGACACAAAAGATCTGGAACAGGGGCAGGTGGGGAGATATTTAGAGTCTTTAATGCAAGTAACTTACTCATTAATCCTCAGCAACGCATATATGAAAATATCTGAAACAAAGCGGTGGAAAGATATTTCTGATCATGAATGCGAGCTACTTCGTCCTTGTGTAGCAATAAATGCAAGAAATATCTACAACTGCCCCAAAATGGTCGCTAAAATGTCCCTTCAGAGATCTAAATATGCAAATCTAGATCCAAAATTGAAAAGTGAGAAAACCCCCTTGAAAAGCCTGCCAAATGAAAGAGGAGGTGAAAACATGCATTTTTGCCTCTTGCATCATTTCAAAATTTGCCAGGACGGAGGAGATACAGGTAGTCAAAGCTTCGATTAACCACCTGTATATATTGCGTCACATCTATGTATATATCACTATCTAGATCAGCCCCTGAAATGTCTTTGTATGTGCAAAGCACTATGCATGCACCTCTGCTTGGAGTATCACCTGATCGGTTGCTGGGCTAATCCTGAAAAGCATTGCTGAAAAACTACATCCTCCTCGGCCCTACATCCTTTCCTTATGAGGGATATGATGGTGACGTGGCCACCATAGACGGGCCTTATTGAAACGTGACAGGATGGCATCATCATCATATTGGGGTGATATTACAAATATCGGGATGATATTTGGACAAGGGGTGATATTACAAATATCAGGGTGATATTTGGAGATCGGGGTGATCTCTAAATATCACCCGATGTTCAGAAAATGACCTAATGTGTGAAAAAAATCACCTGATGTTTTGGAATATGACCTGATGTGTGAAAAAAATTAGGTGTGACCAGAACATTGACCATACATAACTTCCTTATTTTAGCAAATTTTAGGGTGATGTAAAAAGTAAACTTGCCTATTTTTTCAAGCTCTTTCACATGGTAAGCTTCTTCAGGCAAGATTCGGACCTTGAGATTTGGGTTCAGACTTCCAGATCACAAATATAGCTTACATTGGGGATATGCACACTGACTCATGCTGCTTGAATTATTTGATTCCGGCTAGAGGAAAATAGGTCAACAATAGTATTCCCTCAGCCATAAAGATCTTGTGACCTACTTGAGCTTTTCAAGGGGAGGGTGAGATATCCCTACCTATCATCTCTCGCAAAGATACAAAATGTCTGACACCTTTATGGAATGACATTTTTATCGACGGAGTATTAAGTTGTGAGCTGATCTACTGCAATGAAACATTGTCTCTAGGGATAAAAGTGCTTGATATTATTTGCAATTGTCTTATACCTATGGAAACATTGGGATTTTTGTGAGCTTTGAACATACACTATCTGTTGTGTCAGTCCCTTTTCGGCCAATCTATTTTCTATATTTTCTCTTGCCAAAGCAAATCCAATCAGAACCAAAACCAAATCTATCAAAATTTGCCTTTTTAAAAGCTTCAGACACTACTTCAGTGCCTCTGGTATTACAGCAGCTCACCTTTGGTAGTACAGTAGGTCGCCTTTGGTATAATAGTACCTCACCTCTGGCAACCCTACTTCAGCACCCTTGGTAGAACAGTAGCTCACTTTTGGTCACAGTAGCTCACCTTTGGTATAGCAGTACCTCACCTTTGGTAGCTCAGTCCATCACCTTTGGTATTATAGTAGCTCGCATTTGGTTGCACAGTCCTATGCTTTTGGTCAAACAGTACAGCAACTTTTGTCTAGTCAACTGTGCATCAAATTTTGTCTTTTCTAAAACACAAGCAAAATCCCAACAGTTTGTCCTAGTATTATCCATGGTAACCACTAGGCTCCAACAAACTATGAAGTCCAAGCAAGTTGTCCCTAGGAAGCACAAATCACCTCCTCACACACCGCAATCAGGTCGACTCAACATTACTCCCAAGGTTACTCCTAGGACACCTGCGGAAAGATCTACCAACTCTCCAAACATGCTGCAGCTGGACCACCCGAACACTACTCAAGAAGGTAGGGTCCCTTTGGTAAGTACACCTCACTATACCACTAGCATGCCTTCGGAGTTTGTTCCACAAGGTTATACTATCAGTCATGTCCCATCTCAAGAAGGTAGGGTCCCTTTGGTAAGTACACCTCACTACACCACCGGAATGTCTCAGGATTTTGTCCCACAAGGTGATACCACAGATAAAGCCCCATCTCAAGAAGAGTGACACTTTGAAATAGGTAAATCCTCTCAAGAAGATGGGCAAGATCTTGATGAATTCATACAAGATCCTAGAGCCATAGCTGCCTTTGACAAAATATTTAGTGAGAACCAAGATCATTTCTTTCGCTTGCTAGCAGAGCAAGGAGCCAAATTACCCAAAGGTTTTGATCTATCCAATCTTAGCGAGCCTAACAGCACCCAAGACACTATAACAGTAGTCCAAACCATGTCAACAGTGACCACGCCTTTACCTGAACAAAGCTTACAGGGGAGAATGATTGTGCAATATAAGAATCCCCTTTTTCAAAACCCAACAAGAAAGAGGGCTATATCACCACTTCTGACTCCTATGGAGATCTATAAAAATCAACAAGAGACTCTCCAACGTCAAGCGGAGCTAGCCAAACAAGCTGCTCTAGCTCAATCAAACATACAACAAGCTCCTAAATTGTCCACACCAATTGCAAGTGGAATATTGGTTACCCCATCATGAATAAGTTTCCCACCAAATTATAATCTGGGGAACAACTATGTATCCATGCAACAAGGGTCTTAACAAACACCACCCCCAACATCATCAAACCTTCATATCCCTCAACCAACTAGGGTCATGCAACCCCAACCACAACATTCTTCTATGCTCATCCTCAATCAACCTCAACCATTGCAAAACACATCTACCTACGTCCCCCCTCCATGACGATCATCAGCACTAAACTTCTTCAACACATTGCCTATCCATCCGCAACATTCCCACAACCAAGTTTCCCAAAGCTATGTGTTGCAATCGTAACCTAACCCAAACTTTAGCTTTCCCCCACCAAACTCTTTTCTTCAACCATGACAAAGCCTACATTCTTATCTAGTGCCATCCCCACCTCCTCCAAATCAAAGCATCCAATTCCAACCCAATCTAAACCCAACATACAATACATACGACCCCAACCAATCATATGACCCTTATAACACCAATGCCCATGGATTACACTACAATCTTCTGTATGGGCAACAACAACCACTTCTAGGATAGCAAGAGATGTTTCCAACCCCTCCCACGACTATGGAGCAAAAACTTGCAGAGGTTCAACAACATCTATCTGATCTTACATTTGGCCACACCAAGAAGACCTTCTCTTTGGAAGAAGTGTGTCCTTATCCTTTTGATTGGTCATTACCCATGATCCCTTTTCCTCAAAATTTCACTATTCCCAAGTTTGATAAATACAAAGGAAAAGGGGACCCAAAAGACCATCTTAGGGAATTCTATCTTGTTTGCTTTGAGGTCTCACATAACGACACGTATCTAATGCGTCTCTTTCCTTGTAGTCTTGGAGGTCAAGCTATAGAATGGTTCTCACACCTCCCCATGGCTATCAAGTCTTTTAATGAGCTAGCGAAGAAATTTTCCACCCATTTTTCCTACAACGCAGAGCATGAGATCTCCATGACTGATCTATGCAACAACAAACAGAAAAATGGAGAAACTTTCATTTCTTTCCTTCAACGATGGAGATAAATCGCTAGCAAATTCCCGTTCAAGATAGCTGAAAAATAGCTTGTTAGCATATTTGTGCAGAACCTCAACCAAGAGTTAGGTTTTCATTTGCAAATTCTTAGTGCTACAACCTTCGACGAAATCACGTATAAGGGAATCAACATTGAAAATACCCTCATTGCTAAATGTGTGGTCAAAATCTTCAAAGAAACAAAAGACAATGCTCCTCATCAACAGATAAATGATAAACCAAAGTTTTGCAACAAAAATAAAAATGTGGTCAACGATGGGGTGGTCGATTCTAAACATGTCCCAACATTGCAAACACCATTGCAGCTTTCCAAACCGAGTCAAAATCCACCTCAACAGCAGCAACAACAAAGAAAACCTTATCAAAACCAACAACAATGATAACAAGAGTGACCTCAACAAGATTACCCTCCGCGGCTTCAATTCACTCCCTTGGGAGAGCCCATTGAATCGGTCCTACAGAAGCTTTTATGCAAAGGGCTCATCACCTTACCCGATGCTCCCCCATATGGTGAACTTGTTTACAAAACCACAAGTTACAAAGATAATGAATATTGTGAGTTCCATAGGAGCAAAGGGCACAGAACTACATCATGCATGAAACTCAAGAACCTAATCCAAAATCTCATCGAAGGCAACCAAATCTCTTTTGAAGATGAACCACTAGCTCAACACACAAACAAAGACCTCAACATGTACAAGGAACCATTCCCTCACCATGGTCCGCCTCCTCCTCAAGATAAAGGTAAAGATGTCAATCATGCTTCCACTTCCTTTGACTCCATTGTCGGTCATTTTGAAGAGAGTCAAGTATCTACCATTACAATCAAAGGCAAATCTACGGATTGCATTGTTACAACTTGTTGTGGTCATGTCACCATTTGTGGTCCTACACCTAGTCTCCCAACTCAATCCGATTATAATCTTGTTGAAAATATAGGGAAAACATTAGCACAGATCTCTATCTTGGACCTTCTATGGTCGTCACCTGTACATAAAGTTGTGCTAGAAAAAGCCCTCCAAGAGTCTTCGGTTCCTATCAACATGGTAGTTGCGGACTTCCGAGCTATAGTAGGTAACATTGCTTCGCCCTACAATGTGGTCTTCTTTGAGAAAGACCTCCCTTCCCATGATCCATGTCACAATGATGCCCTTCATATTGAAGTTCTCATCCATAAGCACAAAATCAAACGTATACTCATAGATGGTGGTGCTGGTCTCAACATCTATTCTTTAAAGTTACTTAGGCAATTGGGATACTCTGAGGATCATGTCAACATTGATCAAAGTATTACAATCAAGGGATATGATGATGTTGAACGCCGCTCAGAAGGTGTTATCCACTTGCCTATACAACTGGGCCCCATCATGCTTGAAACTAGGTGCCAAGTCCTTGACATTGAGCTGCCTTACAACATTATCCTAGGTCATCCATGGATCCATAAAATGAAAGTTGTTCCCTCCACATACCATCAATCTCTAAAATTCCCATTCAATGGTACAAAGATAACTATCCCAGGAGACCCCAATCCTTTTGAATTCTGCCATGTCTTGCAAGGTAGTTATAAGAATTGCAACCAAGTGTCGCAAAATGACAAAGCCTGTGAATCCCCACTATATGTTGATCCTGAAAATCTAACACAAGCCTCTACAAGTGAACCTAATCCTCTTCCTGAAATCAAAGCGCACATTCGTGATATAGGATTTGGAACTTATGATATCTCAAAATCTTGTTGTGTAGGGCGGATGCCTTTATCCCCTAAATCCTATGGCCAACTGCTCATTGCCAAAGCAACTAAAAAAGTAGCTATTCCTCCCCTAGCATCTTTAACCCAATTCCAACAGGGAAAATTATTGGAAGAGGAAACTATTGAGGAAATTTCTTCTTGGCTCTACAAGGAGAAAGAACCAGTCAAGCAATATGGCAATGGCTTAAGGATAGTAAAAAACATGGGCTATAAAGGCAAAGGTGGCCTTGGGAAATAGAATCAAGGCACAATGGAACCCATTATTGTGATGAAGAAACTAGACAAGAGGGGTTTAGGATTTGGTAAGAAGGTACCACGTGCCTTGGACATCGAGGCTATCCTCGACAAGGTGGCTAAAACTTCTATTGCAGATTCGACGTCTAATGAGGATATCTTTGATAACTCTTCCCTCCATATGACTGACCCATTTATAGAATCCTCCATCTTTATGCTATCATCTGTATCCTTAACCTCCACCACAAACACCCAGAATGTAACACTTTTCTACCCTATACTTATCGATTGGGACCAACAAGGGTCCCCCATTATAGATGTATTTTAGAATGATGAAGCTATAGCTGAGTTCATGGGACTTCAGGATGGTATCCCTCTTGGCAATCATAAAGCAGGTTTTGTAATGGAACTAGAGCCAACAACTTATTTTGGTGAGAATGCCAAATCCTCCAGTTGTAAAAGTAAAAATAAAGAAAGATCTCTAGGTGAAAACCACACGATGGCACCTCCTGATCACAAAATAGTAAAAACAAAGGACGTATCCAAAGGTGAAAACCCAACTGTGGCACCTAAGGATGGTGGATTTGACCTTCCCCTACCATCTAAGTATCAAGAGAAGTTAGCTCTCCTAGTGGAAGATTCTACAGAGATAAACCTTGGCACAGAGCAAAATCCAAAGACCACATTCCTAGCAACATCATTATCAAAAACAGAGCACAAGAATCTTAACAAATTCTTCTTACAAAGAACCATCAACTTTGCATGGACCTATGCTGATATGCTAGGGTTAGACCCTAAGCTAGTTGTTCACTATCTCACAGTTGATCCAAAAGTTAAACCAGTCAAGCAAAAGCTAAGGAAGATGCACCTGCAGATAGCTCTCTCAGTAAATGTGGAAATACAGAAGTTGTTAGATGCAAAGTTCATCCGACCCATTGATTATTCAGACTGGGTATCAAAAATTGTACCTATGTCTAAACCCAATGGGCACATCCACATGTGTAATGACTTTAGAGATCTAAACAAAGCATGTCCCAAAGATGACTTTCCATTACCGAACATTGACCTCATAGTAGACTTGACAGCAGGTCCTAAAATGCTTTCTCTCATGGATGGATTCTCAGGCTACAATCAGATAGGATAGCAGAGGAAGATCAACATAAAACAACTTTTACTTGTCTGCGGGGTAATTATTGTTGGTGTGTCATGCCGTTTGGTCTAAAGAATGCAGGAGTGACTTATCAAAGAGCAATGATAGTGATATTCCATGATCTCTTTCATCATATCATGGAGGACTATGTGGATGACATACTAGCTAAATCTTCTAGGGTAGATCACATACAAGTTCTTGGACATATATTTGACAGGCTTGAGAAATACCAAGTACGCCTCAATCCAAAAAAGTGTGTCTTTGATGTAACATTAGGGAAGCTGTTGGGAAACATTGTATCTCATAGAGGCATCGAAGTAGATCCCGCAAAAGTAAAGGCTATAGTGGAGATGCCTCCACCAAAGAACCTCAAAGCATTAAGGAGCCTTCAGGGAAGGTTGCAGTCCATTAGGCAGTTCATCTCACAGCTAGTAGATAAATGTCAACCATTTCAACACTTGCTCTAAAAGGATGTCTCATTCCTATGGGATGATAAGTGTCAAGCAGCATTTGATCAGCTCAAAGAGTACCTAGCTACACCTCCTATATTGATTCCACTAGTTGCGGATAAACCTTTGATATTATACATCTCAACTACAACTTTACCCCTAGGGGCCTTGCTCGCACAACATGATGAGTCAGGAAAAGAGCATGCAATCTACTATATCAGTCGAACCTTGGTGGGATATGAACTAAATTATTCACCTATGGAAAGAGCTTGTTTAGTAGTAGTGTTTGCTTCCCAAAAGTTACAGTACTACATGCTAAACCAACACACAAATCTTATAGCCAAAATTGATCCATTGAAGTATCTACTAGCAAAAGCAGCTCTTACAGGCAGACTAGCTAAATGGGTCATGATACTTAGTGAGTTCGACATTGAGTATATGGATCATAAAGCAATCAAAGGACAAGCCCTAGTAGATTAACTAGCAGAAGCACCCATGACAGATACACACCCTATGGTAGCAGACTTTCCAAACGAGAATCTCTTCAGTCTTTCCAACTCAATAATGTGGAAGTTATACTTTGATGGTTCCTACACATAGCATGGATCAGGGGCCGACATCTTATTTATCACACCTCAAAATGACTATATTCCTAAGTCATATCGACTTGCATTCCCTTGCACCAACAACATAGCTGAGTATGAAGCACTCCTAGTAGGTCTCAATACTGCAATTCAATGGGACATCACAAAATTACAGGTATATGGAGACTCACAACTAGTCATTTGACAAGTCACAGATGAGTACCAAACAAAAGATGAAAAGTTGGTCCCCTACAAGCAACTAGTGGATGCCTACAAACCACACTTCTCTAGCATCACATTTGAGCAAATTCCAAGAGAGCATAATAAAGCTATACATTCTATGGCTTCTGTAGGGTCACTTATAGACATGCCTACAAATGCACAAAAATGTGAATTCTTGATTGAGCAATTGTTGATACTTGCCATTGACGTTCCAGTTACTGAAATCATCTGTGAACTTGCTGGTCCCAAAATCCCATGGTACAAAGACATCTATGAATACCTTAAAAACAATACCTTTCCCTCTAAACTATCATCAACCCAACGTAAAACCTTTAGCCATCGATCCTCTTGTTACACCATTCTAGGTGATACACTATATCGCCAGAGTCTCGATGGTATCCTCTTACGATGTCTTAATGTGGAAGAAGCCGAAGCTACCTTACGAGACATACACGAAGGTGTCTATGGTGCACATTCTACCAATCCTAATCTCACTAAGAAGATACTTAGAATAGGTTACTACTAGCCTACAATAGAACAAGATGCTGTACAATTTGCTAAGAAATGTCTACAATGCTAGCAGCATGGAGATTTAATTCACACACCAGCTCATGAACTACAACCTGTGACAACTCCATGGCCTTTTTCTCAATGGGGTCTTGACCTTGTAGGACAAATCCACCCATCCTCATCCAATGACCACAAATTCATTGTTACCACCACTGAGTATTTCACGAAGTGGGTTGAAGCCATTCCCATGACCTATATCACCGGTAAGCAAATAGCCAAGTTTATCCTTAACTACCTCATTTGCCGGTATGGTATCCCCCAAGCCATTGTCACTGATAATGGGAGGCCATTCAAGAATCAAGATGTCCATTCCTTATGCATACAATACAATATCTAACATCGCTTTTCAACTCCCTACTATCCATAGAGTAACGGCCAAGCTAAGGCTTCCAACAAAACCATTCTCAAAATCCTCAAGAAAACAATCAATGAAGCTAGTTGTGATTGGCACTTGCAACTCAATCCCACCCTATGGGCCTACCACACTAGTATCAGAACACCAACTGGTGCCACACCATATGCCTTGGTCTATGGCTCTGAAGCCATCCTACCTATAGAGGTCAAGATCCCATCCCTCAAAGTATCCATGCGAGACCTGATTGGCGGAGAGGAGTATCACACTTCCAGATTAGCTAAGCTAGAACTATTAGATGAAAGGCACCTTGCCATGCTTAATCATCTCCATGTCTATCAAAACCGCCTCCGATGTAATTACAACAAAAAGATCAAAGAAAGACAGTTTCAAGTTGGTGATCTTGTACTCAAAGAGAATTAGAGAAATCAAGCAGATCAAGAAAAGAAGGGCAAGTTTGAGCTTAACTGGTTAGGTCCCTTTATTGTGATAGCAGCATATGGATGAGGAGCTTATACTTTAGCTACACCTAACGGTATTCCTTTGGATGAGACACTTAATAGTGTCCATCTCAAGAAGTTATATGCCTGATCCTCAGAGTATTCCAAAAAAAAAAAAATCTAAAAAAATCCATCCTCTGGTGAAAACTTGGCAAACAGGCGCCTTGGATAAGTACCATAGTGAAAACCTGGCAAATAGGTGCTATGTGTAGAGTCACCACCCATCATCTATCGAGTCTTGTTCATTTCTTGTTGTCACAATGCACTTCATCCATCCATAATAAAACCATTGACCTTGTTTGCATTTCCATCTCCCTCTCTAGTATAGCTTGGAAATTTGTCAATGTCCATCATCGTCATCTCACGTCTTGATCTGTGTCAGTAGTTAGCACTGTCTTGTCCTAGGTCAAGCTTTCTATGTCTTCTTCATCGGTCATCCATGCGAATTCCTCTACCGGAATGGGGGCAATTCCTTCCTTAACCTAGGTCTAGGAGTGGTTCCTTGTTTGTGGTTCGTAAGTGCTTCAATCTTTCTCCTTTCAATAGGTAACACTCTTTAATGGAGACATCGCTCCTATGATAAGGCTGTTATCTTCCCAATGCTTCTACATCATCACACCAACCAGAACTACATATTATCATCTTTTCAATCTTAAGGTACTTTGATCCCATGGATATGGGTATGTAGGCAGTCTGGAATACGAAGGAAGTTTCCAGTACTCATGTACATAAGATCTCCTCCTTTCACCCTCACCCACTCATCACTCTATCCAAAACTACATATTATCATTTTTCATCTTTCCTCGCAATGTGCCTTGATCCTGTGGATATAGGGTATGTAGGCAGTCTGGAATACGAAGGATGTATCCAGTACTCAGACACATACGATTCATCATTCTCCACCCATTTCAACCCATTAACACTGTCACCTTTCTGGTCTTCTATTTATTAAAACCCATTCACCTCAACTTGACTAACTCAAGCAGCAAAACAACAAGCTAGCACATCCTTTCCAAGCAAAAGTTCTTAGCAAACTTGAAGCAAAGTAGCTTGCTTCCAGAGTCGTATACTGTCCTACTATTTCGATTGTCAACATTAGCTAAATCTAGCTTAACCAAAGTACCAGATCCACAAGCTTGTCTTCTGTAGAGTGTTCCATTATCGAGAACAACACACGCGTCTCCTACAACATGTGGCATTTCTTGCAGCCAGACATTGTCTTTTTAGGTAGATAGCCCCCTTTAATGGACACAGAGTTCCTACAATAAGGCTGTTATCTTTCCTATCCAATCTATCCTGAGCAACCTCTTTGGCAAGAGAATATGTTGGTTGTATGTTTACTTTGTAAGTTAGTCAATTTGCTTTATGGTTTATCTTTTGTTCCTTTTCCATTTACCTATTCAAGGCTACCTTGATTTATCTATAATCTTGGTAGGTTGTGAAGCAGTATGGATTGGGGGCATAGTCATTGCTTTTGTGTGCCGTGTTTGAGGAATGATCTTTAGTATCTTTCTTGGCAGTATCTTTATCTTGTGTGTGTTACGACCTAGCATCTTACATATTAATATTCTTCTTTCATTTACATGTATTGAAGTTTATTTTATGTTCAAGACTATGGCTCATTCACATATTCCAACAAGGTTATATTATGTGTGTATGAGGAAAAATTGATTTAAATCTAAACTAATAAAAATCAAAAACTAATCACATAAAACGAACCAATCTAAGTAAAAGCCATTATCATAAAATCAAAGACAAAATGAAAGCTCTTACCAAAACCTATATTGTTCCCTTTTGGAGAAGTGTGGATTGCTCAATCAAGTTGCAAAACCATAGCTGCAACAAGCAAGTAGTGTGCTCAATGTGCTCAAAGATCAATGTTAAGAGATCGTAAGATTGCTCAATCAACGCGTTGTGTATGCTCAAAGCTCTGTTAAGTATGCCTGAGAATACGATCGAAGAGAGAGGTAATGAAGGAGATGAGGGGGGTTTATATAAATTTTAACAAAGATCAATCAACAGTCCAAATAATTCAGAACAATCAACGGAGGAGAACAGTTGAGGAACGTGCAACGAATGAGAAAAAGACAAGTGTCCTGCTTTCTTTTGCATGAGAGGAGTTATCAAGAATAGAAGAATGAGTTAAAGCAATTAACATAATGTAATGATCAATTAAGTGATTTAAAACAAGAAAAAGAGATTTGCATGAGAATAAGAAGATATTTTGCTTTATTAAATATAGAAAGCTTGAGTTATATTAGAGATAACTCAAATTTAGAAGAAAAAGCAACTTAAATAAATATTTGATTTATTTAAATTTAGAGAAGATATTATTGGAAGAAATAATTAAATAATTGGAATTATTTAATTTAGAAGATTTGAAAGCAAATTAAATAAATAAATTTATTTAATTGTTGTGCATGATTTTGGAAGAATGATTTTGATTTAATTAAATAATTAAGAATTATTTAATTTTAGATAAGAGAGAATTTGTTGAATTAATTAAATAATTCATTTATTTAATTAATGTGGATTTGATTTTTGGAAAGAGGAGAATGATCTAATTAAATAATTAATAATTATTTAATTGTTGGAAGAATAATAGAGGAATTTAATTTAATTAATTAAATAAATAGAATTTATTTAATTAATGTCGAAAGTATGTGATTTAGAAAAATTTGGTGAAATTAATTAAATAATTAGATTATTTAATTAATGTGTGAAATGCAGGTGATTAGACAGATGACGAAATGCAAGTAGTGCAGCGACTTGGTCATTTTAGGGTTTCTACATTTTGCCCCTCTTTGATGCAATGCAGTTTACAGCATTGCTTCGAAGAAATCGATAGTTGAAGACATGATACAATTTTTGATGCCCCAGTGTAGCTAGTTGCCCCAGTGTAGTTAGTGTACGGTGCCCCCTCGAGAGGAAAGACATGGAAGCGACAGAAGAACTGTGTTGACACGCGACTAGAAGATTTTGTTGGAGATAGACAAGGTTGGGTTGATGATAGATAGAAGAAAGGAGATAGGAGAGAACATGAGAGAAAGACAGTTGATTGATCTTTGCTGGAAAACTATATAAGGCCATGGATGAATGGATGGTGTAAATGGATGAGCTTGTTGCAACGGTTTCACAGTTGTATATAAAGAGCAATCCTTATTTTTGATATAGCACGTGGATAGTTTGCCACCAAGGTATAAAAGACCAAGGTGCAGTAATATCCGAGTGCGTGGACGTTGACTCTGCAAGCAAGCAGATTGAACTTAGATCCCTTAGACATAATATGACCTTGTTGGAACATGTGAATAAGCCATAGTCTTGAACATAAAATAAACTTCAATACATGTAAATACAAGAAGAATATTAATATGTAAGATGCTAGGTCCTAACACACACAAGATAAATAGAATGCTAAGAAAGATGCTAAAGATCATTCCTCAAACACGGCATACAAAAGCAATGACTATGCCCCCAATCCGTATTGCATCGCAACATACCAAGATTATAGATAAATCAAGGTAGTCTTGAATAGGTATTGGATAAAGGAACAAAAGATAAACCATATCACAAAATTGACTGACTTACAAAGTAAACATACAGCCAACATATTCTCTTGCCAAAGAGGTTGCTCAGGATAGATTGGATAGGAAAGATAACAGCCTTATCGTAGGAAATCTGTGTCCGTTAAAGGGGGCTATCTACCTAAAAAGACAATGTCTCACTGTAGGAAATGCCACATGTCGTAGGAGATGCGTGTGTTGGTCTCAACAATGGTACACTTCGTAGAAGACAAGCTTGTTGATCTAGGGCTTTGGTTAAGCGAGACTTAGCTGATGTTGGCAATCGGTATGCAGGATAGTAGATGACTCTGGAAGAAAGCTGCTTTGCTTTAGGTTTGTTTAAAGACTTTTGCTTTGAAAGGATGCGCTAGCTTGCTACTTGAGTTAGTCAAATCGAGGCGAAATGGGTTTTGACAAATGAAAGACTAGAAGGATGACATTGCGAATGGATTGGGACGGGTGGAGAATGATGGATAGTGTGTGTGCCTGAGTATTGGATACATCCTTCATATTCTAGACTACCTACATACCCTGTATCCACGGGATCAAGGCACACGACGATAAAAGATGAAAGATGATAAATATGTAGTTCTAGATAGAGTGATGAGATGGGTCAAGGTGAAGAGGAGGGGATCTTATGTACCTGAGTACTGGAAACTTCCTTCGTATTCCAGACTGCCTACATACCAATATCCATAGGATCAAGGTACCTTAAGATTGAGAAGATGATAATATGTAGTTTTGGTTGGCATGATGATGTGGGAAAAGTGTTGAGAAGATAACATCCTTATCGTAGGAGCGATGTGTCTGTTAAAGGGTGTTACCTGTGGAAATGAGAAAAGATTGAAGTATGCTTTGTGAACCACGGACAAGGAACCAATCCAAGACCTAAGTTAAGGAAAGAGTTGCCCCCATTCTGGTAGAGGAAACTGTATGGGTGACTACCGAAAAAGACACCGAAAGCTTTGACCTAGGACAAGACAGTGTTAACTATAGACACAGATCAAGATGTGGGATGACAACGAGGGACACTGGCAAATTTCCAAGCTATACTAGATAGGGAGATGGAAATGCAAACAAGGTCAATGGTTTTATTATGGATGAATGGAATGTGCACTGCGAATTGGACAAGAAGTGGACAGGACTCGATAGACGATGGATGCTGACTCTACACATAGCGCCTATTTGCCAGGTTTTCACTACGGTACTTATCCAAGGCGCCTGTTTGCCAGGTTTTCACCAGAGGACAGATTTTTTTTTTGGATTTTTTGGCTTTTTTTTTGTTTTTTTTTTTTGGAATACTCTGAGGATTAGGCATAGAACTTCTTGAGATGGATACTGTTAAGTGGCTCATCTAGAGGAATGCTGTCAGGTGTAGCTAAAGTATAAGCTCCTGATCCATATGTTGCTGTGACAATGAAGGGACCTAACCAGTTAGGCTCAAACTTACCCTTCTTCTCTCGATCTGCTTGATTTCTCTGATTCTCCTTAAGTACAAGATCACCAACTTGAAACCGTCTTTCTTTGATCTTTTTGTTGTAATTCCGCCAGAGGTGGTTTTGATAGACATGGAGATGATTAAGTGCGGCAAGGTGCCTCTCATCCAGTAGTTCAAGCTTAGCTAATATGGAAGTACGATACTCGTCTCTGCCAATCAGGTCCTGCATGGATACTCTGAGGGATGGGATCTCGACCTCTATAGGTAGGATGGCTTCAGAGCTAAAGACCAAGGCATAGGGTGTGGCACCCGTTGGTGTCCTGATACTAGTGCGGTAGGCCCATAGGGTGGGATTGAGTTGCAAGTGCCAATCATAACCAGCTTCATTGACTGTTTTCTTGAGGATCTTGAGAATGGTCTTATTGGAAGCCTCAGCTTGGCCGTTACGCTGCGGATAGTAGGAGTGGAAAAGCGATGTTGGATATTGTATTGTGTGCACAAGGCACAGACATCTTGGTTCTTGAATGGTCTCCCATTATCAATGACAATGGCTTGGGGAATACCATACCAGCATATGAGGTAGTTTAGGATAAACTTGGCTATTTGCTTACCGGTGATATAGGTCATAGGAATGGCTTCCACCCACTTCGTGAAATACTCAGTGGCGGTAATGATAAACTTGTGGCCATTTGAGGAGGAAGGGTGGATTTGTCCTACGAGGTTGAGACCCCATTGAGAAAAAAGCCATGGAGTTGTCACAGGTTGTAATTCATGAGCTGGTGCGTGAATCGAATCTCCATGCTGCTGGCATTATAGACACTTCTTAGCAAACTGTGCAGCATCTTGCTCTATTATAGGCCAGTAATAACCTGTTCTGAGTATCTTCTTAGCAAGATTAGGACCGGTAGAATGCGTGCCACAGACACCTTCGTGTATGTCTCGTAAGGTAACTTCAGCTTCTTCCGTGTTAAGACATCGTAAGAGGATACCATCGAGACTCCGGTGATATAGTGTATCACCCAGAATGATGTAACGAGAGGATCGATGGATAAAGGTTTTGCGTTGGGTGGATGATAAGTCAGGGGGAAAGGTATTGTGTTTGAGGTATTCATAGATATCTTCATACCATGGGGAATTGGGACCAACAAGTTCACAGATGATTTCAGTAATAGGAACATCGACGACTGGTATCAACAATTGCCCAATCAAGAATTCACACTTTTGTGTATTTGTAGGCATGTCAATCAGTGACCCTACAGAAGCCATAGAATCCGTAGCTTTGTTATGCTCTCTTGGAATTTGCTCAAATGTGATGCTAGAAAAATGTGGTTTGTAGGCATCCACTAGTTGCTTGTAGGGGACCAACTTTTCATCCTTTGTTTGGTATTCATCCGTGACTTGGCGAATGACTAGCCGTGAGTCTCGATGTACTTGTAATTCTGTGATGTCCCATTGAACTGTTATATTGAGAGCTATGAGGAGTGCTTCATACTCGGCTATGTTGTTGGTGCAAGGGAATGCAAGCTGATATGACTTTGGAATGTAGTCATTCTGAGGTGTAACAAATAAGATGCCGGCTCCTGATCCATGTTGTGTGTAAGAACCATCAAAGTATAACTTCCACATTATGGAGTTAGCAAGAGTGAAGAGATTTTCATCAGGAAAGTCAGCTACCATAGGATGTGTATCTTTCATAGGTGCTTCTGCTAGTTGATCCGTGAGGGCTTGTCCTTTGATTGCTTTACGATCCATGTACTCAATGTCGAACTCACTAAGGATCATGACCCACTTAGCTAGTCTGCCTGTGAGAGCTGCTTTTGCTAGTAGATACTTCAAGGGATCGATTTTAGCTATAAGATTTGTGTGTTGGTTCAACATGTAATGCCGCAACTTTTGGGAGGTGAACACTACTGCAAAACAAGCCCTTTCCATTGGTGAATGATTGAGCTCATATCCCACCAAGGTTCTACTAATGTAATAAATTGCATGCTGCTTTCCTGTGTCATCATTTTGTGCTAGCAGGGCCCCTAGGGCCGAATTTGTAGTGGAGATGTATAATATCAAAGGTTTGTCAGCAACTGGTGGAACCAATACAGGAGGTGTAGCTAGATACTCTTTAAGTTGATCAATGCTGCCTAACACTTGTTGTCCCATCGAAATGAGACATCCTTGCGTAGTAAGTGTTGAAAGGGTTTACATTTATCTGCTAGTTATGATATGAAACGCTGAATGGACTGCAACCTTCCCTGAAGGCTCCTTAGTGCTTTAAGGTTCTTGGGTGGAGGCATCTCCACTATAGCTTTTACTTTTGCTGGATCGACTTCGATGCCTCTATGAGATACAATGTATCCCAACAGCTTCCCTGATGTTACACCAAATACACACTTCTTTGGATTGATTCTTACTTGGTATTTTTCAAGCCTGTCGAAGATCTGTCCTAGAACCTGTATGTGATCCGCCCTAGAAGATTTAGCTAGTATATCATCAACATAATCTTCCATGATGTGATGAAAGAGATCATGGAAGATCACTGTCATTGCTCTCTGATAGGTTGCTCCTACATTCTTTAGACCAAACAGCATGATGCACCAATAATAATTGCCCCAAGGACAAGTAAAGGTTATTTTATGTTGATCTTCTTTAGCTATCTTTATCTGATTGTAGCTAGAGAATCCGTCCATGAGAGACAACATCTCATGACCTGCTGTCAAGTCCACTATAATGTCAATGTTTGGTAGTGGAAAGTCATCTTTAGGACAGGCCTTGTTGAGATTTCTAAGATCATTACACATGCGGATGCGCCCATTGGGTTTAGACATAGGTACAATGTTTGAGACCCAATCTGAATAGTCAATGGGTTGTATGAACTTGGCATCCAATAATTTCTGTATTTCCACTTTTACCAAGAGAGCGATCTGTGGGTGCATCTTTCTCAACTTTTGCTTGACTGGTTTCATTTTGGGATCAACTGTGAGATAATGGACAACTAGCTTAGGGTCTAACCCTGGCATATCGGCATAGGTACATGCAAAGTTGATGGTTCGTTGCAAGAAGAAGTTGTTAAGATTTCTGTGCTCTTTTTCAGATAATGATGCTGCTAGGAATGTGGTCTTTGGATTTTGTTCTGTGCCAAGATTTATCTCTGTAGAATCTTCCACTAGGAGAGCTGATTTCTCTTGATACTTAGATGGTAGGGGAAGGCCAAATCCTCCATCCTCAGGTGCCATAGTTGGGTTTTCCCCTTTGGATACGTCCTTTGTTTTTACTATTTTGTGATCAGGAGGTGCCACAATGTGGTTTTCACCTAGAGATCTTTCTTTATTTGTACTTTTTCTACTAGAGGATTTGGCATTCTCACCAAAGTAAGTTGTTGTCTCTAGTTCCATTACAAAACCTACTTTATGATCGCCAAGAGGGATACCTTCCCGAAGTCCCATGAACTCAACTAAAGCTTCGTCATTCTGAAATACATCTATAACGGGGGACCCTTGTTGGTCCCAATCGATAAGTTCAGGGTAGACAAGTGTGACATTCTGGGTGCTGGTAGTGGAGTTTAAGGATACAGAGGATAGCGTAAAAATGGAGGAGTCTACGAAGAGGTTGGTCATATGGAGGGAAGAGTCATCGATGATATCCTCTGTAGATGTCGAATCGGCGGGAAAAGCGTCAGCTACCTCGTTGAGGATATACTCGATGTCCAAGGCATGCGGTACCTTCTTACCAAATCCTAATCCCTTCTTGTCTAGCTTCTTTGTCACCACAATGGGTTCCATAGTTCCTTGATTCTGCTTCCCAAGGCCACCTTTGCCTTTATAGCCCATGTTTTTTACTATTCTTAAGCCATTGCCGTATTGCTTGACTGGTATTGTAACTGGTTCTTTCTCCTTATAGAGCCAAGAAGAAATATCCTCAATAGTTTCCTCTTCCAATAACCGTCCATGTTGGAATTGGGTTAGGAATGTTGGGGGAGGAATAGCTGCTTTTTTAGTTACTTTGGCAATGGGTGGTTGGATGTAAGATTTTGGAGATAAAGGCATCCGCCCTACACAACAAGATTCTGAGATATCATAAGTGCCAAAGCCTATATCCCAGATGCGAGCTGTGATTTTAGGGAGGGGTGTAGATTCACTTGTAGAGGCTTGCGCCAGAGTTTCAGGATCAACATATAGTGGGGATTCAAGGGCTTTGTCATTTTTAGGCACTTGGTTGCAATTCTTATAGCTTCCTTGTAAGACACGACAGAATTCAAAAGGATTAGGATCTCCTGGGATGGTGATCTTCGTACCATTGTATGGGAACTTTAGAGACTGATGGTACGTGGAGGGAACAGATTTCATTGCATGGATCCATGGGTGGCCTAGGATAATGTTGTAAGGCAACTCAATATCAAGGACTTGACACCTAGTTTCGAGCATGACAGGGCCTAGTTGTATAGGCAAGTGAATAACACATTCTGAATGGCATTCTGCATCATCATACCCTTTGATTGTAATACTATGATCAGTGTTGACATGATCCTCAGAGTATCCCAATTGCTTAAGTAACTTTAAAGAACAGATGTTGAGACCAACACCACCATCTATGAGGATGTGTTTGATTTTGCACTTATGGATGAGAACTTCAATATGAAGGGCATCATTGTGACAAGGATCATGGGATGGGAGATCTTTCTCAGAGAAGACCACATTGTAGGGCGAAGCAATGTTACCTACTATAGCTTGGAAATCCACGACCGCTATGTTGTTAGGAACGGAAGACTCTTGGAGGGCTTTTTCTAGCACTACTCTATGTGCAGGTGATGACCGTAGAAGGTTCAAAATAGAGATCTGTGCTGGTGTTCTCCCTAGGTGTTCGACAAGATTATAATCAGATTGAACTGGAAGCCTAGGTGTAGGAGCACGAATGGTGACATGACCACGACGAGTAGTAACAGCACAATCCGTAGATTTGCCTTTGATTGTGAGGGTAGACACTCGACTCTCTTCAAAATGACCTACAATGGAATCAAAGGATGTGGAAGCATGATTGATACCTTTACCACTATCCTGAGGAGGAGGTGGACCATGATGAGGGAATGGTTCTTTGTAAATGTCAAGATCCTTGTTCGTGTGTTGAACTGGTGATTCATTCTCAAAAGTGATTTGATTACCATCGATGAGGTTTTGGATGAGGTGCTTGAGTTTCATGCACGACGCAGTTCTATGTCCTTTGCTCTGATGGAATTCACAGTATTCATTGTCTCTGTAACATGCAGTTTTGAAAATAGGCTCGCCATATGGGGGAGCATCAGGTAAGGTGATGAGTCCTTTCTGCAAAGCTTGCTGTAAGACTGATTCAATGGGTACTCCCAAGGGAGTGAATTGACGCCACGGAGGGTAATCTTGTTGAGGCCATTCTTGTTGTCGTTGCTATTGGTTTTGATAAGGCTACCTTTGTTGCTGCTGTTGTTGAGGTGGAGCTTAACTTGGTTTGGAGAGCTGCAGTGGTGTTTGCAAAGTTTGGACATGCTCAGAATCAACCACACTGTCGTTAACCATGTTTTTCTTTTTGTTGCAGTATGTGGGTTTATCATTCGTCTGTTGATGAGGAGCGTTGTCTTTCGTTTCTTTAAAGATTTTGACCACACCCTTAGCAATGAGGGCTTTTTCAATGTCGATACCCTTGTATGTGATTTCATCAAAGGTTGTAGCACTAAGAATTTGCAAATGGAAACCTAACTCTTGGTTGAGGTTTTGCACAAATATGCTAACAAGCTGTTTCTCTAGAATCTTAAAGGGGAATTTGCTAGCCATTTGTCTCCACCGTTGGAGGAAAGAAATGAAAGTTTCACCATTTTTCTGTTTATTGTTGCATAGATCAGTCATGGAAATCTCATGCTCTGCGTTGTAAGAAAAATGGGTGGCAAACTTCTCTGCTAGCTCGTTGAAAGACTTGATACCCATGGGTAAGTGTGAGAACCATTCTATAGCTTGACCTCCAAGACTGTGAGGAAAGAGACGCATAAGATATGTGTCGTTATGTGAGACCTCAAAGCAAGCAAGATAGAATTCCCTAAGATGGTCTTTTGGGTCACCTTTTCCTTTGTATTTATCAAACTTGGGAATAGTGAAATTTTGAGGAAAAGGGATCATTGGTAATGACCGATCAAAAGGGTAAGGACACACTTCCTCTAAAGAGAAGGTCTTCTTAGTGTGGCCAAACGTAAGATCAGATAGCTGCTGTTGAACTTCTGCGATCTTTAGCTCCATAGTCGTGGGAGGGGTTGGTAACATCTCCTGTTGTCTGAAAAGTGGTTGGTGTTGTCCATATGGAAGATTATAATGTGAGCCATGCACACTGGTGTTATAAGGGTCGTAAGATTGATTGGGATCATATGGGTTGTACGTTTGGTTCAGATTGGGTTGGAATTGGAGGTTTTCATTTGGCAGAGGTGGAGGTGGTGCTAGGTAAGAATGTTGGCTTTGTGATGGTTGAAGAAAAGTATTGGGTGTGTTGGTTTTTTTTTTGAATCAGCATTAGGGTTTGCCACTTCTAATGCACAGGCAGATTCAACCAACTGAATACAGGAGGTTGCATGAGCTCCTTGACTTCACTTCTGGTTCTGCCGCACCAAGGGGGTGTCCCTATTTGATAAAAGTATAACCTTGACCAGCTCAATGACAGAAGGATTTAACTTGACAGCAACAGGCAGAATACTCTCATGTATGGACCAAGATTTGTGTAACAAATCACAAGGTTGGCAACATTCTTGGACATGATGTCTGGTTGGGTATGAGAGCATGCAGGGATCCTAATCCTACTCCTACAACTAACAGGTGGAAGGATGAAATGAATTGATTTGATTTTTGGATGCAAAGCTGGACATGGTTATAACACAAACACAAAGCTAGATCAGTGCCTATCCAGGGCCTGGAGTCAGTAGGCATACACTTGTGAATGATCAGCATGAACAACTAAAACTGGATTTCAGGGGGATACACATGATACCTGCCTTACAGATATCTCCCAATATAGAGTGTTAGGCTGTCTATACTTATGGCATCCTTATTGCAGTATACCCTTCCCAATATTCAATCTGAAAACAGTTTAATCTACCCCTTGAGCAGAAGTTAAAAGATTAAACATTCAACACAGGAATTCTATGTTCTAGAATCTCAGACATTCCTTGAATGCCTGGACTCAGAAGAAAGATACATGCAAAACTGGACACAGAATCAACATAACACATGCAAACATAGCATTATTCATATAAAATTGACCATGAAATTAGTGGATTCATGCACAAACGTACAACAGGAGATACATAAACTCGCAAGTTTTGCTGCACAGAGCAACCAAATCAGCGGTATTGTATTACAGAGCCAAAAATGTTCAACTTTCAACAACCACAAAAATGGTAACACAGTCTGCCTATATCAGCCAGAAAGTGTACCACAAGCAATTAATTACATGGCTTTGACAAAAATCTACCAGATACAGTCCTCAAAAGGAATGGCACTCAGAAGTTATTGTTGTAGCAGACAGAAAGTAGACAAGGGTGGCCTCAAGCCCTGCGCTGCCATCTGGAAGTCTTCATTCTCAATTGGGCAGTTTGATCATTTGTACCATCACCCATACCCTTGTTATAGTTGCCATTTATGGCTCAACCACCCACAGCCACTTGGAAATTGTTGCTGCATTCAAAATGGAGCCTCCCGCCAAAACGCACTTCACTGCAGGTTTAAAATATGCAGGAAGAATAGTCCCACATGCACGGTGCAGAGACTCCTTCAGTAGTTTAAAAGCATGGCCACTAACATACTAAGTGTCGAGCGCTTTTGTCATTCTCGACACATAAGCCCTTGCCCAAAGCTAAGCCATCGGCTTGCCCCAAAAAACTCTCGCCTATCTATCAAGTCTCTCCGACGGCAAACAAAACACACCCTCCGTCGCCGTGACTCCCTCCATCGGAGCATCCAAAAATCCTCTGGCCGACCTCATGTGTTACACCGATGAAACCCATCGCAATCCCCTGTCGGCCAGACCAATCCCATCAGCCAACCTGAAACTCCTCTGACCAACCTCAATAGTCTCGCCGACGCCATCGCAAACTCCATATTTCCCATCATCGGCCAGAGATAGACCATCGGGCCAACTTCCATCGACTAGGCCGATAAAACAAGTCTCACCGATGGCCAAGCAAAAAACACCCATCACCAAGACAAAAACCATCGGCCAACCCAAAAGCAACGCTCGCCGACAACAAAAGTCACGTTGATGGCAACTTGGCTTCCCATCTCCGTCGGTGTGACTTAGACCGTTGGAGCAAGACCACAAACCTATGCCGATAGCTGCCATCACGCCGATGAAACCAAAAACATAAAGCTTTGAACCATTGAACTGGTTCAAATGGGAGGTTCAAAGCGGTTGTTCAAACATCAAAAATAATACTCCATAGGCAACAAAGCTTCGAACTATTGAACCTTGAACCAAAACAAAAAGGTTCAAGCAGGAGGTTCAACAATGCAATATTTGTGCAAGGCAGATGCATAATGCAACCTGTTAGAAGAAAATTGAACCCTGAACCGCTGAACCACTGAACTTAGAGAAAAAGGGTTCAAGTTCAAACTGAAATGTCGAAGACACAAAAACAAACCCATGCCGATGGAGAAAAGATGAAGACCACCTCCATTGAACTAAGATGCAGACGCTGAAAAACACTGAGGGGGCCCAAAACTTAGAACTTTTTAGATTTTTTGGGAAGGTGCCTACATGTTTATATGCTTGAAAATTGACTGCTCATGCAGGCACCAATAGGGTGGAGGAAAGCTAAAGTGCGTTTGATTAGGTTGTGATGGCAGCACATAGCTTTGGGAAGCTTGATGTTGGAAATGTTGAGAGTGGCTAGGCAATGTGTGAAAGAAGTTGAGCGAGGATGAACGTTGTGGAGGAGGGACATAGGTAGACATGATTTGTGATGGTTGGGGTTGATGAGAGTAGAAGAATGTTGTGGTTGGGGTTGCTTAAGGATGAGAGTAGAAGAATGTTGTGGTTGGGGTTGCATGACTCTAATTGGTTGAGAGACATGAAGGTGTGATGATATGGGAGGTGGCATGTGTTGAGACCCTTGTTGTATGGCTACATAATTGTTCCCCGGATTGTAATTTGGTGGGAAACCCACGCATGATGGAGTAACCAAGATTCCACTAGCGACTGGTGTGGACACTTTAGGAGGTGGTTACATATTTGATTGAGCTAAGGTGGCTTGTTTAGCTAACTCTGCCTAACGTTGGAGAGTTTCTTGTTGGTTTTTATAGATCTCCATAGGAGTCAGAAGTAGTGACACGGCTCTCTCTTCTGTTGGGTTCTGAAAAAAAGGATTCCTATATTGCGAGCCTTGTGTAGGTAAGGGCATAGTCACCGTTGACATGGTTTGCACTGCTTGTATGGTATCTTGGGCATTGTTGTTCTCCTTGAGAGTGGATAAATCAAAATCTTGAGGTAACTTGGCACCTTGCTCTGCAAGCAAGCGAAAGAAATGATCTTGGTTCTCACTAAGGATTTTGTCAAAGGCGGCCACGACTCTAGGCTCTTGTATGATTTCATCAAGATCTTGCCCATCTACTTGAGAGGATTGACCTATTTCAAAGTGTCGCTCTTCTTGAGATGGGACTAAATCTACAGTATAACCTTGTGGGACAAAATCTGGAGGCAAGCCAGTGGTGTATTGAGGTGCACTTATCAAAGGGACCCTACCCTCCTGAGGTGGGTTTTGCTCAATAGTATATCCTTGTGGCACAAAATCTGGAGGCAAACCGGTGGTATATTGAGGTGTTCTTACCAAAGGGACCCTACCCTCTTGAGGATTGCTTGGTTCGTCAATGTGTGGCATGTTTGGAGCACTGATTGGTTTTTCCATGGGTGTACTATGAGTAACCTTGGGAGTAATGTTGAGACGACCTAATTGCGGTGTGTGAGGAGACAACTTGCACTTCTTAGGGACAACTTGCTTAGACTTCATAGTTTGCTGGAGCCTAGTGGTTACCATGGAATGCACTAGGATAAGAAAGGTAATGCTAGGTTTCTATGAGGTGCTTTGAGAAACGGACAAACTCTGATGCACAAAGTACTGGACCAAAAGCGCTATACTGTTTGACCAAAGGTGCTGGACTGTGCAACTAAAAGCATGCTATTGTGATGCCAAAGGTGATGGACTGAGCTACCAGAAGCGAGTTACTGCTATGCCAAAGGCGAGCTACAATGACCAAAAGTGAGCTACTGTTATACCAAGGGCGCTGAAGTAGAGTTTTACCAGAGGTGAGTTACTGCTATGCCAAAGGTGATCTACTGTACTACCAAAGGTGAGCTGCTGTAATACCAGGGGCACTGAAGTAGTGTCTGATGTTTCAAAAAGGCAAAATATTGATGGATTGTTTCTGTTTCTGATTGGATTTGTTGGCAAGAGAAAACACAGCAAACAATGTTGGCACAAACAAGGGACTGACACAACAGATAGTGTATGTTCAAGGCTCCAAACAAGCCCAATGTTTCCACAGGTATAAGACAATTGCAATCAATAACAAGCACTTTTTATCCCTAGAGACAAGGTTTCATTGCAGTAGATCAGCTCACAGCTTAATACTCCGTCGATAAAAATATCATTCCATAAAGGTGTCAGATATTTAGTATCTTTGCGAGAGACGATAGGTAGGGATATCTCACCCTCCCTTTGGAAAGCTCAAGTAGGTCACAAGAGCTTTATGTCCAAGGGAATACTATCTCTTCTCAAGGGAGCCAATGGTGAGTATCTTAAGGGCTTAAATCGATTCCCCTTGCACTGATGATTGCCGCAATGTTCGGAGGTAGGTCGGGTAGTCTCTATCTAGAATGGTTCTTAGTAACTTTGAGGGACCAACGCCTTATGAGCAATGTGACAAGCTACTAAAAGCTTTAACCAATCCTACTAAGAGTATTAAACACTTTGCTCAATGTGAAAATCGTTTCCACAAAGAGCTAGTACACCTCTTTTCAATTTGGCACCACAAGGTAAGGCTGACGTCGGTTAGGACTTGGCTTTTGCCTTATCCCTCTTATATAGCAGTTCAAAGGAAAACTCCGCTTAGGGTCATCCCTTTTGGATGAAGCGCAATCCAAAAGCAGGCCCTTCTAAAGGAAGTACAAAAAAGTAAGAGCAAGCACGTCAAACAAAGGTTCAATTGTCTCATTATAAGAAAAATAAGGTGCAACTAAACTAGGCACACACACGTTTGTAGTTGTAAATTGTCCCTTATGAAAATGAAGTGTTTGGCATTCATGTCCATTGTCCCTTAGAAAATTGAGGTGTTTTCACATACATGTTCATTGTCCCTTAAGAAAAGCAGTATGTTCCTAAGACTTAGATTTGCAAAAAAGATTTGTTTATTTATCCTTTTAAGCATGCAATGTGTTTCTAAGACTTAGTGAGATAAATCAAAAGGTTCTTCAACACTCGTCCTGCATGAACATGTTAAAAACACCTATTTGCTCTATGTGAGTAATAAGAAGCTGCAACAAGTGAGTTAGTTCCACCAAAAATTCACAAGTTAGCAAAAAATAAATCAACTTTGACTAAAAGCACTGCACTGTCTTACCATATGCGACTTACTGTGTTTCCAAACGCGGCGTAAAACAGACCAGAAGCATTAGAGAATATTACCAAAAGTGCTGAAAAATAACCAGAAGCGCTGTACTGTGCATCCAGAAGCGTGATACTGTTATGTCCATAGCGATGCCGTGTATACTGGAAGCACTGCAGGATACTACCAGAAGCACTGAAAAATGTCCAGAGGCGCTGTACCTTCTATCCGAAAGCGCGATACTGTTATACTAACTATGCTGCACGATCTCAGATCAAAAAAATATTAGCTTTTGTTAAAATAATCAGGTCAAAATGGGATTTCATGGTTGATCTGCTGTTCTGAGCAATAATATCTGATAGATTTGAATAGTGAAATCTAGAAAACTCAGAAAATGTATCAAGACAATAGATTAATGCAAATACTGAAGATACCCCTAAATAAATCAGCTTAGGAAGTATCAAAAACAAGGTTTGAAAGACAAATACAACAGCTTGTCAGACAAATCCACCAGATATGCAATGAGAAAACCCTGTAAAAACACAAGACGAAGTCAAAAACCTAATTTAGCTAAAAGCGCTTAACGATGCCACCGGGAGCACCGTTTTGTGATACCAAAAGTGTCGCTCTGTGCTACCAGAAGCGTCGTAGTGCCCCCAAGGGCGCTGAACTGAACCTCCAATAGTGCTTAATGATTCTGCCAGAAGTGCTTTGTAATGTCGTTTGCGCTGTACCGTACTTTGACTTCAAAAAAAAAAATTTCTCAAAGAAACAAAGGGATTAGTGGGTCCCACCGGGCATGCCAGAATGTGTATGAGGAAAAATTGATTTAAATCTAAACTAATAAAAACCAAAAACCAATCACATAAGGCGAACCAATCTAAGTAAAAGCCATTATCATAAAATCAAAGACAAAATGAAAGCTCTTACCAAAACCTATATTGTTCCCTTTTGGAGAAGTGTGGATTGCTCAATCAAGTTGTGAAACCATAGCTGCAACAAGCAAGTAGTGTGCTCAATGTGCTCAAAGATCAATATTAAGAGATCGTAAGATTGCTTAATCGACGCGTTGTGTATGCTCAAAGCTCTGTTAAGTATGCCTAAGAATATGATTGAAGAGAGAGGTAATGAAGGAGATGAGGGGGGTCTATATAAATTTCAATGAAGATCGATCAACGGTCCAGATAATTTAGAAGAATCAACGGAGGAGAACAGTTGAGGAATGTGCAACAAATGAGAAAAAGACAAGTGTCCTGCTTTCTTTTGCATGAGAGGAGTTATCAAGAATAGAAGAATGAGTTAAAGTAATTAACATAATGTAATGATTAGTTAAGTGATTTAAAACAAGAAGAAGAGATTTGCATGAGAATAAGAAGATATTTTGCTTTATTAAATATAGAAAGCTTGAGTTATATTAGAGATAACTCAAATTTAGAAGAAAAAACAACTTAAATAAATATTTGATTTATTTAAATTTAGAGAAGATATTATTGGAAGAAATAATTAAATAATTGGAATTATTTAATTTAGAAGATTTGAAAGCAAATTAAATAAATAAATTTATTTAATTGTTATGCATGATTTTGGAAGAATGATTTTGATTTAATTAAATAATTAAGAATTATTTAATTTTAGATAAGAGGGAATTTGTTGAATTAATTAAATAATTGATTTATTTAATTAATGTGGATTTGATTTTTGGAAAGAGGATAATGATCTAATTAAATAATTAATAATTATTTAATTGTTGGAAGAATAATAGAGGAATTTAATTTAATTAATATCGAAAGTATGTGATTTAGAAGAATTTGGTGAAATTAATTAAATAATTAGATTATTTAATTAACATGTGAAATGCAGGTGATTAGACAGATGATGAAATGCAAGTAGTGCAGCGACTTGGTCATTTTAGGGTGTCTACATTATGTCTAAGGGATCTAAGTTCAAACCACTTTCTTGCAGAGTCAACGTCCATGCACTCAGATATCACGACACCTTGGTCTTTTATACCTTGGTGGTGAACTATCCACGTGCTATATCAAAAATAAGGATTGCTCTTTATATACAAATGTGAAACCAATGCAACAAGCTCATCGTTTTCCCATCCATGTACCCGTAGCCTTATATCGTTCTCAAAGCAATGATCAATCATTGGTCTCTATCTTCCAGCTCCTCTTTTCTTCTCTCTGGTGCATATCTGCAAAACCCACATGTTAGATATCACAAATCATGTCATCATAGCATCATACATCTCTACACATCATGTCATCATATGTCATACATCTATAAGCATCATATAAGCAGTATACATCATCACATAAATCCATAATCATACATACATATCCTCATAGCCATGTCATCAAGAAATGCATACACACAAGCATGTACATTAATGCACAGAATCTGTCATCGTGTATATCATGTGAAGGTCATCAAAATACAAAATGAATGTATCTACATCAATAGTCCATATGTATACATACAACTATACATCAATTAAGTACATCAAGGCTATCAAGAGCCTGCAAAATATACATAAGGATGCACGTAGGCATCAGTCAAAATATGTAAGTGTCGATCATGATACCAAAAATGATACAAAAATGGTACAATATACAAATATGTAGGCTCTACTAGGTAGAACTGCCCTCCTACTGTGGCCCCTGTCCTCCACCTGTACCTCTCTCACTCTCCTGCTCTGTTGGGTAAAATGACACAAACTCTCCTTGTACCCGGATGAGCTCACTGTACAATGTCCTCTGGTCAGCACCCAGTGCACGGCATGCCTTGTCTCTCTCTGGCCGCACTCTCTATAGTATGGCCTCTACTATCAGTTGTAGCTATGTCTCTGCATCTCTCTCTAATCGCCTAGGCTAACTACCCGTCATCCCCTACGGGTGTGGCCTGTGCCTGTGCCTAGATCTGTAACTATGCCTGTGCATGTGCCAGGGCTATCTGTGCTACCGCCACTACCTGTGTCTGCACCTGTGCCAGGGCCTCGGCCTATCTCACCTTGGCCCTCACTGCATCCCTGTCTCTCCTCAACCATACCATCTAGAGCTCTAAACGTGTCCTTTGGGCTATCTCCTCCTATAGCAGCCACTCAAACCTCTATAAATCAGTCTCTATGACCAAGTCCTTAGCCTCCACCATCTCTGCATCTGTCTGTGAGCCTCTGGCCTCCCCACCTACTTGCTGTCTAGCCCCTCTAGCCTATCACCTCATCCTCACCTCCACACTGGGGACTAATACCTCCCCCACTGCCACTGCCACACTTGGTGTAGTCAACCTCATTGGTCTGTGTGTTTGCCAGTACCTATCATACTCTGGTAGTGTCCCTGGATCTACCAATCCTGAATCCCAATCCCATCTCACTGGGACAAGTCCTCGTACCTCTACCAAGGCTTTTGCCACTGGAATCTCTACATCCCAATCTCCAACCTCCTTCCATGTCCATGCATGTGTCACCTCTCCAGTTGGTAACCCCTGCAGTAGCCCAAACTGTCTGAGTACCCGCTCTGGCAGGTATCTCTCAATCATGTCTATCTGCCTCCCGAATAAATAGCGAGCCTGTAGATAGTACATCAGCTATTTGTGCTCATCCTCCCACTCCTTGTACAATAGCCATGGCCTCCAAACGAACTGGTCCATCTCATCGATCTATCGCCTCCAGTGGCTAACAGATCTAAGCCTCCTATGTGTGATGACTCCCTCATATAGAAATGCATATAGCTCCCCCCTCTCTTGGCAACGCTGTGTAAGGGGTTTGATCACTGGGACCAACTCTCCCCTTGCTCTAACCTATGTGTTCACCTCCACGGTCAACCCTAACTAGACTCCTCATCTCACCTAGCCAAAAGTGATTTATTCTATACAAAGGCACTGTACTGTCTCACCAAACGCGCTACACTGTCTATCCAGATCTGCTGCACTACCCTATACCAAGGGTGACTTGTTTTACAAGTATGCCTCACTATACATCCAATCGCACCTCACTGTACTACTAGAGGTGACCTGATTTTCTCTTTCCTCTTCTAACCATGCTAACTTACCTTGCCATCCATGCTACACTACACTACCAGGTGCGCTGCGGAAATCTACCAACCACGCTGCGGCGTGAAGACCTAAAAGCCAATAGTGATGTGTTTTTACCAATAGTGCTGTAACTACCTACCAAATGTACTACGGCATGCCAAAAGTGCCTAAGACAACTACCAAACACACTAAACTACCCTGCAGTGCTTTTTGGCTGACCTAAAGACCTCTCTAGAACTAGCCCTAAAACTGCCCTAAAAATGTCAAAATAAAATGAAGTTTTTGAACACTTACCACTGTCGAAGCCCCTACTGGCCTCCCGTACATCTGCACCAGCTCCGCCCAATGCCTGTGTGTAGGAATCGACATCTCTCCTCGCTGTCAGCTCCTTCCACTCCACTCTCACATCCTAGGTTTGGAGGATCTACACTCTAAATTTAGCAAGCTCTTAGTGTGCAAATGAGGATGGTGGTCCCTATGGGACCTATTTATAGTATCCCACCCTCATTTTTTTCTTCCCACCCCATTCCTTTTTCTGCTACCTATCTCCAACACAATCGTCTAGTCGACCGTCAACCTAGTCCTTCTATCCCTTCCCTGTCTTTCTGCTCGAGAGGGCATATGCTAGGGCAACTAGCTATACTGGGGCATCAAAAATTGTATCATGTCTTCAACAATCATTTTCTCTGACACAACGCTGTAAACTACATTGCATCAAAGAGGGGCAAAATGTAGACACCCTAAAATGACCATGTTTTCGAATCACTTGCATTTCGTCTAATTTGTCTAATCACCTACATTTTAACATTAATTAAATAATCTAATTATTTAATTAATTTCATTGAATTCTTCCAAATCACATAATTTCGACATTAATTGAATAAATTCCCTTTATTTAATTAATTTTAGCAAAATCAACTTTCTTCTTCCAAAATTAAATAATTTGATTTATTTAATTAAATCATTATCCTCTTTCAAATTTCAAGTCTACATTAATTAAATAAATCCAATTATGTAATTAATTCATCCAATTCTATCTTATCTACAATTAAATAATTTACATTATTTAATTAAAATCAATCGTTCTTCTAAATTTAAATAAATCATGCAAATTTATTTAAATTATCTCAATCCCCTAAAAATAAATAAAATCAAGTATTTTATTTATAATCTTTATATTCCTCTAATCTTGCACAAACAATTAAATAAATTTATTTATTTAATTTGCTTTTTCCTCTAAAAATAAATAAAATCAAGTATTTTATTTATAATCTTCTATTCCTCTATCATGCACAATCAATTAAATAAATTTATTTATTTAATTTTAGTTATCTTCCAATTCCTCTTAAAATATCTTGTTAACTCATGTGCATAATCAGTCTTATTTTTAGAACTCTAAAAAAGACAAAATTACAAGTTGAGTTATCTATTCAATCAATCTTGTTTTCATCATATCTTAATAAAAATATCTTTATGGATTGACACATGTCGTGTGCACATTCATCATGGTTATTTTTTTATCTCCTCCATTGATTCTTCTGAATTATCTAGACCTTTGATCGATCTTTGTTGAAATCTATATAAACTCCCCTCATCTCCTTCACAAATCCTCTTCAATCACTTCTTCTCAGGCATCCTTTAACAACGCTTTGAGCATACATCGCATCGATTGAGCAACTTCATGATCTTTTGACATTGATCTTTGAGCACTTTACTTGCTTGTTGCAAACCTAGTTTTGTAGCACTATTGAACAATCCACATTTATCCAAAGGGAACAATACAAATCTTGGAAATCTTTCATATTTCATTAATTTATTGGTAATGACTTTTATTTAGATTAGTTTTCTTTATGTTATGGGCTTTTGATTTAGTTGATTTTCCTCATACACACCATGATTTCTGTATTTGTGTCAAATGTGGGTAATATCATGGTTGTTGCAAGATTTGAAGTTACAACAGACACACTCTCCATTAGTTGCTTCTTTTCCTTTTTATACAATTCTGATTTCTTTTTAAACTCTTGAATGTAATCAAAACCTGGGGATTCAGGAATAAGGGAATGCTTGAATGGTGAAGGGATACTACTTGCAATTTCTATTATAGCCACACTAACTAGGGGAGTGCCTGGAAATAATTCCTTTGTAGTGGAATTGGTAGTTGGATTTGGACCTTTCATAATCCTTTGTCTCTTCTGTGTCCCTTGATCACTAAGTGTTTGTGTGGTATCTTGTAATTGTGTCCTCTTGTGTGTAATTTGTTGTTGGACCTATTGTTGTAGCACATGTTGACTAAGTTTTCCACTAGTGGCAGTGCCAGTTGCACTAGGCTATCCACCATGGACATGTCCAAGTTGTGATTGCATCTGACCATGAGGATTAGGATTTGAAGCTATAACATAATCAATTCTTTCAATTCTACTTGTATGACCTTGGTGTATTTTATCAGCTGATTCAACTCCAAGACCTCGTTTATCAAATGGTTTTCTGGGAGTGGTGACTACATCTATTGGGGTCCAAATGCCTTGTCCTTGGGACCCCAAACCACCACCTCGATAACCCAACTTTTTAGCTATGACTCCTCCTAAAGTATATGCTCTTTTTGTGCCCTGACTTAAACCAGGGTTGAAATTGCTTTGTTCATCCCTATCATCATCAGGTTCATCATCACTATCAATTTTAGTTTCTTCATCTTCACATTCATTGGGATGCTCTATATTCCACAATTTGCTAAACTCTTCATCTTCATTGATTTCTCCATAGTTTGCATTAGTTCTTAGTTCACCTAGCTCCTTCCTCATAGACCAAAATGCAATAATTTTTTATCATGTCCAATATTTGTTTTTAAAACACTCATTTAGAGAATCTAACATTTTTACTCTAATAGATGGTTTATCACTTTTTCTATAAAAAATGTTGTACCTCCTAATTTCATTCTCTGCTAGTACTCCTGTAATTTGGACCTGGTGCAATGCCATAATTTCTGCTGACAACTGTTCAAAAGAAATACCTTTCTCAGTAGCAATTTTCTCCATTGCTATTTTGACCTCATTCCAGGAATCCTTGTTTCTCAATTTTTCAAGCAAGGGTTTACTTTGATGTTGAATTCTACTTGCAGCATTCCTATTGGCCACAATCATTGTTTTAATGGTGTCACATGGATCATACTGCTAGTGATAGACAACATCAAAATTAAAAAAATTCAAAAGATCTTGTGCCACCTTAAATGATTTTCTCTCAAATGTGAACCCTCCACATGAAAAAGGTAAAGAAGGAAATAAGGTCTTCTTTTGTTGACCGACAAAGTGTAGTTCATCAGTACTCTGCGTCCGCCTTACATATTCCAATGCAAAAACCCTTTCTGTCACATGTATTGGAAGTTTGTATGGCTCTACTCCTGATCCATAAAATCTTAGCATAGTATATTCTTCCAATAAGTACCAATCATCCAATTGTATTTCTTTTCCTAGTTGAATGAAATCTCTACTTGATATAGGCAATCTAGGCATTGGACTATTTGCAATTGCTTGATGCAATGGAGACAAAAAGTAGTCTACAAAATGATTGTAGTTCCTTCGAGAATCATGCATCCTTATCTTAGTGGTCCAATCATATACTGGAGCCATTTTATATGCCCCAACATTACTATAGGGCTGAATCTGAAGCTTGTTGGTTTGAAACATTCCACTAAATTTGAATACTAAAAAATAGCACAAGTAGGTTGTGAACCTAAATGTCTTGGTGGAACCTCCTTTAATCATTAAAAATTGTTTATGCATGGATTCTACAATGTGCTCAATAAATTTGAATTTTACATGTACACCAATACCATAATGGATATTATATACCATTTCAAGGAGGCTTGCATCCACTTCCCAATTTCTATCCAGTCCGAGGCAAAATGCTAGCATGAAAATAGTATCCTGAGCCCATGATTTAAAAAATTTCAAAGGATAAGGAGGCTTATGGTTATCTTTCAAGTTGTTTTTTTCTTCAACTATTTTATTTAGGAAAGCTTCTTTGCCCCTTTCATCCGTTGCTTCATAATCACTAGCAAGCTTTTCTAGGTCAATGTGGATGTCTCCAAATTATTTGATTTTAAACCCCAACACTTTTCCAAATTCTTCTACATTAATAGATAAAATTTAATCTTTGGTATCCTTATTTACAATTACTTTTTTTTTACCATCATAATTGTGGGCATGGACCATGATAAATTCTGGGCAAGGGAAAACCTCATGTAACATCATGCGCCCTAATCCAGTTACCCACAATGCATTGATACTATCAACTTTCTTTTTCTTTTTCTTGGTAGCCTTATTCTCACATGAAAAAATAAGTTCTGAGGTAAATTTAGCAAACATGTTAGGATCATAAATATCATGGTATTCATCAGTCAAACCTGAGGTTTTAAGCAATTTAGAATAATCTATTTTTCTATCCGTACTTGCTCTCCCTTTCCCAAAAACTTTGTCTAGTCTGCTAGTGATGGTAGACATGCTTATATAGTGTGAAATTTTTCTTAAGTCTCTCAACCCTAAACACAAAGTTTGACAAAATAAGATTTTAAGAAATGATGAAACGTATCCTAGGGATTCTATGTTTTGTCTTACCAGCTTTGTTGGAAATGGCATTACAATAAGCAATCTGAAATCTCCCTACTGCACTGCAATGAGCAATATGAAATCTCCCCATGTGTTGACCCTCTTGGCTCTCACTTAAAAATAAAATCACTTAGCAGTAAAAAGTAGAAACTAGAAAGTTTGCTTTTTTTATAAAGTAATTTTTTTAGTGAATGAAACGTCAAGTCAACATGTCGCTTTTGGACTACACTATTACAAATTAGTACATGTCCGACAACTATCCTACATTGACAGCTCACAGTAATCTCTAAACTATTGATCTTTGTAAATCTAAAGGTTTAGGGTGATTCTAGAGATTTAAGTTTGCAAGCCTAGCATTCTGTGCATTTCATTCTAGAATGCAACTACAACCATCTATCAAATGTTCATTGAACGGTCGAGTATTTTATGATATAAATAATAAACATAATCTGCATTTCTTTTTTCATTTAATTACAATCACACTTATCATTGAATTACATTCGATTTAATATTAATAAAAAAAATATTCACATTTTTTGGTCTCATGGACGTCAACTTTCATTCATTCATTCATTGATATTTATTCAAAAAATTGTTATAGCTGGGGGATAGCTACGCCACTGCCATATCATTATGTTATAAAGGAATTTCCATACATATTCTTTCCCATGATAATATAATATATTACATCAAAATTACATAGAAAAAATCAAAAGTTCAAAACATTGGGCCATTGGCTAAGAGAAACCATAAAAATCTCATGTTTCCACCAGGTATGCGAAGCGCAACACCCATTTCACATTTGGCTCCATGACGAGAGCTCGAGAGCACCTTAAAAAATTTAGACTGATGGTGGCCCAATGACAGTGGCGGACGAGAGCACCATCTGTCATGTTCAGTAGAAAGGGAAGCCACTGAATCCCCACACCCATCTCTCCCCCAAATAACACCATTGGTAGGTCAAAAGACCGCAGAATCCCCACACCCATCTCTGACCCAACAACAACCTTAAAATCATTGCCTAGAAAATCTGCCTTGAAAATTTCTCACAATAGTTCGAGAATTTCCACCTTCACACCTCCAAGGTCCAACAATGATGCCAAGAACCAAGAGGCTATGTTGGAATTCACTCTGTATCTATTCCTATCTATTAAAAAGTCCCTTCCAAGCACCATTTTAATGGCTTCTAACTCTAGGAAGCACAAATGGATAATTCTGTGAGGGTTCGTTATAGCTCTAAGCCTCGAATCTATTATGAAACCCAAGAAAGCAATTTGCCTTCGCAGTGCTATTAGGTAAATTAGCGTACCCATTTTCTTTTTTAAGAAGCAAGCTAGCTTCAAACTTTGGTATGACTATGAGGCATTGTTGGGCTCCATTAAATAGAGCCAGGCTTCATTAATGGCGCTCAGCTTCAAAGCATTTGGATATCTTTCCAAGTGTGCCAATATTTAAGTGATTTGATATATCTTTTCAAGTGAATTTAATCTACAAGCAAATATTTGTACTTGATTTGACGTAAGTATATAGATAATACTTAATAGTGTCTCCAAACTATGTTCCATGTATGTAATGACAATCTATGACACATGTCACCAATTTTGAATTAAAAGGAGCACAATATTTGTAAATTGATAAGTAAGATCTAACCAATTTTATATACAATAAAGTTTAAACTAATAATAAATACTATAAAAAGGGAGTAATTCTTTTTTTTTTTCTAATTTCAACAAAAGTCATCTCAGATCAAATATATTCAATAAATGAATAGTACAATAATCATCAAAACATTAACATTTACATATTCTTTAGCAGTTTAGAAATCTAAATTGTCAACATAGTTGGGCCTCCATAGCTGATACTCCTCCTCTGTTGGCCAAATGAAATTGACAAGTTCTTCTGCTTTGGTCCTGTAAGGCGTGTACTTGATAACCACTTGATTAGCTTCCTTGTCAAATTCCTCTAAGAAAATGCTAGTGTGAATCATCTTATCCATGTTGCTTCTCAACATATCTAAATCAACAGTGTCATAGATGAACTTAACTTGAGCATATATTATTTGTTTTGCCTAGTCCTTCCACAATTGTAGAGGTTTAACCCCACCATTTTCACTCAAAATAACAGGAAGCAGACTAAAATTCCATTCATCAAACTTTTTGACAAGCTCCCTGATATTTATTTCCAAAGGACCTACCAACCCCTAAAAATCCTTAATTGAATTTATAAGTCTAAGAGTTGGGACAATGTTAGGAGGTACATCCTTGACATGCTTGGTTGCAATTGCCATGTCTCTTAATGCCTGGGCTCTAGGGATCCATGTATCCATTAATGATGTTACAACATCCTTATTCTTATCGAAATCCTTTATAGCATCAAACATAGAAGAATAATTTGAATGAATGCTAATTAATCTCCTATCAATCCCTTTATTCAAGTGTTCAAGAACTATAGTTAGAATCTTCATATTACTTGAATAAATTGATTCATTGACCCATGACAACAATTTCTTTTATGTCTTAATTTGATCCAGTAATTCCTCTTTAGTAGGCTCACTTGATGGAGCTACACCTGATGTGCTTGGCTCCTCAACTGCAAGGAGTAGGGGTGCATCTCCAAGATTGTATGGAATGATTTCCATTGAAACTTCTAGAAGGACAACAGCATCAGTCTATGTTTGGGAATGAGCATGCATATTTTGCAATTGTTGCTTTAACAATGCCACTTTAGTTTCCAACTTGGCAACCTTTTGCTGACTATCATTATACTCTGCAACCATGTCATTATACTTGGATCTTTATTGATCTCTTTCCTTAGTGATATTCTCTATTGTTGCCTTTGTGAATTTGGCAACATTCACTCACATGTTTGCTGCCTCAATTGTTGGGGTATTAGACACTCTCTTAATAATTATCCCTCCACTTATGTCTAGAGTAGGCTCAGCAACTACAGGCTTCCTTGCACATGGGGCCAATGCCCAAATAGCAAGTGTTTCTCAATCTTTGCTAAAAACACACCCCTACAAAGCCAATTTTGCTTCCTCGTCTATTTTATACAATGGTTTGTCATGCCTCCACACTATGTCAAAAGCAATTGCTGAGGCTAAATCCCACTCTAGAAGCAATAAAATACCACTTTCCATCACCAACTCTCTGCCTTTTTTAGCTGTTATCTTCTGAAACTGTTCTTTCATTTCCTTTCTAACCTTAGCCTGAATAACTACTTCTGGTAATTCAGGGTGCAAGATTCTCTTCTTGGCAACATTATCAACATATTCATCTCTCCTTTCCCTCCAAGCAAAATCTCTAAAAGCAAGGGTCTGGACAAATGAATCATCTGTCATGAAGGTCTTGCAAGCTTTCTCCCTAAGGTCATCTCTATTGCTCAACCCCCTGAGGTCTGCCTTGCCCAACCTGAGGCTGCTTTTTGGTTCTATTATCTCCCTAGGGGGAGAGGGCATTCCCTATCTCATATCCTCCTTAGTGATAATGATATCATCTGAGTCATCTAGATAATCCACCAAGTTGCTTTGTTCAACCTTTTGCTTCTTTGGTAGTGTCCGTCTTGGAGGTGAATCCACCTCAATCACTTGTGGAGCTGCTTTCCTTGGGGGAGATAGTGGTGGCATTTCATATAATGGTGAGGAAGCTCTTGCGCCCTCAGGCTCAAAATTAGAAGATGCAGTTGGGGTGGAAATAGATTGTTGCTTCCTCACAATACATTTTCTCCTTGCAAAGACTCTAATCTTTTATGGTGGTTGGTAGGTAGGCCTTTTCTCCAACACTGGGGCCTTCCCCTTATCCTTTTCCTATTCTTCCCCAACCATATCCTTTCCTTTGTTAGCAACCAATATCTCTCTTTTCATCTTGCCAACCACTTTCTCAAAATTCTGGAGCATATATTCAACTTTTTGCAATTCATTTTTGAATTGAGGCAGCCGTAGGGGGTCATATTGGGGATCAGTCTTCCATTTTTCCCTTACCTTCTTATCATAGGCAATCTATTTTTCCTTCCTGTCCTCCTGTATTTGGTGATTAAAGATGTTCCTAATAACATCTTCAGGGAAAAAGAAGTTATGTATGAATTGACTGCTTTTGATCCTCGCTTTCAATGCAACCATGAAACCTTCAGGATCATGATTTCTTGGGCGCACTCTCCTCATGTTGTATGGTTCAAGCAATTCATCCATTTTTCTTCACCCTCCACTAGTCATCACAAAGTCTGCAAAAACTGTCCATGTTGGGAAGAAGGTTCATTTCCTCATGCTTAACAAGTGGCCATCTTCAACATTACCCATCTGCCAAATGACCTCAAGGAATCTAATTCTCAGTGGCACTTCTCTTGGGAGAACATGTGGTCTAACTGTAGTGCCATATACTCTAATAATTGTACAATCTGGATAGGGGATGACATCTCCCTAGTTGTGATCAATTTTTAAATCAGACCTCCTTTCTTTTGGCTTGAGAAAATCATGTAGTTCAGTTGGAATCCTTGGTGGATTTAGGATTAGGTCATTCCTCAACTTTGATGCAAAGACATTCTCAAACACCACAAAATTAAACTTCTTATCATCCTTGTTTAGAATTCTTGTCCAACATTGGATAGGCAACTCAACACCATCCTCCTCCTTTTCTAACTTCATATCATTCTCAAAGAATTTTGCCCTTTTGAATAAAAACATGTGCATTAAAAGTGAGTACCACCAAAACTGAACCGAATCTTTACCATTCTTTAATGAAATTAAACCCTCATGAATGTTATTTTCTAGGTAGGAAGCAAAGTCATATACTATGTTGTAAGCGGGGTGTTGGATATGAGCAACCATATATATGAAACCCATTGGCATTTCAGAAGCAGGATCAAACCCCAAGATTTGACACAAAGAATAAAAGGTTTTCTGAAAATATGGAGCAAAATACTTTATTGGGAAGGGCTCCTTATCTGATGGACCAATAAAAATTCTCCCCTTTCCCTTTCCAACTAATGCTAGATGGTTTGGTAGCATTGTGATTTTAAAGACGCGTCTTGTCTTCTCGTATTCACTCCTAAAGGATTTCAAATCAATTTTTACCAAATCCTCATTCTGCTCATGAAGTTGAAAAACTTCAGCAATTGCTTCCCTACTGATATTTACATTTCGATCCCATCATACGTCCTGACAACTCTGGAGATAGGATCATATTTGGTTGCCACAACTTTTAACAAGTCCACATCCATGTAGACAGTTGGGACAACCAATTTCCCCATGTCCAATCTCTAGGGGTTACATATAGGAGAACTCAAATTCCTATTCCCAAACCAGTTCTTGAACAATGACCATCATGTAAGTGGTATGGTGGCATCCTTGATATGGATATGTTTATCTATGAGGCTTTCTTTAATTTTGGAACCTTGGAATAGAAGCAAACCTTTTACTTTGTCGTTAGTGGAGGGCTTTAATTGATCAAGAAGGTCCTAGACTATGGGCCTTTTCGCCTCTCTAGAGCTTGAGGTTTGAGCTAGTGGGGGTGCCATTATGGTGAGAATTTTGCAAATTAGGCTTTTAGTTTAGCAAGAATTGCAAGTTCACAACTAGGGTTCCAACTTAAAGCAGTAATAAAGCTCAAAATTTGTAGTTCAACAATCTATGAAGGCAAAACCCTAAAAGAAATAAAAACTTATGAGTAATGCCTATTGATAGAACCACGATAGTGAGCACAAGCAGCAAATTTTAGAGGGTGATATTTTAACTTGCGACTTTGAATGCTTTGAAAACCCTAGTTTTGATCGCTAAGAGATTGAAATTGCCTCGAGAGATTGAAATTGCCTTGAGTCTTCAAGAGATTGAAATTGCCTCAGATGCTTTAAAACACTTAGACGGATTTCAATTTTACAAAAAGACTGCTTTTATGGCATTAAAACTACTATTAATGCTCGCTTGCGTGAAGTAGAATGACTCTCATGGCCACTTTCTAAATTTCAAACTCTAGCCGTTGATCTCTTGATGAGATGGCAAGATGGACGACTGTGATGAAGTTTTCTACCACATAGAATTGCTTACTTCTCTTGAAGCCTATGAAGTCTACTACGTGGAATTCACCCATTAGCCCATTGGGTTTATCACCCATTCATCTTCTGACAATGGGCTAGCGGGGAATGGTTAGGATTAATCTGGGGGCCCTCCAACATTCTCGCACATTAACTTCTCAAGCCATCCACTGTCTGCTTAAATTCTTCAACATTGGATGGCTAAGATTAAAACATCTTGCCAAGGAATTTCCCATGTGTCTTATTTAAACCTTTAATAGCTCACCCTTTAACTTTTAAGTCTCTTAAGGCTGCTTCAAAATATTTGTTAAAATATTTCAAACTCTAGTCATTGATCTCTTGATGAGATGGTAATATGGACAATCATGATGAAGTTTTCTGCCACATGGCATTGCTTACTCATCTTTCGGTGGACCCCACCTTCTCTTTAGGCTGCGAAGTCTACTACATGGCGTTCACCTGTTAGCCCATTGGGTTTATTGCCAGTGCATCTTCTGACAATGGGCTAGCAGGGAATGGTTAGGATTAACCCGGGGGCCCTCCAACATGCTCACACATTAACTTCTCAAGCCATCCACTGTTTGCTTAAATTCTTCAACATTGGACGACTAAGATTAAAACATCTTGCCGAGGAATCTCCCATGTGTCTTATTTAAACCTTTAATAGCTAACCCTTTAAGTCTCTTAGGGTGTCTTCGTAATATTTTCTAAAGCATTTAAAAAGTGGACCCTGCTAGGTTAACCCATTCCCCACCAAGCGGTGACTGACAAGACTAGGTATAAGGGGTCAGTAAATAACATGGTTCTGATGGCTCAAGTTTCAACTTAGACAACTGGTAACCGGAGGTAGCAAGTCAACATAAGATTATGTAGAGGGTTTCTCATATGAAATATCAACCATTGATATTTGGAAATCTAACAGTTCAAGTGTTATTCTAGAGACTTGAAGTCATAGGTCTAGTGTGTTAGAGATTTTCTTCTGAAATGCAACTATAGTCATCCATCAAAAATTCATCAAATGGTCATCTATTATATTATTTTGCGCTGGCATCTTGCTTTAGACATAATAAATATGTTGACACTTGTCCCCATTCCAGACAATTTATGAAGGAATTTTGATGTGTGTAAAATTTCTCCCGGAATAAAACAATATGACCCATTTGATATTTTTGCCACACTATATGATTTTTTATTGGCATAATAGTTTATTTCGCCAATTAATTTTTTAATGGTTTGAAACTATATTTAATTTCATTAATAATTTTTTTATTGCTTTGAAAATTGGTTTAATTCACCAATGTAAATATATTTTTTGGTTTGAAATTAGATTTTAATCACCAGCAAATTTTTTTTCTTATTTAGAAAACAAGTTTAATTCACCCACAGAAATATTTTACTGGTTTGAAAATAGGTTTTAATTCACCAATGAAAATATTTAATTGGTTTGAAAATAGGTTTTAATCACCAATGAAAATATTTTATTGGTTTTAAAAAAATTACAATTCGCTATAATTTTTCATAGACCTCTAGCGATTACAAAAGATTCGCCAAATAAGATTTTTTTTTTCCTGGAAAAATGAAAAAATTTGCCAATAAAATTAATATTTTTCTCAGGAAGTATACATGATTCGCCAGGTTTATACACCTTCTCTGGGGGGTTCTTAAAGTTATCCCTGCAGCTGAGTAATGTATAACCTTAAACTCATAATTATTAAAATGATTGTCTACAACATTCACAAAATATGAAAAAACTCAAAAATAAACTAACACAATCCATCAACATTCTCGAATCTGAACCATGAAGAGTTTGAGCAAGAAGTGAGCAATATCTCAATAGCAAAAACAAAAGTATTGAATAGAATCACCAATTAACCATACATTGAAATTGCAAATCCAAAATCAACTTTTACAAACAACAAAATGAAAGATAAGAGTAGGAAACGATTGGTTGAGCTACTGAAGCTAATTGAATCACAAGTTACATTAAGAGATAGTCAAATGGTCCAACACAAAGGAGTCAAACTAATAATATTAGCAATACCTTTCTAAATCAAGGGCTATCTTCATGTGCAAATACCATGTAAGTGTAGATCCATGCAGTGTCCCTGATAGTCAATCCAATGTAACATTTGTGAAAGCTTATTTCCTGACAGGATATCAATCTATCCAATATGAGTGAGAAACAAAGGTCAAGACTTCAATGGGAAAGCAATGTTTACACAATGGTTAGAGAAACCTACCATGCAATTAATCTTCCAAGGAACCATTTTACATCAGTTCATATACTAACAACCTTATTTTTCCTTGAGTACAAAACCCTAGTAAAGAAACAAGATTCAGATGCCTGATTTTGCTCATCAGCTCTACTTCATTCTACAACAATACAAGGGGTAAATTCAATAGGTCTTCTTGTGAAATTTTAAGGAGAATTAGAACATCTACACCCTTCAAACATCAAAAACAAATGCAATAGAAAACTTGAAGCTACAAAAGAAAAGGTTAGAAGCAGTCCCTACAACTGAGATCACAACTCCACTTATGGGTTCTCAAGCTGATAGTATGGTGCCTATTCATACCTAAAATTCATGTTTTGCCTGCTTGCCACCCTCGTCTAGCTTTTTCATAGAAGCAAAGGAATCATCATCAAACTTGGCTTTATATACACACCCAAAACCTCACTCTCCAATAATGTTATCGCTACTGAAATTATTAGTAGATGCTTGCAGAGTAGAATATTAAATTGATGTTGCAAATCCCTTCCTCTTAGAAACTCTTATTGAGTTCAAACGATTCATCAGAGACCCAAATGACATACCCTTGTAGACATCTACAAAAATGAAATAACTCAACTCATTACCCTTGTTCTTCTCTATTATAATTCCCATTGATCCACTATGGTCATTAATATAATTTCTTTCTATCAAAAGAGAGATAGTAGCAATGTGTTTAATCTGGCTATTAATATAACCAAATTAGCTAACCAACACCTCCTGAATTTGGTTAGAGTCTTAATGCCTTCTTAATTTTTGTCATAGCCTCGATGCCTCCTCTAACTTGTTAAGTCCAAATTTCATGGAGTTTGTTAGAAATATGACTCAAATTACTGGCTGAATAATCCCCTCCCAGGTTAGTGTTTACTCCTTGTTTGGTGTGACATGGATACTTCAGTGGGACTGCAAAGTCTATCTCCTCGATGGACCGATGACTCTCATCAGTGGAACTCATGGACTTTGACGGGACCCTCAACCATGTCTCATTAATGAGCCGATAGACATGAAGCTGTAAAGTGTACATCAAAGGGACTTGGCTATATTGAAGGGAGACAATATGATGTCTCCCCGTTGTGGTGATGAGGTTGTCTCAGTAACTCTTGAAGAACGTGGAAGCATAGACAAGCCATGTGAACTATTTGACAAAATCATTGAAATAAGTGTGGTCTCATGGACTGCAATTATCACAAGATATGTACAAAATGGATTTGTTGTCTTTAGAAATTTTCAAGTAGATGCAATTGGTAGTTGTAAAGTCAAATTCCACAACCTTTGTCAGCATCCTCCCTGCCTGTACCAAAATGGGAGCTTTTGATCAAGGTATGGACATCCATCAAAGCATAATGGTAAGGGAATGTTTGTCAGATATTACGGTTGGAAATGCTCTGGTAGACATGTATGCAAAATGTGGAATCATAGACAAAGCACATGAACTATTTGATGGAATGCCTCAAAGAGATGTCATCTGATAGAATATAATGATTGTAGGATATGTACAAAATGGATTTTATAGAAGCACTCCAGAACGCATCCTAACAATGTAAGCTTTTCTTGTGTTCTAGGTGCATGCAACCATGCAGGTTTACTAATATATGCTTGTAGAAGAAAATAAAATTTTCCTATGTGCAATCTAGCCTAATCAATTAAATGCTAGGTTCCCAGTTTAGGGACGGGTATGGGTACACACACACACATATATATTATAGTCATTTTGAGTATTATTGTATTGTTTCTATATCTATGTACATTATATATAATATAATAATACTCAATATAATGATATATCTATATGCACAATACAATAGTACTCAATTTGTGCACAAGCAGGGAGGATGCTAGCAAAGGTTTAGGAGTTGGTCTTTGCACCCGCTAGTTGCATATGCTTCTGCAATCATGGAATTCTATGAGACCACATTTCTTTTAGGCATCTTGTGAAACAGTTGGCATGCATGCATGGCTACCAAGGCACTTGTAACTACAACATCTGAAAAAAATTCCCCTTCCGTTATGCTTTGATGGATGTCCCTTCATTGTTACTGGAGATCTGACACTGTGCACATTATTATAGTGCAAGCCTATTTTTCAAATTGCTTCATTTAGCATCACCAATAATCTCCACAAGAAAATTGTCCCTATTTAAAATGATGGAAATGGTTCACATCTCTCACAACAATTTCTCTTGCAACAATCTCGGAGATAAGTTTTGTTGCAGTGTGGCAATCAACACATACTCGAAGGTTCTTAGCAACTCTAATAGTTATGGGGCATGTTTAACAAACCAAATGCAATTTCCAACTTTTCACTATGATGGCAGTCTATAGAGAAATAATTATTTTTCCTCCTCTTCCACAACATCAAGTAAATGTCTTGAATCTAGAAAATACCCTGTTGCCTTCATCTTCCAAGCCAATTTCTCCAACAACTTTGTATAGATCTCCTATGTCTATAGATGTGATCTGTCTCCTACATGAAAAGTGTGTACCATTTTGTGGCCTTAAATCCAACTACATCCAGGGATATTTTTAATTCCTCTATCTTTCATCAATCTCCTTACCTTTTGAACCTCACCACACTTGCCCACTTCTGCATAGATTTTTGAGAGAACATAAGTCCTGCATTATTTTTAGGATCCAAATAAAAGCGTAGTGTTGCTGTAAATACTCCTAAGCCTATATTCATATGTGATCTATAGGCACCAAGAAAATACATCCACACAACCACCACAAGTTTAATTGGCATCTTAATGATAAAGTTTAGGGTATCCTCAAGATAGTGAGCATTGTCAAGAAAGTCAACCATGCAAACATAACAATCAACTATAGTTGTAATGCTATAAGGGTTACTCATGTGATTGAAGTATGTATAGCTCTCACCTATATTAATAGATTTAACATATGTATTATTTCTCTCTACAACCATGTGTGTGTATAAGTTTTCATAGAAAATCTGACTAATTAATCTAGGTTAATTTATGCCAAGTTGTATACATCGGTAGGAGTCCCTTGGGTGTCCCTTTGATGGCTGGAATGAACACTATTGGCAAGACATGGTGTTATCACTATGACCTTGGATCTAGTCTATTCGATAATCCGAAATAGTGTTGTCATATTTTGTTCACATAGCGGTGACATGGAATGCCACTTGTGCTCGTGGTGGGACCATTTTTGTTATCGGCAAGACCAAGCTGCATCAGAGTGAGGAGTCTTATCATCCCTTCAAAGTTCTAACTTCGGTGTGACTCCAACTCTTTAGAGTGATCCATCTATGCCTCTCTTCGACATCCCGATAAGGATGTCCTAGTGTTGGTGCTAAGCCTAAAGATCTTGCAAAGTGTGCAAAGCCTGGTACTCAAGTTTATATGGTGATTATTGGCATGAATGAAAGCTAAACCCCTAAAAGGACACTGGATAGAATCTTGGAGGAAGCTAGAACATTAGATCTACAACTCAACTTAATCTACACCTCTCGTATGGCCAACAAGATTTCTTGGCTAAAGTGACATTACATAAACATTTACATGTGAAATTATACAAGGAAGAAATAACCCACATCCATCCAACATAAAGTCATACAAAGAAACTACTCCAAACATCTAAGGCCACAAACAATCAAATGCTAGCAATACGTCATCTATACTTCCAACGGTACTATTGACAATGAATCAACTAATGAATTCATCTTAGCAAAGTCTCAAGAGGTTATAATTAGAATGAACCTTGCCTAAACTTCATTGATGTACATAAGTGTTTCCTCTATCATTTTTTGTGTTAACTACACAAGTAACATAAGGAGATCTGGCAAACCTGCAAAAGTATTAATGAAGGGTACACAAAATGTTACATTTGAGTTTCAAGTACTTCATCAAAATGTAGTTCCACTACTTGAAATCTTTGCCTGATTGGCACAAATTTGGCTTACTGATAATGATATTAATGTTTTAAGTTAACGCAATTGGCAGGTGTTGAGCCAGACTCTAGGATCTTGGCTAGCAACTCCCATCTTGAGCTTTGGTGCCTTGGAACAGGTTTTTAATCCACAGAATATTAATTCAATACGATCTTTGTCTGATATGACATATCATACACATATGCAACATGGGCCAGTCTTTGGTAGGCACATGACATAGTTGTCATGTTAGAAACCTTTCCAACAACAATGATTGCATGCTACTTAAAAAGTTAAAAGACTATCTTGAGTTATACAAAAGTTTGAACAAGAAATGAACCTAGAATAAAGTTTGTATTTGTTGTCATTTAAGGAGTAATATTGCCAGGAGAACCTAAGCCTTCATGTTTCAAGATCTTAGTCTTTGGCTATTTTACATAAATATTTAGCCATTATCTAGAAGAACACCTCTAGTTAATAATAATGTCAATTTTAGCAATTGTATCCTATTAATAAGAAGAAAATTTTCTTGAAATATTTATACATGGCATTTATTAATAAGATGTCACATCACCAATTCATCTATTCCTTAGAGATAGACTTTTTCATTCTATGATTGTATGTTCGAGATCCCATTAGAAAAATGAATCTTGTATAAAGCCAAACCTGAGTGAGTCAGTGTTCAAACTCATTTTGAACATCTTTTGACTGTTACTTAAAGGTCATTCTTATAGGAGCTTTTGGACGAGCCTTCCAACCATAGAGCCTATCCACCTTAATAAGTCAAGCACACAGTGAAAGCCTTTTGTGTCAATGATTTTCAAGGTAGGAAAATTTTCATGAAAATTAATGGCAGATAGATATTGAATACACATTGAAACTACCATACAGACTTACCTTATTCAGGGAAACTACAAAGGGCGTATGTCACATTTTCAAAAGATTTAGCGACTCAAGTGTTTGTGGTTCCAAGCCATGCATAATATTAACAACCAATATAGCAATATCACATAAGCTAGAACCTCAAGCTCTCAAATTTGTGAAAGATTCATGCCCAGGAGTGTCAATTACTAGTAAACCAGGTACCCTTAAATTAGCATCTACCTTCAACTCTTTTGTCCTCTCACGTATATTTTCCATTGGAAAATATGTCACTCCAATTTGCTGAGTGATCCCTCCTTCCTCACCTTCCTACACATTTGTCTACCGAATACAATCGAGCAACTTTTTCTTGTCAGTATCGACATGACCAAGAATGTAACAAATAGCCGAGCGCAAATCATCCACATTCCTTTTTGATAGTGCTTCTACCTTCCTCACCTCCTGCTTCCTTGATGTTGCCTGTCGCTTGTTATCCTTCGTGTTTTCATCTTCACTCTTAGTTTCTTCACTTTTAGGTTACACTTACTGAACCTGCTTTATAGACAAAGATGGTTTAATAGGAGGGGCATGCTTTGCTACACTTGACATGGGTGCTGATTTAGGCACAGATGCTGTTGGTACCCATTTATGTATAGGGTTTTGAGCTTGAGCGTTTGCAATATTTTTCATTCAAATCCTAAAATTTTTGTGGCATGATGTTATGACATGTCAAGATTTCTGTCTATGCTGCATTTTTTCAGTATGCATGAGCATCATGTCAAGTATATTTGTGGTCCTGAGGTTGGAGATCTGAAAAGCTCAAGGTCTGAATCTTGCTTTAAGGAGCATGCCATGTGGAGGAGTGTAAAATTCCAAGCGTGATTGCCTCTTATGTCACCTTGAAATTCGGCCCGGAGAGGAAGTTATGACTGTCAAGGCTCTAAGTCTTTCAACTTCCTCAACTTTTTTTAGTGTCAGCATCATATTTTCTTCGGAGGAGGTCATCATCATCATATTCAAACATCACCCCAATGTTATTTTATCACCTTGATGCTGCTGATGTCATTCTTATGTCAGGGTGATATCCGCTTATCTGCCGGCTTCATCATATTCCAAAGTGGGGGGTGATATTTCCAAATATCAGTCATATTCAAACATCACCCCGACGTTACAATGAAGTTACAGTGTAGTCAGATATTTTGTGGCGAGGGTGATATTTCACATATCGGGTGATCTTCTGAATATCCCCCTATTTTGTCAATATGATGATGACGTCATCAGGATATTTGTGGACATGATCAGGTGGATCATCGGTGAGACATACGGTATCGACAAAGCAGGAGGATCTTCCTCTGATGCATCAAGTTGTGCCGATGAGGGTGAAATATCAGGATGATGTTTCTTATCATGTGATGCTGTCATCAGGGCGATGTGAAATATCACCCCGATATTTCACATCAGGTTATCATGCAGAAGGATGATGATGAAGGTTTATACTGGTGCCGTCGGGAGCAAAATCACCGACATTATATATGCTCATGGCCTAGTATATAAAGTGTTGAGGAGGTCACCATAGGGTGCATGTGGGATAACTGGTTTCCACATGATTTTGAAATATCAGGGTGATGTCTCTTGGCGGGAAAAGCTGTGAAATGCACAGTATGTTCCATTTCCTGATGGTTGTGGGTTGGTGCGCCATTAATGGCAGATGTTACAGGGTATGGGCAAAGGCATGGACGGATCTAGTACCTGATTGAGGATGTGAATCCCCAGGTGATGGCGCATGGCTCGAGGTGACTCCCTGTCTCCTCTTCCAACTATTGCATTTAATATTTGAGTGCCATTTCCTCAGAAGGAACTGTATCTGGCAGACTTTTGACTTTTGCCATGTAATTAATGATGAGGACCCTCCTGTTGTATATAGCAGGTGGGGTTACTCATTTTAGGTTGTTGAAAACTGGACAAAAATTTTGGTGTTGTGACACAATACAACTTCTTTGGTGGCCTTTCTCTGGATGTCTTGTGAGTTTATGAGTCTCATGTTGTATGTTTTCTGGATCAACCCATTGATATCATGTTAATTTAAATGAGTAATGCTATATTGCATGTGTTCTGTCATCTGTCTCCAAACTGAGTATGTTCTTCTTCTGAATCTGAGCATCTAAGGGGTGTTTATGACTCTAGAATATAGGTTTGTTGTATTGAATGCTTGATTTCTTACTTCTACTCAAGGAGTAGGTTAAATGTTTTAGATCAAGGGTTGGGAACAACATATTGCAGTAAGGATATTGTAAGTAGAGGTAGCGTGATACCCTATATTGGGATGTATCTGTAAGGCAGATACTACAAAACCCCTTGATATCTAGTCTTTGGTATATGCTCATGCAGGCCATTCACATGTGTACATCTACTGACTCCGAGCCCTGGATAGGCACCAATCTAGTCTTGTATTGAGGTTATACCCAAGGTCTTAGTTTTGCATCCACTTGAAACAAAACTTAAACATCAAAATCAAACCATTAGGACTTTAGGAGTAGTTTAGGACCCAAATCCTCTATCTACAACTGAAAATAGGCCCAAAGCTAGCCCCTTCGCACTTATCTCACAGTTTTGGTCTACATAAAGGAGGATTTATTTGCTTTGTATCAACATCCCAGTCAGTCCATAAGCACATCTCATGGATGTTGAATAGGGAATACCCCCCTTAGTTCTGCAGAGCCTAAAGAAAAAGAGAAGATATTTATAGAGTCTATCTCCTATACTATTGGCCACTGGCCCAGAGATCCTGTTGATCATTGATGGCTACCTTGTAGGGATAACTGGGAACAAGCATCCAGTTGGATTAAGAACCAATAGAAATTGGTGACTCTACTGAGGAATTAATAAAAAAATATAGTATCTGTGTGCCCATCCGAGTCACCAACATAAATTGGCTACTCTGCTGGGGAGTTAATATAAAAATATAGTATCTGTGTGCCCATCCGAGTCACCAATAGAAATTGGCAACTCTGCTGGGCATGTGAAGTGAAAGGAACCCTGATTTCCAAAAGACAACAATTCCTAGTAATAGGTGGCAACTCCGAAGTAATCTCCCAACCAATAAAATAAAAATTTGTATACAAGGGAGAAGATCCCAGCGTAATACTCTATTTGAAGAGTTACCCAGCAAGATGATGTATAGGAAAAAAGGGACTGTTCGAGCTAGTCAAGACGGTTCTCCTAGCCCCAGAAAAAATAAATTTATTTAGGACAATCCAAGATCTTCAGAACAAACAATGCCTTATTTTTCAAACACAGAAGCTGAAATCCAAAATGTATATGAGAAATAGCAGGGTGGTGCTCTGAGAATAAGCTTAAAAGTTTTTCAAGAACGTCCTTTCTTGGATCCCAGTGGTAGATTTGAAGAGGTTGAGTCTCCAAGAGATGATGATAATGATGATCAGAATGAAGTGGGACCATCCTCCTCTATGCCCAGAGAAGAACAACTAGCTGATGAAATTAAGAGTTAAAGGGCAGAAATAGAATATCTGTAGGCAGTGAAAATTAGAGATGATATGAGATAGAAAGTGCAAGCTCTGAGAGTTGCTCAGAATGATCAGTTCCTACCCTTGGCAATGGAAATGTGCAGAGAAATTAGCAAAGGAATGAGGTCCATGATCAGCATAATGATCAAAGACAGAATGCAAATAATGCTAGAGCTCCATTAAATAATGTAAGAAATCAAAATGCAAATAGAATGTCAATGCCAACCAATTTGATAGGCAACCCATGCAGTTGGACAGATTCAGACAACTAGTTTTGATGGCATTCCTGGTTATCTAAATCCTATTGACAAGCATGTGAGGCTGCAAGTGCCTAAATTTTCAAGAAATAATACTGTGTCAGGTGAAGATCATCTAAAGGCTTTTCAGAATATCATGGACAACTTTGAGGTTGAGCATGAGGATGTTTTCATGAAATCATTCATGCAATCCTTAGTTGATGAAGCCAAAGAATGGTACAAAGGCCTACCTGACAGAAGCATTTCATCATGGGATGACTTCAAGAGAATATTCAAGGAACAATATGGTGACAAAACTGATCCTAGTTTCTTCATTAATGAATTCATTGGCATTGCCAAAGGATCAAATGAACAAGTTGCTGATTTCAATGCTAGATTCACTAAGGTATTGAACAAATTGCCACAGGACCTGAGGCCTAATGAACCTATGTGCATAGTGTTGTACATAAATGCTTTTGATGCCAAGACAACTTATGGATTGAGAGATAAGGGACCTCACAGCCTCAGGGATGCCTTCAAGATTGCAACAAATATTGAAAATAATAGAAAAGCATCTGGTAAGACAAATAGAAGCGATTATGTGAAAATTCTGCAAAATCCAAACACTAAATCTCAGAATATCCAAGGTAATACATCTACTCCTGAGGATAAAATAGATAAATTGACAAATGTTGTTAAGGACCTGAGTTATAGAATAGCTAAAAATGAAAAGGGGATAGGTTCTGACAAACCAGTTTACCAAAGGCAAGAAAGAAGACCATCATTACATGACATGCCATATCATACCAATTGGCATAATGGTAAGCCTATTCTTCCACACAATAACTCAAATCAGAGGACTCAACATGTCAAAGAGACACCTGATCCTTTGAAGAAGGTTGTCAGTATTGTTAATGACACCCCATGGTGCATCATATGTCAGATGCCTCACTCACAGTCACAATGCATGATTGCTCAATCTTTATACAATAATGCTGTCACATGTGATGAATGTAATGAGCCACATTGCATGGAAGATGATAATGTCAATATGTTGTCTACAAATAGAGGATACTCTTCTCATGATGATAATGCAAGTGTAGATAATGAAGTTCAGGTCTACCAACATTTCCCATATGATGAGGATGAAGAGGACAATTATGCCTATGCTCAGGATTCACCTAATTTGCTGAGTAATTTGAGGAGATCTTCTAATGAAGAAATTAGAGCCCTCATAGTAGCAGCAGTAGCTCAAGTCAAAAGCAATTATAACCTCAGAGGTAGGGCTCAGGTAGGAAATCCATATAAACAGGAAAGCACCTCTGTAAGTCAGCCAGTGCACAGTCATAAAGGGGCTGAACCACAAAAGAAACAATGGAACAATAATAAGCAAAACTTTAAGCAAAAAATAGGTCATGATCCTCCAGGACCAAAAAGTACAATTCCCTAGGTTGAGGATCAAAGTAGAAATTCTCAGAGCAAGAATGACAGTCATGGAGACATAAAAACTAAAGCTGGATCATCTCAGGATAGAGCTAAAATGGTGGAGCAAGCTACAACTGTTATTCAAAATTATGCTCCATTTGATATCACTCAGGTCTTGTCTCAAATAAAAGTCTCTATTCCACTAGTGGAGCTGATGAAAGTAGAAGAGTTTAGAAGTAAGGTTGTGTCCTTAATCTCAGGAACACCATGTCAAGCCAAGCAAATTGATCAACCTCAGGGTAAGAAACAGGCCCTACATATTGATGAAGATGAAGTTCTTGAGGTATATTTGGGGGTGACCATGACAAAATGTCCTTCACAAGTGGAACCATTTTATATCTCCCTTGTCATAAATGGAAAAGTAATTAAGAACTGTATGCTTGATTCAGGAGCATCCACAAACATCATGCCTTTGGCCATCATGCAGCAAACTGGGTTAAAGATAGATAAGGCATGTGGGAAATGCTATGCCATGGATGCTAGAGAGGTACCTGTCATTGGAATCATGAAAGATGTTGATTTTAGACTGGCAACATATCCTAAAAAGACCTACAAGATGAACATAACAGTTGTTGATATCAAGCCACAGTATGACATGTTGCTGTCAAGAAGGTGGGCAGCATTGATCGGTGGGAGTATGCAGTTAGATTTGTCATATGCTATGATCCCTATGAATGGCAGGGATGTCAAACTGATTAGAGAAGAAAGGTCATCGGAGATAGTTGAGGATCAGAATGCAGAGGAGCACATCTGTTTTGCAGACATTGATTGTGAGAATTTTAGAGTTGTCTCGAGTGATCAAGAACATGAAAGCATAGATACGTGCATTCAAGAATTGGACCAGCAGGACATATGGACCATGTATTTTGATGGAGCTTGTTCAAAGGAAGGCTCAGGAGCTGGGATTGTTTTTCTATCTCCAGCTGGTAAGCTTCTCAAATTCTCTTTCTTGTTGAGGTTTTCTTGTACAAATAATATTGCAGAGTATGAGGCTCTGCTGTTAGGATTGAATGTAGCTCTGAAGCATGGAATTAAGATGCTCAGGGTATTCGGTGATTTAGAGCTTATTGTTTCCCAAGTTAGAGATAAGTATGCATCAAAGAATAAAAAGTTAAAATAATATAAGCATGCTATTTGGGATACAATAGAATTGTTTGATGCATTTTCAATAAATTGGATAGAGAGGTCAAAGAATGTCATGGCAGATTTTCTAGCCAATTTAACCATTAGGCCAGATGATATCACTCTAGCAGATGTTACAAATGTTAAAGTCAAACTTAGACCTGCAGTGCTAGATAGTGTGTGCAACTAGCAAGTGTTTGATGATGATAAGGATTTGCTGAGATTTCTGCACTATATTGATGAGTATGAGAACCAAGAAATTGATTTTCAAAATTTTGTAGAGATGTAGATGGAAAAGAAACTCTCTTAGGGAAGGAGGTGATTCAACTCAAGACAAACAAACTCCCTAGAGGTCTGGTTGCTTTAGAGAGAGCTTTTGACAATAGGGACCAACTTGTTACAAAGTCATCTCCAATAAAAAAGAATAATCTAGAGGAGATAAACTTGGGGACATCTCATGCCCCCAAAAAAGTATATATTGGCAAACAACTCAAGCCACATATCAGAGCTATACTGATTGCATTGCTAAGAAAGTATAAACATGTCTTTGCCTGGTCATATGAGGACCTAAAAGCTTATAGAGAGGATTTATTCTAGCATGAGATCCTTTTGAAGCCTAGAGCTAAACCATTTAGACAAAATCAGAGACCTATCAACCCAACTTTAGCTCCAGAAATGCAAGAAGAGCTTATGAAGCTTAATGAGGCTAGAATAATCATGCCTATTAGACATTCAACTTGGGTGTCTAATCTTGTCCTAGTCAGAAAAAAGAATGGCGATATCAGACTTTGTGTTGATTTTAGAAACCTAAATGTATCCTCTTTGAAGGATAATTATCCATTGCCAAATATGGAAGCCATGTTGCAGAAGGTGACTGGCTGTGAACTCCTATCCATGATGGATGGATTTTTAAGGTACAATCAGGTGAAGGTAAAGGAATCAGAGCAATTCAAGACTACCTTCACCACTCCATGGGGAACCTATGTATATGTGAGGATGCCATTTGGACTGACAAATGCAGGTGCTAAATTTCAAAGGGCAATGGATGTTGCTTTTGCAAGATTGTTTGACTAAATCTTGGTTGTATATCAGGATGATTTAACTGCCTATTCAAAGAGGGAAGAGCAACATTGCATGCACTTAGAACAGATTTTTATTAGAGCATTAGAGTATGGCATCTCACTTAACCCAAAGAAGTGTTCTTTTGGGGTAGTGGAAGGAAAGTTGTTGGGGCATATTGTTTCCAAGGATGGAGTCAAGATTGATCCTAAAAGGGTAGCTGCAATTGACAAAATCCAGATGCCTAAAATAGTGAAAGGTGTTCAGTCCTTCTTTGGACAAATTAATTTTGTTAGAAGATTTGTGCCTAATTTTGTAGAGACTACAAGGAACATTTCCAAGATGTTGAAGAAAGATGCAACTGTCGGGTGGGAAGATGAAGCAACTAAATCATTTCAAAATATCAAAGAAGATATAAAGATGGCTCTTGTGTTAAAATCTCCTAATTTTTCTAAGCCATTTCAGTTGTTTTCATTTGCTTCTTTTCATACTATTCCTGCTTGCTTACTACAAAAAAATGATAAGGGTTTTGAGCTGCCTATTGCTTTCTTTAGCAAGTCATTACAGGCTACTGAATTAAAGTATGACATCATGGAGAAATAGGCATATGCACTGGTTAGAGTAGTGAAGAGTTTCAAGCCATATTTGGTAGGTTCACAAGTAATTGCATATGTGCCTCATGCAGCAGTCAAGGATATTTTCACTCAGCAGGAAGTAATAGGAAGAAGATGCAGGTGGATAAACAAATTGCAGGAGTTCAACATAGAGGTATAGATCACTAAGCTGGTAAGAGGACAAGGCTTAGCCAAGATAATGACAGAGTCAAATTTAGAGGCATGCCAAGTAAATGAATTACATAATGAAGTTATAAATGTATCAGAATCTGAGTGGTATAAGGACATAGTATATTATTTGCAAAACTTGAATTGTCCTCCCCACTTCAGTGATATTTAGAAAAGGACCCTTAAGCTACAAGCGATTAAATACATCATTCTCCAAGGAGAGTTGTATTGGAAAGATCATGATGGTGTATTACTCAGATGTGTGGATGAAGATCAAGCTAAGGATATTCTCAGTGATCTGCACAATGCAATGTGTGGTGGACATTACACTGCCAGGACAACAGCCCACAAAATTCATAGAGTAGGATACTGGTGGCCAACTCTTTTCTTAGATGAACAGAAGTTGGTGAGGAGATGTGACTCTTGCCAAAGGTTCTCAGGGAAGCTAAGATATGAGGGTGCATTACCCCTTAGGACTATAATTGTAGAATCTCCATTTCAGCAATGGGGAATTGATTTTATAGGGGAAATCCTAGAAAAATCAAGTGGAGGACATAGTTGGATTTTAGTTGCTACTGATTATTTTACTAAATGGATTGAAGCCATTCCAACTAAGAGAGCTACAAGTAAGGTGGTGATGGATTTCATACTAGAAAATATTATTATCAGGTTTGGAGTACCAATCAAGTCAGTCACAAACAATGCAATATGCTTCAGATCAGGTGAATTTGTTGATTTTCACAACAAATATGGAATTAACTTGTCATATGCATCACCATATCATCCACAGGGAAATGGTCAGGCAGAATCAAGCAACAGAAGCCTCATGAAAATCATCAATAGGGTGATAGATAAAAATAAAACAACCTGGGATTCAAAGCTGAAGATGGCATTATGGGCTGACAAGGTGACAATGAAAAGAGCAACTGGAAGGTCACCTTTTGAGTTGGTATATGGTGCAATAGCTAGGTTGCCTATAAATAACCTCCTACTAGTTTATAAATTTGTACAAGAAAATGATGAAGAAATTGAAGACTCAATGATAGAGAGAATAAATCAGGTGGTTGCACTTGATGAGATCAGAAGGGAAGCATACAGGATAAATATCATGAAACAGCAAAAGGTGAAGTATCTATTTGACAAAAGGACTACAGAAAGAAGGTTTCAGATAGGTGACATGGTCCTTATGTGGAATGCATAGACTCAGGATAGGGGCAAGCATGGTAAATTTGAGCCCTTATGGGTGGGCCCATATCAAATTAGTAACACCCATAAGGATGATGCTTACTTCCTCCAGACCCTAGATGGTCAACTACTAGAATTACCTATGCGTGGTAAATTCCTTAAGGCCTATTTCTCATGAATGAGGCTTCTTTGTGCACATTGTAAACTGGATGTAAATATTTTGTACATGCCTTGTATAGTCAGTGTTGTTTTGCGTTTGTGTTTTGTTTGGTCTACCCCAGAGTAGTCTGGTTCTCGCTACAGTCTTGGGCCTGCATGTCCCCAATCAGAGCCTGTGTTGGTACCCATTTATGTCTAGGGTTTTGAGCTTGAGCGTTTGCAATATTTTTCATTCAAATCCTAAAATTTCTGTGGCATGATGTTATGACATGTCAAGATTTCTATCTATGCTGCATTTTTTCACTATGCATGAGCATCATGTCAAGTATATTTGTGGTCCTAAGGTTGGAGATTTGAAAAGCTCAAGGTCTAAATCTTGCTTTAAGGAGCCTGCCATGTGGAGGAGTGTAAAATTCCAAGCATGATTGCCTCTTCTGTCACCTTGAAATTCAGCTTGGAGAGGAAGTTATGACTGTCAAGGTTCTAAGTCTTTCGACCTCCTTAGCTTTTTTCAGTGTCAGCATCATATTTTCTTTGGAGGAGGTCATCATCATCATATTCAAACATCACCCTGATGTTATTTTATCACCTTGATGCTGCTGACGTCATTCTTATGTCAGGGTGATATCCGCTTATCTGTCAGCTTCATCATATTCTGAAGTGGGGGGTGATATTTCCAAATATCAATCATATTCAAACATCACCCCGATGTTACAATGAAGTTACAGTGTAGTTGAATATTTTGTGGAGGGGGTGATATTTCACATATCAGGTGATCTTCCGAATATCCCCCTATTTTGTCAATATGATGATGACGTCATCAGGATATTTGCGGACATGATCAGGTGGATCGTCGGCGAGACATATAGTATCGGCAAAGCAAGAGGATCTTCCTCTGATGCATCAGGTTGTGTCGATGAGGGTGAAATATTAGGATGATGTTTCTTATCACGTGATGCTGTCATTAGGGCAATGTGAAATATCACCCTGATATTTCACATCAGGTTATCATGCGGAAGGATGATGATGAAGGTTTATATTGGTGCCGTCGAGAGCAAAATCACCGACATTATATATGCTCACGGCCTAGTATATAAAGTGTTGAGGAGGTCACCGCAGGGTGCATGTGGGATAACTGGTTTCCACATGATTTTGAAATATCAGGGTGATGTCTCTTGGTGGGAAAAGCTACGAAATGCACAGTATGTTCTGTTTCTCGATGGCTGCGGGTTGGTGTACCATTAATGGTAGATGTCTTGTCTCCTCTTCCACCTATTGCATTCAATATTTGAACGCCATTTCCTCAGAAGGAACTGTATCTGGCAGACTTTTGACTTGTGCCATGTAATTAATGATGAGGACCCTCCTGCTGTATATAGCAGGTGGGGTTACTCATTTTAGGTTGTTGAAAACTAGACAAAATTTTTGGTGTTGTGACACAATACAACTTCTTTGGTGGCCCTTCTCTGGATGTCTTGTGAGTTTATGAGTCTCATGTTGTATGTTTTCTGCATCAACCCACTGATATCATGTTAATTTAAATGAGTAATGCTATATTGCATGTGTTCTATCATCTATCTCCAAACTGACTATGTTCTTCTTCTAAATCTGAGCATCTAAGGGGTGTTTATGACTCTAGAATATAGGTTTGTTGTATTGAATGCTTGATTTCTTACTTCTGCTCAAGGAGTAGATTAAATGTTTTAGATCAAGGGTTGGGAACAACATATTGCAGTAAGGATATTGTAAGTAGAGGTAGCAGGATACCCTATCCTGGGATGTATCTGTAAGGCAGATACTACAAAACCCCTTGATATCCAGTCTTTGGTATATGTTCATGCAGGCCATTCACATGTGTACATCTACTGACTCCAAGCCCTGGATAGGCACCAATCTAGTCTTGTATTGAGGTTATACCCAAGGTCCTAGTTTTGCATCCACTTGAAACAAAACTTAAACATCAAAATCAAACCATTAGGACTTTAGGAGTAGTTTAGGACCCAAATCCTCTGTCTACAACTGAAAATATGCCCAAAGCTAGCCCCTTTGCACTTATCTCATAGTTTTGGTCTACATAAAGGAGGATTTATCTGCTTTGTATCAACATCCCAGTCAGTCCATAAGCACATCTCATGGTTGTTGAATAGGGAATACCCCCCTTGGTTTTGCAAAGCCTAAAGAAGAAGAGGAGATATTTATAGAGTCTATCTCCTATACTGTTGGCCATTGGCCTAGAGATCCTGTTGATCATTGATGGCTACCTTGTAGGGATAACTGGGAACAAGCATCCAGTCAGATTAAGAACCAATAGATGCAACTGTATTTTTTACTACAACAGACTTAGATGCAGGCCCAACAAAACTCTTGATAACTTTGTTTCTTATAGAACTCTCTTCCTCTTCAGCAAAAGTACTTTTATCATGTAAAGCCACATCTTTTTCATCCCAACTTTTAGTATCCCAATCATCTTCCTTCTACTCTTTGGTTTCCATCTTCTCCTGCTTCACATCCATATGAGCCTCACTCTCAACATGCTCAATTATCATTGCATTGACCTCTTCCTTTACTTTACTATCATATGCCTCTTCAGGAGTTTCATCTTGGATGTCATGGTCTTTTGTTAGCATAGCCTACTAAGAAGTTGCAGAATCATTAGTAGCAGGACCACACTTTTTCTTCTTTGTCTCATACTTTGGTTTCTTGGGTGCTGAAGCAATTTGTTCCTCCCTTGAAACATTAGATAAACCCCCATTTTGGGCAAGGAACTGCTCTCATTAAAGCCAACCTACGAGATTCTTCCTTTTGCTTACTAGTTAGTAATTTGTCCTCTGCCTAAAGCTACAACAATAGTCCCCTAGTACCAGCTCAATAAGATTTTCATGTGGCATACAAACTTATAAAAAATGAAGGTCCAAGTTGCAAAATAATTTATTAGTTATGTCAGGGGTTGCATGAAAGAATTGACATTGCTCTCAAACATCACACTATTTGGCTATTTGAGCTCCTTTAGTGAAGGCCATTATCAAATCATACATCAACAAATATGTAAGGTGAGGTCTACTTGATGTGATTATGAATAATCACATGTACATGTATTTTGTGTTATAAAAAAGACCAACATAGGCAAAATGGGGCTGTGACATTAGAAGGGTCAGTCTTTGATTCAATTTCAATGCTTTTGACTAGAATAAATGGCAGTGTTATAACTACTATGTTTGACTGTAATAAATTCTATTGACTACAATAAATATTGTGGGTTGCTAGTTCCAATTGAGTACAGTGTAGACAATGAGGAATAGTTCCATGAAATGGAACTTTCCATTGAAGTAAAAATTATAACTGAAAACAGCTATGTGCATCCCTTGCTAAATGTTTAGAAAATATGTTTACATAGGATATTGTATTTGGCATAAGACCATAAGACTAGATATTTTTACTCATTTAGGCCTCATAGATGCCTTAGCAAAGAATATTAATTGTTCTCACAATATTTCTTTTAGGAATTTTTCAAACTGTTCACATGCATTGTCTATGCTTCTAAATTTTGTATACATGTCGACCAAGGCACCTACACCTACAACATATGACAAAAAAACCCTTTCTTTAATGGATATCTATACCCTATTCCAATGCTCCCATTTTTTCACAGGTTGGAGATGCTAGCAAAGGTTGTAGAGTCTAGTTTTACACCTACCAATTACATTTTCTTGAAAGTTTCTAAATCCATAGGAAACTATAAGGAACTTGAAATCTCATCCACACAATACAAGCCATAAAAAAAATTAATCACAATTTTTAATTATTCAAGACAAATTTTTGAATAAATTCTTCTTTATTGACTTTTGTGTATAAGTTCTTGTAAAGGCCATGGTGATCAGAAGTGGCACTTGTAACTACATCTAACAAATCCACTTTCAATTATGCTTCGATGGATGCCCATACCCTACTTAAAATTTTCTAAGGCCTTTTCAGCAAAGCCATGTTAAACATATCCTACAATCATGGCATTCCATGAGACTACATTTCTTTGATGCATTTTGTCAAATTCATCATGTGCCTTGTTTCTGCTTCTACATTTCACATACATGTCCAACAAGGCACTTGCAATGACATCATCTAACAAAAAAACCCATTCCATTAGGCGTTTATGGATGTCTACACCATGTTCCAAAGATCCCATTTCTGCATAGGATGCAAGGATGTTGGCCAAGGTTGTAGAGTCTGGTTTTGCGCCTGCTAATTGCATTTTCTTTAAAGTTTATAAAGCCTTTTCAAAAAATCCATTTTACATGTATCTTTTTCAATCATTACATTCCATGAGACCACATTTTCTTGAGAATTCCTTAAAGTTGCACAAACTTCCAAATGTGAAATGTACAAAATAGTTAATGTGCCTTGTGCATGTTTCTACATTTTGCATATATGTCTACTAAGGTAGTGGCCACTATGACATATGATGAAATTCCTCTATCCTTTATAGTTTGATGGAAGTCCATACCTTGTTCTAAATCTCCCATTTTGGCACATGCTACAAGTATGCTAGCAAATATGGACTGATGGGGTTGGAGGCCTGTTCGTTGCATTTGGTGAAACATGTGACTGCCTACTTCTACACTTGGCATACATGTTAATAATTTTATGTCAAAAATTTGTGCCAAATAAAGATTAAAACATATAACCAACAAGAGACATGCATAAAATAAAAAAAATTGCTTCACCTCTCAAAATGATTTTAATTGTTACTATTGGATCCTTGAAATAAAGGTATGCAAAGACAATAGAAATAAAAACATGTATGCACTGCAAGAAAAGACATCTAGGTAGGTATCATCCGCAATAAAATCAAGTGGTACTAGACAACAATGTATACAAACATCCAAAAATAGGGCTTAAACAGGGCCCGACAATTGAAATATTTTGAAGTTAGGAGTAAGGCAAAAGGTACGAGTTTTTATTAACAAGCACACACCATTACACTCCATCACTTTCTGCCATTGTAAAATACCTCTTACCATTAATAGTTATGTTAGTATAAGGATCAAAGTTTATATTATATATTTTTTATATTTTTATTTTATATCATTTTAAGTGTATGCAATTTTTAATTTATTTGTTGTACAAATTAACCTTTATATAAAATTTATCAATAAGCCATGGTTACAAATATTCTTGATTCAAACTAATCTTTATTGACAATGTTTTTCTAAGTGGAATTAGCCTCTATGGTGTGGTTTAATCTACCTCATTCAAATTCTAAAGTTCTTGCTTTTGAGTTGACCCTTTCTTAAGCTAGTTGTTATCTAGTCATCATGTGCATGGAATTTTTTGGATTATACAGATATGGACATGTATTTGTAAACATTCCTATATCATTAGAAATCAATTAGAAAGTATTAAGAGAAAGCATGATATTGAAAGATCATTCAACTTGAGAGCATTCGAAAGCCATATATTTGCATGTAGACACTACACCATTACACCAAGATACTAGATTTTTGCATCTTCATCATTGGTGTGGTGTGACTGTGAATTTATGCTCACCATCTAGGGCTTGACTCCTATCAAGAAAAGTTTAGGACTTCTCTTACTTGAAGCTAACCCTATTGTATTTTTAACATAGCCCTCTTCAAAAATAGGTTCAAGAAGAAGGCAAGTGAGTTTAGGAGGGCATGTCAACAATAAAGCAAGTTGTGGCAAGTAGACTAAATTGCATGTCACAACCATATATAGTAGCATAGATTTCTTCAAAGCCATATTGCAACCTTTTGATCTCTTATTCGAATTCAAATATCTAATTCTAATTACCTCTCATAATGCACTAACAACATCAACTACAAAGTCAAGTTGCCATCTCATGATAAACAAATAAACACCCCTATTCTTATTCGATTACCCATTTTTTAAATTTTTATATCTACATTTAATTTATTTAATTATTTGATTAGATCTAGATCATATTTATAAGATATAATAAAAAAAAATTCCTCACAAATAATATCAATATAATACTTATATGTCACATCCCCGTTAAAGGCATGAAAAGATTGCATTTAATATTTAAGGTATGGGCAACTTGGAATGGAAGGGAAGGTAACTTGTTGGGGGAGACAAATGTCTGCAAGCTCCATTGAATCAGATATGACCTCAAATGACTACTATTAACCTATAATTGACATGCGTTTAACTTGTCCAGGGGAAAGAAGTGAAGATAGATAAAGACAACTTTATGGTGCAAGTATCAGTGTGAAGGCAAAAAATAAAACCAGTAGTTGGGGAGCACTAGAGGGGAGAGATGTCCATAAAAGGATAAAGGATAGAAGAATTTTGTAATAGGAGGAATGGGTGTGTAGTTTATCTAATCTTCAACCAACCCTAAACCTGCCTAAGTGGATTGTCTATTCAATCTAAAAAATAGTTAAGACACTGAAGTATTCACAAAACAATCATAATTTTAAAAAGAAAAATAGGAATAACTCTTACTTGAGGTATGTAGTCACTATGTGATCTACTAGTTTTGGTCCTAGCATCAATAGACAGAGCTTCAGAATACATAGATTGCAATCCCTCTGCAGATGGTTTTCTACTAAAGCTCAGAATTCTTGACATTTTACTAGATTCCTTCACCAAACTAGTTGTGTGCTCCCTGTTGTATGCTTCCATAGAGGGTGACTCCCCAATGATATTTATTTTATTTACCAGATACTGAGCCCAATCAAAATCTACAGAACTTCTGTGAGCAATTAACTTGTCCCCTACAATGACAAACCAATTATGATCTCAACATCAATTAAAAAAAAACATTAAATGTGATATATTTGTATAAGAAATTGAAGAGAAATGTAATGCATACATTTTGTGTTGGAGTTGCTGATTGCTTTCATAGAGGATGGCTGATCTCAACCCTTCTACAAGGATTCCTAATGCTCAGTTCTTGAGGTGATCTAGACCCCTTCTTCATTGTTTTGAATTGAAATAAAACCTGTAATTCACAAGATATGAAGGCTACATATCAAACTTTATGGTTTACATGCTACCATTGGCACTATTATTCATCAAAAATCACCCTAAACCCCAAAAGAACTCTGAAATCAATGGGTCAAAAAAGAACAATTCAACCCTACACTTCAAACTAAATAGATATCCATAGAAATTGCCGCATCAGCCCCAGGATTCACATTTAAATAGGCTACAATGATAAATGTAAAATAGGATTAGAAGCTTACAAGATTGATGACCACTTCTTCATTGGTTTGAATATTGATGACAATGGTTCCAAGCACTGTGAGAATGCCGCCAATGTTCCAGAGAAGGCACAGGTAAACTACCACCACCAAAGCAACGATTAGAGCATAGGTCAAAGACAAACAAGAGCTGCAGTGCAACGTAGTTCCTACCTAGTGTTGACATGGTAGTTTGGAGAGTCCTATAAAAGTTTAGTGCACTCAATCTAAATTGTAGTCTATAAATACAATGTAGAAGAGTGTGCAAGAAAGTTGCAGACCATAGCATTTTGTAAATACATGAGATACAGTGGCAAGAGAAAGCATAATTCACTATTATAAGGGTTAATGAATTAGCTAAGGAATATCTATGCTTAAATTACATATCATTTTAGATATCATATTTCAACAAGATAGTTGTACATAATTAAAGGATCTAGTTGATGAATTACTATGGAATATAACTAAGTCAATTATGGATCAATTGAGAATTAATCAAATTCTAGAAAATTTCATAGCTTCAAGATTTCTCCTTCAAATTTTATTTCAACTTTGATCACTTTATTTTATTTCACATGCAATCAGTTCATCAGTATTAAGTTATTACTTAAACTAGATTGCACTTGTTCCATCGAACAAATCAAGAAACCTTATAAAATAATTCTTAAAAAATGATGAATGTTCATCTAAATCTCCTTATCTACTATTTCAAGCAAAATGAAAGTTCTATGGCTGAGATACCTAGATGGGGGATCATGAAAATCACATGATTAGGACTCATTCATAAGTGTTGCAAGAGAATACAAAGGTACTGCTAGAGGACTAACCAAAGTAGTAACACTTTAAGCAATGTCCAAGGTATCTGCCCAAATTTCACTCTATCTTGGTCAGCAAATGGATCTATCCCAACATATTTAACTTACTACACACCCATGATTACCTATTTTAGACTCATCCACTTAGACGTCTTGCTTGAAAGTTCATTGTTAGAGAAAGCTATACACTGCATTTCCTATTAACTAATTATTTAACTTATGTTGCATAAGTTTAGGCCCCAAGACATGCACATTTCTAGCCAACGATCCACCCACAACAATTGCAAAAAATATATGCTACAGTATGCATTCCAGTTGTCATCATTCTGTCCTCTAGAGGCCAAAAAAATACATTAACACTGCAACAGAGGAATGCCATGATAATTAAAAAGACCACCAACCCGAATACTAGCATGCAAATAGAGTTTCATAAAGCAAGAAAACATGATGGAAGCATGAATATTTAATTTCAAAGTATAGTAAAGCAAACTAAAAGGGAGAAATATACTCCAATCCCTACACCAAACTACTATTCACAATGCAAATTGATATTAGCAATGCATAAATGAGCAGTATATTACATATTTGAAATTGGACCAATGCTTAAGATTACTTCAAGGAATTGAACAGACTTGGATTCCATAGTTTGTAACTCCCATATTTCATTTTCTGCAAAAATATTTTTGGTCTAGAATGAAGTGTAAATAGGGTCTTCATAGATTCTAGCTTCAAACCAACCATATTTTTCACTCAACATCTTATTTCCTTGTCACTATACTAGTGTCTTTAAGATGGTTCATTGTCACATATATAAATTATAATTAGCTTCTCATGCTTTGCTCATTATCGATATCATACAATTTATTTGCAATATTATCCTCTTATAAATAAATAAAAAGTGTAAAAATAAATTGATGTACATTCATCATTTTAATTGCACAAACCAGGCAGTTCATACTCTTGCAGTGATAGCTATCAGATGTTACAGCCAGACCATTGCAAGATAATTTTCACAACAAATTGGAAGTATGGGAAGAAAAAAACTTAAACAACAATAGGACCAAGAATCATCAAAAAGGGATATTTAAATCCTTACTAGGGTCCTTTAAATTCCTGAATTTGAGAAACATGTTCAAAATGTGTTTGTCGAAAATGCTTTAGAGACGTTTACATAAATTTTGGCATATTTTTCTAAAAAGGCCGTAATGGGGTTTCAGTTTCAGCAACAGTTTTTTTTGTTTATGTACTAGAAAAACAAAGAACTGATTCAAATACCTATAAAAATTGCTCCAGGGCCTTGGATCGATTCCTCAAAGGTGACTCTTTTGTCTTATGTTCGCACTCCCCTTCACCTCACCTCTAATCTTCCATCTGCTATACCCACCTGAGTTATTCGCTATCAACCATTTTTTTCTTCTGACTATTTCCCCTTCATTCCTGAATCGCTACTCTCCAACTATATGGGGCTTGATCTCCTTCCAGAACCCACTCACAACAACCATTCCCCCTTTTCTCCCCAAGCCGCCCCCAAAACTTCAACCCTAAAACCCCCCAGAAGTTGGAGACCTCATTCATGTCGATCTAGAGGCCATCTACAGGAGCCATTTTGTGGAAGCAAGAGATTTCATCTGCCCAGAAAGAAACGGTTTTGGGATTTAGGAAGTCTGGAAAATAGGTGGCACCTGGCCATACTTGACCCATGTAAGGTTGTCCTTGATACATTATAAACACATCCACAGCCATTCCATGCTAGAAGGTACCATATCTTTCATCAACATGGATCCCTATTGCAAAAAAAAAACATAGACCAAATTTATTAGAATGATGGTAAAATAGCATTCTACAAACAAATTTATGGGGTACGAATGGCATAACTGGATTGATGAGGACAATATAATGAAGACCATTTGTGTGAATTCGATCAAGGAAAGGGTGCAACTTATCTTCAGGTCCACACAGCCCCCCCCCCCAAAAAAAAAACAAACTGCTCTGCACGCGAGAAGTGAAACCTTGAGATCTTGGGTGGGAGAAGGCATCGAGTTCTCACTTTCTTTTCAGGAAGACATAGGGATATCAGGCTGACAAAAGAGAGTGTCTCACCGTTACAACGATGAAACCCTGCCTATCAAGCAAATTTTTTATGACAATTATCCATTGAACAGTGCCCTTAAAATACTATGACATACCATAGTAAAAGTAAAATTATATATAAACCTTATATATATATATATATATATATATATATATATATATAATTTTAACAGTTGTAAAAAATCTCTCCTTTCATTGATACAGTCTTTTGAAAATATTGATTGTATTTTATGGCAAAAATGATTAAATATGGTTATACGACCATTAAATTTAAGCTCTAGATGAAACTACCAAAGACAAAAGACATCGACGGAAGTGATGAATATCAGTGGGATATAAATATGAGTCCTAGTGATACCCTGAAATAAAGCAATGACATAAGGAAAGCATGGACCCAAGATAAAATAAATTATTTCTAGGAACATATATATGCAAGTAGTAGAAAAACATCTACACATCTAATCTAGTGTTAGCATATGAATCCATCTAGTAGCTAGGGATCAACATATAATGTTGATAATGAATTAAGCAATTGTGATCACAAAATAAATGGGCCTTACAATGAGGTTGGGCCTTACAACTACTAATTGATTGAATTTTAGTTGACAAATCCAATATATCTCATATTTTTCTAAGAAAACCAAACAAATTTCTTCATAAGTATGCACAATGTACTAGATCATATTGAATAATATATTTGGTTTTAATATAGTTTACTTATACTAAGATCTAACATAGTATTATGATCAAATTGGAAAGAAAAAATAATAGAGGAGTAATAGTCATTTATTTAGTCATTTCAACCAATGACCAAATTAGTCATTTAATTAGTCATTTATAGTTGTGTTGCAAAACATTTTGGTCACATGACTAAAAGTTTTAGTCACCTAGTCATTTATTTCCATATTTCTACTAGTGAAGTGCACCCTTAGTAGTGTAGAAGGTAGAAACAAATATAGAATATTCAGAACTTAGCTTAGAGAGTATACTAAGAATCAGTTCCTCATCTTTCTTTTCAATTCCACATTGTTTTAACTGCAGCCTTAGTGATTTCAATTTTGTGAAAAAATCCTAAATTGTGTTGAAGTTTCCTATACTTAAACTAATTAGTTCATTTTCCAACATATGAGCCCTCATTGAATCTTGTGTGCCAAATACTGTTTCTAGCTTTGTCCAGATTTCATTTGGAGAATTCAAAGACTTAATATGAAAGAGAAAATCAAGAGAAATAGACAAACACAATGTTCCATAGGCCTCGTCACATTTGTTAAACCACTTAGGCTTATCTTAATCTTGAGCAAGTTCAGTTTATAGGCCCATTGTTATCCTATGCAACCCATCTTTTCTTAAGTAGATTGTCATGCATGATTTCCACTCAAAATAGTTTCAAGGAGTAACATGGGTACTATTATTTGATCCATGAGGAAGAGAATGTAGAAATGAAGTGCTAAAAAGAAGAGAACACATAGGACACCCCCCTTTTTACTCTATCAAAGAACCCCCCTAAGAAAATATGATGTGGCACTTTATTTTAGTATGTTTACAACTACCACTAGCAAGAAATGCTCAGTGGACTTGATCTCAATGCCTTAAAAATTTCTCAACAAATGAGTGTATGCTCAAAGTACAATCCTAGGATCAAACCAAGTGAAACAAACATCACCACTATGAAGTATTTGAAAAAACATCCACTTTCAAAAAAAGAAGTACCTCAATCTAAAGTCATATGAAAAGTTGTGAGTTTTCAAAGTTTCAAAAATAGGAACTGTGCAGCATCACCTATGAGAATTTGCAATTTTTGGAAAAAAACTATGCTTTGAAATCACAAACTATCAGCACTAGCACATAGAGCATGAAAAAATAGCCTAAATAAAAAAATACTTAGGAATCAAAGTCAGTATGAGCAAGAACAGAGCCTTTGAAAATTGTCTTCAATATTGCGATCATCAACAAAGAGGGGGTCAAGTGAAAATAAATCATGTGCCAAATTTAGTAGAACTGTTGCCAGAATAGGGGCATCACCAAGTTTAGAGCTTGCTAGATAAATTAGCAACCACCGCCAGTTTTGGAGGACCTCCAGCCAAATTAAGAAAAAATGACAAGCATGGTTAGCTGATACTAAATTTGGCTATCTCCAAAAAATTAAAGGAAGAGTCTACTAGATATTACATTGACTCAGGGGCCAAAAAATGAAACGCACACTAAGGAGATTGGTGTAGTTGTATGAAGGAGGCACTTTTTAAAAAATGATATTAAAAAGGAGGTCGAATAAAAAATAGGATGGGTGCCAAAGGCCATGCCCAATCCTAGGAAGGCTATGGCTTCAAGGAGGTCCATAGACCTCTGTAAAAGAGGTTGCAGCCTCTAAGAAGGTCCATGGGCCTTAAGAGGGGGGCTAAGACCCTTAAGGGGGTTAAAGCCTCTCTAAAAGACAGTACCTTTTAATGCTTAGAATAGCATTGCAAAGTGCTTGTTCAACACTCAATATTTTTTTTTTTTTAAATTCTTGAAAAAAAATACAAATTTTGGATAGAGGACTGCCTAGAACTATGTGTTGGGGGGCCAAAATGGCCTTGCAGCAAAAAAAATTGCCTTTCTAACTCTTGGCACCAAAACTAGGCATATAATATGTTAAAATTTGTCTGCTCGGCCTCCTGGATGCAATGGAAGGGTCCTTTAGGCCTGAAAATGTTCTGATTGAAAGTTGGCTTCCAGATCTAAGTAAAAAACCTCATTCTCAACTTTGTCATATGATCTCTAAATATGATGAAATGAAAGCCTTTTCTGACTTTATCAAGCCTCCTGGATGTATTGGAACAACCAAAAATGTTGCTAGTATAACCAGAATGTTGCAACCAACTAGACCTCACAAAAAACCACATGCAAAATAAAGAGGTTAATGGGTCTTGTTAAATCTTTTCTAATTCTCTGGATCATTAAAAAATCAAGAGAAGAGAATATGGGATTGACAAGATCTCACATAGAACTCAATCTCTCAATCAGAAATCTATAAACTTAAAACTCTCAAAACAAAGGCTCTAATACCATGTTAGAAATCTTGAACAAGATGTAAAACCCAAGAACTTTATGAGAGATTCTAAGCTACATAAAATGAAATGCAAAATAGAAGAAAACTAATGATTTTGTATGCACATGTCAATGTGACAGAATTGTATTAAGAGCTCAAAGCTTCATACAAAGAATGACAAAGTAACTAGACAATACATTCAAGATTAAAAATACAAGCTAGGAGGTGAGTATAAATAGGAATGAGAGAGGGGAGAGGTGATGAATATGATCGCTGGGAAGATTCCACCATAATAGCCTAAAATAGGCAAGTGTAACTCCCATGGAAGATGCTGACACCTTGCACCCATTCACACTAATACTCACTAAATTAACCCTAAGCAAGATAAATTATGTGTAGGAAAAACCTAGGAATAGGAAAACAAAAACCTACACTAACACTACCCCTTCAATAGTTGTTTAACTAGGCTAGTAAGTTGTTTCTGAGGCATCCAAGCTAAATTAACAAGTTTTGTTAGTATCATCCACACTCCCTACAAGCCCCAAGGATTTTTCTTGAATTGAAGCTTCAAAGCTTCCACTATTGCAATACATCACTCTACCACTTTTCCTTAAGCCTACTTTCCTATATCCATATCCTTTTTAATCAATAGGAGCACCCTAGGATGGAGAGGAGAGAAGCAAATATAGAAGTTAAGCCCCCAAAGACTAATATGCCACATCTTCACCAAGCATCATGTCTATAAATTTCTAGGTGTGAGGTACCAATTTGTTCATTGTTTTGAATTATTATATTAATTTTCTTTGAAAAAGGTTAGATTAGAATTACAACTAAAGTAATTTGCTCCAATCTTTCTTGGATTGATGACATTCCATCACTATATTATAGATTAGAAATAGATAGATAGATTTTGTTTCTAATATTACAATTAGATAGCTTAGATTAGATTGTAGACTTAGTTTCAATTTAGCATAGTTGCTCCAAATCATCTCAGAAATCCCTTGCTAATAGGACAAAGTAACAAGTGTAAATCCCTTGTTAACAATCCCAAGGCAATCAACACATCAAGTCAACCAATAACAAAACAAAATTGAACACATTTGCTTAAATTTCATTAAGAATTATTTAGAAATATTTAATTGCATTAGTTAATTAAGTCACATTTTAATTTGGGGAAAAAATAAAAATAAAGGATAATTGTTTATTTCCTGTATTTATATCAAAGTAATTAATTAGTTAATTTTCACTCAAGAAAACATCAAGTGGTCAAAATTCCTTGCTAACACATCCAAGGGAATCAACAAAATGATCAAACAAGGTAATAAACCATCAACAATCAAACATTCAACTTTTGAAATAGACAAGTAAATCATGAACAAAGTAAATGCAAGAACACCATGCAACAAGCAAGGCATACCTCTCATTCTCTCTCCCACCATCAGGATCATGTGTCCTCAGGTCAAAGAGGTTGGGTAAGGTCTATTTTAAACGATCTTAAAATCACTAAATCAAACCAAGAAGCCTTCAACCTAGAACAAGTTCAAGAACAAGCTATTATCTTGCAACATATCCAAGAAGAAAATAATAGGAGATAAGAAAGGGAACTAGCCTTCCTTCAAGAATTTATTGAGATATAAAACTTTCATCTAAAATTTTTTCTTTCTAATGCTTAGCAAGATCTAGACTTAATATACACCAACAACACAACAAAACACACAATAATTGTCATAACAACACCTCTATGTATGAGGAAAATTGACTATGATTAAACTAAACAAATCAAAAACCCAATAACATAAAGAGAACCGATCTAAATAAAAGCCATTAATAATAATCAATGAAACATGAAAGCTTTTACCAAGATTTGTATTGTTCCCTTTGGATTGAATGTGGATTGCTTAATATTGCTGCGAAACCATAGTTGCAACAAGCAAGTAGTGTGCTCAAAGATCAATGTCAAAAGATCGTGAAGTTGCTCAATCGATGCGATGTATGCTCAAAGCGCTATTAAGTATGCCTGAGGATAAGTGATCGAAGAGAGGGGTAATGAAGGAGATGAGGGGGGTTTATATAGGTTTCAATGAAGATCGATCAACGGTCTAGATAATTCAGAAGAATTGACAGAGGAGAATAGTTGAGGAACATGCAACGAATAAGAAGAAGACAATTGTCACACAAAAGCTATTTTATTTGAGTTAAACACTTTCTTTTCTAAAGATAAGACATGCTTTTCATAAATTAGAAAGCTTTTTTCTAATTTAAGAGAAATTGATAAAAACAAGGTTGAGTGAATAGATAACTCAACTTAAGATTTGCTTTTGCATGATTTGAGAGAAATTAAATAATAAATTATTTAATTGCATGTGCATGGAGAAGAAGACTTATTTTTAGAAGATTTGAAAGATATTTGTAGATAAGAAAGAAAAATAAATAAATAAATTTATTTAATTGTTGTGCATGATTTGGAAGAATAAATAAAATATTTGATTTGTTTTATTTTTGGAGATTGAGAGGATTTAAATAAATTTGATTTGATTTATTTAAATTTGGAAGAATGAATTTGATTTAATTAAATAATTGGGAATTATTTAATTGTTTGGATAAGAGGGAATTTGTGATGAAGTAATTAAATAATGGGATTTAATTAATTAATGGAGACTTGAAATTTGGAAAGAAGATAATTATCTAATTAAATAATTAAAATTATTTAATTGTGGAAGAATAATAGAGGAATTTGATTTAACTAATTAAATAAAGAGAATTTATTCAATTAATGTCAAAATTATGTGATTTGGAAGAATTTGGTGAAATTAATTAAATAATTAGATTATTTAATTAATATAGAAATACAGGTGATTAGAAGAATTAGATGAAATGAAAGTCATGCGACGACATGGTCATTTTAGGGTGTCTACATTTTGCCCCTCTTTGGTGCAATGCAGTTTACAGCGTTGCGTCAAAGACAATGAATGTTGAAGACATGATACAATTTTTTTTTTTATGCCCCCGTGTAGGTAGTTGCCCCAGCGTATGCCCCCTCGAGCGAAAAGACGGGGAAGCGACAGAAGAACTGGGTTGACGCTCAACTAGAAGAGTGTGCAAGAAGTAAGAAGAAAAAGTAGAAAAAGGGGGGGAAGGAACAAAAATGCAAGGGGGGGATGCTATAAATAGGGCCCATGGGGACCACAATCCTCATTTACACACTAGGAGCTTCTAAATTTAGAGAGTAGAGCCTCCAAACTTAGGTTGAGTGGAAGGAGTAGACAGTGTGGAGAGATGCCAATTCCAGCGTACAGGCATTGGGTGGAGTTAGTGTGGACATACAAGAGGCCAACAAGAGCTCCAGTAATGGTAAGTGTCCAAAAACCCCATTTTAATTTGACGTTTTAGGGCAGTTTAAGGCTAGGTTTAGGGAGGTCAATTAGGTCAGCCAAAAGCGCTTTAGGCTATCGCGGCACTATTGGTAGTCAGTTAAGGCACTTTTGGCATGTCGTAGCATGTCTGGTAGGTAGGTACAATGCTATTGGAAAAATCAAAGCACTTTTGATGTTGGGGCTCCGCGCAGCAGCGTGTTTGGTATAAAGCCGTAGCACTTCTGGTTATACAGTGTAGCGCGGTTGGCGGGGAAGTAAGGCGCGGTTGGTAGCACAGTGAGGCATGTTTGGCTATAGAGTGAGGCGCTCTTGTAAATCAAGTCACCTTTGGTATAAGAAGTTTAGTGTTATTGCATAAGGAGTAATGCACTTTTTGCAGAACAGGACAGCGCCTTTGCGCGAAACAAAGTGCTTTTGGTTAGCTGAGAAGAGGAACCTATTTAAGGTTGACCGAAGGGTTGACTACCCTAGCTTAGAAAAGGGGTTGGATAGAATAGAAGCAGATAGGAGTTGGGGGATATGATACAGAAGAACTGACAAGTGGTTTGTTTATGGATGCAGAGGATTATGCTGTCATTGATGTCGAGAAATCAGGTTGTGGCTGGTAGCGCAGTGAGGCGCGTTTGGCTGTAGAGTGAGGCACTCTTGTAAATCAAGTCACCTTTGGTATAAGAAGTTCAACGCTACTGCATAAGTAGTAATGCACTTTTTGCAGAACAGGACAGCGCCTTTGTGCGAAACAAAGCACTTTTGGTTAGCTGAGAAGAGGAACCTAGTTAAGGTTGACCGAAGGGTTGACTACCCTAGCTTAGAAAAGGGGTTGGATAGAATAGAAGCAGATAGGAGTTAGGGGATATGATATAGAAGAACTAACAAGTGGTTTGTTTATGGATGCAGAGGATTATGCTGCCATTGATGTCGAGAGAGCGACACCACCTGATAGCACATGAGGTAGTATAGCTGACATGGGAGGAGGACATGTTCCTAGAGCACACAAGATTATGGCATGTTGCACACTTGACACACATTAGGGTGAATCTCGCCCTAGTGACAGCAGTGGTGGAGAGATTTCACAGTGAGACAGGTTCGTTTCACTTTCTGACAGGGGAGGCGACAGTGACCTTGGAGGATGTGTATTGCATCCTGAGGATTCAGATTGATGGGGAGATAGTGGACTTTGACTTGATGCAGGGAGAGGTAGGCATGGTAGAGGTATTTTGCACTGATGTGGATAGACGATGGAGAGATTCAGTGGGCAAACGTCCTGAGACTCTGCAATAGGATCAGGTGGATAGTATCTTCATTGATTGGCGGCTTTCTCTACCCAGACAAGAGATTGAGGGGATTATCAGTTGGCTGGGGTACTATATTATCTGGGATGTTTACACATGGCATTCAGTATGCATGGGGCCCATGTGTGCTGGGACAGTTGTACCACGATATGCACCATTGCATGTACAGGAGAGGCAGGAGTCTCTCAGTAGGGGTGACTCTTCTACAGGTGTGGGCATGGGAGCACATACTAGTGATCTGACCCATGACACAGCACCATCAAGATAGGGGAGAGCCACACACATTCCTATATGAGGGAGCGATTACACATCAGAGGTTGGGATCTGTTAGCCACTGGAGGTGGCAGATCGACGAGATGGACCTTTTTGTTTGGAGGCCATGGTTACTATGCAAGGAGTGGGAGGACGAGCATGAGTAGCTGATGTATTGCAGACAGGCTCGGTATCTATTTGGGAGATAGATAGACACGATTGAGAGATACCTGCTAGAGAAGGTACTGAGATAGTTTGGGTTACCACAGGGGCTACCAGTGGGGGAGGTGACACATGCCAGGACACGGAGAGAGGTTGGAGACTGGGATGCAGAGATTCTAGTGGCGACAGCTTTAGTAGAGGTATGTGGACTTGTCCCTGTGAGATGAGATTGGGACACAGGACTGGCAGACCCAGGTACACTACCAGAGTATGACAGGTACTGGTAGACACACAGGCCAGTGAGATTAACTACACCAGGTGTGGCAGGGGCAGTGGAGGAGGTACTAGTCCCAGGTGTAGAGGCCCGGATCAGATGACAGGCTAGAGTAGCCAGACAATAGGCAGACGTGGAGATGGCAGAGGAGGGGGAGCCAGTCGTAGAGACCGATTTGGAGAGGGCTGAGTGGCTGCTACAAGAGGAGATAGCCCGAAGGAATCGACTAGAGCTCCAGATGGTATGATTGAGGAGGGACAGTAATACGGTGAGGGTTGAGGTGAGACAGGCCAAGGCCCTAGCCCAGGTGTAGACACAGGTAGCAGCAGCAGCACAGACAGCCTTGGCACACACATAGGCACAACTATAGGTCCAGGTACAGGCACAGGTCTAGGCACAGGCACAACCACCGGTATAGCTACTAGCTGCACCAGCAGCAGATGACGGGCAGCTAGCCCAGGTGATGAGGGAGAGAGATGCAGAGGTATAGCTACAGCTGACAGCTGAGGCCACACTCCATAGAGTGAGGCAAGAGAGAGATGAGGTGCACCGTGCACAAGGTGTAGATCAGACGATCCTATATAGTGAACTCATCTGGGTTCAGGGAGAGCTAGTATCAGCCGGCAGAGAGGCAGAGTACTACAAGGCACTTTACGCAGGTGTGGTGCTAGTAGCACAGCGAGAGCCGAACTACAGAGACAGGAGCAGGTCTGGAGCATCAGGGTCTCGCAGGATAGGGCAGTCATTGTCCTCAGTGAGAGGACCATTTGTGCCACTAGGGGGAGGAGGAGGAGGACCAGTAGGGGGACCATCTGGGGGACCTGTACCAAGTACAGGTGGAGGACAGGGGCCACGGTAGGAGGGCAGCTCTACCCACTAGAGCATGTATATTTGTATATTGTATCATTATGTATCATTTGTATCATTTTGGACAGATGCCTGCATGCATCCTGATGTATATTTTGTGGGCTCTTGATAGCCTTGATGTAGACACGTACATTTTGTATTTTATGATGACCTTTATATGAGATATATGATGATCTATTCTGCTCATTGATGTCCATGCTTTGTATATATGCACTTCTTGATGTCATGGATGTGATGATATGTATGTATGATTATGGATTTAATGTGATGATGTATATTGTGTATATGATGCTTATAGATGTATGATGATAGAGATGTATGATGATAGAGATGTTATGACTAGTAATATCTAACATGTGGGTTTTAAAGATAACACCAGAGAGAAGAAAAGTAGGAGACGAAAGACAGAGACTGTTGATCGATCTTTGTTTTGAAAACAATATAAGGTCATGGGTGAACAAATGGGTGAATGAGCTTGTTGCAATGGTTTCACATTTGTATATAAAGAACAATCCTTATTTTTGATATAGCACATGGATAGTTCACCACCAAGGTATAAAAGACCAAGGTGCAGTAATATCCGAGTGCATGGATGTTGACTCTGCAAACAAGTGGTTTGAACTTAGATCCTGTAGACATAATATGACCTTGTTGGAACATGTGAATGAGCCATAGTCTTGGACATAAAATAAAACTCAATACATGTAAATGCAAGAAGAAATATTAATATGTAAGATGCTAGGTCGCAACACACACAAGATAAATAAAATGCTAAGAAAGATGCTAAAGATCATTCCTCAAGCATGGCACACAAAAGCAATGACTATGCCCCCAATCCGCACTGCATCGTAACATACCAAGATTATAGATAAATCAAGGTAGCTTTTGAATAGGTATTGGAAAAAGGAGAAAAAGATAAACCAAAAAGCTAATTGACTGACTTACAAAGTAAACATACAGCCAACATATTCTCTTGCCAAAGAGGTTGCTCAAGATAGATTGGATAGGAAAGATAACAGCCTTATCATAGGAACTATGTGTCCATTAAAGGGTGCCATCTACCTAAAAAGATAATGTCTCACTATAGGAAATGTCACATGTCACAAGAGATGCATGTGTTGGTCTCAACAATGGAACACTTTGCAAAAGACAAGCTTGTTGATCTAGGGCTTTGGTTAAGCGGGACTTAGCTAATGCTGGCAATCGGTATGCAGGACAGTAGGTGACTCTAGAGGTAGGCCTCTTTGCTTCAGGTTTGTTAAGGACTTTTTCTTTGAAAGGATGCACTAGCCTACTGCTTGAGTTAGTCAAGTCGAGGTGAATGGATTTTGATAAACGGAAGACTAGAAGGATGACAGTGCTAATGGACTGCGGTGGGTGGAGAATGATGGATCATGTGTGCCTGAGTACTGGATACATCCTTCTTATTCTAGACTGCCTACATACCTTGTATCCATGGGATCAAGGCACACTACGATGGAAGATGAAAGATGATAATATGTAGTTCTAGATAGAGTGATGAGATGGGTCAAGATGAAAGGAGATTGGGAAGAGGAAATGATGAGATCTTATGTACCTGAGTACTGGATACTTCCTTCGTATTCCAGACTGCCTACATACCCATATCCATGGGATCAAGGTACCTTAAGATTGAGAAGAAATAATAATATGTAGTTCTGGTTGATGTGACGATGTAGAAAAAGTGTTGGGAGAGATAACAACCTTATTGTAGGAGTGATGTGTTTGTTAAAAGATGCTATCTGCAGAAAGGAGAAAAGATTGAAGAGCGCGTTGCGAACCACGAACAAGGAACCAATCCTAGAACTAAGTTAAGGAAAGAGTTGCCCCCATTCCAGTAGAGGAAACTGCATGGGTCACTACCGAGGAAGACATAGAAAGCCTTGACCTAGTACAAGACAGTGTTAACTGTACACACAGATCAAGACTTGGGGTGATGATGATGGACACTGACAAATTTCCAAGCTATACTACATAGGGAGATGGAAATAGAAACAAGGTCAATGGTTTTATTATGGATGGGTGGATGAAGTGCATTGTGAACTGGACATGGAGTGGACAGAACTCAATAGATGATGGGTGCTGACTCTACACATAGCACCTGTTTGCCAGGTTTTCACTATGGTACTTATCCAAGGCACCTGTTTACCAGGTTTTCACTAGAGGATGGATTTTTTTTTTTTGGAATACTCTGAGGATCAGGCATAGAACTTCTTGAGATGGACACTGTTAAGTGGCTCATCCAGAGGAATGCCGTCAAGTGTAGCTAAAGTATAAGCTCCTGATCCATATGCTGTTGTGACAATAAAGGGACCTAACCAATTAGGCTCAAATTTGCCCTCTTTTCTCAGTTTGCTTGATTTCTCTGATTCTCTTTGAGTACAAGATCGCCAACTTGAAACCATCTTTCTTTGATCTTTTTGTTGTAACTACGTCAGAGGTGGTTTTGATAGACATGGAGATGATTAAGTACGGCAAGGCGCCTCTCATCTAGTAGTTTAAGATCAGCTAATCTGGAAGTGTGATACCGTCTCCACCGATCAGGTCCTGCATGGATACTCTAAGGGATGGGATCTCGACCTCTATAGCTAGGATGGCTTCAGAGCCATAGACCAAGGCATAAGGTGTGGCACTAGTTGGTGTTCTGATACTAGTGTGGTAGGCCCATAGGGCGAGATTGAGTTGCAAGTGTCAATCACGACCAGCTTCATTGACCATTTTCTTGAGGATTTTGAGAATGGTTTTATTAGAAGCCTCAGCTTGGCCATTATTCTGCGGATAGTAGGGAGTTGAAAAGTGATGTTGGATATTGTATTGTCTGTACAAGGCATGGACATCTTGATTCTTGAATGGTCTCCCATTATCAGTGACAATGGCTTGGGGAGGTAGTTAAGGATAAACTTGGTTATTTGCTTACCAATGATATAGGTCATGGGAATGGCTTCAACCCACTTCATGAAATACTCAGTGGCAGTAATGATGAACTTATGGCCATTGGATGAGGAAGGGTGGATTTGTCCTACAAGGTCGAGACCCCATTGAGAAAAAGGCCATGGAGTAGTCACAGGTTGTAATTCATGAGCTGGTGCATGGATCAAAGCTCCATGCTGCTGGCATTGTAGACACTTCTTAGCAAACTATTCAGCATCTTGCTCTATTGTAGGCCAGTAGTAACCTGTTCTAAGTATCTTCTTAGTGAGATTAGGACTAGTAGAATGTACACCACAGACACCTTCGTGTATGTCTCGTAAGGTAGCTTCAGCTTCTTCCGTGTTAAGACATCATAAGAGGATACCATCGAGACTCTGGCGATATAGTGTATCACCCAGAATGGTGTAACGGGAGGATCGATGGATAAAGGTTTTGCATTGGGTGGATGATAGGTTAGAGGACAAGGTGTTGTGTTTAAGGTATTCATAGATATCTTCATACCATGGGGAATTGGGACCAACAAGTTTGCAGATGATTTCAGTAACGAGAACATCGATGGCTGGTATCAACAATTGCTCGATCAAGAATTCACATTTCTGTGTATTAGCAGGCATGTCAATCAGTGACCTGACAAAAGCCATAGAATCTACAGCTTTGTTATGCTCTCTTGGAATTTGCTCAAATGTGATGCTAGAAAAGTGTGGTTTGTAGGCATCCACCAGTTGCTTGTAGGGGACCAACTTTTCATCCTTTGTTTGGTACTCATCTGTGACTTGGCAAAGCTGTGAGTCTCCATATACTTGTAATTTTGTGATGTCCCATTGAACTGCTGTATTGAGACCTATGAGGAGTGCTTCATACTTGGCAATGTTGTTGGTGCAAGGGAATGCAAGCCGATATGACTTTGGAATATAGTCATTCTGGGGTGTGACGAATAAGATGTCAGCCCCTAATCCATGCTATGTGTAGGAACCATCAAAGTATAACTTCCACATTATTGATTTAGAAAGAGTAAATAGATTCTCATCCAAAAAGTCTACTACCATAGGGTGTGTATCTGTCATAGGAGCTTCTGCTAGTTGATCTGCTAATGCTTGTCCTTTGATTGCTTTATGATCTGTATACTCAATGTCAAACTCACTAAGAATCATGACCCATTTAGCTAGTCTACCTGTAAGAGCTACTTTTGCTAGTAGATACTTCAAGGGATCAATTTTGGCTATAAGATTTGTGTGTTGGTTCAACATGTAATGCCGCAGCATTTGGGAAGTGAACACTACTGCTAAACAAGCCCTTTCCATTGGTGAATAATTGAGTTTATATCCCACCAAGGTTCTACTGATATAATAAATTGCATGCTCTTTCCCTATTTCATCATGTTGTGCTAGGAGGGCCCCTAGGGCCAAAGTTGTAGTTGAGATGTATAATATCAAAGGTTTATCAGCAATTGGTGGAACTAATATAGGAGGTGTATCCAGGTATTCTTTAAGTTGATCAAATTCTACTTGACACTTATCGTCCCATTGAAATGAGACATCCTTTCGGAGTAAGTGTTGAAATGGTTGACATTTATCTGCTAGCTATGAGATGAAATGCCTAATCGATTGCAACCTTCCCTGAAGGCTCCTTAATGCTTTGAGGTTCTTTGGTGGAGGCATCTCCACTATAGCCTTTACTTTTGAGAGATATACTTTGATGCCTCTATGAGATACAATGTATCCCAACAGCTTCCCTGATGTTACACCGAAGACACACTTCTTTGGATTGAGTCTTACTTGGTATTTCTTGAGCCTGTCAAAGATCTATCCTAGAACTTGTATGTGATCTGCCCTAGAAGATTTAGCTAGTATGCCATCAACATAGTCCTCCATGATATGATGAAAGAGGTCATGGAATATCACTGTCATTGCTCTCTGATAGGTTGCTCCTGCATTCTTTAGACCAAACGGCATGACACACCAACAATAATTACCCCATGGACAAGTAAAAGTGGTTTTATGTTGATCCTCTTCTGCTATCCTTATCTGATTGTAGCCTGAGAATCTATCCATGAGAGAAAACATTTCATGACTTGCTGTCAAGTCTACTATAATATCAATGTTTGGTAATGGAAAATCATCTTTGGGACATGCCTTATTAAGATCTCTAAAATCATTACACATGCGGATGCGCCCATTGGGTTTAGACACAGGTACAATGTTTGATACCCAGTCTGAATAGTCAATAGGTCATATGAACTTTGCATCTAATAGCTTCTGTATTTCCACTTTTACCAAGAGAGCTATCTATGGGTGCATGTTTCTCAGCTTTTGCTTGACTGGTTTAACTTTTAGATCAACTATGAGATAGTGAACAACTAGCTTAGGGTCTAACCCTAGCATATCAGCATAGGTCCACACAAAATTGATGGTTCTCTGTAAGAAGAATGTATTAAGATTCCTGTGCTCTGTCTCTGATAATAATGCTGCTAGGAATGTGGTCTTTAGATTTTTCTCTGTGCCAAGGTTTATCTCTATAGAATCTTCCACTAGGAGAGCTGACTTCTCTTGATACTTAGATGGTAGGGGAAGGTCAAATCCTCCATCCTCATGTGCCACAATTGGGTTTTCACCTTTGGATACGTCCTTTGTTTTTACTATTTTGTGATCGGGAGGTGCCACAGTGTGGTTTTCACCTAGAGATCTTTCTTTATTTTTACTTTTGTGACTGGAGGATTTGGCATTCTCACCAAAATAAGCTGTTGGCTCTAGTTCCATTACAAAACCTGCTTTATGATCGCTAAGAGGGATACCTTCCCAAAGTCCCATGAACTCAGCTAGAGCTTCGTCATTTTGAAATACATCTATAACGGTGGACCCTTGTTGGTCCCAATCGATAAGTTCAGGGTAGACAAGTGTTACATTCTGGGTGTTAGTGGTGGAGGTTAAGGATACGGAGGATAGCGTAAAAATGGAGGATTTTGCAAATAGGTTGGTCATATTGAGGGAAGAGTCATCGATGATATCCTCATTAGACGTCGAATCGGCGGGAAAAGTTTCAGCCACCTCGTCGAGGATATACTCGATGTCCAAGGTGCGTGGTACCTTCTTACCAAATCCTAAACCCTTCTTGTCTAGTTTCTTTGTCACAACAATGGGTTCCATAGTTCCTTGATTCTGTTTCCCAAGGCCACCTTTGCCTTTGTAGCCCATATTTTTTACTATCCTTAAGCCATTGCCATATTGCTTGACTGGTATTGTGTCATGCCCACATTTTCCATGTGGTCACAACACACATCGCACATGTCATAGCCACATCTGTCATGTGGTTATGACACGAGATATGAAAAACTTTTCTCACACTGTCCTAAAAACCCCTTCGCATGCGTAAGCATGTTCGGCGGTGTTCTCTCATGGCGAAACACTACAATTTTCGGCGGGATATAAGTACAATTGCGTGCAACCAGACGCATACAGATCAACAAGAGGGTCTTTACGACGCCGCTAACGTCATTGCAAGAGTGAGATTACCAAAGTTCCTAAATCTAAACCTCGGCAATTTCTGGTAGCATAACGCCTTACGGCGTTAGTGGGAATTACGCTGCACTCATTTATGCACGTGGTTCGCTGATAGATTAACAACTTCCCACGATGCCTTGTTCCGACTAAACCGACTAGTGATCTCCCTATTTAGTCATTTTTCAGCCAGGCACGGTTGTCTGTCTCCTCTCTTGTTTCCTGAAACATACTCCTCCTACGACTTAGCATTCTCAACAAGGCGGTTTGTTTGCTCTCTCTTCCCTTTTCACTAGTTCTTAATTTTGATTGTATTTTTATCACCCTTACCTTAACTATTTCTCTGTTAATTTAGTGTGTTTATATTTCAGTCTCTCTCTCTTTCGTTTTCTATGCTTTCTTTATGTGTATCCGGTCCTTTCTTCATGATTTACGTCAATCAGGGTTATCACTGCAGCTATTGTTGATATTAAACCTAACTTCAGGATGGTCTAGGTCACATAGACTGGTTTACTACTTCGCTGGACTCGATCTCCTAGTCTTCTCCGATCACGGTATCTCCTCTTCGTTTGTATTAATTAAACTTGTTCCTAAGCAGATTTAGCAGAAGGGTCCGTCAACTTAGTTCTCTTATCCCATGTGCGAAATGTCGTGCATTTTCTCCTCTGTGTTTTCCAATGTTAGTTTTTCTTCTTCGGACTCTCTTACAGGTTTACTTATGCGGTCGTTTACTACAGTTGGGATTAAAATGGCCACATGGAATGTCTGTGATGGCTTCTTAAGTTTATTTCCAGTGATCTTTTAAGCAAGGTGATGTGTAATTTTCCTCTTCATTTTCCTTCTTTTTTCCTGGTTATTGACATTATGTTGGTAGTGGAAACTTCCGAGAAACTCTTTCCAGAGTATTACAGTATATTCCTTTATGCTCCCATTAAATTATAATTTTATTTTCTCTTATCTATAATTACTGTTATTATTATTACTAATCAGTATTATTAATACTCTTATTGTAAATCATTTACCGTTGTTAATACATATAGGAGGCTCTCCACTTTATAAAACCCTGATCATGGAAACATAACTTCTTTGGTTGTTGTGTTCAACACTTAATAAAAACTACTGTGAAAATATATTTTTTTTATTTTATTTTTATATATCCATGTGTCACATTTTATCAAGATTTTAAACGAGGGCCCAATAAAATGGCTCATAAAACTATTTCCATAAATATATATATATATATATATATATATATATATATATATATATATATATATATATATATATATATATATATATATATATATATATATATATATATATGTATATGTAGTTGACGAAATTGTTCTTTTAATTATTTAACAAACTCCACGTAATCCCTTATATATATATATATATATAAATTATTTCATATTATATTACTATATACATAGGCATATATAGTATCTATATATGCCTATATATATGGCAACTTAATGTATTTCATTTCAAATAAAAACCAACTTATATGTTAGGGCCAAAAGCCCTAACATTTTTTTTGTTTTATTTTCCACAGCCAGCGGAGGAGATGGGCGGCGGTGGCCGCAGCCAGCGGAGGAGACAGAGGTCGCGCAGAGTGCTGGCCTATGAAGGCCGCGGAGTTATAAGGGAAGGGGGATGTGGGGAGGGGCGGAGCCCCACCCACATCCCACGATGTGGGGTGTGGGTGGGGCTCCGCCCCTCCCCACACCTCTTAACAAACAAAAGGGGACTGCGGTGGGGATTTCTCCCCACCGCCCAATATGAAGGGGCGGCTGTGTTTTTACATAGCGAGTCCACAATTTTTGCATATCGACTGTCATTAGAATGTAATCCGAATTTAATATGAATCAATGCTAATTAAATATAAATATATATATAGATATATATATACATATATATATATATTTATATCTATATTTATATATGTATTCAGCAGTTTCAAATTGTCATATAAATTTTCTCAATCAACCATTTAATCAGTATCTCTAATTCTGTAAAAATGTTAATTTATAACAACTGTTATATAAATATATATATATATTTTTCATACTTTTCTCAGATTTCAACTTGTTATAATGATAATTAAATAACCATTATATATATTTATATTCCAGTTTCACTTATTCGGTAGCAATGGTAAATTTATAACAACTTAGTATATTTATATATTTATATATATATATATATCTATATATATATATCTATATATATATATTTATATATAGCGATATATATTCCATTTTCATAACACATTTAAGTTTCTTAAATTAACAAACAGAAATATATACATGCTAGATTTCCTCTAATCTTTTCACATTAACTGAAACCACTATATATGAGAATAAACTTAAACATTTAAAATTGTCTTTTCCATTAGATCAATGAACCATAGAACTAACATTTCAACTAGTTAAGCAATTCCAAACTTTCAATTACATAAACAAACTCAGATTAGATTGCAATTAAATAATGAACTCTTCCTTTCAGTAATACTTGAAACACAAATAAAGTGCTATTTAACAAGGTTTACAAGCAACAAACTTGAAAATTTAAGCACATTCATATTACAGATTTTAAACCATGGATATATACAATTAACTTCCCAGTTATGAACTTCCCTCTCCCAAACAATATACAACTGATAGCTTGTGACAACCAAGTAAAAGTCCATCAATAACAAAATCAGGGAGGTGATTTCCTTCACTCTCAGGGTAACAATAAATTACAGCAATAACAAGAGAGGTGCTCTCTCTTCAACTCTTATGAAAGGAACCAGGCCTAATTCTCATGACAAAGAAGAATAACTGTTTCTTCACATATATAATTTCTCTCAAGCCAACCAGAAGCTCCAAGGGAAAACCTGCATATCAAAGACAAACAAAGAAGAAAACACCACTCATCTAGCTCTCCTCCCTTCCATAGACCCGCAAGTGGGTCACCCCCGAGCTAGGGAGACCATACTCACACCTGGGTAACTCAAACACTCCACTTCACAACAGTAACAACAACAATCCCAAAGCACACAAACACCCGTGGGTCATTTACACAACACGGAAACTCAACTACAGTGAGTTTCATAAGGGGCAAGAGAGTGGACACACTCGACTCCAAAGTGTCACCCTGACAGATAAGTTAACCAATACACTTTCTCTTGGTCTCAAACCAAGTTTGATCACAAATTTGTAAGAAATCTGTATATGACTCTCAAGTCAAAGATACAGACACAGATACATGCCCTCAAGGCTTTCAACATCCCAAAAGATGGAAACAGGTATGCACCCGAGGAGGATCTCTCCTCCCCTACCCCAAACTTGATGAGCATTTCTCCAAAGTGGGAGAAGCTCTGTCAAACAACCCGACAACAAACCCCACAGAAAACAAATCTAAACACAAAATCACACACTTTTCATACACATTCAACTATACGAAACAAAGGTAAAATTCAAACCAACCTTACAAAGCCTTCCTGGAATGAAGCTGTTGCAGAGCCCACAGAGTTCTCTTCCAACCTTAGCCACCAACTCCTTCTCCCTTCTCTCTCCTACAAACTAACTTTTCTATTTTTGGTAAGGCAAAATGAAAGTTTCCCCAAAATTCAACTCACTCCCTCTCATCCCAAAAATTGGAAACAAATAACCAAATTCTTTTCAGTTTTGAGGAATGGGGAGGTGACACTTGTCACCTTCTCACTCTCCCCCAAAACCACTATTCTACCCTGGTGGCTTATGTCACTCACCCTTCCCAAGAGTACTCCTTATTCCTCTCCTCATGTGATTCCTCTTACGCATGGGAGAAATAAAAGGAGTTAAAGGGGGAAGAAGATAGGTGACCCATGCCCCTTCTTCCCTTCTTCACATGGGTGTCCCCACAGCACATGGGGGAATCTCACTATGGAAGGGGTGACTTTAAGTCAATCCTTCAATAATGGATGGCATCTCTTACCTTGGGGAAAGTAGAGGGGATGGGTTGGGTGTTGGTACAACCCATCATGTCCCCTCCTACCTCCAATTTTCGCCACTTAACTTCAGGGAGAAGTTAAGATGACTAGATGGAGGTTACTCAAGGGTTACCCATGCCAAATGGGCCCCTGGACCCATGGGGTATAACCCAGGGTCAACTTTAACCCATACAAGGCACCCCTGGTCAAGGTAAAGCACAAGAAAAGGCCTCATAAATTTAAATTAAATAAGGAAATTCAATTTCAATCCTTTTTACAACACAAATTATAAAATAATGTTACATGAGGGTAACTTAACCCACTCGACCATACGAAAGACCACATTACATCATTACATCAAGCACAAAGAGATCTTGGTTCCTCGTGGAACCAGATCGGCTTAACAGGGAATAACAAATAACAAGGTGCGGAATGATCTCCGAATTCAGTGGTTCGATTAGTAATTCCTGCACACTAAATTACAAGATCAGTAACCACATAAAATCATCATAGCCGAAGCAACTTGAAAACATGCATTATCATGACATAGTACTAATTAACATAAATGAAATCATATTACAATTTTCCATCATCACCTAATTAATGTTTTTCTGAAATTTAAACTTATCCAAACATCACCCAATTAGTTTTTCCGAAATCATAATAAAGTTTAATAGTTTGACAATTCCGGGAACTGCTATCCCACAAATATAAAAAGTAACAATAACAGTAATGCAAATAGTCATAACAACAGAAGTAAAAAGGGCGGTCCTCACATATTGTGACTGGTTCATTCTCCTTATAGAGCCAAGAAGAAATGTCCTCAATAGTTTCTTCCTCCAATAACTGTCCCTATTGGAATTGGGTTAGGAATGTTTGGGGAGGAATAGCTACTTTTTTGGCGACTTTGGCAATGGGTAGCTAGCCGTAAGATTTTGGAGATAAAGGCATCCACCCTACACAACAAGATTTGGAGATATCATAAGTGCCAAAGCCTATATCACGGATGTGTGCTTTGATTGCAGGAATAGGGTTAGGTTCACTTATAGAGGCTAGTGTCAGAGTTTTAGGATCAACATATAATGGGGATTCAAGGGCTTTTGCATTGTTAGGCACTTGGTTGCAATTCTTATAACTGCCTTGCAAGACACGACAGAATTTGAAAGGATTGGGGTCTCCTGGGATAGTTATCTCCATACCATTTAAGGGGAACTTTAGAGACTGATGGTATGTGGAGGGAATAGATTTCATTGCATGGATCCATGGGTGGCCTAGGATAATGTTGTAAGGCAGCTCAATATCAAGGACTTGACATCTGGTTTCAAGCATGATAGGGCCCAGTTGTATAGGCAAGTGGATAATACCTTCTGAACGGCATTTAGCATCATCATATCCCTTGATTGTAATACTTTGGTTAGTGTTGACATGATCCTTAGAGTATCCCAATTGCTTAAGTAACTTTAAAGAATAGATGTTGAGACCAGCACCACCATCTATGAGTATATGTTTGATTTTGTGCTTATGGATGAGAACCTCAATATGAAGGGCATCATTGTGATAAGGATCATGGGATGGGAGATCTTTCTCAGAGAAGACCACATTGTAGGGTGAAGCAATGTTACCTACTATAGCTTGGAAATCTATGACTGCTATGTTGTTAGGCACTGATGACTCTTAGAGGGCTTTTTTTAGCACTACTCTATGTGCAGGTGATGACCGTAGAAGGTCCAAGATAGAGATCTGTGCTGGTGTTTTCCCTAGATGTTTGACAAGATTATAATCAGATTGAGCTGGAAGACTGGGTGTAGGACCACGAATGGTGACACGACCACGACAAGTTGTAATAGTGCAATCCATAGATTTGCCTTTGATTGTGAGGGTAGACACTTGACTCTCTTCAAAATGACCTATAATGGAATCAAAGGAAGTGGAAGCATGATTGATACCCTTACCTCTATCCTGAGGAGGAGGTGGACCATGATGAGGGAATGGTTCCTTGTACATATCAAGATCTTTGTTCATGTGCTGAGCTGGTTGATCTTCTTGTAGAGATATTTGATTGCCTTCAATGAGATTTTGGATTAGGTGCTTGAGTTTCATGCATGATGAAGTTCTATGCCCTTTGCTCCTATGGAATTCACAGTATTCATTTTCTCTATACCGCGCAGTTTTGTAAATAGGATCACCATATGGGGGAGCATTAGGTAGGGTGATGAGTCCTTTCTGTAAAATCTTCTGTAAGACTATCTATATGGGTTCTCCCAAGGGAGTGAATTGATGCCACGGAGAGTAATCTTGTTGAGGTCGCTCTTGTTGTCATTGCTATTGGTTTTGATAAGGTTGCTGCTGTTGTTGCTGTTGTTGTTGAGGAGCTTGACTTGGTTTGGAAAGTTACAGCGGCATTTGCAACGTTTGGACATGTTTAGTATCAACCACACCATCGTTGACCACGTTTTTGTTTTTGTTCCAATATTTGGGTTTATTGTTTGATTGTTGATGAGGAGCATTGTCTTTTGTTTCCTTGAAGATTTTGACCACACCCTTAGCAATGACGGCCTTTTCAATGTTGATTCCCTTGTATGTGATTTTGTCGAAGGTTGTTGCACTAAGAATTTGCAAATGAAAACCTAACTCTTGGTTGAGGTTCTACACAAATATGCTAACAAGTTGTTTCTCTGGAATCTTGAAAGGGAATTTGCTAGCCATTTGTCTCCATCGTTGAAGAAAAGAAATGAAAGTTTCACCATTTTTCTGTTTATTGTTGCATAGATCAGTCATGGAAATCTCATGCTCTGCGTTGTAAGAAAAATAGGAGGCAAATTTCTTTGCTAGCTCGTTAAAAGACTTGATGCCCATAGGTAAGTGTGAGAACCATTCTATAGCTTGACCTCCAAGATTGTGAGGAAAAAGATGCATAAGGTATGTGTCATTATGTGAGACCTCGAAGCAAGCAAGATAGAATTCCCTGAGATGGTCTTTTGGGTCACCTTTTCCTTTGTATTTATTGAACTTAGGAATAGTAAAATTTTGAGGAAAAGGGATCATGGTTAATGACCAATCAAAAGGATAAGGACACACTTCTTCTAAAGAGAAGGTCTTCTTGGTGTGGCCAAACGTAAGATCAGATAGTTGTTGTTGAACTTCCACGATCTTTAGCTCCATCGATGTGGGAAGGGTTGGAAACATCTCCTGTTGTCCCAGAAGTGGCTGTTGCTGCCCATATGGAAGATTGTAGTGTAAGCCATGAGCCTTGGTATTATAAGGGTCATAAGATTGGTTGGGGTCGTATGCATTTTACGTTGGGTTCAGATTGGGTTGGAATTGAATGTTTTGATTAGGAAGAGGTGGAGGCGGTGCTAGGTAAGAATGTTGGCTTTGTGATGGTTGAAGAAAAGAATTAGGTGGAGGAAAGCTAAAGTGTATAGGATTAGGTTGCGATGGCAGAACATAGCTTTGGGAAACTTGATGTTGGGGAAGTTGAGGGTGGCTAGGCAATGTGTGAAATAAATTTAGCGAGGATGAATGTAGTGGAGGAGGGACATAGGTAGAAGTGATTTGCGATGGTTGATTGGGGATGAGTGTAGAAGAATTTTGTGGGGGGGGGGGCTGCATGACTCTAATTGGTTAAGAGACATGGAGGTTTGATGATATGGGAGGTGGTATGTGTTGAGACCCTTGTTGCATGGCTACATAGTTGTTCCCCGGATTGTAATTGGGTGGGAAACCTATTCGTGAAGGAGTAACTAAAATTCCACTTGCGATTGGTGTGGACACTTTAGGAGTTTGTTGTATATTTGCTTGAGCTAAGGTGGATTGCTTAGCGAGCTCCACTTGACATTGCAGAGTCTCCTGTTGATTTTTGTAGATTTCCATAGGAGTCAGAAGTGGTGATATGACCCTCTTTCCTGTTGGGTTTTGAAAAAGGGGATACTTGTATTGTACCATTGTTTTCCCTTGTGAGCCTTGTTCGGGTAAAGGCGTGGTCACTGTTGACAGGGTTTGCACTGCTTGTATGGCACTTAAGGTGTTGTTGGCCTCTTTGAGAGTGGATAAATCAAAATCTTGAGGTAACTTGGCTCCTTGCTCTGCTAGCAAGCGAAAGAAATGATCTTGGTTCTCACTAAGAGTTTTGTCAAAGGCGGCTATAGCTCTAGGATCTTGTATGAATTCATCAAGATCTTGCCCATCTTCTTGAGAGGATTGACCCATTTCAAAGTGTCACTCTTCTTGAGGTGGGGCTAGATTTGCAGTATAACCTTGGGGAACAAAATCTGGAGGCAAGCCGATGGTATAATGAGGTGTACTTACCAAAGGAATGCTTTCCTCATGAGACGGGACCGGATTGGCAATATAACCTTGTGGGACAAAATTGGGAGGCAAGCCGGTGGTGTAGTGGGGTGTATTTACCAAAGGGACCCTACCTTCTTGAGAATTGCTTGGTTGGTCAATGTGCAGCATGTTCAGAGAGATGGTTGATTTTGCCACAGATGTCCTAGGAGTAACTTTGGGAGTAATGTTGAGATGGCCCAATTGCGGTGTGTGAGGAGGTGATTTGCGCTTCATAGGGACAACTTGCTTGGACTTCATAGTTTGCTGGAGCCTAGTGGTTACCATGGGATAGACTAGGACAAAAAGGTAATGCTAGGATTTATGCTTGTGCTTTGAGGGAAAGACAAACTCTGATGCACAAGTAACTAGACCAAAGGCGCTATACTATTTGACTAGAGGCGCAGGACTATTCAACCAAAAGCATGCTACTGTAATACCAAAGGCGATGGACTGAGCTACCAAAGGTGAGGTACTGCTATACCAAAGGCGAGCTACTATGACCAAAAGCGAGCTACTATGACCAAAAGCGAGCTACTGTACCACCAAGGGCGAGCTGCTATAATACCAGAGGCGCTGAAGTAGTGTCTGATGTTTTTAAAGGCAAATTTGATAGATTTGGTTATGGTTCTGATTGGATTTATTTTTGGCAAGAGAAAACACAGCAAACAAGTGGTCAAAAAAGGATTGACACAATAGATAGTGTATGTTCGAGGCTTACAAAAAAGCCTAATGTTTCCATAGGTATAAGACAATTGCAATCAATAACAAGCACTTTTTATCCCTAGAGACAAGGTTTCATTGTAGTAGATCAGCTCACAGCTTAATACTCCATCGATAAAAATATCATTCCATAAAGGTGTCAGATATTTTGTATCTTTGTGAGAGATGATAGGTAGGGATATCTCACCCTCCCCTTGGAAAGCTCAAGTAGGTCACAAGAGCTTTATGGCCAAGGGAATACTATCTCTTCTCAAGGGAGCCAATGGTGAGTATCTTAAGGGCTTAAATCAATTCCCCTTGCACTGATGATTACCGCAATGTTTGGAGGTAGATCGGGTAGTCTCTATCTAGAATGGTTCTTAGTAACTTTGAGGGACCAACACCTTACTAGCAATGTGACAAGCTACTAAAAGCTTTAAACAATCCTACTAAGAGTATCAAACACTTCGCTCAATGTGAAAATCGTTTCCACAAAGAGCTAGTACACCTTTTTTTAGTTTGGCACCACAAGGTAAGGCTGACGTCGGTTAGGACTTGGCTTTCGCCTTATCTCTCTTATATAGTGGTTCAAAGGAAAACTTCACTTAGGGTCATCCCTTTTGGATGAAACGTAATCCAAAAGCAGGCCCTTCTAAAGGAAATACTAAAATGTAAGAGCAAGCACGTCAAACAAAGGTTTAATTGTTGCGTTATAAGAAAAATAAGGTGCAACTAAATTAGGCACACACATGTTTGTAGTTGTCAATTGTCCCTTATGAAATTGAGGTGTTTGGCATTCATGTCCATTGTCCCTTAGAAAAATTGAGGTGTTTTCACATACATGTCCATTGTCCCTTAAGAAAAGCAGTATGTTCCTAAGACTTAGATTGCTGAAAAAATGATTTGTTCAATTATCCCTTAAGAAGGCAATATGTTTTCTAAGACTTAGTGAGATAAATCAAGATTTCTTCAATGCTCGTCCTGCATGAACATATTAGAAAAAAAAACTATTTGCTCTGTGTGAGTGATAAGAAGCTGCAACAAGTCAATTAGTTCCACAAAAACTCACAAGTTAGCATAAATAAATCAATTGACCAAACGCACTGTACTGTCTTATCGAAAGTGCTTCACTGTGACACCAAAGGCGCCACACTATGTTTCCAAAAGCATGGTGATATAGACTTGAAGTGCTTTACTGTATTACCCAAAGCGTTGTAGTAGGCCCAAAAGCACGGTATTTTAGTTACCAGAAGCGCTGTACTATGTGACCAAAAATGTTGTTCTGTCTCAAATCAAGAAAAGGTTATACTTTGTCAAAATAACGAGGTTCAGATAGGATTTCATGATTGATCCAATGTTTTGAGAAGTAATATCTGCTAAATCTGGATCCTGCCATCAATCAAACTCAAAAAGTTGTTGCGAATAAATAGGTTAACTCAAACATCAAAAATACCCCTAAATAAGTTAGCTTAGGAAGTATCAAAAGATAGTTAAAAGACAAATACAACAGCTTGTCAGACAAATTTCTTAAGAATACTGCCAAAAGCTCTTTTCTGTGTCTTTTGCACTATTCCGTATTGTAACTTTAAAAAAAAATCAATTTCTCAAAGAAAAAGAGGGATTAGTGGGTCCCACCGGGCGTGCCAGAATGTGTATGAGGAAAACTGACTATGATTAAACTAAACAAATGAAAAACCCAATAACATAAAGAGAACCGATCTAAATAAAAGCCATTAATAATAATCAATGAAACATGAAAGCTTTTACCAAGATTTGTATTGTTCCCTTTGGATTGAATGTGGATTGCTCAATATTGCTGCGAAACCATAGTTGCAACAAGCAAGTAGTGTGCTCAAAGATCAATGTCAAAAGATCGTGAAGTTGCTCAATCGATGCGATGTATGCTCAAAGCGCTGTTAAGTATGCCTGAGAATAAATGATCAAAGAGAGGGGTAATGAAGGAGATGAGGGGGTTTATATAGGTTTCAATGAAGATCGATCAATGGTCCAGATAATTTAGAAGAATCAACGGAGGAGAACAATTGAGGAACGTGCAATGAATAAGAAGAAGACAAGTGTCACACAAAAGTTGTTTTATTTGAGTTAAACACTTTCTTTTCTAAAGATAAGACATGCTTTTCATAAATTAGAAAGTTTTTTTCTAATTTAAGAGAAATTGATAAAAACAGGGTTGAGTGAATAGATAACTCAACTTAAGATTTGTTTTTACATGATTTGAGAGAAATTAAATAATAAATTATTTAATTGCGCGTGCATAGAGAAGAAGACTTATTTTCAGAAGATTTGAAAGATATTTGTAGATAAGAAAGCAAATTAAATAAATAAATTTATTTAATTGTTGGGCATGATTTGGAAGAATAAATAAAATATTTTATTTATTTTATTTTTGGAGATTGAGAGGATTTACATAAATTTGATTTGATTTATTTAAATTTGGAAGAATGAATTTGATTTAATTAAATAATTGGGAATTATTTAATTGTTTGGATAAGAGGGAATTTGTGATGAATTAATTAGATAATGGGATTTAATTAATTAATGGAGACTTGAAATTTGGAAAGAAGATAATTATCTAATTAAATAATTAAAATTATTTAATTGTGGAAGAATAATAGAGGAATTTGATTTAACTAATTAAATAAAGAGAATTTATTCAATTAATGTTGAAATTATGTGATTTGGAAGAATTTGGTGAAATTAATTAAATAATTAGATTATTTAATTAATATAGAAATGCAGGTGATTAGAAGAATTAGATGAAATACAAGTCATGCGACGACATGGTCATTTTAGGGTGTCTACAACCTCTTCATAGGTTTTCAAGGAAACATACACAAATTCCAAACGTAACTCTATGCCTCAACACAATCATCCTTCATCAATCACTCTTTCCTCCTGAAGTGAGTGATCAAGTGGGAACAACACCCAACCCTCACTCAAATACTATTGGCACTCATAAGACTCTCATTCCTCATTGTTTAGGGTTAAAAGTGAAGATAATGGATTTTAATGGTTTGTGTTGATCCTCCTTTCACTACTAAACATTCAAGGACATTCAACTGAGTAGAGAACTCTACTACAGATCTCCTATCACTTGGAACATAGGGGAAGATTGGAATTATGTAATTTTGTTGTTCAATTAAGTCTAATTATGCTCAAAACCCTAATTTCATAAATTCGTAAACAAACGGACAAATTACGAAAAATGATCGCACACAAAGATATCAAATGACAATCAAATGCATACCAGATTTTGAAGTTCAGTGTGTAGAAAAGTCAAGGACCAATGAGCGGGTGCCCTAGTTTAGTGCCTTAATTTTCTTCAGGATCTAGGAATGTTATCTATAACATGTTCCTATTGTTCTGAAGATTTTACAGTTGTGGGATCCGGAGGACTAATGAGTGGGTGCCTGAGTCTAGGTCCCTATTTTCTTCTTTGATTTGCAATTCTGATAGTCTGCACTACTCTACTACAACTCCACTTCTTTCAATTTCACAACCTGTAACCTGCAATCACAAAAAAATGGGTTGGGGGTTGTGGTGTTTAGAGGCTTGCCATAGTCAAGACCCGGAGAGACATTCAAGTCTTCTGAACACCATTGTCAAATAAAGAGTGCGTATCCCTATGGGATAGAGGCAAAATTTAAATGATAAATGATAGAAAACATAATTGATATCACATTGTAGTGAAGATCTCATGGAAGGAAGATGCTCTTCATGCCATGAGGAGATGGATGCCAAATCTGTTAATACAAACACAATAACAACACAAAATTCTACTCTACCACACAATAAATGCCTTGAATCACTTTCACATAAGCTTGACAATCAAAATGTCCATCTATTTTACAAATGAATAACTAATCATGCTTATATATGCAACTAGAAACATTCCCACTAAGAATTTCATAATTTAAACTTATCGTGTCAGCATAGGACCTAAGTAACAGTCATAAACTGACACTTTGAAATAAGTCCTGACCTAAAATAGGGCAAGACTAGGGCATAGGAACCCAAATCCTCCCCCTATTTCAGGTAGGATTTATGTTAAGTGCATCCCCTGAGTCCCATTTGCCATGAAACCTCAGGATTTTCTCATCGGGAGTCATCAAAATCATACAAGATGCTCTAAATGCATTCTAAAGGACCCGAGAGCTAAAACTTAAGAGGAAAAAGCCCCTAAGGATACTTTTTCTGACATAACATTTAGCCCCCACTTTGATGTATGTATAATTGCAAGGCTGATACATGCATTAAAGTATGGTTGACAAGCATCTCAAACACACCAATCATGGAGAAGACACGCCAATCACAATGAAGACAGTAACAGGCATGCAAAATATGGAGAAGACAATTACAGTCACGCAAAACACAAAGAAGATAGCATTGAAGACACACAAAACATAGTGAATGTAGTGATTATTTTCTTTTTCTTTTTATCATATATGAAATGCAGATGCAAGTACAAGGAAAGTAAACACACAACCCAAAATGTAGGAGGGACTCATCGACACTAGTCTTTAAACTGCATATGGGGCAATAGACACACAAAACAAATCTCAGAGTGCAGGAGGGACTCATCACCACTAGTCTTTAAGACTGTACTTGAGAATAAACATGCCATACAAATCCCAAAGCATAGGAGGGACCCATTGCCACTAGTCTCTAAGATTATGCTTGGGAACAAACACACCATATACACACACATAGAAGACATGGAGAAAACACGACAAACAAGCGATGGAGTGTACAGATTTCTAAGTTCATCACCATCTCAGGCATATTAAAGGCACACACCATCAATTGGACTTTGCCACAACAATCACCAAAGACACGCTTAAGGGTTAGGATAGTCATAGATCTGCTTCCTACCTCCACAAAGGACTTTTAGAAAATGACAGGATGTGCACTCTCCTTGAGAAATACACCATCCCTGCCTCTGCAGAGGGCTTAAGATAAAAAAGAATATACATGATAGCCCACCTCTGCAGAGGGCTTAAGTGATTGCAGTAGATTTCAAGATTCACAAACAAATCTCAGAGTGCAGGAGGGACTCATTGCCACCAGTCTTTAAACTGTACTTGAGAACAAACACACTTTGGTAGCATCTAAATCAAACATCTTACCTTATATATGCCCCCAACTTAAGGTGGTTGATGTCACGTACCAATATCAAGCACATTAAGGTGGGAAGAAAACACACAAGGGAACACAAGCTCTTGCAAAGCCCATGCCCCTCAAAGGTGACATGTACTTTACGATTGCCAAATGTTCCCACAAACACATTCCTACAAGAAAAGTGTTAGCGTCCATGTAATCATGATAAATAACAATGCATGTAATCATTCACATAGAGAGCCAAGGTTATACTATGGATTTGGAGACCATGTATAACCATGGGTCTATACCGTAGAAATCTTAAAACTGAGTGTAACCGAGGTGAGATTCAAAGATAAACAAAGTGCATGGAGCAGCAATATTGTTATGGTTTGTCAATGCGATAAGACAACATCAAGATCACACGAAGTGATTCTACTAGCCAAGCGTCAGATAATATATATCAACCCCATCATCATGTATGGACTTGGTCCATTTACTGATTTCTCACTAAAGGGACACTAGGTCCATATCAGTATAATATGTTTTTCGTCATCCGCCTGCTAGATAGAAACACTAGAGGAAGGGAAACAATAAATCAAGAGAGGAGAAACAAGTTCCTTAGGGACAATCACATAGGAGGGTTCCCCCAAGTCACCAACCGCAACGCTATGTCCATAAGATACAACACACAACAGTGAAAATAGAGGCGAAGCAATATAGAAGAATGATGATACAAATAGAAGGTCACAATAGAGGCGGTCTCCTAGTATCCTTGACCATACAAGAGTATCAAGGGTCATCTCAGAAGGCCTAAACAACACATAACACATCACGGGGGAAGCACAACATGAGAGGTAAAGGGTTAGAAATACTTACCTATAGGGACAACCAAACTAACCTTTGTCAACAATTAATTCAATGACATTTTCCCGTGGATGAGGTGAATTCTCAATTTTCTCCTTATCCACTTCTATTATGCCAATTATTTCACCATATTCAGACAGTCATCTTCATCATAGTCATAATAAGCTTGTTGTTCTTTGAGATCTCTTTCTGCATTCACTAATGCTTCTTCTTGGCTAGGAAGAGCATTGGAATGAAAGAAAGGTAAAGTGTTGTTAAGAAGTTTAGGTGTTGTATCATTATCATCCTCATCATCATAAGTTTTAGCTAATGATTCCATTCCATTAAGAGAATTGTCATACTCATCATTCTCAATGTGGTGTGTTAAATCTTCTACTCCCCGAGGGTATGTGTTCATAAGAGATGTGTAATAGTCTAGATTATATAGTGGCATAACATTATTTTGTACAATATGCATTAATCCTTGAACAACATTAATACCATCTTGTCCTTCTTTTATCAATTCTCTTATGTTGTGAATCACAGGTATAGCTTCTTCTGCCATCCTTTCGGTTTCAACAAATGCTTGAAAATCGGCTAACTCTTTGTCAAGTTTGTTTATTTGCTCATCAGTCACATGTGTTATCACAAAAATAGGATCCTCAACATCAATAAATATCTATTCTTCTATTGTAGTGGTAGGAGGCATGATGTCTTGTAAAAGTTGTGTTTCTCCAGTTGTTGGGAAGGTATCAGTGATTTCATTGTCTTGTCCTTGTATATCCTCATGGGAAGAATCATTTTTGAAAGAATGACCAGAGGGTTTATGTCATTATCACATGTAGGAGATATAGGAGAAGTGATATGACAATTATCTTTTTCATTGCTACTCATGGAGATGAACTTAGTTAAGCTTTCTAATATCATAGGATGTTCACTCATGAGGGTTAAAAATTTGTCAAAATCAAGATCTTTGATAAATGCGTGCAAAGATACCATAGAAAAATGACATGAATGTGCCATGTGTATGTTTTCAAATAATTTCCAAATCAGATTTCAAAAGGTTTTCAAAACTTATGCAAGAGCAAGTGCAAAAGTATGTAGGAAAATGACCTAAAATGCTTGATTTTTCAACTTTTTTTCAATGGAAATAAGTGAAAGAAAGGCTGTTGTAAGGAATTTTATGAAGTGAATATATATATATATATATATAAATATCACTAAAGAAATAAATTTTATTTTTAATCGAAACCCCACACTTATAAACAAATATCATAGATAAATGTATATATATATATATGCACTCACACATATATACATATATATACATTTATTTTTATTTAAAACCATTTTAAACCATACTAGTGGAAACTCCACTCTTGTTTTAATACCATATTATTATGAAATTTCAACTCATAGAATTGGGGTTAAATAACCCTAACCCTAAATCTTATTTGGGCTTGTTGTGGTTGCAGGTGTGAGAGGAGCGGCGGCAATGGTGATCGATAGTGCTGGTCGCAGGGCCGAAAGGAGTGTGGAGAGGCGGAGTGGAGGGCATTTGGTGGCCGCGGCAGTAGTGACGAAGGACTGCAGTGGAGGGTGGAGTGTAGACCGCAGAGGGCGGCGATGGAGGGCGGTGTTTAGGCCGCAGAAGGCGGTGGTGGAAGGCACGGTATGGGCCGTAGAGGGCGACGATTGACAAACACGGTGGGGTGGACCGCGTAGACAATGGTGGGTGGTTATAGCCACGGCGGGGATGTGGTTTAATAGTCATAGCGGGGGATGTGGGGGTAGGGGTCCGCCCCTCCCCACACCCTTCTTGTTGTAAATGATTATCGGTGAGGGTTTAAACCCCCACCACATTTCTTGTAAATGGTTCGGCTGTTTAGCAAATAAAACAGTGATCTCTTCTCTGCAATTTTCATAATTTTAAATTAATACTAATTAATATATATATATATATATATGTGGCTCTTTTCCACAATTTTATTTAATTTAAAACTATTTAAATATATATATATATATATATATATATATAAGTATATATAGAAGTATACCAAATTTTCTCAACTTCATTTACTAATAAAAACATATATACATATATATATATGTATGTATGTATATAAACAAGTGTATCAAATTTTCACAACTTCATTTAATAATATATATATATATATATATATATATATATATATATATATTTAATTCATAACAAAGTTTCACATATCCTACAACCTTTCAGTTCTCAAATTAACAAATTCATTTCACATTTTCTTTACATTTTAATTTACAATATAGTAAATACTTGAGAGAAACAGAAAGTAAATAACCATATAAATCTGTATTTTTAACTAAATTTTAATCTATCAAGTATACATTTTATTTCAAATATAGTTTAAGAGTAATTACAGGGAGCTAATAATCCTCCACTTCAATAACCAAAGTAAATCGATTTAGATTATTTTCCATTGCATACTTAAATCAAATTCTAATCTGTTTCCAAAGGCAAATATACATCTTTTCTACTTCTGTAAATGTAACTTTCTCAATAAATAGCACAAGAGATAAATTTTATCAACTGGTCTAAACCAACAACTAATCTCACAACTTTACAATTTAATAAACAAAATAACAACTGTAAGATCCCACAACTCACAAACATTCTACGGGAGGAATTACTTTCTTCTCCCAATATAAGTTTTCTACACTTTTAGAGGGAGCATTCTCTCCTCTTTTAAAAGAAACGTATCCAGGAAGAAACTTAATGAGACCAAGCTCTCATTACAAATGGAAAGATAGAACATTTTCTCTAAACAAGGAAAACTCCTCTAATCCTCTCAACATGCTCCAAGATAAACCTGTATGACAACCAAGGAAAGTATACACCACACAACAAGCTCTCCTCCCTACCATAGACCCGCAAGAGGGTCACCCCCGAGCTAGGGAGATCATCCACATACCCAGGGTAGAATAGACCAGTATACTTCACAACATTGAATAACAACAATCAAAGAAAACAACATTCAAACTCCCATGGTTTTACTCACAATACAAAGACTCAGCTGAGGTGAGCAAAGGGGGTAGGGAAGTAGACTCACTCTACTCCAAGGTGTCATTCTTCTCAAACAAATATCATAGCTTATCTCATAGCCTCAAGCCAACAAAATTATTCTTTCTCATGGCCTCAAGCCATCCAAATAATAAAATCACAGGGATATCCCAAATAGGCTCTCAAAGCCTTATAGCCCTCTAGGCTCAAAATTACCAACATGCCCTCAAGGCTTCCATATACCAAAATAAGAATGCACCCGAGGAGGTTCACACCTTCCCTTCCCCATACATGATGAGCATTGTCTTCCAACTAGAAGAAGCTCTTTCATACACCCAACACAAACCCAAAATAGCAAAAATAACACATAGACAACCATTACGAATCCACATTCATCAAACAAGAACAAAACATACATAGGTGAGTAAACTGGCTCACTAACCTCTACAAGCCCAATTATGGAAGTATTTTGAAGAAGAGCTCCACCCTTAGTCTCCTCCTCCAAGTTCTCCTTCTTTCCACAATAATCCAACCCCCTTACCCTCTCCCTCTTCTCCTCTTTAAAACAAATTCTCTCCCTTATCCCTTATTCCAAGTGGCATTAAAAAAACTAAACCCACTCATTATTCATTATCCCTAGTGGACTTAAAACAATTAACCCCACTCAAGAGGTTCCCCACTATAGCCCTTTTACAACACATGGATGAATAAAATATAATAAGAAAAATAGAAATAAAAAGGAAGTAGATGACACACCACCCTTTTTATAGGGGTGTCCCACCAAAAGAGAGGCACAAAGAGACAAGCACTCCATTATTGGTGGATCATCGAGTCATTCATGACTTGGAAGTGGGTCTAAGTGTAGATTCCACTCATCCCATTATCCCCATGCTTCCAAATTCGTCACTTAACTTCACCATGAAGTTGAAGTGACCATATGGAGGTTATCCCAAGGTTATCCTAGTCAAAAGGGTCCCTAGACCCATGGGGTATAACCTAGGGTTGATTTTAACCTAGTTAGGACTCCTAGAGTCAAGTAAAAACACAAGAAGAGGGTCAAAAAGAAATAAACTTAAACAAGATTCATAACAACATCTTTTACAACACATATCACAATACAAGTGAATCAGAGGGTAGACCTAATTCACTTGACCCCATGCAACACTACAACATTACAACATTTCCACCATACACAGAGTTGATCTTAGTTCCTCGTGGAACTAGATCGGCTCACAAGGGATACAACATAGGGTGTAAAATGATCTCCTATATTTGTGGTTTCATTAGCAATACCTGCACACTCGATTTCAAAGTTAATAACACATAAAGATATCATAGCCAAAGCAAATTTAAATACAAGCATAACTAAACATTCTACCATATAAACATACTGAAATCGCATTAAAGTTCCATTTCTAATATTATCCATTCATCATTTTCTTAAAAGAAACATCTAATTATCATTGCATAATTGTTTTCTTAAAAATCAATTAGGTTTAATAATCAAGATTCTGGGATCAATAGTCCCCCAATCATAAAAGTAATAGCAATAGTACTGTAAATAGTCTCATGAACAGAAGTGAAAAAGGTAGGCCTCACAACATTCAAGTCTTTCGAACACCATTGTCAGATAAAGAGTGCATATCCCTGTGGGATAGAGGCAAAATTCAAATGATAAATGATGGAAAACACAATTGATATCACCTTGTAGTGAAGATCTCATGGAAGGAAGATGTTCTTCATGCCATGAGGAGATGGGTGCCAAATCTGCCAATACAAACACAATAACTACACAAAATTCTTTGCTGCCACACAATGAATGCCTTGAATCACTTTTACATAAGCTTGTCAATCAAAATGTCCATCTAGTTTACAAATGAATTACTAATCATGCTTATATATGCAACTACAAACATTCCCACTAAGAATTTTGTAATTCAAACTTATCGTGTCGGCATAAGACATAAGTAATGGTCATAAACTGACACTTTGAAATAGATCCTAACCTAAAATAGGGTAGGACTAGGGCGCAGATGCCCTAATCCTGCCCCCCTATTTTAGGCAGAAATTATGTTAAGTGCATCCCCTGAGTCCCATTTTCCATGAAATCTCAGGGTTTTCTCATCGGGAGTCATCAAAATTAGTCAAGATGCTCTAAATGCATTCTAAAGGACCTAGGAGCTAAACCTTAAGAGGAAAAGGCCCCCAAGGATACTTTTTCCAACATAACACTCATGAAGAGGGTAATCCTTTGGACACTTGTCTACTCCATTGGCTCTTTCCATTTGAGTAAGAGTGGTTTGACCATATGCTAGTTACATCAGTGCAATGCATGTTTTTCCCAAGTCTAACTCGTACAAAGTCATGGTGAGTAGATTTGGAGCATGAAGGGATGGTCAACTAGAAGAAGAAGAAGCAGAGGTTCCTCATGACCTCCTATGTGGTCTACTCCTGCATGCATATCGGGCCCAATTTGATGGACTGTACACAGTCAGGAAGCTTGGTAGTAAGTAGGGAGAACAGTTGGAATGGAGTATTACCCACAAATGGAGAAGAAACGATCCATTGTACACTATAGGAGGGTGAATGACCATTTTATGATGTGGATGGTTTGGTTAATGGAAGGGGATCGAGGCAAGAGGATCTCAAAGGATGCTCAAGGGCTCATCACACCACATGGGTCCCGATTTATCCAGTTCTTGATATTTACATATATAAGGATGGAAGGGTTTGAAGGCAACCCCTTCATCTTGCCTTGATATTCAACTGATAGGGTTCTGCTCTTAGAAATCACTATGAAGATAATCCCCTCATACAAGGCATATGTCCAGAAGCATGGCCAAGGGACCATGAAATTCCCATTAGACATTGATTGGTATAGGTGCGGAGAGTTCAAAGACTCTGAACTATCAGAGCCTAAACTATAGATGCTCAACATGCAACCATTTCTCCTCACACATACCTTTGATCCCTACAATACGATGGAAAGGTATGTTAAAAAGAAACTATAACATGTTCCTCATCTGGAAGATTACTGGGTAGATTGCAATGACGAGGACATCAGGAAAAGGAGATACTAGAGGTTGACCCTAAATAAGATTCAAACTTTGGGATGTCTTAAGGTTCCCCCACAAGTAAGGTCTGATGATGGTTAGATTATCAACCCAGACTATAATGAGAAACAAATATACAAGGAGACACTACCTCTCCCAAATTGAACCCAACCAGATGAAACATCAATAGATGTCATTAGAAGGCATGTCATGACTGCCACCCAGAGGTGGGTTGATGAGAAAATATGTGAGCTAAAAGCCAAGTGTGTAAACCTAACATATGATAAGAAGAGGAAGAGAAAAGACCAAGGAGATGCAGACTATAACAATTTCCTCATGGTCAAGAGGTGAATCATGGAGGCCAAATTGGTGCAGCCAAGAACATCAGCATCCAGTGAGGCCCCAATTGTGGAAGGCATTAGTGTGGCCACAAAACCATCACCTCCAAGAGAGAAACCACTAAGGGCAATTCCTATCTCACTCATGGCAACTAAAGAATGCCATACCATAGATATATTGGAGGGTGTGGTGATTCCTAAGAAAAAGAGGGGGATGCCAACAACACCTATGAGAGGTACCATTGCAAAACTAGTAGACACCCAGGTAGAGGCATCAGAACTGACAAAGATGGAACTTATGTTCACATCCAGTTAGCCTCAGGTGGAAATTCCATCACCATAGTCTACAATCTAAGCACATTTAGCACAACAGGTGGTAGCATATTAGTCTTGCACTGGAGGCCAGGCGATGGAGCTCCAACGTGGTCAAACAACTTATCAAATCATCAAAGTAAAACAAGAGCTAGATGAGGAGGCATAGGCACAAGAACAAGCCCGAGTTGAAGAGTTACAACTACCACTGATTCAAATAGTGGATCTGACTGATGATGTCACTCATGCAGTGACCAATGATCCAGTCTCTTCCTTACTTGCACATTTGGTGTCACCACCACCAAATGAACCTTGACAAGTAGAGACTAAATGGAGGAAATAGAAGATCTTGATGCAGTGAAAGGTCCAAAAGTAGAGGAGACATCCAATACTAAGGGATCTGGATCACCAAATGTGCTAGTGGACCAAACAAATGTTCTGAGTATAGAGGTTATGGAACAAGAAGAGGTAGAGCAGTCTCAACAAATAGTAACAGATAAACCAGTTGAGGACATCATCCTTCTGGAGGATCAAAGAGAAATTATTTAAGATGCACCTAGAGAAGGAGATATGAAACAAACTGAAGAACAAGTAGAGAAGGAGCATGATGAGTGGGTGCAATATTCATTGTCACTTGAAGGACAAGGTTAATAGGACTAGGGAGAGGAATAAACACACCAAGAGGTGCAAAATCCTTAGCATGAGCATATGGAGGTTGATACAGAGGCTCCCCAATAAGAGATCCTACAGGAGGAGGCCCCTCAACAAGAGTTTTCCTCAACAAGAGATTCCCCAAAAAGAAATGTCACAAGGGGAAGGTCTAGATAAGGACATAGACTTAGTGATAAAGGATGCTCACATTGAGAAATCTATTCAGGAAGGACATACATTCAAGGTACCAGAATCATTGGCCTCAAAGGTAATTGAACCTCCTATTAATTTGATACTTTTTGATTTTAAGTCATTGTTTTCTGTGGAGGGAACAAAACCCAAGTAAAAGGCAAGGGCAGTGTCTTCCATCAAGAGGGATGCAACAGGTCATAGGACAACTCATCTAGTTATACCTACAGTCAATAAGGTAAAGGGTGAAATCATGGTGAATGAATATCAGATCACCACTTTGGACCTGGGACATGTCACTACTAAGAAAGAAATTGATGAGCTCATGGGCAGTGTGAAATCCACAGCAACTAGAATCTACAAGGATAAGCTAAAGAAGAAGGAGCTGAAGGGTTACATTTCCCAACTTAAGGGGTTCATAAAGGGGTTATTAGCACCAAAAGTATAAATAATGGAGGTCCCAACCAATTTGACACTAGTGACATAGGATAAAATAAGTGATCTAGATGTAAAGAAGCATCAGGCATAGGTGATGCAAGGATGGTTCTAGAAATGTATAAAGGATGGAGAGGATGTGATCCAAACAACATTATCAAACTAGGACACCTTGGCATTTATCAAGAGAAAAGCATATACACTAAAGAAGGATTGTGCAACAAGACTTGATCAAAATGATCAGGATCTTGGTAAATTGAAAGTCATCTACAAGTTAAGAGACAAGGTGTTATTGAGCTAGAAGATAATGATGGTCCAGACAATGCCAAAGATATTCATATGGATAAAGGACCTAAAATTTGAGGTAGACATCTTGAAAGGGTGTAGGAACAAAGACATGGATATAAGCACCAAGGCACATGACCTCCTAATAGATGAGATGGAGATTTTGGAGGAACTTGTCGGGACCTTGATGGATGAGAAGAAGACTTATGAGGAGCAAGCCTCTATAGGAGTGTTTAAGGCTAGGTATGAGCCTGTTGTGTGGGATCATGTTAGGAATTTTTTAGAGAAGACTATAGATGAATTTATGGATCTATCTGCAAAGATAAAGGCATATAAGGAGAAGCTGGATGTCTGAACAAATAAGAGGATATCAATAGGTGATCAACTCCAAATGCAAGAATATGCCTAGACCAAGGCACAAAAGTTTGATAAAGCTGATATAGATAAAACTATCGTAGCATACGATTAGTATAAAGTCCTAGATTCTAGAGAATGATGGTCAAGGAAGAAACAACTTCAGACACTGAGTAGTCTAGCACTCAAGGGATCAGTTTTACAGCCACGATATATTAGCAGGATGGATGCATATTGAGATGAATATCATGATGATTGGTGACATGCACACACAGTGGCAAATACAGTAAGAATATTTCAAAGGATGCACTTCAAAGATGCTAAGGAATATTAGGTGCCATCTATCATCCATTCTTTAATTGCCAACTAGCAATCACATGCCTTGTTTTGTGACCATGGATATTGTTGAGGGAAATTGTGACCATTGATCTTTGTAACTGATTTCAGATCTTTCATCCATAAAAGGATCCAAATTATTTGTAAATAGAGAGATTGAATTGATGAAATTTTCTAAGCATTAAGCTTGTATCTCAAAACAACTTTGTGACTTACCTCATGGTTCTTTCTAAATTAGTGAAATATGTGTATATCTTTTACACATATAATGAAATTGAAGAAGCAAATTACAGCTAATCATAAATTCTAAGTAATATTTGGTTGATCTCTGGTATGGAATGTCAATTGTTGCATCCCTTAGTAGTGCATTTGAATGATTGCATATTTTTATCAACTTTCTATAGAAGATTTGCATCTGTTATATGTAGTTGTGGAATTCCTAGTGAAGTATAACTAGATTAGCTTCATTTCATGAATGTGTCTAGATATTTGTGTGTGATTACTGAAAATATTAATTTCTTAGAGCTCTTTCTTCTCAACCTTATATTTTGTCTTTTATTTTACAAATCATGGTAAATAGTTGCAAATAATGATAAATCTAGAGAAAATTATCATAAATATTGATGAATTTTATGCTTTAAAAAATATCTTTAAGTGAATTCAAGGTTTATGTGTAAAGGTCAGTTAAAGGATATAATTTATGAAGAACTAATCAAAGTTATGTCAATTCATGATAATCTACTCAAGGATTAATTATCTACTCAATAATTTGACATAAATGGTTGAGGATGTGTGCAGATGGTGCAAGAAATTCATGATATTTGTGAAGTTTAACCAGATCTAGTAGGAGATGACTTAAAGTTACGTAAGGTCTAAAAATGGAAACAACAAAACACAACAAACCCTGATTGAAAACTAGATAGTCAAGACCTGACAACTAGAGACTTGGGACTTCAAATCTTTAGGGATCTTGAAGCCTTTCAAGATAGATAGGGGTTTATTGTGTAAACTTCTATCTGTGTGAGTGTGACTAAAAACCACATCAACAATTTTGGTACTAGAAGGAGGGCCAATCTTGAGTTTGAGTTAGTTGTCCTTTGAAGATCTTGTCAAATACTTCACATCTTTAGTAGTTCACTACAAATATCCTTATTATTTGAGCATCTCGATGTAACTTTGCAAAGATCTCATCTTGAACCTTAAAGTTCATCCTAATTTCTCAAGCTGGCTCATCAACCTGTTACAAGGTCCCGATCTAGTGGTCCTTTAGGTGAACTACCTAATGTAAGAAAAAGAGCTTGCTCAACTAGTGCTTAGCCCAGACATCCTATCCTTGTCATCCCAATAGTTTCAATACAAGCCTCAATGGCATTCTTTAATGTTGAATCACCTATCATCTTTGTTGCATACAATGACATGCCTATGAATCCTGATAAGTTGTGTCCTAAATATTACGTCCATCAGGATGTCAAGGATCACTTTAGAACCTTTAAGGAAGATTGTTTTAGAGCAAGAATCTAGCATGAGGATGTTGTATGTAGATTATTCCCATACACTCTTGGAGAAGAAGCATATTGTTGGTATGTCAATTTGTTACAAAATTCTATTACCACTTGGTCATTGATGGAACAAGCCTTCAAAGGTAGATTCAAAGTTTTAGTTGATGCAGTGACAATGTATAATCACTTTGCTAACATCAAAAGAGGAGAAGATGAATTCATAACAACCTTCAATGATAGGTTCCAAAGACCATACTCTAGATTGACGAATCCTTACAATATCTCTAAAGCTGCAGCTTTGCTGATATATTACTATGCACTAGATTCGATGACTACGATGTTTGTATGGAGGGTAAATCCTAGCATCACAACTTTATTCGAAGCGTATGTGGAGTTAGTAAAAGTGAATATTAAAATGAAATAGGTAGGATATGGTCCTTTGCAAAGTATAGGACATCCTATTGTACCTAATCAAATGCAATAGATAAATGGAGCTTTGATGAACCTTCTACTAGTTCCCCCTATCAATGATTTTTAGCCACAAGGTAACAACCAAATGGTAGTACATCATGGACTTGCCTTTATTGAGGTCCAACCAAATGGAAATGGTAACTCTTTCTTTCCCCTTGCTTAGTATAATATAGTAGCAAAACTTTAGGAAGAGAAAGAAAACATGAGAGAGAACATAGCTCACCTGAAAAGGTTGATGACTGAAGTAACTCAATTAAGAAATCAAAACTTCTATGCTCAAAGTAATAATTAGAATCAACAAAATAGAGGATATAATTCTCCTTGACCTTTGAGAGTCTAGAACACTAGAACAATTAATGGGAATCTTCCTTCACCATTGGATAGTCAGGTTCCTACAGAAATAGACAACTATAGTTAATCTATCCGAAGTTGCACTGAACAATTAGTGGAAGATACATAACACCAATGTGCATGCTGAACTAGATTGTCCACAATTTAGGATTGTTGCAAGTATTTTCCAAGTAGAAATGTAGAATACTGAAAGAGAAACCAATTTTATAGAAGGAAACAATATCATTCCCATTGGATATGAGTAAGCAATGATGCTTGAAAGCTTCATGTTCCTAGAAGAGAAGATGAACACAGTTGATGAAAGTTACACACTCATATGCAAAGAGTCGGCCTTAGCATTGGAAACTTATACCTTCCCTTTCAAAGGTGATAATGATCCTAAACAAGATGTGGATGAGGTCCGTGCCTTCCAACAGTTCTAGAGAGGCCATAACTACAATTTAAGAAACAATAATAATAACTGACCATCTAAACCTTTGACAAGTTCTATTCTATTGAACAACTTCATTACACCTCCATACGTGTCATCCAGTAACAATCCATTACTATCGAAGGTGAGTTAACAACACTTTGCTTCATTATCAACCATAGTTAAAGGTATGTCTGAACTTTCTGAGTCTAATAAGTTGGTTAGTAACCTAACTGAAGAAATTAAGAGAATGAAAATAAGATTGTCCTTAATTGAATTACTCAAAACTATGGTCACTAAAAGAACTTTCCTCAAGTCCCTAGAAGAACCTTCCCCAAAGTAAAGTGCCCTTGGTAATGTCCAGACTAGAGAATATCCAAACAAAGATGTTTTCCCTAAGCCTAGAGACAAAGGTCAAGTCCATGCTGCGGATGCATAGATTGTAGTTTATAAAGAGAAAACTGAGTCTTCCCCATTCCTCTTAACATTAACAAATTTTAATAATAATCTACATAACTGTCTAGTATAATCTGGAGCAAGCACAAATGTGATGCCCCTATCAGTCTGTCAAATCCTAGGCTTGTCTCCCACCAAGTCTCTAAAGAAAGTCACTTAGCTAGACAAGTCTGAAGTAAGTGTCATAGGAGAACTAAGTCATATCCATATGCAGTTGGCCTCTAATCCTAGAGTCCAACACTTCATTAATATTCAAGTGGTAGACATCCCAGACACATATGGTATGTTATTGAGTAGAGATTGGTCAAAAACATTGAACGAATATATGGAAACAAACTTCTCTCATATGTGGTTTTCCTGGAGAGAAATTCCAAACCAAATTCACATAGAGGTAGAACCTAGAATGAAGCACATGATTACAAAGTATCATTAGAACAATGAGGTGCTATATGCGGAGGTAGAGCAGGGAGTCTTAAGACTCTAGACGTTCAAGTTGAAGAAATACTAGTATGCACTCAAGCACATGAAACTAATTAGATGAGCCAAATTATGTCAGGAACTGACATCCTGATAGAGCCAAATCATGATTATTTAGGAGATGATGAAGAAATCATCTTTGTGATTTTTAAAGACCTTTGTCTAAGGAAATGTAGAGATGCATACTACAAAAAATTCCATTGAGAGAAGTTTTACTAGAAGGATGGTGTAGATTACATGAGACTACACATTCTAAAACTACTTGTGCATTATGTCTAGACATAGTCGACAAGGAAGAATGTGTATGCTCACAAAAGAAGCTAAACTCATAGATAAGAACCCTAGTTGAGGTAAAACTAGAGGTCAATAATACAATTCATAGTTAAATAGACAAAGATCCAGATGCTCTTGGGAACGAACCAAAGGTATGTAAAGTAGTCTCAGATGGTGTTGTTCTCTTAAGAATCAAAGGTCCAGATGGCATTACTCTCATGAGGATCATAGAGCCAGGTAATATAGATGATACAAAAGAAAAGTCATATATAGGCACTGAGCCTAACAATATCTATGATAAACAATTAGACACTTGTATTATCCTAGATCAAACGGTCAAAGAACAACCTGACCTTTGTAAGTTAGAAGTTACCGCAGGGAATGTCAAAAGAAAAAGGGTCTTGATAAAGAATTTGAGAGTGGTCATCCATGGACACTTAAGTTTGATGGATCAAAGTCCAAACAAGATGTAGGAGTTGGAGTTGACCTAGTTAGTTTGCAAGGCAAATCTTTCCTAGTCACATATAGATTACAGTTCCACTGCACTAACAATGTTGCAGAATATGAAGCATTGATCCTATTAGGAAAAGTATCTCAACCTTGGAACTTTGAAAGGTTACTATTATTTCCTGTTTTGGTCTTTTTGAATACCCTTTATCTTGGAGAATGGTTTATAACTTTCAAAGTTTCCAAAAGGGCTAAAAATGGTGGGACTTACTATTTTTAGTAACTCTACATTTAACCTCAGATTGACCTAAAATTTTTCCCAAAAGGTGTAAAACTGCTAAGTAAACATCTCAAGTGAGTTTCAACTCAAGATCATATCTGGATTGCCAGATATTAAAGTTTATATTTTTTGAAACTACTGAAAAAAGTTTTAAACTTAGTTTTGAGGAACTTAGATGTCCCTAAATGTCTTGAACTTTGTCATAACTAATGAAGTGGGTTATAGCATGATATATCTCTTCATGAGCTTTCTGACACATTCAATGGTTTGTTAATCGGACACCCAGATCAAAAGTTATGGCCTCCAGAAGTTGGACCTCCTATTTTTGGGAAATGTAAAAACGTGTTGGACACTTAAAAGAGCTATAAAGGGGAGATTTACATGTGTTGGTGTGTGTTTTGGCACATCACAAGGCATATTTGATTGGAGATAATTTGGGTACCACTTTTGGATGGTTTTGTCTCATGGTTTTGTAATTACTGTTGACTGTTTACTGTATTGTATCTCTTATTTATCAAGAGCTTGAGATGGAGATTGTGTGTAAGAGTCTTATAGATGCTGAGTTACCTCCTAGATCTCTGGTTGGTTATACTTCTATTAAATCTCACTTTGTAACTATATTGCAACCTTCTTGATTCCTAAATAATATATTGGGTGGCTTTAGAGTGTGGGGTTTCTTACCTGAAAGGGTTTTCCCCACATATATCTTGTGTTGTGAGTTTTGCATTTGAATGTTGTTATTATCTTTTTGTTAATGTGCATCTTAATCTGTAACTTTAAAAGTTAAAATTTGCATAAATCTTTCCTCAGTAGATTAGTGTAGGATGCATTTTCAGCATACCTTGCTTCCTTTTAGATCCATGGATTTCTCTTAGCACTAAACAAGAAAGTCTGGATACTCCATGTATTTGGAGATTCTGAACTGGTGGTCAAACAGGGAAGAAAACAATACACCTGCAATTACAAGTAATTGTCCAACTACAGACATCAGGTCTGGGACTTCACTGAAGGCTTCGATGCCTTCAATATCACCCATGTACCAAGAAAATTCAATCATCGATCCAATGCACTAGCTATAGCTGCTAGCACTTTGGAATGACTAACATTGTCCATATTGAAAAGATTTTTGGTGGAATTGTTATCCATTCCATCGATACCAGATAACATCACCAATTTCTAATTTTTTTATGATGATCAACATATCTTGGATTTCATTTCTAATTGAGACATTTTTGAAGGTCAAGTGATTGATAAGCATCATCGTGAAGATCTGGAGTGGGATGAAGAATCCATCATTGATCTACAAGACAGTAAAATTCCCAAGGGGATGATTGAATTAGAAAGGTTATTTGATCTAGATAACATGGTGAAATAGAAAGATATCCATAAAATAGACGGAGGTAATTAAGATCCTGTCAACTTAAGTGAAGGTCTAGAACCTCATAAAGTCCTGATTGGAAAGGTCTACACTCAGGAAGAAAGGGAAGGGATTACCCAAGCTCTGAAGGATTACATACATGTGATCGCTTGGTCATATGATGAGCTCAAAATGTATGATACATCTATTATCACACACACCATTCCACTGAAGCCAAATGTGAAGTTGTTCCTGGGTAGAAGCAAAGGCTAGTAAATACCTTATTGGAACCTTTAATCTTCAAAGAAGCTAAAAAATTATTGGAAGCAGGTATCATTTTTGTTGTTAGGCATTCAACATGGGTCACCAATTTGGTGCCAGTTAGGAAGAAAAATGGAGAAATCTGGCTATGCGTAGACTTCTGAAATCTTAACAAGGTGTTTGAAAAGGGTAATTATCCTCTTCTCTCATTGGACGAGGTACTTCAGATGGTTAATGGAGCCTAGATGATGTCCTTTCTAGATGGATTCTTAGGATACAACCAGGTCATGGTTGATAAAATAGATAGATTGAATACCACTTTCAATATAAAGTCAGGAATCTTTTCAGATAGAAGAATGCCATTTGGCTTCATTAACACTGGTGTAACCTTTCAACACACTATGGACATCACCTTTAGAGGTCTAGTTAGCCAATGCATTATCATTTATATGGATGACTTGATGGTATTTTCCAAAGACAAAGGAGATCACATTGCAGATTTAAGGAAGGTGTTACAAAGATGTGAACAATATGGCATCTCTCTTAATCCAAAGAAGTGCTCCTTTGGAGTCACTAAAATAAAATTACTAGGACATGTCATATTAGAGAATGGGATATCCATTGATCCTGATCGGTTCAGTTCCATTATGAAACTCCAATTGCCAAGAAGAAAGAAAGAGTTGAAGTCATACTTTGGCAAAATAAACTTTGACCGGAAGTTTATAAATGGTTTTGCTAAGATAGTAAGGCCACTGAACATGATGTTAAATAAGGATACTAAGATAGAATGGACACCAGAAGCTAAGGCTACATTTGAAGATATCAAGAAGGCTATCACCAATGCTCCTATCTTGAATAGTCTTGATTATACCTGACTCTTTTACATATATTTGTTTGCATCTTATCACACATGTGTTGCAATCTTAACACAAAGAAATGATGTGAAGGAAGAGAAACCTATTTCTTTTATGAGCAGCCTATTCAAGGATGTTGAGTTAAAATACCTAGATGTTGAATGATAAGCTCTAGCTTTGGTCAAAGCAGTTAAGAAATTCCTGCATTACATCTTGAGAAGTCAAGTGATCACTGTTGTACCTGGCTTAGTAGTCAAGATGCTTTTGATGCAAAATGAACTAGGAGAATGATGAGCTAAATGGATCACTATCTTACAAGAGTATGATATGGATATTACACCAATGAAGCTAGTTAGAAGACAAGCTTCGATGCATATGATTTCTGAAATAGATCCTGGTCTAATAAGCTAGCAATATGTAGTTAGTTCAGGTGAACAAGATGACTAGTATTCTAGTATCACACATTTTCTAATTATGGGCATATGTTCGTCATACTTGAGAGCATCTCAAAGAAGAGCCCTGAGGATTAAAGCTCAAGGACACATGATTAAAGGAGGGGTCCTCTTCAAGAAGAATCATGAAGGCATATATCTGAGATGTCTTAATCGACAAGAAGAAAACAAGGTACTGCATGAATTGCATGACAAGTTTGGAACAACCCACGGGTTGTACCCAGAGACTACACATTGAATCCTCAGAGTAGGATATTACTAGCCAAAAATATTCAAAGATACTATTAAGCATATCAAACATTGTCATACATGTCAGGTAGCCGTAAATAGAGAAAGGTACGTGTTCCATCTATTGTAATTGGTAATGGAGATACACATGTTCACACAATGGGGAATGGATTTCATTGGAATTATTAATCCTCCATCATTAGCCAGACACAAGTATGTCCTGACTATCACTGATTATTGTACCAGGTGGACCGAAGCTATGTGCAATAAATTGTGCACAACATACGTCATGATCAAGTTCCTAGAGGATAACATTATCACCAAATTTGGTGTCCCATATGCACTGGTATGTGACAATGGCCTTGCTTTTACTTCATTAAAATTCTCTAATTGGGCATTTGAATATGGCATTACTTTGAAGTTTTCATCTAATTATTATCCCCAAGGTAATGGCCTTGCTGAATCCACTAATAAAAATCTGTTAGACATCATCAAGAAACTGGTGGAAAAGAATCCTAGAGAATGGAATACTCTATTGAAATATGCATTATGGGTTGATAGAATTAGAGTGAAATCAGCTCTAGGAAATTCACCATACCAACTAGTCTATGGAGTAGACCCCATCCTCCCTATAAACTTGAAAATTCACACCTTACAGTTTTCTCAGGAATACCTAGGTTTGGAGGACAAACTAGAAGTTAGGTTGTTACAACTCTTACACCTAGAAGAAAAGAGGAATCAAGCCATAGATCATTTCTGCAAACATCAAGCTACAGTCAAACACTAGTTTGACAAAAGAACAAAAAATAAAACCTTTCAAATATCAGACCTTGTCCTATCTTGGGATAAAGCCCATGAGAAGAAAGGAGACCATGGAAAATTTGATAAATTTTGGATTGTTCCCTTTCAAATTGCAAAGATATTGGGTGATAGAACCTATAGGTTGAAGACCTTAACTTGAGAGGATGTCCCATTTCTTGTCAATGGACAATTCTTGAAACACTATTTCCAAGCATGATTGTCTTAGAAAGAACTAGAATCTGTATATATGTAAATATTTTCTGTACAGTTGCTTTTCTCATTTGTCATTGTCTCTTTTTGTTTGTTGTTGAGTCTTTATTTTGGTTGGGTGCAATAAGGAGCAGACTACAACCTTAGAAAACAATTGAATTTCTAGAATTTAGGAAAGAAGTTCAAATTCTCACATAAGTTGTGATTTCTACAGGTATGATTAGTCTAGTTTGTTTTATGAAATCATATTCACCAATAGCAACATAGATTATCTAGGGAATCACACAAATACACATACTCAAAATTCCTTGAATTAGTTGAAAATGGTAGTGTTTGCATTAAGTGAAAAATTTAAAGGTTTGTCTTTGCTATCACTATAATTATCAACCTAACAATAGGTGTCATAACCTTGCAAATGAGCTGACAAGATATATCAAAACAAATACAACAAAGAAAATATTGAAAAAATAAAAGGAAGAGATTTACTCTCTAGGTCATCTAAGTAACTCTACTGGGTCTATAGACGCATGGATGGAAGTAGAGAAATATTTGGGAGAATTATAGAGATAACCTTGTCAAGGCTATGGACACCTAACTTGCAAAAAGGCTCTATCCAGGTTTGGCATAAAAGATTCAACCAAACTATGTAGCTTAATGTAATTGCTCCTTTTTTTAGCTCTTCACAAGGAAGGAAAATGAATCAAATGCACACACTTGCATTCCTTCTGAAAACCTAGTTACATTGGTGAATGTAATTTCATTTAATTAAGCTAGAATGATCAAGTACAGTGGAAGTTAGAAATTTATGTCTAAATTCATAAATTGGTTAAAATTTAGTGGTTTTCTTTGGTTGCAAGTTGTTGTGTAGTCTCACAATACGCCCCATTTTGCCCTGGCAAAATGAGGACCCAACTTCTTTTGTAGTGTGTGTTTATCTGTTGTCTACCTAGGTGGTAATGGTAAAATGTCATGTCATCTCAGAGTCAAATCAAGTCAAATTTTAAGTGTCAATATATCCCCTGTAAAGGCCATGGATGGGTAGAGGATGGAATTTTAGTTAGGTTTGTCTCTTGAATCATGTGAAAAATTGGTAAAATGAGCAAGTTATGCCCATTGGAAGTTCTGGTCAACTAGACATGGACATTGACAAAACATCCATGTCACGTCTGGTCTCCATATCAGGTTCCAAATACATTGAAAAAAACATCTAGGCCCAAAGGAAAACTTAAATATAGCTCACTTGTTCAACTGGACCAAACATTAGCATGCCAAAAATATCCATGTCCATACCATGTTGAGACCGTCAAAATTACCCTTGTAAGTCATGAACACTTCTACTTGACAAGATATTTCAATTAGACATGATAAAATGAGAAAATGTCCAATCTAGTCCAAATATCTAATACAAGCCATCAAATTTATCTCAACCCATAGGAGTTCCATTGGATAGGAAAACTTGCACTAGAGATTTCCATGTCCATATCCATACCCATGTCCACATCCTTATATGAAAGATTATAAGCCAAGCACGTGTCAATAGCCTATTGACTTTTCAACTAGACATTCATCAGGACATTTTGTAATGGATATTCCCAAATGTCTTGATTTGTATGGTTAAGTATGAAGACCTAGTTATTCATTTTTGTGGTCAACAAAGTTTGACTACGATGGTAATGACGTCACTCGATAGAGTTGCCACTATGATTTCCACCCAACTTTGGTCAAAGTCAAAAGGATATTTCAACCAGACATTTGCATCAGAAATTTCCAATAGGATATTAGGATCTAAATCTCCATCTAGTCCCTAGCTTTTAATACCCATACCGTAAGTTATTTTTTGCCATTGGGATTTAAATTTAAAATACAAGCTCTTCCCTAGCGATCGTTTTTACCTGCGCTCGAATAATATTTGCTCACCAAACTCTAGTGAATATTCAATGCACTCCAAACTTAGTATATTTCATTAAGGTTAAAAGAAAGTTTCAACACATGTGTTAAATCACAAAAGCATTTTAAGAGATTTGAAGAGCATAGTTGTAGAAAATTACCTAAGAAAGTGAATTTGTAGAGCTAAAGGTGAATAAGGCAACTAAGAAAACATAAATAATGATAGTGAAAAAGCATTCTCTACATAGCATAACCAAGGTGATATCATATTTGTAAGGTACATATATGACAAAACCCTCTTCCTTGATGGTTACAACAATTCTTTCTTTACTGAAGAATTTATCTCATTTACCTAAGATAAACTCAGGGTTTCATCTTATTATAAACAATCTCATATTACTCTGCAGAGCTCAGATTAATTTGCATGCCCTAATTTATAAATGTTGGAACTAATTTCATATGTTTGCATCATGCAAGACAAAATGTAGAAAAGACAAAAGCAATGAGATGATCAATTTAAAGCGCCAATATTTTCCACTCCTGGTGGGGTATGGAGTAATTATGGGCATGCCCTAGACACCCACTATAGAAAGGTAGACTTAGAAGCTTTCAAATCGAGGATCCAAGCATGAGAAGATGATCCCACACTTAACAACATTGTTAAGAGTGGGATGTATCACGTGACAGGCTTTCCATATGCCCTGGAGCTAGTAATTGAATGTGCCCAGAAGTATAATCATATCAACAAGAGGGTGGAGAAACAAGATCAAGATTATGAAGACTTCTCGGCCAAAGGAATCACAGATACTTTTAGGTTACCATAGAGCTAGGATGTCTTCTAAATAAACCTGAATGCATTATCCACAGAGTACAAGTCCAATGTTGCAGGGTGTCACAAGATTGTGCACACTTCCTAGATGGATCCAGTGACAAGGCTGAAGGCAAACTCCAAAATACCGCATAACCTATATAGGTTTTATTTTAACCCTGAGGTTTAGTACATGATAGCCTTACTAAACAAGATGGTAGGGAAAGAAGACTTAGGGTCCTTAAAGTTGTGGATGTATGGCCTCATTTGTTTCATGAAGGATGTGGGTGGTATATTGCACTAGGCACAACTGATTAGCAATTCCCTACATGAAGGGATGCTCAGCGAGAAGAAGAAGTGAATGTTCCTCATGACCTCCTATGTGGTCTACTCCTGTGCATACCAAGCCCAATTTGATGGACTGTACACAATTAAGAATCCTGGTAGAAAGTAGGGAGAACAATTGGTACGGAAGTATTACCCACAAATAGAGAAGAAATAGTTCATTGTGCACTATAGGAGGGTAATTGACTATTTTATGATGTGGTTGGTCCGGTTAATGGAAGGGGACTGAGCCAAGAGGATCTCAAGGGATGCTCAAGAGGTCATCACAGCACATGGGTCTTGGAAAATCTAGTTCCTGACATTTAAACATATATAAGGATGGAAAGGTTTGAAGGCAACCCCTTCATGTTGCCTCACTATCCAATCGATAGAGTTCTTCTCTTGGAAATCACCAAGAAGATAATCCCCTCATACAAGGCATATGTCCAAAAGTAGGGCCAAGGGACCATGAAAATCCTATTAGACATTAGTTGGTATAGGTGCAGAGAGTTAAAAGACTCCAAACTATTAGATCTTGAATTTTAGATGCTCAACTTGCAGTCCTTTCCCCTCACATGTACCTTTGATCCCTAAATAGGATGGAAAGGTATGTTAACAAGAAACTGCAACATGTTCCTCATCTAGAGGATTGCTGAGTGGATTGCAATGAAGAGGACATCAAGAAAAGGGGATACGAGAGGTTAACCCTAATTCAAATCTAGACTTTGGGATGTCTGGAGGTTCCCCCATAGGTAAGGTCCAATGATGGTCAAATTCTCAACCCGGACTATAATGAGAAAAAATATACAAGGAGGCCCTACCTCTCCTAGACTAGACCTAGCCAGATGAAACATAAATAGATATCATTATAAGGCAGGTCATGACCGCCACCGAGCTATGGGTTGATGAGAAAATAAGTTATCTAAAAGCCAAGGGCATAAACCTAACATATGACAAGAAGGAGAAGAGAAAAGACCAAGGATATTTAGACTATGATGATTTCCTTGTCATCAAGAGGCGAGTCATGGAGGCTAAAATTGGCATAGTTAGGAACATCAGCATCTGGTGAGGCCCAAACTGTGGAAGGCATTAGTGTGGCTGCTAAACCATCACCTCCAAGAGAGAAACCACTAAGGACAATTCATATCTTAGTCATGGAACCTAAAGAATGCCATGCCATAGATATATTGGAGGGTGTGGTGATTCCTAAGTAGAAGAGGGGGATGTCAACAACACCTATGAGAGGTGCCATTGGAAAACTAGTAGACACCTAGGCAAAGGCATCAGAACTGACAAAGATGGAACTTATGTTCGCATTTGGTTAGCCTTGGGTAGAAATTCCATCACCACATTCTACAATCTAAGCACATTTACCACAACAGGTGGCAGCATATCAGGCTCACATTGGAGGCTAGGTGATGGAGCTCCAATGTGGTCAAACAACTCAATAGATCATCAAAGTAAAACAAGAGCTAGCTGAGAAGGAAAAGGCATAGGAACAAGCCCGAGCTAAAGAGTTACAACTGCCACTAAGTCAGGTAGTGGATCTGACTGATGACGAGGTCACTCATGCAGTGACCAATGATCTAGTCTCTTCTCTACTTGCACATTTGATGTCACCACCACTAGATGAACCTTGGTAAGTGGAGACCAAAGTGGAGGAAATAGAAGATCCAGATACATCAAAAGGTCCAGAAGTAGAAGAGATATATGATATTAAGGGATTTGGATCACTAAATGTGCCAATAGACCAACCAGATGTCCTGAGTACAGGAGTTATAGCATAGGAAGAGGTGGAGCCATCTCAACAAATAGTAATGGATAAATCAGTTGAGGACATCACCCTTTCAGAGGATCAAAGAGAAGTTCTTCAAGATGTGCTTGGAGAAGGAGATATGAAACAAGCTAAAGAACAAGTAGAGAAGGAGCATGATGAGTGAGTACAGCATTCATTGTTGCTTGAAGGACAATCTCAACATGACCAGGGAGAGGAAGAAATGCACCAAGAGGTGGAAAATCCTAAGCATGAGCATATGGAGGTTGATACGGAGACTCCCCAACAAGAGATCCTATAGCAGGAGTTTCCTCAGCAAGAGATTCCCAGGAAGAAATGTCACAACAGGGGGAAGGTCTGGATAAGGACACTAAGTTAGTGATAAAGGATGCTCACATTGAGTAATCTGGTTAGAAAGGACCTACATCAAAGGTACCAGAATGGTTGGCTTCAAAGGTAATTGAACCTCCTATTAATTTGATACCTTTTGATTTTAAGTCATTATTTTCTGTGGAGGGAATAAAACCTAAGTGAAAGGCAAGGGTAGTGTCCGCCATCAAGAGGGATACAACAAGTCATAGGACAACTCATTTGGCTATACCTATAGTCAATAAAGCAAAGGGTGAAATTATGATGAACAAATATCAGATCACCACTTTGGACCTAGGACATGCCACTACTGAGAAATAAATTGATGAGCTCATGGGCATTGCAGAAGCCACAACAACTAGAATCTGCAAGGATAAGCTGAAGAAGGAGTTGAAGGGGTACATTTCTCAGTTCAAGGGGTTCATAAAGGGGTTATTGGCCCTAGAAGTACAAATAACAGAGGTCCCAACAAATTTGATGCTAGTGACATAGGATGAAATAAGTGACCTAGATACAAAGAAGCATCAGGCATATGTGATGCATGGATGGTTCTAGAAATTCATAAAGGATAGGGAGGATGTGATCCAAACCGCATTGTAAAACTAGGACACCTTTGCATTTATCAAGAGCAAAGAAGACACGTTGAAGAAGGACTTGTAACATCAGAAAATGTCCCCTTGGGGGCTTTTCCCTCATAAGGTTTAGCTCCCGAGTCTTTAGAGTGCATTTAGGACATTTTAGTTCATATTTTAGCATCCCGATGGAATGAGACCTAAGTCCCATGGCAAATAGGACCTAGGTGGACCCCTTGAGCTATACCCTACCTAAAATAGGGGGGAGGACTTGGGCGCCCGAGCCCTAGTCCTACCCTATTTTGGGGCAGCCCCAGTTTCCAGGTGTTGGTTTATGACCATTGGGAGGTTATTTTGCTGACACGGTAAAGTTTGATTTTTAATATCTTGGCAGGAATGCTTGTAGGTGCATATATAAGCATGTGTAGGCATTCATTTATAAATGAGATTTCAATTAGATGATTACTAGTAAGCTATTGTGTTATCAAGGTGATTCAAGGCTTTCTATTGTGTTGCAAGAGCAGACTTGTATGTTTTGTGCATTGATATTTGCAGATTTGAGCTTCAATCTCCTCATGACATGAAGAACATCTTCCTCCATGAGAGCTTCACTACAAGGTGACATATCATTATGTTTTATCATTGATTCCTTTGGTATTGGCCTCTGTCTCACAAGGGTACGCCCTCTTCATCTGACAATGGTGTTTGGAGACTTAAGTGTCCTCTAAGGTTTGATTAAGGCAAACCTATAAACATCACAACCCCCAAACCAAGTCTTGTGATTGCAGGTTACAAGTGTCACATCTGTAAGAAGTGGAGTTGTCGGAAGGAGTGGAAGGCATCAAGGATTTGGGATCTAAAGAGAAGTTGGACAAAAGTACACTTCCAGGACTAGGGCGCCTGCAAAAGTGTCCTCCATAGATAGATCTCAGGAAACAAAAGTTACAGGGCTAATCAGTGCTGGAAGAAGGTCCAGATTCCCTAAAAAAGTAGGTACCTTGGACTAGGGTGCCTGCAAAAGTGTCCTCAGTTGTTCCGCTTCGGAACCCCAAAAATAGGTATTCTGTAATTTGGTATTTTACTCCCGTCTGCAAGAGCTTTTTCCATTATTCGTTAACTTACTATTGTATTTGCATAATTAGGGTTTTAATGGTTAATTAAGCATAGTAGAAGGAAAAATTGATAATTAATTCCCTAATCCAAGCTTCCCCTCATTTACAAGTGACCTAGGGTATGATAGTGCTCGCCACTCGACCCTAGATCCTTCAATGTTAGGGTGAAAGGAGGATTTTAACATCTAAAGAACAAAAAGATCAATAAATCCAATTTTACCCTAAACAAGACTATGCAGCAAGACTTCATCAAAATGATCAAGATCTTGGTAAACTAAAATTCATCCACAAGTTAGCTTTAGGAATAACAACTCCCAAGGCTCTACAATATGCAAAGGGTTTAGGATCTGCTTGGATAGTAATTTTAGCAGCATTATGTGGAAATTTGATACATTGATGGTAAGTAGAAAGTACGGGTTGCATAGCATGGATCCAAGGATGACCGAGTAGGATGTTATATGGAAGATCAAGATCAAGGACATGACATGTAGTGTGTAAAAGGATGGTTTCAACTTGTATAGGAAGAGATATGGTGTCTTTGTATTCTCTCTCAATATTATCATAGCCTTTGATAGTATAAGGGCATCATTCCAAGTCATCTTATGAATATCCCAATTGTTTTATTAGCTTGAAGGTACAAAGGTTTGTCTTCAGACCTGATGCTAATACATCTCCTTAAGTCTTCCTCTATTCCACCAAACAAAAAAAGGAACAAACCACTCGTAAACCCACTTGTTAGATGAAAAAATGAAATCTAGAAATTTCTAAAAATGAGAAATAGGTATAGAAGATTGGATGTGATAATCATATTCTATGCAAAATTCTATATAGTTTAAAAAAAAAACATCAAAATTCGTTAAGATTTGCAAAAGTTATAACTATTTGAAGATTTGCAAGGAAATGTGATGTTTGAGTGATATTACTTGATAAATCTAGCCAAATAGACTGATGATACCTATACCCTACGAAGCTAGGCGAACTAGCTTTCCAACGCTTCCAATTTTGTGAAAATTTGACCTGTTATGCAAAAGTTATGCAAAAAAAAAAAAATAGCCTCTTTAGGGCTTAGAGAAGGACAAAGGCAAGCCAAGCAGTCAACGTTAACTGCTAGTGGTTAGTCAAAATGTGGTCATATGGAGTGGTTAGGCCCTAATGATTTTGGTTATGGTTAAGGGATTAATAAGGCCCTTGCTCACCTGTGTGACTAGGGTTTCCAATAAAAGAAAAAATAAAAAGAGGGGCAGAGGGTGCGAGCCCCCCTGGTCACAAATGTGACCATGGCCAAGGAAGAGGGGTGTGAGGGCTATAGAGGCAACGAGAGGTGGTGACGGGGAGATCAAAGGCAACACGAGGTTTAGGGTGGTGGTGGACAAAGCTGGGAAGGGTCTCAATGGGGCAGGGAATGGAAGATAAGCACTAGCGACCAGGAGTGGGGGAGTGGTGGGGACTGATAGTGACCGAATAAAGGATGGTGTCAAGGTTGGAAGGTGGAGATTTAAATACAAATTAGTGATATGTTATTTTTTTAATATTTCAAATGACTTTATAAAAAAATTAATAAAAACTATAAAGCTTTAGAAAAAAATTAAAATGATTAACCTTATTAATGCCTGCAACCAATTTGAAAAGCTTGATTGCGACTTATGTGCATAGTGTTGTACGACCTTGCATTAAAGGGTCAAAACTAAAAATAATTGCAAAAATTTACATTATCAGAAACCTGGACTATTTTATATCAAATTTCACCTGTGAGGCCTCCTGAACTTAGTGGTGATGTTGAATTTGGCGTAGGAGGTCACCTGTAAAAATTGATTCCCAAATCTTGCCACAAAATAGGTTAGATAAACAAAGTAAAACTCATAAACTTGCAAATGACGAGGGTTAGACTAGCAGGGGATGCAAAAAATGTAGATGAAAATTTGATCCAAGGAATAATTGAAGATAAATGCAATAACCTAGTACCTTCACCTTCAAACCAAATCCTCACATTTCAATAGAATGGAGTAGGGTGTAACCTAATTCTACTAGCTATGTTCTCTATGATATGCAAGATGGATATAATGATGTGATTTGTTGGTTGCTCATAATTTCTTTAGCATAACAACTAGTATGAAGATGATGGATATGAGGATCTAGAGTGATTTAGATAGCATGATGTTGTATGAAGATTATGGATATGAGGATCTAGAGTGATTTCGACAGCATGATGTTGTATGAAGATGTGATGATCAAAAGGCTTGGTTGAGGCTTGATTTATAGGAGGTGAGAGATAGGAATGGATGCCTAAGATTAGATTAGTGATGGATGGTTAGGATTAAGTGAGATGTGGATCAAGGATGAATGGTTGAGATTATCAGATGTGGATGGCTAGGCTTTAAAGGTTATTTAATTTTGGATCACTCATTTAATGAAGGTGTTAAGTGATTGAAAGTGGGGATAGTGTGACAAATAATTCAAATAATAAAATTATTTAAATTATGAGACGTGTGAGAATAATTTAAATAATAAAATTATTTAAATTATGTGGTGAGGTTTAATTTAAATAAATATTTAATTTATTTAAATTAGATGATGGAGGAATATGGGAATTAATTAAATAAATATAATTTATTTGATTAATTGGCTATAGAGGACAAATGATAAAAAAGGGATTAGTTAAATTTATTTAACTAATGTGATGATGTAAGGGTTATGTAAGTGTCCTAGGACAAAATGTATGATAAGGTGTCTCAAGAGGTGTCACAAGACATGGTCAATTTTAGGTGTCTACAATAATTTTAAAGAAGCTCATTACATGTGGATACATCAATGCATAGGTTCAAACTCTAGGATCTATAAGCCTTCTATGATTAATGCATGACTATTGATTTAGCTATATGTGCAAACCCAGGCTAACAAATAGTGCATTCCCTTTGTACTTAGATATGCAAGGATTCAGGTTAGGGAAATGAATCAAAATAATGAACAAGAAGGGTAGAAATTAAACCAAGTCTTAAGAGAAGTCCATCCAACCACCTTTTGAAGAGGAGATGTAGCTTTCTAATTCTAAAATCATGGCATCAGATATAGATCGATTGAAATTAAACAAGGGAAAACAAGTGTTTCCTAATATTGAAAGTAAACCAAAACCAAAGAAACCTTTTGTAGTGCATGACATGACTTTTGGCTGTGGGTGCTATGATCCAACCATAAAGAGATATTAGAGGAATATTTGCACATACATCCTCCTCCCAATAGGATGAAAAAGTAGACTTTAAGGATAAAAAACCCAAGGAGGTTTAGTTTGATTAGTAGAGAATCCTTTACTATAAATAAGGATATGTATCTCTAATATTTTATGATATAAAACCTAGGTTTTTTCTATTTTCTTGAAAACTTGTGTGATATAAATAAATTTCCATTTAATATAAAATATAATAAGAGTTTTATATGGGTTTCTCATGCTAACATATCACAAAATTGGATGTACAAGGATACTATGGTACACACAAGGATGAATTTGGAAAGTGGTCCTAGTGTTTTAGGTTAGGCCACAAATGATCTAATCGCTAAACTTGATCAAATTCTCACCACACTCAATGAAACTAGATAAAGGATAGTAGCCTTAGAACAAGAGGTTCTGAGACCTTGAGAGCATGGAGAAGAAGTTGAGAAAGATCAAGAACATAGTGTAAATGAGAGGCATGATGAGCCACTACCTAGCCAACTTAATCAGAAAGATGTGAGAAATTGTCATGTAAATAAACTTTCTTGTGATATGAAGAAGGAGAACCAACCAATTTTTTATGGCATGATTCTTGGTGATATATCAAAACCATGGCTTAGTGAGATGGAGAAATACTTTAAGATTCAAAACTACTCAAAGAAAACTAAAGTAGTTTGGGGAGCATATTAGCTCTTTGGGGAAGCTTCTACTTGGTGGGGTAATAAGAAAATGAAAATTAGGTTGGAATCCACTATCCTAACATGGAATTAGTTTATGAATTTATTTAGGAAAAGATGGCTACCTCAACTCTATTTTGACCAAAACTTAATTGATTTCTAGAATCTGAGGTAAAGTGATATTATCTGTAATGGAATGTTAGGAGAAGTTCACAAGACTTCTCGAGTATGTTCCTCAATAATCAACATGATGAATAGTTCTACATCTAGAAATTCATCATGGGATTAAATCCCTAGATTTAAGGAGAGATAGATGTCCATGGACCTTTTTCTATGGATCAAGTGTTCAAGAAGGCTATAAATCAAGAACAAAAGATCAAGTCTATTGCCACATCAAGGCACAAATTTTGTAAGAAGTTTAGAAACTCTAAGACATCTTATTCCTTCAAAAACAAGAATTGGAATAGAAATCAAAACTCCAAGAAAAATTTTAATGACAAATAAACTAAGAACAACAACGGTTTAGGGTTTATATAAGAAGGGAAAATGAGTCCAAATGAAGAAATGGGAACAAAGGAAAGGATGTTAGAAAGAAAAGGACCTATAGGAGGGTGTTTCTCATATGGAGGTGATCACTATGCAAATAATTATCCAAAAGAGAACTAGGGAAATAATTTTAGGAATCCTCCATTACCCTCTCAGCAAATAGCTTTCCAGCAAAGGATGCATGCAGTAGTTGACAATAATCAAGATAACTATCAAATTTCTCCAATTGAGACTTTAGGTATAGTTTTTGGCTACCATGTTTCTATATTAATAGATACTAGAACTACCAAACATTTTGTGGTACCAAGAGTTCTTAGTAAAATTCCTAGAAGAGATGGCTTTATGGCTAACTCTTGGTCTATACAATATGCAAATCAACCAAAATTTAAGGTAGAGCAATTTATATTTAAATTTGAGTTAAAATTACCTACGTTCTCCACTAATGTGAACCTATATGTAGCACCCTTAGGTTCTTATGATGTAATCCTTGGGATGAAAGGCTTTGGTGTCACAAAGCTAAATTCAATTACTTTGCAAAAACTATTGAATGCCTGAATGACTTGGGAAACTGAGTTCAAATTCAAGGGGCTAAACAAGATATTAATCTAAGACATATTTCATCCCTGTAACTCAAGAAAGCAAGAAGGAAGGGGTGTGAAATGTACGTAATCAAGGTGGATCAGTTGGAAGATTCCAAGAAAGCCACAATGCAAGATTACCCTTTTCACTATGATTATCAAGATGTTTTTATTAAAAAATTGCTTAGACTACCTCCTTAGAGGGAATTTAATTTCTCAACTAATATAATCCTAAGATTAAAACCTTGGTCAAAGCTCCATATTTTATGAGGATAATAAAGCTTATGGAACTAATATCTCAATTACAGGAACTACTCTCAAAAGAGTTGATTCGATCGAGTGTGTCTCCATGGGGACCACCGGTGGTTTTTGTCAAGAATAAGGATGAGATATTGCATTTGTGCATAGATTATAGAATGCTCAATAAAGCAATGGTTAAGAACAAATATCCCTTACCTTGTATCAATGATCTCTTTGATCAAATGCATGGTGTAACCATTTTCTCTAAGAATAACTTAAGAGTGAGTTATCACCAATTGAGAATCAAAGAGAAATGTATTCCTAAAATAGAATTTAGAACAAGATATGGCCATTTTGAGTTCATGATATTAGTATTTGGATTAACAAATGCACCAGCTGCATTCATGAACCTAATGAATAGTGTCTTCAAAGACTACATAAATAAGTTTGTGCTTCTTTCTAGATGATATTTTGATATATTATATAAATGAGGAAGAGCACATATATCATTTATGGTTAATGATGCAGTGGTTGAGAGAGCATGAGCTTTATGGCATATTTTCCAAGTTTGTATTATTTTAGAAGGGAGTACAATAATTGGGACATGTCATTTCTCTCAAGGATATTTCTATTGACCTATAAAAATAAAAGTAATACTAGAGTGGCCAGCACCAAGGAATGTCCATGAGGTGCATAGTTTTATGGGTTTGGCAAATTATTACAGGAAGTTTGTGCTAAAACTTTCTAAGATATCCAACCCCATTACTTTACTTAAAAGGAAGGGCCATTAGTTTGTGTGGTTAGATAAGTATGAGGAAGCTTTGAAAATCCTAAAGGAAAGATTAACTTCAACCACAATTATTAGATTTCATGACCCAAAAGATTATTTTGTAGTCATCACAAATGCATCGAGTGAAGGCTTGGGAGGTGTACTTATGCAAGATGGTTAAGTTGTGGCCTATGAGTCTGAAAAACTCTAACCTTATGAGGTGAATTATGCTCCTAGTTATTTAGAACTTGTAGCACCAGTTCACGCATTACAACTATGGAGGCATTACTTGTTCAGAAAATCATTTAAGCTTAAGATAGATAACTTGGGAATTAAGTACATGTTCAAACAACCTAACCTAAAAGCATGCCAAAGATGAAAGTTCAAATTCCTATTAGATTATGATTTTAACATCAACTATGCTAAAGGAAAGGAAAACCGAGTGGTTGATGCTCTTAGCCACAAATGACATATTGTTGTGATGGCTATTGTTTGATCAACTTTTTAGGAACAAGTTTTGAAGTACTCTTTAGGAGATGAATTCTATGGGCAAGTCAAAAAATATTTCTTAGAGAATCCACAAGATTTTAGATATAATGGGTAACAGTTCAAGATTAGTGGACTATTAAGGTACCAAGGCAAAATGTATGTTCTGAACCGGGGAAATTTGAGAATGATAGTGCTGAGGAAAGCTCATTGTGCACCTTATTCTAGATTCCCATGTATAATGAAGATGATGGGAAATGTAAAACCACTATATTTTGGAAAGTAATTAAGAAGGATGCAATCAATTTTGTGGTGAGATGTTTAGAGTGTTAGTGGGTCAAGGTTGAACACATGCACCCTATAGAATTACTTTATCCTCATGATATACCAGAGTGGAAATGGAAAGTTATCAGTGTTTAGGTGAAAATTGGATTTGTTAATGTTCTAATGCTTAGATGTTTAAATCCTTCGTTCCACCTTACATTCAAGGATCTAGGGTTGAGTGGCAAGCACTATCATACCCTAGGCCACTTGCAGATGTAGGGAAACTTGGATTAGGGAATTTAATTATTAATTTTCCTACTCTTATGTCCAATTAGCCATTAAAACCCTAATTATGCAAATACGACAACAAATTGACGAAAGATAGAAAAAGCTCTTACAGATAGGAATAAAATACCAAATCACAGAATACTTGTTTTCGGGGTTCTGAAGCAGAATAGTTAGGGACACTGGAGTGGGTACCCAAGTCCAAGGTACCTACTTTTTTGTGGAATCTGGACCTCCTTCCAACACTGATCAGCCCTATAACTTCTATTTTAGGAGATCTATCTGCAGAGGACACTGGAGTGAGCGCCCAAGTCCTAGAAGTGCTCCTTTGTCTAACTTTTCTTTAGATCCTAAATCCTTGATGCCTACCAATCCTTCCTGCAACTCTACTTTTCCCAAATGTGACCCTTGTAACCTGCAATCACAAGACTTGGTTTGGGGGGTGTGGTGTTTAGAGGCTTGCCTCAGTCAAGCCTCAGAGGACACTTAAGTCTCTGAACATCATTTTCAGATAAAAGAGTGCATGCCCTTGTGAGGCAGAGCTAAAAACTAAATGAATCAATGATGAAAACATAATATTATGTCACATTGTAGTGAAGCTCTCATGGAGGAAGATGCTCTTCATGCCATGAGGGAATTGATGCTCAAATCTACAAATATCAACACACAAAACACACAAGTCTGCTCTTGCAACACAATAGAAGCCTTGAATCACTTGAGAATGCTTAAAGTTCACAATGATCATCTAATTAAAATCTAGTTTTCAAATGAATGCCTAAGATTTCTTATATATGCAACTACAAGCACTCCCACCAAGATTTTAAAAATCAAAACTTACTGTGTCGGCAAAAGGACCTAATAATGGTCATAAACCGACACCCCAAAATTGAGGCTACCCCAAAATAGGGCAGGACTAGGGCATGGGCGCCCAAGTCTTACCCCCTGTTTTGGCCAGGGTACAACTCAAGGGGTCCACCTAGGTCCAATTTGCCATGGAACCTAGGTCTCATTCCATCGAGATGCCAAAATATGAACTAAAATGTCCTAAATGCATACTAAGGACTCAGGAGCTAAACCTTATGAGGGAAAATCCCCCAAGGGGACATTTTCTGACGTTACATTTAGCCCCCAATTTAATGTATGTATAAACATGAGGCCAATACATGCATTAAAGTAAGGTCACAAACACAACAAACATACCAAGCATGGAAAAGACATGCCAATCACATAGAAAATAGTAACAGGCACGCAAAACACGGAGAAGACAGTTATAGTCACACAAAACATAGAGAAGACAATCAATGCATAGAAGACACATTAATGCATGGAAGACAGAAATGATATCTTTTGTTTTCTTTTTCTCATATATATGAAATGTGAATGCAAGTACTAGAAAGTAAACAAACCTCCCATAATATAGGATGCACTACCTTAAGGTGTAGGTCTCTGTATAAATGGGGTAACACACATGCAATACACGTAAAACCTCCCAAAATGCAGGAAGCACTACCTGAAGGCACTGGTCTCTGCATATGGGGCAACAAACACGCCACACAAAACAAGCATGCCAAAACACACACACTTGAAGACACGGAGAAAACACGGCAGACAAGCGATGGAGTGTACCTATTTCTAGGTCCAACACCATCTCAGGGACATCACAGACACACACCGATGATTGGGCTTTGCCACAACAATCACCAAAAACACGCTTAAGGGTTGAGTTAGTCACAGAACCACTCCCCGCCTTTGCAAAGGACTTTTGAAAAATGCAACCCCACCCGCATCACGGAGACACCTTACAATGAAAAGGAAGCATGTCATACCACCCCACCTGCTTCATGGAGACACCTTACAATGAAAAGGAGGTATGAGATCAAAAGTATACAACCCCACACGCATCATGGAGATGCCTTACAGTGAAAAGTAGGTATACATAATAGATAGATAGATTGCAAACAAACTTAGGATGCAGGGAGTACTCATCATACTAGCCTGCACCTGAGGACAAGCACATTGTTAACATCTACAATAGACAGCTTACCTTATATGCCCCCACCTTAAGGTGGTTGATATCATGCATCAATATCAAGCACGCTAAGGTAGGAAGAAAACACACAAGGGAAAACTGATTTTCGCAAAGCCCATGCCCCCTAGAGGTGACATGTACTTACAATTGCCAAATGTTCCCATAAACACATCCCTGCAAGAAACCTGTTAGTCTCTACAAGATCATGATAAACAACAACATCAATGAATATAATTAACCACACAAAGAGCCAAGGTTATACAATGAATTCAGAGTTCAAGGATAACTGTGGGACTATATCATGAAGCTCTCTGAATTGAGTACCGCTAAGGCTAGATTCAAAGGCAAACAAAGGTGCATGGAGCCACAGTATTGTTAAGGTTTGTAAATGAAACAGAACCATCCTGAAATTCACTACACAGAAAGCACGAGTGCTTCCACTAGCCAAGCATCAAATAAGATATACAACCCCATCGTCATATTAGGAACTAAGTCCATTTTTTGATTGATCTCGAAAGGGACACTAGGTCCGCATCAGTATAAATGTTTGTCGTCATCCGTCCGCTAGGTGGAAACACTAGAGGAAGGGAAACAAAAAATAAGAGAGGAGAAACAAGTGTCTTCAAGACATTCATGTAGGAGGGTGCCCCCAGGTCACCAACCATGATGCTATGTCCGTAAGACACAACAATGAAATCAGAGAGAGGCAATTTAGAAGAATGATGATACAAATAGAAGAAGGTCACAATAGAGGCAGTTTCCTGGTATCTTGAACCTTACAAGAGAATCTAAGGTCACCCCAGGAGACCTAAACAACATATAACACATCATGGGGGAAGCACAATACGAAAGAGATAAAGGGTTAGAGATACTTACCTATAGGGTCTTCGTGCTAGAAGTCATAAAAAATCATTCTCTTTCCAATTGCAAGCATAAGGTACTATTTCCAAGTTTTTGTAATTATTATTTTGTTAATTCTTAAATGCTTCTTGGTTTGACTCAATGTTAGGTGGAATGTTAGCTTGTTGAAGTTCATTATTACACATACTCACTATCCCTTTAGGTGGTGGGAGAAGCAAATTATTTTGAGTGATCTCAACATCCATCCTTGAAGGATTTAATGTGAGAGACTTTTCCTCATCCACTAGTGCTACATCCTTAGTGATGTCCAAATGACTTGAATAATCAAACAAAGGAGGGACATTAAAGGTCTTCTCTTCCTTAGTGAAATCCAAGGTATGTGAACAATCAACTAAAGGAAGAAGGTTGGTGGGATGATCCACAGAGGTAGGAATTTGATTATAGTTAGAGGAATGCTCATATTCTACCCATAGAATGTTCTTTGTTATTAAAGGGAGCTCTTCATTCACTAATGCTTCATCTTGGCCAGGGAGAGTAGTGGAATTACTAAAGCTATCCCTATTTTTTTCATTTGAGTATTCAGTTATAGGGGAAGTAGGATAACTTATGGGATCATTATCATCTTTTTCCTTGCTACTCATGGAGAAGAACTCAGTTAAGCTTTCTAAAATCGTAGGATATTCACTCATGAGGGTTAAAAATTCGTCAAAATCAAGATCTTTGATAAATGCATGCAAAGATACCATTTAAAAATGACATGAAGGTTCCATTTCAATGTAAGATCAGATTTTGAGAAGCTTTTCCAACTTTATGCAAAAGTCAAGTGCCAAACTATATGCAAAAATGACCTAGATGCTTAATTTTTTGTTCTTTTTTTAATGCCAATGAATGAAACAAAGAATGTTGTAAGGATTTTGATTAAGGGAAGAAAGTTATATGTTTGATATCAGTCCAAAACATCAATATAATCACTCCCAACACACTCTTGATGCAAATCCAAGATAATGCCAAGTCAAAATATAGTGAAAATATGTCAAAATAGGCACTTTTTTTCACCAAAATTTAATGTAAAAGACCATAACAAATTGTTTTGTGAGGAAAATGATGATGGAAAACAAATAATATCAGTAATAACAGCCACTTGATGGAAAAATAATCAACACAACACATTTTTAGTGCCACTTAAGGTAAAACCCTAGTGAAAATATAGCAAAATACACAATTTTTCACAGTTTTTCAACTCCAAGATCTAGCAAAAGGGGTGTTGTAAGAAATTTTAGGAGGTAAAACAAATAATATCAATAATATCAGTCACTTCAATCCATAAAATTGATCACAACACACTTGGAGTGCAAACTAGTTCAAACCCTAGGGCAAAAATAGCCAAAATGTGTAGTTTTTCACCAAATTTTCACTACAAGAGCCCGTTAAAAGGGTGTTGTGAAGATTTTTATGAGGGGAAGAAAATTATTACCCTGATAAAATCAAATTAATTCTAAAATACCTTTCACAATACGCATATTGTGCAAGTTTAGAAAGTCGATAAGGCCAATTTTAGTGAAAATTGTTGTTTTTGAAGCCCTATGTTTGAGATCTTGGGATAAAATTTTATGTGAACACTTTGAAGTCTGATTTATAATTAAATTGACTTAATCTCAGATCTGGAAATGTTTTTCAATTCTTAATATGCCAAATGCCCATGCAAATTTAATGAAAATGCATCAAAATTGCTAGTTTTTGTTGAAATTGTCTATGTAAAAATGCAAATATTTTAAATCTAAATGCAAATTCACACTGAAATCCAAGACTACAGCCAAATGAAAATTTGAATGAGCCTCTAAAATTATTAGAAAAATCTGATAAAAGATTTTGCCTACTAACCCTAGATTTTGGAATTACTAGGTTATATAAAATTATCAAAATTTCCACAAAACCCTAGCAATTAAATTATAAAAAATGCAAGGATAAATTTTAAAATTTTGAATTTTTTTGTAGTTTATATCATATCTAATGCAAAAATCATGAATTAGGAAAATTTAGGAAGAATTGATGCAATTTAGTAAGCCAAACAATGCAATTTTTTTGTATTTTTCAAAAAAATTATTTTTTAAAAATTTTTCTCAATGCAATGAAATAAATGACCAAATTAATGAATGAAATCAATCTAAATCTGAAGACAAACACTCATGAAGTTGCAATTTAAGTTCAAAAACATGAGTTCACCAAAATGTTTAGGTGAAAATTGGATTTGTTAATGTTCTAATGCTTAGATGTTTAAATCCTCCTTTCCACCTTACATTCAAGGATCTAGGGTCAAGTGGTGAGCACTATCATACCCTAGGCCACTTACAAATGTAGGGAAACTTGGATTAGAGAATTTAATTATTAATTTTCCTTCTCTTATGTCCAATTAGCCATTAAAACCTAATTATGCAAATACGGCAACAAATTGATGAAAGACAGAAAAAGCTCTTGCAGACAGGAATAAAATACCAAATCACAGAATACCTATTTTCAGGGTTCTAAAGCAGAATAGTCAGGGACACTAGAGAGGGTATCCAAGTCCAAGGTACCTACTTTTTCATAGAATCTGGACCTCCTTCTAACACTGATCAACCCTATAATTTCTATTTTTAGAGATCTGTCTGTGGAGGACACTGGAGCAAGCACCCAAGTCCTAGAAGTGCTCCTTTATCCAACCTTTCTTCAAATCCCAAATCCTTGATGCCTGCCAATCCTTCTTGTAACTCTACTTTTCCCAAATCTAACACCTGTAACCTACAATCACAAGACTTGGTTTGGGGTTGTGGTGTTTAGAGGCTTGCCTTAGTCAAGCCCCGAAAAACACTTAAGTCTCTGAACACTGTTGTCAGATAAAAGAGTGCATGCCCTTGTGAGGTAGAGGCCAAAACCAAAGGAATCAATGATGAAAACATAATATTATGTCACCTTGTAGTGAATCTCTCATGGAGTAATATGCTCTTCATGCCATGAGGGAATTGATGCTCAAATCTATAAATATCAACACACAAAACACACAAGTCTACTCTTGCAACACAATAGAAGCCTTGAATCACCTTGAGAATGTCTAAAGTTCACAATGATCATCTAATTGAAATCTAGTTTACAAGTTAATGCCTAAGCTTTCTTATATATGTAACTACAAGCACTCTCGCGAAGATTTTAAAAATCAAAACTTACCATGTCAACAAAAGGACCTAATAACGGTCATAAACTGACACCTAGAAATTGGGGCTGCCCCAAAATAGGGTAGGACTAGGGCGTGGGTGCCCAAGTCCTCCCCCCTATTTTGGGCAAGGTACAGCTCAAGGGGTCCACCTAGGTCCAATTTTCCATGGAACCTAGGTCTCATTTCATCGGGATGCCAAAATATGAACTAAAATGTCCTAAATGCATACTAAAGACCCAGGAGCTAAACCTTATGAGGGAAAAGTCCCCAAGGGGACATTTTCTGACATTACAATCAGAATGGATTTCATATAGGGTCTTCCAATGTCTAGGAAGCTCCATGATATGATCTTGGTTGTAGTATACAAGCTTATGAAATTTTCCCACTTTATATCAAGGAACTTGACTGATGGTATGTTGGTTCTTGCAAGAAGATTCGTTCAGGAGATCTTTGGACTCCATGGAGTTCCAAAAAGATTGTCTTAGATTGATATGCATGGATGATTTCAAGGTTTTTCCAAACCTTATTTTTAGTGTTGGGAACTTAGTTGAACATCAATTCAACTTATCACCCAGAGACTAATGGTCAAACTAAAAGGGTGAATTATGTGTTAAGATTTGTTGCAGATGTATTGTATGGATAAAAAATACAAATGGTATCTTCTACTAACTGAGTTTACATTTAATAATTCCTATCACTCTACTTTAAAATGGCTCCATTTGAAGCACTATATGGTAGAAAATATAGAACTCCTATCAATTGGGATAAAATGGAAGATAGGGTAAGCATTGGGCCAAAAATGATAGCATAAATGGAAGATCAAGGCAAAATTATTAGGAAAATGTTGGATAAAGCCAATGATAGATAGAAGAGCTATGAAAATTTGAACTAAACAATGAGGCAATTTTCTATGGGAGACAAAGTTCTTCTTAGAGTTAAACTCAAATTTTTTATTAAGTTTGGTAAATCAGCAAAATTGGCACCCAAATTTAGAGGCCCATTTGAAGTGCTTGAAGTCATTAATCTAGTTTGTTACAAATAAGCCTTACTAATTGCTCTTGCTTAGTTGCATAATATTTTCCATGCGTCTTATCTGAAAAATATGTACCAAATTTTTCTCATGTTCTTGATTGGAATTATTTATAGGTTCTAGACCCAAGAGTGGTAATGATCAAGCCTCTCCAAGTACTCAAGGTTTGCAAGCTCTTGGAATTATTTATAGGTTTTGAACCCAAGAGTGGTAATGATAGAGCCTCTCAGATTACTCAAGGTTTGCAAGCTCTACTTGTATTTATACAAAGAAGTAACTCAATGCAAGGTCTAGTAGGACCGGCATTTTGAGGTTAGTGCCACTTGGGAGGACTATGAAGAGTTTCATAGAGAATTTCATCATATGTTTGTGGAGTATTTTCAAGCAAATGATACTTTCAAAATAAACTTTTATGTTATGTCTAATTAAGCCATTGGGATGATGACTTTTTCCTATTGGGGAAGGATGTCACATCCTATTTTTACTTTCTTATTATTGACAAATTATTAATGTTTAAAATAACCAATTTAAGGTGTGAGTATTTAATGTTTGGATATAATGTATTAAATGCAATGGCATTATGATTTATATGTTTTTGTGATAGCTTTTTATTTCATTACTTCTACATAATATTCTTGATTTGAACTGGTAATTGGTTGTACATTATGTTCACACATGTTTGTCATTATGGAATGGTTGATGAATAATTTGATGAAACTAGTTATTTTGTATATCATATGTAATTGATATTTTAATTGCTTTCGCTATTTTGTGATTATGATCTTTTGGTATTGATGTGGACTAACTATTGTCTATTGTCATGAGTTGCATGTAGGTTTGATTGTCACCCTCTCACTTGTAGAGGGAGAGCATCATACAAGAGAGTGAGGTAGATCATGACAGTGCGAAATTAAACCATATTCTCTAAGAGACCACACACTTGCACGAGTCTACAATCTAATTGTGTTGTTGTAATGAAGTAATGAATGTATTGAGTGTATGCATGATGTTTGGTTCATAACAGTTGCCACTTTTTTTGGTTGAGTGTTGCTTTGTGCAGTTGCATTGTGTGGCATTTGGTTTTAAATTTATTTTATGCTAAAATAAATTATGAACCATAGTTTTATCTTTTCTATTAAACCTATCTATACTTATTAGGTTTGAGTTGTTATGAAATAAGGTATTTTCTTATTTGAAGTTTTACTTAGTTTAAGGGAGTTGAAAGCACCTTCATATTTAGCTTTGGATATGACTTTTTGGTTGACCTATTTTGAAAATATATAATCTTTTGTTTAAATTTCTAGGGTTCTTTTTTTGTGGGAATGAACATTAAGAAATTTGGGGATGGGCGTTGGAGTTTTCAAGAGGTTATAGCGGCTAGTAAGGCTGACCCAACATTAAAATCTCAAAGCTCTTATTCTTCACCAATTTGTGTTAAATGAAGTGGAATATTGTTTAGTTTGAGTTTTGTTTTAAAATTATATTCCCCTATCTACCATTGAGCCCATGAGGACATGATAGTTGCCCTAATTTTGGGGGGTTCTATTGATAATCCCATGGAGAAGGTTGGGTTAGGGGATGGTGGAAAAAGGGATATAGTTTTGGTTTTGGTAAAGAGGGGTTCTATTATGTGGAATGTGAGTTATATTTTTGGATCCACTAAAAGAGGTCCTAGGATAGAGTTTGGTGAAAAATTTGGTGACAATTTCAAAGATCTTTTGTGACTTTATATTGAGTATGTGTCTATTATTTTTCTCTTATTGTAAAAAGGATTTCAATCTCTCTTTTAGTTTATTGGCCTATTTGATTTCAATTAGCATCCTTAAAGGGTCATATGTGAGTGTTTGTACAAGGTTGAGTGTATGGTTATCTATACATTGCACACTTGATATTTACAAATTTGTAACTCTAGCAATAGTGTGCATATATTTTATCCATAATCAATGATTTGTTTCTTTTGTATTGGAATTACTGATATGTATAAATGTATGTATGTATATTTACAAATATAAGTCCTAGGCTATGCATATGGCACAATGGGACTGTAATACATATATGGGCATGCTATGTGGCTACTAGACTATATGAGCAACACTTCACATAGAAGTTTATATATTATTTCATTACTTGAAACTTATTTATTGTGCATTGAGTCAACCTCTCAAAGATGTATAAAATATTTTAGTTTTGGACATGTATGAAGGTATATGCATAGAATGTAAGAATTGTTGTTAATAGGGCACATATGCTAATTGTTTGTTGAAATGCCTAAGTGTTTGGCCATATAGAATGAGGGAAAAGACATATTTTGAGTTATGAAGAAGATATATGGGTATATATAATTATATTTATATGTTTTTATATTATAGATTCATTTAATCATTTCTTATCATATAGGTCTTGATTGCTTGCAAAATGTTGGGTTTATTGACTATGTGGGTTGAGTATATATTGAGGTGGTTTTGTATTGATTTGTATATATAATATACAAGGGATATGTTGTCTCATTACATGTCTACCATCTTAAATAGATATGGATATGTATGAAAAATTATATGCTTCCAAATTAGTAAAGTTGTCTATAAAATGATTATTTTGTGAAAGATGTCGGGTTACTTACTATTAAATATTTGTAAAAATGTCCATAATCAACCATATCCTCATTTATACACTTAGAATAGTAGTGTGGTTGGATTACAAATCACACCATAGTAACTTATGCTTGATTTATCTTGTAACTAGGAGTGATATGAAACTTAAAATGACTATTATCCTTCCAAATTAGCATTATGTGTGACTATTACTTATTAGACTTCTGGTTAACAAGATTATGTCAGTCTTGTACTTGGTTTCACTCATGTTAGGTGAGTGGAAACCTTGTAGATATCCATATATAGGACTATATGACCTTGATAAGGGCATATTATATGAATTTTACCTATTTGGTACAACGAATAGATAGTAATTATATGATGTACTATTATGTTACCCACTTAGAGGTAGGGTATGCTGGGAGCTTCGAAAATGATATGGCTTTTTTGGAAACTTGGGTTTTGATTTGTACCTTGTATTTTTAAAAATATTTTGAAATCATTTTGATGAGTCAAGTGAGAGATAGTAGTGTTGTGGATAGATGACTCGCATTTCTATAAATTAGAATGTGATTTCGATTAAATATTTTGTCCAAAGTGATTTTTGTTGGGGATTAAGGTGTCTCAACCTTGGTACTTCCTTGCATTTATTATTTGTATTGTATTTATTTATTTAGCCTATGTTGTAATTTTTGTTACACATCCTATTTTGTCATTTAGTGTGAAGTGGCACGATGAGTTGTCACTCCACTTGTAAGATGACTAGGATGGTCAACTCACTCCATGTGGAGATAGGCCTCCCGTTTGTGTGGTAGAGGTTTTTTGCTATGTGTCGGCATCTTGACTAGTGTGTAAGGGAATCATGACTGAAACAATTATGACAGATTCCTATGACAGAATCTATGATGTGTAAGAGTCAAAAATAGAAGGTTCTATGTCAGATGAGGACATGTGTCAAAGAGCATCTTTGAGGAAGGCATCTTTGGGCGCCCCAAGGTGGGTAATGATATGTTGTAAGTGGAATATGCTATTTATAGGTAGTTATGATAGATTCTCTTACAATTGTAAGAGCTGTCAGTTATGACGGATTCTATGATAGCCGCAAGATGCATAAGAGTATCTGTCATTGCCTATCTTGGGATTAGGCACCTATATTGGAATGGGGTGATGTGACAAGTGTCATGACCATGCTGTAGTATTGGACAAGTGTCCCTAGGTGTGGGTTTTGGGCCATGAGGCCAAGTTGGATGCCCATTCCAAGAAATGTTCATTTTGTGCCTTATAACTTCTATTTAAATAGTTTCTTAGAGAGGAGATGTATTATGTGATTGACAAGTACTGTTATGCTATCAAAATATCTCTAGATACAAGTGCCAAAGACTCCTACAAGAGCATTGGCTTTGAAACTGTATTGTAACCTTGATTGTTTACTGTAATACATTTGAGTTGTGTTTTGGAGTGTGGGGTTTTTCACCCGTAAGGGTTTTCCCCACGTATATCTTGTCTCTCTCTCTTCTGTCTACTTTCTGTGTGTATGTGTATTTCTGCAATATCTCCATTGTTTGGTTCATAACACTATAATTGTAAACGTTAAAAAGAATTTGGAATCATCTCTCCTCTTTAGATTAGAGTAGGAAGCATTTTCTGTACACCTTGCTTCCTTTCATTGGTATCAGAGTATGGCCAATTTTGGTTCTAGCTATTGGGTAGGGGTTTTTTGAGCTAATCTTAGGTTGAGTGGGACTTTGTGTAGAGTATCCTAAAATCTTGTTGCAAGAAGGAGATGGCAGGCACATACAGAAGATTAGAGGTGGAGAAGTTTAACGTCACAAAATTTGAGTTGTGGAAACTCAAGATGGAAGACATGCTTGTTGATCGAGACCTATGGGAAACTATTAATGGCACAAAAACTATGGCAACATTATAATCTGATTGGGATCTCAAAGATTGGAAGGCTAAGGGTCTCATAAGACTTAGTTTAGCTAACTCTATCCTATTGAATTTCCATCAGGAGAAGACCGCGAAAGAACTTTGGAAGAATCTAGGCGATGTTTATCAGGCCAAGTCCTTGGTGAACAAGCTTTTCCTAAAAAAGAAGTTATTTTCTCTGAAGATGGAAGATAGAGGATCTGTTGCAGATCATATGAATGTTTTCAACATGATAGTTTCACAGTTGACATCCGTGGGTGTGAAAATGGAGGAGGAGGATCGATGTATGACCTTGCTTTGTTCTTTGCCAAATTCATGGGATCATCTTGTAATGGCTATTAGAAGCATTACAACCACCTTCAAGATGGATGAGGTAGTGTCTTCGGTGTTATCTGAAGAGATGCGGAGAAAGGCAACTGAGTCAGCCAAAGATGTTGTTGTGGTTCGTGGAAGACCCAAGGAGAAAGGGAAAAAGAAGGACAAGAAAGCTAAGAAGGGTAGATCCAAATCTTCTAGAAAGTCCAAGGCTCTTTGTTGGAAATGTAGTAAATCTGGGTATTTTTGAAAGGAATGCAAAGAGGAGAAAAAGAAGAAGAAAAAGAATGTCGTAGATTTAGATTCTGACAAGTCACAAGATGATGGTGATGCCTTCATCACAGCCCTGGCCACCCATGCAACTGATGATGTGTGGCTAAATGATTCTAGTGCATCTTTCCACATGACCTTACATCGAGATTGGTTTACAAAGTATGAAGAGTTTGATGGTGGAAGAGTGTACCTGGGTGACGATTCTCATCTAAAGATTGTTGGTCGTGGAAGAGTTTCAATCCGATTCCCTGATGGACAAGTGAAGGGGATCATTGGGGTTATGCACATCCCAGGCTCAGTACAAAACCAACTTTCTGTAAGTAAGTTGAATGATGTATGTGTGTAGGTTGTCTTTTTGAAGGATGGATGCAAGATGACTAGACAATCTATGGTGCTTGGAAGGGTACTCAGAAAGGTACTCTATTTCAGCTGGAGGTATGCAATTCACAGTGCAATAGTTCTTCTGACTCGAAGAAAAGAGTTATAGTCACTTCATCCCCACCATCTGAACCAACAGTGAAGACATCTGTTGTATCAAACTTTGATGGTAGTGCATTTTGGGTACCCAAGGGTGCTCATGCTTTGGAAGTTAAGCTTCCTGTTGAAAATACAATGTTATGGCATAAGAGATTTGGCCACATTGGTGAGAAGGGTCTTAGAACCTTGAAAAATAAAAACCTCGTTAAGGGGTTAAATGATTGTAATCTCGAGTTCAACTTTTGTGAACATTGTATATATGGAAAACAAAACCGTGTTCAGTTTTACTCTAATTCTCACAAGTCTTCTGGTGTATTGGACCTTATTCATTCTAATGTGTTTGGTCTTGTTAGTGTTCCTTTGATTTCCAAATCTATATATTTTGTATTTTTCATAGATGATTACAGTAGAAGGACATGGATTTATTTTCTTAGAAGCAAGTCTGAAGTCTTTAGTCAGCTCAAAGAGTTCAAAGCTTTTGTTAAGAATCAGACTAGTAAAAAGATTAAGTGTTTGAGGATTGACATCGGTGGTGAGTTTTGTTTGACAGAGTTCAATAAGTTCTGTAAAGAACATGGGATTGAAATACACAAGACAACTCCATACACCCCGCAACAAAATGGAGTTGCAGAGAGGATGATCTAGACACTGATGGAGAAGGCTAGGAGTATGCTTAGTGGAGCAAGCCTCGAACAAAAGTTTTGGGCTGAAGCTATAGCCACTACTTGCTACCTGATAAATAGGTCTCCTACATCATCTCTTGTTGGTAAGACACCTATGGAGGTGTGGTCTGGTAAGAAGCCTTCAGTGAGACATCTTCGTGTTTTTGGTTGTGAGGCATATGCACATGTGCCTAGGGAGAAAAGATCAAAATTGGAGAATAAGGTTGTTAAGTGTATTTTCATTAGCTATGGTGTCAGTGTGAAAGGATACAAGCTTTGGGATCATGTGGCTAAAAAAGTCTTGTATAGTAGAAGTGTTATTTTCAAAGAACTAACACCTTCTTCCATTGTTCTACAGCTAGAAGAGACAAAAAAGAAAGAGGATGTGGTTCAGTTTCCTTCTACCCCTGAGAAGACTGAATTGACAGACCTTGTGAGATCTGATGATGAGGAGAGCTCTAGAAGCTATGAAATCTCAGAAGAAGAAGAAGAACCTCAACCCCATCCTTTGAGTAGGTATACACAAATAAGGAAGCAACCTAATAGGTTTGGTTATTCATTGCTTGATTCTAGTTGTGATTTTACTTTTCTTACTAACACTGATGAGCCTAGAACTGTGACAAAGTCTATGGGCATGAAAGATGCAGGTTCCTGGAAGGAATCCATGGAAGATGAGATGGCTTCTTTGGAAAAGAATAAGACTTGGGACTTGGTGCCTTTACCTGAAGGATGGAAACTGGTTGGTTGTAAATGGGTGTTCAAGAAGAAATTCAGTGCAGATGGTAGTGTTGAAAAGCAAGAAGAAATTCAGTGCAGATGGTAGTGTTGAGAAGTACAAGGCTAGATTGGTTACGAAGGGGTACTCACAAGTGGAGGGAATTGATTATGGTGAAATTTTCTCTCCCATTGCAAAGCTGACATCTATTTGGTTCTTGTTATCTCTTGGAGCAGCATATGACTTAGAGGTGGAGTAGGTGGATGTGAAGACAAAATTTCTTCATGGTAATTTGGAGGAAGAGATTTACATGTCACAGCCAGAGCATTACATAGAGAAAGGTAAACAAAATTTGGTTTGCAAGTTGAAAAAGTCTTTGTATGGTTTGAAGCAATCTCCTAGGATGTGGTATATGAAATTTGATGCCTTTGTGTTGTTGATTGGATTTCTGAGATTGAAATCAAATCATTGTGTATATTACAAGTTTGACAATGATCACATTCTCATTATTGCATTATATGTTGATGATATGTTGTTAATTGGGAATGGTGAGAATATGATTTTTGATTTGAAGTCTCAGTTATTAACACAGTTTGAGATGAAAAACTTAGGGGCAGCCAAGTACATTCTGGGAATGAAAATCAGAAGAGACAGAGCTAACAAAAAACTTTGGTTAAGCCAAAGTAAGTATGTGAAGACCATGTTGGATAGGTTCAGCATGGAAGATTGTAGACCATTGTGTGTTCATGTTTCTTTGGGGACAAAGTTATTTGTTAATAATTGTCCAAAATATCCTTCTGAGGTGGAGGACATGAGCAGAGTACCTTATGCTAGTGTTGTTGGCAGTTTGATGTATGGTATGGTTTGCACAAGACAAGACATTGCCCAAGCAGTGGGAGTCCTTAGTCAATTTATGGCTAATCCTGGATGGGTACATTGGGATGCAGTAAAGTGAGTGTTCAGATATCTTAGGGGTACTTCCAAGTATTCCATATGTCATCATGGTCATCCTATAGGACCTCTGCATTCTGTATGTATTCGTGGATTTGTGGATTCAAATTGGGTGGGTGACATTGACAGCAGGAGATCCACCAGTGCTTATGTGTTTACTTTATTCAGTGGTGCAATTATTTGGATGAGTAAGTGGTAACCTGTGGTCCCTTTGTCCATGATAGAAGATGAGTATATGGCAGTTACTCAAGCTTGTAAGGAAGCCATTTGGCTTAAGAGATTGTGTTTTGATATTGGTGTTGATGCAGGACAGATTACTATTTGTTGTGACAGTTAGAGTGCGATTTGCCTAGTGAAGAATCCAACTTTCAATGCCAGAACAAAGCATATTAATGTATAGTTTCATTTTGTACGAGACATGGTAGAGGATGAGAAGGTGAATTTGGAGAAGGTAGATACTTTGAAGAATGTTGCAGATGCATTGACGAAACCAGTGGGCACATACAAGTTCAGATGGTGTTCAGAGTCTATGGGCCTCTTGGCCTATAGTAGTTAAATCTTGTTATTTCTATTGGCTCTTACAAGGTGTTTGACAAGTGGGAGAATGTTGGGAATTAAGGTGTCTCAACCTTGGTAATTCCTTGCATTTATTATTTGTATTGTATTTATTTATTTAGCCTATGTTGTAATTTTTGTTGCACATCCTATTTGTCATTTAGTGTGAAGTGGCATGATGCATTGTCACTCCACTTGTAAGATGACTAGGATGGTCAACTCACTCCATGTGGAGATAGGTGTCCCTTTTGTGTGGTAGAGGTTTTCTTCCATGTGTTGGCATCTTGACTAGTGTGTAATGGAATCATGAATGAAATAGTTATGACAGATTCCTATGCAGAATCTATGACGTGTAAGAGTCAGAAATAGAAGGTTCTATGATAGGTGAGGACATGTGTTGAAGAGCATCTTTGAGGAAGAAATCTTTGGGTGCCCCAAGGTGGGTAATGATGTGTTGTAAGTGGAATATGCTATTTATAGGTAGTTATGACAGGTTCTCTTACAATTGTAAGAGATGTCAGTTATGACAAATTCTATGACAGCCTAAAATGTGTAAGAGCATCTGTCATTGCCTATCTTGGGATTAGACACCCATATTGGAATGGGGTGATGTGACAAGTGTCATGACCATGCTGCAGTGTTGGACAAGTGTCCCTAGGCATGGGTTTTGGGCCATGAGGCCAAGTTGGATGCCCATTCCAAGAAAGGTTCATTTTTTGCCTTATAACTTCTATTTAAATAGGTACTTGGAGAGGAGATGTATTATGTGATTGACAGGTACTGTTATGCTGCTGGAATATCTACAAACATGAGTGTCAAAGACTCCTGCAAGAGCATTGGCTTTGAAACTATATTGTAACCTTGATTATTTACTGTAATACATTTGAACCGTGTTTTGGAGTGTGGGTTTTCCCCACACACACACACACACACACACACACACACACACACACATATATATATCTTCTGTCTACTTTCTGTGTATGTGTATTGCTACAATATCTCTATTGTTGGGTTAATAACACTGTAATTGTAAAGGTTAAAAAGAATTTCTACTCATCTCTCCTCTTTAGATTAGCATAGGAAGCATTTTCCGCACACCTTGCTTCCTTTCAATGTTATATTTGTATGATTATTAGTTCACTATACTTATAGGATTGCATGGTAGTTGGAAGTCATGAGTAACTAGAGGGTATCTAAGGTCTACATGACTGACTACATGTGATATTGTTTGTACTTATTTACACTTGGTTCTTATATTTGGTTATGGTTCTATTGCAGATGTCATTATCTACCACCCTCATTGAAGGTTCAAGCCACTTCCAATAGGAAGATGAGTAAGGGGCCATCTGACCTATGGTTGGAGGTAAAGTGCTTGGATTATGCTCAAGCCCTCCTTACAACTTGATAGAAACCATATTTCTCGCACTTAAAAAAGATGATTAAGAATGTTGTTCTACGATATTGTAATGATTTGAAAGATAAAACATTGTTTAGTTGATTATCACTTGTATATGATATGTAGGATAGTAGTCATAACCTTGATTTGAAATGCAATGTATCATTTTCAATCATATAATATGTTGTACCATAAATATAATGAAAGAATGGCATCTATTTTTTATGTTTTGAAACTTGATGGTTAGTTACTATTTTAAAAAATATATATGCCTTTGTAATGGAAATACATAGATTCTTTCAAGTAGTTTATTTCTTTTCTAAAGTATTAATGGTGTTTATTAGTAATTATAAGGAAGATTGTTACATTTTGGCTAATCTTGGTTTTTTGTTTTTTGTTTTACTAACCCCTCTTGTGTATCATTTTGTTGGTCCAAGACTTGTTTATCAAATTACTAACTCTTTTTTTGGGTGTAGCATGTCTGTCCAAGACTTATTTTTCCACTAGCTTAGTTGCAAATCTTTATGTTAAGGTCAATAAACTTGTGTACTTTGTTTTCATGAATACTTAGGCGTGTATGCTCTCCCCTCACATTAAAAGGTAATAATGGTAAACAAAAGCACCTTATTTATTCATTTTTGTGTTATCTAAAGGAGAATAGGTGTGTACGCTCTTCCCTTGCACCAAAAGGTGATCTTTGGAATCAAAATCACCTAATATTATTTTTATTTCCTTACAGTGGGCTAAACTTAGACTTCACTACCAAGTGGATTACCTGAACCCATGTGTTTTGGTGGGGTATATAAATTATGGTGAGAATAAAAAAACTCACTTCAAAGGAAGGCTATCATGTTTGGCATGACCTTGTTGTCCACTTGAGGGGAAAAGGTGAAGTGGGAATGGGTTTGAACCTAACCACATGCTTGTAGATATAACCCTCATGTACCTTTAGGTATATTGAAGACATCCCCTAGTACACCTTAGTGAGCCTAGATAGGACCTTCGATTGTATATGCTTGTAATGCATTGATTAGTGGTTAGTGCCAAGAATTTACTCACTGTGTGCTCCTAAAAATGAGATTGTAGTCCATGTATTCTCTCCTCCTGCACCATTGTGTGATCTTGAGGATCAAAAGTGGTTAGTGCCTCCTCATGATCCCTACTTTCTATGCCTAGATAAGGCATTAATTGGGGGATTACAAGTGTATACACTCCCACTTGAACAAATTAATCTTGTTGGTGTGTTTGGTGTGTCTTCAATTTGTGTGAAACATATGAATTGCCCTACAAAATCCAAAAACATTTGCAAAAACCTTGAAAATTTAAAAAATAAAACAAGTCTAAAAATCTTCTTAAAGCCAAAGGTTGAAATCAAAACCATTCAAAGTGAAATCCAAATGCCATTTCAAAATCCAACATCTTCCTCTATTATCAATTCATTCCAAATCAAACCATAAAACACAAAATCACCTCCAAAATCCTAAAGCTCTACAAATAAAATCAAACATTCCCTAATTCTACCTTCACCCCTCATCCATTTAACCAACATCAATTTCAACTCCTAAAAGTGAAACCTCATCCTATAATCAAACAAATGATCCATCCTAAATCAACATTACCTAAAGACCTAATCCAAATCATTCACTCATCCAATCAATCATCTAATCCAAGGTCTTTGCACCAAATCCAACCTGCCACCTATCAAGAAACCACCATCCACCTCAAACAAGGTCTTACACCTTAATCCAACTTCCAAATCAAAACCCAACAAGGGCTTGTGCCTTAATCCACTCCAAAACCAATCATTAAACAAGGTCTTGTACCTTAATCTTAATCAAAATCAATAATTTCCCATAGGTCTTTGCACCTAATCCATCCATTCCAATTTAATCAAAATCCAACCAAAACCCAATCATCACAAATCCAAATTTCTTTCAAGACCTAGATCTGGTAAAATCAAACCATAATCATAATCAAACCATTTAAGTCCTAGACCTTATCATCCAAATCCAGTCAATCCTAATAAAATCCAATCCCAATCAAGTTATCCAAAATCACCAAATTATCTCAAATCCAAAATCAACTACTAAGTTCCTTGATGTCCTAGACCTTATTTTCAAATCAAACATCAAAGAAATTAAATCAAAATCCAATCCATCATCTAAAATCCCAAACTGAATCATCCCACGATAATAACAAATCATGATCCAATCTCAATCATAGCATCATCTTAACTCCATAGGTCCCTTATAGTAAAATCAAATTTGGTTAAGGATCTAGATCCCATCAACCCCCTCCAAATCCAAACTTATCACCATCAAGAGTACTCACCCCACTCCTTCAACATCATAATCCAAATAATCACCCATCTCAAATCAAAATCAATCTAATTCATCAATCAAGCTACTTAACATGTCTTGTACATTATCCACCAAATCCAAACTTCAAGTATCAATTTACTTGAAGCCCTAAACCTTGTGCATCAAATCAAATCCAAAGTCACCTAGGGTAATTTCCATAATCTCTCTAATCACACATCCAATCCATCAATCATCAAATCCAAATCAAAAGTTAAATCCCACATCAAGCACCTCAAGGTCATTGGCATTGATCAATCCCATCATTGAGATACCTAGGGTCCTAGACCTCATTTGCATCAAATGCCAAATCTAATCCCCATTAATATCCATCCAAATTGATCATCTTAAATCTCGAATCCAAACTCATCCACAATCACACCATTTGGGTCCTAGACCTCATCTAAATCTATGTATCAAAAATCACTTCCAACAAATCTCACAACCAAAAATCCAAAATCTTTTGATATCAAAGCAAATCTTAAGGTCCAATCCTTCAAAATCTAGCCCATCCTTTGACATCATTAAATCTTCCAAAAATTCAAACAAAAATCATGAATCCATTTTATTTTGATGAGTCTCCTCAACATAACCATGCTAAAAATCATTTTGAAAATGATGATGATGATAGTCTTGTAGATCAAGAAAAGTATCTCCATTATCCCTTTGATGACACCATCCCAAGAAAACTTTCCATAAGCTTCCATCGGCAAACCATGTGCAATCAACAACCTTTAGATCAATAACTGGCTAGCATTATCTATCTCACCAATCTTAATTGTATACTTATTGGTCATCCCTATGGTACCTTTGATAAAATAAATACCACTCTAGCCCAAGCACCTCATCTCCAATCCATATCCAAACCCCCAACCTTATGTGAGTGCCTAGTATCCTCCACCTCCTATGCAAATCCTTAATTTTCAAAACCTTTGCAATCCAACCTATCCCATTAACCCACCCACTCATCATGTTACACCTACCATCCCCAATCCAATCCTTCCTCATACAATGCCACCCTAATGGATTTCCTCCCAAGACTAGTAGCAAATAATTCTAACCAAAAGTGCACAAGCAAGGTTGTGGAGTCATGCAACCCCCTTATTCCAATACCCTCCCACTTTAGCATATAGAAGTGTGTTGTTGACAATGCAGTAGTTAACCCCAAGTCTATCAAGAGCATTTAAGAGCCTCCTAATTCCATCATCCATACAATTCTAAGTATGTGGGAAAATAAATATCAACATTTCCAAATGTCCCTTAAGTCCATCAAATCCAAAATCCATAAGCATCCAAGACCCCTCCCCCATCCATATGCAAATATAGAGGAGTATATCCATGCACTAATCACTAACAACAATATCCAAGAAAAATGACACTCCTCCATTGTGTCACCCATGCAAATCAAGTTATGTCAAGAGCTTGTTCCAAATCATGCCCGTATTTTTTCTCAACCAAACCAAGATCTGAACACCCAAGCTAATCCCTTTCATGATCTCATACACCTACAAGATCAAAGAACCCCTATCCATACCATCCCCCAACCACAACCCTATCACCTTGGTTCCACCACCTTTATCTGATCTAGATTTCTCTTAACCAAGGAAATTACAACTACCATCAATGTCTACCTATCAGAAAATTGATTTATGTCTTGTTTCTAAAGTAACAAGTATCTCATCGCAAATCAAATGTGTTAGAGCATGAATTATCAAGGAACATTATTAGGCCTTCATGAGCAAGGAATCTTGGAGCCCATACATGTCAAAACAAATCAAGGATCATAGGGCCTCATCTATAGATCTCACAGAAAATAATCTAAAGACATGGTATAACACCTCTACCAATCCTAAGGAAGTTTCTTCCAACATCAAAACAAGTGTCTTTCATCACTCCTACAAATATTTTTCTACCACCAATTCTTTCATTGACTCTTATATCCCTATCACCAACCTTAATCATTCATCACCTAAAATCATTGATCAAGATCAATGCCTACACATATAATTGGACTTACTCCAAAATGATGAAGCTATCATGAAAACCATGGGATTTCAAGATGATATCTCCCCATGGGACCACACCATAGATTTTGGAAGTGATTTGGATGCATCAAAATATGAAGCAAAGAACTCACAAGAATCTAAGGAGACCATGTCACAAAGTGTCGACATACAATATCAAATCAAAATTAGGTCACAAATCAAAATAGATCAAACAAGCAACATGGGTATGCCTATCAAAAAGGAAACACAAAAGAAATGTGGTTCCCAAAGAAAAGAGAATCAATGCATCCAAGTCATGCATCCAAATTTGTATCTCCAAATGCTCATTCCATTTCCAACTCCAAAATCCCTATCCCTCATCCCAATCTCGAAACCTAAATCCAAATATCAACATCTATGTCCTAAGTCTAAAATTTCTAAGTCCGTTTGTGTCTCTAAATCCCAAAATAGACAATCCAAAAATCCCCCATCCCAATCCCAAAATCTAAAATCCCAAAATCCAATCATCTCTATGTGTCTCGAATCCCATATGTGCCTAAAATTCCAAATCCAAATTCAAATCTTCAAAAGCCATCATCCAATCCAAAGCAAATCCAATCACAAAATGCAACAAAGTGTGTGCAAATGTTGGTCCTTGTTCTCAATGGTCCCATGGAATTTCCTCATGCCTTCATCATCCCATCATTCCAACCACCCCCTTTTCATAATTGAATCCAATTTCCAACGTACCTCTGCAATCACACCCTTTAATCGAAGATTTTGCATAATCCACCCATCCTTCCTCCAACCTACCTTCCATTCCATTTTTTGGTAGCATCCTCTAACATAGGGGTATAATGGTACTATGTTTACATTGTTAGAGAAGGCTACTTAGTGATCAACAATTTTTCTTACAACATTTATTCAATGCAACAACACTTGACATGGTCTATGTGTAGCAGTTATTCAGTATAGGATACTATTAGAACATCATGGAAATAAACACTCAAATCCAAAGAATCTCTATACTCAATCTCAAAATCCCTAGCCCCCATCCAAAATCTAATTGCAACTACCTATCCACAATACCTTTTATCAATCAAATCCAATGGTAGGTGTACTGACTCATCCTAAATCCCAATCCAAATAATCTAATCCTAAGACCATTTGGGTTCCTAAATCCTAAAATTGCCATCTCAAAAATCCAAAAACACTTCAAAAATTAAAACATCAGAAAAAGAAAAAAAATCAAAAAAGTAAAAAGAAAAATCATCCAATAGTGAAAACAATTCTTATGGCACCTTGGAGAAGTACCATGATGAAAACATATTCTCAGGCATCATTTGTAACTCTATTATCTATGAGCACCCTACACTTGGGGGCAATCCTCTCCCATCCTATCATACTCATCCCATCATACCCATCCATTATATTTGCATACCTATCCCATCATACCCAATCCATCCTCCCTTCTTTCTTTTGACCTTGGTAACAACAAGGGCACAATGTTGAAACATGCTTTAGACACCTCTTGGTATACCCAATATTTTGTAACACATTCTATAATATATCATCACAAGCATTAAAGTGCAGCATCATGAGTAGCATATCTAGCATGGGGCATGTTATTCCTATGTGATGTAGTCCTTGGAGATCACATCATGAACCCCTCCATCCATCCATCATGACTCCCTCCTACATTCCATTCATTATTAATAATCCTTTAATCCTCCCATCCAATTATCCTTTTGTCCTTGTCCCTAGACTTGGTTTTCCCTTGTCATTGGTTCGAAGCAAAAGGCTATCTAAACACAATCCAATGCAAAACTCCCAAACCCAAAGTAGTTTATCCAAGTGCAAGTAATCCCTAATCCATGCAAATTTTTCCAAGCAATCTAAGAAAATCATCCAAAAGTATCTATCAGTTTTGTTCTCAGTCTTTTTGCAAACCTTGATCCATTGTAATCAAATCATCATCGAGATATATATCATTCCCAATCCCTATGTTGTTTTTGGGATATATCATTCCCACATCAACAACACTATCATCATCATCAACAATCAATCAATCAATCATCATTTTTAGCTTGACCAAGGACAAAATCTTATTTGTCTTTGTATCATTTATGCATGCCTACTTGCTTGCTTGTGTGTTTTATCATTTTGTTTTACATCTCTAATGGTCCTTGAAACTTATCACCACATTGACATCATGGTCTTTCATATCATGGTGATATATGACACATGCTATATTGTGACCTTTTCTTTTGAGTTAGTCCTTTGTGCATGAGACATATCATCACCACAATCTTTATACCCTAGTGCATAACATCAAGTGCTATATCAAACACCAAGTTTCTCAACTGACTAACATGCCTATCATCCCCCCTCCATTTATCAATCTTCTCACCCTCAACATTTATCATGTACCTACTTTTATATGTTATCCTCCAATCCCTTCTTCCATTGTTAACATCCAATCATATTTCCTCGTCTTTCTTTCCCAACATCTTTTTCATCTGTTTTGAGAGCACACTCATGTTTTTCAAACCTGCCTATCCTCTTGAGGGAGCATCCTAGCCTCATTCCTCTTTGTCACTCCTCCAAGTGGTTGGGGCATCTCTTCCAAAGAGCAATATATTTTTTCTTCTTTGAAATGTTGTTACTGTTTAGTAGAAAAGAGTGATTTAGCCTAACAAGATTAACTAGGTCAAACCGTCTTCTACTAATAGTGGAACACAAACTGAGCTTGGCTTCTACCCAAGAAGGAGAGCCAAGCTATAGGGGTTTTGTCCCTTTTTGTATAAAGGAGTGTCAACCAAATCCAACCGAATATAACTAAGCAAACTAGGGCAAAATATCAAACCCTAGTTGACAAAGATTTACTCATAACAAACTATTAGAAATAGATATCATAAATCTAACACCACAGTGAGATCAGAGGGTAAAATAGAACTTGGATTCAAATTTAGGAGCCCAAAGGACTAGGGTGCTTGGGTACCCTAGACCCTGATTAGGGTTCTCCAGAATGTTAGGTTTCCTATGTCTTTGTCCTTTTGTGTTCCTACTTTATGTAACTTGTTTTCTATAGATTCTTCTAGATGCTACCTACACACACACAAGAAGGAAAATGGTTGGGTGCCATTTAGGAGCTTGGCTAAGTCAAGCTCTATGAATGGTGTTTCCACCTCCACAATAGCAATGATGAGATCTCAAAGAGTGTGTGCCCTAGGAGGGCAGAGGAAAATATGAAGTAGTAAGAAAGCATAAGGAGAGGATTCACAATGAGCATGGAAACCCTATCTTGCTTGAAGAGGCATCACAACTTGACTCAAGAAGTTGGTGTAGAACATAGAAGTAGAGAGATCTTCACAAGACCTACAATAAATTAGTGCCACAACAATAATCCACCATAGAGAGCTTTAGAGAATAGTACAGAGCATGAGAGAGAAGAAGAAAGAGTGCAAGAGTGCCTAGATTGCTTAGATTTTAAATGAATAAACTAACTTGTTTATATATGCATTCCCATTGATTTTTAGAGAATTAAACCAAGTGAGGCCGACATGAGAAACCATTTAAGATGCTTAAAGCTGACATACCATCAATTTAGGTCTAAGCTAAAGGAGGGAACAAGGAACTTGGGCGCTCTGGTCCTTTAGCCCCACAACTTCAAGGATAAGCCACTTTAAGTGTTTATAGCCCTGCCTTATGGTTATTCTTCCATTTCACATCAAGAAGTTTTCCATATCGTTACTCTGCAGAATTATCAGTGCACCATATCATTCCATATCAATCTATAGCTTGTGAACATCCTCCTTTGTATTTGAAGCTCATCTTCAATACAATAAGTATCCTAGCCATTTCTCCTTCGTCATCTTAAGGAAACAGAGCAAGGAAGCAAGCTTCCTGAGGTCTACATCCATCACCAAAGATTGATCGAGAATAGGTGAACAATGGAAGCCTCTAGGTAACAAAGCACTGTAAATTTGATTCATTTGTTTTAATCTTTGTTACTTGCATATTTCATTGAAGTTATTGGGTTTTTATATTCATTTAATATTATCCCATTTTACCCATAACAAAAATCACTCAATTTATCCCACATATATCTCCTTTTAGCATTAATTAAATAAAACCACTTATTTAATTAATCAATCCAATCATATTCCTAACATTAATTAAATAAAGTCTAATCATTTATTTAATTAATTAATCAATTTTATTCAGCTTTCTTCTAATGTTCCAGTCTTTAATTAAATAAATCTATCACACCCCAATTTTGGACAAATCTATTTATGTTATCCTTAACTAATTATTAGTTAGATACATTGCTATGCATTTTTAAATATATTATCAAACTATGACTTGAGGATAATTATGTTGAGATAATTCTATTTTACTCATGATATGTAGAAAAAGAATATCATATTTGATAATAATTAAAAGAAATAGATATGTTTCTAAATGTGGATAATTGATTTTGTTCATGATTATTGTTTATTGAAATGTTCATATTATGTTATGACTATTATTGTTAATGGACTAACTACCTTATTGGCTAAATGAGGTGGATGCAGGAAACTAGTTCCCCCTCCCAGATGAGGAGGGAGAGAATCACTAGAGAGAGGGAAGCAGATCAGGGAGAATGGGTGAGACAACATGATTCCAAGAACCCGCACACACACACACAATCAGTATTTGTGTCTATTTGCATGTGCTATTGGAAATTATCTTGTAGTGACTATGATGATACTTTATGTTGTAACATCATCATCTGTATGTTGTCATGATTGTTCTTTGTTTATTAAGTTGTCATAATACCTTCAGCTTATCGATATCAACTCTTTTTCTTGCATTTATCCTTGTCGATGTTGTCATATTATTGATAAGGTCTCCTTTGCAAGTAGAGTACATGATCATTATATTTGTAAAAGGTATTATATAAATATATATATATATTGTTAAAATTTATTACTAAGATCAATATATAGTTATATTTATTTTAGTTAGTTTTTCAAATTCAAAATTTGAAGAATCAAACTCCACGATGTGGAGGCACCTACATTTATTATGGAGGTAATGTGAAGTGAGTAGTGGAGTTAAAAATCTAATGAAAATCACCTTGCATGTACTCAATTCAATTATGGGGATTAATGTGAAGTGTAGTGGAAATTACTCCATTGCAATGTTGGCATACAAAGAGAAATTTGAGGTTTTTTCACCACTAGAAATGAAGGAGAAAATGGTGAAGAAGAAGAGAATGGAAAAAGGAAAAGGGGAGAAGGTGAAGGCAGTAGGAGACAAGGAGTTCTACAACTTAACGAAGGGTTTTTGCTTGAAATTTCAGTATGCCTCACTATAGATGAAACATTTACTTGAGTGTTATCTTCTTCAACTTTTCTTTCCGCAATATATAGAACAAAAGTCCATATTATATTGTTTCATAGTTTGAAAGAATGTTTGTGGAAATAGAGAGTAGGGTTTATCTCTATTTTTCAAAACATATTTATGAGTTGTTTAAACCAATTTTAATTTGAATTCTTTGTTCAACCTGTAAATTGGGGATTTATAATGATAAACCCAGAGACCATAATAGGTCAGTAATTGATAATAGTAAGTACTATATGATCATTTTATGTCTATATAATATTAGTATCTTATTATAAAACCCATTCGGGTCTGTAGTGAAGTAAAATCATGGTATGTTTAAAAGACCACAATGGGTCTGTAATGTCAGCTATATCTTGTTTAACTTTTAGATAGACCATTTTTAGTCTAATTTTTTATTAAGGTAAGAAGCTAACAAGGGGCCGAACCCTTTACAAACAAGAGCCCCCATGGCCAAGAAAAATAGGCCAAAACAAGCCACACACAACACATAAATAGAAAAAAGATAGTAGAGAGACAACAGACAAGCTACAGACAATTGATCTAAACAACCCTAGATCTGGAGGGTACAAGTCTGACTCCCTTAACCCTAGTTCACGAAGTAGTGATAGATTTGGGGAGCCCCTTCTTCTTTCTTTGAACAACCAACCAAAAAAACTTTGAGTCAAACTCCTTAGAGTTAGGTGAGAGGAGGAGATCCTCAACAACCACATCTGGCAGGGAGCAGTCACATGCTAAGAGAGAAATCATCAACATAGAGGATGAAGCAAGGATTGACAAGGTAATAGTCTTGTCCTCAACGGACGGGGAAACCGAAGGATCAACAAAGGCATTCGGAGACAACAAAGATCAGGAAGGCCTAGAAAGATTAGCGATAGACAATGACACCACTAAAGGAGCAAGCAACAAAGGATCCTGGGGAGGCACGACCTCTTGGGATGAGTCACCCACCAATGAAGGCTCGCCCTCCCGAGAGGAGTCATCTGACGAGGAAGTGCTAAATGTCAAATGATCAATGAATGCATTCTTCCACCAGGTTGCCGCACCCTTGCAACAAGCATCTCTTGCACCGAAAGGGGAGACCCTCATAGTCCACCAGCTACGTCCATGGTTTGTCCTCCACCATCAAAATAACATCTCCATGGAGGGGTTTGGAGATGTCAATATCCACTAAAATATGAGCCACCGTAGTATGCCCTAGATCTGAGGTCATATATTCAACCTTCAAATAGCGCCCAATGGTGTTGCTAATGACTTCATAGTAGGAATCCTCCCAAAACTGGAGAGGGAGATTTGGTAGTCAGACCCATACTATTCTAGTATTAAGCGGTTCTATAAGAGGATTGAAAGAGCAATCTCATGGCTTTATGGACAACGGATGATCAGCCCACAATCAGCCCCTATCCAACACTAAGTTGTGCTCCTGAAAGGAAGCAAAGGTCACTATGAAAAACCCCCTCGCATAGGGAAAGAGCTCAATTTGCCTAGTGACAAGAGGCTTCCAAGAGTCCATGACCTAGCCATGCAGATTGGGAAGTTAGGGCCACAAGCCATTAAACCTGCAGATCACTCCATGTCTCAAGTAGAAAGGTTCCTCATTTTCTGCAACCTCAGGGCCACACACCACCATAAGGGAAGAACGGGCATAAGGCATAGGCCTAGCCCTAGCCTGTGATGGGTGTGACTAAACCTCAGAATTGGTAGCAGCATCAAAAAATATTTTCTATGGGTGACCTGAAGAAACCTTAGCAACATTGGGCCCAACATTTATAGCAGGTGAAGAACCTACAATAGGTACCTTTGCCTAAGATTGAGAATCCCCATTGGTTTTAGCAACTCCTTGTTCGCACTCAACAAATGGGAGCTCATGCAGAAACCCACACATAGTGCCCAGAGCAGTCCCTATACCAATGCCCACACCACCAGCGCCCACACCCTGCACAAGCTCGTATGTAGGTGCAAACGCACACCCAGTAGTCTTTGAAGCAAATGTAGAAGCAATCTCGGCTCCAAGTCCAAACCTCCCACCCGCACGCTCGATTGATCTGAATTTCCACTACAGGAGATACCTTTGGGGTTCCATTTTCAGTCTAGTTATTAATATTTCATTGTCTAAATTTTGTGTACAAAATTTTGACCAAACTGAGGCCTATATCCATTATGAGTATCCAGATAATAGAAACTTGACCTCGATGGGTCTGATAATGAATGTGATTGTTAGTTTCTTTCAACTCTATTTACAAGTCGGCAATGAGAGCAATAGTTCTCAAATAATGATATGTTCTGTTATCTTTTGTTTTCCTTTAACTTCGAGGAAGGTCTATTTTTTAAATAAAAAAATTGTTTAACAGTTCATTGACTTGACCACATACAAGATTAGTTACTAAAATGAGTATGGGTTTAAATGTCTATCGACCAACTGCAGGTCTGCAACTTGTAGATATAAGTATGGGAAATACATGACCTTTACAGGTTTGATTGTGTATCAAGACTATATATACATACATTTATTAGTTGACTACACACAAGTCTGTAAATGCTGTGAAGTTAAGGTCTTAACACTCTGCCATTTTCTGGTCTTCAAACTGATGATTTGAGAATAGGGGATGAGTATTTGTTTATCATAGCCTTATAAAGGTTGACTACATGTAAATCTATATAAATATTAACCGTTGATTATATATTTATTTTGGATTTGGAGATATGCATGAAGACATCAGTTGTATATAAAAATATTCCTTCTTTTAATACACATTGTTAATGAGAGGAAATTATGACTAAGTCTCATTCTCAATGGATTATGATATCCTTTTTAATTCATTTTTGTATCAGGTATTTAACCCAAGAATTATTTAGTTTGGTTTTTCATGATTTGTGAGAAGAACTCATGGAACAAACTAGTGATTAGGAGTTTACTTTATTCTTTTGATACTAATGTTCTATCCTATACTTTCTATTTGTATATTTATATATGTATATATATGATTTACATATATACATATCTAAATATATAATTATTTCATCTCAAAAGAAAATTTGAATATTTTAAACAGTCCAAGATATGCTCAGAACAGAGAAAATGAGGATATTTGGATTTAGCAAACATTAAATACTTTCTTATTGAAATAATGACCATGTGTTTTTAGCAAAATACTATACATTCTTTTTGAGTTCAAGATATCTCTAATTTATGTCTAAACATGAGATAATGATTCCTTTAAGGCTAATTTATATATGCCTATAATAGAGTGAAAACATAAAAACTGAGAATGGGGACAACAAAGAACTATATTTCCTAAGAACATCTGATAGTTCTTAATGGATGAGTCTTTTATGATGGAAATTTAAGATATGAGTCTAGGAAATCATGTTAAAAATTTCAGATTGACTAGATGTTGGGATTGCATAGTAATGCACTACAGTATTACTAATACTAAATTTATATGGATAGTATTCTACCACTTGACTAGATGGGTTTGTAGTTGGCAAAGACTCTTAAACCAATTACCCAAACTTGTGAAAGAACTATTTTATGATGGAGATATGCTTATGTTTGAGATAATATACTTATATGTATGCATGAAAATGAATTAATTGATCCTATTAACAAGTTTGAGATAGAGGTGTGTGAATAGATGACAAGCATCTCCTTGTTTGGAATATGTATTTGAATTATCAAAACTTTGGCCAAAGTAATGCAAAATCACTATTTGCATTGTCGGTTCACAATGTCTATTTATTTGCATAATAGTTGGATTGTGTCATACTTAGCTAGAGAGAATCTAAAGTCATATGGAAGATTGTTTGTGATTAGACACAACACTAGTTCTCGGATGGCATGATGTTCTTGCATATCTCCTTTATTCGTTGGTCCGTGGTTGGAGGTAAAGCACTCGGACATGATGCTATCCCTCTTGCAGTTGAAGAACGTTGAAGACTTGGATATACAGAGACTTTAACTGTATTACACATGTTAAATGTATTATTAAATTTTGTAAAGTTTGTAAAAACATAGCATCAAGATGAAAATGCTTCTTTGTAATTTATATATATTGGATGTTGATATATTCATTTTTTGTAAATGATTTGTGAAATGAGGAAAATATTATATGATTCTCTTAATTTTAATTATGAGTAACTATTTATGTTTTATAAAAAATATATATGGTATTTTCTTAGTAGATTTTTAGAATGTTTTTAAGGAGACAAACATGCATTCATTACAAAATCAATATTTATTTAATTAAATCAGTCATCCCTTCATCATTCCTCTAAAAATTAAATAAATACACAAATATTTATTTAATTTAATCTATTTTTTCCCTCAACCATTAGTTGATTTAATCAAACCAATTAACTATTTGCACAATCCAAATCATGATTAGTTAAGGCAATCTTGCACATAGCTCAATACAAGTACATGGCTCAAAAAAAGACTTTTTAGATCTCCACCCGCTATTTTCTCCTAGAAAATCTTAGCTCTTCAAATCCCTTGGGTCATGGACCTTATCGTGTGCACCAATTACAAGGTGACACTTGGTGGCCTCTCATGCATCCTTACCTCTCAACCAACCCTAGCCATTGATCTCAAGAAACAATCTCATCCGTTGATCCTACATCCCCCAATTCTATAAATAGCTCATCATATGAGCTCATTTTAATCGTCTACTTAAAAGCATTGTTATGTTTCTAGTTTGAGCAACCTACATCCCCTCAACAACACAAATCCCATTGAGCACAACCACTTTAGTGCAACAAGGATTGGTGTTGATTAGAGATTTCTTATTTTTCATTTACATTGCTAATCATTTGCTTAATCACAAGGTGCTTTGATTTAATGTAGGTTTAAGTAGATTATTTGTATGTTTTCTATTTATGATTTGACCTCATTTTATCACTCACAATGTGTAATTGAACTTCTATCATCCTAAGATAATCTAGAGTTGCTCACACATGTTTTCATGCATTTCAAATATGGTCATGTGAGCGGACCTACCAACTTGCTCATAGTGAGGAGCAAGTATACTCATTTTTCCCACTAACAGTTATGTCAATTTATCTGATAACTCCAAGGATATCATCAAGGAAACAAGTGAAGGGGATATTTAATACTAGTGACTCATTGGATGGTGCACTACAATTCATGGGAGGAAGAACCAAAATAAATTAATTAGAGATAAATATTTCCACAATCCATAATAATGCTAGTGCATGCTTCTAGTTACTTCTGGTTTAACTATATAGTGTTTTTTACACAACATTTCAGTTCACACTCTATAATCCATCATTAAGAAGAGAATAAAATTAATTAGTTCTCCACTACTAATATTTGCATTTAAGAGCATCACCACCTAACACATCATCAAATCACCATAGGACTATTATAAAGGCAAACATGGAGACATTGAAAGAAGCTAACAGTTGAACCAAGGTTTATGGCCAAGGCTGGTATGTGAAGGAGGAATTTGTCGTAAGGAAGAGCTAGAGAATTAAATATCAAGAAGTCTGTAGTAGGTTTGACGCTGGTCTCTAGGTTGAGAGACTGTTGTAAGCCTCAGAAGCATGAAAATAAATTTGAGTGGCTTAATGTAATGTCATTTTAAAAGATTAAAAAAAATATATCATTTCCAAATAATTTTGTGTGTCTGTTGTGCTTAAATGATGTTCTTTATTTATTTATTTATTTTTGTTATGTAAATAGTTCTGTGTATTAAGACAGTGGGTTTAGACATCCCTTACGTGAAACCTCCATGCCCGCCTACACAAGAGAGGCTGTAGGGTCGGTAATGGAGTTGTCTATGCACTGATTACAGCAGATAGACATAATGGTGCATTTAATAAGGAAATTATGGACTAGTTGGTGTGTGTCTTAATGCTTTGATTCCCAAATCAATGGCAATCTATTTCCACATCAGTTTTCTGGTGTATAATAACCATACCTGCCGAGTTTTTCCAAAAGCCACTAGACAAAGGGAGTCAAGCACTCTTCTGCACCGACTCAATTCAGAGAGCACATGGCAGATGTCTCATTTCCCTACCAGACAATCTAACATATACCCGGCCCGTCACTCAACCCATCATAGGTATAGGATGCTGACCCAGGGGACATCTAGTTGCCCACCACTCTCCCATTCAACGTGATCTCAGTGGCATTAATTTTAATACACCATCTTCAGGACCAAGCGTCACACAGGGTTTGCACTAGGACAAGTGTGGCAAAGAGGACAAGTTGAAGGAGCACTAAAAGGTACGGGAGAGGGTCCAATAGTGGTGCACGTTACCTTTATGGGTTGACATAGCAATGTACGTGTAATATTAGTACTAAAAATTTATATCGTGGAGTAGTCACGTATGTGGGCAATTTAAATATTTGATTTCATCAGCATAAACCCAAAATAAAGTTGTCATTGATTTTTGTTGAGGTGTCATAGTAGACCCAAAAAAAAAAGTTAGACCAATAGTTGTGCATTAAGTTATATTTTTCAGTCCGTCAATGTGACATCATATGATTTGTTGTTTTTTGAATCTAATGGGCACATTTTATTCAACTATTCGGTCCTCTCTTACAACTCCATGTACCATACTATTTAAAATATCGGACTTTCAATGCACCAATCCTATCACAACTATTGGTACCCACGCTAGTATTGGGCCCTCTTCCCTATTCATGGCACAATATTTGTGGAGCTTTGAAAGCAATGTCCCGCAACTAGTTACAAAGGTTAAGCACATAGATAAAGGAAAGTGCTTAAATGGAAGAAGAGTCGTTCTTAAATATCACTTAGGTTAATGGTCAAACATAAATTTTGGCTAAATAAAGTAGGACAACTATCTACTACTTTTTGGTAGGATGAAATGTAAAATTGTTATTGATTGTTTGACCATTGAAGAGTGTGATATTTAAGTAAATGAAAATGGCTATTCTTAAATATCACACTCTTCAATAAGGGAGACACTTAACCACAACTCTATTTGACTATTGAAGTGTGTAATATTTAATTAGAATAGACAAAAGACCCATTTGTGATCTCTTATGTGTGATCTCCTATACCTTTTGTGAAAAATGTAGTGTTATTGTTATAGGATTTTTTTTCATTCATATTATTATTTATAGTTTATAAAAAGTTTCTTTGTAAATAATTTAGTAAAAAGAGGAAAGGATTAAAATATAATATAGTCTACTATAAATAAAAAGACATGAAAAAGATAATTATGTAATTAATCTTTTAAATTAAAAAGGAGTAAAAATAAAATAAGCATTTAAAAATTAAAATTCATGTATTTAATTTTTTTAATGGTGCACTAAAATGTAATCAAATGTATTATGAAAAAGTGTAATGGTTGGATGTCATCTTCAAGATATTTTACAGATTTATAAGAGAACTTTGGAAGGTTGTCACTTAAAAAAGAAGGCGATTTCTTAGGTTATGGGTATTGGAGGTACACTTGAGATTGTCTTAACTAAAGTTTGCTCTGTTGTTCATGATTTACATATGTTTTGGATATGATTGTTCCACTAAAAAGGTCAAAATCACCAAGATCTTAGAATGAGAGTATTCATTCCAAAAAGTTATCTTGGAGATATATGTGCACCCTCTTAATAAATAACTATTTCAATTTTTTTATGAATAATATTGAATTATTGAATAAAATAATTGAATATTTATTGTATTTATCATGTTATGAGTTTCATTGTAAATATGTGTTTTACTAAATCTATAAATCCACCTGATAAGGGGCATGATCGATATCTAGTCTCTTAAATGTAAATGATGGTTTGTGCGTACGTCGAGGCATGTGGAGAGATGGCAAAGGGCAAGTGAGGCAAGATTTTATCATTAATACTAATGGCTTGTGACAGTTGCCAAGTGTTTTCTCAAAGAGGGGGAGGCAAGTTTCCTTGTTCGTTTCAGTTTTCTTTTTTCTCTTCATTTTGTGGGCTATCAAAGATGGATTATTCTAGTATAGGGGGCAAGCTAGGAGAGACAACAAGGAAGAAGGTTGATAATGACAAGAAGGTGATGGAAAGAATCCCAAGGAGGCAGACTAAAAGGAGTGGTAATAGTTCGATGGTTGGCGGTAGTTCTACTAGGAAGTACCTGAAGAAAATTTCAGGCGAAGAGGCCATGATGGGGTTTATTAATGGACTGGAGCTCGAGAAATTAAGAACCCTATCCTTAGGGACTGGCTAGGATGGATCTTCAACGTGGCTAAGGAAGTTGATGGAAAGGAAGGTGTCAATGTGCGGGAAGCTATGGCTCATCTTTTGCTAGACCTTGGCAGTACATGCGGGAGGTGGAATGTAATTAACGTGGCCCAGTCACCTATTATTGCCACTATCCTTTCAATTGTTGCCTCTTCTATCTTGAAGCATGAGGACATGATTGAAGCATCCAAGCAAAATGCTAAGAACATGGAATTAGTGCTGGGTCATTTGCATGAGGTGATGATCACGGTATTAAAGACCAGGAAGGTGTCGATGGGATTACAAGCAAATTGGGGGTCCCAATTCCAGAACGTGCTTGACCTTCCTTTTCCTGTGCATGTGACAATGCTAGCAATGATGTGGACCTGTTTGGTGAAGGAGATGATTAGGTATTGTGTTTGATATGTTCTCTATTATGTTTATGAGAGTGGGCCAATGTAATTTGCCCCTCTCTAAATATTATGTATTAAGGGCTGGGCAGGGACAATATAATTATGTTAGATTATGTTATAGTCAGTTTCATTTCTATTTTGATAGGCAAATAGAGGTGGCTATGGTAGTCTGGGGGTGTATACATAGTGAATAGTCTCTTTTATGGGTTTATCCCATTTTGAATGGGTCCCTGGTCCCATAAACCAAGGTTATAATATCAAAAAAAAAAATCTATAAATAAAATAGTTCAAATATAACTTAAAATAGATAAAATTAACCCATTACATTTGGTATCAAAACCTGTATCTATAATATTTATTTAAATTCATACATTTTATAAAATTTAACAAAAGCTAACTTAATCTCTTTTATATTTTGATTATCTCTACCAAATTATTTGTTTTAATTTTATATCTTCTTATTTGTTATTTAGCGGTCTTTATTTTTTGTTTTAATACGATTCACATATCATTAGCATTTTATTTGTTTATTCAGCATATAAAAATAATAAAATGATATATTTAATAGAAAATAAGGTGTAAACCCATAAAAAATATACATATGTATAAATATTAAATTATGAAAATAATATTTGCTATATGAATATCCAATTGACTTATTACAAGAAACTCTTAATAATATACTTAGTGTTTAAACATAATACATAATATATAAAATAATTGGATTAAAATAAATTTTAGAAGTATACTAAATAGATTCTCTTAAACTAATTGTGGTAAAATGGCCTATCGAGATGATGTTAAATGTTTATTAAAAAAAGTTAGTAGCCCAATAAATCTTATATAGACTCATATCCCCTATCTATAACTAAATTAGTTAGTATATGGAATTTCATTATTATGATTTTTAAATATATATATCTAAGTTTAGAATAATTAAAACCCTTTCAACAAGGTAAATTATTACTATACTTATCTTTTCTCCTCTAGAATATAAAGCATAAAATACTAGAAATGGTATCACAAAGCTTTTCTTGGGACAAGGAAGAAGCAATGACATCTCTCAACCAAGAAATAAGAATCACTTGTTAATTAATAGTAGCCACATATGTATGTGACATCTTGTTTGCTTTGTATAAGAGGTTGTATCTTTAAACAAAAATATTTCTAAAAATATTTTTATAGATTATTTAAAAATGAATAATATAACCATGTAATTAGATTTATTGTTATTTTAATATTTACCATTAGATAAATTAAAATATAACATAAAAACATTATATCTTAAATTCACTTATTCTATCTAAGTATTTTTTATGGAAATGTTTAGTAGACTTAGCCAGTGAAAGATAATGATCCTTGACATACTTGTTAATGTGTCAAGAGATCATAAAAAGTTAGAAAGATGACAATGTTGGAAAGTACTAGGGGTTGGCATAAAATTGAACTTTGATGATGTGTTAAAAGGCAATCCTAGCTTAGCAAGAGCAGGGTATTTACTATGTAGTGGGAGGGAGCTTTCTTGTTATGAGGCTCACGATATGTTGGCTATAAAACTAATAGTGCAACTGAATTGGAGGCTTTAGTTGTGGGTATTGTATGTCTTGAAAGTGTAGCTACTCAATCCTAAAGCATATTCTTACCTTCAAGGCTGGGGGTTGTCATAAAAAAGGTAAAGCAAGGGCTCATTAACAAATTGTGGATTGTTAAAATCTAATTGATGAGAGGGGATAATCTCTCCTGTACTTTGAGCTCGTCTAGACTTAGGAGGGTGTTCCTAGAGCTGTCCTTAATAAGATTAAAAGTAATGAATGAATGAATAGGACGAAGTGATACAATCTTATTTGGAGTATGGTTGACCCCTAAGATTGTTGCTAGGTCATAGACTAAGCATTTACATTTAAAATCTCTCGTTATGCAAGTATAGACACATGATTGTCTAGGATGAATAAATACTAAGGTTGCTAAAGATGTTTCCCTAATTGAAATACTAAATTATGAAATGTATACTAACTAATATCCTAATCCTAAACTATTGGTTTAATATGTTCTTTGTTTGAAGAATATGATTGACCACCACTTCCAGAACTGGTGCCTATCCAGTGGGTAACAAAGTCAAAGCTTCTCAATGAAGTGAAAACATAACAAGAATCAATCCAAGAATATATGCACATCAAAGATATGATATCAAATAAAAAAGCATGCTTAATTATCCATCTTTACATTGCATAAATCCATATGGAACACAAAAATGACCATTACAACACATGTAATGAATTAAAATATAGTTACATTCATCAAATCTATGTTACAACCATACCAACTAGTGTGGCAAGAGGAAACCCTAACTAGAAATCTAAAGTTTCCCTAAAATCTACAAATGACCATGGAGACATTAAACTACAAATACCATTTACAAATGTATATCCTCCTTGTGACACACTAACACATTTCTCTCTGGATGAATAGGATTGGCAAGAGTTGAAACCTTAGAAAATCTTGGAACTTACAGGTGAAGGGAAGAGAAGAATGATCAACCCTTATTAAAACTTTCAACTAGCTACTTATAGTAATTGAAATTCCTTACCCTAGGTCACTTGTGGAAATTTGATGCACAATAGGAGGTCAAAACATTAAATACAAACTAGGGTTCCCAACCACCAAATCCATGGAATCCACACCATCTTCATCATGCACCATTTAAAATTGTATCCAAAACCATGCCCTTGAGATGAGTAATGTTTTTTGGGTGGGAAAATGTCATGCCCACATTTTCCTTGTGGTCACAACACACATCACACGTGTCATAGCCACATCTGTTATGTGGTTATGACACGAGATATGAAAAACTTTTCTCACACTATCCTACAAACCCCCTCGCATGCGTAAGCATGCTCGGCGGTGTTCTCTCATGGCTAAAATACTACAGCTTTTAGCGGGATATAAGTACAATTGCGTGCAACCAGACGCAAGCAGACCAACAAGAGGATCTCTACGACGCCGCTAACGTCATTGCAAGAGTGAGATTACCAAAGTTCCTAAATCTAAACCTCGGCAATTTTCGGCAGCATAATGCCTTACGGCGTTAGTGGGAATTACGCAGCACTCATTTACGCACGTGGTTCGCTGATAGATTAACAACTTCCCACGACGCCTTGTTCCGACTAAACCGACTAGTGATCTCCCTATTTAGTCAATTTTCAGCAAGACACGGTTGTCTGTCTCCTCTCTTGCTTCCTGAAACATACTCCTCCTATGACTTAGCATTCTCAACAAGGCGGTTTGTTTGCTCTCTCTTCCCTTTTCTCTGGGTCTTAATTTTGATTGTATTTTTATCGCACTTACCTTAACTATTTCTCTGATAATTTAGTTTGCTTATATTTCGGTCTCTCTCTCTTTCATTTTCTATGCTTTCTTTATGTATATCCGGGCCTTTCTTCATGATTTACATCAATCAAGGTTATCACTGCAGCTATTGTTGATATTAAACCTAACTTCCGGATGGTCTAGGTCACATAGGCTGGTTTACTACTTCGCTGGACTCGGTCTCCTAATTTTCTCCGATCTAGGTTCCTCTTCTACGTATGTAAATTTTAGCGGAAGGGTCCATCAACTTAGTTCTCTTATCCCATGTGGGAAATGTCGCGCATTTTCTCCTTTGTGTATTCCAATGTTAGTTTTTCTTCTTCTGACTCTCTTACAGGTTTACTTATATGGACGTTTACTACAGTTGAGATTAAAATGGCCTCACATGGAATGTCTGTGATGGCTTCTTAAGTTTATTTCCAGTGATCTTTTAAGCAAGGTGACGTGTAATTTTCCTCTTCATTTTCCTTCATTTTCCTGGTTATTGACATTACATCGGTAGTGGAAACTTCTGAGAAACTCTTTCCGGAGTATTACGGAATAGTCCTTTACGCTCTCTTTAAATTATAATTTTATTTTCTCTTATTTATACTTACTGTTGTTATTCTTACTACTAATTAATATTAATACTCTTAGTGTGAATCGTATACCATTGTTAATAGATATAGGAGGCTCTCCTCTTTATAAAACCCTGATCATGGAAACATAACTTCTTTGGTTGTTGTGTTCAACACTTAAATAAACCTAACTGTGAAAATATATTTGTTTTTAATTAATTTTGCACATCTCCTTGTTATGAATGATAGAGAGGGCCTCATAAAATGGCCCAAGACACCTCTTCTATGTATATATATACCATATATATATAAATATATATATGTAATATATATACATATAGAACTATTTATATAAATATATCTATATTTACAAATTCCTTTCAAAAACATAATATGTATATATATATCTATATATATATATATATATATATATATATATATATATATATATATCACATATATTATGCCAATTCCCATTCAAAACATATTGTGTATATATATATATATATACATATGATATATATATATATATATACATATGATATATATATATAAATGACATATCTTATGCCATCCTAGTGGAATATCCACAAACAAATTATATTCTTTTTTTTTTGTTATTTAAATGACCCAAGGCATATATGTTAGGGCTAAACAGCCCTAACATTTTTTTTTAATGCTTAACATTTTATGTTTGGCTGTGAAGCAGAGAAATGGCGGCAGGGGTCGGGCCGCACAGAGGACGGAGGAATGGATGGCGGCGGAGCGAAGTTTCCACTGCGGTGGACAATACGCAGTGGGTGGCCGCAGAGCTGCGGCGGTGGTGAATGTGGAGTCCGTGGACTCCACCGCGGACTGTGGTATCAAAAGGGGGTGTGGGGAGGGGCGGAGCACCCACCCACATCCCACTACGTGGGGTGTGGGTGGGGGCTCCGCCCCTCCCCACACCCAAACTGCGAACCAACGGGGTGGTGGGGGGTTAAACCCCTCCCACCACCACTTCAAATGTCATTTATTTACATGCTGTGTGGTGCGAAATACACAGCGATTTAAATTTTTATTTCATTTAAAATCTCTGTCATTTTAATACAATTTTCAAGTGGTCATTTATATATGGAAATATATATATATATATATATATATAAAACATTAGCATGATCTCACTTAATTTAACAACTCAAATATATATATTTATATATATATAGATATATATATATGTATATATATATATATATTGATGTATATATTTATATTTCATTTTTATCTTACCATGCAAATGTCTCCATTACAACAATAGTTAGTTTCTCATATTCGGTAAAAATGGTAAATAAACGACAACTAATATACTCACACATATACATATATATATATATATATATATATATATATATATATATATATTCTATTTTCATAATTCACATAATTTTTCTCAAATTGACAAACAGAAGTACATACATGATAGATTTTCTCTAATCTTCACAATTTAACTGAAATCACTAATTATGGAGACTAAACTTAAACATTTAAAACTGGCTTTTCCATTATAGCAATGAACTATAACATAAACAAACTCAGAATTGATTGCAAATAAGAAATGAACTCTTCCTTTCATTAACACATTAAACACAATTTTTAAAAAGGTTTCCAAAACAACATAACTTGAAAACCACATTCATATTCCAGAAAAGATAACTCTTCCACTACATAAAGCAAGAGATAATTTTAAACCATGGATACAACAACTAACTTCCCAAATATGAACTTCCTTCTCCCAAACAATATACAACTGATAGCTTGTGACAACCAAGTAAAAGTCCATCAATAACAAGATCAGGGAGGTGATTTCCTTCACTCCCAAGGTAACAATAAATGACAGCAATAACAAGAGAGGTGCTCCCTCTTCAACTCTTATGAAATGAACCAGGCCTAATTCTCATGACAAAGAAGAATAAGCTGTTTCTTCATAAATATCCAACCAGAAGCTCCAAGAGAAAACCTGCGTATCAAAGACAAACAAAGAAGAAAACACCACTCATCTAGCTCTCCTCCCTTCCGTAGACCCGCAAGTGGGTCACCCCCAAGCTAGGGAGACCATACTCACACCTGGGTAACTCAAACACTCCACTTCACAACAGTAACAACAACAATCCCAAAGCACACAAACACCCGTGGGTCATTTACACAACACGGAAACTCAACTACAGTGAGTTTCATAAGGGGCAGGAGAGTGGACACACTCGACTCCAGAGTGTCACCCTGATAGATAAGTTAACCAATACAATTTCTCTTGGTCTCAAACCAAGTTTGATCACAAATTTTTAAGAAATCTGTATATGACTCTCAAGTCAAAGATACAGACACAGATACATGCCCTCAAGGCTTTCAACATCCCAAAAGATGGAAACAGGTATGCACCCGAGGAGGATCTCTCCTCCCCTACCCCAAAATTGATGAGCATTTCTCCCAAGTGGGAGAAGCTCTATCAAACAACCCGACAACAAACCCCACAGAAAACCAAACTAAACACAAATTCACACACTTTACATACACATTCAGCTATACGAAACAAAGGTAAAATTCAAACCAACCTTGCAAAGCCCTCCTGGAATGAAGCTGTTGCTGAGCCCACAGAGTTCTCTCCCAACCTTAGCCACCAACTCCCTCTCCCTTCTCTCTCCTGCAAGCTAACTTTTCTATTTTTGGTAAAGCAAAATGAAAGTTTTCCCAAAATTCAACTAACTTCCTCTCCTCTCAAAATTGGAAACAAATAACCCCATTTCTTTTCAGTTTCGAGGAATGGGGAGGTGACACTTGTCACCTCCTCACCCTTCCCCAAAACCACTATTCTATCCTGGTGGCTTATGTCACTCACCCATCCCTAGAGTACTCCTTATCCCTTTCCTCCTGTCATTTCTCTTTCGCATGGGAGAAATAAAAGGAGTTAAAGGAGTAAAAGACAGGTGACCCATGCCCCTTCTTCCCTCCTTCACATGGGTGTCCCCACAGCACATGGGGGAATCTCACTAATGGAGGGGGTGACTTCAAGTCAATCCTTCAATAATGGATGGGCTTGTAGTCATCTCTTACCTTGGGGATTGTAGAGGGGATGGGTTGGGTGTTGGTACAACCCATCATGTCCCCTCCATACCCCAATTTTCGTCACTTAACTTCAGGGGGAAGTTAAGATGACTAGATGGAGGTTACTCAAGGGTTACCCATGCCAAATGGGCCCCTGGACCCATGGGGTATAACCCAGGGTCAACTTTAACCCATACAAGACACCCCTGGTCAAGGTAAAGCACAAGAAAAGGCCTCATAAATTTAAATAAAATAAGGAAATTCAAATTCAATCTTTTTTTTTTTTTTTACAACACAAATTATAAAATAATGTTACATGAGGGTAACCTAACCCACTCGACCATACGAAAGACCACATTACATCATTACATCAAACACAAAGAGATCTTGGTTCCTCGTGGAACCAGATCGGCTTAACAGGGAATAACAAATAACAAGGTGCGGAATGATCTCCGAAATCTGTGGTTCGATTAGTAATTCCTGCACACTAAATTACAAGATCAGTAACCATATAAAATCATTATAGCCGAAGCAACTTAAAAACATGCATTATCATGACATAGTACTAATTAACATAAATGAAATCATATTACAATTTTCCATCATCACCTAATTAATTTTTCTGAAAAGTAAACTTATCCAAACATCACCCAATTAGTTTTTCCGAAATCATAATAAAGTTTAATAGTTTGACAATTCCGGGAACTGCTATCCCACAAATATAAAAAGTAACAATAACAGTAATGTAAATAGTCATAACAATAGAAGTAAAAAGGGCGGTCCTCACAGAAAAATGCCTTTGAGAAGTTACAAGGGTCAAATCTAGCATTAATGGCGACCTAGGAAGTAGCTAGAGCATTTTGGAGAAGTTTGATATTTTTGTGAAAATACAATGTGGGATGGCATGTGAGAATAGGATATGCGTGGAAGAAATAAGTCCTGCAAGATGAGGAATTTCCTTGAACGAGGGAAAAGGAATAGGGAGAAAAAGCAAGAAAGGGATGTAGGACGGGATATGGAAGTGACTTGAAGAAATCCTATAGCCTATTGAGTTCCTACAAGGAGGAAATCGAGTGAATTGAAGGTGTGGAGGGAAGTGGATTTAGAATGTGGAACTGGACATCAAGTCAGGATGTGAGGTGAAGAAATGACATCCTAAAGTCCACCATAAGTCCACATTTGTAATGAAGTGGAGGAATTGGCTAAAAGGATAAATGTGAGAATTCAACCTAGAAAAGAATGTAAGAAATGGAGGCTAGAATCAAATGTAACAATGTATAGAGAAAAAATACAAAACTAGAGGCAAGGACTAGATGCAAACATATCTAATCCAGGGAGGAAATTCTATGAAACTAAAAAGTGAAGGGAATCGGGAGGAATGAATGAAACAGGATTTTGTGGAAAGATGGAAGGGCATAGGAACTAGATGTCAGGGTTGAAATGTGAATTCTAGTACCCAAGCAAGATTCTGCAAAATTGGGAAACAAGATAAAGTGAAGGGAATGATGGAAAATGGAGATTGTGGGATAACACACGGGATCAAATGTGGATACTAGATAAAATGCTAGGAAAGAATACACATGTAATAGCCAACTAGAAACCTACATTTGGTAGTAGTGGTAAAACCTATAAAACACTAGAAACTCTATCAACTAACTAGAGACCTCCCATACTTCAAATATTTTTGTAATTTTGTAACTTATAACACACAAAGGGGACATGGGGGATGACAAATAGAAAAAATTAGGAAAAATTCAACAAAATGAGCAAGGACATGGATAAATCTTACATTTTCAGATTGGGTCCCAACATTAGCTCTGGTTGGGAACGTGTGTCTCTTGTAGGAACAACAAGAATCCAAAGAAAATATCTAGGATGAGACCCAAAAAGGGAGCAAAACAACAAGGGGGGACCAAGACAATAATGCTCCATCATGACAAACAAGGGTCCTAAATGCACAAGGACAAAAACATAGAAGGCACAAATATGTACATTATTTATAATATAATCATATTTATTTTATATATAATATATAATATTTAATATAGTAATATTTGTTATTATTTAGTATATTTTATATAATGTAAATTATTTAGAAATGAGATAAAGAGACATAAAGGAGGATAGAGAAAGAGAGGGAGATAGAGAGAGAATGAAAGAGAGAGGAAGATAGAAAGAGAGGTAGAGGAAGAGGAAAACGAAGAGAGAAGGGGAGAGATGGAGAGATAAAGGGATACACATAGAGAGAGGAAAAGAGAAGTGTAGAGAGAAAGGGAGAGAAATAATATAGAGAGACGAATAGGGAGAGAGATATATTTAATATTTATAACTTAATTATATTTATTTTATATATAATATATAGTCTCTAATATAATTGTATTTATTATTGTATAGTATATTTTATATAATGTAAATTATTTAATATATTTTAAAAATACTATTATATTATAAAATCATTTATTTATATTAAATATTTATTTATAATTTAATCATATTTATATTATATTTTTTATTATATTATAGCATATTTTATATAATGTAAATTATGTAAAAGTGAGATAGAGAGACATAGAGGAGGCTAGAGAAAGAGAGATATAAAAAGAGGGAGGGAGAGAGGAAGTGAGATAAAGACATAGAGGATAGAGGAATAGAGATATAGAAAGAGAGGCAGAGATAGAGAGAATAAAAGAGAGAGAAAAAGAGAAAGAGAAATAAAGGAAGAGAGAATTATGGGGGAGACAAAGAGACAAAGGGATACATAGAGAGGAATAGAGAAGTGGAGAGAGATAGAGAGAATGAAAGAGAGAGGAAGAGAGAAGGGGATAGACAAGGAGATAGACAAATACACATACACATACACAAATTGTGGAGAGGAATAGAGAAGGAGATTAGTCATGCTAACTAATTGGATGTATTTCATCATTTAGATTAAAAATGTGTCAATATTGTTTGCATAAATATTTTCCTACATGCTAAAATTACTTAGAGGATATCAATTACATTTTAAGACACTCTCCAAACAATGGAGGCAACTAGACAAATACACTAGAAAACAAGCGTGGTCAATCATATAATGCAATGTGGTCTCCACATTTCTGGCACTTTTCAAAATGGCACTATTTAGAGAAGAATAATGATTTCACTATACAATTAAAGTTTCAATAATGCTTTCCACTCTTTAAAAGACATGGGTCTAAGAATATACTCCAAAACATATTATTCCAAAGGAAATGTAGAAATGCCCTCCTCTTAAAGATATAGGTACAAAAGAATAATAGTAACAAAAAATTAAACAAAAGAAACAAATAAATACTAAGAAGCCGTAGTGAAAAACAAACAATTATGCTGAAATTTGGTTAATTTGTGTCATAATTGATACTGCTAATATTTAGTATTTATAACTTAATTATATTTATTTTATATATAATATATAGTCTCTAATATAATTGTATTTATTATTGTTTAGTATATTTTATATAATGTAAATTATTTAATATATTTTAAAAATACTATTATATTATAAAATTATTTATTTATATTAAATATTTATTTATAATATAATCATATTTATTATATTTAATATTTAATATTTTATATATAGTTATATTTGTTATTATTTAACATATTTTATTAATGTAAATTATTTAGAAATGAGATAGAGAGACATAGAGGAGGATAGAGAAAGAGAGGGAGATAGAGATAGAGAATGAAAGAGAGAGGAAGAGAGAAAAAAAGGTAGAGGAAGAGAGAAGGGGAGAGACGGAGAGATAAAGGGGTATACAAAGAGAGGAAAAGAGAAGTGGAGAGAGATAGAGAGAATTAAAGAGAGAGGAAGATAGAAAGAGAGGTAGAGGACGAGAAAAGGGGAGAGATAAAGTGTAATGCCCCTCAATTTTGGCTTGTGACAGTTGTTAGTTTTTCTATTGCATTTAGACAGTTCTGTGACATTTGAGTTATTAGGATTATGGTTTATTCTTTTTATGTTTATGATGGACTATGGTTGACTGATGTGATTATTGACTTTTGTTATGAGTAGGATGGTGACATTATTATTAGAGTTTATGATGTATTTTGACATGGTTAGTTGTTGGTTAATTGATTATGCAGATTAATGTTACCTTGCTTTATGTGGTTGAATGTTATCTGATTGTCAGTTAGAGATGTTTGTGTTCATTGTTATGCTTGAGAGCAGGGACGGTGTAGTATTACTTGTTTTGAGCACCCTACTATGCTGCGAGTCCCTGACTCCGTGTGTTGGATATATATGCATATGTTGTATACAACCTATCATCTTGTTGTAGGTTATAGGTACCGAGCATTGACTCCACCTGACTTAATAGGTCTAAGCGTGCCCTTGCACCAATGGATAATGTTGATGGGAGATAACATGAGGTTTCCCCTAGGTCAGTTTCAGTCTTTAGTTTGTTGGTCGTCTAGTGGTATGTGGAGTTATTTTCAAGTTTTGTTTAGTTAAGCCTATGTGTATTTAGGTAATGAATTAATGGATTAGTATTACATTAATAATGTTAATAGCATGTCAAATATAATAGTATTTTGCTTAGTCATAAAATTTGGAATATTATTTAAGTAAATTTTAATATAGATTAAATTAATTATTTAAATGTTTTTAATAGAGTATGAGTCATAAGTATTTAATGTGGATAAAATAGTATATAGTAAATTATAAAATAATATGAGTCAATAATTTAATGTTTGTTAGTTGTCGAATATGATTCCAGATTTGGGGAATCTCTATGTTAAGTAAAAATTTTAAATTCTTCTGAGTATTGGGATTCTCTATAACGAATTCATGATAATGGAAATTTATGAGTTTTAGCTATTTTTGTTTCTGGGGGTTTTTATTTTTGAGAGAGAGTTGTTCTAGAAAAGATATACAGAAAATGGGAGAAAATTTGTTATGGGAGGTGGAAAATGAGGGTAGCTGAAGAAAGTTTGAAGCTTGGAACGAAATCCTAGGTATGCTTACTTATTTTTTTTCTATAGCAATTCAGACGAAATAGTTTAATTCCCTGTTAAATCTCTTGTGTGTAATTTGAACTTGTTTATTTTTTTTTTTCTTTTGGTGGAAATGTATTGTCTTTCCATTACCTGAAGATCTTGTGGTTGTGAATTTGATAGTGCAGTGTTGTCTGGTATTGATGAAAATATGTTCTAATTCAGATTTCCTACTAGACCTTTATCTTCCTTGCTGCCCTCAATGTCAAAATTTTGGCTTGCATAGCTTGTGCTTCTCCAAATCTATTGCCAAGAAATGTATTTTTTTAATCAATGGATGGCTCTGAGAAATCAGTGATAGAGACATCATTTAAAATGTTTCTTACCCTGTCCCAGCATGCCAATCTTACGGTCTACTCTATCTGATTTCTCCTATTTTATTACTTGAAATCTATGATTTATATTGGCTTTGAAGGGGGGGTCAATGCCTTGGTCAAACTATAATTCCTTTCCCCCTACATCTTCTATTCCCCTAGCCACCACCATATGGCCTCCTTATGTCTACCTCAAATTTAGTTTATGCCTTTAAATTATTTATTTCTTGCAAATCTTGGTGCCGCCGTACGATATCCTGGGTCTCTTTAAAATTTTGATTAATTTTTTTAAATGTAAATCTTGCCCTCCATTTGACCATCATACGACCTCCTCCTGTGCTTCTATGGAAATTTTCTATTTAATATTAAAATTGATTTTCAATCCTTGCCTGGTCACTCAGTGAGCTGAGTAAATTCTGTCATAAAGAAATTATATCCAACTCTTGTCTGAGTCATTTCAGCCTGAAACCTCTAAGCCAGATGATTTTCTTTTGATCTCTGATTTCTCTGAGTTTAGTTATATGCCTGAATTCTTTGATAAAAAAATAAAATAATGATAATGAAATCTAATTCTTACTTGAGTTGTCTCTAATTTCTCTAAATCTTCTTTCCAGTTCTCCTCTACCAGACAAATTGAAAATCTCTAATTCCTCTAAATCTCTGAAAAATTATGTTGGATTCATTCTCTTTGTATTCAGTATTGCCATCTCTCTCTTTCTTGGCTTCCATCTGATAGCTTATTCACCATTTTCTGTCGTAAACCTTAGAAAACTCTTTCATTTCTCATATCTCTGAATTTTAAAGCATCCAATTAAATTATATGGATTGTTCTCCTTCTACAATAAAAATTTAGCTTGAGTTCACTTAAATAGAATAGGGAGATTGCCATTAAATTTATTTAGAATGAATGCAAATATAATCTAATAGTTAGAAATTTTCTATTTGAAACTCCTTGAACAACTCACAAATCTTGCTTTGTGCTTTTAGTAGTTTTGATTTATTAAAATTGTTCATTTGATTTTCTTTTTTATCAAACTCATTAAAAGGCAATAGTGATAAGTTAATATTAGTATATCTCATAGATATTAGGATAGATATGTATTATTTTAAAATTAATTTCTTTTCCTAGAAAAAAAAAATAACTTGCCTTAGTAGATGCAAGTTTGATTAAATGAATAAATTAGATTTTTTAATGTGTAGTAGATTTTTATGGTGATACTAGTTATTAAATAAATGATAAATAGAATTAAATATTGAATTAAAAACTTTATTAGAGTATTAATAGGTTATAATTGATAATGATAGTGATTAAATAAAAGATTATTGGTACTACATTCTAGAATTTAAAAATATTGAGTTAAATATTAGTTATACTCATTTTATCTTATTAATTATAAATTTGTTTAGTTATGTTTTAGTTTATACTATCATGTGGCACTCTAATTTTAGTAAATGAATAATAATTTAGAGATTAATTGTGATTTAATAAATAAATAATAAACAAATATTAGATGGATTTATAGTTCTTGAGTGGAATAAAATTTGGATTTTATTTTAAAAGAGAGTGAAAACCCTATAGTGCTTTCCGGTTTAATTTGTTCAATGGTGTAATGTTGAGTTAATTTTAAATATGGTCTTGCTTGAAATTTCATTGTCGGTTAATGGCGTCAAGTAGTACTTATGTAATTGGTTATTATATTTTTTAGTTCTGAGTCATATTGTGCTAATTAAGTGTCAAGTTATTTAAACCCTTGTTTTCCATATCGGGAAATGGATATATGGATAGTAGTTTTGTGTGCTAAGAGTTACTCGACTCCAGAGGTTAGGCTTCTTGGGTTTCAGTACAACATTAAGTCATGTTGTTTTAAATGTTTTAATGGATTTGAGATTTTGAAGTGGATAGGGGAAAGTTTTGTCGTTTGAGGTTTTGGATTGAAATGGTTTATGAAATGTATTGGTTTGCAAAAAGATAGATGCCTTTCGGTCCCTTGTCCTTGCATGTTATTTAATTATTTTTGGATGTTGGTTAGGGGTTGCTAGTTGCATGTAGGAGAGTGGCTTTTATGGTGGGGCCGGTGCCCAAAGTGGCTACGTGAGTAACCCCATGGAATTTGTAATCAAGTGATAATAATTTATTTAGGTGGGTTGGGTAGTAATTTACACAACAAGATAAGTAAGATGCCTCACCCATGCCTTAAGTACTCTCACAGGCTAAGGATGGGATGAGAAGGCCTGGTTGGGAAGGTCAACCTCCTTGTCTCCATGAGAGGATATGTCAGCTCCACATGTGTCACCCTATGGGGACATTGCCTAGAGAGAGGCTGCCAGGGTAACCATAGATGGGGGCCAATTTCTAGTGAGAGATAGCCTATGTAACCCATGCTAGGACCATGTGATGACAGTCTCCCTACTGCAGCTTAGTTACTTCCCTCTTTATCTTTTGTTGTTGCTTCTGGAGTATTGTCTTGTCTTGAAGATTTGAGTTGTCTTGATAATTTGAGTAGTCTTGATGATTTGTGTAGTCTTGATGATCTAAGTTGTCTATGTCAAATCTGTATCTTCTTTCTTTTATCCTTTGACTTAGTGGGACCCCATTGTTATCTCCTAGCTCGGTGGGTGGACCTCAGGGTTCCACATGGTTGTGTGGAAGAGTTTTATCCATTGGTTTTCTTGGATGTACTGGTTCAAGATCAATATAGAAGTGTTTCCAATTCCAAACTTGTTCTACATCTTCAGAGTTGTAATATACCTTCTTAATTGTATTATATTGTAAACCGATGTAATCGGTCATGAACCTTGTAATCTTCTATTTGAACCTTTGTAATTATTCATCTCTGCAAATAAAGAATGTAATGCTCTTCTGTTGTATTATAATGTATATCACTTGTATTGTTATGATTTCATGTTTATCTGATGCAGTTATGTTCCCTAGAGGTGATACTTGTACTAGACTTGTTTAAATGTTGTTAATAGTGTAATTTTATCTAATGAATAATGCATTTACTTGCTTAAAAAAAAAATCTGTAAATTCTGCACTTGTTAGTCTAACACTCTAGGGTTGCATGATGGGGCATCACACAAAGAGATAGATGAATACAGAGAGACATAATATAGAGATAGACGAATAGAGAGAGAGACATATTTAATATTTATAACTTAATTGCATTTATTTTATATATAATATATAGTCTCTAATATAATTGTGTTTATTATTGTATAGTATATAAAATGTAAATTATTTAATGTATTTTAAAAATACTATTATATTATAAAATTGATTGTTCATATTAAATATTTATTTATAATTTAATCATATTTATTTTATATATAATATCTAATATAGTTAAATATTTTTTATTATATAACATATTTTATATAATGTAAATTATGTAAAAGTGGGATAGGGAGACATAGAGGAGGCTAAAGAAAGAGAGATATAGAAAGAGGGAGGGAGAGAGGAAGTGAGATAAAGACATGGAGGAGGATAGAGGAAGAGATATATAGAAAGAGAGACGAAGATAAAGAGAATGAAAGAGAGAGGAAGAGAGAAAGAGAGGTAAAGGAAGAGAGAAGGGGATATATAGAGAGATAGGAATAGAGAAGTGAAGAGAGATAGAGAGAATGAAAGAGAAAGGAAGAGAGAAAGATCTAGGTAGAGGAAGAGAGAAGGGGATAGATAGATGAATACACATAGAGAGAGAGGAGGAGATAGACAGAAAGAGGAAGATAGAGAAACATAGAGATAGAGAAAGAGATAGAGAGAAGGGGAGCAGGGGAGAGAGGGGAGAGAAAGGGGAAGGAGATTGTAGAGAGGAATAGAGAAAGAGGGTAGTCGTGCTAACTAATTGCATGCATTTCATCATTTAGAATAAAAGTGAGTCAATATTGTTTGCATAAATGTTTTTCCTACATGCTAAAATTACTTAGAGGCTATCAATTACATTTTAAGACACTCTCAAAATAATGGAGACAACTAGACAAATACACTAGAAAACAACCATGGTCAACCATATAATGCAATGTGGTCTCTACCTTCCTGACACTTTTTAAAATGACACTATTTAGAGAAGAATAATGATTTCACTATACAATTAAAGTTTCAATAATGCTTTCCACTCTTTGACAGGGCTAAGAATCTACTCCAAAACATATGAATCCAAAGGAAATGTACAAATGCCCTCCTCTTAAAGTTATAGGTACAAAAGAATAATAGTAACAAAAAATTAAACAAAAGAAACACATAAATACTAAGAAACCATAGTGAAAAACCAACAATTATGTTGAAATTTGGTTAATTTGTGTCATAATTGATATTGCTAATATTTAATTTATAACTTAATTTTATTTATTTTATATATAATATATAGTCTCTAATATAACTGTATTTATTCATGTATAGTATATTTTTGAGTGATTGTGTTGTTGATCTCTTATTTATTATTATTTATGCAATTATAATTGCTTGGCTTAAGATGAGCTATAAGAGATTGTATTAGCTATAACATTTAGTATTATAAGATGGTCAATATGTAATGTTAGCTGTTAAGCAATTGGTAATATTAAAAATGTTTTTTTGAGGAAAAAAACTAAGTGATCCATATTCTTTGCATCCTTCTATGCTTGATGTGGTAATTAACACTAAGCATTGTGTTTCTTTTATTGATATAATCTGCATACTTTGTCACACCACCAAGGAGAACTCACTACAACTTCAAATGGCTTTTATTGCATTAAAAATATGAAAATATCTCTACCATATGTAATCATCAACAACATCATACTAATGTTTTATCCTTCACTACACATGCATTTGATACTATCCTAAATACTATAGTACAAGAGAACGCCTATGTTAGTGATGAAAAACTCAAATTCTATAAACCTTGTATTACTCTTATTCATACAAGGAACATTTACTGTAAATACCTTATATTTTAAATATAAATTAAAAATACTTATTATACATCGCAAAAAAACAAAACACCATTGTCATTGTGTCATCTTACAATATAAGTGTTGATGTGTGTTTTAGCATGCAGCAACACATGTGTGATTGTTGGTTTCACACCTCTCTTGAAAAATATCCTACCCTAGGTAAGACTACTCCAAGGTTTCTACAGCTAGGTCTTATCTTGCTTCGAATCTCTCAATTAGTATGTTCTAGTTGTGCCTACAAGGGGTCTTACATGCAATCTACAGATTTTAGAGTTGGGACAGGGAGTACATATAAACCCCTTATGATTTCAGCGAATAAAATAATGTAAAATGCTGCTGAAATTCTTAATTTGACAATAGTTTTCAAAGAAAATGCAAAAAGGTTTAGGTTTTTAGAGGAATCCTAAGTAACATTCACAATGTATGGATAACTATAGGTAGACAAACACTCTTAAATTTAACTAGTTTTCTGAGTTACCAAACTGAAATGTGTGTTACAGCTCTATAGAAAATGATGCAATCTTCAATGGAAATCTAAAGATTTTCAAATTACATTCATTCATTAAATACCCAATAAATGGAGCAACTTAACTTATGAGATGTAATTGAACTAAGCACAACTGATTAGCCCAGACTAATTTTACACAGTCATTTACCATCAGCAAATAACTAAAAGTATGGACTAAAGCATTCATCAAATACTTTCAGCCAACTATGAACATTATAAAAGCACAACTAATTAATTTTGGGAGAGCAAGAAGCGAACCATGAAAACTAAAATGAATCAATACAAGATACAAATTCTCAAAACATTTGCAAAAATTTTCTTTGCATTACTTCAAATGACAGAATGTCAACAATTTGGTATCAAATTCTCTCTTACAAATAGTAGAAATGGCAGCCCTTTATATAGGAAAGCAGCATACCGAGTTTTCAAATGAACAGTGGAGATTAACTCAACACTGACGATCTAGATTACATCAATAAATGCATAAACAACAGCTCATATCAATTCCTGGATTACACTTTGTCTTTTATGAAAAAGACAAAAAATAGCCTCCGGATACATTGAATCTAGTCAATTTGACTAGCCGACTCAATATATTAATAGAAAAGAACATTTTTAAAGAATAGAAGAGACAAAATAGAGTCACATGTTGTCTTGAATATAGCAATTTACAATAATGATGGGATTACATTCCAAAATATTCAAAAAAAATGTAAGACTCTTCATCTAAATTAATTTTGTCTTCTTCAGCTAGCTTGTTGTGGTAATTTAGCCATGTCTCAAGCGTAGGATTGATCTCCAAGGGGTCTGGATTCTTCAGATGATTGACCTGATACTCAAACATCTCTAGTTCCCAGCTAAATCTATTGTATATCTTTTCTATCTCTTTCCCAGCCTTGTGGAATGCCTTAAATTTAGCTCTGAGGTCACTTACCTTATCCAATCTGTCCTCCATGGCTAGCTCGGTACTCTCAAAAATGACCCTATGTAATTTGCTCTTACATTTCTCAACATCATAAGAGGCATAGACATTATAGGAATCTTCTTAGCAATCCTTCAAAGAATCATTAATATCATATATAAGTGACTGAAGCTCTTCACCTGCTGGCTTATATGATTCTTTTATGTTTTCAAAAGTTTCTTTCCTTAAATGCAGTTGTTGATACCATTCAATGGCTTTTGGACAACTTGTCCTTAGTTAGAATATTCTCTACTACCAGAGTCTGGGCTGACAAATCTCTGATGCTCTTAATCCAAGGAAACATGTGAGAGTAATACTCATCAAAGGAGTCACATTCCTCACGTAGATCTTTCCATTTCTCATGAAGTTCAACCAGCTTCTTATGCGCTTGAGCAGAGGCATCAATAGTTTCACAGGTGGGTGCAAAAAGTTAGGAGGCCAAAAAGTGGCCAACTTTTTTTAAAAAAATTAGTAATAACACGAGTGCATTATAACATGCTCACATTATGGTTTGGTGTTGTCGAGCCTACACCAAGCCATAACGCGCTCATGTTATAATGCGAGTGCATTATGTGCTGCTATATATAAAAAAAATAGCGTTCTATTTCATTATTTTACAACAAATTACAAGAAACCTACGGCTTGAATAAAGAAAGGAGCATCCTTGCATTATTTGAGGTCCAATTGTCATCTATTTCTCATCTATTCATTATCAAAATGCCGCTACGACATTGGGAAAATAGAAGAAGTAAGTTTTATTTGCTTTCTTGTGTGAATTTGTTGCTAAATAGGTAGGTTAAAATAGTTTTTGATGTAAATTTCTTAAATTTATAGGAGTGGATAATGCACCTCCTCCTCCTGAAAATCCACAAAATCCTCCAGCAAATGAACAACAAATACCTGCTGAAGAAGAACCCCAACCACAAACACTTCCATTTATTCCTAAATATGCCCCTGGAGCACAAGAAAATCTAATGGGGCAAATTGAAAATAATAAGAAACAAATTGAGGACATAATTGCAAGGTTGAAAGAACCTACAACTTCAACCTTGTACAGATCCACACTTGCTCAATCCCTTGAATCTATGTTATCAAATGTAGATTCAATAAGCAAGCAAATCACTAGTTGGACAGAAATAGGAGAGAATTTAGAGAGTATTATGCTGACAAGTTATCATATGAATAAGTGAAAAAGGAACAAATTACAAAACTCAACTTGTGTTCTATTTTCACAGACCCATGAATAAATGAGTCTCTACCCCTTATATGCAAGAGGTTCCTTATCCATTGGTGTAACAACCAAGCGATAAGGGACAATTTTGCGTAGAGGTGGTGGATAGTTTTTTACCATCCTCCATGCAACAATAATGAGGTCCCGCAATATTTTTTGAGGAAACTCTACTGCGAGTTTGTCAAAAATAAAGTGCCAAATTATTTTGATATGCAGGAGTTCTAGGGTAGAGGTAGGGGGTCAGGACAAGATAGACCAGGGGCACATGTTGACCCACAGTAGCCAATGAGATGAGCACTCAGTAGACCAGCCCATGAGCACGTTTATATCCCTTCCATTGTGAAGGAGAGTGTTGAGGTTGAGGCACTTCAGTCCATTAGTACCTTGACCCAGAGCATCTTACAACATGCTAGTCCTGCAGCACAACGTGGGCAGGGGGAGAGTTCAAGTATGGTTCCACCCCATACTTGTTGAACTTGCAGGTTAGCATGTGGTTATGACCCCACGAATAGTCATGACACAGGTGCGCAAGCTACATCTATAGCTGAGCAGATAGTGATGACAAATTCCCTCCTGAGTGAGACTTTCGGGCTTGATACTTAGGTAAATCTTAGTAAGTTCATTAAATTTAATTTATTAAATTTTATTTTTGAAATGCAAGATTAACTAATTTAGTTTGATGATTTTAATGAAATTTTAGGGTCATAGCATTGATGCAGTTTTCAGTGGTTCTCCACCTACATATTACACTACATCATCTACTATCAGGGTATGTAACTAGTAAACAATTATGAATATTACATGTGAATAGCATCATTATATGAATGGTATTCTAATATTTGATTTTGGATGTTGAATAGGCTAATATTGGAGATTTCATGGCAACACCTGCCAACGGTGGTGGACTTCAAAGTTTCACGGAGGTAATAAAATAAATAGTTTAATGAATGAATTGTACTTACTAGATTTTTGTATGTGACTTGTGTGCTTTATTGTGTGTACTTCCATGTTTAGGTGAACGTGTGTGTATGTTAGGAGCCATGATTTGCATCGCTATTATAGTTTTCGTAATTGAATAATGTTGTTTTATTTCTAGATGATGCAGGTTGTAGAGACACCTCCCAATGTTCATAGGGAAATGGAGCATGGTGTGTCCTCTGCGATTCATAACTCCATGCCATTGACGGGGGTATGAGGCAGATTAGTAAATTTCAATTTACATTCATTGTTATAGTCATTTATTTTTGAAAAATTAAAATATTATTGATTTGAAGTTTAATTTCTATATGGATGGTTTCTATAGGACATGACATCACCATAGCCTAATCTTACTACTAAGGCAAATGAGGAGACATATTATATGGTAGCGGTAAGTGATTATTTTGTTAAATGTTTCATTTTTTATAACATGTAATTTCTATATATTATTGTCTATACTTTTTATTGTAACAACTACGCATGCATGAACAACTAAATAGGAGGAGAATCCCTTGGGTTCGTAGTAGACCACCTGTAGACACCCTAAAATGACCAAGTCATCGCAGAACTTTCATTTCATCTAATTTGTCTAATCACCTACATTTCAAACGTTAATTAAATAATCTAATTATTTAATTAATTTCACCAAAATCACCAAATTCTTCTAAATCACATACTTCCGACATTAATTAAATAAATTCTCTTTATTTAATTAATTAAATCAAATTCCTCTATTATTCTTCCACAATTAAATAATTTTAATTATTTAATTAATTCATCACAAATTCAATTCTTCCAAACAATTAGATAATTCCCAATTATTTAATTAAATCAAATTCATTCTTTCAAATTTGAATAAATCAAATCAAATTTATTTAAATCCTTTCAATCTCCAAAAATAAAATAAATCAAATATTTTATTTATTCTTCCAAATCATGCACAACAATTAAATAAATTTATTTATTTAATTTGTTTTCTTATCTTCAAATTCTTCTAATATCTTTCAAATCTTCTAAAAGTAAGTCTTCTTCTCCATGCACACAAAATTAAATAATTTATTATTTAATTTCTCTCAAATCATGCAAGAGCAAATCTTAAGTTGAGTTATCTATTCACTCAACCTTATTTTTATCAATTTCTCTTAAATTAGAAAAAAGCTTTCTAATTTATGAAAAGCATGTCTTATCTTTAGAAAAGAAAGTGTTTAACTCAAATAAAACAGCTTTTGTGTGACACTTGTCTTCTTCTTATTCATTGCACGTTCCTCAACTATTCTCCTCCATTGATTCTTCTGAATTATCTGGACCGTTGATCGATCTTCATTGAAACCTATATAAACCCCCTCATCTCCTTCATTGGGCCTCTCTCTCTTCGATCTTATTCTCGAGCATACTTAACAGCGCTTTGAACATACAAACACGTCGATTGAGCAACCTCACGATCTCTTAACATTGATCTCTTGAGCACGCTACTTGCTTGTTGCAGCTATGGTTTCGCAACTTCATTGAGCAATCTACACTTCTGCAAAGGGAACAATACAGATTTTGGTAAGAGCTTTCATTTTTCTTTGATTTGATGATAATGGCTTTTACTTAGATTGGTTTGCTTTATGTGATTGGTTTTTGGTTTTATTAGTTTTGATTTAATCAATTTTTCCTCATACACATTCTGGCAAGCCTGGTGGGACCCACTAATCCCTCTTTTTCTTTGAGAAATTGATTTTTTTTTTGAAGTTACAGTATGGTACAGTGCAAGAGACACAGAAAATCACTTTTGGCAGTATCCTAAAGCGCTTCTGGAGATACAGTACAGCGCCCTCGGGCGATTCTGCGGTGCTTCTGGTAGCACTGAGAAGCACTTTTGGTAACACAGAATGACGCTCTTAGTAGTATCGTTAAGCACTTTTGGCTAATTAGGTTTTCTGATTTCAGTTGGTGTTTTTGTAGGGTTTTATTCGTTACATATCTTTTGATTTGTCTGACAAGCTGTTGTATTTATCTTTCAACCCTCTTTTGATACTTCCTAAGCTGACTTATTTAGGGGTACCTTTGATATTTGAGTTAATCTATTGTGTTACTACACCTTCTGAGTTTTCTGGATTTCACAATATAGATTTATCAGATATTACTTCTTAGAACAGTAGATCAATCATGAAATCCCATTTGGATTTGGTTATTTTGACAAAAGCTAACTTTTTTGTGATATGAGACAATGCAGCGCATTTGGCTTTATAGTATCACACTTTCGGAAGCACAGTACAGTGCTTCTGGATCTAGTTCGGTGCTTCTGGTAGTATTGTATGATGCTTCGAGCCTGCATTACATTACTTTTGGAAATACAGTGCAATGATTCTGGTATAACAGTAACTCACTTTTGGTCAAAATTGATTTATTTTTGCTAACTTGTGAATTTTTTTAGAACTAACTGACTTGTTGCAGCTTCTTAGTACTCACACAGAGCAAATAGGTGTTTTTAACATGTTCATGCAGGATGAGCATTGAAGAAATCTTGATTTATCTCACTAAGTCTTAGAAACACATTGCTTTCTTAAAGGATAATTGAACAAATCATTTCAGCAATTTAAGTCTTAGGAACATATTGCTTTTCTTAAGAGACAATGGACATGTATGCGAAAACACCTCAGTTTTCTAAGGGACAATGGACATGAATGCCAAACACTTCAATTTCATAAGGGACAATTGACAACTACAAAAGTGTGTGTGCCTAGTTTAGTTGCACCTTATTTTTCTTATAACGGGACAATTGAACCTTTGTTTGACGTGCTTGCTCTTACTTTTTAGTACTTGCTTTAGAAGGGCTTGCTTTTGGATTGTGCTTCATCCAAAAGGGATGACCCTAAGTGGAGTTTTCCTTTGAACCACTATATAAGAGGGATAAGGTGAAAGCCAAGTCCTAACAGACGTCAGCCTTACCTTGTGGTGCCAAACTGAAAAGAGGTGTACTAGTTCTTTGTGGAAATAATTTTTAAATTGAGCGAAGTGTTTGATACTCTTAGTAGGATTGGTTAAAGATTTTAGTAGCTTATCACATTGCTCGTAAGGTATTGGTCCCTCAAAGTTACTAAGAACCATTTTAGATAGTGACTACCCGACCTACCTCCGAACATTGTGGTAATCATCAGTGCAAGGGGAATCGATTTAAGCCCTTAAGACACTCACCATTGGCTCCCTTGAGAAGAGATAGTATTCCCTTGGCCATAAAGCTCTTGTGACCTACTTGAGCTTTCCAAGGGGAGGGTAGATATCCCTACCTATCGTCTCTCGCAAAGATACAAAATATCTGACACCTTTATGGAATGATATTTTTATCGATGGAGTATTAAGCTGTGAGCTGATCTACTGCAATGAAACCTTGTCTCTAGGGATAAAAAGTGCTTGATTATTTTGTTTGTAACTATCACTTACCTGTGGAAACATTGGGCTTTTTGTGAGCCTCAAACATACACTATCTATTGTGTCAATCCTATTTTGGGTTTCCAACTTTGTTTGCTGTGTTTTCTCTTGCCAAAACAACCAAATCCAATCAGAAATAGAAAATTTTTGCACCAGACACTACTTCAGCACCTTTGGTATTATAGCAGCTCACCCTTGGTGGTACAGTGGCTCACTTTTGGTCTCCATAGCTTGCCTTTGGTAGCTTAGTCTGTCACCTTTGGTATAATAGTAGCACACTTTTGGTTGCACAGTCCTGCGCCCTTGGTCAAACAGTATAGCGCCTTTGGTCCAATACTTTGTGCATCAAAGTTTGTCTTTTTTCAAAGCACAAGTAGAAACCCAGCATTACCTTTTTTGTCCTAGTGTATTCCATGGTAACCACTAGGCTCCAGCAAGCTATGAAATCCAAGCAAGTTGTCCCTAGGAAGCACAAGTCGCCTCCTCACACAACGCAATCGGGCCATCTCAACATTACTCCCAAGGTCACTCCTAGAACACCCATGGAAAGATCCACCACTTCTCCAAACCTGCCGCAGCTTGACCAACCTAACAATCCTCAAGAAGGTAGGATCCCCTTCATAAGTACACCTCAATACACCACCGACATGCCTCCAGATTTTGTCCCTCAATGTTATACTGCAGATCTAGCCCCATCTCAAGAAGAGCGACACTTTGAAATAGGTCAATCCTCTCAAGAAGATGGGCAAGATCTTGATGAATTCATACAAGACCCTAGAGTCATGGTTGCCTTTGACAAAATCCTTAGTGAGAACCAAGATCATTTCTTTCATTTACTTGCAGAACAAGGGGCCAAGTTACCTCAAGATTTTGATTTATCCACTCTCAAGGAGACAAAAAACACCCTAAGTACCACACAGGCGGTCTAAACCATGTCAACTGTGACCATGCCCTTACCTGAATAGAGCTCACAGTATAGGAATCCCCTTTATCAAAACCCAATAGGAGAGAGGGCCGTATCACCGCTTCTGACTCCTATGGAGATCTACAAAAACCAACAAGAAACTCTCCAACGTCAAGCAGAGTTAGCTAAGCAAGCCACCGTAGCTCAATCAAATATGCAACCACCTCCTAAAGTGTCCACACCAATTCCAAGTGGAATCTTGCTTACCCCATCACAAATAGGTTTCCCACCAAATTACAATCCAGGGAACAACTATGTAGCCATGCAACAAGGGTCTCAACAAATACCACCTCCCATATCATCAAACCTTCATGTCTCTCAACCAATTAGAGTCATGCAATCCCAACCACAACATTCTTCTATGCTCATCATCAATCCACCTCAAGCATCGCAAATCACTTCTACCTATGTCCCTCCTCTGCTACATTCATCATTGCTCAATTTCTTCAACACCTTGCGTATCCACCATCAACATTCCCAACATCAAGTTTCCCAAAGCTATGTGCCGCCATCGCAACCTAAACCCATGCACTTTAGCTTTCCTCCAACCAATACTTTTCTTCAACCATCAAAAAGCCAACATTCTTACCTAGCACCACCTCCACCTCTACCGAATCAAAGCATCCAATTCCAACCCAACGTACAACGCGTATGACCCCAACCAATCTTAAGACCCTTATAACACCAGTGCTCATGGCTTACACTACAGTCTTCCGCATGGGCAACCGCAACCACTTCTAGGACAACAAGAGATGTTTCCAACCCCTCCCATGGCGATGGAGCTCAAGATCGCAGAAGTTCAACAATAGCTATCTGATCTTACATTTGGCCACACCAAGAAGACCTTCTCTTTAGAGGAAGTGTGTCCTTATCCTTTTGATCAGTCATTACCCATGATCCCTTTTCCTCAAAATTTTACTATTCCTAAGTTCAATAAATACAAAGGAAAAGGTGACCCAAAAGACCATATCAGGGAATTCTATCTTGCTTGCTTCGAGGTCTCACATAACAACACATACCTTATGCGTCTCTTTCCTCACAATCTTGGAGGTCAAGCTATAGAATGGTTTTCACACTTACCTATGGGTATCAAGTCTTTTAATGAGATAGCATAGAAATTTGCCACCCATTTTTCTTACAATGCCGAGCATGAGATTTTCATGACTGATCTATGCAACAATAAAGAGAAAAATGGTGAAACTTTCATTTCTTTCCTTCAATGATGGAGACAAATGACTAGCAAATTCCCTTTCAAGATTCCAGAGAAATAGCTTGTTAACATATTTGTGCAGAACCTCAACCAAGAGTTAGGTTTTCATTTGCAAATTCTTAGTGCTACAACCTTCGACGAAATCACATACAAGGGAATCAACATTGAAAAGGCCCTCATTGCTAAGGGTGTGGTCAAAATCTTCAAAGAAACAAAAGACAATGCTCCACATCAACAATCAAGTGATAAACCCAAATATTGGAACAAAAACAAGAACGTGGTCAATGATGGGGTGGTCGATTCTAAACATGTCCAAACATTGCAAACGCCGCTGCAACTTTCCAAACCAAGTCAAGCTCCACCTTAATAGAAGCAACAACAAAGGCAACCTTATCAAAACCAACAGCAATGACAACAAGAGAGGCCTCAACAAGATTACCCTCTGTGGCATCAATTCACTCCCTTGGGAGAGCCCATAGAGATAGTCTTACAAAAGATTTTATAGAAAGGACTCATCACCCTACCTGATGCTCTCCCGTATGGAGAACCTATTTACAAAACTACACAGTATAGAGAAAATGAATACTGTGAATTACATAGGAGCAAAGGGCATAGAACTACATCATGCATGAAACTCAAGTACCTAATCCAAAATCTCATCGAAGGCAATCAAATATCTCTACAAGAAAATCCACCAGCTCAACACATGAACAAAGATCTCGACATGTACAAGGAACCATTCCCACATCATGGTCCACCTCCTCCTTAGGATAGAGGTAAAGGTATCAATCATGCTTCCACTTCCTTTGATTCCATTGTAGGGCATTTTGAAGAGAGTTGAGTGTCTACCCTCACAATCAAAGGCAAATCTACGGATTGCGCTATTACAACTTGTCGTGGTTGTGTCACCATTCGTGGTCCTACATCCAGTCTTCTAGCTCAATTTGATTATAATCTTGTCGAACATCTAGGGAAAACACTAGCACAGATCTCTATCTTAGACCTTCTATGGTCACCACCTGCACATAGAGTAGTGCTAGAAAAAGCCCTCCAAGAGTCTTCAGTTCCTAACAACATAGCAGTCACAAATTTCCAAGCTATAGTAGGTAACATTGCTTCGCCCTATAATGTGGTCTTCTCTGAAAAGGACCTCCCATCCCATGATCCTTGTCACAATGATGCCCTTCATATTGAAGTTCTCATCCATAAGCGCAAAATCAAACACATCCTCATAGATGGTGGTGCTGGCCTCAACATCTGTTCTTTAAAGTTACTTAAGTAATTGGGATACTCTAAGGATCATGTAAACATAGATCATAGTATTACAATCAAGGGGTATGATGATGTTGAACGCCGCTCAGAAGGTGTTATCCACTTGCCTATACAACTAGGCCCTGTCATGCTTGAAACTAGATGTCAAGTCCTTGATATTGAGCTACCTTACAACATTATCCTAGGCTACCCATGGATCCATGCAATGAAAGCTGTTCCCTCCATGTATCCAAGCTATAGTAGGTAACATTGCTTCGCCCTATAATGTGGTCTTCTCTGAAAAGGACCTCCCATCCCATGATCCTTGTCACAATGATGCCCTTCATATTGAAGTTCTCATCCATAAGTGCAAAATCAAACACATCCTCATAGATGGTGGTGTTGGTCTCAACATCTGTTCTTTAAAGTTACTTAAGCAATTGGGATACTCTGAGGATCATGTCAACACTGATCATAGTATTACAATCAAAGGGTATGATGATGCAGAATGCCGTTCAGAATGTGTTATTCACTTGCCTATACAACTAGGCCCTGTCATGCTCGAAACTAGGTGTCAAGTCCTTGATATTGAGTTGCCTTACAACATTATCCTAGGCCACCCATGGATCCATGCAATGAAATCTGTTCCCTCCACGTACCATCAGTCTCTAAAGTTCCCATACAATGGTACGGAGATAACTATCCCAGGAGACCCCAATCCTTTTAAATTCTGCTGTGTCTTACAAGGCAGTTATAATAATTGCAACCAAGTGCCTAATAATGAAAAAGCCCTTGAATCCCCACTATATGTTGACCCTACAACACTGACTCCAGCCTCTACAAGCAACCCTAATCCTCTTCCTGAAATCAAAGCTCATATCTGTGATATAGGCTTTGGCACTTATGATATCTCAAAATCTTGTTGTGTAGGGTAGATGCCTTTATCTCCAAAATCTTACGGCCAACCACCCATTGCCAAAGTAACCAAAAAAATAGCTATTCCTCCCCCAACATTCCTAACCCAATTCCAACAGGGACGGTTCTTGGAAGAGAAAACTATTGAGGATATTTCTTCTTGGCTCTATAAGGAGAAAGAACCAGTCACAATACCAGTCAAGCAATACGGCAATGGCTTAAACATGGTAAAAAACATGGGCTATAAAGGCAAAGGTGGCCTTGGGAAACAGAATCAAGGAACTATGGAGCCCATTGTTGTGACAAAGAAACTAGACAAGAAGGGGTTAGGATTTGGTAGAAAGGTACCGCACGCCTTGGACATCGAGTATATCCTCGATGAGGTGGCCGAAACTTTTCCTGCTGATTCGACGTCTACTGAGGATATCATCAATGACTCTTCCCTCCATATGACCAACTTATTTGTAGAATCCTCCATTTTTACGCTACCCTCTGTATCCTTCACATCCACCACAAACACCCAGAATGTAACACTTGTCTACCATGAACTTATCGATTGGGACCAACAAGAGTCCCCCGTAATAGATGTATTTCAGAATGATGAAGCTTTAGCTGAGTTCATGGGACTTCGGGAAGGTATCCCCCTTGGCAATCACAAAGCAGGTTTTGTAATGGAATTAGAGCCAATGGATTATTTTGGTGAGAATGCCAAATCCTCTAGTCGCAAAAGTAAACATAAAGAAAGATCTCTAGGTGAAAACAACACAGTGGCACCTCCTGATCACAAAATAGTAAAAACAAAGGACGTATCCAAAGGTGAAAACCCAACTGTGGCACCTGAGGATGGAGGATTTGACCTTCCCCTACCATCTAAGTACCAAGAGAAGTCAACTCTCCTAGTGGAAGATTCTACAGAGATAAACCTTGGCACAGAACAAAATCCAAAGACCACATTCCTAGCAGCATCACTATCAGAAACAGAGCACAGGAATCTTAACAAATTCTTCTTACAGAGAGCCATCAACTTTGTGTGGACCTATGTTGATATGCCAGGGCTAGACCCCAAGCTAGTTGTTCACTATCTCAATGTTGATCCAAAAGTTAAACTAGTCAAGCAAAAGTTGAGAAAGATGCACCCACAGATAGCTCTCTTAGGAAAAGTGGAAATACAGAAGTTGTTATATGCAAAGTTCATACGACCTATTGACTATTCAGACTGGGTATCAAACATTGTACCTGTGTCTAAACCCAATGGGCGCATCTGCATGTGTAATGATTTTAGAGATCTCAACAAAGCATGTCCCAAAGACAACTTTCCACTACCGAACATTGACATTATAATAGACTTGACAGCAGGTCACGAGATGCTTTCTCTCATGGATGGATTCTCTGGCTACAATCAGATAAGGATAGCAGAGGAAGATCGGCATAAAACAACCTTTACTTGTCCTTGGGGTAACTATTGTTGGTGTGTCATGCCATTTGGTCTAAAGAATGCAGGAGCAACCTATTAGAGAGCAATGACAGTGATATTCCATGATCTCTTTCATCATATCATGGAGAACTATGTGGATGACATACTAGCTAAATCTTCTAGGGCAGATCACATACAGGTTCTAGGACAGATCTTTGACAAGCTCAAGAAATATCAAGTGCGCCTCAATCCAAAGAAGTGTGTCTTCGATGTAACATCAGGGAAGCTATTAGGTTATATTGTATCTCGTCGAGGTATCGAAGTAGATCCAGCAAAAGTAAAAGCTATAGTAGAGATGCCTCAACCAAAGAACCTTAAAGCATTAAGGAGCCTTCAGGGAAGGTTGTAATCCATCAGGCGTTTCATCTCATAGCTAGCAGATAAATGTCAACCATTTCAACACTTACTCCGAAAGGATGTCTCATTCCGATGGGATTATAAGTGTCAAACAGCATTTGATCAGCTTAAAGAGTATCTGGCTACACCTCCTGTATTGGTTCCACCAATTGCTGATAAACTGTTAATATTATACATCTCAGCTACAACTTCGGCCCTAGGGGCCTTGCTAGAACAACATGATGAATCGGGAAAAGAGCATGCAATTTATTATATTAGTAGAACCTTGGTGGGATATGAGCTCAATTATTCGCCAATGGAAAGGGCTTGTTTAGCTATAGTGTTTGCTTCTCAAAAGTTGTGGCATTACATGTTGAACCAACACACAAAACTTATAGCCAAAATTAATCCCTTGAAGTATCTACTAGCAAAAGCAGCTCTCACGGGCCGATTAGCTGAATGGGTCATGATTCTTAGTGAGTTTGACATTGAGTACATGGATAGTAAAGCAATCAAACGACAAGCCCTAGCAGATCAACTAGCAGAAGCGCCCATACAAGATACACACCCTATGGTAGCAGACTTTCCGAATGAGAATCTCTTCACTCTTTCCAACTCAATAATGTGGAAGTTATATTTTGACGGTTCCTACACACAGCACGGATCAGGGGCTGGTATATTGTTCATCACACCTCAAAATGACTATATTCCTAAGTCATATCGGCTTGCATTCCCTTGCACCAACAACATCACCGAGTATGAAGCACTCCTCATAGGTCTCAATATAGCAGTTCAATGGGACATTACAAAATTACAAGTATATGGAGACTCACAACTAGTCATTCGGTAAGTCACAGACGAGTACCAAACAAAGGATGAAAAGTTGGTCCCCTACAAGCAACTAGTGGATGCATATAAACCACACTTTTCTAGCATCACATTTGAGCAAATTCCAAGAGAGCATAACAAGGCTATAGATTCTCTGGCTTCTATAGGGTCACTGATAGACATGCCTGCTAATACACAAAAATGTGAATTCTTGATCGAGCAATTGTTGATACCAGCCGCTGATGTTCCCATTATTGAAATCATCTGCAAACTTGTTGGTCACAATTCCCCATGGTACGAAGACATCTATGAATACCTCAAACACAATACCTTTCCCCCTGACCTATCATCCACCTAATGCAAAACCTTTATCCATCAATCCTCCCGTTACATCATTCTGGGTGATACACTATATCGCCGAAGTCTTGATGGTATCCTCTTACGATGTCTTAACGTGGAAGAAGTCAAAGCTACCTTATGAGACATACATGAAAGTGTCTATGGCGCACATTCTACTGGTCCTAATCTCACTAAAAAGATATTTAGAACAGGTTATTACTGGCCTACAATAGAGCAAGATGCTGCATAATTCACTAAGAAATATATACAATGTCAGTAGCATGGAGATTTGATTCACGCACCAGCTCATGAATTACAACCTGTGACAACTCCATGGCCTTTTTCCCAATGGGGTCTCGACCTCGTAGGACAAATCCACCCATCCTCCTCTAAATGGCCATAAGTTCATCATTACTGCCACTAAGTATTTCACGAAGTGGGTGGAAGCCATTCCCATGACCTATATCATCGGTAAGCAAATAGCCAAGTTTATCCTTAACTACCTCATATGCCTTTATGGTTTCCCCAAGCCATTGTCACTAATAATGGGAGACCATTCAAGAACAAAGATGTCTATGCCTTATGCACACAATACAATATCCAACATCGCTTTTCAACTCCCTACTATCCGTAGAGTAACAGCTAAGCCGAGGCTTCCAATAAAACCATTCTCAAAATCCTCAAGAAAATGGTCAATGAAGCTGGTCATGATTGGCACTTGCAACTCAATCCTGCCCTATGGGCCTACCGCACTAGTATCAGAAAACCAACCGGTGCTACACCTTATGCCTTGGTCTATGGCTCTGAAGCCATCCTACCTATAGAGGTCGAGATCCCATCCCTCAGAGTATCCATGCAGGACTTGATCAGCGGAGATGAGTATCGCACTTCCAGATTAGCTGAGCTTGAACTACTAGATGAGAGGCACCTTGCTACGCTTAATCATCTCCATGTCTATCAAAACTGCCTCCGGCATAATTACAACAAAAAGATCAAAGAAAGACAGTTTCAAGTTGGTGATCTTGTACTCAAAGAGAATTAGAGAAATCAAGCAGATCGAGAAAAGAAGGGCAAGTTTGAGCCTAACTGGTTAGGTCCCTTTATTGTCACAGCAACATATGGATCAGGAGCTTATACTTTAGCTACAACTAACAGCATTCCTCTGGATGAGCCACTTAACAGTGTTCATCTTAAGAAGTTCTATGCCTAATCCTCAGAGTATATCCAAAAAAAAAACAAATAATCTGTCCTATGGTGAAAACTCGTCAAATGGGTGCCTTGGATAAGTACCATAGTGAAAACCTAGCAAACAGGTGCTATGTGTAGAGTCAGCACCCATCATCTATCAAGTCTTGTCCATTTCTCACTGTCACAACACACTTTCCATCCATCCATAATAAAACCATTGACTTTGTTTGCATTTCCATCTCCCTATCTAGTATAGCTTGGAAATTTGTCAATGTCCATCATCATCACCCCATGTCTTGATCTGTGTCTACAGTTAACACTGTCTTGTCCTAGGTCAAATCTTTCTGTGTCTTCTTCATCGGTCACCCATGCAAATTCCTCTACCGGAATGGGGGCAACTCTTTCCTTAACCAAAGTCTAGGAGTGGATCCTTGTTTGTGGTTCACAGCATGCTCTTCAATCTTTTTCTCCTTTCCGTAGATAACACTCTTTAATGGACACATCGCTCCTACGATAAGGCTGTTATCTTCCCAACCGCTTTTCCTACTTCATCACATCAACCAGAACTACATATCATTTCTTCTCAATCTTAAGGTACCTTGATCCCATGGACATGGGTATGTAGGCAGTCTGGAATACGAAGGATGTATCCAGTACTCAGGTACATAAGATCCCGCCTTTCATCTTGACCCATCTCATCACTCTGTCCAAAACTACATATTTATCACTTCCATCTTCCATTGTAAATGTGCCTTGATCCTGTGGATACAGGGTATGTAGGTAGTCTAGAATATGAAGGATGTATCCAGTACTCAGGCACACAGGATCCATCATTCTCCACCCACCCCAATCCATTAGCACTGTCACCTTTCTAGTCTTCCATTTATCAAATCCATTTCGCCTCACCTTGACTAACTCAAGCAGCAAGCTAGTGCATCCTTTCAAAGAAAAAGTCCTTAACAAACCTGAAGCAAAGCAGCTTCCTTCCAGAGTCATCTACTATCCTGCATACCATTTGCCAACACTAGCTAAATCTAGCTTAACCAAAGCACCAGATCAACAAGCTTGTCTTCTGCAAAGTGTTCCATGATCGAGACCAACACATGAGTCTCCTGCGACATGTGGCATTTCCTGCAGCAAGACATTGTCTTTTTGGGTAGATAGCCCCCTTTAACAGACACAGATTTCCTATGATAAGGCTGTTATCTTTCCTATCCAATCTATCCTGAGCAACCTCTTTGGCAAAAGAATATGTTGGCTATATGTTTACTTTGTAAGTCAGTCAATTTGTGTTATGGTTTATCTTTTGTTCCTTTTCCAATACCTATTCAAGGCTACCTTGATTTATCTATAATCTTGGTATGTTGCAATGTAGTATGGATTGGGGGCATAGTCATTGCTTTTCATGTGCCATGTTTGAGAAATGATCTTTAGCATCTTTCTTAGCATTCTATTTATCTTGTGTGTGTTACGGCCTAGCATCTTACATATTTAATACTCTTCTTGCATTTGCATGTATTGAAGTTTATTTTATGTTCAAGAGTATGGCTCATTCACATGTACCAACAAGGTCATATTATGTCTAAGGGATCTAAGATAAAACCACTTTCTTGCAGAGTCAATGTCCATGCACTCAGATATTACTGCACCTTGGTGGCGAACTATCCACGTGCTATATCAAAAATAAGGATTGCTCTTTATATACAACTGTGAAACCGTTGCAACAAGCTCATCCATCTACCCATCCATTCATCCATGGCCTTATATAGTTTTCTAGCAAAGATCAATCACCCGTCTTTCTCTCATGTTCTCTCCTTTCTTCTATCTATCATCAACCCAACCTCGTCTGTCTCCAACAAAATCTTCTAGTCGAGTGTCAACACATTTCTTCTATCGCTTCCATGTCTTTCCTCTTGAGGGGGCACCTTACACCAGCTACGCTGGGGCAGCTACCTACACTAGGGCATCAAACATTGTATCATGTCTTCAACAATTATTTTCTTTGACGCAATGCTGTAAACTGCATTGCACCAAAGAGGGGCAAAATATAGACACCCTAAAATGACCAAGTCATCGTAGAACTTGCATTTTGTCTAATCTGTCTAATCACCTGCATTTCAAACGTTAATTAAATAATCTAATTATTTAATTAATTTCACCAAAATCACCAAATTCTTCTAAATCACATACTTCCGACATTAATTAAATAAATTCTCTTTATTTAATTATTTAAATCAAATTCCTCTATTATTCTTCCACAATTAAATAATTTTAATTATTTAATTAGATAATTATCTTCTTTCTAAATCTCAAGTCTCTATTAATTAAATAAATCCCATTATTTAATTAATTCATCACAAATTCAATTCTTCCAAACAATTAAATAATTCCTAATTATTTAATTAAATCAAATTCATTCTTTCAAATTTGAATAAATCAAATCAAATTTATTTAAATCCTTTCAATCTCCAAAAATAAAATAAATCAAATATTTTATTTATTCTTCCAAATCATGCACAACAATTAAATAAATTTATTTATTTAATTTTCTTTCTTATCTTCAAATTCTTCTAATATCTTTCAAATCTTCTAAAAATAAGTCTTCTTCTCCATGCACACAAAATTAAATAATTTATTATTTAATTTCTCTCAAATCATGCAAAAGCAAATCTTAAGTTGAGTTATCTATTCACTCAACCTTGTTTTTATCAATTTCTCTTAAATTAGAAAAAAACTTTCTAATTTATGAAAAGCATGTCTTATCTTTAGAAAAAAAAGTGTTTAACTCAAATAAAACAACTTTTGTGTGACACTTGTCTTCTTCTTATTCGTTGCACGTTCCTCAACTGTTCTCCTCCATTGATTCTTCTGAATTATCTGGACCATTGATCGATCTTCATTGAAACCTATATAAACCCCCCTCATCTCCTTCATTGGGCCTCTCTCTCTTCGATCTTATTCTCGGGCATACTTAACAGTGCTTTGAGCATACAAACGCGTCGATTGAGCAACCTCACGATCTCTTAACATTGATCTCTTGAGCACACTACTTGCTTGTTGCAGCTATGGTTTCGCAACTTCATTAAGCAATCTACACTTCTCCAAAGGGAATAATACAGATTTTGGTAAGAGCTTTCATTTTTCTTTGATTTGATGATAATGGCTTTTACTTAGATTGGTTCGCTTTATGTGATTGGTTTTTGGTTTTATTAGTTTTGATTTAATCAATTTTTCCTCATACACACCACCCATATACACATCTCTATCCCCTAAAAGATCAAAGGCTTCCCGTGATCTATTCTCTTCACCAGCCAGAGGGGAATGACTTTTTACTGTGTTCCTTTGTTGTATGCCTATATGGCATTTGTGGACATATATTTTGTATTACATATAGTTGACATTGTATGCCTATATGGCATTCTTGTAAGCCTATATGGCTATTTTGTATATATGTTATACTTATATCGACAAATATTGATGTATGCCTATATGGATATTTGGTTAATACAAATCTTTTTTATTGATGGCATCCATACTTGCATTATAAATCCACGTTTGAATAGATATTTGTAGATGGTTACTTCAAATATTTAAAGTCCAATTGTATTACATAGGATGTTTTTTGATCCAATAAGCCAGCTATTGTTATTCAAGTATCACCTAAACCTCATTTTGGAACTAAAAGATAAAAGTTGTATTTAAAATAAAAATGAATCATCATGTTGAATAGAAAATATTCATATTCTTTATGAGTTGCTCAATTGAAAATATTAAAATGACTATGCTAATCCATATTATTTATGAGTTGGTCAATTGAAAATATTTCTTAATTTCTTGTTATTATACCATATTGGGATGCAAAGAGTATGTCTATTGTTTTGAATAAGATAGTCAAAATTATATGTTTATGAGCACCTGATGACCATTGTGGTTATTAAATGTAATTCCTCTTGCATATAAGGTGAGGTTATGAGAGTACATTGAGTCTTACCTAATTTTAGTATGCAACATAACATTGGGGCTATAGGCTTCCATAAGTCATCAACAATCAAGGTTCAAGGTTGTCATTGAAGTCAAAGGGTCAAGGTTGTTTGTCATTGATGTCAAGGTTGATGCCGTGATGTTGATAAGGTGATACAATGATTCAAGGTAGGTGATGGTCATGAGGTGCATGATGTTGTGAATATGGTTTTCATGATAAGGTCTCTCAATTCATGTTGATACTACACATGACAAACATGGTTCATATGATTCAAGGTTCATGTTCATGGTGGATGTGGTTTTGTTCATACAAGGTTTTGTCATGAATATGGTTTTCATGATAAGGTATATCTTGGAAGGTTGATATGATGCAAGGTTCATATTCATGGTGGATCTAGTTTTGTTCATGCAATAAGAAGTTACAGAAGACACAAGCTTTCATAATCATAATTCAATGTCATCATCAAGGAGAGTTATATTTATCAAGGGGAGTCATGAGTTTGATTCAAATGTCAAATTGTTCATGTCTTAGAACCCTAAGCCTATGATAAGTGTCATACTCTAATGTCTTTCTTCTAATGTCCTTGAGGTCTTTGAAATGTCCTAGATATCTCTTGATGAAAGTTATAATGTTTAAGTCTTTCTTTCATGCCCACATTCCCCATGCAGTCACAACACGCATCACACGTGTTATGTCCACATTTATCATGTGGTCATGACACGAAATATCAAAAAAATTCCCACACTTCCCTAGAAACCCCCTCGCACGTGTGAGCATGCTCGATGGTGTACGCTTAAGGCGTAAACAATACAATTGTCATCAGAGTAACACACACACGTGTGCATACCCAAAACGCAAGAAGGCCAACAAGGGGGTCATCGCGACGTGGTTAACATTGCTACAAGGGTTAAACTTACTAAACTGCTAAACCCTAAATTCTGGGAAAAATCTGGTAGCATAACACCTCACGGGTGTGAGTGGGATTTATTACACTAACACTATTTCTTGAACATGAGGTTTCTTGATTTGGGTTATTAAATTCCTTACGTCTCACTCATACAGTTGGTTAAGTTGATTGAACATTTTTCAACAAAGCACGATCAGTTGTTCTCCTTCATGTTTTCTAAAATTTAATATTAATTTGTTCTCCTTCTAATTTTAGCATTTTCAACAAAGCCTGAACATTTGTTCTCCTTCCCGTTTTCAAGGTTTTATGATTAATCTGCTCTCCTTCACGGTCTCTATCAATCAGAGTTATCACTACATCCTTTACATTATTCCTAATTTCTTGGTAGATCAGTTCTCTATCAATCAGAGTTATCACTGTATCCTTTACATTATTCCTAATTTCTTGGTAGAACAGATCACTTAAACAGGACTTACTAATTTCGCTTGATGCAGTCCACTAGGTTTCCGCTCTAGGTTTAATTCAAAGTTCAATTAATTTTTTAATTAAATCACCCTCAATGAGGTTCAACGGAATGTTAAATCTTAATTAGTGCTCTTAGCTCTATTCTGGAAAGGTCGTGCATTTTCTCCTCTTTGTTTTCGCTTTTATCTTTCTTTCTCTATTTCTCTCATTTTTCTCAATTGGACATTTTCTCAATCTATAGGTTGAGTTTACATTGGCCACATATGAAATGCATATGATGGCTTAATTGCATTTATAAAGATATAAATATTTGTATAAATGCAAATAAGCATATATATATATATGCTTATTTGCATTTATATCTCTAGGTTTTCTTTTATTAAAATAAATGTATTTTTTTTTTCTTTTTCGTTTTCTTGGTATTTCATTTGTAAAATTTATTAGACCCTGAAACACAATTTTCCTATAGTTGAAATTAATATATATATATTCCTATTAATTTAATTGTTATATATATATATATATATATATATATATATATATATATATATATATATATATATATATATATATATATATATATATATATATATATATATATATATATATTATTGTCAAAATAGAAACCCTACTATAATTTTTTTTTTAAATAACTTCCCTTTTACAAAATTATTAACAGATAATTTATATATATATATATATATATATATATTAATATTTTATTATGTTATAGTGCATTGGATTTTCTTTATATGTTACCATAAAAAATGTTATTTTCACATATTTTATTTGTATCCTCTTTGAAAAGCCCTAACATTCTTTTGCTTTGCTTTGTTGTGCAGGGTTTAATGGAGGGCAAGGGCGGCGGCGACGTAGAGAGGAGGACGTGGGCAGAGGCAGCCATAGAGGGCACGACAGTGAAGGGGGAAGGGCGGCAAAGGAGATGGCTATGGCAGTTTGCAGAGAAGGAGCTGTGAAGGGGAGGTAAGGGGGACTGCGAAGAGGGAGAGGCGGAGAGGGAGAGGAGACGGATCCGTGGGGGTTCTGTGTTAACGGGGGTGTGGGGAGGGGGCGGAGCCCCCACCCACACCCCACTAAGTGGGATGTGGGTGGGGGCTTCGTGGGGTGTGGGGAGGGGGCGAAGCCCCCACCCACATCCCACTTAGTGGGGTGTGGGTGGGGGCTCCGCCCCCTCCCCACACCCTTTGTAATATCAATGGTGGGAGTTCAATCCCCCACCATTCTTTGTAAAACTTCTCTTTTATTCAAAATTTGTTCCTCCTTCATTTTTCGGTGACTGTAAAAAAATACAGTCCCTCCAATTTTGGCATTTAACAAAGTTTATTTTAATGCAAGTTTATTCAGTATAAAGAAAATATATATATTCATAGTTCTGCTCCAAAACACAGTTTTTTTTCTTTTCTTTTTTTGAGAAATTAACAGTAAAAATAAATACATACATACATACATACATACATACATATATATATAATGAAATCACAAGTGTACTTAACAACAATATTAAACTCAGTTTTCTATTATAAAAAAAAACCATGTAAGCACCTTCACTTTAAGAAAAGAAAATACACACATTAATATATTTTTACATTGTTTTATCTATGCTATACATTTCTTCAATTTCCTTATAAATATTCCAAAAATTCCTATAAGGCAAGGAGTTCATTAAGTAATATATATTCGTCATAAGATTTATATTTACACATTTTTGAAGGGAAGATTAAATATATATTTGCAAGTAATTAGAAGAAAAATTCTAATGCATACTACTTACAACTTTCATTTTGTCACAACAACAATTGCATGACTTATCAAAATTAATATTTCCATTAAGTCATACAAGGAATTAATTTATAACAAACTTCTTCCATTTCATCTTTTTTGAATAATACACAAGTAAACTAAAATTTCTAACTTTCATTTCATAAATGGTAAAAATTACTTAATCAACTAAAACTATCAATACAATGAGAGAGGTTTTCTCACAATCTAAAGAAGGCAAAATTCTACAACAAGAGAGAGAGAGAAGTTCTCCTCTTTGGAAACCAACATAGATGAAATTACTAATAAGACCAAGCTCTCCTCAAGAGCCTTAAGAGTAAAGGAAAATAAAATATTTTTCAAGTCAAGAAAACTTCTTCAACTTCCCATTAAGCTCCAAGAAACCTGCATATCATACAAAGGAAAGAAACACCACACATCCTGCTCTCCTCCCTATCGTAGATCGACAAGAGGGTCACCCCCGAGCTAGGGAGGTCATCCACACACCTAGGGAATCCAAATCCACTTCACAACAAGGCAAAACAACATCCCAAAACACAAAATACACCCCATGAAAATTTACACACATACAAACTCAACTAGGTGAGTTTAAAAGGGGTAGGAGAGTGGACACACTCAACTCTAGAGTGCCACTCCTTCAAAATATTTCAACACAAATTTCCTCTTGGCCTCAAGCCAAACATATTAACAAAATTTCCAAAGGAGTTCATATTTTGGCTCTCAAGCCATGTGACAAATTTACTCAAAATTACATAAAATGCCCTCAAGGCTTTCAACATCCCAAAACAAGGCAATGACCTCGAGGAGGATCACTCCTCCCCTACCCCACACTTGATGAGAATTTTCTCCCAAGTGGGAGAAGCTCTTTCAAACACCCTACTAAATATTCCCCATAATAACAAAATACAACACAAGCAAAATATAACTCACACATTCATCATGCAAGTAATTGAAATACAAGGGGAAGGCCTTAGCCTTGAAAACCAACCTTTAAAGCCCTAATAATGGAAGAAGTTGATGTAGAGCTCCTCTAAAGTCTCCTCTAACCTAAGCCACCAAACTCCCTCTACCCTTTTTCTCAAAAATAATTTTTAATAATCAAAATTCTCAAAAATTCAACAACCCTCCTCCCTATCCCAAGTGGGATTAAAATAATCCCAATCCATGAGCTGAGAGGAATGGGGAGGTGACACTTGTCACCTCCTCATTCTTCCTCCCCACTACTATTGTGTCCCAAGGGATGGGTGTTGACACATGTCACTCACCCATCCCCAAAGTCTTCGTTACCCATTACCACATGTCCTCTCTCCAACACATGGGAGAGAAAAGGGGAGTTAAAGAGGGAAAGGGTGACACATGTGTCTCCCTTGTTTCCTCTCATGAAGGACCACACAACTCCATGGGAATTCTCACCAATTGTGAGAGAGACTTGAAGTCAAGTCCTCCACAATTGGTGGATCTTGGAGTCATCTCTAGCCTTGGGAATTGAAAAGGGATGGGCTTGAGTGTTGGTACCACTCATCCTATCCCTCCCATGCCTCTAAATTCGTCACTTAACTTTATTATGAAGTTAAGGTGACCATACAGAGGTTTACCAAGGGTTACCCAAGTCAAAAGGGACCCTAGACCCATGGGGTATAATCCAGGGTCAATTTTAACCTAGTTAGAACACCCAGGGTCAAGTTAAAACACAAGAAAAGGGTCTCCAAAAATTAAAATTAAAAAAATAAAATTCAAAAACAATTCATACAACACAAATCATAATTCAATTTCAAAGAGGGTAGACCTAACCCATTCAACCTCATGCAAAATGACATTACAACATTACATCATACACAGTGTTGATCTTGGTTCCTCGTGGAACCAGATCAACTTCACAAGGGATTACAACATAAGGTGTGGGATGATCTCCAGTATCTGTGGTTTGTTAGAATACCTGCACACTCAATTGCAAAGTTAATTCCACATATAAATATCGTAGCTGAAGCAATTTAAAACATGCATTCTCATAACATACCACAAGTTCTCTTAAGAATAAAGGAAATCACATTACAATTTTCTAACTAACATCACCCAATTAGTTTTCCTTTTATATAGAGCATCTATCTAACATCACCCAATTAGTTTTCCTATAATATAAACATCTATCCAACATCACCCAATTAGTTTTCCTATAATATAAACATCTATCTAACATCACCCAATTTGTTTTCTCTTAATACAAGCATCTATCTAACATCACCCAATTAGTTTTCCTTTAACATAATAAGGTCTAAAAGTTTGGGAATCTGGGATCAATAGTCCCACAAATATAAAAGTATCAGCAACAGTAAGGTAAAGAGTCACATGAATGGAAATGAAAAATGTAGGCCTCACATCCTCCCCCCCTAAGACTGTACTTTCTTCTTGGAAGTCATCAAAGAGGTGAGGATAAAGAGTCATCAATCTCGCTACATCCTCCCATGTCGCAGTGACCTCGTCATACATGTCCCACTAGACCCTAACCTAGTCCAGCTCTTGACCTCGAAGGCTCAGCATCCGACGAGCCAATATGTGAATTAGCTCCAAAGCCAGCTGTTCATCTTCCTCTACCTGAACAGCACTCCAATCCAATACGTGAGATAAGTCAAAGATGTAAAGACGTAAAACTGAAACATGAAAGACATCGTGAATATGCGACAGGCTAGGTGGCAAGGTTAGACGATAGGCTACAGGTCCTATCCACTTTAAGATCTCAAAAGGTCCTACAAACCGAGGTGCGAGCTTAGAGCCTTTTCCATAATGGATTGGACTCTTGTGCGGTCGCACTCTCAAAAATACCCTATCACCTAGTGAGAAGCTCCGATCAGTTCTCTTAGCATCGGCATACTTCTTCTATCTATCCTGTGCCTCCTGTAGTCTCTGTCTGATTAGTGTGACCTACTGCTCCATATCGTGAACTGTCTCTGGACCAATGGCAAACCTGTCCTCTATCCGATCCCAAATCAAAGGTGTCCTGCATGGTCTGTCGTATAAAGCCTGAAAAGGAGGCATACCCAACGAGCTGTGATGCCCATTGTTGTAGGCAAACTCAACCAGATACAAATACTCCTCCCATCTAGACTGATGGTCCATAACATACATATGAAGCATGTCTTCCAACACCTGATTAACTCTCTCTCTATTCATCGGTCTCTGGATGGTAAGCTGAACTGAAGTTGAGCTGTATGCCCAACGCCTGATGCAAGGCTCTACAAAAAGCTGAAGTGAAAACTAAGTCTCTATCAGAAATGATGCAGTGAGGTACTCCATGAAGTCTGACAATTTGATCTAAAAACACTCTCGCCACAGATGGTACATTGTACGTTGTGCGTACAGGTGAGAAATGCGCCACCTTGGTCAACTTGTCAACTGTCACCATGATGATATCATGGCGAAGATGACATAGGTAGACCAACGATAAATCCATGGAAATGGTGTCCCATTTCCACCTAGGTATCTCGTGAGGGTACAACAGTCCTACTGGATGCTAATGCTCAGCTTTGACCCTCTGACACTCAAGGTAACAAGCAACATATTCTGCAATGTCTCATCTCAATTTAGCCTAATGATATAACTGCCGCAAATCAACATGCATCTTCTTCACTCCTGGGTGTGCTGCATAAGGTGCCCGATGAGCCTCTGAAAGAATCACTGCATGTAGATCACCTACATGGGGTACATAGATGTAATACCAATGTCTAAGCAAACCATCAGACTCAAGGGAATATCCTGTGAATTTGCCCTTAAGGGCCCTCTGATTCTAAATTTCCTATTGTACCTCAAGAAACCACTCATCCTCAGGTAGATGCTGTAGGATACGCTCTCTTAAGTCCACCCTCAATGTCAAGGTCAGGAGCTCATGGCGCTTTTGACTCAAGGCGTTAGTGACCACATTCTCCTTCCCTTTGATGTAGTGGACATCAAAGTCATATTCGCACAAGAACTCCATCCAACGCTGCTGGTGGGCATTCAAATTAGGCTGTGTGAAAATGTATTGTAAGCTATGGTGATCTAAATGGAGCTCAAAGTGTCGACCTAAAAGGAAGTGTCTCCAACAAACAAGAGCATGAATAACTGCTACGAGCTCTAAATTGTGAGTAGGGTAGTTTAGCTCATGTGTCTTAAGCTTACGCGATTCGTATACAATCACTCTACCACCCTGCATAAGCACTGCTCCTAAACCCTCTAATGATGCATCCGTGCAAACAAAAAAATCATCTATAGGATCTGGAACTGCTAATATGAGAGCGCTGGTAAGATGCTCCTTAAGGACCCCAAAGGCCCTCTCACACTGCTCGGTCCAAGTGAAACCTTTCCCTTTCCACTGAAGAGAAGTGATGGGATGCTCTAACCTAGAGAAGCCCTCAATGAATCTACAGTAATAGCTGGCTAATCCCATAAAGGTCTTGCCTTCTGTCACACTGGTGGGTACTGGCCAATCCTGAATTGCTCTGATCTTCGATGGATCTATAGAGATGCCATCGCCTAATAAGATGTGCCCCAAATACTGCACCTCTGTCCTGAAGAAGGCACACTTCGCTAGGTTGCCATAAAGTTGCTGCTCTCATAAGAACTGCAAATCCTGACGCAGATGATCCACATGTTCCTCCTCGGTCCATGAATAGATCAAAATATCATCAAGAAATATGATCACGAACTGATCTAACTGCGGAACACCCCGTTCATGAGACTCATGAATACTATAGGGGCATTCATCAAACTGAAAGGTACCACTGTGAACTCATAATGGCCATATCTAGTTTGAAAAGCAGTCTTATGAATGTCTGCCTCAGTGATGTGCAATTGGTGATACCCAGATTGTAGATCAATTTTTGAGAACACTCTGGCTCCCTGCATCTGATCAAAGAGGTCGTCAATCCTAGACAAAGGATAACGATTCTTAACCATCACCTTGTTTAACTGCCTGTAATCCATGCATAATCAAAGAGACCCATCCTTCTTCATGAAGATAACTGGTGCACCCCAAACTGAAATGCTAGGTCAGATGTGTCCCTTCTCAAGTATCTCCTATAACTGTAGTTTGAACTCTGTGAGCTCATATGTAGTCATCCTGTAGGGTGCATGAGACATTGTCTCTGCACCTGACACTAAGTCAATGTGGAAATCTACCTCTCTACATGGAGGCATACCTGGTAATTCTGGTGGAAATACGTCAGCAAAATCTCTCAGGATAGGGTGATCATCTAAAGAAGCCTTAGGCTCATCCTCTGATCTGCCACTAACCGTGATAGTAAACAACTGACAACCTTTCCACATGCAGCACCTAAGCTACTGAGTGGATATCATATGAACAGCTATGGGCTTCTGAATGCCCACTATCTCAACCAATGTGCCATGATCATCTAAGTAGTTAATCATCCTCTGGCGACAATCTAGCTTGACTTTATGAGCCGCAAGCCAGTCCATACCCAGAACTACACTGTAAGATCCTAATGGCATAACCCTAAGGTCACATGATGTAGTGAAGGAACTCAAGGTGATCTCACAATCTCTAACCAAGGTATCTACTGACATCCTGGCCCTAGAGGCCAACTCAACCTCCCACCTAATGTCTTGCCTAGAAGCCACCAGCTTGCAACATTCCACTAACGATGTAGACAAAAAAGAGTCGGTAGCCCCAGAGTTGAAAAGAATAGAGATGGGGAAATCCCCAATCATACCTACTATCTCAATAATTGAGGCCTAGAAGTCAGCCTGGCAATTGTCAAACACTGCAAACATGCGGTGGGACCTACCCACATCACCTACAGTCTGCTCAGATCCTCCTGAACGGGGTTGTCCCCCTATTGCAAATCCCTATGGACACTCTCTGGACATATGCCCTACCCCACCACATACATAACACGAGCCCCTAGCCTGTAACTGTCCTGACTGAGTCCTACCTAACTACTGCTGTCCAGTCCATCCAGTGGACCCCTGTGAACCTCTGTAAGACTGCTGAGACATCGCGGGTCCTACAGATGATCCCTATTGTCTCTGATCTCTACATGGGCCCTGTTGCTGCCAACCACGGTTTTGTCCTCCTTGAACCCTCTACTGGGGTCTAGACCTCTGCTGATGCTGCTGCTACTGTGGAGGCCTAGGAGGTAATGATGAGGAATGAAATCCTCCTCTCTGTAGTGTGGATTTTGACCTACGAAAGTTCTGCTACTGTTGGTGATTACGGTCCTGAAACTGCGAGTGTGAATTCTACCCTTGTCCCTGAATTTCCTTTGCAATAAAAGCCTTTTCGATAGCCTCACTCATAGTCTGGGGGTCTGCCATACACACTGGTCCTGCTATCCCATGATTCAAGCCTCTGATGAATTTGTGTACTAGAAGTTTCTCATCATGGAGGTACTCTGCGTAATGAGAAAGCTTAATGAACTAGCTCTCATACTAAGCAACGGTGAGACCTCTCTGCTGTAAATCATGGAACTCATCTATCCGATGCTATCTATAGTGATCTGACAAGTACTGCACACTAAAGCACTCTATGAATATGTCCCATGTGAGGGTATCTAAGGATAACCGACACTTGCACTCCTTAGTGCGCCACCAGGTAGCTACAACATCTCGCAAAAGGTGTACTGCCACTCATGCTTTCATGTTGCTCTCATAAGGTCACAATGTAAAACACCTGTCTGGACTAATAAGCAAAGCCTCGGCCATAGCTCCCTCTATAGTTCCTGAGAAGGTAGGTGGATTGAGCCTAAGCAGGTCTCTGATGGGGTCTCCTCTGTCTCTAAGTCCTACAACTGGCTCATCCAACCCATACTCATATGGTCCATGATATATCTGCTCTACTCTCATGGTCTCATCACATCTCAAAAGTCTCAGATGACTCCTACTCAATGCACGGTAGGCTAACCCTACCTCCTCTACTGTAGTATCAGGGATCTCTACGAAAGGCTCCATATGTGGTAACTCTCACAAATCAACACAAGGCTCCACATGTGGCTCAACACACAACTCAGCAAGCAGCTCCTTACATGGCTCCTCTCGCGGATCAACGCGAGGCTCATCACGTGGCTCTGGAATAGCTAGCAGTAACCTCTCTAACATCCTGTAGTGTCTGTAGAATCTATGGACCTATGTCAAATATTGGTGGTGCATGTGGTACTGGTGGATCTGCTATGACAGTGGGTCCCTGTCCCTCTGTCAAGGAATCAATATGCACCTCAACGAACACCGTGTTGCACGATTGCACTCATTTTGCATGTCAAGGAGGCATCCTACAAAACAAGGTAGGGACTAATTAATCAAAGTTGTAGAATAAATAACGTGCCCAAATATGCCCAGTGTTTAAACTTGGGTTTTGATACCAAATGTCATGCCCACATTCCCCATGCGGTCACAACACGCATCACACATGTCATGTCCACATTTGTCATGTGGTCATTACACGAAATATCAAAAAATTTCCCACGCTTCCCTAGAAACCCCCTCGCACGCTTGAGCATGCTCGGTGGCGTACGCTTAAGGCATAAACAATATAGTTGTTAGCGGGGTAACACGCACATGTACACATACCCAAAATGCAAGAAGGCCAATAAGGGGGTCATCACGACACGGTTAACGTCGCTACAAGGGTTAAAATTACTAAACTGCTAAACCCTAAATTCTGGGAAAAATTTGGCAGCATAACGCCTAACAGGCGTGAGTGGGATTTATTACACTAACACTATTTCTTGAACATGAGGTTTCCTAATTTGGGTTATTAATTCCTTACGTCTCACTCATATAGTTGGTTAAGTTGATTGAACATTTTTCAACAAAGCATGATTAGTTATTCTCCTTCACGTTTTCTAAAATTTAATATTAATTTATTCTCCTTCTAATTTTAGCATTTTAAACAAAGCTTGAACATTTGTTCTCCTTCCCATTTTCAAGGTTTTATGATTAATCTACTCTCCTTCACATTCTCTATCAATCAGAGTTATCATTGCATCCTTTACATTATTCCTAATTTCTTGGTAGATCAGTTCTCTATCAATCAGAGTTATCACTGTATCCTTTACATTATTCCTAATTTCTTGGTAGATCAAATCACTTAAACAGGACTTACTAACTTCGCTTGATGCAGTCCACTAGGTTTCCGCTCTAGGTTTAATTCAACGTTGAATTAATTTTGTTAATTAAATCGCCCTCAATCAGGTTCAACGGAATGTTAAATCTTAATTAGTGCTCTTAGCTCTATTCTGGAAAGGTCATGCATTTTCTCCTCTTTGTTTTCACTTTTATCTTTCTTTCTCTTTTTCTCTTATTTTTCTCAATTGGATGTTTTCTCAATCTACAAGTTGAGTTTACATTGGTCACATATGAAATGCATATGATGGCTTAATTGCATTTATAAAGATATAAATATCTATATAAATGCAAATAAGCATATATATATATATGCTTATTTGCATTTATATCTCCAGGTTTTCTTTTATTAAAATAAATATTTTTTTTTCTTTTTCATTTTCTTGGTATTTCATTTGTAATATTTATTAGACCCTGAAACACAATTTTCCTATAGTTGAAATTAATATATATATATATATATATATATATATATTCCTATTAATTTAATTGTTATATATATATATATATATATATATATATATATATATATATATTATTGTCAAAATAGAAACCCTATTATAATTTTCTTTTAATTAACTTCCCTTTTACAAAATTATTAATAGATAATTTATATATATATATATTAATATTTTATTATGTTATAGTGCATTGGATTTTCTTTATATGTAACCATAAAAAATGTTATTTTCACATATTTTATTTGTATGCTCTTTGAAAAGCCCTAACATTCTTTTGCTTTGCTTTGTGGTGTAGGGTTTAATGGAGGGCAAGGGCGGCAGTGGCACAGAGAGGAGGCCGTGGGCGGAGGTAGCCACAGAGGACATGGTACTGAAGGGGGAAGGGCAGCAGAGGAGATGGTTGTGGTGGTTTGCAGAGAAGGAGCTGCGAAGGGGAGGTAAGGGGGACTGCGGAGAGGGAGAGGTGAAGGGAGGTCATGGGTGAGGTTGTGGCAGTGACCATGGGTGGAGATGGATCCGCGGGGGTTCTGTTTTAATGGGGGTGTGGGGAGGGGGCAGAGCCTCAACCCACACCCCACTTAGTGGGGTGTGGGTTGGGGCTTTGCCCCCTCCCCATACCCTTTGTAATATCAACGGTGGGGGTTCGACCCCCCACCATTCTTTGTAAAAATTCTCTTTTATTCAAAATTTGTTCCTCCTTCATTTTTCAGTGCCTGTAAAAAAATACAGTCCCTCCAATTTTGACATTTAACAAAGTTTATTTTAATGCAAGTTTATTCAGTATAAAAAAAATAATATATATATATATTCACAGTTCTGCTCCAAAACACAGTTTTTTTTTTTTGAGAAATTAATAGTAAAAAGAAATACATATATATATATTTTATACAAGTATATAATGAAATCACAAGTGTATTTAACAACAATATTAAACTCAGTTTTCTATTATAAAAAAAAAACCATGTAAGCACCTTCACTTTAAGAAAAGAAAATACACACATTAATATATTTTTACATTCTTTTATCTACGCTATACATTTCTTCAATTTCCTTATAAATATTCCAAAATTTCCTATAAGGCAAGGAGTTCATTAAATAATATATATTCCTCATAAGATTTATATTTACACATTTTTGAAGGGAAGATTAAATATATATTTGCAAGTAATTAAAAGAAAAATTCTAATGCATACTAGTTACAACTTTCATTTTGTCACAACAACAATTTTATGACTTATCAAAATTAATATTTCCATTAAATCATACAAGGAATTAATTTATAACAAACTTCTTACATTTCATCCTTTTTGAATAATTCACAAGTAAACTAAAATTTCTAACTTTCATTTCACAAATGGTAAAAATTACTTAATCAACTAAAACTATCAATACAATGAGAGAGGTTTTCTCACAATCTAAAGAAGGCAAAATTCTACAACAAGAGAGAGAGAAGTTCTCCTCTTTGGAAACCAACAAGGATGAAATTACTAATAAGACCAAGCTCTTCTCAAGAGCCTTAAGAGTAAAGGAAAATAAAATATTTTCCAAGTCAAGAAAACTTCTTCAACTTCCCATTAAGCTCCAAGAAACCTGCATATCACACAAAGGAAAGAAACACCACACATCTTGCTCTTCTCCCTATCGTAGACCCGCAAGAGGGTCACCCCCAAGCTAGGGAGGTCATCCACACACCTAGGGAATCCAAATCCACTTCGCAACAAGACAAAACAACATCCTAAAACACAAAATACACCCATGAAAATTTACACACACAAACTCAACCAGGTGAGTTTAAAAGGGGTAGGAGAGTGGACATACTCAAATCTAGAGTGCCGCTCCTTCAAAATATTTCAACACAAATTTCCTCTTGGCCTCAAGCCAGACATATTAACAAAATTTCCAAAGGAGTTCATATTTTTGCTCTCAGGCCATGTGACAAATTTACTCAAAATTACATAAAATGCCCTCAAGGCTTTCAACATCCCAAAACAAGGCAATGACCTCGAGGATGATCACTCCTCCCCTACCCCACACTTGATGAGCATTTTCTCCCAAGTGGGAGAGGCTCTTTCAAACACCCTACTAAATATTCCCCACAATAACAAAATACAACACAAGCAAAATATAACTCACACATTCATCATGCAAGTAATTGAAATACAAGGGAAAGGCCTTAGCCTTGAAAACCAACCTTTAAAGCCCTAATAATGGAAGAAGTTGATGTAGAGCTCCTCTAAAGTCTCCTCCAACTTAAGCCACCAAACTCCCTCTATCTTTTTTCTCAAAAACAATTTCTAATAATCAAAGTTCTCAAAAATTCAACAACCCTCCTCCCTATCCCAAGTGGGATTAAAATAAGCCCAATCCATGAGCTTAGAGGAATGGGGAGGTGACACTTGTCACCTCCTCACTCTTCCTCCCCACTACTATTGTGTCCCAAGGGATGGATGTTGACACATGTGACTCACCCATCCCCAAAGTCTTCCTTACCCCTTACCACATGTCCTCTCTCCAACACATGGGAGAGAAAAGGGGAGTTAAAGAGGGAAAGGGTGACACATGCGTCTCCCTCATTTCCTCTCATGAAGGACCACACAACTCCATGGGGACTCTCACCAATTGTGAGAGAGACTTGAAGTTAAGTCCTCCACAATTGGTGGATCTTGGAGTCATCTCTAGCCTTGAGAATTGAAAAGGGATGGGCTTGAGTGTTGGTACCACTCATCCTATCCCTCCCATGCCTCCAAATTCGTCACTTAACTTCAATGTGAAGTTAAGGTGACCATACGGAGGTTTACCAAGGGTTACCCAAGTCAAAAGGGACTCTAGACCCATGGGGTATAACCCAAGGTCAATTTTAACCTAGTTAGAACACCCAGGGTCAAGTTAAAACACAAGAAAAGGGTCTCTAAAAATTAAAATTTAAAAAATGAAATTCAAAAACAATTCTTACAACACAAATCATAATTCAATTTCAAAGAGGGTAGACCTAACCCATTCAACCTCATGCAAAGTAACATTACAACATTACATCATACATAGATGTAGTTTCATTCCTCGTGGAACCAGATCAGCTTCACAAGGGATTACAACATAAGGTGTGGGATGATCTCCAGTATCTGTGGTTTGTTAGAATACTTGCGCACACAATTGCAAAGTTAATTCCACATATAAATATCGTAGCCGAAACAATTTAAAACATGCATTCCCATAACATACCACAAGTTCTCTTAAGTATAAAGGAAATCACATTACAATTTTCTAACATCACCCAATTAGTTTTCCTTTAATATAGAGCATCTATCTAACATCACCCAATTAGTTTTCCTATAATATAAACATCTATCTAACATCAGCCAATTAGTTTTCCTATAATATAAACATCTATCTAACATCACCCAATTTGTTTTCTCTTAATACAAGCATCTATCTAACATCACCCAATTAGTTTTCCTTTAACATAATGAGGTCTAAAAGTTTGGGAATCTGGGATCAATAGTCCCACAAATATAAAAGTATCAGCAACAGTAAGGTAAAGAGTCACATGAATGGAAATAAAAAATGTAGGCCTCACACTTTCTTATTGATAGTTAGGGTTTGCATGTTGGGCATTAAACCCTAAAAAGAATCTACTTAAGACTTTAAAACCCTCAATTGGTTGTCATGTGTAAAGTGCACTTTTGTTTTAATTTAATATTGACTTATAATCACAAGTTACTATCACTTAAATCAACATACTAAAGGGTCTTTAAGTCATTAGTTCACCGCCGCTTCAACCTAACTCAACCGGTGTCTCTAGTAAACTCTCATAAACTCGAGTGCCATATCATAATTGAAGGTCATATTTAATTGATATGAGGGTAGTAAAAAGGATTGGAAGGTCAGTATTTAAAAGTAATTTAGAATACAAAAAATCATCTCTATACGGTTGGATTTGATGGGCATGCCTTTATAAAAGGCTAAAAGACAGCTTTATGCAGGATGTCATGGTATTTGTAGTGTTCGAAGATTGAAGACTAGTTAGTGTTTGTAGCTCCAACTGTTTTGGCATGTTTGGGTGCAAAACGGGACCAGGCCTAGCCTAAAGATACCCATCTAGATGTGTTGGAATTGTCAGTTTGGTCACACAAGGAGAAGAACAAAAGTTACACCCCTTTGCAACTTTACACTGCCTCCTTTTGACAATTTTTGGGGTAGCAGAAAACTTTTCACCACGGAAAAATGCCTCAGAGATATAAAAAAATGAGAGAGGTTATTGTAGAGGGACCCTACATGATCAGGTTACCTTAGATACAATGTATCTAAGTGACATAGTTTCTAAGTAACAACTCGTCAAAGATTGCTTCCTTTTTACACTGTGGACTCTTCATGGATATCGCTAGTATAATGCAGCTCAGACTATTTTGGCATGTTTGGGTACAAAATAGGACCATGCCTAGCCTAAAGGTACCCATCTAGATGCATTGGAGCTATCAGTTTGGCCACATGAGGAGAAGAACAAAAGTTACACCCCTTTGCAACTTTACACTACCTCCTTCTGACAATTTTTGGGGCAACAGAAAACCTTTCACTATGGGCAAACGCCTTAGAGATATAAAAAATTGAGAGAGGTTATTGTAGAGGGACCCTACATGATCGCGTTTCCTAGACGAAATGTATCTAAGTGACACAATTTTTGAGGAATAGCTCATCAAAGATTGCTGCCTTTTTGCACTTTGGACTCTTCAGGGATATTGCCAGTACAATGTAGCTCGGACTGTTTCAGGATGTTTGGGTGCAAAAAAGGACCATGCCTAGCCTAAATGTACCCATCTAGATGTGTTAGAATTATCTGTTTGGTCACATCAGGAGCAGAACAAAAGTTACACCCCTTTGCAACTTTACGCTACCTCCTTCTGACGATTTTTGGGGCAGCAGAAAACCTTTCACCACAGGCAAATGCCTCAGAGATATAAAAAATTGAGAGAGGTTATTGTAGAGGAACCCCACATGATCACGTTGCCTTAGACAGAATGTTTCTAAGTGACACAATTTTTGAGTAACATCTTGTCAAAGATTGCTTCCTTTTTGCACTTTGGACTCTTCAAGGATATCACCAATATAATGTAGCTTGGATTGTTTCGGCATGTTGGGGTGAAAAAAAGGATCGTGCCTAGTGTAAATGTACCCATATGGATGCATTGGAATAGTCAGTTTGGTCGCATCAGGAGCAGGATGAAAGTTACACCCCTTTGCAACTTTACACTACCTCCTAATAATTTTTTGGGCAGCAGAAAACCTTTCACCATGGGAAAATGCCTCAAAGATATAAAAACTGAGAGAGGTTATTGTAGAGGGACTCTACGTGATCATTTTTCCTCAGATGAAATATTTCTAAGTGACACAATTTTTGAGTAACATCTTGTCAAAGATTGCTGCCTTTTTGAGCTTTGGACTCTTCAGGGATATCATCGGTACAATGTAGCTCGGACTGTTTCAGCATATTTGGGTGAAAAGAAGGACCATGCCTACCGTAAATGTACGCATCCAAACACGTTGGAACAGTCAGTTTGGTCGCATCAGGAGCAGGATGAAAATTACACCCCTTTGCAACTTTACACTACCTCCTTCTAACAATTTTTGGGGTAGCAAAAAACTTTTCACCATGTGCAAACGCCTCAGAGATATAAAAAATTGAGATAGGTTATTGTAGAGGGACTCTACATTATCGCATTTCCTTAGACGGAATGTTTCTAAGTGACACGGTTTTTGAGTAACATCTTGTCAAAGATTGTTGCCTTTTTGCACTTTGGACGCTTTAGGGATATCGTCGGTACAATGTAGCTCGGACTATTTCGGCATGTTTGGGTGAAAAATAAGACCATACCTAGTGTAAATGTACCCATCTAAATGCATTGGAATAGTCAATTTGGTTGCATCAAGAGAAGGACAAAAGTTACACCCCTATGCAACTTTACACTATCTCATTTTGATGATTTTTGGGGCAGCAGAAAACCTTTCACCATGGGAAAATGCCTTAGAGATATTAAAAACTGAGAGAGGTTATTGTAGAGGAACCCTACATGATCACATTTCCTTAGACAGAATATTTCTAAGTGACACAGTTTATGAGTAACATCTCGTCAAAGATTCTAGCCTTTTTGCACTTTGGACTCTTCAGGGATATCGTCAGTACAATATAGCTCGGACTATTTCGGCATGTTTGGGTGAAAAAAAGGACCATACCTAGTGTAAGTGTAGCCATCTGGATGCTTTGGAATAGTCATTTTGGTTGCATCAGGAGCAGGATGAAAGTTACACCCCTTTGCAACTTTACACTACCTCCTTCTGACGATTTTTAGGGCAATAGAAAACCTTTCATCATGGGCAAATGCTTCAAAGATATAAAAAACTGAGAGAGGTTATTGTATAGAAACCCTACATGATCATGTTTCCTTAGACAGAATGTTTCTAAATGACATGGTTTTTGAGTAACATCTCATCAAAGATCACTACCTTTTTGCACTTTAGATTCTTCAAGGATATCATCGGTACAATGTAGCTCAAACTGTTTCGATGTGCTTGGGTGAAAAATAAGACCATGCCTAGTGTAAATGTACCCATCTAGATGCGTTGGAATAGTCAGTTTAGTTGCATCAGGAGCAGGATGAAAGTTACACCCATTTGCAACTTTACACTACCTCCTGAAAATTTTTGGGGCAGCAGAAAACTTTTCACCACAGGCAAATGCCTCAGAGATATAAAAACTAAGAGAGGTTATTGTAGAGAAACCCTACATGATCATGTTGCCTCAAACAAAATGTTTCTAAGTGACATGGTTTTCGAGTAACATCTTGTCAAAGATTGCTGCCTTTTTGCACTTTGGACTCTTCAGGGATATCACCAATATAATGTAGCTTGGATTATTTCAGCATGTTTGGGTGAAAAATAGGACCATGCCTAGCCTAAACATACTCATATAGACACGTTGGAACTGCCATTTTGGTCACATCAAGAGCAGGACACCAAAAATGCAAAAGTTGCTTTGTGCAACTTGACAACATTGATAGTTTTTTGCAACAAGACTCAAAGACTCAAACTAACTCAAAAACATATTAAATGGTCTTAGAAGACATTATTACATACAATTGACTCATTCAAAACAAATTTTTATTTTTTGACCCCTCTTGAAGGCATGACAACCTAGGTGCCCCTGCACCATTAGTGCAACTGAAGTCGATAAAGTTTTCCTATTAAGAAAAGGAGCTTCCCTTAGCTTCAAGAAATATAAATATTCTATACTGACAAGGCCAACCATGTGAAGGTGGAAGCTCATGTGGCCTCACCTCATACCTAAGACACATGTATTCTAGTAGACGTAGGACACCTAAGACACCTATTGTATAGTATGTATCTAGATTTTATAGACATAGTAGACCTAAGACACCTAGTCTTTATACCTTATTGTAGTCTAGACCTAAGTCAACTAGACACCTAGATTATAGTTCTACCTAAGACACCTATTATGGTGACCTAGTTGACATATAGTACCTACCTAAGACACCTAGATTAAATTATAGAAGACACCTAGATCATTCTAGATTATATCTTATTCTAGTCTCTAGATGGGTCATTGATATATAGTATCTACCTAAGACACCTAGACTAGATTAAATACCTTTTTTCTAGTCTCTATCTACCTAGTTGACATATCGTATATACCTAAGACACAATTAGAGACACCTATTATCTAGTTAGAAACCAAGACACCTAGAGACACCTATATTTTATACATTACCTAGATTTGATACATTATTCTCAGGATCAACTTCAACCATCACTTAGGTCTAACCCCATGAAGCATAACATGATGATGTAAAAATGTGTATATGTGTAAAAATGCAGTAGCAAATAAAAAAAGACAAACCTTACAAATTAATGTGCATACTTACAACTCAATGTAACATGACTTTACAAAATCAATGTGAATACTTACAAATTAATCCAATGAACCATTTAGGTTTACTATACTCTTTATTGGGTTAAGTATTGCTTCATGGTCAGACTCACGCACCTTCCACGAGGTCTTGTTCAAAGGTCTACCCCGATATTGTATCAAATAAACATTGGATGCAACAACAAGGTTTGAGTAATGAAGAATCTTCCGATGCATGTCAAAGTCCTGAAACAACCAAACATTAACACTCTTATGTGGGTGCCTTCTAAGCCATGTTCCAGTAATAACCACTGAGCCTATAGGGTATTCGATGTTTTCTCCATCTGTAAATGGGGCCTCCAATTTCTTTTTGGCCTCAACACAACGACACAAGTAATAATTTGTTCCCTCTTCGTTATCTTCATTTGCAATAATTGCATATACATGCCCTAATTGATATGTGTAGCAAATTAGATGAAATTAGTTAAAATTACAAAAACACTACAAAGTAAGATGACATTAGGAATTTCAAAAACTATGCAAATAGATATATTACCTAGTTGAACTAGATCTGATATGTGGTCAAAGTCAACTAATGATTCCATCTATGTTAGTTCTAGTGTTGTCAAGGGTCAATACATGTCAATTGGGCTAAGATAACTTAACTGCCATTCATCAACCAACTCCTTTGACTCGCACTCATCCCAGGCTTGAATTGTATAGGAAGAACAAAAGTATGACATCTTTTGCATATGAATACTCCATGAACCTACAATTGAGCTTCTGAAAGAGTGCATCTCACTTGATCCTGTCAGTGTAGAATAGTCCTCATATGGTGTAATGTTAGTATCATCTATCAACCAAAAAAATCTATGAACTGAAGACTTACCTTCATTACTTGGACCCATAGAAGCATTACACCACTTGACGATTGATTTTGCATCTGTCAACTTTGCATTATCTTTATACTTTAACCCTTCTCATGCTATGGCTCTTTTGATACATGCTCCTGCACCATCATGCTCCCCCTTTCCATGCCTGACCTCACAAAAGTTCCACATATGCTAAATACCTGTAAAATTATGCCTCCTGCTTAGCCAATAGAAATTTCATGAGTTTTTGAATTGTGACACATAGTTATCCGACCATATGATATGCTGATTGAACGATATGCCCCTTCTAGCCAAATCATTGTAGAACACCTGAAAGTAACCTTGCATGAACTCTGTAGAATGTGTGTGATCATCACTGATATATAAATGATACTCCCTTATGATCTTTCTGTCATCATCTATACTATCATTTGCATGAATGAATGCAATGTGCACAAATATAGAAACCTGTGTGGAGTTGTAATATTGTGATTGCACCTCACGCTATGGCTGTAGACTGTAGTTCTTTGCAAAGTTGATGACTGAAACAATGCTACCAACCGGAAATATGTCCTTACATAACTTGAATTGCAAGTCTAACCATCGAGCTCTATGGGCATGTCTTGCATACACATACACTATGTTGTCACGAAATATAGGCATAAATTGATACACTGGAATCTTTTCAATAACCAATTCACACCTCTTTCCTTCTTTACCCTATTTTGTATTGTATGCCACTATTTTATACTTGCGAAACTCTACTAGTTCATTTCCAACCACATGTTTTATTTCCATATGTTCACATATTGGCAAATGTTGCAAGCCACCGCAACAATGACATGTGCCATCCAAGAATAATTTCTTGTAGAATATTTGACCTTCCTCTCTTTCACATAAAATGAATGATATGAAGTCTCTTGAGGATGTTGGTGGGGCACGTATGCCACAACCCTGCAAAACATTGTTAGTATGCAAATCAAAACATATAGACCTATAAACATCAAAATGGTTAGAAAATTCAATATGTAATCTACAACAACAAGTAGTGCATGTGTGATTTATCTTGACATAGAAAGGTTTTAGCATTTCAAAATATCTTTGACAAATTTTAATTTGAGGATACTTCTCTAGAAATTTACCATAAAACTGTGTTTGAGTCTCATCCAAAAAATGCTTTGGATGTGGCTCACAGTTTCGACTATCGATTCTCCTTACCACATCCCTTTGATTCAGAGATACCCTTGTGTAATTCTTCCAAAAGTCTTCAATTAGTGATCTCAATGCTTCAATAATTAGTTTATCTTTTCATGGTAGTCTCCCTGAGAATGCCCATAATTCATTGGCATTAGTGTCCTCAATTCTTTAGTGTCTTCCAATGACTCTTGATAAAGTTTTCCTTTTAATTCTCAATTCTTGACTCGTCTTTCTAATGAGACGAGCTTTCCTCATTTGACTACTTACTATAGTTGATGTAATCACATTCCGTATTGCATTACTATCTTTTGTGCGTGAGGTGTTACCCACACTCTCATACACACTCATTAGATTCTTGACAATAGATTTTTCACTTGAAGCCTCTGATGTTCTCAACCCAAGAATCTTCATGATGGACCTATACTTTATACTTCACATCATTTCAACGAATAGTTGACATCTTGCAGTCTCATTTAACTTTTCAAAGAACAATCTCCAAATCTTATGAGCATATCTTCTACAAGTGCATTTTAGAATCTTACCTTCCATTGGCTGCAAAATATTCTCATCAATATCAATCAAATATGTTGGCTTTCTATGCAAAATTCTAGGTGGTGTTAAGTTAGGTAAATTCATCTCAACATTAGGAATTTCATCAACATTTAAATGAGATGGGCTAGATGGCATACCTTTGATTGAAGATGGAATAGATGACATACCTTGAGGTTGAGGTGAAAACGATGGCGTACCTCCTTCATCACATGTGAGTGATGGTGTACATTCAACTTGAGATGCGGTAGATGGTGTCCCTACATGTTGACTTGTGGTAGAGGACATGTCTCCAAATATGGTATTCAAATCTCTCATAGCACAAAGTTTTTGCATTCATTCTCTTTGTGCCGCTAAGGCCATATCTCTTTGTGAAGGTTGCAGTTCTTCTTCAATTGGGATGTCTTCATTTATCATGTCCAATTTCCTCTTCTAACAAAGTTCCCTCATAGCTGCTACTTTCTTTGCATTCTTAGCTTCTATCTCTTCCTATGTTGGTTTAATTCTTGATCGTTTCCTTGGCATGATGGAGAATTTGTCTGTAGCATGATAAAGAGACCAATATTAGTTCCTAAGAAATGAATCCATACAAATAACTAAAATATATGTCATTCAACCCTTCATAGTAAATATACATACAATTATCATGTAAAAGAGTAAATGTCACTCAACCAAAATAGGTATAAAGCATACAAATCAAATTATTGTAGTCATACAAAGTATTATTGCACAATGTTATTGCAGCCATACAAAGCATTATGGTACAAAGTTCACTTCAGTCCTAGATGAGGATAAGGTCAAAGGAGAGTCACCTATTGAGGCTACAAGTGAAAAGTACATGGGACTTAATGCTTGAAAAGGTTGAGGCAGACCCAAATTGATATGTTTGTTGTTACTAGGGCTACTAGGATTTGGAATTGAGAAGGTGTTTTGTTGGTACTAGTGCTACTAGGATTTGGGTGGCTTGTGAAGGAATAGACAACAATTGAAGATTGTAGACTTGAGTAAAGGTTTAGAATGGTTGTGTCTAAGTTCCTGAGGGGTAAGAAGACCTCTAGTAGCCTTGTTAGGTTTTGAAGTATTGAAGACCATCTTTGTGCCTTTGTATAGGGAGATTGCTTGAGAGGAAAACTTATGAAATTTGAAGAAACTATTGGTATAAGCTCTTTGGATTGAGTTGAACCCTACCTCTGCATCACATACCTAGTATTGTCATAAAAATCATTAGACTAATCTCTATAATTTAGGTTATTGAATGGTATATAGTCAATCAAGGTAACCACCATCATGTGCTAACAAAGGACAATTAGGAAATTTTGAAATATTGTTATGTCATGTGCATACAAATCATCATGAATAGGTACATAAGGAATGTCCTATCCCAAGATATGTGCATACAAATAATCATGTCATGTGCATACTTGTATGATCTTGGCACCTATTCATTTGTATTTTAACTTGTTAATATGATAAGATAATAGTGGGATTGTAATGGTATGTTAAGGTCTATTTATTACACATAATATTAAAGATCCCAAGTGTAGAAAATATACATGGCATCATGTGAGATTGTAGGCTACTTTATTGATTGGGAATGTGTCTATTTTAATTAATTTTGACCTTTGAGATATCTTTCAGTATGCATACCATGAACTAATTTAAAACATAGTCTATCATATAAAAACAAGATATGTATACATAGTCTTTTATTATGCATACTGGATACAAGTGATATAAACATGTATGATAAAGCATGATAATGTAATTCAAATAGAATTAAGGAAAATGTAAAGAACATGCATGAAAACACTTGACATACCTAAAAAATAGAGATTGGAATGGAGAGAGTACCCAATTATGTAGTACGTTTTTCTTCTTGCATCAAACTCCTCAACAATTTGGGTTTTTCACCACTTGCTTCCTTTTCAATGTTAAATTGAATAACACTCAAATATAATTAGTAACAACAACACTATTAACCAATCTATAATGTTAAATTCCTAAAATTGAATCATAATTAACATTGCAACACTACAAAAAATGAAACTTGAATATATATATATATATATATATATATATATATATATATATATATATATATATATATATATCAAATTTAATATGAAAACTATGTTATTTCCTCTTTCTCAAGTTGGCAAAAGCAGAAAAGGTGGTGGAAAGATCATGCAAAGGTGGTAGAATGTGTAAAATGTGCATGTGAACTTCCCAACAGCATGAAAGCACTTCTTTTTTGTCAGAACATGTGCATGTGGGCCTAGATCATGGGGGTCTAAGCTTTTTTACCATTTCTAAAGTAGGACAAAACGTGAGCATGTTATAATGCACTCACGTTTTGTCTTGCTATAGATTGATCCATAAATATTTGTTCCTATCTCACCTTTGATAGCACCTTTACAATATCTCACCTCTAGTTCCATTAGCTCATGTTCTATCTCTCACCTCTCTATATCTCACTTAACTCTCCCCCTCACCTCTCTACCTCTCCCCTCTCTATGTCTCTCAGTCGGTCCTTGTCTACCTCTCCATCCATCCTTAGCCATCTAGGTCTCACTTAATCCTAAACCCTAATCCCTCAAGACTCAACCCTAATCCCTCAACCCTCAACCCTCAACCCTAATCCCTCATCTCTAAACCCTAAATACTATTCCTATTCCTAAACCCTCAACGAGATCGATACTATACCTTAAACCCTAATCCCTCAACCATCAACCCTAAACCCTATCCCTAAACCCTAATCTCTCAACCCCCCACCCTAATCCCTCATCCCTAAACCCTAAATGCAATCCCTATTCCTAAAACCCCAACAGGCTTGACCCTCAACCCTATCCCTAAACCCTCAACACTCAACCCTTAACTCTAATCCCTTGACCCTAAACCCTATCCCTAATCCCTCAACCCTCAACCCTAATCCCTTAACCCTAATCCCTCATCCCTAAACCCTAAATGATATCCCTATTCCTAAACCCTCAACAGGCTTGATACTATAACTTAAACCCTAATCCCTTATCCCTAAACCCTCCAACCCTATCCCTAATCCTTATAAACTCAACACTCTACTTTAACCCTAATCCCTCAACCCTCAACCCTATCCATAATCCCTCAACCCTCAACCCTAAACCCTCAACCCTCAACCCTCAATGTCAAACCCTAATCCCTCAACCTTTAACTCTAATCCCTCGACCCTCAATTCCTAAACCCTCAACGGGCTCGATACTATACCTTAAACCCTAATTCCTCAACCCTAAACCCTAAACCCTATCCCTAAAACCTAATCCCTCAACCCTCAACCCTAATCTCTCATCCATAAACCCTAAATGCTATCCCTATTCCTAAACCCTCAACGAGATCAATATTATACCTTAAACCCTAATCCCTCAACCCTCAACCCTATCCCTAAACCCTAATCCCTCAACCCTCAATGTCAAACCCTAATCCCTCAACCCTTAACTCTAATCCCTCAACACTCAACCCTATCTCTAAACCCTCAACATTATACCTTAAACCCTAATCCCTCAACCCTAAACCCTAAACCATATCCCTAAACCCTAATCCCTCAACCCTCAACCCTAATCCCTCAACTCTCAACCCTAATCCCTCATCCCTAAACCCTAAACACTATCCCTATTCCTAAACCCTCAATAGGCTTGATACTATCCTAAACCCTTAACCCTTAAAACTTAAACCCTAAAACCTATCCCTACACCCTTGACACTCGACACTATATCTTAAACCCTGATCCCTTAACCCTCATCCCTAAAGCCTCAAACCTAAACCCTATCCCTAAACCCTCAACACTATACCTTAAACCCTAATCCCTATCCCTCAACCCTTAACCCTTAAAACTTAAACCCTATCCCTACACCCTTAACACTTGACACTATATCTTAAGCCTTAAACTCTCATCCCTAAAGCCTCAACCCTCAATCCTTAAGCCTTCAACCCTAAACCCTATCCCTAATCCCTTTACCTTTGACACTCTAACCCTAACCCCTTGACCATCAACCCTATCCCTCAACCCTCAACTCTCAACATTAAACCCTAATCCATCAACCCTAAACCCTAATCCCTCAAACCTAAACCCTATCCCTAAACCCTCAACCCTCAACACTATACCTTAAACCCTAATCCCTATCCCTCAACCCTTAACTCTTAAAACTTAAACCTTATCCCTACACCCTCAACACTCAACACTATATCTTAAGCCTTAAACCCTCATCCCTAAAGCCTCAACCCTCAATCCTTAAACCTTCACCCCTAAACCTTATCCCTAATCCCTCTACCCTCGACACTCTAACCCTAACCCCTTGACCATTAACCCTATCCCTAAACCCTCAACCCTCAACCCTAAACTCTCAACATTAAACCCTAATCTATCAACCCTAAACCCTAATCCCTCAAACCTAAACCCTATCCCTAAACCCTCAACCCTCAACACTATACCTTAAACCCTAATCCATCAACCCTAAAACCTAATCCCTCAACCCTAAACCCTATGACTAAACCCTCAACCCTCAACATTATACCTTAAACCCTAATCCCTCAACCCTCAACCCTAATCCCTCAACCCTCAACCCTAAGTCCTCATCCCTAAACCTAAATGCTATCCCTATTCCTAAACCCTCAACCCTTGACACTATACCTTAAACCCTAATCCCTTATACCTAAACCCTAAACCCTAACCCTCAACCCTTAACCCTTAAAACTTAAAGCCTAAAGCCTATCCCTAAACCCTCGATGCTCAACACTATATCGTAAACCCCAATCCTTTAACCTTCAACCCTAAAGCCTCAACCCTCAATCGTTAAACCTTTAATTGTAAACCCTATCCCTAATCCCTCTACCCTCAACACTCTACTTTAACCCTAATCCCTTGACCATCAACCCTATCCCTAAACCCTCAATCCTCAACCCTCAACCTCAACATTAAACCCTAATTTGTCAACCCTAAACCCTAATCCCTAAACCTTAAACCCTATTCCTAAACTCTCAACCCTCAACACTATTCCTTAAACCCTAATCCATCAACCCTAAACCCTAAACCCTAATCCCTCAACCCTAAATGCTATCCCTAAACCCTCAACCCTCAACACTATTCCTTAAACCCTAATCCCTCAACTCTAAACCCTAATCCCTCAACCCTAAACCCTAAACCCTATCCCTAAACACTCAACCCTCAGCACTATACCTTAAACCTTAATCCCTCAACCCTCAACCCTCAACCCTAATCCTTCATCCCTAAACCCTAAATGCTATCCCTATTCCTAAACCCTCAACCCAAGACACTATACCTTAAACCCTAGTCCCATACCCCTAAACCTTAAACCCTATCCCTCAACCCTTAACCCTTGAACCTTAAACCCTGAAACCTATCCCTAAACCCTCAACCTTATACCGTCAACAATATACTTAAGCCCTAATCCCTCAATCATCAACCCTATACCTTAAATCCTAAAGCCTACACCCTCAAACCCTCATCCCTAGACCACATAACCTCACCCTTATATCCTAATCCTTGAATATTGTACCTTAACCCTATACTTAAATTAAACCTAAACCATACGTGCTCTCAACCCAAGTCACCCTATGCCTTATATACCCTCAATCCATATCGTAAACCCTAAACCCAATATCCTAAACCCTAATCCCCGCGCCTTACACACTTAATCTTATACACTCAACAACTTAAATATTAACCCTCAATTGTAACCCTCAACCCTCTAATCTCTACCCTCTACCCTCTACCTATTACTTAAGCCCTAATCCCTCAACCCTCAACCCTCAAAACTATACAGGCTTAGGTCCTTATATACACTAAACCCAAAACACTTACATACATACATACATACATAAAAACATGTATACATACAAGCATGCATACATGTACATACATACAAGCATGCGTACATACCTACAAGCATAAATATAAACATCCATGAAACACACTTATGAAACTTGAACATAACTCATTCAAAGGAAGACATAACGCGAGCGCGTTATAACATGCTCATGTTATGTCAAACTAGGAAAACACCAACAAACATGCAAAAAAGGAAAAAAAAGCACAACATAATGCAAGCACGTTATAACGCACTCGCGTTATATTGTGCTTTGGGAATCCCAAGCCTTAGGCTTGAGATTTTCTTTGGATTTCCAACCCAAAGGCTTGGAGTTCCTTTTCAACATCCATAGACATGTTTTTGCAAATTCTACAAGATTTCACATAATTTTGTTCATGCTAAGCCTCAGATTTACACGTGTTTCAAGGTTGAACAAATCAAACACCTAGGTAATGTTAGGCTTTCTCTTAGCTATTTAATGATGTAATTTTTTTCACATTTATGTTAAGCATTTCATCTTTAATTTCTTTTGTTTGTGTGTTCGGTTTTCAAAAAAAACCATTGTTTGGTCTTTTTTTCATTGTAAATTAACCATTCATTGAAATTTCAAAAAAATTACATATTTAGAAACTAGACTCCATTCTACACATATTAAAAAAATAATTTTCAATTAGTTTTCAAAATTTATAGGGGTAGGACAACCAAAATTCTATTTTTTAGGATGTGTCCACTTTGAAAATTAGTAAAAACTTAAATATTCATCAAAAAATTATCAGAAAAATTGGGCATAAACTACATGTTGTTAGGTAATTTCTTACTGAAGCGATTTTAAAAATACCAAAGAAAAGTTAACCTTTTGAGGGAGCCACAAAACATGCTATGTTATGTTTTTTGACAGAAATAACACCAATTTATGTGGCTCCCTCTTTTGAACCCATTAATCTATACCATTTTCAAAACAAATTAGTAGTTTAGAAAGTAGACATGAAGCACTACGAACATTGTTTTGGTTGCATCTCCAAACTATGAGTGTAACTATGCTCAATTTCTCATCCAAGGCCAGCATTTCCTAATTTTAGAAAAAAAGTGGCCACTTAAGACCCCTTTTTGGCCCCCCATCTTCTTGCACTTAACCTCACATCCTTTCTCAAATACTCTAAATAGCCAATTCTCAGTCCCTTGGGACTTGGCCCTTACCTTGCCCAGTTTTGCCATTTCATCTTTAGACAGCAAAGTGGGCACTGTCCTTATATCTCCTCCTACATCAACTGGTTTGATTAGAAACTGGAGGCAAGTACAGAGTTCTTCATTTTGTTTTTTTAATTCCTTCTTTGACATCTCATCCTTATCTAACTGTTCCAAAACTGAAGTGACTAATCCTTTAAATTCATCCACTCTTTAAGCATGAGTAGCTGGTCCCAAATCAACTGTTAAAATTGCATAGTCCTTTGCCCTGACTTGTTATCTAGTTGCATTTGTTGGCGGGACAGTTATCTCTGTAATCCTAGATCCTGCTTCATGCTTATAAATTCTAGACTGTATTTTTGCTTTCTTTTGCTTTTTGGGCCTTTGAGCTTGTGATAGGATAGTGCTTAAATCTAGCTACATTATCTCTGTTGGCAAGAGACACTATATGGATTCATGGTTGTTGTCATTGATGGCAACAAAGGTCATCCCACACATCCGCAAGTCATGATGTGTCTCTACCGGAAGTCAGAATAAAGAAAGTTGTGGTCCGGTAAAGAAGAACAGAGCATGTGGCAAGGTCCGACAGATTGGTCCGGACCTCTCAGAGGAAGTGTCTTGGTGCAGTGCGGATTTGGGGAAGTCAAGAGGACTACCTTGAGTGGTATATTCCAAGGATTTAGCCTCCGGTGATGGACAAGGAAAAAGATATGAATGGTTGAGTACCGGATTCCTGAGAGACAGTGAAAACAGAGGAAGAACTGACTGGCAGAGTATCAGACTACTTTCCGGATGGGTTACTGTTGATGACAGAGGTTGTGAAGGCATGAATCATGTTTGGCCGACATGATTAATGATATCTACAAGTATATGCTTGATCCGCATTGCTTGGTGAGGAAGGATTCAGCCGACAGAATGAGAGTTTGTAAGAAACTAGACTGTTCCGGATGCCGACTAGAAAGGTGATGAAATTACTTGTGCGGATATATATAGAGGATGGATTTAGTTGTGAAGTGCGTGTGGTGTGGAGAGATATGCGAATAAGTCCAGAAAAAGAGTAGAGGTAGCAAAAAGGATCCGGTATGTGAAAGATAGCAGAACAAAGAACAGAGGAAAGATGAAGTGCAGCAGATCAGTGTACTGAGCCTAACCGGAACTGAACTCCAGCATATGCAGATGCTTCCAATCAGTTCAAGACTGTGATTATCATCACTTTGTAGACAGTGTGTCTTCTTGTAGGCAGTGGGCCTCTTGTGAGCAGTGTGCTCGGGCAGTGAGCCCTAATTGGCAAGTGCCATTTTTGTAATTTCCTATTCTTCTAACAGAGAATAATTCTTGGGTTAATCACCCCGTGGTTTTCTCCCTTAACAGGGTTTCCACGTCAAAAATACTGTGTCATGTGTTTCTTACTTCATGGTTAATGTTTTGTGTTTGATTTTATGCTGCTTCAATTAAGAGGAAAGTTCAATAAGGGAAATAATTAGGATAACTGATTCACCCCCCCCTCTCAGTTATCAACAATTGGTATTAGAGCTAAGTTCCTCCTAATAGAGCCTAACAGCTTGAGGAAGATCTGGGATTTCAAATGGATGCATATGGTTTAAGGGAGCAACTCAAGACTGCCCTTGAGGATCTTGAACAGTCAAATTCTGAAGTCAGTGAATTAAAGGAAAGACTCAAATAGGCTGATGAATTCATGAGAGAATTAAAAGACAAATTAAGTCTCTCTATGAAAAAGAGAAAGGAGCTGCTTCAACAGTTGGCAAGACAAAGTGAAGAAAGCAATACAAATGAGGAATTGACTGAGCAAACCAAGTTATGTGAAAAGTTATCAAAAGAAGTCATTATGTTAAGACATGAAATGGAATCAGGAACTATCAAGTTTACTCAAGAGATTGAAGAAAAAAGAAAGGCTGAAGACAATCTAAGACAATCTCTTAAAGAAAAATCAGAAGAATGCCACCAGATGGACAGGATTATCAGACACCTTGAATCTGATCTTGAAGATGCCAAAGATAATGAAGGAAAACTTGAGGATCAAATTGCCTCTCTCAAAAGAGACCTTCAAACAGCAAATGAATATAAAGAGAAATTCAAGATAAGTTCTGCTCAACTTGAAGTTCTTCTTGGAAGTCAAAAGAGGACAGATGACAAGTATGGCTTGGGATATGAGAAAGGAGAAAGCTCCGGATCCGGTCAGAAGAATCTTGGATCAGAAAATCCAAGGAGCAGGCCTAGAAGACCTCCGGTAAGACAGCCAAATGCTCAAAGATATCCATCCTTCAATGGATACTGCCACAGCTGCAACCACTTTGGTCACAAAGCTAATCAGTGCAGAATGAGAATGAATCAGAATAATTCATCCTTCTCCGGACAGTGCTTCAACTGCAAAAGGTATGGACACAAATCCCATGAATGCAGAATTATGCAAGTAAACAAATCATTCAAAGGTAGATGCTTCACATGCAATAGAATAGGTCATATGGCAAATCAATGCAGATCAAGAGGATATCAGTCAAATATGCAAAGAAATGTTATTTGCCAAATCTGCAATAGGTCCGGTCATAATGCTAAAATCTGCAGAAACAAGAATCAGGACAAAAGAGGTCCGGTGTATAATCAGAATCAAGACAAGGGTAAACAAAAGATGAATGCGGATGAGGTTAGGAATCAGATGAGCAAGATTTGGGTGAAGAAAAGTTCAGAGAATGTAGAGGTTGGATCCGCACCAGACTCTAGTGCTGATATTTCTTCCGGAAATTAAAAGTGAGCTCTGGCTCAGGGGGAGACTCAAAGAAAATCTTGTTCCCCCAGCCAAACAAGTGGTGCCGGATGTGGCACAAGATGCGGATCAAAGGGTTTGTAGATATGAGTCTTGAGATACTTCAGTCAAGTTTTCAGAGGTCCGCATGGAGTTATGAAGAAGCTATGATCAATCAAATAAGACCTGTTCAGGGAAATGCTCCGGTATGATAAAGGATTACAAAAAGGTCCGGAAAGATCCGGAAATGCACTATCTTGTTCTACGGATTGGACAGAGTGTTTGAGATGATCTTGTAATATGCCACCTCGATTTATTCATGATTGAAAGATCCGGATGATATCCACAGATCAGGACTAATCCGGGATACTCCAAGCTATCCAGACAAGGCAAACCGGAATGATGTAGGTGAAGCATTTATTGCAGACAGGTATTAGGGTTCGCGGAGCAATTTAAGGGATTTCTCAAAGGTCATTTGTTCATTCTGCACTCGAGAAGAAGCGAAAAGTGGAGCTCTGCAACAAGGTTCTTCAAGCACACCAAGGATCTCCTGCCGAAGCTATTGGATAAAGAAATCAATCCAACCACTCCGTGCAAACCGAAGGCGCATAAGGTATTCTCCGTTTTTCATTACCTCACTGCAAATCTTTGAAGAATGGCTACTCCAAACATAGTTAAGATCTCCGATAGACCTCGCCCCTCATTCAAGAAACATCCCTACAAATCATTGGAGGTTGACCCACTAGGAGCCTTCTCTAGTGTTCCTCACGGAGTTTTACACACCGAAGACATTAGGGTTTACATACATGCAAACATTGAGGAATTTGGGGATTTCAAATTAAGAGACCTCTATCACAAGCAGCTGATTGACAATGCTTTTGAGCTTAAACCAGAGTATAAGGATATTCAGAAGAAACAATTTGAGCAATTTATTCATTTCCCCTGTTTTGAAGAGGATGAATGGGTCCGGTATGTACTGAGCAGGATGCATGACAACTTTCTATGGCTAGATAGACCCTGCAAGATCACAAAAGAGGCAATTAGAGCAGTAACTGGCCTACACTCCTCCGGAGGAGTACCTATCCTTAAATCTGTCAAGAACAACATTGTAACTGAGGCCACCGGATCAAAATTTGACAAGAGGGCAATGACCATTGAAGATATTTCGGATCCGGATATCAAATATGCATCAATGATAATAGGATACAAGATCTATCACTCCAGCAGGGAGAATTCTGTATCCGGAACTGCAGTATACACTGCTTTTGAAATGCTAAGGAAAAATGCAGAATATGACCTCTGCGAACTACTGCTAAGCCAATTAATGGAAAATATACAGAAAATCAAGAAGGATAAGAAGAATTCCTTCAAGTATGGTACTCTTATTGTATGTTTATTCTTCTACTTCATGAATGAGCTACCCAGAACAAGTGGATGGGTATGGCAGAATGACAAACCTGTTGCAGTCCAGATAAGAGACTACTTGCATGGACTTGGGGATGCAAAAGCGAGAAATTCAGCTCTATGGGGATACTTCAAAAACTTTCAGAGCATGATGCAAGCAAGAGAGAGAATTCCCCAGTCTCTCATTGAGAAATACAAGGACTCAGTGTGCTTTATGGTTGACACTGATCAGTGTCTGATGGAGGCAGTGGAGCCAAGGACTGTCTGGATCATGCCCATGGGGTACGAAGTTGATGAACAGATAGTGGAGCTGCATGTTCAACACATGCTAAGTCAACCCAAAGATCCTAAGGCAGAAAGGTTTGGAACCTTTGAGGAGCTGAGTATAAAGTTACATGTAGAACTCAGGGAACCTGAGATCAAAAGAAAAGTGAGAAAAGAAGTAGAGCACATTGCTCAAGGTCTTGGAATCTCAAAGGAGGCACTTGATGCCAGCCGGGAAAAGAGGAGGAAGGCCGAGGAAGAAGAGAAAAGCAAAGAAAGTGCTCCGGTTGGAGCTCCCACCCGGACCAGATCAACAAAGAGATCTGCACCTCCCTCAACCAAAAGTTCAAAACCGGAAGTCCAGGCATCCGGTAAGAGATCAAAGGCAAAAGCCACAAGGGCTTATGGAAGCCAAAAGGATGAAGAGGAGACAGAATCAGATGAAGGAGTAAGAGAAGTAAAGAAACAGAAAAAGAAAGGATCCGGTAAGCCCTCCACAGGTCAAGAAAAGGAGGAAATGGCAGAGGTAACTGTTGAAAAGCCCACTCTGTCATTAGAGAGCATAATCAAGTCGGTCACGGTGGATGGAAACCTTCAACCAATGACAGAATCATATGATGACTTCAGTGAGGCCGACCAAAGGACTCTGCAGGAGGCCATAGTGAAATATTTTAACATATATAATAAGGCTTTCATTGAAATAATATCTCTTATTCCTAAAAGCCTAGAAAAGGAAATGGAAGTGAGAAAAAATAATGCCCATGCTAAAGATCTTGAGATCCGGGAGCAGATAGCTATTCAGCTATATCCTCAAATTGATCCCAAGACAATGAACATTATCTTCAAGGACTGTAAAGATGAGTTCAGAAGCAAAGCCAGGATGAATCAACTCATGCTTGGTGAGACTGACAAAGTGGCCCAAGAAACAGAAGAGATCCTCCGGAAGGCCTTCAAAAGGTTCAATCTTCCTGTTGTAGAGGACTTAGGTGCAGAAACAGCTGTTGATCTGGAATCTTCTGTTCCGGAAGAAGTGAGCCCTGAACAGACAAGTGAGGACTTGGGACCCTCTGCTCCAGAAGAAGTGGCCCATGAACAAGTTAGCATCTCTCCTCCGGTTTCCCCTACAGTCTCCAGATCCAAAGAAGAAGAGCAATTACAGGAGAAGGAAGCAGTGGTGAAGGACAAAGAGGTTGACAGTTCTAAGACTGCAGAAGAGAAGAAACATCTGTCTCCGGCAAGAGACACTGCACAAACTGTTCAACAATTTTTGAGCAAAGAAACTCTAGAGATTGATGAACCGGAGCTTCTAAAAGGCCCATTTGATTTTGACTCTCTCTCTCCGGTACAAACAATGAAGATAGCTTCATTTGCAAATGCCAAGGCAAATGAAAAGCTCCTGAAGTCTCATATGGAAGACTGTGAGTTGATAGAGGCTGCTTCCGGAGTACTTGTGAAGATCATGCCATCAATCCAGATAGATCCGACAGCCTCCACTTCCGGTAATCTAAAAACCTTAGTCAGCAGTGTTGATACACATTTTGATTCTTTAGAAAAATCAGCTGAAGAAAAGGTCCGGAAGGAATTTTTGGATAAGAGATTTTCAGAGATATTAGAATTAATCTCTAAAGACAAAAAGATTGTAAGCATTGGAATAAAGAGCTTAGAGAATGCTCTTAAGGATGGCGGTGATATCTACAAATTTTGTATATCCTGGTCAAAGGCAACAGCAGCATTTGACAAGAAAATAAAAGAGGAACAGGATAAGCTACAAAGCTTATCTCAAAGTTTTGATCCTCTCTCTTCCTCTATAATAAATCAAGAATGTCAGACTATTGCAGTCTTGAACGAAATAAAGAATCTTGAGAAGGAAAGGAAGAACATCACCAACCGGATGGGAGAACTTAGAAGGATTATAATCCCTAAGTTGGAAACCATGCATGAGGCCATCAGTGATGCTAGGACCACCGCCCAAACAAAAGATCTGACAGATCTCAAGCGGGCAGAAGCGTTTGCATTTTTGCTAAGTGGTCACATTTCAATTTTGGACAGAATGAAGCAAAGTTGGGCTACCGAAATGATTCAATTACAGACATCCTTTGCAGACATTCTTCAATATATGTGAGTATGTAAATATGCGGCTAAGTATAAGAAATTTTTGAAAATTTTGATATGCGGACCCTACCCTTTGCCATTGATGTCAAAGGGGGAGTGAGGAGCAGTGAAAAATGAGGGATCCAACTAAGGGGGAGTTCCGGAAATTGTATATAAAGACAGAGCATCAGCAAAGGGGGAGCATAGTGAAAACACTTAGTCATTTTTCACTAAGTGTTGCCATCAATGCCAAAGGGGGAGATTGTTGGCAAGAGACACTATATGGATTCATGGTTGTTGTCATTGATGGCAACAAAGGTCATCCCACACATCCGCAAGTCATGATGTGTCTCTACCGGAAGTCAGAATAAAGAAAGTTGTGGTCCGGTAAAGAAGAACAGAGCATGTGGCAAGGTCCGACAGATTGGTCCGGACCTCTCAGAGGAAGTGTCTTGGTGCAGTGCAGATTTGGGGAAGTCAAGAGGACTACCTTGAGTGGTATATTCCAAGGATTTAGCCTCCGGTGATGGACAAGGAAAAAGATATGAATGGTTGAGTACCGGATTCCTGAGAGACAGTGAAAACAGAGGAAGAACTGACTGGCAGAGTATCAGACTACTTTCCGGATGGGTTACTGTTGATGACAGAGGTTGTGAAGGCATGAATCATGTTTGGCCGACATGATTAATGATATCTACAAGTATATGCTTGATCCGCATTGCTTGGTGAGGAAGGATTCAGCCGACAGAATGAGAGTTTGTAAGAAACTAGACTGTTCCGGATGCCGACTAGAAAGGTGATGAAATTACTTGTGCGGATATATATAGAGGATGGATTTAGTTGTGAAGTGCGTGTGGTGTGGAGAGATATGCGAATAAGTCTAGAAAAAGAGCAGAGGTAGCAAAAAGGATCCGGTATGTGAAAGATAGCAGAACAAAGAACAGAGGAAAGATGAAGTGCAGCAGATCAGTGTACTGAGCCTAACCGGAACTGAACTCCAGCATATGCAGATGCTTCCAATCAGTTCAAGACTGTGATTATCATCACTTTGTAGACAGTGTGTCTTCTTGTAGGCAGTGGGCCTCTTGTGAGCAGTGTGCTCGGGCAGTGAGCCCTAATTGGCAAGTGCCATTTTTGTAATTTCCTATTCTTCTAACAGAGAATAATTCTTGGGTTAATCACCCCGTGGTTTTCTCCCTTAACAGGGTTTCCACGTCAAAAATACTGTGTCATGTGTTTCTTACTTCATGGTTAATGTTTTGTGTTTGATTTTATGCTGCTTCAATTAAGAGGAAAGTTCAATAAGGGAAATAATTAGGATAACTGATTCACCCCCCCCTCTCAGTTATCAACAATCTCCACTTGTGCTTCAAGATATACCACTCTGTTTTGCAACCACTTAGGTGCCAAAGAAGATGATTTGTTTAATTCAGTGGTTTTGTCATGATTAGTTTTAGCAGGCTCCTCAAGTGATCCCTGCTCCTATTCTGATTCCTTATCTTTATTTATCTCTTTTTCCTTTTCTTCTTCATCAACCAAGTTTCTCCAATTTATCATCATATTTTCTTGAGCTACCTTGAAGATTTCCTCTGTTTCACCCTTCTCCAGAGGGCTGTCGGATATATCAATGACCTCAACATTAACTGCTTTAGCCAGAGGTTCATTAGGAATTTCATTACTTACCTCCACAAATGCATCTTTCTCTACCTTAGGCAATAATTCAATTTCAGGCTCTTGCAAACCCAATTCTGCACACACTTTATCAATTCCAGGCAACAGAGGTACGACTAAGGAGGTTGAATCTGTGGGGATTTGTGAAATAGGAACTATAGAGGATATAGACGATGTAGGAAAGTTTGTTTGCATCAAATTAGCTAATACTACTAACAGAGTGGAAGAAATGACAAGGGGGGAGGGAAGAGGTAGTGAAGGTAAAGGAAGAGAAGGTGAAAGAATGTTGGAAATGGGAGGTAGTACTGTGGTGGTGGATAATTGGGTGGAAGAAGTAGAAGGTAAAGGTGTAGTAGTGGTAGGGGAACATGAGGTGGCAGTGATGGATGAAGTAGAACTACTAGGGGCATTGGAAGATATTGTCAATGAACAAGAAACAATTGAAATAGAGGAAGCAGGAGAGGTGGTAACAGGGGATATTTCTTGACAACACTAGCTGATGTCATGGGTGAAGTGGGTGCAGCAGCAGTAGAAGTAATGGAGGGAGAAGCAATAGTAGAAGCTATAGAAGTGGAGGTAGCCATGCCTACACTTGGAATAGCAGGAAATGGGGAGACTGGCAGACTAGTATCTTCTTGAGTTGCAACATCTTCCTTAGTTAACTTCTTTACCTTAACTTTCTTGGTTTTGGAACCCTCCCCAGGACCACTTGGCATATCTCTTTTCTTGGAGGCTCTTGTCCTAGTAGAAGGAGGTTAGTCTTTCTTAGAAGGAGGCTTAGCAAATGGCTTCTTAACTTTCTTGGCCTTCTTTGCCAAAGATGTATGTTCTTCACTATTAGATTTCTACTTCTCAACTAGTTCCACCTCATCTATGATGTTTATTGGTTCATCTTCTTCACCTCCGGAGTCCTTGTCTGATTCTAATGCAGTGTATGTAATCTACACTTCTTGTCTCTCCAAAGTAGCTACCTGGCCTCTTACCTAGGCCTTGCTCAATTTGATTGGTTCTTTCATTATGATATCTAAAGAACTTTCCTCTTCATTAGCCCAATTTGGCAGTGGGATCGGTTGATGATATTGGGCTTCTAAGGTTCCTCTGACCATGATGTTCTCATCATCCTCCAATTGGTCAGACACTACAATAATGTGGAACTTCCTGATGAAGGCTAGAGATAGCCTTAAATGGGCCTTTTTCATTACTTCATAGTCATCCATGCAATTGGCCCAAAAGTCCTCAATATGCATCTTGTGAAACAACTTTTTGCTTACAAACCTTTCCGTTACTTTATTTGGATCAAAGTGATTCCTTGCATTGTAGCAGTGAAGGTTGAGAAGTTGAAGTTCCTTGTCAAAGTGTTCAGCTGATGCCAAGGAAGGGCATGCTTAATTTCCCTTACCAAACCTAATGGGAAACTGAACATTGGTTCTGTGCAAGTGCTTGAGTATCTTAGCACAAGGTATCAATTACCTAGTCAATTCTAGGAGCATTATTTTATCATCAGGATATCTGGAAAGTCTATAAGCAATCCCAGTGAAACCTTGCACTCTTAGATATGTGAACCTTTCAAATTGGATGTACCATCTTCCATATCTGGTCACTTCATTCATTGCTTCAGTGGAAATCCTCAGGGCTATGTTACGTTGTAGTAATCTAGCTATATACATTGTAAAAGCATCATTCACCCTTTTGAAATGTATTAGAGATTGAGATGAGGTCAGCTAAGGGTAGCACTCATATACTTTCACTTGGGTCTACTCATCATTTCTGACTTCGCCAATTTTGGGCAACCCAACATAGTGATTTCTTCTTGCTAGTGCGTAGACAACATAGGATGTTCGTCTAAAGTATCTATTTTCTTTGAAGTTTTTGAAGGCCTCATGAATGTTATTTCTAAGAATTTGGGACTAGTGAAACTTAGTCCCCTTCAATATCTCAACTATAATGACGAACATCCATTCCTCAAAAGTGGAGGCTGTAGGTAACCCATATATTCTACTCAAAAAGGTTACCAAATCCCCTATCTCATCATGGAAGTCACTTCTGTATAACACTTGGGGAAACTTGCTCATGGTAGACCTTCTGCTTTTTACCCAATGATCATGCATATGTTTTCTGCATCCATTCACATCCTTGTTTTAAGTCTCCTCTGATCCTTGTTTGTCTAGCATGGTCATAATTGTGTGCCATGGAATATCAAAAGTCTCAACTAGAGAGGGTGGACTTAAATCAGCTAGGATATCCCCATTGGTAGTTTGAATTGTCCTTGTCATGACATCATACCTATCTACACACTATACTAAGGTGGGGAAGGCAACAGCTTGCGCAATACCACTGTCTTTAAGTGTTTTGGCCCTAGGAGTTGGATTTAGGCTAAAGATTCTCAATATGAAGTCATCCAAGTCTATGTGACCTAGATCTGTATCCCCTACATCACTCCACCCAGAATGAATCTTAGTCTCTGGAGGGATGCCCTTGAATTTGTACTTAATGGTTTAAGCTCGGGCAGTCATCTAATCTACAGGACTAGACCGTATAAGTTTTATACCTTAAGAACTTTCTAAACACTCCAAAGTTTGAGATCTTAGGATTGCCAAGTGGACTACTAGACTCTTTGACATGTTTAAAATGAATTTACAATGAATCTGCTGAGCTATTGACATGCCTTTTATAAATCATAAATCCAACATTTATCATTGTACCCAATTGATAGCAATTCACCATTAATGCATGCAAAGAAAAACATTCAATGTTGCAAGAAATCTCATTGGAAGCATGTAAAACATCATTATCTACACTTGCAACTTTAATTACATCATTTAAGACATATTCCCCTTCTAAAGTTCTCTAAAAATAGTCATTTTTTACCATTTGCGCTAATTTTAGGGTCAACCAACCTGTATGCAGGAAAACACTATTATTGAGGTCCACCGACCTCAGTGGGGAAATCAAGCTCATCTGACCTAGGGTTCTATTAGTGTTTACGTGGGTTTTCACTTTTGCATGGGTTTCTTGTTCGACTGACTTGTGTGACTTTTGAAGGTCACCAACTTTAAGTTGCTTGTTTAGTTCGTTGATTAGAATTTAGCAGAAGAAAATTGAGATCACTTTTACTACGTTTGCGCGGGATCTGGTTGTGTCTGACCTGCATGAGATTTGGGGTCAATCGACTGAGTCAATGATGACGTGTTTTAGCGCAAAGTCATTCTTCTTATTTTCAATGGGGTTTTGGACATCACCGTCTTGCAGAGATATTATAAGCATCTGACCAGGTCAGAAGCGAAGTCTTTTAGCACAAGGTCAATGTAAAATATTTTTAGTGCTAAGTAGCTTTCCAAAGTTTGTGGGGTTTTGAGATCCCGCTGATATAATCAGTTAAAGTGGAAAAACCTATGGAGGTCAGAGGTCGAAGTTTTTAGCGCTAAATGGATTTTAGAGCACAGCATGGGTTTTCATGGTTGTCGACTGATTGGATGAGCTGAAATGTTTATAGGTCGATCGGACTCAAGTTTGGTGCAAAGGCCAGATGATTCCCCAGTTTATGAGAAGGTTTAAATTTGTCTAAATCGTGGCCAACCCTGGTTGAGTTATTCTTATTTAGCCTGTGGCAATCCAACTATTGTTTTCATGGAGAAGTTCAAACTAGGTTTTGAGGGAGAAACAAACAACTTATGCATAAAACCATAGCTAAAACCCCAAATTTGTTGCTCAAAAGGAAAATGTACTTGAATGAAACCCTAATCGCATACAGAATAAACTTCAAAGAGGTGAAATGAAACCCTACCTAGTTAAGTACAGAAAATGTGTTTGGAGTGCACATGCAGGAAGTAGTTGTGGGATCAGATTCGAGAGCAATGGTGGTGAAAAATGCTCGACAGGCTACAAAGGGCCTCTCCAAAATCTTTATCAAAATATAGAAAATGAATTAAACAATGTGGATTAACCTTTTATTATCTCCGGCCAAATTACCATTAATGCGCGATGTACGTAGTGGCAGTTGATAGATTAGGGTTTTCACGTGACTTTTTGTTAGCTCTGACTTGGCGGGGAAATTGGGTATGCCAGACTTGGTCGGCGAAAGGTTATTTTGATGCTACAACAACAGACTCAATTTTATACCATTTTGCAGGACTTTGAGGCCATTCAAACTTGTTTGAATTTTGGTATCCTTTGACTTAGTCGCAAGTCGGAGACAATTGACTTAAACACAGAAGTCCATTGGGAGGGAAACTAGCGCCAGAGTCAGTGATGGGGGGTTTTGGCGTAAAGTCAGTTGGGAAGCAATTTAGCACAAAAGGGCTATTCAGAGCCACTAGAAGAGATACAAAAGATCTAACCTAGCAAACTTTTGAAATGATTTTCAACATCAGCATTCAAACATGACAGAAGTGCATTTTGACCACTTGACTACCTAGGAGGTGAAAAATCTACTTGACACTCTAGACCAAATTTGAAAGAGGGGGTTCCTATTGTTTTAAAATGGGGCGTGTGTGCAAGGCACAACAAATGGTGATTCTGCTGGGAAATGCTCCCAAGCATTTCGATGATAAACTTTTAGTTTGAACCCAGAATCTCTGTGTTCCCCACATTAAATGAAAAAGCAGAATACCCTATCAAATAATCTAAGATCACTAACTAGTGCAACCATCCACATCCTAAAAACATGAGTGTGTGTAATTGTATTCATTCCCATCCTTTGGCAACTAAGTTCATCCAAAATCCTTTGTGACAAGTTAAGAAGTCGAGACCATTCTATCACCAAGAAATGCTCAAATGTTGAGATGTGATGAGCCTTGAGGGAAGTAAATGGCAGATTTTGTTAGGGTTAGAGTAGATCAAAGCAATAAACACTAACTATTATATGCAGATTAAATAACCCAAATATAATAATGAGGAATAACACAAAAGAGATCAACACAAAAATTTAATGTGGTTCACCCAATATGGGCTACATCCACAAAAACTTAGCCATCCAATGATTTTATTATCCAGTGCAAAACAAATTACAATCTCTTGAATACTTCGTTTTACCATACATCCCAACCGCTTATAACAAGCTTTTTAGAAGCTTCTAGAATTAGGGTTTTGTAATGTCATTTTTCTTTTATCGGTTAACAAAAAATTAACAACTGACTCTGATCGTACAAAAAGGAGGGAAAAACACCTTGGATCCCGAACCCCGGTGAGGACACATAATGTGTGTACAGTACTTACATGATCAGTCACCACATACCAACAAATTTTTCTTTACTATTTCTGATACAATGGTAATTGGTGATAATTATTTCTGAACAATATCTTTGTGAGAATTTTCCATTGGTAGTTTCTTTTCTGATGCACTATAATGGGTCTAGTGTTGAAAAACACCTTTTATTTTTACCTGATATAGGATAGCAACACTTAGTGTCACCTGCCTTCCTTTTGGATTGATAGTGCATGTGGTAGAATAGGAAGCCAACCCCTTTCACTTAATCACAAGATCACTCAAACTTGCTCAGCTACTTCAGGATCACTTAAAGTGTGAGAGATATATGGTTAGAAAATACTTTAGGCACACCAACTAATGACTCATTTTCCATGAATAGGCATCACACCCCTTAGCATAACAGTGGAAACCACAGCGAGATTTAAGCCAAACCTTGGCTTCTCAAAGGAAGACTCAAGATCATTTATCCAACCAAGAAGCATTTACAAGTCTGCACAATTGCCACCACTTCCTAGAAGCAAAGACCCCATGCAAAAGTAAGTGCAGTGAAGCAAAACTAGAGGGACAACTAATCTAAACAAAACACCTAACAACTACAGAAAGCAAAGGCAAAAAAGAAAAACTAAACTAAAGGCAACCTGTAGACACCCTAAAATGACCATGTCGTCACACCAATTGCATTTTGTCTAATCTATCTAATCACATGCATTCAACATTAATTAAATAAATTATCTTTATTTAATTAATTTAATTAAATTCCTCTTTATTCTTCCAAAATTAAATAATTTTAATTATTTAATTAAATCATTATCCTCTTTCAAATTTCAAGTCTCCATTAATTAAATAAATCCAATTATTTAATTAATTCATCATAGAGTCCTCTTATCTACAATTAAATAATTTACATTATTTAATTAAATCAATTGTTCTTCTAAATTTAAATAAATCATGCAAATTTATTTAAATTATCTCAATCCTCTAAAATAAATAAAGTCAAGTATTTTATTTATAATCTTCTGTTCCTTTCTCATGCACAAACAATTAAATAAATTTATTTATTTAATTTCAGTTATCTTCCAATTCCTCTTAAAATATCTTGTTAACTCATGTGCACAATCAGTCTTACTTTTAGAACTCTAAAAAAGGCAAAATTATAAGTTGAGTTATCTATTCAAAAAATCTTGTTTTTATCAATATTTTAATAAAAATATCCTTATGGATTGACACATGTCGTGTGCACATTCATCATGATTATTTGATTTATCTCCTCCATTGATTCTTCTAAATTATCTGGACCATTGATCGATCTCTCTTGAAACCTATATAAACCCCCCTCATCTCCTTCACAAATCCTCTTCGATCACTTATTCCCAGGCATCCTTTATAGCGCTTTGAGCATACATCACATCGATTGAGCAACTTCACGATCTTTTAACATTGATCTTTGAGAACTTTACTTGCTTGTTGCAAACATGGTTTCGCAACACTATTGAGCAATCCACATTCATCCAAAGGGAACAATACAAATCTCGGTAAAAGCTTTCATATTTCATTGATTTATTAGTAGTGGCTTTTATTTAGATTAGTTTTCTTTATGTTATGGGCTTTTGGTTTATTTAGTTTCTATTATAGTCAATTTTCCTCATAGACATTCCGGCACGCCTGGTGGGACCCACTAATCCCTCTTTTTCTTTGAGAAATTGATTTTTTTAAGTACAGTACAAAACAATGCAAAAGAGACAGAAAAGCGCTATTGGCAGTATCCTAAAGCACTTCTGGAGGCACAATACAGCACCCTCGGGCGATACTATAGCGCCTCTAGTAGCACAGTAGCACACTTTTGGTGAAACAGTCTGGTGCTATAGGTAGTATCATAAAGCGCTTTTGGAAAAATAGGTTTTCTAATCTTATTTTGGTGATTTTGTAGGGTTTTACTCACATACCTATCATTGATTTGACTGACAAGCTGGTTTATTTGTCTTTCAATTATCTTTCATACTTCCTAAACTGACGTATTTAGGAGTATTTTTGATATTTGAGTTAACCTATCTATTTGCGGCATCCTTTGAGTTTTCTTGATTCCAGGGTACAGATCTATTAGATATTACTTCTTAGAACTTTAAATCAACCATGAAATCATACCTGGACCTAGTTTATTTTGATAAAGTATAAATTTTTCTAGATCTGAGACAATGCGACGTGTTTGGTAACACTATACTGCACTTTTGGTAGTACAGGATGACACTTCTAGAAGCACAGTACGTTGCATTTGGATATAGAGCAGTGCTTCTGCTACTACAGTGCAGTGCCCCTGGTCTAGAGAAACTCATTTTCGGTAACATAGTACAGCACTATCGGCATAACAATAAGTCGCATTTGGTAACACAGTACAGTGCTTTTGGTCAGATCTCATTTATTTTGCTAACTTGTGAGTTTTTGTGGAACTAATTCACTTGTTGTAGCTTCTTATCACTCACACAGAGCAAATAGGTTTTTCTAACATGTTCATGCAGGACGAGCATTGAAGAAATCTTGATTTATTGCACTAAGTCTTAGAAACATATTTCCTTCTTAAGGGATAATTGAACAAATCGTTTTGGCAATCTTAGACTTAGGAACATATTTCTTTTCTTAAGGGACAATGGACATGTATGCGAAAACACTTCAATTTTCTAAGGGACAATGGACATGAATGCCAAACACTTCAATTTTATAAGGGACAAATGACAACTACAATCGTGTGTGTGCCTAATTTAGTTGCACCTTATTTTTCTTATAACAAGACAATTGAACCTTTGTTTGATGTGCTTGCTCTTACATTTCAGTAATTCCTTTAGAAGGGCCTGCTTTTGGATTGTGCTTCATCCAAAAGGGATGACCCTAAGTGGAGTTTTCCTTTGAACCGCTATATAAGAGGGATAAGGCGAAAGCCAAGTCCTAACTGGCGTTAGCCTTACCTTGTAGTGCCAAACTAAAAAGAGGTGTACTAGCTCTTTGTGGAAATGATTTTCACATCAAGCGAAGTGTTTGATACTCTTAGTAGGATTGGTTAAAACTTTTAGTAGCTTGTCACATTGCTTGTAAGGCGTTGGTCCCTCAAAGTTACTAAGAACCATTCTTGATAGTGACTACCCGATCTACCTCCGAACATTACGGTAATCATCAGTGCAAGGGGAATCAATTTAAGCCCTTAAGATACTCACCATTGGCTCCCTTAAGAAGAGATAGTATTCCCTCGGCCATAAAGCTCTAGTGACCTACTTGAGCTTTCCGAGGGGAGGGTGAGATATCCCTACCTATTGTCTCTCACAAAGATACAAAATGTCTGACACCTTTATGGAATGACATTTTTATCAACGGAGTATTAAGCTGTGAGCTAATCTACTACAATGAAACCTTGTCCCTAGGGATAAAAAGTGCTTGTTATTGATTGCAATTATCTTATACCTGTGGAAACATTGGGCTTTTTTTTAGGCTCGAATATACACTATCTATTGTGTCAGTCCCTTTTTGCCAACTTTGTTTGTTGTGTTTTCTCTTGCCAAAGCAAATCCAATCAGAAACAAAACCAAAATCTATCAAAATTTGCCTTTTTAAAGCATCAGACACTACTTCAACGCCTCTAGTATTACAACAGCTCACCTTTGGTAGTACAGTAGCTCACCTCTGGTATAACAGTACCTCACCTCTGGCAACCCTACTTCAGTGCCCTTGGTATAATAGTAGCTCACTTTTGGTCATAGTAGCTCGCCTTTGGTATAGCAGTACCTCACCTTTGGTAGCTTAGTCCATCACCTTTAGTATTACAGTAGCTTGCTTTTAGTTGCATAGTCCGGCACCTCTGGTCAAATAGTATAGCACCTTTGGTCTAGTAAATTATGCAACAGAGTTTGTCTTTTCCAAAAAATAAGCAAAATCCCAGCTTTTGTCCTAGTGTATTCCATGGTAACCACTAGACGCCAGCAAACTATGAAGTCCAAGCAAGTTGTCCCTAGGAAGCACAAATTGCCTCCTCACACACCTCAATCAAGCCGAACCAACATTACTCCCAAGGTTACTCCTAGGACACCCACAGAAAGATCTACCAACTCTCCAAACATGCCGCAACTTGACCAACCAAGCAATCCTCAAGAAGGTAGGGTCCCTTTGGTAAGTACACCTCACTATACCACTGGCATGCCTTTGGATTTTGTTCCACAAGGTTATATTATTGATCAAGTCCCATCTCAAGAAGGTAGGGTCCCTTTTCTAAATACGCCTCACTACACCACCGGCATGCCTCAGGATTTTGTTCCACAAGGTTATACCGCAGATCAAGCTCCATCTCAAGAAGAGAGACAATTTGAAATAGGTCAATCCTCTCAAGAAGATGGGCAAGATCTTGATGAATTCATACAAGATCCTAGAGCCATGGCCACCTTTGACAAAATCCTTAGTGAGAACCAAGATCATTTCTTTCACTTGCTTGCAGAGCAAGGAGCCAAATTACCTCAAGATTTTGATTTATCCAATCTCAAGGAGACAAACAACACCCAAAACACCATACAGGTGGTCTAAACTATGTCAACAGTGACCACGCCCTTACCTAAACAAAGCTCACAAGGGAGAACGATTGCACAATATGAGAATCCCCTTTATCAAAACCCAACAGGAAAGAGGGTTGTATCACCGCTTCTGACTCCTATGGAAATCTACAAACACCAACAAGAGACTCTCCAATGTCAAGTGGAGCTAGCTAAGAAAGCCACCATAGCTTGATCAAATATACAACAAACTCCTAAAGTGTCCACACCAATCACAAGTGGAATTTTGGTTACCCCATCATGAATAGGTTTCCCACCAAATTACAATCTGGGGAACAACTATGTAGCCATGCAACAAGGGTCTCAACAAATACCACCTCCTATATCATCAAACCTTCATATCTCTCAACCAACTAGGGTCATGCAATCCCAACCACAACATTCTTCTACGCTCATCCTCAATCAACCCCAACCATTGCAAAACACATCTACCTATGTCCATCCACCACTACGATCATCAGCGCTAAACTTTTTCAACACCTTGCCTAGTCACCCTCAACATCCCCAACATCAAGTTTCCCAAAGCTATGTGTCGCAATCGCAACCTAACCCAAACTTTAGCTTTCCCCCACCAAACTCTTTTCTTCAACCATCACAAAGCCCACATTCTTACCTAGTGCCACCCCCACCTCCTCTGAATCAAAGCATCCAATTCCAACCCAATCTAAACCCAACGTACAACACATATGACCCCAACCAATCATGCGACCCTTATAACACCAATGCCCATGGCTTACACTACACTCTCCTGTATGGGCAATAACAACCACTTCTAGGACAACAGGAGAAGTTTCCAACCCCCCCACAACGATGGAGCTAAAAATAGTGGAAGTTCAACAATAACTATCTGATCTTACATTTGGCCACACCAAGAAGACCTTCTCTTTAGAGGAAGTGTGTCCCTATCCTTTTGATCGGTCATTACCCATGATCCCTTTTCCTCAAAATTTCACTATTCCCAAGTTTGATAAATACAAAGGAAAAGGTGACCCAAAGGACCATCTTAGGGAATTCTATCTTGCTTGCTTAGAGGTCTCACATAATGACACATATCTAATGTGTCTCTTTCCTCGTAGTCTTAGAGGTCAAGCTACAGAATGGTTCTCACACCTCCCCATGGTATCAATTCTTTTAACGAACTTGTAGAGAAATTTGCCACCCATTTCTCCTACAACGTAGAGCATGACATCTCCATGACTAATCTATGCAACAACAAACAGAAAAATGGTGAAACTTTCATTTCTTTCCTTCAATGGTGGAGACAAATGGCTAGCAAATTCCCTTTCAAGATACCTGAAAAACAACTTATTAGCATATTTGTGCAGAACCTCAACCAAGAGTTAGGTTTTCATTTGCAAATTCTTAGTGCTACAACCTTCGATGAAATCATGTACAAGGGAATCAATATTGAGAAGGCCCTCATTGCTAAGGGTGTAGTCAAAATCTTCAAAGAAATGAAAGACAATGCTCCTCATCAACAAACAAACAATAAACCAAAGTTTTGGAACAAGAATAAAAATGTGGTCAACAATGGGGTGGTCGATTCTAAACATGTACAAACATTGCAAACATCGTTGTAGCTTTCCAAACCAAGTCAAGCTCTACCTCAACAACAGTAACAACATAGACAACCTTATCAAAACCAACGACAACGACAACAAGATTACCCTCCGTGGCATCAATTCACTCCCTTGGGATAGCCCATAGAATCAGTCCTACAGAAGCTTTTACACAAAGGGCTCATCACCTTACCCAATGCTCCCCCATATGGTGAACCTGTTTACAAAACTGTACATTATAGAGACAATGAATATTGTGAGTTCCATAGGAGCAAAGGGCATAGAACTGCATCATGCATGAAACTAAAGCACCTAATCCAAATCTCTTTTGAAGATGAACCACTAGCTCAACACACGAACAAGGACCTCAACATGTACAAGGAACCATTCCCGCACCATGGTCCGTCTCCTCCTCAGGATAAAGGTAAAGGTGTCAATCATGCTTCCACTTCCTTTGACTCCATTGTGGGTCATTTTGAAGAGAGTCGGGTGTCTACCCTCACAATCAAAGGCAACTCTACGGATTGTGTTGTTACAACTCATCATGGTCGTGTCACCATTCGTGGTCCTACACCTAGTCTCCCAACTCAGTCTGATTATAATCTTATCAAACATCTAGGGAAAACGCTAGCACAGATCTCTATCTTAGACCTTCTATGGTCATCACCCGCACATGAAGTGGTGCTAGAAAAACCCCTCCAAGAGTCTTCGGTTCCTAACAACATAGTGGTCACGAATTTCCAAGCTATAGTAGGTAACATTGCTTCGCCCTACAATGTGGTCTTCTCTAAGAAAGACCTCCTATCCCATGATCCATGTCACAATGATGCCCTTCATATTGAAGTTCTCATCCATAAGCACAAAATCAAACATATACTCATAGATGGTGGTGCTGGTCTCAACATCTATTCTTTAAAGTTACTTAAGCAATTGGGATACTCTGAGGATCATGTCAACATTGATCAAAGTATTACAATCAAGGGATATGATGATGATGAACGCCATTCAGAAGGTGTTATCCACTTACCTATACAACAGGGCCCCATCATGCTTGAAACCAGGTGCCAAGTCCTTGATATTGAGCTGCCATACAACATTATCCTAGGCTGCCCATGGATCCATGCAATGAAAGCGGTTCCCTCCACGTACCATCAATCTCTAAAATTCCCATTCAATGGTACATAGATCACTATCCCAGGAGACCCCAATCCTTTTGAATTCTGTCGTGTCTTATAAGGCAGTTATAAGAATTGCAACCAAGTGCCTCAAAATGACATAGCCCTTGAATCCCCACTATATGTTGATCCTAAAAATTTGACACAAGCCTATACAAGTGAACCTAATCCTCTTCCTGAAATCAAAGCTCACATTTGTGATATAGGCTTTGGAACATATGATATCTCTAAATCTTGTTGTGTAGGGTGGATGCCTTTATCCCCTAAATCTTACAGCCAACCGCCCATTGCCAAAGTAACTAAAAAAGTAGCTATTACTCTCCCAGCATCTTTAACCCAATTCCAACAGGGAAAATTATTGGAAGAGGAAACTATTGAAGACATCTCTTCTTGGCTCTATAAAAAGAAAGAACCAGTCACAATACCAGTCAAGCAATATGGCAATGGCTTAAGGATAGTCAAAAACATGGACTATAAAGGCAAAGGTGGCCTTGGGAAACAGAATCAAGGAACAATGGAACCCATCATTGTGACAAAGAAACTAGACAAGAAGGGGTTAGGATTTGGTAGAAAGGTACCACGCGCCTTGGACATCGAGGGTATCCTCGACAAGGTGGCTAAAACGTCTATCGCATATTTGATGTCTAATGAGGATATCTTTGATGACTCTTCCCTCCATATGACTGACCTATTCATCGAATCCTCCATCTTTATGCTATCATCCATATCCTTAACTTCCACCACAAACACCCAAATGTAACACTTGTCTACCCTGAACTTATCGATTGGGACCAACAAGGGTCCCCTATTATAGATGTATTTCAGAATGACGAAGCTCTAGCTGAGTTCATGGGACTCTGGGAGGGTATCCCTCTAGGCAATCATAAAGCAGGTTTTGTAATGGAACTAGAGCCAACTGCTTATTTTGGTGAGAATGCCAAATCCTCCAGTCGCAAAAGTAAAACTAAAGAAAGATCTCTAGGTGAAAACCACACTGTGGCACCTCTTGATCACAAAATAGTAAAAACAAAAGATGTATCCAAAGGTGAAAACCCAGTTGTGGCACCTGAGGATGGAGGATTTGACCTTCCTCTACCATCTAAGTATCAAGAGAAGTTAGCTCTCCTAGTGGAAGATTCTACAGAGATAAACCTTGGCACAAAGCAAAATCCAAAGACCACATTCCTGGCAGCATCATTATCAGAAATACAGCACATAAATATTAACAAATTCTTCTTACAGAGAACCATCAAATTTGTATGGACCTATGCTGATATGCCAGGGTTAGACCCTAATCTAGTTGTTCACTATCTCATAGTTGATCCAAAAGTTAAACCAGTCAAGCAAAAGCTGAGGAAGATGCACCCATAGATAGCTCTCTTGGTAAAAGTAAAAATACAGAAGTTGTTAGATGCAAAGTTCATCTGATCCATTGATTATTCAGACTAGGTATCAAACATTGTACCTGTGTCTAAGCCCAATGGGCACATCCGCATGTGTAATGATTTTAGAGATCTTAACAAAGCATGTCCCAAAGACAATTTTCCACTATCGAACATTGACATTATAGTAGACTTGACAGCAGGTCATGAAATGCTTTCTCTCATGGATGGATTCTCAGGATACAATCAGATAAGGATAGAAGAAGAAGATCAACATAAAACAACCTTTACTTATCTATGGGGTAATTATTGTTGGTGTGTCATGCCGTTTGGTCTAAAGAATGCAGGAGCAACCTATTAGAGAGCAATGACAGTGATATTCCATGACCTCTTTCATCATATCATGGAGGACTATGTGGATGACATACTAGCTAAATCTTCTAGGGTAGATCACATACAAGTTCTAGGATAGATCTTTGATAGGCTTGAGAAATACCAAGTAAGACTCAATCCAAAGAAATGTGTCTTTGGTGTAACATTAGGGAAGCTATTGGGATACATTGTATCTCGTAGACGCATCAAAGTAGACCCTAAAAAAGTAAAAGATATAGTGGAGATGCCTCCACCAAAGAACCTCAAAGCATTAAGGGGCCTTTAGGGAAGGTTGCAGTCCATTAGGCATTTCATCTCACAGCTAGTAGATAAATGTCAACTATTTCAACACTTACTCCGAAAGGATCTCCTTTCGATGGGACGATAAGTGTCAAGCAGCATTTGATTAGCTTAAAGAGTATCTAGCTACACCTCTTGTATTGGTTCCACCAGTGGCTGATAAACCTTTGATATTATACATCTCAACTACAACTTCGACCCTAGGGGCCATTCTAGCACAAAATGATGAAACAGGTAAAGAGCATGCAATTTATTATATCAATAGAACTTTGGTGGGCTATGAACTCAATTATTCACCAATGGAAAGAGCTTGTTTAGCAGTAGTGTTCGCCTCTCAAAAGTTGCAAAATTACATGTTGAACCAACACACAAATCTTATAGCCAAAATTGATCCATTGAAGTATCTACTAGCAAAAGCAGCTCTTACAGGCAGACTAGCTAAATGGGTCATGATCCTTAGTGAGTTCGACATTGAGTATATGGATCGTAAAGCAATCAAAGGACAAGCCCTAGTAGATCAACTAGCAGAAGCACCCATGACACATACACACCCTATCTTAGCAGACTTTCTGGATGAGAATCTCTTCACTCTTTCCAACTCAATAATGTGGAAGTTGTATTTTGATGGTTCGTACATACAGCATGGATCAGGGGCCGGCATCTTGTTTGTCACACCTCAAAATGACTATATTCCAAAGTCATATTGACTTGCATTCCCTTGCACCAACAACATTGCCGAGTATGAAGCACTTCTCATAGGTCTCAATATAGCAGTTCAATGGGACATCACAGAACTACAGGTATATGGAGACTCGCAACTAGTCATTCGACAAGTCACAGATGAGTACCAAACAAAAATGAAAAGTTTGTCCCCAACAAACAACTAGTGGATGCCTACAAACCACACTTTTCTAGCATCACATTTGAGCAAATTCCAAGAGAGCATAACAAGGCTACATATTCTATGGCTTCTGTAGGATCACTTATAGACATGCCTGCTAATACACAGAAATGTGAATTCTTGATCGAGTAATTGTTGATACCCATTGTTGATGTGCCAGTTACTGAAATCATCTACGAACTTGTTGATCCCAATTCCCCATGGTACGAAGACATTTATGAATACCTTAAACACAATACCTTTCCCTCTGACCTATCATCCACCCAATGTAAAACCTTTATCTGTTGATCCTCCTGTTACACCATTCTGGGTGATACACTATATCGCCGAAGTCTCGATGGTATCCTCTTACGATGTCTTAACGCGGAAGAAGCCAAAGCTACCTTATGAGACATACACGAAGGTGTCTGTGGCGCACATTCTACCAGTCTTAATCTCACTAAGGAGATACTTAGAAAAGGTTATTACTGGCCTACAATAGAGCATGATGCTTTACAATTTGCTAAGAAGTGTCTACAATGCCAGCAACATGGAGATTTGATTCACGCACCAGCTCATGAACTACAACCTGTGACTACTCCATGGCCTTTTTCTCAATGGGGTCTCGACCTTGTAGGGAAAATCTACCCATCCTCATCCAATGGTCATAAATTCATCATTACCGCCACTAAGTATTTCACGAAGTGGGTTGAAGCCATTCCCATGACCTATATCACCGGTAAGCCAATAGCCAAGTTTATCCTAAACTACCTCATTTGCCGGTATGGTATCCCCCAAGCCATTGTCACTGATAATGGGAGACCATTCAAGAACCAAGATGTTTGTGCCTTGTGCACACAATACAATATCTGACATCGCTTTTCAACTACTATCCGTAGAGTAATGGCCAAGCTGAGGCTTCCAATAAAACCATTCTCAAAATCCTCAAGAAAATAGTTAATGAAGCTAGTCGTGATTGGCACTTCAACTCAATCCCACCCTATGGGCCTACTGCATTAGTATCAGAACACCAACTGGTGCCACACCCTATGCCTTGGTCTATGGCTCTGAAGCCATCCTACCCATAGAGGTCGAGATCCCATCCCTTAGAGTATCCATGCAAGACCTAATTTCTGGAGAGGAGTACCGCACTTCCAGATTAGCTGAGCTCGAACTACTAGATGAGAGACACCTTGCTGAACTTAATCATCTCCATGTCTATCAAAATCCCCTTTGGCGTAATTACAACAAAAAGATCAAAGAAAGATGGTTTCAAGTTGGTGATCTTGTACTCAAAGAGAATCAGAGAAATCAAGCAGATCGAGAAAAGAAGGGCAAGTTTGAGCCTAACTGGTTAGGTCCCTTTATTGTCACAACAGCATATGGATTAGGAGCTTATACTTTAGCTACACTTGATGGAATTCCTCTAGAAGAGCTACTTAATAGTGTTCATCTCAAGAAGTTCTATGCCTGATCCTCAGAGTATTCCAAAAAAATCTGTCCTTTGGTGAAAACATGGTAAACAGGCGTCTTGGATAAGTACCATAGTGAAAACCTGGCAAACAGGCACTATGTGTAGAGTCAGCATCCATCGTCTATCGAGTCATGTTCATTCCATGTCCATTTCACAACAAGCTCCATTCAACTATCCACAATAAAACCATTGACCTTGTTTGCATTTCCATCCCCCTATCTAGTATAGCTTGGAAATTTGTCAATGTCCATCATCGTCATCCTACATCTTGATTAGTGTCAACAGTTAGCACTGTCTTGTCCTAAGTCAAGCTTTCTGTGTCTTCTTCATCAGTCATCCATGCAAATTCCTCTACTAGAATGGGGGCAACTCTTTCCTTAACCTAGGTCTAGGAATCGGTCCTTGTTCATGGTTCGCACAACACTTCAATATTTCTCCTTTCTACAGATAACACCCTTTAACAAACACATCACTCCTATGATAAGGCTGTTATCTTCTCGAATGCATTTCCTACATCATCACATCAAACCAGAACTACATATCATTTCTTCTCAATCTTAAGGTACCTTGATCCCATGGATATGGGTATGTAGGCAGTTTGGAATATGAAGGAAGTATCCAGTACTCAGGTACATAAGATCTCATCATTTCCTCTACCCAAGCTCAAACACCTTGACCCATTTCATCACTCTACCCAGAACTACATATTATCATTTTTCATCTTTCATCATAATGTGCCTTGATCCTGTGGATACAGGGTATGTAGGCAGTATAGAATATGAAGGATGTATCCAGTACTCAGGCACATATGATTCATCATTCTCCACCCTTTCCAATCCATTAACACTGTTACCTTTCTAGTCTTCCATTTTTCAAAATCCATTCACCTTGACTTGGCTAAATCAAGCAGCAAGCACTCGCATCCTTTCAAAGAAAAAGTCCTTAACAAACTTGAAGCAAAGCAGCATACTTTTAGAGTCATCTACTGTCCTGCGTATCGATTGCCAACCTCAGCTAAGTCTAGCTTAACCAAAAGCACCAAGTTAACAAGCTTGTCTTCTACAAAGTGTTCCATTGTCAAGACCAACACACACATCTCTTGCAACATGTAGCATCTCCCGCAGCAAGACATTGTCTTTTTAGGTAGATAGCCCCCTTTAACAGACACAAAGTTCCTACAATAAGGCTGTTATCTTTCCTATCCAATCTATCTTGAGCAACCTCTTTGGCAAGAGAATATGTTGGCTGTATGTTTACTTTGTAAGTCAGTCAATTTGCTTTTTGGTTTATCTTTTATTCCTTTATCCATTACCTATTCTAGGCTACCTTGATTTATCTATAATCTTGGTATGTTGCGATGCAGTACGAATTGGGGGCATAGTCATTGCTTTTGTGTGCCGTGTTTGAGGAATGATCTTTAGTATCTTTCTTAACATCATTTTTATCTTGTGTGTGTTACGACCTAGCATCTTACATATTTAATACTCTTCTTGCATTTACATGTATTGAAGTTTATTTTATGTTCAAGACTATGGCTCATTCACATATTCCAACAAGGTTATATTATGTCTGAGGGATCTAAGTTCAAACCGCTTTCTTGTAGAGTCAACATCCACACACTCGGATGTTATAGCACCTTGGTCTTTTATATCATTCTCAAAGCAATGATCGATCAACTGTCTCTACCTTCCATCTCCTCTTTTCTTCTATCTGGGGCATATCTACAAAACCACATGTCAGATATCGCAAGTCATAGCACCTCTATCATCACACATCTATAAGCATCATGTCATCATATGTCATACATCAATAAGCATCATAGAAGCAGTATACATCATCACGTAAATCCATAACCATACATACATGTCATCAAGAAATGCATACACACAAGCATGAACATCAGTGAGCATAATATGTCATCATATATATCATGGGCAGGTCATTAAAATACAAAATGAAGGTGTCTACATCAATAGTCCATATGAATACATCCAAAGATACATCAATGTAGTACATCAAGGCTATCAAGAGCCCGCAAAATATACATCAGGATACACGCAAGCATCAGTCAAAATATACAAGTGTCCATCATAGTACAAAACTGGTACAAAATGATACAATGTACAAATATGTATGCTCTAGTGGGTAGAGCTACCCTCCTGCTGTGGCCCCTGTCCCCCACCTGTGCTCGGTGCAGGTCCCCCCGATGGTCCTCCTCCCCCTGCTAGTCCTCCTCCCCCTGGTGGCACGAGGGGTCCTCTAACTGAGGACAATAACTGCCCTGTCCTGTATGACCTGAATGCTCCCGACCTGCTCCTCTCTCTGTAGCTCAGGGCCTACTGAGCTGCTGGCACCACACCAACATAGAGACCCCTATAGTACTTGGCCTCTCTACCTGCACCCGGACAAGCTCACTATATAAAGTCCTCTAATCAGCACCTAGTGCACGGCGTGCCTCATCTCTCTCCCATTACACTCTTTGTAGTGTGGCCTCTTCTATCAGCCATAGTTGTGCCTCTGCATCTCTCTCTCGCATCACCTGGGCTAGCTGCCCGTCATCCGCTACCGGTGTGGGTGCTGCTTATGCCTGTGCCTAGATTTGTAGCTGTGCCTGTGCATGTGCTAGGGCTGTCTGTGCTACTGCTGCTATCTATGTCTACACCTATGCTAGGGCCTCGACCTATCTTGCCTCAGCCCTCACTGCATCCCTGTCTCTCCTCACCCACACCATCTGGAGCTCTAATCGTGTCCTCCAGGCTATCTCCTCCTGTAGTAGCCTCTCGGCCCACTGTAAATCAGTCTCTACGATTGGATCCTCTGCCTCAGCCATCTCCACATCAGCCTATGCACCTCCGGCCTCTCCACCTACCTGCTGTCTAGCCTCTCTGGCCTATTGCCTCATCCTCGCCTCCACACCTGGGATCAATACCTCCCCCACTACCCCTGCCACACCTGGTGTAGTCAGTCTCAATGGCCTGTGTGTCTGCCAGTACCTGTCATACTCTGGTAGTGTCCCTAGATCTGCCAATCCTAAATCCCAATCCCATCTCACTGGGACTAGCCCCTGCAACTCTGTCAAAGCTATCACAACTGGAATCTCTACATCCTAGTCTCCAACCTCCTGTCATGTCTATGCATGTGTCACCTCTCTAGCTGGTAACCCCTGTGGCAGTCCAAACTATCTGAGCACCTACTCTGGTAGGTATCTCTCTATGGTATATGTCTACCTCCCAAATAGGTATCAAGCCTGGTGGTAGTACATCAGCTGCTCATGCTCATCCTCCCACTCCTCGCACAGTAACTATGGCCTCCAAACGAACTGGTCCATCTCATCAATCTGCCGCCTCCAGTGGCTAATCAATGCCAGCCTCCAGTGTGTGATGACTCCCTCATATAGAAATGCATACAGCTCCCCCCTCTCCCAGTGGCACTGTGTAAGGGGTCCATTCACTGGGATGTGCTCCCACACCCACACCTGTAGAAGTGTCACCCCTGCTGAGAGACTCTGGCCTCTCCTGTAGACGTAGTCGTGCATGTCTTGATAAAGCTACCCTAATACACATGGGCCCATGCATATTGGGTGCCATGTGTGAACATCCCAGATAGTACTGTGCCCCATCCTACAGATAGTCCTCTAGATCACCTATCTGGGCACAGGAAGCTACCAATCCGTGAAGCAACTATCCATCTAATCCTATCGCAGAGTCTCGAGACGTCTGCCCACCGAATCTCACCATCATCTATCCACAAATCATCTGTGCAAAATACCTCTACCAAGCCTACCTCACCCCGCACCGGGTCAAAGTCCACTCGCTCTCCATCAATCCAAATCCTAAGGATGCGATACACATCATCCAATGTCACTGTAGCCTCCCCCGTCGGAAAGTGAAACGAGCATGTCTCACTATGGAATCTCTCTACCACCGCTGTAACTAAGGCAAGATTCACCCTAATATGTGTTAGATGTGCCACGTGCCATAATCCCCCGTGCTCTAGGAATGCATCCTCCTCCCATGTCAGTTGTACCACCTCATGCACTATAGGGTGGTGCTCTCTCGACATCAGTGGCGGCATCATCCTCTACATCCACAAAAAAACCACTCGTCAGACCTTTTAACCATTCTCCATAGTCCTACCAACATCTATTCTATGCCGCAAACCCTAGGACCACCTCTCCCCTTTTCTAAACTAGGGTAGTCAACCATTCGGTCAACCCTAACTATTGCATTCTTCTACCCAAACCAAAAGTGCCTTGTTCTATACAAAGGCGCTGCATTGTCTTACCGAACACACCATATTGTCTATACAGACGCGTTGGACTACCCTATGCCAAGGGTGACTTGTTTTACAAGTGCGCCTCGCTATACCTCCAACCACGCCTCACTATACTACCAAAGGTGACCTAATTTTCTCCCCCCTACCAACTGCACTTTATTCCCTATCCAACCGTGCTCTCCTTCTCTACCAAGAGTGCTGCCTAATCCTACCAACCGCGCTGCAGTGTGACAACTAAAAAACCAATAGCGCTGTGGCATTGCCAACCATGCTATCCTGCCCTACCAAATGCACTGCGGTGCGCCAAAAGTGCCTAAGACGACTACTAGATGCACCATTCTAGCCTACAATGCTTTTGGCTGACCTAAAGACTACCTAGACCTAGCCCTAAACTTGCCCTGAAACGTCAAATTACAAGGAGGTGTTCAGACACTTACCGCTGTCGGAGCTCCTGCTGGCCTCCCATACATCTGCACCAGCTCCGCCTGATGCCTGTGCGCTGGAATCAGCATCTCTCCTCACTTCCAGCTCCTTCCACTCAACTCTCACACCCTAAGTTTGGAGGCTCTACACTCTAAATTTAGAATCCCTTAGTGTGTAAATGAGGATTGTGGTCCCCATGGGACCTATTTATAGTATCCCTCCCTCATTTTTTTCTTCCCACCCCATTTTTTTCTTTCTGCTACCTTTTCGCACACTTGTCTCATCGCGCATCAACTCAGTTCTCATGTCACTTCGTTGTCTTCCCGCTCGAGGGGGCATATGCTGGGGCAACTACCTACACTGGGGCATCAAAAATTGTATCACGTCTTCAACAATCATTCTCTTTGACACGATGCTATAAACTACATCGCACCAAAGAGGGGCAAAATGTAGACACCCTAAAATGACCATGTCATCGCACCACTTGCATTTCATCTAATCTATCTAATCATCTGCATTCAACATTAATTAAATAATCTAATTATTTAATTAATTTCATCAAATTCTTCCGAATCACATAATTTCAACATTAATTAAATTCCTCTTTATTCTTCTAAAATTAAATAATTTTAATTATTTAATTAAATCATTATCCTCTTTCAAATTTCAAGTCTCCATTAATTAAATAAATCCAATTATTTAATTAACTCATCACAAAGTCCTCTTATCTACAATTAAATAATTTACATTATTTAATTAAATCAATTGTTCTTCTAAATTTAAATAAATCATGCAAATTTATTTAAATTATCTCAATCCTCTAAAAATAAATAAAGTCAAGTATTTTATTTATAATCTTCTATTCCTCTCTCATGCACAAACAATTAAATAAATTTATTTATTTAATTTCAGTTATCTTCCAATTTCTCTTAAAATATCTTGTTAACTCATGTGCACAATCAGTCTTATTTTTAGAACTCTAAAAAAAGGCAAAATTACAAGTTGAGTTATCTATTCAATCAATCTTGTTTTCATCAATATTTTAATAAAAATATCCTTATGGATTGACACATGTCGTGTGCACATTCATCATGGTTATTTGATTTATCTCCTCCGTTGATTCTTCTAAATTATCTGGACCGTTGATCGATCTCTCTTGAAACCTATATAAACCCCCCTCATCTCCTTCACAAATCCTCTTCGATCACTTATTCGCAGGCATCCTTTATAGTGCTTTGAGCATATATCACATCGATTGAGCAACTTCACGATCTTTTAACATTGATCTTTGAGCACTTTGAGCACTTTACTTGCTTGTTGCAAACATGGTTTCATAGCACTATTGAGCAATCCACATTCATCCAAAGGGAACAATACAAATCTCGGTAAAAGCTTTCATATTTCATTGATTTATTGGTACTGGCTTTTATTTAGATTAGTTTTCTTTATGTTATGGGCTTTTGGTTTATTTAGTTTCTATTATAGTCATTTTCCTCATACACAACCTATTCTAACCAAAGAAAATAAACCCCATAACTAGGTACAATAGGATGAGGCATGACTGCCTCTCAAGCCTGGAAGTAGTGCTTTAGGAACTAGCCATTGATAGGCAATGGAAGCTCCTCACCCATAAGGCTCTTGAGTCGATATGTGTTGTCTCCAAGGATCTCATAGATCTAATATGGACCTAACCAAAGTTTATCAAATTTACCATGTTCTCCTTTCTTCTCATGGGCTTTATCCCAATATAGGACCAAATCAGAAATGCAAAAGACTTTGACTTTGGCTCTCTTATTGAACCATTATTTCACTACACCCTAATGTTTAGCAAAGTTTTCTATAGCAGTATCATGTTTCTCTTCAAGGTGCAGCAACTGGGCTAACCGGGAAGACAATTGATCATTAGTTTCAAGGTAATCTTGCATGAATTATAGTACGGGAATCCTCAAATGAACGGGAAAGATGGGCTCAACCCCATAGACTAGGTGATAAGGCAACGTGCCCAAGGCAGCTTTATGTCAGATTCTATCAGCCCATAAGGCAAATTTAAGCTGAGTGTGCTAGTCTCTAGGGTTTTTGTCTAACAGTTTCTTAATTACTTCAAGCAAGTTTTTTTTCATTGATTCAGCTACCCCATTCCCTTATGGATAGTAATTAGATGAGAACTTGAGAGTGAACCCATAATCAAATGTCCAGTTAGAAAAATGCAATGATGAAAAGGTGGGGCCATTATCGCAAACTAAAGAAAATGGACATCTAAACCTAGTGATAATATGTCTTTCAACAAATTCAATAACTACCTTTGTGGTGCATTGTTTACAAGTTATTTCCTTAGACCATCAGGTGCAATAGTCAGTAGTGATCAAAATATACCTGTGTCCTACAAAGGAAGGCAGATTGATCATACTAATAAAGTCAAGGCCCCACTGAGCAAATGGTCGTACCTCCACTATTGGTTGCAAGGGCATGGCAACGTGTCGCTCTCTATGTGCAGCGATTTGACATATATGACAGGTTCTTACATGTGAGTATGCATCTTTCAACAAGGTAGGCCAATAATATCTAGCACAGAGAATCTGATTAGTAGTTGAGTGAGCTGATCTGTGACCTGTCTTGAATTTCTCATGAAAATTGGTCAACACTTGGTCTACTTATGACTTGTCTAAACACCTCATATAGATCCCTTCATGATTCTTCTTGTAAAGAATTGATCCTTTTACCATATAACTATTACTTTTCAATCTAAGTGCTCTCCTTTGAACCGAATTCAGCTGTGGTGGATAGCATTGATTGAGCAAATAAAATATTATATCTCCGTACCATTCATCTTTTGAAACATCTTCTAACAGGTACTGCTGAGATACTAAACCTGGTCCTACTTCAGCCATTATTCTGGTTAGTACCTGAACCCTTACCAGTTTCATGGATTGAATATCTATATCAAATTCTTGTAGGATGGTGACCCATTTGCCTCTCCTTTCTCCTAGTTCACTTTGCATCAATAGTGCTTTCACTGCTGCATTTGGGACTATGGCAATTACTTGACTTCCTAGGATATAGTGACGAAATTTCTTGACTGCCTTTACCATAGCGTAGGCTTGTTTTTCCACATTTGGGTATCTTAACTTTGCATCTTTTAATGGAATACTCATAAAAGAGATGGGTCTTTCATCATCAACTGATCTCTTCTGCGTCAACATTGCAGCACAAGTATGCTTGAAAGCAAATGAGTAAATCTGAAATGGTAAAGTGTAATCAAGACTTACCAAGATAGGTGCATTGGCTATAGCTTGTTTAATTTCTGCAAAGGCTACTTTAGCTTCTGGAGTCCAATCCATTTTAGCATCTTTCTTTAGCATAGCATTAAGAGGTCAAACAATCTCAGCAAAAACTATAATAAACTTGCGTACAAAGTTGATCTTACCAAAATATGACTTGAGCTCCTTCTTACTGGCTGGGGGAGGTATTTTGAGTATTTCTTGGATTCAGTCTAGATCAATAGATATACCTTGTTCAGATATCACATGTCCCAGAAACTTCCCCTCAGTCACTCCAAAGATACACTTCTTGGGATTGAGTGATATACCATAGTCTTTGCATCGTTGCAACACCTTCCTTAAATCGGCCACATGATCTTCTTGCCTCTTTGAGAACACCATGTAGATAATAATACACTTCCCAACTAATCCCTTGAAAGCAACATCCATTGCACATTAAAAAGTGGAACCAGCATTATTAAACCAAATGGCATTCGACGATATGCATAGACACCCGATTTGCATGTGAAAGATGTCTTCAATTTGTCTTCATAGTCTACCATCACCTGGTTGTATCTTGAGTACCCATCCAAGAAGGACATCATCTGAGATCCATTAACAATCTGTAATACTTCATTCAATGAAGGCAGTGGGTAATTATCTTTCTCAGATGCCCTATTTAAGTTTTGAAAGTCAAAACAAAGCCTGATTTCTCCATTTTTCTTTCGAACTGAGACTAAATTTACTACCCATGTGGAATGTCTGGCAAGAAATATTATCATTGCTGATAACAATTTCTGAACTTCTTTGAAAATAAGTGGTTCTAGTAAGGCATTCACTAGCCACTGTCTTTGTCTAAATGGCTTTGCTCTGGGTTTCAGCGAGATGGTGTGTGTGATAATCGAGGTATTGTATGTCTTCAAGTCTTCATAGCTCCATGCTATAACCTCATGGTAATCTCTTAATGCATGTATGATTCCTGTCTTTTCTTCCTCAATACTAGCTTTCCCAATGAACACATTCTTAATGTCTTCTTCTATTTCCAAGTTAAATGGGTCACACTTGCCCCGTGGAGATTTTCCTTCTTTTATTTTGGTTCCTAAATTGTCTATATCAAATAGTCTTTCTAGGTCTACCATTCCCCGTGGAATTGTACTTTTTTTCAAGTTTAGTACCCCTTCTAAATCCATTTTAGCAGGTTCCATTTCTTCTTCATCTATTATTTGAGTAGTGAAAACATCAGATGAAGTAAGGAAGTTAATTGTGTGTTGATCATCCTCAAAGACTTGAAAATTTGTAACATTATCAGGTATAGATGGGGTGGCGACAAATTCAACAAAAAATTTCTATAATCCTGTCATGGATGTCAGCTCTAATGTACTTGTTGTTTGAGCTAGAGCATCTGTGACATGGTTCTGTCTTCTTGGGATCAATTAGATGCTAAAACCATCGAAACATTCTATCAGGTCCCAGACTCTATTTCTATACCTATTCAAGCTCTTATCATTACATGAGTATTGCTTCCTTACTTGTTTAACCACTAATTCAGAATCACCGGACACCTGGATGATTCTGACCTTGTTCTGTAGTGCTAGTAGCAATCCTTGTACCAATGCTTCATACTCAGTTACGTTGTTTGTACATGGAAATTACAATCTATGTGATGCCTGATATGAGCTCCGAGTAGGACTAATTAGCTCGACACCTTCTCTGGATCCCTCTCTACATCTTGATCCATCAAACCTTAAAGTCCATAGGAAAAAGTCCTTGCTGCTATCATTCTACTTTACTAATTTCTTCCTATTAGGCAGAGGCTGTGGTTCTTCCTTCTTTTTAACAACTGGTACCTCTTTCAGAACAATGGGAATTTTCAATTATCTTTGCACTTGTTCTACTCCCTCTTGACAAAGATGGCAAGTAAACTTAGAATGCAATGCATCGTGTATGCAACACTAATTGGGCAGTAATACCTCCTCCATTAGAACCTACTTTCCAACAGCAGTCTGATCCTTTACAAATTTGGTTACGAAATCATAGAACCCTTCGAATATCCTTGGTTCATCTTCTTCTAAGGAGTCTCCTAAATCTGATTGAACATACGCTTCTGTACTTTCTAGTTTTTCTGTAAGTGGAGGATCAAGGAATCTAAGGCAACTCAGCATAAGAATCTCCTCTGTCTGATTGACATGCAGAAGATAAACTCCCAAATCAACTTCTGAGAACAAAATCTTGTTTGGCTGGTTATACTCTGTAATCATATGTTTCATCTTTGGTTCTCTTTCAATATGTATCTAGTTGGCCAATCCTTTTCATGGTAGCCACATATGAGAGAAGTCGGTTGCCATGTAACCATTCAAAGTTCTAGACCAGTCCCTACTCAAAAGCATACCATATTGATCTGGGATATCCACCACTTGAATGTCTATATACTGTTGTATCCTTGGATCCTAAGCTAGTTACATGTGTATCCTATTCAACTTGCCTACTACATTCACCTCAGTCTTATCCAATTGCATCACCTTTCTAGAAAACTTGCTTGGAGTGAGACCAAGTGCTTTACAGATTGATAATGGCATTACATTCATGGAAGCACCAGAATTCATGAAACATTGTGAAGGTTTCTATTGAATATCCTGAGTGTCAAAAGAAAAGGAGGACTTTCCCTCTTGTCTTTATACAACGTCATCGTTTGTTCCACATCAGTCACATGTACTCTTTCGTTCCCTTTATCAATATTATCCTTGGTGACATTTTCCTTTTGTACATAGTCAATTTTGGTCCCAGTACCCATATCTTGAAAGAAGGATGTCCTAACCTCAGGTATTTAAAGTAACTCATATACAGAAAGACTAACCTTCATTTTCTTAAGTTCCTCAGCACATACTGCCCCATTTTTTACTATGTCAGACTGTTGAGAACTTTCAGCAATAGCCCCCTGATATACTAGCTGATGCATGACTTGTTGGGGTTCGGGATTATTGGAAGCTTTTGGGTCTAGTGGAATCTGATAGCTATTTGGAGGGATGGAGGTGGTGAAAGGACCTTTAGGTTTACTACTTCTTAGGTTGTATGGAGTCTTATTGTACTACTGATAAGCATTGACTTCTTCAGATTCTTCTTCCTCGAGCTGATTATCATCTTGAAATGGAAATGTATAACTATCAATTACTAGAGCAGTATCATACCTCTGAGAAGGAACAATTTCATACCCTGTTGGTAAGGTTTCCTAGGTTTCAGCATTCTGAATCTCCATCTAGAAGATACTTGATGCAATCTGGAACTCTGGGCAGTCTAGTTCAGAATGGGTATTTGTATTGTGCAGTTTGCACCAAGTAGACAAACTTGCCTCAGCTAACATCACACAACTAGGAGGTTTGGTATCATTGTTTTGATTCTCCAAGGGTGATGGTACTCCTCCATTGTTAAGTTTGGTGTTCCAAGATTGATTTGACCACTGTTGAAAATTTTGATTTTGGTACTAATTCTGATTTTGGAACTGGGACTGATTTTGGTTCTGAAAATGTTGTTGATTCTGCCCCCTTTGCTATAGATAGGCATTATGGTTCTTGAGGTGGGTAACTTCTATAGTGAGCTTCTTCATCTTCTCAACCAATTCTTTGATATCATCTCTATCATCTTTTGCTTTGGCTACCTCTGAAGATTGTAGGAAAGGCATTTGTGCGGGAGGCATTTCAACTACTGGATTGCCTGGATGGATTACTAAGGCTTGTGTTGCAGCTGGGTTGGGAATCAGATTCATCACAAGAGTATGATTGGCTAAGGCTTGATTAATCATCGGTATTTGATTGGGCATGACCATAGGCCCCATATGGTTTAGTGGGCCAGAGGTTGTTTGTCCTAGTTGGGTACTTATGGTGAAAGTTGCGGAATATGCTTAAGCCAAAGTAGTAGGGATGGGGTTAGCTCTCCTTGCGAACATGGATGTAACTTTGTCTAGGGATGCATAGTAAATAGGGAAGGCTGCAGCTTGGCCTATAGCATATGGATCTTGCAAATGACTGAAAGATTTATGAAATCTATTGTTGAAAGAACTTGTCATCTCTCCTTCACCTCAATGGATTTCCACAAAAGATCAGTAGAGATCAGCTAGGGTGGTGGGCATTCAAAACCTGTCTAAAAATGCACTTTTCAAACTCCTCCATGAGTTTATGGATGCTGTAGGGAGGTTAGCAAACCAATAATATGCTTCATCTTGTAAGGAATAAGGAAACAACTGGCATATCACATCTTCATACTGTACCTACAGCATAAATATATTACTTTCAAAGATTTTAATATGCTCATCTGCAGTTCTGTCTGGGTCATTCACCCTGAATTTGGAACAAAACTTGTCTGGGTTCTTTGGCATGTCATGGTAATCATTGAATTAGAATAGGGATTGGTTGTTTGTTGCAAAAAAGGCCATGACTAGTGATTCAGCAACATTCCTTGGGGCTGACTAAGCTCTTGGTGCCCTTGGTATCCCTTGATCTCTTCTTGTGCATCTAAATTCTATCAAAGACAACAACTCCTCTCCAATTAAGCTGGATTTGGTATGCCTTTGTCTAGTCCCTAGACTTACTGATTTTGTAGAGGGAAATAGCTCTTTGTCTACCCTCCTTCTAGCGCCAATTCTGTTGATGTGTGTTTTAGCACGCAACAACATAGGTGTGATTGCTAGTTTCACACCTCTCTTAAAAAGTATCCTACCCTAGGTAAGACTACTCCAAGGTTTCTACAGCTAGGTCTTAGCTTGCTTGGAATCTCTCAAATTGTATGTTCTAGCTATGCCTACAAGGGGTCTTACATTCAATCTACAGATTTTAGAGTTGCGATAGCGAATACATATAAACCCTTTATGATTTCAGCTAATAAAATAATGTAAAATGTTGTAAAAATTCCTAATCTGACAATAGTTTTCAAATAAAATGCAAAAAGGTTTAGGGTTTTAGAGGAATCCTAAGTGACATTCACAATGTATGGATAACTGTAGGTAGACAAACACTCCTAAATTTAACCAGTTTTCTAAGTTACCAAACTAAAATGGGTGTTACAAAACTATAGAAAATGATGCAATCTTCAATGGAAATCTAAAGATTTTCAAATTACATTCATTCATTAAATACCCAATAAATGGCAAAACTTAACCTATGAGATGTAATTGAACTAAGCACAACTGATTAGCCCAAACTAACTTTACACAGTCATTTACCATCAGAAAACAACTAAAAGTATGGACTAGAACATTCATCAAATACTTTTAGCCAACCATGAACATTATAAAAGCACAACTAATTAATTTTGGGAGAGCAAGAAGTGAACCATGAAAACCAAAATGAATCAATACAAGATACAAATTCTCAAAACATTTGCATAAATTTGCTTTGCATTACTTCAAATGGTAGAATGTCAACAATTCGGTATCAAATTCTCTCTTACAAATAGTAGAAATGGCAACCCTTTATATAGGAAAGAAGCATACCAATTTTTGAAATGAATGGTGGAGATTAACTCAACACCGACGGTCCAGATTACATCAATAAATGCATAAACAAGAGCTCATATCAATTCCTAGATTACACTTTGTCTTTTATGAAAAAGACGAAAAACAACCTCCAGATACATTGAATCTAGTCAATTTGACTAGCTAACTCAATATATTAATAGAAAAGAACATTTTTAAAGAATAGAAGAGACAAAATAGAGTCACATGCTATCCTGAATATAGCAATTTACAATAATGATGGGATTACATTCCAAAATATTCAAAAAAAATGTCAAGACTCTTCATCTAAATTAATTTTGTCTTCTTCAACCAGCTTGTTACGGTAATTTAGCCATTCCTCGAGCACATGATTGATCGCCAATGGGTCTGGATTCTTCAAATGATTGACCCGATACTCAAACATCTTCAATTCCTAGCTGAATCTATTGTATATCTTTTCTATCTCTGCCCCAGCCTTCTGGAATGCCTTAAATTCAGCTCTGAGGTCACTTACCTTATCCAATCTGTCCTCCATGGCTAGCTCAGTACTCTCGAAAATGACCCTATGTAATTTGTTTTTACATTTCTTGACATCATAAGAGGCATAGTCATTATAGGACTCTTCCCGACAATCCTTCAAAGAATCATTAATATCATATATAAGCGACTGAAGCTCTTCATCTACTGGCTTATATGATTCTTTTATGTTTTTGAAAGTTTCTTTCCTTAAATGCAGCTATTGATACCATTCAATGGCTTTTGGACAACTTGTCCCCAGTTAGAATATTCTCTACTACTAGAGTCTGGGCTGACAAATCTCTGATGCTCTTAATCTGAGGAAATATGTGAGAGTAATACTCATCAAAGGAGTCACATTCCTCACGCAGATCTTTCCATTTCTCATGAAGTTCAACCAACTTCTTATGTGCTTGAGTAGAGGCATCAATAGTCTTACATCCTTTCTCAAATACTCTAAATAGCCAATTCTTAGTCCCTTGGGACTTGGCCCTTACCTCACCCAGTTTTTCCATTTCATCTGTAGACAGGAAAGTGGGCACTGTTCTTATATCTGCTCCTACATCAACTAGTTTGATCAGAAACTGGAGGCAATTACGGAGTTCTTCATTTTTCTATTTTAAGTCCTTGTTTGACATCTCATCCATATCTAACTATTCCAAAATTGAAGTGACTAATCCTTTAAATTCATCCACTCTTTGAGCATGAGTGGCTGGTCCCAAATCAACTGTTGAAATTGCATAGTCCTCCCCTGACTTGTTATCTACTTGCATTTGATGGCGGGATAGTTATCTCTGCAATCCTAGATCCTGCTTCATCCTTATAAATTCTAGATTATGCTTTTGCTTTCTTTTACTTTTTGGGCCTTTGAGCTTGTGACAGGATAGTGCTTAAATCCAACTGCATTATCTCCACTTGTGGCTCAGGATATGCCACTCTATTTTGCAACCACTTGGGTGCTGAAGAAGATGATTTGTTTAATTCAGTGGTTTTATCATCATTAGTTTTAGTAGGCTCCTTAAGTGATCCATGCTCCTGTTCTGATTCCTTATCTTTATTTATCTCTTTTTCCTTTTCTTCTTCATCAGCCAAGTTTCTCCAGTTTATCATCATATTTTTTTGAGCTGCCTTGAAGACTTCCTCTATTTGACCCTTCTCCAGAGGGCTATCAAATATATCAATGACCTCAACATTAACTGCTTCAGCCAGAGGTTCATTAGGAATTTCATTACTTACCTCCACAAATGCATCTTTCTCTACCTCAGGCAATAATTCAGTTTCAGGCTCTTGCAAACCCAATTCTGCACACACTTTATCAATTTTGGGCAGCAAAGGTATGGCTAAGGAGGTTGAATCTGCAGGCATCTGTGAAATAGGAACTGCAAAGTATATAGGCAGTGTAGGCAATTTTGTCTGCGTCAAATTAGCTAATACTGCTGACAGAGTGGAAGAAATGACAAAGGGGGAGGGAAGAGATAGTGAAGGTAAAGGAAGAGAAGGTGAAAGAATGGTGGAAATGGGAGGTAGTCCTATGGTGGTGGATAATTGGGTGGAAGAAGTAGAAGGTAAAGGTGTAGTAGTGGTAGGGGAATATGAGGTGGCAGCGATGCATGAAGTAGAACTACTAGGGGCATTGGAAGATATTGCCAATGAGCAAGAAATAGTTGAAATAGAGGAAGCAGGAGAGGTGGTAGTAGAGGATGTTTCTTGGACAACATCAGCTGATGTCATGGGTGAAGTGGGTGCAATAGTAGTAGTAAAAGCTATAGAAGTGGAGGCAGCAATGCCTACACTTGGAGCAGTAGGAGATGGGGAGACTGGCAGACTAGTATCTTCTTGAGTTGCAGCATCTTCCTCAGTTACCTTCTTTACCTTAGCTTTGTTGGTTTTGGAACCCTCCCTAGGACCACTTGGCATATCTCTTTTCTTGGAGGCTCTTGTCCTAGTAGAAGGAGGCTGGTCTTTCTTAGAAGGAGGCTTAGCAAATGGCTTCTTAACTTTATTGGGCTTCTCTGCCAAAGATGTATGTTCTTCACTATCAGATTTTTGCTTCTCAACTAGTTCTGCCTCATTTGTGATGTTTATTGGTTCATCTTCTTCACCTCCAGAGTCCTTATCTAATTCTAATGTAGTGTATGTAAGCTGTACTCCTTGTCTCTCCAAAGCAGCTACCTAGCCTCTTACCCAGGCCTTGCTCAATCTAATTGGTTCTTTCATTGTGATATCTAAAGAACTTTCCTCTTCATTAGCCCAATTTGGCAATGGGATTGCTTGAGGATATTGGGCTTCCAAGGTTCCTCTAACCATGACGTTCTCATCATCCTCCAACTAGTTAGGCACTGTAATAATGTGGAACTTCCTAATGAAGGCTAGAGATAGCCTTGAATGGGCCTTTTTCATTACTTCGTAGTCATCCATGTAATTCACCCAAAAGTCCTCAATATGTATCTTGTGAAACAACTTTTGCTTACAAACCTTTCCATTACTTTATTTGGATCAAAGTGATCCCTTGCCTTGTAGAAGTGAAGGTTGAGAAGTTGAAGTTCCTTTTTAGAGTGTTCAGTTGATGCCAAGGAAGGGCATGCATAATTCCCCTTACCAAACCTGATGGGAAACTGAACATTGGTTCTATGCAAGTGCTTGAGTTTCTTAGCACAAGGTATCAATTTCCTAGTCAATTCTAGGAGCATTGTTTTATCATCAGAATATCTAGGAAGTCTATAAGCAGTCCCAGTGAAACCTTACACTCTTAGATATGTGAACCTTTCAAACTAGATGTACCATATGCCATATCTGGTCACTTCATTGATTGCTTTAGTGGAAATCCTTAGGGCTGTGTTACCTTGTAGTAATCTAGCTATATACATTCTAAAAGCATCATTCACCCTTTTGAAATGTATCAGATATTGAGATGAGGTCAACTGAGGGTAGCACTCATATACTTTCACTTGGGTCTGCTCATCATTTCTGACTTCTCCAATTTTGGACAACCCAACATAGTGATTTATTCTTGCTAGTGCATAGACAACATAAGATATCCATCTAAAGTATCTCTTTTCTTTGAAGTTGTTGAAGGCCTCATGAATGTTATTACTAAGAATTTGGGACCAGTGGAACTTAATCCCCTTCAATATCTCAACTATAATGACGAACATCCATTCCTCAAAAGTGGAGGCTAGAGGTAACCCATATATTCTACTCAAAAAGGTCACCAAATTCCCTATCTCATCATGGAAGTCACTTATGTATAACACTTGGGGAAACTTGCTCATGGTAGAGCTTCTGCTTTTTGCCCAATGATCATTCATATGTTTTCTGCATCTGTAGACACCCAAATTTGTCCATGTCTAGCGACACCTTGTTAAATCCCTAATCCATTATCCAATTAATTAAATAAATTTTATTTATTTAATTAAAATCCCATTCTCATTCACTTAGCCAATTAATTAAATAAATTGTATTTATTTAATTAATTCCACATCATGTCTTATCTCATTTTATGCATTTATCATATTAATTAAATAAATTTTATTTATTTAATTAATTTCCAACTCATATCCCACTAATTCAAATACTTTATTTGAATTAAGCCTTTATCATTTATCACATTTCAACACTTGTCCATTTCCCATTTATCATGTGTTGTAAGACAACTTTCATTTAAAATCCTTCACATGTACAACTAATTGGACCTAAATTTAGTAACTTTCAATCTCAGCCATTCACATAGCCTTTGAATCTCCACCGTTGATTGATCTTGGTTGAGTCCTATATAAACAGCCTCTCATTCCATATGAGACACCCCCCGAGAAATCCAGAAATCTAGCAATCCAGCAATCATATAGCAACTCCATTATCATCTTGAGCATTCGAGCATTTGAGCTTTTATCATCCATCAATGGCAGCTTTCAGCTTTGTGATTGTTCATTATTGAAGAAGCAGTCCACATTTCTCTCTCAAACAAGGAATCGCACGGTCTAGGTGATGTTATGCTTGCATTGCATTGTTCTTTTGGCTTCATTTAGATTAGATTCCTTGATGATGGTAGGGTTAGGGTTTCATGACTATGTCTGATCTTCCACACCTGACTTTCACCTATCACATTTTGGCACGCCCGGTGGGACTCACGTCCCTGATTAACTTCGTTTTTTGGAGTTGTTTCCTTGAAGATCAGATTTTGCAGGTGCTCGCAGAAAATTCCAGTCGCTTTTAAAGGAAAATCCGCCGCTTCGAGATTTCTGCGTCGCTTCTGGGCTGGATCAGGCCGCATATTCCTCTCTGGATCGCCTTTGACCTAACAGTCGTCGCCTCAGGTAAAACGCATCGCTTTTATCATTAAACAGATCGCCTAGGACTGTATTGGCTGCTTTTGATCTAACAGCCGCCGCTTTTGCGCATAATCAGGTCGCTTTTAATCTAACAGGGGTCGCCTTTGCACAAATCCGCATCGCTTTTGACCTAACAGTGCACGCTTTTGTCCTGATATGATACGCTTATGAGCTAACAATATTCGCCTGTGCAGGTTAGGGTTTTGATTTTTGTTTTGCAGAGACAGGTCGCTTTCGACTTCCAACAGGTCGCTTCCGGTATCTTGCGATCGCATATGAGACGACAGACGCCGCTTTTGAATACATTTGTGTCGCTTATGGACTAATATTATTCGCCTGTTTGGCTAGGGTTTTTGTTCATCGGTTGTGTTTTTGCAGAAACAGGTCGCATCCAGCCCTCAACCGATCGCTTATGGAAAATATGCATCGCTTATGAGCTAACAGGCGTCGCATACTGTGTTTTTGCGCGTCGCATCTGATCTGCAGTCGGTCGCCTATGACATAATAGAGGTCGCGTTTGATCAACAGTGGGTCGCATCTGGTAAAGCTCTGTTGTTTTCAAGCCTGTTTCAGTTTCAGTTTGATTTTTGGCTATTAACTGGGTATTTGCGCAGCATCTTATCGATCTGTCCAAGAAAGGAGGTTATCAAACTACTGACATATCTGTTGCAGGTTCGATCGGTCCAAGATTTGTGGTTTTTTTTTTCACTAAATTAGGCATATTTGGGCTTGGTGCTTAAAATGAATTACTGTTTGCTCCGTGCTTGATTTATCTTTTTTATTGCTTGCATGTGCCTGATTGTAACCCAAATTTAATGACAAAAGTATCCTCTCCCCTTGCCTATCAAATGGATCTTGGGTGCATGAGAACTTGTCATTATCTTTAGAGGGCCTGCCTTCCCGGTGTGAGAAGGGATACGACCCAAGCGGTAACGGGCTAAAGCCAAGTCCTTCCGAACCGCTATATAAGAAAAGTGTTTGTGTCGAAAGCCACAAACAACGGGTGCAGTTGTGTTATACCGACAGCCAACCTCCCCCAAAACCCTCCAAGGCGCAACCCTTGGAGGCTGGGAGACTCCATAACGGAGAGTAGCGCTGCCGCATGTATAGCCACCCGAACGGATGCCCTTATTAGCAACTTGGTGTAGTAGCCAAAAACCTTCTATCTGTTGACGCAGAGGGCAAAACCCTTGAAGCGGCCCCGATTCATGCGGTTCTTAGCCGAGGTAGCAGGGACAATCTAAAGGTTTGGAGAGGGTCAAGCCTTATAAGAATCCCGGATCTTGGTATGCGTGAGAAGTGTGTGCAAATGTAAGGAGGAGCCGGTGCTATCAAGATCCTGGAGCTACCCGCTTTGAATAGGCGCAGCTAGGGGATTCAACAGATACTGTCCTATCCTAGCCTAGGTTGTATCAGTTTGTGCTTGTTGTGAGTGTGAGTGACTGTTATCATTGTTTTCTTGCTGAAAAAACTGCAAAAATCAGACCACCGGTACACAAACACAATCGCCTTTGAACCTAAACTGCTCGCACAGACCATCAACATCGCTTCTGAACTGTAGTGACTCGCATTCTGCCTGAACTGCATCGCTTTTAAACAACAACTGCCCGCATACTGTTTAAACAGAGTCGCTTTTAAACCATAATTGATCGCCTTTGTCCTGAACAGAGTCGCTTCTGAACCACAGCTGATCGCCCACTGTCTGAACCAAATCGCATCTGATTCATTACCAGTCGCATATTGTTTGAGCCAAGTCGCTTTTAATCCACAGTTATTCGCTTGATTCCAGAACAAGCTCGCCTATGAACAACAGACTGTCGCCTTTAGGGATATATGAGTCGCCTTTGTCCTGAACAGAGTCGCTTCTGAACCAACAGTCATCGCCTCTGGCATAGCATTCGCTTCTGGTTAGCACTGTCATTTTTCTGTCGAGACTAAACCAGGTCGCATTTGAGCTATCATTAATCGCCTTTAGCATTCTCTGAGTCGTCTTTGAGCTATCATCAGTCGCCTGTAGCTAAAATTCTTGCAAATCTCAGTGCATCAGCTAAATTAGCCTTAGGACCAGCTTGCTTGAACCTCAAACATCAGCTTTCAGACTTACCTTTGATCAAAAGCAAACACCTGGACTTTGTCTCCTATTTTGAGCTTATCAATCAACCACAACTCATGAGCTTTTCCATCTTTTTGAGATCCCAACCAGCAAATCAGACATCAATCCAATCATTTTGATCAACAAACAACCTTCAGTTTTAGCTTCAGCCAACAAACAACCTCCAGCTTTAGCTTCAGCAAACAATCTCTTTTTAGCTTTAGCTCCAACAAACATCAACAGCAAACAATCTTTCCCTTGAGTGATTAAGCTACCTCTAGGGACAACCAACAACAACTCAGCCAAACCAAATCAACCAAGCAACTTAGCCAAACTAGCAAAACCAAAACAACAACCAATCAACCAACTATCATCTTTTGGGTCTTAAAACTTTGACAAGCTCAACTTCATCATCAACATCATGCCTCAAACTAGGAGTCAATATCGAGCTGAAGTAGAAGCCAAATTGAAAGCTGAAATGGATGCCAAATTGCAAGCTGAGATGAAACAATTCACAACACCTCTTAAGGACGCAACTCAATTCACAACCGGTATGCCTTCTCATATGTTTATACCTCCAGGGTACACTAGGGGCGAATCATCTTCACAACAAATGCACCCTCTACCATCCTTGGAAACTTTCGAAGAACAATCTCAAGACGACTCATCAGAATTTCAAGATACCTATCTATGGGACCAAGTTGAGAAACTTATGATATCTGAGCCTGATCGCTGTTTTCTCCAACTTGCTCGCATGGGTGCTAAACTACCTAAAGACTTTGATATATCCACTATTAGAGAGCACGATCCCAACACTACTGCTGTTGTTGCGAATAAACCATCTACTATAGTCACATCATCTCCTATTACCTCGCAAACACCATCCTCATTACCTCTTGTTGCTTCATTTGAATTACCACGATCAGAGCATACCTTAGAACCATTGATAGTGCCCACCAATGTGCTTCCTCTCATGTCACAAAATCTCAACATCCCACCTTTTCATGTCCCTCAACATATCTCTCCTTCTACCATGACTGTTTCCATGCCTCACGTCACACAAGCTGTCCATGTCACGCAAGCACAAACACTTCGAGCATCACAAGCAATTCCCATATCTTATGGTGTGCATACCTCTCAAACCATTCCAACAACACATGTCCTCCATGCTTCACAACCATTGCAATCTACCACATCTCATACACCAACTGCTAATTCCTTCATGTTATCCCATAATCCCAATGTTAGCCTTATTGACATGAGTGATCCCCTCATTTCTCAAGCCAATCCAAACAATCAGATCGCTTATGTTGATCAACTTACATCCATGCTGTCCTCTTCTTCTAATCCTTCACACACTATCAATCCATCTTATGCTACCCAAGGCTTCTCTAATATCACCCAACACATGACATATACCAATCCTCATATTGTCCAAAATACCAATCCTAATGTTCACCCTTCTGTTGTATCTACCAATCCCTCCGTCACTTACCATGTCATGAATTCAATTCCAACTTCCCAACCATCTGCTACTATCAATCCCACATCCACTTCTCATGTAATGCACACCCACTTACCACTTGTGTCTCAGGGACAGCAATCTTCTAACACATACATGTCACATACCACTCCTTCGACATACATTGTGGGCACACAACCCCAACAAACCGTTACAGCTTCGTACATCCCACAACCACAACAAACTGTCACAACTCCACATATACCACAACCGCAACAACAATATGTTTCATATCACACTCCACCCCCTTTGCAACAACAGCAGTTATCCTCAGCCGATATCCAACAGATGATCGATGAAAGGGTAGGACAAGGCAAGAAACCCTTCTCTCTCGAAAACATATGCGCTTATCCATTTGACAAGTCTCTTAATATGATACCTTTTCCACCACACTTTGAAATCCCACAATTTGATAAGTACAAAGGGAAAGGAAATCCGGATGACCATCTTCGAGCCTTTTTCGTGGCATGTCTCGATGTTGCCTATGATGATACATATCTTTTGAGACTATTTCCTCGGAGCTTAGCAGGACAAGCTCTCAAATGGTTTTCCCATTTACCTCCAGGAATTAAGACTTTTTCCGAATTGGCAACCAAGTTTCGATCACACTTTGCCTTCAATATTGAACATGAGGTAAACATGAATGACCTTGTCAACAACAAACAACGCAATGGTGAAACCTTTTCCTCATTTACCCAGCGATGGCGTAATATGGCTAGCAAATTATCATGGGAAATCCCTGAGAAACAACAGCTTGACATCTTTGTTCAAAATCTTCATCCTGAGCTGTCATTCCAATTACAATTGCAAAGTGCTAGCACCTTTGACGAACTAGTTTCCAAAGGAGTTATTATTGAACGAGCCTTAATTGCCAAAGGAACTATCAAGATCTTTCGTGATAACAAAGATTCTCCCCAAAATTCCAATGATAAGTCTCGCTTTTGGAACAAGAACAAGAATGTTGTCAATGACGGTATTGTTGATACAAAGAATATCCAAACTATGAGAGCTCCTATCAACATTCAAGCAGCCTCTCCACCAAGACAGTCTTTTCCACAACGAAGAAACCAACGCCAAACTTCTAATCCACGCCGACAATTTACACCATTAGTGGAACCCATGGAAGTTATTCTTCGAAAGCTGCTTCAAGCCGGAGATGTTATTTTACCCGATGCACCACCAAATGGCGAACCACTCTTTCGAGCTCCTTGGTACAAAGAGAATGAGTATTGTGATTACCATCGAGTTAAAGGACACAAAACAAATGGTTGTATGCGCTTAAAACATGTTATCCAAGACTGCATTGATCAAGGTCTAATCAACGTCACACCTTCAACACCTCAACCTGCTCAACAATCCACATCAAACTATGATCTAGAGACTTTTAAGAATCCACTTCCATCTCATGATCAGACAAATAACCTTCAAGCTGGAAATGCTATTCCCTATAGCTATGCATCATCTACCATTGGCCGCATTGACCATGCTCGCATTTCTACCATTACCATCCAAGGAGCACCTGATTGCGCCGTCACCACGCGAAGAGGTCAAGTCACCGTTCAAGGAGCACCTCCTCATCCTCCTCGACCTCTCTCTGACTATAACCTCTTGGATCACCTTGGCAAAACACCCGCACACATATCTATCCTTGAGCTGCTCCGCATATCCCCCGCACATAAAGCTATCCTTGATAAGGCCTTACAAGAATCTTCGGTGCCTAATAATATTAATATCACACAATTTCAATCCATGGTCGCTAGCATTGCAGCCCCTTGTCATTTAACCTTTTCTGACAAAGATCTTCAACCCTCCATGCATCCGTCACACAATGAGGCCCTCCATATTGAAGTATTTGTTAACCAACGCCGTATCAAACGAGTCTTGATAGATGGGGGAGCTGGTCTAAATATATGTTCTTTGAAACTTATCAAACAATTGGGATATTCTGAGAAAAATGTTGACACCTCCAAGGTTATAACTATCAGAGCATATGATGACGCTGAAAGAGATACTGAAGGGATCATTTTATTGCCTATTCAAGTTGGACCGGTCATTACAGAAACTCGCTGTCAAGTCCTTGATATTGATCTGCCTTACAACATCATCCTCGGTCGCCCTTGGATCCATACCCTTAAAGCCGTTCCATCTACATATCACCAATGCCTTAAATTTCTGCATAAGGGTGTTGAAGTTATCATTCAAGCTGATCCTAATCCATTTGAGTTTTGCCATGCTTTTCAAGCTAAATATCAGAGTCCAAACCGTATCCCTCTCAACACCGAGGCATATCCATCATCCTCCTATGTCGACCCATCCGATCTCCTCAAGCCCTCATCTAGCAAAGCCGCTTCCAACCTCCATATCAAATATACCGAACATGGCCCTGGTGAGTACAAATTGCAGGAATCCTGTTGCGTTGGCACCCTTCCGTTATCTCCTAAATCCCACGGTAAGCTTTCTATATCTAAACCCACTTCATCCTCCGCTGTTATCAGAGCTCCCCCCACCGTATTCATTAAAGGTGGTTTCTTGGATGACGAAGATATTGAGGACATAAACTCTTGGATATTCTTTGATGAAAATGACCAAGTCCAACTTGAAGTAGAGCGATACAACAACGGGTTTCGTATCATCAAGAACATGGGCTATAAAGGACATGGCGGCTTGGGATCACAGGAACAAGGACCTATTGAGCCCCTTATTGTGTCTAAGAAGTTTAATAAGCAAGGCCTTGGTTACCAACCGGAGGTACCGCGATCCAAAGACATTAAGTGTATTTCCGATATTGACGTTGGATCTTCTTCGGTAGGAGAGACTTCTAACTCGGATACCATCGACGACTCCTCCCTTCATATCACCGACCTCTTTCAAGAACATTCCATCTTCATGTTTTCTGCAATCTCTTCTAGCCATCATGATCCCTCCATTAGCCTCTCACTCGTATATCCTGACCTCATCGATTGGGACCAACAGGGGGCACCGATATTAGATACATTTGAAAATGACGAAGCCATTGCAGAATTCATGGGTTTGAGACAAGGTATCCCATTGGGTGATCACAAAGCAGGTTTCATGATGGAATTACCTAAACTAGCATATTTTGGCGGAAGTATCAAATCCTTCAGTCGCAAAAGTGAAATAAACAAAATTCAACAAAATAGGTCACTAGGTGAAAACCGCAAGGCGCCTCTTGACCGTGAAAAAGTAAAAATAAAGGATGTATCCGAAGGTGAAAACCTCTCTGAGGCACCTGAGGATGAGGGATTTGATCTTCCTGTCACCGCTGATTACCATGAGAAATCAACTGTGCTAGTTGAAAAATCACAAGACATGAACTTGGGAACAGAACAAAATCCGAAGATCACCTTTTTGGCAGCATCACTATCAGAGCAAGAACGAAAGAACTTCACAGCATTTTTCCTGAGACGAGCTATAAATTTTGCATGGACTTATGCCGACATGCCAGGACTAGATCCTTCACTTGTGGTACATCATTTAGCAGTATCCCCTGATGCAAAGCCTGTCAAACAAAAATTGCGCAAAATGCATCCACAAGTTGCCTTATTGGTTAAAGCAGAAATTCAGAAACTATTAGAAGCAAAGTTCATAAAGCCTATTGATTATCCAGAATGGGTTTCAAACTTGGTACCTGTAGCAAAACCAGATGGACGAGTTCGCTGCTGCACAGACTTTAGAGATCTTAACAAAGCATGTCCTAAAGACGATTTTCCATTACCAAGCATAGACAACATTGTTGATCTTACAGCAGGACATGAAATGCTATCTTTGATGGATGGATTTTCTGGTTATAATCAAATCAGAATAGCAGAGGAAGATCAAGATAAAACGTCTTTTATTTGTCCATGGGGCACATATTGCTGGGTTGTAATGCCTTTTGGTCTCAAAAACGCTGGAGCTACCTATCAACGAGCCATGACAGTTATTTTTCATGACCTTTTTCATACTATCATGGAAGACTATGTTGATGACATCCTGGGAAAATCTAAGACAAGGGAAGGACATCTACCAGTATTGGCACAAATTTTTGATCGATTAGAGAAATACCAAGTCAGACTAAATCCAAAGAAGTGTGTATTTGGTGTAACATCAGGAAAACTATTGGGATATATTGTGTCTCGACGAGGCATAGAAGTGGACCCAGCTAAGGTAAAAGCTATCATAGAAATGCCTCCACCAACGAATCTCAAACAGCTCCGCAGTTTACAGGGTAGGCTACAATCTATCCGCAGGTTTATCTCACAACTCGCAGATAAATGTCATCCTTTTCAGCATCTTCTCCGCAAGGGTGAACCTTTTAAGTGGGATGAAAAGTGTCAACAGGCTTTTGATAAGATAAAGGAATACTTGGCAACACCTCCTGTGTTAATACCTCCTGTACTTGATCGTCCATTACTGCTTTATATATCATCAACAACCGCAGCATTAGGTGCACTTCTAGCTCAACATGATGATTCAGGAAAAGAACAAGCCATCTATTACATTAGCAGAACTCTTGTGGGATATGAACTCAATTACTCATTCATGGAAAAAGCTTGTTTAGCATTAGTGTTTGCTTCCCAAAAGTTGCGACATTATATGTTGAACCAAACAACAAAACTCATCTCTAATGTGGATCCCCTCAAGTATCTCCTTTCAAAAGCACTTCTCACAGGGAGATTAGCAAAATGGGTTATGATCTTGAGCGAATTTGACATACAATATGTGAACCGTAAAGCTATCAAAGGACAAGTCATTGCTGATCAATTAGCTGCAGCACCTATCACAGACATTCAGCCAATATATCCTGAATTCCCTGATGAAGGATTGTTTACTTTCAGCTCTCCAGCACAATGGCAGCTATACTTTGATGGATCATACACTCAACACGGATCTGGAGCAGGTATCTTGTTTGTCACTCCCCAAGGAGACTGCATACCTAAATCATACAGAATAGCATTCCCCTGTACCAATAACATAGCAGAGTATGAAGCTTTAATCACAGGTTTGCGCATGGCAGTACAATGGGCTATCAAACAGTTACGAGTCTTTGGTGATTCTCAGCTAGTTATCAAACAGGTCTTGGATGAATATCAAACAAAAGACGAGAAGCTTCTTCCATACAAACTAATGGTGGATGATTTCAAGCAATATTTCGAGGACATTACTTTTGAGCAAATTCCAAGACTACAAAACAGAGCAGCTGATGCCATGGCTATGATTGGGTCTCTTTTAGACATGCCATCTAATACCCATAAATGTGAATTCTTGGTCGAACAGCTTTTGATCCCCGCATTTGAAGTTCCACAGTCTGAGCTTATATGTGAGATTGTTGGTCCCAACTCGTTGTGGTACAAAGATATATACGAGTATCTCCGTAATCACACCTTGCCTCTTCAACTATCCAACACCCAACGTAAAACTTTTATCCGTCGAGCCTCTCGTTACACTATCTTAGGAGACACCCTTTATCGCCGAAGTCTTGATGGTATCCTTCTTAGATGTCTTGATGCTGAGGAAGCAAAAACGGCCTTACGTGAAGTACATGAAGGTGTCTGCGGTTCGCATTCCGCTGGCCCTGGCCTTGTTAAGAAACTTCTGCGAGCAGGATACTATTGGCCAACTATGGAAAAAGATGCCCAACAATTTGCAAAGCGATGTCTACAATGTCAGAAACATGGAGATCTAATACATGCACCAGCACATGAGCTTCAGCCTATTGTCACTCCATGGCCTTTTTCGCAATGGGGACTTGATCTTGTGGGTAAAATTCATCCTACTTCATCAAATGGTCATAAGTTTATTATCACTGCCACTGAGTATTTCACAAAGTGGGTAGAAGCCATACCAATGACCTACATCACAGGTAAACAAATAGCTAAATTCATCCTACATTACATCATCTGCCGTTATGGAGTTCCTCAAGCTATTGTCACAGATAATGGCCGGCCTTTCAAGAACCAAGAGGTTAGAGATCTTTGCAATAAGTTTCATATTCAACATAGGTTCTCTACGCCTTATTATCCTCAGAGCAATGGTCAAGCTGAAGCCTCTAATAAGACAATCATCAAGATCCTTAAAAAGACTGTCAACGAAACTGGTCGAGATTGGCATCTACAACTGCATCCTGCTTTATGGGCATATAGAACAAGTGTCAGAACTCCTACTGGCGCCACACCCTATGCTCTAGTCTATGGCACTGAAGCTATTTTGCCTATCGAGGTTGAGATCCCCTCTTTGCGCGTATCCTTGCAACATACTATTTCAGATGAAGAATATCGAGTCTCCCGACTCCATGATCTTGAGCTCTTAGATGAACGCCGCCTTACAGCATTGAACCATCTTCAAGTCTATCAAAACCGGCTACGCCGCAGCTACAACAAAAAGATCAGAGAACGCAGATTTCAGGTTGGCGACCTTGTCCTTAAAGAAAACCAAAGGAATCAACAACATCGAGAGAAACAGGGCAAGTTTGAACCAAATTGGCTTGGTCCTTTCATTATCACAGCAGTTTATGGATCTGGCGCATACACTTTGTCAACACCTGAAGGCATTCCCTTGGATGAACCCGTCAACAGCGTTCATCTCAAGAAGTTTTATCCATGAATCTCAGTTATCCCACAAAAACACCAAAAAAACAAAAAAATCAAAAAAATGTTAAAAAAAAAAAAAAAAAAAAAAAAAACAAACATAAGATAAATAATCCGTCCTCTGGTGAAAACCTGGTAAACAGGCGCCTTGGATAAGTACCATAGTGAAAACTTGGCAAACAGGCGCTATGTGTAGTGACCAGCTTCCCTCATTTGTCTGGTTCGTTTTGACCATTTTCCCCACTGCATCTTGTATAAGCTATTTTCATAAGCCCTATCGCAATCTCACACATAGCCTTTCCTCTTCATCCTTTGCCAATGCTAGCTATCATATGTGAGACGTTGTCGTGATATCTATATCTGTTGGCACCTTAGCATCTTGGCCACATCTTTTCTGCATTGTCGCTTCTGCATAATAAACCTCATCCCACACTGGGGGCATTTGTTGAGTCTTATTTGGAAGTGGATCCTGTTATCTCTAGCTCATAACACATCAAACAACTCAGCTTTCAACACAGCACACCTTATCAACTTCAGCCATGGCACATGTCCACCGACAACTATGACCTAACGACTTGCAACCAGGACTCATACCTTCACAATTCATCCACAATCATCCAACAATCGCAACAAACATCGCTTGATCAAACATCCAATCGATTAGCCACATCAATAAGAACTACATCCAGCTCTATCGTTGACGCCTTGATCCCGTGGATACAGGGTATGTAGGCAATCTGAGATGCGAAGGAAGCACTCTGATTCAGGCTAAGACGATAGCCCCATTCATCTTTCATCTTTATTCTAAACATTCTTCAATCTTTCAGCTCATATTTTTCTATCTTTCATCACTTACATCATCAATAAAACCCAGAACTACATATTCATCATGTCTCATCTTCATCGTAAGTGTGCTTTGATCCCGTGGATACAGGGTATGTAGGCAGTCTGGAATACGAAGGACGTTTCCAGTACTCAAGCACCGATGATCCCCCCATCTTCTTCATCTTCATTCATCATCCATCTTCTCCTCTTTGATCAGCTCAAACAGGACGCAATCCATGTGTATATTACAAGCTCAAGCACTTTAACCAATCATAGGTAAGCCAGAAGCTATTTGTCCGCATGCCTTAAGCCAACGTTTGCTATAGCCATTTATCAACAACTTTAGCCTTCAACAGGATGTAGCTTTCCTCTTAACAAGGCGCCAGCTTGATCTATCCAAGAGCACTCAACATTTGGAAAGAGAACGTGATGACAGTATCTTTTGTTTTATCTTTTGATTTATCTTTTGTCCCTTTTCTGCACCTAGTCAAGACTGCCTTGATCTATTTATATCTTGGTATGTTGCGATGAAGTAAGGACTGGGGCATGGTCATATAGCTTTCGTATGCCGTGTTTGCGGGATGATCTTATTCTCTTCCTATGCGTCTTGGTATCTTGTACGTGTTGGGATTAGCATCTTACATATCAATATCTCTAGCATCTGAGAAGCTAAACAGTCTCTTATGCATTAGAGACTATTCTATGTTAAGACTAACTCCATACATATAACCAGCAAGCTATCATTATGTGTAGTGGAGATAAGCTCAAACCATTGTTTGTAGCGTCAAAGTCCAACACTAGCTGTTATTCATATCTTGTGCATGTTGGCTCACCATCTTGACCACATGCGTTCAGACAAGATTGTAACACGTTAGTTACGCATTGGATACCTCGACACCTTGGTCTCTTATACCCTGGTGCATAACATCCATATGCTATATCAAACATAAGGACTGCATTTCTTTTCATTTTGAGCAATTACTTGAAAGCTGCCCATCATCATCTTATCCGTTTTATCTATCCATTCGTTCCGTCATCCTTAGCCAAGATCAATCAGCTCCATCATCCTTTGTCCATATTCCCGTTCCTGCAAAACAAGTGTTAGCCATACATAAGTCCATTACATATCTTTTTTCTTTACCATCTACCTATATGCATACATCTATCCATATCCTTACCATTTACATATTCATACATTTTCTATCCATTACCATTTGCATAAACATCCATCCATAATCCATATATAATCCATACACATAACATGCATAGCCATCATAATATCAACATCACAACCAATATAACATCATATAGATCGCCAAAACTGCCATATATATATATACATGTGTGTCAAAATACAAGTGTCTACAATACAAGCTGAGCCCTGAAAAGAATGAATGTACAACAATGGCTCTAGGCCTCATCATGATACAATGTCAACAAGGTATGCCCTAGCGACTACTGCCAGCTCCCTCACCCTGACCACCACCACCAACAGGTCCTGTACCTGGTCCTCCATCTCTCGGTGGCCCCATCACTGAAGCCACTGACCGAGATCCACCTGACCTCCGTGAGCTCGAAGCCCCTGACCTGCTCCTGAAGCTAGGCTGTCTCTGCTCTGCCGGCACAGCTCCATAATATAAGCCCCTATAATACTCAGCCTCACCCTGCACTCTTTGAAGCTCAGCCTGTACCGCTGTCAACTGTGTGGCTAAGTACATAGTAGCTCCATCAGTCCCCAAGGCAGTCACTGCTCTATCCCGCTCACTAGTCATAACCTGCAGCTGCTGTATTGCCCTATCTCTCTCAGCTCGCAGACCATCTCTCTCTGCTCTCATAGCCTGCTCCTGCTGTACTGCAGTATCTCGCTCAAGCCTCATCATCTGCTCATGCTGCCTAGCTGTATCCCTCTCTCCTGTAACTCTCGCGAGCGCACCATCATCCTGTCCATCTCCTCTCTGTGCTCCCAGCTGTAGCTGAGCCTGATAAGTCTGTGCCTGTGCTCTAGCATGCCTCAAACTGATCACGGCCTGATGCCTATCCATCTCCACCCTCCTCAGCCTCATCTGTGCTCGCTGCCTCCATCTCCTCTCCTCTCTGATCCGTCTCCGCAGCTACTGAATGCCCACATCATCCCCTGCTCCGATCTGTGCCTGTGGCTGCGCTAATATAGCTGGCTGACCTGGCACCTGCCCTGGCATCTGTATCCCTGGTACAGCTGGCACTACTGCCTGTGCTGGTGGAGCCTGTCGTCGTCGCCTCCGGACTGGTCTCTCCATCCCAATCTCCCCAATCTCTCCATCTCGTGTCAACCGAGTCGGCCTAGCTGTCGCCCAGTATGCATCATACTCTGGCAATGTACCTGGCTCTGCCGGACCCTGTCTCCACTGCCATGCTACTGGCTGCAATCCATCTCTCTCTGCCAAGGCTGTGTCCACCACAACCTCTGGACCCCAATCGAACACCTCCTGCCTCGTCCTCCCAAAAATGGCATCCCCTACAGGTACTGCCTGTGCCTCTCCAAACTGTCTCAGGGCTCTCTCTGGCAAATAGCGCTCTATAATGTACAAGCCGCGTCCAAAAATGTACCTCACCTGTCTCGCATAAGCAAGCTTGGCATCCTCCTCCTCCCACTGCTCACATCCTAGCCATGGCCTCCATACAAACCTGTCTATCTCATCCAACCTCCGTCGCCAGTATACCACCCCTCGGCGCTGTCGATATGTCAAGGCTCCTCTATACATCCGTGCAAATGGCTCTCCTGCTGCTCTAGCCACCCATCCCTCTGGTCTCGTCACTGGAATATGCTCATAAGCCCATACGTGCAACACTGTCACTCCTGCGGACATACTGGCTCCGAACATATATGCACAATCATGTAGGTAATGATAGAGCTGTCCTAACACGCACTCTGCCCATGCATATCTCGTGCCATAGGAGAACATGCCCTCCATCACTGTCCCCCATCCTACAGGAAACCCTCTCGCTCTCCTATCACCCACTAGCCATCTAATGATAGCCACTACCACTCGCTGCAACCTGTCACAGAGCTCCTCCATCCTCCCCATCGGTATCTCCGAACCCTCTGCTCCGATGTCTGGTGTCCCAAACAATCTCCTGAATGCAGCTGGGCCCATCTCCGGATCATAATCTACCCGATCCCCATCTATCGGAATCCTCAAAATCCGGAACACATCCTCTAAGGTGATGGTCGCCTCTCCTGTCGGTAATAAGAATGAACTGTGCTCGCTCATCCATCGCTCCACCATCGCAGTCATCAGCCCTCGATGTGCCTGCACTGGCTCTAATCGTGACACATGCTCTAAGCCCAGAATCTCTAACACCAGTAGCTCCTCTGCATCCAACTGTCTCACTAGCCGCAAATCTCTCGGATGGGGCTCCCGTGATAGCAATGGCGGTAATACATCCTGCATCATCCATTTACCCTTGTCAGTCCATTCCGTTAATCATTCATATCAAAATCTGCCTATCTATCTGCTATTTTCTCCTACACCTACCATATGCGGTTCACTTTACCACAAGCGACCTCTTTCTGCTCATTAGCGACCCCTTTCACCATATGCGCCTCTGTTTTGCCTATATGCGAGCTCTTTTGCACATGCGCTCACTGTTTTCCTAAAAGCGACCACTATTTCCACATGCGTTCATCCTTACTTTATCTGCGAGCCCTATCCCACATGCGCGTCTTTTTACTCCAAAAGCGAGCCGTTTTCCTATATGCGCCTATTTTCTCATCATAAGCGAGCTAACTCACACTAAGCGACCATTTTCGCCCTATATGCGCGCTATCTACTATATGCGGTCTATTTCTAGTCCTAAGCGAGCTCAACTACCCTATGCGACTACTCTCTGCTCATAAGCGACTAGTTTTTATCTACACGCGCATTTCCGCTGCTCTTTTCCCGCCGACAGGATGCGACCCCTTTTTTCCTAAGCGACCTACCCGCGCCTATAAGCGACCTATCTTACTCTAAGCGACCTCTACTCCTACATAAGCGAGCTATATGTGCCAGGTCCTAAACTAGTCGCTTTTGGTGACGTGTGTGAATTAATTATGCTTCTAGGCTATTAAATGCACGCTTTTGGGAAAAGTTTTGGGACATACCGGTGCGCCTGCTCCCTCTGGTCGTCCATGTGTCCTCACTCGCTCCGCACGATGATCTCTGCGTGGAATCACCATCCTGCTAGCTCTGCCACTCTCACTCTCAGGAGCTCTGGATTTCTCTAGGTTTCTAAGCACAAATGAGCACAAATGAGCCTATTTGCCCTTGCAGCCCCTACTTATAGCCCTTCTCCCAACCCTAATTCTTCTATACCACAGCCTATTTTCTTCGCATCTGCCCTCTTTTCTGCCTTTTCTTCTATCGAGCACCAACCCAGTCTTTCCTGGTTCGCCTGGCTTACCTCTCGAGGGGGCATCACCTGCCAGTTACACTGGGGCATACCTTGTTTATCGAACATATCTCACATCTTCTTTGACACAACGTTCTATCGAACATTGTATCAAAGAGGGGCAAAATGTAGACACCCAAATTTGTCCATGTCTAGCGACACCTTGTTAAATCCCTAATCCATTATCCAATTAATTAAATAAATTTTATTTATTTAATTAAAATCCCATTCTCATTCACTTAGCCAATTAATTAAATAAATTGTATTTATTTAATTAATTCCACATCATGTCTTATCTCATTTTATGCATTTATCATATTAATTAAATAAATTTTATTTATTTAATTAATTTCCAACTCATATCCCACTAATTCAAATACTTTATTTGAATTAAGCCTTTATCATTTATCACATTTCAACACTTGTCCATTTCCCATTTATCATGTGTTGTAAGACAACTTTCATTTAAAATCCTTCACATGTACAACTAATTGGACCTAAATTTAGTAACTTTCAATCTCAGCCATTCACATAGCCTTTGAATCTCCACCGTTGATTGATCTTGGTTGAGTCCTATATAAACAGCCTCTCATTCCATATGAGACACCCCCCGAGAAATCCAGAAATCTAGCAATCCAGCAATCATATAGCAACTCCATTATCATCTTGAGCATTCGAGCATTTGAGCTTTTATCATCCATCAATGGCAGCTTTCAGCTTTGTGATTGTTCATTATTGAAGAAGCAGTCCACATTTCTCTCTCAAACAAGGAATCGCACGGTCTAGGTGATGTTATGCTTGCATTGCATTGTTCTTTTGGCTTCATTTAGATTAGATTCCTTGATGATGGTAGGGTTAGGGTTTCATGACTATGTCTGATCTTCCACACCTGACTTTCACCTATCACAGCATCCATTCACATCCTTGTTGTAAGTCTCCTCTGATCCTTGTTTGTCTGGCATGGTCATAACTATGTGCCATGGAATATCAAAAGTCTCAGCCAGAGAGGGTGGACTTAAATCAGCCAGGATATCCCCATTGGTAGTTTGAATTGTCCTTGTCATGACATCATACCTATCTACACATGTTACTATCATCTCTGCACACTGTACTGAGGTGGGGAAGGCAGCAGCTTGTGTAATACCACTGTCTTTAAGTGTTTTGGCCCTAGGAGTTGGATTTAGGCCAAAGATTCTCAATCTAAAGTCATCCAAGTCAATGTGACCTAAATCTATATCCCCTACATCACTCCACCTGGAATGAATCTTAGTCTCTGAAGGGATGCCCTTGAATTTGTACTTCATGGTTTGAGCTCGGGCAGTCATCTAATCTACAGGACTGGACCTTATAAGTTTAATACCTTAAGAACTTTCTAAAAACTCCAAAGTTTGAGATCTCAAGATTGCCAAGTGGACTACTAGACTCTTTGACATGTTTAAAATGAATTTACAATGAATCTGCTAAGCTACTGACATGCCTTTTACAAATCATAAATCCAACATTTATCATTGTACCCAATTCATAGCAATTCACCATTAATGCATGCAAAGAAAAACATTCAATGTTTCAAGAAATCTCATTAGAAGCATGTAAAACATCATTATCTACACTTGCAACTTTAATTACATCATTTCAGACATCTCCCCCTTCTAAAGTTCTTTAAAAATAGTCATTTTTTACCATTTAAGCTAATTTCAGGGTCAACCGACCTGTATGATGGGAAAATGCTATTATTGAGGTCCACCAACCTCAGCGGGGAAATCAAGCTCATCCAACCCAGGGTTCTATCAGTGTTTATGTGTTTTTCCACTTTTGCGCGGGTTTCTTGTTCAACCGACTTGCGCGACTTTCGAAGATCACCGACTTTAAGTTGGTTGTTTAGTTAGTCAGTTAGAATTTAGTGCAAGACAACTGAGATCACTTTTACTACGTTTGTGCGGGATTTGGCTATGTCAAACTTGTGCAATATTTGGGGTCAACCGACTGAGTCGGTGATGGCGTGTTTTAGTGCAAAGTCATTCTTCTTGTTTTTAGCAGGGTTTTGGACGTCACCGTCTTGCGGAGATATTCTAGGCATCCAACCAAGTCAGAAGTGAAGTCTTTTAGCGCAAGGTCAGTGCAAAAGATTTTTATTGCTAAGTAGCTTTCCAAAGTTTGCCAAGTTTTGAGGTCCCACCGATCTAATCAGTTAAAGCGGCAAAATCTATGGAGGTCGTAGGTCAAAGTTTTTAGTGCTAAATGGATTTTAGAGTGCAGCGTGGGTTTTCATGGTCATCGATCGACTGGATGACATGAAATGTTTACAGGTCGGTCAGACTCAAGTTTGGCGCAAAGGCCAGATGATTCCCCAGTTTATGAGAAGGTTTAAATTTGTCTAAATCACGGCCAACCTTGGTTGAGTTATTCTTATTTAGCCTATGGCAATCCAACTATTATTTTCATGGAGAAGTTTAAACTAGGTTTTGAGGGAGAAACAAACAACTTATGCATAAAACCTTAGCTGAAACCCCAAATTCGTTGCTCAAAAGGAAAATGTACTTGAATGAAACCCTAACCGCATACAGAAGAAACTTCAAAGGGGAGAAATGAAACCCTACTTGGTTAAGTGTAGAAAATGCGTTCGGAGTGCACAGGTAGGAAGCGGTTGCAGGATCGGATTCAAGAGCAATGGCAGTGAAAAATGCTCAACAGGCTATAAAGGGGCTCTCCAAAATCTTTATCAAAATGCAGAAAATGAATTAGACAATGTGGATTAAACTTTTATTGTCTCCAGCCAAATCGCCATTAATGCGTAATGTACGCAGTGTCAGTCGATAGATTAGGGTTTTCACGCGACTTTTCGTTAGCTCCGACTTGGCAGGGAAATTGGGTATGCCGAACTTGGTCGGCGAAAGGTTATTTTAATGCTACGACAATAGACTCAATTTTATACCATTTTGTGGGACTTTGAGGCCCTTCGGACTTGCCAAAATTTTGGTATCCTCTGATTTAGTCTCAAGTCGGAGACAATTGATTTAAATGCAGAAGTTCGTTGGGAGGGAAACTAGTGCCAGAGTCAGTGATGGGGGGTTTTGGCGCAAAGTCAGCTGGGAAGCAATTTAGCCCAAAAGGGCTATTCAGAGCCGCTAGAAGAGATACAAAAGATCTAACTTAGCAAACTTTTGAAATGATTTTCAACATCATCATTCAAACATGACAGAAGTGTATTTTGACCACTTGACTACCTAGGAGGTAAAAAATCTACTTGACACTCTAGACCAAATTTGAAAGAGAGGGTCCCTGTTTTTTTGAAATGGGGTGTGTGTGCAAGGCACAACCATAAGTATGAATTTTTATTTCTATATCTTATTCCATTTTTTATTACTTCCATTACTACTAGCCTATCGACAAGACAAATCCCTTATGAGAAAACTATACCCTTAATTATGAATATGACCAACTACCAACCGATGGAACTCCACCACCCTCCGGTAAAGACATTTTATTGGGGCGAATATAATGCTGTAAAAAGATTAGAGGTGGTGAAGAAGAAGAGTAGGTAATCACGAACTGTCATAGTTTTCAGGAGCAATTCCAAGTCGAGGGCCGGAAATATCATACACCACTCGGAAGTTGTGCTGCTAGTAATTCCCTATTATGGAAATCAGGATATATTTAGGTGGCTTGGCAAAATCCAAGCATGCCACCGAGTCACTCACTAGAAATAAAACATTATCTGGTTGCAGAGCCATGTCCATATTATTGTCAAAATGCAAGGTGATCTGAGGCACCTTGATGCCAGTGGAAGGAATGTTGAAGCACATATCTTTTCTTTTCCTTTTCTGTTCCTCTCTAATTAGACCTCCTTCCACCAAATACTAGTGTGGCCTTTCAACTTTGTTTTTACAAACTTGACCCGATCTGGGTCCTCCACATCTTCATACTCGAAATACTCTTGCATGTCATTGATCCAATCAATAAGTTGTTCTAGATTCAAATCTCAATAATATGTAGAAAATTCAATCCTGGGTCTCTTTCCAATCTTTGAAATGGCCCTAAACAACCTAACTTCAGCAGGATCTCCTGCAGCTTCTTGTTCTTTCTCAAATAGCTCTTCTTCAGCTTCATCCTCGCTTTCTTCTCTTATTCTTAGGTCAAACCCTCTTCCCAGCTCCTCTAGCAATGCATCGATTTGCCTTTGCAGGGCTCTAAAACCATCTTTCATCAAAGCATTCCTCCCAATACAATTTCTTTGTGGAGGCATCTTGATCTCCGTAGCAAACCCACAACCTCAGGTCCTAGTGCAAACTACCTCACGATCCGTGATCTGTCTACACACTCAGGAACCCTTGCTCTAATACCACTTGATGAAGGGGGTAAATCATAAAACACACAACAATAGAAATTGCACATAGAAAATAGAACTTTCTTTATTGATTTGGACAACTTATTACATTATAGAAGCTCAAATATAATAAGAGGAATCAACCCTCCATAGGCTGCAACACATTACAGCTTCCTCTCACAAGACATTGGAATCATCTGCCATTTGTGACCCCAAATCTGCTAGGGTTTCTATTTTCCTGCCTATTCTTGACTCTACATTTCCCTCCTTAACTCTACTACTGCCCAGGGTTCCCAAAATAGTCATAAATAGCACTTTTTGGCAGCGTCCAGCTAAATTTTGAAATTTGTAACTCCCTCCAAAAGTAGGTCAACTTCTGGGAAGCATAACTTTTGATTCGGGTGTCCGATTAACGAAATGTTTTAAGTGCCAGAAAGCTCGCGATGTGAACTATCATGCCAAAAATTTGTAAAGGGATTTCTGTCAATTTTTTGGGATGTTATGGGATGTTTTAGTGTCTCATATCTTGTTTCAAAAAATTTTAGGGTCTTTTTGGAAAATAAAAACTTTAATATCTTTCAGCTCACAAATGATCTTTCCCTGATTCGTTTGCCAAAGGTCTTATATTTCTGTTATGAAGCTTTCTGTAAGTTTTCACTTCAATCGTGCCCAAATGCAAACTTTCCTAAAATGGCAGGCAAACTTTCCAAAACTGGCAGTTTGTTATTTTTAGCAATTTTGGAAAAACTGAAAGTCCTACATCATTATTCAAGAGATTATGGAACCAGAAATACTAATTATGGAAAGAAATGAAAACAACTATAATGATTTTGAAGCAACATCTTTTTGGGTGATGCAAGATTGCCCTTACACCACTGGATGCTCCTGCATCAATAAGGCATGTGTACAAAAAATACAAAACAATGTTGAAAAAATTAAAATGCCAGATTTTCAGTAAAGACCTCAAAATTGTAACATAAAACTACACTACCTTCTAGATCTCATACTAAGCCACCAAAGTTTGACTATTAAAGACAATTATATTTTCCAAGTCCCAAAATTAAGCTGCAGCGGTTTGGGTTGCATTTTGTTTCTTGGCATCTTCAATAATAGACAGCTTGACACCTTTGCCCTTTGGTAAAGATACCCAAGGCTTTGTGCCCTTTCTAGTGGTGAATATATTGCCCTGTCGCATTGCAAATTCCTACCCAACAGAATCTTGGACATGAATAATCTCAAAGTTACCCTTATGCTTTTCTCTGTTCTTAATTACTCCAACAGCTTCTATTATGTTATGGTATATTATTTATTTTATATTTATGTGTTTTTACTTTCTGTAATTCAAAAATTTGAAATTTTTTTCAATACCCTCCTCTAAAATTAATGTAAAAAGCATTTTTAAGCACCTTGCTTCTTTTTACACAACTACCAGGAAGTTAATTCATTATTGGATTTTTCAGCTGATTATGGAATTGATTCTCAAGAGGAGGTGGTGATTGCTGAAGGCTTAGTTAGATGGAACGACTTTAGTCTGGTCTGGAATTCAAACTCATCTAGAGATCTCTCCCTTTTGGTATAATCATTCCCATTTCATTATGTATTTTTGTTCTTCCTTGATAGCAACATTTCTCCCAAGATCATTCTCTTTAATGATTGTCTGCATGGGGTGGAAGGCCCTCTCACACGTGGTGCAGTATCAAGTTTGTTGGCAGATGTGTTCATTTGGAAACTTCAAGTGATTCTGGCTTTTTATTATCCATTACTTTTTCTCTTGAGCGCCTCACCTTGCTCTCAAATTTTTGCCACTACTTTAGTCATGGTGCCTTTAGAGAAATGGAAAACACTTCCACCATCCTACTTAATAAAAGAGAGGCTACATGCACTGGTTTCAGAAGGGGTTGATATTCTGGTGATCTATCCACATAATTGTATTTTTTATTCACAAAAAGCTATCTCCACAGTTTACTACATTCATTCTATTTAGGAATATGCCACCAATCATTCAGAAAATTGATTCAAAAGTATCAGAGTTATTTCCCCATTTGTTGAAGTAGAGGGTGCAAGATCCCATGAATCATAGAATATACTAAAATAAAAAAAATCCCACTGTTTCTAGAATCAATCATGATATGTTGAGAATCAATGTTGATTCTAGGAAGGGGTTTCACTTCTGAACCAGTTGCTGACATCTGTGGTTATATGCTTCTTTTTCACTCTATTGTTTCCACCATCTACAAGATCCCTTGACACCTCACTTCCTTATACAATCTTTCCAACACCTTTAATATAAGTGGCTATGTTCTTCTTGAAAAGTCCTTCAATTCCTTTTGTTAGACCAGTTACAACATTTTTTGTGCCATCATTGCAGGGACATCGATTTCCAACTGTCCCTCTTTCACACCATGGCTAACAAATGAATACTTGGCTTCGTGAAAGAAATGAGGATTGAAGCAATGCCTATAACAAGATATCAAATAACTCAGTAGATTTGATAAAATTCGAATGAACAGAATTCTAACTTTCAAGAAAAAGTCGTTATGCTTGACTTGACTATTAATTTGCACATAATAAAAATACAGAGTCATACGTTACAAGGTAGAAATTCTTTCTATATTTCGAGATGCAACTACACAAGAAGATTGGACTCGGTCAGAATCTTAAAGATGATGAATTAGTGTAAAAGTGCCCAGATTTACATAAATGTTACAATTGTTGAATTTCAACCAGTTTCTCTCCATGCACCTTGAAGAAATTCAATGCAAGTTATTAGAGTTTATTAGCATATAACAAATCTAGCTTATTCATTGTTGATTATTAGTTTAATTTCTAGATTATGGGCCAAGAAAATTTGAAATAATTGGGCAATATTCTAGCCAAGCATGGCATTAAACTCAGAGAAATCCCCATGTCTCATCAGTACTAAAACAGATAAATGCAAACTAAGCAGAGAAAACTACTGAAATTGATCAATGATATACGGAAAACAACTTATTAAAAACTAGTAACCGCACTTAATGTGCAATGGGTACGTCGATAGCTATATGGAATGAGTGTAATTCTTAATTAATTGGAAAATCACAATGAAATTTAACATTATTTTTTGTGGCAAAAGAAGCCATTAACCATAGTGTGTAGTGCCAGAGGGTGAAGTACATTGTTAATTAAACTATTTAATAATCTAAGATTGATATTATATGTAGGCAATCCTCTCCCTTCTTCTTGAGGGAGAGATACACACTATCTTGTATTTGGGCAAATCAATTGTAGCTGAAGCTCAAGGAGGCATGTATATCTGCTTAACACCACACCTGCAACATTGTAGTGATTGTGACACCCTAATGATCAATATATCCAATGTCAATTGATGTTCTTTCAAGTGTTAGACCTTGGAATTTATGGATTTGTCGAAGTCCACAATATTTTAAGCAGGAGTTGGCGATGACTACCATGACTAAACGAAACAATTGGCAATTTTTTGAACAAATCAATGGAAACAAGAAGCAAAGGATTTGATAAATTTGGCACATTAACTACGTTTATATGTTAGAGGCATTCTTGAGAACAATGTTGTAATTGGTAGAAGTTGCGAGTCATCCAAATCCCATGGGGGACTGTCATAATGACTGATCTTCAGAACAACAAAACTTGATACATCTAAAGGCTTACATTCACTTTTGTAGACAACAACTACAACTTTCCCTATTTCTCCATTGTTGAGACTTGAAACAACCCATAAACTGGTTTGGGAATGGAATCGAATGCCTTCTTGGTAGTAGTGTTGTATTGAAACCATTTCAAATGAGTCCAACAAATCTCAAACCTGTTCTAAGATGCTATTAATTTTCCAACTAGGAGAATGATGATTTTTTATTGTCAAATTGATTATCATTTAGTTTTCTTAAATACAAATCCGATTAGCTCTATACAATTGAGGATCAATTTACAAAGATGGCTCACAAGGATCTTCATGAAGGAAATCTTGCCAAAGTGGCCCCACTGGCTCCAAGGGAGAGGATGCGAAATTTGGCACCAAAATGTGTTGGTGATGTTTGATTTCTCCATTCTTGAAAGACTTCAAGGTTGTGAAATTCTCTTTCACTTCATGTTTTATTTTCATGAAGGAAATTCATATTCTGGTTGCTTTTATCTATAATTGGGGTCATAGTAGCAAAAGATTTCTAAACTCACCTAAAATTGTAAACTCCCTTTAGAATTTTATATACGCTACTAACCCTTCTTAATTAATTATTGAAGCTTGTGTGTAATTATGAAGAATGGATTTCTTTTCTAGATTGAGATGAAGTTGTGTGTTATTTTCACTATTTTGGGGTTATAGTAACCCAAAAAGTATTTGCTTGTTTTAGATGTTAGTTCTGGTTTCTCTTTGGTTTTTTTTTAGATGTATCAAGTTTTGTTGTTGTGAAGATCAGTCATTATGATAGTCCCCCATGGGATTTGGATGACTTGCAACTTGTGCCAATTACAACATTGTTCTCAAGAATGCCTCTAACATGTCAACATAGTTAATGTGCCAAATTTATCAAATCCTTTGCTTCTTGTTGCAATTGATTTGTTAAAAAAATTGCCAATTGTTTCGTTTACTCATGGTAGCCATTGTCAACTCCTGCTCAAAATATTGTGGACTTTGACAAATCCATAAATTCCAAGGTCTAACACTTGAAAGAACATCAATTGACATTGGATATATTGATCATTAGGGTGTCACAATCACTACAATGCTGTAGGTGCGGTGGTAAGCAGATATACACGCCTCCTTGAGCTTCAGTTACAACTAATGTGCCCAAATACAAGATAGTGCATATCTCTCCCTCAAGAAGAAGGGGGAGGATTGCCTACATATAATATCAATCTTAGATTATTAAATAGTTTAATTAACAATGTACTTCACCCCTTGCACTACACACTATGGTTAATGACTTAATTTTATTGTGATTTTCCAATTAATTAAGAATTACACTCATTCCATATAGCTATCGGTGTACCCATTGCATGTTAAGTGCGTTTGCTAGTTTAAATATAAACTAAAAATGTTTATTATACATTGCAAGAAAAAACAAAAACACCATTGTCATTGTCTCATCTTACACTATAAATATGAATTTTTATTTCATTATTTATTGCTTCCATTACTAATAGCCTATGGGCAAATAGGTTGTGCGAAAACTCCATACAACTGCTAATTAGTGACAAAACCATACCCTTAATTATGAATATGAGCAACTACCAACCGATGGAACTCCGCCACCCTCCGGTAAGACATTTTATTGGGGCGAATGTAACGCTGTCAAAAGATTAGAGGCGGCGGAGAAGAAGAGTGGGTAATCATGAACCGTCACAGTTTTCAGGAGCGATTCCAAGTCGAGAGCCGGAAATATCATACAGGCCTTTTCCTCTGCGTCCTCGTGATTGAATAGAAAGGAGTTTACTTTTACAGGCTTACTGCTTTGAGCTACGCCACAGCCCAGTAGCAGAAGAAGTAAAAGTCGGAGTGTTGCCATGGATGATGTTGTGTGAAGAGGCAAAACGAATGAATGATTGATATAGAGGATAGAGCAGCGTGTGGTGGACGGAGTTGAAAGGGGTTTGATGGACACTCCCGTGGCTTGCATTATTGTCAATCGCATTCCGAGGGAAAACTATCTGTGCTCAATTTTTCCATCCGCGGGTAATCACGGAAGATTTTAAACAGCTGGTACGCTGTAAGCAGTCGAAATCCGATTCACTAGTCGATTTATCTCGACCTTATCAGTCGAGACAGATGATTCGAACTAAACAGTCGAAATCTGCACGGGAAAATTTGAAAAGCGGCTATTTAGGTGGGCGGGTGATCACTCACATACTTTTCTATTTGCCAGTCAGCGTCTCTTCTGTTCGCCTTTGAAATTATGTCTCTGTGTAATATCCGACCACCCGACCCTCCGCGACCATACATTCTCAAAGCCAAAATGTCAATTTTTTTTTTTTATAATATTAGCAATCGCACAAATTGTGCAATGGGTACGCTGATAGATATTTTGGAGAAAAGTTACTATTTTAGAAGGAGAAGAGTAATAATAAAAAACTGATTTTTCCATGCACAACTAAAATTTGGAGGAACAAATGTTTGGTGGGAGTGTACACACAACAAAATTTACACGAGGGTGCAATTTTCACAGGGAGATAACTAATAGAATAAACACGATTAGAATAAAGGATTGTGCTTTAGATATGCTACAATCAAGCAAGACATATTTTGGTCCATGACACTTCCTTGGGGAAGCACAAGAAAATTCTCAAGTTTTAGGTGATGCAATGAATCTTACCCTTCTACCATACCGCCCACCGTAAACAGCCGGTGCGTTATAAACCACCGACTGTACGGAAACAACGACCATTCTAGCAGTCGACCGATACTAGTGAGCCAAACGAATCAGGGGCTTTTGACCAGTCCAACCGTACGTTTCGTCGACTTGTTTTCGACCATTTTCATCGGTCCATACAATCTTCAATCAGCAAATCGTTTACAACACATCGGCTGGTTAAGCACTTCCCTACCATACCCCACTCAATCCATCGTAGAAAATAATATGACTTAATTATTGGTGGTTACACATTTTATATCAATGTATTTTAATTGATTGAAACTAGACTTTAAAGGGAGAACATGGAGGAACAATGTAGTTGTTGTGTCCAAGTTACATATTACAACAAATATTTGAGCACCATGTCAACGTACATAATGTGCCAAATATGTCAAATGCTTTGCTTCTTGTTGTGGAGTTGTATATTAATTATAAGAAAAATGCAATTCATCTTTAAAAGTCACTAGCAAGAGTCCAGGAAGAGACACATTCCTAGCATGTATTACAAGACAATGCAACATTGCAAGAGAAAAAAGTTACCTGAGGCAGTTAATTGGGCACGAAGAGGGTAATCACAGAGAGATGTAAGCAAATATTTTAAGCTTTGGACAAAAATAAAATAAAAATTTACAAATATTAATAATCAATTATAGTGAATGAAATATGAAAATTAATAAATGATATATATGTAAGTGTGGTGCAATGACATGTTATTGTAATTTTAGGTATTTGAAGTGTTGTATTCAAATTTAGGACACTTACAAAAGGAATATCATCTATTTATTAAAATATTTTAGAAAGACATATGTACTTATTTTAGAAATTATATAATAACTTTATTCAAACAATAAATGGTTCCTTATTCCAATTATCCTCGATACTATGACGTTTATTCTAACTATTTATGAAGTCTAATTATTATATGGTTATACAAGTTGCAAAGGTTTAACTTAGAAGAAACTTATAGTTGTGAGGGTAGTTGGAAACTAAAGAATTACTTTTTGTTTCAATCAAAATTATTGAATGTCTCTTTTCAAAATAACTTGAAAAAAAGTGATTACAATATGTCATATCAAAAACAATAGTAAAATATATATACTGATGAATTAATATATAAGTTATGGTCCAACTTACTTCCCTTTGTACTTAAAAGTTCATCTTACAAATATTTTAAAAAGCCTTAAATCATTTAATTTAAATGTTCCAAATAGAAATGTTAGCTTGTATAAATACAATTAATTGTGGCCTAAAAGCTTAATTCACCAATATAACTCCAATTAAAAATAGTAAACCCATCAAAACATACCCCAACTACAATTAATGGTGTTGATGGTTCCAAATAAAAACAACAAACCCTTCAAAGTAAAAAACCCAACTACAACTAATAACTCTTATCCCTTAACATATTTGTACTTTTATATTAGTAATTTAGAATAATATTTCAAACAATTTAAATGTTAATCCTTGGTTTTATTAGACTATTTTATTTAACCACATTTTAATATGTGGAGAATGAGTTCTACTTTGTATAAGCCTTCTATTTATTATTAAATTCAAGGTTTTTAATTCATATAAAGACTTATTCAAGAGTAAATTTGAGAGTGATTTGTACTACCTACATAAATATTAGGAAATGGTAATGGAATCAATTTGTAATGTTGGAATGACTTATGTTGTTATGTGTCTCTCCTATTTGTTGTTGATCATGTTTTGTTTGAATATTTGATTATTACTTTTTAACTTTTATCTAAATTTTGGTGTAAACTTTGTCTTTGACTTCTTTAATATAAAAAAGACTACTTTTAATATATTTTAGAAACTAATTTTATTATTAACATGATATCAATTATATTATAATAAATTAATATAAAAAAGACTACTTTTAATATTTTTAGAAACTAATTTTATAATTAACATGATATTAATTATATTATAATAAATTCATAAAAAATCACATTAAAATGTTATTTAACAATTCTAAAACTAAATGTAAAATAAAATTTATTCGTTTCATCTCCGATTTATTTTAAAAAGTCCCAATCCTAATTTCAATAAACTAACATGATCTCAAGAAAAAATCTTTGAAATGTCATTAGTTTAAATGCCAATTGGGACTAATGACATCTTGTATTGAAATATAAATTGACTTAGGATCTGTGCACATAGTTAGATAAATAGACTAAATTCCTAAAATAAAGGGATGGGTAGCACATAGTTATAATTTTATAAAATCAAGGACAATTAACACCTAGTTAAAAGTATAGTAAGATTTGTTGTACAACATTTACTAAATAGATTGAGGATGACCATTCAATCATAAATTGAGGGTGACTACTCAGTCAAGGAAAATTACTGCCAGCAAATTTCCTCTCCCATCCCCCACCCTTTCCCATTATAAAAAGTTGTATAGTCATAATAATTTTAAATGCCAAAATGGACATATTACATTTAAGTAACTTCCTACAAACCAATTTGGCCCCAAGGCATTAAAAAGCTCATCTATGCAAGTATAAAACAATTTATTAACAACAGAAAGAAAAGAAATTGGGCAACAACTAATTTAAAGAGGATTATATCATAGATGCAATATAGGAAACCTCGTTACAACCATTAGCCTCTAGGAAATCACACTTATGAGCATCAACCTACGAATAATGGGGAAAACTTATCATTCCAATGCTGCATCAATTAGAGAATCACAAGTACCTAAAACATAGTATCCTTTTCTATCAAGTCAAGGTGAAATGATAGATAATAAAAGAAGGGTGTTGTTATGTAAAATGAAGGACAACACCTTGAATGAACCTATGTACTAGGAAATAAAGTTGTCACGATTAGAGAATCTATATACTGGGAAATAATGGGGAAAACTTATCATTCCAATATTTGTCAACACTATTTATAAGCTCACTGCTGCATCGATTAGAGAATCACAAGTACCTAAAACATAGTATCCTTTTCTGTCAAGTCAAGGTGAAATGATAGATAATAAAAGAAGGGTGTTGTTATGTAAAATGAAGGACAACACCTTGAATGAACCTATGTACTGGGAAATAAAGTTGACCAACTTGTTTGAAGAAGAGAGGTTAGCTAAACTCGCGGTGTATTTGATCAAAATACATAGCAGAAGATATAAGATCCTAAAAGCAAAAGAGTTCAGTTGGGGACTATGTGTGTGATCTTCCTTTTGTGGTTTGTGGCCCTCCTGCGATTTTTGGGCTCTCTTTGCAGCGTGTTTTGGCCCTCTTTTGCAGCGTGTTTTGGTTTCTTTGGTCCCATAGGTTGTCTGGCCTCGTGGACGTTATTAAAATCCTTCATTCATTCATTCATGAGAGCTTTCACCGAAGCTTCAGTGAATAAACCTCTAATAAGAATACCCAATATCAGAATAGGTACATTGTATTCTTGTAAAGAGAAAAGATGGCATAAGGCAAGCCCAAAACAAGTCTAGGCCAAAATATTGAAGACATTAGTTGATGGTCCGAGCTTGTGCTTGACGAAGTGCTGGTAGAACTGGAAGAGGCACCTGTGTGTGGAGCTGCTAACACTGTAGAAAAACAAAACAAATTATTAGGACATCTGAGTGAAATTTCCAGTCACTAGATTTGTGCTCAAGAATCCCTCCATATATGAAAATGAATCTATCTACTATACATTCAAATTTATAGATTGCCCATACTCTATTCATTTAATTAGCCATAAATTTGAATTGCAATTTTAGCCACTCAAACTGCCACTCTTCTCACACACATGTCAAGAATAAGTATATGGTGGTTATATTGATATTTGTTTAGGTTATTGGGAATGAACTCTGTTTGATAGATTTTATGCATGTGGCTTTGGGTACAGCATATGGTGTAGCATTATCCACCCGTAGCATAGAAATATAAACTCTAATAAACTAGAACTAAATTAATATGAAGTGATCTTCAACTTATTATTTTATATCTAAGCTAACATCTTTGATTCCCCTTTCACATTGGATAAAGGTTATTAAAAATCTGTAAAGATTCCCAAACAAATAATGGGTTACTCACAAATTACTAAATAGACAAGCTAATTCAAATGATAGTTGGATTCAACCATTCTGCAAGACAGGTTATGTGGGCACACTTTATAGCAGGAAGTGACATCTCATGTTTCTAGAAAAAACTTGAATTACATTAAAGACACTGACATAGTTTTCTTTGAGTACTCTCAACTTTGGATTCAAGTCTAATCATCTTTAAGGTAAAAATAAAAGGGAAAATAGTGAAGAAACTTCTATATCCAAAGCTGTCTAACCAGAAATGTTAGCATAATGACATAAATTTATGTTAGGTACGGCAACACAGTGTCTATAATAGCCAAGAGAATCACAAGATGGGTGACCCTAACAACTGAGAGAATCAAGTTTTTAAATTAAAGGAGTCTAATAAATTCACATCTGAAAGAAGTTGGCTAAAGATGCCCTATCTATACACCGAATGATATTAAATGTTAGAGAAGAATCCTACTCGCCTTACTACCACACATGATGAAATTTGTCTAATAGATACCAGAAATTTTAAGAAAGACATTTCTACTACTCCAGTATGGGTAAATTCCTAATCTCTTCAAATTTGTAAATAAAAAAATAACAAACTAACAAACAGTCCAAATGTATTTACTGCATTTGGCATTCAGAAAGACTATTGTTAGGTATTCAAAATATACTGCATTGAAACAAACCCATTTTTCAACATCGTACCAATGCCTAAAAAAAAACGAAATGGGGTTGGTCAAAAAGTTAACTTACCAAGTGAAGAAGTGGAAGTATTGTTAAAGACCTGAGCCTCTGTTGAGTTTGGAGACACGTGGAGCAGGGCTACGTAAAAACAATGAAAACTAGATGGCAGAGAAGATAAGAGTTTGGAGACATGTGGAGCAGGGCTACGGAAAAACAATGAAAACTAGATGGCAGAGAAGATAAGAGCAGGTAATAAGAGAATTAGAAGATATAAAAACTAGGAGAATTAAATTTAAAACCAAACACACACATAAAAACATCGGATTGAACCAAGTAGATAAACTTCGCTATGTCCTACAACCCAATTGGCCTTGCAATCTCATCCCATCTATAAAAGTATTAAGTCTATAACTAGATCCATAAGAAAAGAAGAATTTAACAGTAATTACCTTCGGCAAATACTGCAAGGGAGCCGTGGGAGTTGTGTGTTCCAAAAACTGATCCAGATTGCAACATGCCTTCTTCTCACTCTTGCAACTACTATCTGCAGCAGCAGTGTGGTGGTCTTCCTCTACAGCCCTCTCTGTAGCTCGTGTTGATAAATTTTACCCTGTGAAAACCCACTGCAAGGGACTAAAAATGCACAGCTCCTGTATAAGTTCAAGGGACAAGGTGAAGGGAGTAAAAAATGCCATGGCAGAGACAAAGATTGTCGTGGGGTTTTAGCTCGCATCTCAACCTAGTGGGCTGAGGATGGTCATCACAGAAGCATTCGAGCTTAATAAATCCCCCACAATCACATTCCTTGACACCCGCAATGCCCTCCAGATTATCAAACTTCTACTTGACAACACAGGGAATACTTTGTTTCTCAGCGAGAATCTTATCAGGCGGGTAGGGAAGGGAAGCAGGTAGGGCATCATTAAAAAACTGCGTTAGAGCGTAATGGTTGTTCTGTAACAAACTTGGCGAACAAGAAAATCTCAAATTTTGCCGCTCCCTATGCACACGAAATCTCCTCCAGTATTTGGCGAAGATGTATTCTATCGCCACCTAACCATTCTCGCCCACTGATCTCCACCAACCTCTGTACCGTCCTCAAGGCTGCACGTCTAGGTCACTATGCACTAATTTGACATGAACGGTGAAGATCGATTGGATGGTCATCCCTGTACCTTTGCTGGAGCACATGCCATCGATTGAATGGTGAGAAAAATTACCATGACAACTACTTAGAATAAGCAGAATTTTTTTAAAAAAATATGGAACCACTAATTTAAAAAAAAAATATGGAACCACTAATTTAAACATGGTTACTAAATAAAAGTAGCAAACCACCACTTTAAACGTGACTACTAAATAAAATTATGTCAAGGAATTGTTAGTTGCTAAGGTGAGTGATGAAGCGGACTCAACAAGGTTTAAAGAATTAATCACTAGGATCAGTATATGTGTACAAGAGGGATGCCTAAGATAAATAAAATACACAAACAAGGGAAAACTAAGCACCAAGTTGAGAAACTTTCTAAAAATTTGTGAAAAATATGTTCAAACTTCTCATTTCATGAAATCGGGTAAACCCACTAGTTTTAATATAGAGGTAGTTCTGAAACCACTCCCATAGTTTTGAAACCACCACTTTCACTTGTGAAACTTCCACTTTATTGCAAACACACTCATTTTGTTACAAAACTACCCAGCAATTTTGAAACCACCATTATTGGTAGTTTTGGGTCTTTATCCTTCCAAAAGGCAAAACTTTTTCATACAAACTTGAAATGGGGTGTCATTTTGTTGAAATTGATTAATTTTTTGAGAGGAATCCAAATATGCAATCATATTCAACTTTAATTTGATATTTACATTGATTTTGACCTTGCAACAAAACTACATTTATGAGGCTAATAGTGAGCAAAGCTAACTTAGAAAGATGTCTTCTTTGACAAGAATGTTCCAGTATGCCCCAAATCATCACCAAACCTTCCCAAGAATAGAACAAGTAGGCTAATGTCAAGAATAATGTCATGGAGTACAAAATCACATCGAATACCAATGAAAGTGGGAGTCTAAGGTCATGCCAATGATGACTAAGAATGGTAACCTAGTGGATTCAATTGATGGGAGGTGTCCTGGGAATCAAGATTAGTTATCACTTTTATATGCCATAATAGCTTAGGATGGGTGTTTAATCATCATCAAACATAAATTATGGACCCAAGTCATGATGAGAAAAATGGATACTTATATATTGCCTCCTCAGACTATAAGATTTGCATGAATAGGAAGTCACAATCTTTTGAAGTCAAGTCAATTCTGGGCAGTGAAGATCATTCCTCCTCCATCCTTTGGGAACTAAAAATCCATAAAATCGTAATCAAGTTCAACCTAAAATTTTAAGCATGACCATTATAAAATGAGGGATGAGAGAATGTACCATGTCTGTGGGGACAAAGATAAACTACCTGTACCATATGTGTGGTCCTCCAACTCTAGCTCCTATAAAAGATTTATAATATGCTCAAACATAGCAGCATGTGACAAGATTAGAAAATATTTAATGAAATGAAAGTCAAGAGAACTTACTATTTGTGCATATAGTTTGATGATATGCTTAATGCCGATTATCAAGTACTTGAAAAAGGGGTTAGTCCAACAAAACTTGTTAGAAATAGTAAAACCAAGATAAGATCTAGAGATACCATAAATGAATACAAATATTGCAAGAAAGTGAAAGTAAGCTCAAAGTAAGAACCAAGACCTAGAGGTCACATTGAAACAAAAGATACTATTGGTGAACTCTTCAAAAATTGTAATGATGTGAGGTGCAACAAATGAGGCACATAAAGGAAATGACAAGAAACTAAAGAAAGGGGTAACATAATTTAGGTGGTCCTAAATACTAAATGTAATCAAGGAAAAGAAGGGGGAAATGAAACTATTCCTAGAGGAAAACGAAAATAACTACCTTGATTATTGGAAAACAAAATGTACAAACAAATACAAGCGAAAAAGGAGGGGTTTACTCAAAGAAAAAACCCAAAAAGCAAAAGGGAAAAACACACAAAGTCCCCAAAATAAAAATAATATTACCCCCAAGTAAATAACACCTTAAAGGGGAAAGGAAGAACAAATTTCTAGGGTCAATCTAGGAATCTTTTAATGAAATATAGAAGGCAGCTCAAGGGATCTAAGATGAATCAGTGCCATTTAGGTATAATAGCACCACTCTTCACTTATTCTCCAAGATTGCAAGAAGGTTTGGATAGATGGTAAAACCTCTTTATTTTTTCTTTTATTTTTTAAATGGATGGAAATACTAGGCTAGTCATGAATGCAATAAATATCGCATGATCTACAATAACATATGTAAAGACTCTGTATGTATCAATGTAAGGCTTATCTTAAATAATCCAAGTAACAGTTTTATGACTATTCCTAGAGTTCAAAGTTGTAATGGGTTTAGCAAAGGGAGCAACATGAAGAATAGAAGATCTTCCTCAATCCATGCAAGATCCTAAAACATATAATAGACACCATTGTCTTTCAAGTTCACCCCATATTTAAGTATGCAACAATTTATATAGATTAGATTAGGAAAGGGGTGTTTCAATCAAAATGAGTCCATCCACAAAAAAAATGTTTAAGAAGGAATACATGTCTAGGCCATCAAATTTTCTCTCTTTTTTATAACCCTGAAGCCAAGCCCCAACTAGTAGGATGCAAGGGTTCATCATGGAGGACTAGACAAGAGCAAGTAAGTTTTATCTCCCTCTCCTTACCCCCTATAACTAGGAAGATGCAAGGACTCATCATCAAAGGATAAAGGAGGAAAGAGAGTGGTTATTTGACTTGAAAGGATTATGATGTTCATTTTGTCAAGACTACAATAGTAGGCTAATTCTTCAATAATTGACCTTTGATGAAGAACAATAGGGAGATTTGTTTGAAAGGCTCTAGTGTAAACACTTGTGAGATGGACATCTTAGGGGAGTTGGGAAAAGAGAAAAACATGGATTGATTAAGAAATGGTTATTCATCATAATATAGTAAATCTAGATGTAAGGAAAAATTATAGGTGATGTAAATTAATATATGGAATCAAGGGGATGAAATCTAGGAAGGATATAAATGGTTCCCTACTATTGCCAAAAGCCAAAACAAAACTATGTTGTGGACATAATGATGATGTTATACTAATATGGAATGTAAGATGCATGGCTATGACAATCTTAACATAATATTTTTTTAGGTGGAAGACATTTACAATTTCAACAAACTCCTCACCTTCCATGGTGCATAAATAAAAGGTGCCCCTACCTAGATATTCTAGTACTTGCAATATGGCCCTAACTATTAAATATGACATGGCTTCTTTCAAGAATATAATAGTCCACCAATGGATATCAATCCATTGAAGGGATGACCCAATGCATATAGTCTTTCAAGAATCTAGCATATCACCAATGGAGATCAATTTAAATTTTGTCATAAGCTATAAATTATAGATTTAATAGTTTTTGATTTCTGGGTGATCCCACATAATAGCCAGTTACAATTGCATTGAGGAAAGAAAATTGCTCATGCATCAAAAAAATTTGGACAGGTTCATTCGAATGGGGGGTGTTCACTAGAACCCAAAAATGGGTTCATTCAAACACCCCCATTTGAACGAACCCCATGTCATTGGAGGGTTCCCTCGAACCCACGGTCAACCAATTTTTTATAATAAAAAATAATGGGTTCGATCGAACCCACTAGTTAAAGTTTTTTTTTTAAGTGTTTTTAACTATCATTTTTGACAGTTTTATTACCAAACCCCAGGAGCGTGACCTGAACCAACGACTAGCCAAACCCTCTAGCCACCCTCCAGGTATGATATTTCTTTCATTTTCTTAGTTTCTTGTTGAATAAACTAGGGCACAAAATTCCACTATCCTTTATGCTTTGATGGATGTCCATACCCTATTCCAAAGCTCCTATTTATGCATAGCTAGGGAGGATGCTGACAAAGGTTGTAGAGTCTGGGTTATTGCCTACCAATTGCATTTGCTTGAAAGTTTCAAAATCATTTTCAACAAATCCATTTTGTGCATATCTTGTGATCAATGCAGCCCATGAGAACACATTTCTTTGAGGCATTCTATCAAACAGTTCGCATGCTTTGTCTATGCTTCCACATTTTGCATACATATCTACCAGGGAATTTGCAACTACAATATCTAACAAAATTCCTCTATCCTTTATCCTTTGATGGATGTCCATGCCTTGTTCCAAAGTTCCCATTTTGGCATAGGTAGGGAGGATGCTGGTGAAGGTTGCAGTGTCTGGCTTTACACCTTCTAATTGCATTTGCTTGAAAGTTTCTAAAGCCTTTTCAACAAATCCATTTTGTGAATACCTTGCAGTCAAGGCATTCCATGAGAACAAATTTCTTTGAGGCATTATGTCAAACAGTTCATATCCCTTGTCTATGCTCCTACATTTTAGATGTAGAATTAGTAGACTTGCAGTTTACTTACAATCTCTATGGCTATCTATGAGTCCAGTAATGTAGGATTCTTAACATGTGAATGAATAATTTTCTTAGTAATGTTTTATTGTACAAGTGGACTTTGATTAATTCTATAATGATTAATTCATTAACAAACTAGTTGAATATGTGGAATTAAACTAACTAGGTTAGTTGTAATTGGATGTATCATATTATGTCATCTTATATACAACAATGATCAATTTTGCATTAAAGATTGTATGAATGGAAATAATGAGAAACAACAAAACATAATTCAATCTATAGTCTAATAGACCATTTCCAAAGTAAATTCCTCTCAGACTTTACTTGCATTGACTGCTTTGCCAAATGCTCTACAAATCTTTCATCATCCAAGTGCATACTTTGAAAAACAAAATATATATAATATGAGTAGTAATGAACAAACATCATTGAAATATCCCAATAATATAACTTTCAGGTGCCAACATATTTCTATACTACATGTAGAGCTGAAAATTTGAATATAGCTATGAAATTTACACATATGTATAGTATGAAAACACATATACAATTGTATACGAGACTGTGCCATGATTCCTTATGTCTAAAGATAGAAGGACAATTGCCAAAAAGGAGAAATAAAATATTTGTGTTTAAATTCTAGCTCTCTAGTCATTACTTTCCCTTTGTGATAGTCAAATTACCCTTATATGCCCTACTTTCCCCTTTATTAGTCATAACTTCACTTCAAGGTGGGTGCTAGTTTATTGGGGAGGATGCATTATTCACCATTTTGCTAGTTATTTTACCCTAGACCTTCTAGAGGCCATAAATTTAGCATCCAAACTTGAAATTAGGTATCATTTTTGTTTCTAAACTTACACTATTTGTTAGGGCTATTTAAATATGAAATAATATTTAAATATGAAATAAAAACATGCTTTCCATTCCATCTTCCCATTTATTTTACCCCCACAACATGACTAAATTTATGGGCCCCTAAATGAATTGAATCAATCTTGGAAGTTCTCTTATATACCAATAAAGATTGCAAGGTGTCCCATACCATCCTTGTACCATCTTAGTTGTTGAGTCTAAATTATCTACTTGTTTACATACATAATACTAAATGTTAGCTATGTATGTAGTATCTAGTTGTCGATAAGAAATACCATTTGCTTATTTTTCATATCTAGTTAGGAGTTGTGTTTATGCTTATTTTGAATGCTCTATGGATGCTACTTATTTGGATCCCTTTATTTTGTGTTTGCATGTTTTCAAGTGGCACACTTATCACAAGGGAACATGTATCAAAATAGTGTTTAGTTCCATATGTGTATCCTTTTATGGGTGTGAATATTTATGTTCATATTGATGCACAAAATATTTCATTTAATACTTGGGAAGCTACATAAAAGGACTAAACCTAATTCATTTATAAAATATAGCAAACACATGGAACATTTGAACACTTTCTAACACATGTCACATAACCTAAAAAGAGTCAGATCTTGTGATATCAACATTGCATCATCATTCTAGGGCATATTGCACAAATTCTTGCTATCTTTAATCTTGTTCAAAATTATTGATTCAACATCTTGTTGCAAATATGTGTCTATGATGTGTTGTCATTGATGTCAACATATCCCTTTATCAGGAATAGAGGAAACAATGCAGATCAGTGAAGTAGATTGCTCCACATTTCTAGAGGAATGAAGATCTAAGTATGTAGACCATATGGCTGTATAGAGGATTGTCTGAAGTAGCTCCAGTTAAGATTTGAGAGGTCCGCATGGAGATTTGAAGAAGGTATGGCCATCTGAGTAGAACCAAGTTTTGAAGTGTTCAAAAGAGAGTGATAGGAAATTGGTCTGGATTGCTCTGCAATGAAAACTTATGATCTACAGATCTAGAGGCATGTTTGGGAAGACAGTGTGTATCCTCAACTCAAGTGGTTCGTGGTTTGGAGGTCCGCAAGCAATCTTTCTAGTGTGACATTCATGGCAAACAGTGTTCTTGAGGTACTGGATGAAGATGCAAGTGATTTTGATGATTTGGAGTAGTGTGGATGTTATTGTTGAATTCAATGTGCTTGTGGAGGTCTCTTGATTGTACACTTGCTGTGTTGGAGGTCCGCATTGAAGATTAAGTTCATTGTTGAAGATTTTTTCCTTGGTGTTGCTATTTTCCCAGTCTTGGCTGATCGGATGATTCAAGCATGTTGTGGATGATCTAAGAGCATCTCTCTAGAGCATAGCATGTTGATTGAAGAAGATTCAAGTCCCAGATATGTTTGGCCGATAGTACAGTGATATGCATTGAGTCAAGTTGACCTTGATGTTCATTCCAAGGTTGATGAAGCATATAAATACTTTTGGATGAGTTGTGGAAAGTTGTCCTTGTGCAAAAATGATAAAATCATAAGAAAGGTACAGAGGCAAAGAAGAGAAGAAGAGAAACAGAAGAACAAGAGAAGTAGAGGATGAAGAATTAGTGAAGAAGTGTTTGGGGCAGAGTAGAAGTTTTGTGAGCTTTCGATGGGACTGAACCAGGCATGAAGAAGATGTTATTTCTCACTTCCTTCTTTCTATATTAAACATAAAATCTTGTAGGCAATGAGCCTCTTTAAGCAGTGGACTCTGGCTAGTGCGCCCGAAGGCAAGTGCCTTCACATTTCTTTTAAGTACTTTCAATAGGGTACTAATCTTGTGGGTTAACCCCCACTGTGGTTTTCCCTTAACCAAGTTTCCACTTTAAAAATCTTGGTGTCAAGTGTGTTAATTGTGTTTCTTCTCATGTGTTGTTGATTCATGCTTTAATGTTTACATCATTAATCTATTTGTAAGTTGTGAAAAAAAGATTAAAAGAAGAAAAGGTTAAAATTGTGACAATTGATTAACCCCCCCTCTTAGTTGTCTGACCTAATTCCAACAATTGGTATCATAGCTGGTTCCTCTAAAAGAAGCTTGACCGCTTGAGGAGATCCAAGATGTCAACTTACAACAAGGAAAGTTTGAGATTTGATGGAACAAATTACTCCCTTTGGAAGGTGTACATGCAGTGTCATTTGCAATGTATGGGTGATGCCTTTTGGTTGATAACTAAGGATGAGTTTAAGATTCTGAAGAATGGCCTTTCAACTCTAGATGAACTCAAGGAAGCTGAATACAATATTCGAGCTAAAAAAGCATTGTTGAGTGCCCTGACTGATACAGAAATGACAAATGTCCTAGAATTGAAAACTGCTCATGAAATCTGGAAAAAGTTGGAAACTCTATATGAAGGTGATAAATATGTCAAATGTGCCAAGCTACAAACCCTGAAGAGTAAATATGAAAGGTTGAGGATGAGTGAAGATGAAAACATTACTTCCTACATGCAGAAAGTAAATGAACTTGTGACCCATATCAGGAGTGTTGGTGGAATATTGGAAAAATCAGAGATTGTTGCCAAAGTACTCAGATCCTTACCTATGACATACAAGCATAAAGTTGCTGACATTGAAGAGATTAGGACTATGACAACTGTTACAAGGGCTCAGTTGGTTGGTAAGCTTTCATCATTTGAAATGAGTGAGTTTGGTGATTCTCTACCTAAGTCTGAATCTGCATTTAAGGCTAGTGTATATGGAAAACAAAAATATGATCCGGGTGAAAGCTCTTCAAGAAGATCAAACAGATTTGAGAAGGCAAGGAAGGATCTTGACGATGATGAAAGTGAGGCTGCAGAACTTGAAGCCCTTATTGCCAAAAGATTGCCAAGAGGATCCGATAAGTATGAAGGAAAGTTGCCTCTCAAATATTTTGCTTGTAATAAGATTGGTCATTTTGTCTCAAGGTGTCCAGAGAGGGTTTCAAAGCCAAACCCTAATAGATCAAGGGCTCAGAAGAAATGTTACTATGTCCAAGAAGCTGAAGAAGGTGTCACTGATGATGAATCTGATATGGGAAGTAACCCAGGAAATGAATGGGTGTTCATTGCCATCAAAGAAGAAGATCCGGTGTCTACTGAATCTACTAGTTATGTGAATGTGGAAAGTGCCTTGGCTGCTCAGATTGAAGAAAAGGATGAATGGGTGATTGACAGTGGATGTTCTCATCATATGACTGGTGATAAAAGTAAGTTCATAAGTTTGGAAAGATATGAAGGTGGAATCGTGAAGTTTGGAGACAATTCAATTGGTAGAATTCGTGGCAAAGGATCCATCTCTTTTGATGGTAAGAATAACACTAATGATGTTCTATATGTAGAAGGATTGAAGCATAATCTTCTCAGTGTTGGACAGTTGGTTGACAAAGGGTATGATCTCTGATTCAAGGATGGAAAATGCAAAATCTTAGCAAGCTCTAGAACTGTGATTGCATCAGGTACACAAACTAAAGGAAACATCTTTCATTTAAGTGGTACTGGAAAAAGTTGTTTGATTGCTCAGATTGATCAGAGTTGGTTATGGCATAGGAGAATGTGTCATGTGAATTTTGAAAATATTGTCAAGATAAGTTCTACTCAAGTTGTGAGATATCTTCCAAAACTTGTGAAACCCGCTAATAGCATGTATAGAGAATTTCAATTGGGTAAATAGAGTAGAACTTCATTCAAGAGTAAAGAACAATTCTCAAGTGGACTATTGGAACTTGTGCATACTGATCTATGTGGTCTTGCTAGAATTAGAAATGTGCAAGGAGACAAGTATTTTATGTTGCTAATTGATGATTACTCCCGGATGATGTGGGTAACTTTCTTGAAAGAAAAATCAGAAGCTCTTGACAAATTCAAGGTGTTCAAGGTTATTGTGGAGAATGAGATTGGTGTGAAGATAAAGTGTCTAAGATCCGACAGAGGTGGAGAGTTTACCTTTGGTGAGTTTGATATATTCTATGAAAAGCATGGAATAAAAAGACAGTTATCTACTCCTAGGACTCCTCATCAGAATGGATTTGTGGAAAGAAAGAACTAGACAATTCAAGAAGCTGCTAGGACCATGATGATGGAAGTAAATGTTCCACAAGTCTATTGGAGAGAAGCTATGAGTACTGTTGTCTACACTCTTAACTGGGTGCAGATCAAAGGCAATTCCAGTAAGACACCTTATGAACTATGGTTTGGTCATCCTCCTACTGTGAAATATTTCAGAGTTTTTGGTAGTAAATATTATATCAAAAGAGATGAGAATCTAGACAAGTTTGATGCAAGAAGTGACGAAGGAATATTTCTGGGTTACTCTACTCAAAGCAAGGCATACCGGTGCTTCAACAAGAGATTGAAAAAGATTGTTGAAAGTGCTAATGTCAAGGTTGATGAGAGCAAAGAAAGACCTTCCAGGCCTTGTGGATATGATTTAGATGATCAAGATGAAAGTCAAAGTCAAGGAAAACAAGTTCAAACCCAAATTTAGATCCAAATTAATCCGTAAAATCCAATGATTCAAGAAGTTAGTGTAGATATTAAGGAACGAGCTCAAGAATCAGGAGTTCAAGAAACTCCCAAAACCCTCATGTATGTAAGGTTAAATCATTTTGAAGATCAAATCATAGGAGACAGGAATAAAGGAATTCAAACTAGAAGAAGAATTGTTGAAGATCAAGTAGAGTATTGTTTGATTTCAAAGATTGAACCAAAAGCAGTGAATGGAGCTTGTAATGATGAAAATTGGGTAAAAGCAATGGAAGAAAAATTAATGCAAATTGAAAAGAATCATACTTGGAATCTTGTTTCTAGACCTGAAAACAAAAATGTAATTGGAACCAAATGGGTCTTCCAGAATAAACTGAATGAAGATGGTGAAGTTGTGAGAAACAAAGCAAGATTGGTATGCATAGGATATTCTCAAATAGAGGGAATTGGTTTTGAAGAAACATTTGCTCCGATGGAAAGAATTGAAGCAGTCAGATTATTTTTTGCATTTGTTGCTTTCAAGAATTTCAAAGTTTACCAGATGGATGTCAAGTCAGCATTCCTAAATGGAGAGATAGAGGAAGAAGTCTACATTGAGCAACCGCAAGGATTCTAGTTGTTTGATCAAGAAGATATGGTTTGTAGATTGATCATGAGCACATCTTAATTGTTGAGGCATTTGTTGATGATATCATTTTTGGTGGAAATGGAAGCATGTGTAAGAAATTTGTTGATCAGATGCAAAGTGAATTTGAAATGTCCATGTTTGGTGAAATAAATTTCTTCTTAGGTCTGTAAATCACTCAGTCAGATAAATGTATCTTCATATCTCAGTCTAAGTATGTGAGAGAATTGTTGAAAAAGTTTGGAATGAAAGACTCAAAACTAGTAAGTACTCATATGGTAACCGAATGCAAGTTAAGTAAAGATGATGATTCACCTAAGGTAGATTAGAAAAGGTATAGATCAATGATTAGAGGACTACTTTATTTGACTCAAACTAGACCTGACATTATGAATGCAGTTGGACTTATAGCTAGATTTCAAGCTAATCCTAGGGAATCCCATGTTTTAGCAGTCAAAAGAATTTTTAGATATCTAAACGGAACATCTGATTATGGCTTATGGTATCCAAAGGATAATGACTTCACTCTTCATGCATATACAGATGCTGATTGGGTAGGAGATGTGGATGACAGAAAAAGTACTAGTGGTGGTACATTCTTCTTGGGAAGGAGATTGGTTTCTTGGTTGAGCAAAAAGTAGGAGGCAATATCTCTGTCTACTGCAAAAGTAGAGTATATAGCGGCAACAAGCAATTGTACTCAAGTCTTGTGGATGAAGCAAATGTTAAAAGAAAATTAGAATGGTGTTTGAAGAGCCTATTACAATCTTCTATGATAATTCAAGTGCAATAAACATCTCAAAGAACCTAGTGTTGCATTCAAAGACAAAACACATATCCATCAAGTTTTACTTCTTGAGAGAGAAGGTAAGTGAGAATGAAGTCAGATTGGAGCTTATTTCTTTAAAGGATCAGATTGTGGATATATTCACCAAACCTCTGCCTAAGGATACTTTTGAGTATCTCAGAGGGAAGCTAGGGGTTATTACCCCTCCTGTTCAGAACTAAGATGCACTAGTGTGCATTAGTCCGGTGGAATTGACAGTCATATCTTGTGATCCAGATTGATGTGAAGGAGATACTAATTAGGGGGAGTAGTTAGTATGCAAATTTTGGAGATCAATTTGAAACAAAAAGGGGGAGAAAAGATTACAAATATGTGCCCTTTGCCATTGATGTCAAAGGGGGAGAGAAGTCATGTGAAAAACTAGTTGCTGATGAAAAGGGGAGTAGTGAAGAAAGTGGTTGCAGAAGTGATAAGAGAAAGGGGGAGAAATCCTTGTCTTAATGGTTGAATCAATTTTTCACATCATATGTTTCCATCAATGACAAAGGGGGAGATTGTTGCAAATATGTGTCTATGATGTGTTGTCATTGATGTCAACATATCCATTTATCAGGAACAGAGGAAACGGTGCAGATCAGTGAAGTAGATTGCTCTGCATTTCTAGAGGAATGAATATCTAAGCATATGGACCATATGGATGTGTAGAGGATTGTCTGAAGTAGCGCCAATTAAGATTTGAGAGGTCTACATGAAGATTTGAAGAAGCTATGGCCATCTGAGTAGAACTAGGTTTTGTAGTGTTTAGAAGAGACAGAGTGACAAGAAATTGGTCCAGACTGCTCTGCAAAGAAAACTTATGATCTGTGGATCTAGAGACATGTTTGGGAAGACAATGTGTATCCTCAACTCAACTGGTTCATGGTTTGGAGGTCCACAAGCAATCTTTCTAGTGTGATAGTCATGATAGACAATGTTCTTGAGGTACCAGATGAAGATGCGAGTGATTCTGATGATTTGGAGTAGTGTGGATCTTATTATTGAATTCAATGTGCTTGTGGAGGTCTCTAGATCGTATGCCTACTGTGTTGGAGGTCTGCGTTGAAGATTGACCTTGTTGTTGAAGATTTTTTCCTTGGTGTTGTTGTTTTTTCCAGTCTTGGCCAACCAGATGATTCAATTGTGTTGCGGATGATCTAAGAGCAATTCTCTGGAGTGTAGCATGTTGATCGAAGAAGATTCAAGTCCCAGATATGTTTGGCCGACAGTACAGTGATCCGCATTGAGTCAAGCTAACCTTGATGTTCATTCCAAGGTTGATGAAGCATATAAATACTTATGGATGAGTTGTGGAAAGTTATCCTTGTGCGAAAATGATAAAATCATAAGAAAGGTACAGAGGCAGAGTAGAGAAGAAGAGAAGCAGAAGAACAAGAGCAGTAGAGGATGAAGAATTAGTGAAGAAGTGTTTGGGGCAGAGCAGAAGCTTTGTGAGCTTTCAATGGGACTGAACTAGGCATGAAGAAGATGCTATTTCTTAGTTCATTCTTTATGTATTAAACATAAAATATTGTAGGCAGTGAACCTCCTGTAGGCAGTGAGCCTCTTTGAGTAGTGAGCTCTGGGTAGTTCGCTCGAAGGCAAGTGCCTTCCCATTTCTTTTAACTACTTTTAACAGGGTACGAATCTTGTGGGTTAACCCCCACTGTGGTTTTCTCTTAACTGGGCTTCCACATTAAAAATATTGGTGTCAAGTGTGTTAATTGTGTTTCTGCTCATGTGTTGTTGATTCATGCTTTAATGTTTACATCATTAATCTGTTTGTAAATTGTGAAAGAAGATTAAAAGTAGAAAAGGTTGAAATTGTGACAACTAATTCACCCCCCCACTCTCAGTTGTCCAATCTAATTCCAACACATCTTTATTAGGGTTTGACGTAGAGGAGGAATTATCTTTATCATGTGTAAACTCCCAAGCACACAAACCAAGTTTAATGCAAATATCAAACTTAGAAACTTGAGCTGAGTTGAAAGTGAGTGTCTAAAAATTAGTAAAGATTAGATATGTGGATTTGGTTGAGATCTTCACTTGTAGGATCATTTTCAAACTTATCCACTCCACTCTTAATTGCACCTATTTTCATGCATTCAACTTTACCTCATCCTTTTTTGTACACAAACCCATACATTCATCATTTACACATCATTTATTATTGCCTCAAGATTGACCCTAAATTTTAAATTTTTAAGTTTCCCACCCCTTTTCACTAGTCATTATGAGTCCACTTGGTACATGCTTTATGAGACTAATTATTATGTTTTTGTATTTTAAGATATTCATTTGTGCAATTAATTCAAGGGGATCATAAGGAGAAATCAAGATGGTGTAGGGGTACCCTTGGTTTCATGTAATGCATTTTTGGTTTTTGTCATGTTGGTGTTGGTTTCATGTTAATAAGGTCTTTTTAGGCCATTTCAAGTCATTGGGTGTCAAGTTCGAGTCTTTAGGTGCAAGGTAGTGAAAAAGTGTAAAAGTTGTCAAATTGGTGATTTGTTATAACCAAAATATGGTTAGAAACAGTTGAAATATGGTTGCAAAACCTTATATATGTCTTGTATCCATGATTGGAGAAGGTTGTTAGATATTTTGAATAAGAAATTATTGTTTTGCATGTGAGAATTCTGAGTTTTCTAAGTTTTTTCTAATTTACTGTAACTTTCTTTACATTGTACGGCCTGAGGCTCATCTGTACAAACTGAAGGTGGTCTGCATCATGTAGAGGAGTGTTCTACCTTTCATTTGCATTTGGTTTGATAAAAATCCATTAGGTTTTGAAGGAGATATCAACATTTTAGTGTAGACTGTCTTAAACCCTACTTAGGGTTTTAGGAAGCGCAAAAATGCAATTTCTCATGTTTCCTACATGATCTGGTCAAGGTGCCTAGTAATAAAGTTTGTTTTGATGTCCTCTAACATCTTGCAAGAGGTGGAGTTTAGATTTTGTAGAGTCTCAAAAAATCTACATTTTGTTTCAGTTACGGCTTAGTCTGTGGGTCTTATAATGTTTCTATGCAGGTTTCAAAAGTTTTGCACGGGTTTCAAATGTTTTGTGCAGAATTTGCCAAGTGTCAAAGCCATAGTAATGTTTCAAGTTTCAAGCTTGTGGAGTATGCCACGTGGTGGTCATGGAGAAGGAGTTACTTTATTCATGACTCTTTTAGCGAGAATCTTTTTGATTCACAGTTTTATGTGGGTTGTGCCAAGTTCAGCTTCTACAGGGACCTTTCAAAAGTTTTATTTGTTTCAGCAGTCCTGTGGAAGTTGCCACGTGTTAGCTAGCATGCGCGCAGAGGCTACCATCTATCCTAGTTTTCTCCTTTTGAGGGTAGTCAGCGCCAAGGTTGTGGGTCCCATCATTATTGTGTCTCATTTTATAAGTAAAGCGGGTTGCAACAGATGTCATGAAAGGAGGTTGCTCGAGCATAAAAACAGGTTTTAAAGGCTCTACAGGAGAAGACACATATCATGTTTTGAAGGCTGCAGAATGCAACAAGTGTCATTTTCCTGTTGATTTCTGAAAAGACAAAGGAGTTTCTAGGTTTGATGCGGACACTGCCATCTATCATATTTCCTTTCAGTTATAAGCACACAAGTCTCTCCATGTGTTTGCGTCTCAATACAAGAGGTGTGCCACATAATATTTGGCCCCAGCCAATGAGCATGCAAGAGGGACAGCCGTTGCAGATTCAGAGGATCGTAACCACCAGGAAATTCTAGTAATCTTCAGTTCTATTGGGCCGTCAAGGATTCAGTTGTTACAGACACTCTTGGGTCAGATCTATGATTATAAATATGTAGTATTTGTAATAGATCGAGATATATACACATACACTTTTGAGAGAATAGATTCAAGGATCTTTTGATAAGTTTTAGTCAGAAATCTAAAAGAGGAGTCGGAGACTTTGCTGTGACCTATTTATGTCATTTTGCCTTTATTTTGTTGTTCTTGATAAGAAAGTTAATGTATCTGTGCCTTTTATGTTGCTGGAAGATTAATAAGAAGAACTTTGTTTTGTGCCTTGGTTGATATCATCTGTGTCATTGCAAAGTGTCTAGTTGTAAGCCTTTGATAATATTCATTCTATCTATTTATGTTAATCATGTAGTATCTGCTCTTTAATATAAATGTATCTTGAGAATAGCTTCACTCTGCTTGAATTAAAGGGATACTTTTCACTCAGGCGCATCGCTATAGTTAGATTTTCTTAATTGTATATGTAATCCTGTTAATTTCTTTCCCTTTGCTCAAAACCCAATTGAAATAGAGAAGAGCCAGCTTCTTTAAAATCTGGAGGTCATTTCAAGTAGCAAGTTCCACATTCTTGAAACTTCCCATGTTGGTGTTAGAACCTGTGCAATTTTATACATCAATAATTTTTGGCATGCCCTGTGGGACCTTTCTTGAAGTTTCTATTAAGATCGTATGAGCCAGAGAGTAACAAGGAGCCAGTGCTGTGGACTTACAACAAGAGCTCAGCCTACTGCTAATCCAGGCATTCTTTTACCACCATTAGTAGCTACTTCGAGGAGAAGAGTGAATCAGGTTGCAGTAGCATAAAGAATAAATATGGGAGCACCTATACCTCTAAGGAACTATGTGAATTGGAATACGGGTAGTCCTCTCATTCTCCCAGTACCACCAGTGACTTGGGATCCTATTCCGGCCAATCCTTTGAAGGCTCTACCTAAGTTCAATGGAGAAGATTTCAAGACACCTGAGGAACATCTGTAAGATGTGTCTGATGTGTGTGCAGTACATGTTATTGTTGAGCAGAATGTGACGATAAGACTGCTAGTAGCTTCTTTCAAAGGAAAGGCTCTGGACTGGTATAGATCTCTCACTCCAAATACAATATCTACATGGGATCAGCTTGGTGACACTTTCTTTGCAAGATTTGAAGAGAAAGGTGATAAATCTTTCCTGCTACAACAATTGATCACTATCAAAAGGGCACCACAAGAAGCCATGACCGATTTCAACTCAAGATTTCAAAAGACCTAGGATAGAATCCCTACTATAGCAAGACCATTATTAGGTATGGCTATCGTGTTTTACCTCAAATCTTTTAACTCTGATATATCAGTAATGATTCAGTCTCTTGGAGGTCAGACACTACCAGAAGCATATGAGTTGGTAGTCAAGGCTGAAAATAACTTGATAGATGCTAGAAAATTGCCCCCAAGGCCTCCTATGCCCATGTTCCTAGAAATTACCCTACCTTTGCCACAAGAAGCTCCTAATCTTACAGCTCCACCTATGTCCATGTATTCATTTCCAGTACCTCAACAACCTGCTAGGGCAACCACCTCTGCTCAACCATCTGAAATGGATGATGTCAAGAACATTCTAAGGGCCTTCTCAAATGAGATAATCAACCTAAAGAGACAACAAAATCCCTATTCAAAGCCCCCTTATCAAGGTTTCCAAGGAAACAGACCTCCCTTTCAACCAAATCAATATCAAGGCCCTCAAAGAGAAACTAATCCTCAGCCTTCAAACCAGTTGGTTTTAGTCCCTACACCTTTACAAATTGTTCTTCATAATCCCAACAGGGAAATAGTTCCAGGGCAAAATAACTTAGCAGATGACACAAATGCTTGGTGCTTTCCCTGCAACAATGCCCATATGCCCAAAGACTGTCCTAAAGGTAATTTGTAACAAAAGATAGCAGAACAAAGAGGGTTAAAAGGATAATTCTCAACTTCTAACACTCCACCATATCAATCCCCTGGTGTTCAAAATGTAGTAATGGTGGCCCAGATGCAAGGGATGTCCATACAACAAGAAGAGGAAATAGCCCCCAAACATGCCTTATTTTTATGGATTGAAGAGGAAGATTCAGTGTTCTTAAATGAGGCATCCACTTCAAAGAAACCATTGGTACAGTCAAACTACTATACCAAATCAAAGAGGAGAATGATGGAGCAGCCTGAAGTCACTAATAATGAAATCATCAAAACTCCTCCATTTCAAAATCATCACAATCCAATCTCTAAGCAAGACATGCCTCAGCCTGTGTAGAATCAAGTAGCCTCAGGACAGGTTCTAGAAAAGATAAGGTACCCTTATTATTCAAAGACCCAAGCATTAGGACCTGTAAATGTGGTGGACCAGCTGAAAAGAACTCTAGCACATGTATCAATCTGGGATATGTTAGCTATTCCTAAGCCGAAGACACTATTACAGGAAGCTCTGCAAGGTTAAGAAGCCTCTAAACACACTAGTGCTAAAGGAGGAGCTATTAATAAAGGGAAACTCCAACATAAAGATACTATACCTCTACAAATAATAGCTCTGTTGAATAATGTACCTGAGGTAGGTAAATCTAAACCATATCCCTTTTATCTTACTCTAATAGTTGGAAAAAAACTGCTGCATAATGCAATGATAGATTCTGGGGCCAATACTACAGTAATGCCAAAACAGATAGCAGATGCTTTAAAGATAAAGTATGAACCACTTACAAGAGGGGTCATGCAATTGGATGGGAAATATGTTCAAACAATAGGAAAAATCAAGCAACTTCCATTACAACTATATACTTGTCCCAATATAATTGTCAATCAGGATGTGGTAGTCATAGATATTCCCCCTGTATTTGGTTTATGCTTGTCCAGAGATTTCACAGCTAAAATAGGAGGTTACATGTCACTAGATTGGTCACACCTCATCCTGAGAACCAAATATGAGACAAAGATGAAAATTTTGTCTGAGCCATTATCCAAAGACCATATCACAAATGAACCAACCCCAAAATTAGAAGCATCCCATGCCATGCTGAATAAAGAAGAGAGAATCTTTGTTGAAGAATTAGGTGACTGGACTAAACATGACCAACAGGAAAAAGAGAACAATCAGCTATTGACCATGATGCATAGTGATCCCTATGGAAACTATGACTCTACTGGTCTAGGCACTTATGTCATTTGTGAAGAAGACCAAGAAATCCCTAATATTATAAGGAAAGTAATATCAAAAAATGGAGAGGCTGTAAGAAACTCAGAAATTTGGACCCTGAATTTTGATTGGGCTAGGAGTAAAAATGGTGTTGGAGCAGGAATTTGCCTTACTGCCCCAAATGGTGAGAAAATTCCAAGAGCCATTTGCTTTCAGTTCGCCTGTACTAATAATGATGCTTAATATGAATCTTTGGTGCATGGACTCATGTTGGAAAAGAAAAAGGAAATAAAGAATCTAATAGTAAGAGGAGACTTAAAACTAGTGGTAAAACAAATCAGAGAGAAAGCAATAGCCAAAAATGTAAGAATGAGATCCTATCAGCATAGGATTTGGAACTTGATAGATGGTTTTGAGGCTTTCAATATTAAGGTAGTTCCCAGAGCCCAAAATTCTGAAGCAGATAGAATGACACAAATTGGTTCACAGTTTGACCCAACAAGTGATCTATTAGTTAACAATGAGTCAGCTAAGGTTATAATAAGACCAACAATTCCAGACAATGATCAAAATTGGCAAGTTTTTGACAATGACCTTCAAGTACTTGCATTCTTACAACAATCAGGTGAATTTGCTGATCAATTACATCCCAAAATTGAGGAAGCATATGGTGATCAAATTATCTAGCTAAAATCAAATAAACTTCCTAAAGGGCTGATTACTCTAGAAAACTGGTTTGATCCAAAAGATGCAAGCCTAGAGAAGAGGAGGTTTCAGGGAAATAAGGAAGATTATTCTGAGATTCAAGTCAGTGAAGGAAGAAAGTTGAAAATTGGTAATTCTACAACCCAAGAAGAAAAGGAAAGGTTGATTGCTTGGACCTATGAGGACCTCCATGGCTATAATAGAGATATCATCCAACACACCATAGAGCTTACTGAAGGATCTAAACCAGTCTAACAGAAGCAAAGGCCAGTGTATCCTAGAATTGAACCTTTAATGGTGGATGAGCTACAAAAGCTCCTGGAATCAAAGATTATTTTTCCAATTAAGCATTCAACCTGGGTATCAAACCTAGTGCCTGTAAGAAAGAAGAATGGTGACATAAGACTTTGTGTAGATTTCAGGGATCTGAATAGAGCATCTTTGAAAGATCATTATCCCCTGCCTTCTATGGAACAGATTTTATAGACTGTGGCAGGGTCAGAAAGGTTTTCCTTGTTGGATGGTTTCTCAAGATACAATCAGATTTGGTTAGCAAATGAAGATCAGCATAAGACTGCATTCACTACAAAGTGGGGAATATTTTTATATGCTAAAATGCCTTTTGGCCTTTTAAATACTGGGGCTACTTTTCAGCGTGCAATGGGTGTAGCATTCAGGGAACTTATAAATAAGATTATTCTTATCTATCTAGATGACCTCACTATTTTTTCTAAGAATGTCAAAGATCATTTTGACCATTTAGAGGCTATTTTTAAGAAATGTCAAGAGTTTGGAATATCTCTGAATCCCAAGAAATGTATCTTTGCTATACCTTAGGGTAAGCTTCTAGGGCATATAGTGTCAAGGGAAGGGGTCTCTATTGATCTAGAAAGGGTCACAGCCATAATGAACCTATCTCTACCAGTCAACAAGAAAGCAGTTCAATCCTTTCTAGGAAAAATCAACTTTGTTAGTCGATTCATATTTGATTTTGCAGGTCTAATTAGACCAATGACACTGTTGCTTAAAAAAGATCTGGTTTTCAAATGGACCACAGAAGGAATATAGGCTTTTGAAGAAGTCAAGAGAGTCATTTCAATAGCCCCAGTACTAAAAAACCTAGATTTTTCTAAAGCTTTTATAATGTATGTGTATGGGGGAGAATTCAGTGTTGCTGCTGTTCTAACTCAGAAAGATGATCAACAAGAAGGAGAGCATCCAATAGCCTTTTTCTCTAGAACTCTCAAGGAATATGAGTCTAGATATAATTTTGTGGAGAAGCAAGCATACGCCATGGTAAAAGCCCTTAAAAAATTTAGACATTTGGTAACAGGAAATAAGATTATGATATTAGTGGCTCATTCCAGTGTAAGAGGATATGTTATGGAGGGTGAGATCACTGAGAAAAGAGCCAATTGGATAACAAAGATTCTAGAATACGATGTAGAAGTAAGACCCACCAAGTTAGTCAAAGGCAAAGGATTGTGCCAATACATGACCCAAGACATGGAAAGAACAGTGATTGAAGAAACAGAAAGTGAAAATGTTTTGAAACTCCAAGAGGTTGACCAAGACTCTTGGGTCAAAAATAGGATACAGTTTATGAAGTATGGGATTTTCCCAAATGAGCTCCCCCATGACAAGAGAAGGTACTATAGGCAGCAAGGGACCCATTTTGTACTAATTGATCATATTTTATTTAGAAGGAATGTTGATGGTATACTCTTAAGATGTATAGAGAAGGATGAAGCTCAAAGAATACTACATGAATTACACCATGGAGCCTCAAGTGGACATTTTTCAGCAAGAACCACTGCAATCAAAGTAACACAAGCAAGATATTTCTAGCCCACTCTATTTACAGATTGCCATCAAATGGTTAAGGAATGCTAGGCTTGCCAGTTTTATACCGGTAAAAGGAGAAATGCAACAATGCCTCTAAGTCCCATAGTTGTGGATGAACCCTTTGCTCAATGGGGTCTGGATTTTATTGGTATGATCAATCCAGTGTCAAATATGGGACATAAATGGATTCTCATAGCAACAGATTACTTTACTAGGTGGAGTGAAGTAGTACCACTCAAAGAGGCAATAGAAAAGGTCGTACTAAAATTTTTAGAAGGCATAACTTCTCGATTTGGTCCTCCTCGTACAATCATACCAGATAATGCTAAAGCATTTTTGGGAACCAAATTATCTAAGTTTGCATTAAGGAATGGGATTTATTTGAAGACTTCTTCAAATTATTACCCTCAAGGTAATGATCTGGCAGAGTCCACTAACAAAAACCTTATCAAACTCATAAAAAGAATAGGGACTAATTATCATAGAGAGTGGCACAAGTTACTTAATACAGCACTGTGGGCTGATAGGATCATGCCAAAGCAAGTGACTAAAATGTCTCCCTATGAGTTGGTTTATGGTAAACCTGCAGTAATGCCACTAAGCTTAGAGATCCCTAATTTTCAATTGTTAAAACAAATAGAAATTGAAGAGAATGGCCCTATCCAAGTCAGACTTGCTGAACTGTTGGAAGTCCAAGAGAAAAGAGAAAAGGCACATGAGTCACTAATGAAACATCAGAAAATGGTTAAGGACTGGTTTGATAAGAAGGCTTCTAATCCCAATTTTGAAGTTGGCTCTCTGGTATTGAAATGGGATGAAAGAGCTACCAAGCCAAGTCGACACAACAAATTTGAATCATTGTGGACAGGTCCTTATAAAATTCGTTCCTTCAAGCAACAAAATTCATTTGAGCTAGAGACCATGAATGGGGAACCTGAAGAGATTCCAGTAAATGGGATCTTTTTGAAGCATTTCAATTAAGGAAGGGCTCACCATGTATCATAGTTAGTTAGTTTTATTTCCTTTTCTCGCTTTTATGTTTTCCCGCTTTCTTTTCTCACTTTCCCTTTCAAATAAGTGTTCGGTGAACACATGTGAGTAGCGCAAAGCGCCTTCTCTTTTAGCCTAGCATTTATTAAGGTTGTTCGGCAATCCCTAAAATTCCCCAGAAGTACACACTTTTTCAGAAAGATAGCCACTCTCGTAACATATCTGACACTTCGTTCCATGCAGATTTCAAAAAGATACACTGGTTGTTTCTCAGCATTAATGCCATTAATAAGATGGGATGTGTCATTTATTATCTCGATAAATCCCAATGAGCTAGGTTTTAAGTCCTAAGTGTAACCATCATTTGCTTCTATCCTTCTGCTCTCAATCACTGTTGCATCCGAACTCTATCCCTAGCAAGTGCCTTTCAGGTAAGTATCACTCTGATAAAATAGTTTCATTCTTTTCTGTATCAAAGTTTCCTACATTCTTCTCACAAAGATATAGATATGTCTGAGACACAGTCACCACAAGAGGGACTTAGAATTTTTGAGTCAATGGACAAACTGTTGAGCAGCAAATCATATGCTTCAACACCTGTGCAACCAAGGAAAACCTATCCAAGAACAAGGGTTCCTAAAGTAGGGTTATCTGTCAACCTAGAACAAGTGAAAGACTATGCAGATGGCATATATGACACGCCCCTTCAAAATAACACCAAGAGTCTCAAGGAGGGGGCACATCAAAGGTACATTCTTCAGGTGAACAACGGGCAGTTCGAGACTTTTGGTATGAGAATATGGACCTCTCAATTGGCACAGTTCCTGGTCCCAAATGTCCACCCTTGTCCCGAGCTAATTGAGTTATGTGCAGAACTATTTCATGCACCATCAAATACTATCTAACAGGGCCCTTTCGTAGTGCATATTATACCCAAGGCCATAAGGAACATGATGGCCCTGCAGTATGATAGAATAGCCACATTTCCAACTATTGCCAAAATGCAAAACACATGGGCAAATATACATAACAAATTGAAGTTCCTAAATTTAGAGATGCAATTGGGAGAGGATAATACTTAGATGCCCACACTACCCACTGGGTGGGCACAATTTAATCAGAATGTTTAGGAGGCACTTTCAATGATAGCTTTCATTTTTGGAATGAAGGAGGACAACACAATCCATGATTGGCAATTAGCAATCATTTTCAGAATGAAAACTGTGGATAAATCGCAAGAGTATTGGCTAGATTTTTTGAAACAAATTGTTGCCACCATGATTGATCATCTCACAAATTTCAAGACAAAGTGAGTATTCAGGTATTCCGCTTTCTTGTTCCATCTTATGCTATATCAGAACTTTGGTCTTTTTGCACAGTATATGCATTTAAATATGTATGATCTAGATTTTGGTCATAATAAAACCATCCCTATGTCCACATGGACACATGTGTTATCTGAAATCTCTGACCCCTATGAGTTTTGGAAACATTTTGTCACCCCTTCTTTTTTTTAGTTAAGCCCTAAGCCTGTAGAACATAGTATGACACAGAGTATAACGGGTTTTATAACCAATTGCCCAATTCCATGTGACTACTTCTTTGGGGCACATAACACAATAATTAGTGTCCAAGGTTTTAGTGGGGAACTCGTGCTATTGCCTAAAGTGTTGACCCCTAGGGTCGTATTCTTAGAGGTGACCCAACAAGTATCTGTGGTTGATAATGACTTTGGCCACAAGAAAAGAAAGAAGAAGATGTATGATGTCCCATGGGCCAAAAAAAACATGACACTTGAAGTTAGAGGTGCAGCGAACCTCTTGTTAAGAAAATTAGCTACCCTTGGTTTCCTCATCATAGAGGATAAATGGAAATATGATCCAGATAGTTTTCTAGCCTCCTAGATTATAAATAATAAGGTTTGTGTCAAGATGGTACATGAAGGTCGTCCATTCTGGGAGGACAGGAGGAATCTAAAAGAAGATAACCCAGACCTATATGTGGAATTAATAGATTTGCGCTATGAGGGGCCTAGGCCATGGGAAACCTTCTATGTTAAAGAGAAGGAATATGACCCTAAGTTGAAAATGATTGCTGGTCTGAGGAAAGCATTAAAAGCCCAAGATTGGAGAGCAAAAAAGATTGAAGCCTATTAGAAATATAGGCAAGAGATTTTAGAGCTTACACATTCATTTGGAAATGTTGAAAGTGATGAAAGATGGGAATCAATCTGGGATGAGTGGCATCCCTTCCTAGTCTCAAGTCCAAACACAAGTAGAATTTAGAGGAAGGGTGAGGAGACAGAAGAAGAAACAAAGTCAGCCCAAATAATGCAAGAAATAGGACAGGCATCATCTACTACTCCTGCATCTTCATGGCCCCAATCCATTAGCACCTTAGAGAAACAAAAAGGTGTTGTGTCATCACCAATTCTAGGGACTCAAACAGCTTTGGCATCTGGGGGTTCCAGAATTGTTCCTTTGCAACCACCAGTGGTGGTAAATATCAAAGAGGAAGAAACAGAGGAAACAGGAGAGAGGCCTAAGAAACATAGGAGATTGTACCTACAAGAAAGAGGAAGAGGAAGAAGAAATAGAACCAGAGCAACAACAACTATCAGTCACCTCTTCTGTCACTTAAGTACGTGCTTCTTCTCCCTTCTCTCCTATATCTCTTTCTTCTGCTATAGGAATGGCAATCCCAAGTAGCCAGGCATTCATAACCCCTACCACTTCTGTTGTGCTTACATCAACCCTTGCCACTACTGCCAATACACAAGCCATGTCCTCACAAGACATTTCATTGCCATTATTTTCTCCATCTGTGCCTAAACATACCCCTCCTCAGGTTTCTCCTAGCCAACAATTATCTTCTATTCTCTATGGCCTGCCTCAAGGCCACCCCTTTGTTGGAGGTTATATTGCATCCCCTCCTACATTCCAAGCTCAAGTAGACACAACAAAAAGGGCTAGAGAGGCTAGGATGGACAAAAAGAGGAAAAAGGAAAACAAGAGCCCTGATGTGGCACACATGAGGTCACTTTATGACCCCATTCAACAATCATTGACAGTTACACATTTGTCTCCAAATGTGGTGAAACCAAATGAACAAATGCAGCCCCAAGATTATTCTATGAATGTTGTAGCCATGGATATGTCTCTCTTCAGGCCACAGGACAGGGTTGAGCTACTAAATGAAATTGCAACTGTTGTAGCAACAGACTATTTGAAAGTATCCAAGAAGTTGCAAAAGGTAGAAAATGATTTGGCTCAAGAGAAAGTGAATAGCAGCAATCTTGTTGCGGAGATTCAATCTAAGAAAAATGAGATTGATAATCTAAATAAACAGTTGCTGAATACTATTTCTTTGTAGATACATCAGGCTAAACATGCCCAGATTACTTCTCTTAAGTCTGAGCTGGCACAAGAAAAAGCTGCAGTAACTGTTTTGAGACAGGGGAAAGCCACTTCAGAGAAGAAATATTAGGATAAGTTGCAAGAGGCCACACACTTGCAACAGAAGTTATTGAATGAGAAAAATGCCAATAGTGCAGTTCAGGCACAACTCATGGCTGAGCAACAAAGAACAAAGTAGCTAACAATTGAGCTAGCTAATAGGCCACAAAATGCTGGAGTTCTAAATTTGGTAAAAGAGCTATATGTTTCAGTATGGAAGAGAATTTCTAAAGAGATTATCCAGCTAAAGCCATCTTTAACTTTTCTGTTAAATGCTCAGCAGTTGTGTGAGAAAGTAGAAACTTCGGTGTAGGCCACCTTGTCCACTATTTCATTAAGGGTTTCTGACTCTCAACTTTTATTGAAGAAGTTGTATGACACAACAGATGAGACATTATCAGCAACAAGTATCAATGATAAAATGGTTATTGCTAAGAAAGTTAATGAGGTTTTGAGTTGTAACTCTACGGCCACAAATTGTTAGGAGCTCCTGGATACAGTGAAAGGAGTGAAAAATATGAAGAAACATATAGAGGATTTGGTGCAACTGGGGCTTCCTTCACTGTTCCCAGATAGTAACACAGTGTTGATGATTGATGACATCAAGGCACTTCTTTTGACTAAGCAAAATGATCAGACAATTTTCCAGGGTTTAAGTGATTCATCAACAGTAAAGGAAGTTGAAACTGTGTTGATACCTATGGCCTAGCTAGAATTTCAATTAAAGGCTGTGGTACAAATGTTGCAAACTTTTTCTTATAAAGATATAATTAATCTTGATTTTGCTTTTCAGGATTTGCAGAGTAGACAGGGGCTCTCCAATTCAAAATGGTCTGTTTATCAGACAGCATTGTAAAATTTATGATTCAAAGTTGTATTTTCATTACATATCTTTTTGTCAGTTTTGGGTTCTTTCAGAGTAGGCTCAGAAGTCCTAATGGTCACCAAGAGCTGTAGAGTGTCAAAAACTCTACATTTTGTTTCAATTGCAGCTTAGTCCGCGGGTCTTATAATGTTTCTATGTGGGTTTCAAAAGTTTTGCGCAGGTTTCAAATGTTTTGTGCGGAATTCACCAAGTGTCAAAGCCACAGTAATGTTTCAAGCTTCAAGCTTGCAGAGGGTGCCACGTGGTGGTCGCAGAGGAGTTGCTTTATTCATGACTCTTTTAGCGAGAAACTTTTTTATTCACAGTCTTGTATGGGTTGTGCCAAGTGTTAGCTTCCGTGGGGACCTTTCAAAAGTTTTATTTTTTCAGCAGTGTTGCGAAAGTTGCCATGTGTTAGCTAGCATACGCACGGAGGCTTCCATCTGTCCCAGTTTGCTCCCTTTGAGGGTAGTGAGCGCCAAGGTTGTGGGTCCCATCATTATTGTGTCTCATTTTATAAGTAAAGTGGGTTGTGACAGATGTCATGAAAGGAGGTTGCCTGAGCATAAAGACACAGGTTTTAAAGGCTCTGCGGGAGAAGACACGTACCATGTTTTGAAGGCTGTAGAATGTGACAAGTGTCATTTTCCTATTGATTTCTGAAAAGACAAAGGAGTTTCTGGGTTTGATGCAGACAGTGTCATCTGTCATATTTCCTTTCAGTTATAAGTGCGCGGGTCTCTCCATGTGTCTGCGTCTCAATATAGGAGGTGTGCCACATAATATTTTGCCCTAGCCAATGAGCGTGTAGGAGGGATGGCCATTGCAGATTCAGAGGATCGTAACCGCCAGGAACTTCTAATAATCTTTAGTTCCATTGGGTAGTTGACGATTCGGTTGTTACAGATAATCTTGGGTCAGATCTATGATTATAAATATGTAGTATTTGTAATAGATCGAGATATATACACATACACTTTTGAGAGAATAGATTCAAGGATCTTTTGATAAGTTTTAGTCAAAAATCTAAAAGAGGAGTCAGAGACTTTGTTGTGACCTGTTTATGTCATTTTGCCTTTATTTCATTGTTCTTGATAAGAAAGTTAATGTATCTGTGCCTTTTATGTTGCTGGGAGATTAATAAGAAGAACTTTGTTTTGTACCTTGGTTGATATCATCTATGTCATTGCAAAGTGTCTGGTTGTAAGCCTTTGATAATATTCATTGTATCTGTTTATGTTAATCATGTAGTATCTGCTCTTTAATATAACTGTATCTTGAGAATAGCTTCACTGTACTTGAGTTAAAGGGATACTTTTTACTCAGGTGCATCGCCATAGTTAGATTTGCTTAATTGTATTTGTAATCCTGTTAATTTCTTTCCCTTTGCTCAAAACCCAATTGAAATAGAGAAGAGCCAACTTCTTTAAAATCTGGAGGCAGCTTCAAGTAGCAAGTTCCACATTCTTGAAACTTCCCATGTTGGTGTTAGAACTTGTGCAATTTTATACATCAACAGATTTTGCACGTGGGAGGAGAAATTCATAACAGTTTGCTACACTTCACCTTGTTTTCAGTCAAGAACCCTTGTAGGTTTAGAGGGTTTGATGAATATGATTGTATAGGATTGTTAATGATAGAGGGATGGTTTATTAGGATCTTTTTGAGTGTATTGGATGTGTAGGAATAAAGAAAATTCCATTTGAAGTCAAGAAGTAGAGGAATGCCAAGCCTCGGAGACCTAATTAGGCCTAATAGAAAAGAGGACAGTCAAGATTTGCCTCAATCCTTACAAAGGAACCCTACCCCATTTTGGAATATGTTTTGTTTTACCCAAAAGGGTATCCCAAATGGATTTTGTATTTTGGTTAGCAGGTCTGTAACAAGAGTTATGGTCAAAAAGGCCTTTTTGAAAGGCTACAAGGCTTAAGGGTAGTTTGTGAAGAAAGACCTAAAAGATTGTAGGTCAAGGGATTCTTATGAGTGATTGTAGATTGCATTAGTCATTGTATGATCCCTTTGCATCACAAGAGAACATCTATAACAAAAGGAACATTTACTCTAGGAACATTTCAATTTGAAGCTTAAAAGGAATCTTAGTCTACATTAAAATCACAAGTCTCTCCATGTTGTCTAAAATGATTTTATCAAATATGTAAAGTCAATTTGAAAAGGGGTTTATCTAATAGAACTTGACCTTAGAAATCTAGTAGCTTCCCTAAAGATATTTTAAATATCAACATCCTTACAAGAATTCAAATATATCAAAGATTAGGGTTAAACATTTTTAGGAGTCTACATTATGCCAAGTTGATCTACAAGTTACAATTTTCATTTCCATATAGAAATTCATTCTTATGACACTTAGGTTTTATCCCAAGGAGTTTAGATCTGATCCATATAAATTTCTAGGATGATTTAGAACATGAGATAACCAACAAACTACGAAAATTTATTTTTGTAGCTTAGAAATTAGATTATGTGTGACATCAACAGAAATTCTCCTTAAAGATTCCCACTTAAAAGTACCTTATCTATAACATTTATTTTTTAAAAGTAACGTTTCAATTTATCAACACAAATACTTTCTTAACTAAATCTAGATTAATTATGTGATCACTGATTGCATTATTTCAATCAACCTAGATTTAATGAGATTTTATTCCTTTACAACTATACATATAACATTTAAGATTTTAAAAAACCATTCATGATCGATAAGTGAAAATAATTTTAGAAGCTCGCTCAAAATGATCATGATCTCATCACCCCCCAAGATGAGTTATGATGATCCCATCCCAAAAGAGCTATTACAATATATTAAGGTTTGATGGGGTGGAAAAGGGAATCATACTCCCCTCCCCTAGAGGGCTTCAAGAGATTAAACTTTAATGAGGTATAGTCATTTCCAAATGACCAGGTAATAGAAAAATAGAAGTTTAACCGATTTTGATACCTTTATTTAGCAAGCCTTGAAATTTTAAAATATTAACAAATCACCTTGGGACATAGGCATAGTCATATTCTACATTGAGCTAAGAGCTAAGTACTTGCATGTATTATTTAAATTTTTTAACATCAATTTCAACATGTTTATCATTCACAACTCTTATTCCTAGGATATTTGTGTATCAATGTACTTATTTAATTGATTTATCTTAGGGTTTCATGTAACTTGGTGTAGTTTATTTCTTTGCAGAAATCAAGAAACTTAACATTTATATTTAAAACAATTAAGATGTCTAAATTATTATTATTTTGTAACTTTGTTATGAGTGAGCAAGAAGGCTTGAGTAGATTCATTAAAATAGTGTTCATCTTATTATATAGGAGAAAATTGTATTTTTATATCCTTTTTTCTACTCATTTTACACTCACTTTAGGTTTTATCCTAAGATATATTATCTTGGTATTTATTTCAAGATATAAGCTAGAAAAAATATATAATTTATCTATCAACCTTTAGTCTTTTTATACCTAATGGTCTAAACCCATTTTTATTCATGTACACTTTCCCTCACCTTGGATTGAATTGCAAGTATGATTTTGTCTAGTGCTATGTTGTTCTATAGATAGAAAATTGTACTTGTAATCACATCCTCTAAATTCAAACATGCTTTTCACTTAAGCCATGGTGACCCTTTTACTAAATTTGAACCTTTCACTTATGTGCCAAAATATTTAAATTTAGCACCTCGATTTCATATTCAAAGAGAATCCCTAAGATACTAAACAATTTAGTGATCCTATATATATATATATCTTACATGTTTCTACATTTTGGTGAAATTCGTGCATGAAGTGAATTACATTAGATAAATATTAATACTTCAAATTAATTTACTAGTTTCACTTGTTTAGTTGTTTCTAGAAGTTAAACATTATTTATTGCACACACATGCATGTATAAGAACTAGATGGATATAGAGAAATACATTCTAGATCACTTGTAAATAGTTACATTTTAAATAATTTAAATTGAATGTGTACGTCCAATATTTCTAGATTCTCTATAGATATTAAAGCAAGAACCTCATTGCTCCTTCAAGTACATCACATGGTAAATGCACCAGTTCCACCTCAGGAACTATTTGCATGGACTAATAGTGAGATCGAGAGATTGAGAGTTTCCATAAATGATGGTACCAACATGGGAATATATAAGGACACTTGTAAGTCCATATTGGAAATCCTAGAAAAAAATAGAGATAAAATTTGAGACACAAGTGCATATTCCTTTGATGCTATAGTTGTTATTCTTTCCCACATGCAGGAAGAAGTTTCTGGTGATGTTCCCCTTTCTCATGTTCAGAGTGTGGTGACCAAAGAAACCATTAAATCCCAATGTTTTCTATTCTATTAGGATAAGCCTAAGGTGAAGGGATACCAGGTTACCAGATGTGTGGATGGTGCTATGGCCAGTTTGATCTACCCTCAGTTTCTTTCTATCTTTGGTCGTTATCCAAATAATGACCAAATTCCCTTATATTTTGCACAACAGTTGTATGCTAAGGTTCATTTGGGCCTCAAAGTCAACTACTATGACCTTCCAAGATATTTTGGTTAGGGGCGTGGTAAGCTTGCCAATAGGGATGCTTATCGTCAAGTAGATTGGCAACCCCAATATATAGGGCATTGGTTGGTGAGAGGTCTCCTGCTATCTCCCTAGCCCTGGCCCCCTTAGTAGATCATGTTCTCATTGTTTCCTAAAGGGAAGCACTTGACAGTGCCAACGATATTGTAGTTGCTGCCACTATGATAGCTAGTGATCGTGTGGGTCATTATTTGATGTCACAATGTCAACGATCTAGAGATTCATTTATAGCACAATGCAACAGCATTGATTGTGATCCTTATGCTATGGCAGGAATCCCTACACCCATACATTTGGATGTTCTTACAGGGGAGATGGCACGGAGTACTTTACATTGTTTCGCTAAGGACCTCTTGGAGGCATATGCCTTCATCGCATCAGAGCTTGGGATCTCTATAGACCAGGTTAGAGATCGTTTGGCTACATCTATTCATTCACATTTAGGATGTCATCATTCTCATCACCCTGCCATGCCCAACATCGGTGCACATCAGGATCCACCTACGAATCATTCAGTTGTTACACAAGCTAGTGATCCTTCAAATGACCTGGAGAGGATGCAGTCTATAGGTTTTGTGGAGATGTTGATGCATTCAGATCCATTATCGATGCCATCTCAACTAGTTAGTCCTCTTCACTCATCATTACTGTAACATGAGAGGGCTCAGACAGATACATTAGATCATGACATGGCTCAGACAACTCATTTGGATGATTTAGTGGAGGTGGCCACTATAAAGGACTCTGATCCTATGCCACCTAATATGCTGGTACATGTGTATCTATATGTATGTGTGCATGTGCATGTTCAATTCAATTTTTTTTTAAATTATTTAGATTTTAGTTTTAACTAAATGATATATATAGTAGATGGAGATACCTCATGTTACTCCTAGCCTGAGGTTAGATCATATATGTCGACGTGATTCAGTTGATGATATTGTTTTTAGTGGACATGTGAGTTTTAAATTTTTATGTACATGTATATATCTATAGATATTTATAATACATACATTTTTAAATAGTTCTATATAGATAAAATGTATTTAACACATTGTATGTATGTATACAATTTTATCTCTAGGACTCAGCACATCCATCAGAGTAGGATTCTCATTCAGAGGGTTGCTTGACTAGGAGTTGACATGACAATTAGGTAGCCACCTAGAGGTCCATTTGATGTTGCATCTAGACATTTCCATATATATGTTTGATATATTGACATTTCTAGGACTTGATATATACATTTGATGATTTATGTTTGATATAAATTGACATTTCCAGGACTTGATTACATACATGTTTGCTTATGTAAATGTTTATGTGAACATATACATACACACATATATACATGCTTGTGTTTATGTTATATCTATTTAGAGAACTCAAGAGTAAATGATTTATATACATGTTAAACATGTTAAATGTACATTAAATACATTATGGGTATATATTATGTTAAACATGTTTTAAAAATGTACATTTACAATCACTAATAATCCAATCACTGATAGTTAGTCTTTGCGCCTTTCACTACTCTTCCACTTTTACATTTTCCTTCTTATCTTCCTCTATGGAAACATCCATCTATACCATTTTATCTAATTATATGTGGTCTATCCTAAGATCTAAGAACTAATTAGCCTAATCCTCTCATGAGATTTGAAGTTCTCTCATGCATACATCTTCCAACCATGAAAGAAAATATTTTTCTACAATTTTTTTAACCTATCCTCCATGATATCAATGAGTTGTGTTAGTAAATCATGAGCTACTTTTAGTACATCCAAGTTGGTAGCCTATTCCTTAGATATATTGTTCTTACTCACAATTTGGCATATGAGATCCTTTGAAACATCCTAACATAGAGTATTCACTTCCTTATCTTCTTTAGAAGATCCTTTTATTTGTCTATTCTATTGTGCCACTTATCCATATAGATAGTGAGATGACAATTGTTTTTAACCAAGACTATCAAATCATATAATTGAAACAACACTACATCTCCAAAACACATTTCCTCAAGGACCATGATAACTTTCATTATTAATGAACTTGACATGATTAGATACACCCTTCTCACCTATTTTTAATGTACAAGAATCTACAATTTTGGAATCCAACTTGAGAAGTTGTGTGTATATATTTTTATGATGTGTTTGACCATATAATGTTCCTTCACCTTGTAGTGATGGTGGTACTTTTGTTGATGCATGTGGATGTCTTGCTATTTCTTCCCTCATTTCTTTTTGTAATCGAAGCTTCTTCTTTATCCTTTTGTGATGGTTAAAGTTGATTCCAATGTTATGTTAATATTTCAACCTAACACACACTAGATAATGCTAAGAATAAAAAAGTATTATTGTTAATTTCAATAGATAATCAAAATTATTCATAACCTTATCTAAATGTACGTTTGTCTAATTAAACTACATTTTTCCATTAAGAAAATATTAATGAGTTGATATAGGAAAATAGGAAAAATTGAAAACAAAGAAACATAATATGAAAACTAGTTACAAAAATAAGAACCTAGAGTTACAAAGAGTTTGGAGAGTAAATTTGGAAGAAGTTCAGTTTCTAGACACTAGTGCACTAGTGTTGCCATCCATAAATTGCAATGTAGTCCTCAATAATCACTATTGTTATAATCACATTTACAAATAGCTGTAATTAAAGTAATTCTTTTCCCAATAAATTAACACACACAATTTAATCAATTTGGCTAAGGAATGAAGCCCAAATAATCTTTCAATTCATAATTTGAGATAAAATATCACAATGTTAAATGCATCTGACCATTCCAAGATAACAATTAAATATTTAACTTTCACATCTAAGCATATAGGTAAATCACAAAAACTCCTCATTAAGAAAATGTATAAACTAAAAAAATACAAATGAAAACTAGGAGATATAATAAAAACATTTATTGAGAACACACATTACTAGTTTATTTATAATACATGCATCTAGAATTAACATCTATTTGGATCTTGATAATTTCATATATATCAACAAATTACATGATGTAGGAACATCCCTAGTTCAAAAGCAATCTTGCATCAACCAAAAACATTTGCATTCAGTTTGTTTCTTTTCATTTTCTAGTTTAGTGCAGTCAGTTCAGTCAGTAGCAGTCTCAATATTTTGGTCTGCATTCTACTGTAGTTGTATTTCAGATCTTGTGGAGATGGACTTAGCATATAGACACATTCATACACATCATATTGAAATCTCTGACCATTTGGATTAGGTACCAGTAAGATATCACTATCAGAAGACTAACTGTTTTCTCAGAATAGAGCATCCTGACAGTCTCAGACAATCAGCCAAAGGAGAAGACTACGGAGCATTTCATGAATTGCGGAGCTAAATGACACATCATTAAATGTTGTTTGGTTCATGGATGACCTTCCCTGAGATCCACACACCATTCCATTCATTTGTAGAGGAGTACTACATGATTAGGTCTGACCTATCCGTGTACACACATTACAGCTCTTCATTGGAGTTTGTGATCTTCCTTGGCTGACGTGGAGGAATCTTATGTTCTAGAGATGATATAAATTGATGTAATAGATGCTTAGGAAAGTATTTTATCATTAGTTCATAGCTGATAGTTTGAATTTTTCACGAAGGACCTTCAAAGCTATATCTTGTGCATATTTTGTAACTATGAAATTAGGCATGTGAGCCCTAATTGTAAGCCCGCATGATGCAGAGCATCTCCCAAAACCCTAAAATACATTTACAAATGCATGTCTATGCATTCTTTAATATACATACATTCATCATTATATGTTTATTTGCCTATCTGCAAGACCATACACTATCGGCCAACCTAGTTCCTTTCACACTGATATCCCATTTTATATTGATGTGTCCCCGACACTTCTTATCGCTATGACTTATGCCTATCAGCTCAACAAAATGTTTCTACTCCAATCACTTCCCTCACACCGATGCATACTCTGACCTTGTTGACCATCGGCCACACTTCCTCTGTCAGCGAATCCCTTACCACTCCCACCAATCGTTGTCCTCTCGCCGATCGATATTCGCCTTTGGTTGCCTATCGGCAATAGTTACACCGTCGGCTCCTATTGTCGAAGTCTCCCTGATCTACTACTCTCCCTGATGAAGCTTTGCCCTTCGCAAACATCGGTGTGACATTCACCGTCGGTGAACACCTTGAGTCTTTTGCCAATCTCTATTGTCTCCCCAACACTACCAATGCTGGACTCCACCATCGGCTAGACCTCTACCGTCGGCCCAACTTTGAACCCCTTCGCCGATATCCAACCTCTCACCGATATGCCTTCGACTTACCATATACATGATTCGACTTGCTATCTCTGGTCTTCATTACCGATTCAGCCAGTCTACCTTTGTATCATTCGAAATGTATCTCCCCAACATACAAACTCGATGTGCAAATGACGAATACACACAAAATGAACCTCAGATGCAAAAGCGATATATGCACAGATACAAATGTGATATACACACAGATTGTATGTCGCATACAAACACTGTATATACGTCAAATGTATATTTCAACAAAAACCTGCGAAACTTCACAAAATTTGCACAGAAAACTCTGGGATCAGCCCGATCTGTTTCCTTAACAATTTCAACACAGATTTTAAGCTCCAAACCCTAGCACATGAGGATGCTAGGATAGATCACTGCATACTATAACTCGATCCTCAAAACATGAAATGTAAAAATAGAAAAATAGAAAGGAAATCTAAACTACTATACATGGCCATTCCTTCGATTCGTAGAATCAACCGGGGGAATGGATAATCAAATCCATCCAGCCTCAATACAGGAAACTAATTACACAGTGAATTTAAATGCAACAGGATCTTATTTATTATGCTTCTTGAGAAATGTTTACAAACACATTGTTTATACTTTCACAACTAAACTACAACTGACCACAACTCATCCTATCTCTATTCATTCGATCATCTGGGGGGTATTTATCTACTCACAAAGAGTAGTACTATCTTGGATTCCCAGCGACTAGGAGATACAGCTATCCAATAGACTCCAACTAACTCTCAACTAACAACCTAAAAATAGAATGTCTCGGTCAATATAGACCTTATTACAATGCATTGGTCTTATAAGACCTTATTGGAAAAATAAACAATCTTAAAACTAACTAACTGCCTCATGTAGGCCACTGTAGGATAGGTGCACCTGCACCATACTCCCCAATAGAAAAAGAACTCATGCCCCATGAGTTTGGTCTTGGAGAAATTCCACCTTTACTCTTTGCCATCTTAGTGCTCTGAATTGTTCCAGCTTTATCCTCTGTTGTCTCTTGGCTGCTCCAAGATTTCTGAACTATAACTTGTGGTCTTGTAAGTAAACCCTCATGCCTGTCCATGTAGGCTCTACTCATACATACCCTATGTTTGCCAGTTTGTCTTACCAGCACCTCTGTCTAAATACCTGGTTGAATAACCTTAGTAATTGCTTCTTGAATTTCTACAATGTTCAAAGCTATCTTCCTTTCAACTTTTATAGGACAAACAATAGTCCCAACTACAATCACATCCTTGTCTTGCCAATCAATTTGTGGCTGCTCATAAACCTTTTTCTAAAATTGCTGCTAACCTCTGTCAGTCAAAACTGAACCTTTCTTCAAACTCTGATCTCCTTTCCTTGAGATATCATCAACTGCTGTTATGCCTGGGGCTGTAGGCATTTTCACAAATTCCTTCTTTCCCACTAAAATGATTTTTGCTGCCTTCTGTGCTGTAGCTTCTTCCTGTAAAGGTATCAACACAATAGTTTTACCATCTTTCTTGATGGTGTAGGTATTTGCATACCCATCATACAGTACCCTCCTATCAAATTGCCATGGTCTACCCAACAGTAGGTGACAACATTCCATGGGCAAAATGTCACACAAAACTCTATCATGATAATCCCCAATCTAAAAATCAACATATGCCTGTTGATATACCAAAAGTGATTAACTATCACTCACCCAAGATGCCTTGTAAGGTGTTGGTGTGGAATCCTTTCTAAATTTAGTTTATCCACCATTTCCTGAGATACCATGTTATCTGTTGGGCCAGAATCAATTACAACCTTACATATTTTACCTTTGCTCTTGCATGTGGTCTTGAAAAGAGCTCTTCTTTGCATCATATCCTTTGATGTCTTCAAGACTGTCCTTCTTAACATCAATGCTTCTCCTTCCTCTAGATACCCATAATTATCAAGAGTCTCCTTCACACTTTGTTGAGTGTTTGAGCTGCTTGCACTTTGCCGATTAGTTTCTTGGATCAGATTTGTCCTCTTTTCTCCTCTTGAACTTGTTGCTTTTGTTGGACATTTGAAAAATGGATGCCCATATTCACCACAAGTGTAACACTTACTAGAAAATGTAGTAGAACCTCTACCACCTCCAAATCTGCCTCTGGTACCTTTCCATCCCCCTTTGAAATCAGACTACTCGTGTCCTTTACCAGTTTCTTCTTGATCCTCATTGGTTTGCCTCATTGTAGGGGCTGATCCTCTTCCCCTCATATTGCTGCCTCTTCCTCTCAGGGACTTATCTTGTCTTCTATTCATCTTCTCCTCAATCTTGATTGCCATTTGATAACAATCCTCTACACTCCTTGGGTTAGCTAAAACTAACTCATCCTGTATGTTCAATCTCAAACCAGCCAAGTACCTAGCAACCTTTTCTATCTCATTTTCATGATGACCAGATCTCATACTCAATTTATAAAACACCTCAGTGTACGCCTTCACATCCATTTCCTTTTGCCTTAAAAATTGCAGCTTCTTAAACATCAAAATTTCATAATCCTTGGGCAAAAATTTACCTTTGATCCTTGCTACCATCTTGTCCCATGAAGTGATCTTTGACTTTCCTTGTTTCCTTCTCTCAGATTGTACATAATTCCACCATACCAAAGCATGACCTCCTAACTTGGTCTTTCCAATCGTTACCTTCTGATCCTTAGCAACATCTTCACATTCAAAGTGATTATCTAATGCAACAATCCAATCCAGTACTTCTTCTTCATTCAAACTTCCTGTGTACCTGGGAACATCAATCTTTACCTTAGGCTTGTCACTCTGAACTACCCTTAACAGTTTTACAAACCTCTGGTCTTCAGCATTTAGTTCTTCATCTACCTCTTCAAATTCTTCATCAGCATCATCTTCTTTTTCAGATTCACTGTCTTCTACTTCTCTCTTTTTGTTCATCTCCAAGGCTGCAAGCCTTGCTTGAAGTGCTTCAGCAAGCTCCTTCATCTTCCTCATCTCTCTGGCATGTTTTTCCTTCATCTCCTGCAACTCCCTTGCAGTACCATTACCTTTCAGAGGCATTTTGTCAACCTCTCACTCCTCAACCTCTGTCTTCTCAGTGACAGAATCAACACACAAACAGCCTAGACCTTTTGCTGAGCTCTAATACCACTATGATGCAGAGCATCTCCCAAAACCCTAACATACATTTACAAATGCATGTCTATGCATTCTTTAATATGCATACATCCTTCATTATATGTTTATTTGCCTATCGGCAAGACCATACACTATCGGCCAACCTAGTTCCTTTCACACCCATATCCCATTTTATATCGATGTGTCCCCAACACTTCTTATCGCTATGACTTATGCCTATTGGCTCAACAAAATGTTTCTACTCCGATCGCTTCCCTCACACCGATGCATACTCTGACCTTGTTGACCATCGACCACACTTCCTCTGTTGGTGAATCCCTTACCACTCCTACTGATCGTTGTCCTCTCGCCAATCGATATTTACCTTTGGTTGCCTATCAGCAACAGTTACACCATCGGCTCCTATTGTCAAGGTCTCCCCGATCTACTACTCTCCCCGATGAAGCTTTACCCTTCACAACCATCGGTGTGACATTCACCATCGGCAAACACCTTGAGTCTTTTGCCAATCTCTATTGTCTCCCCAACACTACCAATGCCGGACTCCACCATCGGCCAAACCTCTACCGTCAGACCAACTTTGAACCCCTTCACCAATATCCAACCTCTCACCGATATGCCTTTGACTTAGCATATACATGATTCGACTTGCTATCTCCGGTCTTCATTACCGATTCAGCCGGTCTACCTTTGTATCATTCGAAATGTATCTCCCCAACATACAAACTCAATGTGCAAATGACGGATACACACAAAATGAACCTCAGATGCAAAAGTGATATATGCATAGATACAAATGTGATATACACATAGACTGTATGTCGCATACAAACACTGTATATACATCAAATGTATATTTCAACAAAAACCCATGAAACTTCACAAAATTTACACAGAAAACTCTGGGATCGGCCCGATCTGTTTCCTTAACAATTTCGACACAGATTTTAACCTCCAAACCCTAGCACATGAGGATGCTAGGATAGATCACTACATACTATAACTTGATCCTCAAAACATGAAATGTAAAAACAGAAAAATAGAAAGGAAATCTAAACTACTGTACATGGCCATTCCTCCAATTCACAAAATCAACCAGGGGAATGGATAATCAAATCCATCTGGCCTCAATACAAGAAAACAATTAGACAGTGAATTCAAATGCAACAGGGTCTTATTTATTATGCTTCTTGAGAAATGTTTACAGACACACTGTTTATACTTTCACAACTGAACTACAACTGACCACAACTCATCTTTTCTCTATTCATTCGATCATCTGGGGGGGTATTTATCTACTCACAAAGAGTAGTACTATCTTGGATTCCCAGTAGCTAGGAAATACTTCTAGGCGGCTGGGAGATATAGCTATCCAACAGACTCCAACTAACTCTCAACTAATAACCTAAAAATAGAATGTCTCGGTCAATACAGACCTTATTACAATGCATTGGTCTTATAAGACCTTATTGGAAAAATAAACAATCTTAAAACTAACTAAATGCCTCATGTAGGCCTACATGAATGACTGAATCTACATTTTCTTTATATCTTTGAGTTGTTTCCGTTGTGTTTACTCTAGCGACACAGCCTGGAAAATTCACTTTGTGGACCCTCCTAACCATGACTGCACTAAGTGGTATCAGAGTGAAAGTTTGAATCTTTGGGAATAAATTGAGCAAAGTTGGAGAAGGAATTCCATAATATCTTGTTGTGAACAGATCGTCGAATCCAAGGCAGGTTAATTGTGTTGCAACCGATTGCTGATTGTGAGGCAATTGTCACCTTGTAGCCCAATCGTTGAATTTGAGGTAGTTACACTTGATCCGAGGAAGAAATGTCACTAAGGAGAATCCCTGCTATTGGAACAATGGTTGGAAGGATGGATGAGATGATGGAGATGATGAAAATAATGTGAGTTCTCTTAGATACTATTGAAGAAGATAGGCAAAGAGGATTGATACCTCGCCCTAATGTTGAAAGTGATGATGAAGAATTTTAATCCATTGATCAAAATGAGGTAACCTTAGGAGATGAAGAAGAAGAATTAGATCAAGTCAAGATGTTGTAAACTATTTCAAAGATTGGGAAAAGACCTAGAGTTGATGTACTAAACTATACTGGCAATTTGAATCCTAAAGAGTTGATTGACTAGATAAATGACATTGGAAGAATACTTTGAGTATGAAGAAATTGAAGATTCGGAGAAGGTGAAATTTGTAGAGACAAAGTTGAAAGGGCATGCTCCTAGATGGTGGAAAGAAGTTCAGTTGGATAGAAATAGAAGAGGAAAAGAGAAGATTACAAAATGGGATAGAATGGTGACAAAATTGAAGAATCAGTTTATACCTGTTGACTATGAGTTGGAACTGTTGAAGAGATTGCAAAACCTAAGACAAAAGGAGAAATATGTGAAGGAGAATATTGAAGAGTTTCATAATATGATTATAAGGATAGGACATAGTGAAGAAAGCAAGGAGAAAGTGGCTAGATACATCAATGGACTGAGATTGAACATTCAAGAAGAACTGAGTTTGGTGAGGATGACAACATTGGAAGAAGCATATCAGTTTGCCTTGAATGTTGAAGAGAAGTTGAACAAGAGGCATGATCAGAGATAGAGAGGCAGAGGAGGTAAATTTCAAAGAAGCAAAACATTTTCTTGAGGAGAAAGATCATATGCAAAGCAGAACAAACAAGAAAGCACATTCAAGGAGGACAAAGATAACAATGCATGCCAGAGAGATGATAGAACTTTCTACCGCAGAGGAAACCCTAGTCCATACCAGAGTGAAGGATACATAAGAGAATGAAGAGGACCTCATAGGAGAACATTCAAATGAACCTGTTTCAAATGTGGAGGTGAAGGACATAGAGCATTTGAATGTAATCAAGGGAGTAAAAGCAAGAGAACAGAGAATAATGGAAGAGCAGTCTATGTAGAAGAACCTATTGGATCACTGAGTTCAGTTGGTAAACCTAAGAAGGGAGAATCACTTGTCATGAGGAGAGCACTATTTCAAGCAAAGACAAATAAAGAACTGCTACAGAGGAAAAATTTGTTCAGAACCAGATGCAAATCAGGAGGTAAATGTTGTAAAGTTGTAATTGATAGTGGTAGTTCAGATAACCTCGTTTTAGAGAAGATGGTACAACTAAGCTAAAGTGGGAAAGACTAAAACACCCTAAGCCCTATCAGATAGCATGGATTCAAGATGACCATAAGGTACTGGTGAGTGAACAATGTTTTGGTGAAATTTCATGTTGGATCTTATCACAATGAAGTATTATGTGATATTATGCCTATGGATGTATGTCATATATTGTTGGGTAGACAATGGTAGTATGATACAAAAGCTATACATTATGGAAGAAAGAATACCTATACCATAACATCAAATGGAAAGAGAATTACCTTGATTCCTTTGGAAGATGATCCTAAGAGTGAATTATGTGGGAATGCTAGAATCTGTTTGGTAGATGGAAGAAAATTTCTGGATGGTTTGAGACATGAGAATATGTGTTATGCCTTGATCCCTAAGAAGCCTAAAACATTGAAGAAGGAGACTGAAGAATCACAACCAAAGGAGATAACTCAGTTGCTGACAGAGTATGAAGTCATCATATCAGATAATGTGCCTGAAGGATTACCAATTAGGAGTATATGTCATCACATGGATCTTATACCTGGAGCTAGTTTGCCTAACAAAGCAGCACACAGAATGACACCAACAGAGAATGAAGAATTTAATAGACAAATACATGAGTTGTTGAGGAAATGTTTGATCATAGAAAGTTTGAGTCATTGTGTAGTACCTGCAGTGTTAGCACTGAATAAAGATGGAGAATGGAGAATGTGTACAGACTCAAGAGCAATAAATAAGATCACAGTTAAGTATAGGTGTCTTTTACCTAGGATGGATGATATCATGGATTGTTTGAGTGGAGCAAGATATTTCACAAAGATAGACTTGAAGAGTGGATACCATCATATCAGAATCAGAGAAGGAGATGAATAGAAGACTGCTTTTAAGACAAATGAAGGATTGTATGATTGGTTAGTGATGCCTTTTGGATTGACAAATGCACTGAGCACTTTCATGAGATTGATGAATGAAGTCTTGAAGAAATTCTTGTGTAAGTTTGTTATTGTATATTTTGATGACATTCTAATTTTTAGTAAGACAAAAGAAGAACACTTGTGGCACCTGAGACAAGTATTACAGAGACTAAGAGAAGAGAAATTGTTGATAAACATCAAGAAGTGTAGTTTCATGAAGAAAGACTTGGTATACTTGGGATTTGTGATTTCTGTGGAAGGATTGAAGATGGACCCTGAGAAAGTGAGAGCAATTGTTTAATGGCTTACACTGGAGAGCATTAGAGAAGTCAGATCATTTCATGGATTACCTAGTTTCTACTAGAAGTTCATCATAAATTTTAGTTCAGTAAGTTACCCTATGACGGAGACAATGAGAGGTGATAGAAAAGACTTTAAGTGGACATCTGGAGTAGATAAAAGTTTTGGGTTGTTGAAGCAAAAAATAACATAGCAACCTGTGTTGGCATTACCAGATTTCAATAAGGTATTTCAAGTAGATTGTGGTACAAGTGGAAATGCGATAGGAGCAATGTTAAGTCAAGAAGGTAGACCTATAGCATATTTAAGTGAGAAGTTAAATAATGCAAGGAAAAGATATTCAGTTTATGATCAAGAATTCTATGCCATAATTCAAGCCTTGAAGAAGTGGAGACATTACTTATTGTCTAAGGAGTTTGCGTTGTATACAGATCATCAAACTTTGCAATATTTGAAGAGTCAAGGGAAGTTGAATCAGAGACACATGAGATGGGTAGAGTTCATGTAGAGTTGTACACTTTTGTGTTGAAGCATAGGAGTGGAAAATCAAACAAAGTTGTAGATGCCCTGAGTAGAAGAAGGAACTTGTTGACAAAGATGAAAGTTGAAGTGTTAGGATTTGAAGAATTGAAAAACATGTATGAGAAAGATCTTGATTTTACAGAACCTTGGAAAGCATGTAAGGAACCTGTTGTGATAGATAGGAGTAAGTGGTTAGACTATTTCATTTAGGAAGATATGTTGTTTAGAGGAAATTAGTTGTGCATACCTAGGAGTTCAATGAGAGACAATTAATCAGGGAGAAACACAATTGTGGATTGGTAGGACATTTTGGCATTGACAAGAAAGTGTCTTTGGTAATTTAAAACTACTTTTGGCCTCATATACATAAGGATGTTAGGAATTTTGTGCAGAGTTGTAGAGTTTGTCAAGTTGCAAAAGGCAGTAGTCAGAATACTGGTTTGTACAAATCTTTGACAGTACCGGAGAGACCTTGGGAAGACATAAGTATGGATTTAATAATAGGGTTGCCAAAGACATCTAGATAGGACATGATTCAATATTTGTAGTGGTGGACAAATTTTCAAAGATGGCATATTTCATACCTTGTAAGAAGACAACTGATGCAGTGCATGTGGCTAACCTATTTTTCAAGGAAGTTGTGAGATTGCATGGATTACCTAAGAGCATAATTTTATACAAAGATACCAGATTTCTTGGATAGTTTTGGAAGAAACTTTGGAAGAAGATGAAGATAGATTTGAAGTTTAGTTCAACATCTCACCCATAGACTAATGGACAGATAGAGGTAGTGAATAGGAGTTTGGGAAACTTGTTGAGATGTTTGGTTGGAGAAAAGGTAGGAAATTGGGATTTGATTCTATCACAAGTAGAGTTTGCATATAATAATTCAGTGAATAGGAATTTGGAAGAACACCATTTGAGATTGTGACAGGAACTAACCCTAGAGGAGTTACAGAGTTGAGAGACATCAACATGGAATACAAGAGGAGTGCATAAGCAAATGAATTTGCAAGACACATGGAGACAGTGCATAATCAGTTTAAGAAGCATTTGGAGGAAATGAACAACAAATATAAGGAGAAAGTAGATGAGAAGAGAAGACAAAAAGAATTTTTAGTGGGAGATGAAGTGATGGTATACTTGAGAAAAGAAAGATTCCCAATTGGGACGTATAACAAGTTGAAGATGAAGAAGTTTGGACCATGTAGGATACTCAGAAAGTTTGATTTAGGAAATGCATATGAAGTGGAGTTACCAGAGATAATGGGGATATCACCTATTTTCAACATTGCATACCTATATCAGTATCATGAAGCAGAGTTCAATGACAGCGTTGAAGAAGACTTGAAGAAGCAGCCACAACAAGCACTAGAGCAGATTGAGGACATTTTGGATAGAAAAGTTGGATACAACACTAGAGGAAGATAGTACAAAGAATATATTGTGAAGTGGAAAGACAGACTAGAAGAAGACTCATCTTGGATTTCTCAAGCTGAGGTGGACTGTCTTGGTTTTCCTCCAGCCCTAGCAAAGTGAGGGACTCACTTTTTCAATAACCCCGGATGTCTGATGTAGGAGCATCCATGATTCAAGAGAAATCTTACATAAACCAAAAACATTTGCATTTAGTTTGTTTCTTCTCATTTTCTAGTTTAGTGTAGTTAGTTCAATCAATAGTAGTCTCGATATTTTGGTCTACATTCTATTGCAATTGCATTTCAAATCTTGCCACTACTATAAAAATAGCAATATGTGATTAAAAAAACTACTAAAAACTACTTATAAATGACTAAACTTGGTCATGTGACCATTAGTAGTTTATTGCTAGTCATTTATAACATGACCAAATTTATGACTAAACCAATTTTAGTCATTTATTTGGTCATTTTGATTGATCGATTTGGTAGTATATTTAGTCGTTAATTTAGTCATTTATTTAGTCATATTATTCACTAAGCTTGGTCATGTGACCATTAGTAGTTTATTGTCAGTCATTTATTTGGTTGTTTTGATTGATCAATTTGGTAGTATATTTTTAGTCATTGATTTAGTCGTGTTTATTCACTAATTTCTATCAATTGGTAGTATATTTATTCACTAATTTCTTTCAACTGGTAGTATATTTCGTCATATATTTTGTCATATTTATTCACTAATTTCTGTCAGTTGGTAGTATATTTAGTCAATTAGTAGTTTATTTAACAATTTTTGTTCAAGTGTTGGAAATGAGACAATGCTTTTGAAGTTTAAACATAAAACACAGAAAAACATAATCAATCATTCATTTGCACATAATGAAACGCTATTAAGAAGGCAAAATACTAAAATTTTATTGAAAAAAGGTGTTCTTACAATAGATACAAGACTTAAATATGTGTCTTTGCTTTGAAAAATGTGTTACAAAGTGTGTTTCTTAGTGTTGTGACTAAGAAAACTGAGTTACAAAGTGTGAGGATTGTACTCTCTACAAAGAAATTTAGGCTTTTTGAGGTATATGACTTGCCATTCCAAAACTATGATATCTCCCTTTTTGGTACTGTATGCATAGGTTTCATGAGAGTCTTCATTCATTGAATAGACTTCAATAGAAGTCTATCCTCTACAATGCATAAACTGTCCCCATGACTTTCCATGCAAACTTTGATTAATAACACTTTTCACATCATGCAATTTGATGGCTATTTCACTTGACACTATCATGGTAGCTTCACCCTTTGCCTCTGATCCTTTGTCTTTTCAAGAACCACTGTGGACTATCATCAAAGCTCCTACTCTCTACCTTGCTGGACTGCTCAACACAAGTTTGGTCTATACTCTCACCTTGAAACACTTATCCTTTTACGCCAATCAAGATCTCAAAAACACTTATCCTTGTATGCTCCGGAAGTCACTATGAGAATCTAGGATCAAGGTGTTGTAATTGAAAAAGACAATGATCTTGCATCCACAAAAGACTACAAATGGTGAACTATGCTTACTCTGTCATGCACCCCCTTCTTTAAACATTTACAACACTATTGAATTCCTACTAGATTTGTTTGCTATGTCACTTATTTGATGTTGACTTATTGGATGAATATCTGACATAGCTCCTGAATTGACAAAGATGTATCAAAACTTGCTTAATATTGCTAATTGTTGCATTACTTCTTCTTTATTGCATCTCCTACCTTTGTCTACACAAACAGAACCTAGCAATGCAATTAGTAAATTGCCCCTTTGTAATAGAAAGCAAATAAGTAACTTACTGAACTTTGGCATTTGCAACAATCTCTTATCCCATTGGACTTAGTACTTTCACCATTTTGTGATCTACAAGCACTATACTGTACATTTCATAAGAAACTAGGGTTGGTGCTTCTCAACAAACTGTCTAATTGATTTATTAACATGTGTCACTTAGACTGTTATTAACAAAAATAGATCCAAACTATGTACATGGTGATGATATACTATTGAAAAAAACAAAAAGTATCAAAAAAGAATGACAAGTTTTGATTTAATGATCCAATACTTAGCATTTAGTTAGATCTAACCATTAGAAATCAATTGTTACCATTTTGAAATTACAAATTATATTCAGTTGGATTCATTCATGAATCATAATCATTAGAAATTTAATTTTACATTTGCAAGTATTCTAATGACAAAAACTACAATAAATGCTCATGTATAAAGTAGGATGTGTCTTGTTACAGATGTGCCATGTGGATGATTCTTTCATTCAAAAAATCTTAATAATGAAGATCGACAGCCAAACCAGTATTCCAAATAGGGGAGCCATGGTGATAGCATAGGTATGGAAGGCTCATCCAAATGACCTTCTAGGCCCTAATAGACCTTTAATACAGGCTATCACATGTAAGGTGACAATCATTTATTAGCTAGTAAACTATGCCTACAACCTAGAAAGTTACCAGTATACTATGATATGTTCCTCATTGTCCATATATATATATATATAAGAAAACATCAGGCGATGTTGCAATTATGGATAATTTTGTAATATTTGTATAAATAATATAAAATATATAACTATTTCTAGAGGAAAATGAAATTGTAAATTAGAATGCAAATCAACCCTCCAGGCTATCAAACTGATACTAGTGCCATGCACAACTTACGTATAATGATTGTAAATAGTTCAGCTAATTCAAATAGTTGACAAGGTTCAAAACTTCAAATATATTTCAAATGTAACCATGATTTTTTTTTGGAAAAAATTTGACTAAACTGGGTATATAGTAATCTAAGAAATTCCTTACCTGCCCACTGAAAGGTTTCCATCAAGTCACATAAATAATATATAAAAATGCATATGAGATTTGTATATGTGACAAGACCAATTTCTATGAATAACCGAGAGAAAACTCATCTCCCTGACAAAAAATATTGATTCCAAATTTTATAGAAAAAAGACACTATAGACTATATCACTGCTATCTCAGAAAAATCATATAATTTTAGATCAATTCCAAATCATTCTATATGGTTAGAGTCATTTATAATCCAATTGTATAAAAATTGTATAACCCATCTAGCGTGTGACTAAATTTTTCTCTGACTTGGCGCAGCTCCATTTCTGTGTCAATCTTCATTTTGGATCCTCTTACACAATCTTATGGGAAATATGCATAGAAATCACTTCTTAAATAGGATAGATGATATATTGCCATTTAGGGAAAATAAAAACATGAACATAGATGGCCAAAAATTGTATAAAGCTTCGAGGAATCAAAGCAGAAACCATAAACTTTGCCTACACTGTGACGATACTAAAACAAAAATAAAAAGATTGATGACTACTTGTTGTACAAAGGATTTGGACCTATATAAGCTTTGCCCTTTTCTTGGCCAAACAAGGATTTGTAAATGCAATTGTTGAAAGGGCAATGGCGAGTGCAAGACTTTAAGGAACGTAATGCAGTGAAGAAGATCATTCCATTCCATGAGATGACATCTCTTTGAGACCACCTTACACCTGCTAATTGCAGAAGACCATCGTAACACCGCAAGGTGGTTGTTGGGCTTTCGCGGTGATGTGGGGAAACTCCCCGCATCACCACAAAGGCCCAACAATCACCTTGCAGTGTTGCAGTGGTTAGAGCCAGCACATTGGACAGGGCTTTGGTGGTTGGAGCCAGCATGCTGGTAATGGTTGCGGCATATGCACAAAATGGATTTATTGAAATGGCTTTAGAAACTTTCAAGCAAATGCAATTAGCAGGCGTAAAGCCAAATTTGACAACCTTTGCCAGCATACTCCCTGCCTGTGCCAAAATGGGAGCTTTGGAATAGGGTATGGACATCCATAAAAGCTTGAAGGATAGATGGATTTTGTCATTTGTTGTAGTTGCAACTGCCCTAGTAGACATTGTTGGAGTCCAGGACAACACTGAGAGGGGGGGTGAATCAGTGTTGTACAAATTTTACAATTTTTACACCTTTTGACTTACAAGATAAAGAAAGAGAAAGACATCAATGATTTGCTAACACACATATGCACAATTATAATATTGAAGGCATGAAATATATGAACACATGAAGACACACAAGATATGAGACCAAGACACAAAAGATTATATGAGAGGAAAACCCTCCTGGGGTAAAAAAACCTCTCAAAACTGCCTCACTGGCTACAAAGAGGTCTCACTAACCAAGAAACTGGCAAATGCAATCACCATCATCAAAACAATACAAGTAATATAGAGGGTTTCTTTGTTTCAATACAAGCCCCTGAATTTGCATATTTCTGTCCAATCACACTCAATCTGATCTGCATATCAATCTCATGATCTCTGCACAATCAATTCACCACACTGGTCCAGATTATCTCTGCATAAACAATTGCATATTGTCTTCAATCTGTAAATGCTTTGCATAATGTCTTCATCTTGTACATTCATCATTACAATTTTCACAACCTACATAATTATATTACTTCTCAATGAAAACTCTTGCTCTTGCAAAAATCCAATGACACAATGCACCTACAATCAAAAAAATACATAAAAAGAAGAATCCTTTCTTATTCCTCCTTTTTGAAAAACTATTCATCTTCTGCATCATATATTTCATCTCCTTCTCTGCATGACCATACATTTTCACATGCAAAATAAAATCATTCAATTCTTCTTCAAAGCCCTTCACATTCCTCTTCCATCTGATAAAAATATTTGTTCCCAAATGACCCTTCATAATATATCTTCAATAATAAATCAATCTCATCATCTTCTCAAAAATATAATCTTCTCACAAAAATGTCTTCCAAAAATAATTTCCAATATAATAGAATGTCTTCAAAAAAACATTCTAATATAAACCCCTTAAATCCTGAGAGAGAGAGAGAGAGAGATCAATATGTGTTTCCAATAGAAACATCTTAAAAAAAACTTCTAACAAAAACTTATAAAAATTATATTTCAATCTGGCACAAAATATCCTTAAAAAAACTTTCTAAAACTTTATATGCTGCACTCACACAGAACTCAATGTTTCACTACATGTCAAAACTAATACTCAGTAAGAAGGCCATAAGTTTAAATTGCTGCCTTTGATCTCTTCGCATGCACCAAAACATTCAAATAGAACCGTTGAAGTATAATTTCCGCCACCGCTATGTAGACTCGACCGGGACAAGCGGTAAATAAGGTGAAAGGGGCTGGTTATCTCACGGTGCAAACCCCTTAAAGATATAACTTAAGTTTTTATGACTTGCGATAGCAAGTCAACACCAAAACATATGAAAAATGCAACTTGTTTATGATGGGTAGTGAGGAGAGTAAAACCATATCACTTAGCACATTTAAATCTTAAAAATAATGCACTTGGCTAATAAAATTAGTCATTAAACATTGAACTTTATTGAATCCAAAACACCTATAGCTCTTTAATCCTTGAAGATAATATCCTGATTGCTTGCATATATGTTCTGGAATTTTGCAATGATCCTTGAATCGATATGAATAAGTTAAAAGCATTACAAGTTGTGATTACTCCCTTGACTTGACCTTTCCTTGTCTGGTTTCCATCTCCAAACACTAAGATACTGAGCCTATCCATCATAACCATCTTCTGAAGCCACAACCTGATGAAGACACAACCCATGAAAACCATGACATAGAGCATCAAATATTGTTCAACTGAGATCCAACTAAGATCCTCTTGTTTGACCTTTTACGTTTTCACATCAACCAACATAACTTATATCTAACCACATAGTAACTGATGACATCACTTGTCCATAGTATGTGAGCATCAATAAATGATATGATCAAGCAGATCAAACAAGTCATGTCATAAACATAAATCTTGTATCTGTCATATATTATATCTGTGTATATGAATGCACAAGAAAGCATGCATGAAAGCACACAAGAACATGAAGCAACTCCAAACAATATTATGAGTCCATGATCAACTCCAAGCAGAATCAATCATACTATAAAGTCCTGATGACCCCAAAAGAATGACCTTTGCATTAGACCCATGTGATCAACCTGTGAACATCATGAAAGCAAGAAGAAACACACTTTGTCAACCAACCTTGCATCATAATCAAAACATCAATGGCAAACTACACAACACCTTTTTGACATCAATGACAATCGGTCACCATCAATCTTCCCCTTTGTCATTGATGGCAAAACTATATGATGCAATTTTTTCTCTCCCCCTTTTTGACATCAGATGACAAAGGATAAATTGACTCCCCCTATCTTATCTTTGATCTCTTTTAAACACCTTACTGCTCTTATTCTGAAAGTATTTTCTAATCTGACATTCATTAGTTCAACTCAACTAAAATATGAACAACATTCTCTTGATATAGATGCTCAACATCATATGAGCAATCTCCTGACATAATGTGAAGCATGTGAACTCACCTGAATTCTCCTCAACCATGAAGATTATGATGAACTACAATTGAAGTAGAATGACATTCTGAAGCATAGATCATTATTGAGATCCTCTTATCTCATCTTTTGACAAGATGAAGACTGACATATATGAACTTGACTCATGATGACATAATGACCACTCTAGAGATGATCTTGCCAAGACTTCCAAGATGGACAATCATCCTGCAACCAATTTACTTTTGTACACACATCTTGACATGATAAAGAATGAAGATCATCCTCTTGTTCCTGCACAAGACACCTTTTTGTAACACAATGTCAAATCTGATATATTTAAAATCACATCTAAAACATACTATAATAAACAAGAACTGTTGCCTCTTGACTTTGTCATTCAAATTAGTCCATTAAAACAACACATCAACAAACTAACTGCACCATCAAGTTCTTCTTGCAACAACACTTTGCAAAATTAAATGCAGAGATTGACTTTTTCATTTTCAGCCTCCTCAGCCAACATATGTTAATATCTAATAAGAGCTCCTTGAAAACATCTTAATCTCTTTGCCATGACAATCAATACTCCACAATTCAAGATCACATTGAACTGCAACATCATAACAACTCAACCTTTGTAAGTATCAATATGATATGAACAAAATATAAATAGGATCATTTATAAACCAAATCACTCAACATTATCAAACTCCTTGATCATTGAACCCTTGAACATCTTATTTGCAATATGACATCATGAACCACTGATCACCTGTAGCACAGACATACACATATTGACAAACATCAAACAATATCCTTCCTAAAAATTCTTGGGGATAATTGATAGAACATAAACAACCCCCCTAACTTCATGCCATATGTTACACAATTGATGATGTGACTTGTGCAAGATGCACAAGTTTAGGCTTTAACTTCTCTTTGCTTTGTTTCAGTCTTCACACTTTCACTTCTTTCTTCTATTCAGGTTTCTTCTTCCAAACCTTTTCAACCTTTTTCTTTTTCCAACCTATCAAACTAGGTGATGCTATTGTTTCATACACTCTACAACTATATGCCTTGTGACCAGGAGAATTACACTGGAAACATACAACATTAGTATTCCATATTGAAGCAAATTGGTTTCTTTTGCAATTGACTACTTTGTGTCCAAAGTGATTACATGTGTAACAAAAACCATTAAATGAATAATTATACATGCACATGTAAGCTTATTTAACTGAAGTAGTTCTTCTAAAATTTCTCCTCCTTTGATTATGCATTTTAACAAACTCATTTTTGGTCTTCATTTCAGCATCAATCTTCTTTTTGTCTTCAGAGGTAGCAGCAAGAAGATCAATTTTCTTTCTAGGAGTCTCTCTAGCTTTGGAACACTCTCCTTTTTCATATCAAAGTCCAGTAGTGTCTCTATGTAGTTTCTGGTTGCTCAATATGTTATTCAGGCATTCACTGCTCTTTTCAAATTGAATATTTTTATGCAACTTTGAAGATGCCTTTTCCAAATTCTTTCTCAAAGAGACTATTTCTGTCTCTAACTTCAGACATTCAATTCTTTTCACCTCAAGATCAGAATTTGTTACAACTATTATTATTTTTCCTTCCTCAATTTCAGCCTTTAAACTAATAATCACTCTGTTAGATTCATCAACATAACTCTTTATATTTGCAATTTGATTTCTTGCCTCTTCAAATTCTAAATAAACTTTTACAAAATCTAAACATATCTTATCTTTGAAATCTTTCTCTTGTTGAAGCTAATCTTTTAATCCCATATTTTCTTTTCTAAGTTGATTGATTGTATCTAGGGCACACAGAAGTTCTCCTTCAATATCAACTTCACAATCATCTTCATCAAACTCCTGATTGTGATCTTCTTCTTCTAAATCTGATTGAGTCTCATCTCCTTTATGTGAATGACTTCCATCATTGTCATTCTTCTCACATAACAAGCTATCCTCTTCTTTATCATCACCTTGATAAATTCTTATCAATTCTTTCCAGACATCCTGTGTTGTTTCACAATGCAAAACTTTACAAGCAACTTCACTAGGTAATCCTGATAGAATATCTTCCTGATAGAATATCTTTCTTTTCTATATGATTGCATTTAAAAGACTCTATGTTATTTGTAGAACTAGGAGATTGAGAAGAAATAGAATATCTATTTTCAACAGACTTCCAAACACCATATCCTAAGAGGATAGATATACTTGCATTCTAATGCACCAAATAGAGAAGTTTGAACCATCAAAGAAAGGAACATCTTGTGAAACATTTTGTATATCAACTGATTGTATATCAACATTTGAATTTGATATAGACTACACCTTTTGATCAAAATGAGACATGACATTTCTCATGTTCTTATTTCTTTTACACTTACCCATGGTACTCCACCCTCAAGACATACCCAAGCTGATTAGACTTCAATAGGGAACTTGGCTCTGATACCACTTGTTGGAGTCCAAGACAACACTGAGAGGGGGGGTGAATCAGTGTTGTATAAACTCTATAATTTTTACACCTTTTGACTTACAGGATAAAGAAAGAGAAAGACATCAATGATTTGTTAACACACATATGCACAATTATAATATTGAAGGCATGAAATATATGAACATATGAAGACACACAAGATATGAGACCAAGACACAAAAGATTATACGAGAGGAAAACCCACCTGGGGTAGAAAAACCTCTCAAAATTGCCTCACTGGCTTATTCAAAACCTCACTGGTTACAACAAGGTCTCATTGACCATTCAAACCTCACTAGATACAAAGAGGTCTCACTGACCAACAAAGCCTCACTGGAACATAAAGCCTCACTAGTAAATGCAATCACCATCATCAAAACAATACAAGTAATACATAGGGTTTCTCTGTTTCAATACAAGCCCCTGAATTTGTATATTTCTATTCAATCACAATCAATCTAATCTACATATCAATCTCATGATCTCTACACAATCAATTCACCACACTAGTCTAGATTATCTCTGCATAAATAATTGCATATTGTCTTCAATTTGTAAATGCTTTGCATAATGTCTTCATCCTACACATTCATCATTACAATTTTCACAACCTACATATTTATATTACTTCTCAATGAAAACTCTGGTTCTTCCAAAAATCCAATGACACAATGCACCTACAATCAAAAAAATACATAAAAAGAAGAATCCTTTCTTATTCCTCCTTTTTGAAAAACTATTCATCTTCTGCATCATATATTTCATCTCCTTATCTGCATGACCATGCATTTTCACCTACAAAATAAAATCATTTAATTCTTCTTCAAAGCCCTTCACATTCTTCTTCCATCTGATAAAAATCTTTGTTCCCAAATGACCCTTCATAATATATCTTCAATAATAAATCAATCTCATCATCTTCTCAAAAATATAATCTTCTCACAAAAATGTCTTCCAAAAATAATTTCCAATACAATAGAATGTCTTCAAAAAAACTTTCTAATATAAACCCCTTAAATCTTGAGGGAGAGAGATCAATATGTGTTTCAAATAGAAACATCTTAAAAAAAACTTCTAACAAAAACTTCTAAAAATTGTATTTCAATCGGGCACAAAATATCCTTAAAAAAAATTCTCAAACTTTATATGTTGCAGTCACATAGAACTTGATGTTTCACTGCACGTCAAAACTAATACTCAGCAAGAAGGTCATAAGTTTAAATTTCTGCCTTTGATCTCCTCTTTGCATACACTGAAACATTCAAATGGAACCATTGATGTATAATTGCTGCCACCACTATGTAGACGTGACCAGGATAGGCGGTAAACAAGGTGAAAGGGGCCAGTTATCTCACAGTGCAAACCCCTGAAAGATACAACTTAAGTTTTTATGACTTGCGATAGCAAGTCAACACAAAAACATATGAAAAGTGCAACTTGTTTATGACTGGCAATGAGGAGAGTAAAACCATATCACTTAGCACATTTAAATCTTAAAAACAATGCACTTGGCTAATAAAATTAGTCATTGAACATTGAAGTTTATTGACCACAAAACACCTATAGCTCTTTAATCCTTGAAGACAATATCCTGATTGCTTGCATATATGTTCTAGAATTTTGCAATGATCCTTGAATCAATATGAATAAGTTAAAAGCATTACAAGTTGTGATTACTCCCTTGACTTGACCTTTCCTTGTCTTGTTTCCATCTCCAAACACTGAGATACTGAGTCTGTCCATCATAACCATCTTCTAAAGCCACAACCTGATGAAGACACAACCTATGACAACCATGACATAGAGCATCAAATATTGTTCAACTGAGATCCTCTTGTCCAACCTTTGACATTTTCACATCAACCAACATAACTTATATCTGAGTAGATAGTACCTGATGACATCACCTGTCCATAATATGTGAGCATCAACAAATGATGTGATCAAGCAGATCAAACAAGTCCTATCATAAACATGAATCTTGGATCTGTCATAACTTATATCTGTGTATATGAATTCACAAGAAATGCATGAAAGCACACAAGAACATGAAGCAACTCCAAACAATATTTTGAGTCGATGATCAACTCCAAGCAGAATCAATCATACTATAAAGTCCTGATGACCCCAAAAGAATGACCTCTGCATTAGACCCATGTGGTCAACTTGTGAATATCATGAAAGCAAGAAGTAACACACTTTGTCAACCAACATTGCATCATAATCAAAACATCAATGTTAAACTACACAACACCTTTTTGACATCAATGACAATAAGTAACCATCAGACATGTATGCAAAATGTGGAAGCATTGAAAAGGCATGTGAACTGTTTGGTAGAATGCCTTAGAGAGATGTCATCTCATGGAATGCAATGGTTACGGGATATGCACAAAATGGATTTGTTGAAAAGGCTTTAGAAACTTTCAAGCAAATGCAATTAGCAGGTGTAAAGCCAAATTCAACAACCTTTGCCAACATACTCCCTTCCTGTGCCAAAATGGGAGCTTTGGAACAGGGTATGGACATCCATCAAAGCATGAAGGATAGAGGAATTTTGTCATTTGTTGTAGTTGCAACTGCCCTGGTAGACATGTATGCAAAATGTGGAAGCATTGACAAGGCATGTGAACTGTTTGGTAGAATGCTTCAAAGAGATGTCATCTCATGGAATGTAATGGTTGCAGGATATGCACAAAATGGATTTGTTGAAAAGGTTTTAGAAACTTTCAAGAAAATGCAATTAGCAGGTGGACAACCAAATTTGACAACCTTTGCCAGCATACTCCCTACCTGTGCCAAAATGGGAGCTTTGGAACAGGGTATGGACATCCATCAAAGCATGAAGGATAGAGGAATTTTGTCATTTGTTGTAGTTGTAACTGCCCTAGTAGACATGTATGAAAAATGTGGAAACATTGACAAGGCATGTGAACTATTTGGCAGAATGCCTCAAAGAGATGTCATCTCATGGAATGCAATGGTTGTGAGATATGCACAAAATGGATTTGTTGAAAAGGCTTTAGAAACTTTCAAGCAAATGCAATTAGCAAGTGTAAGCCAAATTTGACAACCTTTTCCAGCATACTCCCTGGTTGTACCAAAATGGGAGCTTTGGAATAGGGTATGGACATCCATCAAAGCATGAAGGATAGAGGAATTTTGTCATTTGTTGTAGTTGCAACTACCCTGGTAGACATGTATGCAAAATGTGGAAGCATTGACAAGGCATGTGAACTGTTTGGCAGAATGCCTCAAAGAGATGTCATCTCATGGAATGTAATGGTTGCGGTATATGTACAAAATGGATTTTTTGAAAAGGCTTTAGAAACTTTCAAGCAAATGCAATTAGGAGGTGTAAAGAGAAATTCGACAACCTTTGCCAGGATCCTCCCTGCCTGTGCCAAAGTGGGAGCTTTGGAATAGGGTATGGACATCCATCAAAGCATGAAGGACAGATGAATTTTGTCATTTGTTGTAGTTGTAACTGCCTAGTAGACATGTATGTAGAATGTGGAACCATGGACAAGGCACATGAACTATTTGATAGAATACCTCAAAAAAATGTGCTCTCATGGACTACAATGATTGCAGGATATGCACAAATTGGATTTTTTGAAAATGCTCTAGAAACCCTCAAGAAAATGCAATTGGCAGGTGTAAATCCAGACTGCACAACCTTTTCCAGCATCCTCCCTGCTTGTTCCAAAATGGAATCTTTGGAACAAGGAATGGGAATCTGTCATTACTAGTGTCTACCTCCTTACATTTCCACTGTTATCTTTCTTTGTCTTAATCTCGAGGTCTAAATCTTTACCATTTTTACTTTTAGGTTTGTCACACTTCTCTAGACTCTCGTCAAGCCTATCTATGCATGTTTTAAACCTCCAAAGATCTTCAAACTCTGTATGGTCTTGTAGACTATCAAATAGACCTGTCATTTGGTGTCTATGCTGGGGTCACAGAGGATATCTGATATTGACAGCTGTTGCTGGGAAATGGAGCTCCAACACTGAAATTCTTCAATCAGTTTTATATATTTTCTTCACAATAAATATTGAAGTATCTTTTTACTAGAAGAAAAAAATTAACAATCTCATATCCACAAAAAACAGATTAGTACATCACTCTCAAAATATGATATAAAATTTTACTGAATTCCATCTATTATTTAATAAAAATTTCCCATGTATAGACATACAGTTAGTTCTATAATCTATTATACGTATCTTATGCATCTATATACATAGTCAAGCCCTTATATATATAAAGGGTCATTTATACCACATTTCTAAGGGGATTTTAGATTCACACAGCAATTGAATGTAATATATTTAGCATGAAATCATTCTTACATGCATTAAACTGACAAAATTGCAAGCCTTCTTTATGCATACACCACACTGAAATTAGAAAGCTTTGCAATCACATAAATAGAGAAATAGATAATTTACGAGACAAATAAAACCTAAAAATGGTCCTCCAATGGGGAATTTGGAAAACAATCAAAATAAAGAAAGGTATTGGCAATATTATCATAATATTTATTGACATCCATGGAAGTGCACCTACTAGTTATATCAATGGAATATACTGTAATTACTCAGAAGATTGCATAGTCTACCTTGAGTTATCAATTATACGGGTATGTCTTTTGAGATTAGACCCTCAGTGCATGTACATTGTAGACCATTTTCAAGGAATTATTAATTATGGAAGAAGTAACAGAACATAAGTGTCAAGATAAGAATGCAACTAAAAGACACTAACTTTCTTAAGCATAAAAAGAAATTTTTAGGGAGGATAAAATGGCTACAAAACCAAAATTAGTCATTTTAAGAAATAGTGTAAAGGAGGAAGTTCACAACACTGCTCACACACCAACCAAACTCCATTACACCAAAATTTCAAAATGAAATTTGAAGATCTAAAAGCTCAAACATGTACATTTCTGGAAACCCAACATTTATGATCTAGGATATATAGGTCCACCTTTTCAAGCTAAAACCCCCTGGAAATGTGGTATAAATGACCCCTTATTTATATAAGGGCTTGACTATGTATATAGATGCATAAGATACGTATAATAGACTATAGAACTAACTGTATGTATATACATGGGCAATTTTTATTAATTAATAGATGGAATTTAGTAAAATTTTAAATTAAATTTTGAGAGTGATATACTAATTTGTTTTTTGTGGATATGGGATTGCTAATTTTTTTCTTCTCGTAAAAAGATACTTCAATATTTATTGTGAAGAAAATATATAAAACTAATTGAAGAATTTTAGTGTTGGAGCTCCATTTCCCAGCAACAGCTGTCAATATTAGATATCCTCTGTGACCCTAGCATACACCAAATGATCTTCATCATAACTATGAATAAGGCCTATGATATCAGGTTAAATCTGCAACAGATTTGTGGATAGGATTACAAAGAGAAATAGAAATGGGAAAGTAAATAGAGTATGCAAAATAGATCTAACGTGGGGCCCTTTTACACTCAAGGTTGGGTTGAATCTAAATATCTGCAACTGTTAGCCAAGGTTTTAACTAATCTATCAAAGGTATTATTTCTTTTAAAAGTGAAGATAACAGTGTTAAGTATAAAGGGTAGATCTTTAGAAGAATATTAGACAATTAAAGAACAATGGAAATACATAAGAAGATACATAACAGGGAGCTTTGGCCAATACAAGTTTGTTAGTGTTGGCAAGAGATACTATGTGGCTTCATAAGTGTTGTCATTGATGGCAACAAAGTCTAGCCCACACATCTGCAGTACATAATATGCCTATACCGAAAGTCAGATTGAAGATTATCTTGGTCTGGTGAATAAGAATAGAGTATGTAACAAGGTCCGACAATCAGGTCTAAATCTCTCAGATGGTGTAACTCAGTAAGTTGCGGACTTGGACAAGTCAAGAGGGGTATCATTACTATTGTACATCAGAGATTTAGCCTCTAGTGATAAAGCATGAAAAAGATATGAGCATCTGAGTGTTGGGTTCCAGTCAGGCAGAGCAGACAAAGGAAGAACTAACTGAAAAAGTATCAGACTTCAATCTGGATGAGTAAAAGGTGTTGATCAAGCAATCTGTGATATTATACATTGTTGGCTAGCATGATTAATGACTTCTATGCTTAATATTTTGATATGCATCACAAATCAAGCATGGATTCAGCCGACAGATCAATAACTTGCAAATATCTTGAGTGTTCTTGTTGCCGACTAGAAAGTTGATGAAAATCCTTGATGCAGATATATATACCAAATGGATTCCAGCATGTAAGTGTGTGTGGTGTTGGTGTAAAGAAATAAGGTGTGAAGAAAAGTAGGGATAAGTGTGAGAACAACAATTCAAGTCTGGTATGTGACTGAATAACAACATTCAGCAGAGGAAGAATGAAGTGCGTCAGATCAGTATATTGTGCCTAACTGGAACTGAACTCTTGCATTTGTAGATGCTTCTCATCAGTTCAAACACATGATTATCTTTTGTAAGTTCTATAGATAGTGAGTCTCTTGTAGACAGTGTGCCTCTTATGAGCAGTATGCTCGGGCAATGAGCCCTAATTGGAAAGTGCCATTTTGTACTCCTTTATTCTTTTAATAGAGAATACAATCTTGGGTTAGTCACCCCGTGGTTTTTCCCTTAACAAGGCATCCATGTAAAAATCCTTGTGTTATGTGTGTTGATTTTATTTCTATTCTTATGATTACATAAGCTTTCATGTTTTGATATAACACTGAATATTGAAATAACAAAAGAAAAGAAAATTAAGGAAATTTTGAGATAACTGATTCACCCCCCTCTCAGTTATTTGCCTTGTTTTCATCAATTGGTATCAGAGCAAGGTTCCTCTGAACAAAGCCTAACAGCTTGAGGAAGATCTGGGAATCTCAATGGATGCATATGGTATGAAGGAACAACTTTAGTCTACCCTAGATGATCTTGAACAATCCCACTCTGAAGTCAATAATTTGAGAGAGGCTCAAACAAGATGATGATTTCATAAATGAGCTAAAAGAAAAACTTAGTATCTCTGTGAAAAAGAGAAAGGAACTACTTCAAAAATTAGCCAATCAAAGTGAAGTCAATGATACTAATAAAGATCTGAATGAGAAAAATAAGCTATATGAGAAGCTGTCAAAAGAAATCATTATGGTAAGGAATGAAATGGAATTAGGGGTTATGAGATTCACCCAAGAAATTGAAGAAAAAAGAAAGATTGAAGAGAATCTAAAACAATCCCTCAAGGAGAAAGTAGAGGACTGTCACAAAATGGACAAAATAATCAGACATCTTGAATCTAATCTTGAAGAAGCTAGAGACAATGAAGAACAACTTGGGAATCAAATAGACACTCTTAAACAAGATCTTCAAACTGCAAATGAATACAAAGAAAAATTCAACATAAGCTCAGCCCAACTTGAAGTTCTTCTTGAAAGCCAAAAGATGGTAGATGATAAGTGTGGATTGGGATATGAGAAAGGTGAAAGCTTTGGATCTGGTCAGAAGAACTTTTTATCAGGAAATCAAAGAGACAGGCCTAGAAGACCTCTAGTAAGGCAACCAAATGCTCAAATATTTCTATCCTTCAATGGATACTGCTTCAATTGTAACAATTTTGGTCATAAAGCAACTCAGTGTAGGAGAATGAATCAGAACAATCCATCCTTCTCTCGACAATGTTTTAATTGCAAAAGGTATGGTCACAAATCTCATGAATGCAGAAATATGCAAATAAACAATTCATTCAATAGTAGATGCTTTGCATGCAATAGAATGGGGACATATGGCTAATCAATGCAGATCAAGAGGATATCAATCAAATAAGCAAAGAAATGTTGTATGTTACAATTGCAATAGATCCAGTCATATTGCCAAATTCTGTAGAAGTAGAAATAAGGATAGAAAAGGTCCAGTGGAACATGATCAGAAACAAGATAAGGGCAAAGGTAAAGTGAATGTGGATAAAGTTCAAAAGGAGATGAGCAAGATTTGGGTAAATACAAGTACAATAAATATTGGGGATGGATCTGCACCGGAATCTGGTACTGATATTCCTTCCAGAAACTAAAAAGGTGAGCTATGGTTCAGGGGGAGTCACAGAGAAAAACAATTTCCCCCAGCCAGTCAGCTAGTGCCTAAATTTAGCACATTGAGTCAACATCTGACGCTGCAGATTAAAGGGTTCTCAGAAGAACCTCCAAATAACCTTTAGTCAAAATGTGAAAGGTTCGCATGGAGTTTTGCAAGATTTATAACCGCTCAAGTTAATCTGGTTCCGACAGCTATCTGGTAAAGCAGAATTTCACAGACAGATCTAGTATGATTCAAAATTGAAATGCTTTGATCTGCAAATCCATGACATGATTGAAGAAAAGAAGATACGTTGTCAATCCTCACAGACAATGATTCTAAGTTCCGTGCAGTGATTCAAGAAAATCTCTCTCAAAATAGGGCAACTGGATAACTTAAGTTGTGCATTTATCACAAAAGGAAATTAGGGTATTTATAAGGATAAAAGGGTTCTTTCACTCATTATTTACACACTTGCACTCATGAAGAAGAAAAGAAGAGCTCTGCGAAGAAGATTCTACAATTCACTCAAGTTCAAACTAAAAATCAAATTCAACCAGCGATTCGTTCTAGCTCCTGCTTCAAACCCTAAAAGCGTGAAAAGGTACTTCCATTCTAAAAATCTCTCTCTGAATCTCTTGCAAAATGGCTACTCCAATGGTTGTTAATATTTTTGATAGGCCAAGACCTAAATTCAAGACACACCCTTACAAATCTCTAGAAGTTGATCCCTTGGATGCATTTTCTAGCATTCTGCATGGAGTGTTACATGTAGAAGATGTTAGGGTTTATATCCATGCAAACATTGAAGAATTTGGAGACTCAAAATTGATGGACATTTATCACAAACAACTAATAGATTAGAATTTTGAAATCAAACCTAAATTCAAGGCCTTCTGAGACAAACACTTCAGACATCGCATACATTTTCTATGTTTTGCAGAAGATGATTGGGTCTGATATATTCTAAGTAGGATGCATGATAATTTTATGTGGCTAATGAGGTCATTCAAGATAACTAAAGATGCCATCAGGGAAGTGACCAAACTGCATTCAGCCAGTGGGTTATCCACACTCAAATCTATGAAGAACCAAACAGTAACTGAAGCCACCGGATCAAAATTTGACAAAAGAGCAATGACCATAGATGACATCACAGATCCAGATGTCAAGTTTGCCTCAATGATAATTGGCTACAAAATCTATCATTTGAGCAGGGAAAATTCTATGTCTGGAATAGAAATCTATGTTGCATATCAAATGTTGAGGGAAGATGCAGATTATGATCTATGTGAGCTTCTTCTAAATCAGTTGTTGGAGAACTTGCAGAAGATCAAAAAGGATAAGAAAAATTCCTTTAAATATGGTAGTCTAATACTATGTTTGTTCTTCTATTATATGAATGAGCTACCTGGATCAAATGGTTGGGTCTGGCAAAATGATAAACTGGTTGCAATTCAGATCAAAGATTACATGTATGGACTTGGTGATGCTCAAGCCCAAAACATAGCCCTCTAGGGTTACTTTATGAATTTCCAAAGCATGATGCAAGCCACAGAGAGAATACCACAGTCCATAGTTGAGAAATACAAGGACACAGTTTGCTTCATGGTTGACACTGATCAATGCCTAATGGAGCAGTTGAGCCAAGAACTATATGGATAATGCCTATGGGATATGAGATCAATAAAAAAATCTTGGAGCTACATATTCAACACCTGCTGAGCCAGCCTAAGGACATTGAAGCAGAAAGGTTTGGCACCTTTGAAGAGTTAAGTATAAAAATAGATGTTGAGTTAAGACAGTTGGAGATGAAGAGGAAAGTAAGAAAGGAAGTTGAAGAAATTGCCAAAAGATTTGGCTTATCAAAGGAGGCTATAGATGCTAATAGAGAGAAAATGGAGAAGGCAGATAAAGAGAGACAAGAAGCAAAGAAAGGAAACGTTTCAGTGCAAACCTCCTCCCAGACTAGATCTTCCAAGAGCTCTGCACCTGTCACTCCTAAAAGCTCAAAGGCTACCAAACTGGAAGTTAAGCCATCTAGCAAAAGTGAAAAGAGAATGAAGACCACAGCCTCAAGAACATATACAAGCCATAAGGATGATGAAGAAATAGAATCAGATGAAGAAATCAAGAAAATGAAGAAGAGAACATCCAAAAAATTCTCTGCTAGTAGAAATGAGGAAGAGAAGGTAGAGGAATTTGTTGAAAAGCCCACTCTTTCCATTGATGACATCATTAAGGTAGTTACTGTGGATGGGAACCTGTAGCTGGTGACTAAGTTCTATGATGCATACAGTGATGCTGACAAGAAAATTCTAGAAGAGGCTATTGTTAGGTACTTGAACATTTACAATAAAGCTTTCATTGAAATTATATCGTTGGTTCCTAAGAGCCTAGAAAAGGTACTTGAGCTGAGAAAAGAGAATGCAAAGGTTAAAGACTTAGAAATCTGGGAGCAAATAATGATACAGCTTTACCCTTCTATCACTCCAAAACAAATGGACATGATTTTCAAGGATTGTAAGGATGAGTTCTGGAGTAAGGCGAGAATGAATAAACTCATGCTTGGAGAAATAGACCAATTAGCAAGTGAAACAAAAGATATCCTCTGGAATGCCTTGAAGAGATTCAATCTTCCTATTGTAGAGGAAACAGATGAAGAACCTTATACCATGGATGTTGAAGGATTAAATGTAATCAATGAAGAATTTTCTGACAAGGATGTCGAAGGATTAAAGAAAATAGATGAAGAGAAGTCTGAGGACTTAGATTCCTCTGTTCTGGTAGAGGAAGTTTACAAAGCAAAAAACACTAGCAATATCACTCCTCCAGATCCCATAGCTACCAAGACAAACATTCTGGACACTGAAGCTAAAGGGGAAATAAAAAGAGAAGAGAAGGAGATGCAAGAAAAAGAGGATAAAGCTAAAGAAAAAGAACATGCAGAAAAGGTTTGTGATGACACATCCAAATCAGGCAGTCCTGATATTTCTAAAGGGAAGAAGTCTGAATCTCCAAGAGACACTACAGAGACAGTACAAAATTTCCTGAACAAAGAGGTGGTGGAGTTAGATGAACCGAAGTTGTTTCAATGGCCCCTAAATCTGGACACTCTCTCTCTAGTACAGATGATGAAGATAGCATCATTTGCCCAAGACAAGGCTAAAGAGAAACTTTTGAAATCACATATGGAGGATTGTGAGCTATTGGAGAGTGCATCTAGGATATTGGAAAAGATTATGCCAACCTATCAAAAGGATCCTTCGGCCTCGCCATCTAGTAATCTGAAAAACTTAGTCAATTTTGTTGACACTTATTTTGAATCTTTAGAGAAATCAGCATAAATAAAGGTCTGGAAAGAGTTTTTGGGGAAAAGATTCACTGAGGTGCAAGGGCTTATTGCTAATGATAGGAGGACCCTAGAAATTGGAATAAAGAGCCTTGAAAATGCTCTTAAAGATGGTGGGGACATATACAAATTCTATTTATCTTGTCCCAAAGTGATAGAGGACATTGAGAAGAAAGTGAAAGAACAAGAAGGAAAATTGTCAAGTTTATCTCAGAATTTTGATCCCCTTACTATCTCTCTAGTGAATCATGAATGTCAAGCTATTGCTATATTAAATGAAATTAAAGAACTGGTTAAGGAGAAAAAGAACATAATGGATAGAATGGGTGAGCTCAGAGGGATAATCATCCCTAAGTTAGAGACAATGCTTGATGCCTTGACAGAGGCACAAAATACAATCCGGACCAGTGATCCAACAGACTTAAAGAGGGCAGAAGCATATGCATTTTTGTTAAGTGGACACATCTCCATTTTGGACAAAATGAAGAGGAGTTGGGTCACAGAAATCATCCAATTGAAGACAACCTTTGCGGATATACTTAAGTATATGTAACTATAACATATGATTTATATATACTTATGCGGCCATGTATAGAATAATTTTTGCAAAATTTTGGTATGTGAATTCTGCCCTTTGCCATTGATATCAAAGGGGGAGTGAAGAGTAGTGAAAAATGTGGAGTCCAGCTAAGGGGGAGCTTCGGTAAAATAGTGCAAAAGACAAAGCATCAGCCAAGGGGAGTTACTGCAACACTTAGCCATTTTTCACCAAGTGTTGCCATCAATGCCAAAGGGGGAGATTGTTGGCAAGAGATACTCTGTGGCTTCATAAGTGTTGTCATTGATGGCAACAAAGTCTAGCCCACACATCTGCAGTACATAATATGGCTATACCAGAAGTCAGATTGAAGATTATCTTGGTCCGATGAACAAGAACAAAGTATGTAACAAGGTCTGACAATTAGGTCTAGATCTCTCAGATGGTGTAACTTAGTAAGTTGCGGACTTGGACAAGTCAAGAGGGGTATCATTACTATTGTACTCCAGAGATTTAGCCTCTAGTGATAAAGCATAAAAAAGATATGAGCATCTGAGTGTTGGGTTCCAGTCAAGCAGAGCAGACAGAGGGAGAACTGACCGACAGAGTATTAGACTTCAATCTGGATGAGTAAAAGGTGCTAATCAAGCAATCTGTGATATTATACAATGTTGGCTGACATGATTAATGGCTTCTATGCTTAAGCTTTTGATACGTATCACAAATCAAGCATGGATTCAGTCGACAGATCAATAACTTGCAAATATCTTGAGTGTTCTTGTTGCCGACTAGAAAGTTGATGAAAATCCTTGATGTGGATATATATACCAAATGGATTCTAGCATGTAAGTGTGTGTGGTGTTGGTGTAAAGAAATAAGGTGTGAAGAAAAGCAGGGATAAGTGTGAGAACAACAATTCAAGTCCAATATGTGATTGAATAACAACATTGAACAGAGGAAGAATGAAGTGCATAAGATTAGTATATTGTGCCTAACCGAAACTAAACTCTTGCATTTGTAGATGCTTCTCATCAGTTCAAACACTTGATTATCTTCTGTAAGTTCTGTAGATAGTGAGTATCTTGTAGGTAGTGTGCCTCTTGTGAGCAGTATGCTCGAGCAGTGAGCCCTAATTGGTAAGTGCCATTTTATACTCCTTTATTCTTTTAACAGAGAATACAATCTTGGGTTAGTCACCCCATGGTTTTACCCTTAACAGGGTTTCCACGTAAAAATCCTTGTGTTATGTGTGTTGATTTTATTTTTGTTCTTATGATTACATATGCTTTCATGTTTTGATATAACACTGAATATTGAAATAACAAAAGAGAAGAAAATTAAGGAAATTTTGAGATAACTAATTCACCCCCCCTCTCAGTTATCTACCTTGGTTTCATCAATTAGAGGATATTTTAATGATGGAGGGATATTGATAGAGTTCAAGAATCAGACTTGTAGTGAAAAATTAAAGGGGTAGATACTCACCATGAAAGGCAGGCAAAAAGAATAATGGATGCTCGAAAAATAATGATGAAAGGCAACCAAAGAAGATAATTAAAAGGGGCTCGGTATTTACTTTGCTAGGTCCTAAAGGTGAATGACAATGTTGAGAGGGAGATCTAGGCTTTCCCTACATTAGTCAAGACTTTTTACTAATTCTAGAGATTTTTTTACAAAACTTAGAAAACCCAAACTCATGCAAACCCTTCCAAAAGCTCAACAATGGTTAAAACTCAAGTAACACCATGCATACCTGATATTTATGAAGTAGTAATGCAAGTCTATCTCTGTGCACCATGCCATATTCTCTCTCTTTTAAACTACAACATGTATCTTCATCTGAAATGAAAGTTGTTGATTCCACGCCAGGAATGATGAAAGTTTCTCCAAAACCCTACAATGTGCCTTTCAAAACTTTGCAACATCCATCATCACACTCTATTATAGAATGTGATCCATACAAAAAAATTGCAAAGTCAAATCTAAAAGCACTCTAAATTATGCTAACCTAGAGTTTTTAGGATGTAGACATTTAAAGCTAGGTTGTGGAGACATCTTCAACAAGGGATACACACAGGTTGTCAGAAGCATGAATCAGATAACCTAGGGATATTCCCTAATCGTTACCCTAGACTTCTCTATGCAGTGTGGAACTAATTGTCACACTACGAGAGGTCCAAGAAAGATGAAAAGTGAAACAATGTACAATCTATGGCACAAGCTTAATTCAAGAGGGACTCACCCATACAAACAACTAAGAAATTTGATCTACTTTTTGAGGAATTGAATAGATATATTTGAAGCAACACATCTGATTCATGATTGTTTAATCAGATTTCTAAAAATTGGAAATATTGGGAAGTTCAAATTAACTCTATACAAAATTATAAATTCTAAACAGAAAACAAAAGCAAGAATTGAAATGGCGATGACCTGCTCATCATAGTTCATAACTTCAAAGAAGCAGAACCTTACCATATAGCTTGTGTCTTCTTTGAAGACTCTACATGTTGGCTTAGTCCTTCTGGCACCTTAAGCAATACACAATCCTTGATATCAGTGCCAACATGTAAATGTAGAATTAACCATTCAAAGAACATAATCAAGAGGAACAATGTCATGCTTGTAATCAATCAAGTCATGGACATAAATTTGGCCAATCACCTCCTCAAATTAAAAAGGACATATTGCCCAACATTATTATTAATGACTACCCAATAACAAAGAACAAAATTGAATACCCAAAACTCAAGATCTAGGTGTAGGGAGGTGATAAAATACCTACCCAAAACCAAAAACTTGAAAAACAAAGTTATAACTACTTAATCCACTGTTATTGGAAGTGAAGTTGTGAAGAGAGCATGATAATGACGAAAACTAAAAGGAAAGGTAATGGAGGTGCATAAGAGAGCATGACTAAGGTTCAGATCCCCTCATTATAGTAAGTCTACCCATGGGCCATAACTCAAGCTGCCATGTGGCAAATCTGTAACTTCAGGTATAAGGATCACTAAGTCCATTTTTAGTGTGATGATGATCTATGTCCATTGTCTACTAGTCTTAAAAATGTGGCCCAAGCTTAGTCCACCACAACCAGGCCTAACGGCCCCCTACCCACCAAGGAATAGATACCAATCTGCATACTCTATAAAATTATGGCAAAAAACAAGACTTTCCAACTCACAATACCAAAATCTCAAAAAATGGCATCTGTGTTTGGGTAAACCAAAAAATCCCAAATACAGAATGCCATGTGTCTATTGTTCTAAATTAAAAAAAAAGAAAAAAGAACAAAAACCTGCTTAAACAACACAAAAACCATATATTTGCTCTATTTTCCAAACTGAAAATTTTTAAGAATACTTGGGCAGTGTTTTCAAACTGAAAAAGATCGCAAACCAATGAATCAAACCCAGCTCTGCCAAGTATCACTCCTCTAGCTTTCAGGAGCTACTTGCCCCTTTGTTTTTACTTCCATGGAAGACTCCTTCAAACACAACGTGCCATAACCCTAAACCTCCTTATCACGCAGGTGTAATGAAGACAAAATTGAAACCATTTCCCACCTTGGTGCCTAAGCTTTGAAAATTTTCTATTTTATAACATCTTTTGATTTTCCCTTTCAAACAAAAACGCGCTTGCTTTTAGCACTTAAAATTTTAACAATATGCTTTTCAAAAGTGCTTCTTTCAACAAGTGATTAATTATTTAGTCATTTTTATTTGTGTGATTAATTATTCAATTGTGTTTTTTACCTGATGATCAAATTAGTCATTTATTTAGTCATTTATAGCTGTGTTGCAAAAAATTAGTAGAATGATTAAAAGTTTTAGTCACTTAGTCATTTATTTGCCAAAATTCTACTAGTGTACGGAGTTGGACTTAGCATATAGACACATTCATGCACATCATATCCAAATCGTAGACCATATGGATCAGGTACCAGTAAGATATCTCTATTAGAAGACCAACTGTTTTCTCATAATAGAGCATCCTGACAGTCTCAGACAATCAGCCAAAGGAGAAGACTTGCAGAGATAAATGACACATCATTCAATTTTGTTTGGTTCATGGCCGACCTTCGCTGAGATTTGCACACCATTCCATTCATTTGTGGAGGAGTTCTACATGATTAGGTTCAACCTATCCATGTACACACAATACAACTCTTCATTGGAGTTTGTGATCTTCCTTGGCTGATGCGGAGGAATCTTATGTTCCAGAGATGATATAAATTGATGTAATAGATGCCTAGGAAAGTAGTTGATCATTCATTCATAGATGATAGTTTGAATTTCTTGTGAAGGAGCTTTAAAGCTATATCTTTTGCATATTCTATAACTATGAAATCAATCATATGAGCCCTAATTATAAGCCTACATGTTGTCAGCCAATTTGTATTTGAATTGTATGATATGCCAAGAATTACTGAATCAACATTTGCTTTATATCTTTGAGTTGTTTCTGTTGTGTTTACTCTAGCTGCACAACCTGGATAGTTCGCTTTGTGGACCCTCCTAACCATGACTACACCAATACATCTCATAACTTGAATCAAGTGAGATGGGGAGATACACACAACATATTTGCCCAAACCAATTGTCTCCAATTAATCATAAAATATATGATGTTGAACTAGATAACATAATCAAATCACATATATCATATATAGTGAAAATAATAAATCAAAACATTGAAATATAAATTAGACACACATAGTCACAATGTATGCATCTAATAATACATGTAGTCAAACATTATATGCCAATACAAAACACCATCATTAAAATATATCAATGACAATTCAAAGCACCATTGATAGGTACAATATAAAAATAAGGTATATACATGTAATTGTATAAGGCACATATGCTTGAGGCATGATAGAATATGTGAGGAGAAAAGGGATATGTAGCCTTCCATGAAATTTCCTTTTGCCAAGTAGAGATAAAGGTAAGATTGAACCAACAAAAAAAGATCATTTTAATGGTCTAAAGCTAGTGGAAAAGTATATATTCAAAATGGTTGGTGAATTCCATAGGCTAACAACAATATTTTCTATCTAGATAATCCTAAAGTCACAAGGAAATTATATGTAACATAATTATGATCATCAAAACATGGGATACGGTTAAAAATTATATGGATATCTACAAGTGCAATGTGAACTCATATCTCCTATTAAGTATTTCTAGGTTTAAAGTGGACTCTGTACACACTAATTAAATAGTACATGTATCATCCTTAAAAGTGGATCACATTAAATAGTACTTCATCCTTTAAAAAGTGTCACACTAAATATAAAAGTACTTTGAATTAAATAGTACTTCTGAGTTTGGATCCTAAGAACATCTAGAAATTAACTTACACCAATGTGTAACTTCAAGATCACTAATTTTATAAGTAACTAAAAAAATGGAGTTCAAACACTACTATATAAGTTCTCACTCAAACAATTGGTTCAGCCCGCTCTTCAATAACATGTAATATTTTCTGATGATCATCACTAACTAGTCTCCATTTTTTCATCCACATGCATGTGGAACTACATGAAGATGTAGGGTGGTAGCAATTACTAGGTGACTATAATGATATACCTTGTTCTCAGGTTGATAGTCAATAAAATGAATCCCATGTTGAACAATTTTGACTTGTTTGAGATATATCCTTTGCACTACAACTGAACCTGCATGATAAACAACATGACCTTGAGGTAAGACATGTGCATGTAACATTTTCACTCAACCTAGGTATAATAATATAATGTAAGGTTTAATGTACATGTACATGTATATATAAATTTAAATGTGACCCACCTGTGGGAAACAACATTTCATCGCTTGTTTCAAGTCATGTTAGCTTCTTCCTCTCTTCTGTGCAACACATTAAATAATAACTAACACCTTATATGTTTCTAGGCTCTGCTATGACTGCAAAAACATCTCCAACACCAAATTTACATGGTTCAAAATTTGTAAAAAATTAGAACTGCCTAGACTTTATAATCATTAAATTTAACTCATCTAGTACTAAACTTTAAATAACTACATTGTAAATTTACATTAAATTTATCAAGTACACATACATGTATACCTTTTCTAATCAATCCTAAAATATGGTCATAATCAATTGAAATCAAAGGAATGTCTTCAAAGCTTTCATCCTCATCTTCATCGTATGTGTCAGAAATAGCTAATGGCACCGCATTCCATTCACTAACATATCCACGTTGTTGGTTGTTGCATGCCTCAAAGTTTTCCAAAATGCACTCATCACAGAAAAAAGAGTAATCCCTTGTGTACAATTTCCATCCAGGGTGATCATCTATACTCATGACACAATGCAAAGATCTTGTTTTGTCTACCCTCTTGCATCCATGCTTTGATCTTCTATCCACACCTAGATACATAAAAATTATAAAAATTTTACATATATAAATTTAATAGAAATTCATTTAAAATAATTGAAAACTAAATTTTAAATTTACACTTAAATACATTTCAAATATATATATAATTTAAAGTTGAAATTTTCATTTATGTAATTTATATATACATACCTGATATCTCCCAAAACACTCTATGTGGGATGTATCAATTTGTTCATGAAGATGTGCCAACCTCATTTGATGTAAAGTGTTTTTTACACCATTCAACAACATCATGTGCATTGTCTATATGATCTCTTGAATAACTCATTTGATTCTTTCTTAGAACACGTTTGATGCAAGCTCCTACGCCATCATATTAACCCTTTCCATACCCACTCTCAAAGAAACTCCAAACATGTCATATTTTATAATTTTGATGATATCTACATAGTGCATAAAATAGTCGTCATGATTTGAGTTGTGTCGCACATCCATCTGACCATATAAAATGCTTTTCAATTTTTACACGGCTACTTGCCAAATTCTCAAAAAAAATTGTAAAGCAATGTTGTACAAAAAGTGTGTCATGCTCTTTATCATCACTAATACAAAAGTGATATTCTTTCTTAATGACTCATTCATCATATGTATTGTCAACACCATCCAAATCCAATTGTGCATGTCGATAACACACATGCACCATAATAGTGATCTGCTTTGAAAAGTAATAATCTGATTGAATCTCTTTTTGATGTACAAAAGAGTAATTTTCTGCAAAGGCAATTACTGATAGAACTGTTCCAGGTGGGAAAGTATCTCTTAATGTTTGAAACAGTTGTGCTTTCCACCTAGAAAAAAAGTCATGTTGTATGTACAGTTGTATCAATTTTTGAAAATTTTCCATAAATGTTCCAATAGGTATCTCCTCTTCTATATAGTTTAACCTTGTGGATTCTTTCCCAAAATTTGTTTGAAACTTTACATACTTGTAACTCTTGCAATTTATTGTCTTTGTTGGGTCAGTATCTTTGTTTCTTAAAGGCAATTTAGCCAAATTTCCACATGCTTCACAAAGTCCTTTTATGCAGTTTATTTGACCAATTGCATTATCACATAAGATGGATTCTATGAACAGACTTACCCGTTTAGGAGGTGCATTTTGAAAACCATCACTTTCTTCTCTCATCTTTTGAAACACCTGATAGTAGAGATCAAATTCAATATAATAACAACAACAACAAGTTTCAAAAACCTTGTTTACCTTCACATAATATGGCTTTAACCTTTCAAACATTGTTTGCCCAATCTTTATATCAAGATTCAAATTACAAAAGTTCACATACATCTCATGTTGTGTTATGTCTATCCAATGTTTTGTATGATGTTCATAATCATTGAGCCCAATACTGTGTTTGATAACATCTCTACTATTTGATGATGGACGAGTGTGATCATTCTCAAAATTTGAGACCAAGTTCCTAACAGCATCTTCAATCCTATCAGAACAGGGAGCTCTACACAAAATTGCCCAATTGCCTTCTAAACTATCATCCAAAACCTTTCTCCTTTTCATATATTTTGTTAGTGTCTTTCTACTAAAACCAATTTCAGTCGAAAGTGAAGAGATTTTTCTTTTTCTTGATATATGTCTATCTAAAATAGATGTCAACATTACTCTTCTTGAAATGGCCTTATCCATTGATCGAGATCCTTTCCCAGTGGAATCTAAACCTTTTTTAAAAGTTTCAATAATATCTTTTCCTAGGCCATATGAAGATTTCCTCTTATTCAATGTCGAATCTACACCCAACAATTGTAATGGCTCTTTCAACTCATTACGAAGAAGTAAAAGTGATAACAGTTGGGTTTTTTCAAGTGTACCAAGATGATTGAAATGAGCATTGATTATTTTCTTTACAGATTTATTCATTGACCTCTTACTAGTAATCTATAACTTGAAATTTTTGTCTTCACCTCTTTAGCTAGATTCATATGTTCATCCATACCAATAGAAGGAAGCGATCCTAACCCCTCTCCAACATGCATTGTTTGAACTTGGGCCTCATCTCTATCTTCAACTATGTGCTCTTCAGCCTCGTTTGCTCCAATATCTAAATTTGGCTCGACTCCTACTTGAGAACTTTCTGCTTGTTGAACCCATTCTACACACAAAATACTTAAGTCAAGAGAGATCTAAAGAAAGAACTCTAAAAAAACTTAAGTCAAGAGAGAGATAGAAGACCTATCTAGAGAGGGATAAAGATAGAAAGAACGAGCTTTAAAAAGACTTAAGTCAAGAGAGAGAGAGAGAGCTTTAAAAATCTACTTGTACTTGTCAAGAGAGAGAGAGAGGACTTATCTAGAGAGAGAGAGTTGACCTATCTAGATTTAAGGAGATCTAGAGAGATACAAAGAAAGAGCTTTAAAAAGATCTTCTCAATAGAGAGAGAGGAACTTATGATTAAATAATAGAAGTATGATTTACTTAATGTGCAAACCTATGAAGGACCCTAATACACATTCAATTGAAACAAATATAAATTAAAGTTGTTTGAAAATGATGTCAAACAAATTCACCTAGTATTTATGTTCAAAACTAGAAATAACATCCTACTACATGCTAAAAACTCATAAATTAAATAGGAAAGAAAATGTGTGTACCTTGTTTCTTTCTATGGTATCTTGTCAAATTTATTTCACACAACTATTGTTCTCTTTCTTTTGAATACTTTCGTTGAGTCTTATTTTGTCTTTTTTTGTCTCTCATTTTCTTCTTCAAGTTTTCTTCTCTCAAATCCTCTACCAAAAGTTTTCTTCTCCAAAATCTCCCTTGATGAATAATAATGTGAATTAATCTGCATATGACATTATTAAAAATAATAATAACTTGGTTAGCAAGGGGTTCAAATGAACGTTGGTGGTTAAAAATAATTTTAACTTTCTAGGTTCATTCGAACCCCCTTGAATTGATTTTTTTAATATTATTTTTATAGGGTTCAAATGAATAGGGGTTCATTCACTCGAATGGGTCTCTAGTGTCTCATTCAAACCCCCTTATTTTGCCCTTGCCCCCTCCAACTGCAATTTTATGTAGTTTTTTGGGTTTTGAAGCTCAGGTTGAGGATCAAAATGGAATCAACTTGACAAACCAGCTACAAGATTATAGTCCTCGAAACAATCTTTCTATCAAGTATAATTTTAATATATTTTGGTTTTATTATACATTTTTTTTAGTTTAATTAAACATAGGTTTTTCACCAAAAATCAAGCTCTATGTTCTACACATGTGGAAAAATAGTATATTACCAAAAAAAATTATGAAAAATATCTACCCTCTTGGTATTCATGTCGTTGATCCAACAAAAAAAAATGAATTCTGATACATACAAAAAAATTTATGCTCTACATAGTACACCTATGTCTAAATTGTAATTGGTTTGACTTCAAAGGTTAATTAAAAGAAAAATATTCAATAAAACATTATGAAATTAAATGCATCCTCTAGATATCATAGTTACAAATCTAAATTCAAAAAAATAGAATTTTATCCTTTATAGAAAAAAGTTGTGTTTTATAGTGCACATCACTCTTCAAAAATGGTGTTTACTCTTAAAAACTAGTTATTGAAGGAGATGGAAAAAGAAATGTAATTTGATTCCAAAAAAAAATTAAAAATATATATTTAGAATCTATAGACAAAATATCACAAATCACTAGTTTGCATCATCTTCAAATTCCTCATAGTTTAGTAACTATAGGTATCCGAAAGTGAAGATTTTTTTTTCAAAATGTTCATTTCAATGTCAAGTTTGGCCAACACATGTAACCCACTATTGTGGGATCACCCTTCTAGATTTGATTATTGATCACACCAAAACAATAGAATTATCACACATCAAGAGCATCAAATTGATAAAATTTAATCCCTCTTCACCTTTTTAACTTATCTATCTCACTCTATCAATTCGAGTATGATTTCAATTATTACTTGATTATTAAATTAGACCTAACTTAATATTTTAAGAAGTTGATTTGCTCCCTTTTATCTTTTAGGAACTAGTACTCTACAAAAATTAATCTTTGACATTCCATAATTAATAAGCATTCATAAGAATAGTTTTGTAAATAATAAATACAAAGCATTTTGATTCATTTTAATATTTATATAATTTATTAAGTGAATATTGAATATTGTTGAGCCATCCTACATATTTTGAGAGACATTATCTTTTTAATTATTTTAATTGTTATTGAATTTGAATGGGCCACTTATGAAAAGGAAATGCCATTGGGTGTAAATGTGAGAACCAAGATCTTCTGGAGGAATGTTGATACCAGTTGGACACGAGAGATGAACAATTACATGCCTACAAGTTATGAAAATGAGAGTATGTAATACAAACAAGATTCAAAGAAATACTTGTTGCAATGATGAATTAACTCACAATATGGAGTACATATAGAGCAACAACCCTCTAAATTTGGTGGAGCCTAAATTAGGCATGCAACCACTTAATTAAGATGGGCTAAAAATAGATTAGCTAAACATAGCACATGGCTAAGAATATACATGTAGCTCAAATAAAAATAACACTCCTAAGCAATCTTAATTCCTACCCTAACACCCCCCTTAAACATATCTTAGGTGGGTATGAAAAAATTGGGTCTGGACAACTAGGCTTGATGACCTATACCCAAGTACAATGCAATCTCTCATAAAGTGGAGAAAGGAAGAAAATCCAGTGGGAAAAAACTTCCCTCCAAAAGAGAGAAAGGAAAATGAAGAAGACTAGAAAGACCCCTACCCACCCCCCCGAAGATGAAAGTCCTGAATCCTTGCAAGATAGGGCCCATGTGTAACTCCACTATAACATCCCAACTGGAATATTAAATAACATTAAACACAAATAATGCAAAAATCTCATTTCTTTTTTTTTATATAACAAAATCTAATAATATTACATTTACAATTTCCAAGTACAATACATAATTTCAAAAGATGGTCACTTCACACACGACTAGCAAATTTCACATTTTTATCATGAACATATAACAGATGGTCCCATTCCTTGCGACTTACAATATTTATCAATTTCATTTACACAATAAGTAATGTTTCATGTTCACAAGTCTTTGCCAGTCAACTATAGGAGAGAGAGAGAGAGAGCATCATCCTGGTGCTTTTCCTCCAACCACAGTGTCACATCTCAAATTTTGACTATGTTTTACTTTTTACTTGCACATAATTAGTAGTTGATTATTCATGATTTAATGATTTGATGTTATATGAAAATGTTAGGATAAATTAATGATATCATGGATTTATGCTTATATGTTTAGAATTAGACATGTGATTATATAATGTCATGATTATTTATTCATAAGATATATGAAGTGACTAATGATGCACTAATCCCAGTTTGGTGATTGCAAGTTGTAACCAGGAAAATAGGTTTTCCATCCTCCAAGAAAAGAGAGGGAGAGCATCATCAAAGAGAATTGAATAGACGTATGGAAACCAATAGGTTGCTGCCATCTTAGTCTTGTGCTTGTACAATTTAGTGAACCCTTGTTGAGTTGGGTAAATGGTACTTGACCCATTTGACCAGTCTAAGTTGGTTTCAACTCGACAGTTGTCGATTTGTCATCAGGATCTCTTAATATAGATTTTTGTTGAGATTTAAGTTAGGAAAGTTTGACTATTGACAAGGATTGGTCAATAGTCATTAGTTCTTGTGTCTTTGAATATAGATTATACTCAAGAGAGAGTATATATATGTTAGTGGTTAAACTATCTCGTTTTGGTAATTTCCAGTTGAAATTCCATTATGATGTCCTATTTATTTGTTATTGATGTTTACGCAAGATTGTGAGAGAGAGAATACCTCAACCCCATTCACACATCTTGTCAAGTAATAAAAACAACATTAGTATACATTGTATATGCAATGTTTTGTTGATATATGTATTCATATATATTTAACATGAACTATAAGTATATCTTATACTTAATAGGTGTTGAGTTTTTGAAGGATCGTGGTTTAGCTATCTATTCTATGCTAACTACGATGTGACTTTTTGCACACTCAAAACTACTTCACTCCATGAAGGTTTGGGAGTATGGAGTAGTGTTTCAAATTGATTGCAAGTGGTCTTTAATGACCTTAATCCTTGTTTTCTGCATGCCACCACCAAGAGCCTAGATAGGCTAGTTTTTAGGAAATTTAACCATGAAGGAGATAGTGGTTTTAGGACTTTTAAGAGGCTATACATGGAGGAGAGAGACATGGTGGGTAATCAGCCTTAACAGAGAAAAAAGGAAGAACTCTGTTGACACAAGAAAAAAGAGAGAGCTTGAGACTTGTTACGGATAGAGTTGAGAGTGTCTGAGATATCGTCTTCATAATAGTTGTGTCCATCGGGCTCACAGGAGAAGAAATCTTGCTGCATAGGAGAGTTTTATAACAACCAGCAATAGACTCAGATAGTTCTTTGGTGTAAGCATTTATAAAGAAGAAGGAATCTTATCGCACTACTTCTAACTCTACAAGTTCTTACATTCTTTTGAAAGCTTTTAGTTAATTTGAGATATTATGAATGTATTCGACTGTATGTTTCTTTTATGTGTTTTAGGCTGATAGTTAGATATTGTATATATATATGCTTGAGGCCGATAAACTGTGTATACTATTGCTCAGTATACCAATCCAATAGGCTTTGAGATTAATGTTGTGTAAGGCTGAAAGGCTATGTCATCTATGTGGTTGAGTAAGGCCGAAAGGCTCTATCACCTTTGTGATTGAGTAAGGCTAAAAAGTTATGTCATGCTATGTTTGAGTAAGGCCGAAAGGCTCTGATATCTCTGTGTTAATTTGAGATTGATAAGCTATGTTGTCTTTGTGTTTATAAGAGGCTGATAGGCCAAGAAATCTGTCACATCACTTTTAGATAGTAAACTTGTGTTGGTCAAGAGGCCAAGAGACCTTAGTTTAATGTTCAAAACATAGAAAACCTTGTAGGCTAAAGAACAGTGTTGCACATATCTATTGAAGGCCGAAAGCATTTTATATACATTCAGTCAACAATGATTAAACTGTTACATAGGTTATGAGTTCTCTTCATCCCTATAGTTGCCTTGACAATATATAAGATTGTATCTTTTGTTAGAAGACTCAGTAACACTTAAGTTGTATGATTAAGATGCTTAAGGAGAAGTTTTCAAGTTTTATGATCAATTGTTAGTATCTTTCTTTTATCTCAGTGGTATAACAAGACAGTAGATATATGTAAGAGCTGAGATTAATGTTGGAGTAAGTGTGTTGTACACCTTGCATAACATTGATATTATTTTATTATGTAAAATAAATATTTAATTGTGGTGCATCATGTGATGTGTTTAGCCACATTGGATATTTATTTGGATGCCACTTGTAATAGTTGTATGTAATATTGGGTTAATTACTTTATTTGTAATTATCTGATTAATTAGGAAAACTTAGTACCAATAATCAAATGTGGGGTCAACGGTTTTGGAGAAAATGGTATTACAATACCACATGTTGTATTTGTGTGAGCTTATGTCTAAAAAATAAAACACAAGGGTAGTTGTAGAGGTGTTGGTTGAGTGAGGGCTTATTACTCTTGGCTGGGTTTGTAGATTCTCTTGCAGGTTGGTTGTGTGAGGGTTTGAAGCATGGCATGGGATGTATGGTTACATGCTTGTTCACATGGACTGCTAATGCAAAGGAGGCAGAGGATGGATTCAATATGGACTGTACTGTTTATTTGGATTGATCATCCATTGTTTGGACTTATCTCTCTCTCTTATACCCATTTTCAAGGCTTGGGAAAGGTAACCCAACATGGTTTGAATGCATGGGGCACTTGCCAACCTTCCCAAACACTTGAGATAACCTAAATATGACAAAGAGACTATTATGAAACTCACCAAGAAACTTGAAGATTAAGCAAATGCTTAGCAATGTAAATGAAACAATAAGAAATCTCTAACCAACACCAATCCTTATTGCACTAAAGTGGACATTTTCCGACATAACAGTTGTTCTATTGTGCATGTTTCCTAGTATGTAGATTTAGTTATTTTAGACCAGAAAGTCACATTTACTAGCATTCTAGATGATAGTGCAAGAACTGGACTACAACATGTTGTGTGAACATCCACGCATTACAGTAGCATCCTAGATGGTGACTTTTGTCCTTTGGTCTTAGGTTCTATTTTTGTTATTTATGATTCTAAATATAGTTTATTAAATATGTGTTTCATTTTTTTGTAAATGAACATTTCCTCATTCTACTCTATGTTTGAGCTTGGTGAAAAGTATCATTTTGAAAGTTTAAAATATTTTAGGATGTTCTAGTATTATTTTGTTCTTTTTGTATTAGAACAATAGAAAAATATTTTTTCTTTTATAGAGCTAGTTTTATCCTAGTAGTGGCTTGAAAACATTTAACTTAGAAAACAAAGAATGTTCTTAGTTAAATGAATTTTCTACATTACAGTAAGTAAGGTTTTCCATGGTTGGTATACCCATATTTTCTAATGTCTCATATAGAGGTCTATTATGTCATCTCTAGTTTTTTTAATCTATTTTTATAAGAAGAGTGGACCCTACCCACACTTCATCAATCAAAAAAGAAAAATCATACCCTTAATTATTAGCTTTGACTCTCCTAAATATTAATATAAATTCATAAGCCTCTTTTTTTAATTCGTAAGACAAAAACAATATTAATCTTAAAAAGAGTTACAATGCCATTTTTCATTGCTTCTATCTGAAGCAGAAAAACCCATCCCATAGCCCTAAAACACCTAGGGCATTCCTAAACATCTAGGGCAATCTAAATAGCTAGAGAAATTAGAAAGAAAGGTGTTCTTAGCATCTAGGTCATACCCGATCAGCTCAATATTACAAAAAGTTAGGCATTCTACCATCGTAGATTTTCCATGACTCCTGGTTACAAAGGAAAGAAAACATCTCTGATATTCATCTACAAAAAGATCCATTCCTCGCCAAAGGAGTCAGCAACCAAGCCCAGATGTGGGGTGGAGGGACAAAAAATTGGCTTCCCAAAATGCACCCAAAGCTAGGTCACAATTTGGACATTTTCATGATAAAACTGCTACACCCACACTCAGTCTAAACCCCATTGCCCTACCTAAAACAAAAATGAAACACAACCATAGTGTTGCTTATTTTAAATCATCTCCACCCCATCTACCACCATATTTTCTAATTAGTCTTCCTCTTGATTAGCTTCTCAATATATATGATTGGACATGATTGAAACAAAGTTTCCCATTATCTCCAGAGCCTCTTCCAGGTGAGCGTGGAGAACCCAGTTTGGAGTTGAACCCTTCCTCAAAGTTAATTACTATAGCCGAATCTCCCTCTATTTCAACTCAATCCAATTTTAGTTCCAAGTACTTCCTCAATCCTAGGATCAAAGCTTTAAATTTTGCTAAGTTGTTTGTCCCTACTTGGAGTGGATGAGCTATTCTACTCAAAACTTTACCAATACTGTCCCTTAAGATACAACTAGCACCAGATCGACTGAGGTTCCCTCTTGAGGCCCCATCAAAGTTTAATTTTACCTATCCCACTTGTGGAACCTGCCACCTTGCTTCTACCCTTTGCTTTTTACTCTCTTGACCACCAAAACCTACCACCATTGGGTTCTTAAGGTTGAACCAATTCTTCTTCATCAAAGCGTCCCAATCACTGAATCTAGCCTTTGCATTGTTGAGTCTCCTTACCTTGTTATTAACAACCTCCACCATTACTACTTCAACTTTGTTCAAGAAGGAAATAATCTCCATTTCTTTCTCCTAAAAAATGCATTTGTTTCACTCTTTCTACAACTCCCAAACTAGGATAGATGGGAAAATCACCCAAAAACATTTGAATGCAGTGTTGTTATTGATGATTGGCCAAGATTTAAAGAGAACCAAAGTGTCTCTAGGCAAAACTCCTTGCCATATGAGCCTAGCACATAACCAAGCCCAACATTCTTGGGCAAAGGGGCACTCCAAAAATAGATGGTTCCTAGTCTCTTCCTCCCTTCTACACATTACACATCTGAATGGGCCTTCATACTCCATCTTCCTAGATTTCTCCACCATCGTAACTTTATTTTGTAATGTTTCCCACGCAAAGGCACCTACCTTTGGTAAGCATAGTTTATGCCAGCAAAGACCAATTGGAATTCTTACCTCATCCAGCTATTTATTCTCTTCAAGGAGAGCATATCCCTCCTTAACTGTGAAATTACATATAGCAGATCCATTCCACATAATAGTATCCCTCCCTTCTCTCAAAACAACCTTGCACTCTTTGAGAATTTTAAAAAAATTGACTCATCCTAAATATTTTTAGAAACATTATTTTTTAATTATTTTAATTCTTTAATGTCTATGACTCATTTATGAAAGGATAATACCATTGAATTCTAGAATGACCACCACTATATTTAAAATCAATTTCTTAAATTGACAAATAAATATAACTAAACCATTTATTTTTAAAACATAATATATTTAACTAAAATAATAATTATTAAATAATTAAGTTCACATTGCAATGGTCCACAACCAAAGGTAGGTAGAGCAGAGTGGGAGATATAACAATGGTGGAGAAATTTTGAAAGAGGATGAGTTTGCAATGGAGGAAGAAGAGGATGGCAAGAACCCTAGAAGAGAAGAGGTGATATACATCCAGAGAAGGGAAGCGAGTAGAAAGGGGGAAGACCTAGAACATTAGGAAGGAATTGGTACACTCACAGCAAAATAGGGAGTTTTGCATAGCAAAAATAATAGAATAAGAAAATTGCTAAACCTCCCAAGGTCCACAATAATCTCAACCTAGCTATTGGAGCAAACCGCATCCCATTGGAACCAAGGAAGTCGGTAAGTTGCATCTCCTTCTATTTGCATTCAAAAGATTTAGAAAATTATGTTAAACTTCTTCAAGAGTGTGCCTTATGTTAGGGTTAGCCAGTAGAAGATATCAATTAAATGCAAATAAAGATTAAACAGAGGAATGGAAATACACAAAAATAATAATAGTGAGAGGCAAGTTTTAACGTGGTTCACCCAAACTCAGGGTACATCCACCAAATAGAGAGTCCAATATTATTATCTAGTAAATCAAAACTGATTACAACCAACAATCCCTACAACTCAATACCACTACAAATGCTACAATACAATATCAATGGAAACCCTAACCCTTAGCAGCTTTTATCAAGCCTTATGTTGGTTACAAAAATAGGGCTTTTTTTATGTTGGCTAATAGAAAAATAACTCCCGACACCTTTATAAAATAATAGGCAATTTTTACTTTGGGGGTGCTGCCCCGGAGCCCCCGGTTGGGAGCACTGCCCCCATCAGCCCCCAAACCCCCATCGTGGCCTCTGCCCCCGAGCCCCGCAAGAGGGGCTCTGCCCACCCTATACTCCCCCGTTAAATAATTTGGGGGGAAACCACATCGATAAAAGTGGGGAAAATTTAACCTCTGAGTCTAATTAGGCTCCATATAGCAACACCTTCTTCATCAAATGGGCTACAAATTGGCCATCTTTGGCCAAAGTACAAAAATGGTGTATGACTTGTTGGGGGGAAGAGATCAAAATCAAATCCCTCCCTCTGAGATTATTTTTGGTCATCTATAACATAGGAGAGAGAAAATAGGAAATCATGAACCAAGGGACATGGATGATGGATGGGATCAGCTTCTATGTGAAATATTGGAAGCCAAATTTCAATCCCATCACACATAAAGTTGCAAATTTACCCCTATGTGGATCAGACTCTATAATTTGCCTTTCAAATATTGCGATCCAGGGATTCTGAGAAAAACAAGAAACCAATTGGGGATTTTTATCAAACTTGATGAATAGTTAGAAGAAGGAGATTTCAAAATGTATGCCAGAATCTGTATCAACATACACCTTGATTCCCTACCTCTAAAGGAATTGGAATTATGATCGGAAGCTAGGTTTTTTCAATTAGAAAGTGGAAATTGAAAGGTCTCCCCCTAAATGCAAAGTGTGCCACATTACAAGGCATACTGCCTACGAGTGCAGGAAGAAATAATGACTTCCCCTAGTTGTCCCCTAGTCGGGCTCGAGAAAACTCATGAATTAGAGGCTGAGGATCCAAAAGAGACCAAGAATAGGGTGGTAGAGGAATCTCTTGGAGATCTAAAGAATGAGTAGCTAGAAGAACTAGATATAAATCCACTAGAAAATAAGGAGAGCCCAAGAATTCAAGAACCAAAAGAAGGGAATAAGAGATCAAATGAAACACTAGTTTTTGAAACCTTCAATGAATCACTTCAAGAAGAGAGAAACCCCCCAGTCAAAGAGGATCTCTAAAACAAGTCCAATTTTGAGATTACTCTTGAAATCTTTGACTTAGGTCAAGAGAATAACCTAAGTGAAAAGCCCACACTTGCTTCTCCAATAGTTGTGGAATAGATTGAAAAGCCAAAAGAAGTTGCATAGATGATTTTAGACCTGTTTGAGAGGGAGGTCTCAGAGGATGAAGCAAACATCCTAGGGGAAAGATTCATCATCCAATCTAAATAAAAATAAAAAAACCTAAGAGTGGAGAAAAGGGCCAGAAAGGAAGGAAGTCTAATAGAGTCAAATTGGCACTAGCAATTCAGATGAAAGGTTAGAGGAAGCTAAGATATGCTTGACCAAGAGCAAAATCTTATGTCTTTGTATCATTTATGCATGCCTGATTGCTTTCTTGTGTGTTTTATCATTTTGTTTTACATCTGTAATGGTCCTTGTAACCTATCACCATAATGACATCATGGCATTTCATATCATGATGCTATATGGCATATGCTAGCTTGTGACCTTTTCTTTTGAGTCGGTCCTTTGTACATGAGACATCGTCACCACGATCTTTATACCCTAGTGCTTAATATCAAGTGCTATATCAAACACCAAGTTGCTCAACTGACTAACATGCCTATCATCCACCCCATCCATTCACATCTCCCCCCATCCATTTCTCAACCAATCTTCTCACCCTCAACATTCATCATGTACCTACTTTTATATGTTATCCTCTAATCCCTTCTTCCATCGTTAAAATTCAATCATATTTCCTCATTGTTCTTTCCCAACATCTTTTTCATCCATTTTGAGAGCACACTCGTGTTCTTCAAACCCGCCTATCCTCTTGAGGGGGCATGTCAACCTCATTCCTCTTTATCACTCCTCCAAGTGGCTAGGGCATCTCCTCCAAAAAGCATTATATTTTGTCTTCTTTGAAATGTTGTTACTTCTCTTAGTTGCAGTACCATCTCAAAGAAGGGAAAAATGTAGACACCTAAATTTGATCATTTCTTAAAATCACTCAATTTATTCTACATATATCCCCTTTTAGCACTAATTAAATAAAATTACTTATTTAATTAATCAGTCCAATCACCTTCCTAAAATTAATTAAATAAATTCTAATCATTTATTTAATTAATTAATCAATCTTATTCAGCCTTGTTTTAATGTTCCAGACATTAATTAAATAAATCAATATTTATTTAATTAAATCAATCATCCCTTCATCATTCCACTAAAAATTAAATAAATACACAAATATTTATTTAATTTACCCTATTTTCCCCCCTCAATCATTAGTTGATTTAATCAAACTAATTCACTATTTTCACAATCCAAATCATGATTAGCTAAGGCAATCTTGCACATAGCTCAATACAAGCGCATGGCTCCAAAAAATATTTTTTAGATCTCCACCCTCTATTTAATCCTAGAAAATCTTAGCTCTTCGAATCCCTCGGATCGTGGACCTTATCATGTGTATCAATCACAAAGTGACACTTGGTGGCTTCTCATGCATCCTTATCTCTCAACCAACCCTAGTCATTAATCTCTGTAGACATGAAAAATTGTCCTATGATCAATTTCCTAAGTCCTCCCTTCACATGCAATTTAATTAATTTTAATTAATTAATTAAATTTCCATTTATCTTTAATCCACCCTTAATTCTCTAAAGTTTAATTAATTAATTAAATCTTCCACTTTTACCATATCCCATAAATATCATAAATAATAAATTAAGATTAATAAACTTAATTTATTATTTAACATTAACCTAAATAAAAAATCGAAACCCGTAAAATACCTACCAGTCCATTCAAAACCCATTTAACTAATCTTTACCCGATCAACCACCCAAACCGATTTTCACCAACTTTTATTAAAAACCTATCTCATTTTTCATTTTGACCCTGGCCAAAATTATACTGGCAAATTCACAATTGGAGTTATGCATCTATCTTCCGAGAAACCACATTCTAAATCGTTTGGTAACATCTGCATTTATCTTTATTTGGTTTCAATAGTTTATCATTTATCTTTCTGTTACACTTGATATAGATTTTAGGGTTTGTGTAGTTTTCAAATCTTTTATTAAAATCTATATTTTGATGTAAACATTGGTGAACCTGACGTGAACCTCCTTCTTAAATGGTTGTTTTTGCAAGCCTTTTGGTTGAAATTGTGCAGGGATTATTCATATAGCTAACACACAGAAGCAGTGCTTTTATTTACATTGTCAGGTTTCATGTTGTGTGTAAATCTTTTATTCATTAATAATTTTGTTTGCAAGAGGAAAGTATTTTCTCATCTAATGGATAGTCTTCATAACTGTTTCTTCCAATCTTAATGTTAATGATAATTTCAAGATTACTTTGGGATATATACGGTTCCGTGAGGTTTGCCGGTGTGATCATCACCTGTTCTACACGATTTTATTTCTAGTTGTTTTTATTTCTTATGTAATACATTAATCTACTGGATGAAGAGTACAGTGCTCTGTGTGTTAAGATTGTTGTCAATGTTTGAAATTCTTAGGTCTATATACAGCTTCACTGCTCTTCATTTTTAACATCAGGGACTTATCGGCTATTGAATTGTTTTTGTGCATAATGGAAGAAAGCCAAAATAATGCTTAAACTGTCTCACATCGTTAACATGTATTCATACTGGTTGGTTTGACGGTTGGAACAAAACGCCAGTAAACGAACTATATGCCAGTGACCGTCGTCATGTGTAGAGCCTGGACTTCTAATTCTCAGAAGCTTTTTCACAGCAATTTCTTCTTTGTTGGACGTGATATGCTTGGAATGATTTGTCAAGTGGATTGTATCGAGGTATCTACCCCATATTTTATTGTGCTTGTGGCATTGAACTGATTGAGGAGGAAACTGGTATCCTGTGCAGTTGTGAAAAGAGAGGAAGCTGCCACTAGGAGAAACATCGGCACCCATAGCATCAGGATTCCACATGCAAACAAGAATATTAGATGTCACTGCGTGTGGTTGGTAAATGGCCCACCAAAAATCCCTTTTATATTTGATATCAAATGTGAGAAGACAAGCATTAAATACCACTCTACAGTGCAATCTAGTTTGTGGATTACATTTTAAGATCAGGATTTGTTTTAGATAAAGTTTTGTTGGGATTATTTGGAATAAACCTTCATCACAACAATAATTGATAGCACATGCATTGCTTTAAATTTTGATTTCAATCACGGATCTTTGATATAACGGCTGACGTAACTTTTTTCTCTCTTGAGCCATGTGAACAGTGCTTTAGAATGTGGCTTGGGTATTATCACCATAGGTATCCTTGAAATCGTAGTAAGTGCGAAGACTAGTGAATAAAGCGTTTCATTTAGATATCCATATTTTTGTATGCAAGTGTTGTTTATACCCGCCTTTGTAGATAGGTTGGTTGTTTTTGTTTTTGTTTTTAATCTTTGAAACTCCCAGTATCGTTAATATTAGAGGCAATAACTTATTCTCTGCCTACTGCACTATTTGCCTTACTGCCAGGGTTTTGTTTAATGTTAAGAGGATTATAAACTAGGGGTGGCTGAAACCTCAACATTTCAAACCATTTCAAATCAGTATTGGTTTATAAATCTTAATATATAAGGGATTTTACTTTGGCATGGCTTAACAAGACATTTACTTAGCATTTTCCAATGAAGGCATATTAAGTTGAGAAAACCATAACGTACATCTTCCTTATTTAGCATATGATATAGTTCAACCAGAGCTTCCGAGCACTATGTTGCATGAGAAAATAGCATGGTATGACTTTTCAACCAAAAAAAAAAAAGCACTTGTGTGTCATACATTGTGTTTTTTTTTTACCAAGAAACTTGATCTCCTTGTGACAAGAAAAAAACTGTCAGAGTTCGTTAACTGCCAGCGTACCCATTTTTAGCCCTTGGAGGCTGTTTTAATCAAACAGACATAACTTTTGCATTACTCATCGGATTTTCATGTTTTCACAGGCATCGAAAAGCTAATTCAGAGAACTACATCATGGTGAAGGCTATTTGGTCAAACTCATGTTAGATTTTCTGATATATTCATTTTAAATCCATTTACTTTGTTTTAAAGTATCAATCACACTTTATACTACATTTAATATCTTGAGTGGTTTTTTGCAGGATCGTTCATCTCAGTGTAACGTTTTTCTTGCAGCTTTATGCCTGTCAAAGACTATTTTGTAAACTACTAATCAGTGTGTTGCAAGTTCAATTGTCAGAGAATCTAATCTTGAAACATTGTGCCTTCTTTTTATAGATTAGATCACATCATAAGCGAGGGTTAAAATTAACAAGTGTTTGCCATGTCTTGTGGTTTGCATTTTTGTCATTAAATGTGTATGCTCTTCTCTTACGTCTTTCGGTGATCTTGAGAATCAAAAGCATTCTTTTGACATTTTGTATAACCACCCACACATTTGGATTTGGAATTAAAATGAACCCCATACGAGTGTTTCCTTGTTTTTGTTACCTTTTAGAGTGGGCCTGCTCTTGAGACACATCCGCAAGGAGAACTCATTTGTGACCCCAAGTGGTACTTTCATCCGGTCCGCTATATAAATTGAGGATAAGGCGAAAGCCAAGTCTAACCGATATTAGAACTTACCGTACAGTGCTAGCTCGAAAGGAGGTGTACCTTTGTGTATATTAAACTCTTAGTAGAGTTAGTCAAAGCCTTTAGTGGCTCGTTGGACACTCGTAAGGTGCCGGTCCCCTAGATATTCACTACAAACCTTTGTTTAGTGGCCAAAAACCCTCTACTTGTTGATACAGGAAGAAACTCTGATAGCCGTCCCACATTTTCATAGTTTATGGCAGAGATAGCAAGGTACCTCAGGATCTACGTGTCCTAGGACCTGGAACTGGGTGTGCCTGAGAAGTGAGTGCACTGTAAGGGGGAGCCCGTGCCCCAAGTTCCTGAAGCTATACACCATAAGTAGGCGCGGCTGGGTAAAACCAAGTGGGAACTCAACAAGTATTGTCCTTTCCTAGCCTAGGATCGTGCGTGTTTACAAGTGTTTGTAAAACATCAAGATATAATCAAAACAAAACAACCAATCTAATTGTTGTGTGTCTTACATGATTGATGTGTGTGCTTTCCTGATCTTCACCCTTAGACATTCTTTCCATCCATTCATTTCAAATTAGCATATTGTGTTTTCTAATCACCACTACAACTTGTCCCCTATATCATCCTTCTGTGTCACATCTCAAGTGGAACCTTGTCACTTTGAATCCTAAGAAGCTCTTTCAATTGATCCATCCATTGCCCATCTAATTCATTTCCCACCTAGTCCAATCTTTATTCGTCAAAATGGTTGTGACCATCAACAAATCGAGGACAAATCAAAAACCAAAACTCACACTTCATGGAGGCCCTCCTAGATATAATAATGATGAGAATTTGGTAGATCATGATGCATATTTTGATACCCATGAACCATATATCTCCCCATTTTGGCCTCCACCAACATCACTATCATCTCAAGAATATGAGGAAATACAAGAGCCTCAACACATCTATGATGATCATTATCCACAAGATCATTCTTATCAGCTTAACACAACCCAGGATTTTCCTTCCATGCCCTCAACCTCACAAAACTATAATCCTACCCAAGTCTCAACGTCGACATCCTTTAATCCCTAAGTCCTTCAGCTATAACAACAACTTGCCCAATCATACCAACAGCTCGCTCAATCACTACAACAAGAGGTAGATATTAGATTTCAATTGGCACAACTATCACAATTGTTTTCACAATTTTAACATCCTACCATGTCAACACCCCAACTCTATGATTCATCTCCATCCACCTCTTACGAATCTTTATCACAACCAATCTACCACTCATATCAACCCAACACATCCATACCCCAAACCTATTCAACAATAACTTTACCTCAAACCTCACAACTAATCTACCACTCATATCAACCCAACACATCCATACCCCAAACCTATTCAACAATAACTTTACCTCAAACCTCACAACCAATCTTCCACTCATATCAACCCAACACATCCATACCCCAAACCTATTCAACAATAAATTTACCTCAAACATCATAGGTCCAGATCTGTACCCATGCTTCATCTTCACACATAAAGTCCCCTCACCTTATATCTTCAACAACAAAGCCAAAAAAAACAAGCCATCCTTCAACAACAAAAAATCTTAGCCCAAAAACCACAACCTTTATTTAATACATCATCGACCATACCTTTATCCATGCAACAACAACAAATTCCATCTAATTTCAATCCTAATCCATTGGTCCCCCAACCTTCTAATCTATCAATCCCTTCATTACCTTCACCACCATCATCCACACAACATCAACAAATTCAACCTAACTTCTATGAGTCACCCCCATCATTATTCTATGAGTCACCCCCATCATCATGCCAACCTAGTCTCTCCACATCAACCAATCTCATGAATATTCCTCAATATCCATCTCAAAATCCTCCACAACATGAGCATACTAGAACTAATCCCTCCTTGCACCAAGATCAAGAATTTGCAAGTCATCTTAATGATACTCTTGACAAGGGAGATACCACCTCAAGTTTGGATTCATACACCAATCCATCCACTAGTCCTCCTCATCCATCCATTCCTATGGGACCTCCATCATATAATCCTTCCAACTTTCCAAATCCTAATCCATTAAGCCAATCCCGAACACCCTTAAAGTCTAAACCATCAATTTTTCCACCTAAACCCAATCCTATGATCCATCAACCTAAGCCCAATCCAAGTCTTGATCCTATCACAGCCAATCATATCATCCCCCCACCTAACCCAAATCCCAATCCTCTTGTCCATCCACCCAATCCTAATCCCATTATCCCTCCATTACATTTTAAGCCTACACCATCTACCATTATTCTCCATCCATTATATTGTCCATCCACCCATATACTAATGAAGGATGTGATCCATTGGCTACTAGCAAGGAATCAACCACTACCCGCATGCCATCAAATCCCTATCATTGAAAATATCTAAGAACCCTTAAATGTCATGCCTATTTCTCCAATCCCATCTTCTAGTCCACAAATTATCCAAGAACCTTCAAATGTTCTTGAAGATCCACCTACCATAAGCTGAATTAATTCCCCACCATACATTAAACCTATCCAAGAAACCTCCATTCCTATCCAAACTCAAGATTTATGTCAAGAGTCAACTCTAAAGCATGATTAGTCTTGCTCCTTACCAAATGAAGATCAAAGCTCTTCCTTTCAACCTATTCATAACCTATATCTTTTCTATGATCAAGAAATTACCTGTGATCAAGAGCTTGTCACTCCTTCCACTCACGGTCCCAATACTATCCATGCTCAAGAAACTTCCACCAGTCCCATCCATTCTCCTTCAATCCATGATCCCACAACATCCATTTCCCTTGATGAGATGCTTGATCCCCACAAGCACATAGATGATCAAATAAATACATTGGATCTTAAGCGTGATGTTAATCAAGATCCTATCACTCCTTCACCATCTCATATTGATCCCATTTCAAATCCACCATCATGTCCTATTAGTCTTACTACCTTCCTAAATGAATGTTATTCACTAGGAGAGTAGCAACCATTGTCTACCACTTCTCCATCCAATAATGAGCTCAAGTCTTGTTCCCAAAGCACACCTAGTCCCATCATCCACCACATACTCCAAAACATGAACTATCAAGGTAAAGGCTTAGGCCTTCATGAACAAGGTATTTTGGAGCCTATTCATGTCAAAGTCCCTCCACGCTCATATGGCCTTGGATATACACCCCAAGGTAAGCAATATCAAGTTGTTGGTACCACATTTCCACCTCCTAAATCCACTCCATCTAAGCCCAAACTAGGTGCACCTCATCGCACCCATAAAACATATGTTTCCATTCCTCCTCCATCATCCTACAAACCCAAAAAGCATGTGACCATTCATCTTCCTCCATCCACTTTACCTCTACTTCTTCCAACTCCTAACATCCCTCCATCTACTTTACCTCCCCTCCTTCCAACTCCTAATATTCCTATTCTCACATCCCCTTATCACTTTAGCCAAAAATCCATTAATCCCTCCATTCATACATCCCATTCCCATAAATCCCCTACAATTCCTAATCATGATCAACAAATGCACACATTTAATAAACATGAATCTATCCTAAACACCCCTATGGGATTCAAAAATCAAAATTTGGATGCATCCACTCATAAAGGAAAAAATCCTAATAATCCTCATGCCATATGGCACCAATGCAAAGAATCAAAGCAAAATCAAAATTTAAAGAGGCTACCCAAGTCCACATCTCAAAAAGATAATCTCAAAACCAAAATGGTTTGGGTTCCCAAGCAAAAAGTATCTAGTTCAATTGGAGCATCCACACGTCTAAAATCCCAAATATCCTGCTCCCTATCACAAAATCTTAAAATTCATAAGTCCATTTGGGTCCCTAAAGACCTGAATAGGCAATCCCCTCAAATAACATCTCCATTACTCCCAAATCCCCCTTCTAAGCTTCAAAATCCATTTTGGTGTGTGCAACCGTTGGTCATGGTTCCCTTCCATTCCACAACATTCACACATACCTCCATCTCCCCATCTCCCATCTACTATCCTACTTATTTCTTCCATCATAATCCTATGGTCCATGCTTTTGCATAAGCCATATCTATCTCTTTAACTCCATCCTCATACACTATCCTTCCATCATTGTCCACATCATACTCTCCTATCCCCTATCATTACTTGCATGAACCTTTCATAATCCACATAAAAATCCATTACCCTCTCATGCAATTCCCTACCAACATCTATGAGCATAACAGCATTTGACATGGTCTATGAGTTATCCATCCTGGGACATTTCTATGGGAACAAAATCTTGAGTCCCCATTTATTTCATCCGACTATCCCCTACAAAAAAATAAAATCAAAAATCAAAATAAAAAAAATTAAAATAGTAAAGAGAAACCATTTCGTCCAATGGTGAAAACCTGGTAAATAGGCACCTTGGATAAGTACCATGATGAAAACCTGGCAAATAGGCATCATGCGTAGGTGATTATCTATGTGCTTTACACTTGGGGGCATGTTGTCACATCTATCCCATCTCATATCATATCCTATCATTTTCCATCTTATCTTGACATCCTTACCCATCATATCTGTTGTACCTTCCTTAACTGCACCATCCATCTTCCCTTCCTCCTTTTTGATCTTGATGAGGATAGGGGCAAAATGTTGAAAAATGCTTTTAGACACCTCTTGTCATACTCCAAATTCCATCCATATGTTTCTAAAAATATCCTCCATACATCCATCCACTACTAAGTCCACTCGTTTCTTTCAACCATTATCCCTATCATGCATCCTAATCAGCATCACCCCACTGAATCCTAAGGCATAATATAGAGAAGGGGGCAGGTTACTCCTATATGACGTAATCCTTTGAGATCACATCCTTGGTTCCTTTCATCCATATTCGGTTCCTTTCAACCATCTATCATATATTTCCCATTCATTGTCCTTCTATCACCAATCCTATTATCCATACATATTCCTACCTTTATCCTATTGCTAATTCTTTTATCCATCCATACTCCTACCTTTATCTTATTGCCACTGCTTGTATCCATCCATACTCCTACCTTTCTCATATTGTCCATCCTTTTATCCACCCATCCAATCCTACATTTATCCCATTACCAATCTTTTTATTCCTACAAGTTTGATCCTATCGCCCATCCTCTTACCCATCCATCCAATCTTTTTATCTATTGCATTCACTATTGTTCATCCCCATTCATTATTGATCCTTGCCTTGTGGTTTGGTTTTCCCTTGTCATTGGTATCTATCCAAAGGCTATCTACACACACTCCCATGCCAAAAATCTAAAAAAATATAACATTTGAAAAGCCAAAAAATCACAATATTCCCAAAATAAAAAAAAATCAAATATCCAACAAAAATCAAATCAATCAATCCAAATCCAATCCAATCAATTCTTCCAATCAATTCTCCATTCATCAAATCAATCAATCCATCAACTCAACCAATCAAATCAATCACATGCAAGTATCCTTCCATACCAATCAAGTAAATCAATCAAGTTAACTTATCCAATTGCATCCATGGTCTTGGTTCCTAGCCTAGTTGTGAACTTGATCGATCAATCCTCATCATCAATGGGATATATCGTTCCCAATCCTAGTGTTTTTCTCAGGATATATCGTTCCCATATCAACAACACAATCCTCATGTTGTTCTCGGGATAAATCATTCCCACATCAACAACGCTATCACTTAATCATCAATCCTCGCGTTGTTCTTAGGATAAATCATTCCCACATCAACAACACTATCAATCAATCATCATCATTATCAACATCAATCAATCCAATTGATCATCAATTTTTAGCTTGACAGGGGCAATGCCTTGTTTGTTTTTGAATCATTTGTGCATGCATGCTTGCTTGCTTGTGTGTGTTATCTTTTCATCTTGAATTTGAATCACATTTGTATCATTCCAGCTAATATTCATATCTTGTGTATGTTGCAATAGCTTTTTGCATTTGTCACGTCTTGTTTTTATAGACAGTACAATTATTCTAGATTAGTGAACAATTATCATGATTGATTTTACTCTAAGTAATTTTGCTTACGTGGATGTAATCATTATGAATTAATTGATGAAATTTGGAATTATTTTTAATATGGAATATTAATGCAGTGATTTGCTTCGGCTATGTTTTCAGATACTAACCTATTGATGTCAAGTTGAGTGCAATTGGATGCAGATACTCGTCGAAGACGAGAGCATGGCTGAGGTAGAAATGTTCTAGCCACTTGGCAAGAACTGGTGGATGGGATACCTGACGTAATCACACACATCACGTAGTTGCATATGCATAATGAAATTAGATTTAATTGCATTAATGAGTGGTCAATTGTTTTCAAAATTATATTTTAAATAGCATTTTATATTGAATGAGGATATGTATGTTCATATTTTTTTTTAAATTAAATATTAAATAATTGTTTTATATTTTAAATTAAATAATAAAATATTGTTTAGATGTTGGGAAGCTATCATGTTCCTCAAAAATATATATATATTTTAATATGCAATATTGTTTTGCATTCTCTTCTTTATTATTTAAATAGTATATTTTAATAGAAATAAGTTAAATAATATTATAAATAACATTATTATATTTAGAGTTTCAATTAAAGAATTATATTTTGCTTCTATCATCCATGCGATAGTAAGTTATAAAAGATATTATTGTTATATTTTTTTAAAATAGTATTTTTCTCAATTCTGATTGGTGGGAAGATCATGCAAACTGAGAATTTAACTTCAGTTTTCTAAACCTAAATCTTTTCAATGCTAAAATTAAGAAGAGGTTTTAATTATGAATTAAAAAAAGGAGGAAGGAGTTAGAGGAAGGGGGACGCATGAAATTGGAGAGGGATTGATTTTTTTTTAGCATGGAAGGTAGAGAAGAACTAGAAAGAAAAAAAGAGAAAGGCGTTTTCAGAAACAGTCAAAAATAGTCATAGAAAAACACTAATATCTTGGTCATATCTCAACAAAATTTAAAACCGTAAATTGTTTCGAAAAGCTGGAAAAGAGTAGAACAAAACCCAGAAGGGATTTAAAGATATCTGTAGTATTTAGTGAGCAGTTTAACAAAAGATAAACGTGTTTCTTATATTGGCGTGAGAAAAATAGCAAAAGGTTGGCATCAATATCTTTCAATAGCAGAGAAGAAGTTTAATCATTCTAGAGTAGTGAGAGGATAAAGAGAAGAGTAGATACCACAACATGTAATTGACCTTTTTGCAAACAAGTTACCAGGTAGTTTTCTTGGTTTTTAATAGCATTAATTAACGGTTGTTTATGCATGTTTAAAACATAGTATTTCAGGCTTGCGTTTTGCCTCTGTTTTGACTACTTGAAACCATTCTTTTCTCAGATCTAGATTTCTAAATGATTTAAAACCTATTGCAAACTCTAGATCACTGATAGATATTCTCTTTGACTGTATTTTCTCTTTTACCTTTGTGCTATGCTGAAACCCAGTCGTTGTTTTCCAATTTGGATTATTTAAACTGACTAGGAAACTCTTGAGAAATCTCTAGTTCGCTATTATTTAAATTCCCTGTTAAATATTAAATTGACTATAATTCCTTGTTATGCTGGCTGAGATCGAATTGAGATTAGAAAATCAACCTTTATATAGATGAAAATCAAACTCTGAAAGATAACCAAAACTATTCTTCCTCTAACTTGATCGGTAGTATTACTTGACTGTGGTTAATACATTATTGTCTCTATGGATTGAGGAATTAGAACCTGTAGTTTTCTTTATGATTGCAAATCCTATGAACTTCCTATAGCAGAAATTATTATCTGGCTTTAGCTAAATAATTGGTTCCTGTGACTCTATTGGAAACTCGTTTAAAAACATTATATTGACTAACTATGAGACAGTAGATATTTATATTATTTTCCTTAAATGATGAAAAAACCAAGTCTATTATATTTCATTTTTAGAAATTGATTAAACTATGATCTTTGTTCATCTTTCATTTCTGTAGCGGCCCCTATCGCAGTTGCGACAGGAGGACTGTTTTCATTATTTTTATAGTTTTTAAAACTTCTAGTTTGAGGAATGACAGTAAGGTAGATTTATATTTTAGAATGACTATTCTTGAAGACTGTTTGGCTATTTTTGGACTTCCTGTCATAATTTTTGACAGTAAGTTATTTTTGATTGAATCGTAAAACTTTTTGGTTAGATAATTGGATTGAATTAGTTCATGTCACTGTTATGACAACAAGATGAAACTAAAACTTAGAATGGCTTTTGTACAAATAATTATAACTGAATATGGATTAATTGCTTGTAAAGAGTGTTTCTGTGATTAGAGTTTTGGAAAAAGGGATTGGAATTGAATTATGGGAGAACACTAGTTGTTTTATTCTATTTTCTTTGAGAAAAGATAGAATTGATATTTGGCATAAGTATGTATGAAACCTCATTTTGAGAGAGTAAAGTAGTCAACCTCATCATTGGATTTTATTACATGATTCATGTAATAGTAATTGGATATGAAGCAGAATCATTAATGACTACAATTTATTTAAACCATAGAAATACGAATTGAGAATATAATATGATATATTGCTTTATGATGACTCTTCATTACTGCTTGATTGAAAAGTGTTCTTTCTTCATTGATGCATGGAAAAGGGATCAGAGGTGGTCATAGGTGATTTTGGATCTTTATTCCTTGGATTTATTTAATTACTTGCTTATTTTCTTGCTTCTTGGGAAAAGAAGTAGATTTTCTAGGAATGTTATTGGGTTACTTTCTGGTCTTGGATGCCAATGTGGATATATCAGAGATGGTTTTTCCTCTTTTTGGGAATTGACCAAGCTACTTGAAATGATTAGATCTAATTGGAATGCCATTGAAAAAGATGTTTAATTGTCTAGAACATTATATATATATATATATATACCACATGCCTATTGTCAGATAATTTGCTTTTCATTATTAGAATTGCACTTTTAGACATCAGGATTGCATTGGGTATTCCCTCCTACAGTTGTTATCAGGTAGCTAGACATTTCGTGCAGGGCTGGGTTTCCTTCATGTCATGAAGGGATCCGGGGAAGTGTAATACTTCATGGTTGGATGGAAAAGCACTTGAGCCATGTTCTCGTCTCTCGGGTTGCAGGTGGTGGACCACTTGGTTTGTGCAGCTGGAGAGTGTTGATTTGTTATCCATTGATGTACTTGTTATTGTACCTATTTGGATGTATTATGGCATGTTGCCAAAGGATTTATGTATATTGATTCTTAGTGCATATTACTTGGATTTAGCTCGTGAATATGTAAGATTTAAAGACTTATTTATTTTTTTATCGATAAGATTTTCCTTGTGAAGATTTATTGACTCTTGATTCTTCCTGATGAAGTTATTATTTTTGATTAAATGTTGTAATTAAGCGGATTATATACATCATTTTACTTTTCTTTCTTGTGATGTTGTATTGAAGTGAATTGTTACTTCATTTTACTTTTTAGATGGATTTGAGGGCTTTTTAAAATAGTTTGACAAGATTTCAACATTAAATAAAGAATATCAACATTAAATAATTTCAACATTAAATCACAAATGATCAAAATTACATATGTTGACTTGTTTTCAACACTAAATTAATGAAAATTCAAAGTCAACATTAAATTTCAAAAAGAACTTCTACTAAATTATATTCGGTTAAGCTTATGGTACTCAAGGTATTCATAAGTTTCAAGCATAAATAATAAGATTTTTAAACCAAAGATAATCAAATCTCAAAAGCGAAAGGAGTAACTTGAATGTAAAAGTTCATACAAAAGGAAGATATCAACAAAAAACTAATATATCCGAATAAAAGTTATTCAACATCAAAGAATGGAAGCCATCGTATTTTCAACACTAAGTTGGCAATTCTAATAATAAAGGTCTTGAACCTTCTAACTTAACCGTAATTAAGTGTGCTTTCACTATGAATCAAGTTTGATACCTGTCATGTCAAGAAAACAAGGAAACAAGTTAGTTTTATTTTTTTGAATTGCTTAGATATGAGAATTCCTTGCAGTTATCAAATTAAAATGAAAGCTAGTTCTTGTTTTTTTTTTCTATTTTCAATATGGTCCTTCTATAAGGAATCTAGTTTTGAAGAAATAAATAAGTTAGTTTTAAAAATTTGATTTAAATTTAGATATCTTTTGTAATTATAGATTTATAACTAAAAAGAAAAATATTAGAATTAATTTAAAATAAAATAAATATAAAAAAAAAGGAAAATTAATATTAAGAAGCTTTTATTAGAGTTAATGGAGTATTTTTAGTTTTATTTAAATATAAAACATATAAAAGAAATGAATTTTAGTTTTAAATCTAATAAAAATAAAATAGTATATTCACATACTAGTCATGTTGCGCATGGAAGGAGGGGGACTTTTGCATGAGTCAAAAATAAATTTTTAGGGTTTTAAAGGAGAAGAACGAGGGGGGGTGTTTCTTTTTTAAAAAGGAGGGCAGAAACAGAAAAGAGAGACATCATTGACGGTGGAGAAAAAAAAAAGTCACAGCGGAGAAATATAGAGAGAGAGAGAGGCAAGGAAAACTGGATCGCCATTCTTCTACAGGATTTCGATACCCTATAGGTATTCTTCTTGGATTTGGCCGATTTCTTTCCTCATTCTACTGATTGTTTATGACAATTTGTAAGTTACTACTATAGTATGTATGCCATCCATACTTGTGTGCCTCCCAATGTTCGATATATAATTTCTTATGTATACTGATTCGGATTGATGAAACCAAATTGAACGTAGTTGTAAGCCGATTCACTTTGATGGAAGTCATTTTCTGTGGTATATTCAAATGTTGATTTCTAGCTTCTCATTTTAAATATCATCGCTATTGCGTACGCAGATTTCCATAGCCTCACGATCTATGCTACTCAGAACCTCAGAAATTGCATGCCGTTTTGTTTTTGGATGGATGCCGACTGTGGTGTACTCAATGCTGTTTCATGTAGTAAAGCCGATTTAAAAATATCGTATGACATTCTCCTTCCGTCCTAGATAGATGTCTACCTTGCATGCACACCGATCTTCATTCACCGAATGCCAAGAGTCAAACATTGTTATTTGGTTAAATATCATTGTTTTAAATTGGTTAAACAATGTTGTTTTCTGTATGTATCGCTGTTACTTGCTAGATATCGCTATTTTCTGTATGTATCGTTGTTACTTGCTATATATCGTTGTTATTTTGTTATGTATCATTGTTTTAAATTGACTTCTAGCCTGTGCATCTCAGTAGAGGTCTACCTTTTTCTCGCATCAGCCAAGAAAGTCTTTGCTTGTGTCTGCCGGTGACCTCTCATAGTAGGAAAATGGACCTCTGCAATAGAAATATCGATCTAGATATTTCTTTTTAAGACTATGAGCTTCTTAGAGAATGACCCTGTAGTTGACTGGACATTTTTTCTTTTCCACTTATAATTGTTTTCCTGTATTATCTTGGGGGTGATCGGCCTAGAGATTAGTAAATCGGCCTTCACTATAAATTTTTGTAGGATCTAGCAATCGGTCTGAGCTGGCTTCAAAATAAAATCATGGCAAACTCTTAAATCTGAATGACCTCATGTTTTTCTTAGAACAACAACATATAATTACTTAAGTTGAGCATTGACTGGAAATTATAAGTGAAGACTTGTCTGATTACTATATAGTGTATCCCAACCTCTATTCAACGAATGCCAATTGCTGTTAAAAGTGCCTCGTTCACTGTATTTTGGAGGCTAAAATCATTATTTATGTAAGCTGAATCATTGTCAATGAGTGTCGAATTCTTTTTGAATGCCGATTTGTCACATTATCATTGAGTGTACTTATTTATTTGTGCATTCATACTGTTCTTTTATAATTAATATCAATTCCATTTGAATATAGACCTAGCCTTGGATTCTAAAATGCTGCATTCCTATGTTCTTCTCTCAAACACTATTTTTGAGATGCACGAGTGGTGTGGGTCAAATGGTATGCATTATAAAGTCTACAAACCATTGAGATTATGTGTCAAAAATATGGCCTTCAGGAAATTTGGATTTCAGTTTAGAACATTAATGGTTTAAGTTGTCATTTGTGAGCATTTTCTTAATGGATTGTATATGTTAAGGAACTGAAACATGTTTCCATAAGCCTTCTTATTAGTTATATTATATCATGAAGAATTAATCTATTTTCATTAGTTGAAACAAAATCTTTTTCTATTTAGAAAACAAATTCTTATTTCCTTTAGCTTTAAATTATGCTAGTTATCTTAAATCAACGAAACTTCTGTCTCGTGAATGTGTACTAGGAGATTAGTACTTTCTAATTATGACCTTGTAATTTTTCTTATATAGAAACAACTTGAGTGATCTCTTTATCTCTATATTTATGTTTCAGAAAGATTGCCTTCTGGGACGGGTATCGAATGTGGGTTAATGGGGAAGTGAGTTTTCTTTTTCAAAACTTGCATGCCGTTACAACAGATAAATGCTTTGGCCAAAGCGAATAGAATGTTGAAATAGACATGCACCATTGAAATAGATGGACTTTTCCTAGCTACAATGTATTCTTTTTATTTCCCTACCACATCCTATTGATGAGATGCTGCATTCATTTTAGTGATGCATGTAGATTGATAGGCATACCAGATTTCACCCTGCATATGTTTCCAGGATGCTAGGCTCTTCGAGTAGGGTTGGGCATCCTTTAGTTTGAAGGATACCGAGGAAGCACAAGCTTCGTGGTTGGGCGGAAAAAGCGCCTGAACCATGTTCTTGTCCCACGACGCAGCAGATGGCCGGTTGGTCGATGGCGGTCGAGGACTCCACAATAGATTTATTTGACAATTATGACAAATTGTACTTCTTGTATTCAATGATTGTAAGGCTTGATGCCATTATTTGACACTTGTAATATTTTATTTTGACACACTCTGTAAAGGACTTCAGATGTATCTATGTATACTTTGTAATTACGATTGTACTTTTTCTTATGAATCTGAAAACTTGCATGGACTATAGAATGTTATCTTATTACATTCCTTTGGAATGATGAGTATAAGTTATTTTAATTTACCGTACATGATTTTACTTCTAGTAAATCTTTGTTTTACTCCAGTTTCTTGTGATGTGAATTTCTAGTACTTTACATTTGGAAACGGAAAAGAGAGACATCATTGACGGTGGAGAAAAAAAAAAGTCACAGCGGAGAAATATAGAGAGAGAGAGGCAAGGAAAACTGGATCGCCATTCTTCTATAGGATTTCGATACCCTACAGGTATTCTTCTTGGATTTGGCCAATTTCTTTCCTCATTCTACTGATTGTTTATGATGATTTGTAAGTTACTACTGTAGTATGTATGACATCCATACTTGTGTGCCTCCCAACGTTCAATATATGATTTTTTATGTATACCGATTCGGATTGATGAAACCAAATTAAACATAGTTGTAAGCCGATTCACTTTGATGGAAGTCGTTTTCTGTGGTATATTCAAATGTCAATTTCTGGCTTTTCATTTTAAATATCGTCTCTATTGCGTAGGCAGATTTCCATAGCCTCACGATCTATGCTACTTAGAACATCAAAAATTGCATGTCGTTTTGTTTTTGGATGGATGCCGATTGTGGTGTACTCAATGCTGTTTCTTGTAGTAAAGCTGATTTAAAAATATCGTATGACATTCTCCTTCCGTCCTAGATAGATTTCTACCTTGCATGCACACCGATCTTCATTCACCGAACACCAAGAGTCAAACATTGTTATTTGGTTAAATATCACTGTTTTAAATTGGTTAAACAACGCTGTTTTCTGTATGTATCGATGTTACTTGCTAGATATCATTGTTTTCTATATGTATCGCTGTTACTTGCTATATATCGTTGTTATTTTGTTATGTATCGTTGTTTTAAATTGACTTCTAGCCTATGCATCTCGGTAGAGGTCTGCCTTTTTCTCGCATTAGCCAAGAAATTCTTTGCTTGTGTCTGTCGGTGACCTCTCATAGTAGGGAAATGGACCTCTGCAATAGAAATATCGATCTGGATCTTTCTTTTTAAGACTATGAGCTTCTTAGAGAATGACCCTGTAGTTGACTGGACATTTTTTCTTTTCCACTTATAATTGTTTTCCTGTATTATCTTGGGGGTGATCGGCCTAGAGATTAGTAAATCGGCCTTCATTGTAAATTTTTGTAGGATCTGGCAATCAGTCTGAGTGGGCTTCAAAATAAAATCATGGCAAACTCTTAAATCTGAATGACCTCATGTTTTTCTTAGAGCAACAACATATAATTACTTAAGTTGAGCATTGACTAGAAATTATAAGTGAAGACTTGTTCGATTACTATATAGTGTATGCCAACCTCTATTCAACGAATGCCAATCGCTGTTAAAAGTGCCTCGTTCACTGTATTTTTAGGCTAAAATCACTATTTATGTAAGCTGAATCATTGTCAATGAGTGTCGAATTCTTTTTGAATGCCGATTTGTCACACTATCACTGAGTGTACTTATTTATTTATGCATTCATACTGTTCTTTTATAATTAATATCGATTCCATTTGAATATAGACCTAGCCTTGGATTCTAAAATGTTGCATTCCTATGTTCTTCTCTCAAACACTATTTTTGAGATGCACGAGTGGTGTGGGTCAAATGGTATGTATTATAAAGTCTACAAACCATTGAGATTATGTGTCAAAAATATGGCCTTCAAGAAATTTGGATTTCGGTTTAGAACATTAATGGTTTAGGTTGTCATTTGTGAGCATTTTCTTAATGGATTGTATATGTTAAGGAACTAAAACATGTTTCTATAAGCCTTCTTATTAGTTATATTATATCATGAAGAATTAATCTATTTTCATTAGTTGAAATAAAATCTTTTTCTATTTAGAAAACAAATTCTTATTTCCTTTAGCTTTAAATTATGCTAGTTATCTTAAATCAACGAAACTTTCTGTCTCGTGAATGTGTACTAGGAGATTAGTACTTTCTAATTATGACCTTGTAATTTTGCTTATATAGAAACAACTTGAGTGATCTCTTTATCTCTATATTTATGTTTCAGAAAGATTGCCTTTTGGGATGGGTATTGAATGTGGGTTAATGGGGAAGTGAGTTTTCTTTTTCAAAACTTGCATGCCGTTACAATGGATAAATGCTTTGGCCAAAGCAAATAGAATGTTGAAATAGACATGCACCATTGAAATAGATGGACTTTTCCTAGCTACAATGTATTCTTTTTATTTCCCTACCACATCCTATTGATGAGATGCTGCATTCATTTTAGTGATGCATGTAGATTGATAGGCACATACCAGATTCCACCCTACATATGTTTCCAGGTTGCTAGGCTCTTCGAGCAGGGTCGAGCATCCTTCAGTTTGAAGGATACTAGGGAAGCGCAAGCTTCGTGGTTGGGCAGAAAAAGCGCTTGAACCATGTTCTTGTCCCACGACGTAGCAGATGGCCGATTGGTCGATGGCGGTCGAGGACTCTACAATAGATTTATTTGACAATTATGACAAATTGTACTTCTTGTATTCAATGATTGTAAGGCTTGATGCCATTATTCGACACTTGTAATATTTTATTTCGACACACTCTGTAAAGGACTTCAGATGTATCTATGTATACTTTGTAATTACGGTTGTACTTTTTCTTATGATTCTGAAAACTTGTATGGACTATAGAATGTTATCTTATTACATTCCTTTGGAATGACGAGTATAAGTTATTTTAATTTACCGTACATGATTTTACTTCTAGTAAATCTTTGTTTTACTCTAGTTTCTTGTGATGTGAATTTCTAGTACTTTACATTTGGTATTATTTTTAATATGGAATATTAATGCAGTGATTTGCTTCGGCTATGTTTTGAGATACTAACCTATTGACGTCAAGTTGAGTGATGCTTGACGTAAGTCTTCCCTTTGAGTGAAGTTGTAGTATTTTTGCATTACAGTTAGATGTGCATGCTATCTAAGCTATTCCTATCATGTCCTGAGTAAGTTAGCCATCAAGTAGATGGGATGTTGGGTGAGAACTTAATCACCAACCTAACTCTCCCTCTTGTTGTTTGTCTTTTATGTAAGTAGTGCATTAATGTATTACCCTTATGTTTGGGAGAAACATGACTACTCCCTGTTGTGAGAGTGATGTGAATAGACATGTGGATACTAATTCTATCTTGAATTGATTTTTGGTTGCTAGATGTTGCTTATGTATGGTTATATGTGTGTCATTACATGATGATTGTGACTCCTTTTAATGATATGCATTTTTTTATTGCTTGGTATCTTTTGTTTTGATTGGTTTAGTTATGTAGGAATGATATTGTGTTCTATGCTAAATACCATTGTTTGACAAGGAAACTGAACTGAATATGTTGTATACCCTGTGAAACGACTTGAAATATGAATGAATATGCTATGTAAAGCCACTGAGATCGACTTTATGGCTGCTTAGAACATTTGAGATTTGCTACTATAATAAGCGTTGGACATTGAAAACCTTATTGTTAAAAAAAATGATTAAGGACAGCAAGTACTATGCTGAAAGTGTGAAAAATAGAGGTCATTAAATCTATTCTTTTCTGTTTGTGAGTGATTATATATATCTTGTATATACTCCTTAGTTTTGAAAGATTATACATGAGAAAAACATCCATTTATAACATGACTAAAACTTTGTCTTTTAAACCTGCAAAACAAAGGAGAAATAAACCATTATTATGAGATAAAACTGAATATACACATTGGAACTATCTTATGCATTATTATAAAACAATTGCATTATGAGAAAGAAAATAGACATTGAATAGACAAAAAGATGGATTAATTTTTGTTTTATGAATCAAAGAAAAATGAAAGTTTTTATAGCCTTATTTGTTATGATTGTTTTGGTTTGGGGAAAGTTACACAAGTATGCTGAAATCAAACATAGCGATTTGTTTATTTCCTAAGCCATGCTTGAATGAAAATGAATATTTTATTGAGAAAAAAAAATGATTGCATTGTTTGCTATGCTTTATGTGTTTTGGGAAAGTTACCTTCTGGGACGGGTGCCGAATGAGGAATTACAGAGGAGTAGATTTTCTTTTTCAAAATCTACAGCACCATAAAAATCAGTTTCAGACTTTGGCCAAAGTCAACTTTTTGACATTGAAATAGACGAATGGACCATTGAAATAGATGGATGTATGCCTAGTTTTATTGATATAATTCTCTGCCTCATCCTGTTAATGAGATGCTGCATTCATGTAGGGATGCATGTAGGTTAACAGGCACGCACTAGATTCCATCCTACATACTGATATATATTGCTAGGCTCTATGAGCAGGAATTGGTATCCTTCATGTTGGAAGGATCCCAGGGAAGCGTAAGCTTTGTGGTTGGGCAGAAAAGTGCCGAACCATGTTCTCTTCCCTTGGCTCGTAGATGTAGCCATAGACGTTGGATTGATAGTGGATATTATTGATATTTCATACTTATATTGTAATCCCTCATTGATGCTAGGGTGACTTGATAGGGTACAAGCCTAAGATGAATAAATTTTGGATTATGTATTAAATGTACTTCTAAGTGGATTATATTTATGTACATGTGAATTTGAAATTGAATAAGAAAGATTATATTATTCTTGTTTACTTGAGAAATGTGGAGTTTGAGTTGATTCTTTAATTACGGTTAAGTTAGAAGGTTCAAGACCTTTATTATTAGAATTGCCAACTTAGTGTTGAAAATATGATGGCTTCCATTCTTTGATGTTGAATAACTTTTATTCGGATGTATAAGTTTCTTGTTGATATCTTCCTTTTGTATGAACTTTTACATTCAAGTTACTCCTTTCGCTTTTGAGATTTGATTATCTTTGGTTTAAAAATCTTATTATTTATGCTTGAAACTTATGAATACCTCGAGTACCATAAGCTTAACCGAATATAATTTAGTAGAAGTTCTTTTTGAAATTTAATGTTGACTTTGAATTTTCGTTAATTTAGTGTTGAAAACAAGTCAACATATGTAATTTTGATCTTTTGTGATTTAATGTTGAAATTATTTAATGTTGATATTCTTTATTTAATGTTGAAATCTTGTCGAACTATTTTTTTTTTTTTAAAAAAACTTTTAGATTTAGTGTCGAAAACATATTGATCTACTTACCTTATTGTTGATTCTTTGGAAGTTTAGTGTTGGAAACATGTTGATTTTTCTATGATTGACCATCTGATTGAAATCATGATTTAATATTGTAATTTTGAACATTTTGGTATTGATGATCCTATTTTAATGTTGATCTTATTTTAGTGTTGATGATCCTAACTTTTTGTTGATGGGAACTTTCTCTTTTTATTTAGTGTTGATATTTGGATTTATTACTGAAACTCTTACCTTTATTTAATGTTGATAAGTACTAGCCGATAATGATAACAAGTAGCATGGGATGCTTGTTTATCATCCTTGTATGGCAATGTTCAAATGTCTCATGTGGGTAGGCATGCTTGACAAAACTAAATATATTGTTGATATCTTTATATGAGTAGTTATGTGTGATGTAGAAGGTAGATATGCCTCTTGAGTTAGTATATGAGATAGAAATTATTATAGTGATAATGATGGTTGAAAATGGAAACTAATAGAAAGGAAAAAGAATTATTGATAATTTTCTTTACAACGAATCATTGCATAGACTCAAAATATCCTTAATTTTCTTAATCTAGTTGAGATACTTATTATGATACCATATTGCACGATGTGTTACTTTTTATAACAAGAGTGTGTTTACTCTTTTTATTTCATGGTGATTATAATAAGACATCGAGATGATGTCTCTTCCTAGTGGGGAAGGATGTCACATCTCATTTTTATAGACAGTACAATTATTCTAGATTAGTGAACAATTATCGTGATTGATTTTACTCTAAGTAATTTTGCTTACGTGGATGTAACCATTATAAATTAATTGATGAAATTTGGAATTATTTTTAATATGGAATATTAATGCAGTGATTTGCTTCGGCTATGTTTTGAGATACTAGTCTATTGACGTCAAGTTGAGTGCAATTGGATGCAAATACTCATCGAAGACGAGAGCATGGCTGAGGTAGAAATGTTCTAGCCACTTGGCAAGAACTGGTGGATGGGATACCTGATGTAATCACACACATCACGTAGTTGCATATGCATAATGAAATTAGATTTAATTGCATTAATGAGTGGTCAATTGTTTTCAAAATTATATTTTAAATAGCATTTTATATTGAATGAGGATATGTATGTTCGTATTTTTTTTAAATTAATTATTAAATAATTATTTTGTATTTTAAATTAAATAATAAAATATTGTTTAGATGTCGGGAAGATATCATGTTCCTCAAATATATATATATATATATATTTTAATATGCAATATTGTTTTGCATTCTCTTCTTTATTATTTAAATAGTGTATTTTAATAGAAATAAGTTAAATAATATTATAAATAACATTATTATATTTAGAGTTTCAATTAAAGAATTATATTTTGCTTCTATCATCCATGCGATAGTAAGTTATAAAAGATATTATTGTTATATTTTTTTTAAATAGTATTTTTCTCAATTTTGATTGGTGGGAAGATCATGCAAACTGAGAATTTAACTTCAGTTTTCTAAACCTAAATCTTTCCAATGCTAAAATTAAGAAGAGGTTTTAATTATGAATAAAAAAAAGGAGGAAGGAGTTAGAGGAAGGGGGACGCATGAAATTGGAGAGGGATTGATTTTTTTTTAGCATGGAAGGTAGAGAAGAACTAGAAAGAAAAAAAGAGAAAGGTGTTTTCAGAAACAGTCAAAAATAGTCATAGAAAAACATTGATATCTTTGTCATATCTCAATGAAATTCAAAACCGTATATTGTTCCAGAAAGTTGGAAAAGAGTAGAACAAAACCCAGAAGGGATTTAAAGATATCTATAGTATTTAGTGAGCAGTTTAACAAAAGATAAATGTGTTTCTTATATTGGCGTGAGAAAAATAGCAGAAGGTTGGCATCAATATCTTTCAACAGCAGAGAAGAACTTTAATCATTCTAGAGCAGTGAGAGGATAAAGAGAAGAGTAGATACCACAACATGTAATCAACCTTTTTGCAAACAAGTTACCAGGTAGTTTTCATGGTTTTTAATAGCATTAATTAACGGTTGTTTATGCATGTTTAAAACATAGTATTTCAGGCTTGCGTTTTGCCTTTGTTTTGACTACTTGAAACCATTCTTTTCTCAAATCTAGATTTCTAAATGATTTAAAACCTATTGCAAACTCTAGATCGCTGATAGATATTCTCTTTGACTGTATTTTCTCTTTTACCTTTGTGCTATGCTGAAACCCAGTCGTTGTTTTCTAATTTGGATTATTTAAACTGACTAGGAAACTCTTAAGAAATCTCTAGTTCACTATTATTTAAATTCCCTGTTAAATATTAAATTGACTATAATTCCTTGTTATGCTGGCTGAGATCGTATTGAGATTAGAAAATCAACCTTTATATAGATGAAAATCAAACTCTGAAAGATAACCAAAACTATTCTTCCTCTAACTTGATCGGTAGTATTACTTGACTGTGGTTAATACATTATTGTCTCTATGGATTGAGGAATTAGAACCTGTAGTTTTCTTTATGATTGCAAATCCTATGAACTTCCTGTAGCAGAAATTATTATCTGGCTTTAGCTGAATAATTGGTTCCTGTGGCTCTATTGGAAACTCGTTTAAAAACATTATATTGACTAACTATGAGACAGTAGATATTTATATTATTTTCCTTAAATGATGAAAAAACCAAGTCTACTATATTTCATTTTTAGAAATTGATTAAACTATGATCTTTGCTCATCTTTTATTTCTGTAGCGGCCCCTATCGCAGTTGCGACAGGAGGACTATTTTCATTATTTTTATAGTTTTTAAAACTTCCGGTTTGAGGAATGACAGTAAGGTAGATTTATATTTTAGAATGACTATTCTTGAAGACTGTTTGGCTATTTTTGGACTTCCTGTCGTAATTTTTGACAGTAAGTTATTTTTGATTGAATCGTAAAACTTTTTGGTTAGATAATTGGATTGAATTAGTTCATGTCACTGTTATGACAACCAAATGAAACTAAAACTTAGAATGGCTTTTGTACAAATAATTATAACTGAATATGGATAAATTGCTTGTAAAGAGTGTTTCTGTGATTAGAGTTTTGGAAAAAGGGATTGGAATTGAATTATGGGAGAACACTAGTTGTTTTAATCTATTTTCTTTAAGAAAAGATAGAATTAATATTTGGCATAAGTATGTATGAAACCTCATTTTGAGAGAGTAGAGTAGTCAACCTCATCATTGGATTTTATTACATGATTCATGTAATAGTAATTGGATATGAAGCAGAATCATTAATTACTACAATTTATTTAAACCATAGAAATACGAATTGAGAATATAATATGATATATTGCTTTATGATGACTCTTCATTACTTCTTGATTGAAAAGTGTTCTTTCTTCATTGATGCATGGGAAAGGGATCAGAGGTGGTCATAGGTGATTTTGGATCTTTATTCCTTGGATTTATTTAATTACTTGCTTATTTTCTTGCTTCTTGGGAAAAGAAGTAGATTTTCTAGGAATGTTATTGGGTTACTTTCTAGTCTTGGATGCCAATGTGGATGTATTAGAGATGGTTTTTCCTCTTTTTAGGAATTGACCAAGCTACTTGAAATGATTAGATCTAATTGAAATTCCATTGAAAAAGATGTTTAATTGTCTAGAACATTATATATATATATATATATATATATATATATATATATATATATATGCCACATGCCTATTGTGAGATAATTTGCTTTTCATTATTAGAATTGCACTTTTAGACATCAAGATTGCATTGGGTATTCCCTCCTGCAGTTGTTATCGGGTAGCTAGACATTTTGTGCAGAGCTGGGTTTCCTTCAGGTCATGAAGGGATCCGGAGAAGTGTAATACTTCATGGTTGGGTGGAAAAGCACCTGAGCCATGTTCTCGTCTCTCAGGTTGCAGGTGGTGGACCACTTGATTCATGCAGCTGGAGAGTGTTGATTTGTTATCCATTGATGTACTTGTTATTGTACCTATTTGGATGTATTATGGCATGTTGTCAAAGGATTTATGTATATTGATTCTTAGTGCATATTACTTGGATTTAGCTCGTGAATATGTAAGATTTAAAGACTTATTTGTTTTTTTATCAATAAGATTTTCCTTGTGAAGATTTATTGACTCTTGATTCTTCTTGATGAAGTTATTGTTTTTTATTAAATGTTGTAATTAAGCAGATTATATACATCATTTAATCAAAAACAATAACTTCATCAAGAAGAATCAAGAGTCAATAAATCTTCACAAGGAAAATCTTATTGATAAAAAAACAAATAAGTCTTTAAATCTTACATATTCATGAGCTAAATCCAAGTAATATGCACTAAGAATCAATATACATAAATCCTTTGGCAACATGCCATAATACATCCAAATAGGTACAATAACAAGTACATCAATGGATAACAAATCAACACTCTCCAGCTGCACGAACCAAGTGGTCCACCACCTGCAACCCGAGAGATGAGAACATGGCTTAGGTGCTTTTCCACCCAACCATGAAGTATTACACTTCCCCGGATCCCTTCATGACATGAAGGAAACCCAGCCCTGCACAAAATGTCTAGCTACTCGATAACAACTGCAGGAGGGAATACCCAATGCAATCCTGATGTCTAAAAGTGCAATTCTAATAATGAAAAGCAAATTATCTGACAATAGGCATGTGGCATATATATATATATATATATATATATATATATATATATATATATATATATATATATAATGTTCTAGACAATTAAACATCTTTTTCAATGGCATTCCAATTAGATCTAATCATTTCAAGTAGCCTGGTCAATTCCCAAAAAGAGGAAAAACCATCTCTAATATATCCACATTGGCATCCAAGACCAGAAAGTAACCCAATAACATTCCTAGAAAATCTACTTATTTTCCCAAGAAGCAAGAAAATAAGCAAGTAATTAAATAAATCCAAGGAATAAGGATCCAAAATCACCTATGACCACCTCTGATCCCTTTCCCATGCATCAATGAAGAAAGAACACTTTTCAATCAAGCAGTAATGAAGAGTCATCATAAAGCAATATATCATATTATATTCTCAATTCGTATTCTATGGTTTAAATAAATTGTAGTAATTAATGATTCTGCTTCATATCCAATTACTATTACATGAATCATGTAATAAAATCCAATGATGAGGTTGACTACTCTACTCTCTCAAAATGAGGTTTCATACATACTTATGCCAACTATCAATTCTATCTTTTCTCAAAGAAAATAGAATAAAACAACTAGTGTTCTCCCATAATTCAATTCCAATCCCTTTTTCCAAAACTCTAATCACAGAAACATTCTTTACAAGCAATTAATCCATATTCAGTTATAATTATTTGTACAAAAGCCATTCTAAGTTTTAGTTTCATCTTGTTGTCATAACAGTGACATGAACTAATTCAATCCAATTATCTAACCAAAAGTTTTACGATTCAATCAAAAATAACTTACTATCAAAAATTACGACAGGAAGTCCAAAAATAGCCAAACAGTCTTCAAGAATAGTCATTCTAAAATATAAATCTACCTTACTGTCATTCCTCAAACCAGAAGTTTTAAAAACTATAAAAATAATGAAAACAGTCCCCTTGTCGCAACTGTGACAGGGGCCGCTACAGAAATAAAAGATGAACAAAGATCATAGTTTAATCAATTTCTAAAAATGAAATATAATAGACTTGGTTTTTTCATCATTTAAGGAAAATAATATAAATATCTATTGTCTCATATTTAGTCAATATAATGTTTTTAAACGAGTTTCCAATAGAGCCACAGGAACCAATTATTCAGCTAAAGCCAGATAATAATTTCTGCTACAGGAAGTTCATAGGATTTGCAATCATAAAGAAAACTACAGGTTCTAATTCCTTAATCCATAGAGACAATAATGTATTAACCACAGTCAAGTAATACTACTGATCAAGTTAGAGGAAGAATAGTTTCGGTTATCTTTCAGATTTTGATTTTCATCTATATAAAGGTTGATTTTCTAATCTCAATTCGATCTCAGCCAGCATAACAAGGAATTACAGTCAATTTAATATTTAACAGGGAATTTAAATAATAGTGAACTAGAGATTTCTCAAGAGTTTCCTAGTCAGTTTAAATAATCCAAATCGGAAAATGACTGGGTTTTAGCATAGCACAAAGGTAAAAGAGAAAATATAGTCAAAGAGAATATCTATCAGTGATCTACAGTTTGCAATAGGTTTTAAATTATTTAGAAATCTAGATCTGAGAAAAGAATGGTTTCAAGTAGTCAAAACAGAGGCAAAACGCAAGCCTGAAATACTATGTTTTAAACATGCATAAACAATTGTTAATTAATGCTATTAAAAACTAAGAAAACTACCTGGGAACTTGTTTGCAAAAAGGTCGATTACATGTTGTGGTATCTACTCTTCTCTTTATCCTCTCACTGCTCCAGAATGATTAAACTTCTTCTCTGCTGTTGAAAGATATTGATGCCAACCTTCTGCTATTTTTCTCACGCCAATATAAGAAACACATTTATCTTTTGTTAAACTACTCACTAAATACTACAGATATCTTTAAATCCCTTCTGAGTTTTGTTCTACTCTTTTCTAGCTTTCCGGAACAATTTACGGTTTTGAATTTTGTTGAGATATGACCAAGATATCAGTGTTTTCCTATGACTATTTTTGACTGTTTCTAAAAACGCCTTTCTCTTTTTTTCTTTCTAGTTCTTCTCTACCTTCCATGCTCAGAAAAAATTAATCCCTCTCCAATTTCATGCGTCCCCCTTCCTCTAACTCCTTCCTCCTTTTTTTTATTCATAATTAAAACCTCTTCTTAATTTTAGCATTGGAAAGATTTAGGTTTAGAAAACTGAAGTTAAATTCTTAGTTTGCATGATCTTCCCACCAATCAGAATTGAGAAAAATACAATTTAAAAAAAAAATAATAATAATATCTTTTATAACTTATTGTCACATGGATGATAGAAGCAAAATATAATTCTTTAATTGAAACTCTAAATATAATAATGTTATTTATAATATTATTTAACTTATTTCTATTAAAATACACTATTTAAATAATAAAGAAGAGAATGCAAAACAATATTGCATATTAAAATATATATATATTTTTGAGGAAAATGATATCTTCCCAACATCTAAACAATATTTTATTATTTAATTTAAAATACAAAACAATTATTTAATATTTAATTTTAAAAAAAATATGAACATACATATCCTCATTCAATATAAAATACTATTTAAAATATAATTTTGAAAACAATTGACCACTCATTAATGTAATTAAATCTAATTTCATTATGCATATGCAACTACGTGATGTGTGTGATTACATCAAGTATCCCATCCACCAGTTCTTGCCAAGTGGCTAGAACATTTCTACCTCAACCATGCTCTCGTCTTCGACGAGTATCTACATCCAATTGCACTCAACTTGACGTCAATAGGTTAGTATCTCAAAACATAGCCGAAGCAAATCACTGCATTAATATTCCATATTAAAAATAATTCCAAATTTCATCAATTAATTCATAATGATTACATCCACATAAGCAAAATTACTTAGAGTAAAATCAATCATGATAATTGTTCACTAATCGAGAATAATTGTACTGTCTATAAAAATGAGACGTGACAGCATTATCCTTTGCATCTAAGGTCAAATCATACCTTTTGTGCATTCGGACTTAAATGCTCTAAGTTTACTTCCTCATACATTAGACACGGTTGTATTACACTGGGGCACAAGACACATCGTCACCTTGGTCCTTATACCTTGGTGCATAATGTCAGGTGCTATATCAACCATCTGGTTGCTCAAAGTTTAATCAGCATAACTCTACTTCCTTCCCTCCGTTTCCTTTTTCAAGAGCCTATCCATTTCCTTTGTCCCTGTATATCCTCTTGAGGGGGCATTATCTACCAATCCTTCATTTTTATGAGCCCCATGTGAGCTTCAGCGTACTCGAAATCCATTCCAGCCTATGTTTTAATCTTCTTTGAAACAACATTGCTTCGCAACATCGTTTCAAAGAGGGGCAAAATGTAGACATAAAAAATTGTCCTATGATCAATTTCCTAAGTCCTCCCTTCACATGAAATTTAATTAATTTTAATTAATTAATTAAATTTCCATTTATCTTTAATCCACCCTTAATTCTCTAAAGTTTAATTAATTAATTAAATCTTCCACTTTTACCATATCCCATAAATATCATAAATAATAAATTAAGATTAATAAACTTAATTTATTATTTAACATTAACCTAAATCAAAAAATTGAAACTCGTAAAATACCTACCAGTCCATTTAAAACCCGTTTAACTAATCTTTACTGATCAACCACCCAAATTGATTTTCACCAACTTTCAGTAAAAACCTATCTCATTTTCCATTTTGACCCTACCAAAATTATACTGGCAAATTCACAATTGGAGTTATGCATCTATCTTCCGAGCAACCACATTCTAAATCGTTCGGTAACATATGCATGTATCTTTATTTGGTTTCAATAGTTTATCATTTATCTTTCTGTTACACTTGATATAGATTTTAGGGTTTGTGTATTTTTCAAATCTTTTATTAAAATCTATATTTGGATGTAAACAATCTCAAGAATCAATCTCATCCACTAATCCTACATCCTTTGATTCTATAAAGAACTCAACATATGAGCTCATTTTAATCATCTACTTAAATGCATTGTTATGTTGCTAGTTCGAGCAACCTACATTCTCTCAACAACACAAATCCCATTGAGCACAACCACTTTAGTGCAATAAGGATTGGTGTTGGTTAGAGATTTCTTATTGTTTCATTTACATTGCTAAGCATTTGCTTAATCTTGAAGATTGGGTTATGGAGGATATGAGGCTGTTAATTCTTGTTTTTGGTTGTGCCCCTTATGGGTGTTTCTTTCTGCTTTGTAATGATTTGAGTAGAAACTATTTTCATTGGATAGATTTGAATAGAAGTTGTTTTTATTATAAGTATTGTTTGTAAATAAAAGTGTTGTGTGTGTTTCTTGGTGCAACACAAACTACATCAAATTATTAAAATAATATATTAAAATATTTTAAATTTAAACCTAATATTTTTAATATCTAATATTAAAATATGAAATAGTATGGTAATATTATATTACCATTTAATTTTACCATAATATATTATAATTGTGTATTTTAAATATATTATATAATGTATTATTACCATTTAATATTATAGATAGTAAAAAGACTACTATAAAACTTTTTAAATAATAACATGCATATTGCATGCATTTATTTTAATAAGAAACATTAAAATTAGAAACTACCATGCAAACTACAAGCTACATAAAAATATTAAAATAATATATTAAAATATTTTTAAATTTAAACGAAATATTTTAACATTTAATATAAACCTAATATATTTTTAATATAAACCTAATTTATTAAAAACATATTAGGGTTAATATGGTAAAAATATATTATAAATAATATGCATGCAGTCACTTTAATAAGAAAAATTAAACTTAGAAACAACCATGCAAACTACAAACTACATAAAATATTAAAATAATATATTAAAATATTTTTAAATTTAAATCTAATATTTTAACATTTAATATAAACTTAATATATTTTTAATATATATTATAAAATGTATTATTACCACTTAATAAATTTCTACAGATTTTTTCTACAGATTATAAATTAAAATCAATTATTAAAAAAACATTTGCAAAGTTTTAAAAAAATTCTATAGCGTTTAAAAAAATAATTAACTATAATAAACAATTTTCTTTAATAAAAATTTAAACAAATTAAAAAATTACAAAATTTTTTAGGGCTTCACAGGCCCTAAGGGCCTCGGCCCGTGCAGGGTTAAAAAAATTTAAAATTCCAAATAAAAATTAAAACTTTAAAACAAATAATAAATAAAATTAAAATTTTTAAAAACTTTAAACTAATTTAATTTTTGTTTCAAGGCAAGGGCCTGCGGGGGAAGCAACCACCGCCCGACTCCGCCGGCACCTCTGCTACTCACCCTCCTTTGTCCTCACCGCCGTGTGCCAACCCTTGCCTTGCTCAAAAACTCAAAATAATTCTATTCTATTATCTTCGTGTTTTTTTTATGGTTGTGTATTTTTAAATCAATATATCTTTTTTAAATCAATATATCTTTTATAAGCCTTTTTTATATAAATTTTAATTTATTTCTTTTAGAAAATATAAAGAGGGGTTTCAATTATAAAGTTTTAGTTATAAATTTATTCATTTTTCCACAAGGCATTGTAAATCTTTTTAAATTTTATAAACTTTATTTTTCAAAGTGTGTAGTTTTTTTAGCTAATCTTTCATTTTTTTTTAAAGAAATTCAACTATTTTTTTTTTTTAAATTTTTTTTTTTGCATTTTATTTAACTATTTAACTCTTTTTAAAGAAAAAAAATCAAAAAATTTTGCCTTTTATTTCCATAATTAAGCAATTTATTTCCTAAATAGATATTAATTTTTGTAAAATATCTACTCTAATTCCTAAAATTAAACTAACCTCAACTTAGTGATGGGGAAGTTAAACTAGCCATATTAATTATTACATATCTCAGTACTATTCTTATTAATAAACCTTTTCTTCACTTAAAATGTTTTTTCTTAACATTAAAATTCAAATACAAAAGCTAAAACCATTATGATACCAAGTACATTTATTCAATAGGAGATGCATAATATATCTAAAAATAGTTAGATATATAAAGTAACTCAATTATTATTTAGTTTTATTTTAAAAATAATATTTAAATTATATAAATTGTATGTTGGTGAGTGAAAATGGTAATATACTAGTATATTTATATTTAAAAAATATATCTACAGTACGCCGAGAGATATCATCTAATTTGTTGGCATTTATAAATTATTTGCAATTAGAATATTTGATATGCTCACATGAGTTAATTTAAAGAGACTATGCTGCGAGACTTTTCATATTCTTCAAACGTAATAAAGATTTCACTCCATAGGTGCCCACTCACATGAGTTAATTTAAAGAGACTATGCTCTGAGACTTTTCATATTCTTCAAACGTAATAAAGATTTCACTCCATAATTGCCCAAGTTTTTCTATCCATTTGCCCAAGTTTTTCTATCCATTTGGCTTCCATGAATTTATTTATTTACACATTTTATGAATTTTGTTTACATGGGAATCTGAATCTTAATTGTTTACGGGAATCTGAATCTTTCAGCCCTTGTTGTGAGTGTAGAACGCCTCTCGGCGTAATAATATTAAAGTAGGGTAAAAGTACAATGCTGTGTCACAGTTTTATAAAGGAAACGGCCAATGCTAATCCAACTTTTAAATTTGAATCACTAAAAAGTGACATATATGTTTTAAATTTTGAAATGATGTAAATTAATAAAATATTTATTTTTTAGTATATTTTATGTTTCTATTTTTTTGAAAAAATTAAAAAATTATTTGAATATAGTTTTTAATAAATTGAGACTATAATCTAGTTGCTGATAAAATGCTGAAAAATGAAGTTACATGAGACATCAATCTTTATACAGTAAATTTTATTTGTTTTTCTTCAATTTTTTTGTTTGTATTTATAACTTGAAACTTTAGGGCATGGATATATTTTTTTTCAATTTTGATAAACATATATTTTTAAACAAATATTAAAATGTGTGTATTAAAACATAATTGTTTCTAGTCAACGTCAACTTTCATAATAACTATTTATCTAAAATACAAAAAAAATTATACCATCTTGATATAGATTCTTTTATCTAGGGCATCATATTTTTTTCTATTTTTTTAAATAAGTTTTACAATTTTTCCTTGACATGGTAATTGACTTAATGTTTTGTGTTGATAACCTACTTTTAGTATAAATAAAAAGTAAAATATAAATAATAATTAAACTATTAAAATATATATTTTTGAAAACTAAACTTATAGATCTACAAAAGGGTATTTTTATATTTAAAAAAAAATGTTATTTACATGAGTAGAAGTTGTTGAAATATCAAGTTTTTCAAATAATTTTATTTTTTTGGTTAATTGGCCTCATTATGGTGCTACATATTCATTTAGCCAACAATTTTAGTTCTAAAAGTTGTGCACATATCTAACTTAGCTAGAATTAATCTTACAAGATCATATGTTTGACCAAAATTGATTTTTAGTTAAAAATACTTAAAGTCGCTTGTGCTGATAAGTCGGCTGAAAGTGTGACACAGCTTTGTGCTTTTACCCAGTAATAATATTTTGTTTGGAAAAATGTTATTTGTATTTTAGGTAGTGATTTAAAGTATTTGGAAATATATAAAATGTTAAAAAGTATTAAGTTAATATTTTTAATATTCTAATGTATTAAATCATTTAAACCATATGCTAATAGATTAAAGTTTTTAATATTAGTAAGCATTCGAAATTACCCAACCCTAACCCTAACCATAATTCTAATTAAGGTTAGAATTAGGGTTATAGTTAGGGTTATGATTAGAATTAGGGTTAGAGTTAGGGTTAGGGTTAAAATCAATGTTATGATTAGAATTACAGTTAGGGTTAGGGTTAGGGTTAGAATCAATGTTATGATTAGAATTATGGTTAGGGTTAGGGTTAGGGTTAGAATCAATATTATGATTAGAATTACAGTTAGGGTTAGGGTTAGAGTTAGGATTAGGGTTCCAATTACAATTAGAGTCAGAATTAAGGTGGGTTACTATTAGAATTAGGGTAAGAATTAGAGTTACAGTTAGGGTTAGAGTTCAATTAGGGTTAAGTTTAGTATTAAGGTTAGGGTTAGGTTTTGATTTATAGTCAGACTTAGGGTTAGAGTTAAGGTAAGGGTTAGGGTTAAAATTAGAGCTATGTTTAGGGTTAGAATAAGTAAGGGTTAGGGAATAGGTTTAAAATTAGAGTTAGGATTACAATTAGCAATTTGGCTAGGGTTAGATTTAGGGTTAATGTTAGAATCAGGTTATGGTTATAATTAGGGTTAGGGTTGGGATTGAGCTTAGGGTTAGAGTTAGAATTAGGGTTACTAAATTAGGGTAAGCTTTAGAGTTATAGTTAGGGTTAGGATTAGGGCTAGAGTTAGGATAGAATCAGGGTTATGATTAGAATTAGGGTTAGGGTTAGGATTAGAGTTAGGATTAGGGTTCCTATTAGAATTAGGTTAGAATTAAGGTGGTTCAATACAATTAGAATTATGATAAGAATTAGGGTTAATGTTAGAATTAGGTTAGATTTATATTTAGGGTTAGATTTGGAATTGAGGTTAGGGTTAGAGTTAAAATTAGGGTTACTAAATTATGGTAATCATTAGAGTTACAATTAGGGTTAGAATTTGGGTTAGGGTTAGGATTAGAATTAGGGTTAATGTTAGAATCAGGTTAGGGTTATAATTAGGGTTAGGGTTGGAATTACAGTTAGAGTTAGAATTAGGGTTACTAAATTAGGGTAAGCATTAGAGTTATAGTTAAGGTTAGCGTAAGTGCTAGAGTTAAGTTTAGAATTTAGGTTAGGGTTAGGGTTAAAACCATAGTTAGGATTAGGATTAGGGTTAGAATTAGGATTATTGTTAGATTTAAAATTAGGGTTATAGTTTGCGCGGAATGAGGGTTATGATTAGAATTAGGGTTGGGTTAGGGTTACAGTTAGGATTAGGGTTCCTCTTAGAATTAGGGTTAGAATTAAGGTGGGTTAGTATTATAATTAGGATAAGAATTAGAGTTAGGAAAGCATTAGAGTTATAGTTAGGGTTAGGGTTAGAGTTACGATTAGAATTCAGGTTAGGGTTAAGGTCAAAATCATAGTTACAATTAGGATTAAGGTAAGTTAGGATTAGAATTAGTGGTATATTACATATGAAAATGGAAACCTAATGGGATTGGCTATGGTGGCTAGGGTGGGTAAATGATAGATCTCAACAAAGCACAAAACTCTAAAAGAAAAGATATAATAATGGAATAAAGATAAGTAAGCATTTCAAATGACCCAACCCTAACCCTAACGATAATTCTGATTAAGGTTAGAAATAGGGTTTGGGTTAGGGTTAGGATTAGGGTTAAAACCAACTTTATGATTAGAATTAGGGTTAGGGTTAGAGTTAGGATTAGAATTAGGGTTATGTTAGAATCAGGTTAGGGTTATAATTAGGGTTAGGGTTGGAATTGAGGTTAGAGTTAGAATTAGGGCTACTAAATAAGGGTAAGATTAGAGTTCCAGTTAGGGTTAGGGTTAGTGCTAGAGTTAGGTTTAGAATTCAGGTTAGGGTTAGGGTTAGGGTTAAAACCATAGTTAGAATTAGGATTAGGGTTAGAATTAGGATTAGGGTTAGGGTTAGGATTAGGGTCAGGGTTAGGGTTAGGGTTAGGGTTAAAACCATAGTTAGAATTAGGATAGGGTTAGAATTAAGATTAGGGTTGGGGTTAGGATTAGGGTTAGGGTTAGGGTTAAAACCATAGTTAGAATTAGGATTAGGGTTAGGGTTAGGATTAGGGTTAGATTTAAAATTACGATTAGGTTTAGGGTTAGGATTATAATTAGGGTTGAGGTTATGGTTAGGGTCAGAATTTCAAAATCTAACCCTATTTAACGTAATTCTAACCATAATTTTGATCGTAAATGTAATAATAACACTAACCCTAATGCTAACCATAATCCCAACCCTAATTTGAATCTTAATTATATTTCTAAACCTAACCCTAACCCTAATTCTAGCACTAATGCTAACCCTAACTCCAATTCTAACCATAATTGTAAACCTAACTCTACTCCTAACCCTAATTCTAACCTAAACAATAACCCTAACCCATATTTTAACCCGTAACTCTAATCCTAAATATAATATATAATATAATTAGCATTAGAATTATTATATAATAATATATAATTTTAATTATTACCTATATTATAATTATAATTATTCTATATAATATTATATTATATTTAATAATTATTATAATTAAGGTTAGAATTATAGTTAGGGTTAGGGTTATAGTTAGGGTTATGATTAGAATTAGGGTTAGGGTTAGGGTTAGGATTACGGTTAGAATCAACTTTATGATTAAAATTAGGGTTAGGGTTAGGGTTAAAGTTAGGATTAGAATTAGGGTTTATGTTAGAATCGGGTTAGGGTTATAATTAGGGTTAGGGTTGGAATTGATGTTAGAGTTAGGATTAGAGCTACTAAATTAGGGTAAGCATTAGAGTTACAGTTAGGGTTAGGGTTAGTGCTAGAGTTAGGTTTAGAATTCATCTTAGGGTTAAAACCATAGTTAGAATTAGGATTACGGTTAGGGTTAGGATTAGGGTTAGGGTTAGGGTTAGGATTAGGATTAGGGTTAGGGTTAGGATTAGGGTTAGAATAAGGGTTCTAGGATTAGGGTTAGCTTTAAAATTAGGATTAGGGTTACGGTTAGGATTATAATTAGGGTTGAGGTTAGGGTTAGGGTTAGAATTTCTAAATCTAACCTTATTTAACATAATTCTAACCATAATTTATATTTATGGTTATGATTTCTAACAGGTTATGGTTTCTAACTGATTATGATTTCCAACACATTATGATTTCCAACAAAGTATGGTTTTCAACTGGTTATGATTTCCAACATGTTATGGTTTCCAATAGGTTATGGTTTCCAATGTGTTGGAAATCATAAATAGTTGGCAATCATAACCTATTGGAAACCATAACGTGTTGGAAATTATAACCAATTGGAAGCCATAACTTGATGGAAACCATCTTATTGGAAATCATAATCTACTGGAAACCATAATGCGTGAGAAATCATAAGTTAATGAAATCATAATGTGTTGGAAATCATAAATATGATTTCCAGCACGTTATGATTTCCAACAGGTTATGATTTCCAGCATGTTATAGTTTCCAACTCGTTATGATTTCCAACACGTTATAATTATATATTAATTATATAATATTAGGATTATGGTTTTTATTTAATTAGGGTTATGGTTATGTTCATAGAAATATATGCTAAATGTAATGCTAGCACAACTCAAGTCATAATTAAAGTCAGATTTAGATATAGAATTATGATTGCAATAATTCTAATTATATCCTTGGGTAAGTGCAAGAAGATGGGGGGCCAAAAAGGGGTCTTAAGTGGCCACTTTTTTTCTAAAATCAAAAAATGTTGGCCTTGGATGAGAAATTGAGCATAGTTACACTCAAAATTTGGAGATGCAACCAAAACAATGTTCGTAGTGCTCCGAGTCTACTTTCTAAACTACTATTTTTTTTAAAATGGTATAGATTAAGGGGTTCAAAAGAGGGAGCCACAGAAATTAGTGTTGTTTCTATCAAAAAACCATAACATAGCATGTTTTGTGGCTCCCTCAAAAGGTTAACTTTTTTTTGGTATTTTTAAAATCATTTTAGTGAGAAATTAGCTAACAACATGTAGTTTATGCCCAATTTTTTTGATAATTTTTTGATGAATATTTAATTTTTTACTAATTTTCAAAGTGGACACATCCTAAAAAATAAAATTTTGGCCGTGCTACCCCTATAAATTTTGAAAACTAATTGAAAATCATTTTTTCTTTTTTTTTTTAATGTGTAGAATGGAGTCTAGTTTCTAAATATGTAATTTTTTTGAAATTTCAATGAATGGTTAATTTACAATGAAAAAAATACCAAATAGTGGTGTTTGCCCAAAACTGGACACAAACAAAATAAATTAAAGATGAAAGGCTTAACATTGTCAAAATGTGAAAAAAATTACATCGTTAAATAGCTAAGAGAAAGCCTAACATTACTCAGGTGTTCGACTTGTTTGACCTTGAAACACATGTAAAATTAAGGGTTAGCACGAACAAAATTATGTAAAATCTTGAAGAGTCTGCAAAAACACGTCTGTGGATGTTGAAAAGGCACTCCAAGCCTTTGGGTTAGAAATCTAAAGTAAATCCCAAGCCCAAGGCTTGGGATTCCCAAAGTACAACATAACGCGAGCGCATTATGTTGTGCTTTTTTGCTTTTTTGCATGTTTGTCAGTGTTTTCCTAGTTCAACATATGTCTTCCTTTGAATGAGATATGTTCAAATTTCATAAGTATGTTTCATGGATGTTTATATCTATTATTATAGGTATGTATGCATGTACATGTATGCATGCTTGTATGTATGTACATGTATGCATGCTTGTATGTATGCATCTTTGTATGTATGTATGTTTGTATGTATGTAAGTGTTTTGGGTTTAGTGTATATAAGGACCTGAGCCTGTATAGTTTTGAGGGTTGAGGGATTAGGGCTTAAGTAATAGGTAGAGGGTTGAGGGTTACAGTTGAGGGTTAATATTCAGGTTGTTGAGTGTATAAGATTAAGTGTGTAAGGCGCGGGGATTAGGGTTTAGGGTTTCGATATGGATTGAGGGTATATAAGGCATAGGGTGACTTGGGTTAAGAGAACGTATGGTTTAGGTTTAATTTAAGTATAGGGTTGAGGCACAATATTCAAGGTTTAGGATATAAGGGTGAGGTTATATGGTCTAGGGATGAGGGTTTGAGGGTGTAGGCTTCAGGTTTAAGGTATAGGGTTGATGATTGAGGTATTAGGGCTTAAGTATATTATTGAGGGTATAGGGTTGAGGGTTTAGGGATAGGTTTTAGGGTTTAAGGTTTAAGGGTTAAGGGTTGAGGGATAGGGTTTAAGGTTTAGGGGTAAGGGATTAGGGTTTAAGGTTTAGTGTCTTGGGTTGAGGGTTTAGGAATAGGGATAGCATTTAGGGTTTAAGGATGAGGGATTAGGGTTGAGGGTTGAGGGTTGAGGGATTAAGGTTTAAGGTATAACTTGTTGAGGGTTGAGTGTTTAAGGATAGGGTTTAGGGTTTAGGGTTTAGGGATTAGGGTTTAGAGTTGAGGGATTAGGGTTTAAGGAATAGTGTTGAGGGTTGAGAGATTATGGTTTAGGGTTGATGGATTATGGTTTAAGGGATATTGTTGAGGGTTGAGGGTTTAGGATTAGGGTTTAGGGTTGACGAATTAGGGTTTAATGTTGAGAGTTAAGGGTTGAGGGTTTAGAGATAGGGTTGATGGTCAAGAGATTAGGGTTAAAGTAGAGTGTTGAGGGTAGAGGGATTAGGGATAGGGTTTAGGGTTGAAGGTTTAATGATTGAGGGTTGAGGCTTTAGGGCTGAGGGTTAAGGGATTGGGGTTTAAGATATAGTGTTGAGCGTCGAGGGTTTATGGATAGGTTTTAGGATTTAAGTTTTAAGGGTTAAGGGTTGAGGGATAGGGTTTAGGGTTTAGGGATAAGGGATTAGGGTTTAAGGTATACTGTTGAGGGTTGAGGGTTTAGGAATAGGGATAGCGTTTAGGGATGAGGGATTAGGGTTGAGGGTTGAGGGATTAGGGTTTAAGGTATAGTGTCGAGGGTTGAGGGTTTATTAACAGTGTTTAGGGTTGAGGTTTGAGGGATTAGGTTTTAGGGTTGATGGATTAGGGTTTAAGGTATAGTGTTGAGGGTTGAGGGTTTAGGGATAGGGTTTAGGGTTGACGAAATAGGGTTTAGGGTTGACGGATTAGTGTTTAATGTCGAGGTTAGGGTTAGAGTGTCAAGGGTAGAGGGATTAGGGATAGGGTTTAGGGTTGAAGGTTTGAGGATTGAGGGTTGAGGCTTTAGGGATGAGGGTTTAAGGCTTAAGATATAGTGTCAAGTGTTGAGGGTGTGGTGATAAGGTTTAAGTTTTAAGGGTTAAGGGTTGAGGGATAGGGATTAGGGTTTAAGGTATAATGTTGAGGGTTGATGGTTTAGGGATACGGTTTAGGTTTGAGGGATTAGGGTTTAGGGTTGATGAATTAGGGTTTAATGTTGAGAGTTGAGGATTGAGGGTTGAGGGTTTAGGGATAGGGTTGATGGTAAAGGGATTAGGGTTAAAGTAGAGTGTCGAGGGTAGAGGGATTAGGCATAGGGTTTAGGGTTGAAGGTTTAAGGATTTAGGGTTGAGGCTTTAGGGATGAGGGTTAAGGGAATAGGGTTTAAGATATAGTGTCGAGTGTTGAGGGTATAGGGATAGGTTTTAGGGTTCAAGTTTTAAGGGTTAGGGGTTGAGGAATAGTATCGAGCCCGTTGAGGGTTTAGGAATAGGGATAGTGTTTAGGGTTTAGGGATGAGGGATTAAGGTTGAGGGTTGATGGATTAGGGTTGAGGGTTGATGGATTAGGGCTTAGGGATAGGGTTTAGGGTTAAGGGATTAGGTTTTAAGGTATAGTGTTGAGGGTTTAGGGATAGGGTTTAGGGTTGAGGAATTAGAGTTAAGGGTTGAGGGATTAGGGTTTGACATTGACTGTCGAGTGTTGAGGTTTTTGGGTTGAGAGTTTAGGGATAGGGTTGAGGGTCGAGGGATCAGAGTTAAGGGTTGAGGGATTAGGGTTTGACATTGAGGGTTGAGTACATTGAGGTTCGAGGGTTAAGGGTTTAGGGATAGGGTTGAGGGTCAAGGGATTAGGGTTAGAGTAGAGTGTCGAGGGTATAAGGATTTGGGATAGGGTTGGAGGGTTTAGGGATAAGGGATTGGGGTTTAAGGTATAGTATCGAGCCCATTGAGGGTTTAGGAATAGGGATAGCATTTAGGGTTTAGGGATGAGGGATTAGAGTTGAGGGATTAGGGTTGAGGGTTGAGGGATTAGGGTTTAGGGATAAGGTTTAGGGTTGAGGGTTAAGGGATTAGAGTGAAGGGTTGAGGGATTAGGATTTCACGTTGAGGGTTGAGGCTTTAGGGTTTAGGGATAGGGTTGAGAGTCAAGGGATTAGAGTTAAGGGTTGAGGGATTAGGGTTTGACGTTGAGGGTTGAGGGTTGAGGGTTGAGGTTCGAGGGTTGAAGGTTTAGGGATAGGGTTGAGGGTCAAGGGATTAGCATTAAAGTAGAGTATCGAGGGTATAAGGATTAGGGATAGGGTTGGAGGGTTTAGGGATAAGGGATTAGGGTTTAAGGTATAGTATCAATCATGTTGAGGGTTTAGGAATACAGATAGTGTTTAGGGTTTAGGGATGAGGGATTAGGGTTGAGGGTTGATGGATTAGGGTTGAGGGTTGACGGATTAGGGCTTAGGGATGGGGTTTAGGGCTTTAGGGTTGAGGGATTAGGGTTTAAGGTATAGTGTTGAGGGTTTAGGGATAGGGTTTAGGGTTGAGGGATTATAGTTAAGGGTTGAGGGATTAGGGTTTGATGTTGAGTGTTGAGGGTTGAGGTTTTAGGGTTGAGGGTTTAGGGATAGGGTTGAGGGTCAAGAGATCAAAGTTAAGGGTTGAGGGATTAGGGTTTGAGGGTTGAGGGTTAAGGGATTAGGGTTAAAGTAGAGTGTTGAGGGTATAAGGATTAGGGATAGGGTTGGAGGGTTTAGGGATAAGGGATTAGGGTTTAAGGTATAGTATCAAGTCTATTAAGGGTTTAGGAATAGGGATAGCATTTAGGGTTTAGGGATGAGGGATTCAAGTTGAGGGTTGAGGGATTAGGGTTGAGGGTTGAGGGATTAGGGTTTAAGGTATAGTGTTGAGAGTTTAGGGATAGGTTTAGGGTTGCGGGATTAGAGTGAAGGGTTGAGGGATTAGGATTTGATGTTGAGGGTTGAGGGTTGAGGATTTAGGTTTTAGGGTTTAGGGATAGGGTTGAGGGTTGAGGGATTAGAGTTAAGGATTGAGGGATTAGGGTTTGACATTGAGGGATGAGGGTTAAGGGTTGAGGTTTGAGGTTCGAGGGTTTAGGGTCAAGGGATTAGGGTTAAAGTAGAGTGTCAAGGGTATAAGGATTAGGGATAGGGTTGGAGGGTTTAGGGATAAGGGATTAGGGTTTAAGGTATAGTATCGAGCCCATTGAGGGTTTAGGAATGAGGGATTAGGGTTGAGGGTTGATGGATTAGGGTTGAGGGTTGACAGATTAGGGCTTAGGGATGGGGTTTAGGGTTTAGGGTTGAGGGATTAGGGTTTAAGGTATAGTGTTGAGGGTTTAGGGATAGGTTTTAGGGTTGAGGGATTAGAGTTAAGGGTTGAGGGATTAGGGTTTGATGTTGAGTGTTGAGGGTTGACGTTTTAGGGTTGAGGGTTTAGGGATAGGGTTGAGGGTCGAGGGATCAGAGTTAAGGGTTAAGGGAATAGGGTTTGATGTTGAGGGTTGAGTACATTGAGTTTCGAGGGTTGAGGGTTTAGGGATAGGATTGAGGGTTGAGGGATTAGGGTTAAAGTGGAGTGTCGAGGGTATAAGGATTAGGGATAGGGTTGGAGGGTTTAGGGATAAAGGATTAGGGTTTAAGGTATAATATTGAGCTCATTGAGGGTTTAGGAATAGGGATAGCGTTTAGGGTTTAGGAATGAGGGATTAGAGTTGAGAGTTGAGGGATTAGGGTTGAGGGTTGAGGGATTAGGGTTTAGGGATAAGGTTTAGGGTTGAGGGTTGAGGGATTAGGGTTTAAGGTACAGTGTTGAGGGTTTAGGGATAGGGTTTAGGGTTGAGGGATTAGAGTGAAGGGTAGGATTTGACATTGAGGGTTGAGGGTTGAGGCTTTAGGGTTTAGGGTTGAGGGATAGGGTTGAGGGTCGAGGGATTAGAGTTAAGGGTTGAGGGATTAGGGTTTGATGTTGAGGGTTGAGGGTTGAGGTTCGAGGGTTGAGGGTTTATGGATAGGGTTGAGGGTCGAGGGATTAGGGTTAAAGTAGAGTGTCGAGGGTATAAGGATTAGGGATAGGGTTGGAGGGTTTAGGGATAAGGGATTAGGGTTTAAGGTATAGTATCAAGCCCGTTGAGGGTTTACGAATAGGGATAGCATTTAGGGTTTAGGGATGAGGGATTAGACTTGAGGGTTGAGGGATTAGGGTTAAGGGTTGAGGGATTAGGGTTTAGGGTTTAGGGTTTAGGGTTGAGGTAGACAAGGAGCAACTGAGAGACATAGAGAGGGGAGAGGTAGAGAGGTGAGGGGGAGAGATAAGTGAGATATAGAGCATGAGCTAATGGAACTAGAGGTGAGATATTGTAAAGGTGATATCGAAGGTGAGATAGGCACAAATATTTATGGATCAATCTATAGCAGGACAAAACGCGAACGCATTATAATGCGCTCGCATTTTGTCCTGCTATACAAATGGTGAAAAAGTGTTGACCCCTATGATCTAGGCCCACATGCTCTATTTTCATGTTGATTATGTGTGTGTTTCGACAAAAAAGAAGTGCTTTCATGCTGTTGGGAAGTTCACATTCACATTTTACACATTCTACCACATTTGCATGATCTTTCCACCACCTTTTCTACTTTGCCAACTTGAGGAGGAAATAACATAGTTTTCACACCAACTTTGATATATATCTATTCAAGTTTCAATTTTTGTAGTGTTGCAATGTTAATTGTGATTCAATTTTAGGAATTTAACATTATAGATCGGTTAATAGTATTGTTGTTACTATTTATATTTGAGTGTTATTCAATTTAACATTGAAAAGGAAGCAAGTGGTGAAAAACTCAAATTGTTGAAGAGTATGATGCAAGAAGAAAAAAACACTACATAATTGAGTACTCTCTCCATTTGAATTCATTTTTTAGGTATGTCAAGTCTTTACATGCATGTTCTTTACATTTTCCTTAATTCTATTTGAATTATTTTATCATGCTTTACATGTTTAAAATAGACACATTCCCAATCAAGAAAGCAACCTACAATCTCACATGATACCATGTATATTTTCTACACTTGGGCTCTTTAATAATTATGTGTAATAAACAAACCTTAACATACCATGATGTCAAACTATACAAGAATAAATCCTTACAACATAATAAAAATACAATCCCACTATTATCTTGTTATATTAACAAGTTAAAATACAAATGAATAGGTGCCAAGATCATACAAGTATGCACATGACATGATGATTTGTATGCACATATCTTGGGCTAGGACATTCCTTATGCACCTATTCATGATGATTTGTACATGCACATGGCACAACAATATTTCAAAATTTCATAATTGTCCTTTGTTAGCACATGATGGTGGTTACCTTGATCGACTATATACCATTCAATACCCTAAATTATAGAGATTAGTCTAATGATTTATATGACAATCCTAGGTATGTGATGCAGAGGTAGGGTTCAACTCAATCCAAAGGGATCATACCAATAGTTTCTTCAAATTTCATAAGCTTTCCTCTCAAGCAATCTCCCTATACAAAGGCACAAAAAGGGTCTTCAATACTTCAAAACCTAACAAGGCTACTAGAGGTCTTCTTACCCCTCAGGAACTTAGACACAACCATTCTAAACCATTACTGAAGTCTACACTCTTCAATTGTTGTCTATTCCTCTACAAGCCACCCAAATCCTAGTATCCCTAGTACCAACAAAACACCTTCTCAATTCTAAATCCTAGTAGCCCTAGTAACAAAAAACATGTCAAATTGGGTCTGCCTCAACCTTTTCAAGCATGAAGTCCCATGTACTCTTTTCATGGCTGCAATAATTTGCTTTGTATGCTTTGTACCTATTTTGGTTGAGTGACATTTACTCTTTTACATGATGGTTGTATGTACATTTACTATGAAGGGTTGAATGACATATATTTTAGTTATTTGTATGGATTCATTTTAGAGGAACTAATATTGGTCTCTTTATCATGCTATAGACAAATTCTCCATCATGCCGAAGAAACGATCAAGAATTAAACCAACACAAGAAGAGATAGAAGCTAAGAATGCAAAGAAAGTAGTGGCTATGAGGGAACTTTGTGAGAAGAGGAAATTGGACACGATAAATGAAGACATACCAATTGAAGAGGAACCACAATCATCACAAAGAGATATGGTATTGGTGGCACAAAGAGAACGAATGCAAAAATTTTGTGCTATGAGAGATTTGAATACCATAGTTAGAGACACGTCCTCTACCACAAGTCAACATGTAGGGACACCATCTACCACATCTCAAGTTGAGAGTATATCATCACTCATATGTGATGAAGGAGGTACACCATTGTTCCCACCTCAACCTCAAAGTATATCATCTATTCCATCTTCGATCGAAGGTATGCCATCTAGCCCATCTCATTTAAATATTGATGAAATTCCTAATGTTGAGATGAATTTACCTAACTTAACACCACCAAGAATTTTGCATAGAAAGCCAAAGTATTTGATTGATATTGATGAGAATATTTTGCAGCCAATGCAAAGTAAGATTCCAAAACGCACTTGTAGAAGATATGCTCATAAGATTTGGAGATTGTTCTTTGAAAAGTTAAATAAGACTACAAGATGTCAATTATTCGTTGAAATGATGCGAAGTATAAAGTATAGGTCCATCATGAAGATTCTTGGGTTGAGAACATCAAAGGCTTCAAGTGAAAAATCTATTGTCAGGAATCTAATGAGTGCGTATGAGAGTGTGGGTAACACCTCACGCACAAAAGATAGTAATACAACACGGCGTGTGATTACATCGACTATAGTAAGTAGTCAAACAGGGAAAGCTCGTCTCATTAGAAAGACGAGTCAAGAATTGAGAATTAATAGGAAAACTTTATCAAGAGCCATTGGAAGATGCCAAAGAATTGAGGACACTAATGCCAATGAATTATGGGCGTTTTCGGGGAGACTACCACGAAAAGATAAACTAATTGTTGAAGCATTAAGATCACTAATTAAAGACTTTTGGAAGAATTACACAAGGGTATCTCCGAATCAAAGGGATGTGGTAAGAAGGAGAATTGGTAGTCAGAACCGTGAGCCACATCCAAAGCATTTTTTGGATGAGACTCAAACATAGTTTTATGGTAAATTTCTAGAGAAGTATCCTCAAATTAAAATTTGTCAAAGATTATTTGAAATGCTAAAACCTTTCTATGTCAAGATAAATCACACACGCACTACTTGTTGTTGTAGATTACATATTGAATTTTCTAACCAATCCATTAAGAAGGGTCTTGATATCTCCCATGATATCCTCCAAATTCCACCCTATCTGAGAAAGAGCAAGGGTAACATTAACAATTAGCTGAGAGTCTCCTTCAATATGCAGTTTTTTTATATTTATGGAGATAGCAAGCTTGATTCCCCATAACATAGCCATGGCTTTTGCCTCATTATTGCTTTTAATGCCAATTCCCCCAGCATAAGCAACAACACACACCCTAGTTTCAGTTCTTAAGATGCCTCCACCACTAGCAACACCCGGGTTTCCTTTGGCCGCACCATCAAAGTTCAGCTTCAACCACCCTTGATGTGGTGGGGTCCACTTGGTTCTGGCCCAGGATAACTTTTTAGTCGTGTCCACCTGGTATGAGTTCAAATTCTAGTTCTTTATCATGCCTTTTTCTTCTCTCCCTAGGGGGTTATTCGTAACTTTGAACTTACAGGAGTTGATGCTTTCAGACAATAATTTGACAAAACATTGAAAAACCTCTAGAGGGGTTCTGTTCTTCTCCCTGAAGATTCTATTATTGTGTTCCTTCCACAGGCTTTAGACTAAATGGGGAGTATCTAATTCCAGAGTTCTTTCGAGATTGGTAACACCAAGTTATAAGGGTACTTCCATTCCCAAACCAACATTTCAAGGCTAGCATTCAAGGACCAATTTAAATTCAGCTTTTGGAGAGTTAACCCCCAGACCTCCCAGGTAAAACTGTAATGTAGAAAGAGATGAGCTGACAACTTCTCCTCAAATCCACAAAGAATACATCTGGTTGGCATTTGGAATCCTCTCTTTTTCAGATTGTCCAGAGTTAGGACTTTATTGTGCATTAAAGTCCACCAAAAGAAATTAATCTTTGGAAGGAGTTTAGGAATCTAGATTCTTCACTAGACTCCCACCTCACTAGGGTCTAACAACAGATTATATGTAGTTTTGAAAGTAAACAAACCCTTCTTATCCTTATCCCAAACCATCTTGTCTCTCTTGGAAAAAAGCGGTAATCTATAATCTATCAAGGCTTTCTGAAGTTGCTAAGCCAACTTCATCCCCTCACTACCATCATGAGCATATTTAGAAATCTCCTAGCTCCAGAGACACCCATAGGTCCTTATGTAGTCAGCCACTTTTTGGCCAAACACCTCACTAATCATGCCCGCTATCCTACCATATTCCATTTCTATTAGAGGTTTATCCTACATCCACCGGTCCTTCCAGAAATCAACCTCCTTACCATCCCCAATCCTCCATCTCAAACCTTGTCATATGAGACCTCTACTTTTGATAGTCCCATTCCATATAACCGAGCCTTTGGGAAGACTCACCTCTGCCAAAAATCTGCTGCCTTGGTCCCCGTTGAGATATTTGGCTCTCATGATGTCCCCCCAATTAGTATTGTCCTGAATAAGGTTCCACCTGATCTTGGCTAGAAGTGCCCTGTTCATCAAATGAATTCTTCTAAGGCCCAGTCCTCCTTGTCCTCTAGGCGTAGACACTTTCTCCTGGCTCACAAGGGCAATTCTTTTCTTTCTCTTCCACCCAGTCCAAAGGAACTTTATTTTGAATCTGTTCAATCTTATCAGCCACATTCTTAGGGATTTTGAAGAGACTTAGCGCATAATTAGGCATCCCCTAAAGGAAAGCTTTGAGAAGCTAGAACTTCCCTGCTTGGCTCAGGAGGGCACCCTTCCACCTTGCCAGTTTCCTCTGAATTCTTTCCACCAACCCCTTCCAGAAGTCCATAGAAATTTTGGTAATGGTAAGAGGGAGGCCCAAGTAGGTGGCTGGGAGACTTTCACTTGAGCAACCCAAAATTCTTATAATTTTCTACTAAAGGTCTTGCTGAGTATTCAAGAAATAGATATGACTTTTTTCAAAGTTGATGCTCTGACTTGAGACTTCCTCATAACTCCTTAAGAGCTCCTTCCACCTTCTAGCTTCCACCATTGAGGCTGACCCAAATAGAATAGTGCCATCCACAAATTGTTGAATCACTAAATTTTGGGTTGTTGAAGGGGATCTAATCCCCTGAAGAGTCCCCTAGATTAACATATTACAAGCATTTGTCCCCAAAACCTTAGCAATCAGAATGAACAAGTAAGGTGATAGAGAGTCACCTTGCCTAATGCCTCTCCCAAAAGGGAAGAAACCCTTGGGGGATCCATTAACTAACACTGAGAATCTGACTGTAGATATACATTCTTTGATAATACTAATGATTTTTTTATTGAAACCAAATTCTTGGAGGACTCTTAAAAGAAAGTCCCAGTTGACCCTATCATAGGCTTTTGAGATGTCAAGTTTGAAAATCATACCTGGGGTGTTGCTCTTATGAATAGAATGAATTATTTCATGAGTGGTGATTACTGTATCTAGGATTTGCCTCTCCAGGACAAAACCCTTTTGGTTAGGAGCAATGAGTTTATCCAGTAGGGGCTTTAATCTGAAGACCAAAAGTTTAGTGAAGACCTTGTAAATTGTGTTACAGAGACTGATCGGTCTAAAATCAGCCATAGTCTTGACTTCATTCTTTTTCGGGATAAGGGCGATAAAAGTGCTATTCAAATGCCGTAGAAGTCTCCCCATCCTGAAGAAATCCTGTGCAGCCAGAAAGACATCATTTCCAACAATCTCCCGGAAAGTTTGAGGAAAGACATCAATATGTAATGTTGGTAGTTAAGCAATTGGTAATATTAAAAATGTTTTTTTGAGGAAAAAAAGTAAATGATCCATAATCTCTACATCCTTCTATGCTTGATGTGGTTACTAACACCAAGCATTGTGTTTCTTTTACCGATATAATCTACATACTTTGTCACACCACCATGGAGAACTCACTACAACTTCAAATGGCTTTCACTGCATTAAAAATATGAAAATATCTCTACCATATGTAGTCATCTACAACAACATACTAATGATCTAAATGCTTCTAGATTTGACTGTGTTGATTATTTTTCCCTCAACGTTTCGAATCACACTCAATGATCCATCATCAGGAGAAAGAGAGCAAGAGAAGAGAAACAAAATAATAACTTGCAGACTTAAGCCTACTTAAAAAGAGGGAAGCAGTGGTAGTGATGGGATGCAGAAACCTAGAAATCTAAAGGGAGAAGGGCAGCAACCTATCAGATAAGGTGAGAAAGAGGACCAAATAGAAAAAAGGGAACAAAAAGCACACTCAGGAAAAGAAACAAGAAAAAAGAAGAAAAGGACCAAGTAAGACCAAAGAAAGAAAGAAAAATGACTATATATATATCTGAAATTATAAACCAGATAATACATAAAAATATGTGAATATAGAATAACAAGACATCATATGAATAAAATTTACCAATGAAGAAAACATATGTGTGACATGAAGAAAACACAGAAAAGAGAATGAATAAGCTAAGCAATGTTAAAAACCAAGCAAACAATAAACACCATAAGATAAAGACATATATATATATATATATAGAAAGAGGACAAAAATACAAAAATATACATAGAAAACACATAACTCTAGATAGCACATAGATATCAAAAAATCTTTTAATATACAGAGGAAGCATAAAAGATAAGGAAAAAGGAAGGGAAGTTCAAATAAAACTATAAGAATACAAAGAAATGAAAAGCTAGAGATGAAAAATAGGCAATAAATTGAGAATTATCACACTATATACACACACACACACACACACATATACATATACATACATATAAACCATTAAAACCACCTAGACACCATATAAAAATGAGAATGAAGGATAGAAGGATAACAAGCAAACAATTTATTCTTTCCAAAAACATAGATAACAAAGTGTAAAGAAAACACCTAGATACCAACAACACTTCAAATGTGACCAAGCTCTAATACAAATGAAGATAAATATAACCAACATAATAACCAATTATTAAAATATATATAAATATAAATAATAAAATCTATACATTATATATATAAACAATAATATATATATATATAATTAAGTATACTATGATCACATACATATAAAACATGTAGAGGACAAAGCACAATTTTATATGTATAGAGGCCACACAATAAAGAAAATAAAAAGAAAACTAAAGCATAAAAGTATACTTTTCCTTTTTCGTTCTTTCTTTACTCTTACTTGGTCCTTTTCTTCTTTTTTCTTTTTTCTTTTCCTAAGTGTGCTTTTTGTTCCCTTTTTTCTCTTTGGTCCTCTTTCTCACCTTATCTAATAGGTTGCTACCCTTCTCCCTTTAGATTTCTAGGTTTCAGCATCCCATCACTATTGCTCCTTTGCTCTTTTTAAGTAGGCTTAAGTCTGCAAGTTATCATTTTGTTTCTCTTCCCTTGCTCTCTTTCTCCTAATGATGGATCACTGAGTGATTCGAAACGTCGAGGGAAAAATAATCAACACAGTCAAATCCAGAAGCATTTAGATCAATTCAACATCACGGACTGTGGAAAATTAATGATTACCATCATACTAATGTTTCATCATTCACTACACATGCATTTGATACTACCCTAAATACGATAATACAAGAGAACGCTTATGTTAGTGATGTAAACCCAAATTCTATAAATCTTGTATTACTCCTATTCATACCACCCATCGTAAATAGCTGGCACATTGTGTGCGGACTATTTACTCATTTTTTTGACTTGCAAATTCTTTGACAAAATCAATCGACCTAATCAATCAACCCTCTTACATCTATCGACTGTTGTGATTTGTCGAAGAAATTGTCAATTGATATCAAGTCGGCAACATTTCGACCAGCCGGTCGTTTTACAACATGTTGGTTGGTTGAGGTTTACCTATTCATATAAGGAACATTTACTGTAAATACCATATATTTTAAATATACATTAAAAATGCTTATTATACATTGCAAAAAGCAAAACACCATTGTCATTGTCTCATCTTATAATATAAGTATGAATTTTTATTTCTATATTTTATTCCATTATTTATTGCTTCCATTACTAATAGCCTATAGACAAATCCATTGCACCAAAACTCGTGCGTAGTCAGTTTCCTCTTTCGAAATGGCACAGTTCTCAGATTATTTTTCCATGTTGGGTTCAATGGCAGGTTGGATTTTGCGGGAAGCAAAAATCAGTTCCATATGATGATCACATTTGGTAGTAATTGGATTTTGCGGGAAGCGTAGATTAGTTGCATTCATGCTTTCATAAACATTGGCTATGGAAATGTTATGCCTCTGAGCATACACTATATCTAAAAAGCAGACGGTCAACCACTACAAGATCAAAATGCAATTCTACAATGCTGATTTCATCCAAGAACTCCACACAGTACCACTTTTTGAAAATAATGCTCAAGCCCACCTCACAACATACCTAATGTAATATAAATATAAACTATTTAACGATAGGCCTATGAATATTTGTGTCTATCGACCATTTGATAGCACTTTTGGTGCTTTTACTAGTTTATTCCATTATTTATTGCTTCTATTACTAATAGCCTATGGACAAATAGGTTGCGCGAAAACTCTCTGCAACTGCTAGTTAGTGACAAAACCATACCAATAATTACGAGTATGAGCAACTACCAACCGATGGAACTCGACCACCCTCCGGTAAAGACATTTTATTGGGGCGCATATAACTCTGTAAAAAGATTAGAGGCGGCGGAGAAGGAGAGTAGGTAATCACGAACCGTCACAGTTTTCAGGAGCGATTCCAAGTCGAGAGCCGGAAATATCATACAGGTCTTTTCCTCTGCGTCCTCGTGATTGAATAGAAAGGAGTTTACTTTGACAGGCTTACTGCTTTGAGCTACGCCACAGCCCAGTAGCAGAAGAAGTAAAAGTCGGAGTGTTGCCATGGATGATGTTGTGTGAAGAGGCAAAACGAATGAATGATTGATATAAAGGCATGATTGATAGAAAGGATAGAGCAACGTACAAAGGATAGAGCAGCGTGTGGTGGACGGCTTTGATGGTTTGTTTTAGAATTCCATTCTTCACAAACCGCCATTAAACTTGACTTTCAGATTTGAAACTTTGCGCCGGTAATCTCGGTCTTACACGCAACCGGGAGATTCCCGTGGCTTGCATTATTGTCAATCACATTCCGAGGGAAGAATATCTGTGCTCAATTCTAAGAGTTTAAACAGCGTCGAAATCCGATTCACTAGTCGATTTATCTCGATCTTATCAAGAAACAAAGGGTCGAAATCAGTCGAGACAGATGATTCGAACTAAACACTTGAAATCTACAGGGAAATTTTTGAAAAGCGGCTATTTACGGTGGGCAGGTAATCACTCTCATACTTTTCTATTTGACAGTCAGCGTCTTTTCTGTTCGCTTTCGAAATAAAGATTCTTAAATATCATCCACTTCAATATTCAAAGGTCAATTTTGGCCAATAAAAATAGGATAAATATTTACCACTTTTTGTTGTTAATGAGGTGTAAATTCTCTAAGACAATTTGTTGTGCAAGACTCTAAACCATTGAATGCACTTTTTGTTGTGAATGAGGTGCAAATGCTCCTAGACGCTCATAACATTGTGTCTTTAACCATATGCTACACTCCAAACAAGACAAGCCAAAAACTAAGAAGAATAAATTCATAGGATATATTATTTACATTAAAGAATAAGGTTATTTCCTCCATTTTCATACCAACTCCTATTTATCAAATTCGACACACAAATTAGCTTGGCCCTCCGTGGATGAAATTAGCTGCAAATTTTCACCATACATATTCGACACACCAAAATTTTAAGAAAAAGGGCTTGTATTTTTTAAGTTTTCCTTTCTCATGATGCCGTAAGGATAGGAGGATAGCCCTATTTATTCCATAGCCTTTGCAAAGCTCTTTCAACACTATATTAACCCACCCCCTAAAAAGAATTCAGCACTCCAGCTATAATCTTTGAAGATTTTATGTTAGTTTCTCAAAATATACTAGTAGTTGCACTAAATTTGTGCACAACAAAGTAGCCAATAGGAAAGTTTATATAGGTTGAACATAATGTTGTTATATACCAAAGCATTACAGAGTTGTTTAATGTAATTTTAAAATTGTCACATGGAATTTAAAAATAACTAAAAATCAAGAAATTACACTCAGTATTTCCTCTCATTCAGATCAAAACTGGATTCAGCTCTGACGCACTTTGATACTCCAACAATCTTCCAAATTATGTAGACAAACTTTGATACATTCTAAAGACCATTTTGGCCTGAAGAAAATTGAAATCAGGCTAAAGATGTGGAAATTAGGCCTCATTTATTCAAAAATAATTTAATATAATGAATAATGAAAGGATTACCTTTCATATGACCATTCGTCTGAAGGCTTGGGGTTTTGTCCTTGTGTGTGATTGTTGTAGTCTTTCCACACTTGAGGGCATTTAAGGGAGCAAGGTACTCATCTCTTGGGTTATCTCCACAAAAAACCCTCAAGTAAAATTACTGCCCCAGATATTGCCTTTCCCATAATGTAGAACTCACATTCCACATTCAATGAGAAATTGATAAGCATTTAGGCACAGAGAATAGTGTAACTGAATTTCTTCCAGAAATATTAGGTCAACAGGAAACTCCATGTATATGTAGTACTATTCATATAAAGAAGACCCCAAACAATAAGGACACTTACAAAGTGATAGATTGTGGGTTCAAGCAAATTAAAAGCAAGGAAACATTAAAGTTGAATCATATTCAAAATCAAATTTAAACTTCAAGATAGAGCATAAATAGAATTTAAACAATAAAGTTTAACCAAAGTAAGTTACCCATTGTTGCAAGTGGATGTGGTCAATATATTTGGTAGGATGTCAATAGAATTTAAACAATAAAATTGCTTCAAAATGTCAATAGCATGTACTTATGCATTCATGTTCATTGTTTTTTGAAAGCTTTGAAGCAAGTGCAATTGCTATACAACATAGATGGCATCTACTCTTATGGAGAGTAGAAAGATAAAAAGGTAGAAATGGTGAACCCAAATACACAAATAAATGAATGAATTACAACTATATTGAACATTGTAAGTGTAAAGCATGAGGCAACATCAATAGTAAATTTTATTATTTAGAAGATACATATGCAATTTTTTTCTCTTTATGTATAAGTTTAACTTAAGTGCAAGTGCAAAGCATAAGATAACATGAATAGTAAATTTTATTATTTACAAGATACATATGCACTTTTTTCTCTCTATGTACAACTTTAAGCTAAGTTGAAGTATAGGTGGAGTCATTTCCCGTATTCTCTTTGACATTTTTTTCTTCTAGTAGGTAGGGGATCTGCAGTTCAAATATCTTGAGTATGATCTCCTCTGGAATCAGGAATGTTTTTCTTCCATCATGTACATTATGAAGAAAATATGTAAAGTGTATACGAAATTAACAAATGATAAGGATTACCTTTATCAGTTGTGTTGATAGAGCTAAGTGGTAGGTAGGTTGTAAGATCCTATAAGATCATTTTTCGTGACTGCCTCAGGGTTTCTATTAATATGCATATAAATAAAAACAAGAATCAAGATCATAGGAATTGATGAAACATGAAATGTCAGTAAAACTACAAGCATACACATGTACCTGGATGATGTTATAGGATAGTATTTGTAAACGAGCCTCTTCTTTCTTCTTGATTGTTGTATACTGATTGTTTTGCATTTTAGAGTAACGTGCAAAAGAGAAAGCAGGTTCTATGCAGAGATTTTCTATGGACTTGACTCTGGAAATTGTTGTGAATAGAAGTGCTTGCCTCTTAACTTCTCCTATGTTTATTGTGGCTCTATCTAATGTCAAGCCTTGAGACTAATGGATTGTTATGGCCCAAGCCATGGATAGTGGAAGTTGCCTACGGTTGCCACATGTAACTGGTGGGACATGAATGTTTTGTGGATGCTCTTTATCCCATGCTGGACCAATGTAGCTATCAAATTTGATTACAACATACAATGGCAAATCAGGGGGTCTGCAATCATCACTGTAAACAATACCTTTAATCTATCCTAATGACCAATTTCTAAGACCAGTTTCAATCTAGAGATTTGTTGTTAACATTACCCGCTAGCCTATGCAAAGAAGCACTTCTTCTTGTAGTTTCTCATCATCAATATAATCATTTGTGTTTTGTTGAGTTCTTTGTGCAACACTAAGAGCTATAGGAACATTCAAAAGTTTTAGCATTTTCCTATTATGTAGCAAAGCTAGATTGTTAGTTGGAAATAAATGCATGGATGTGTTGAACTTGTCTCTTTCTATCGTGGTTAACTTATCATTTGTGCATTTTATTAGTATTTCCCAATCATGTTAAACTGACTGGGCATTTTTTATATTTTGTAGGATATCACAAAATTGTCTCTGAGATTGACTTTCACCTTGTTGATGGAAAACTATGTCTAATGTGATGACTATATTAAAAGTGTACCATAACAGCAATGTAGTTGAATGTGATGCATATATAGGCTAGTCCATAACGGGTGGTAGTTGGGCAAGGTCACCGATGAGGATAACTGATACGCTGTAATAATCCTGATGTTGTCGATCAGGAAATGCCTCATGGAAGCGAGTATCTACTTTCGAGATCAATTATGGCCCTAGGAAGCTCAGTTCATCTATCAAGATATACTCAACGTATTTCAAGTCTTTTTGGAAAAAGGTGAGTGATTGTCCTTGTAAAGGTCATATTTTTTTGGTAGGGATCCTCAGACATGTGTAGATTTTTGTAGCTCGGATATTGTAGCCAGACACTCCTATAGGTGCGAGTATAAGCAATATTTTTTTTGTTTATGTTGCACCAATTTATTGTGTTTCTAATGTAGCTTATATTAAGTATGATTTGCCAATGCCTCCTGTCCCCTGCATGATAATGTGTAAAGGCTCCTTCGCGTAGGATCTCATGTGATGTTGAGTAGTGATGTGTAATGCTAGTTGTTGTTTAGGTGATAGCTAGTAAGCTATTGTATTTGAAGGTGTGGAAGAGTAAACATGTTGTTCATTTGATAGTTTACCCCTCAATATGAAGTCAATGGTATTTTAGTGCACATGTGGTAATACATCACTTCTATTCCATGTGTAGTTGATGTCGAAGTCTCATCTTCCAAGAACCTGTAACTCATCCACAGTGAAGCTAGTGGGGATAGGCATATGTGATAGTAACTCCCACTCGTATAGGTCATGTCCATCTTCTCTATGTATCTCGTCATCTTCATCAGGGTCTTCTTCCAACTCATTGTTTTGCGTTGTTCGATCGACATATCAAGCGAAGTAATTGTTTTCTTTCATCGATTTCCAATTTGTGACTATTTCTTGTTTGGTGAGACCTATGTCTATTGGGATGTCATGAAAATGTTTGTATCGTAGTATCTCACTCCAACAGAATGTTTTGAAATGTTCATTGTCTTCTGTTAGAACACTATAGAATTGAGGTGACACGTTGACAATTACCTTTTATTTTCTCTTTTGCCATTTGTTTCCTTTGCGATGTGTGCAATATGAGTATAACTGCGCAGCTATTATGAGGGAGATTATTTCCAAATCTGAAGGTCTTTGCATGTAGGATCTTATGTAGGTAGTTGCCAACTTAGATTCATCGATTGTTCTTGTTATGCATTGCAGCACTTTTCGACTGACATTGAGAGAGACAAAGGTTCGACTACAGGAGATATTTAAATTAGGGTTTTTCCTCAGAACAATCTTTAATTTTATTGGTTTTTTTCAAGGCCAGGCTTTTTCTTTTAGTATAGTGAATGTGCCTCAATCTTCTCAATGGAAAAAAATTTCCCTAAAAATGCTAAGGTGGAGGGAGACTAGGAGATCAGAAGCTTACTTGCAGGGCTAGAGCTTGCCTTGTTTCTTCGACCCTTTTTCTTGAACATATTAATCAATCAACAAGGCCATTTGATTTGCTAGAGAGGTATGAAATTTCTATTTTTTGAATTTATTTTAGATGACTCTAGATTGTCCTAGTATTAAATTTCAAAGGCAAAAATTAAATTTTCCCTTTAGGTTCCCATAAACTGTGAAATATCAATATTTGGACCTGCTTTGTTTATAGGGTTTGAATAGACAGTGGATTATTGATTGGTTCTTAGGTTTTTCTTTGGCGGTCTTGGTTTGGAGAAATTTGAGCTTAAAGAGGGTTTAGATTTTAGGTTAATTAGCATCTATTAGGTTTTGTAATAAAATATGGATTAAATAAGGGTTTTGAATCTTTATATCTTTAGGTTAAATTCATGTCTTCAACTTAAAATTTTAGTTCTGCCCATTTTTTAAAAGAAAAAAAAAATGGATTTAAGTCATGTGCTTCTGTGCAAAATAGAAAATTTGGGTTACCTTTTGAATCTTTTCCCTGTTTTTCATGACATCCAGGGCCTAAATTTGATAGTTGTATAGCTATATTTAGGCATTTTGTTGTAAAATACAATTGAAATTTTAAAAAGATTGTAACATATGAAAAGAGAGATTTTGGACAAACTGTCAAAATTTTTATAGGATTATGATGATTTATATATTTCATTTTTATGTGATTTACTTATACTAAGGCATGTCATAGTATTTGAAGGGCACCATTGAATAGATAACTGTCATAAAAAAATTGCTTGACAGGTAAAGTCGACTATCAAATTTAAGCCTTGATGACATCCCTCTATTCTTTACGGAATGGAAATCAGATTATCATGTGGGTAAACCATGGTCACATTTGTGTATGAATCTCTAATCACTCAAATCTTTTTCTCTATGGGAATGTCATTGTTCAATTCTTTCTTTGAAGGGAGAAAATGTTTGTTTTTTCTTTTTCTTGAACAAAAGCACATCATTAGGGCTTATTAAGGTTGCTTGTCTGTGCTACAGAGAACAATTACCAATCTGCTAAAGTACTCAATGCTACTAAAGATTGTTTCCTGCTACACCAGGATATCATGGCAAATCCCAAGTTGAAGCAAACTCCAGGAGTGCTCTTTCTATCACTGACACTTTCTGCCCAATCAGAATCAGAATAGCCTTCCAAGGTAATGACTATATTGGAAGAGTACTTCAATCCATATCCAACTGTGCCACATAAATATCTAAAGATATGCTGGCTGCAACAAGATGAATCTACCTTGGTTCACACATGAATTGGCTGAGGGCACTCACTGCATAGCAAATGTCAGGTCTAGTGTTAACTAGATACATCAAGGATCCAATCAGTTGCCTATATTCAGTAGGATCCACAAGATCAGACCTAGTTGCAGATTCACTCAACTTCTTTAAGTTAGTTTCCATAGGAGTAGGCATAGGTTTACAATCTAACATTCCAAATCTCTTCAAAATATCAATGGTATATTTTCCTTGACTTAGAATAATTTCATTGGGTCTTTGCCATACTTCTAACCCTAGAAAGAAATGCATGAGACCTAGATCTTTCATTTCAAATTCTGAAGTCAATTCTTCCTTACATCTAAGAATGAGATGATCTTCTCTAGTTAGGAATAAGTCGTCAACATATAAAACCAAAATCAACATTTCACCATTGAATACCTTGAAGTAAAGGTTAGGATCAGCATCATTCTTACAGAATCCTAGGCTTACCAAGTACTTGTCAATTCTTTCATACCAAGCACGGGGGGGTTGCTTAAGGCCATATAATGCTTTCTTCAATCTGCATACATGAGATTCTTTCTTATCGATCACAAAGCCTTCAGGTTGCTCAATGTAGACCTCTTCTTCAATAACACCATTTAAGAAGGTTGTCTTTACATCCATCTGATGCAACTTCCATCCCTTAGCTACAACAATAGCAATGATAGTCCTGATGGAAGTATATTGAGCAATAGGGGCAAAGGTTTCCTCATAATCTATGCCTTCTTTCTGAGAGAAGCCATGAGCCACAAATCTAGCTTTATATTTCTCAATACTTCCATCAACAGCATGTTTAATTTTAAACAACCATTTGGAAGATACGACAGACTTACCTTTGGGTCTAGGCACAATATCCCAAACATCATTCTTGATGATAGACTGATATTCTTCATCCATAGCATTCTTCCATGTTTGTTGTTTCATGGCCTCTTCAACGCTAGAAGGTTCAGTCTCAATGAGATTACACACCAATGCAACATAGTCGAAGAATTTCTGAGGCCTCCTACTTTTTCTGAATGTGCCACTTGGAGCTGCAAACTTTTCTACCTCTTGAATCCAGAGAGGTCTCTTCTTACTCATGGTAATGTCCCTAGGCCCATTGGTAGGATCCAAAGGTTCACTTGGATCATCATGATTTTTAGATTTTGTAGACTCTCTCTGAATCTCAGTATCATACTCAATATCCATGTCTTGAGGGTTATCATGGACTTCATTGTCAATCTCTATACTTGAGCCTTTAGATCTTTTGAGTGCAATATTTTCTTCAAAAGTGACATCTCTACTAACCTCAATAAACTTCTGACCTAGAATGTAAATTCTGAATGCTTTGGATGTTTCGCTGTAGCCCACAAGAATGCCTCTTTTGCCAGAAGGTTCCAACTTGGTTCTCTTCTCTTTGGGTACATGGATATATACTAGACTCCCAAAGATCCTCAAGTGACTGATATCAGGTTTGATCCCTGAAAATGCTTCTTCTGGAGTTATCTTTCAATACACGGTGAGGCCATCTATTTTGAATGTGGACAGCGGTCCTAGATGCTTCGGCCCATAGGAAAGTCTGTAGATCCTGATCATGAATCATAGCTTTTGCTACCTCAACTATGGATCTATTCTTTCTTTATGCAACCCCATTTTGCTGAGGGTTGTAGGGAACACAAAACTCCCTCTTGATCCCTGCCTTAACACAAAAATCATGAAAGCTACCCGAGGTGTATTCACCTCCATTGTCAGACCTTAAAACTTTAATTCTTTTCCCAGATAGATTTTTAGCTAAAGCTCTAAATTCTTTGAATCTACTTAGGACTTCATCAGATTCTTTTGATTTGAGAAAGTAAATCCAAGTTTTCCCAGAGTAGTCATCTATAAAAATTACATAATACAAGAATCCACTTGGGGAAGCAATAGACATAGGTCCACATAAATCAGAATGCATAAGAGCTAATTTCTCTTTAGACCTACTTTCACTTTGATGAAATGGACTCTTAGTGTTCTTACCCATAGCACAACCTTTGCATGTATTATCATGAATATGACTAAGTTTAGGCATACCTTTAACTATCTTTTCAAGTGTAGGGAGGGCTTGGAAATGAAGATGTCCAAGTCTTCTATGCCATAGCTCGGTTGACTCAGGTGCTTCATGAATGAGAGCTTGAACTGGACGTGCTGAAAGCTTATATAGGCTCTCATACCTATTCCCAATGACACGAGCTGATTTGATGCTGGACTTCTTAGGCCATGCAAACACCCTTCCCTCAGAAAATGTAATCTGATAACCTTTATCTTCTAGTGCTGATATGGAGATAAGGTTTCTTTTGATTCCCGGCACAAACAAAATATCACTGAGGTGAAGAGAAATTCTAGAATCTAAATTAAGGGAAGTAGTACCAAACCTCTCATAGAATAGCAAGCATCATCACCAATGACCACATGAAGATTAGACTCTTTCTCCACTAAATCTGAGAGGTGCTCTTGATAGCCGGTGATGTGTCTAGATGCACCACTATCAATCAACCAAGTATCACTATCTAAGGGTACATTGCTTGACAGAGCAAAAATGAAAAGGAAGTCTTCAGTATTAGACTGATTTGAGACTTCATTTAAGTTTGCTCCTTGTTGCTTAGACTGGGATAAACAGTCCCTTGCATAGTGACCGAATTTGTCACACCTGAAGCACTTGATGTGAGACAGGTCCTTTTTCTTTTTCTTCAAATCATGAGGTGGATTAGACCTTTGGTCTCTATTCCTCTTGAAATTGTTCTTCTTCCAATAGCCTCCTTTCTTCTTGAAAGACTGGGCAGCAAGGACATGATTGTCTTCATGAGTGTTTTTGATAACTCCTCTAGCAGCCAGTCGAGACTCTTCTTGAATACAGTCAGCCCTTAATCTGTAAAACTTGGGTAGATCATCTCTTGCACTAATTCCTTGAATGTAGGATTCCCAAGATGCTGGAAGACCATTGAAGGCTAGCATAGTTAAATCATTTTCATCAACATCTTTCCAATAGATGAGAGCTGATCTCTCAAATCAGAAATACTCATGAAGTAAGCCATGACAGATTCACCTTTAGCCATCTTGATGTGATGAAGCTACTGCTTCAAAGCTAGAACACGACTAGTGTTGTTGATTTCATACATCTCTTCCAAGGTTCTGAACATTGTGCTTGATGTCTTTAGCTTGGAGATGATGAGAACAATATGGTCCTTTACTGAATCAATTAAGATCTTTTGAGCTTGAAGATCTTTCCTCCTCCATTGGGTCTTTTCTCCTTCTGCCTCAGGCTCAGAAGATTCTTTGGTCACAAATTCTGCAAGGTCATTTTCATTCAATGCAAGCATGATACAGACTCTCCATGATGTGAAATTGGAAGCCCCATCCAATCTATCTTCCACCCTGAGAACCATCTTGAAGAAGTGATAAGAGTAGAAGTAGATAATTGGTTACTGCAAATCTGATTATACTAATTCAAACTTGGCTCTGATACCATGTTAAATTTTAATAAGCAGATTGACAGTAAGAAACAATAAAACTCAAATGTACACATAACACACATATACCCTCGGAAAACCTCTCTCTTAGAGGTGAAAAACCCAGCAAGAAAATCTCAGATCCAATTATATTAATGGCGGAGGTAGATTACAACTTTGCCCAACTAGGGCACAAATCATAGGCACAACTTATCTGAACTTAAGTTTTCTTACATATGAGGTGATTGCATAGTAATCATAAAGATTCAACAGCCCTGAATAATCCTTAGCAACTTCGCCTATGCAAGACCAGATTTGCTTCACCAATTTGCAGATTCACTATTGACAAGATGATCAAATCAATTATTAAACCACTGAATCAGTTGAACCATTGAACTCTTTGAACCATCGAACCCTTTGAACCATTGAACCTATAGAACCGTTGAACAGTTCAATTATCAGTAGAAACCTTGAGCTATTGAACCCATTGAACCGTTGAACCTGTTGAACCTGTCGCACGGTTCAACTATCAGCAAAGCTCCTTGCAACTCATTGAACCTATTGAACTGTTGAACCCATTGAATAGTTGAACCTGTCAAACTGTTCAACTATTGGCAAAACTCCTTGCACTGTCGAACCGGTAGAACTCCTTGCTAATTGCAAATGAATATTGCTGAACTTGAAGTAGATCGCCGATGGAGAATTTTCTCAGAGCAGAATTCGGTGAGTGTTACTATCAATTGTGACTACAAGTCACTTTACATTTATAGGAGATCGCACAAACAATAATCTTGGCCAGCCTTATACAATTTGGTGCCAAGTTATAATAATTCAAATAATTACATACACGTTACATTGAAATAGGTCTAGACCTATTTGCAATTTCAAGATACATTGAATGAATTTGCCCAAATAGGCCTTGCCTTAAATCAGATACAATTGAGATTCACAAAATTCTAAGGCCAATAGGCCATTCAGCATTTTATGCCTAGGTCAGTCTCTAGGAGGGATCTGACCTAGCTACCAAAATCAACATTAGTATTATTACATTTTAAGGAAATATTTGTGTTATTTAATAGACTTTGTAAAGTTTAGTTTTATAGTTAAGGAAATATTTTAGTCTTATTTTATTTTTACCAAATTAGATTATTTTTTAGATTTTAATTTTATTTACAAAAGGCATTTCAAAATTCTTCAAAAATTAATTTTTTAATTATTGGAATGCAATTTTTCTATACAACGAATACCTAATTAAAAAAATTACAACTAAACAAATACTACATACAACCAATAGCTAATCAACAAAAAAATTAGAACTAAACAAATACTATAATAACAACACTACAAGGCATTTGCCACTTATTCAATTTGCTTAGTTTAAATTAATACATCTATTCATAATATATGGTCTACTACAATTATTTATTTTAACTATATATGGTCTACTATAATTATTCATTTTAATTATATATGGTCTACTATAATTATTATTTTAACTATATGTGGTTACCATAGTTATAATAGACCATATATAGCTAAAATAATAATAATAATTTGTGAAAGTAATTTTGAATCTTTAATTTCTTGTAAAAAATAATCTTGATGCTTTACTTCTTCCTATTCACAATCTCTCTTTTCAAGAAATTAAACTATTTTCCTAAGTAATTGTTTGATTAGTGTCCCTAGAAGAAGGGTAAAACATTTACAATGAAATAAAATAACTCTTAAGTTAATTAAAATTTAAGTGTCCATAAATGTATGTAATAAATAAAATAACTTTTAAGTAAATTTTTAAACAAATTAAAATTTTGTGTCCACACACACTAGTTCTAAAATAACTAGATTAAATAAATAAAATGACTTTTAGCATTTTTTAGATAGATGTATTAAAAATATCTATACTCATTTTAGTTAATTTAAATATTATCTCATCAAGAATATATTAATTTAATATATCTATACTCATTTTAGTTAATTTAAATATTATCTCATCAAGAATATATTAATTTAACTAATAAATAATAATATATTAATTTTATATAATTATAATTATATTTAAAAATTAATCTAAAAATAAGTATTATTTTTAATTAAAATTTTAAATAATAAATAATAATATATTAATTTGATATAATTATAATTGTATTTAAACATAAAAAGTAATAATAGTATTGTGGTTTTGATTATCTAAATGAATATTTTTTAAAATGGGTTTTAGATGTTTAGGTGCTAGATGATTGGAAGTGTAAAAATTGATTAGGGTCGGCAACAACTTTAGATGTGGTAAGTGAAATGTTTTGTGCTTCAAATTGACCCTTAGAAATTAATTGGAAGGGTTAGGTTGGTGTTGTGTGGTTACACAACACACCCCATTTTGACTTGACAAAATAGGGACCCAACTTTTTTGTTTGGCTTGGCTTGTGTTTTTCTACTTTCTGGTGGTTTGGTAAAAGTAAGTCATGCAGATGTCCTGCATAGGAAGCCGGGGTAACTCATCATCATGAGGTTAGTTTGTCAAATTTCTTAGTTCATATCAGTAACCTCATGGTTGGAGAGAGCATTAAATTTCATGAAGGTTTGCCTTTTACATCATCCTGATATTCCTTAAGGTGTGAAAGTTATGAATGGTCAAAATCCTAGTCAAACCTGATATTCATAAAAAGGGGGGATCATATTTCTCAATATCAGTCATCTTATGAAAGATCACCCCAATCCAATTTATCACCTGATAAAATCATTTGCTCTGAACATCCGGATGTCAACTTTATGCGATAACGATATCTACCTGTCAAACCACATCATATTTTCACGAAGATCATATTCCTGAACATCACCCGATATTTGAATATCATCCTGTCGCAAAATATCACCCTGAGCCATTATCCTGATGACATCATCTGATCTCGATAACAAAGAAAATCAACATAATGATGATGTCATCATCATTTTACCTCGCAGAGTTATATATCCTAAAATCACCCTTTCACAAAACATGACGATGACATCATAGTGCTTCGATGATAGACTAAACCAATATCATGGTGACATCATCATGATATTCCAAAAAAGGTCACTTAAACATGCATAGGGTCATCATCCTTTTCAAAATATCACCTGATATTTTGAACATCACACGATATTTATAACATGACCTGATGGTCTGGAAATAACCCGATATACTGACATATGTTTTCCCGCTAGGATGCGGATGGTTATATTACGAGAGATGGTGATGTTTTGAATATCACCTGATATTCGAAACATCACCCGATATTTTAAAAGATCATCCTCCTCTTCTTGTTGCTTGACATTAAATGCTTGCAGATATGGTAGGTGGTTCCCGCCAACTACGAACTTGATACATATACCTGGCAAGATCCGGAAGTCTCGTATAGAAAATCAGTTGTTTTAATTAAATTTTCCCTAATTTTACCCTAAATGACCCCATGCATAGGTTTAAAATGAATTTACCGAGTCATTTTACATTTACCTTGAGATAAACCAGTTTTAACAGAGAACTAAGCTTCTAAATCCTCTGACGAACAACATCCAGACGCACGCAGTTTACAGCAGAACAAAGTAAGCGAAAGGCATCAGTACCAGGATCACTTTCAAACAATCATTAGCATAATCAAGAGGATAAGCACATTAGGTAAGTAATTTGAAACCCTCTTGTTGACATCTTTTACATATCCAAGTATCATGGTGTTTACTGGTTTGAAGTTATTCATATCAAGATAAACTAGATGATGAAAAACTATAATATGCATGATGATTAATAAAAAATATAGCGTACATGCATGCATGTGGTATAAAAGTGTAAGACAAGCCTTGTTCCATTACAGGCACTCATGGCGGACAAGCGGTTAGCTAAGTCAGAGGTAGAATTCCTAAAACTGATGTTTGCTCATCCTGAGGGTGTCCAATTCAAATACGAAGCCATTACAGATACACAATAGGGAAATACTGATCTGGCTGCATGGTCGACTAAGATGAGCGATGAGAAGAGTAGCAGCACCCTGCTGGATGCAGTTTTTGTATCTGGGATGTGGAATGTAGCTGGTTTCCCTTATTCCATGGAAACCCCTAAGCTGGTTATTGAATGTGCGAGGAACTATAACTTAGAAACCAGGAGGGTGAAGAAGCATGGCAGAGTGTATGCTGATCTCTCTATCAAGGGTCTTGCTGCCACATTCAGTTTGCCATTGGGTAGGAAAGTTGCCAACATAGATTTGAAGAAATCAGAAATAGAATATGAGAATAACAAGAAGTCTGCTAGGAAGAAAATGTATCAATGGAGGGTGAAGAGTAGTCCCTATCCTACAGTAGCTAAACTTCATGTACATTTATATAAATTTAACTTTGATGATGAGTACTAGTACATGATAGCACTGCTAATCAGAGTGACAGGTCAGCCTGATGCTGGAAGTTTTAAGGACTGGATGTATGCGGTCATCCTGATGTGCCTTTATACAGATAACAAGCCAATGTGGGCCAGGATTATAAGTGATGCTCTGGATGAGCAGCTGATGAACCTAGGAGGTCCAGATTGCTCCTTTTATATGACCTCATATATAGTTTAGTCATGTGCCTATAAGGGTACATTTGATGCATTGACTATAGTTGGGAGGATTGGTGGCACAACCAATGATGCACACATATGGGATCATCATCCCTAGCTACAAAGAGTGAATTACCTCCAAGATTACAAACTGGTAAATGATGCATTCTCTATGCATCTAGTAAGAACAATGGAAGAGGACAGAACTAAGAGACTGAGCATCGAGGCTCAGGAAGTTATATACAGGCATGGAGCCTAGTTTATCCAATTTGCCACTTTCTCCTATATCAGGATTGAGGGTTTTGAGGAGGAGCCTCTCATGCTCCCAAGGTACCCTACAGATGCAGTTGTCTTAATAGAGTTTCTAAGACAAATCTCCACAATACTGAATGCCTATAAGGCAAACAACAAGCTCCCACCAGTATTGTTTCCAGTTACAATGGGCTGGTATATGTGCCCAGATTCTGAGGATATAAAGAAGGCCATAGCTAGCCTAGTGATGATGAATTTCTAGCCTTTTCCATTGATAAGATCATATGATCCATATGGGAAAATGCAGAAGATCATGGGGAAACTCATCCACTGAAGGCACCTAGAAGACTTCTGGGCAGATTGTGAAGATGAAGCTGAGGCCCGAAGAAGAAGGTATCAAAGGTTAACCCTTAACCAAATCAAGACCTTTGATTGCATCTCCATCCCAGCACAACTGAAGAAAGATGATGGAATGATAATGGTTGATGAATATGAAGAGAAAAAGATATATAATGATACCATCTCTGCGCTGGAACTCACTATATAAGAGGATATCTCCTTAGATCCATTCACGGGTAGGATATTATAGCTAACCCAAGCTTGGGTGGATGAGCAGATAAATGTACTGAAGAAAAAAGGTGTTGCCATCACGGTGGACAATAAGAAGAAAAGACAAGAAATTGCTGAGGATGAGTATGATGACTTCTTAATTTAGAAGAGAAAGACTAAAGGAGAAAGAGTACCACCTCCTGAGAAAAGCAAAAGACCTCCAAGAGGTAAGAAAATTGATACTGAACCCAAAGGGGTTATAATTGAAAGAGTGATAGTGCTAGCTGAAGATGCACCAGTATCGGAACAAGCATCATCATCATCATCACAGCCTCCTCAGGATAAACAAAAGGCTAAAAGATCTAGAGCCAGTTGCATAGCCTACTAAAACATATGAGGAGGGTCAAGCCTCACATAAGGAAGAAGAAGAGGATATCCCTATAGAGGAAGAGTCTGAGGAAGAGGAAGGCCCTATGTCATTCGCTAGAAAAAGAAAAACACCTCAGGTGGTAACCAATACACCTAAGAAACCAAGGACTTCTATGAGAGGTGAAATAAAACAAACTCCCATAATGTTGAGGGGAGCAGGTGGAGAAGTATTTAAGAAGGAATTGTAGCATAACGTTCCACTTCCCACCATTGTAAAGTTTAAAACTGAACTTCCAGAAGAACAAGTGAAAGAAACCTCTAAAATAATTCAAAGTGGTCTAATCTCATTAGATGAGACAGTTGACCTATCTGATGATGAGGTGGTGAAGGATGTAGCTTCAGAAAGAATGGAAACCCTTGCTGCTGGCACTCAGATAACTCCTCATGGAACTCCATCAGTACAAACAGTGTTAGAGGAGATGAAGCAAGTGGAATCAGAAAAAGAAAAGAGCCTAGAGAAAATTGCACATCAAATGGGACTGGATGCATTAATTGATCAGGTAACAGGTCCTGCAACAATAGATTTGACATATGAAGAGGATGTAAATCCTAAGGATGTGGCAGATGCACTTGATAAAACAGAAAGTATTGAAGAGCTAAAATAGAAAGAAGTGGAGAGCAAAGCTCCAGATATAGGTTAGCAACAACATGATACATCAACTGAACCCAAAATAGAAGAAGTAAAAGATAAAGGAGAAGAAAAGGATGCATCCATTGATCCTCCTCCCAAAGTTCAAGAGACATTCACCTCAGGTGAGGAGCAAGATGTGATGCAAGACCAAGTAGAAACATCGAAGAAGGATTTTGCAATATCCATGGATACTAACATTCCTCAAGATGAGGAAAATGCTTAAATGGATGAGATACCCACAGAAGAAGTAAAAGATCAGCATCATGATAAAGATGCAGGTGATCAACAGGATCACCTTCCAGAAAAAGAAGTTCCTCAACAGGAGGATATACCCAAAGATCGCCCTCATGAAGAGCATCATGAGGAGGAGAAAAGAAAATTGCCCTCCCCATCAAACATGATGGTGGATATAGAGGATCAAGATGATCATCATGATGATGATGGAGATCAACAGTCAAAGGATCCAATTCCTCAATGGCTCGAGAAAGAAATTGGCACAGAGTCAGGCATAGTCATACAGGAATTTGATGTATCTACGTTGTTTTCAGAACCCTAATAAAGCCAAGGAGGAAGGCCAGGTTGACTTCGGCCATTAGAAGAGATCCTACAATGGGTAGAAGAATAGCTCAAGTAGCACTCCCTACTATAGATAAGGAGAAAGGTAAGATTACTCTGGATGAATTCCAGATTAGCACAATGGATTTGGGGTTTGCTAATGAAGACCAAGAGGGTCAAGAAGGTAAAGATATCATAGATTCATTGATTTAGAAGGTAAAAAGAGAAAAAGAGAAGAATAAGCAGCATAAAGAGCACATTGCTCAGCTGCATGCCTATATAAAGGGGTTAATTAACCCTGATGATACATCAAGTGATAGAGCAGTCCCATTGACTGCAATTTCCTAGGAGGAGGTCAACAAGTTGAACCTGATGAGACATGAAGCAGTAATAATGTTGAAATGGATGTCATCCGCACTCGATGGAGCTGAAGAAGTAATAAAAGCCTCTTTAAAGAGGTGGAATTCCCTTGGCATCTCCACGAAGAAGGTAGATAAATTACAGATGGAGATCGGGAGGAGGTCAATTCAATTGGAGAAAGCCTCAGACACATTGGATGAAATCAAGAGGATTGATCCTCAAGTTTTAATAAATAATCAAGTACTAAATAATAATATAGCCATATTGATTGATATATGGTACAAAGACATCCGATTTGAATGTGATGTGTTGAAGAGATGCAATGGTAAACTGAGAAACATCAGCATGAAGCTACATGATATGATGTCTTTTGAGGCAGAAGTTTTGGAAGCACTGGAAGGGAAGGTAGAAGGGAAGATAGAAAACCAAGATGAGGAGTTTGCAATCAAAGCTCTACATAATAACTTCCAACCAATGGCTGAAGACCCTTTAAACCCCTTGACAGAAGAAGTACTGGATAAAGTAATGAAAATAAAGGTCAGAGTGGAGGATTATAATGAAACATCTAGTAGCAGGAGGAGCAAATTTGAGTCCCTTCGGGGCAAATATCAGGTGCATAAATACGCCATCACCAAAGTAAGAACTCAAGATGGCAGAGAATTGGAAAAGATTGTGCTAGCATATGAAAATATCAGGACATCCATGCAGGTCCATATATGAAGAGATAGTCATCAGGAGGATACTGAAAGCGATGAAAGTGATGATCATCATGATGATGATGAAGAACCTAATGAAGATGCAACATAAAGGGAATACATGTATCAGGTACTTAGGAAAATATAAGTTACCTAGATGGTTGCCAGCTGGCAACTTGTGCCACATGATAATGTTGACAAAATCAAAGAAGAATATTCACCGTAGATATTCATAGATAAATCCTGATTGTAGATCATTTTGTAATGGATCCCTCATCTTGTTCTATAAAAGATGCAGGGATGCCTCATTTTAAAACATTTGAAACTTAATTGAAATATGTTTACTGAAGTATTCAGGACTCATTTCAAAGTTATTGTATATGTACATGTCTTTTGCATACTTAATGAAAGAGAAGAGCATTTTGATTACAAATCTTCGTAAATCTTGAGTAATCTGTATCTGAATTCTAGATATGTGCTTTGATTTGCTGTGTCCCTTGGAGTGCTCATCATTTTGCATGTATTTTTTTCATTCACTATGCTCTGAAGTTTGCATCAACTGTATCTAGCTGTGGAACCTCCTGGTGAACATATGGTTTGATTTCTTCTCCTAATGATAGTATCAAGTGTGTATGTGGATCAATAACTAAAGGTTCAACATTAATTTGAATTTTCTTTCAATTTCAGATCATTTCACCATCATAATTGCAAATAATTGACAATCTTAAGCAAACAATAACAAATATGCAGACATCTCGTAGATAATTGAACATATTCAGCATATTTGAGGTTAAAGCATGTCAAAAGGATAAATATCATGCAAAGATTTAAAGATAGACACACTATTTGAAGCATATCTTGTATGAAATAACCATCTATGCAACATCATTACAAGAAACATTATCTTACAGATGAGATCTATGTAAGGCCCCAAAATGGAAACAGCAACACACATCAACCTCTAAGTAACGTCAGAAGATTAAGACCTAATCACCAGAGACTTGGGATCATGGATTCTCTGAATTCATTGTATCTTTCAAGATGAATAAAGGTTAATGTGTACTTTTATTCTATGTTTGTTTATGACTAACATCATGATCAATAGTTGGCCCTAAATATTTTTTAAAATTTTCCACACACTAGTTCTAAAATAACTCTTAAATAAATAAAATGACTTTTAACATTTTTTAGATAGATGTATTAAAATTATCTATACTCATTTTAGTTAATTTAAATATATATATATTGATTGGTAAAAGGCAAAGGCCATTAATATATAAAATCAGTTATAAAATACAGCTCTGTTCAGTGCAGGCACCGATAGGAAAGAACAGAGTGAAGAAAACCTCCGGTATAGCCTGGGACTTTTACAGTCGAGTACATATTGTTTATTTAAATAACTTATATGGGGTCAAGCCCAACAAGGAAACATCCTTTCTTATACAATTACTGAGATACAAGTACAGACAATGCCCTAATCCATGACCTTTCTTTTGATATCCTCTAGCTATATGTCTTTTGGTTCTTCGGCTCCTGGGATGACCTCCATGACATATAACATTAGATCAACTATCTATTATCCAATTGAAAAGGCTTCTTCTGTCTTGCTCCTACCAGTATACCTGTCTAACCTGAAACCATAGGAAAACTACCACTTCTTTTCGCATGTTAGCTATACATAAAACATATAATTCATTATCCTACAAACATCTGTTAGTATTATAAAACCTTTGCCTGAGATGAAAGGATAAAATACTTGCTCTTTCCAAGCTTATCATAAATGATCAAACACACTTGCTTCAATGTTAACTTGAATCTAGTTATGTGGGACATCCCATTTCAGTTGACTGATCCATTGTATAGGCGCGACTAGCAATTGGATTCATCCAGAGGGTCCTTGGTCTGGTAGAGGAGGATGGGTATGGATGGGTCGCTTCTTTCAATCTTCAGTTACTTGAGTATGTGTTTTGTAATTTTACACACCATTTTGAAAATTTGATACAGTCTTATCAAATGGACATGGCTCCCAGCCATTACCAAATCAAAGATACATGCATGGGCGCTCTCTGTATATTGGGGGTATAGATAATGGAGACATAGTAAATTAAAGTCACAGACACCGTAAGATGCAAATGAATCAATGGTGCGGGAGCAGTTAAAAAGAATGTTGCGGAAAGCACCATGTGTCAAGAGGACAAGTAAAAGAGAGTAGCACAAAATTGATGCGGATAGTGACACTTGGAGGCTACAGAGTAAAAGTGGAGAAACTCAAGAATAACACGGAGCAGATCACATGGAGACACCCAACAAATACATTAAATGTTGTTTCACATCAAATGGAGGGGCCAAGCAGAAATGAAAAGAAATAAGAATCATGCGGAGAATGCCATGTGGTGGATGCAGAGGTAAAGTTGTTTGGTTAATGACCCTTTTCCGATGAGAAACTTAAAGTTTCTAAAGTGATGCGGAACCCACCAAGTGTCAGCTTCTGCAGGAGTTTCCATTGTTTCATAATGTTTCAAGCAGTAATGCGGAGAACACCACGTGTTAGTTAGCGTGCATGCAGAAGAAGCCACCTATCCCAGTTTTCTCCTTTGAAGTTAGTGAACACTGAAGCTATAGGTCCCATTATTCAGTTTCAAGCCAGTGGAGAATGCCACGTGGTGGATGCGAAGGTAAAGTTGTTTGGTTTATGACCCTTTTTCAGTGAGAAACTTAAAGTTTCTAAAGTGATGCAAAACTCGCCAAGTGTCAGCTTCCGCAGGAGTTTCCAATGTTTCATAATGTTTCTAAAGTGATGCGGAACTCGCCAAGTGTCAACTTCCATGGGAGTTTTCAATGTTTCATAAAGTTTCTAAAGTGATGCGGAACCCACCAAGTGTCAGCTTCCGTGGGAGTTTCTAATGTTTCATAATATTTCTAAAGTGATGTTAAACCTGCCAAGTCTCAACTTTTGTGAGAGTTTCCAATGTTTCATAATGTTTCAAGCAATAATGCGGAGAACGCCATGTGTTAATTAGCGTGCGCGCGGAAGATGACACATGTCCCAGTTTTCTCCTTTGAAGTCAGTGAACGCTGAAGCTCTAGGTCCCATTATTAATATGTTTGTTTCTAAACTGATGCGGGTTGTGACAGTTGTCAACAACGGAGTTCACCCGAGCACAAAGACACAGTTTTGAGGGCTTTGCGGAAGAAGACATGTAGATGTTTTTGAAGGCTGCGGAGCGCAACAGGTGTTATTTTCCTATTCCCAACCACAAAAAATTAAAGTCAGAGCCACCGTAAGATGCAAATAGATCTAATGGTGTGAAAACAAAATAATGAAGGTTGCATAGGCTGCCAAATGGCACAATCGCAACAAAGAAGAGAAACTTTTAAAATTTATGTGGAGCCTTCCACGTGCAGGATGTGGAATGAAGAGTGAAATAATAAAATATGTGAAGGTCACCACGTGTAGTATGTGGAGGCAGTCTCTAAAGTTTCTATGTGTCTGCAGAAGGTGTCATGTGTCTTTTTACTTTGTTGTGGAGAGTGTCGCGTGTTCTTTCCATATCCTGTTATCGCTGGTAATGAAAGATGGTGGGCCACAGTGATGTTAAGTTTCAAATCAGAGAATGCCACGTGGTGGATGTGAAGGAAAAGTTGTTTGGTTTATAACCCTTTTCCAGCGAGAAACTTAAAGTATCTAAAGTGATGCGGAACCCACCAAGTGTCAGCTTCCGTGGGAGTTTCCAATGTTTCATAATGTTTCAAGCAGTAATGCGGAGAATGCCATGTGTTAGTTTGCATGCACATGGAAGATGCCGCCTGTCCCAGTTTTCTCCTTCAAAGTTAGTGATCGCTGAAGCTGAGGGTCCCATTATTAATATGTCTATTTCTAAACTGATGCGGGTTGCGGTAGTTGTCAACAGCGGAGTTCACCTGAGCATAAAGACAGTTTTGAGGGCTTTGCAGAAGAAGACAGATTTTTTTGAAGCCTGCGAAGTGTGACAAGTGTCGTTGTCCTGTTCATTCCTAAGAGACAAAGGAGTTTCTCGTTTTTCTACGGACGCTGCCATCTGTCACAATATGTTTCAAATTTAAAGTATGCGGGTCTCGCCATGTGTCTGTCCCTTAATGGAAGGAGTTGTGCCACATAAATTTTGCTCTAGCCAATGAGCTTGTAGGAGGGAAAAAACTATTACAGATTTGAAGGATCGTAACCACTGGAGACTTCCAGTTATCTCCAGTTCATTTGGGCCTTTGGGATTCGATTGTTGCAGACAATCTAGAGTCAGATCTTAGGCTATAAATAAGTAATATTTGTAATAGATCTAGACAGATTTAGTGATATCTCTACTTCTGTAAGAAATGTAAAGGTTCGAAGTAAATATAAGTCGTTGGAGCATGTGAATCAGAAATAATAGCTGAGTATGAGAATAGAAACAGGGAATCAAAATCAAGTTCAGGGGATAGAGGATCAATGTTTCTCCCCAATGTCGTATAAAACTGTTTAGGCAGTTTGGGATCTTGAAATTACCATAGTTCTTAATATGCTCTGCCACCTATTACAAAGAAGTCTGATTTTAACTCTTAGTTAGTTTGAATGAATGGACTTACCATCGCTATCAGACTTCAAATATTTAATTTGGAGTTATCTACACCTGACTAGAAAGGGTCTGAGATCTACCCATCTGGTTGGGAATCTGAGAAGTGTTCTTAATTGCTCTATTATACTCCATTGCTGTCTAAAGGGTAGAAACTCTGAAGATCCTTAGAGTTTGTTCACACTCCAAGGTATGTTATTAGAACAAGTGATGAACTGATTAGCCTCAGAACAACTTTCCTCCAATGTTTCAGTTTGATTCTGATAATACTTCATTGGTGTTAGCTATAGTAGATAGGCAGAAACCATTAGCCCCTTTGTTGGCAACGGAGTCAGCTTTGCTATTACCCTCTCTGTAGGTGTGATTGAATGTGCACCTCCTGAAAGAAGCAATGATGTCGAGGGCATTACCTAGCAAGGAATTTAGTCTCCAATTAGGCATGTTCCCTTTCCATAAGCCATTAATGACGATTGCAGAGTCACCTTCGACTTCTAATTTTTCAATTTTCATGTCTTTGCAAATTCTTAGACCTTCAATCAGGTCGGTTAATTATGCTATATTGTTTGTTGTTTCTCCTAGGGGCTTGGCTAAGGTTGCTATTTCTCTAGATTCAGAATCATGGATTACGCAGCCTATTCTTGCGACTCCCGAGTTGCCCCTAGATGCCCCATCAAAATTTAGCTTGAACCACCCTTCTTCAGGAGGTTGCCAATTACATTCCTGTCTCTTGTTGGTGGTGTTGTGGTTACCTGGTCCCACAAAGGAGGGAAATTTTAGTCCTGCCCATCTCCCCCGCATCTTTTCATCCCAGTGTCTCATTGTAGATTCTTTTTTGGAGTTATTTAGAATCCTACTATTGACAATTTCTATAATAACAACCTCAATTTTAATAATTAGTTGTCCAAAAGTTATTTTACTATCTTTAAAGATTCTTCTATTTCTTTCTTTCCACAGTTCCCAAACCATGATCGAAGGGGAAATTGTCCATAGCATATGGTAGATGCTTTGTTTGTGAGTCTCAGGCCAACATTGGAAAAGGTTCATAATGTTATTAGGCATGGCAGTAATCCATCCCATCTTATTACTTAGCCAGTTCCAACATTTATTAGAAAATTGACAATTGAGGAGAATATGGTCTGTTGTTTCTAGATCCTTTTCACAAAGGGAACATCTGCTAGGCCCCTCATATCCCATCTTGGTGAACCTATCTGCAATTAGGATTTTTTTCTGTAGGGCCATCCAAACAAACAGCCCAGCCTTTGGGAGACAGTTCTTATCCCAACACAGTCTCAGTGGTAACTCTGATTTTGGTCTTAGTTGCTGTCTGATTAAAGTTTTGTAACCATCCTTGGTTTTATAATTTCCTAATTTAGCCCCATCCCAGACTAATATATCTAAGTCTCCTTTGAAAGATACCTTCCTTTTGTTAAGGATATCAAGTAGTTTTTTTTTCTCATTATCCAGAATGTTCATATTATCCATGGATTTCCATTTCCACCCCCTATTCTCCTCATGATTAGGGAAATCTATATAATCTTTTACATATTTCCCCCAATTGGATTCTAGGATCCTTTTGGCATTCTCTAAGTTATCCATGTTGCTTATCGCCTCATACCCCCCCCCCACGAGTCATCCCAGAAAAGTGCTTGGTTACCATCTCCTAAACTCCAAGTCAGTTTGTCCGTTATGAGCTTCCTGCAATCCATCATAAAATTCCAGAGGCGAGATCCTTTAGGTGGGTTAGCCATTCTAAAAAGGAATGTCGGTTCCTCCCCTCTAAGATATTTGTTTCTAAGGATTTTAACCCACTTTGAATCAGGTTGCTGATACATTTTCCATACAAGTATAGCGCCTAAAGCTTTACTCTATTCTCTGAAGTTTTTTAAGCCCAGGCCACCTTCCTCTTTTGGTCTACAAATCTTGTCCCAAGCCACAAGTGCCATTTTCTTTTTATCCTCCGAACCTTGCCATAGGAAAGTTCTTAGAGTTTTGTTGATTTCATCCCATTTACCTACTGGAAGATTCATACAGGATAATTGGTATGTTGGGATAGCTGAGAGAACTGATTGTAACATTGTCACTTTGCCTGCTGAGGAGAGCCACTTGCCTTTCCAAGATTCTGCTCTATTCCTGATCTTGGAAGTGATATGATCCCAGAGATCATTGGTCTTATTGCTTTTACCCAAAGGTATGCCTAGATATTTACAAAGCATTTCCCTTTTTTTATAAGATAGGATTCTGCATATTTCTTTTTTAGTTTCAGAATCCATGTTGAAAAAATAAATTGCTGATTCATCAACATTTACCTCTTGTCCAGAGGCCCTACAGTAGGAGTTCAGGAAATATTTGAATGCCCTAGCTTCTTCTATGCTTCCCATACCGAAGAGCATAGTGTCATCTACAAACTATTGATGAGTTGTAGGATCGACACCGGAAGTAATTTTGATACCTTGGATATTCCCTTCTTCCCTAGCCTTGGAGATCATTCTCCCTAGTATGTCAACCATTATAATAAAGAGAAAAGGGGAAATGGGATCCCCTTGTCTCAATCCTCTTAAGATGTTAAAAAAACCTTCCGGAGTTCCATTGATTAGAACTAAGATCTTAGGATTAGAAATACATGCATAAATGAGTTTTATCCACTGTTTAAAAAAACCAAAAGCCTCTAGAGTTTTGCAAAGGAAATGCCAGTCTACCTTATCAGAGGCCTTACTGATATCTAGTTTAATTAGCATACTAGGTTTTTTGTTTTGTTGTATGGTATGGATGGCTTCTTGGGCTATAATAACTCCATCAAATATAGATCTACCTGGGACAAACCTTGTTTTCTCATCACTTATTATCTCTGGAAGAACAGTCTGAATTCTATTAGCGAGGGTTTTAGTGAGGATTTTATAAATAGTATTACACAAAGATATAGGCCACAAATCCCCTAGACTTTCTGGTTTCTCTTTTTTTGGAATGAGTGTAAGAAAAGTGTTATTTACCTCTTTGAGAATACTTCCCGAATTCCTTGCCCCTTCTAATGCTTCGACTACTTCATCTCCTATGAAGTGCCAACATTTCTGGAAGAAGAAAGCTGGGAAGCCATTAGGACCAGGAGCTTTATCTGGTTGCATTTGAGAGATGGCCAACTCTACCTGAGTTTTGGTAAATTTACCATTGAGATCTTTGTTTTGATCCTCTGAAATAATCCTTGGGATATCTTCCAAAATAGTTTGTTGGTGCAGGCAATTCAATCCTTCCTGATTATTAAGAATATTTTCAAAGTACCTAACTTTTTCACGAGCAATTTGATGAGGATCTTTGATCCATACATTATTCACATCTTTTATTTTGAGGATTCTATTTATGTTTCTTCATGCTTTGGTGCTGTTATGAAAGAACTTAGTGTTTTTGTCTCCCTCTTCCAGTCAGGTTTCTCTTGACTTTTGACGCCAAAAGATTTCCTCTTTGGCTAAGATATCTTCATATTTGATTTTTAGCTATTTTTCTTTTGAATATGAATCAGCGTCCATTCCTCTGGTAATCACGTTTCTATTTAGGTTTTCTAGTTCTTCTTCTAGCTTAGTTTTGGACTCAAAGATATTACCAAAGTTAGTTTTGTTCCAGCTTAAAAGATTACATTTAATCATTTTCAATTTGGATACTAAACAAAAAAGCTTAGATCCAGATATTCTAGTTTCTTTCCACCATTGCTCAATTAGGGTAATAAGGTTGTTATCTTTGACCCACATTTTTTCAAATTTAAAGCGGCAACATTTGGGTTGGCAATCTTCTGAGATACTCAACTGAATTGGATAGTGATCAGAGCCCGAGTATGGTAAGATCCCTGCCATCAGAAGGTAAGGGAATTGGGCCCATTTACCTCTTAACAAGAATCTGTCAAGTTTTTCTGCTATATTGCTGAAACCTTCTCTTCTATTGTTCCATGCAAAACCTTCCTATGTAGTTTTAATTTTCAATAAATTGTTCTTCTGAACCCAATCTTTAATGTCTTTTGCTACTATAGATAGCCTTACATGACCTCCAAGTTTTTCTTTAGGATCCAATACCGCATTGAAGTCTCCACCCAAAATGCATACTTGATCTTATAAAGTTCCCAAGAATTGTTCTATTTCTGTCCAGACTACTCTCTTATCCTAGTTTTGAGAAGGGCCATAAATGTTAAGGAGAAAAAAGTTTATATTGCTTCTGATGCTTCTAACATTCCCAGCGATCCAATTTTTCCTACAACTTATCACTGAGAATGAGACTACTCTAGGATCCCAGATTACCCCAAGGCCTCCTGAAGCACCCTCAGCTAGAACTCCTGCTAGCTCCCATATTCCTAGCTTCTTATTTAGAGCTTCTAACTCCTCTTTATTAAGTTTAGTTTCTTGTAGTATTAGTATATCTAGTTTTGTGTTGGTTATACAGTGTTTTATGATTCGCTATTTGTTAGGGGCCTTGAGACCCCTAACATTCCAAGTGTAGATTCTCATGGTGCCTCGGGAAGGTACTTCCCCTTCCCTACATTAAAAAGTGAGGTTATCTTGGTCTGATCAGTTGCCTCGCCTGCTTTCTCTCTTTGTTCCAGATGTGATTTCCTACCCCTTTTTTTATTACTTTTGGCACAATCTGGAGTCTCCTTACTGAAATTGGTTAGTGCAATTCCCAGCCTTGGATCTACTTCCTCTAACTCTCTATCTCCCTGTTCTTTTGGGTCCTCTTTATTATTCTCCTGCCTTTTCTCCCATTCTTCAAGTTCCAAGATCTTGGAGATTAGTTTTTCCTTCTCTTTATTTGCCTCCTCAATTACTACTTCCTCTAATGCCTCATCGAGGATCTCATTGCATATTTCTTCTAGCTCCCTATGGTTGACCATATATGCGGTTATCTTTTGATATCTAGTCTCTTTATGTTTTTCCTCTATTTCATAAGTGTTGGGGACCCGTTCTAGGGTCTCTAATACCTCTGGTTCTGTTTTACCTTCCTCTACTAGATGAATATTATTTCTGTTTTCTTCAACCGTGACTTCTCCCTCTTCAAGCTCCTTCCTACCTTCACCTATCTGAGGTTTATAACTATGCTCTAGAGACTTAGCTATTGCATATGTTTCTTTGCCTGTGTTTTCCTATGTGAGGTTAAAGTTCTATAAAATGAGATCCTGATTCTGACTCTGGTTATTTCTTATGGTATTTTGAGAGGGTTTAGGGCTTTTTCTGGGTAGAGCTTTTACCATACTTGGGTTCTGGATTTGTCCAACCAAATCCCTTCTGCCACTAAGGGTCGGAGGGTTGGTTCCCTAATAATCCACTATAAATCCGCCCTTGTTATCATTAAATCTAATGTTGACACCTGACGGCTGGGGATTGGGGTTCTTATTGGTTAGTCTCTTTGGAGTACTATTGATTGTATTACTGGGGGGACCCTGGTGAAATACTAGTTGGATACTATAATTAGCCATATTTGTATTAATTTCAAGAGGTTTGATGTTTTTAATGCTTATATCCATTTTTACTGACAGGAGAAGATCTAAATGGATTAAGAAGTCCTTCTCAATTGTTATGAATTCTCCCAGGTGATTACCTATCTCCCTTAGGATTTCACTGTGGATGAGCTCAACTGGGAGATTTGGTAATTTGACCCATCTGGCAACTTTAAGTTTCATTTTACTGGGGTCAAAATTTGGTTGCCAGTCTAGATATTTGAATTTATACCCTTTGAAGAGCAATCTTCTGCTATTTAAAATTTCTTTTTTAAGGTCTACACTTTTGCAATCAATGAAAATGAAATCTTCAGAAGTGATAGTGATACTTACCTAATCTTTGAGGAGGGTCTGGACCCAATTCACAATTTCCTTCATAGGCTACCCAATCCCACACCACCATATAAAGAAGCCATGGGTTTTACAATGATTCCCCAGACCGTCTAAGTAGATACTGCTTATATTTACCGATGCTTTCTTACCCAAGGTCTCGAGAATTTGATAAAGCCTTGAATTCATTTGTGGCCTTGACCTAGGGGATCTGGAGCTTGCCTACTCTTGAATTGCTAACTGGTTATTGCCCCTCCCTCGAATGTTGGCCTCAGTAATTTTGAAATTAGGGTTTTCGGTAATTGATCAATGAAGGGGAGCTCTTGGATTTGTCGTATTGTTTAAAGAAGGCTTCGAATGAAAGATCCTAGGGGCCAGTTTTGAAAAACCTTCCACAAATTTTTGCCTTTGAAGGAGAGGTTGAGAGACAACAAGGGGAATTGAGCATTATGGCTTCTTTCCTTGCCTATTGAAGTGCGATTTGCTCCAGTTGCACATGCTGGGATTGCTGAAGTAATTGGGATAGCCCAAATCCCAAAAACCCTGGCTTGGGCATTCTTTCTTGAAGCATTGTCTGCCCTAATTCCCCTCTGTGATTTCCTCCTCCTCACAACCTGCCAGCCTTGTTCCATGTGGGGTTGTGGAGGGGTAGCCCAGCCCCCATAAACCATCTTCTCCTTCCATGGCAAATCGTTGCTGGGGTGCTTTGCCCTATCTTTAGAATTGATTCTATTGTCCCTATAGTGTTGTCACGGGAGTTCTGCTCTTTTTCGCATTTTTTGCTAATCTTCATATAGGTTCTGATAATATATTAGTTAATTTAAATATTATCTCATCAAGAATATATTAATTTAAATAATAAATAATAATATATTAATTTTATATAATTATAATTGTATTTAAAAATTAACCTAAAAATAAGTATTATTTTCAATTAAAATTTTAAATAATAAATAATAATATATTAATTTGATATAATTATAATTGTATTTAAACATAAAAAGTAATAATAGTATTGTGGTTTTGATTATGTAAATGAATATTTTTTTAAATGGGTTTTAGATGTTTAGGTGCTAGATGATTGGAAGTGTAAAAATTGATTAGGGTCGGCAACAACTTTAGAGGTGGTAAGTGAAATATTTTGTGCTTTGACCCTTAGAAATTAATTGGAAGGGTTAGGTTGGCCCTAAATATTTTTTAATTTAAAATTTAAAAGTTTTGGGTTTATTTATAAAAATCATGACCACACTCACTTACAAATTGTCGGGTATAAGTTTTTTTTTCCAAAACTAAAACAATTACAGTGTTTAGTATTTGCGGTACCTCCACGTGCATTGAACTATTTTGCCCACTACATAAAATAGTTGTTACAATTATGGTTAGAATTACAAACAGAATTAGAAATTAACTAGATCGAGGGGCAAAATTAGGGTTAGTATTGGCTTGAATGTTAGGGTTAGGGTTGGGGTTGGGGTTAGGGTTCAAGTTAGAATTGGGATTATAGTTATTATTACAATTAGGTCTAGAATTAGGGTTACAACTATGGCTAGAATTAGGGTTGGAGTTAGGGTTAGAATTGGAAATTAACTAGATCTAGGGGTAGGATTAGGGTTAGGGTTATAATTAAGGTTTGGAATAAAATTAGGGTTATCATTAGGGCTAGAATTAGTGTTACAATTAGGGTTAGGGTGAGATGTAGCGTTACAATTACAACTAGTTTACCTATTCCACCTATGTGAGGTAAATTGAATAAAAATAGGTGCCTCAAAAAGATATCTCTATGCATACTTTAGATAGTATATAATACAAACATATTATGCATTAATTCATCTACTCATAGACTATATTCCTTATAGGAACTGGCTATGCAACCATTAGGATGACATGTCCATCTAATTGTTACATTCCTAAAACCCTAAACCCTTATTTAATATTTTATATTTAGTATTATATTATACTTATATAATATTAATTATATAAGTATAATATAATTAATATTATATTAATAATATATTATCTTATGTTATTTCTATTTTTTATTATTATTATTATTATTATTATTATTATTATTATTATAATGATTTTATTATTATATTATTATTTTATTATAATTAATATTATATTATAGTTATGATTTTCTTATTTTAATATTACAATAAATAAAAATTAATAAAATATTAGCTATAAACCTTAACTATATAATAAAAAAATATAATAAAGTTAGCTATAATAAAATAGAATAAAATTATTATTATACTATTATTTTATTATAATTATAATATTATTATCTATTTATTATAATTATTATATTATTATCTATTTATTATGATTATTATATTATCATAAATTTATTATAATGATTATATTATTATAATATTATATTTTAATTATAATTATAATATAATATTATATTTGCATTATTATTACAATATTAAATATAATAATATTATATTAAAAAGCCTTTAACAAAATATCTTTTAAAAAACCAACGCAATGAAAAAGAGAATTTTGAAACAATAAAAAAGATTCAATGCCTAAGCGCATTTTTTAAGGATTGCTTTTGCTTGGGTAAATTCCTTATCAGGAGTAGTGTACGGGAATGGGCATGGATGATAGCCCATGGATGGGGCACACATCATGGAGCTAGATAGTGGCTGCCACTAGAAGAAGGGTAAAACATTTACAAGGAAAATAGTTTAATTTCTTGAAAAAAGAGATTGTGAATGGGAAGAAGTAAAGCATCAAGATTATTTTTTTACAAGAAATTAAAGAATCAAAATGTAAAATGCATTAAAATATAATTTTTTTACAAGAGATTGTGATTGGGTGTGGAGAGATTTGAAATCTCTACCTAACATATTAAAATGTAAAATGCATTAAAATATTGTAAGTTCGAAGAATAATTCCATAATATAATAATAACAATAACATATTCATATTTAGATCACTACAGTATTTTATCTTAATCACTTAGTTTTTTGTTTAAGTAATAATAGTAAGTATTTTATAGAACATGATTTTAATTAATTTAATTAATCTAATATTGTGGTTTAGTAATATTTTTTTCTAAAGATAAATAATTGTTTATCATTTCAAATTTGTAACTATTATATTTTCAGAACTAAATTTATAAGGAAAAATTTATGTGAACTCGTTTTGAAATGTCTTCAATAAATTGAAATCTTAAAAATAATTTAATTTGGTAAAAATAAATTACCTTAAAAAAGAATTACAAGTGGAAAGTCTTACCTTACTATCAAGATAATTTAATTTGGATGATAGCAAGATAATTTAATTTGGTAAGTTAATAATATGATAAGTTAATTATTAAATTAATCTATTTATTATTAAGTTAACTCCAATGTGAGAGAGATGGTTGTCGCCCTTTATTGATTCCAACATTGTGCTCAGCCACGTTGCATTGTTGTTGCGGAAAGGGGAGCACTTGGCTTGGATGTGCATCAGAGGAAAGCTTGTGACTGAATAGAAAGGAGTTTACTTTGACAGGCTTACTGCTTTGAGCTACGCCACAGCCCAGTAGCAGAAGAAGTAAAAGTTGGAGTGTTGCCATTTCTTACCAGAGATGGATGATATTGTGTGAAGAGGCAAAACGAATGAATGATTGATATAAAGGCATGATTGATAGAAAGGATAGAGCAACGTACAAAGGATAGAGCAGCGTGTGGTGGACGGCTTTGATGGTTTGTTTTAGAATTCCATTCTTCACAAACCGCCATTAAACTTGACTTCCAGATTTGAAACTTTGCGCCGGTAATCTCGGTCTTACACGCAACCGGGAGATTCCCGTGGCTTGCATTATTGTCAATCACATTCCGAGGGAAGAATATCTGTGCTCAATTTTTTTGCATCCACGGTTAATCACGGAAAAGTTTAAGCAGTCGATATCCGATTTACTAGTCTTATCAACAAACAAAGGGTCGAAATCACTCGAGACAGATGATTCGAACTAAACAGTCAAAATCTATACGGAAAATTTAGAAAAGCGGCTATTTTTAGTGGGCAGATAACACTCTACTTAAATAATCAATAGGGATTTTACACCTCATTCACAACAAAAAGTGGTAAATATTTGTTTTTATTTTATTGGCCAAAATTGACCTTTGACAATTGAAGTGGATGATATTTAAGAACAGCTGGCGGGTAATCACTCACATACTTTTCTATTTGCCAGTCAGCGTCTCTTCTCTTCGCCTTCAAAATTATGTCTGTGTAATATCCGACCACCTGACCCTTCCCGACCATACATTCTCAAAGCCAAATGTCAATTTTTTTTCTTTTTTAAATTATATGGTGAGAAAAATTACACTATGACAACTACTTACCATAAGCAGAATTTAAAAAAAGAAACAAAAAAAATCTACAAAATTTAAACATGGCTACTAAATAAAAGTAGCTAAGCACCATTTTAAACATGATTACTAAATAAAATTATGTCAAGGAATTGTTAGTTGCTAAGGTGGTTTATTTTTAAATATCATCCACTTCCACGATCAAAGGTCAATTTTGGCCAATAAAAATAGGACAAATATTTACCAATTTTTGTTGTGAATAAGGCATAAATTCGCTATGAATTGTTTGACCGTTGAAGTGGATGATATTTAAATAGAATGGCTAAAGTGAGTAATGAAGTGGAGTCAACAAGGTTTAACCATTTGATAGTAGCTAATAGTAAAGTCTCTTTAGAGGTACCTAGTTTTATAAAAGGATGTGGGTACTTTGATGGTGAATGAAGGACAATTCCAGGGTTATGACTATGATCCCCCAGTACCCCTTTTCATCCTTCCTCCTAATGATCCCTCGATACCCCTTTCCCTCAATTAAACATTCAATCAGCACTTACATTTTACTATATACTAATATCGCTATGTAATGTTGTAGGATCTTGAAACTAGAAATTATTCAACGGATTCAAATATTACATTAGCAGACACAGAAAGTAATACGGTCAAGAATGTATTTTAAATTCACAATACCCTGATAAACAGTAAATTATGCAAACACATTAATGGTGATTTTGTATTTGTCAGATGCACAAATACCTCCCTCATTTCTACGACGCTTAGAGGAGGCACCCCTTCCCTATCACTGCCAACACAGGACGATGATTGAAGATAATGATAATGCTCAATACATAGTCGCAATTCAAGCTCCCCCCATCATGTTCCCCCTTCCCCCCTTTTAATGGGCTATGTTTACCCACTTGTAGTATTTAACAAAATCTTCAGAAGCCATTAACAATATGATAGTAGCTGATAGTAGTCTCTTTGGGGGTACCTAGTTTTATACAAGGATGTGGCTACTTTGATGGATTTGTTTCAAGATCTCCAATAGGTGCATTTGGTGGTATCTCACCATAAAGGGACCTTAGAGGTTGTTAGTGGTTTCACTCTACTTATATGTGAATGACCATTTAACTAGGTATGCTCACTATGCAGAGATTATCAATGGTTGATTTACATGATGTTGCAAAGGTGGTGCAACCTACTATAAAGTGGTGTTAGTTTTAGGCAATGGAGTAGACAGCAAAGCTTTTAACTGTTGGGATACATGTTATGGAGGCGTTGTTGTTTCCTACTAGGGAGTGACAAACCAATGATAATGCTTATGTGTTGTTCCTCACTGTTTCTATTAGATGCTACTATCTTATGTATCTCTATTTAGGTTTCCTCTCTACCTATATGGCTTTCCATTTAGATGTCATGTTTTTTATTTTTATCTATTTCTTTTGGACCTAGTTTTTTTATCTATTTGTGCCTATCACTCCTACATGGGTATGTTGCATAGGTATTTTGGTTTGTATCTCATTGGTTTAATTATGGTGAAAGGATGGTTAAATTATGGTGAAAGGATGGGGCCATGTAATAAAACCCCAATATTTTAATCTAAAAATAAAATCTAGACCTTTTAACTAAATGCCACATGTATACGCCTAAAAATGACACGATTCAGTCTAAATAAATATTCTTAAAATATTTATTTCATTCTAATTTTTCTATCAATAAATAAATAAACAATTTTATTTATTTGATTCATATTCCTCTAAGTTAATTAAATATCAAAATATTTAATTATCTCTTCTAAAGTCAAAATTAAATAAAAATTCTTTATTTAATTAAATTCTTCCAAACAATTAAATAATTCTTAATTATTTAATTAAGTCAAATCATTCTTCCAAATTTAAATAAATAAATCAAATTTATTTAAATCCTCTCAATCTCTAAAAAAAAAATATAATCAAATATTTTATTTATTCTTCCAAATCATGCACAAACAATTAAACAAATTTATTTATTTAATTTACTTTCTTATCTTCTAATTCTCCCAAATTCATTCTAAATTAAATAATACCAATTATTTAATTGTTTCTTCCAATAATATCTTCTCTAAATTTAAATAAATCAAATATTTATTTAAGTTGTCTATTTCTTCTAAATTGAGTTATCTCTAAATATAATTCAATCTTTGTGCACATGCAATTGAATATTCTAAATATTTAATTGAGCTAAAATATCTTCTCATCCTCATGCAATTTCCATTCTCTAGTTCTATTCTCTTAACTGATTAATCTATTCTTTTAATTGATTAATCTCTTCAGTTAACTCATTCTTCTATTCTATTAATTCCTCTCATGCAAAATAGAGCAGGACACATGTCTTCTTCTTATTTGCACACGTTCCTCAACCATTCTATACTGTTAATCTTCTCTTTCACAAGTCTATAAATTGAACCCTATTCTTCCATTTCATTCATCCAAGCTTTTAGTATTGTTACTCTGCAAGAATTACAGTGCACCTTTGGCACCCACGTCATTCCTTTTGCTTGCGATCAACTTGTTACCATATCATTACCATTGTTGTGAAGCTCATCTTCATTACAAAGCACTATCATGACCATTCTCGATTGACAATCTTGGAATAGCAAGGAAGTACACTCTCTGAGGGCCTTATTCATACATACAAGATCGATTGAGATAGGCAACCAATGGAAGCTATGAAGTATTGAGGTTTTCAAAGGTTTCATCTTTTGTTCGTTTGATCTTGATTATTTCCCTTTTTGTTGAGTTTCAAGGGTATTATTGATATTGATATATTGATTATTCGTGTTTACTCCAATTTTCCCTTAACATTTTTGGCACCTACCATGGGGCCTAGCCCCAATTTTTAACCCAAAAACTAAGTTTTTGTGTTTTAGAAAGCGTACACAGGAGGAAACCATGCATCTGACACATCCTAACATGCATCTACTATCTGTTCCAACGCATACAGACTCTGTTCTGGTGCATATACCCTCTGGTACGACACATCTATCAGTTTAATGCATATATACTATTTTCCTGTGCTTTTGACCTCTGTCTTAATGCATATGTACTGCTGTGCTTCTGAGCTCTGTTTCTGCGCATTCAAACTCTGAAGCTGTGCATCTGGTCTAGCCAATGATTTTTAGGGTTTCCGTGAAGTTTTCGCTAACGCTAACATCTTTTTGTAGGAACACTCTTGATCTATTTGCAGGCTAGGTACTGGTTTAGAATCATATAGTTGCACTTGTTAACTCACACTTTGATTTCTAACAAGAAAGTAAATGGATGCTCATGCAAATCTCACATAGTCTTAACTAGGAAGGCCGTAATTGAATCATTGCTATCTTGCATATCATTGAATCATTGCTATATTGCTATCCTTCAAAGTTAACAAACTCATTGCTATCTTGGTAAAACTGGACTATTGCTATCTTGTTATCACTTCAAAGTTAACAAATCACTACTATCTAGGTAAAATTAAACACATCATTGCTATTTGGGTAAAATTAAACCATTGCTATCTTGTTATCACTTCAAAGTTAACAAATTTATGTGCTTGCCCAAGTAGATAGCTCATCTAATTTTTATCATTTTAACTAGGGGAAAAGAACCATCGTCTTCTATGTTTTGGGAATGATACTAGGCCTATGCTCTCCCCTATCTTGGGTGACCAAAATGCCAGACATATCATTTTTGCATGTGTTTTTCCTTTAGAGGGGCCTGCTCTTAGATATCGTTCATCCAAGTAGGAACGACCCTAAGTGGTAACAGGCTAAACGCTAAGCCCTACCAATCCACTATAAATAAATTATGTTTGGAGTGAAAGCTTCAAACAACGAGTGAAGTTGTGTTATACCGACAGCCAACCTCCCCCAAAACCCTCCAAGGTGCAACCCTTGTAGGCTGGGAGACTTCATAATGGAGAGTAGTGTTGCCACATGTATAACCACTCAAATGGTTGCCTTTATTAAACACCTTTGTTTTAGTGGCCAAAAACCCCTATAAGCTAGTGTAGGGAAGGGTGATTATTACCTTCCAAAGATGTCTCACCCAAAGATAGGGAGAATTCAGTTTTATATTGTCCTTTGAAGCCTAGGATTGTACTTGCTTTCTTTGAGTCCAAAAAGAGTCAAAAAAATCACAAAAAAAAACCATGAAAACATTCTTTATGTTTGCTATGTCTTCTTGCCATAACTAAAAGAAAATTAAATCAAAAAGTCCTTTCAGCCAAAGATACCAAAAACATCAGAAAAATTTCTAAAAATTTGCAAAAACACTAAAAAAACTCGAGCGGCACATTTATCCTTTTCTATTGCACATTTGCACGGACTTGTTGTGCATCTGTACCGACTTACTGCGCTTTTTACCACCTATTGTTGTGCATCTGAAATTTACCAGTATTGTGCATCTATACCGACTTTTCGTGCATTTACCAATTTCTGTTGCACATCTATTTCGGCACATGCACAATAGTGAGTACTTCCACAATCTTTGAGAGGAAAATTTTGCCATTTTCAGGTACCCATTTCAATCTTGTTCAGGATTTCTGAGATCAAATTTCACCTTGCAGTCACTCTTTCCATCCATTCTGTAGCATACCCTCTCTTTCGTCGGTCATCTCCTCCACCTTCCACCAGGTCTTCCTAAGAAAAGTCAAAATATCCCATATCAGATTAGCATAGACCCCTTTTTTCAAATTATTTTGGATTCAAGTAACCCTAGTAAGTCGTAAAACTTCGCTAGTGGTCTTGGTGCACAACTAGTCCCTACACAGTAAGACAGGTATTAAGTACCCTTACTAGTGGCTATCGTCTTGTATCAGCCATCTTACTTGGAATCAGTGATCGAGAGAGTCCCTTGTCCAAATCTTGTCATAAGTATCCTATCCACAGCAGTCTCCACCGGCATCTTGCCAAAATCTCTAGTTTCATCCCACCGTATCCCACATCACCTTGCATTTTTCTTACTAGATCTCAATACCAAAAGCAAACTGAAATGGCCAGGTCATCTGACTGTATTATCAGCCCTCATGATAGTGATGAGGAAATCTCTCACAAAGATTATCAAGGACACCTCCAAGATTAGAAATTCCAATGCTTGCTAGAGAAAGTGCTCCATGAGGACCCTCACAAGTATTTTATTCATCTTGCAAATCTTGGACTTAAGCTCCCCATTGATTTCAATCTCAGCAAACTCAAAGAGACCATAGAGGATAATCATGAACACCACACCAGTGAGGACAAAGGAAAGAAATTCATAGACAAAAACACAACTATGGAAGAAATGAGGAAACAAATTGAGGGTCTAACGCAACAAATGACAGATCTCAAGACAGGTACAAACACTAAAACATACTCCTTGGAAGATATTGCACCGCACCCCTTTGATAAAAGTTTGAACATGGTACCATTCCCCTTTCGATTCAAAGTTCCTAAGTTTGACAAGTACCAAGGGAAAGGGGACCATAGAGATCACATTAGTGAATTCAACGCTGCATGCATGGAAGTAGCGCACAATGAGACTTTCTTAATGAGACTATTCCCTAGATCTCTAGGTAGTCAAGCCATAGAGTGGTTCTCACAGCTCCCACCGGGCATCAAAACTTTTGATGAGTTAGTCAACAAATTCATCACACACTTCTCGTACAATATTGAACACGAAGTCTCCATGCTTGACCCATGCAATAACAAGCAAAAGAGCAGTGAATCATTTGCCTCCTTCCTAAAAAGGTGGAGACAACTAGCAAGCAAATGCTCACATGATGTACCCAAGAAACAATTAATGGAGATGTTTGTCCACAACCTCAACTCCAATCTAAGCTATCAAATACAAATTTAATGCCCTACCTCATTTTTGAAGGTCATTGAAATGGGATTGTTCATCGAGAAAGCTATGATCGCTAAAGGACAAATCAAGTTGTACAACGACACACCTACCTCCAACTACACGATCGACAAATCAAAGTTTTGGACTAAGAATAAAAATGTCGTCAATGATAGAGTAGTTGATGCCAAGGTGGCGGCTCCCAAACAACAACCAATATTCACTCTCAAAGGAGAGACAAGCAATGCTACGCCCAACAAAACATTCTCTCAGGAGCCAAGACCATGGTACAACTCAACTCCAAGGCAAAAGTTCACATCGCTAGGTGAGTCCCAAGAATCCGTATTAAGGAAGCTATTGGCCAACAATGAAATCACTCTACCACCAAATAGTGGTTATGAACCTCAAATAAAACCTCACTATTGGAAAGACACTGACTAAATTGTGAGTATCATAGAGGAAGAGGACATACAACCAACAATTGTATCCATCTCAAACATGTAATCCAAGACATACTTGATCAAATCAAGGAGGTGCTCAACAACATACTTCTAATGAGATGCATGTGGCTTACAAAGGTCCACTTCTCAATCATGACAAGACATACAACAACAACAATGACGACAACAAAAAATGATGACGACGACAACGACAACAACAACAACAACAACCGCAACAGGCAAAATTAGAATAATGGGAATAGTAATGCCAATTACGCAAGTGTGCCATTCGATTAGACCATCAATTGCATATTAGAGCATGTCCCACAAATCAATGTGGTTACATCTAACCAACAATTAGGACCCAACAAAACTGATTGTAACATCATCACCCGCAGTGGTAAGGTCACATTGAATACCCTCCCTCCAAGGTCATCACCTTCTCAATCCAACTCTCATCAGTATAGTGTCATAGACCAACTACGAAAGACTCATGCCCACATTTCTTAGAGTTGTTGTGTCTATATCCTTCCCATAAGGAGATTCTTGATAAAGCCTTGGTGGAAACAACTGTACCCACTAACTTGGCCCAAGAGAAGTTTCAAGCCATGGTAGGTAATCTGACCTCCTCAAGTACCATATCATTTACCGATCAGGATGACCTCTAAGTGTCTCATCCTCATAACACCCCCTTACATATTGTCGCCTTCATTCATAAGAACCGCATCAAGAGGGTTCTCATTGATGGGGGTGCTGGTTTAAATATTTGCATGCTCAAGCTAGTCCTCACATTAAGGTTCTCTGAAAATGCAGTTGATCCAAGGAAGAAGATTACTATCAAAGCCTAATATGAAGAGGAGAGAACTACCAAAGGAACAATGGTATTACCCATACAAGTGGGACAGGTGATAAAAGACATTGTGTGCCAAGTCCTAGATAGGGAGCTAGCCTATAATATTCTCCTAGGTAGACCATGGATTCATGCCATGAAAGTTGTGCCTTCTACCTATCACCAATGCATAAAATTCCCTCATAACGGCAAGCAAGTCACCATCCAAGGTGATCCCGAACCCTTTCAGCATTGCAAATCTATCCTCTCAAAGCCTGATTGCATCATATCCAACAATAGAGCATCCACATCCCCTAACCCATAGCATGATTCTACCTCTGAAGCTTCCTCATCCAAGCCTAAAGAGTAGAAAATTACCATCAAAGAAATAGGAGTAGGGGAATACTCCATCGAGCACAGCCTCAACTTGGCCAAAATGCCTTTATCTCCTAGATCCTTTGGGTGACCCAAGCATTTTCCAAAGCCATCTCCTCCTCCTGCACCTCCCACAGCTCCATTTGTAAAATGGGGGACCCTATCAGATGAAACAGAGGAAAGAGATATCTTACAATGGCTCTACACAGAAGAAGAAGAGAATACACAACAAGAACCACCTAAGCTCCCAACAAAAATCTATGGGTGATGTGAGTCTATCCTACACAGAATGGGTTATGAAGGACAAGGCCCTATTGGCCTAAGAAAAGAAGGAATTATAGAACCCATTCAACCCTCTTCATCCTCATTGGCTAGAACTACAAAAGGTCTAGGAGATAAGGATAAGGGCAAAGCTAAAGCAAATGCTTGTCTTGTGGAAATGATCCATACCCTTTAAGAGGATAGTGACATAGATTCCAATGAGTATGAGTGGGATGAGCTGACAAAGCATTCCTATGATGACAAAGAGGTTGACACCATTCAAACTTATAGCCCCTACCGTGAGGGACAAATGCTACCGCATATACCATTGGAGTGTGATTTGCCTATCCCTGAGAATATGACTTTCGAGGAAGGTTTGAGTTCTATCACAATAAACAATTTGGAGGAAAGTACCATCCCAAACACTCTCCTTACCAATACTCCTAGCATATCCATTCAAACTATCAATGAATCAAATCTATCCTCTGACTCCCTCCCCCTTGTGCATCCTAAGCTTATTGACTGTGATCTACAAGGAACCCTGCAACTAGATATGTTCCAAAATGATGATGCCTACATTGACTATATGGACCTTAGGGACCACCTACCTAAAGGAGATCATAAAGCTAGCTTTGCCATTGAACTTAATACTGTGGCTTATTTCAGAGAGGGTGCCAAGCCTTCCAGTCACAAAAATATCAAAATAAAAAATGGATCTGATGGTGAAAACTGCTCTATGGCAGTGTCAGATCCCAAAATAGTAAAAAGAAAGGATGCATCCTATGGTGAAAACCCAACTGTGGCACCTGACGATGGAAGGCTTGACACTCTCCCTGATGACATGCACCAAGAGAAGTCTCAGATTGTTGTGGAACCTACAGAACCTGTTAACATTGGAATAGGGGAACAACCTAAGATCATTCACTTTGCTAAGTCATTAACCCCACCAGAAAAGACTAAGTTTATACCATTCTTCAAGAAAAAGAAATTCAATTTTGCTTGGTCATACGCAAATATGCCAGAGTAAGATCCAGATTTGATTCTACATCATCTTCCACTAGATCTAGGAGTGAAACTAGTGAAACAGAAGCTTAGAAAGATGCATCCACACATTGCACTACTAGCAAAAGATGAACTCAAGAAACTACTATATGTAGGGTTCATCAGAGCTATAGACTATCCAGAATGGGTCTCCAACATAGTACCAGTATCCAAACCTGATGGTCGAGTCGGACTATGTAATGATTTTAGAAATCTAAACAAAGCTTGCCGCAAGGATGATTTTCTGTTGCCAAATATACATATCATAATCGACTTAATAGCAGGGCATACCATGTTATCTCTCATGGATGGCTTCTCCAGATACAATCAGATCAAGATAGCACTAGAAGACCAGCATAAGACATCTTTTACTTGTCCATGGGGCACTTTCTGTTGAAATGTCATGTCATTTGGGCTAAAGAACACAGGAGCCACATATCAACGCGCTATGACCACTATATTACATGATATGATGCACGTCACAATGGAAGACTATGAGATGATATCCTTGCAAAGTCACTCACAAGAGAATCACACCTAGATGTTTTAGAGAAAGTCTTCCAGAGACTAGAACAATTCAAAGTCAGGTTGAACCCTTGAAGAAATGTGTGTTTGGAGTCACCTCAGGCAAGCTCTTAGGTTTCATTGTATCGGTAAATGGAATAGAGGTGGACCCTACGAAAGTCAAGGCTATTATGGACATGCCACCACCCAAGAATCTTACTCAACTAAGATCTCTACAGGGTAAGCTACAAGCAATCCTTAGGTTCATATCACAACTGGCAGACAACTGTCAACCCTTCAGTCATCTCCTACACAAGAACATTCCATTTAGGTGGGATAAGAAATGCAAAGAGGCATTCAACAAACTGAAAGAGTATATTATGAATCTACTTATTCCCATGCCTCCTATCCAAGGGAATCCATTTTTACTATACATAGCTGCTACACCAACAGCTCTTGGGGCCCTTCTAGCACAATAAGATTATGAAGGTAAAGAAAGAGCCATCTACTACATCAGTCACACATTGGTGGGCTATGAGTTGCAATACTCTCAGATAGAAAGATCATGTCTAGTGGTAGTTTTTGCTTCCCAAAAACTCTGACATTATATGCTAGCACATCCAGTCAAACTTACTACAAAAATAGAACCACTAAAGTACCTACTAAGCAAAGCAACTCTAACAGGTCGCCTAGCCAAATGGGTAATGCTACTAAATGAATACGGCATTGAGTATGTAGACAGAAAGGCTATCAATGGGCAAGTCATTGCTAATCAATTAGCAAATGCACCACTACAGGACACCACACAAATGCAATTTGAGTTTCTAGATGAATCCTTATTCAATATATCAACACATTCCTAGAAACTCTACTTTGATGGGTCCTACACAAACCATGGATCAGGGGCAGGAATCTTGTTCGTAACTCCTCATGGCGACACCATACCGAAGTCTTATCATCTGTTATTCCCATGCACAAACAACATAGCAGAATATGAGGCCCTAGTCATTGGTCTCAAGATGGCAACAGAATGGAAAATCAAAGAGTTACATGTCTATGGTAATTCTCAACTAGTAATCAATCAAGTCAATGATGACTACCAAACCAAAGATGAGAAGCTTGTCCCATACAAGCGGATGGTTGATGACTTTAAGATATACTTTGTGATCATCTCTTTTGAGAAGATACCTCGCATTGAAAACAAAGCAGCAAACGCCATGGCAACCATTTCCTCTCTCCTCAAAATCCCAGAGAATGAGTCATGGTACGAGTTCTTGGTGGAGTCAATTCAGCAACCAGCTTATGATCTTCCTGAAACCCATTCCATAGGCCTATTAGTTGGATCTGATTCACCTTGGTACAGTAAGGTTTACACTTACCTCAAGGAAAACACCCTCCCACTAAACTTATCTTCAAACCAACAATGAACCTTTATACGCCAAACCTCTCATTATACCATTATGGCCGACACCCTATACTAACGTGGTCTAGATGGTACTTTACTCCATTGTTTAGAACAACAAGAATCCCAAACCACCTTACAAGACATACACAAAGGGATCTGTGGAACACACTCTAGTGGTCCCTTCTTAGCTAAGAAACTCATGCTTTTGGGTTATTATTGGCCGAACATGGAAATAGATTCATATCAATTTGTGAATAAGTGTAAGCAGTGCCAAAAACACGGGAACCTAATACATGCACTAGCTCAAGAGTTTAGACCTTTAACAACACCTTGGTCCTTTTGTCAATAGGGACTCAACCTTGTAGGCAAAATCCACCCGCCCTCATCCAATGGCCACAAATTCATAATAACCGCCACTGAGTACTTTACCAAGTGGATTAAAGCCATCACCCTCACCACCATCATAGGAAAGCAAATCTCCTCATTCATCCTTAATTACCTCATCTGCAGATACAGAATTCCCTCATCCATTATCATGTATAATGGAAGACCCTTCAAAAATTAGGATGTCCAAGAACTCTATGACCAATTCAAAATCCAACACCATTTCTCCACACCCTATTACCCCCAAGGTAATAGCCAAGCAGAAGCATCCAACAAGACCATCTTGAAACTCCTCAAAAAGATAGTCAATGATGCTAGCCATGATTGGCACATCCAATTCAATCCCGCTCTGTGGGCCTATCGGACCAGTATACGCACTCCCACAGGTGCTACCCCTTATGCCCTTGTCTATGGATCAGAAGCTATCCTACCCATCGAGGTCAAGTTACCATCTCTCAGGGTGTCGTTAAAAGGTCTCATAATAGATGAAGAATACAGAGTTTCTAGATTGCAAGAACTAGAGTTGCTAGAGGAAAAGAGACAGAAAGCCTTTGATCATCTCAAGGCATATCAACAAATGATGTCATGAAGTTACAACCACAGAGTCCACCCAAGATTCTTAAAGTTGGAGATCTAGTACTTAAAGAAAACCCCCGCAATCAATAGGATCAAGAAAAGAAAGGCAAATTTGAACCCAACTAGCTTGGGCCTTATGTGATCATAGTTGCCTATGGATTGGGGGCATATTAGTTAGCAACGTTAGAAGATGAGCTATTCAATGACCCAATCAACAGTCTACATCTTCATCGGTTCTATACCTAAGAGAACCCCAATGTAAGGGGAGCATAAAATACAAAAAAATCAAAAAATCAGAAAAATACAAAAAATTAGAAAAATATAAAAAAATCATCCTTTGGTGAAAACCTGGAAAACAGGCACCTTGGATAGGTACCATGATGAAAACCTGGCAAATAGGTGTCATGTGTACTTTTAGCTTTCGTGCAAATAAAAGCAAGTGGTGAAAACCTAGTAAACATGTGTTACTTGTGATAAACCGCTTCCTCCATCTTTGGGAAACCAATCACCTTGTGTCCATTCTTCCTTCACTTGTGTCCCATTTGATCCATATCTATTCCATAGTAAAATCCTAGCGATAACCTATCATGGCTTGATACCCTAACTCTTTATTGCCTTGTCAACCAAGGTCTTATCCAATATCCTATCCATAGTGTCAGCCTTACATGGTGTCTATCGTCAGTATCCATGTGGTCTGAGTCCGTGAACTACATTGTCACGTAGGTAAGGCCATTATTCAAATGCGCCCCCAAGGCTCCACTTTTCCATCCATCCCATGTCTAGTCCTTCTCAATATGTGCCACTTTCTATCGCCTAGGTCTTAGGTCCATTAGGGTTTACCCTGAACTACATTGCCTCTGCGTCGTCATGTAGGCAAGGCATTTAGCAATGAGCCTCTGAGGCACTAGGTCAGTCCCTTAGGGTCCATCTCACCAATAAGGATTGTAGAACCTTTCACAAAGGCAGGCATGCACAAACAAAACCTACTTTTTCAAGCAGAAATCCTGCTACAAGACCTCAACCTATCCAAAGCAAAACAAGCAGGTACCTAAGGCATTCTAAATGATTTTACCTAAATTATGGCAAGAAACAAACACATCTAAATGCAAAAATATTTTGTGGATTGGAATCATGGTTAAGTTACGGCGTCTTGATTTATGTTATCATGCCTTTCTATGCTACTCAAGGATGCCAAAAGCTAGAGATGCTATGATGGGGGCATGATTAGTTTCTTTGTTCGTTGTTTGTGGATTAAACTTTAGTAATGTGATGCCTTGTCTAAAGACATGATCGGCAAAAGATCATCAAGGACATCAAAGGTCTAACATGAACGGGGGAAATTCTTATCTGTTGATATCCAAGAAATACTCAGGTCATCTCAATTCAATTATACCTAGATGCTTGTATTAACTTGCTAAATCAAAATCCATGTAAGCAATACTCAGGTCATATCAGTTTAATTATACCTAGATGCTTGTATTAACTTACAAGATTTACCCAAAAAATTGCCCAATGATGAAATAAGCACTTCAAAATACTTGCACCATCAAGATGTCAAAAGCAAAGCATCTATCATACATCCATTATACATCCATACATCCATATCCCATGTAATAAAAGATCCAACAATGCAAAGTATCAATACAAATTAAAGCTTGTGAATCTTTTCTACCAAGTCAGTCTTCAATCAATCTTTTGTCTATCATTGTGTCATCTCTGTGTCGATTGAGTACATTTAGACAATAACAAAAATATAGCATAGGTTGCATATCATATCACATGAGATAGTCATTTACATGATTAAATCATTTGCATACATAATAAGTGCATTAGGTCATCCATACACATTTTTTGCATCATAACATAGTGTCAAAATAGAAAAATCCAAAAAAATAGACAAAGACACATAGAGCATCATAGTATTTGCATCATCATATAGCTAGCATAACATATTTTGAACATCACATAACATCATATAAAAGTCTCCATTAGATAACATCACATAGCATCAAGTTAACATGTAAGTCTACATTAGATAAACATCACATAGCATCATATAAAAGTCCACATTAGATAAACATCATATAGACATAGTCAAAATATGCATCACATGAGTACCATCATACAATAGAAATGCATCCATAGCACAAAATGAACAACTGCATATATAGAGCATCAATAGCTACATCATCATATAAATATCATATAAAACATGTCCAAATGTACAAAATATCAAAGTCCACTAGGACCATCTCTAAGTCAATGTCATATACAGTGTATACATCTCAAAGATAATGATACATGTCTCAAAATACAAAAGTGGTACATATACGTGTCTGGCTATCTGAGCCATCAAAAGGTATGTACGTGGGAGCCAAAATATGTCCAAGTGTCACCTAACCCTAATGCGGTGAACCTTTGGTCCCAACACTATCCTCTGTGTCCCCTCCTCTGTTGGCCCCAGACTACTGTGGGCCCATCACAGAGGCTCTCAATTGTGATCCACCTTCTCTCTGCGAAGCTATGGACTGACTCCTATAGCTTGGAGCCCTCTGATCAATGGGAATAGCACCATGGTATAATCCATGGTAGTACTACATCTAAGCCTACACTCTAGCAAGCTCACCTTGTACCTGCGCTAACTATTGCTACACTTGTGCCAACTATGCCTGAGCCTGGGCAAGTTGTGCCTGTGCCTGTGCCTACAATACCTGTCCAACCAGAAATGTGTTAGTGACATCTATCCTGAGGGTTGCCACTGTTGTGTCTATCTCTACTCGAATGGCTCGTATCCTAGCCTCTGCCACATCTCGCTCCCTAGTGAGCCTCAAGATAATGCTTGCATCTGACTCCCGCCTAGCCTCAGCCATCCTAAGTTGTGCCCTAAGCTATCTGATCTGTCCTCTCAGCATAGCCATGGCTCTCTCCTAGACATCTGGCTATGCTGGATCCTGGGAGGCTTGGCCCTGTCCCTGCCCCTATGGCTGAGGTACCTACTGCTGCGCCACCTACTGTGGTAGCGACATTTGTCCCTACTGTGAAACCTTCTATGCAACCTATGACTGCACTACCTACTGACCATGGTAGGATCCCTCCCCAGATCTCCTCCTCTACTTGAGTCTACCTCCATCTCCCTATCTCCACCATCTCCTCTACCATCTCCTCCGCCTCTGCATCCATCTCCACCATCTCCCCATCCTCCTCTCCTCCTCCTCCTCTTGCTAGCCCTACCCTCGTCATCTGAATCTACCTCATCTATGCGAGGAACCAGCTCTCTAGACCCTGAGTACCTCAGAAAAGGGTGAGCAGCAAACCACTCCTCATAATCCGGAGGCATCCCTACATCTGCTATCTCCCTCCTCATAGGCCATGTGATATAGGGAATCTGTCGAAACTCTACCACTACCTCCTTGTAGGATGCCACTGAGCCCCATCTAAAGCTCTCTGCATGTGTCCGTGCAAACAGAGCCTACCCCTGTGGCATGCCATGTCTCCTCCCAAACTACCTCCGAACCTTGCTGACAATCTGTCTCTCCAAGATGAACTGCGTCCCACCTATAAGCCATCGAATCTGATAGCAATATGGCAACTCATCTGCCTCGTCGTCCCATGGCTCACAATCTAGATATGGTCACCAGATGACCACATCTACCCCATCCAATGCATGCCTCCAGTACTCTAGCTTCCCCAGCCTATGCTAGGAAATCACTCCTACGTATCCATAGCTATAGGGATCTCCCCTCTATCTCGAGAACACACATATCAGTCTAGTAATGACGATATGTTCCCACAACCAAAACTGTAATAGTGAGAAACCTATGGATAGACTGGTACCCCTGTGGTATACCACCTGATGCATATCGTGGTATAGGTGTGCCAAAACACAGACACCCCAAGCATAGCAAGTGCCCTCTGTGATCATCCTCTCCATGATCTATCCCCATCCAATTGGGAACCCATGCAATCTCCTATTGGGGGATAGAATGCCTCCTATCAATCCTGCAACTATCCCAAGGAAGTAGTAGTAGTAATCATGTATATCCTGCCAGGAGATAACCTGACAGTCTAGCTCAGGGTCGTTGAATACCTGCCTGCACTCTATGAGTCATGCATCCCACTATGGATCATACTCCATGAGCTCTCCCTGAATCGGCAAGTGTAGTATCCTATATACATCCTCTAGCTTCACCGTCATCTCACTAGTCAGGAAGTGAAAGGTCCCATCCTCACTGTGAAACCTCTCCTCTGCTGTAGTCAATAAGCCACAGTTCACTCGAACCTTGGGCATAAAGCACACATAATCCAATCCCATCACGTCGAGCGCCTCTCAACCTATCTCTGTCAACATGTAGCACTGCAACATCGGCAAGGGAAACTGCTCCCTCGACATCAGTGTATCTCGTATGTCCTCCTGCAAGCACGCAAAGCAAGGCGTCAACCTAAAGATGCAAGTACCATGCTCAACATATCTATAGAATCATATCAACTAACTTAACATATCAAATTGATCAAAATAGCACACTACATCTCTTGACTAGACCCCTGCAATCTCAAAGATAGCTTATAAATTGACGCATCAAACAAGATGCCAATCAAGTCAATTTTGTTAAGTAAAACTAACTATCTATATCATATGAGCTAGAATAGAAGGTACATGCACCATTTCTCAGCAAATGTGCCACTTCTATCATATGCACCGCAACATTTCATATATGCGCTGTCCCATTCCGTATATGCATCACCTAAGTGCATGCGCTGACTCATACCTTATTTGTGCTGCCAAATAATGCATGCGTCAACCTTCCTCATGCATGTGTAGCTTCATATCATTCATACACCATAGAATGACAGATGCATAGTTCCGCATGTCAGATCAAAATCCATGTAAGCAATACTCAGGTCATCTCAGTTCAATTATACCTAGATGCTTGTATTTTCTTACAACATTTGGAAAAGGTATTAAAATAATCGCCCAATGATGAAACAAGCACTTCAAAAATACTTGCAATATCAAGATGACAAATATCCATATCCATATCCATACCATATCCAATTTCATATCCATATCCATATCCATAGCGTATCCAATTGCACTCCATATAACACCCATGCAATAAATATTCTATTCAGAGTAAAAGCTTGTGATTCCTTTAGTCGAGTCTTTCTTCTATCAGTCAAATTTCTATCTATTTCTTCTTTCATCCTTATCCATTCAGTCTAAGCAATTATCCAAATGCAATTCCATCCTTAATCCATACCAATCAAGTCAAGTCAATCTTGTCAAATTATCCAATCACACTCAGTGGTCTTGATCCTTGTCTGGTTGTAAATCAACTCAATCAATTATAATCAATCAATTGTCTTATACAGGATGTCACATTGTTGAAATCATAACAATACACCCGTCTTACACGACATGTTTCATTTCCTAAAACCAGACACTATCCTTTGTGTTACTCTAGGGATCCATCGTTCCCCACCATGACAACACACCTTCTGTGTTGGTCTAGGGATATATCGTTATCAGTATATCATTTGTTTATAGCTGGATAGGAGCAATACCTTGTTTGTTCTTGTATCATTTGTGTATACTTGCTTGCTTGCTTGTGTGTGTTATCATTTTATCTTGCATATCGTATCATTCAGCTCTTTCTTCAACCATTTTTCTTCACCCGAACCTATTTTTCCCTTCTTCATGAGATTGTCCATCTCACGTCCCTCAAACTTTCTTCCTGTTGAATCTCCCGAGGGGGCATCCTATCATCGTAACCTATACGAGGGGCAAACTGGGGCATGTATCATTATCAAACTATTTATTCTTTGAAGCAACGTCATAAACTGCATTGCATCAAAGAGGGGCAAAATGTATACACCTAAAAATGACACAATTCAGTCTAAATAAATATTCTTAATATTTATTTCATTCTAATTCTTCTATCAATAAATAAATAAACAAATTTATTTATTTGATTCATATTCCTCTAAGTTAATTAAATATCGAAATATTTAATTATCTCTTCTAAATTCAAAATTAAATAAAAAATATTTATTTAATTAAATTCTTCCAAACAATTAAATAATTCTTAATTATTTAAACAAATTTAAATAAATCAATCAAATTTATTTAAATCCTCTCAATCTCTAAAAATAAAATATAATCAAATATTTTATTTATTCTTCCAAATCATGCACAAACAATTAAATAAATTTATTTATTTAATTTGCTTTCTTATCTTCTAATTCTCCCAAATTCATTCTAAATTAAATAATACCAATTATTTAATTGTTTCTTCCAATAATATCTTCTCTAAATTTAAATAAATCAAATATTTATTTAAGTTGTCTATTTCTTCTAAATTGAGTTCTCTAAATATAATTCAATCTTTATGCACATGCAATTGAATATTCTAAATATTTAATTGAGCTAAAATATCTTCTCATCCTCATGCAATTTCCATTCTCTAGTTCTATTCTCTTAACTGATTAATCTATTCTTTTAATTGATTGATCTCTTCAATTAACTCATTCTTCTATTCTATTAATTCCTCTTTTGCAAAATAGAGCAGGACACATGTCTTCTTCTTATTCGTGCATGTTCCTCAACTGTTTTATACCGTTGATCTTTTCATTCTTCCTATACCATTGATCTTCTCTTTCACAAGTCTGTAAATTGAACCCTATTCTTCCATTTCATTCATCTAAGCTTTTAGTATTGTTACTCTGCAAGAATTATAGCTTGCCTTTGACACCCATGTCATTCCTTTTGCTTGCAATCAACTTGTTACCATATCATTACCATTGTTGTGAAGCTCATCTTCATTACAAAGCACTATCATGGCCATTCTCCATTGACAATCTTGTAATAGCAAGGAAGTGCACTCTCTGAGGGCCTTATTCATACATACAAGATTGATTGAGATAGGCAACCAATGGAAGCTATGAAGTATTGAGGTTTGCAAATGTTTCATCTTTTGTTTGTTTGATCTTGATTATTTCCCTTTTCGTTGAGTTTTGGGTATTTTTGATATTGATATATTGATTATTCGTGTTTACTCCAATTTTCCCTTAACACCACATATCAGGAGCAAGCTGAAGAAGAACTTAAGATGTTGATTCTAATATTGATGACCTTATGATAATACACCATTTTGTAATTCTTTTATGATCAGTTGATAGTGGACGATTCCTAGAACAAAGGGGAGTAAGATATAAGTCTCTTAAAGAGAGAAAAAATAGAAAAGAGAAAACAATGGATCACTAAAATGTATATAGGGTGTCAAATGGATTGATAAATCAAGATAGATGGTTACGCTTGATGGCTAGATCACAAAGATGAAGTTACAAATGATGATTAAGAATAGATAAGCACAATAGACTATAAGATGTGAAAGGTAAAGTACTTGGCTAATCTTCTCAAGATTTAGATAAAGAAAGTTAATCACTAGGAAATGAATTTTAAATCTCCCTTATTTGGTTATAAAATGAGTATATGTATACAAGAGGGATGCCTAGGACAAATAAAATACACCTAAACAAGGGAAAACTAACATCAAGTTGAGAAACTTTTTAAAAATTTGTGAAAAATATGTATAAACTTCTCATTTCATGAAATCGGGTAAACCCACTAGTTTTAATAGAGAGGTAAGTTTGAAACTACTCCCATAGCTTTGAAACCACCACTTTCACTTGTGAAACTTCCATTTTATTGCAAACACACTCATTTTGTTACAAAACTACCTAGCAATTTTGAAACCACCATTATTGGTAGTTTTTGGTCTTTATCCTTCCAAAAGGCAAAAATTTTTCATATAAACTTGAATTGGGGTGTCATTTTGTTGAAATTGCTTAATTTTTTTAGAGGAATCCAAATATGCAATCATATTCAACTTTGATTTGATATTTACATTGATTTTTACTTTGCTGCAAAACTACATTTGTGAGGCCAATAGTGAGCAAAGCTACTTTAGAAAGATGTCTCCTTTGACAAAGAATGTTCTAGTATGCCCCAAATCATCACCAAACCTTCCCAAGAATAGAACAAGTAGGCCAATGTCAAGAATAATGTCATAGAGTACAAAATCAAATCGAATACTAAGGAAAGTGGGAGTCTAAGGTCATGCCAATGATGACAAAGAATGGTAACCTAGGGGATTCAATTGATGGGAGATGTCCTGGGAATCAAGATTAGTTGTCACTTTTATATGCCATAATAGCTTAGGATGGGTGTTTAATCATCATCAAACATAAATTATTGACCCAAGTCATGATGAGAAAAATGGATACTTATATATTGTCTCCTTAGACTATGAGATTTGCATGGATAGGAAGTCACCATCTTTTGAAGTCAAGTCAATTCTGGGCTGTGAAGATCATTCTTCCTCCATCCTTCATGAACTAAAAATCCATAAAATCATAATCAAGTTCAACATGAACTTTTAAGCATGACCATTATAAAATAAGGGATGAGAGAATGTACCATGTCTCTGGGGACAAAGATATACTACTTGTATCATGTGTGAGGTCCTCCAACTCTAGCTCCTATAAAAGATTTATAATATGCTCAAACACATAAACATGTGATAATATTAGAAAATATTTAATGAAATGAAAGTCAAGAGAACTTACTATTTGTGCATATAGTTCAATGATATGCTTAATGTCAATTATCAAGTACTTAAAAAAGGGGTTAGTCCAACCAAACATGTTATAAATAGTAAAACCAAGATAGGATCAAGAGATACCATAAATGAATATGAATATTGCAAGAAAGTGAAAGTAAGCTCAAATTAAGACCCAAGACCTAGAGTTCACATTGAAACAAAAGATACTACTGGTGAGCTAAATGAAATTTAAGAATTGTAATGATGTGAGGTGCAACAAATGAGCACATAAAGGAAATGACAGGCAATTAAAGAAAGGGGAAACATCATTTAGGTGGTCCTAAATATTAAATGTAATCAAGGAAAAGAAGGGGACATGAAACTATTCTTATAGGAAAACCAAAACAGCTACCTTGATTATTGGAAAAGAAAATGTACAAATAAATACACGCCAAAAAGGAGGGGTTTACTCAAATAAAGAACCCAAAAAGAAAAAGGGGAAAAGACACAAAATCCCTAGAATAAAAAGCATTCTTACCCCCAAGTAAATAACACCTTAAAGGGGAAAGGAAGAACAAAATTCTAGGGTCAATCTAGGCATCTTTTAATGAAATATAGAAGGTAGCTCAAGGGATCTAAGATGAATCAATGGCATTTAGGTCTAATAGCACCACTCTTCACTTATTCATCAAGATTGCAAGAAGGTTTGGATAGATAGTAAAACCTCTTTATTTTTTCTTTTATTTTTTAAATGGATGGAATTGCTAGGCTAGTCATGAATGCAATAGATATCACATGATGTACAATAACATATGCAAAGACTTTGTATGTACCAATGTAAGGATTAACTTAAATAATCAAAGTAACAGTTTTATGAATATTCCTAGAATTCAAAGTTGTAATGGGTTTAGCGAAGGGAGCAACATGAAGAATAGAAGGTCTTCCTCAATCCATACAAGATCCTAAAGCATAAAATAGACGGCATTGTCTCACAAGTTCACCTCAAATTTAAGTATGCAACAATTGATAGATTAGATTAGAAAAAAGGGGTGTTTCAATCAAAATGAGTTCATCCACAAAAAATTTGTTTAAGAAGGAATACATTTCTAGGCCATCAAATTTTCTCTCCTTTTTATAACCCTAAAGCCAAGCCCCATGCAGCGAGTAGGATGCAAGGGTTTATCATGGAGGACTAGACAAGAGCAAGTAAGTTTTATCTCCCTCTCCTTACCCCCTATAACTAGGAAGATGCAAGGACTCATCATCAAAGGATAAAGGAGGCAAGAGAGTGGTTATTTGACTTGAAAGGATTATGATGTTCATTTTTTCAGCACTACAATAGTAGGCTAATTCTTTGGGAATTGACCCTTGATGAGGAACAATAGGGAGCTTTGTTTGAAAGCCTCTAGTGTAAACACTTGTGAGATGGACATCTTAGGGGAGTTGGGAAAAGATAAAAATATGGATTGATTATGAAATGGTTATTCATCATAATATAGTAAATCTAGATGTAAGGAAAAAGGATAGGTGATATAAATTAATATGTGGAATCAAGGGGATGAAATCTAGGAAGGATGTAAATGGTTCCCTACTATTGCCAAAAGCCAAAACAAAAGTATGTTGTGGATAGAATGATGATGTTACATTAGTATGGAATGTAAGATGCATGGCTATGACAGTCTTAACATAATATTTTTAGGTGGAAGATATTTATAATTTCAACAAACTCCTCACCTTCCATGGTGCATAAATAAAAGGTGCCCCTACCTAGATATTCTAGTACTTGTAATATTGCCCTAACTATTAAATATGACATGGCTTCTTTCAAGAATATAATAGTCCACAAATGGAGATCAATCCATTGAAGAGATGACTCAATGCATATATATTCTTTCAAGAATCTGGCATACCACCAATGGAGATTAATTTAGATTTTGTCATAAGCTATAAATTATAGATTTAATAGTTTTTTATTTCTAGACTTGATTATTGATCACACCAAAATAGTATGGGGTGCCTATTAGCTAGCAGGTGAAGAGTCCACGTAGTGGATGAACAAGAAAATGGAATTGGGGCTAAGTTCACTGAGATTAACCTAGAATTAGTTTGTGGTCATATTTCAATAGAGGTGGTTACCACATCTTTTCTTTGACCAAAAGCTAACAGATTTTTAGAATTTACAACAAGGAGAAATGTTAGTGGTGGAATATTGGGAAAATTTCACCCATCTCCTAAAGTATATGCCACAATATCAAAAGGATGAAAGGTTCTGAATTAGAAAATTCATTATAGGTTTGAATACCTAGATAGGTGGAGAAGTGGATGTGCATGGTCGTACCACTATGGACCAAGTTTTTGAGAAGGCAATCAAACAAGAACAAATATTGAAGATAATTTTTGCTTATCGTGAGAAGAATCACAAGAGGTTTAATAAGTCACAAGATTCTCAACCATTCAAGAAAATGAATTATAAACATGATGTGATTAAGAAAAGTGACAAAGGCTTCAAAAATAGCAGGAATGGACCTAGAAATGAGAAGAAAAACAATACCAATTTCTAGAAGAATGATAATAATTTAGGCAAACTTGCTAAAAATTGAGGACCTCCTAGGGTATGTTTCTCTTGTGGTGATCATTACACAAATCAATGTACAACCAAGAACCAAGGAGTTCAATAGCGTAGTAATGCATTAGCTACCTAGCAAGTAGATTTTCAATAGAGGATCCATGCAGCATTGGACAATCGCTAGGCAGAGTACCAGATTACTCCCATAAAGATGATAGGTACTTTGTTTGGAGTTTGTATTTCTATTTTAATTGATACTGAAGCAACTGAAAGTTTTATTTCTCCAAGAGTATTGAATAAATTTCCTATAAGATATGGATATATGGCTAAACCCTGGTCAGTTGAATATGCTAATCAGACTAAAGCTCAAGCAGAGCAATGCACAATTTGAATCCAAAATTGATCAAGTCCTAGTTTTTCAATTGCTCCAAGGTGAATTTATTTGTAGCCCCCTAGGTTCCTATGATGTTATCTTAGGAATAAATTGGTTATGGAGACATAGGGCCAATGTTGACTATTTTGTAAAAATAGTTGAGTGTCTAGATGATGTCGAAAACAAAGTTTATCTGCAAGGCACTCAAAGGGAAGTCAAGATCAGACTAATCTCTAATATGTAATTGAAGAGGGCTAGGTGAAAAGGATGTCAATTTTTTGTAGTCAAAATGGAACAAGGAGAAGAGGATCCTAGTAAACAAAAGGTACCCTTGGAGAACTATCCTTTCCTTTAAGATTTTCAAGGTGTCTTTCCAAATGAACTTCCAGGGTTACCTCTAAAGAGAGATTTTGATTTCTCTATTGATATAATACCTGGATATGAGACGATATCAAAGGTACCATACCATATGACTAAGTTACAAAGTTGATGGAATTGAAATCCCAACTTTAGGAGCTGTTGGCTAAAGGGTTGACCTTGATAAGGGCATATTATATAAATTTTACCTATTTAGTACAATGAATAGATAGTAATTATATGATGTACTATTATGTTACCCACTTAGATGTAGGGTATGTTGGGAGCTTAAAAAATGATATGGCTTTTTGAAAACTTGTGTTTTGATTTGTACCTTGTATTTTTACAAATATTTTGAAATCATTTTGATGAGTCAAGCACGAGATAGTAGTGTTGTGAATCTAGATGACCCACATTTCTATAAATTAGAATGTGATTTTAATTAAATATTTTGGCCAAAGTGATGTTATAGTTGTATGCATTGTTAGTTCACTGTACTTATAAGAAATCTTGCATGGTGGTTGGAAGTCATCAGTAACTAGAGGGTATCTAGGGTCTACATGACTTACTACATGTGATATTGTTTGTACTTATTTACACTTGGTTCATAGATTTGTTTATGGTTCTATTGCAAATGTCATTATCTTCCACCCTTGTAGAAGGGTCAATCCACTTCCAGTGGGAAGATGAATGAGGGACCACATAGCCTATGGTTGGAGGTAAAGTGCTTGGATGATGCTCTCCCTCCTTAAAACTTGATAGAAGCCATATTGTTTGCACTCAAAAATATGATTAAGAACGTTGGTCTACTATACTATAATGATTTGAAAGATAAAACTTTTTTTAGTTGATTATCACTTTTATATGATATGTAGGATAGTAGTCCTAACCTTGAATTGAAATACAATGTATCATTTTCAATCATATGTTATGTTGTACCACAAAATTTAATGAAAGAATAGCATCTATTTTTTTAAGTTGTGAAACTTGATGGTTAGTTACTATTTAAAAATATATATGCCTTTGAAATGGAAATAAATAGATTCTTTCAAGTAGTTTCCTTCTTTACTAAAGTATTAATGGTGTTTATTATTAATTATAAAGAAGGTCACTACATTTTGGCTAGTCTTGGTTTGTTGTTTGTTTTTGTGCTAACCCCTCTTGTGTATCATTTTGTTAGTCCAAGACTTGTTTATCAAACTACTAAGTCTTTTTTTGGGTGTAGCATGTTTGTCCAAGACTTATTTTCCACTAGCTTAGTTGCACATTTGCATGTTAAGGTCAATGAGCTTGTGTTCTTTGTTTGCATTAATACTTAGGTGTGTATGCTCTTCCCTCACATTGAAAGGTGATCTTGGGAATCAAAAACACCTTAGTTGTTTATTTTTGTGTTATCCCAAGGAGACACCAAAAGGTGATCTTGGGAGTTAAAAGCACCTAACCTTATTTTTATTTCCTTTATTGGGTCTAACTTAGACGTCACTACCAAGTGGGTGACCTAGATCCATGTGTTTTGGTGGGTTATATAAATTAAGGTGAGAATCAAAAGACTCACTTCAAAGGAAGGTTATCATGTCTAGCATGACCTTGTTATCCACTTGAGGTGACAAGGTGAAGTGGGAATGGATTTGACCCTGACCACATGCTTGTAGATAGAACTCTCATTCATGGACTTTAGCCTCTTGTACCTTTAAGTATATTGAATTTGTGTGAAACCTATGAATCACCCTACAAAATCCAAAAAAAATTGCAAAAACCTTTAAAATTTAAAAAATCCAACAAGTCCAAAAGTCTAGAAATCCTCTTGAAGCCAAAGGCTGAAATCAAAACCATGAAGTGAAATCCAACATCTTCCTCCATTATCAAGTCATCCCAAATCAAACCATCAAACACCTAATCACTTTCAAAATCCTAAAGCTCTAAAAACAAAATTAAACATTCCCTAAGTCTACCTTCACCCCTCATCCATTTAACCAACATCACTTCTAAGTCCTAAAAGTCAAACCTCATCCCATAATCCAAAAAATCACCCATCCTAAATCAACCTTTCCTAAATCCAAATCACACACTCATCCAATCAATCATCTAATCCAAGATCTTTGCACCAGATTCAACCTATCACCTATCAAGAAACCACCATCCACATCCAACTTGGTCTTAACTTCCAAATCAAAACCCAACAAGGGATTATGCCTTAATCCACTCTAAAACCAATCATTAAACAAGGTCTTGTACCTTAATCCTAATCAAAATCAATCATTACACATAGGCTTTTGCACCTAATCCATCCATTCCAATTTAATAATAATGTGGCTGAGTATGAAGTCCTGATACATGGTTTATTGTTTGCTCTAAAGAAACAAGTTAAGGTTCTACATGTCTATGGAGACTTAGAGTTGGTAGTAAAGCAAGTTAGAAATATATATGCATGCAACTACAAGAGACTGTCAAGTTACAAACATAGAGTCTGGGACCTAATAGAAAGCTTTGATGCTTTCAATATCATGCATGTCCCCAAAGAGCTTAATCATCGAGCAGATGCACTAGCACAGGCTACTAGCACTTTGGAACCTTTATCCATATCAGGGATGAAGAGGTTCTCTTTGGAGTTGGTGTCAATTCCATCCATTCCTAATAATATCACTAACTTTTAGGTGTTTGACAATGACCAACACATTCTAGATTTTATTGCAAACAAAGACATTTGAAGCACAAATAGTAGACAAGAAAAATCTAGATGACCACATCTAGGATGAAGAAGACATAGTTGATTTTCCTAGCAACAAAATCCCTGAGGGTATGATTGAACTAGAAGGAGGGCCTGTGACTGAAAGCTTTGTATTTCTACAAATATTACATAAATATTTCACCATTTGAGTTTAATGGCTACAAATATCTCTTCTCTGAGAGGATTTGATTGTATCTTTGCAAAGATCCAACTCAAAACTTCAAAGATCAACATGTTTTTTATGAGCTTTCAAGTTTTATTCTGAGATATGTTAGATCTCATTAAATTTCAAAATTCTAAAAAAATAAAACAGAGTCTCATTTTTTATGGATGTGTATGAGGGAAATTTCCAAGTAGATATTCCTTTCTTTTAGGAAACTTTAAATGAGCAACTTTATCCTCAAAATTTGTCTAACTTTGGTTTATCCAGAAGATGCAAGATACATAATTCTACATAGCACAGTGAAATTAATTGTTTAACTTTTCTTACATGGTTAGATTTAGCTTTGAAAGAACTAATTCCTTTCTCAGATGTGTATAGGACTGAAGTTTGGCAAAAAAATAGGGAAAAATGGAGCAATAAGAAGATACAACACCAAAGGTCATGAGTTTTCCAGAAAATGCAATAGTTGAACTAGTTCTAGAAGATAAGGATAGTAAAACATCTTGCCTTGAATCATTTGATGGTAAAAATAAGAGTTCTCCACTTCTCTGTCAAAGTTCAAATATGAATAAAGAAGATTACAGGTATGAATCTTTTGAAAACCATAGAGAAGAAATCACACCTTATTTTCAATCATCAGTTAATTTGCAAAGAAGATTAATGAGAGGGAAAAGAAATGTGAAATTAATTTTGATACACTTGATACATATATTGAATTAAATTAAGAAATACTTGTCAGGATAATGTCTCTAGATCTAATTTTAATAGTTTTGATGAAGATGATTAAACAAAGAAGTGTAAACAGGTGGTGAAAGAATTAAAATGCACTGCTGCTAAAGAAGTTTCTATGAAAACAACTAATAGAGTCATAGAGAATAGAGTAAATACTGATTTATTATTTGATTTATTTAAATTGAATGATCAAATCCAAGATTGTTGCAGGGCAATGGAACCAAACATTCCACTGGATGATAGAACTGAATTATTTGATGAACAATTCATGAAAATTGAAGATACAAAAAGCTCTTTTATTGTTGTGCATGATCAGATAGCAATCTAGTGTCATTTCAAAAATGAAACAGGGAAGTATTCCTATATATCAAATGTTGTTTCACCTTTACAGTTAAATGATTTAGAAATAATAGATTTATGTATATCAAGTTTGGATGATGATGATACTCACTTAGATGTTGATGTGCAAAAAATTGAAGAAAACATTGAGGTGTTTCCTGAGATCAAAGATCAAATAAGCATATAGAATGAAGAAATGGAGTTGGATAAAGATGAAGGAATAATCCATCAGGAGTCATACATCCTTCAAGTTGAAGTGAGACCATATATTGAGTCAAGTAATGAAAATGCAAAGTCAAATGGAGGACAAGCTGGTAGCGAATAGGCATGTCCAGTAGAACAAGAAATACACCAAGTTGTATCTTTCCTTTCCCCAATAAATGTTGTTGATTATTATTTTGATTATGTAAATTCAGGGGATAAAACATGTAAATGGATCAGTCATGAACATAATGAACTTCCTCAATTACTGATCATTAAGGATTATTCTGTTAAATACAATAAATTCATAATAAAAGAATATGTTTTAGAATACAAGGATAATTGCCAGGATTAGAACCATAACTAATGCCCTGATGCTCCTACATGCTCTTAGGAGGCATGTAAGTATAGGTTTTTGTGAGTGTTATCCTGGGCTTCATTTGCCTTGTAGTGTCTTGTACATAGTGTGGTAGAGTACTTGTTTCCTTTGTTTATTTTCTGTTCATTTTTAGTTTTGTTTTGTCATTTTGTCTTGCTTTATTTGTTTTTGTTCCCTTTTGTTTTGTGTGTGTTGTGGTCTTCATTTTTCTTGGATGCCTAATGGAGCAAACTACAACCTTAGAAAATAGTGGAATTTCTTGAATTTAGGAAATGACTAAAAAATTTCTACATAGGTTGTAACTTTTATGAATGTAGTTTGTCTGATTTTGTTTTTTGAAAATATTATTCACCAGTAGTAGTATGAAGCATTCAAGGAATCGTATAAATACATACACTTAAAATTCTTTAAATTGGTTGGGGGGTAGTAGATGTTTGCATTAAGTGAAAAATCTAAAGGTTTGTCTTTGCTACCACTATAATTCCCAACCTAGTTGCAAGTTCCATGACTATGCAAATAATAAGCTGAAATGATATATCTTACACAAATGGAAAATATTGAAAATCAAAATAAAAGAGAATGTATTCTCTCTATGTCATCTAAATAACCCTACCAAGACTATGGACGCCTGACTGGCAATGAAGCTCTATTTGGGGGAATTATAGGTGATAACCTTGTCGTGGCTATGGACGCTTGACTGGCAGCAAGGTTCTATCGAGGATTAGCTTAAAAGGTTAAATCAAACTATGTAGTTTAATGCAAATAACTCCTACTTTCGTGTTTTTCTAAAGAAGGGAATAAATCAATTACACACACTTAAATTCCTTTGGAAAATTCATTTATGTTGTTGAATACATTTTTCGTTGGCTTATCAGCACTCTTGCATTTAATGAAAGTTGAAAAATCTATGATTAAATTTATATTTATTCCCTAAATTGTTTGAAATTTAGTTTTTTTCTTTGGTGGCAAGTTGTGAGGTTTCACAACACACCCCAGTTTGCCTTAGCAAAACGGGGACCCAACTTTTTGCTTGGCTGGTGTGTTTTCTCACTTTGGGTAGTAATGGTAAAATGTGAGGTCACAATCTAAGTCAAAATTCCAAGTCAAGATATCTTCTTATATAGGTCATCATTGGATAGAGAATCAAATTCTAAACAACTTTGCCTTTTACATCATGTTGAAATTCCTTAAAATGAAGAAGTTATGCCCGATCAAAGTTTGGTCAAATGGTCATAAGGATATCCGAACATTAACTTAATATTTGGATATTACCTAATATCCATATCCACATGGATATTTCACTAAAATCATGATATCTCCCTCGTTTCCTAACAAAATCCAAAAATTCAAAATGATCTGGAAACCTTGCAATGAGAGGAACAAAACCCAAAAATCTTTTATCAAAATTCAAATTTTTGGTCATATGGATATTTCATCCATCTTAATGTCTGTACATTTCAAAAGGTCAGGATATTTCACCCAACTTAATATCCCGACATTCCCAACAGCACATTTAGTCAACCAAACATTTGGTCAACTAGATATTTTGACCAACTAGATATCCTGATATCCCCTATCCAATTGTATATTCACTAAAATTGTGATATCTCCCTCGTTTCTTAACAAAATTCAAATATTCAAAATGATCTATAAATCTTGTGACAAGGGGAGCAAAACCCAGAAAGTATTTTTTGAAATTTGGAAAAGATCAAGGCATTGTTTAAAAACATTAAAAATGTGAATGCACATTATTTTTGCAAAGGTATTAGTATTTGACGAATTTAATTATTTTTCTGTGGTAGGAAATTGAAAGTGCAACCAATTTGAAGTTGAGTTTTCTAGAGGTAATATGCTAAGGATCTTCCAAAGGCCAGCTATCAGGATGTTGATGTCACCCATGTGCTACTCTCAAATGGCCATTGTTGATTGTTTGGTTGGATCTTCACCATTGGATTGTTATAATCGAATCCTATCCTTATTCTATAAAAGGAGATGGATTGTCATTTGTAAAGGATTGGAAGCTCCATTGAGACTGAATTGATGAACTTGTGAACACTTAGTATACAATTTTGTAACTTTGTGATTCCCCACGGTTCTCTCTCAAGATCATTTGTATATGTGCAGGTTTTTAGCATACTTAATGAGAATGGAGACTTAGATTACTTCCTAATCATAATCTTGAGTAGTTTAGTGAATGATTTCCTGATATGTTATTGTGAATTACTGCGCTCAACAGAGGTGCATTCAACTAATACATGTTGTCATCATTCCTTTTCCTTTGAAGATTTGCACCTGTCATGCCTAATTGTGGATTGTCCTAGTGAAAGCATGGTTTGGTTTTATCTCCTTTTCATGAAAGTATCAAAGCTGCATGTGGATCATTGATTAAACTTCATTAATTTTAGTTAATTTTAGAATTTAGATGCTTTCCATTCTATTTTATTTCATTTTCATAAATCATCACATTAGAGCTGCTAATAATGATAAATAACAAGCAGATATAGATAGAATATGTTGAATTAACAGAGATAATTGAATATCCTTAGCATATTTGAGAAAATAGCATGTCATATTGAAAATATCATGCAAACATTAAGAAATAATGATGAATCATAAGTAAATACAGTAAATATATGCTAAATAGTGACAGATTTGAAGCATATACAGTGAATTATATAGCAAATACTGATCCATTTCATGCAAATTATCATAAGTATCAGTGAAATACCTACTGCAAAGTGCATTATTTGAACTAATTTGAAGTACAATAGTAAATATTAGTTCATATAGAGCAAATATTAGAAGAACCAATTAAAATCTAGAAATATATTCAGAATTAATCTAAATCAGAGACAAATTCTAGTAAATTACTCAAATTTAGGATCATAGTAATGTCTATTTGCTTAAATCCTGACTTGGTAGAGTAATATTTGATAAAATTATTGAAGATTTGTGCAGAGCAAGCATAAATGATAGGATGTTTGAAGAAATATTGAAGAACTTTGTAGAAATTGTTGAAGTACGTAAGGCCCCAAACTGATTAACAACAACACGCATCAACCTCTGAGTAACATTAGACCATTATGAACTAATGCACAGAGACTTGGGATCATAAATTCATTTTGAATTTATCGTATCTTTCAAGATAAATAAAGGTTTGTTGTGTAACTTTTTTTTCTTGTTGTTATGACTAATATCATCATCAATAGGACCTAGATCCAATAAAATCAAAGCATCATCATAATCAAACCATTTAAGTCTTAGACCTTATCATCCAAATCCAATCAATCCTAGAATCAAATCCAATCCCAATCAAATCATCCAAAATCACCAAATCATCTCAAATCCAAAATGAACTACCAAGTTCCTTGATGTCCTAGACCTTGTTTTTCAACTCAAACATCAAAGTAATTAAATCATAATCCAATCCATCATATAACATCATCAAATCATCTAAAACCCCAAATTGAATCATCCCACAATCACAACAAATCCTGATCTAGTCTCAATCAAAGCATCACCTTAATTCCATAGGTTTGTTATAGTAAAATTAAAGTTGGTTAAGGATCTAGACCCCTTCAACCCCCTCCAAATCCAAACTGATCACCATCAAGAGTCCTCAGCCCAATCCTTCAACATCACAATCCAACTCCCATCCAAGATTTAACCATCATCATAAATTCAATAACCACCCATCTCAAATCAAAATCAACCCAATTCATCAAGTAGGCTACCTAAGGTCTTGTACATCAACCACCAAAACCAAAATTCAATCATCGATTTCATTGAAGCCCTAGACCTTGTGCATCAAATCTAATCCAAAGTCACCTAGAGTCATTGACATTCTCTAATCACACACCCAACCCATCAATCATCAAATCCAAATCAAAAATTAAATCCCACATCAAGCACCTAAAGGTCTTTGTCATTGATCAATCCTGGGATAATTGATCTTCCTAGGGTCCTAGACCTCATTCGCATCAAATACCAAATCCAATCCTCATAAATAGCCATCCAAATTGACCATCTTAAATTGAATCCAAACTCATCCACAATCACATCATTTGGGTCCTATACCTCATCTAAATCCATGTATCAAAGATCACTTCCAACAAAACTCAAAACCAAAATCCAAAATATTTTGATATAAAATAAAATATTAAGGTTCAATCCTTCAAAATCCAATACATCCTCTGACATCATTAAATTTTCCCAAAATTCAAAAAAAAATCATGAATCCATTTTCATTTGATGAGTCCCCTCGACATAACCATGCTAAAAATCCTTTTGAAAATGATGATGATGATAGTCTTGTAAATCGAGACAAGTATCTCCATTATCCCATTGATGACATCATTACAAGAAAACTTTCCATAAGCTTCAATTGGAAAACCATGTGCAATCAACAACCTCTAGATCAAGAACCAGCTAGCACTAGATATCCCACCAATATTAGTTGCATATTTATTGGTCATCCCTATGGTACCTTTGATAAAAGAAACACCACTCTATCCCAAGCACCTCATCCCTAATCCATATCCAAACCCCCAACCTTATGTGAGTGCCTAATAGACTCCACCTCCTATGTACATCCTTCATTTAAAAACCTTTGCAATCTAACCCATCCCATTAGCCCACCCACTCATCATGTTACACCTTCCATCCCCAATCAAATCCTCCTTCATACAATGACACCCTAATATATTTCCTCCAAGGACTAGTAGCAAAGAATCCTAACCAAAAGCACACAAGAAAGGTTGTGGAGTCATGCAACCCCCTAGTCCAATACCCTCTCACTTTAACACATACAAGGGTGCTGCCACAATAATGGGTTACAATTTCAGGGACATTCTAATTTTTGCTGAAATCACATATTTTAGAAAATATAATGATTTAAGCCTTGAAAAGTTTCATTTAAAGGATTTTAATTGAAGAGGCTTTGATCAAACCCCCTTGGATAAAACCGCGCTAGTTTTAAACCATGCCTATAATGGAGTTTCCTCTACACCTATCAAAATGCTGGTAAAAAATTACTTTTGATTTACCTTTTTGGGGATCAAATGAATTCATTTAAAATTCATGTTTTGTAAGTATGTAGTCCTTATCATAGGCTTCCCAAAAAGTATAATTTTAATTATATTTAATTTGATTATTATATTTATTTTTTATTTCTTGTGAATGTAGGTTTTTCACTTAACATCAAGTTCTCTATTCTACACACATGGAAAATTAGTAAATTAGTGAAAAAAAATTCTGAAAAATATCTATGCCCTAGGTATTGATGTCCTTTTTTCAACAAAAAAACAAAAATTAAATTTTGATACATACAGAAAAAGTTATGTTTTACGGAATATGCATATGTATAAATTATAATTGGTTTAACTTCAAAACTTAATTAAGAAAAATATTCAACAAAACATTATGAAACCAAATGCATGCCCTATATATCAATGTTACCTATCTAAATTCAAAAGAATCATAATTATATCCTTTGTAGAAAAAAAGTTATGTGCTATAGAATACACATCACTTTAAAAAAATATTGTTTACTATTAAAAACTAGCTATCAAAGGAGACGAAAAAAATTTATAATTTAACTCCAAATTTTTAAAAAAAATATATTTAGAATCTACAAACAAGATCTCCCAAATCACTAGTTTGCATCATCTTCAAATTCCTAATGGTTTAGTGGCTATAGGTGTCAAAAAGTGAAGATTTAGTTCAAAATGTTGATTTCAATGTCAAGTCTGGCCAAAAAGTGTAACCCATTATTGTGGGATGACCCACAATCGTGTTGTCAAAAATGTGATCATTAACCCCAAGTCTATCAAGAGCATCCAAGAGCTTCCTAATTCCATCATCCCTACAAGTCTACCCATGTGGGAAAATAAATATCAACCTTTTGAAAGGTCCCTCAAGTCCATCAAATCCAAAATCCACAAGCATCCAAGATCCCTCACCCATCCATATGCAAGGCTAGAGGATTATATCCATGCACTAATCACTAATGGAAATATCCAAGAAAAATGACACTCCTCCATTGTGTCACCCAAGCAAATCAGACTATGTCAAGAGCTTGTTCCAAAATGTGCCTAGACTTGTTCTCAACCAAATCAAGATCTAAACACCCAAGCTAATCCCTTTCATGATCCCATACACTTGCAAGATCAAACCACCCCTATTGATACCATCCCCTAACCATTATACTATCACCTTGGCTCCACCACCCTTATCCAGTCTAGTTTTCTCATAACCTTGAGGAAATTACAACTACCACCAATGTCTACCTATCTAAAAATGGATTTATGTCTTGTTTCTAAAGAAACAACTATATCATCACAAATTAAATGTGTTAGAGCATGAATTATCAAGTAAAAGGATTAGGCCTTCATGAGAAAAGAATCTTGGAGCCCATACATATCAAAATAAATCAAGGATCACAAGGCCTTGGCTATAGATCTCTTGGAAAATAATCTAAAGACAATAGTAACACATCTACCAATCCTACTTGGAAGTTTCTTCCAACATCAAAACAAGTGTCTTTCATCGCTCCTACAAATATTTTGTTGCCACCAATTCTTTCATCAACACTTCTATCCCTATCACCAACCTTAACCATCCATCACCTAGAATCATCGATCAAGATCAATGTCTACACACATAATTGGACCTATTCTAAAATGATGAAGCTATCATGAAAGCCATGGGATTCCAAGATGATATCTCCCCATGGGACCACACCATAGACTTTAGAAGTGATTTGGATGCATCAAAATATGAAGCAAAGAGCTCACAATAATCCAAGGAGCACCATGTCACAAAGTGTCGACATACAATATCAAATCAAAATTAGGTCACAAATCAAAATGGATTAAACAAGCAACATGCGTCCACCCATCAGAAAAGAAACACAAAATCAATGTGGGTCTCAAAGTAATGAGAATCAATCCATCCAAACCTTGACATCCCTATCCTAAGTCTAAAAATCCTATGTTCGTATGGGTCCCTAAAAATCCCCCATCCCAATCCCAAAATCTAAAATCCTAAAATCCAATCATTCCTATGCGTCTTGAATCCCATACACCTAAAATCCCAAATCCAAATTCAAAGCTTCAAAATCCATCATCCAATCCAAGGAAAATCCAATCATAGAATACAACATAGTGTGTGCAAATATTGGCCCTTATTCCCCTTGGTCCTATGGCATTTCCTCCTACCTCCATCATCTCATCCTTCCATCCACCCCTTTTCATAATTGAATCTAGTATCCAATGCACCTCTATAATCATACCCTTTAATCCAATCTTTTTTGTAATTCTACGATCCTTCCTCTAACTTATCCTTCATTCCATTTTTTTGTAGCATACTCTAACATAGGGGCTACAATGGTATTGTCCTTGCATTGTTATAGAAGCCTACTTAGTGATCAACAATGTTTCTTACAATATTTATTCAATGCAATGACACTTGATATGGTCTATGTGCATCAATTATTCAGCATGGGATAATATTAGAACACCATGGAAATAGATACTAAAACCCAAAAAATCCCTATCCCCCATCTCAAAATCCCTAGCCCCCATCCAAAATCTAAATCGCAACTGCCTATCCACAATACCTTTTATTGATCGAATCTAATGGTAGGTGTGTCGCCTCATTCTAAATCCCAATCCAAACATTTTAATCCTAAGACTATTTGGGTCCCTAAATCCCAAAATCACCATATAGAAAATCTAAAAACAATTAAAAAATTAAAACATTAGAAAAAGCAAAAAAATAAAAAAAAAGTAAAGAAAAAAATCATCCAATAGTGAAAACAATTCTTATGGCACCTTGAAGAAATGCCATGATGAAAACATGTTCCTAGGAATCATGTGTAACTCTATTATCTATGAGCACCCTACACTTGGGGGCAAGCCTCTCCCATCTTATCATACTCATCCCATCATACCCATCAATTATATCTACATATCTATCCCATCGTACCCAATCCATCCTCCCTTCTTTCTTTTGACCTTGATAACAACAAGGGCACAATGTTGAAACATGTTTTGGACACCTCTTGGTATAACCAATCTTTTACAACACATCCTACAATATATCAACACAAGCATTATAGTGCAACATCATGAGTAGCATATCTAACATGGGGCATGCTATTGCTATGTGATGTAGTCCTTGGAGATCACATCCTAAACCCCTCCATCCATCCATCATGAATCCCTTGTACATCCCATCCATTATTAACAATCCCTTAATCCTTCAATCCAATTCTCCTTTTGTCCTTGTCCCTAGACTTGGTTTTCCCTTGTCATTGGTTCTAAGAAAAAGGCTATCTAAACATAATCTGGAATGCAAAACTCCTAAACCCAAAGCATTCTATCCAAGTGCAAGCAATTCCTAATCCATAAAAATCTTGCCAAGCAATTTAAGTAAATCATCCAAAAGCATCTATCATTTTTATTCTCAACCTTGTTGTAAACCTTGATCCACTGTACTAGTACCTAAATCTGTAAGCACCTTCATAAAAATTCAAGCATTTAAAATATGCAGGCCCCTTCCCAAAAATCCAAAACTTCTATGTCTTTTGACCTCTGCGGTTGTAAAAAATGCAAAATCAGTTAAGGTGCAGGTGTCTTTGTATATACAAGGGTGTTTGTATATACATGCAGGTCAAATGTACATTGGCGGGCTTGCAAAATCTCTATCAGCCTCCAAAAAATGGTGAAAAAATGAATTATATGCATATCGAGTTTGCATATACAAGGGGGAATCTTTCACAGATTCCTAGGAATATTCCCTATTTGCATATCGGGTTGCATGTATATTTGGTTTGTATGTTCAGACATACAACGGTTAGATGCAGTGAAAAAAGACACATTGGTCGAGATACATGTGGTAGGGCCCGCAAGTATATACAAACAAGTTTGCATATTCGGCATGTAGAAGAAGCAATGGCAGTTGTATGTATACCGACATACATTCAAAACATACAAGTAAAATATGCATTCCGAACTCGAAGGAAAAGTCAAATGCGGCGGATAAATTTTTGAGATCCGCCTTGTATGTGTGAGGCAATTGTATATGCAGTTATACATTGAGACATGCAAGCAAAAGGACATACGGCCCAAACGCGATGGAGGTATGGAATGCATTGAATAAATTTTGAGGTCCATGGGTTGTATAAAGCGCTTGTATATGCCGATATACAAGCCAATATACAAAGGAAAGAGATGCAAGCTAGACCCAAATAAGTTTCCAATCTGCTTCATAATATTCTAGGGTCCGCCTTGTATGCATGTTGCACTTGTATGTGCAATGCGACAAGCATAAGGAGATGCAGGGCCCGGATTTGAATGTTTTTCAAATCTGATGGATAAATGGCTGGAGTCCGCCTTGTATATTGAACGGATGCATGCATATGCATTTTGCATATACAAGGATTTTGAAAGGCAAACAGTGGCGATTGTATATGCATTTGTTTGTGTATACAAAGGCGAAAAAGACAAAAATGAGAGGGAGAAAAGCTAGCGATAGAAACAGGAGGTGCCTACGTGGCACGATTTCACTGGCTGACAACTTTTCAACATTTTTGGGTGCCATTGATCATAGCGACGGGAGGATGATCGACGGTTGTGTTTTAAACCTTTGGTGTGGGTTTTTCCTATGCATGTACAACGGTTTTGAGCGGGAAAACTTCAAATGTGTTCGTTGCTGCATCCTGCGGGTAGCTGGGCCATTAATGGCAAAGTGAAGAGGCATTGATGGATGAAATCACAAATGAACTGCCAGGTTTGAAAATGATGATCTTCAGGCAGTGGCGCAGATCCCAAACTCATCTGCTCCTTCCTCTTTGTCCCTTTGCCGCATTCATTGTTTTGAGCGCCATTTCTCATGCATTGTATCTGGCAAAATTTTGACTTGCCTTGTAATTAATTTTGTTGAGTTTACAGTCTTGGTATAAAAGCCAAACCGTGTTACTCTTTGGGGGGTTGAAGACTTGGGTAATTTTTTGTGTGAATAATGAAATACAGAGCATTTCCTGTCTATTGTATCTTTGAAGTGTAACTTGCACATATGTTTAGTTTCAGTGTTAATGTTATATGAAAAATGCTTCTTGCATGTGTTTTGTTGTATGTCTCCAATTGTTGTATGCATTTCTTCTTCTGAATTTGGTTGCTAAGGGTTTCTCAAATTCTAGAATATAGGTTTATGTATTGCATGCTTAATATCTAACTTCCATTCAAGGAGTGGATTAAATCGTTTTAGGTTAAGTATGGAGAAGATTGTATGTCAGCTGGGATGTTCCTAAGTAGAGACAGTTAAATACTCATTCTTGGGTGATGTTTGTAAGGCAAGCATCAATCTAACCCCTTGAAACTCAAATGCCAATTGCAAGCCACTCTCATGTATACGTCTATGTGACTCCTTGCTCTAAGATAGGCACTGGTCTGCCCTTGTGAAGTAATTATGATCCAAAACCCCTGTCTTGCATCCAAACCATCAAACCATTCATTCATACTTTCAACCTGTTAGTTGTAGGAGTAGGATTAGGAACCCCCTACATACTCTCATCATTAACCAAACAAATATGTCCAAGAATGTTGCTAACCTTGTGATTTGTCATACAAATCTTGGTCCACACATGAGAGTATTCTACCTGTTCTGAAAAGCTAAATCTTTCTGTCATTGGGTGAGTCAAAGTGTCAAATCTTTAGCTAATAGGGATACCCCCCTTGGTGTGGTAGAACCAGAAGTGAAGGGGAGGCAGCTCATGTAACCTCCCGAATTCGTTGGTCGAATCTGCCTATGCATTGGAACTGGCAAACCCTCTGCTAATTCAGAAATAAAAACCAATAGATGGCGACTCTGCTAGGGAATTGATGAAAGAAGTGTTATATTTTATCCATCCGAGTCACCAATAGATGGTGACTCGGTTGGGGACTAATGTCATATCCATAAAGGTGTGAGTCTAAAGGATTGAAAAATTAGGCCTGGAGGTGCCTTGTTGCAGCAAATTTAAAGTTGTATGTGTGGCTCTGCTATTGGAGAACCCAGAAAGAAAAGAAATGAATTTTTAGCTTCATGCTATGTGGAGCTTATTCCTCTGCCAAGGAGGTGGCGACTCTATTGAATGAACCTATCAAAGGTTGCAACATATCCAGGTATTTTTATAAGTTTTGAAAGATTCCCTATTTGGTGAAGAAGCACTGGTTAAAAGGGAAATGTTGGTGAAACTTGCATGCTTTGGTATTTGCTGAGAACATAGTTTGTATTTTCAAAAGAGGCATGCAATATTGTTCAAAAGACTCATATAGAGGACTTTAGGAAGGTTGAATTAGCTTTGTGAATTTTAAAAGCTTAAGGTTATTGATTGAAAATCTGAGTTGAGAGGAGGGTTACAAAAACACATAGAGATGTATTATCAGCCCATGCACCCTTGTGAAGTGTCAAATGCAATAATGTATAGTGACCAGTCCCAGCCATGTAATGGAAGAAGTTTCAGCATTAACAGATATAGGCCCATAAATTTTAGTGGCATTGGTGGTTATCCAAATGCTTTTCCACCTAAAATCAGAAAATTTTTGCCTAAATTCAATGGTGCTAAGGATGAATCAGCTGAGAGACACTTGCAGCAGTTTATAAATGTTATAGATGATTTTGAGATTTACTATGAAGATGTAGTTATGAGATTATTTGTTCAATCTCTAGATGAAGATGCAAGGGACTGGTTCTCCTATCTTCCAGCATACTCTGTCAGCTCTTGGCGAGATTTTAAATCTGCATTTCTAAAACAATATGGTGAAAGAATTTCTGATTATGCAGTTAGTAGTGATTTTATGAATATCCATATTGAAGAAGATGAGTTGATCCCAACTTTTAACCTCATATTTGTGAGGGCATTGAAAAGAATTCCAGAATGCATGAGACCTAATGATGCATTATGCCTAGTTGTCTATTTGGGAGCATTTGATAAGAAAATGAGCTATAGATTGAGAGATAAGGAGCCCACCACATTACATCAGGCACAACAGTTTGCAATAGACATTGAAAATAATTAGAGGTATGGAATTCAAAAGGGTTATTTCTCTAAAAAAAAATTATGTCCTGTAGCCCCCAATGCTGATGAGGGATATAGTTTAAATGTTGGGAATGAATGTCAAAGTACTCACACCCATGTTGTCCCAATTTTTGCATCATTCCAAGTTGATGATGTTTCTGTTGTATAGGAGGATGTCCTGATTTGCCCAACAAATGAAGTTGATTGTAATGATTTTTCAAGTAATATTTGCATGCCAGTCCTAAACAAAGAGCATTCATGTTTAAATGATCCAGTTGTGCAAAGTTGCGATCATATGGATCAAGAGTCAGTTTCAGTTTCATCGGGAAGCATTAGAGGGCTAGAAAATGATGTGGATAGTTCAACTTCAAAGTGCATCGAAGTAGCAAAAATTTTGTATGTGGGGAAATTAGATGTTGAAGATGACAGTGATGATATTCATGACCAATTCATGGATCAGGTTTGTTCTTCTTATGACTCTAGGTCTGATAACGATGAAAAAGAAATGGATTGTCATGAAGAAGAAACAAAGACTTTTGCAATGAATATGAATCCCCTTTACAATGAGCCTCAGATGCATTTGATATTGTGAGTTATGACATTCATTGGTGCAGAATTAACTCTTTGTTTGAAAATGATGACAATGATTTGCAAACTATGGATAATGAATGCTCAGCATCAGTTGGTTCAGATATATGCAGCCGTATATGTGTGGATTAGGTTTTGTTTTCAATGTTAGTCAGTGATACAAGTGATGATATTGAAGTTCTCATTTGTTCTAAGTGTTTTCAATTTTTGGATTAGCTGGATATGTGTTTGGTAAAGTGCAACAGTCAGGCAGATAAAGAATATTGCCAAATGTAATACGAGGATATACTGTTTAGGATTTTAACTTACAATGTTACCTAATGATGAAACATATTCTACTATGTATGGTTATATGTCTAATTTTGAAATCCAGAGTGACAGAGGCAGTGCTGCAATTGGCAAGCTTTCGAAAACAGTGAAGCATCTAATTGATCAGATTAGCATGTGGGCAGAATATTTTAATGTTTTCAGCTGCGGTTGGGGTTATTTAGTTTGGGATCAGGTATTTGACAGGAGAAGACTATGGTTTTTCATTTTTGGCTGCCCAGGGCTGCCAAAATAATGTTTGAAAATATAATTTGTGTGCAGGTTGGTGCAATGTTTGACTCTGTAACCCGATGGATAAGGCCCAATCTGTGAAACCAGAGATTCTAAAGTTCTCGCCATGCCTGCAAGAGGCATGCGTCCCCAGACAGAGCCTGTGTTAATACCTGAATCTGCAGGCACCTTCATAAAAATTCAAGCATTTAAAATATGCAGCCCCTTCCCAAAAATCCAAAAATTCTGTCTTTTGGCCTCTGCAGTTGTAAAAAATACAAAATTAGTTAATGTGCAAGTGTCTTTGTATATACAAGGGTGTTTGTATATACATGCAGGTCAAATGTACATTGGCGGGCTTGCAAAATCTCTATCGGCCTCCAAAAAATGGTGAAAAAATGAGTTATATGTATTTTTAATGCATATCGAGTTTGCATATACAAGGGGGAATCTTTCGCAGATTCCCAGGAATATTCCCTGTTTGCATATCAGGTTGCATGTATATTTGGTTTGTATGTTCAGACATACAACAGTTAGATGCAATGAAAAAAGACACATCGGCTGAGATACATGTGGTAGGGCCCGCAAGTATATACAAACAAGTTTGTATATTCAGCATGCAGAAGAAGCAATGGCAGTTGTATGTATACCGACATACATTCAAAACATACAAGTAAAATATGCATTCCAGACCCGAAGGAAAAGTCAAATGCAGCAGATAAATTTTTGAGATCTGCCTTGTATGTGTGAGGCAATTGTATATGCATTTATACATTGAGACATGCAAGCAAAAGGACATACGACCCGGACGCGATGGAGGTATGCAATGCATTGAATAAATTTTGAGGTTCATGGGTTGTATAAAGTGCTTGTATATGCTGATATACAAGTCGATATACAAAGGAAAGAGATGCAAGCCAGACCCAAATAAGTTTCCAATCTGCTTCATAATATTTTGGGGTCCGCCTTGTATGCATGTTGCACTTGTATGTGCAATGCGACAAGCATAAGGAGATGCAGGGCCCAGATTTGAATGTTTTTCAAATCCGATGGATAAATGGCTGGAGTCCACCTTGTATATTGAACTGATGCATGTATATGCAATTTACATATACAAGGATTTTGAAAGGCGAATAGTGGCGATTGTATATGCATTTGTTTATGTGTATACAAAGGCGAAAAAGGCAAAAATGAGAGGGAGAAAAGCTAGTGATAGAAACATGAGGTGCCTACGTGGCACGATTTCACTGGCCAATGACTTTTCAACATTTTTGGGTGCCGTTGATCGTAGCGACGAGAGGATGATCGACAACCATGTTTTAAACCTTCGGTGTGGGTTTTTCCTGTGCGTGTACAGTAGTTTTGAGCGGGAAAACTTTAGATGTGTTCGTTGCTGCATCCCCCGGGTAGCTGGGCCATTAATGGTGAAGTGCAGAGGCATTGATGGATGAAATGACAGATGAACTACCAGGTTTGAAAAGGATGATCTTCAGACAGTGGTGCAGATCCCAAACTCGCCTGCTCCTTCCTCTTTATCCCTTTGCCACATTCATTATTTTGAGTGCCATTTCTCATGCATTGTATCTAGCAAAATTTTGACTTGCCTTGTAATTAATTTTGTTGAGTTTACAATCTTGGTATAAAAGCCAAACTATGTTACTCTTTGGGGGGTTGAAGACTTGGGCAATTTTTTGTGTGAATAACGAAATACAGAGCATTTCCTGTCTGTTGTATCTTTGTGGAGTTTATGAGTTGCATCTAAAGTGTATCTTGCACATATGTTCAGTTTCAGTGTTAATGTTATATGAAAAATGCTTCTTGCATGTATTTTGATGTCTGTCTCCACTTGTTGTATGCATTTCTTCTTTTGAATTTGGTTGCTAAGGGTTTCTCAAATTCTAGAATACAGGTTTATGTATTGCATGCTTAATCTCTAACTTCCATTCAAGGAGTGGATTAAATCATTTTAGGTTAAGTATGGAGAAGATTGTATGTCAGCTGGGATGTTCCTAAGTAGAGACAGTTAAATACTCATTCTTGGGTGATGTTTGTAAGGCAAGCATCAATCTAACCCCTTGAAACTCGAATGCTAGTTGCAAGCCACTCTCATGTATACGTATATGTGACTCCTTGCCCTGAGATAGGCACCAGTCTGCCCTTGTGAAGTAGTTATGATCCAAAACCCCTGTCTTGCATCCAAACCATAAAACCATTCACTCATACTTTCAACATGTTAGTTGTAGGAGTAGGATTAGGAACCAGACAAATATGTCCAAGAATGTTGCTAACCTTGTGATTTGTCATACAAATCTTGGTCCACACATGAGAGTATTCTGCATGTTCTAAAAAGCTAAATCTTTCTGTCATTGGGTGAGTCAAAGTGTCAAATCTTTAGCTAATAGGGATACCCCCCTTGGTGCGGTAGAACCAGAAGTGAAGGTGAGGTAGCTCACACAACCTCCCGTATTCGTTGGCTGAATCTGCCTGTGCATTGGAACTGGCAAACCCTCTGCTGATTCAGAAATAAAAACCAACACACTGTAATCAAATCATCAAGATTTATCATTCCCAATCCTTATGTTGTTTTTAGGATATATCATTCCCACATCAACAACACTATCATCATCAACAACAACAACCACCAAAATCAATCCTTAATTTTTAGCTTGACCAAGAGCAAAATCTTATTTGTCTTGGTATCATTTATGCATGCCTGATTGCTTTTTTGTGTTTTATCATTTTGTGTTACATCTATAATGGTCCTCGCAACCTATCATCACAAGGACATCATGGTATTTCATATCATGATGCTATATGGCATATGTTAGCTTGTGACCTTTTCTTTTGAGTCAGTCCTTTGTGCATGAGACATATCGTCACCACAATCTTTATACCCTAGTGCTTAACATCAAGTGCTATATCAAACACCAATTTTCTCAACTGACTAACATGCCTATCATCCACCCCATCCATTCACATCTCCCCCCGTCCATTTTTTAACCAATCTTCTTGCCCTCAACATTCATCATGTACCTACTTTTATATGTTATCCTCCAATCCCTTCTTCCATCGTTAACATCCAATCATATTTCCTCATTTTTCTTTCCCAACATATTTTTCATCCATTTTGAGAGCACACCCATGTTCTTCAAACCCACCTATCCTCTTGAGGGGGCATCTCAACCTCATTCCTCTTTATCACTTCTCCAAGTGGTTGGGGCAACTCTTCCAAAAAGTATTATATTTTGTCTTCTTTTAAATGTTGTTACTTCTCTTAGTTGCAACACCATCTGAAAGAAGGGCAAAATGTAGACACCTAAATTTGATCATATCTTAAAATCACTCAATTTTTCCTACATATCTCTCCTTTTAGCATTGATTAAATAAAATTACTTATTTAATTAACCAATCCAATCATCTTCCTAACATTAATTAAATAAATTCTAACCATTTATTTAATTAATTAATCAATCTTATTCAGTGTTCTTCTAATGTTCCAAACTTTAATTAAATAAATCAGTATTTATTTAATTAAATCAATCATCCCTTCATCATTCTCCTAAAAATTAAATAAATACACAAATATTTATTTAATGTACCCTATTTTTCCCCCTCAATCATTAGTTGATTTAATCAAACTAATTCACTATTTTCACAATCCAAATCATGATTAGCTAAGGCAATCTTACACATAGCTCAATACAAGCACATGACTCCAAAAAAATATTTTTTAGATCTCCACCCTCTATTTAATCCTAGAAAATCTTAGCTCTTGAAATCCCTTGGATTATGGACCTTATTGTGTGTATCAATCACAAGGTGACACTTGGTGGCTTCTCATGCATCCTTACCTATCAACCAACCCTAGCCATTGATCTCAAGAATCAATCTCATCCGCTGATCCTACTATTGGCAAGAGACACTGCTTCGCATGATAGTTGTTGTCATTGATGGAAACTAAGACTATTCCACTCATCTGCATAACATAATTTGTTCATATCGGAAGTCAGAATCAAAATTTATCTAATTCTGGGTAGTATGAAACAGAGAACGTGACAGGGTCCGGTATCTTGGTCCGGATCTCTCTAGTGGTAAATCAAAGTATGTTGCAGATCTAAAGGAGTTATAAGGATTGTCAAGGCAATCTAAATCTAGAATTTTAACCTCCGTTAATGAAGGACTCAAAAGTTATTTGCATCTGAGTATAGGGCTACAGTTTGATAGTGCAGATAGCAGAAGAATAGGCCGAACTTGTAATTGATCTTGGTTCCAAATAAATGGAAGTTGTTATTTGGATGATTTGTGATGATCAATGATAGTGGCCGACATGATTGATGATTTGTGAATGCAATTTTTGATCCGCGTTACAAGTTATGCATGGATTTAGCCGACAGAGTAGAGTCTTCAATAAAGTTCTAAGTGTTCTTGAAGCTGACTAAAAAGTGATTGAATACCATGATGCGGATATATATAGCCGATGGATTTAAGTGATTTCGGTGTGTGTGTGTGTGATGTGACTATGGAGAAAGTGTGAAAAGGGCATAGATCTAAGGTTTATATGATAGCAGAGCGGTAAACAGGGCAAAGTGAAGATGAAATGTGTAAGATCAATATTTTGTACTTAACCAGAATTGAATTCTTGCATTAGTAGATGCTATTCATCAGTTCAAACTTCTTGTTATCCTTTTGTAATCATCTCTGTAGGCAGTGAGCCTCTTTTGAGCAGTGAACTCTGGGCAATGAGCCTGAATGCATGTGCATTCCCATTTTGTAATACTTTTAACAGAGTATAATCTTTGTGGGTTAACCCCCACCGTGGTTTTTCCCTTAATCGGGTTTCCACGTTAAAAATTCTTAGTGTCAAGTGTGTAATTTGTGTTTCTACTCATATGTTATTGATTCATGTTTTCATTGTTATTATAATGATCTACTAATAAGTAGTAGAGAAGAATTAAGTGCAACAAGTGTTAAAGTTTTGAGACAACTTATTCACCCCCCCTCTCAGTTGTTTACCCTAATTCCAACAATTGGTATCAGAGCAAGGTTCCTTTGAAAAGTTTAATAGCTTGAGGAAGATCTGTGAAGGCGGTAAAATGGATGAATACAACCTCCAAGGACAACTTAAACTCACATTAGAAGATCTTGAGAAGTCTATAACAGAAGCCAAAGAGCTGCAAGAGGACCTTTAAAATGCTGAAGACTTCATTGAGACCTTAAAAGAAAAATTGAGCAAATCTAATGAAAAGAGGAAGGAGCAACCTCTTCAACTGGGAAATCATTATGAAGACAATGACAAGGACAAGGCCCTAAAAGAGAAAACAAAATAATGTGAAAAGTTAGCTAAAGAAGTTATTATCCTAAAACATGAGATGGAATCCAGGGTGATGAGGCTAACCAAGGAAATTGAAGATAGGAAGAAAATTGAAGAAGACCTAAATCGAAACCTCAAAGAAAGAACTAAAGAATGCTACAGATTGGACAGAATAGATGGCCTCCTAGAGTCTAATCTACAAGAAAGCAGAGACAATGAGAAAGAACTTGAGAGACAAATTGTCATTCTCAGACATGACCTAGAATTTGTAAATAAATACAAGGAGAAGTTCAAGATAAGCTCAGCTAAACTTGAAGCACTACTTGAAAGTCAAAAAAGTGGTGATGACAAGCATGGTCTTGGATATGAGAAAGATGAAAGCTCCAGATCTGGACAAAGAAACTTTCAACCAAGGAATGGGAGAAACAGACCTAGAAGACCTCTGGTAAGACAGCCTAATGCCCAAAGATATTCATCCTTCAATGGAAATTGCTTCAAATGCAATAAATTTGGTCATAAAGCTACTCAATGCTGAAGTAGAGTAAATCACAATGGTCCATCCTTCTCCAGTCAATGCTTCAAATGTAAGAGGTATGGTCATAGATCAAATGAATGTAGAAGTATGATAATGAATAACTCTAGAGGTAATGGCAACTCTTTCAATGGTTACTGCTTTACTTGTGATGGATTCTGACACATGGCTAATCAGTGTAGATCAAGAGAAAATCAAGTATATAAGAAAAGAAATGTTATGTGCTTTAATTGCAATAGATTTGGTCATATTGCAAGATTTTACAGAAATAGGAATAATGGAAGAAGAGGTCCGGCAAACAGAAAACTGGATGAGCAGAGACAAGACAAAGGCAAGGGCAAAATTGATGTGAATGAGATCTGGAATGAAATGAGCAAGACATGGGTCAAGAAAAGTGTTGTGAGTAATAATATTGGGTCCACACCGAAATCCGGTGCTGATAATTCCTCCAGGAATTGAATTAGGGGCTCTAGCTTAGGGGGAGCTGCAGTGAAATCTAAATTCCCCCAGCCAATAAATGGGTGCCTAAATTTAGCACAATGAGAGAAAATAATTTGGATTATTATACATCATTTGAAAGGATTTCTAGAAAATAAAAGGTGGATATGACAATTTGTAGAACAATTGAAGATCAACTGTATGCAGAAATAGTATAACCGGATATGTTAGGGCAGAGAATTTATTACAAAATAAAATTAGGTTTTGCAGAGCATAAAAAGGTTGTTCATTCCCCATTTAAGTCACTTTGTACCCAAAGAAAGTAAGAAGAATAGTGTCTGAGCTGAGATTACAAAAAATTGAAGTGCGACTGGTGAATTTATCCGTCAACCCTAATTTCGTGAAGGTATTTATCTATGAAGCTTTGAACTTGTAATCTTTTTGCAATGGCTACACCTTTGGTTGTTGATATTACTAAAAGGCCTCGACCAAAATTAAAAAGCATCCACACATGTCAATAGAAGTCGACCCATTAGGTGCATTTTCAAGTGTTCCATATGACATGCTGCATACTGAAGATATTAGGGTTTATATTCATGCAAACATAGATGAATTTGGGGACTCAAAGTATGTAGATTTGTTTGAGAGTCATCTCAGGGATGAAAATCATGACCTTAAACCTGAGTATAAGGCAATACTTGATAAACATTTTATTCAGATTATGGGGTTTCCAACATTTGATGAAGATGAGTGGGTCTGGTATGTTTTGAGTCAGATGCATGATGAATTCATATGGCTGTTAAAACCATTCAATATTACCAAGGATGTTATCAAAATTGTGACTGGGTTAAACTCAATCGGTGGATTACCCATGTTGAAATCTATGAAAAACCAAACTGTTACCGATGTAATCAGTGTAAAGTATGACAAGAGGGCAATGACCATCAATGACATTATAGAACCAAATGTTAAGCTTGCCTCCATGGTGATTGGCTACAAGATATATCACTCCAGCAGGGAGAATTATGTCTCTAGAACTGCCATATATGCGGCATATCAAATGTTGAAGGAGAATGCAGATTATGACCTATGTGAGCTGTTACAGAAACAATTGATTGAGAACTTGAACAAAATCAAGAAAGATAAGAAAAATACTTTTAAATATGGTACATTGGTTCTATGCTTGTTTTTCTACTATATGAATGAAGTACCTGGAGTAAAGGGTGTTCACTGGACTAATGATGAGCTAGTTGCCATTCAGAGCAGAGATCATCTTTGCAGCATTGGTGATTATAAAACTCAGAAAACCACAATCTGGGGATACTTCAAGAATTTTTAGAGTATGATGCATTCAAGGGAAAGAATCCCTAAATCAATTGTTGAGAAGTACAAGAATGAAATATGTTTTATGGTTGACACTGATCAGTGCTTAATGGAAGCAATGGAACCCAAAACTGTTTGGATCATGCCCATGGGGTATGAAGTAGATGGAAAAATATTGAATATGTATGCTCAACATCTTCTAAGCAAGTCAAAAGACACAACAGTTGAGAGATTTGGAACATATGAGGAGCTAAGTTTAAAACTACATACTAAGCTCAGAGAACCTGAAACCAACAGAAAAGTAAGAAAACAAGTTGAGCAGTTGGCTAAGAATCTAGGTCTCACAAAGGAAGCCATGAGGCAATTTAGGGAAAGAACTGAAAAGGCAAAGAAGGAGAAGCAAGATAAGAAACCAAGAAGTGCTCCGGTAGGATTCTCCTCCACATCAAGGACTACTAGAAGCTCTGTTGCTGCCCCTGTTCCCCAAAACCTGTCAATCCTGAGAAACCAAAAGGAAAATCATGAGGAAAAGAAGGGAAAAGAGTAAAAACAAAAGCCATAAAAACCTATAAGAGCACAAAAGTTGATGTAGAAGAAATAGATTCAGATGCTAAGGTAAAGGAGTTGAAAGCCTCTGGAACAAAAGCTGCCAAGGTGACTGAGGAGAAGCCCTCCAGAAGCAAAAAGGAAAGCAAAAGGTAGACGACAAATACATATGTTGAGAAGCCCACACTTTCTGTAGAAGATGTAATAAAATCAGTCACTTTCGATGGAAATTTGAAACCCATGATTGAATTCTATGATGAATACAGTGATACAAATAAGAGGGTGTTAGAGGAAGCAATTGTTAGATATATGAATATCTATAATAAGACCCTGATTGAAATAACTTCTGAGATCCCTCCAAGTCTTGCAAACATTTTGGAGTTGGGGAAAGAAAATGCAAAAAAACAAGGATATGGAGCTTAGAGAACATGTATTGATAAAACTATGCCCTCATATCACTCAAGTTCAAATGAATATGATATTCAAAGAAGTGAAGGATGAGTTCAGGAGCAAGAAGAGAATGAACAAACTGATGCTTGGAGAATTGGACCAAATAGTTAAAGAAATATAGGAAATACTTCTAAGTGCATTGAAGAGACACGATCTTCCATTTGTTGAGGAGGAGACTGATGATGGGATTGATTCATCAATCCCGGATATTGAAAAGATGAAAACTAATGAGCAACAAACCAAGGTTGATGACTCCTATGTTCTGGAAGAGGAACAAATAAACAAACAAGATACAGAGATGGTGGATCAAACTGATGATGTAGGAGATACTCTAACTTCTCCTGATCAATCTAGAAAAGAAGATAATGTTGAGAATACTGCTGCCACACAAGATCCTTAGGAATAGAATGCAAATAGTGAGGTCAAAGGAAAGAATCTGACTGCAGATAACACAGAGAAAGGCAAAGTAGAAGAAGTCAAAGGTAAGGAAGATAAAGCAGAAGGAGATGGTGCAAATGTTGATAATCCTGATACTATGAAAACTCAAGGAAAGGAAAGTAGTCCAGAAATGGTGGCAAGAGACACTACAGATGCAGTAAAAAGTCTCCTGAGTAAAGAAATGCTTGAGTTTGATGAACCAGAACTATTTCAAGGACCGATCAATCTAGATGCTTTCTCTCCAGTTCAAGTAATGAGGATAGTGTCTTTCACACAACCCAAGGCAAGAGAAAAGATGTTGAAATCTCACATTGAGGACAGTGAGCTGCTAGGCCTTGCAACTGAAGTATTGGAGAAGATAATGCCAACCTTCCAAAAGAATCCATCTAACTCTCCCTTCAGACATCTGAAGAATCTTGTAAATTTTGTAAGTACACATTTTGAGTCTTTTGAGAAGTCTGCAGAGACTAAAGTCAGGAATGAATTTTTGGATAAGAAATTTAGTGAAATAAAGAGCCTAATAAGGAATGATAGGATGATACTTGGTATTAGTATAAAGAGTATTCAAAATGCTCTAAATGATGGAGGTGATATATACAAATTTTGTCTATCCTAGCCCAAAGTCAGTGAGGATATTGAGAAGAAGATAAAGAAGCAAGAACAAAAATTGTCAAATCTATCTCAAAATTTTGATCCCCTAACAGTTTCTCCTATAAGTTAGGAATGTCAAGTAATCAGCTTGACCGATGAAATAAAGAAGCATGTTAAAGAAAAAGACAATATTGTGAAGAAAATGTGTGAGCTTTGGGGATTGATTGCCCCCAAGTTAGAAACAATGTTTAATGCATTATCAGAAGCTCAAATTGCAATTCAGACAAATGATCTTTCAGATCTGACAAAGGCAGAAGCATACACATTTCTACTAAGTGGACACATCTCAATTTTGAATGGCATGAAAAGAAGTTGGGCCTCTAAACTTGAGCAATTGAAAAGTAGTTTTGCAGATATTCTCAAGTTCATGTAAATATAAATTAATGATTGGTTGTACATATGCGGCACTGTATACAGAAGTTTTGAGAATTTTGGCTTGCAGACCCCATCCTTTGCCATTGATGTCAAAGGGGGAGTGAAGAACAGTGAAAAATAAGGAATCCAGCAAAGGGAGAGCTCCAAAATTAGTGGAGAGCATAAGAGTATAGAATAAGGTGGAGTAACACTTAGTCATTTTTCACTAAGTGTTGCCATCAATGCCAAAGGGGGAGATTGTTGGCAAGAGACACTGCTTCGCATGACAGGTGTTGTCATTGATGGCAACTAAGACTATTTCACTCATCTGCATAACACAATTTGTGCATACCGGAAGTCAGAATCAGAATTTATCTAAGTCCAGGTAGTCTGAAATAGAGAATGTGACAGGGTCCGGTATCTTGGTCCAGATCTCTCCGGTGGTAAATCAGAGTATGCTGCAGATCTAAAGGAGTCATAAGGATTTTCAGGGCAATCTACGTCTAGAATTTTAACCTCCATTAATGAAGGATTCAAAAGTTATTTGTATTTGAGTATAGGGCTATAGTTTGACAGTGCAAACAGCAGAAGAACAAGCCAACCTTGTAATTGATCTTAGTTCCGGATAAATAGAAGTTGTCAATTGGACAATTTGTAATGATCAATGATAGTGGCCAACATGATTGATGATTTGTGAATACAAGTTTTGATCCACATTACAAGTTATGCATGGATTTAGCCGACAAAGCAGAGTCTTCAATAAAATTCTAAGTGTTCTTGAAGCCGACTAAAAAGTGATTGAATATCATGATGCAAATATATATAGCTGATGGATTTAAGTGATTTCAGTGTGTGTGTGTGTGTGATACGGCTATGGAGAAAGTGTGAAAAGGACATAGATCTAAGGTTTGGATGATAGCAAAGTAGTAAATAGGGTAGAGTGAAGATGAAATGTGTAAGATCAGTATTTTGTACTTAACCAGAACTGAATTCTTGCATTAGTAGATGTTATTCATCAGTTCAAACTTCTTGTTATCCTTTGGTAATCATCTTTGTAGGCAGTGAGCCTCTTTTGAGTAGTGAGCTCTAGACAGTGAGCCTGAATGCATGTGCATTCCCCTTTTGTAATACTTTTAACAAAGTATAATCTTTGTGGGTTAACCCCCACAATGGTTTTTCCCTTAATTAGGTTTCCGCGTTAAAAATTCTTGGTGTCAAGTGTGTAATTTGTGTTTCTGCTCATATGTTATTGATTCATGCTTTCATTGTTATTATAATAATCTGCTAATAAGTAGTAGAGAAGAATTAAGTGCAGCAAGTGTTAAAGTTTTGAGACAACTGATTCAACCCCCCCTCTTTCAATTGTCTGCCCTAATTCCAACACCTACATCCTCCAATTCTATAAATAGCTCATCATATGAGCTCATTTTAATCGTCTACTTAATGCATTGTTATGTTGCTAGTTTGAGCAACCTACATCCTCTCAACAATACAAATCCCATTGAGCACAACCACTTTAGTGCAACAAGGATTGGTATTGCTTAGAGATTTCTTCATTTATATTGATAACCATTTGCTTAATCTTGAGGTGCTTTGATTTAGTGTAGGTTTAAGTAGATTATTTGTGTGTTTTCTATTTATGATTTGATCTCATTTTATCACTCACAATGTGTAATTGAACTTCTATCATCCTAAGATAATCTAGAGTTGCTCACACATGTTTTCATGCATTTCAAATATGGTCATGTGAGCAGATCTACCAACTTGCGCATAGTAAGCAAGTTTACTCATTTTTCCCATTAAGAGTGATGTCAATTTATCTTATAACCCCAAGGATATCATCAAGGAAACAAGTGAAGGGGATATTTAATATTGGTGACTCATTGGATGACACACTACAATTCATGGGAGGAAGAACCAAAATAAATTAATTAGAGATATAATATTTCCACAATCCATAATAATGTGTGCATGCTTCTGGATTTATCTAGGTTTAACTGTATAGTGTTTTTTACGCAACGTTTCAGATCACACTCTACGATCCATCATTAAGAAGAGAACAAAATAAATTAATCCTCCACTACTAACATTTGGGATGAGGTGCTTTCAGCATTTGGGAGTATCACCACCTAACACATCATCGAATCACCATAGGACTGTTATAAAGGCAAACATGGAGACATTGAAAGAAGCTAACAGTTGAACCAACATTTATAGCCAAGGCTAGTAGGTGGAGAAATTTGTCATAAGGAAGAGCTAGCGAATTAAAGATCAAGAAGTCTGTACTTGGTTTGAAGCTGGTCTCTAGGTTTAAGAGTGTTGTAAGGCTTAGAAGCATGAAAATAAATTTGAGTGGCTTAATGTAATGTCCTTTTAAAAGATTAAAAAAATATATATCATTTCCAAATAATTTTGTGTTTTTGTTGTGCTTAAATGATGTTCTTTATTTGTTATTTATTTTTTATGTAAGTAGTTGTGTATTAAGACAGTGGGTTTAGACATCCCTTATGTGAAACCTCCATGCCTGCCTGCACAAGAGAGGCTGTAGGGTTGGTAATGGAGTTGTCTATGCACTGATTACAGTAGATCGACATAATGGTGCATTTAATAAGGAAATTATGGACTAGTTGGTGTGTGTCTTAATGCTTTGATTCCTAGATCAATGGCAATCTATTTCCACATCAGTTTTCTGGTGTATAATAACCATACCTGCTGAGTTTTTCCAAAAGCATCCAGACAAAGGGAGTCAAGCACTCTTCTGTACCAGACAATTCAGAGAGCACATGGCAGATGTCTCACTTCCCTACCAGACAATCTAACATATACCCGGCCCGACACTCAACCCATCATAGGTATAGGATGCTGACCCAAAGGACATCTAGTTGCCCACCACTCTCCCATTCAACATGATCTCAGTGGCATTAATTTTAATACACCATCTTTAGGACCAAACATCACATAGGGATTGCACTAGGACGTTCTAGATAACAATGTGACGAAGAGGATAAGTTGAAGGAGCACCAAAAGGTAGGGGAGAGGGTCCAATAGTGACGCACCCTAATTTTATGGGTTGACATAGCAATGTACATGTAATATTAGCACTAAAAAATTATATCATCAAGTAGTCACATATGTGGGCAATTTAAATATTCCGTTTCATCAACATAGACCCAAAATAAAGTTGTCATCAAAGAGTTTTTTGTTGAAGTGTCATAGTAGACCCAAAGAAAAAGTTAGACCAATAGTTGTGCATTAAGTCGTGTTTTTTAGTGCGTCAATGTGGAGTCATATGATTTGTTGCTTTTTGAATCTAATGGGCACATTTTATTCAACTATTCGGTCCTCTCATACAACTCCCTATACCATATTATTTAAAATGTTGGGCTTTCAATGCATCAATCCTATCACAACTATTGGTACCCACGCTAGTATTGGGCCCTCTTCCCTATTCATGGCACAATATTCGTGGAGCTTTGAAAGCAATGTCCTACAACTAGTTACAAAGGTTAAGCACATATATAAAGGAAAGTGCTCAAATGGAAGAAGAGTCGTAGTTCTTATATATCACTTAGGTTAATGGTCAAACCTAAATGTTGGCTAAATAAAGTAGGACAACTATCTACCACTTTTTGGTAGGATGAAATGTAAAATTGTTATTGATTGTTTGACCATTGAAGAGTGTGATATTTAAGTAAATTGAAACAACTATTGTTAAATATCACACTCTTCAGCAATGGATGCACTTAACCACAACTTGACTAAGAAAACAACTATTTACTACTTTTTGGAGTGGATGAAGTGTAAAATTACTAGTGACTATTTGACTATTGAAGTGTGTAATGTTTAATTAGAGCAGACAAAAGACCCATTTGTGATATCTTGTGTGTGATCTCCTATGCCTTTTGTGAAAAATGTAGTGTTATTGTTATAGGATTTTTTCATTCATATTATTAGTTCCTACCGTAGGCAGGAATACTAATGCATTCATGCAATTCTATTAGTTTTTATTCAATTATCCAATGGGATTGCAAAATTAAATTAGTTTGACTAACTTTTCTAAAGTTTTTTGGTTTTCAATTTCTATTTTAATATAATAAAATGATTTTGTTAATATTCTATTGGCTAATAGTGTCCAATAGTCTTATTACGATGACATCAGCAATTGCACTCATAATTGTTTGAACTATATTGTACAAATCACTTCTACAGTCACATGACAAACAAATCAATATCAAATGAATAAAGTTATTGCATATGTGTTCGTTTACTATTACTTGATGGTGCATAGTGGGCTTTGTGGGGCCTCCACTTTTGCCTACTTTTTGACTAAAAGTTCATGGTAAAACTATTCTTTCTATTTGTATTCAATATTTGACATTTATAATTTCTCCCTCTTTATTTGCTTTAAAATTCCATGTTGAATTTTTCTACTAATTCAATTGCTACCAATATTAATTTTAACATCAACTAACAAATCAAACATCTAAAGGTAGGAACTTGACGCAATGCGTCCCTTGTTATGTATAGTTTATAAGAAGTTTCTTGTAAATAATTTAGTAAAAAGGGGAAAAGACTAAAATATAATATAGTCTACAATAAATTAAAAAAAGAGATGAAAAAACTAATTCTCTAATTAATCTTTTAAATAAAAAAGGAGTAAAAACAAAATAAGCATTTAAAAATTATAAAACCTTTTATACTTAAAAATCATGTATTTAATTTTTTTAAAAGGTCCATTAAAATGTAGTCAAATGTATTATGAAAAAGTGTGATGGTTGGATGTCATCCTCAAGATATTTTACAAATTTATAAGAGAACTTTGAAAGGTTGTCACTAAAAAAAAAAGTGATTTCCTAGGTTATGGGTATTGGAAGGTACACTTGAGATTGTCTTGATTTACATGTTTTGGATAGGATTGTTCCACTAAAAGGGTCAAAATCACTAAGATCTTACAATGAGAGTATTCATTCCAAAAAGTTATCTTGGATATATATGTACATCCTCTTAATAAATAACTATTTCAAATTTTTTTAATGAGTAATATTGAATTATTGAATAAAATAATTGAATATTTATTGTATTTATCATGTTATGAAATTCATTGTAAATATGTGTTTTACTAAATCTATAAATAAAATAGCTGAAATATAACTTAAAGTTGATAAAATTAACTTTGAAAATTAACCCATTACATTTGGTATCAAAACCTGTATCTATAATATTTATTTAAATTGATACATTTTATAAAATTTAACAAAAGCTAACTTAATCTCTTTTATATTTTGATTATCACTACCATTATTTGTTTTAATTTTATATCTTCTTATTTATTATTTATTACTCTGTAATTTTTTTTAATAGTATGAAAACAATAAAATGATATATTTAATAGAAAATAAGGTGTAAACCCATAAAAAATATATAGATGTATAAATATTAAATTATGAAAATAATATTTAATATATGAATATTCAGCTGACTTATTAAAAGAGACTCTTAATAATATACTTAGTGTTTAAACATAATACATAATATATAAATTAATTGGATTAAAATAAATTTTAAAAGTATATTAAATAGATTCCCTTAAACTGACGTTAAATGGTTATTAAAAAAAGTTAGTAGCCATATAATTCTTATATAGACTCATAGCCCGTATTTATAAGTAAATTAGTTAGTATATAGAATTTCATTGTTATGGTTTTATATATATATATATATATATTAAACCTCTTTCAACAAGGTAAATTATTACTATACTTGTCTTTTCTCCTCTAGAATAAAGCATAAAATACTACAAATGGTATTGCAAAGCTTTTCTTAGGACAAGGAAGAAGCAATGACATATCTCAACCAAGAAATAAGCATCACTTGTTAATTAATAGTAGCCACATATGTATGTAACGTCTTGTTTGCTTTGTATAAGAGGTTTTAGCTTTAAACAAAAATATTTCTAAAAATATTTTTTAGATTATTTAAAAATGAATAATATAACCATGTAATTAGATTTATTGTTATTTTAATATTTACCATTAGATAAAATTAAAATATAACATAAAAAGATTATATCTTAAATCCACTTATTTTTGTTGAACACACCAGGATACTGAGAGGAGGGGTGAATCAGTGTCTAAACAAACTTCAAATCCTTCGGAGCAGATTAAAACTTAAGCATTACATCATTAACATAAACATGAAGGATCAACATAATACACATCAACACATAACACCAGATATACGTGGAAAACCCAAAAAAAACCATAGTGAGGATTAACTCACAATATATGAAGCTCAAAATTATAACTTTGTTTTAGGGCTACAACCCAAAGAAGTTAGTGCTCCCTCTTGACTTTGTTTTAAGGCTACAACGCAAGGAAGCTACTACTCCCTGAAGAATAGTTTTAGGGTCACTCCCAAGGAAGCTACAACTCCTTGCTAACTTTGTTTTAGGGCTACAACCCAAGGAAGCAACTACTCCCTGAAATGAGAATGAACTTAGAAAAGATCACAATATGGTAATCCTTCTACTGTATGAAAACTGACATTGAAGTTCACACATTTGGCACACTCTTCACTTCCCTCTTATCAAAAAAATGTCTTCAAGATTAATCAGGACAACCTCTAACACTTCTTCTCTTTCTCCTTTAGTCACACATCACAATGCATATGATGTTCATACTCTACTCTTTACAGACTCACATATTCATCTTCGCAATCATGATGGGTAAAAGTAAGAAGTTGGGTCCACGAAGAGGGGAAGTTTCAGCCAAAAAAAAGCTCACAAGAAATGCGTGTGTGTTATTGAAAAAATGCGTACACACTTAGCTATGGGTACTTGAGCCTATATCCAAACCTGTATGCATTACGCTTCAGGTACGCACTAAGGAATGTGTACGCATTATATAACGAGCAAATGGGCAAATAGATAATGCGTACATGTTATATAGTGCATACGTGTTTAGTTTTAAGAACGCGTATGCATTTTTAAAATTTTAAATTCCTAATCCACATGCTGCCTTGGTTTTAGGCTCGAGAAAGAATTGGCAACCTAACCCTTAGCCTTTGACCTACAACTAAAAAGCTAAGGCAAGTTCAAGAGAAATGTCCAACTTTGGTAATATAGCTGATGGACTTTTCTTTTGAATTAATCTATGAAATTAAAACCCATTATAGAACACGATGTCTAGTTTCCAAATATATATTTTTTTGTTGAGATTGGATTGTGTTTTTATTTTTTAATTAATTTCTAAGCAAACTGGTCCATAAACTTGAAATATCAGCTTTTTTGTTTTTTAATAACTTTTTTTCAGTTAATTTTTTTGTAAAAAAAATCATATGACATCAATCTTCAGACAATTCTCTACACAATGAAAAAAATTCAAAAATTGTTTAGTTTAGGTCCAATTATGTTGTCCATGCACGTTGATTTTTAAAAACAACAATTAGGGCCAATAAAAATTAAAAAAAAAATTACAAAAAAATATCTTCATCAATCTTCATGTTGTTAGATATCTTTTCCCAAAAGGAATTAGAAAAATACTTTTATTTAGGTCAAAAAGTGGTGTCTGTACACATGCATGGTATGGTAAAAAAAAATGACTTTTAAAAATTGGTTTTTATACATGCCTATCAAAATTTAATTTCTATCATCTGGGTATTTGAATAAATTACATATTTGGAAACTAGATTCAAAATACTAAATTTCATATTGCTGACTTTTTTAAGATTCATTGTGTAAGTGCTTCAAATTTTCAATCCAAGTGTGACAAATTCTTAAAAACAGCAAAAACACTTCCACTTTTTTAGCTTTTTGTGGACCCAACTTCTTGCATCAACCCAAATACCTCACCTAGATCAACTAAGTTTACAATATATACATGACATTACATTTATTTCATTACAAGTCGGCTAATACAATAAGAATATTACATTTTACAAGTCAGCCAGAGATCACAACATGAAACATGCATAGGGCAAGCCCTATCATAACAACACACTACTCCAGAAGGAGCCACACACCTTGCGGATCCCAATACACACTCATTCTGGTCCTAAACATTCTTCAAAACATCATTCTTCAAGGAATAACATCCGCACACTTCACAAATTTGAATTAGGTCGCCCTTAAGCAAGAACACATGAAACATGTAGCACATTGGTCTTCACAATCTTGGTGGTACTTATGAATGCTTAAACATTGCTTGTTCTTCTTCCAGATGATTCAGAATGACCTATACATCATCTCCAAACATTCCTTAACCTCCGCATAGAAAGAACTTTGTGGCACATACCTTCAACATTCTTCAATCAGCCAGACAGAGGCATAGCCTGGTAATATCATCATTCTAAACCACAACCAGTTCCAGAGAGAGCACAAAACCACTTTATGAAGCAATAGGAGACAACAGAAGATCATCAAGACCATCTTCCATCAGTAAATGTAGCATTTCAAGCCACAACAAGTTGGCACACATCATCAGCATATGTCCAGAGAACAACTAGGCATCTGGAACTATTTGTACCACAACTATCATTTGAAAACTAAGCTTGTGGACCATCAAGACACCTAAAAATCATATGGATGCACTCATATACTACTGTGAACATATCCTCAAAACCGTACAGCCATATCTATTACTGTGGAGGATTGAGAAGCATTCCAAGCATTCTCCATCATCACTTAATTCTATCAAAGCACAGGTCGGTACTCTATCCCAAATAACTTTCACTACGGACGGACAGATGATTTGAAATTTTAGATTTAGCACCTTTACAACATCCTTAACTTAACTGTTGAACCACATGACCATATCTTCAAATGCAGAGGAATCAGAGCATTTTACCAGGCAATCTTCTGCAACAAAAACCTTCACCAACTTTCAGAGGCTAAGACCTTCATATAACAACATATACATCCTTAGGAACAACAAGGATCAAACAATATGCCATAAGCCATCAACAACATCTTTTCATCCTCGGCATAACTTAATGTATCATCATTCATCTTAGTGCTTCTAATTCTCATCTTAATATTTCATCATTCATCTTTGTGCTTCTAATTCCCATCTTAATATTTCATTTGTTATGTATGAAAAGAGGGATGATGATAATGGTTGATAGTGATTCAATCCTCCTTTCACATATAACATTCAAGGACATAAACTGAGTCAAGTCACAACTTTTGCAAGAGGACCCAACTATAGGTTTGGTGTCACTTGGAATGATAAGGAAATTTGGAAGTTGTTGATTAATTTCTTAAACCCTAGTCCGATTAAACCTTAAACCCTAATTATATGAAATTGTAAACAAATGGATGAAACACAACAAATATTCACATAGGAAGGCACTAAATTCATATTAGAAGCATACTAGGGTTCGGATTCTAGAAAGTGAAAACTTCAGGGACACTAGGACGGGTGCCCTTGTCCAACATGCAACTTTTTCTCTGGATCTAGAACTTTGAGGTAATGTATTTTGCAACCTACTTCAGAGTTTCTGACAATGGCAATCTGGAGGACACAGGGGTGGACACCCTTGTCCAAGAAGGAATATTCTTTGTTGTTTTCTTCAAATCTTGAATCTTTATCCTCTGCTCTGACCTCCTGCAACTCCTCTCTGCAAGATCCTGCACCTGTAACCTGCAATCACAAGAGAGGGGTTAGGGGTTGTGGTGTTTAAGAGCTTGCCTCGGTCAAGCCCCAGAATGGCATTCAAGCCTTCCAACATCGTTGTTAGATAGAGTGTGTGTCCTTGGTGGACAGAGGCAAAAGAAAATGATAAGATTGATTGATTGAAACACAAAGTAGATATCACCTTAGTAGGTATAAACCCTCACGGAGATGAAATGCCTTCACATCATGAGGAAATGAGTTGATGGAGCCAAATCTGTAAAAAACACAACACAATACTGCTCTGCAACATAATGAATGCTTTGAATGCTCTTTTCTTGATGATCATAAGTTTGTCTTCATCAACTCTAGTTAAAATGAAGTCCTAAACATGTTTATATATGCATTCTCATTGACATTCATAAAATTAAATTGACAAGGCCAACAAAGAGAAACCTTTTAATGGTCACTTTGACGACATTTTAAATTTTGGTCCCGACAAAATAGGTCTGGACTAGGGTGTAGGCACCCAAGTCCAGAGCCCTATTTTTGGTCTAGATTAAGCATTAAAGTACACCCTTAAGTCCCATTTATCATGGGTTCAGGGGTTTTTGCTCGAGGATTCATTTTTAACATGCATGATTGAATCTAAGGGACCTAGGAGCTAAACTTAGGATGTAAACGTCCTAGGGGACATTTTACGACATAACATTTAGCCCCCACTTTAATGTATGTATGATCTTATGACCCATACATGCATTAAAGTACAGTCTAAAACACATTAAACATGTCAGGCACTTGAAGCTAAGGCATACACAAAGATTGAGGAACTATTTCTAGCCTCAAATCTCAAGTAAGCACTAGAAAACACATTGAAGACATGCAAGACACAATGAAGACAGTAGGAAGCATACAAAACATGGAGAATATGGTGAGAAGCACACAAAACACGATGAAGACATGAGAGTAGTCACGCAAAACATAATGAATACAGTGATATAACATTTTCATATATATGCAATAAAATTCTAACTAAAGGGCAGGGGGAACTCATTGCTACACCCTTTACACCACCAAAAACATGCAATACAAAACCCAAAGTGTAGGGAGGACTCATCACCACACCCTTTACACTACACCAGGGGGAAAACATGCCATACAAAACTTGAGTATGGGGGGGACTCATCACCACACCCTTTACACCACACACGAGGTAAGACACACCAAACAAAACTCGAGTATAGGGGGAACTTATCGCCAAACCATTTACACCACACACAAGGGAAAACACACAAAATACACGAGCATCGTATAGCATGCCATAGACATACTATATGCCTTAAACATGGCAAACATGGGCAATGGAAGGAGCTTATTTCTAAGTTCCACCATCTCAAACACGCTACAAACACACCTTACAGTTGGGCTTATGCCACAACAACTACCAAAGACACACTTAGGGAGGACAACTCAAGATCTAACCCCACCTCCTGGTAAGGATTTTGTATAAAAGGATGTGCACTAGCTCAAGAGGTACACCATCCCGCCTTCCATAGAAGGGATTTTGTATAAAAGGATATGCACTAGCTCAAGAGATACGTTATCCCGCCTTGCGGAGAGGGTTTTTTTATTGCAATTTAGATAAGGATGTGCACTAGCTCAAGAGATACAACATCATGCCTCGTGGAGAGGGCTTACAAACATGCTTTGTTAGTACAAAAATCATCAGACAGATGCCATTATATATGCCTCTGCCTTAAGGTGGTTGATGGCACTTACCAATATCAAGCACATTAACATAGAGAGAAAACACACAAGGGAACAAGAGCTCTCATAAAGACCATGCCCCCGAGGTGACGTGCTCATGATCGCTGAATGTTCACACAAACACATTGATAAGATATGCTAAGGTAGGTAAGAACATCTTACTCTAAGATAATAACCAAATCACATCATGGAAGCTATCCATGAAAATAGTCACATCAAGGACCAAGACTATACTCATGGGTTTAGAGCTGAGTATAACAATTGGGCTATACTATAGGTACTTTGGAACCGAGTGTAGCAACAAGGTGAGATACCATTCAAAGTGTACAAGAGAAGATTGAGTGGATTGTAAAATGTTAGTCACAATAAATGCCATAATATGATACATCACACGGAGTGATTCTACTTAGTCAAGCATCAGAAATATATAGGTCAACCCCATCTTCATATCTGGACTAGGTCCATTTTTTTTCTTGCTGAAGGGATGCATGGTCTGTATCAGTATTTATATGTTTTCATCATCCGCCAACTAGGTTGAATCACTGAAGAAGGTAAACAATAAAAATGTGAGAGGAGAACAAGTGCCTTAGGAACACCACATAGGAGGATGCCCCCAAAACACCCTCTACAACACTATGCCCCTAAGCCACGACACACAACAATAAAAAAGAAGAGAGACAAGATAGAAGAATGATGAAATAAATAGAGGAATGGTCACAACAGAGGTGGTCTCCCAGTATCCTTGACCTTACAAGAGTATTAAGGGTCATCCAAGGAGACCTAAACAACACATATAGCACAACATAGGGGAACACAACACAATGCTAACAACATATATATCTAGGAGGAGGCCACCCTTGAGAGAAACTAGAATGGGTGCTACATCGAGTGTGGATAAAGGAGGGAGAAATACTTACCTCATTCGATGGGATATGTCCTGGTCGACAATCCTTGTCTATCAACTCAGGATATCTTGCATGTAGTTTTGGTCTTGTTGATATTGTATTAATATTGAGCTTGGGACGATGAGAGGCTTTGGTGGGCTTCAAAGAATGATATCCGATACTGGTCATATAATTAATTCCAGCAACTTGTAAAGGTACTTTGATTCCTTGATTTACACTGCAACCATTACCTACATAGTCGTTATTTTTGTATAAAGTCTAAAATACATGACCATATAGGGAGTCCATCTCTTTAAAATATGGTGAAGCCTCACAAGTCTCATAGTATGTAGTATAAGTAAGAGTATTGTCTTTGTTTTCTAACAAGAAGGCTTTGGGTTTCTTGGGTGTTTCCAAAGATTTCTTAGATAAGATCGATGAAACTTTTGATGTGTCAGAGCTATTAGGTTTATATTCTCCCAAAAAGGAGGGGGTAAAATCTAATGAACCCCAATCATCACCAAAAGGTGCATTTTATGGTTTAGAGTCTTGCACAACATTATCTGTGGAAAGAGGTATTGATGAATCAACTTGTAAGTTGTTTAGACTCATGATTGTTAATTTGTTTTTGCACTTCAACATGTAAACAATTATTTGGTTCAGGATCGACTTCAATGGTGTAGAGTTTGTTTTGATAAATAAACTTTATTGATCGATGAATGGTAGACGGAACTGCCCCCATGGCATGAATCCATGGTCTACCAAGAATCATATTATATGAATGTGAACCATGCATGACATGAAAAAGGGTAGATAATGTCACGAGTCCAACCTTTACAGGTAAAGTTATAGTACCCAAGGATTGTCTACCAACATTATCAAAGCCATGAATATTAATCCTATCCAGTTTGATTAAAGATGTGTCAATCTTTCTTTTGCGTAGTAAGTCAATGCCACAAACATTAAGAGCTAATCCATTATCAATCATAACTCGCTTTATCAACTTTTTATTTATTGTAACAAATATTATAAGTGGAACATATTCATCTTTAATTGAAGGTATTTCATGTTGTTGAAATAGAATATCTATTTTTGTCACATGCATACACTCTAACAGAGTTGCTACATCATTCGACTTAACAGTAGGTGGTACAATCACTTTTTGTAAAGCTTCTTGGAGCATTCTGTGGTATGTAGGTGATGTTTGTATGAGTTCCCAAAGAGAGATCTTAGTAAGAGTAGCATGAAGCTTCTCAACAAGATCATAATCTTGACCACCTTTATGAGTAAGACAAGGTGGTGGAGGGAGCATAGTTTGAGAAGATGGAAGAGAGAGAGACACATGTGGTACTTGTTTTCTTTGCTTTTTATTACAAGTGTTGTATGCGTGAGCAATCACATTGTAATGTGGTTGTTGTGACACATTTTGAACACCTTAATTCCTTTGAGTGATTTGTCTTGCATAATTAGAATGTAATCTAGGGGTCGAGGTAGTTTTTGATCACCTTGAACCATAGTCACTTATTTTAAGCAAGAAGGTGTATTAAGTACCCCTCTCACAATCATCTTAAGAATATTACTACATGTTTTTTATGGTGTTTTTAGTACACAACAACGCAGGTGTGATTGTTGGTATCACACCTCTCTTGAAAAAGGTATCCTATCCAAGATAGGATTGACCTAAGGATAATACAGCTAGGTCTTAGCTTGCTTGGAATATCTCAGTGGGATGTACTAGCTATGCCAACAAGGGGTCTTACATTTGATAGGGTTTATAAGATATGAAAGCAGTATGTATGCAGAAACCCTATGATACTTTCAGCAGATTTGTGATGTAGATGTTGCTTATAACCTAAGTCTACCAAACTTTATGTAAATAAAATGCAAAATGAAAGGGGGAGAGAGAGAGAAGGGATAAGAGAGATCCTATAGACAATTGCAGAAATGATAATCAGATAGATAGACAGATTACCAACAATAAACAAATCTCTGCTTAACTAGGGAACCCACAATGCTATAGAGATTGTGCAATCTTCTAAGGAAATGCAATGATTTTCAAATTGTAGAGGGTTCATCAAACACCCAATCCTTGGCGCAGCTCAATGAAATCATACAATCAAACTTATCTCATAAACTATGCCCGGACTAACCATGCACAATGATATACACTTATCAAGCCATTAATGGTATGGACAAGAAATCCATCAAATATCTAAATCACTAATCACAAATGCAACTGAATGTAAACTAATTTTAGATTGACATGAACCATGAAATCCAAAATGAGACAACACAATGATGCAAATTCCTAGCAACCTGTAAATCTTGTTTTGTATTGACTAAATTTTGGCAGTCTCAGCAATTCATTATCAAATCTTACTTGTTACAATGAGAGAATGATGGCCCTTTTATAGACAAGGCACCATACTGAGTTTTTCAATGGATGGTGGAGATTAACTCAACACCAAGGGTCCAGATTACATGGCATTTAATGAGATACATCAGTTTGTTGCATTTTTGGATTTATTTTTGTCTTGTAGGAAAAAGACAAAAAATAACTTGCAAATACATTGAATCTAGACAAATTGAATACCCATTTGGTTGTACATGATGCAAAGTCAATTTTCAAGGCCTAATAAAGCTAAAATAGAGTCACATGATGCTTGAAAATATGAGTTGATGTGGATTCATGAGATTCCAAATGTTGAATGGACCAAGAGGAGTATGTGGCACATTATTAGTGAAGGTATATCCAATTGGATGCTTGCTGGACTGATTCTTGATGACTAGACTACTGGAACAACTATATGCATGTCTTGGACATTGGACTAGATCTACAGGAACAACAATTAAAGAAGCATGATCTTCAATGTCTTCCAGCTGCTAAGGCCTATCTCCATCATCTTGGGCATCATACTGACTTCCTTTTGCATGTGCAACAGCAATTTGGTTGATAGAATGCCGATTCTGCCTCTCTAGGCCAGCAAGGAATCTCTGTGTGTTCATCCTTCCAAGATGGCTCCAGTTGGCTCATTTGTCCTCTTAGATCTACAATCAATAAGTTCAAGCATCAATTACATCATAAAAAGTTATTCCCCATCATTTTGAATCAAAATATGTCCATTTGGAGTCATGGATTAGTCTAGGACAACTTATTGTCAATATCACTTTCTCTATGAACCTCTTAAATCTAGTGATTTTCAAATGATTTTATGAACTTTTTACCATTTTTAAGTACCCATTTGGCCAATATATTAATCTGGGAGGTTTTTGTAGCCATTAGGATCCATTTGGGGACTTTTGTTTTGCATTTTTTATGGCCTTCTTCTGCAAAACGTAGGATTTTTGGGGGTCACTGACTTTCATGTGTAGCAGCATTAATTGTTGTAAATGTGCCCAAAATCCATGCAAACTTGGTAAAAATGTTCATTATGATGTGACAAATAGATATGCAATTCAAATCCATCAAGAAAATCCAATTTTCCCTTTGAAAAAATATTTTTTTTGACCCAAACTGGCAAAAAGCGCTGATTTTGGAGTGTACTGACTTAGCGTTGATTTTGCCTCCAACTGACCTAGCATGGATTTTGCCTCCAACTGGCCTAGCATGGATTTTGCCTCCAACTGACCTAGCATGGATTTTAGGTCTGACAAATTAAAGTCAGTGAAGGTGATTTTTTGCGTAGGTCCGAGAGGGAGGTTTTTAGTGCAAGCGTTGATTTGAGGTCCATGTGACTTTGCGCTAGTTTTGGGCCCGACTGACCTATCGATAAAGGGTGGTGACAATGAGTTTCAACGCAAGTCGGTAGGAACCCATTTTAGCACAAGTTTGTACAAGCTATTTTTAGCACAAGTCAGTAGGTGCTCTTTTTAGCGCCAGGCAGTGAAGTGGGGTTTTAGTGCAAAGTGCAGTAGGGGCTATTTTTAGTGCCAGATTTTGAACTTCCCAAGGTGAAAGTATATTTAAAAATATATTGAAGTCTTATACTTTAAATATTTTAAAATATAATTTTAGGATGTTTGAGATAGGTTCCAGATCCATAGGATTTCATATGCAGATTCTAGAATTTTGAGGTTCCACAAGATTTCAGACTTAACCAATTTTCAGGGTTTCAGACTTAGCCAAATCAGGGTGCTAGGAACATGCATTAGGGTGAAAGCATATGAACCCCTTAGTGAAACCTAGTGGATTTTGACATTATTTTGTAAATCTAAGACCTAGAAACTAGGAATTTCAACATGACACATCATGTAGAAGCAGTTTCAAGGGTAATATCTAGTGACAGGATTTTTGAGCAAAATGTAGTAACACCCAATTTTAGTGCAAAAAGCAACAAATGGCTATCTTTCAAGCACAAGACCACTCAACACACTTCCAAATCAATCACGCATGACATTAAATCACTTCAAACATTCCAAGTACTCAAATTTGAAGCAAATCCTATGTTCTAAGCACAAATTCACCTTCTCATCATCATAAATAACAAAGGTTGAGACTCCAAGCCAAAGCAAAAGAGTGGGTCTCTATTTGGCAAAATGGGGCATGTGTGCAAGGCACAACACATGTTTTGAATAACCCCTTAGTGGGTGGAAGAAGCCTATTAAAGGTAATTGAATTAACATTGCTTTAATTTTCTTCATTTACCAATGCTTCATTTTTCGGAGGGAGAGCATTGGAACGAAGGGAAAGTAAAGTGTTGTTTACATATTTAGGGATTTTCCAAGTGTTTGAACATGCAACCAAAGTAGAACTATCCATGGTCTTTACTTCCTTAGAGATATCCAAGGTAGATGAAGATTTAATCACAGGAGGAAGATCAAGGGTTTCCACTTCCAGGGGATCCATCAGATTATTAGATGAACACCTATTAACTACCCATGGAGGATCCTTTTTGAGAGGAGGTTCTTCATTCACTAATACTTTCTCTTCCAAAGGGATAGCATTGGAATGAAGAAAAGGTAGGGTGATATTAAGGAATGTATTAATGAGTTCATGTTCTTGCGCCAAGATGTCCTCACAAGTGGGAACAACTTTGGGAGAGGAATCATGGGGTGAAATAGGCAAAGCTAGGTCACCGTCACATGTATTAGAGGCTATGTCTAAGGTATTGTCATGAATTATGGTGCTAATAGAAGAAGAAGAAGAAGAAGAGATTTCACACTCATCTTTCTCATGAGTATTCTTGGAGATGTATTTGGTTAGATCTCCTAATGATGAAGGGTATGTATTCATGAGAGATATCAAATTATCAAAATCAGATACATAATCAATGATTCCAAATGAAGAGCATTTAAATATATCCTTGTGATACATAAATTTTATATGAGTGACAACATGAGGATTCATGTTAAGGAATGTGTAGAAATTCTCAAAGTTTTTGATATATACATGTAAAGATACCAAAGCAAAATGAGATGAAGATGCCATAATGGAATGTCTTGGAATAGCAATGTATAATGAGATCTTTTCATTTATCAAATGCTATTAATTAAGAAACCTTTGTACACCACAATGCTAGTTTAAGAAAATTGGGTTTTTGAAGCTTGTTACCAAGAACAAAAACACACTAGTGTCCTTTCAAATGGAGTGTTTAAGATGCAAAATTTATGTACAAAAGGTACTATAGATCACTTTTAAGATTTTCTTGCAAAGAAATGTTAGAGAGAGTTTAAATTGACTATGTTGCAATACACATTGTGTAATAAAAAATATGCAAAATTTCAATCTAGAGCATTGAACAATGCACAATTTTCAAATTAAAATGAATGCAAGATCTGAAATGAAATATATTTATGACAAATTCAATGAAAGCATGCAAATCTATGCTTGTAAAATGCTCAAATTTTTAACTTTTTTCAATGAAATGCACAAAAATGTTATAAAGTTTATGCACAATGATAGATGAGTGGAATCTAATCTAATATAATGTGTAATATAGCTCAGATCAGATTTAAAAATGATGCCAACATGCTACAATTCTCAATGCAAAGTCAAAATTAAGGCAAGATGAATGAATATTCTTGTTTTTGTTGAAATACACAATGTGTAAATGTAAAATTTGAAGTGTAGATGCAAAAACACACAATGATGAAACACTATAGTCCAAAATCAGATTTGAAAGAGTGTTTAAATGAGTAGTAAAATCTGAAACAAGATTTTAGCTACAAACCCTAGCCTTTGGAATTACTAGGTTATATATGAAAAATGCAAAATTTCAAGCAAAACCCTAGCAAATGAGAGATTCAAATGCAAGGTAAATGACAATAAAAAGATGAAATATTGCAATTATCTTAGATCTTATGTAAATATCTAAGAATTTGATGTTTTCAATGATATGCAAGGAAAATAGAGAAAACTATGCCTTAATGCAAGCAAAAAATGCCTATTTTATTTCAATTTTTTCAATTTTTATGCAAGATTTTTTTGCAAGATTACAACACTTAGCAAGCTACAAGTTCAAAAAAAACAAGGGTTCACCAAAATGTTATGTATGAAAAGAGGGATGATGATAATAGTTGATAGTGTGATTAAATCCTCCTGTCACATATAACATTCAAGAACATAAACTGAGTCAAGTCACAACTTTTGCAAGAAGACACAACTATAGGTTTGGTGTCACTTGGAATGATAAAAAAAATTGGAAGTTGTTGATTAATTTGTTAAACCCTAGTCTGATTAAGCCTTACACCCTAATTATATGAAATCATAAACAAACTGATGAAACATGACAAATGCTCACATAGGAAGGCACTAAATGCAAATTAGAAACATACTAGGATTCAGATTCCGGAAAGCAGAAACTTTGGGGACAACGGGGCGGGTACCCTGGTCGAACAAGCTTCTTTTTCTATGGATCTAGAACTTTGAGGTGATGTAGTCTACAACCTACTTCAAAGTTTCCAACAATGGTAATCTGGAGAACATAGGGGCAGGTGCCCTTGTCCAAGAAGGAATATTCTTCATTGTTTTCTTCAGATCTTGAATTTTTATCCTCTACTCCAACCTCCTACAACTCCTCTCTGCAAGATCCTACACCTATAACCTACAATCACAAGAGAGGGGTTGTGGGTTGTGGTGTTTAGGAGCTTGCCTCAATCAAGCCCCAGAATACCATTCAAGCCTTCTAACACGTTTGTTAGATAGAGTGTGTGTCCTTGGTGGACAAAGGCAAAAGAAAATGATAAGATTGATTGATTGAAACAAAAATTAGATATCACCTTAGTAGGTGTAAACCCTCATAGAGATGAAATGCCTTCACATCATGAGGAAATGAGTCGATGGAGCCAAATCTGTAACAAACTCATAAAAACACAACACAATACTACTCTACAACACAATGAATGCCTTGAATGCTCTTTGCTTGATGATCATAAGTTTTTCTTAATCAACTCTAGTTAAAATGAAGTCCTAAACATGCTTATATATGTATTTCCGCTAACATTCGTAAAATTAAATTGACAAGGTTGAGAAAGAGAAACCTTTTAATGGTCACTTTGCCGACATTTTAAATTTGGGTCCCAGCAAAATAGGTCTAGACTAAGGTGCAGGTGCCCAAGTCTAGAGGCCTATGTTTGGTCTAGATTAAGCATTAAAGTACACCCTTAAGTCCCATTTATCATGGGTTACAGGGGTTTTTGCTCTAGGATTCATTTTTAACATGCATGATTGAATCTAAGGGACATAGGAGCTAAACTTAGGAGGTAAAAGTCCTAGGGGACATTTTATGACATAACATTTAGCCCTCACTTTAATGTATGTATGATCTTACAACCCATACATGCATTAAAGTATGGTTGAAAACACATCAAACATGCCAGTCACTTGAAGCTAAGGCATACACAAAGATTGAGGAACTATTTCTAGCCCCCAGTCTCAGGTAAGTACTATAAAACACATTGAAGACATGCAAGACACAATGAAGACAATAGGAAGAATGCAAAACATGAAGAAGATAGTGAGAAGGATGCAAAACATGATGAAGACATCGAGAAGTCACATTAAAACACAATAAATACAGTGATATAACATTTTCATATATATGCAATAAAATTCTAACTAAAGGGTGGGGGGAACTCATCGCTACACCCTTTACACTGCCAAAAACATGTAATATAAAACCCAAAGTGTAGGGGGGGACTCATCTCCTCATCCTTTACACTACACCAAGCAGAAAACATGCCATACAAAACCTGAGTGTGGGGGGGACTCATCACCACGCCCTTTACACCACACACGAGGGAAGACATGCCAAAAAATACTTAAGTGTTGGGAGGACTCATCTCCAAACCCTTTACACCACACACAAGGGAAAACACATGGAAGACACATGGAATACACGAGCGTCATATAGCATGCCATAGACATACTATACGTCTTAAACACTATAAACACAAGCAATGGAAGGAGCTTATTTCTAAGTCCCACCATCTCAAGCATGTTGCAGACACACCTTACGGTTGGGCGTATGCCACAACAGCCACCAAAGACATGATTAAGGGGGGATAGCTTCAAGATCCAACCCCACCTCTCAATGAGGACTTTGTATAAAAGGATGTGCACTAGCTCAAGAGATACACCATCCCGCCTTCTGTAGAAGGGCTTTCGTATAAAAGGATACACACTAGCTCAATAGATATGTTATCCCACCTCATGGAGAGGACTTTTTTATTGCAATTTAGATAAGGATGTGCACTAGCTCAAGAGATACAACATCCTGCCTTAGGAAGAGGGCTTACAAACACACTTTGTTAGTACAAAAATCATCAAACAGATACCATTATATATGCCCCCACCTTAAAGTGGTTGATGTTGCTTACCGATATCAAGCACATTAAGGTAGAGAGAAAACACACAAGGGAATAAGAGCTCTCATAAATCCCATGTGCCCGAGGTGACATCTACTCATGATGGACCAATGTTCCCACAAACACATTAATAAGATATGCTAAGATAAACAACAATCTGATAAGGTTAGAACATCTTACTCTAAGATAATAATCAAGTCACATCATGGAAGCTATGCATGAAAACAATCACATCAAGGACCAAGGCTATACTCGCGAGTTTAGATCTAAGTATAACTGTTGGGCTATACTGTAGGTTCCTCAGAACTGAGTGTAGCAACAAGGTGAGATGCCATTCAAAGTGTACAAGAGCAGATTGAGTGGATTGTAAAATGTTAGTAACAAGAAATACCATAAGCTGATACATCACACGGAGTGATTCTACTTATTCAAGTAGTAGATATATATAGGTCAACCCCATCTTGATATATGGACTAGGTCCATTTTTTATTTTCTTGTTGAATGGACGCACGTTCCATATCAATATTTATTTATTTTCGTCATCTGCCAACTAGGTAGAATCACTAAAGAAGGTAAACAACAAAAATGAGAGGAGAAAAAGTACCTTAGGAACACCACGTAGGAGGATGCCCCCAAAACACCATCTGAACATTATGCCCCTAAGGCATGACACACAACAATAAAATAGAGGAGAGACAAGATAGAAGAATGGTCACAACAGAGGCAGTCTCCCTGTATCCTTGACCTTACAAGAGTATCAAGGGTCATCCTAGGAGACCTAAATAACACATATTGAACAACATGGGGGAACACAACACAAAGCTAACAACATATATATCTAGGAGGAGGCCACCCTTGTGAGCAACTAGAATGGATATCTCCTAGCGGGCAATCCTTGTCTATCAACTCAAGATATCTCCCATGTAGTTTTGATCTTGTTGATATTGTATTAACATTGAGTTTGGGATGATGAGAGGCTTTGGTGGGCTTCAAAGAACGGTATCTGATATTGGTTGTGTAATAAATTCCAGCAACTTGTAAAGGTACTTTGATTCCTTGTTGATTTATGCCACAACCATTACCTACGTAGTAGTTGTTTTTGTATAAAATATGAAATCCATGACCATAGAGGGAGTCCATCTCTTTAGAAGATGGTGAGGCATCACAAGTCTCATAGTCTATATTATAAGTAAGAGTATTGTCTTTGTTTTCTACCAAGGAGACTTTGGGTTTCTTAGGTGTTTCCAAATATTTCTTAGATGAGATCGATGCAAGTTTTGATGTGTAAGAGCTATTAAGTTTATATTCTCCCATAAAGGAGGGGGTAAAATCTAATGAACCCCAATCATCACTAAAAGGTCTTGCACAACATTATATGCGGCAAGAGGTAATGATGAATCAACTCGTAAGTTATTTAGACTCATATGATTGTTAATTTGTTTTTGCACTTCAATATGTAAACAAATATTCGGTTCAGTATGAGCTTCAATGGTGTAGAGCTTGTTTTGATAAATAAACTTTATTGATCGATGAAGGGTCGACAGAACTGCCCCCATGGCATGAATCCATGATCTACTGAGAATCATATTATATGAAAGTGAACCAGGCATGACATGAAAAAGGGTAGATAATGTCACAGGTCCAACCTTTACAGGTAAAGTCATAATGCCCAGGGATTGTCTACTAGCATTATCAAAGCCACATACTAATCCTATCTGATTTGATTAAAGATGTGTCAATCTTGCTTTTACGTAGTAAGTCAATGCCACAAACATTAAGAGTCAATCCATTGTCAATCATAACTCACTTTATCAACTTTTTATCTATTACATAACAAATATTATAAGTGGATCATATTCATCTTTAATTGACGGTATTTCATGTTGTTGAAACAAAATATCCATTTTTGTCACATGCATACACTCGAACAGAGCTGCTACATCATTCAACTTAATATCAGGTGGTATAGTCACCTTTTGTAAAGCTTCTTGGAGCATTATGTGGTATGCAGGTGATGTTTGTATGAGTTCCCAAAGAGAGATCTTAGTGGGAGTAGCATGAAGCTACTCAACAAGATCGTAATCTTGACCACCTTTATGAGTAAGATGAGGTGGTGGAGGGAGCATAGTTTGAGAAGATGGAAGAGAGACAGGCACATGTGGTATTTGCTTTCTTTACTTGTTATTACGAGTATTGTATGCTTGAGCAATCACATTGTAATGTAGTTGTTGCGACACATTTTGAACACCTCGATTCCTTTGAGTGATTTGTCTTGCATAATTTAGAGTGTGATCTGAGGGTCGATGTGGTTTTTGATCACCTTGAACCCTAATCACTGATTTTAAGCAAGAAGGTATATTAGGTGCCCCTTGCACAATCATCTTAGGAATATTACTACATGTTTTGAATAACCCCTTAGCAGGTGGAAGAAACCTATTAAAGGTAATTGAATTAACATTACTTTAAATTTCTTCATTTACCAATGCTTCATTTTTCGGAGGGAGAGAATTGGAACGAAGGGAAGATAAAGTGTTGTTGTTTGCATCTTTAGGGATTTTCCAAGTGTTTGAACATGCAACCAAAGTAGAACTATCCATGGTCTTCACTTCCTTAGAAATATCCAAGGTAGATGAAGATTCAATCACAAGAGGAAGATCAAGGGTTTCCACTTCTGGGGGATCCATCAGATTAACCTTAGAAACCTCATGTAGCATGTGATTATTAGATGAATGCCTATTAACTACCCATAGAGGATCCTTTTTGAGAGGAGGTTCTTCATTCACTAATACTTTCTCTTCCAAACAAATAGCATTGGAATGAAGAAAGGGTAGGGTGATATTAAGGAATGTATCAATGAGTTATTGTTTTTGCACCAAGATGTCCTCAAAAGTGGGAACAACTTTGGGAGAGGAATCATGGGGTGAAATAGGAAAAGCCAGGTCACCATCACATGTATTAGAGTCTAAGGCATTGTCATGAATTATGGTGCTAATAGAAGAAGAAGAAGAGCTTTCACACTCATATTTCTCATGAGTATTCTTGGAGATGTATTTGGTTAGATCTCCTAATTTTGAAGGGTATGTATTCATGAGATCTATGAAATTATGAAAATTAGATACATAATCAAGGATTTCAAATGAAGAGCATTTAAATATATCCTTTTGATACATAGATTGTATATGAGTGAGAACATGAGGATTCATGTTAAGGAATGTGTATAAATTCTCAAAGTTTTTGATATATGCATACCAAAGAGCAATGAGATGAAGATGCCATAATAGAATGTCTTGGAATAGCAATGTACAATGAGATCTTTTCATTTATCAAATGTTATTAGTTGAGAAACCTTTATACACCACAACACTAGTTTAATAAAATCGGGTATTTGAAGCTTGTTACCAAGAACTTAAACACACTAGTGTCCTTACAAATGGAGTGTTTAAGATGCAAAATTTCTATAAAAAAGGTAGTAGAGATCACTTTTAAGATTTTCTTGCAAAGAAATGTTAGAGAGAGTTTAAATTGCCTATGTTGAAATACACATTGTGTAATTAAAAATATGCAAAATTTCAATCTAAAGCATTAAACAATGCACAATTTTCAAATTAAAATGAATGAAAGATCTGAAATGAAATATATTTATGACAAACTCAATGAAAGCATGCAAATATATGCTTGTAAAATGCTCAGATTTTTCACTTTTTTGAATGTAAATGCACAAAAATGTTATAAAATTTATGCACAATGATGGATGAGTGTAATATAATCTGATATAATGTGTAATATAGATTAGATAAGATTTAAAAATGATGCCAACATGCTACAATGTTCAATACAAAGTCAAAATTAAGGCAAGATGAATGAATATGCTTGTTTTTGTTGAAATACACAATTTGTAAATGCAAAATTTGAAATGTAGATGCAAAAACACATAATGATGAAACACTATAGTCCAAAATCAGATTTGAAAGAGTGTATAAATGAGTAGTAAAATTTGAAACAAGATTTTAGCTACAAACCCTAGCTTTTGGATTTACTAGTTTATATATGAAAAATGCAAAATTTCAAGCAAAACCCTAGCAAATGAGAGATACAAATGCAAGGTAAATGATGATAAAAAGATGAAATGCTGCAATTTATCTCAGATCTGATGTAAATATCAGAGAATCAGATGTTTTTAATGATATGCAAGGAAAATAGTGCAAACTATGCCTTAATGCAAGCTAAAAATAGCTTTTTTTTTCAAATTTTTCTATTTTTATGCAAGATTTTTGAATGTATGATGATGAAAATGATATGAATGAATGCAAATTTGATTACAACACTCAGCAAGATGCAAGTTCAGAAAAAACATGGGTTCACCAAAATGTTATGTATGAAAAGAGGGATGATGATAATGGTTGGTAGTGTGATTAAATCCTCCTTTCACATATAACATTCAAGGACATAAACTGAGTCAAGTCACAAATTTTTCAAGAGGACTCAGCTATAGGTTCGGTGTCACTTGGAACGATAAGGTAATTTGGAAGTTTTTGATTAATTTGTTAAACCCCAGTCTGATTAAGCCTTAAACCCTAATTATATGAAGTCGTAAACAAACAAATGAAACATGACAAATGCTCGCACATGAAGACACTAAATTCATATTAGAAACATACCAAGATTTAGATTATGCAAATCAAAAACTTCAGGGACACTTGGGCAGGCGCCCTAGTCCAATAGGTAGCTTTTTCTGTGGATCTCAAACTTTGAGGTGATGTAGTCTGCAACTTGCTTTGGAGTTTCTGACAATGGAAATCTAGAGGACACAGGGGTGGGTGCCCTTGTCCAAGAAGGAATATTCTTCATTGTTTTCTTTAGATCTCAAATCTTAATCCTCTGCTCTAACATCCTGCAATTCCTCTCTATAAGATCCTGCACCTGTAACTTGCAATCACAAGAGAGGGGTTGGGGGTTGTGGTGTTTAGGAGCTTGCCTCGGTCAAGCCCTAGAATGGCATTGAATCCTTCCAATACTTTTGTTAGATAGAGTGTGTGTCCTTGATGGATAGAGGCAAAAGCAAATGATAAGATTGATTGATTGAAACACAAAGTAGATATCACCTTAGTAGGTGTACACCCTCACAGAGATGAAATGCCTTCACATCATGATGAAATGAGTTGATGGAGCCAAACCTGCAATAAACACATACAAATGCAACACAATACTACTTTGCAACACAATGAATGCCTTGAATGCTCTTTTCTTGATGATCATAAGTTCACCTTAATCAAATATAGTTAAAATGAAGTCCTAAACATGTTTATATATGCATTCCTGCTAACATTCATAAAATTAAATTAACAAGGCTGACAAAGAGACATCTTTTAATGGTCACTTTGCCGAAATTTTAAATTTGGGTCCTAGAAAAATAGGTCTGGACTAGGGCACGGGTGCCCAAGTCCAGAGGCCTATTTTTGGTCTAGATTAAGTATTAAAGTACAACCTTAAGTCCCATTTATCATGGGTTTCATGGGTTTTTGCTTTTGGATTCATTTTTAACATGCATGATTAAATCTAAGGGACCTAGGAGCTAAAATTAAGACATAAAAGTCGTAGGGGACATTTTACAACATAACATCATCATTCATCTTCTTTGTTGACCATAAGCATGCCCAAGACAACTTGACTTAACATTGATCAGGGCATGACATCCAACCATGAACATCATTGTATCTCACTACTTTGTGGACCACAAGGATGCTCAAAACAACTTGACTTGACACTGATCAAGGCATGACATCCAACTATGAACATCAGCAACCCACTATGAACATCAAGAGTATCACTGAATATCAGCAACCATGAACATTAGTATCATCACTACACCTCTGTTACTATACTGGTATATCATCATCACAAACTGAGTGCTGACCTTACTCTAAGTGTTAGCATCAATGAAAACACATATTGTCAATAATCTCCCCCTTTGTCATTGATGGAAACACAAACTCCCCCTTAGATGTACATTTCTCTCTCTCCCCCTTTGACATCAAGGACAAAGGGCAACTACTTCTTCCCATTAGGGCACAAGCTCTCCTCCTAAGGTGCACATTTTTTCTCTCTCTCTCTCTCCCCCTTCTTCAAGGCTCCCTCTATCAGCAACCACAACTACCTGCTCCCTGTTGTGTGGTTACACAACACGCCCCATTTTAACTTATCAAAACAGGGACCCAACTTTTGGCTTGGCTTGTGTTGTCTGCTTTCTGGCGGTTTGGTAAAAATAGGTCAGGTGCATCATCATCATGATATTCGATGAGGTTGGTCATCATCATGAGGTCAGTTTGTCAAAGTTCATATTTTATTTCTATGACCTCATATTTAGAAAGAGCTTGAAATTCCATGCAGGTTTGCCTTTTACATCACCTGAAAATTCGTCCATATGAGGGAGTTATGCACAGTCAAAGTTTTGGTCAAACCTGATATTCGCAAGAAGAGGGTCATATTTTATAAACTCGGTTTTGCTGTATGAAGAGCATCATCGTCATATTTGAAATGCCCCCCAATAATATCCTGAGGTCGAAATATCCGGACGTCAACTTTAAGTCATAGTAAGTTTTCCCCGTCGAGCGGTCTTTTGTATCGCGAAAGGTCATCATCATGATCTTGGTCTATCACCCGATAAAAATCATGCAGTCTCAATATCCGGACGTCAATCTTAAGTGATAGAGTGTTTTACCCGTCAAATGACCTTAGGCGCATCACAAGCATCATGATATTTTAATATCACCCTACTTAGAAAATCCACCATCTGCATAATTTCCATGCGCACGTCAAAGTCCTGGTGATCATCATCATCCTGATCTTTCAAGGCAGGATCATATTTCATATCCTCCTGATCTCCTTTTGCACAATCATGATGATCACCCTATCTTTCAAAGGGAGGGTGATATTCCATTCCTAAGTCATGTTGTCAAGATCATCATGATCTTGTTTGTCTACCCGACATTTCGTAATGTCCTCCTGCCGAGAAATATAACCTTTTGCAAATATCCTGATGATGTCATCCCGACCTGATAAACGAAGAAGCAAATATCAGGATGACATCACCATCACATTTCTCCTTCGGCAGGATATTTTCCAAAACATGATCCGGTTCGCGAATATGACGATGATGTCATGTTCTAAGATTAACAAAAGCCCCGGATATCCTGATGATCATCATCATCCTGATCTTTCGAGAGGGTTACCTTGGCCGCAAAGGGGTCATATTACATGCACCACCCGATCATCTTCCTTAGGTGACCCGATATTACATTTATCCCCTGATCTTAACGAAACATGACGGTGACGTCATCTTTTGCATTTTAATGAAGCCCGAATATGACGATGACGTCACCATCATTTTCCTTTCCTCAGCAGCAGGATCATATTCCAAATCCTCCTATTTTTTCTTCAACATGATGATGACGATGATGTCTTTCTTTCCCCAATATGTAGAAGCGAAACATCCTGATGTGCTTTTCATTAGAGCATTCGGAAGGGAGGAGCATCATATTTCATGATATCCTGTAGCTAGATAGAAGACATAGAGTTGAGCATGTCTTCCCGATGGAAGACATCATCATGATTTTTGGCGTCGGTATAACTGTTGCCATCGGCCAAGTCTAATTTTGTCACCCCGATCATATGTGGTCACACCGATGTGAATATGATGATGACCCGAAACATACAAACAGAGCATGTAAAGCCGGGTTTGAAATAATTTGTTAAAAGCGGTTATTTCCTTGTATATTTTGAGATACATGATCATATTTGGAGCCCGATATACAAGAAAATGGGCGGGAAAATGAAGCGATGGAAATTTGAAGACCCGATTGCTGATTTCCAGTCAACGATGGTTGACCCGAGTGTTTTGATGCTGTTTATGCATTTAGTGCATAATTTTCCACTGATTTGAAGCTCGATTGCCTGTAGCTGTACATTTTGAGGCATGTTTAATAAAATGTTTAAATTCCTGTTGTTTATCCACATGATGATGAACTTAATGTTTGTTTACTTGCAGGAAGTCATGATGCTATTAGAGCTGCTGCTGAAGCTGAGCATTGTATGGTTGCACATGGAGGCAACATGAACCAGAAATGAGGAGGATATTGTCAAATATGATGTTCGCCAGCTAGAGACCGAATCAAATCAAAGATGCTGGAATATTCTATGCCAGCTGTACATTTGCCAACTGGCGAAGCATGTGCTTGTCATCTGGACCGTTGATTGTTATGAGAGGATCCTGATCCTTGGATCATTGTAACTGTTTTCTGGCATTTGTTCTATATAAAGGCCAGATCCTAAAAGAAAGATATACATATAAATACACAGACGCATCTGGCGCATTGAGGCCAATTACTGTAGAATCAATTAGGAGATCGGATTACTGAGACTAATGAAGACTGAATTGTTGAAATGTCAAGGTTCTTTCTTCAGATCACTGTAAATGTACCTGTTCTTGAGCATACTGAATGGATATGAAGTTTCAGATTACATCCTGATTGTAAATTTTACGTAATCTTCTTGTTGATTTCTGGATATGTACTAATGAATGTTGTGTTCAACTGGAAGCACTTTCATTTCATTACATGTTGTTGTCAACTTTTCCTTTGAAGATTTGCACTAGATCATGCGGATTTGTGGAATGTCCTGGTGAAGTATGATTTCTAGTTTCCTTCTTTTCATTGCATGTATGGGAGCTTGTATGTGGATCAGTGATCTAAGTCAAGTAGTTTTGGGAATCTCATTCTTTACCCCTTTTCCTTTTTTTAATTTCATAAATTCATCACCATAACTACAAATCATGATAAATAATAAGCAGAACAGAGAAATATGCTGAAATCCCGTAGGTAACTGAAAATCATTAGCATATTTGAGTTAAATGCATGTAGTATTGAAAATATCATGCAAAGAATCATAAATAATGGTAGAAATCATGCAAATATCAGCCTGTAGGCACATTATTTGACTAAATTCACAGTGCAGAGGTAGAATTGTTGGAGATTTATGCAGGGCAGACATACAGAGCAGGATATTTGAAGAAATAATGATGAACTTTGCAGAAACACGTAAGGCCCCTGAATGGAAAACAGCAACACACATCAACCACTGAGTAACGTCAGTAGATTAAGACCTAATCAACAGAGACTTGGGATCATGAATTCTCTGAATTCATCGTATCTTTCAAGATGAGTAAAGGTTGTTGTGTAACTTTTATTCTATGTTTGTGAGTGATCAACATCATGACCAACACTCCCCTTGAGAGGTAGCCACCATCAGTCCAGGTAAAATAATATAGCATGAACTCCCCCTAGATAGATGCACCACTATGAATTTAGCAAGGAGGGGCAATTACCCCTAACCTCTGCCAGAGGTCTTCAAAAGTGTCCTTTGAAAGTGCCTTTGTAAAGATATCTGTAGTCTGATCCTTTGTTGGAACATATTCCAACTTTACTTCCTTATCTACAACCTTCTCTCTCAAAAAGTGATACCTAATTGCTATATGCTTGGTTCTAGAATGCAACACTGGATTCTTAGAAATATTTATAGCACTTGTATTATCACACAAAATAGGAATAAGCTCATCATACAATACCTTGATATCCTTTAGGGTTTGCTTCATCCACAACACTTGTGTACTGTAGGATGTTGTTGCAATATACTCTGCCTCTGCAATTGATAATGACACTGAATCTTGTTTCTTGTTCTGCCATGAAACCAATTTGCTTCCTAAAAAGAAAGCACCACCACTTGTATTTCTTCTATCATCAACTGTTAGGAACCCGTGTTTAACCCTTCTCTTTACTTTGTTAGTTTATTAGATATGGACGCATATGCTTTGTAAGTCATCCCATGAGCATATTGTATTATCCCACATTCATGGGAAGTAATAGTTGTTTAGATTAGACTTATTATATAAGTACGTGTTGAGGCCCATGAAGGCATCCATGAATTTATTGGATTGACCTTGCTCAAAGGAGGTTGCCCCCTTGAAGTGGCATGTGATTAATAAATTCCTTTTGTGTTTCTGTTATTCTATAAATCTATTATTTTGTGCATTTTTCATTATTTTGTTGCAGGAGGTTCCTCTCATCTAGTATCAGAGCGCTTTCTTGGGCTCGCTAGGTGAAATTTCTATCAAATTTTTTTTCCCATAGTGGCCTCCAGGTGATGTGATTATTATAGTGGTTCTTTTTTTTCACATCTATATTGTTCATTTTGATTGTAGGTTCGGATCAAGGAATATCCCTATCTGCTTAACTATGGGAAGTGCCTAGGCATATAGCCCTAAAACTTGTTGTGAGGAGTACCATAGGAACCTTGAAGTAGCTAGCCCATTGAGAGGACCTACCAGTGAAAAGGGCAATGACCCCTACCTGATTGACTAGTTCTCATCCATGAGATAAACCAAGAGCTATCGTTTGTGGCAAAGCAATTATCAATTTTACCTGAGTCATGGAGTGAGGGGTACTACCCCAATATGCAAGTTTTAGATAGCATTGGGGCCGAGTGACACCCCTAAACCTTTAGGAAGCTGAACATACTTGGGGCCCATATCTATTAGCATTAGGCAAACTGCAGATTGAATCCATCCAGAGCAATTGGCAGATTGTTCCCACAGAAATAAATAAATAAATAAAAATAATCACTGGAACACCTTCTTCTTTTAGCTTTGTTTCCTCTCAAAATTCACCGAAACACCTGAAATTTCATTTTGCACATTTCCTTCCTTGAGGACCCTATCCAAAATTCTACTTATCGAAGTCAGAAACCCCACATTTGTCTAATTTTAGGGTATTCATAACTTCTTCAATTCTCACCCAATCACCCTAAGATTTTACCATAGTGTTCCTTTCATATTTCTGCTCCTTTGTCTCTCTAGGAAAATTTTTCCCATTCTTTCACCCTACTTCTAAAATCACCATTTTCTTCTCCCATTTCCCTCAGGAAGTGTCCAAATGCTAGTCAAACCCCAATTACCCATTGTAGTTTTCCCCAAATCAAAATTTTCCTTTACTAAAAAAGTTTCAGCACACATTTTTCTACCCATTCCCCCAAAAAAATCTCCTGGCTATGGTTGTAACCTAAACAGGAGAAAAAAACATGGAGGATGAAATTGTATCCCTCAAGACCAAACTCCAAGATCTGGATGAAAAATTTCTTGAACTCAATCTTCAATATTCAGCCATGAACAACAGACATTAGCCAGAGTCTTCTGCACACACTAGGTTTTCTTCTTCCAGTATTTTTCGTGGACCGAAGCTTGATTTTCCTTGCTTCAATGGTGACAATCCGACTGGATGGATATACCAGATAGAACAATATTTCAGTCTGCATAATACTTTTGATGTCAACAAAGTCCCACTTGCATCCTTCCACTTTGAACATGAATCCCTTCAATGGTTTTGTTGGTATATCAAGGTTCATGACAAGCCAAAATGGACTAATTTTTGTAAACTCATTTTGCAATGATTTGGCCCTAGTGCTTTTGATGACTTCACAGGAGCACTCACTACACTTTGCCAAACAGGCACTGTGAGAGAATATTTGACAGGATTTGAAAAACTGGCCAATCACACAAAGGGATTGTCTGATGAATTCTTCAAGAGTTGTTTTGTCAGTGGTCTGAAGGATGCAATTCGATCTGAGGTTAAAATTTTTCATCCCAGCATAATGATGGAAGCCCTAGGGTTGGCTAAGTTGGCATAGGACAAGATCACATCTCAACAATGATCCAAATCCAATTTTGTTCCATTCAAAAATATGGCTCCCCAAAGACCTCAAATAATGCTAGCTCCTATAACAACTCCTATCAAGCATTTGATTGAAGCAAAGATGCGAGCATGTAGAGAAAAAGGACTTTGTTATAATTGTGATGAAAAATTCACTTGGGGACATAGATGTGTTGAGCTTAAGCTCTACCTCTTGGATGTGGATTCTCTACCTAAAACTGAAGTTTGTGTGGATGCTCAAGATACAGTAGATGATCAGGCTAAAACTTAGTAGCCACTTGTTGACCCTACTTCTTAGGAAGACCACCCAGAGATCTCTCTCCATGCTTTAGTAGGAGTCACCACCCCACAAACCATGCGGGTCAAGGGTTACTTCAAGAATCTCCCTCTTACAATACTCATTGATTCTGGCAGCACTCATAACTTCATTGACCCTCGGATCACCAAACAAGATGATTCTTTTGTTCATCCTTGCTCTAGCTTTGAAGTCATGATTACCAATGGGAGCACATTACCTTGCAAAGGGAAATGTCCAAATGTGTGTATCTCTATTGGAGATTATAACATGTGCTCCAACATGTTTACCTTGTCCTTAGGTGGATGTGATGTAGTTTTGGGCACCCAATGGTTACTCACATTTGGACCCATCTTATGGGATTTCGCTAAACCTTGGATGCAGTTTTCAGACAATGGGGAAAAACACACATTGAAGGGCTTACAACTGGGGTCTCTTAGCATCATAAGTTCACATCTCATGGAAAATCTTCTTAAGAAGAATTTACATGGTGTCATTACTCAGCTCCATTCCATTCAAATGCAACCATCAACGGTCTCCACTACTCTTGATCTACAACGTGTTGGGTGAATATTTTGTCGTCAACTCACTAACGGAAAAATGGTTATATCAATCATAGTGTGATGAGATAAATCTCTCCTCTCAGCAAGGGGAGGTTCCCTTTTAACTATTACAAACTTATTTACACTAAATACTAACTTTGAGGGTGTGTTACATTCATCCTTTCCTCTTCTTTCAGAAAATATGTTTACAATGTTTCATGGTAATATTCAATAATGCTTCTACACTTCTAATATTAACCTAAACAGTTATTACGAATATTCTTGTGAGTTGAAGCACAAAGTCTTTTAACTCACTTCACAAAAATATTCATGAACCAAGTGAATAATCTCAAGCACAAAGTCTTCAAATTATCCCCAGAAAGATTTTAAAGGTAACCGTATCACCAGTTGGAGCACAAAGTCTGTCAACTAACAATGCCATTGATCCACATGAATGTAATTGAAAATCATAGCCCAAAGTCTACAAGTTCTCAACATGATTCATGTACAAAGTGAACAACTACAAGCTCAAAGTCTTTATAATCCTCCACTGAGAAACACTTTCAACACACATAGATTCAAGGAAATAATATAACATAGTTTATATAACTTATCTTGAATGTCCTCCAATCATGATAACCAAACACCGCTTTATCCAATCAATCAACAAGAGAAATCAGCAAAAATGCCATATGTACATCCTCACTCATACAAATTTGATTCAACACAAAGTCTGATGTCAAAACTTGCCTTCTTTATTGATTGGAAATGATCGTGCAATTTGAACACAAAGTCTCAAAGTTGAGTCACAATTTGGGCAGCATTTTGTTGCATAAGATTAAAGATAAAAATTACAATATAGGCCCTCTTTATTTATAGGGAGAGGCCTTGAGAAAATTTAGGGAAAACCTAACTACTTTGACTCATTCTACAAAAGAGTCCCATTTGACTTGGGACTTCCTTTGTCTCACATGTAATTACATTTTGGAAAAATACATGTGAATATGTCCAAAATCAAATACAAATTACATATACAAAATTAAAAATAAACTAAGGCACGAAGAAGAATTTCAGCTGCCACCATCATTCTTCTTTAGGAAATTTTGGTACATGGTCTTCACTGCTGCCATCTCATGCTTATCCAAAACTACCTTGAGAATGTCCAAGGTCAACTGTATATCTGACAACTTATCCATAGAAGCCACTAAGAAAGCTCGATCTTCGAACTCCTTTGGATCATGTTATTGAATGCATGTATTATTTCATTTGTAGAAAGAAACTTTTGGTCTCTTCAACTGGAAATTGTAGTGACAGGGAAAAACCCATTGATATTTATACTTCATGATCTTGTCCTTTGAAGGAGACAACTCTGTCATCAGCTTTGGAGAGAGAACTAGAAAAGGTGTTTACCACAGATGTTTGTTGAAAACTACAAAAAGCCATGATCTCGTAGTTAGGGGAAAGATGGGCAAATTGGGGTTACTGCGAATTGATGATCATGAACATGGGAATGTGTATTGAAGGGCTTGAGAGCACGTAAATTGAGGGAAAAGGCGAAAGCGGGCTAATAGGCTTTGAAAGGCAAATTTTCCCAGTAATAGGAAAAATTTAGGAAAATATGCATGGGCGGTCAAAATGACCGCTCCTGTAGGAGGGACAAGTCATTTATCATGCAAGGTTAGAAAAAAGGGCCGCCTTTGCATGTATGAGGTAAGATATACAAGTTTGATGTAGGGGCAGTGAAAATCATTACCCTTACATGAGGGAAAAATAGCAAGTTTGAACTGGACATATGAGTGGCAAGTATGCCCACTTGAGCATGTTTAAGGGAAAAACTTCAATTTGTGAAATGGCGGAGAAAATCACCGCTAATGCATATAGGATGGGTTTGGTGTTCGGTCAGTAAAATCTGCCAATGGTGTATATCACTTCTTCAAAACTTTTGTATAAGGGCGGCAAGATTCGCCGCCCTTGCATGAGGGTAATCAAAACACAAGGCACAAGTATCGGTCGGTGATTTTTGCCGACGATAATTGTGTTAAGGCTTAGAAAGAGAGCAAGGTATTGTTGGTGAAAAATAACGATGATACACACAAGTTTACAAATGGATAAACCTAAGACTTAAAACTTATTCAGGAACCTCCACAAAGCACATGAAAGACTAGGATTCAGTATAAAAGAATAAGCCATTTTAAAACAACGATAACAAACAGGAACACAATGCTTTACAAGGGTTTTTCAAAAGCTTGATAAACAAATGATAAATTCAAATAATAAAATTTACAAAACAATCATTTTAAAGGATCAATGAAACCCTATTCTAAAATAGAAATTGAAAACAAAAAATAATAACCTACCTCTGACAATAAGCTGAAATCCTAAGCGCAACCTTGGTGACCCAAAATTCATCCAAATTCAGAATCAACGTGATTGAGCAATCTTAGGAAGGTCTCAAGAGTCGATTGGAAGGTTTAGGGAAAAAGAAATTAAAAAATAAAATAAGTTGACACAAAAAAGGTTTAAAAGACAAGATCTTAAAGCCAACACGAGTGGCAATAAATGCCACTAAAGTTTGTGATTTGCAAGATCCTACTCAGGCAGTGAACACTGCTAACACAACATGTGTTACCCACATTGCAATGGTGGTAAAAATTACCGTCTTTGCATATTACCTTCAACAAAGAACATGTAATGGCAGCAAAAATTGTTGCTCAGACATGTTTAAATCAAAAACAAGACTTACATGCAAAAGCGGCATTTTTGGCCGACTTAACACAAAAATAGAAAAGTATCCAAGAGTAGTAGATTTTGCCGACATTGCACATGAAGACTTAAAAATTTACTAACACCCTAAAATGATCAAAATTGATATTTTGACAAGCTTATGACCTAGTCAATTTTCATGAATCCCAAGGAATCGATCTAGACGAATGTCACAAGCTATTCTACGGTGTCAAATGACTTCACACGAGGCCAAGAGAACTTTTATCGATTTGTGAACTTAGAGTGTAGGCTACAAAACAGACAAGTTTCATAGGGGTTGTCTACAAAAACGAGCATGGCTGATTTTGAGAACAACACAACGAATTTTGGATAGGTATGCATGTGTCTTTACCAAACTAGTGGGATTGCCACCTTCATGACTAGAGGACCACCGTATTCAACTCCTTCTTGGAAACGTTCCTCCCAACATCAGGCCCTACCACTACCCATTTCACCAAAAGATAGAGATTGAGATACTCGTTCGAGACTTACTGAAGCAAGGAATTATTCACCCCAGTACCAATCCATTTTATTCACCAGTTCTTCTTGTTTGGAAAAAAGATGGGTCATGGTACCTCTACATTAATTTTTGAGCACTTAATCACATCACAATCAAGGATAAGTTTTTGATTCATATTGTTGATGAGATTCATGGCGCTCATTTTTTCTCCAAGTTGGATCTTCATTCTGGGTATCACCAAATTTGGGTTCATGAAGATGATATCCCTAAAATGGCTTTCCACATGCATGATGGCCACTATGAGTTTTTGGTCATGCCCTTTGGCCTCACTAATGCTCCTTCAACATTCTAAGGATTGATGAATAAAATATTCCAGCCCTATGTATGGAAATTCATTCTGGTCTTCTTCGATGATATCCTCATCTATAGTAAAACATGGGCTAAGCATCTCCAACTTCTAGATCTCGTACTACAACTTCTCTCTAATCATCATCTCTGTGCAAAATAGTCTAAATGTGTTTTTGGCCAAGAGGAAGTGGAGTATCTCAGGCATATTGTTTCAGCCCAAGGGGTTCGAGTGGATCCTGCAAAAATATATTCCATGAAAAATTGGCCACGTCCTTAGACACTTAAGAGCCTCTGTGGTTTTTCGAGGTTAACTAGTTACTATCACAAGTTTGTCAAAGATTACGGGAAGATTGTAGCTCCATTAATAGCTATGTTAAAAAAGGATGCTTTTACCTGGACACATGATGTTGAGTATGCATTTGAAAAATTGAAACAAGCTATGTGTACTACACCTATTCTAGCTATGCTAGATTTTTCCAAGACCTTCACTATTGAGAGTGATGCTTGCAGAAATGGACTTGGTGTTGTTCTTCTTCAAGAAGAATGTCCCATTGCGTTCACCAACAAAGCCTTTTCTGGAAAGAATTTAGTACTCTTTACATATGAGAAGGAAATGATGGCTATTTTGCATGCAATATAGAAGAGGTGTCCATACCTACTGGGGAATCATTTTTGCATCAAGACTAATCACCAGAGTTTGAAATATTTTCTGGAACAATGGGTGTCCTCCCCAGTACAATATAAATTGGTCAGCAAACTCATGGGTAATGACTATGAGATCACTTACAAGAAGGGTAAGGACAATATCATGGCGGATTCTCTTTCTCGCACATTTGATGACCAAGCTTCCCTTTCAACTATTTCTATGCATGTTCCAAATTGGTTGGAATCTATCCAGCAAGGCTATGTCAATGACTCTTCCTCATCTCAAATCATTCAATAGTTGGCCAATAACCCTTCTGATGTACCATATTACTCTTGGGATGGTGCTTCTCTGTGATACAAGGGTAGTCTAGTGCTTCCCTAGAGAACAAATCTTCAGCAGGTTGTCTTCTATGAACTCCATGCTTCTCCATCGACAAGGCACTCAGGGTTTCTCAAAACTTATGAGCAGACATGGCGTAACTTATTTTGGAAGGGAATGAAAAATACAATTCAACAGATGGTGGTTGAAGTGATACCTACCAATGCAATAAGGGTGAAATGACACTCCTTCCTAGATTGCTCAAACCCTTGCCCATCCCTACACAGATTTGGATAGATATTTCTATGGATTTCATTAAGGGGCTCCCTAAATCTGGAGGGAAGACAGTGATCTTGGTTGTGGTTGATCGCCTCTCCAAATATATTCTTTTTTGTGCCCTCAGCCATCCCTATACCGCCTCCTCAATTGCACAAATTTTTATGGACTAGATCTTTCATCTTCATGGCACCCCTTTTTCCATTGTCTCAGATCATGATGCAACTTTCACCAATCATTTTTGGATAATACTATTTCGACACACTGGCACCAAACTAAAGATGAGTTTTGGGTATCACCCACAAATAGATGGCCAGACTGAAATTGTCAATAAATGTTTGGAAACTTATCTTCGTTGCTTCACCTCAGAACAATAGCATCAATGGGCAAAGTGGCTTCCTCTTGCTAAATGGTGGTACAATACCTCCTACCATACTACATCTAAAATGACTCCATATGAAGCAATCTATGGTCAGGCACCACTAGTGCTCCTTCCATACACCCCGAGTAGTTCACCAATTTAGGCAATCAACATGGTTCTTCGAACCTAAGATCACATTATTTGCATCTTGTAGCACAATCTTCACATGGCAAGAAATGGAATGAAACAACAAGCTGATCAACACCGTTTAGAGCGCACTTTTCAAATAGGTGATATGGTTTTTCTTCACCTACAGCCATACAAGCAATCATCCCTGAAACTCAAAGGGCATCATAAGCTAGCTCCAAAGTTCTATGGGCCATATAAGGTTCTTCAGAAGATTCGATCAGTTGCTTATAAATTGGAGCTCCCTCCTTCTCGTGTTCATCTAGTATTTCATGTCTCTTGTCTAAAGAAAGTTCTTGACATCAACATCAGAGCACAAACTATTTTACCAGAACTTGATAACGAAGGATCCATCCTTTTTGAGCCGGAGGTAATCCTTGACAAGAACACTCATCAACTTCACTCCTGATCCATCACAGAGGTATCAATTCAGTGGCACAGAATGCAACCAAAGGATGCTACATGGGAACCACTCCTTCAGATTCAGCAACAATTCCCACATCTTAAGCTTTAAGGACAAAGCTTTTCTAAGAGGGAGGGGATGTTAGGAACCTGTGTTTAACCCTTCTCTTTACTTTGTTAGTATATTAGATATGGACACATATGATTTGTAAGTCATCATGTGAGCATATTGTATTATCCCACATTCATGGGAAGTAGTAGTTGTTTAGATTAGACTTAGTATATAAGTACATGTTGAGGCCAATGAAGGCATCCACAAATTTATTGTATTGAGCTTACTCAAAGGAGGTTGCCCCGTCAAATTGCCCTGTGATCAATAAATTCCATTTGTGTTTATGTTATTCTATAAATCTATTATTTCATGCATTTTTTTTTATTTTGTTGCAAGAGATTCCTCTTATCAAAACAACCAACCTAGTTAGCATCAATGCAGGAACTCAAATCAAAATCATTACCTCTTGGATACCATAAGCCATAATATAAAGTTCCCTTCAAGTATCTAAATTTTCTTTTCACTGCCTTCACATGTGTTTTCTTGGGATTAGCTTGATATCTGGCAACCACACATACTGCATGCATAATATCAGGTCTAGAAGTAGTCAAGTACAAAAATCTTCTGATCATATATCTCTAGGAAGTCTGATCAACCTTCGGAGTCTCATCATCCTTGCTCAAGTGACATCCAGTGACCATAGGAGTACTCACTAGTTTTGAATCCTCCATACAAAACTTCTTCAACATCTCTCTAACATACTTAGCTTGAGAAATAAACATACCAACATCTAGCTGAGCAATTTGAAGTCCAAGGAAGAAAGACATCTCACTAATCATAGACATCTCAAACTCTTTTTGCATCTCCCATGCAAACCTTTTACACATATCATCATCTCCACCAAATATGATGTCATCAACATTTACTGCAACTATTAATATCATATTTCCTTCTTCCTTGATGTAAATATTGATATCTATAGTACCTTTCTTGAAGCCTTGCTAAAGTAAGTACTTATCCAACCTAGCATACCAATCTCTAGGTGCTTGCTTGAGACCATACAAAGCCTTTTTGAGTCTGCACACCATGTCTAGATCTTTTGATAGCTAAAAACCATCTAGTTACTCAATGTAAACCTTTTCCTCTAGATCACCATTCAAAAATGTTGACTTGACATCCACCTTATAGACCTTAAAGTTCTTGTGAGTAGCAAGTGCAATAAACATCTTGATTGCCTCCATCCTGGCTACTGGAGCATAGGTCTCCTCAAAGTCAATGCCTTCAACTTGTGAATATCCTTTACACACTAATCTAGATTTGTTCCTCACAACTTCACCATCTTCATTTAGTTTGTTCCAAAATACCCACTTTGTTCCTATAATATTCTTATTGGTTGGTCTAGGAACCAATTCCCAAGTCTGATTTTTCTCTCTAATTCAATTCTTCTTCCATTGCCTTTATCTGTCTATCATCTTTACTAGCATCAGCAAAGGTTTTGGGTTCTACCTTTGATAATAAACACAAGTTTACTTTCTCACATGTTTTTTCAAGACTTCTCCTAGTCAACATGCCTTTATTCTTGTCCCTAATGATCCGATCTATTGAATGGTTCTTCTAAACATACTTAGCTAGAGTCTTGGGTATCTACTCTGGTTCTTGTTCCTTTTCTTCTTTCTCTTCTTCTTCTTCTTCAATGGATGGAAAAATATCATATCTGGAGTCCTCTGGTTCTTGTGATATCTAATAAAAAAATCTTCATCTACGTTGACATTTGTGATTTCAATCATCTTCCCCAATCTCTTGTTGTAACATCTTAGGCCTTGTGTCTAGTTGAGTAAGCAAGAAAAATCCCTTCATCACTTCTTGAATCAAACTTTCCTAGATCTTCTTCATCACTTATAATATAACATTTGCTACCAAAGATCCTAAAGTATCTGACAGTAGGAGTTCTTCCATACCATAGCTTATTAGGGGCCTTAGAGATATTCACCCTCAATTGTACTCTATTGGTTAGATAGACAATAGTGTGAACTGCTTCCTTCCAGTACCTGTTAGCCAGATCTATATCTTTCAACATTGCCTTAGCCATCTCTTACACAATCCTATTCTTTCTTTCCCCTACCCCATTTTGCTGAGGGGTCCTAGGAGCTTACAGATGTCTCCTAATACCATGATCTTCACAGAACTTATCAAATTCATTTGAAGTAAATTCACCTCCTCTATTAGACCTTAAACATTTGATCTTAATATCCATTTCACTCTCAACCATAGCTTTGAAAACCTTAAACTTATCAAAGGCATCTAATTTTTCTCTTAAGAAAGTAACCCAAGTCATTCTAGAATAATCATCAATAAGTAACATGAAATACCTTTCACCTTGTTTACTCTTTATTCTTACAGGGCCACATAGGTCAGTGTGGATCAACTCTAGTGGCATTAAGGAAGAATACTCCTTGCTCTTGAAATTTGTCTTTGTCTACTTTCCCATTTGGCATTCCTTGCATAGTGTGTACTTGCAGGCTTGGTTATCTTGGGTATATCTCTCACCGCATGAATAGAGTTGATCTTTACCATATTGTCAAAGTTGGTGTGTCCCATTTTCTTGTGCCATATCCAACACTCACTGGATTGAGCCAGTAAGCATGTTCTTCCATTTACCTCCTTCAGATGATAGATATCACCATATGACTTGATGCCTTCTGCAACTAGTTTTCTAGATCCTTCTTTCTTGATTTCACAACCTTTGGCATGAAAGGTAAGATTGTATCCTTTACTACACATCTGACTAACACTGAGAAGATTGTGCTTTAGCCCTTTGACATAGAGGACATCCTCAGTGGGACTATTCTTCACATCAATAGTTATAGTACCCTTTCCATAGATTTGTGCTGACTCATCACCACCAAACTTAACAGCTCCACCATTTCACTTCTCAAGGCTAATAAACTTCTCCTTCTCACCAGTCATATGATTAGAGAAACCACTATCAATTACCCAAGACTTGGCTTATTCTTTTGCATGAAAGGCAGTCCATACAACCATTGATCTATCATTGTTTTGGTCATCTTCCAAGGTATCAGTCTTTTCATATTTTCCAATATCATCCTTCTTGTCACCAACATTCAAGTCTGTGAAAAGTGTTTCATCTTTTGAATCATCATGATCCTCATCTTCGGAAGAACAATTATTCTCTATGGAATATAGCCTTCTTTTGAACTTGTATCTCTTGTTACTACCCCTTGATTCTTTAAAAGGACATTTAGAAGAAAAATGACGAACCTTCCCACAATTGAAACATTTGAAACGTAACTTACTTCTATATTTGCTTGTCTTTCTTTAGTGTTCTTACAAAATTTGCTTCTACCTCATCAAAGTCATCATCTTAATCAGTTGATTCATCTTATGTCTTCTTGCTTGCTTTGAATGTCACTTCCTTCTTTGGAGCACCTTTGTCAAATTCTCTCATTTCAAAGGCTGTGATAGAGCCAAACAATTGATCTACTATATATGTATCCAAATCCTGAGTCTCCTTAATAGAAGATACCTTATAACTGTAAGATTTGGGAAGAGTTCTTAGTACCTTCTTCACAATTTCATCTTCTTTCACTTCACCACCAAGACCTATGATGCCATTAACTATTTCATCCACTCGGAGCATATAACTAGCAATGTCTTCATCTTTTGTCATCCTTGAGGTCTCAAATTTGCTCTTGAAGATTTGCATCTTGGCTTACTTCACTTTATTATCTCCTTCATAAATGCTTTCAAGTTTTACCTAGACATCCTTGGCAGATTTGAAACTCATTACCTTTAGAAGTTCTGAATCATCCAGTCCACTCATGATAGTACTCTTTGCCTTGGCATTATTATCATACAACCTAATCTCATCAACATCTGTAGGCTCAGAACTAGGAGCAATGTAACCCTTCATAACAACTTGCCATACACCAAACCCTAGAGAAGATAGATAGTTTTCCATCCTTAGATTCCAAAAGGAATAAGTTGTTCCATCAAACATAGGTACCTTGTGAGATCCATTAGGAGCCATCTTAGACCTTCCTCAAGTGGTTAAGCTTCTTCTGAGTAACTTGGCTCTAATACCAATTGTTAAACACACCAGGATACTAAGAAGGGGGGTGAATCAGTATCTAAACAAACTTCAAATCCTCTGAAGCATATTAAAACAAGCATTACAACATTAACATAAACATGAAGGATCGACACAATGCACATCAACACATAATACCAGATATACGTAGAAAACCCAAAAAGGGAAAACCATGGTGAGGATTAACTCACAATATATGAAGCTCAAAATTACAACTTTGTTTTTGGGCTACAACCCAAGGAAGCTACTACTCCCTAAAACATAGTTTTAGAGTCACTCCCAAGGACACTAAAACTTCATGTTGACTTTGTTTAAGGCTACAACCCAAGGAAGCAACTACTCCCCAAACTGAGAATGAACTCAAAAAATATTATAGTATGACATTCCTTCTACTATCTGAAAACTAACATTGAAGCTCACACCTTTGATTATTACAATTCTACTTCTTCTGATGATTGGGTCAAGTAGGCACACTCTTCACTTCCCTCTTGTCACAAAAAAGTCTTCAAGATGAATCAGGACAACCTCTAACACTTCTTCTCTTTCTCCTTCAGTTACACATCACAATGCATATGATATTCATACTTTTCTCTTTACACACTCATATATTCATCTTTGCATTCATACCTCACCTAGATCAACTAGGGTTACAATTTATACATGACATTAAATTGATTTCATTACAAGTTAGCCAATACAACAAGGATATTGCATTTTACAAGTCCGCCAAAGATCAGAACATGAAACATGCATAGGGCAAGCCCTATCATGAACAACATGCTACTCCATAAGGAGCCACACACCTTGCAGATCACAATACATGCTTAGTCTAGTCCTAAACATTCTTCATAGCATCATTCTTCAAGGAATAACATCTGCACACTTCACAAATTTGAATTAGGCCGCCCTTAAGGAAGAACACATGAAACATGTAGAACATCGGTCTTCACAATCTTGGTGGTACTCATGATGCTTAAACATTTCTTGTTCTTCTTCCAAATGAGTCAACATGACCTATACATCATCTCCCAACATTCCTTAACCTCCGCATAGCAAGAAGTTTGTGGAACATACCTTCAACATTCTTCATTTAGCCAGATAGAGGCATAGCCTAGCAATATCATCATTTTGAACCACAACCAGTTTCAGAGAGAGTAGAAAACCACTTTGTGGAACAACAAGAGACAACATAAGATCATCAGGACCATCTTCCATTAGTCAATGTATCATTTCAAGCCACTATAAGTTGGCACACATCATCATGATATGTCCAAAGAAGAGCTAGGTATCCAAAATTGTCTGTATTAAAACTGTCATTTGAAAACTAAGCTTGCAGACCTTCAAGACACCTAAAAGTCATATGGATGCAATAATTTACTATTGTAAACATATCCTCAAAACTACACAACCATATCTATTACTGTGGAGGAATGCAGAGCATTCCAAACATTCTCTATCATCACTTAATTCTATCATAGCACAGGCCAGTACTTTGTCTCTCATAACTTTCACTGTGGATGAACAAATGATCTAAAATTTTAGATTTAGCACATTTACAACATCCTTAACTTAACTTTTGAACTACATGACCATATCTTCAAATGCAGAGATAACCAGAGCATTTTACCATACAATCTTTTTAGGCAATCTTTTGCAACATAAACCTTCACCAACTTTTGAAGGCCAAAACCTTCATATAACACCATATGCATCCTTAGGAACAACAAGAAGGATCAAACAACATACCACAAGCCATCAACAACATCTTTTCATCCTCAACATAGCTTAATGTATTATCATTCATCTTAGTGCTTCTAATTCTCATCTTAATATTTCATCATCCATCTTTGTGCTTCTAATTCCCATCTTAATATTTCATCATTCATCTTCTTTGCTGACCATAGGCATGCTCAAGACAAATTGACTTAACACTGATCAAGGCATGACATCCAACCATGAAAATCATGAACATCACTGCATCCACTACTTTTTGAACCACAAGCATGCTCAAAACAACTTGACTTGACACTGATCAGGGCATGACATCCAACTATGAACATCAGCAACCCACTATGAACATCAGGAGCATCACTGAATATTAGCAACCATGAACATCAGTATCATAACTGCCCCTCTAGTACTATACTGGTATATCATCATTACAAATTGAGTGTTGACCTTACTCTAAGTGTTGACATCAATGACAACACATATTGCCAACAATTCTATGGAAGTGTTTGATAGACTTAGGCAATGAAAGATAATGATCCTTGACATACTTGTTAATGTGTCAAGAGATCATGGAAATTTAGAAAGATGACAATGTTGGAAAGTACTAGAGGTTGGCATAAAGTTGAACTTTGATGATGTGTTAAAAGGCAATCCTAACTTAGCAAGAGTAGGGTGTTTACTATGTAGTGGGAGGGAGCTTTCTTGTTATGAGGTTCATGATATCTTGGCTATAAAACTAATAGTGCAACTAAATGGGAGGCTTTAGTTGTAGGTATTGCATCTTAAAATTGTATCTCCTCAGTCCTAGGGCATATTCTTACCTTTAAGTCTACGGGTTGTCATCAAAAAGGTAAGGCAGAGGCTTATAAATAGATTATGGATTGTTAAAAGCCAATTAATGAGAGGGGATAATATCTCCTACACTTTGATCTCATCTAGACTTAGGAGGGTGTTCCTAGAGGTGTCCAAGTAATAAGATTAAAAGTAATGAATGAATGAATAGGATGAAATGATACAATCATATCTGGAGTATGCTTGACCCCTAAGATTGTCGCTAGGTCATAGACTAACCAACTACATTTAAAACATGTTAATCTCATGAGGGCATCATTGAAAATGTTTTGTATGAAAAAGAGGGACAATGAATAAAAGGGTTAAATCCTCCTTTCTTGACAAACATTCAAGGACATATCAACTGAGTTAAATCACACTTTTGCAAGAGGATTCACCTACAGGTTAGGCTGTCACTTGGAACAATGTGGGAATTTAGAGATTGTCAATTAATGTATCAATTTAATTCTCAAATACCCTTAAAACCCTAATTATGCAAAACAGTAAGTAAAATGATGAATTACAACAAATGCTTACAAACTAAGGTTGTAGGCAGAGATTAGTTACTGACTATTTTTTTAAGTTTGAGATGCGGAATACTTGGGGACAGTGGCATTAGCACCCCTATCCAAGGTGGTGTTTTCATGTATGGAATCTTGATCTCCTTCCAATACTGATAATCACTATATTTTATGTTTCTATCCCTGGAGATGTAGAGGACACTGGTACTAATGCCTGAGTCCAAGGTAGGGTGTTCTTCAGGATGTCGGGGCCTTTTTAGATGTTGATTGTCACTATCACAATGATTTCTATGTTTGCAACCTTGGAGGACATTGGCATTGGCACCCAAGTCCAAGTAGTGCTTTTCTTTAGAGATATAGAGTCTACACACTATGATAATGTTCCCTACAACTCCACTCTGTCCAGATGTGACACCTGTAACCTGTAATCACAAGGAGTATGGTTGGGGGTTGTGGTGTTTAGAGGCTTGCCTCAGTCAAGCCCTAGAGAGATATTCAAATCTTCCAAACATCATTGTCAGATAGAGAGTGTGTATCCCTACGGGATAGAGGCAAAAACAAATTGATAAATGATTCACACAAATAGATATCACCTCAGAGGTGTAGCTTGCATGTAGATGAAGATCCTTCAACACATGAGAAGATGAAGCTAAATCTACAATCACAAACACAATAATAATGATTTGATCTGCAACAATGAATATATTGAATACTCTAAAATCATAAGTTTACCAAAACTTCATAATCATCTTCTAGTTTGCAAATGAAACCCTAAACATGCTTATATATGCAACTAAACACATTCCTACTAAGAATTTCATAATTCAAACTTAAGATGTCAGTATGGGACCTAATTAATGATCACAAAATTGACATTCAAATTTGGGACCTACTTGAAATAGGGCAGGACAAGGGCACTAGCACCCATGTCCACAGGTCCTTTTTCAAGGCAAGGTTAAGTGCCACAATGTCCTTCATGCCCCATGTGACATGGGTTTTAGGCCATTTTCTTCTGAGAGTCAAAATGAACATGCAAGATGCAAAACAAGGGACCCGAGAGCTAAACCTAGGAGGGAAAAGTCCAGGGAGATATTTTCTGAAATAACATTTAGCCCCACTTTAATGTATGTATAAACGCAAGGCCCATACATGCATTAAAGTATGGTCAAAACATAACAAACATGCCAAGCACTTGAAGATAATGCATACAATAAGATTGAGGAACTATTACTAGCCCCCAGTATCATGTAGACATTAGATAAAACACACCACAGACATGCCAAGCACAGTGAAGATAGTAATAGGCACGCAAAACACAAAGAAGACACCATTGAAGACATGCAAAATATAATGAATACAGTAAATGCAGTGACTATTTCTTTTTCATTTTCATATATATATGAATATAGATGCAAATACATGGAAAGTAAACACACAACCCAAAATGCAAGAGGGACTCATTGCCACATGTCTTTAGACTGCATATGGGGCAACAGACACGCAATACAAATCTTAGAGTGTAGGAGGGACTCATCGCCACACGTCTTTAGACTCCACTTGAGAAAAAACATGACATACAAATCCCAAAGCATAGGAGGGACTCATCGCCACATGTATTTAGACTATGCTTGGGAAAAAACATGCATACAAGAGGGAAAACACATGGAAGACACATGGAAAACAAGAGCATCATATAGCATGCCAAAGACATACTATACGTCTAAAACATGGTAGACAAGTGATGGAAGGAGCCTATTGATGGTTGGGTTTATGCCACAACAACTGCCAAAGACACGTTTAAGGGAGGATGCACCAACCCCGCCTACTCGAAGGAATTTTAAAAATGACAAGTTGTGCACTAAATCAAGAGATACACCATCCTTTCCTCCGCAGATGGTTTTCAAAGTGTAACCCCACTCACATCACGGTGACACCTTATAGTGAAAAGGAAGCATGTGCTCAAAAGTATACAACCCCGCCCGTGTCACGGAGACACCTTACAGTACAAAGGAGGTATACACAATAGATCAATATATACATACACGCTTTATCAATATCAAAATCATCAGGCAGCTTACCTTATATATGCCCCCACCTTAAGGTGGTTGATGTCATGTACCGATATCAAGCATTTTAAGGTAGAGAGAAAACACACAAGAGAATAAGAGCTCTCGCAAAGCCCATGCCCCCAGAAGTGACATGCACTTTACAATGGCCGAATGTTCCCACAAACATACAATTTCCTACAAGAAGAGAGGTTAGAAATCTTTCTCTAAGATAATAACCACATCACATGATCCAAAAGAAATGCATACACATAATAACATCAAGAGTCAAGGTTACACTACGGATTCAGAACCCAAGTATAACCATGGGGCTATATCACAGAGATCTCAAAACCAAGTGTAAGCAAGGCAAGATCTAAGATAAACAAAGTGCACAGAACAACAATATTGTTATGGTTTGTTTGTGCGATAAGACATCATCAAAATATCACATGCAGTGATTCTACTAGCCAAGCGTCAGATAATATATATATCAACCCCATTGTCATGTATGAACTAGGTCTATTTTTGCTTACTCGCTGAAGGGACACATGGTCCGTATCAATCTTATTTGTTTTTCATCATCCACCAGATAGATGGAACCACTAGAAGAAGGTAAACAATAAATCAAGAGAGGAGAAACAAGTGCCTTAGGGTCATCACATAGGAAGGTACCTCCAGGTCACCAACCACAACACTATGCCCTAGGACACAACACACAACAATGAAAATAGAGGAGAAGCAATATAGAAGAATGATGATACAAATAGAAGAAGAGTTGCAACAGAGGCAATCTCCTGGTATCCTTGACCTTACAAGACTAACAAGGGTCATCCTAGGAGGCCTAAACAGCACATAACACATCACGAGGGAAACATAACACAAGAGGTAAAGGGTTAGAAATACTTACCTGTAGAGACAACCAAACTAGTGGTCATCACCGAGTATTAAGTCATTGTCTTCCCAATCTCGAATGCTAAAGGAAAGAGGTTCATAAGGTACCATAGCCCAACATTTGTTCTTGTCTTCAAGTTGTTTATTGGTAAGCTCATCTTTGTTTGATTCCATGTTAGGTGGAATGTTTTCTTTTTGAGGTGCATTTCGTTGGGCAAAAGCTTGTATTTTTCTCCTTCTTTTTCTTGCTTGTCCATTTCTTTTTGTCTTGTTGCTTACGTCTTCAAAATTATTGTCATATTTTTACATAGGTTGTCATATGTTAGAGAAGGAAGCTCCATGTTCAAACCTCATTTGTCTCAATGAAATGTTTTGTTCTCGACGAATGCCTCCTGATCCTTGTAAGGATGACAAAAGAGGAACCTCAACATAGGGTCCTTTTCCTTTTGCTCTTGGAATTTCTTCTAATGTGGGTTGTTTGTCTCTTATTGTTTGCATGGGAGGCCCGACACTCTAGATATAAGTTTTTCTTTGTATCGTCTATATTGTAGGAAAGAGTGATCTCTTCATGGCTCAGGGTCTCTATCAGGTTGCGGCCAAAAGTAATCAAGAGTAAAGTTGTCCATTGCCAAAGCTTGATATGTATTATGTTGAATAGTATGTACTTGTCCATGTAAAGGGAATTTTATGCAATTGTGAATAGTTGAGGGGATAGCGTTCATAGCTTTTAACCATGGGTGTCCTAGTTTTACATGAAAGAGGTCGGATAAAGGGATAACCCCAAATACTTGATCCACAACTTTATCAGAAGCTATAACCAATTATGTTATGTTCCCAAAGGTAGGCATTAAAGCTCCATTATGTGTCTTAATCCTTAAATCTGAAGGTTCATAGGAATCTTGTGTCAAATTATGTGCAAAGAGAAACTCTTATGTGATCACATTAGTCATGTAATTAGGATTAATAAGTGTACCATTCACTAGAATCTCCATTATTTTCAAAGTAATGTAAAGGGGTCCCTCGTTGTCTACAAATGTTTTGTCATGAGGTGTAAATGTAATTTTAGGTTCAGGGCTCCTTCTTTTCAAATAAGGCCTAGGGGGAAGCCTAGAATTATTGTTACGATTATAAGCCATTTGTATTTGTATTCAAATGTATGCAAAATCAAATTTTAAAAGATTTTCAATGCTTATGCAAGGGACAAGTGCAAAACTATGTATGCTTATGATCTAAAAATGCTTGATTTTTCACTTTTTCGCAATTTTTCAATGAAGATGACTAAAAGAAGAGGTGTTGTGAGTAATTTTAAGAGGGTCAGTGAATAATAAGCTATATATCAATCCAATAATGCAATAATATCCTTCACAACACGCCTATAATGCATTTCTAAAGAGACGATAAGGCTAAATCTAGTGAAAATGCAAGGTTTTCAAACCCTAGACATGATTTTTTGCAAAAAGGATACTATGATGAAACACTACAATTAAAAATCAGTCCTAAATGGGTGTTTGAAAAGGGTAGTAAAATCTGAAACAAGATTTTAACTACAACCCCTAGCTAATGCAAAACTAGGTTTTTATGAAAAATTCACTATTTCAAGCAATTTTTAACAAATTAATCATGAAAATGCAATGTAAATGATTAAAATAAAATGAATTTCTACAATTTTAAATCAGATCCAATGAAAATAACATAAATTAAATTAATGCAAATTATGCCAACATGCAAGACTAAGATGCCATTTTTTTCAATTTTTTTTGTAAATTTTCAAATGCAATAAGATGAATGAATGCAAATCTAGAGTACAACACTCAGCAAGGTGCAAAATTCAAATAAACATGGGTTCACCAAAAAAAATTATATGAAAACGGGGGGCAATGATGAAAGGGTTAAATCATCCTTTCTCAACAAAAATTCAAGGACATATCAACCGAGTTGAATCACACTTTTGCAAGAGGATTCACCTACAGGTTAGGCTGTCACTTGGAACAATGTGGAAATTTAGAGAATGTCAATTAATGTATCAATTTAATTCTTAAATGCCCTTAAAATCCTAATTATGCAAAACAGTAAGTAATATGATGAACTACGACAAATGCTTGCAAACTAAGGTAGTAGGCAGAGATTAGTTACTAACTATTTTTTAAAGTTTGAGATGCTGAATACTCGAGGACACTGGCATTAGTGTCCTTGTCCAAGGTGGTGTTTTCTTCTATAAAAATCTTGATCTCCTTAGATGACACTAATGATCATTGTATTTTTTGTTTCTATCCTAAGAGATGCGGAGGACACTGGCACTAATGCCTGAGTCCAAGGTAGGGTGTTCTTCAGGATGTCAAGGCCTTTTCAGTTGTTGTTTGTCACTATCACAATGATTTCTATGTTTTCAACCTCAGAGGACACTGGCATTGGTGCCTGAGTCTGAGCAATGCTTTTCTTCAGAGATCCAGAATTTGCACACTATGACACTTGTAACATAAAATCACAAGGAGGGTGGTTGGGGGTTGTGGTATTTAGAGACTTGCCTTAGTCAAGTCCCAGAGAGACATTCAAGTCTTCTGAACACCATTGTCAGATCGAGAGTGTGTATCCTTGTGGGATAGAGGTAAAAACAAATTGATAAATGATTCGAACACAAATAGATATCACCTCGGAGGTATAGCTCGCATGTAGATGAAAATCCCTCAACACATGAGAAGATGAAGCTAAATCTGCAATCACAAACACAATAACAATGCTCTGCATTGCAACAATGAATATCTTGAATGCTCTAAAATCATAAGTTTGCCAAAAGTTCATAATCATCTTCTAGTTTGCAAATGAAACCCTAAACATGCTTATATATGCAACTAAACACATTCCCCCTAAGAATTTCGTAATTCAAACTTAAGATGTTGGCATGGGACCTAATTAACGGTCACAAAATTGACATTCAAATTTAGGACCTGCCTGAAATAGGGCAAGACAAGGGCGCTAGCGCTCATGTCCACAAGTCTTTTTTTAAGGCAGGGCTAAGTGCCACAATGTCCTTCATGTCCCATGTGATATGGATTTTAGGCCATTTTCTTCCAGGAGTCAAAATGAACATGCAAGATGCAAAATAAGGGACCCGAGAGCTAAACCTAGGAGGGAAAAGTCCAGGAGACATTTTTTGACATAACAAAAAAAATGTGAGATGCATGTATAAACACATGAATGTCTAGGATGAATAACTACTATGGTTGCTAAAGATGTTTCTCTGGTTGAAATACTAAATCATGAAATGCATACGAACTAATATCCTAATCCTAAACTATTGGTTAAATATGTTCTTTGTTTGAAAAATATGATTGACCACCACTTCCAGAACTGGTGCCTATCTAGTGGGTAACAAAGTCAAAGCTTTTCAAGAGAAGCAATGAAGTGAAAACATAACAAGAATCAATCCAAGAATATATGCACATCAAATATATGATATCAAATAACAAAGCATGATTAATTATCCATCTTTATATTGCATAAATCCATATGGAACACAAAAATGACCATTATAACACATGTAATGAATTAAAATACCATTACATTCATCAAATCTATGTTACAATCATACCAACAAGTGTTGCAAGAGGAAACCCTAACTAGAACTTTGAAGTTTACCTAAAAATCTACAAATACCATTTACAAACATATAACATCCTTGTGACTCACTAACACATTGCTCTGTGGATGAATAGTAATGGAAGGAGTTGAAACCTTAGAAAATCTTGGAACTTACAGGTGAAGGGAAGAGAAGAATGATCAACCCTTATTAAAACTTTCAACTAGCTACTTATAGTAATTAAAATTCCTTGCCCTAGGTCACTTGTTGAAATTTGATGCACAATAGGAGGTCAAAACATTAAATGCAAACTAGGGTTCCCAACCACCAAATCCATGGAATCCACACCATCTTCATCATGCACCATTTAAATTTGTATCCAAAACCATGCCCTTGAGATGAGAAATATTTTTTGGGTGGGAAAAATGCCTTTGAGAAGTTACAAGGGTCAAATCTAGCATTAATGCCAACCTGGGTAGTAGCTAGAGCATTTTGGAGAAGTTTAATATTTTTGTGAAAATACAATGCGTGATGACATGTGAGAATAGGATATGAGTGGAAGAAAGAAGTCCTACAAGATGTGGAAGTTCCTTGAAGGAGGAAAAGAGAATAGGGAGAAAAAGCAAGAAAGGGATGTAGGATGGGATATGGAAGTGACTTGAAGAAATCCTATAGCCTATCGAGTTCCTCCAAAGAGGAAATTGAGTGATTTGAAGGTGTGGAGGGAAGTGGATTTAGAATGTGGAACTGGACATCAAGACAAGATGTGAGGTGAAGAAATGACATCCTAAAGTCAACCAGAAGTCTACATTTGTAATGAAGTGGAGGAATTGGCTAAAGGGATAAATGTAAGAATTCAACCTGGAAAAGAATGTGGGAAATGAAGGCTAGAATTAAATGTAACAACCTATAGAGAAAAGATATAGAACTGGAGGCAAGGACTAGATGAAAACATATCTAGTCCAGGGAGGAAATTCTATGAAACTAAAAAGTTAAGGGAATTGGGAGGAATGAATGGAACAAGATTTCATGGAAAGATAGAAGGGCATAAGAACTAGTTGCTAGGGTTGAAATGTGAATTCTGGTACCCAAGCAAGATTCTACAAAAGTGGGAAACAAAAGAAAGTGAAGGGAATGATGAAAAGTGGAGATTGTGGGATAAATAAATGGGATCAAGTGTGGATACTAGATGAAAATCTAAAAGAATACACATGCAATAGCCAGCTAGAAACCTACATTTGATAGTAGAGGTAAAACCTGTAAAACACTAGAAACTCTATAAACTAACTAGAAACCTCCCATACTTAGAATGTTTTTGGATTTTTGTAACTTATAACACACAAAGGGGACATGAGGGATGACAAATATAAAAACTTAGGAAAAATTCAAAAAAATGAGCAAGGACTCAGATAAATCTTACATTTTCAGATTGGGTCCCAACATTAGCTCTTGTTGGGAACATGTGTCTCTTGTAGGAACAACAAGAATCCAAAAAAAAATCTAGGATAAGACCCAAAAAGGGAGTAAAATAATAAGGGGGGGCCAAGACAATAATGCTTCATCATGACAAACAAGGGTCCTAAATGCACAAGGACAAAAACACAGAAGGCACAAATATGTACAAGTTAAAATATCTCATTACTTAAGAAAAGTAATGCTTGAGATGATGACCATGAGTTGGCATCTCCATGAATTTTCTAGTCAAAACCTTCATATGGTACACATTGTGACCATACTCTTCTACAATTTCATATGGTCCAAGCCATAAGGGATCAAACTTTCCATGTTTTTCTTTGTCCTCTGATCTAATATTCCACATGAGAACCATAGCACCCACTTGGAATTTCCTTTGAAATGACTTCTTGTCAAATAGATGTTTCATTTCTTGCTTATGTGACAAGATCTTATTATATGCAGCTCTCCTACTCTCATCTAGTTCTGCCAACTCTAATATTCTTTGAGAGAATGCACCATTTTATTCTTAAATATCATGTAGCAATTTGTATATAGGAAACTCTAAGTTGATTGGCATTGTAGCTTCTAGTCCATGGACTAGTTCAAATGGGCACTTACCAATAGATTATTATGTAATCCCATAATACATACTTTAACTTATCAACCCACCTTTTGTTAACATCTAAAGTTCTAATTATTTTCATGAGGCTTTTGTTGTTGGATTCAACTTGTCCACTACTTTGGGATGATAAGGGATGAATGAATCATACTGACCTCATATTTATAAAACATATTTGAGATATCATGAGATCTAAAATGCATGGCATTGTTAACAATAATCCTTGTAGCTACACCAAATCTGGTTATTATGTTATTTAGTAATAAATCTACTACCACCTTGGATGTAGCATTATGGGTTGGAATTTCCTCAACCCATTTGGTGAAGTAGTCAGTAGCTACAAGGATCCATTTATATCTGTTACTTGACCTTTCCTGAATTTCACCTATAAAATTAATTTCCCACTATTGAAAAGGATCTTCAATTATGTTTGACATAAGGGGAAGAGAACCTGTAAACTTTAGCTTACCTGAAAACCTATTACAAGCATCACATTTTCTATCTCAACATCCTTGAATAATGTTGGCCACCAATATCTTGCTCTAAAGATCTTATGTGCAATGGTCTTAGTTTTGAAATGCCTTCCATATATTTCTTGATAACACCTACTAATCACCTTGTAAGATTGTTCTTGGTTCAAACATTTGAGCAACATCTCATCATTAATTTTCCACATTAAATCATTATGTATCAACACATACCTTTGGGACTGCAACTTAAGTATTCTTTGTTGGTCATTTATTCCAAGGGGACAAATCATATTTTTCAAGTAAAATACAATGTCCCTATACCATGGGTCATCTCTCAAATGACAAGAGTTGGAAGCACAACTGTAATCCATTTTATTTACCTTTGTTGCATCTAAATTTACATCTTTCATCAATCTGGCCAAGCCTTGACCTCTAACCAACTTAGTAAATTGTACCTCCATATCATACTCTTAGATCTTATTGATCCATCTACATCTTTTACCTGAGGCTTCTTATTGAATGAATATATCCTTTAATATTGTATGTGGCACATATACAATGACCTTTGCACTTATCATATATGATCTAAAAATTTTGATAGCTTTGAAAAGGGCATAATCATGCTTTTCGATAATTGAGTACTTTAGTTCTATAGCTTGTACAAAGATTTACTAAAAAATTATTATTGGTTACTCATATCCATCCTTGTTCTTTTAAAGTATCATGGCAGTAATAGTGTAGAATGAAGCAAAAGAAAAAAGTTTAAAAGGTTTAGAATAATCTAGGCTTATCAATACTAGTGTTTCTTTAAGAACTCCCTTGATTTTTATTAATTCTTTAGTTGGTTCCTCACTCCATGTGATTGATTATCCTTTCTCCAACATCTTGTAGATGCCTTGATCTTTTTGCCAAATTTAGGGATGAATCTCCCAATAAAATTTATTTTCTCAAAGAAGGATTGCACACCTTGATTGACTTAGGTTGAGGAATGAGATCGATAACTTTCACTCTTTTTAGATCTATACTCACCCCACCGTTGGACATACTATGCCCCAGCAACTTTCCTTCTTCAACACCAAATATGCATTTCTTGAGATTCAAAGAAATCTCATACTCAAGGTACCTTCAAAAATTAGCTCTAGATGCCTACATTGGTCTTTTCTTTCTTTGGAGTATGCAGTCAAGTCATCTTGGTATACTACCTTTATTTCATCAATGATGCCAGCAAAGGTGACATCCATTTCCCTTTGGAAAGTGGGACTTGTATTCTTTAGTCCAAATGGTATTCTCAAATAGACATAGGTGCCCCGAGGAGTAGTGAATTTTGTCTTGTGTTGTTTTGACTCCTTGACCATCACCTGGTTATTTAATGTCAAAAATTGCATAACCTATAATTTCACATTTTTTCTTACACCTGCCTTCATGTCCCTTCATGTGACTCAACCTAATTTATTCTCCCCTTAATCAAATTTATCTTAAAATCTCTACTAGAGAATTAATCTCATCGTCTTTCTGAGAACCTATGCCAAGTTTGAATCTATTTTCCTAGGATAGAAGTGTAATGTGTAGATGTCTACATGGCAAGCTAGTGGCCTGATCCTTATGGATCCTCAAAATGAATGTTACACTTGCATTTCGCCACCTCATGATCACATCTGGCAGTTGTAATGTCCCCATGGATGTGCCCAACTATTCTTGGTATGTCTTACTAAACTAAATCCAAAAGAATCTAGAAAATTAGTTACATTAGTTACTAAAAGAAATAAAAAAGGAAAGATTTCTAATTAAAATCCTCTAGAGACACACAAAAATAATAAAAAAATTTTGGGTATTCTCCTTGGCTATGACACTTTGAGCTCTGCATACTACAAGTTGGCTTTGAGGTGAATCATTAGTTTTCTCTTGCAATACTTCCTAATGTGTGCATCCATTGGCATGCTTTTTGCAGGTATCATTCAAGGAAGGAATAGCTTGTGAAAGAGGCTTAAAGGTTGGAGCTTCTCCCAAGGATTCCTCTAAGCTACTCATATCATCCTCCAAAATCCACCTTCATCAAATATCTCAGTAAGTAGAATCCATGTTTGATCTCTAAAATCTCTTTTAAGTTTCCTAAGAATTGAGCTCCCTAAAATCTTTATATTTAACAAATATATTCTCCAAAACCACTAGAAGTGAATTCTTGGTGAAGTTCTACCTCTTCACTAAGCATTCCCTTGAATTTTTTACCATTACAATCTTCTTTTGTTTACCAAGTCCCACACCTTACACCATTTTCTATCCTTTCCATTTCATACCCTAGGCCTAATATCATTCTCCATAGAATAGAGAGATACTCCTAGTTTGTCATTTAATTATCGTTTCTATTTCTTCAGCACATGTAGGATAAAAGCACTATGTTCTCTAAATTATCTTCTAGTTGTTCATGGAGGTTGAAAGACCAAATTAGGAGTTTGACCACTCTTATCAAACTCCTTAGCAGCCCCAACATTCTTTGCACCCAGCAACAAGTCATTTGAAAGCATATCAATCACACAAGGGTTTGTATATATTTTTTAGTTGTTTTCTAGTAATCTACTTACTTTTGTTTATTTCCTAATTTCACAAATTATTTAGGGATATTATGCTTGTGTTTGCCTCTATTTCTACTAAGTAGGTCTATCATAAAGATATATAGATTGGACAAAAAATCACTGAGAAGGCACAGACTATTGTACATGACACCTACAGACCATATTGTACCTTATGAATGATAATGCAAAATGCAAACATCCATCCACACAGCACACTGGTGTCTAAGGCTAATACTCCCCTCTTTTAGTATTAGGTTATACTTTCAAATTTTTTTGTATTCAAACTTTATTTCTATGATTCAGTGGAATTATTTCTCAAAATTTGAAACATCAATCATATTAGCTTGTTATTTGCAAAACCCAAATTAATCTTAGAGAAATTTAACTTAGTTGCAAATTAGCTTCATTAAGTGTTGAATAGGAATTAAGTAGAATACTTTTTTCTATCACATTTTTGGTGATACCAATGTGAACACTTCCAACTTTTTGATTTACCATTCTGTGTGTTCTGAGTTTCATGACCCAACCTTCTCATTTTGATAGCATTGTGTAGGAGTTATTGAAACAACAATATGTCTATGACTCACAATTCTACCACTCGATCACTTCAACTACATATTCCCTCATTACTTTATGATTGATCTATTACTACATTGCCACCTATCCCAAGAACATTCCTTCAACAAACATTCATGTTGCCACCTCTATCAATCATAACTTCTCACAACTCGAGGTTGGACTTTGATCAGGAGAATGCCTTGCAGACACCTTCACCTACTCAAATCCAAAACTTAGATCAACACCTGTAGGACTTTCAAACATTCTTGACCTATGAGACTACTTATAATCTACTAATCCCATTGGAGAGACCCTTAGGAAGATGTTGACAACTCACCTTGAAGGCCTTGACTTATTGTGTGAACTTGCCATATTGTTCATACCAATGTGCCTAATTTAGCTACTTCTCATGGAACAACTCAAGGATCTCAACATAACACTCATACACAAGTTTATATCCCAATGCCCATCCCTAGTATCTCCATGCCAACATCTTCCCAAGTGACCATCCCACCTTTGGGAATGGCAAGGAACCCAATCCACTCATATGGATTTGTTCCCCCTTCTTAACCATTACATTTATCTCTATGGGTGGGAACACCATTGCTTCACACTCTATGGCTCCACAAGAATTCTTCTCTTGGCCTATTAGTCTCACACCTTCATCTAGCATTGCTATACCCACCGCCACTACACCTCCTCTTCACACTACAGATTCTATTGTTAACCATTTTGTGTAGAGCGATAGTAATCTCCAACAACAGATAGCCTCTCTTTCTACCACTTCTTCACAACCCATCCTCTCACCATATGTTTGTTGCATTCCACTGTTGTTACACATTCTTGCTACCCCCTTTCCCATAGGATTTGAAGTTCCTTGATTCAAGAATTATAATGGAAAAGGGGATCCTCAAGCTCATGTATCTACTTTTGCAAATTTATGCACTAATTTCATCTTCTAGGATGAGTTGCTAGCAAAGATTTTTCCATGCTCATTGAAAGATAGTGCATTGGATTGGTTTTTCTCACTCCTTGACCATTCAATAAATTCTTTCAACCAATTTGTCAAATGATTTTGACAACACTTTCGAACAAACTTAGGCCCCCAAACAACATTCACTGATTTGGTCTATTATAAGCAAGGGGTGTAGGAAAAAGTCACTAATTTTATATTTCGATACTAATCATTATTCTAACATATACCATATCCTCTCCCCAACCTTGATGTGAAAATAGTCTTAATTGGAAATCTCCAACCTGCACTTAGGGAGAAAATCTTGATCATGCAGTACCCCTCTTTTCTTCATTTATGCACCATTCTCAAAGATTACTAGTAGTTCATCAAGCAATTTGGGACATTCTCTACCTCATCAACTCATATTGCATCTTTGAGCATTCCTAACAAGAACTCTAAGAAGGGTGCCACCAACTACTTCAGAAACACATATTCTTCTATCATTAATGACAACGTAGTCACCATGCATGTATCTAAGGCTATGGCCCTTATTCCTCTATTCATGTCTCTTCAATCAATGTTGCAGTAGATTCTTACTCACAACTTAGTGCAATTGTTGCCCGGTAGACCTCTTGATCCAAACAAACCACTCTCAAATAATTATGATGCAAAATCATTTTTCCAATTTCATCGAGTAGCAAGACATGACACAGAGTGATGTATGCATCTTAAACACATTGTGCAAGACCTCATTGAATCAAAGACTACTCAAGTATCTAGAGAAGGTGATAAAGAGAACAAACCTATCACTAAACCAAACTAGAACATTTAAATATATACAAATCCATTCTCCCCGTACTCTTCAAACTTTGTTGATTGAGATTCTTTATCACCCAAGTTGGAAGAGGAAACTATTCCATACACCTCTCATTTATGTGGCATGATAGGAGAAATAGAAGCCCAACCTCATGCATCTCAAAGAAACCCCACTATTGATCTCGTCATCATGTTTTCTCTAGCAAACATCATTCCAAATGTGCTAGATGGTCCTCTTTACATTGCCATAAGTTAATTTAAAATTCATTCATGGCATTTTGATTAACCTTGTGAGTGTTGTTAATGCTATTACAGATGAATTTATTTACATTAATCAACTTCACAAGGATACATATGACCCATCTGACATTTCCATTAGGGTGTCTTCTCACCTTGGGGTTGATTACCTTATTAATCCAAGTGGAACCAAAGACCCTAGATGTCTCATTTTCTATCATTCCTACATCACATCACTTATGAGTCTTGTTGGCCTAACCATGGTTGATGGTGATGAAAGTAATCTCTTCATTGATTCATAAATGTCTCAAGTTTCTATACACAATGTTTTTGTATACACAGTGCCCCATAGTGGATTTTAGCCACGCCAATAGTGGGGTAATTTTTCCTTAGAGTACTTCTATCCAACCCCCACTATGCCACTTCAACCCCCGAGTGGATGAGACGAGATGGTTCCAGTACTCCTCCTACTTCTAAGACCAATTCTTCCAATCCTAAGCCTACTCTTTCTAGGCTTCTCCCTTGAGAGGTCTCCTAGCTTCTAGTGGCTACTTTTGTTCCTTCTCCTACCTCATCAGTAGCAAAAGGAAAGTAGCATGCACTAAGTGACCCTCCCCATTCCTATGAGGCTTACCAATAATTGATAGTTTGCATCTTGCTTCATATTTGATTATTAGAGGAAAATAAACATTCCAATGTAAATCCCCTCCTATTTCTAAGGCCACTTAGCCTTTAGTCACTACTTCTAATCTACTCTTTATCACTGACAGTTGGGTAAAAGTAACATGTGTAGATAGACCCTCCTAAGCCTTCATCCAACACTTGATGCAACCAACTTGCATGAGCTCACAATAATCATTAACGTGTTGTAGCTAAGGCCCAAGATAGTGAATCCACAACTAATGAGTCACCCCATGATCTAGGCCAATCTCGCACCAGGATCCTTCCCATGACTCTCCAATCATCCCCATCACATTGAACTAGCCACCCTTTTCTAAGTCACTCAACATGCCTAATGTTTCTATAATCTCTAAGGACACATTAGATTCTTTAGTGTCCTTTCAGCACATTTGTCATCATATCTTCCCTGAGCTCTATCTTTCTAGGATCAACATAGAAATTCCATTCCATCAGCACAAACATAAGCAAGAGTGTTATTCCACTCCATCATATCGCAAATCAAAAACTAACATTCCCCCTAAACATCTTTGAGACTTTATTCATCTAGTCCTAATTCAAAGAAGGCTCCTACTCAACCTATCTTTGTTACTCCTATGGATCCTATCCCTAATATTAGTATTGAGTAGTAGCAGTAGATTGTCCCTTATGAAACAATGGTTCCAACACCTTCCTCTCCTGAGGGATCTATATTTGGGACCATTATAGATATCCCTTTGTTGTCATTGATTTCAACAATTTTGTTGACCCTTGCCTCATTCGAGGATATTATGGAGGACATTTCTCCTATGACTAGCCTTCCAAATCCCAATGATGGTTCTTCTCCTAGTACTACTTTAGCTATGTTCCGACTAGCCTATCAGCCTCCTCCCCCCTATGATAGTCAAGAATGGGAAGGGGATGATTTTCTAGTCTCTAATCTTGAGTAGTAGTATCTTCATTGCATTTGTTTGTATTTATGTTATTTTCATGATTGTCTCATTATCGTCATATGCTTTCTTGATGTGTATTTGTTAATTTCTCCTAGAGGACCCATGTTTCCCCTAAAGGAACATGGGTACAAGGGAAATGAAATATTGTAACATTCTTCTATATTTATATGATTTATTCTATCCATTGCATCCTTTATTTTCTTGATATTTTGGGGATGATGCAATGCATAGAGACATTTAGGTCTCTTCCATATTGACCCAAAAAAATGCGTTTGCCTTTTATGTGTCTTTCCACCTGTGTTCTTATTATTCTACATGCTTGGGGAATAACAGTTCCATCTTTGTCCCTTCATGATTATCATTCCAAATATATTTATATTGACCCCAAGAATGTGGATCTCTTGGTGTTTCTTCATGTAAATTTTACTCTCTTCCATGTTATTTGCATGTCCATCCTTGGTGACACCCCTATTATACTACCTCCTACCGAGCACATTGATAACCTTTCTCCCTAAAACATTTTCATTGCTCCCTACAAAATTTTCCACTCCCTAAAGCATTTATCAGTACTCCCTACAACACTTTCCACTACTTGAATCATTTATCATTGCTCCCTGCAACACTTTCTGCTCCCTATAGTGTTTTTAATTACTCCCTACATCATTTTCCACTCACTGAAATGTTTTTGACTTTTTCATCCAATGAGGCATTTTTAGTTTTTATTTCTCCTTTTTATGTGTATGTTTGTCATTATGTTTATGTTCTCTCACTTGCGTATTAGATCATATGGTTTTTCTAACATTCTTGTTTTGTGAGTCATGTCAAATATAATCTCCTCTTCTTCTATCTTGCAAGATTACATGCTTTCTGACATTATAGTTTTGTAGGATTTGCAGTCTCTAATGATGTAGTTTTACAAGTTCTAGATTTTTGGCATCTTACCTTCTACTTCAATAATCTCCATAACTTATGCAATATCCTTTCCTAATGTCATGTTTTAATATTTTATCTATGTACTTTAGCACACTTATCACCTAGTGTAGTCAGCCTGCTAAAGTGGGGGCAAAATGTAATGTCAAAAATTGCATAGCCTACAATTTCACATTGTGTCTTACACCTGCCTTAATGTCCCTTCATGTAACCCCACCTAAGTTTGTCTCCCCTTAATCAAATTTGTCCCAGAATCTATACTGGAGAATTAACCTCACCATCTTTTTTAGCACCTATTCCAAGTTTGAGTCCATTTTCCCAAGACAAAAGCACAACATGCAAATGTCTATGTGATGTGTTGGCATTATAATCCATACAACTCCTCAAAATGAATATTACACTTGCATGCTACTGGCCTCATGATGACTTCTAGAAGTCATAACATCCCTACACCTGGCTATTCTTGGCATGTTTTACTAAACCAAATCCAGAAGAATCTAGTAAATTACTAAGTTGCATTAGTTATTGAAAGAAATGAAAAAGGCAATATTTATGATTAAAAATCCTCCACAAACACACACAAAAATAATAAAATAATTTAGAGTATTCTCCTTGGTTACAACACCTTGAGCTCTACATAATGCATGTTGGCTATGATTTGAATCCATAGTTTTCTCTTGTAATACTTCCTACTCTGTGCATTTATCAGCATCCTTTTTTGTAGGTATCATTCGAGGAAGGAATAGCTTGTGAAAAAAGCTTAAAGGTTGGAGCTTCTCCCAATGATTCCTCTAAGCTTCTCATATCATTCTCCAAAATCCACCTTCATCAAATATTTTAGTAAGTAGCATCCACATTTTCTCTCTGAAATCTCTTTTTAATTTTCCTAGGAATCAAGCTCTCTAAAAGCTTTGTGTTCCATAAATATATTCTCTAAAAACACTAGAAGTGGATTCTTGGTGAAGTTCTTCCTCTTCACTGAGCATTCACTTAAATTTGTTACCATTACAATCTCCTTTTGTTTACCAAGTCTTGCACCTTACACCATTTTCTATCCTTGTCATTTCATAGCCTAGGCCTAGTATCATTCCTCATATACCACAAGATACTCCTAGTTTTTCATTTAATCACTATTTCTACTTCTTCAAAATATGTAGAATAGAATCACTATATTCTCTTTTATCTTCTGGTTTTTCATGGAGGTCGAAAGACCAAAGTGGAGGTTTGACCACTCTTGGAAAACTCCTTAATAGCCCCAACATTCTCTGCACCCAACGATAGGTCATCTAAAAGCATATCAATCACATGGAGGTGTGCATAAGTCTTTCAATTATTTTCCATTAATCTACTTATTTCTATTTATTTCCTAATTTCACAAATTATTTGGGAATATTATGCTTGTGTTTGCCTCCATTTCTACTAAGCATGTCTACTAGGAAGACATATAGATTGGACATGAAATCACTGAGAAGGAACGGATTGTTGTACCCGACACTTGCATATCATACTATACCATACAGATGATAGCATGGGGCATAGATATCCATGTAGTTGTAATGTCAGAAAATGTCCCCTTAGGGGCTTTTCCCTCATAAGGTTTAGGTCCCAGGTCTTTAACATGCATTTAGGACATCTTAGTTCATTTTTGGCATCCTGATGGAATAAGACCTAGATTTCATGGCAAATTAGACCTAGGTGGACCCCTTGAGTTGTACCCTACCCAAAATAGGGGGGAGGACTTGGACGCCCATGCCCTAGTCCTTCCTTATTTTAGGGCAGCCCTAATTTCTAGGTGTCGGTTTATGACCGTTATTTGGTCCCTTTGCTGACACAGTAAGTTTGAATTATGAAAATCTTGGTGGGAGTGTTTGTAGTTGCATATAAAATCATGCTTAGGCATTCATTTGTAAACTATATTTCAACTAGATGATTGCTAGCAAGCTATTGTGTTCTCAAGGTGATTCAAGGCTTTCATTGTGTTGCAAGAGCAGACTTGTGTGGTTTATGTGTTTGTTTTCATGTTTGAGCATCCATTTCATCATGGAATGAAGAGCATCTTCCTCCCATGATACCTTTCACTACAAGGTGACATAATATTGTGTTTTCATCATCAATTCCTTTGGTTTTTTCCTCTGCCTCACAAGGGCACGCACTCTCTATCTGACAACGGTGTTCAGAGACTTAAGTGTCCTCTAGGACTTGACTGAGGTAAGCCTCTAAACACCACAACCCCCTCCCAAAGTCTTGTGATTGTAGGTTACAGGTGTTGCATTTGGGAAAAGTGAAGTTGCGGGAAGGATTGGAAGACATCAAGGATTTAGAATCCAAAGAGAAGCAGGACACCGGAGCATTTCCAGGACTTGGGCACTCATACTAGTGTCCTCTATAGACAAATTTCCAAAAATAGAAGTTACAGGGATGATCAGTGTCGGAAGGAGGTCTAGATCTCGTGAAGAAACTGGTACAGGCACCCGCACCAGTGTCCATGACTGTTCTTCCTCATAGCCCCAAAAATAAGTACTCTGTGATTTGCTATTTTACTCCCGTTTGTAAGAGATTTTTCTGTTATTCGTTAGTTTATTGTTGTATTTGCATAATTAGGTTTTTAATGGTCAATTGAGCATAAGAGAAGAGAAATTGATAATTAAATTCCCTAATCCAAGTTTCCCTACATCTCATAATGACCTAGGGTATGATAGTGCTCGCCACTCGATCCTAGATCCTTGAATGTTAAGTGGAAAGGCGAATTTAAACATCAAAACACTAAAACATTAACAAATCCAATTTTCCACCTAAATAGTAGTACATGAGTGTCTGAGGTCAAAACTCTCCTCTTTCAATATCAGGTTCTTTTAGTTTTATTTTGTATTCAAACTTTATTTTTGTGATTTAGTGGTATTATTTCTCAGAAATCTAAAACATTAGTCATATCAACTTGTTATTTCTATAACTTAGATTAATCTTAGAGAATTTTAATCTAGTTGTAAATTAAGTGTTGAATAGGAATTAAGTAGAACACTTTTTCCATATCATAGGTTATACTCTGAGAATCCATCCATCATGGACATCAATTCTGATCATGTTGCCCTTTTATAGTGAATGATCTGTGCTTGGAAGTGGGTAATTATCCTTAAGAGACTTGATATTTAGATTTATGAAGTCCACGCACAACCTTATCTCTCCATTCTTTTTTCTAACCAGAGCAAGATTGGACACCCATTCAGAGTTTCAAATAGGATTGGCAATGCCTCCCTCTTTTAGCTTCATCAATTCTTGATAGGAAATATTAAACGAAATAACAAAAAAAATTAATCAAGCATTCAGAGCATTGTTTGACGGAAACAATATTACCATCAAATAACAATACAGAAGCATGCACCATAAGATCTGAGAGGAGACACAAGAATTTGTAATAGGGAAGAAGTAAGAAAAAACCCCCAATATTATGAAAATGGCATAAGCCTAAGAATAATACAATATAGAGAATGCTCAGATAGAATTCAAATAATAAAGAGGAAGAAAAAAAGTACCTCTTAAATAGAGGTGAAGAAGGAGTTGTATGTGTAACTCCTATATTCTATGTTGTCACCTTTCATTCTATATGTGTGCAAGGTGTTAAAATCATCATAAGGAGGGAAGTAAGCTTATAATAAATAACCAGCAAATATTAATTTCTAACACCCCCCCTTAAGCTTTACTTGGGGTGTTTACATCATATCAACGAATGGGATGTAAGCCTGGATTTTTACAATGATGAAGAAATTTATCTTTACAAAGAGGTTTGGTGAGAATATCTACAACTTGATCTTCACCTTTACAATACAAAAGAGAAATTTTTTTGTCTCCAATTTTCTCTCTAATGAAGTGATGTTGAAAAGAAATGTGCTTGGTTCTTGCGTGACAAATTGGATTCTTTGCTAAGGCAATGGCTCTTTGATTATCACAGTACAAAGGTGTAGAATTCTTTTGAGATAGACCCAAGTCTTCAAGCAATCTTCTTAACCATAGTGCTTCTTTAGATGCATTTGTACAACCTTTATATTCATCTTATGTAGAGCCAAGAGAAGTGGATTGTTGCTTCTTACTATTCCATGATATTGCACCTGATCCAACAAAGAAACAATAACCACAAGTGGATCTCCCATCATTGGGATCACCTCCTAAATCTGAATTAGAAAAACATATAAAGAAAATTTAGAATTTTCATCATAAAAAAGACCAAGATTATGAGTGCCTTTAATATATCTTAAAATTATTTTTGCAACCTTAAATTGTGTTTGTTGAGGTATAGACATATATCTAGAAACTAAACCAACACTAAAGGAAATATCAAGCCTAGTTAGAGTTAAGTAATTTAAACTTCCAACCAGTTGCCTATATAAAGTAGGATCAACAAAAGGAGTTTCCATGTTAACCATTAATTTTGTTCTTAATTCACAAGGAGTAGAAACACAATTTGCATCATTCATTTTAAATTTATCTAAGAGATCTTGAGCATACTTATGTTGAGAAAGAAAAAAAATACCTTTAGGTGTTTGCCAAATTTACATACCCAAAAGATAATGTAATAAGCCTAAATCAGTCATTTGAAATTTCTGATTTAGTTCAGACTTAATATCAAAAATTAATTTGTTGGAACTACTAGTAATTATCAAATCATCAACATTTAAGATAACGATCACAATATCATTTTCACTATGTTTAATATATAAATTTGGATCATTTTGACTTCTAGTAAAACCTTGAGAGATAAAGAAATCATTAATTTTAGAATACCATTCTCAAGGAGATTGCTTTAAACCATAAATTGATTTCTTTAACTTGCAAACAAGATGTTCATTACCTTTTTGTTCAAAACCCAAAGGTTGAGACATATAAATTTCTTCATGCAAATCACCATTTAAAAATGCACTTTTAACACCCATCTGATGAATTGGCCAATGCATATGAGAAGCTAAAGCTAGAACTAGTTTAATAGTTGGCATTTTGGCCACATTGCAAAAGTTTCATTATAATATAAGTCTTCCACTTGGGAGAAGCCTCTTGCAACTAATCCAGTTTTAAATTTGCTAACCTCATTATTGGCATTGAACTTAGTTTTATACAACCATTTACATGAGACAAGATTCCTTCCAGGAGGTAAAGGTACAAGCTCCCAAGTTTGATTTGCAATTAAAGTGTTATATTCAGCTTGCATAGCCTTTTCCCAATAAGGTTGATTTTTATCTTGAGCATAACTTTGTGGATCATTTGTATCCATAATTTTAGACATTAAAGCATAATTGCAATAGTTTGTTTTTCTAACCTTAAATTTATCCATTCTAGTTAATATATCATCACTTTCTTGAACAAAAATTTTAAAACATTTAGGCATACGTTTTTATGTAGGAGTATCATCACTTGAGAAAGAATCATCATGAGAATGTTCATCATGTTCACTATCACTTTGGCTAAGAGATGTATTAGGAGGATGAAAAGAAGGATTCAATGAAGGATTCAAATAAGGAGTATCCTCAATAACAAGAACTTTGGTTTGAGAAGAGCCATTGTTAAGAACTTTAGAACAATCATGATCATCATTTTCAGTAATGCATACATCTCTAGAAACTTTGAATTTATTAGTGATAGGATTATAAACTCTATAAGCTTTAGATTATTCATCATACCCAACAAAAATATGAGAAGAAGATTTAGATTCTAATTTGTGCCTTTTTTGTTTAGGTTTATGACCAAAGCAATTGAGCCAAAGATTCTTAAGTGCTTAAGATTAGGTTTCTTACCTGACCAAGCATCTTCTAGAGTGATATCCTTTAAGGATTTGGTAGAAGTTCTATTAATAATGTAAGTATCACAAAACATTGCTTCAACCCAAAATTTATAAGACATTTTCTTAGCATGCAACATACATCTATCCATTTCAACAATAGTTATATGCTTCCTTTCCACTACACCATTTTGTTGAGGTGTATAGGGAATGGTTAGCTCATGTTTAATACCAAAGGACTTCAAATAGCCATTAAAATCATTATTCACATATTCTATACCATTATCAATCCTAAGGATTTTAATTTTAAAATTAGATTGCCTTTCAACAAATCTATGAAACTCAACAAAAGTATCAAGAACTTGATCCTTGTTTTTAAGAAAATGGATCCAAGTTCTTCTTGAATAATCATCAACAAAGTTAAGCATACCTTGATCCTTGGCTAGATTCATTTTCCATGGGTCTCAAAAGGTCACTATGTATGAGGTGCAACTTGTGATGTGCCCTCCATGCTTGACCATGAGGAAAGGGCTCCCTATGCATATTACCACTCATGCATCTTGTGCATACAATTTTAGATGGAATAATACTAGGCAATCCTTCTACCGTATTGGATTTTTTCATCAAGGCAATATTGTTTGCATTGATATGACCAAAGTATTTCATGCCAAACATTAAGATCAATGGTAGATAGTAAAGAATATTCAGAAGTAGCAAACTCATATAATTTGAACAAATTATCCTCATCTAATTTTAGCATTAGCAATGACTTTATTGTTTTGATTTGGATCAATCAGAGAGCACGTATCTTTATAAAATTTTATTTTATAATCTTGGCAAAGATTAGCTATAGAAAGCAAATTAGTTTTTAATTATGGAACATACAAAACTTCATGTAACTTACCATTTTTAAGATTACCAGATTGAATCAATTTAGCCTCTTCTTGCCTTAATAAATTTCAAAAAATATCATAAGTTAGCTAAGTAGCTAATGTAAGAATAGCTAATTGAGCATGAATATTTGTAATAAATTGTTGAAATTATCTAGGTAAACATTTTTTAAAATAATATGAATTAATCTAAGATCTTCAAGATTAACTCCTAAATCAATAAATTGGCTATTAAGAGAATCAAATTTTAAAAGAAATTCATCCATACTTTTGAAATCAGTATACCTTGAATCTTCAAGTTGATCTTGAAGTTGAATCTTCCTAGATTCATTAGAACAATCATAAATATTTTTGAGGATAGCCCAAGTGTCATAGGCTTTCATGCATGTCCTATATGAACATAAAGTTCATGTGACATCAAAATGCCTATAAGACCAAGGGCCTCATCATTCTGGATCTTCCATTTGTCTTGAGCATCCTGGGGTGCAGATGAAGCTAGCTCTCCTTTAGGATTTGTAGCAAATTCCAAAAGATGTCTAAATCAAAAAATAAAACTAATATGTGTTTTCCAAGAATGATATTTGAAGAATTTAATTTAATTTTCAGAATTAAAGTAGACATAATTGCAAAAAAAAACTTTGTTAATGGAAAACGAAATTAAACTATGAAATTAATAATTAATATTAACTAACTTAAATAAAAAAATTAAAAGATAATTATGAATATTAACAAAATAAATATAAAGCAAATTAACAATTTAATTTTTTTTTAAACTATTAACTAGAGGTTTGCATGAATTTTTAAAATGGCAAGAAAAAAAATTGCTTTATAAGACTTGAATGTGCATGAATATGGGTTTATTTTCCTTGGTCTGGAGAACAGAGAGCATTGAAGAGAGAAATTTTTTTTATTTTTGCAGGTAAAATGAAGTGCAGAGGCAATGGAGTCTTGCAAAATTTTTAGTATGAAAATATTTTAATTGTAGGCCATAGAGGCCAAGTGTAAAAAAAATTAGGGCCTCTATGTTTTAAAAAAAAATAGGGTCTTTCTTTTACAGATGTCGAATGCAAGAATACAGGGAAGGATTTAGTTTTGTTTTTTATTTAAAAAATGCAGGTTTTGATTTTTTTAAACAGATATTTGTTTTTATTTTTTAGATTTTTTTTAATTTTAAAAAATATTGAAATGGGGGGTGGGGGCATAAGGCCACACCAACACCACCCAAAGGAGGGTGGCAGACCCTAAGAAGGTCCCTTGAAAAGGTTGCGGCTTTTGATTGGCCACCTCCATGCAATGGGGGCTTGGGTTACCCAAGGGTTGGCTTGACCACACAAGGGAGAGCCAAGGGCAGAAAAGCCCTAAAAAAATTATATTTAATTTTTTGAATTTCTTTTTTTTTAACTTAAAAAAAATTATATGAAAATCTTTTTTTTGTTAAAAAATTCTTTTTTTTTAAGTAAAAAAATTATTATTATTATTTTTGGAAAAAAATAGAAAGGAAACTTTTATTTAACCAATGTATTATTTTGTAGGAGAAAAAATACAGGGTACAAGTAAAACAATCATAGAATGGGATTTTAAAACCCTTGTCCCGCACATAGGTTAGAGAAAAACAACTTCAGCTCTTCTCTGAAGCTCCCGTATGCTTCTCAAGAAGATGGTAAACCTTCAATAATTTAACTCACAACAAGATTAGTTGGATGGCTCTAATACCATGATAGGAAATATTAAAAGAAATAACGGAAAGAATTAATCAAGCATTCAGAGCATTGTTTGAAGAAAACAATATTACCATCCAAATAAATAAATATAAGCATGCACCATGGGATCTGAGAGGAGACACAAGAATTTGTAAGGGGGAAAAAGCAAGAAAAAACCTCCAATTTTATGAAAATGGCATAAGCCTAAGAATAATACAATAGAGAGAGAGCGCTCAGATAGAATTTGAATAATAAAGAGGAAGAAGAAAAGCACCTCTTAAATAGAGGTGAAGAAGGAGTTGCATATGTAACTCCTATATTCTATGTTGCCACCTTTCATTCTATGTGTGTGCAAGGTGTTAAAATCCTCATAAGGAGGAAACAAAGCTTATAATAAATAACCTAAGTAAAGATTAATTTCTAACAATTCTTTTCACATTTGGGGTGAAAGAGTTGGATTGATTGGTTTCTACTTCTATTTGAAAGGTTTTGCATTAGGTTATAGGGGAATAGTATGCTAAAATAAATCCTCCCTATAAGCCTTAAGCTCATCATGGGACCATGCAAAACATTTTTGAATCTTTTTAGTAATGTAACAAGCATTGATTCTTTAGCTAACTTTAGTTTCTTACCAATATAAATCATCCTAGGAGTTGCTTCAAAACCTAGATTTACACCTTCAATACTATCTTCTTCAATCAGCCTACTTTTTCTCTTGTATCAATCTACACAATCAAACATTCTTTCCAATGCTACTAGCCCTTTAGGGATGGTGTTGGTTTTTAATTATACTAGTTTCTTACCAAAAAATATTGCTTTGCCATCTTCTACCTCAACCATGGGCTACCAATCAATTAGTTGGCTATCAAATTTATCAATGCAATTCAAGATTCTATATATATGTTGACTATCATCAAACACTTTCTAACTGTATACATTATCAGGTATAGTTGACCTTGTAAGAACTTCGACACTATACTAGTAATGAGAAGAAACTAATTCCAAATCAAATTTTGATGCCTCAACTGCCAAAGCATTAGTTTCTTCATATTCTGATCTATCTACCCATTAAATTCCAACTACATCAAACAATTCCATGGTGTCCCAAACTACATTCCTATATGTTTTTAGTCTTTTATCCTTTACTACATAAGCATTCTTCACTTGTAGCACAACCAGTTCTAAATCTCCATGAATCCTCAAACACTTGATTCCATGTTTATGAGAATTATTTAGTCCTAACATGAGAGCTTCATACTATGCAATATTATTAGTGCATTAGAATGTCAACTTGAAGGAGAACTTAGAAAATTTACCACTAAGTGAAACTAGGACAACTCCTATAGCTAAATCCTCCTTTGAACATGCACCATCAAAGAACATAGTCCACAAATTGTTCATATCATTGTTAGTAGAGCAAGGGGAGAGTAAACATCTTCATTATCTTGTTCATCATAATATCCAATCAAATGATCGATACCAACATCAAAGTAATGTCCTTCATCAGTGGTCTTGCAGCGGTCCCAACAATGTGCAACATTTTCTTTTCGTTGTTTATCTTGACTTCTTCTATGCAATGGAATGGTAGAATATGATAAATCCATTTGTATACTACATCCCATAGATGTTTTCCACTTTCTAGATAGCAACCTGCCCCACTTGGTAGGACAAACCATGATGATTATATCCATTAATAAGGACTTGTCAAGGTATGCAGGAAGTTGAACCTCAACAATGTTTACAACTCCAATAATATTTACTTCTCTAGAATCCATGAGAAAGCACTTACAATAGGATTTGGACACTTATAAACCTAAATCATTCATAACCTAAAGAGGCATGACATTTTTTGAATCCCCTAAATCTAACATACAATTGTGAAGCAATCATCCATTAATGTCATCAAAGTGGTATAAAAAGGATCAACATTTAGTTGGCTTCTTAGTAGGGAAGCTCCTAAATAGACCTTCATAGTTTCTTCATCATTTTTATCCTTTTCAACATCATTAGACACAAGGGCGAGCTGATTTGGTTTACTTATAGTAGTGATGTAAGATAAGACCCTCTCTCTATGCTTAGGAATTCTAAGGATTTCCCCTACTAGCACTAAAATCCTTATTTGACTTATGATTTGTGTTGCATCAACAAGGTTATGGTTGGAAAGGAGTGTATTCTATGGAATAGTTATATCACTTATATTAGGAAGTAAAGGCATCATTATATCACAAAGGGTAACCTCCTTACCTTTTGGTTATTTCTTTTCTTTGTCTCCAACTTGCCCTTTTACCTGCTAGGACTAATCTTGTTTTGGCTCTATCATCAAGATTATTCATTTTTGTGACACGTGCAGCACTTGATGCTATAGCATGTTCATGAGCCTTAAGAACATATCTCTTCTTTGTTGCTATTTATTATACTAGAATCCTCTTCTTGTCTATCACTTTCTTAGTGGCACTATTGTTCCTTGTTTCAGCTTCCACCTTTTGGTTTTCCTCTTTAATGTTTACATTAGCCCTATTTGGTCTAGCAACAAAGTTACCTTGTGTAGGTACTTGATTGTTTCTCAGTTGATATCCACTTTGGACCTGCATTATAGTAGCATCTATAAGGACCTTTATGTCTTCATCTAATGATTTGGACCTCTTGTACCTCTAATATATGAGTTCTCTTAAGTGATAAAAATTATGAGTAGGCAACTCATATTGATTTGGACCTACACTATGATTATACTGAAATATTTGATCTCATACATCATAGTCAACATACTCAACTTCATCACCCATATGTTCATACTCAATGGCATCCAACTGATCAATGTCATCCTCATTATACTCTACACCACCTTCTTCATTTGGGAATTCTTCTTCTTTGCTCATTGAGAGGGCAACTATAGATTTTATTGGATCATGAGGGAGGTAGCAAGTTTCACACCACAATGAAGCTTCATGAACTTCACAAGGTCTCTTCTTAAAGGATTTAAAGTCTCCTTTTCTTGTTATCTAAAATTTCCTTGCTTGGGAACTACTTGTCAATCATTTTATTGTGGTCTCTTAGACCAATCAGTGTTATAGGGTCTATTGTACAACCTCTAACCTTTATTAAACTGTGTTATTACATTGGTGGGAGGTAGCTCTTTCTTATTTCTTTCTACCTTGTATGATAAATCTTTCATAGCACCCATCAATCTATCTAATTTTTCTTTAGGAGTAAGAGGCTTGTTTGGGATTGCTCTATTTGGTTGTGAGATTTTCACATTTGATTATTTGATTATTTGATATGTTTTTGTAATGTTCTCATATTTATTTCAATATTTATAGTTGTAGCATAGGCTTCCCTTAAAGTTTATAGATTCTTGTCCAAAGACAATATCCAATCTTGGAATTAAAGGCACCACAAAAGAGGACTAGGCACATTGGTTCATTTGGTGTTAGGAAATTAGTGGCACCTTCCTTATAGTCATGATGAACCTACTATTGAAATCCACCACCATCTCATTTACTCCTTTCTTAATGGTTGTAAGTTTGTGTATGGAAACTTTAGGATCTATTCTATCCCCATACTGTAATCTAAAAACTCTCATGAACTCCTCCTAGGAATCAACACTACTATCTAGAAGACTTTTGTACCATTATCTAGCACTGTCCTCTAAAGAGTGCACAAATAGATTCATCATCACATCCCCATGGTCTATTTCATACTCATCAGTGACATTGATGAAATGCCTCAAGTGCTCCTCTTGTTACCACATTATTACCCTAAAACCTAGGAATCTTTCCTCTTATCTCATTTGAAATTGTATTTGGGAAATTAGGGATTACAAATAAGTCTAATTGCTTATACCTTTTTGCTCCCAAAGGCTTCCTTGTGGGAGGGAACCTTTGAGCATGTCTTCAAAACACATGTCTAAGATTTGGCATGTTACCAAACTGATGGTTCAATTGTTGATGTTGTTGAGGCTAGTTAGGGATCTGATGCCCTTGATTTTGGTATCTATTTTGATGTTGTGTTTCTTGAGCCTACTAAGCAATTTGAGCTTATTGTAACTCAACTTCTACTTAAAGTTTTTGTTGTCTCTATCTTATGTGATCTAGCAAATCTAACTCATAATTAGTCATTTTTTCTCTTTCCTCAACATCTGAATGTATCGGCTCACTAGAATCATGAAACATTGTATCATGCTCTATTTCATCTCTATGAGACATACGTTGTCCAACAAGATGTGTTTCCATGTTTTGATTTCTCATGCTAAAATTTATCCTATTTGCATCATAGGATCTATCCCTATTTCTTCTACCAATGAGCATGTCATTTCTTTTAACTTCATAGTCGTGCCTATGTATTTTTTGTGTCCTAACTATGTTATCAGTTGAATCTTTGAAAGTATACTGATACTAATTTCTTAAATCAACAAATGTATCATTCTTACCAGATGTTCCTACTGGATCTTGAGAATCTAATCTAGAAGACTCACTGGCATTTTTATCTTTCCATTTGGTTTGCTAACTCCTTTATTGAGTTGAAGTATCTTCATGTCCTAATTGATCTCTATACTATCATCTTCTTTCCATCTTTAAATTCTCTCAACTATGAACTAATTTTTGGATTAACTAGGACAAAGTCAACACTTTTCACTTGGAAGAGATAAATTTACAGGGTCCTCAAGATGAGATGCAAATTATAACACCCCCAGCAATGATGCCATTCTATTGGACCCTAAATCTGTATCCCCCTGATCCTAGAGCATATTCTTACCTTCAAGGCTAGGGGTTGTCATCAAGAAGGTAAAGTAGGGGCTCATTAACAGATTATGGATGGTTAAAGGCCAATTGATGGGAGTGTATAATCTCTCCTACACTTTGAGCTCAACTAGACTTAGTAAAGTGTTCCTAAAGGTGTCCTTAATAGGATTAAAAGTAATGAATAAATGAATAGGATGAAATGTTGCAATCATATCCAGAGTATGCTTGACCCCTAAGATTGTCACTAGGTAACATACTAACAAATTGTATTTAAAACCTCTTGGTAAGATGATTGGGGCATCATTATAGAAATGTGAGATGCATGTATACACACATGATTCTCTAGGATGAATAACTACTAAGGTTATTGAAGATATTTCCTTGGTTGAAATACTAAATCATGAAATACATATGAACTAATATCCTAATCCTAAGCTACTAGTTAAATATGTTCTTTGTTTGAGGAATATGATTGACCATCACTTCTAGGACTAATGCCTATCCAGTGGGTAAGAGAGTCAAAGTTTGTCAAGATAAGCAATGTACTAGAAGAAGGAAGTCTTGTAGGATGAGGAAGTTTTGTGAAGGAGGGAAAGGGAATAGGGAGAAAAAGTGGGAAAAAGATGCAAAATGGGATGTGGAAGTGACTTGAAGAAATTCTACAACCAATCAGATTCCCACAAAGAGGAAATTCATTTATTCGATAGTGTGGAGGGAAGTGGATTTAGAATTTAGAACTAGTTATCAAGGCAAGATGTGAAGAAAAGGAATGACATCCTGAATTCCACTTGAATTCTTCATTTAATGAAGTGAAGGAATTGGTTGAAGGGATAAATGAGGGAATTCAACTTGGAAAAGGATGTGGGAAACAGAGGTTGGAATTGGATATAACAACTAGGGGAGAAAAGGTGTGTAACTAGAGGCAAGGACTAGATGCAAACATATATGGTCCAAGGAGGAAAGTATATGAAACCAAAAAGTGAAAGGAATTACGAGGAAGGAACGGAACATGATTTTGTAGAAACATGGAAGGAAACAGGAACTGGACGTGGTGTAGTCATGGATGGAGGGTCCTAAGAAGGGACTGTCCAAACCATGCAGCAATCATAAACACAATAGAAACAACACAATAATAGAATGCAATGGAAGATTCAAATGTTTAATATATTAGATAATCAAAATGCTCATACATCGGCAACATGCGGCCTATAATCAAAGGGCTCACAGGCCTGCTTTCCAAGCTACAATAGAAATGAAAGATATGGCATTGAAGTGCCTTCTGGAAAGAATTCAATTATCTATCTTATGATATCATCTACACTACTAACTAACTTCCTAATGCATCTAGGAGATGTATATATATATCATCTTCAAGCTCGTAGAATCCTTCACACTGACCTCAAGAGGTTACAAACTCCAATGAATGATGAAACTTGTAGATAACATGTAGGTCAGCCTACAACACATGGTATTGCTCAACAAATGAATGAAACATGGAGAAAACCTCAAGAAAGGTCTATCTGGTCCTTATTTTCCTTGTGATATGTTCCATTTGGCTCTGCAAGTCATGGAAGTGCTCCACAAACCTTATGTTCTCATGTTGACTGAATGAATGCTTTGTTCTGTGAAAATTGATGCTCTTCTAATAGCAATAACTTTTTGTAGATGAATCCAAATCTCCTGAAATCTTAGTATGATGTAGATAACATGGCATAGAAGCTAAATCCTACTCAGTAAGCTCTGATATGAAAATGTGGTAAAATGTAGTAGAAAGTGTTGAACTGTAAATCACTAAATTGTAATTGAAATGAAAGAAAAGAAAAGAATGTAAATGTTTTTGGTTGATGCAAGATTTCTCTGCAACTTGGGATACTCTTGCATTAGACACTTGAGGTTATTAAAAAAGTGAGTCCCTCACTTTTTGGGGGCTAGAGTAAAACCAAGGCGATCTACCTCAACCTGAGAAATCCATGATGAATCTTCTTCTGGTCTTCCTTTCCACTTAACCAAATACTCTTTGTACTTCTTGCCTCTAGTACCGCATCCAACTCTACTACCCAAGATGTTCTCTATCTACTCCATTTGTTATGGTAACTGATCCTTCAATTCATCTTTAAGGATGTCATTTGATTCTCCCTCATGATACTAATATAGATCTACAATATTGAATATAGGTGATATACCAAATGTAATCTGTAACTACACTTCATATGCATTTCCTGAATCAAACTTCTTAAGAATCTTGCATGGTCCAAACTTATTCATGTTCAGCTTGTTGTATGTCCCCATTGGAAATCTCTCCTTTATCAGATATACCATTACTTCATGTCTAACTAAAAATTCTTTGTCTCCTCTACTCATCTACTTGCTCCTTATACTTACTATTCATCTCCTCCAAATGCTTCTTGACCTAATTATGTAGTGTCTCCATGTATCCTGCAAATTCTTCTACCTCTGTACTTCTCTTTTTTTCCATACTGATGTCTCTCAGCTCTGTTACTCCTCTAGGTTGTACTTCTATCACAACTTCAAATGGTGTCTTCACTGTACTTCTATTCACTGAATTATTGTATGAAAACTCTGCTTGTGGTAGAATTAGATCCCAATTTCCTACCTTTTCTCCTACTAAGCATCTCAATAAGTTACCCAAACTCCTATTTACCACTTTTGTTTGTCCATTCATCTATGGATGAAATATTCAACTGAACTTTAGGTCTATCTTCATCTTCTTCCATAATGTCCTCCAAAAATATCCAATGAATCTTGTATCCTTGTCTAAAACTATATTCTTAGGTAATCCATGCAATCTCACAATCTCCTTGAAAAATAGGTCAACATGTACAGCATCATTTGTCTTCTTACAAGGAATGAAAGGTGTCATTTTTGAAAATTTGTCCACTACTACAAATATAGAATCATATCCCCTCTATGTTCTTGGCAAACCCAATATGAAATCCATGCTTATATCTTCCCAAGGTTTCTCTGGTACTGTCAAAGGTTTGTACAATCCAGTATTCTGACTACTTCCTTTTGCAACTTGACAAACTCTACAACTTTGAACAAATTTCCTTACATCCTTATATATCTAAGGCAAAAAGTAATGTTCACTCACTAAAGCTACTGTCTTGTCAATCCCAAAATGTCCTGCTAATCCACCACTATGCTTCTCCTTGATCAAATTATCTCTCGTTGAACTCCTAGGTATACACAATTTATTTCCTTTGAACAACATATCCTCCTAAATGAAATAATCCAACCACTTACTTCTATTTGTGACAACAGGTTCCTTACATGCTTTCCATGTTTCCACAAAACCAAGATCCTCTTCATACATATGTTTAAGTTCTTCAAATTCCAGTACTTCTACCCTCATTTCTGTTAGAAAATTCCTTCTTCTACTCAATGCATCTACAACTTTGTTTGACTTCCCACTCCTATGCTTCAATACAAATGTGTAACTTTGCATGAATTCTACCCATCTCATATGTCTCTAATTCAACTTTCCTTGATTGTTCAAATACTGCAAAGCTTGATAATCAATGTACAACACAAATTACTTTGGCAACAAGTAATGTCTCCACTTCTTCAAGGTTTGAATTATGGAATAGAATTTGTGATCATAAACTAAATATCTTCTCCTTGCATCATTCAACTTCTCACTGAAATATGCTACTGGTCTCTCTTCTTGACTTAACATTGCTCCTATTGCACTTCCACTGGCATCACAATCAACTTGAAATACTTTGTTAAAATCTGGTAATGCTAACACTAGTTGCTCTATCACCTTTTGCTTCAACAATTTAAAACTCTTTTGTGCTATAGATGTCCACTTAAAGTCAATTTTGTCACCTCTCATTGTCTATGTCACTGGTGTGCATACAGTACTAAAATTTCTAATGAACTTCCAATAGAAACTTGCTAATCCATGAAATGATCTTACCTCTCCAATGTTCATAGGTGTTGGCCACTCAACAATTTCTCTAACTTTCTCATGGTCCATTTTCAATCCTTTCACAGAAATCACAAATCCCAAATATACCAATTCTTCCTTCATGAAAGTACATTTCTTGATATTTATCAACAATTTCTCTTCTCTTAACATCTGCAATACTTGTCTAATATGCCACAAATGTTCTTCCTTTGTCTTACTAAAAATCAAAATATTATCTAAGTATACAATAACAAACTTACCTGATAATTTCTTCAAAACCTCATTCATCAATCTCATGAAAGTACTCAGTGTATTAGTTAATCCAAAAGGAATCACTAACCACTCATACAATCCTTCATTTGTCTTGAATGCAGTCTTCCAGTCATCTCCTTCTCTGATCCTGGTCTAATGGTATCGACTCTTCAAGTCTATCTTTGTGAAATATTTTGCTCCACTCAAATAGTCCATGATGTCATCCATCCTTGGTAATGGAAATCTATACTTAACAGTGATTTTATTGACTGTTCTAGAGTCCATACGCATCCTCCATTCTTCATTTTTCTTTGGTTCTAGTACTACAGGTACCGTACATGGGCTTAAACTTTATGTCATCAATCATTTCCTTATCATCTCTTGTATTTGTCTATTCAACTCCACATTTTCTGTTGGTGTCATTCTATGTGTCACTTTGTTAGGCAAACTAGCTCCAAGTATAAGGTCCATATGATGACTGATACTCTGAATTGGTGGCAATCCTTTAGGTACATTATATGATATGATATCTTGGTACTCTATCAACAATTCAGTTATTTCCTTTGGCGGTGGTTCTTCTTCTTTTGCAGTACTAGTTTTTGCACTTAGGGTTTCACACTTCTTTGGAATCAAAGCAAAACACATATTCTCATGTCTCAATCCATCCAAAAATTTCCTTCCATCCACCAAATAGATTATAGCATTTCCACATACTTAACTTTTGTGTTCATCTTCCAAAGGTATCAAGATATAAGTATTCCCATTAGATGTTATAGTATAAGTATTCTTCCTCCCATCATGTATTGTCTTTCTATCATACTGCTATGGTCTCCCCAACAATTTATGACATACACACATCAGCATAATATCACACAATACCTCATCAACATAAGATCCTATATGAAATTTCACCAAACATTGTTCACTCACCAGTACCTTGTTCTCATCTTGAATCTATGCTATCTTGTAGGGATTCAGATGTTTCAATCTTTCCAAGTTCAGCTTAGTTACCATCTCCTCTGAAACCAAATTATTAGTACTACCACTATCAATGATAACTTTACAACATTTACCTCTTGATTTGCATCTTGTTCAAAATAAACTTTTCCTTTGTGGTGCCTCCTTAGTTGTCTCTACTTGCAATAATTCTTTCCTCGTGACCAATGACTCTCCTTTCTTTGGCTTTCCCACTGAACTAGGTGATCCAACTAGTTCTTCCTCTACATACACTACTCTTACATTGTTCTTTGTCCTCTTGCTAGTACTTCCTTTATGACATTCAAATGCTCTATGTCCTTCACCTCCACACTTAAGACAAGTTCCTCTAAATGATCTTTTATCAAATCCTCTTTCATCTCTCTGGTATCCTTCACTGCGGTAAGAATTATGACTTCCTTTGTTGTTGTGGTAGAAACTCCTATCATCTCTTTGGTATGAATTGTTATCTCTGTCTTCCTTTCGGTATGGACTACTCTCCTTATTTTGCTCTGCATAAGGTCTTTCTCCTTCAGAATGTGTTCTACCTCTTTGAAATTTACCTCCCCTACCTCTATATCTTTGTTCATGCCTCTTAGTCAATTTGTCTTCAACTTTCAATGTAAACTAATATGCTTCTTCTATTGTTGTCATCCTCACCAAACTTAATTCTTCTTGAAGGTTCATCCTCAATCCATTTATGTACTTTTCCACTTTCTCCTTGCTTGCTTCACTATGTCCAGTCCTTACGATCATCTTATGAAATTCTTTAGTGTACTCCTCCACAGATTTCTCCTTTTTCCTTAGGTTAAATGCAATCTCTTCAACAATTCCAACTCATAGTCAGCAGGTATGAACTGATTCTTCAACTTTGTCACCATCCTATCCCATTTTATGATCTTCTCTTTTCCCCTCCTATTCCTATCCAATTGAACTTCTTTCCACCAAATAGTAGCATGTCCTTTCAACTTAGTTTTTGCAAATCTCACTTTCTCCGGATCTTCAATTTCTTCATATTCAAAGTATTCCTCCAAGTCATTTATCTAGTTAGTCAGTTCCTCAAGATTCAAATTTCTAGTATAGTTTGGTACTTCCATTATAGGTCTCTTACCCATCTTATAAATAGCCTTCAACACCTTTACTTGATTAGATTCTTCTTCTTCTAGGGATTCTTCATTTTGGTCAACAGTTTGAAATTCATCATCATCACTTTCATCTTCATGTCTCAGGTTTAGTCCTCTTCTTCTATCTTCTTCTATAGCATCTAATCTAACCTTCATTGTCCTCATCATCTCTTGATATTCTTCCATTCTTCCAGTAACATTGGCCATAGCAGGCATCCTCCTTGGCGGCATCTTTTCCTAGGATCTGGTGCAACTACCTCAATTAAGTGATCTGACTACAAGGTTACAACTACCTCACATAAAACAAGTAGACTACCTTAGGTCGGGGATCTTCTCACCACAAGATCTTCTAGAATGCCTTCACTCCCAAAGGATTCACAACTTCACTCTGATACCACTTGGTGCAGTCATGGATGGAGGGTCCTAAGATGGGACTGTCAAAACCATGCAGCAAGAGTAAACACAATGGAAACAACACAATAACAAAATGTAATGGAAGATTCAAATGCTTAATATATCAGATAATGACAATTATTATACGCTGGCAACATGTGGGCTACAATAAAAGGGCTCACAAGCCTGCTTTTCAGGGTATAATAGAAATGAAAGATATGGCATTGAAGTGCCTTCCAGAAATAATTCAATTATTTATCTTATGATATCATCTACACTACTAATTGACTTCCTAATGCATCTAGGAGATGTATATAAATCATCTTCAAGCTCATAGAATCCTCTGCATTAGCCTCAAGAGGTTACAAACTCCAATGAATGATGAAATGTGTAGATAACATGTAGTCGGCCTATAACACATGGTATTGCTCCACAAATTAATGAAACATGGTGTGAACCTCAAGGAAGGTCTATCTAGTCCTTCTTTTCCTTGTGATATGTTCCATTTGGCTCCGCAAGTCATGAAAGTGCTTTGCAAACCTTATGTTCTCATGTTGACTAAATGAATGCTCTGTTATGTGAAAACCGATGCTCTTCTAGTAGTGATAACTTTCTATAGATGAATCCAAATCTCATGAAATCTTAATATGATGTAGTTAACATGGCATAGAAGCCAAATCCTACTCTGTAAGCTCTAATATGAAAATTTAGTAATATACAGTAGAAAGTGTTGAACTGTAAACCACTGAATTGCAACTGAAATGAAGGAAAAGAAAAGAATGCAAATGTTTTTGGTTGATGCAAGATTGCTTTACAACCTGGGATGCTCTTGCATTAGGATGTCAAGGTTGAAATGTGAAGTCTACTACCCAAGTGGGATTATGCAAAAGTGGAAAATAGAAGAAAGTGAAGGGAACAATGGAATATGAAGCTCACAGGGATGACACGTGAGATTGGATGTAGATACTATATGAAATACTAAAAGAAAACATGTAGTAGCCAGTTGGAAACCCACATCTAGTAGTAGAGATAAAACCTACAAAACACTGGAAACTCTACAAATTGACTAAAAACCTCCCATCCTTAGAATATTTTTAGATTTTCATAACTTGTAACACACAAAGGGGACATGATGGATGACAATAGGTAAAACTCAGATAAAATTCAACAAAATAAGAAAGGACTCATATAAATCTTGCATTTTCAAATTGAGTCCTGACAGTAGGTTTGCATATGGCATATAAGGCAGACCATTGAAATATTGAGAGAGGAGGAGGCTCCCAAGTAGTGATAAATGCACTAAAAAAATAACATAGCCCAAACTAATGAATGAGAGCATTTTTATAAAAAAGCAATTTCTTGGATAAGAAAGTTTAATGTAGTGAGTTTTTTAGTCATTATTTGTTAGAACAAAATAGGTGGTCAATTTTTTAGCCAACAAAGGGATAGATTGCCCAATTTTAAATGCTATTGAAGGGTTTGTTGTAATGGAATGGGAAGATTTATCTTTGATGATAGAAAAAGATAGAAGGGAGTTACGTTAATAAAACCCTTAAGTCTCGATGAGAATGTTTTATCCCAATAGGCAGTGGATGGTATCAACGATCATTTATGATTTCCATTTGATATATTGTTTTACACTTCCTCACACATATGTGAGGCCTTTCTAGGTGTGTATTGTAATGAGAAGGATGGGCTTTATTTATGATGGGATACTATATTTTTATGGTGGTTGTTGATGCTCCAATACCTCGATGTGGGATTTTTGGTGGACCCAGACTGAGGAGATATATTTGGTTGTGTTTTGGTGTTCTTTAAATGGCTAGTTTCAATGTTAAGGCCCCCAAGGATCCTTTTATGAAAGGTAATGTTTTAGATTTTAGGTTGAAAAAGATATTCCATTGTTTGAATGTGCAAGCTCTCAATTTGGTGAAGGCAGTGCTCAGTTAAGATAGGGTTGTGGATACAAGCATTATTCAGTTGAGGGAAATGATTCTAGTAAATTTTCATAACAATATGTAGGAAGTAGTTAGAAATATGGTTGCAAGGAAATGCATTGAGGATTTTTTATTGTTTAATGTAGTTGAGGAGGGTTTTATGGAATCATTCCTAGTGATGCCTACTTTTGGTGTATTTTTTCCTAAGGAGGAAAAATGAAAGGTAACTATGGCATAATTACACTCTTAGAAAGTATATTGGAATTCTTATGATAAATTGTCAAGGTTGATATGTAGAGTTGAAATCATTGATGGCTAGTAGGGTTGGTGAGCATTAGCATTCTATCCATGGTGGTGTTGATGTCTCTTAACGAGGAAATTATAAAATGCAATTGCTTCTATGTTTAGGTTTTTTGTTGTTTAAACTTGTAGGGTTTCTAGTATAGGTTTTTTTATGTCATGGTGTCTTTTGTGTGCTAGAGTTAGTTTCTCTAGGATATATTTTGGATGCTCTTATGATCAAACATGGGGACATGTCATATTTTATATGAAGAGAAATCATCTCTAAAAATTAAAACCATTTATGGATTGCAAACTTTTCTGTGATATGAAAGTTCAACAAAAATTAGAATGTTAATATACACCTACTATACATGAATTTAATGATTTTTTTTCTAAATAATTTAATTGAACTATCCTAATTAGTCTCCATCCCCAAATTAAATTAAAATTTAATTTAACCCAATCACTTAAAAGAAGGAAAGATAAAAGTTAGTATTTCTCTATGAAGTGCTATGTCGTGGTAATATCTTTTTGGTGTTCTAGTGTGCTTAAGATGATTTTGGGATTCTTTATATCTTTGTTTTATTGTATTTTGTTATTGGATATGATCAACCCAATAAAATTGTACATGTGTTTTTGTGAAGTATTGTATAGTACTAAGATCCTTGGAATGTTATATTATATCATTGATTACATATGAGTCTATGACAAGGTAATCTATGTTGGAGTTCTTTGTGTGACAAGTTTAGGTATTATAAACACCCTATTGGTAACATCAACTTGATGTAAAGAAAATTGTTTTACATTAAGTCCCTATTGAATTTAGACTTATTTCAAAGCCTTGCTTGAGTGGCTATGTGAAGTGATATGAACTTTGTTTAGGGGTAATTGTGTACTTGTTTCCATTCCAATTGTATTTGGGTGTTCGAAGGATCAAAGTAGTTATTGATTCTAATGATTAAATTTGAGAAACATGATTATATATAAAGTTAAATTGAAATGGATTCATTGTGATATTGATAATGCTATATGCACACTTGGTTAACTAATTATTGTTTTCATATGTAAATGACTCTTTAGAATTAAAAGAGATAAAAATAAAAGTTATATATAAGCACCATTAAGTTAAAAGAGGGGTAGAAGGGAAACATTTAAATTGTCTTTAGAAAATATTTTGAAAATAAATGATTATCGGGTGAAAAACAAAGATTAAATAATATTGATAGAAAAACAAGGTAAAGAATTAATTTATTTATTTTTTATGAGAGGGTGTGATGGTTTGGAAACCACCCTTTAAAATATTATATAAATGACATGGAGATTACTCAAGGAAGAAAGTGATTTGGTGGGCTATAGGCATTGGAAAATAGGCACATATAGTGAGTCCAACTTGAGGTACAAAGTACACTCAAGATTGACCAATGAAGGATTTGTGTTGAGCATTTGCTTTGTAGAACATGTTTTGTATGCTATGTTTTGAATAGAACATTCCTTCTAGAGTATGCCATAGCTAAAAGGGCCAAAACCACTAAGATATTACTAGGGTGAGACTAGTCATTCCGCTGATTGAACTCAAATAAGTATTTAAACCTTTTTTTGAACAAATCAAATAAAAGCTTTGGATATTTCATGAATAAAATAGAAATATATGTGGTTAATAATCAACTTGATTCATTTTTTTTTATCAAGTCATAGTAATTTGTTGTCTAAATTATATTTAATTATATTATAATAAAGTTATAAAATGTTAAGAATAAAATGGAAGAATCGGTCATATTAAATCTATTGCAAGTATCAAAATAACTTTGATAACTTGAAAATGTTCCTATTTCCAATTTTTATACTTGGGGAGAAGTAGCATTACAATAACCCATACCTCTAAGTTAATAATTGGTGTCCCTAACCCAAGTATCTATTTGGAGAGATCAATTGGTGGTGATCAAACAACTACATTGGTACCTAATAGGTTACCCAATACCAACTAAACAAACAAGTGGTGAGGCAATGTGCATTATATATGCAAGGGCATAAGACCCATTTGTAACCTCCTACCTTCAATCTCTCTTTGAAAAATGTGGTGTCTTCACACCTTTGAGATAATATTTAGGGTTCTTAACCCAAGTATCTATTTAGAGATGTGGCTAGTGTCAATCAAACAACGACATCAATATCTAATGGGTTTCTTGATGCCAATTTGGGAAGCTTATGGATAGTACTATTCCAAAGTTTGTTCAAAAACCTAAATAATTTGAGGAACACCATGGAACATGGCTTTAGGGGCAACATGAAGCTTATGTCAGAATGGAATGTTGTCTAGACCAACACTCCTATAGCAAGCACATAGTTGGCTATAAGGGAAACCCAACTAGTAGAATTTCAATACCAACTTGACTACAAAGATGTTTTTCTTGATACAATGTACTTGTAGATGACCTTGTGTAAGGGCAAGAAGATTGAACTCTTGAAGAAAATTGATAGTGAGTGTCTAGATAGAAAACCTCCACTAAAGAATATCCAGTGCATGGACCAAATTGATATTTGTCCCTTCTTTACCTACCATAATTCTGAACCCTCTACACAAGAAAGTTGAAGACTTATCCACCTTGGTGAAACCTATACATCAAGTTTTGACAAATTCCTCACTAGGCCAAAGGCGGCAAAGAAGAGGAAACCAAAACAAGAAGCACAAACCAAAGTGATTGAGTCTAATAAGGGATTGTACAAGAATTAAATCATCAAGCCAGGTGATAATATAACAAGTCGTGGAAGGACAATTACAGTTTGATGGATGCATAGTATCCCCACACAAGTTTTGTCTTTCATCCCTTTAATGGCACCCCTAGATTCATTCATACCTACAAGAAAAGAATATGTAAATTGAAGCACTCTAGAGCCAATTTGGTGATGAGAGTTTTACTAATGAGTAGGTGTAGGATTCATATTTATGAGATGAGACTTAAACAATTCATGAATACTATCAATGTGCAAATCAAGGAGCTCTCCAAAGCTACCCAAGGCATGGCCGAAGACAAGACAAGAACATGTACAATGTCTTGATGTAGATTGGCCCTACAAAGAACATCACCCAAATTTTATTCGAGAATGTCCAGACCCATTGGAAAATGATACCTACAATATCAAGTGGTCAAAATTTCTAGATGACCACATTTTGCACATTGCAACTAAGCTTGCTTTTAATTTTGATTATTACACCATAAGTTCATTCTAATGACCAAACATGTAATTGTGTTGAGAATATGTTGCGATGCTTATTCCTAATATTTTTATTCAAATGAGGTGTCAACTTTGTACTATGTAGTAAATCTTTGGACATGAAAACCTACATAAGTTACCCCAACTCTTGAGGATATCATAGATAAGATAAATCTTACTATGTTGTTGTAAGAAAGATATGCTCCTCTTCATAGGGTATGGCATTTCCCTGAGATCCATGCCACCTACTTTTAGAATAAAGTGACACCACATATCTTTGGAATATTTTATCAATGCATTCCATGAGAACTTATCACTGTAATGTAATAGATTTATAATGATAAAAAGAAGACAATGAAGTGTTTTTGGTTTGTGGTCACAACAAGCTTGTAAGGATTTTAATTTGTCTATTTAATTTTTTATTTTAGTATGAATGTGTATTTAAATAGTATTTCTTATTGGTGTAGGGATTGAAACTAATCCAGCAAAGAGAAGTCTAGTTCTCTTTACCAAATGATTTCAATGGCACCACACTAGGAACAACTAGCTTATTTTAGGATGAATCTATTGATCAAAGGATCTAACAACCTTCGCCAATAGGGAGGTAAAGCGACAAGATCACCCTACCTCTCATAAAAAGTAGTAGATCTCAAAATGAAATCCAACTACTCCAAGGTCTAGTCACCAGGTCATGTCACTGCAAGAAATTCAATGATCTATGTAGTTGTCCCCATTTATTTTGACCTTTGGTGAGATTTTGATGGTGTTACACAACTACCCTAGATCAATATGATAGTGATCCAAACATGCATTCAGTCAAATAAAACCTAGATCTAAAAAATTTCAACCTTTAAACCCTAGATCTGAAAATGCAAAAATGATTATTTTGAATTTTCTAGATATTTAGATTGATCCACAGTTCATTTGTCTAGAATTTATTTAAGTGTGAGTTAATTTTTTTTTTTTTTAATTTTTTTTGCTTGCTTGAATCAAAGAACATTAAAAGGATTAGGGTTAGAGAAAATAAAATACAATGGATCTATTTTGTAACACCACAAATTAAAGATTCTCTGAGAAGAATAAAACAAACTAATTATTCTTGGTCAATATTTCACACAACCATAAAAACAAAGTAGTGCAATCATCTAAGGGTTTTCTTGAAAATGAAGGAAAACATATAAAATTATTGTATTGAACATGCAAATCTTACACATCACCTCACAAAATAAAGTATGGGTGAAATAATTTTCATGCAACATGCCCTAGATATACATCATTCCCATTGAATTTTCAAAATGGGTGTTACAGCATAACCTAGTTTAAAACCTAGAGCATATACTTGCTATCACTATTCTACTCTAGACTTGAAATCTATTTTCTAAAATTCCCACCTATTTTCTAAAAATTTTGACCCATGATTCTAACACTTTACAATATCTTTTGAAGCTACATAAACACCCAAATTCCCAAAACACCTAAGGAAAGTTGGCATGGATCCTAAATGATTCATGGGCCCAAATTAAATTATTAGTTGCATGCCTTTTATTAAATTGATAAGCCTCATTACAATTTTTTAAACTCACTTTAAATAATTAAAGTGAATTATTATTCACCAAAGAATAAATGAATGGAATAAAGTGAATTACCCAAATTGTGAGCACACTTCACCCAAAAGTGGCACTATTGTTGATCTGATGCTACTGCCAAGGTGCCTCAGAAAAAGGTACCTTGAAATCTTCAACTACCTTAAATAGAGCATTCTAGTTTGGATGACTATTGAAGGTTGTCTTCTTGATTGTGCTGGCCAACTCTTTAAGTTATGACAGCTACGTCTGCAAAGTAGTAATGGCACTCTTGACCTTGATCATTCTATCAATTCCTTCTTCTATCAAGTTTCTCCAAAGGGAGTCAATCAACTGCTTAGTGATCCTTGCAGCAGGGAAGACCAAACTAGAGTTTTCCTAGAATGTCTAGGATAGACCTTCTACAAACTTCTTAATTTTCACCATAGCACTATCTATTGCACAATTCCTAAGGGGAAAATTATTTTTATAGCTCTTGATCACCTTTATTTTAAGTTTTGTTCCCTACAACCACTCAACTAGAAACTCTAGATTTCCTTGGGCAAATAATCTCTAATCTTATAGCTCATTGAAAGGAGTTCTAGCCATTCTCTAGGGTGGGAAGATAATCTTCCAGCACTATTAACTCTATATCTAAGGTTTCTTTGAATTCAATCATAGCACTTGCCTCATCACCGATCCTGTGATAGGCTTTCAAAGCTTCTTTGATCACCCTGCTATCCTACTCTTCCAATGTGTCTCTCTAAGCAGATGTAGCATTGATGACCCCTCTTACATCAACATGCTGATGTTCTTTGTTCAAGGTGGCCAATATGGCAGGGGCAAGGGCAATAGATTCCACTGGGCCAACAAGGTACTCAATGTAAGAAATAATCTCTCTAACCTAAACCTTTAATTTTTCTTTAGTGTTTTTGTCTTTCCTCATCTGGTTCAGAACTGTAAAGACAACTCCCTTCAAGGCATGCTTTTCTTCTTCTCTTGTCTAATGGCCCAAGATAACCTTTTATACTTGATAGTCTCCTAGCTACATGTAGGTTTCTTCTTTATCTACTTGGGGAGTTTCTATCTCTACCACCCTATTACCCTAGGCATCCACTATGATTGTACACAATGTTCTAGCTCTCTTTGGCTTTTGCTGAGCCTTGAACATTTCCACAACCTTGTAGAAGCCCTCATCTATAAGCTTATATGTTCTCTATATTTTCTCCACATTAGCACCCAACCATACTAGAAAACACGTGCTACTAGATGTCATTGGAGGAGGAGATGGATTCCTCATTGATGTGGACTTGGAAGAGGAAGAATGAGGAGTCTTAATTTGAGTTGGGTAGTTGAATGAGACCTTTCCCCATAAGAAGATTAAACTTTATGAATCTCAACCTGCTCTAGTGTTGTTGTAGGTATTTTTGTTTATTCCTAAAATGGCTCACCCTGTGGAAACACATCCACTGATCCATGTCTTTGTTTATCACCTCCCTCTATCTAAGCTTGTATGGTGGTGACCTAGGAGGGTGGAGGCACATTGGTCTATGAATGGGAATGTGGAGGTGAGTGTGATGGATGGAGTGGGGAAACTGGTCATGATGGAGGTGGAGAAGGAGGAGGCGAATGAGGTGAGTGAGGAGGAGGGGGCACATATGTTACTAGAGCTTGAGCTTCTATAGTTCTAACCCTCTTTCTCCTTAGTAAAGGTTGTGTGTCCTCAGCCTCCTCTTCTTCTATGACCTTCAAGATGACTTCCTTTTATTTCCTCTTAGTAGAGGCCCTTGTTTCACTTTGCTCCTCAGTGGCTAGTTCTTTTGCAATTGATTTTCACTTAGAGGGACCAAAAGATTCCCCCTAGTCCACTATCATCTTCTTAGCCTTGGGAGCATTCTCAAATGGATGGGGATCATCCATCAGGTATGGATTCTTTAACCATTTCTTTATCTAATTTATCATAGCTTCAGTTGAAGTATCTTCTCTAATAGACCAATCAAGTATATCCATGGGCTAATTGAATACTTTATCTTTATTGTAGGAAGGGTCCAAAATCTTCCCATCTTCTTGCAGCCCTTTAGCACTCTCTCAATATGATTATCTTTGTCCTATGGGAGGGTAATTTGATAGTAGTCTCTATTATGGAGTAAAAAGTGTCCACTTGCCTTTTTACCTCCTTGTTTATTTCCTAGGTCCCATTTATTACATTATGCATTATAATTGATCATCCTGAAGCAAAGTTGCCTGACACCCATGACAATTTGGGACCTTGGGCCCTCACTAATCTTATCCCAGACTAAAAAGGGGCTCTTGGACTTGGGTACCAACTACCCAAGTCCTCCATGATTGGTTGGGGCAAATTAGTGGCATGTCGGCTTGGGACCTATCAAAAGGTTTCTCTTTGTCAGCTCTTGTGGTTTAATTTGATGAATGTTAGCAGGAAAGCATATATATAAGTGAGTTTCTGAATTCATTTTGAGGTAAGAAAGATATAGCCAACTTATAATCTTGGAGAAAAGAGCACTCAAAGCATTCATTGTGTTTCTAGAGGAGATTTGTGTTGCCATTGTGTGTGTTGTTGCAGGTTTGAAGTCATCATCTATCTCCTTATGAGTTGAAGGATCTACATTCTCCTAAGAGCTTCACTACATAGGTGATATCATTGTTATTTGAATCATTCTATCATCATTTTGTTTAGCCTCTGCCTTGTTAGGGCATGCTCTCTCTATCAAACAACGGTGTTGGGAAGCTTGAATGTTATCTAGAGATTTGACCAAGGCAAGTCCCTAACACCATAATCCCCAAACCCCTTCTCTTCTTCTTGTGTGTGGGTTACAAGAGTGATATCCAGGAAATATGAAGATATAAGAAGACTGATTAGGAATCAGGGTTTCAAGATTTGATAAAAGTTTAGGAATATTCCCCCAAAAAGACTTCTCCACCTGGCACCCTAGTCTTTTGGGCCTTTTGACACCAGATCTATCATCTAAGCATCATTTACAACATATCTCTAGTTGTTTAAAGCTCTGACAGATTCCAACTTTCAGGACTTGGGCACCTCCTATTTCATCCTCTGACACTTTAGCTTCTGAGACACATGTTTCAATATCTCTCTAATCATCTTTGTGCATTTAGATTCTGGGTTTCAATCATTTTCTATTTGTTATAAGTTGACCATCCTAGAACTAGGGTTTAGTGCTTATTTGACCTAGGGTTTGATAAAAAGGCTTGGTTAAATCTAATCTTTCCATAGAAAACAAAAGTACAATATCTATAGCTAAATCCTCCTCCATTTGGTAGTGATTTGGCTTAGTCTTGTCCTTGAATATTAGTGTGAAAAAGGGTTTGATCTAGTGTGCATCTTGCTAGTCTTCTTCACTCTCCTTTTCACATATAACATTTTGGTGAACCATAGCTTCAAGCATTTGCATCTTACTCACTAATAAAATCAGATCTTGCATTGATTCATTGCATACCTTTCATTATTCCTTTGAAGAATCTTGTATAATCTTGAAAAAAGTGAATATTTAGTTTGCATTTTTGGTAAAATCTTGCATTAGGGTTTCAAAAATTCTCTTGCATGATCATTTGAATAACATCAAACATTCATTAAATCTGATTTTGCATAATAATATTACATTATTTCACATCATTGATTTGAAAATTTTGTATCATTTCACATCATAGATTTGAAAATTCATACATTTGTAATTACACATTGTGTATTTCAACATAAGAAGTTTGACATCTCTTTTACATATCCTTGCAATAAATCTTAAAGTTGCTTATATTAACTTTTTGTTCAGCACCTTTAACATCATAATCACTTTGTTTGTAGTGATGCTAGTGTGTTTTTTATCTTTGCAAAAAGCTTCAAAAACCTGGTTTCCTCAAACTAGTGTCTCGATGTACAAAAGTCTCATATTTGTGATACTCAATTAATGAATAAATCTGATTATAAATTGTTGTTCCATATCACATTCTCATTTCATTATGGATGCTTCTTGTTATTCATCTTTGGAATCTTTATTTGCATACATTATAGACTTTGAAACTTTCACAAAATTCACTAATATGCATCATCATGTTTTAGATCACATAGCATCCATGTATGATATTGATGTATCTATGTGTTCCATATATGAAATCCTTTGTTATATATCTAATTTTGATAGCTTCACAACTCTCATGGTCATATATCCTTCGATATTAGAAGATCTCACTGAGTTCATCTCCATGAATAGTCATGAGAAAGATGATAGTGGTGGTTCTTCTTTTACTTCTACTACAAGTCATGATAATTTCATGGATCTACTCTCTAATACATGTGATGGTGACCTAGCTTTGCCTATTTCACCCCATGATTTTGATCCAACTCCCAAAAGTGTTCCCACTTATGAGGACATTTTGGTGTAAGAGGATGAAATCATTGACACATCCCTAAACATCACCATACCCTCCCTTAATTATAATACTCTCCCCTCAAAGGATGAAGCTTTAGTGAATAAATAACCTGCTCTTACGAAGGATCATCCATGGATAGATAATGGGAATTCATGTAATAATCTTAAATCTTTTATTAATAAAGTAATACATGAGGCTTCTCTGGTTAATCCTATGGATCTCTCACCTTTGATCAAATGTTCAAGTACTTTGGTTATCACTAAGGAAGTGAAGACCCTTGATCTTCCTCCTTTGGTTGAATGTCCATGTACCTTGGATATCTCTAAAAATATGAAGACCATGGATAGTTCTCCTTTGGTTGCATGTTCAAACCCCTTGTACATCACTAAAGATACAATCATCAACAACTCTCTTAACAACACTTTACCTTCCCTTTGTATCAATGCTCTCCCTTCAAAATACGAAGCATTGGTGGATGAAGAAAGGTCTCTCAAATTAACTAGACTTTGGGGATGGATGTTGAGATTAATCAAAGTGAAAATAAAGTTAATTCAATCATCATTAATAGACTTATTCCACCCACTAATGGGATAGTGGATAAGTGTACTAATGTTCCTAAAATCATTGTGCATGAGGTACCTAATGCACCTCCTCACTTCAAACCAGTGATTACGGTTCAAGGTACTCCAACACCACCTCAACCAAAAGGAAAGGGAATTTTTGTTGAGGTTCCTCCTGCGCCATCCTTATAAGGATCAGGAGAAAACCTTAAAGAGTGAAGTTATCTATCACAAAATCATAAAATCAATTTTGTACCATCTTCCTCTTAAGAAATGCCAAAGAATGTGGAAAATAATGAACCCTTGATGGTAAACAAAGATGAAGATCAAGACTGGGAACAAGATGATGTGATTAAGAACAACAGCTAGTAGGTTAGTATTTCTCCCTCATTGAGCCACACTTGATGTATCACTTCTTTGAGTTGCTCTCAAGGGTGGCCTACTCCTAGGCATTTATGTTGTTGTGTTGTGTTCCCCTGTATAGTGTTAAATGTTTGTTTACGTCTCCTTAGATGACCTTTGATACTCTTGTAATGTCAAGGATGCAAGGAGACTGCTTATGTTGTAACATTTTTTCTATTTGTTTCTATATTCTTCTACACTTCTCTTCTTGTAATTATTGTGTGCGGTGCCTTGGGGGCATAACATTGTGGAGGTTATCTTGGGGGCATCTTTCCACATTGGGACCCTAAGTTATTTTTTGTCCCCTCTCTCATTTTCATGATTTCATTCTTCTATTGTACTTGTGGCTCTTGTTAGGGTTTAGGTAGATCAAAACAATAAACACTAACAATTACATGCAGATTAAATAACCCAAATATAACAATAAGGAATGATAGAAAAGAGATCAACACATAAATTTAACACAGTTCACCCAATATGGGCTACATCCACAGAAACTTAGTCATCCAATGATTTTATTATCCAGTGCAAAATAGATTACAATATCGCGAATACATCATTGTACCATACATCCCAACCACTTATAACAAGCTTTTTGGAAGCTTCTAGAATTAGAGTTTTGTAATGTTGTTTTTATTTTATCGGTTAACAAAAATTAACAACTAACTCTAATCATGCAAAAAGAGGGAAACATAACTAGTGTATAGTACTTGCATGATCAGTCGCCACATACCAACAATCTCCCACTTAGAGACTGATCTTGGATGACACTACTGCGCTTGCACCTCCCACTAGATTACAGGGCTGGCTGGTTTCTTATATCCACCATTATCAGTTGTGAAGGCCAATAGAAACTGATGAGGAAATTAGTTTCTCCTGTGTAATTGCCTTTGTGAACATATCTGCGGGATTCTGACTTGTGTGAATTTTCTCTAGCTTCAACTGCCCATCCTCCAAAACTAACCAGATGAAGTGGTAACTGAGCTGTATATGCTTAGTTTTTGAATGCAGAGCTAAGTTCTTAGAAAGATGAATGGCACTATGGCTATTAGTGTACAAAGAGCTATCTTCTTGTTATTGCCCCAGTTCCTCTAGAAAATGTTGTAACCAAATCATCTCCTTGCTAGCTTCTGTAGCAACAACATACTCAGCTTCAGTGGTTGAAAGCACAACAACCTTTTGCAACCTTGAAATCCAACTAACTACAGTACCTCCTATAGTAAAAACATACCATGTAGTACTCCTCCTGCTATCAATATCACTTGCCAGATCAGAGTCAACATATCCTTTTAGAACAGAATTTGTTCCTCCAAAACATAGTTTCTTTGAAGTAGTACCTCTCAAATATCAGAGAATCCATTTTACAGCATTCCAATGTTCCATTCCCAGATTACTCATATACCTGCTCACAACTCCCATTACATGTGCAATATCTAGCCTTGTGCATACCATTGCATATATCAAGCTGCCAACTGCTGATGCATATGGTATCTTAGACATTTTATCTTCCTCCTCTTGTGCCTTTGGACACATCTCCTTAGTCAACTTAAAATGACTAGGCAAAGGTGTACTAACTGCTTTTGCATTCTACATGTTAAATCTTTTCAACACCTTCTCTACATACTCACTTTGGGATAAAAATATTTTTTTGTTTGTCCTGCCCCATGTGATCCTCATACCAAGGATTCGTTTTGCTGCACCCAAATCTTTCATAGCAAATAAATTTGCTAATTTTTGCTTAAGTTCATTAATATGCTGCATGTTAGACCCGGCAACAAGCATGTCATCAACATAAAAGCAATAGGATAATATAACTGCCATTACCCAATTTCTTTAAATAAACATAATAATCAAAATGACATCTTTTGTAACCTTGTTCAGCCATAAAATTATCAAATTTCAAATACCATTGAAGAGGTGCTTGCTTCAAGCCATACAAACTCTTCTTTAACCTGCACACAAAATCGTCCTTACCCTTGACCTCATATCCATGTGGTTGTTGCATGTATATTTCCTCTTCCAAATCCCCATGGAGAAATGTTGTTTTCACATCTAGCTATTCAGGATGCAAGTCTTTCGCAGCCACAAGACTTAGAATAGTTCTAATAGAAGTCATCTTTACAACCGGAGAAAATATTTCATCAAAATCTATACCTTTTTTCTGTACAAAACCTTTTACCACAAGTCTGGCCTTATATCTTTTCTTGCCTCCATCTTCTTCCTTCAACATGTAAACCCATTTATTTGGCAAGGCTCTTTTACCTGTAGGCAATTGGACTAAGTCCCAAGTCTGATTCTATAGTAAGGAATCCATTTCCTCTTTCATGCCTAGCTCCCACTACTTTTTGGTATCTACCTACATTGCTTCTTCATAACTTTCAGGTTCACCAGAATCAATTAATAATATAGAATATAAAGATGGATAAAATATTTCAAGAGGTCTAGTTATCCTTGTAGAACATCTAACACTTGCAGGAGTCTATGGGATAACTTATTGTTGTTGAGCATCAGGTACCACTGGTATTTTATTTTCTAGAATCTCATCTAGCACCACATATTCCTTTTTGGCTTGTTCATGTTTCTTTTCATGCAGTTGATCCTTATACATAACCTTCTCATTGAATATAACATCTCTCCTCCTAATGATTTTATGATTCTCATAATCCCATAACCATTAACCAAATTCATGTACTCCATATCCAATGAAGGTACATTTTTTAGACTTAGCCTAAAGCTTGGTTCTATTTTCAATATCAACATGGACAAAAGCTTCATAACCAAAGGTTTTTCAAAAATGAATAATTTACCTTTTTTCCCATCCATGCCTCCTCTAGAATGCCACCATCTAAAGGATTTGAAGGTCCCATGTTTATTAAATAAACAACGGTATGTACAGCATCTACCCAAAAGTGTAAGGGTAGTCCAGCATGCAATCTCATGCTCCTTGCAAGCTCCATAATGGTCCTATTCATCCTTAGACACACCACTTTCTTGTGGGGTTCCAGGAACTATTTTCTACCTAAGGATTCCATTATATGAACAATAATTCTCAAATTCTCTGCTGCAATACTCGCCTCCATTATTAGATCTGAGACACTTCAACTTTTTCCCTATCTCATTCTCAACCAAAGCTTTCCACTTTTTAAAAATTTCAAATAATTCTAATTTTTATTTTAGGAAATACACCCATGTTTTCCTAGTTGCATCATCAATAAAAGTAACATAATAGCAAGATCCACCAAGAGAAGATACCTGAGCTGGTCCCCATACATTTGAATGCACAGGCTCTAATTTCTCACTCTTCTTATCTTTCCCAACTTTGAGAAATCAGACTCTTTTCTATTTTCCATAAACACAATTTTCACAGAACTCCAAGTCAATCTACTTCAGACCTGGAAGCAACTTTCTAGAGTGAAGGATCTTCATCCCTTTCTCACTCATGTGCCCAAGTCTATGGTGCCACAATTATGTTTCTATCCCTGCAGCAAGTGTTATAATTGTCTCAGTAGCAACTGTTTATGTAGCAGCTAAGGTAGAATAAGTACTACCAGTACACAAATACAATGTGCCTACCTTTTCACCTTTAGCTACTACTAATGCACCTTTAGTAACCTTCCAGATTTTGTCTGAAAAGGTAACTATGCAGCCTTCACTACCTAGTTGTCCTACATAAATTAAATTCCTTCTCAAATTTGGAACATGCCTTGCCTCCAGTAGCAACCATTCATTTCCATTCTGCAACTTGAGTTTTATCTTTCCTTTTCTAACAATCTGACAGGGTTCATCATCACCCAAATATACCTGTCCAAAATCACCTTGAACATAATCTACAAAATATTTCCTATGGGGTGTGGCATGAAATGAAGCCCCTGAATCTATTACCTAGGAATCATTAGCATTGTCTAGACACAAATTAAAGCATATTGTAATTTATTACTTGCAACATTAGCTTCCTTACTGTCATCATGTTGTTCATCTCCTTGTTTGTCCTTTCGAGACTAGCAATCCTTGTTCAAGTGTCCTAGCTTTCCATAGTGCCAAAAATCCATTCTTCCTCTAGATTTAGATCTGCATTTCTTCAACTTCCCTTGTGACTTCCCTCGATTTGTAGGGCTTTTTCCTCTTTCCTTTATTCTTCCCCTGTTCTCTATAGTCAAAGCATTACCAAATGTTGAAGTCTCACCTGTGCTTTTCCATCACATTTCCTCGCTAAGGCTAACACCAACAACATCATCAAATTTCAAAGTATTTGAACCAAAGACAAAATTACTTACAGCCATTACTAAGCTATTCCAGCTTTTTGGCAAAGAACATAAAACCAAGAGAGCCCTCACCTCTTCATCAAATTTCACTTTTACATAATTTAACTGACTAGTAATCGTATTAAAATCATTTAAATGATCTGACATAGATCCACCTTCAATCATTTTCAGATTAAACAAGTGCTTCATGAAAAATACCTTATTTGAGGCTGACGATTTTTCATAAAATTTAGCCAAATCTTTCATCAATTCATTTGTTGTCTTTGCTTCTGTTATATTGAATGCCACAAATGGTGCTAGGCACAACCAGATGATTCCCAGTGTCTTTCTATCTAGAAGATTCTAATCCTCATCAGTCATTGCTGCCATTTTCTTGTCTATTCCTTCCAACGGCCTCCATAAATCCTTTTGATAGAGATAATCCTCCATCTGCATCTTCCATAATTGATAATTCTGCCCATTGAATTTATATACCTTCAATTTACCCTCATCCACCATTGCTCCCACTTAACCATGATACTCCCACTCAACCATGAGACCTTCCTATAGACGATAATCAAACACAACCTGCTCTGATACCAGTTGTTAGGGTTCAGGCAGATCAAAACAATAAACACTAACATTTATATGCAGATTAAATAACCCAAATATAAAAATAAGGAATAACACAAAAGAGATCAACACAAAAATTTAACATGGTTCACCCAATATGGGCTACATCCACAGAAACTCAGCCATCCAATGATTTTATTATCTAGTGGAAAATAGATTACAATCTCATGAATACATCATTGTACCATACATCCCAGCTGCTTATAACAAACTTTTTGGAAGCTTCTAGAATTAGGGTTTTGCAATGTCATTTTTCTTTTGTCAGTTAACAAAAATTAACAACCGATTTTGAACCCCAGCGAGGATACATAACTAGTGTACATTACTTGCATGATCAATTGCCACATACCAACATCTCTACTAGTCAGCGGATGATGACAACAAATATACACTGATAAGGATCATGCGTCCCTACAACAAGAATAAAAATGGACCTAGTCCAGATATGAAGACGGGGTAATTTGTTACTAACACTTGACTAGTAGAATCACTTTTGTGTTGTGATGTGATAATATGTTGTGTTGTGAAGATTCTAGTAACAATCCTTGTAATACTCTAAATTTGCTTCTAGACACTTTGATATGTTTTGTGTCTCATCTTGTGCTACACTTGATTCTAAGATACCTGAAGTATAACATCATGGCTATACTCGGTTCTGAACCCGCAAATATAGCCTTGGTTTGTTTATGTGGTATGTTACCTTATTTATGTGCATGAATATTGTTGATGATTAGAATTTGATACTAACATGTGTGATTGTTGGGAATATTCACCGATCGTAAGCACATGTCACCTTGGGGGCATGGCTTTGTGAAATCTCTTATTCCCTTGTTTGTTTTCAAATGTACCTTAAATGTGATTGCTACAGGCAAGCGGATCAACCACTTTAAGGTGGGAGCATATTATGCTTGATTATTTTAGACATTATGATAGAATGTGTGGTGTACACTTCCTTTTCATTGTAAGGCATCTTCATGGTGTAGGTGGGGTTGTGTACTTCGTTTTGTGTGTTGTGTATACCTCCTTTTCACTATAAGGTGTCTCCACAATGCAGGTGGGGTTGTATACTTTGTGTACATGCTTCCTTTTCACCGTAAGGTGTCTGCGTGATGCAGGTGGGGTTGAATTTTGAAAGCCCTGTAACGTTAGAAAATGTCCCCTTGGGGGCTTTTCCCTCATAAGGTTTAGCTCCCAGGTCTTTAGAATGAATTTATGACATTTTAGTTCATATTTTGGCATCCCGATGGAATGAGGCCTAGGTTTCATGATAAATTGGACCTAGGTGGACCCCTTGAGCTGTACCCTGCCCAAAATAGAGGGGAGGACTTGGGCACCTGTGCCCTAGTCCTGCCTTATTTTGGGGCAGCCCTAATTTTCGAGTGTTGGTTTATGACCATTATTTGGTTCTTTTGCCAACACGGTAAAGTTTGATTTTTAAAATCTTGGCGAGAGTGCTTGTAGTTGCATATATAAGAAAGCTTAGGCATTCATTTGTAAACTAGATAGCAATTTGTGATGTTCAAGTGTTCTCAAGGTGATTCAAGGCTTGTATTGTGTTGCAAGAGCAGACTTGTATGTTTTGTGTGTTGATATTTATAGATTTGAGCATCAATCTCCTCATGGCATGAAGAGCATCTTCCTCCATGAGAGATTCACTACAAGGTGAGATAATATTGTGTTTTTATCATTGATTCCTTTAGTTTTTGCCTCTACCTTACAAGGGCACGCACTCTTTTATCTGATAACAGTGTTCGGAGACTTAAGTGTCCTCTAGGGCTTGATTGAGGCAAGCCTCTAAACACCACAACCCCCAAACCAAGTCTTGTGATTGTAGGTTATAGGTATCACATTTGGGAAAAGTGTTGTAGGGAGGATTGGGAGGCATCAAGGATTTAGGATCTGAAAAAAAGAAGGATAAAGGAGCACTTCTAGGACTTGGGCACTCACTCTAGTGTCCACAGATAGATCTCCAAAAATAGAAGTTACAAGGTTGATCAGTGTTGAAAGGAGGTCCGAATTCCTTGAAAAAGTAGGTACCTTAGACTTGGGTACCTGCTCCAGTGTCCCCGAATGTTCTACTTCGGAACCTCAAAAAAAGGTATTTCGTGATTTGATATTTTATTCATGTCTGCAAGAGCTTTTTGCATCTTTCATCAATTTGTTGTCGTATTTGCATAATTAGGGTTTTAATGGTTAATTGGACAAAAGAGGAGGAAAATTAATAATTAAATTCCCTAATCCAAGTTTCCCTACATCTGTAAGTGGCCTAGGGTATGATAGTGCTCGTCACTCGACCCTAGATCCTTGAATGTAAGGTGGAAAGAAGGATTTAAGCATCTAAACACTAGAACATTAACAAATCCAATTTTCCCCTAAACATTTTGGTGAACACATGTTTTTGGACTTAAATTGCAACTTGATGAGTGTTTGTATTCAGATTTGGATTGATTTCATTCATTCATTTGGTCATTCATTTTATTGCATTGAGAAAAATTCAAAAAAAATTGAAATATTTGGAAAATACCAAAAAAAATTGCATTGTTTGGCTTACTAAATTACATCAATTCTTCCTAAATTTTCCTAATTCATGATTTTTACACCATATCTGATATAAAATACAGAAAAATCCAAAAATCCATAAATTTTCCTTGCATTTTCATCATTTAATTGCTAGAGTTTTATGCAAATTTTGAAAATTTTATATAACCTAGTAATTCCAAAATCTAGGGTTAGTAGGCAAAATCTTTTATCATATTTTTATACTTATTTTAGAGGCTCATTCAAACTAACATTCGTGTGTAGTCTTGCATTTTAGCATGAATTTTCATTTAGATTTAAAATATTTGCATTTTTACATAGAAAATTTCAACAGAAGCTAGCAATTTTGATGCATTTTCATTAAATTTGCAAGGGCATTTTTCCTGTTAAGGCTTGAAAATTATTTTCAAATCTGAGAGTAATTCAATTTCATCATAAATCAGACTTCAAGGCATTCACATAGAGTTTTATCCCAAGATCTCAAACCTAGGGCTTCAAAAACAACATTTTTCATTAAATTTAGCCTTATCAACTCTCCAAACTTGCACCGTAGGCGTGTTGTGAAAGGTATTTTGGAATAATTTTTCTATTATCAAGGTAATAATTTTCTTCCCCTCATAAAAATCTTCACAACACCATTTTAATGAGCTCTTGTAGTGAAAATTTTGTAAAAAACTACACATATTAGCTATTTTGGCCCTAGGGTTTGACCTAGTTTGCACTCCAAAAGTGTTGTGATCAATTTTATGGATTTATGTGACTAATATTATTTATATTTTTTGTTTTACATCCTAAAATTCCTTACAACACCCCTTTTTCTAGGTCTTGGAGTTGAAAAACCGTGAAAAATTGCATATTTTGTTATATTTTCACTAGGTTTTACCTTAAGTGGCACTAAAATTGTGTTGTGTTCGGTATTTTGGCACCAAGTGGATATTATTACTGATATTATTTTATTTCCATCATAATTTTCCTCACAACACCCTTTGTTATGCCCCTTTGCATTGAATTTTGGTGAAAAAAGTGCTTATTTTAACATATTTTCACTATATTTTGACTTGGCATTATCTTGGATTTGCATCAAGAGTGTGTTGAGAGTGATAATATTGTTGTTTCGGACTGATATCAGACATATAAATTTCTTCCCTCAAAATCCTTACAACATCATTTGTTTCATTCATTGGCATTGAAAAGATTACAAAGCATTTTGGCCATCAATCATATCCTTCTCCTAGGATTTGTTCTCTTAGTTTGTGCATTGTATACTTTGGTATAAGATTTATGACATGCTGTCCTAAAAATAATATCCCTTTGAGAAGAAGTAAAATATTAATGGGATCTAGTGCTCTTGAAGAAGTTGGTACTTTGGACACCTTCTTTACAAAGGGAGAAACTCAAATTATGCAAGATAGTACACATCCTCCAATCACAATGGAAGAACAAACTTTTCATGATGTTGATAACACTATTGAGGAAAAAAGATATGTATCTGATGATCAAATAGAAAAATTGGATAAAGAGCTAGCTAAATTTCAATCATTCATGGAAAATGAGAGAATAGCTGAGGAAGATGTCCCTACAATTCATAATATAAGAGAATTGATAAAAGAGAGACAAGATGGTGTAAATGCAATTCGTGGTCTAGCACATATTATACAAACTGTTGATAACTGAGAGGGGGGGTGAATCAGTTATCCCAATTATTCCACTTTCTAAACTTTCTTAACAGTTAATGCAACATCAAATCAAATAAGCAAGCATAATCAAAATGGAAATAACACCAATACACATGACACAATGATTTTGACATGGAAACCCTGTTAAGGGAAAAAACCACGGGGTGATTAACCCAAGATAATATTCTCTGTTAGAAGAATAGAAAGAACAAAATGGCACATGCCAATTAGGGCTCACTGCCCGAGCACACTGCTCAGAAGAGGCTCACTGCCTATAAGAGACTCACTGTCTACAAGAAGGGAAGGTAACTCAAAGTTTGAACTGATGAGAAGCATCTACTCATGCTGAGGTTCAGTTCTGGTTTGGCTCAATAAACTGATCTACTGCACTTCATTCTTACTCTCTTTTGATGCTGCTGTACTTTCACATTCCAGACATGTCTCCCTGTCTTCACTCTACTTTTTGCTTTTCTTCACACAACACAATACACCACATGCCTTCACATCTAAATCCATCTTGTATATATATCCACACAAGTGATTTCATCACCTTTCTAGTTGGCATCTGGAATAGTCAATATTTTCCTCAAACTCTGATCTGTCGGCTGAATCCTTGCATACCAAGTAATGCGGATCAAGGATATACTTGTAGAAGTCATCAATTATGTTGACCAATCATAACTTATGCCTTGAGAACCTTTGCCATCATCAATAACACATCCAGAATAATGTCTAATGTTCTGTCAGTCAATTCTTCCTCTGTCCACACTGCCAATCAGGAACTCGACATTCAAGTATTCATATATTTTCCTTCATCTATCACCGGAGGCTAAATCCTTAGAATCTGTTATTTAAGGTACTCCTCTTGACTTCCCCAAATCCACACTTCACTGAGATACTTCTTCTGAGAGATTCAGACCTGTCTATCAGACCTTACTGACTGCTCTGTTCTTGCTTACCAGACCTCAACACTTCTTTAATCTGACTTCCGGTAAAGACTCATCATGTCCTGCGAATGTGTGGGATAACTTTTGTTGCCATCAATGACAACATTCATGAATCCTTATAGTGTCTCTTGCCAACAATCTCCCCCTTTGACATTGATGGCAACACTTAGTGAAAAATGACTAAGTGTCACACTATACTCCCCCTTAGCTGATGCTCTGTCTTTATGTACATTTTCTGGAGCTCCCCCTTAGCTAGATTCCTCATTTTTCACTACTCTTCACTCCCCCTTTGACGTCAATGGCAAAGGGTAGGATCTATATACCAAAATTTATCAAAATTTCAACTATACTTAGTCGCATAAGTATATACATATGGCATACTTACATATACTGAAGAATGTCTACAAAAGTTGTCTTCAATTGGACAAATTCTATTGCCCAACTTTGCTTCATTCTATCTAAAATTAATATATGACCGCTTAACAGGAATGCAAACGCATCTATCCTTTTTAGATCTATCGGATCACTGGTCTGGGCTGTAATCTGGGCTTCTTTTATGGCCTCATGCATGGCCTCTAACTTGGGGATAATTATCCCTCTGAGTTCACCCAACCTGCTTATTCTATTTTTCTTTTCCTTCTCCATCTTCTTGATTTCATTCAAGACTGCAATAGTCTGACATTCTTGACTTATTATGGAAGATGAGAGAGGATCAAAAGTCTTTGATAGGTTTGTCAGTTTGTCCTCCTATTCTTTTATTTTCTTCTCAATGTCCAATGTTACTTTGGACCATGATAAACAAAATTTGTACATTTCTCTGCCATCTTTAAGAGCATTTTCTAAGCTCTTTATTCCTATATTCATATTCTTCCTATCATTAGTTATTAACCCTTGTACCTCTGATAATCTTTTTGTCAAAAATTCCTTCCGGACCTTATCTTCTGCTGACTTCTCTAGGGAATCAAAATGTGTGCTAACACTATTGACTAGAGTTTTAAGATTATCAGATGAGGAGGCTGACGGATCCTTCTGAAAAGATGGCATAATCTTTTCTAACACTCCGGATGCGGCTGCTATAAGCTCACAGTCTTCCATGTGAGACTTCAGGAGTTTTTCTTTGGCCTTTGCATTAGCAAATAAGGCTATCTTCATTGTTTGTACCAGAGAAAGAGAGTCAAAATCAAATGGCCCTTGTAGCATTTCTGGTTCATCAATCTCCATAGTCTCTTTTACTAAGAAGTTCTTGACAGTTTCTGCAATGTCTCTTGTCGGAGACAGATTCTTCTTCTCTTCTGCAGTCACAAAACTGTCTCTTGGAGCTTTCTCTCCTTCCACAACCTTAGTACTGCTATCTTCTTTTTCCTTCACTTCTACTTCTTGGCTGATTTTCTCTTCTACTCTTTCTTCTTCTTTAGATCCGGAGACTACAGGGGAAACCAGAGGAGAGGTGTTTGCTTGTTCAAGGATTTCCTCTTCCAGAGCAGAGGATTCCAAATCTTTATCTTTTTCTGCACCAGTGTCCATTACTTCTTCTACCATTTTCTCAGTAGACTCTTCCTCAACACCTGTGGCCAAGGGTTCAACACCTAAGTCCTCTAAGACAGGAAGATTGAATCTTTTGAAGGCATTTTGGAGGATCTCTTTAGTTTCGTTTGCCACTTTATTAGTTTCTCCAAGCATAAGCTAGTTCATTCTAGCTTTACTCCAGAACTCATCCTTGCAATCTTTGAAGATCATATTCATTTGTTTCTGAGTGACTGAAGGATAGAGCTGAATAGCTATCTGCTCTCGGATCTCAAGATCTTTTGCCATGGCATTATTCTTTCTTACTTCTAACTCTTTTTCTAGGCTTTTGGGAATAAGAGATATAATTTCAATAAAAGCCTTATTATATATATTCATATACTTAACTGCTGCTTCCTGCAAGATCTTTTGGTTAGCTTCATTGTAGTCATCATAGAATTCAGCCATTGGTTGAAGGTTTCCATCCACAGTAACTGATTCTTGCTTCTACAGATTTTGGCAATATGACCGAATCTATTGCAATTGTAGCAAACAACATTTCTTTGCATATTTGACTGATAACCTCTTGATCTACACTGATTAGCCATATGACTTACTCTATTGCATGTATAGCATCTACCATTGAATGAATTGTTTATTTGCATATTTCTACATTCATGAGATTTATGACCATACCTTTTACAGTTGAAGCACTGTCTAGAGAAGGATGAATTAGTTTGATTCATTCTCTTTCTGAATTGATTAGCTTTATGACCAAAGTTATTGCAGTTGTGGTAGTATCCATTGAAAGATGGATATCTTTGAGCATTGGGTTGTCTTACTGGAGGTCTTCTAGGTTTGTTCCTTGGATTTCCTGATCCAAAATTCTTCTGACCGGATCCGGAGCTTTCACCTTTCTCATATCCTAAGCCATGCTTGTCATCTACCCTCTTTTGTCTTTCAAGAAGAACTTCAAGTTGAGAAAAGCTTATCTTGAATTTCTCTTTGTATTCATTTGTTGTTTGAAGATCCTTTTTAAGAGAGTCAATTTGATCCTCAAGTTTTTCTTCATTATCTCTGGCATCTTCAAGATCAGATTCAAGATGTCTGATTATTCTATCCATCTTGTGGCAGTCTTCTAATTTCTCCTTGAGAAATTGTCTTAGATTATCTTCAGTCTTTCTTTTTTCTTCAATTTATTGGGTGAATTTCATAACTCCTGATTCCATTTCATGTCTTATCATAATAACCTCTTTTGACAATTTTTCACATAACTAAGTTTTCTCCTTTAGCTCTTCATTTGTATCATTTGCTTCACTTTGACTTGCTAATTGCTGAAGAAGTTCCTTTCTCTTCTTCATAGAGATGCTTAGTTTCCCTTTTAATTCATTTATGAAATCATCAGCCTATTTAAGTCTTTCCTTCAATTCATTGACTTCAGAGTTGGAATGTTCAAGATCATCTAGGGCAGACTGAAGTTGTTCCTTAAAACCATACATATCCATTCTAATTCCTAGATCTCCCTCAAGTTGTTAAGCTCTATTTAGAGGAACTTAGCTCTGATACCAATTGTTGATAACTGAGAGGGGGGTGAATCAGTTATCCCAATTATTCCACTTTCTGAACTTTCTTAACAGTTAATGCAACATCAAATCAAATAAGCAAACATAATCAAAATGGAAATAACACCAATACACATGACACAATGATTTTGATGTTGAAACATTATTAAGGGAAAAAACCACGGGGTGATTAACCCAAGATAATATTCTCTGTTAGAAGAATAGAAAGAATAAAATGGCATGTGCCAATTAGGGTTCACTGCCCGAGCACACTGCTCACAAGAGGCTCACTACCTACAAGAGACTCACTGTCTACAAGAAGGGAAGGTAACTCAAAGTTTGAACTGATGAGAAGCATCTACTCATGCTGAGGTTCAATTCTGGTTTGGCCCAATAAACTGATCTGATGCACTTCATTCTTACTCTCTTTTGATGCTGCTGTACTTTCACATTTCGGACCTGTCTCCCTATCTTCACTCTACTTTTTGCTTTTCTTCGCACAACACAATACACCACACTCCTTCACATCTAAATCCATCTTGTATATATATCCACACAAGTGATTTCATCACCTTTCTAATCAGCATCCAGAATAGTCAATATTTTCCTCAAACTCTGATTTGTCGACTGAATCCTTGCATACCAAGTAATGCGGATCAAGGATATACTTGTAGAAGTCATCAATTATGTCAGACAATCATAACTTATGCCTTGAGAACCTTTACCATCATCAGTAACACATCCGAAATAATGTCTGATGTTCTGTCAGTCAGTTCTTCCTTTGTCCACACTGCCAATCAGGAACCCGACACTCAAGTATTCATATCTTTTCCTTCATCTATCAACGGAGGCTAAATCCTTGGAATCTGTTATTCAAGGTACTCCTCTTGACTTCCCCAAATCCACACTTCACTGAGATATTTCTTTTGAGAGATCTAGACATGTCTATCAGACCTTACTGACTACTCTGTTCTTGCTTATTGGACCTCAACACTTCTTCAATCTGACTTCTGGTAAAGACTCATCATGTCCTGTGGATGTGTGGGATAACTTTTGTTGCCATCAATGACAACATTCATGAATCCTTATAGTGTCTCTTGCCAACACAAACCAATATCATTCCGGTGACCGAATGTGCACAAACAACAAATAACACTCTATCACCATTCCATATTCAAGTTTCGGCACCTATACCAACCATGGGAATATCCACTTTTACATCAACGATCTTAACAACTAATGTGAATGCTTGTAGTAATGCTACCACTGGTATTGGAGTATCTAATGGCACTAATTACAAAGTTGTGGGATTTAATTATCAGAATTTGGTTCCCAAAGGGACCTCCTCTATGCATACTTGTTCTCAACCTCCTGTCTATTCCACTCATTTCCAGCCACCTATTACATACTCGCAACCATCTTCCACCTATCATTGTGGCCAACTACCATTAACATGTTCGCAGCCTCCGCCTATTGTATCTCAAGCTCAATCACCTCCTCACCTTGGTTCTAATTCCTCACAACAAATTGCATCTCCCAATGATGCCATCCTAAACCAACTTTTACAGGGCATGACTGCTTTGCAACAAAAGGTAACAAATTTGACAAATTCTTCGCAGCCTAGTCTACCAACATATCATGCCCGCAATCCATTATCCTATGCAATCTTGAGAACCCCTATGCTTGAGAGGTTTGAGACACCCTACTTTGAAAAATATGGTGGAAAAGGAGATCCCAATATCCATGTGGCAGCATTTACAGCTATGTGTAGTGATTTTTATTTTGAAGAGGATTTGTTAGCAAAACTTTTCCCGCGATGTCTCAAAGATACTGCTTTATAATGGTTTTGCTTGTTGCCTCTGAATTCAATACACTCCTTTTCACAGTTGATTGATCAATTTTTACAACATTTTCAAGCAAATATCAAACCCCAAGTCACCCTTATTGACTTGGTTCAATGTAAACAAGGTTCGAAAGAAAAGTTGACTGAATTCATTGGTCGGTATCAAGGACTTTATGCATAGATTCAGTATTAGATGAAAGATGACGATGTTCAAAAGATATTCATTACAAATCTACAACTTGATATTCATGATAGGATTCTCTTGATGAAATACAACTCCTTTCAACATTTATGCACCGCTCTTTGAGATTACCAACTTTAATCTAGTCAGTATGAAAACCAAAACTCATCGGCTCAAGTTGGTCAATCCTTGGGTGGATCATTGCAAAACAACTTTAAAAGGAACAATAATAGGATTTTCATCAAGATCAATGGACCAAATACAAATGTGTCTACAATAAATAATCCAAAGAAAGCATCATATCAACCAAAAAAGTTTACTCCAATATCTGAGTCCTATCATTCTATCATGAATCAAGCTATGAGTAATAACATTCTGAAGCTTCCCCCGATCAAGCCTGTAGATCCTTGTAAACAAGGACCTTACTTCGATGCTAATTCCTTTTTTCATTATCATTGGATGCAAGGAAATGACACTGAATGATGTATGCATCTTAAACATGAGATACAGGACCTTATTGATTCAAATGTCATCTAGGTATCAGGTGTGAATGATAATGGAAATAAGTCGGTTGCTCCGTCAAATTAGAAATTACAAATCTTCACTAATCGTTTTCCTAAACATACTGAAAATATTATGGTGGAACAAGATTTGGTGGAAGTAGATGAGGATGATTACTTGTACTATGATAGCATCGTGGGTATGATTGAAGTGCATAAGAAACAAGTGGATAAACCATCTCGTCCTAGAAGAAATGAAATTTATGTTGAGGTTCCTCCCCCATTATCCCTGTATGGATCAGGAGATAATCAAAATGCATCTAAAAGGAAAGAACAACAACCAATACAAATGAGTAAGATGGTACAAGATGATTCCTTTGCCCATGCTAGAAAGATTCAACAGCGAAAACTTGATAAAAACTAGAAAAGAGCTAGACAACTGTCAAAAATTGGAGAAAATAGTGGTTCCCCTCCTCATAAGCAACAAAAATTTATATTTACACAAGGAAAAACAAATCAAACATCATACGATAACAAATAAGACTTTCATAAGAACCACTCAAATTTTGCATTAAACATGATCAAATACCTCTCTAAGAGGTTTGTAAGCTCTAACATATAATATGAAGACCCTACAGGTAAGTATCTCTAACCATTTATTTCTCTTGTGATGTGCTTCCCTTGTGATGTGTTATGTGTTGTTTAGGCCTCCTAGAATCACCTTAGATTCTCCCGTAAGGTTCAGGATACTAGGAGACCGCCTTTATTGTGAGCTTCTTCTATTTGTATCATCATTCTTCTATATTGTTCTCTCTCTAATTTCATTGTTGAGCATTGTGTCTTACGCACATAGCGTCATGGTTGGTGACCTGGGGAACCCTCCTACATGACTGTCCCTAAGACACTTGTTTCTCCTCTCTTATTTATTGTTTCCCTTCCTCTAGTGTTTCCACCTAGCGGGTAGATGATGACAAACATTTATACTGATGCGGACCTAGTGTCCCTTTTGAGAGCAATCAAAAAATGGACTTAGTTCCTAATATGACAATGTGGTTGTATATCTTATCCGACGCTTGGCTAGTGGAAGCAATCCTGCTTTCTGTGTAGTGAATTTCATGATGTTTCTATCGCATTTACAAACCTTAACAATACTGCTACTCCATGCACCTTTGTTTGCCTTTGAATCTAACCTTGGCGGTACTCGATTCAGAGAGCTTCGTGATATAGCCCCTGGTTATCCTCGAACTCTAAATTCATTGTATAACCTTGGCTCTTTGTGTGGTTAATCATATGCATTGATGTTGTTGTTTATCATGATGTTGTAGACACTAACATGTTTCTTGCAGGGATGTGTTTGTGGGAACATTTGGCAATCGTAAAGTACATGTCACCTCCGGGGGGCATGGGCTTTGCAAAAGTTGGTGTTCCCTTATGTGTTTTCTTCCTACCTTAACGTGCTTGATATCAATAACTGATATCAATCACCTTAAGGTGGGTGCATATATAAGATAAGTTATCTGATATAGACATTAACAATCTGTTTGACCTCAGATGCAGAGACTTGCACCCCAGAGTAGTGCATCGTGCATCCTAAGCTTGTTTGCAATCAATCAATCAATCATGTAAGCCCTCTGTGGAGGCAAGATATCGTGCATATCCTTTTTCTTAAGCCCTCTGTGGAGGCGGGGATGGTGTATTTCTCAGAGCATATTGCATCATCCTGTCATTTCCAAAAGTCCTCTGCGGAGGTGGGGAGCGGTTCTGTGACTAACTTAACCCTTAAGTGTGTCTTCGGCGATTGTTGTGGTGAAGCCCAATCATCGGTGTGTGCCTATAATGTGTCTAAAATGGTGATGAGCCTAGAAATAGGGAACACATCATCACTTGTCTGCCATGTTTTCTCCATGTCTTCAAGTGTGTGTGTTTTGGCATGCTTGTTTTGTGTGGCATGTTTGTTGCCCCATATGTAGAGACCAGTGCCTTTAGGTAATGTTTCCTACATTTTGGGAGGTTTTGTGTGTATTGTGTGTGTGTTGCCCCATATATACAGAGACCTACACCTTAAGGTAGCACATCCTGTATTATGGGAGGTTTGTTTACTTTCTAGTACTTGCATTTGCATTTCATATATATGAGAAATAGAAAAGAAAAGATATCATTTCTGTCTTCCATGTGTTAATGCATCTTCTATGCATTGACTGTCTTCTTCATGTTCTGCGTGAATGTAATTGTCTTCTCCATGTTTTGCATGCCTGTTACTATCTTCTATGTGATTAGCATGTCTTCTCCGTGCTTGGCATGTTTGTTGTGTTTGTGACCTTACTTTAATGCATGTATTGGCCTTGCATTTATACATACATTAAAGTGGGGGCTAAATGTAACGTCAGAAAATGTCCCCTTGGGGGCTTTTCCCTCATAAGGTTTAGCTTCTGGGTCTTTAGAATGCATTTATGACATTTTAGTTCATATTTTAGCATCCCGATGGAATGAGGCCTAGGTTTCATGATAAATTAGGCCTAGGTGGACCCCTTGAGTTGTATCCTGCCAAAAATAAGGGGGGAATTAGGTGCCTGCACCCTAGTCCTGCCCTATTTTGGGGCAGCCCTAATTTTTGGGTGTTGGTTTATGACCGTTATTTTGTTCTTTTGCCAACACAGTAAAGTTTGATTTTTAAAATCTTAGCGGGAGTGCTTGTAGTTGCATATATAAGAAAGCTTGGGCATTCATTTGTAAACTAGATTTCAATTAGATAGCAATTTGTGATGTTCAAGTGTTCTAAAGGTGATTCAAGACTTGTATTGTGTTGCAAGATCAGACTTGTATGTTTTGTGTGTTGATATTTGCAGATTTGAGTATCAATCTCCTCATAGCATGAAGAGCATCTTCCTCCATGAGAGCTTCACTACAAGGTGACATAATATTGTGTTTTCATCATTGATTCCTTTGGTTTTTGCCTCTGCCTCACAAGGGCACGCACACTTTTATCTGATAACGGTGTTCAGAGACTTAAGTGTCCTCCAGGGCTTGACTAAGGCAAGCCTCTAAACACCACAATCCCCAAACCAAGCCTTGTGATTGCAAGTTACAGGTGTCACATTTGGGAAAAGTGGAGTTGTTGGGAGGATTGGCAGACATCAAGGATTCAAGATCTGAAGAAAAGAAGGACAAAGGAGCACTTCCAGGACTTGGGCACTCGCTCCAGTGTCCTTTGTAGATAGACCTCTGAAAATAGAAGTTACAAGGCTGATTAGTGTCAGAAGGAGGTCTAGATTCTACGAAAAAGCAGGTACCTTGGACTTGAATGCCCGCTCCAATGTCCTTGACTATTCTGCTTCAGAACCCCAAAAAAAGGTATTATGTGAAATGATATTTTATTCCTGTGTGCAAGAGCTTTTTCCATCTTTTGTCAATTTGTTACCGTATTTGCATAATTAGGGTTTTAATGGTTAAATGGACATAAGAGAAGAGAAATTAATAATTAAATTCCCTAATCCAAGTTTCCCTACTGTGTATGAGGAAAAATCGATTAAATCTAAACTAAATAAAATCAAAGAACCCAATAACATAAAGAAAATGAATTTAAATAAAAGCCATGACAAACAATCAATGAAATAAAGACTTTTACGGAAATCTGTGTTGTTTCCTTTGGATTGAATGTGGATTGCTCAATGGAGTTGCAAAGCCATAGCTGCAACAAGCAAGTAGTGTGCTCAATATGCTCAAAGATCAATGTCAAGAGATCGTGAGAGTGCTCAATCGACGCGTTTTGTATGCTCGAAGCTCTGTTAAGTATGCCTGAGAATGCGATCGAAGAGAGAGGCCCAATGAAGGAGATGAGGGGGGTTTATATAGATTTCAAGGAAGATCAATCAACGGTCCAGATAATTCAGAAGAATCAACGGAGGAGATAAGTTGAAGAATGTGCAACGAATGAGAAGAAGACATGTGTCTTGCTTTCTTTTCCATGAGAGGAGTTATCAAGAATAGAAGAATAAGTTAACTGAAGAAATAAATCAATTAAAAGAATAAAGCAATCAGTTAAGTGATTTAAAACAAGAAGAAGAGATTTGCATGAGAAAAGAAGATATTTTGCTTTATTAAATATAGAAATATTTAATTGATGAGCAAGAAAGCTTGAGTTATTTTAGAGATAACTCAAATTAGAAGAAAAAATAATTTAAATAAATAATTGATTTATTTAAATTTAGAGAAGATATTTTGGAAGAAATAATTAAATAATTGGAATTATTTAATTTAGAAGATTTAAAAGCAAATTAAATAAATAAATTTATTTAATTGTTGTGCATGATTTTGGAAGAACAGAAGATTATAAATAAAATATTTGATTTTATTTATTTTTAGAGGATTGAGATAATTTAAATAAATTTGATTGATTTATTTAAATTTAGAAGAAAAATTGATTTAATTAAATAATGTAAATTATTTAATTGTAGATAAGATAGAATTGTGATGAATTAATTAAATAATGGGATATACTTAATTAATGTAGACTTATTTTTTGGAAAGAGGATAATGATCAAATTAAATAATTAAAATTATTTAATTGTGGAAGAATATAGAGGAATTTAATTTAATTAATTAAATAAAGAGGATTTATTTAATTAATGTTGAATTTAGGAGATTTAGAAGAATTTGATGATAATTAATTAAATAATTAGATTATTTAATTAACATTTGCAATGCAAGTGATTTGACAGAAAACGGAATGCAAGTGATTTGACGACACGGTCATTTTAGGGTGTCTACATTTTGCCCCTCTTTGATGCAATGCAGCGTGTAGCGTTGCATCAAAGAAAACGATTGTTGAAGATGTAATATAATTTTTGATGCCCCAGTGTAGGTGGGTGCCCCCTCGAGAGGAAAGATAGGGAAGCGACAGAAGAACTGTGTTGACGCTCGACTAGAAGAGATTGTTGGAGATAGGCAAGGTTGGATAGAAGAAAGTGGAGATAGAAAAGAACATAAGAGAAAGACTATTGATCGATTACTGCAATGAAAGCGATATAAAGGTTGTGGGAATGGATGAAGGAACTTGTTGCAATGGTTTCACATTTGTATATAAAGAGCAATCCTTATTTTTGATATAGCACGTGGATAGTTCGCCACCAAGGTATAAAAGACCAAGGTGCAGTAATATCCGAGTGCGTGGACGTTGACTCTGCAAACAAACGGTTTGAACTTAGATCCTTTTAGACATAATATAACCTTGTTGGAACATGCGAATAAGCCATAGTCTTGAACATAAAATAAACTTCCATACATGTGAATGCAAGAAGAATTATTAATATGTAAGATGCTAGGTCGTAACACACACAAGATAAATAGAATGTTAAGAAAGATACTAAAGATCAATCCTCAAACACAGCACACGAAAAGCAATGACTATGCCCCAAATCCATACTGCATCGCAACATACCAAGATTATAGATAAATCAAGGTAGTCTTGAATAGGTATTGGAAAAGGAACAAAAGATAAACCATAACACAAATTGACTGACTTACAAAGTAAACATACAGCCAACATATTCTCTTGCCAAAGAGGTTTGCTTAGGATAGATTGGATAGGAAAGATAACAGCCTTATCGTAGGAACTCTGTGTCCGTTAAAGGGTGCTATCTACCGAAAAAGACAATTTCTTGCTGCGGGAAATGCCACATGTCGTAGGAGACGCGTGTGTTGGTCTCGACAATGGAACACTTCGTAGAAGACAAGCTTGTTGATCTAGGGCTTGGTTAAGCGGTACTTAACTGATGTTGGCAATCGGTATGCAGGACAGTAGATGACTCTGGCAGTAGGCCTCTTTGCTTCAAGTTTGTTAAGGACTTTTGCTTTGAAAGGATGTGCTAGCTTGCTGCTTGAGTTAGTCAAGTTGAGGCGAATGGATTTTGACAAACGGAAGACTAGAAGGATGGAATGCTAATGGATTGGGACGGGTGGAGAATGATGGATCGTGTGTGCCTGAGTACTGGATACATCCTTCATATTCCAGACTGCCTACATACCCTGTATCCATGGGATCAAGGCACACTTATGATGGAAGATGAACGTGATAAATATGTAGTTCTGGATAGAGTGATGAGATGGGTCAAGGTGGAAAAGAGGGGATCTTATGTACCTGAGTACTGGAAACATCCTTCGTATTCCAGACTGCCTACATACCCATATCCATGGGATTAAGGTACTTTAAGATTGCGAAGATGATAATATGTAGTTCTGGTTGGTGTGGTGAAGGGGAAAAAGCGCGGAGAAGAGGTGATCTTATGTACCTGAGTACTGGAAACGTCCTTCGTATTCCAGACTGCCTACCTACCCATATCCATGGGATCAAGGTACCTTAAGATTGAAAAGATGATATGTAGTTCTGGTTGGATGCGATGATGTGGAAAAGTGTTGAGAAGATAACAGCCTTATCGTAGGAACTCTGTGTCCATTAAAGGGTGTTACCTGTGGAAATGAGAAAAGATCGAAGTATGTGCTGCGAACCACGAACAAGGAACCAATCCTAGACCTAAGTTAAGGAAAGAGTTGCCCCCATTCTGGTAGAGGAAACTGTAGGGGTGACTGCCGAAGAAGACACAGAAAGACTTGACCTAGGACAAGACAGTGTTAACTGTAGACACAGATCAAGACATGGGAAGACGACGATGGACACTGACAAATTTCCAAGCTATACTAGATAGGGAGATGGAAATGCAAACAAAGTCAATGGTTTTATTATGGATGGATGGATGAGGCGTGTTGCGAACTAGACAAGGAGTGGACAGGACTCGATAGACGATGGATGCTGACTCTACGCATAGCGCCTGTTTGCCAGGTTTTCACTATGGTACTTATCCAAGGCACCTGTTTGCCAGGTTTTCACTAGAGGACGGATTTTTTTGGATTTTTTTGTTTTTTTTTTTTTTTAGAATACTCTGAGGATCAGGCATAAAACTTCTTGAGATGGACACTGTTAAGTGGCTCACCCAGAGGAATGCCGTCAGGTGTAGCTAAAGTATAAGCTCCTGATCCATATGTTGCTGTCACAATAAAGGGACCTAACCAGTTAGGCTCAAACTTGCCCTTCTTCTCTCAATCTGCTTGATTTCTCTGATTCTCCTTAAGTACAAGATCACCAACTTGAAACCGTCTTTCTTTGATCTTTTTGTTGTAATTACGCCAGAGGCAATTTTGATAGACATGGAGATGATTAAGTGCGGCAAGGCGCCTCTCATCTAGTAGTTCAAGCTCAGCTAATCTGGAAGTGCGATACTCATCTCCGCCGATCAGGTCCTGCATGGATACTCTGAGGGATGGGATCTCGACCTCTATAGGTAGGATGGCTTCAGAGCCAAAGACCAAGGCATATGGTGTGGCACCAGTTGGTGTTCTGATACTAGTGCGGTAGGCCCATAGGGCAGGATTGAGTTGCAAGTGCCAATCACGACCAGCTTCATTGACCGTTTTCTTTAGGATCTTGAGAATGGTTTTATTGGAAGCCTCAGCTTGGCCGTTACTCTGTGGATAGTAGGGAGTTGAAAAGTGATGTTGGATATTGTATTGTATGCATAAGGCACGAACATCTTGGTTCTTGAATGGTCTCCCATTATCAGTGACAATGGCTTGGGGAATACCATACTGGCATATGAGGTAGTTTAGAATAAACTTGGCTATTTGCTTACCGGTGATATAGGTCATAGGAATGGCTTCCACCCACTTCGTGAAATACTCAGTGGCGGTAATGATAAACTTGTGGCCATTGGAGGAGGAAAGGTGGATTTGTCCTACGAGGTCGAGACCCCATTGAGAAAAAGGCCATGGAGCAGTCACAGGTTGTAACTCATGAGCTGGTGCGTGAATCAGATCTCCATGCTGCTGACATTGTAGACACTTCTTAGCAAACTGTGCAGCATCTTGCTCTTTTGTACGCCAGTAATAACCTGTTCTAAGTATCTTCTTAGCAAGATTAGGACCGGTAGAATGTGCGCCACAGACACCTTCGTGTATGTCTCGTAAGGTAGCTTCGGCTTCTTCCGCGTTAAGACATCGTAAGAGGATACCATCGAGACTCCGGCGATATAGTGTATCACCCAGAATGGTATAATGAGAGGATCGACAGATAAAGGTTTTGCGTTGGGTGGATGATAGGTCAGGGGGAAAGGTTTGGTGTTTGAGGTATTCATAGATATCTTCATACCATGGGGAATTGGGACCAACAAGTTCGCAGATGATTTCAGTAACAGGAACATCGACGGTTGGTATCAACAATTGCTCAATCAAGAATTCACACTTCTGTGTATTTGCAGGCATATCAATCAGTGACCCTACAGAAGCCATAGAATCCGCAGCTTTATTATGCTCTCTTGGAATTTGCTCAAATGTGATGGTAGAAAAATGTGGTTTGTAGGCATCCACTAGTTGCTTGTAGGGGACCAACTTTTCATCCTTTGTTTGGTATTCATCTGTGACTTGGCGAATGACTAGCTGTGAGTCTCCATATACTTGTAATTCTGTGATGTCCCATTGAACTGTTGTATTGAGACCTATGAGGAGTGCTTCATACTTGACTATGTTGTTGGTGCAAGGGAATGCTAGCCAATATGACTTTGGAATGTAGTCATTCTGAGGTGTAACAAATAAGATGCTGGCTCCTGATCCATGCTATGTGTAAGAACCATCAAAGTACAACTTCCACATTATGGAGGTAGTTAGAGTGAAGAGATTCTCGTCAGGAAAGTCTGCTACCATAGGATGTGTATCTTTCATAAGTGCTTCTGCTAGTTGATCCGCGAGGGCTTGTCCTTTGATTGCCTTACGATCCATGTACTCAATATCGAACTCACTAAGGATCATAACCCATTTAGCTAGTCTGCCTGTGAGAGCTGCTTTTGCTAGTAGATACTTCAAGGGATCAATCTTGGCTATCAGATTTGTGTGTTGGTTCAGCATGTAATGCCGCAACTTTTGGGAGGCGAACACTACTGCTAAACAAGCCCTTTCCATTGGTGAATAATTGAGCTCGTATCCCACCAAGGTTCTACTAATGTAATAAATTGCATGCTCCTTTCCTGTGTCATCATTCTGTGCTAGCAGGGCCCCTAGGGCTAAATTTGTAGTGGAGATGTATAAGATCAAAGGTTTGTCCGCAACTAGTGGAACCAATATGGGTGGTGTAGCTAGATACTCTTTAAGTTGATCAAACGCTGCCTGACACTTGTTGTCCCATCGAAATGAGACATCCTTTCGGAGTAAGTGCTGAAAGGGTTGACATTTATCTGCTAGCTGTGATATGAAACGCCAAATGGACTGCAACCTTCCCTGAAGGCTCCTTAGTGCTTTAAGGTTCTTGGGTGGAGACATCTCCACTATAGCCTTTACTTTCGCTGGGTCTACTTCAATGCCTCTACGAGATACAATGTATCCCAACAGCTTTCCTGATGTTACACCAAATACACACTTCTTTGGATTGAGTCTTACTTGGTATTTTTCAAGCCTGTCAAAGATCTGTCCTAGGACCTGTATGTGATCCACCCTAGAAGATTTAGCCAGTATATCATCAACATAGTCTTCCATGATGTGATGAAAGAGGTCATGAAATATCACTGTCATTGCTCTCTGATAGGTTGCTCCTGCATTCTTCAGACCAAACGGCATGACACACCAACAATAATTACCCCAAGGACAAGTAAAGGTTGTTTTATGTTGGTCTTCTTCAGCTATCCTTATCTGATTGTAACCCGAGAATCTGTCCATGAGAGAAAGCATCTCGTGACCTGCTGTCAAGTCCACTATAATGTCAATGTTGGGTAGTGGAAAGTCGTCTTTAGGACATGCTTTATTGAGATCTCTGAAATCATTACACATGCGGATGCGCCCATTCGATTTAGACACAGGTACAATGTTTGAGATCCAATCTAAATAGTCGATTGGTCGTATAAACTTTGCGTCTAACAGCTTTTGTATTTCCACCTTCACTAAGAGAGCTATCTGTGGGTGCATTTTTCTCAACTTCTGCTTGACTGGTTTCACCTTGGGATCAACTGTGAGATAATGAACTACCAGCTTAGGGTCTACCCCTGGCATATCTGCATAGGTCCATGCAAAGTTGATGGTTCATTGCAAGAAGAAGCTGTTAAGATTTCTGTGCTCTATGTCAGATAATGATGCCGCTAGGAATGTGGTCTTTGGATTCTGTTCTGTGCCCAGGTTGATCTCTGTGGAATCTTCCACTAGGAGAGCTGATTTCTCTTGATACTTAGATGGTAGGGGAAGGTCAAATCCTCCATCCTCAGGTGCCACAGTTAGGTTTTCACCTTTGGATACGTCCTTTATTTTTACTATTTTATGATCAGGAGGTGCCACAGTGTGGTTTTCACCTAGAGATCTTTCTTTATTTTCACTTTTACGACTGGAGGATTTGGCATTCTCACCAAAATAAGTCGTGGGCTCTAGTTCCATTACAAAACCTGCCTTGTGATCGCCAAGAGGGATACCTTCCCGAAGTCCCATGAACTCAGCTAAAGCTTTGTCATTTTGAAAGACATCTATAATGGGGGCCCCTTGTTGGTCCCAATCGATAAGCTCAGGGTAGACAAGCGTGACATTATGGGTGCTGGTGGTGGAAGTTAAGGATACGGAGGATAGTGTAAAAATGGAGGATTCCACGAATAGATTGGTCATGTGGAGGGAAGAGTCATCGATGATATCCTCTGTAGACGTCGTATCGGCGGGAAAAGTGTCAGCTACCTCGTCAAGGATATACTCGATGTCCAAGGCGCGTGGTACCTTCTTACCAAATCCTAATCCCTTCTTGTCTAGCTTCTTTGTTACCACAATGGGCTCCATAGTTCCTTGATTCTGTTTCCCAAGGCCACCTTTGCCTTTATAGCCCATATTTTTCGCTATCCTTAAGCCATTGCCATATTGCTTGACTGGTATCGTAACTGGTTCTTTCTCCTTGTAGAGCCAAGAAGAGATGTCCTCAATAGTTTCCTCTTCCAATAACCGTCCATGTTGGAATTGGGTTAGGAATGTTGGGGGAGGAATAGTTGCTTTTTTGGTTACTTTGGCAATGGGTGGTTTGCCGTAAGATTTTGGAGAGACAGGCATTAGCCCTACACAACAAGATTCTGAGATATCATAAGTGCCAAAGCCTATATCTCGGACGCGAGTTGTGATTTTGGGGAAGGGTGTAGGTTCACTTGTAGAGGCTTGCGTGAGAGTTTCAGGGTCAACATAGAGAGGGGATTCAAGGGCTTTGTCATTTTTAGGCACTTGGTTATAATTCTTATAGCTTCCTTGCAAGACACGGCAAAATTCAAAAGGATTAGGATCTCCTGGGATGGTGATCTCCGTACCATTGTATGGGAACTTTAGAGACTGATGGTACGTGGAGGGAATAGCTTTCATTGCATGGATCCATGGGCGGCCTAGAATAATGTTGTAAGGCAGCTCAATATCAAGAACTTGGCACCTAGTTTCAAGCATGACAGGGCCCAGTTGTATAGGCAAGTGAATAACACCTTCAGAACGGCGTTCTGCATCATCATACCCCTTGATTGTAATACTATGATCAGTGTTGACGTGATCCTCAGAGTATCCTAATTGTTTTAGTAACTTTAAAGAACAGATGTTGAGACCAGCACCACCATCTATGAGTATACGTTTGATTTTGCGCTTATGGATGAGAACTTCAATATGAAGGGCATCATTGTGACAAGGATCGTGAGAGGGGAGGTCTTTCTTAGAGAAGACCACGTTGTAAGGCAAAGCAATATTACCCACTATAGCTTGGAAATCTGCGACTGCTATGTTGTTAGGAACGGAAGACTCTTGGAGGGCTTTTTCTAGCACCACTCTATGTGCAGGTGATGACCGTAGAAGGTCCAAAATAGAGATCTGTGCTGGTGTTCTCCCGAGATGTTCGACAAGATTATAATCAGACTGAACCGGAAGCCTAGGTGTAGGTGCACGGATGGTGACATGACCTCGACGAGTAGTAACAGCACAATCCGTAGATTTGCCTTTGATTGTGAGGGTAGACACTCGACTCTCTTCGAAACGACCAACAATGGAATCGAAGGACGTGGAAGCATGATTGATACCTTTACCTCTATCCTGAGGAGGAGGTGGACCGTGATGAGGGAATGGTTCCTTGTAGATATCGAGATCCTTGTTTGTGTGTTGTACTGGTGATTCATCCTCAAAAGTGATTTGATTACCGTCGATGAGGTTTTGGATGAGGTGCTTAAGCTTCATGCAAGACGCAATTCGATGACCTTTGCTCCTATGGAACTCACAATACTCATTGTCTCTGTAACGTGCAGTTTTGTAGATAGGTTCTCCATATGGGGGAGCATCAGGTAAGGTGATGAGCCCTTTCTGCAAGGCTTGCTGTAAGACCGACTCGATGGGCACTCCCAAAGGAGTAAATTGACGTCGCGGAGGGTAAACTTGTTGGGGCCGCTCTTGTTGTCGTTGCTGTTGGTTTGGATAAGGCTGCCTTTGTTGCTGCTGTTGTTGAGGTGGAGCTTGACTTGGTTTGGAGAGCTGCAGTGGTGTTTGCAATGTTTGTACATGCTTAGTATCGACCACCCCATCGTTGACCACGTTTTTGTTCTTGTTCCAATACTTGGGTTTATCGTTCGATTGTTGATGAGAAGTACTATCTTTCGTCTCTTTAAAGATTTTGACCACACCCTTAGCAATGAGGGCCTTCTCAATGTTGATACCCTTGTATGTGATTTCATCGAAGGTTGTAGCACTAGGAATTTGCAAATGGAAACCTAACTCTTGGTTGAGGTTCTGCACAAATATGCTAACAAGCTATTTCTCCGGAATCTTGAAAGGGAATTTACTAGCCATTTGTCTCCATCGTTGAAGGAAAGAAATGAAAGTTTCACCATTTTTCTGTTTGTTGTTGCATAGGTCTGTCATGGAAATCTCATGCTCTGCGTTGTAAGAAAAGTGGGTGGCAAACTTCTCTGCTAGCTCGTTGAAAGACTTGATACCTGTAGGTAAGTGTGAGAACCATTCTATTGCTTGACCTCCAAGACTGCGAGGAAAAAGACGCATAAGATATGTGTCGTTATGAGAGACCTCGAAGCAAGCAAGATAGAATTCCCTAAGATGGTCTTTAGGGTCACCTTTTCCTTTGTATTTATCGAACTTGGGAATAGTGAAATTTTGAGGAAAACGGATCATTGGTAACGACCGATCAAAAGGATAAGGACACACTTCCTCTAAAGAGAAGGTCTTTTTGGTGTGGCCAAACGTAAGATCAGATAGCTGCTGTTGAACTTCTGTGATCTTTAGCTCCATAGTCGTGGGAGGGGTTGGTAACATCTCCTGTTGTCCAAAGAGTGGTTGGTGTTGCCCATATGGAAGATTATAATGTAAGCCATGCGCATTGGTATTATAAGGGTCGTAAGACTGATTGGAATCATATGGATTGTACGATTGGTTCAGATTGGGTTGGATTTGGAGGCCTTGATTAGGTAGAGGTGGAGGTGGCGCTAGGTAAGAATGCTGGCTTTACGATGGTAGAAGAAAAATATTGGGGGGAGGAAAGCTAAAGTGCATTTGATTAGGTTGTGATAGTGGCACATAGCTTTGGGAAACCTGATGTTGGGAATGTTGAGAGTGGCTAGGCAATGTATGAAAGAAGTTGAGCGAGGATGAACGTTATGGAGGAGGAACATAGTTAGAAGTGATTTGCGACGGTTGGGGTTGATTGAGGATGAGAGTAGAAGAATGTTGTGGTTGGGGCTGTTTGAGGACGAGAGTAGAAGAATGTTGTGGTTGGGGCTGCATGACTCTAATTGGTTGAGAGACATGCAGGTGTGATGATATAGGAGGTGGCATTTGTTGAGACCCTTGTTGCATGGCTACATAAGTGTTCCCCGGATTGTAATTGGGTGGGAAACCTACGCGTGATGGGGTAACCAAGATTCCACTTGCGATTGGGGTGGACACTTTAGGAGGTGGTTGCACATTCAATCGAGCTAAGGTGGCTTGCTTAGCTAACTCTGCTTGACGTTGGAGAGTTTCTTGTTGGTTTTGATAGATCTCCATAGGAGTCAAAAGCGGTGATATGGGCCTCTCCCCTGTTGGGTTTTGAAAAAGGGGATTCCTATACTGCGAGCCTTGAGTAGGTAAGGGCATAGTTACCGTGGACATGGTTTGCACCGCTTGTATGGCTTCTTGGGTGTTGTTGCTCTCCTTGAGAGTGGACACATCAAAATCTTGAGGTAACTTGGTGCCTTGCTTTGCAAGCAAGTGAAAGAAATGATCCTGGTTCTCACTAAGGATTTTATCAAAGGCAGCTATAGCTCTAGGATCTTGTATAAATTCATCAAGATCTTGCCCATCTTCTTGAGAGGATTGACCTATTTCAAAGTGTCGCTCTTCTTGAGATGGGGTTTGATCTACGATATAACCTTGTGGGACAAAATCTGGAGGCAAGCCTGTCGTATACTGAGGCGCATTTATCAAAGGGGTTCTATCCTCATGAGGATTGCTTGGTTCATCTATGTGCGGCATGTTCAGAGAGCTGATTGGTTTAGCCACGGGTGTACTAGGAGTCACCTTGGGAGTAATGTTGAGACGACCTGATTGTGGTGTGCGAGGAGGCGACTTGCGCTTCTTAGGGACAACTTGCTTGGATTTCATAGTTTGTTGTAGCCTAGTGGTGACCATGGGATACACTAGGATAAAATGTAATGCTGGGAATCCATGAGATGCTTTAAGAAATGGACAAAACTTCTGATGCACAAAGTACTGGACCAAAGGCGCTATACTATTTGACCAGAGGCACAAGACTGTGCTACCAAAAGCGTGCTACTGTGGACTAGAGGCGACGGACTGAGCTACCAATAGCGAGTTACTACTATGCCAAAGGCGAGCTACAGTGACCAAAAGCGAGCTACTGTTATACCAAGGGCGCTGAAGTAGAGTTTTGCCAGAGGCGGGTTACTGCTGACCAAAGGTGATCTACTATACAACCAAAGGCGAGCTGCTGTAATACCAGGGGCGCTGAAGTAGTGTCTGATGTTTTTCAAAGGCAAATTTTTTTAGTTTCTGATTGGATTGGTTTGGCAAGAGAAAACACAGCAAACAAGTGGTCAAAAAAAAGCACAAGGGACTGACACAACAGATAGTGTATGTTCAAGGCTCCAAACAAGCCCAATGTTTCCACAGGTCTAAGACAATTTGCAATCAATAACAAGCACTTTTTATCCCTAGAAACAAGGTTTCATTGCAGTAGATCAGCTCATAGCTTAATACTCCATCGATAAAAATATCATTCCATAAAGGTGTCAGATATTTAGTATCTTTGCGAGAGACGATAGGTAGGGATATCTCACCCTCCCCTTAGAAAGCTCAAGTAGGTCACAAGAGCTTTATGTCCAAGGGAATACTATCTCTTCTCAAGGGAGCCAATGGTGAGTATCTTAAGGGTTTAAATCGATTTCCCTTGCACTGATGATTACCGCAATGTTCGGAGGTAAGTCGGGTAGTCTCTATCTAAAATGGTTCTTAGTGACTTTGAGGGACCAACGCCTTACGAGCAATGCGATAAGCTACTAAAAGCTTTAACCAATCCTACTAAGAGTTTCAAACACTTCGCTCAATGTGAAAATTATTTCCACAAAGAGCTAGTACACCTCTTTTCAGTTTGGCACCACAAGGTAAGGCTGACGTCGGTTAGGACTTGGCTTTCGCCTTATCCCTCTTATATAGCGGTTCAAAGGAAAACTCTGCTTAGAGTCGTCCCTTTTGGATGAAGCGCAATCCAAAAGCAGGCCCTTCTAAAGGAAGTACAGAAAAGTAAGAGCAAGCACGTCAAACAAAGGTTTAATTGTCCTGTTATAAGAAAAATAAGGTGCAACTAAGCTAGGCACACACACGTTTGTAGTTGTAAATTGTCCCTTATGAAATGAAGTGTTTGGCATTCATGTCCATTGTCCTTTAGAAAATTGAGGGGTTTGTTCATACATGTCCATTGTCCCTTAAGAAAAGCAGTATGTTCCTAAGACTTAGATTGCAAGAAAAGATTTGTTCAATTATCCTTTTAAGCATGCACTGTTTTTCTAAGACTTAGTGAGATAAATCAAGATTTCTTCAACGCTCGTCCTGCATGAACATGTTAAAAAAACTTATTTGCTCTGCGTGAGTAATAAGAAGCTGTTACAAGTGATATTAGGTCCACACAAACTCAAAAGTTAGCAAGTGCTTGAGTCATAGATTGAGAATAGGCCAATGAGTGGTCTTAAAAAATAAATCTCCGAAAATCTTTGAAAAAATATTACCACTGTGTAGAGGACAAAAAAATATCAACTTTCAAAAAAAACATCACCTGAATCCGAGTCCGTTTGTGAAAGTTATGCAACTTGGAAGGTCTAAAAACTGTGACGAGACAGAGACAGTAGTGAGAAAATCAATTTTCAGAAAAAATAGAGAATTTTGAGAAATAAATAATTTTACCACGATATAGATCACGAAATTCTAGCCTATTTCAAAAAAAAAAGTACTGAAATACGTGTTCGTATGACCAAGATAATGAGTTTTGAAAATTGCCTATTAGATCAAAATGCTCAACGGAGAGAGGTCTGATTTAGCCCCTGGTGACTGGGTCCTAGTCACTGATGTGACCTGCTGCTAGGCTGGAGGGCTAAAAAAAAACCTTTTTTTTATTTTTTTTATTTTTAGAAAACTAAAATTAATTTCCTAAAAGTTTCTTTTTTAAAAAAATTTTTTAAGATTTCATCTTTTAAAAAAAAAACTTTAAACTTAACACAAAAAAGTCTTTTCATGAGACAACAAAAATAAAAGAGGCCTGTCCTCTTTGAAGAGGACGTACCTCTTAGCAGGTACGTACTGCCTGCGCAGGCAAAGTACTCTTTCTTTTTTTGGCTTTTGTGTTTTTTTTTTTGGAATTTTGTGTTGTCTTTTTGTTTTTTTTATTTTTTGCTTTTGCTTTTTTTTATTTTTGGATTTTTTTGCTTTTTTTATTTTTTCAAAAAAAAAAAAGAGAAAACTTTTTTTTAAAAAAAATAAAAAATATTTTTTTTTTACTGTACCTCACAATGATTGTACGACTTCGAGTTGCGTGCCTAAGGTAAAAAAAAATTTACCTTCACCGAAATAGGCCAAATTTTATATTTTTCTTCGTCTCTCGACCCTTCCGAACGCAACCGTGACCTTCATTTTTGCCCAGTAAGCTTCCTTTAAATTTTTTTTTTCGGATCTCTCCAAAAAAAGAGTTAAAAAACCTGTGAAATCAAACTAAAAATTCCACAAATTTGATATTAAATCAGGACCAATGGGTCCCACCGGGCGTGCCAGAATGTGTATGAGGAAAAATCAATTAAATCTAAACTAAATAAAATCAAAGAACCCAATAACATAAAGAAAACGAACTTAAATAAAAGCCATGACAAACAATCAATGAAATAAAGACTTTTACCGAAATCTGTGTTGTTTCCTTTGGATTGAATGTGGATTGCTCAATGGAGTTGCAAAGCCATAGCTGCAACAAGCAAGTAGTGTGCTCAATATGCTCAAAGATCAATGTCAAGAGATCGTGAGAGTGCTCAATCGACGCGTTTTGTATGCTCGAAGCTCTGTTAAGTATGCCTGAGAATGCGATCGAAGAGAGAGGCCCAATGAAGGAGATGAGGGGGGTTTATATAGATTTCAAGGAAGATCAATCAACGGTCCAGATAATTCAGAAGAATCAACGGAGGAGATAAGTTGAGGAATGTGCAACGAATGAGAAGAAGACATGTGTCTTGCTTTCTTTTGCATGAGAGGAGTTATCAAGAATAGAAGAATAAGTTAACTGAAGAAATAAATCAATTAAAAGAATAAAGCAATCAGTTAAGTGATTTAAAATAAGAAGAAGAGATTTGCATGAGAAAAGAAGATATTTTGCTTTATTAAATATAGAAATATTTAATTGATGAGCAAGAAAGCTTGAGTTATTTTAGAGATAACTCAAATTAGAAGAAAAAACAATTTAAATAAATAATTGATTTATTTAAATTTAGAGAAGATATTTTGGAAGAAATAATTAAATAATTAGAATTATTTAATTTAGAAGATTTAAAAGCAAATTAAATAAATAAATTTATTTAATTGTTGTGCATGATTTTGGAAGAACAGAAGATTATAAATAAAATATTTGATTTTATTTATTTTTAGAGGATTGAGATAATTTAAATAAATTTGATTTGATTTATTTAAATTTAGAAGAACAATTGATTTAATTAAATAATGTAAATTATTTAATTGTAGATAAGATAGAATTGTGATGAATTAATTAAATAATGGGATATACTTAATTAATGTAGACTTAATTTTTGGAAAGAGGATAATGATCAAATTAAATAATTAAAATTATTTAATTGTGGAAGAATATAGAGGAATTTAATTTAATTAATTAAATAAAGAGGATTTATTTAATTAATGTTGAATTTAGGAGATTTAGAAAAATTTGATGATAATTAATTAAATAATTAGATTATTTAATTAACGTTTGCAATGCAAGTGATTTGATAGAAAACAGAATGCAAGTGATTTGACGACACGGTCATTTTAGGGTGTCTACACCTACATCTGCAAGTGGCCTAGGGTATGATAGTGCTCGTCACTCAACCTTAGATCCTTGAATGTAAGGTGGAAAGGAGGATTTAAGCATCTAAACACTAGAACATTAACAAATCCAATTTTCCCCTAAACAAGCCCTTCTGCGAAGGCGGGATTGTGTCTTCCCTTGAGTTGTTGCACATCCTTTTGAAAGTCCTTTACAGAGGCAGGGTTGGATCTTGAGTTATTCACCCTTAAGCATCTCTTTGGTGGTTGTGTTAGGTGTGTTTGGTGTGTCTTAGATGTTGGAGCATAGTGATGAGCTCCTCCCCATCGCCCATGTTTGTTGTGTATAAGACATATAGTGTGTCAACGACATACTCTATGGTGCTCATGTACTTTGTGTGTTTTTTGTGTCTTCCTTGCATGTTTTGCATGTTTTAGTGGTGGCACGTATGTTTCTTACATGTTTTGTGGTGGTGCATAGTGATGAGCTCCCCCACACTGTGTGTTTTGTGTGCCTTTGATGATGGCTTGTAGCGATGAGCTCCCCCCATTGCCTAGTTAGGGTTGTTTAGTTGTAAAATCATGTCTTCCCTTCGTGTATGCTTTGTATATTGCATGTTTTTGCTCATTCCTTCTCCATGTGTTGCGTGCTTCTTTACTATCTTCTTTGTGTTTTGCATGACTCTCATGTGTCTTCTTATGCTTTCCTAAGATTGGGGGCTAGAGATAGTTTTCCAAGCTTAGGGTGTACCTTTGGCTCTAGTGCTTGGAGTGTTTGATGCGTTTTGACCATATTTTAATGCATGTATTGATCATAAGATTGTACACACAATATAGTGAGGGCTAAATGTTATGGAGTAAAAAGTGTTCACTTCCCTTTTTACCTCCTTGTTTAGCTCCTAGGTCCCATTTATTACATTATGCATTATAATTGATCATTCTGAAGCAAAGTTGTCTGACACCCATGACAATTTTGAACCTTAGGCCCTCACTAATCTTATCCTGGACTAAAAAGGGGCTCTTGGACTTGGGTTCCAACCACATGGAATTCCTCCCTAATTGGTCAAGGAAAATTAGTGTCATGTCATCTCGGGACCTTTCAAAAGGTTTCTCTTTGTCGTCTCCTGTGGTTTAATTTGAAAAATGTTAGTAGGAAAGCATATATAAGTGAGTTTTTAAATTCATTTTGAGGTAAGAAAGAGATAGCCAACTTACAATCTTGGAACAAAGAGCATTCAAAGCATTCATTGTGTTTCTAGAGTAGATTTGTGTTGTCATTATGTGTGTTGTTGTAGGTTTGAAGTCATCATCTATCTCCTTATGAATTGAAGGATCTTCATTCTCCTAAGGGCTTCACCACATAGGTGATATCATTGTTATTTGAATCATTCTATCATTATCTTGTTTAGCCTCTGCCCTATTAGGGCATGCTCTCTCTATCAAACAATAGTGTTGGGAAGCTTGAATGCTATCCCAGGATTTGACTGAGGCAAGTCCCTAAATACCATAACCCCAAAACCCCTTCTCTTCTTCTTATGTACAAGTTATAGAAGTGAGATCTAGGAAATATGAAGATACAAGAAGACTGAGTAGGGATCATGGTTTCAGGATCAGACTGAAGTTTAGGAATATTCCCCCATAAATACTTGGTCATCTTGTGCCCTAGTTTTTTGGGCCTTTTGACACCAGATCTAGCATTTGATCATCATTTGCATATCTCTAGTTTACAGCTCCAGCAAATTCCAACTTTCAGGACTTGGGCGCCTCCTATTTCATCCTTCGACACTTCAGCTTCTGAGACACAAGTTTTAGTTCTCTCTAATCATCTTTGTGCATTTAGATTTTGGGTTTCAGTCATTTTCTATCTGTTATAATTTGATCATCATAGAACTAGGGTTTAGTGTTTATTTGACCTAGGGTTTGATAAAAAGGCTTGATTAAATCTGATATTTCCATAGCAAACAAGAGTACAAGATCTATAGTTGAGTCCTCCATTTGGTAGTGATTTGGCTCGGTCTTCTCCTTGAATGTTATTGTGAAAAAGGGTTTGATCTAGTGTGCATCCTGCTAGTCTTCTTCTTTCTCCTTTTCACATATAACAGTCTCTTATTCTAACCTCATGGTCATCTAAATAATCTGCCCAAAAATCTTCTAATGCAAGCTCATGCTTGAAAAATGAGCCAATCAAAGGCCCTATTTTGTTTATAGGGTCAAACCTATTTCTAATAGGTTTGTAGCAAAAATGACCATCTCTTTCTCAACTAATTTGGCATTGATGCATATTCGAGCAAGAGTACACCCCAACCTTGACAGGAAAAGGAAAGATAGCTTTATGTTTTTATGTGACCATCTTCTAGATCTTTGCCAACTGCTTATAAATTTCTACCAAGATGATCTTGTCATTGAGGTATCTAGGGAGCTTATAAGGTGCCTTGTGAAAACCACCAACTCTAATGAACATGAAGGTCTTGAACTAAATGAATTAGCTCCCCCAATTAACCAACTCTTGGGTTGCCTCAAAAGACAACCTCTTTGCATAATCATTCTCTAGGACTCTAATTATAGCATAAATAAAGGCTTCATTTACCAGATTGTAGTGTTTTTGACTTTCTTTCAACTCTAGCTAGAGATAATGGTCATATACTTTGGTTTCACGTAACTGGAGTGTTCCCATTGTCACTAAACCTAGAAAGATTATCTGGTGGACCAATAGATACATAAGGTATAAAGTCATACGAAATTTATTAGACTCTAAAACATTAATTAGTTGTTCATGTAGGGTCTAACTAATAATCGTTGCCAAATCTATCCTCTTCCCCTCTATTATTTTCAAATAGAAGTAACACATCGAAGGATAAAAATCCTTGGCATTAGGATACCCAAACATCCTATATTGGACCTTTTCCATCTTGATTGTTGATTTCTTTTGTACCATGAGTAGATTTTTATTGATGAAATTAACAGCTATAGAGGTTTTGGTCTCATAATAATCTAAAGTCACTTTCATGTTTACTTTGTCATATTGGGCATATATGTGGAGGTCAAAAACCCTCTCAATTACATCAAGGTTGATGTCAAGCACAATTAGGTGTGATAGCCCAAATACTTTCTTCTTCTTTTGATCATAATGTTGGGCACAAGACAACACCAACTCTGGAGATTGCAAGGACACAAGGAAATTTGTTCTCTGGATGAATCTTGACCTTGCCATGCATTAGACATCAAAGGTTGTCTCCTTTTTTTTACCCTCTACAAAATCTCTTGAATGTTAACATGCCTGAGATCAATATCCCCAATGTCATTATAAGGGGAGAATATCTTTGATGGTCGATGGTATCCCTTGTATTTGTACTTCATTTCTTTAGGTTGTTGTTCTCCTCACATGTGTACTACCAAGAAAATGTGAGAGCCATTAGATAATTCAATAATAATCATTCTCCAGCTCAAATTATAAGTATTAAATATCAATTAGCACATCATGGAAAAAACACAACTCTGATATATCATTTATAATGTAAAGACCCAAGTCAAATGATGTCGTAGTGGATAGGCAAGTCTCTACAGGGTAGTCGGAGTTATATCAAAATGCCTACCCCTGCCTAGGATAGCTCTATGGTTCAAACAATCAAGGAATCATCTTTGGTATATCTATGTGGTCTAGATTGAGGTATCAAAAATCCACAAAGTTTGATGTCCGACGTAAAAACATTCATTTAAAAATAACCCCAAAGGCTACTATATAAAATATAAGAGTCAGGAATGAGGAATCAGAGATACCCATCCTAACTTCATAAAAGGAAAGCATGAAAAGGTAAGACCAAGCTTGTGAACCCAAGGGATAAAATAATGTCCAGTGTTGGGGTTCGAGAGTCGACAGGACTCTATAAGTTATGCCAAATGGGAAAAAAATAGGAGCAAACCCAAACCATAGATCCTGAAGTATAAATGTAAACATTAGGGATCAAGAGTTGAGGATACTCTGTAACCCATGTCTAAAAGATGGAAAAAATAGCATATCTCTGCATCACTGACTCTGAAATAGTTTATAGCTTAAAATATTAAGAATAAAGGATTAGGAATACCAAATAACTCATGCCAAAATCCATCCAAACAGGGGAATAACTAATACCATGATACTAACAAAATAAAATCTCTAAGTACAATCAGTTGGAATCAAGGATCAGGAATCCCAAAGAACCAATACTAAAAAGAAACAAAACATAGGGATGATAGGAATCATGATCTCGACAAAGTTATATAAATAATCTTTAGTGATCAAGAGTTGGGGATCCCAAAGAAATAACACCCAAAGGTATAAAAACAAATTCAAGCCCACAAGTGCAAATAGTGAAGTGCTTGCGAGAGCATGACGTCAACTAAAAACAACTTCAAACCATGACAAACCTAAAAAATTAGATTTGACGAGGAAAAAAATGAAATACAACTAGGGCAAAGGTGAAGAACGTGAGAAAAAAATCAAATAGATAAACTATACAAAATGCTTTCAAAACCACAAAAAAATCAAACTAACATGGAACAAAAGCCCTAGCCAATAATGCAAAAGGCAAAGAGAATGAGAAAACAAGCTAACGTTCAAAGTAAAACAACCAAATGACTTCCATTAACAAACCAAGGAAGAGCGAAAACCCTACCTAGTGAATGAAATGGAAAATGGCAATGAGAACACAACAATTGAATAGGAGCAAACATAATAATGGTAATCCACGCACTCCAACAGATCTCAATCCATACCATGAATGCAAATAGATCACGGGGGAACACAAAATTTCCAAAGCACAAACACAGGAGAAAACAAAATGATTAAAGAAAATGGGGAAAAAATGTAAACAAAGCCAACACACGCACAAGCAGGAAAATCACCATAAAACAGAACCAATGGTAGTTTAAAGCTAGGACAAATCTCATGCTTCTCATCAGGGTTCAGTGATTACACATACCTGTGGCCTATGTTGAACTAGTAGATTAGCAAAGGAAACACTAAAATGTCAATAAGGGTGACCCAATGAATCACTGGCAACCACACAGGCAAAGCACAAAGTATCAGAGTTTTGGAGATTCATTTACTATCATGCTAGCACGACAAACTTTGAAAGTTTGAAAAAACATAAAATACCAATGGTAAAATAGAAAACACATTACATAAGATCAGAGAACCCTCAAATCAAAGAAAGAAAGTAAGCAAAGAAGCAAGACAAAAAAGGGGGTCCTTGTTTTGCTAAGGAAAAATAGGGCATGTGTGCAAGGCACAACAAAATCTAATATGCTACTACTCTAACAGAAATAAAATTAAACTAGTTGGACCTAATGTGTTTTATCCTTGAGAAATATAAGTTTTCTAACAAATTAAAATACAATGCAAACTAAAAATTACTTATTTAGAAAATTACTAGATGCAAATTTAGCAAACCAAACTAAGAACTGTAACTGTAGAATAAAGAAGAACTTGGCATCGAGGTCTGGAGTTGACTATCTAGGATGGTAGCATGTCATGGGAACATCTATACAAAAACACAGAATTGTAAAACGTCCTCTTTGGAACTAAGCCCAATCTGTATAGAGAAAAACAACAACAAACTAAAAAGACTTCCAAGTAACAACAAAAACCAAAATGAAAAGATTTTATTATCTATTCAAAAGGAAATTATAAAATTGTTAAGAAAAGTGTCTCAACCTTGCAACTACGAAAGGTTTCTATTCTTCCCAGTTTTGGTCTTTTTGCATACCCTTTATCTTGAAGAATGGTCTAAAAATTTTGAAGTTTCCAAAAGGGCTAAAAATGGCAGGACTTACTATTTTTAGTAACTCTACATTTGACCTTGGATGGACCTGAAATTTTCCCAAAAGGTGCAGAATGACTAAGTAAACATCTCGGGTGAGTTTCGACTCAAGATCATACCTGGATCGCGAGATATTAAAGTTTCTATTTTTTGAAACTACCGAAAAAAGTTTTAAACTCAGTTTTGAGTCACTTAGATGTCCCTAAATGCCTCAAAAGTTGTCATAATTGACAAAGTGGTTTATAACTTGATAGATCTCTTCATGAGATTTCTGATGCATTAAACAGTTCATCAATTAGACACCTAGATCAAAAGTTATGATCTCTGGAAGTTGGACCTCCTATTTTTGGGAAATGTAAAAATGTGTTGGACACTTAAAAGAGCTAAAAAGGGGAGAGTTACATGTGATGGTGTGTGTTTTGGCACATCATAAGGCATCTTTGATTAGAGATAATTTAGGAGCCACTTTTGGGTGGTTTTAGCTTATTGTTTTGTAATTACCGTTGACGGTTTACTGTATTGTATCTCCTATATATCAGGAGCTTGACATGGAGGTTGTGTGTAAGAGTCTTATAGATGTTGAGTTACCTCTTGGATCTCTAGTTGGTTATACTCCTGTGAAATCTTGCTCTGCAAGTATATTGTAGTATTCTTGATTCTTGAATAATATATTAGGCAGTTTTGGAGTGGGATTTTTTACCTGAAAGGGTTTTCCCCACATATATCTTGTGTTGTTTTACCTTTGGATGTTGTTATTACCTTTCCATTAATATGCATCATATTTGTAACTGTAGAAGTTAAAATTTGAATAAATATTTCCTCAGTAGATCAGTGTAGGAAGAGTTTTCCACATACCTTGTTTCCTTTCAGTTGGTATTAGGGCCTGATCACCTTTGGTTCTAGTTGTTGGATAGAGGGTTTTTTGAGATGATATTTGTTTGAGTGGGAGCTTGTGTAGAGGATTTTGAAATCTTTGTTGCAGGAAAGAGATGGTAAGCATATCTGTGAGGTTTGAGATAGAAGTTTAATGGTAGTAATTTTGAGTTGTGGAAACTCAAAATGGAGGACATGCTTGTAGATCAGGATTTATTGGATGTCATATCTGGTACAAAACCAATGGCAATGTCTCAAGAAGATTGGGATCTCAAAGATCAAAAAGCTAAGGGTTTGATAAGACTTTGTTTGGCTGATTTAGTGCTCTTGAATATCCATGAAGAAAAGAATACAAAGGATCTTTAGAAGAATCTTGGAGATGTTTATCAGGCTAAATCCCTAGTGAACAAGTTATTCCTATGAAATAAATTGTATTCTTTGAGGATGGAAGATGGAGGATCTATCGTTGATCACCTGAATACATTCAATATGCTTGTTGCCCTGTTGACCTCTATTAGTGTGAAGATGGAAGAGGAGGATCAATGCATGACATTACCGTGTTCCTTACCAAATTCATGGGATCACCTTATTATGGCCATTAGGAGTACCACTACCACCTTCAAGATGGATGAAGTGGTTTCTTCATTGTTGTTGTCTAAAGAGATGCGGAGAAAGTCTTCTGAATTAGCCAAGGAGGCTCTTGTGGTTCGTGGTAGATCTAAAGAGAAGGAAAAGAAAAAGGATAAGAAGAAGGAAGAAAAAGGAAGATCCAAATCTCGTGGGAGATCTAAGTCTCCCAGAAAGTCCAAGGCCCTATGTTGGAACTGCGGAAAACCTGGTCACTTCCGTAAGGAGTGCAAGGAGGAGAAAAAGAAAAAGAAGAAGAACTACGATTCAGATTCTGACAAGTCCTCTCAAGATGAAGGAGAAGCGGTTGTCGCTACCTTGGCAATGCATGCATTTGAGGATGTGTGGCTTATTGACTCTGGTGCATCTTTTCACATGACCTCGCATTAGGGTTGGTTTTCAAAGTATGAAGAATACAATGGTGGAAAGGCGTACTTGGGTGATGATTCTCATATGAGGATTGTTGGCCATGGAAGAGTCTTGATTCGATTCCCTAATGGATGAGTGAAGGGAATCAATGGTGTTCTGTATATCCATGGTTTGGTACAAAACCTTCTTTCTATAAGTAAGTTGAATGATGTGGGTGTGTAGGTGGTTTTCTCGAATGGAGGATGCAAGATACTAGAGGATCTATGGTGTTGGCTAAGGGTGTTCGAATTGGCACTCTATTTCAGCTTGATGCATGCACAGTTCAGTGAAATAGTGCCTCTGTTTTGAAGAAGAGAGCTTCAAAGTATTCATCCTCACCATTGGAACCAGCAGCAAAGAGGATTATTGCATCTACTTCCAATGGTCATGCTTTCTGGGTACCTAAGGGTGCTCATTCTATGGAGATGAAACTTCCAGTTGAGAAGACAATGTTATGGCACCAAAGGCTTTGTCACATTGGTGAAAAGGGTTTGAGGACCCTGAAAAATAAAAATCTTGTTGAGGGTATGAACTATTGTAACCTTGAGTTTGATTTCTGCAAACATTACATTTATGAAAAACAAAATCGTGTTCATATTTATTCCAGTTCTCACAAATCTTCTGATGTGTTGGACTTGATTCATTCTAATGTGTTTGGTCTTGTTAATGTTCCTTCAATTTCAAAATCTATTTGCTTTGTTTCATTCATTGATGATTATAGTAGAAGGACATGTGTGTATTTCCTTAGAAGTAAATTTGAATTCTTTAGTAGACTCAAAGAGTTCAAAGCTCTTATAGAGAATCATAAGGAAAGAAAGATTTAAGTGTTTGAGGACTAACAACGGTGGTGAGTTTTGTTCATCAAATTTTAACAAGTTCTGTAAAGAATAGGGGATTGAGAGGCACAAGACAACTCCATATACCCCTCAGCAGAATAGAATTGCAGAAAGGATGAATAGAACATTGATGGAGAGGGCAAGGATTATGCTAAGTGGAGCTGGTCGTGAACAAAAGTTTTGGGTAGAAGCTGTTGCTACCACTTGTTACCAGGTTAACAGGTCTCCTACATGAGCGCTCATTGATAAGACACCTATGGAGGTGTGGTCTAGTAAGAAGCCTTCATTGAGACATATTCTAGTATTTGGTTGTGAGCCATATTCACATGTGCCTAAGGAGAAGAGGTCTAAGTTGGAGAACAAGGTTGTGAAGTGTATCTTCATCAGTTATGGCATTAATGTGAAAGGGTACAAGCTTTGGGATCTAATGACTGAGAGAGTTATGTATAGCAAAAGTGTGATCTTCAGAGAGATTAATCCTTCTTCTATTGTCTTACAGCCAGAGAAAGAAGAGAAAAAAGAGGGTGTGGTTTAGCTTCCTTCCACCCCTAATAAAGTTGAACTGAAGACATCTATCAGACTTGATGATGAAGAGAGCTCTAGTAGCTCTGAAAGTTTAGAAGAAGATGAAGAACCTCAACCTCAATCTTTGAGGAGGTCCACGCAAATAAGGAGGCAACTTGATTGGTTTGGTTATTCATTGCATGATTCCAGTTGTATTTTTGCTTTGACTTCTAACATTGATGAGCCTAGAACTATGAAAGAGGCTATGGGTATGAAAGATGCAGGTTCCTAGAAGGAAGCCATGGAAGAGGAGATGGCTTCTTTGGAAAAGAATAATACTTGGGACTTGGTGCCTTTGCCTAAAGGACAAAAACTTGTTGGATGCAAATAGGTGTTCAAAAAGAAATCTGGTGTAGATGGCAGTGTTGAGAAATATAAGGTGAGATTGGTTGCGAAGGGGTATTCTTAGGTGGAGGGAATTGACTATGGTGAGATTTTCTCTCCTATTGCAAATATGACATCTATTCGGTTCATGTTATCTCTTGTAGCAGCATATGATGTAGAAGTGGAATAGATGGATGTGAAGATATCATTCCTTCATAGTGACTTGGAGGAGGTGTTTTATATGAAAAAGGGGGAAATGATAAAAGGGTTAAATCCTCCTTTCACTACAAACATTCAAGGACATATCAACCAAGTTGAATCACACTTTTTCAAGAGGATTCACCTATAGGTTAGGTTGTCACTTCGAACAATGTGGAAATTCAAAGATTATCCATTAATGTATCAATTTAATGCTCAAATACCCTTAAAACCCTAATTATGCAAAACAATAATAAAATAATGAATTATGACAAATGCTTGCAGACTAAGGTATTAGGTAGAGATTAGTTATTGAGCATTTTTTGAAGTTTGAGATGTAGAATACTTGGGGACACTGGCATTGGCGCCCCTGTCCAAGGTGGTGTTTTCTTCATGGAATCCTAATCTCCTTCCGACACTGATGATTACTGTATTTTCTATTTCCGTCTCGGGATATGTGGAGGACATTGGCACTAGTGCCCGAGTCCAAGGCATGGTGTTCTTTAGGATGTTGGAGCCTCTTTAGATGTTGATTGTCACTATCCCAATGATTTTTGTGTTTTCAACCTTGGAGGACACTGGCATTGACACCTGAGTCCAAGCAGTGCTTTTCTTCAAAGATATGGAATCTACATACTATGTTACTGCTCCCTACAACTTCACTTCATCAAGATGTGACACTTGGAACCTACAATAACAATGATTGTGGTTGGGGGTTGTGGTGTTTAGAGGCTTGCCTCAGTCAAGCCCCCGAGAGACATTCAAGTCTTCCGAACACCGTTGTCAGATAGAGAGTGTGTATCCCTAGGGGATAGAGGAAAAACAAATTGATAAATGATTCAAACACAAATAGATATCACCTCGGAGGTGTAGCTCGCATGTAGATGAAAATCCTTCAATTACATGAGAAGATGAAACTAAATCTGCAATCACAAACACAATAACAATGCTCTGCTCTATAACAATGAATATCTTGAATGCTCTAAAATCATAAGTTTGCCAAAAGTTCACAATCATCTTCTAGTTTGCAAATGAAACCCTAAACATCCTTATATATGCAACTAAACACATTCCCACTAAGAATTTTGTAATTCAAACTTAAGATGTTGGCATGGGACCTAATTAACAATCACAAAACTGACATTCAAATTTGGGACCTACCTGAAATAGGGCGGGACAAGGGCGCTAGTGCCCGTGTCCACAGGTCATTTTCCAAGGCAAGACTAAGTGTCACAATGTCCTTCATGCCCCATGTGACATGGGTTTTAGGCCATTTTCTTCTAGGAGTCAAAATGAACATGCAAGATGTAAAATAAGGGACCCAGGGGCTAAACCTACGAGGCAAAAAGTCCAGGGAGACATTTTCTGACATGAAATTTAGCCCCCACTTTAATGTATGTATAAACATAAGGCCCATACATGCATTAAAGTACGGTCAAAACATAGCAAACACACTAGGCACTTGAAGCTAATGCATACACAAAGATTGAGAGACTATTTCTAGCCCTCAGTCTCAGGGATACATTAGAGAAAACACATCGCAGACATGCCAAACATAGTGAAGACAATAACAGGCATGCAAAACATGGAGAAGACAATAATAGTCATGCAAAACACAGAGAAGATAGTATTGAAGACACACAAAACACGATGAATACAATGAATGCAGTGATTATTTCTTTTTCATTTTCATATATATATATGTTCATGCAGATGCAAATACATGGACATTAAACACACAACCCAAAATGTAGGAGGGACTCATCGCCACATGTCTTAAGACTACATATGGGTCAATAGACACATAATACAAATCTCAGAGTGTAGGAGGGACTCATCACCACACATCTTTAGACTACACTTAAGAACAAACACACCATACAAATCTCAAAGCATAGGAGGGACTCATCACCACACGTCTTTAGACTATGCTTGGGAACAAACAAGTCATACAAAAGGGAAAACACACGGAAGACACGAGCATCGTATAGCATGCCAAAGACATACTATACGTCTAAAACATGACAAACAAGCGATGGAAGGAGCCTATTGCTAGGTTCACCACCATCTCAAGCACATTACAGGCACACCTAATGGTTGGGCTTATGCCACAACAACCGCCAAATACATGCTTAAGGGAGGATACACCAACCCTTCCTACTCGGAGGACTTTTGAAATAAAAATGATGTGCACTAGCTCAAGAGATACACCATCCCCACCTCTGCAGAGGGCTTAAAATAAAAGCATACGCACTAGCTCAAGAGATACGATATCCCACCTCTGCAGAGGGCCTCATTGCAATATAAAATAAAGATGTGCACTCGCATGGAGACACAACATCCCACCTCTACAGAGGGCTTACAAACATGCTTTGTTAGTACCAAAATCATCAGATAGCTTACCTTATATATGCCCCCACCTTAATGTGGTTGATATCATGTACCGATATCAAGTGCATTAAGGTAGAGAGAAAACACACAAGGGAACAAGAGCTTTCACAAAGCCCATGCTCCCAGAAGTGACATGCACTTTACGATCGTCAAATGTTCCCACAAACACATAATTTCCTACAAGAAAAGAGGTTAGAAATCTTTCTCTAAGATAATAACCACATCACATGATCCAAAAGCAATGCATGAAAGTAATCACATCAAGAGTTGAGATTACACTATAGATTCAGAAACTAAGTATAACTGTGGGGCTATACCACAGAGATCTCAGAACCCAGTGTAAGCAAGGTGAGATCCAAGATAAACAAAGTGCACGGAGCACCAATATTGTTATGGTTTGTTAGTGTGATAAGACATCATCAAAATATCACACAAATTGATTCTACTAGCCAAGCGTCAGATAATATATATCAACCCCATCGTCATATATGGGCTAGGTCCATGTTTTATTGCTCACGAAGGGACACATGGTCCGTATCATTCTTATTTGTTTTTGTTCATTTGCCAACTAGATAGAACCACAAGAGGAAGGTAAACAATAAATGAAGAGAGGAGAAACAAGTGCCTTAGGGTCATCACGTAGGAAGGTGCCCCCAAGTCACCAACCACAATGCTATGCCCCTAGGACACAACGCACAAAAATAAAAATAAAGGAGAGTTTGTATAGAAGAATGATGATACAAATAGAAGAAGGGTCACAACATAGGCAGTCTCCCTATATCCTTGACCTTACAAGAGTATCAAGGGTCATCCAAGGAGTCCTAAACAACACATAACACATCACGAGAGAAACACAACAAAGAGGTAAAAGATTAGAAATACTTACCTATAGGGACAATTGAACTAGCAGTCATCATCAAGTAAGTCATCGTCTTCCCAATCTCGAATGCTAGAGGAAAGAGGTTCATAAGGTACCATGGCCCAAATTTTGTTCTTGTCTTCAAGTTGTTATGTGTTAAGTTCATCTTGGTTTGATTCAATGTTAGGTGGAATGTTTTCTTGTTGAGGTGCATTTTGTTGGGCAAAAGCTTGTCTTTTTCTTCTTTATCTTGCTTGTCTATTTCTTTTTGTCTTGTTGCTTATATCTTCAAAAGTATTGTCATGTTTTTCCATAGGTTTTCGCATGCTAGAGGAGGAAGCACCATGTTCAAATCTCATTTGTCTTGATGAAGTGTTTTGTTCTCGGTGAATGCCTATCGATCCTTACAAGGATGACGGGGGAGGAACCTCAACAAAGATATCATTTCTTCATGGACGAGTTTAGTTATCAAATTTTTCCTTATCCACTTCTATCACACCAATTATTTAATTAGTCATAAAAATCTTGGTTTACTCTTATTTTGTTTTGTCCTTTTCCTTTTGCTCTAGGAAGTTCTTCTCTTATTGTTTGCATAGGGGGCCCGGCCACTCTAGATATAAGTTTTTCTTTGTATCATCTATATTGTAGGAAAGAGTGATCTCTTCGTGGCGCAGGATCTCTATTAGGTTGTGGCCAAAAGTAATCAAGAGTAAAGTTGTTTTCCATTTCCAAAGGTTGATATGTATTACGTCAAATAGTACGCATTTGTCCATGTAAAGGGAATTTTATGCAATTATGAATAGTTGAGGGGACAACGTTCATAGCTTTTAACCATGGGTGTCCTAATTTTACACGAAAGAGATTGGATAAAGGGATAACCTCAAATACTTGATCCATAGATTTATCAGAAGCTATAACCAATAAAGTTATTGTTGTCACATAGAATTGCACCCTACTTGGAGAGAGTCCAAGCATTCTAATGACATAATGGGAATGATCTCGAAGTGTGGGACCTTGCAAACTGAGATCAGACCTCCAGAGTAGGCCGACTTCCTTAACTGGTTATCACCTAAAATCTATTGGATTTGTAGAGGAAAAGAAAGAAGGAATGCTTTTGAAAATGAAAGATGAAATAGAAAACTTGAAAGTAAGGGTGATTCACCAAGTCGAATAAAAGAACCCTCACAGAACTGAGAAGATGCACAACACAACCAGATACAGCAAGTAGATATACCTAGATTCAGATGATTCTTAGCAAAGGTGAGAAACAAAAATGGTTGAGAGGAACAAAATGTTCACTGACAAATCATATGCAGATTCACACTAAAGTAAAAAAAATCAATAAAAGAGATAAAATAACTTGCATATATTCAATAAGAAGGCATAGTTACAGTAGAGGAATGCTCTGTTTGGAATCAGAAGCATATGTTACTAAATCTTCCAACCCTTTTTTACATCTCATTCTAATGCATATATATCATTTGCATTCTTGACCTAAGTCAGTCACAATCAATTCTAGAAAACTGCTAGTATCAGATAAGCCCGTCAGAAAATATCATCGCCAGAGAAAGACGCCCACCTGCAAGAATTCATGGCATAAAAATATCTAGAACAGGGGTAGATGGAAGATATTTTGAATCTTCAATGTGAGTTGTTGAATCATTGACCTGCACCCATAAATGCAACAAATATTTGCATCTGCATATGTAAAAATGGTCGCTGAAACGTCTAGTCGAACGAGCCTACAGATGTGCATCAATTTTTGAAAGTGAGAATATCCTCCTCAAAGCCTGCTAGATGAAAGTGGGGGAAAAAACAAGCACTTTTGCCTTTTGAAGCATGTTGAAATTTGCCAAAATGAGGGAGATATAGGTAGTCAAAGTTACGGTCAACTGCATCCTACAAATGTATATCGCTTTGCATCTACAATTGCATATACAATTGCACCTGCACTTTACACTATTAGGCTTATTTTATGCATTCATGCAATCTCCCTCCTTTCGCCCTTTTTGCATATTCAATACGCTTTGCATGTCTTTAAATCTCCCCTTGCATATGCTTTTGCCCTTTGTATCACCCTTTACATCTGCCCCCCCACGTGTCAACATCTAATTTGCCGCTGCGGTGAAACTGAGAAACATCGTTGAACATTTGCATGCTTTATCGACCATTGGAAAGACCTTAAACTGAGTCACCGATGCACTAAGTCTTGCTGAAATCCTTTGTATGTGATCCCTTGTATATTGCAATTGTATATGAGATACAATCGCATATACATACAATGTGGAATCCAAAGGATTTTCGGCCATATTGGAACTTTGCAACAAGTCCAACCTTGTATCTCTGCTTCTTTGCATATTGGCATATACAAGCACTTCCACATACAACTGTGAAACTCAAAGGATTTTTGCCAAATTTGATTTCCCAGTTGGGTTCACCTTGTATATCTCCATTGTATCTAACCTTTGTATATCGCATATACAATGCAAAATATACAAACAAAAACTACATACAAACATGCATCTAAACTTGTATCTACCCTTTGTATGTGACCTTGCATCTGCGCCTTGTAAATTGTCTACATACAATACGAATATACAAACAAAAGATGCATACAAACACTTGTGCCTTTATCAACCAAACTGCATATTCTGTTGGGTTCGGGATTGTATGTCAGGAATGTTTATACCATTGTATGTGCAAAGATACAATTGCATATACATACAATTGGTGGGCCCCAACCTTTGTATCTCCCCCTTGTATATAGTCTTGCATGTGTACTTTGTATATTGCCTTGTATATCGCACACATGCAATAGACAAACAGAACCGCATACATATCCCTTTGCATCTGACCCTTTGTATATTGAATTGCATATACAAGGGTAACCCGATGTACATTCTCATTTGTATCCCGCCCCTACATATTGCCTTTCTATGTTTCCATGTATATTTTCCTTGCATATTTGACTTACATCTGCACTTTGTATATTACCTTGTATCTGCCCTTTATATATTACCTTGTATCTGCCCTTTGTATATTCAAACATACAATGCGAATATACATACAAAAAATGCATACAAAGGACCTGATGTACAGTAAAACATTATTCATGACCAATAAATAAGGAAAAAAATTGTATCTCAAATACAATTCGACCAAATGATAGAAAACCACAAAGCAAGGATGACGTCATCATCATAAACATGAAAAATGACTAAGTGTAAAATTGAGAAATCTCTGCGATGGAAGGCACTTGAAGACCAAAGATTTCTGGGTTTTTCTGGGTTTTTGGCAAGGATTCTCTAAGAAAGATTTTTGGGATTTTTGGTAAGGCAGAGCATGGGTAATTGAAGGATTTAAGCCTTTTCTCCTTCTATTTAGGCTTTCTCTAATCAGATTTCTCTGATAGAAAGAGGGAAACAAAATATTTTGTGGTTAAGAAAAATATGACAATAGCTTTGGTGACCTCTTGGGGATGTTTACCTGCTAAACATCAGATCATATGCCTAGACCTTATCCATTGGGCACAGGGTCATACAAAGACTTAAAAATTATCTTTGAAGCTCAATCCTGACCTTAGTAACTCAACATATCAGTAATGAAGAACACTTGGAAGACCAAAACCAAAACAATATGCTAAAAGCAACCCATCTAACTGTGCTAGACAGCACTTAGGGAAAACAAAAGGTACCTAAACTATTGTGCAGCAGCACTTATTAAAAGAAAGAAACCTAATCTACTACTTTACAAGGCAACTCATACCTCAAAACACCTCTTTAGGTGTATCCAATTGACTAGGATAGGCAAATTTTCTCCATCCATGTTTGATAACTAAAATGCATTGTGCTCCTTGCATTCAGTAATGATAAACAGGCCACCCCACATGCTGTCAAACTTCAAGTGTTTCCCTGGCCTGCTTTTCAACTCATCCCATTTAAGTACCATATCACCCTTCCTAAAAATTCTGGGAGTGCCCTTCTTATCAAAAACTCTTTTTGTCTGAAGCTGATGACATTCCATAGCTTTCACAGCTTTAGCTCTGATCTCTTCAAGCTCCATAAGTTGAACATATCTAACATCCATGGGGTCTTCTTCTTCAAACATCTCCAGTTGATTCATGACATCAAGTGCTGGCAGCTCCACAGACACAGGTAAGCTTGCCTCTTTTCCATAAACTAACATATATGGGGAGTTTCCAATAGACCTCTTGGGAGTTATTCTAGCTGCCCATAAAGTAGATTTCAAATTGGCATGTCAGGTCCTTTAGTTGTCCTCCATGATCTTTTGATAATCCTTATGAGATTCTTATTTGTGGATTCAGCCAAACCATTACCCCGTGGGTAATAATTTGATGAAGTGTTCAAATAGATTCCATTCTTCACGACCCAGTCAGTTATCCTTAATCCAACAAAGGCTAAAGCATTGTCTAAGATAATTGACTCAGGTACTCCAAATCTAGATACAAAATCATAATAGAAGTTCAAAATGGCATTCTCATTGGATTCCTTCAAAGCCACTGCTTCAGTCCACCTTGTTAAATAGTCTATTGCTGTAAGTACCCACCTGTGGCCTGCACTTGATGGTGGGTTAATGGGACCTATAAAATCAATGCCCCATCTCATGAAGGGTTGTTCTACTTGAATTGGCTACAGAGGTAAAGCTGGCAACCTTTCTTTGCTTGCAAAAATGACACATTTTACACACTTTCTGGCCCATGCATGGGCATCCTTGAATAAGTTGGGCCAGTAATATCTAGCTCTCATTATCTTCCAAGCAGTAGTCCTTGGGGCAAAATGACCCCCTGCTATTCCATCATGAAACTCATGTAGCACCTTGTCAGTTTGATCATTATCAATGCATCTTAACAACACATCATTAAAAACTTTTTTGAAAAGGATATCATTTATTAAAACATATGGAATAGACTGCAGTCTAAAATACCTTCTCTTGGTTCTATCTAAACCTGCTGGACAATCACCAGTTTGCAAAAAATGAGTCATATCATTAACCCATCCTATTTCAACTGTTGTAGTATCATCCTGATGTTCATCTTCAATGGTCAGAAGCACCTCTTCCTCCTTCTCTATTTCATTTTCAGACCCAATAGCAAGCTGTTCACTAAGTCCTCTACCTCTGATGAGCTTGGTTATCTTGATATCTACATCATATTCCATGACTTTGGTAATCCAACCAGCCCTTTTCTCATTAACATCCTTTCCTAATAGAAACTCTTTCACGCCAGGGTGAGCAACTATCAAATATACCTTATTGTTAGAAATAAGATGCCTAAACTTCTTGAGACTCTTTACCACTGTAAGGACATTTTTTTCGATGAAACTATACCTCTGTTCATACTCCTCTAGTCCTTGACTAAAGAAAGCAATTGGTTGCTCAAAGCAATCACTTTGTTGTTGTACCAGAATTGTAGAAATTGTATCTAAACTGCCATAAGCATACAAAATAAAATATTTTGAGAAATTGAGATTTACCAGAGTTGGTGCAGCCGATAACGCTTCCTTTATGGACTCAAAGCTGAGTTTGCCCTCTTTTGTCCAACAGAAAACTGTATTTTTCTTTAACATAGAGGTCAACGGCTTCAATAAATTTACAATGTCAAGTATAAATCTTCACAGAAAATTAATTCTGCTAATAAAACTTTGTAGTCCTTTCCTGTGAATAGGTAAAGGCAGCTCCAAAATAGCCCTTACTCTTTCTGTATCAATGGTAACTCCCTTTTTTGACACAATGTGTCCTAAAATCTTGCCTTCATGCATAGCAAAAATGCATTTCTTGGGATTGAGAGATATCCCAAATTCTTTACATCTCTCAAATACTTGTTTTAGATGGTTACATGTTTAGCTACAACCTTAGAGAAAATTGTGATGTCATCTAGGTACACAAGTACCAATTTATAAAGCAAACCTTTAAAAGCCATATCCATAGCTCTCTTAAAAGTAGAGCCAGCATTTGACAGACCAAAAGGCATTCTTTTGTAGGCCATGGTGCCCCATTTGGTGGTAAAAGTAGTTTTAAATTGATCTTCCTCCTTGACTAATACTTTATTATAACCGGAATATCCATCAAGCAAGGAGAATCTTCCTGAACCAGCCACTACTTGCAGAATTTGCTCCATTGAGGGCAATGGGTAGTGGTCCTTCAGAAAGGCTCTATGAAGGTCTCTAAAATTGACACACAACCTAATCTCTCCATTCTTCTTCCTCACAGGGACAAGATTCGAGACCCAAGAAGTATGCTTGATTGGAAAAATAATATTTCCTCGATCAGCTTGGTTAATTCCTTAATCATCAGAGGCTCAAGTTTTAGATTTAAAGGTCTTTGTTTCTACCTCACAGGTTTTGCACCTGGCTCTTTCTCTATAGTATGTTGGGCAATATGAGGGTCAAACCCTTTTAGGTCTGAGTAATCCCAAGCAAACACATCTTCAAATTCTTGACAAAGAGCAATAAAAGCTCTCCTATCCTCAGGTGAACAAATTTTACCAATTTTGAGAAGCTTACCTTTAAAAATTTCCAGCTCCTCGTAATGTTCCTCTTTGACCTGCATGTTGGTTTTGCTCTTTCTCAGCTGATCATCGGTACCAAAAATGGATTCTAAGGTTACTAATCCTCTGGGCAACTTATTAGTCCTTAATTGAACAACTTGATCATCACTATATTGTTGTTTGAGTTTGTTCTGATTCATCATAGAGAACTCATCCTCTTCTAATAGGAAATGCAGAACTTGCTCATCACTTTCAAAAACCTGCCAATGAATTTTATTGTCAGGGATAGAGGGCCTATCAACTCTTTTCACATGAGCCTCTACCTTTTCTCTTTGAATATCACTAGGGATATCAAATTGAGCCCCAATCGCAGCTAACCTATCTGCATGATAGTTCTGATTTCTTGGAATAGAGATTAGATTGAAAGCGTCAAACTCCTCAATCATATCCCATACCCTATGCTTATAGCATTTCAAAGCATCATTCTTTGTAACATGCAATCCTCTCACCTAATTTACAATGAGTTTGTTAACCCCATACACCTGTAAATAGCCAATTTTCCTCTTCCTTGCCCACTACAAACCTTGAATCAACCCTTCATACTCAGCAGTGTTATTTGTACATGAAAAAGTGAAACGAAAAGAAGAAGAATATCTATCCCCTTGTGGAGACACAAGCATTTCACCACCACCAGATCTATTCCTATTCCTAGAGCCATCAAAGTATATTTTCCATACCTCATCTTGTTGTTCTATCTGTTGTTCTGCATTCTTTACAAGGTTTGGAATTGTTGTTTCAGGTTCGTGCAACATGTAAACCCCCATACTAGTTTCTTGAATGAGTCCCTCAGGATCATCAACAATATTTTCTAAGGCCCACTCCTTTAACAGCACTTCTGGTATAATTTTAGCTTGTGGCTCTTGAGCAGCAACAAGCTCAGGATCATTAGAAATAACACAATTTGCGTTATCAGCACTTGGGACATAAGGCTCTATGTGATATTTGGAAAGAAATTTGGATTTTAGGGTCACTTTTGTGCCATATCAGGTCCTAAAAAACATGGGGGACCAGTCCGAGGATAAATATCCTCCTATCAGGGCTGTGAACTCTCTTGACAAACACATGGCAAAATAAGGAGATAAATCTATGATGAACACCTCTTGAGAAATGGAAACATTTGGGCAGGTGTGCAAAGTGAGACCTAGATCTTTTATCACACCTACAGTGTTAATAGTTGTGCCATCTAGCTAGAGTACACCCTTCGTAAGGGGCTGGTATTTCAATCCTAATTGGTCTGCAATATGTTTTGGCATTATAGAACTACTTGTACCACTATCCACCATGCAGTTATGTACTAACTTGTCTCCTATTATTAATGACACATAAAATGGAAGTGGTTTAGCACTCTTATTTGGTTGTTTATTGTTGTCTTGGGATGAATTGGTAAGGACAGCCCTAGTTGGGTCAACAGTTGCTTCATTTGACACTTTTAAATTAGACAAGGCAAATTGTAACATGTCCTTTTGACCTGGGATGGATAAGGAATCCCACATAGATATTGTCACATTTATTTTCTTCATATTTTCAATGATATTAAAAGGTGGAGTGACATGTACCTTCTGACGTGATTTTGCAGTAGCAATATCAACCTGCAAATGAGGTTGTTCCCTGGCAGTTGCTTGCATATTTCTTTGCAAAATATGGGGAATCTGGGATGTAGAAGGATTAGCACGTCCTTTTCCTTTGTTTGATGCTTGATCTATCTCATAACCCTTCTTTTTAGCTCTTGTATTTGCTGCAACTGAAGTATTATCTCTATTTACGCCACAGAACTCATCTTCCTGCCAGTTTAGGAAGGCAGTATCATTCTGAGACTGTCCTTTCTAATTTTTAGTCCCATCATTAGGTGTGATTGGTTGTGAAACTACCACATTTTGTACCATTAGAGCCTGATTTATCAATCCATTTGAACAGGTTGCCTGACTGTGTTGCTGATTACATGGAAGACACCATTCATACTCAGCTGCAAGGTTGTTCTGAGCAGGGACAAGGTCGCTAACTACATTAATGGGTGCAGGATTGTAAGGCTGGAAAGGCCTCTGGTTCACATTCTGCCTAGCACCCTGGTAATTTCTTTGATAAGGTAGCCTACTAGCTTGATAAGGTTGATTTTGCCCTCGATAAGGCTGACTTTGCCCTTGACTATGTGGCTGATAAGGCTGTCTGTTCTGGGACTATTGTTTTTTGATATTCACCAGCTCATTCCCAAAAGTTTGTAGAATGTTCTCTATTTTTTGTTGGCTATTTTTAATCTCTCTTAACTCCTATGATGAGCTAGACACAGCAGTCTCAGGATTAGTAGTACTTGGCAATGCTGCTATAGTAGGTAAAGGGGCAAAATACGAGATCGGCAAAGGCATTGAAGCTTGAATCTCAGGAAATATGGGCATTGGTGGTCTAGGTGCTATTTTTCCAGCTTGAATCAGGCTATTTTCTGCTCTAATAGCTATTTCATATGCATCTGGTAAATTTGTGCCTCCCATTGATTGTATCATTACTGAAATGTCACTATTAAGAGCTTTCAAAAAATATAGAAATGCATATTCTGATGAAGGCCTTACTATGGCAGGAATTTTGTTCCATGTCTTCTGAAACCAAAAATTGAAATCCATCATTTGCTCCTAGGGAGCTCTCTTTATTGTAGTTAGTTGTTCAACCAGCGATAAGTTATCAGACTTATCTTGAAATTGTTTGTTCAACTTATCACCTAGATCATCCCAAGTTGCAACAGTTTGCACTGGTAAACTCCTGAACCACTATAATGCCTTTGTTGCAAGTATGAGGATAACTAGTGTTGTCATTGATGTCAACATACTCATATTGCATTAATGAGAAGGATTGGATGAGCTGTGTGCTAAGGATATTGAGAAAATTAGCCTCAATCAGGAACAGTGAAGAATAGTGATGACATTAAGGTAAAAGTCCAAGATAAGATGAAGATCAGAGGATGCGGTTTAAAGGGTTTTCATATATGAGTCTTAAGATACTTTAGTCAAGATTTCAGAGGTCCACATGAAGATCTGAAGAAGTTATGGTCGCTCTAGTAGAACTGGTTCCGGTAGATGTTCAGTGGTGACAGAGTGTCACAGATTGGTCTAGTGAGCTCTAGAATTGCATTATCTCATTCTGTGGATTGGAGAGAGTGTTGAAGAAGTCAGTGTGAAGTGATAACTAGATTTGTTCATGGTTTGGAGGTCGAAAAGCACCTTTTTCATTATGACAGTGGCGACAGACTATGTTCTTGAAGTTTCAGATGAAGAAGAGAAGAATTCCAGTAAGCTGATAAAGTGTGGATGTTCTTGGTGACTTAGGAAAGGTTTTGGTGATCCTTGGATCATGTACAATTCTTATTGATGGTCCGCATTGAAGTTAGAGTTTGGATTTGATGTAAAGACCACCGGTTGTTGTTCTTCCTGAGACTAGCCGACCGGATGTATTACACGTCTTGCGGATGAACTTGTAGGTGTTTGCTGACTTAGATGATTGTTCCTAAGTTGATGCCTTGTATAAATAAGGGATTGTGAATTCATTTTGTAGGGTGTCTTGGTGTGATGAGTGTGTGGTAGCGAAGAGGAATGCGAAAGGCAGAGCAGAAGTTTTTGGGCTTAAATGGAACTGATCCAGGCATGGTAAAGATGTCAATCTCCAGTTTAAGTTTGTGATACTTGTTACCTTGTAGACAGTGTGTCTCTTGTAGGCAGTGTGCCTCTTATGAGTAGTGTGCTCGGACACTGAGCCCTAATTGGCATGTGCCATCTATTTTCTTTATTCTTCTAACAGAGAATAATCCTTGGGTTAATCACCCCGTGGTTTTTCCCTTGACCGGGTTTTCCACGTCAAAATCTTGGTGTCTCATGTGTTGATGTGTATCTGCTCTGGTGTTTATGCTTTATACTTTCATGAATGATTAATCGCTATGCTATTAAATAACAAAGTGGTTTTAAGTGTTTGAATTGAAAGCAAGATTAGGATAACTGATTCACCCCCCCTCTCAGTTATCAACAATTGGTATCAGAGCCAAGTTCCTCTAAAAGAAGCTTAACCGCTTGAGGAGATCCAGGATGTCATCATACAAAAAGGATAGTCCGAAGTTTGATGGAACCAACTTCTCTCTTTGGAAAGGTCGCATGAAATGTCACTTGGAGTGTATGGGAAAGGCATACCTATCCATGGTTACAAAAGCATATGTTCCTCCACAAGGTGGTCCGACAACCCTAAATGAACTCACATATGCTAAAAATAATCTACAGACCAAAGAGGCTTTTCTAAGCGCTTTAACTGACTCAAAGCTCTCAAATGTTATTGACCTGCCAACTGCCTATGAGATCTGGACTAAACTGGAACTTCTGCACGAAGGAGATGAGTATGTTAAGTGTGCAAGGTTGTAGCGTCTAAAAGGGAAATTTGAAAGATTGAAGATGAGAGATGATGAAAATATTAGTACCTTTATGCCTAGAGTAAATGAGTTGGTGTGTGGAATCAGGAACGCTGGTGGAGTCTTGGATGAAAATGAGATTGTTGGCAAAGTTCTCAGATCCCTTCCTGCTGCATACAAAATCAAGGTTGCTACCATTGATGAATTCAGAGCCCATACAACTATCACAAGAGACCAATTGGCTGGCAAACTAGCTGCATTTGAAATGACTGAGTTTGGAGATGATCCCCCCAAGACTGAATCTACATTCAAAGCCAGTGCCTCTGTGAAAGGTAAACAAAGATTTGATCTACGAGAAAACTCTTCAAGGAAGCTGTCATGGTATGATCAAGCAAGAAGAGACATGGAAGAGGAAGAAGTAGAAATAGCTCAACTTGAAGCCCTCATTGCAAAGAGACTGCCAAGAGGATCCGGTAAGTATGAAGGAAAATTACCCTTTAAGTGCTTCAACTGCAATAAGATTGGTCATTTTGCTTCAAGATGTTTGGAAAGATCTGCAAGGTCAAATTCTAACAGACAAAGGTTCCAAAAGAACTGTTATTATGTTCATGAAGAAGATGATAATGAAGGAGTAACAAATGATGAATCAGAAATAGGAAACAAATCTAGAAATGAATGGGTGTTTATTGCCATCAAGGAAGAAGATCCAATATCCTCTGAAACTATCAATCATAAGGTTGTAGAAAGAGCTTTAGCTACCTAAGTTGAAGAAAAGGATGATTGGGTTATTGACAGTGGATGCTCTCACCATATGATAGGTGACAAAAACAAGTTCCTAGACTTGGAAAGTTATGAAGGAGGACTGGTAAAGTTTGGTGATAATTCTGCTAGTAGAATCAGAGGTAGGGGAACTATTTCTTTTGATGGAAAGAGCAAAACTGGTAATGTACTATATGTTGAAGGATTGAAGCACAATCTTCTCAATGTTGGACAGTTGGTAGACAAAGGTTATGACCTCCGGTTCAAAAATGGAAGATGCAGGATCTTTGAAAATTTTGGAACTGAGATTGCATCCGGTACTCAAACAAAAGGTAATATCTTCCATCTAGTTGGTTTTAATAAAAGTTGTCTATTTGTTCAAATTGATCAGAGTTGGTTATGGCCTAGAACGATGTGTCATGCAAATTTTGATAACATCATCAAGATAAGCAATACTCAGGTTGTAAGAGATCTTCCAAAATTGGTAAAACCTACAAATAGTTTGTGCAAGGAATGTCAACTAGGCAAACAGAGCAGAGTCTCATTCAAAAGCAAGGATCAGTCATCTACCGGATTATTGGAATTAGTTCATACTGATCTATGTGGTCGGACAAGAGTCAAGAGTGTGCAAGGTGATAGATACTACATGTTACTAATTGATGATCATTCCCGGATGATGTGGGTTACCTTTCTGAAAGAGAAATTAGAAGCTTTTGAGAAGTTCAAAATCTTCAAGGCTATGGTAGAGAATCAAACCAGATTAAAATTGAAATGTCTGAGGTTTGATAGAGGTGGTGAATTCACATCCGGTGAATTCATAGACTTTTGTGAGAAGCATGGTATAAAGAGACAGTTGTCTGCTCCTAGGACTCCACAGCAGAATGGAGTAGTAGAGAGAAAGAACTGAACCATCTAGGAAGCATCCAGGACAATGATGATGGAAGCAAATATTCCCCAGATGTTTTAGAGAGAAGCTATCAGCACTGCAGTCTACACTCTCAATCGAGTTCAAATTAGAAGCAATACCGGTAAGACTCCTTATGAACTTTGGTTTGGCATCACTCCTACTGTGAGATATTTCAGAGTATTTGGTAGCAAATGTTACATTAAAAGAGATGAAGATCTAGGAAAGTTTGATGCTAGAAGTGATGAAGGAATTTTCTTGGGTTACTCCACTCAAAGCAAAGCATACCGGTGTTACAACAAGAGACTGAGAAAGATGATAGAAAGTACTAATGTGAAAGTTGATGAAGGAATTGAGAATCCCTCAAGGTTTTATGAATATGATGAAGATGATCAGAATGGTGTTCAGATTCAAAGTATCCAAGCCCCTTCTGAGAAACAAAGTCAAGTTGATCCGGTAAGACAGGAAGAAGAGATAAGTGTCAATGAGATTGATCAAAAATTAGAGGTGCAAGAAATTCTTAAAGTTCCAAGGTATGTAACTCTAAACCACTCTGAAGATCAGATTATAGGTGACAAAAGCAAAGGTGTGCAAACTAGAAGGAAAATTGCTCAAAATTCAGATGAATGTTGTCTGATTTCAAAGATTGAACCTAAGACAATAAATGAAGCCTGCAATGATGAAAACTGGACCAATGCAATGGAGGAAGAGTCAAAATTGAGAAAAATCACACTTGGGATCTTGTTCCCAGACCTAGAAACAAGAATGTGATTGGAACCAAATGGGTCTTCCTGAACAAATTAAATGAAGTTGGTGAAGTAATCAAAAACAAAGCCAGATTGGTCTGCAAAGGCTACTGTCAAATAGAAGGAATTGATTTTGAAGAAACCTTTGCTCCGGTGGCAAGAATTGAAGCTGTCAGATTATTTCTTGCATTTTCTACCTTCAAAGACTTCAAGGTATATCAGTTGGATGTTAAGTCTGCCTTCCTAAATGGTGATTTGGAAGAAGAAGTATACATTGAGCAACCGGATGGATTTCAATTGTCTGATCATGGTGATATGGTCTGTAAGTTGAAAAAGGCACTATATGGATTGAAGCAAGCCCCAAGAGCTTGGTATGAAAGACTGGATAAACATCTTTTAAAGATTAGTTTCAACAAAGGTACTACTGACAGTAATTTGTATTTCAAAATTGATCATGAAAACATTTTCATTGTTGAAGTGTTTGTGGATGATATCATTTTTGGAGGAAGAGATAGTATGTGTAAAACTTTTGCAAATCAGATGAAAAGTGAGTTTGAGATGTTTATGCTTGGTGAAATGAATTTCTTCTTGGGTCTACAAATTACTCAAATGAAGAAAGGGATCTTCATTTCTCAGACCAAATATGTGAAAGAATTGTTGAGGAAATTTGGGATGGAAGATTCAAAGCCAATGAATACTCCCATGGCAACCGGATGCAAGTTGAGCAAAGATGATGACTCTCCTAAGGCAGACCAGACAAAGTACAGATCAATGATTGGTGGATTGTTGTATCTCACTCAAACTAGACCGGATATTATGCAAGTTGTTGGTCTTGTTGCTAGATTCCAGGCTAATCCCAGAGAATCTCATGTCATGGCAATCAAGAGAATTTTTAGATATCTAAAAGGGACAGTGGAGTATGGTTTGTGGTATACTAGAGATCATGATTTCTCTCTTCATTCTTACACAGATGTAGATTGGGCAGGAGATGTGGATGACCGAAAGAGTACCAGTGGTGGAGCATTCTTTTTGGGAAAGAGATTGGTTTCTTGGCTAAGCAAGAAACAAGATGCAATATCTCTGTCTACAACTGAAGCAGAATACATTGCAGTAGCGGGTAGTTGCACTCAAGTTTTATGGATGAAACAGATGCTAAGAGATATTAAAGTAGAGTATGAGGAGCCTATCACAATTTTTTGTGATAATTCAAGTGCAATAAATATTTCTAAGAATCCGGTGTTGCACTCTAAGACTAAGCATATATCTATTAATTTTGACTTTCTAAGAGAGCAAGTGAACAAAGGTGAAGTTAGACTGGAGTTTATGCCCTCTAAGGATCAGATTGTAGATATCTTTACTAAACCTCTTCCCAAGGACTCTTTTGAGTTTCTCAGGGAAAAGTTAGGGGTTATTGCCCCTCTGGTGATGAACTAGGGTGCACTGATGTGCATCAGTCTGGTGGATATCACAATCATATCTTGTGATCTGAATTGGTGATGGGGAGCTGCTACTCAGGGGGAGCAGCTGGTATGATTATGATGTGTTAAAATTGTAAGTATGAGCCCTTTGCCATTGATGTCAAAGGGGGAGAGAAGACATGTGAAAAACATGGTTGTTGATCAAAGGGGGAGCAGTAAAGAAAGAGAAGATATGTGAAGAGTTGTTGCTGATAGGGGGAGCTATGATAGAAAGGAGAAGTTCTTGTCTTAATGGTTTTTCACATCATATGTTGCCATCAATGACAAAGGGGGAGATTGTTGCAAGTATGAGGATAACCAGTGTTGTCATTGATGTCAACATACTCATATTGCATTAATGAGAAGGATTGGATGAGCTGTGTGCTAAGGATATTGAGAAAATTAGCCTCAATCAGGAACAGTGAAGAACAATGATGACATTAAGGTAAAAGTCCAAGATAAGATGAAGATCAGAGGATGCAGTTTAAAGGGTTTTTAGATATGAGTCTTGAGATGCTCCAGTCAAGATTTCAGAGGTCCGCATGAAGATCTAAAGAATTTATGGTCGCTCTAGTAGAACTGGTTCCAGCAGATGTTCAGTGGTGACAAAGTGTCACAGATTGGTCCGATGAGCTCTAGAATTGCATTATCTCATTCTGCGGATTGGAGAGAGTGTTGAAGAAGTCAGTGTGAAGTGATAACTAGATTTGTTCATGGTTTAGAGGTTCGGAAGCACCTTTTTCATTGTGACAATGGCGACAGACTGTGTTCTTGAAGTTCTGGATGAAGAAGAGAAGAATTCCAGTAAGCTGATAAAGTGCGGATGTTCTTGGTGACTCAGGAAAGGTTTTGGTGATCCTTGGATCATGTACAATTCTTATTGACGGTCCGCAGTTAGAGTTTGGATTTGATGTAAAGACCACCGGTTGTTGGTGTTCTTCCTGAGACTGGCTGACCGGATGTATTACACGTCTTGCGGATGATCTTGTAGGTGTTTGCCGACTTAGATGATTGTTCCTAAGTCGATGCCTTGTATAAATAAGGGATTGTGAATTCATTTTGTAGGGTGTCTTGGTGTGATGAGTGTGTGGTAGCGAAGAGGAACGTAAAAGGTAGAGCAGAAGTTTTTGGGATTAAATGGAACTGATCTAGGCATGCTAAAGATGTCAACTCCAGTTCAAGTTTGTGATACTTGTTACCTTGTAGATAGTGTGTCTCTTGTAGGCAGTGTGCCTCTTGTGAGCAGTGTGCTCAGGCAGTGAGCCCTAATTGGCATGTGCCATCTATTTTCTTTATTCTTCTGACAGAGAATAATCCTTGGGTTAATCACCCCATGGTTTTTCCCTTGACCAATTTTTTCACGTCAAAATCTTGGTGTCTCATGTGTTGATGTGTATCTGCTCTGGTGTTTATGCTTTATACTTTCATGAATGATTAATCGCTATGATATTAAATAACAAAGTGGTTTTAAGTGTTTGAATTGAAAGCAAGATTAGGATAACTGATTCACCCCCCCTCTCAGTTATCAACAGCCTTCCCTTTGAACGAGGCTGCCAGCATCCTGATGGCTACATTTTCTTGAGTTACATGATGAACACCACATAGAGAAGCTACATATCTGATGCGCTCGATTGGGGTAGTTTGATCCTCCCCAGTGAAATAGGGCAGGCTCTTCAAAGCTACCATGGGTATATTATCATTCACTGTCAAATTCAATGGGCTGCCCCAATCAAAGGCCACAAACGGCTGATTCCTTGCCATTGGAATAGCTAGAGGTAGGTTTGCTTGAAATAGTACAGGAACTACAGGTACTACTGGCCTGAAACATGGTGGGGTTGATTGTATTCTTTTGGAAACTGGCATCCTTACCACAGCTCTGCTTTGTCTTCTAAGCAGAGACAGCTGCAAATAATCGAATGAACTTGAACTCTGAGTTTGTATTTTTCTCATAAAATGTAACAGCACTAATCTACTTGTCTTTTCTTAGCATGAGTCACCAAATATGCAAAAAATAGCCTCTTTAAAGCCTGATAATGTTGGTAGCATATAAGAACCAATAATATGATTGTAGAGTCCCATCGGGCGTGCCAAAAACTATTGTCACATAGAATTACACCCTACTTGGAGAGAGTCCAAGCATTCTAATGACACAATGGGAATGATCTCGAAGTGTGGGACCTTGCGAACTGAGATCAGACCTCCGGAGTAGGTTGGCTTCCTTAACTGGTTATCACCTAAAATCTACTGGATTTGTAGAGGAAAGAGGAGAAGTAATGATTTTGAAAATGAAAGATGAAACAGAAAACTTGAAAGTAAGGGTGATTCACCAAGTCGAATAAAAGAACCCTCACAGAACTGAGAAGATGCACAACACAACTAGATACAGCAAGTAGATATACCCAGATTCAGATGATTCTTAGCAGAGGTGAGAAACAAAAATGGTTGAGAGGAACGAAATGTTCATTGACAAATCATATGCAGATTCACACTAAACTAAAAAAAATTAGTAAAAGAGATAAAATAACTTGCATATATTCAATAAGAAGGCATAGTTACAGTAGAGGAATGCTCTATTTGGAATCAAAAGCATATGTTACTAAATCTTCCAACCCTTTTTTACATCTCATTCTAATGCATATATAGCATTTGCATTCTTGACCTAAGTCAATCACAATCAATTCTAGAAAACTGTTGGTATCAGATAGGCCCGTCAGAAAATATCATCGCCAGAAAAAGATGCCCACCTGCAAGAATTCATGGCATAAAAATATCTGGAACATGGGTAGATGGAAGATATTTTGAATCTTCAATGTGAGCTGTTGAATCATCGACCTGCACCCATAAATGCAACAAATAGCTGCATCTACATATGTAAAAATGGTCGCTAAAATGTTCAGTCGAACGAGCCTGTAGATGTGCATCAATTTTTGAAAGTGAGAATATCCTCCTCAAAGCTCACCAAATGAAAGAGGGGCCAAAAACAAGCACTTTTGCCTTTTGAAGCATGTTGAAATTCACCAGAATGAGGGAGATATAGGCAGTCAAAGTTATGGTCAACTGCATCCTACAAATGTAAATCACTTTGCATCTGCAATTGCATATACAATTGCACCTACACTTTACACTGTTAGGTTTATTTTATGCATTCATGCAATCTCCCTCCTTTCACCCTTTTTGCATATTCAATATGCTTTGCATGTCTTTAAATCTCCCCTTGCATATGCTTTTGCCCTTTGTATCACCCTTTACATCTACCCTATCACATGTCAACATCTGATTTACCGCTACACTGAAACTGAGAAACATTGCTGAACATTTGCATGCTTTATTGGTTGTCAAAAAGACCTTAAACTGAGTCGCCAATGCACTAAGTCTCACTAAAATCTTTTGTATGTGACCCCTTGTATATCGCAATTGTATATGAGATACAATCGCATATACATACAATGCGGAACTCAAAGGATTTTCGGCCATATTGGAACTTTGCAACAGGTTTGGCCTTGTATCTCTGCTTCTTTGCATATTGGCATATACAAGCACTTCCACATACAACTGCGGAACTCAAAGGATTTTTGCCAAATTTGATTTCCTAGTTGGGTCTGCCTTGTATATCGTTATTGTATCTAACCTTTGTATATCGCATATACAATGCAAAATATACAAACAAAAACTACATACAAACTTGTACATACAAACATGCATCTGAACTTGTATCTGGCCTTTGTATGTGACTTTGCATCTACGCCTTGTATATTGTCTACATACAATGTGAATATACAAACAAAAGATGCATACAAACACTTGTGCCTTTATCAACCAAACTGCATATTTTTTCGGGTCTAGGATTGTATGTTAGGAATGTATATACCATTGTATGTGCAAAGATACAATCGCATATACATATAATTGGTGGGCCCCAACCTTTGTATCTCCCCCTTGTATATAGTCTTGCATGTGCGCTTTGTATATTGCCTTGTATATCGCACACATGCAATATACAAATAGAACTGCATACATATCCCTTTGCATCTGACCCTTTGTATATTGAATTGCATATACAAGGGTAACCCGATGTACATTCTCATTTGTATCCCGCCCCTGCATATTGCCTTTGTATGTTGCCTTGTATATTTTCCTTGCATATTTGACTTGCATCTGTGCTTTGTATATTACCTTGTATCTGCCCTTTGTATATTACCTTGTATCTACCCTTTGTATATTCAAACATACAACGCGAATATACATACAAAAAATGCATACAAAGGACCTGATGTACAGTAAAACATTGTTCATGACCAAGATATAAGGAAAAAATTGTATTTCAGATACAATTTGACCAAATGACAGAAAACCACGAAGCAAGGATGACATCATCATCATATACATGAAAAATGACTAAGTATAAAACTAAGAAATCTTTGTGATGGAAGGCACTTGAAGACCAAAGATTTCTGAGTTTTTCTGGGTTTTTGGCAAGGATCATCCAAGCAAGATTTTTGGGATTTTTGGTAAGGCAAAGAATGGGTAATTGAAGGATTTAATCCTTTTCTCCTTCTATTTAGGCTTTCTCTAACCGGATTTCTCTGATAGAAGGAGGGAAACAGAATATTTTGTGGTTAAGAAAAATATGACAACAGTTATTTACCCAAAGGTAGGAATTAAATCTCCATTATGTGTCTTAATCCTTATATCTAAAGGTTCATAGGAATCTTGTGTCAAATTATGTGCAAGAAGAAACTCTTCCATTATCACATTACTCATGCAATTAGGATCTATAAGTGTACCATTCACCGAGATCTCCATTATTTTCACTATAATGTAAAGGGGTCCTTCATTGTCTACAAATGTTTTATCATGAGGTGTAAATGTAATTTCAGGTTTAGGGCTCATTCTTTTCAAATAAGGCCTAGAGGGAAGCCTAGCATTATTGTTGCGATTACAAGCCATGTGTATATGTATTCAAATGTATGCAAGATTATCTTTTAAAAGATTTCTAATTCTTATGCAAGGAACAAGTGCAAAACTATGTATGTTTATGATCTAGAAATGCTTTATTTTTCTTTTTTTTCATAATTTTTCAATGCAAATGACTAAAAGAAGAGGTGTTATGAAGAATGTTATGATGAGTAGAAAATAATAAGATGAATATCAGTCCAATAATGCAATAATATCCTTCACAACACACCTATAATGCAATTCTAGAGAGACAACAAGGCCAAATCTAGTGAAAATGCAAGGTTTTCAAACCCTAGACATGAATTTTTGCAAAAAGGACACTATGATGAAACACTACAATTAAAAATCAGTTCTAAATGGGTGTTTGAAAAGGTAGTAAAATCTGAAATAAGAATTTAACTACAAACCCTAGCTAATGCAAAACTAGGTTTTTATGAAAAATGCACAATTTCAAGCAATTTTTAACAAATTAAGCATAAAAATGCAATGTAAATTATTGAAATAAGATGAATTTCTACAATTTAAATCATATTTAATGAAGATAACAGAAATTAAATTAAATTAATGCAAATTATGTCAAAATGCAAGCCTAAGATGCCAATTTTTTTCAAATTTGTCAATTTTTTTTGTAAATTTTCAAATGCAATAAAATGAATGAATGCAAATCTAGAGTACAAAACTCAGCAAAGTGCAAAATTCAAATAAACATGGGTTCACCAAAAAATTTTATATGAAAAAGAGGGAAATGATAAAAGGGTTAAATCCTCCTTTCACTGCAAACATTCAAGGACATATCAACTGAGTTGAATCACACTTTTTTAAGGGGATTTGCCTACAGGTTAGGATGTCACTTGGAATGATATGAAAATTCAATTATTGTCAATTAATGTATCAATTTAATGCTCAAATACCCTTAAAACCCTAATTATGCAAAACAATAAGTAAAATGATGAATTACAACAAATGCTTGCAGACTAAGGTAATAGGGAGAGATTAGTTACTAGCCATTTTTTGAAGTTTGAGATGTGGAATACTTGGGTACATTGGCATTAGCGCCCCTGTTCAAGGTGGTGTTTTCTTCATGGAATCCTAATCTCCTTCCGACACCGATGATCACTATATTTTATGTTTCCGTCCTAGGAGATGCGGAGGACATTGGTACTAGTACCCGAGTCCAAGGCAAGGTGTTCTTCAAGATGTCAGAGCCTCTTTAGATTTTGATTGTCACTGTCCCAATGATTTCTATGTTTTCAACCTCAGAGGACACTAGCATTGGCACCCGAGTCCGAGCAGTGCTTTTCTTCAGAGATCTGGAATCTACACACTATGTTATTGTTCCCTACAACTCTACTCCGTCAAGATGTGACACCTGTAACCTGCAATCACAAAGAGTGTGGTTGGGGTTTGTGGTATTTAGAGGCTTTCCTCAATCAAGCCCCGGAGAGACATTCAAGTCTTCCAAACACCATTGTCAGATAGAAAGTGTGTATCCCTGTGGGATAGAGGTAAAACAAATTGATAAATTATTCAAACACAAATAGATATCACCTCAGAGGTGTAGATCACATGTAGATGAAAATCCTTCAATCACATGAGAAGATGAAGCTAAATCTGCAATCACAAACACAATAACAATGCTTTGCTCTGCAACAATGAATATCTTGAATGCTCTAAAATCGTAAGTTTGCCAAAAGTTCACAATCATCTTCTAGTTTGCAAATGAAACCCTAAACATGCTTATATATGCAACTAAACACATTCTTGCTAAGAATTTCGTAATTCAAACTTAAGATGTCGGCATGGGACCTAATTAATGGTCACAGAACTAACATCCAAATTTGGGACATGCCTAAAATAGGGCAGGACAAGGGCACTAGCACCTGTGTGCACAAGTCATTTTCCAAGGCAGGACTAAGTGCCACAATGTGCTTCATGCCCCATGTGACATGGGTTCAAGGACATTTTCTTCCGGGAGTCAAAATGAACATGCAAGATGCAAAACAAGGGACCCAAGAGCTAAACCTAGGAGGGAAAAAGTCCAGGGAGACATTTTCTGACATAACAGGAGGAAATCTATGTCACAACTAGAGCATTATAAGGTGAAAGGTAAAAAAAATCTGGTTTGCAAGTTGAAAAAGTCTTTGGTTTTAAACAGTCTCCTAGGATGTGGTACCAGAAGTTTGTTGTCTTTGTGTTGAGTATTGCATTTCTGAGATCAAAATCAGATCATTGTGTATATTACAAGTTTGATAATGATCACATTCTCATTATTGCATTGTATGTCTATAATATGTTACTCATTGGAAATGGTAAAAGTTTGATTTTTGACTTGAAGTCTCAATTGTCAGCATAGTTTGAGATGAAAAATCTAGGGGTAGCTCAGTACATTCTGGGGATGGAGATCAGAAGAGACAAAACAAATAGAAAACTTTGGTTAGGCCAAAGTAAGTATGTTAACACTGTGTTGGAGAGATTCAACATGGTAGATTGTAGACCTTTGATTGTTCCTATTATCATGGGGACAAAGTTATATGTTATGGATTGTCCAAAGTCTCCTTCTGAGATGAAGGATGTTAGTATATTTCCTTATGCTAGTGCAGTTGGCAGTTTGATGTATGTGATGGTTTGTACTAGACATGACATTGCCCAAGCAATGGGAGTCCTTAGTCGATTTATGGCTAATCATGGATGGGTACATTGGGATGCAGTGAAGAGAGTGTTCAGATATTTACGGGGTACTTCTAAGTATTCCTTATGTTATCATGGTTATCCTATAGGACCTCGGCATTCATTTTGTATTCATGGATTTGTGGATTCAGATTGGGCAGGCGACATTGACAGCAAGAGATCCACCAATGCTTATTTGTTCACTATGTTTGGTGGTGCTATTAGTTGGATGAGTAAATGCCAACCTATGGTCACTTTGTTCACTACTGAAGTTGAGTATGTGGCAGCAACTCATGCTTGTAAATAAGCCATTTGGCTTAAGATATTGTGTCCTGATGTTGGGTTTGATGCAAGGAAGGTTACTATTTGTTGTGACAATCAAAGTGCCATATGTTTGGTGAAAAATCCTAATTTCCACACGAGCACTAAGCATATTGATGTCCAGTACTATTTTGTTCATGGTCAACATGGTAGAGGATGGGAAGGTAAACTTGGAGAAAGTTGACACTTTGACGAATGTTGCAGATTCTTTGGCAAAACCCATGAGCACGGAGAAGTTCAGATGGTGTTCAAAGTCTATGGGCCTCTCGGCCCCTAGCAATTAAATCATGGTGTTGATACTCTCTTTGCTCTTGCAAGGTATTCAACAAGTGGGAGAATGTTAAGAAAAGTGTCTCAACCATGCAACTACGAAAGATTACTATTCTTCCCAGTTTTGGTCTTTTCGAAAACTCTTTATCTTGAAGAATGGTCTAGAACTTGCAAAGTTTCTAAAAGGGCTAAAAATGGAAGGACTTACTATTTTTAGTAACTCTACATTTAATCTCATATGGACCTAAAATTTTTCCAAAAGGTGTGGAATGACTAAGTAAACATCTCAGGTGAGTTTCGACTCAAGATCATACCTAGATCGCGAGATATTAAAGTTTCTATGTTTTTAAACTATCAAAAAAAGTTTTAAACTTAGTTTTGAGGAACTTAGAGGTCCCTAAATGCCCTAAAATTTGTCGTAATTGTTGAAATGGGTTATAGTTTGATATATCTCTTCACGAGCTTTCTGACGCATTAAACGGTTCGGCAATCGGACACTCTGATCAAAAGTTATGACATCCGAAAGTTGGACCTCCTATTTTTGGGAACTGTAAAAATATGTTGGACACTTAAAAGAGTTGTAAAGGGGAGAGTTACACATGTTGGTGTGTGTTTTGGCACATCATAAGTCATCTTTCATTGGAGATAATTTGGACACCACTTTTGGGTGGTATTAGCTCATGGTTTTGCAATTACCGTTGAGGGTTTACTGTATTGTATCTCTTATATATCATGAGCTTGAGATGGAGGTTGTGTAAGAGTCTTATAGATGTTGAGTTACCTCTTGGATCTCTGGTTGGTTATACTCATGTGAAAGATTGCTCTACAAGTATATTGCAGTCTTCTTGATTCCTAAATAATATATTGGGCGGCTTTGGAGTGTGGGGTTTTTTACCTGAAATGGTTTTCCCCACGTATATCTTGTGTTGTAAGTTTTACCTTTGGATGTTGTTATTACCTTTCTATTAATATGCATCTTAATCTGTAACTGTAAAACTTAAAATTTGCATAAATCTTTCCTCAATAGATTAGTGTAGGAAGCGTTTTCGGCCTACCTTGTTTCCTTTCAAAAATGACAAAATAGAGAAGATATTAACAAAACCTTCATACAATTGGATGTTTTCACCAAGAAAAACTTGTAGTTCAAGAAATAAAAAAATGGTTAGGATCATATAGGAGTTTGTCAAGAATGATCAAACCCCTACTTTGGCCTTTCAACCTCTGCAACATCCAATATGATAAAGAGGAGAAAAACGTATGTGCTCTTAATATTATGTGTGCCTAAAAAATATGAACTACAAAATAATGCTTGCACTAAGGTTTACATAGGCCAAACAAACCAATGTGCATACAGGAAATGGAAAACCCACAAAGTACCTACAACACATAGATTTTACAATAAAAGAATAATACCATAAGAGAGGAAGAGGAACTCTATCACCTCAAGAAGAGAGATGAAAGCTACACAACCAATAAGCAAGGCACAAGTGAAAGGCCCAGCCGGATATAGTGGTTCCAATCCTCATGAAGATGTCAAAAGCTTAAGAAACAGTTCATATGGAGCTTGGAAAATTGCAATAATATCGATGTTTGTTGAAGAGTGTTGAAGATTGCCAAAAGTTTGATAACCAGAGCTCAAAGCATGAGAGAAGCCAGGAGAATGCAAGATTTATTTTTTCATAAGATTTCACAAGATTCATTCAAAATGCAAGCTTGGAGGGAAAAGAAGAGAAGCCAGGTCAAAAGAGTTGTTCGAGCATGACAGAAGCATTATGAAAACTCACGCATACAAAGGAAGGTGGCAGAAAATGCTTAGAAATGGTCACTAAGTGAAAAATGGTTGCAAAATGCTAGTGTGTCGTGTGGATGCCTGTGTGTCGCACTTGCATCCAGGTTACTTCAGTTCCTAAATTTTTAAAACACCTTAAACAAAAAAGAAAATAAAACATTTAAATGAACGTGCACAAAAATACACACAAGGGATAAAGCACAAACACCAACTCGGCATCGTGGGGGGAAAAGACTAGGACAAAGACTAAAATGAGTCTTAAAATATGCTAAGGGAATGGTTTTGGATTTGCGACAACAATATAAAGTAAATATTAATCTTAAGAAGCTATTTTTTTCTAAATTTAACAATGGCAGTTATGTTGAAGATATTCTATATCTTTGCAGCCTTGAAAGGAAAATTCATTGTAATGGCAACTACATGAAGATTGTAATTTTTTTAGCAATAAGAATACCGATACTTTGCCCCGTGGATGTTTTCCTAGCATATTGCTTGGATTTTACCACGTAAATCCTCTTGTTTTTTATGTGATCATTTATTTTGTTAGTTCATTATTCTCTTGTTCTCTATTTTCTTCATAACACATTGTACTGCAATACTATATGATTATGCAGCTTAAAGTTTATCAATAAAACCCATATTTTTCAACAAGTGGTATCAAATCTATTATTTTTGTAGCGACTGTGTTAGGATTTGGTGTTTTGTTCTGCAACATCAAATGGAGAAGGTTTTGAATGCAATGTTCAAGGTGGAGAAGTTCAATGGAAAGAATAACTTTGAGCTATGGAAGCTCAAGATGCATGATTTTTTGGTGCAACAAGGACTGCAAAAGGCATTGGTTGGCAAGTCAAAGAAACTTGTGAATATGACTGATGAGGATTGAAAAGATATGGATACAAGAGCTCTTAGTACAATTTAGTTGTGTTTGGTAGATGATGTTCTTTTCAATATTGTTTGATAAAATAGCAGCAAGCTTATGGAGTAGAATGGAGAGTATTTACATGACAAAATCCTTGATAAACCGAATCTACTTGAAGAGGCAATTGTACAATTTGTGAAGGAAGGTACCAAAATTGTTGATCATTTAAATGTTTTCAATACTCTTATGTGCCAATTAACTAGTATAGATGTAAAAATTAAAGATGAAGACAAGGCAGACAAGTTATTATGTTCATTGCCTGAATCCTAAAATCACTTAGTCACTTCCATTAGCTTTAGCACAACTGACACCCTTGAATTTGATTTTTTTGTGGGAGCTTTGTTGTCTGGTGGATAGGGGTCAACCCATAGAAAAGGGGGAGAATTTGGAAGGTACATCAAGATTTAAGTCAAAAGGCAAAAAGGGTAAGGGAAAATGTTGGTACTGTAACAAATAAAGGCATATCAAGAAAGATTGTTAGAAGAGGCAAGAAGACAAGGATGACTCCAAAAAGAAGTAAATCCAATTGAGACAAGTTTAGGTATGGTTGATGAAGTACTATTTGTTTGTAATATCTCACAAGATCATGAGGAATGGTTATTAGATTCTAGTGCTTCACATCACATGTCTACATAAGAGTTGGTTTTCTTCTTACCAAACTATTGATGGTGTTGTTGTTCTTATGGGAAACAATGTTTCTTGTAAGATTGTTGGGATTGGGAGTATTAAGATTAATTTTTTTATGGTACTATGAGGATGTTGACAGAGGTAAGACATGTACTAAAACTCAAAAAGAATTTAATTTCCTTAGGAGTTTTGGATTCTGGAGGTTATAAATTTACATGTCAAGGTGGAGCATTAAAAGTGTCCAAGGGCATTATGGTGGTAATGAAGGATAAAAAGATTGGGAACCTTTACAAGTTACATGGGAGTAGTAAAATAAGTGAAGTAGCAGTGGTATCTAAAAATGTAAATAAATCTACTCATTTATGGCATCAGTGACTAGGCCATATGAGCGAGAAAGGGCTCAAGGTACTGGTAAACCATAAGTTACTTCCAATATTAAAATCTCTGAATTTGAATTTCTACAAGTATTGTGTTTTTGGGAAACAGTTTAGACAAAAGTTTAAAATGGGTCATCATACAAGTAAGGGTATCCTAGATTATATTCATTCGGATGTTTGGGGACCATCCCCTACAATTTCATTTGGAGGATCATCATATTTTGTGACATTTATAGATGATTACTCTAGAAAGTTGTGGGTCTATATTCTTAAAAGGAAAGCTGATGTTTTTAGTGTATTTAAGCAATTTAGAGTTTTGGTTGAAAAGAGTATTGGCAAGTCAGTCAAATGTTTAAGAATAGATAATGGGGGTGAGTTCACATCTTTGGAATTTGAAAATTATTGTAAGGAAGTTGGGATCGAAAGAGATAAAACCACAGTTTACACTCCTTAGCAAAATGGTCTTGTTGAATGCATGAATAGAACTCTTCTACAGAGATCAAGGAGTATGCTCAGTAATGTCAAGTTAGAGCAAGAGTTGTGGGTAGAAGCAGTCAATATAGCATGATATTTGGTAAATTAGTCACCCATCGGTTGCAATAGGTTGTAATATTCCTAAAGAGGTATGGACAAATCATTCTTGTGATTACTCAAATCTTAAAAAAAATGTTGTGATGCTTATGTTTTTATTTCTAAAGATCAGTGTTCTAAGTTGGACCCCAAATCAAAGAAGTATATATTTGTTGGTTATGGTGATGGAGTTAAGAGATATAGACTATAGGATCCTACTACCCACATAATCATCATTAGTAGAGATGTAGTATTTGATGAATCTCCTCTCATAAAATCAAATACTCAAAAAGAATTTAATTTCCTTGGGAGTTTTTAATTCTAGAGGTTATAAATTTGCATGTCAAGGTGGAGCATTGAAAGTGTCTAAGGGCATTATGGTGGTAATGAAAGCTACAAAGATTAGGAACCTTTACAAGTTACATGGGAGTATTAAAATAAGTGAAGCAGCAGTGGTATCTAAAAATGTAAATGAATCTACTCATTTATGGCATCAGCAACTAGGCCATATGAGCGAGAAAGGGCTCAAGGTACTAGTCAACCATAAGTTACTTTCAAATTTAAAATCTCTTAATTTGATTTTCTACAAGTATTGTGTTTTTAGGAAGCAGTGTAGGCAGAAGTTTAAAATGGGTAGTTATATAGGTAAGGGTATCCTAGATTATATTCATTCAGATGTTTGGGGACCATCCCCTACAATTTCATTTGGAGGATCATCATATTTTGTGACATTTATAGATGATTACTCTAGAAAGGTGTGGGTCTATATTCTTAAAAGGAAAGTTGATGCGTTTAGTGTATTTAAATAGTTTAGAGTTTTGGTTGAAAATAGTACTGGAAAGTCAATCAAGTGTTTAAGAATAGATAATGGGGGCAAATTCACATCTTTGGAATTTGAAAATTATTGCAAGGAAGCTAGGATCAAAAGAGATAAAACCAAATCTTACACTCCTCAGAAAAATGATGTTGTTGAACGCGTGAATAGGACTTTTCTAGAGAGAGAAAGAAGTATGCTTAGTAATGCCAAGTCGGAGCAAGAGTTGTGAGTAGAAGCAGTCAATATAGCATGCTATCTAGTAAATTGGTCACCATCAGTTGCAATAGACTGTAAGATTCATGAAGAGATATGGACAAATTATTCTTGTGATTACTCAAATCTAAAAAAATTGTTGTGATGCTTATGCTTGTATTTATAAAGATCAGCGTTCTAAGTTGGACCCCAAATCAAAAGTATATCTTTGTTGGTTATGATGATGGAGTTAAGAGATATAGACTATGGGATCCTACTACCCACATAATCATCATTAGCAGAGATGTAGTATTTGATGAATCTCCTCTCATAAAATCAAACATAGTAGAAGTTGAAATGAAACAGGAACAAGTACAACAATATCAGCAAATTCAATTGGAAACCCAGTCATCTACAGAAAAAAGGAGTGGGAAGAAGATTCTGAAGATGAAGATGTAGAAAATATACAAAAAAATGTGAAAATGCCACAACCAACTCTAAGATCTACACGGGTTAGAAATCCTCCTAAGAGGTATGATGATTATAGTTTATCTATTGCTTTGATTTCTAATGATGGGAAACCTAGTTGTTATCAGGAAGTGAAGGATCATATTGAATGTGCTATATGGAAAATAGCAATGAAAGAAGAAATGGATGCCTTGGAGAAGAATAAAACATGGGACTTGGTAGAACTCCCAAAGGGTAGGAAAATTGTTGGTTACAAATGGGTCTACAAATTGAAAAAGGTGTTGATGATAAAGTTGAAAGGTACAAAGTAAGACTAGTAGCAAAAGGGTATGCTCAAAAGGAAGGTATTGATTTCTATGAATTTTTTTCACCAATTGTTAAGCTTGTTTCCTTTCAGATGGTATCAACACTAATTGCTTTACTTGATCTGTAGTTAGAGTAGTTAGATGTTAAAACAATATTTTTACATTAAGATTTGGAGGAGGATATATATATGGAACAACCAGAAGGGTTTGTTCAGGATCGCAAAAGAAGATTTGTTTGCAAACTCGGGAAGTCATTGTATGGCCTGAAACAATCACCCAAACAATGCTACAAGAAGTTTGATTACTTCATGGTGAGCAAGAATTTTACAAAGAGTGAGTATGACCATTATGTTTACTTCAAAAGTTTTGAAAATGGTTTATTCATTATCTTGGTGTTATATGTTGACGATATGTTTGTAGCAAGTAAAAGCATGATAGAGATCATCAAGTCAAAGGTTTGGTTGGCTAGGACGTTTGATATGAATGATCTAGGAGCAGCAAAACAAATTTTGGGCATGGAGATACACAAAGGCAAAAATCATGGTAAGCTTTGGTTATCACAACAGAAGTATGTGGAGAAGATCCTCATGAGATTCGGTATGAAGAATGTGAAAATGGTAAATATCCTTTTGGCTTCTCATTTTAAGTTTGCTTCCAGTAAATATCTGGTAAATATCCTTTTGGCTTCTCATTTTAAGTTTATGTCCTAGTAATAAAGAAGAAAGGATTATATGTCTCGTGTATGATATGCTAACTGTAACATCCACATTCTATAAACATAGTAAAACTAGAAAATTTACCAAGAGATAAAACATACAAGGTAAAAATGAGAAATTTTTTTTCTTTTATTCAATCTTAAAATCAAGTTACAACAAGTTGCATAATTTCTTTCCTTAAATAATCAACATGAAACAAATGTAACAATTGTCTTTTACAAATATAATATCTGCAGTAGATAGTCATTTACATAGCCTTTTAAAACACAAGTTACAAGAATTACTGCATCTAGAAATCTGACATCTTTATCGCAAGCCTTGGCATGTTTTCTGCTGGAGAGAGAAAGAGAGTATCTTCCCAGTGATTTACCTCCATCCACAGACCGATAGTCTCCCACACATCTTCCACATAGGAAGTGGCCCTACCCTTCATGAGGAATATAGACCAAAGGTGACCAGTGGTAATTTGCCTTCTTGAGTACATAGTGTTGTATCCTACACAACTCTATCAACCATACAACCCTAGATACCCTCTAGCTAAGTATGATTTCTCATAGGTTATGCAATCCAGATACAGTGAACCAACAATGCATGCAGAAAACAAATGCATTACTTTGGCCAAAGATTCAATATGAATAAACATTCACAATGAACGTAGTCGTTATGTTCATCCACCTCAACTCGACTTTGATACTGTCATATTCCTACAGTTGACTTGGTCAACTTATATAGTCTTGACAAGTTCAATATTCTAGTATTCTCGACTTAGACAAGTTTCAAACAATATCTTTGTTCCATAGATCTCATGGATTTACTTTTGTGCAAAGATATCCCTTTGTGTCCTTGCATTACCTAGGTACCTTGACTTATTGACACTTATTTAAACTTAAGTCGATTTGTAAACAATTTAATAGGTTTATCAAATCAAGGATAAACTTTATCGATAAGGACACGTCATCCTTTCTACAATTAATTAAAATAACATTGTTATTTAGGGTACTCGACCTTCTTTGTTGACCCTTGTATAAATAGTTAAAGCAAGTTGTTACCCAAAAGAGTACATTTAAAAACTAAACCCTAAGTTGGGTCATTATAGGGTTTTCCTTTCCTTTCCCCTGATAATGGAATATCAAACAATCAATTCTAGAAGAATAGAGTTAAAGTAAATAATTTTCCTTTAGTCTTATTTTGGCTTAAAGGTTGCTTCAAACTTCCAAACAAGTCTAACAATAAAGCCCAACGATTCAACTCCCAGTCTAAGCTTCTCCCAAGTTTAGTTGGACCCTAATTGGTTGACAGTCTAATCCCATTTGATATCCATTTGAATTCATGTTTAAATTTCTTCTCCTTTTGCATACTGAACTATATATAGTCAAATATAAATGAGTGTTTTTAAAATTGATGTAGGGACACCCACTCACTTTGAACATCCCTAGAGCAAAGTATTCTCCTAATGATATTAATATCCATTTGGAAACTAAAGTTTTCTAAGAGCTAAAGAATACTATTTTCGAGACTTCTTAAGACTTGCAAATTCTCCTTTGTCAAGTAAGAATAAACCTTCATAGTTAGAGTATTTGCTTCTTCGTTGTCGGTCTATAAAATGATCATAAAGATTTAGTATATAAGATTACTCCATTGAGTCAAGTTTGGGTTTGATCCTTCCTATTCCATCGTAATGGAATGACAAACATATATGTTCATATAATAATATTTTAATAAGCAAAAGGGCTTAACCTCTTGGTCTTTATTCTGACTACAAGGTCACTTCTTTTTCCCAACTCTTGACTAAATCGACAATGGAATCCTAATGAGCTTAACACTAATAGATTGGTCAATCTTTTAACACAAGTCTATTCTCCCTTACAATGTAAACTTATTTACAATTAGCCTTATAATTCCATAAGGAATAAGATATCGACTAATATGGTTTTGACACCAAAGAATGAGTTAAGACTAGATAAAAGACTATTATCTTATGTTTTCATCTTGTGATGATTATAACATAAAGGAACATATACATATAAAGTAATCAAATACATAAGTTTGAAGTTGAAATCCTTTTTCATCATCCAAACTTGTGATTAGCCTAGCCCTACGTACTGCATGATTTCTTGTAGAAAATATAAGTTGACTCTATCAAAGGATAGGTATTTTTAGATTACAGATATCTAGAAATTATGATATCTTTAGGTAATGTATCCTTTATACGTATAGACCTGATCGACCTCACTATATCAAGGGAGTATAAATGATAATAATGAGAGATGAGACATCTAAATTCTATTATCCTAGAGTCATTAGGTTGTAAACACATGCAGAAGTATGATTAGATTTGAATGAAAAGCTAAGAAAACATTTAATCCAACCTTAAAAGTTTGACAATAGATAAGAAACCAAACTAAATCTTCCTTAGATCTTATCTTGAAAGTAAAAATGATTCTATCTTAACTGAACCGACTATGTAGGCATTCAAATTCCATTAACGTACAAACCTAACATTTCAGACTTAAAGCTTTGGCCTTTTTCATTGATCAAAGACGTCGGCCTTACAAAATAAGGGCATCAATTCAAATAAGGGCATCAATTCATAGTTCGAATGCAACTAGAACATAAAGCAAGTACCAAATACTATGCAAAAACAGCGAATTAGGGAAATGAACCTAGTTTTTAGTCAACTTCAAATGATTCAAAGATAGATTTAGCTTGTCCACTGAGAGTAGCTACTTGTTGCCGACAACCAAAATTCTTCCTCTTAACTAATTGCCATACTCCCTTCATTCTCCTCCAAACTCTTCTGAACCTTCTGATGAAGGGGGTAAATCACAAAACACACAACAGAAATAGAACACAGAAAATAGAACTTTCTTTTACTGATATGGGCAACTCATTACATTACATAATCCCAATTACAGTCAGAGGATGAATCCCCTACTATCTGCAACACATTATAGCTTTCCCCAACCTTAAGACTCTAGAATCTTTAGCCTTCTGTAACCCCAAATCGGCTAGGGTTTCTATTTTTCCCGCCAATTCTTAAATTTACACTTGCCCCCTTTACTCTACTACTGCCCAGGGTTCCCAAAATAGCCATAAATAACACTTTTTGGCAGCCTCCAGCTAAATTTTGAAATTTACAACTCCCTCCAAAAGTAGGTCAACTTCTGAGAAGCATAACTTTTGATCTGGGTGTCCGATTCATGAACCGTTTTAGGCATTGAAAAGCTTGCGATATGAACTATCATACCAGAAATCTGTAAATGGATTTCCGTTAACTTTTTGAGATGTTTAGGGAAGTTTTAGTGCCTCATATCTCATTTCAAAAAAATTTAGGGGCTTTTCAGAAAACAAAAATTTTAATATCTTTCAACTCACAAATGATCTTTGCCTGATTCCTTCGCCAAAGGTCTTATATTTCCATTATGTAACTTCTTGCAAGTTTTCACTTCAATCTATGCCCAAATGCAAACTTTCCAAAAATAGCAGGTAGACTTTCCAAAACAGGCAAGTTGCTATTTTTAGCAGTTTTGAGAAAAAATTGAAAGTCTTACATCATTATTATGGATATTATGGAACCAGAAGCACTAATTATGGAAAGAAATGAAAAAAACTACAATGATTTTGAATTAACTTCTTTTTGGGTGATGCAAGATTGCCCTTACACCATTGGATGCTCCTGCATCACCTTCCCCTTTTTCCAAAAAGATCCGCACAATCCTATTTCTATATGATCCTTGACTTAAGCATAATCATTACCTTTTATGATTCCACTCAGAAGTGGTTACAAGGAGACTCCCTCAAGCCATGAACATCTCCCAAATTAAAGCCTCTAACTTCAAATGATAATGATCTTCCAAATAGCATAACACCCAATGATCCTACCATTGACTCAGCTGAGTCATGGTTATAAAGACTCGGGCATGACTCATAATGAGTCACCCGATTATCGCTCCCCACTCTTTGCAGTTTGAAAGCACATTGAATACACAACAGTTCACTTGATGATTTGGTTACAAGCGATATCTATTAAGTTGCAAAGCTCAACATATGTCGACGAGGAGAAACGTCTTTCAAAGGAAGTGTTTCGAATGTGGTTTGAACACCACAACTCTTCTTAAGGCTGACATACATTAAAGACACAGTTTGGTCATTTATTAATCACATAGAGTTATTCGATCCACCACTCATTTCAATGAAGGCACTCCTATTAGTAAGCCTACGGCTGCTCAAGTAAGTATTATTAATACTCATGAGGTATTATCCTCAATTGATAATTACATATATATATTTGTTTATACAAATAAATATGGTTCAACATGGCACCTATCCTAAGTGATAGTTTATGCCTTGATCAAAATAAGATAATAACAATAGATCAAAAGACTTTCGAATATTGTGGAAGGGTCAAACTTGTCTCCCCTACACAATCTCTCGATAAATCACATCAACTTATCGTGACAAGATCGTTATATGACATTAAATGTCAACAACAAAACCTTAAGTGACTCAAGAGCAATAACACAACCATTTTACGACAATGATGTCATAATATTTACGTTAAACGTAAATGGTCACAGTTCTACTCAGACGACATTGTTTACTTCACAAACGACTTGACTAGAAAAGAATCAAAGATATCGATTACCTGTCGATTAGATTCAAAAGTACACTGACAAGACATGACTTACCTCTATCAATATTGGTTCATGTTTTCGTTAAACACTCATACTCGTTTTGGCAAATAATCACTCGTAACCCAAGGTCTATATCTCTCTCCTCGAAAGATACTCTATTTTTTCTATGAGTCATCTGAAAACTTGTAATCTGTCATGCCCACATTTCCCATGTTGTCACGACACACAACACACATGTCATGTCCACATTTACCATGTGGTCATGACATGAACTACGAAAAACTTTTCTACCTATCCCTAAGAACCCCCTCGCACGCGTCTGCGTGCTCGGTGGCAATACGCCTAAGGTGTAAGCATGTCAACATAACCGCTATGGTGAAGGCCGTCTAGGGGGTATGCGACACGTAGTGTGTCGTGTCTAGGGTTAGACTGATTTTAATCTGAACCCTAAGTTTCCTAGGTGAAGAAGATTCTCCTAACATCGAACCCTAATTAAACTTAGATCAAAAAGTGATTAAAAACTATGGCATGATGGCGCATGATTGAAGTGGGAAGATGGAATAAAAATAATTAAAATATCACACAAATTAAACCCTATAAATCTAGTAAAATTCTGGCAGCATAACACGTTTTTGGTAAACACAAAATAAATTTAAAAATAAATCACCCATAAAGAATTAAGTGAAATTTAATAATAAAATTAAATTAAACTTAAGATTGATTTCAAAATGATTTAAAATAAATCAATAAAATTAAATGAAATGACAAGACGCCAAAAAAATCCAAGGAGAAAATCGAGTCTGTTATTAAATACAATTTGGCAATTATATTTAATAACTAACTCAAAAATTTAATAAATGAGGGAGGAGGATAAGATACTCACTCCTGTAAAATAATAATAATAAGATTGAAAAATCAACGAGATCGATAAGAGAAATCCCGCTAAGGTAAAATAAACTCAAGGAGAAATTTCTTCCCAGTTAAAATAAAATCATCCCTCCCAAAAAATTTAAGTTCAATTCACAAGACAAAATTCAATTGCAAAAATCAACCCATTCCAATTTTAGAAAGCAAGTTAAAAGTCCCCAAGAGATATATAAAAACAAAAGGGAAAAAGAGGTTTAAAAATAAAATTAAAATAAATCCCCACACTTAAAACTCTCTCCAAATAAAATATCCTCATAATAAAAACAAAAATGAAAAAAAAACTATTTCAATCTAAAATTGTCTTCAAAAAAATAAGCTGCCCTAATTCCTCTTTTCTAGTATTCTCTTCTTTGTGCCCTAATCCCTTGTTTTCATCTTTGTTTTCTTTTTTTTTGTTTGCTTTGTTTTCCCTCATGTGAAACAGGTTAGGGTTTCGGATGAAGAAGGCAGCCATGGAGGAAGCTACCAACTACCTCTCATGGAGGTATATACAGAGTTGTGATGATTTTCGAACTGCATTATTATTTCTTTATATTATTTTTTTTAAAGTTTATATGCAGCATAAGATATGACAATCATTGAGTGGTTGTATTGTTCCCAGCATTATGAGCAGGGTTAGGTTCAGAAGCAGGGGCCGTCGGTGGTGGCGGCTGAAGGAGAGGCAGAGGAGAGGAGGAACAGTGGAGTGGCGTTGGGGTGTCAAGTGGTGGGAGAGTGGGGAAGGCAACCGGCTGGGGCAGAGTTCGGTGGTTCACGGGTGGCAGACGGTCTGGTGGACGCTGCGGGGTTTAAGGCCTGTGGAGGCCACAGTGGTAGTAACGGGGTAAGGGGTGTGGGGAGGAGGCTTTGCCTCCACCCACACCCTTTCACATAACAACAATGTTGTGGGCGGAACCGCCGCCCACAGCCCTTGTATATATATATATATATATATATATATATGTATTTTTATTTTTTTCTTAAAACAACAGTTTAAATGTATAACTCAAGTATAATATGTGTGTGTGTGTGTACTCAATTCTAATTTTTGACAGTAGCTAAAAATTTATAACTATAAAATTACATTTCTCAACTAAGGCCTATTTTATATGTATATATTATATGCACAGATATATATATATGTGTATATATATATATAAATATGTAAATAATATATATATACATCAAAAGCTATTTCTGTATTTTCTTTAGATCACAACATAAGCACAAACAAAACAGTAAGCTAGAGATATATATATATATTTTGTTAATAAAACAGCCAAGTGCCTTAAATCAGAATGTTAACTTAAACATAAATAACTCAATAGCTCATTTCTCTTTTTTTTTTTAAGCATAATTATAAAAATAGAATATATTTTATATTCTTTTGATGTCAAAATAAAACAGAAACCCACAACTTCAAAAGAATATTATTTCAATTCCTTTTTTTTTTTAAACAGTAAAAAAAAAATACACAATATATATTATTTCTCTTTTGAAACAGCATTAAGGTGACAAATACATTATAGTCTAAGTTTTACTTGCTTTCATCTGTAATAAAATCTAGACAGCAACATTACAACTCTTGCATATTTTCTTTTTGAAAGATTAATGACATAAATATAAATAGCATTTCTCATACATTTCTCAAATCTTAACTCACAAAATAGGAAGTAAACAGCATTAAATAGAATAACAGAATGTTTCCATTTCTGTATTTATCACAGCCAACTCCATGACAAATAATTTAACAATCTTTCACAAAAATAAAATACAATTAGGCCACAATAGTCATGGCTTCAATAGCCAAAAAAGAATACCACTAAACCACTCTAAATGAGCTCCACAACAACTCTGTTTCTCCACTCAAAACCTGCAATAAACACAACCAAAAGAAAACAATCCAGCCACTACAAAAATCTCTCCTCCCTACCGTAGACCCGCAAGTGGGTCACCCCCGAGCTAGGGAGGTAGGGATTCACACAGGTGCAACATTCCACAACAAAATCAAACACTACAACACAAAAATTGACCCATAGGTTTAACACAAAACTCAACTCATCGAAATGAGTTTGTTGAGAGTAGGGAATGGACCTCTCTACTTCAAAGGTCACCCAAATGATAAAATATCAAGCTCATGGCCTCGAGCCAAAAATCTCCAAAAAATACCACTCTCCACAATATCACAAAATAACCTCCATGGCACTCTTGTCATTCAATAATCTCCTCAACAAATAAAAGCCCTCAAGGCATAAATACAAAATGTGGGAGTGACCTCAAGGAGGTTCCTTTCCCCTACCCAAACAAGTTGAGAATTACCTCCATTGGAGGTGCTCTCACCATACTCCCATCCCACACAAAAACAATGAAGACAACCATTACCAAAAACACATCACAACACAATAAATATGCAAGGGTGAGAAAACATAGTTTAAGAGGCTTACCTTCAAAGCCCTACAATGGAAGCATGTTTGGTGAAGAGCTCCAAGCTTTCCCAAACCTTCCAACCTCCAAGACTCCTCTAACTTTCCTCCCAACTCCTCCAAAATAGATAAGAACTTAAAATTGCAAGAACCCCACACTCCTCAACACGAGGAGATAATATAGGCCATCAATTTGGCCTTGAGGAATGAGAAGGTGACACTTGTCACCTTCTCCTTCCTCTTCCAATGCCACTTGCAAGGGAGAGGAAGTGTGAGGATGACAAGTGTCATCTTCTAATTCCCTCTCAATCCTCACCTTATCCACTTGTGCTCTCACACGTGTGAGAGGACAAATGGTGAGGTGGCATTCCCACTCAAACCTCCAAGAGGATAAGGGATGCCATATGGCATCCTCTTATTCTCTCAAGGAGCCATCTCCCTCCAAGATGCTCTCACATGTGTGTGAGAGTCTTGGAGGAAGCTCCCACACACTTGGGAGTCTTGGAGACCTCCCAAGTCTTCCTTGAGAAAGGATTCCCAAACTTTGGGAAGGGAGATGAGTCTTTCCCAAGGCATGACTCATCTCCCACCTTCCTTAAGTTCAAATTTCATCACTTTGACTAAACCATAGTTTAGAGTAACCAAAAGTGAGTTAATTATAGGGTTAGATAGTCCGAGTTGACCCTAGACCCATGGGTAACCACCTAGGGTAACTTTTGGAACTCTAGGGTTCATAAAGGGGGTTAAAAATCCACTTTTAAATGGCCTCAAAAATAAAATAAATACCAAGTGGTGTAAATCAAGTAAAATTTATTCAACACTTATTATTAATTAATTTAAACAAAGGGTACTAAGGCCAAAATAATAAAATTAAATCAAGCACTTAAATCAACATTCAAATTCAAACGTGATCCTTATCCCTCTTGGGAATGGATCAGTTTTACAGGGGATAACATAGTGTGAATTCTACCTCCAGTTTCTCGTGGCTAGGGAATGTAAAACCTGCGCATTTCGATCAAATGTCAATCATATCATGAATAATCATAGATGAAGCAACTAGAATTAAATTCACGCAATCGAATACAACAATAATCATCAATAAATAATTCCAAATTAAACTGTATTTTTCAATCACATGTTCAATAGTCCACATCACATAAATAACTAGAATCTCATCACAAGCATCATCAAATATGTATCTCGTGTATCAGATCACAAAATAGCATCAATATGATCAAATCGAATCACATATGTCTAATCAATGTCCTATCATAATCAGGAGATAAAATCAAGTCTGCATAATGAACCATAGTCACTAAAAGTCTGATAATGCCATCAATTGAAATGCATAATGATCAAAATAAGGAAGGTAAAATAATCGGCTTCACATCCTCCCCCCCTAAGACTAAACTTCCTCCCGGAAGTCATCAAAAAGGTGAGGATATACTGCCCTCAAACTAGCTGCATCCTCCCAAGTCGCTGTGACTTCATCATAACGATCCCATTGGACCCTAACCTGGTCTATCTCTCGACCTCGAAGGCCCAACATCCAACGAACCAATATGCGAATTGGCTCCAAAGCCAATTACCCGTCCGCCTCTACCTGTAGAGCACTCCAGTCCAGTACGTGAGATAAATCAGGTATATATCACCTCAAAACAAAAATATGAAAGACATCATGGATACGTGACAGGCTAGGTGGCAACGCTAGATGATAGGCAACTGGTCCTATCCGCTCTAAAATCTCAAAGGGTCCTACAAACCGTGGTGCGAGCTTAGATCCCTTTCCATAATGGATAGGACTCTTGTGTGGCCGCACTCTAAGGAATACCCTGTCACCCACTAAGAAGCTCCGATCGGTCCTCTTAGCATCGGCATACTTCTTTTGTCTATCCTATACCTCCTGCAATCTTTGCCTAATCAGTGTGACCTACTGCTCCATATCCTGAACTAGCTCTGGACCAATGGCAACTCTGTCCTCTATCCAATCCTAACTCAATGGTGTCCTGCATGGTCTGCCGTATAAATCCTGAAAGGGAGGCATACCCAACGAGTTGTGATGCCCATTATTGTAGGCAAACTCAACCAGATATAGATACTCCTCCCATCTAGACTGATGTTCCATAACATACATCCGAAGCATGTCCTCCAACACCTGATTCACTCGCTCTGTCTATCCATCTATCTTGGGATGATCAGCAGAGCTAAAGTTGAACTGTGTGCCCAACGCCTATTGCAAGGCTCTCCAGAATGCTGAAGTGAATACAGAATCTCTGTCTGAAATGATGCAGCGAGGTACTCCATATAGTCTCACAATATCGTCTAAGAATACTCTTGCCACTGCTGGCACATTGTACGTCATGCGTATAGGTGAGAAATGCACCACCTTGGTCAACTTGTCGACTGTCACCATGATGGCATCATGGCGACGCGAAGACATAGGAAGACCAACAATAAAATCCATGGAAATGGTGTCCCATTTCCTCTCAGGAATATCATGTGGGTATAGAAGACCTGCTGGATGCTGATGCTCGGCCTTGACCCTCTGGCACTCAAGGCATCGAGCAACAAACTCTGCTATGTCACGTCTCATACCCGCCCAATGGTACAGCTGTCGTAGGTCGGCATGCATCTTCTTCACCCCCAGATGTGCCACATATGGTGCTCTGTGAGCCTCTGATAACACTACAGTACATAGGTCACCTGTGCGGGGTACATAGATGCACTGTCGATGACGAAGTAACCCATCTGCCTCAAGTGAATACCCTGCATACTTGCCCACAAGGGCCCTCTGTGAACTAATCTCCTGTTGTACCTAAAGAAACCACTCATCCTCTGGCAGATGTTGAATAATGCGACCTCTCAAGTCCACACTTAGAGTCAAGGTCAAGAGCTCGTGGCGCCTTTGACTCAATGCGTCAGCAACCACATTCTCCTTCCCTTTGATGTAGTGGACATCAAAGTCATACTCGCAGAGGAACTCCATCCAACTCCGCTGACGGGCATTCAGATTCAGCTGTGTAAAAATATACTGAAGGCTATGATGATCTGAATGGAGCTCAAAGCGACGACCCAATAAGAAATGTCTCCAATGAACTAGAGCATGAACCATTGCCGCTAACTCCAAGTCATGCGTGGTATAGTTTAGCTCATGGGTCTTGAGCTTTCGCGACTCATACGCGATCGCTCTACCACCCTACATAAGTACAACTCCCAATCCCTCAAGTGATGCATCCGTGCAAACCATAAAATCTATTGCAAGATCAGGAACCGCTAAAATGGGAGCGCTGGTAAGACACTCCTTGAGGACCCCGAAGGCCCTCTCACACTGCTCAGTCCAAAAAAAGCTCTTCCCTTTCCACTAAAGGGAAGTGATGAGGTGCGCTATCCGAGAAAAAACCTCAACAAAACGACGGTAATAACCAGCTAACCTCATAAAACTCTTGACCTCTATCACACTAGTGGGTGTTGGCCAATCCTTGATAGCCCTGATCTTCGATGGATCTACTGAGATTCCATCGCCAGATAGGATATGCCCCATATACTGAACCTCTATCCTGAAAAATGCACACTTTGCCAAGTTCCCATAAAAATTATGCTCTCTCAAACATTGTAGAACCTGACGAAGGTGCTCCTCAATCCGTGAGTGGATCAAAATGTCATCGAGGAAAATGATCACAAACCGATCCAAATAAGTACAGAACACCCCTTTCATGAGACTCATGAACACTACAGGGGCATTCGTCAAGCCGAAGGGAACCACTGTGAACTCATAATGGCCATAACGAGTCCGGAAGGCGGTCTTATGGATATCCGCCTCTATGATACGTAGTAGATGATATCCGAACTTCATGTCTATCTTAGAGAACACCGTGGCTCCCTGCATCTGATCAAAAAGATCGTCAATTCTAGGCAGAGGATAACGGTTCTTCACCGTCACCTTATTCAACTGTCTATAGTCCATGCACAAATGAAGATACCCATCCTTCTTCACGAAGATGACAAGAGCGCCCCAAGGTGAAACGCTCAGTCAGATGTGCCCCTTCTCAAGCAAGTCCTCCAACTGTAACTTGAGCTTAGTGAGCTCGTGTGTGGTCATCCTATAGGGTGCACGAGACACTGGCTCAGCACGCGGCACTAAATCTATGTGAAAGTCTACCTCACGTCGGGGTGGCATCCCCGGTAACTCTGCTAGAAACACATCGGCAAACTCTCTAAGGATGGGATAATCATCCAAAGATGCCTCTGGCTCATCATCTGATCTATCACTCACTGTGATGGCGAACATCTGGCACCCCTTCCACATGCAGCGCTTAAGCTACTGAGCGGATATCATACGCACTGTTGTGGGCTTCTACATTCCCACTATCTCAACTAATATACCGTGATCGTCTAAACAGCTGATCGCCTTTCGGTGATAATCTAGCTTGGCTCGGTGAGCCGCAAGCTAATCCATACCCAACACCACATCATAGGATCATAATGTCATGACTCTAAGGTTGCATACTATGGTAAAGGGTCCCAAAGCAATCTCACAGTTGTGGATTAAGGCATCTACTATCATCTTGGCCCCAGAGGCCAACTCAACCACCCACCTATCACCCTGCCTAAAGGCCACCAGCCTACAATGCTCCACTAACAATGGAGATATGAATGAGTCAGTAGCACCAGAATCAAAGAGAATAGAAATGGGGTTACCCCCAATCATACCTGACATCTCAATCATTGACGCCTGAAAATCAGCCTAGCGGTTATCAACCGCCGCGAACATATGGTGGGATCTACCCGCATCACCAACAGTCTGCTCGGATCCTCCTGCACGAGGCTGTCCCCCTATTGTAAAACCCTGTGGACACTTTCTAGCTAGGTGTCCTGCTCCACCACAAACATAACAAGGGCCCCTAGCCTGTACCTGTCCAGTCTGAGTCCTACTCAACTGCTACTGCCCTGATCTACCAGTAGACCCATGCGAGCCCCTATAAGATTGCTGCGACCTCGCAGGTCCTGTAGGTGGTCCCTGCTGCCTCTGATCTCTGTGCGGGCCCTGCTACTGCCAACCTCTATTATGTCCCCCATGTGACCTTTGTTGTGTCCCAGCTCTCTGCTGCTACTGCGGGGGCCTAGAAGGTAAGGGTGAGGAACTGAATCCTCCTCTATGAGGTGGCTGTGATAATCTGCGGAAACTCTGCTGATGCTGCTGCTGTCCTCGATCCTGAAACTGAGGGCATGAACTCTACCCTCGTCCCTGAATCTCCTCAACGATATATGCCTTCTCGGCAACATCACTCAAAGTCTGGGGGTCTGCCATCCGAACAGGTCCTACTATATTGTAGTTCAGTCCTCTGATAAACTTATGCACCAAGAGTTTCTTGTCATGGAGATACTCTGCATAACGGGATAACTTAGTAAATCTACCCTCATACTGTACCACTGTAAGTCCCCTCTGCTAAAGGTCATGGAACTCGTCTATACGACGTTGCCTGTAATGATCTGATAGGTATTGCGCATTGAAGCACTCAATGAAGGTCTCCCATGTGAGAGTGTCTAGTGAAAGGTGACGCTTGCACTCCTCAATGCGCCACCAAGTAGCTGCTGCATCTCGCAACAAGTGTACTACCACACGGGCATTTGTGTTTCCCTCGTGAGGACGCAACGCGAAACATCTGTCTAAGCTGATAAGCCAGGCCTCTGCCTCAGCTCCCTCTGTGGTCCCGACAAATGTAGGAGGGTTCAACCTCAATAAATTCCTAATGGGGTCTCCTCTGTCTCTAGGCCGCCTGATAGGCTCATCTGTATAATAGTCATAAGGTCTGTGAACCATGTGCTCTACTCGTACTGCCTCATCATACCTAGCATGACGTGAAGGGCTCCTGCTACGGGCCTTGTCGGCTGAACCAACCTCCTCTGCCGTCGTCTCTGGTACCTCAACATAAGGCTCCACATGTGGTGCCCCTCGCAGCTCAACGCGGGGCTCCACACGTGGCTCGACATGGGACTCAGCTCGTGGCTCCACGCGTGGCTCCTCTCGCAGATCCTCGCGGGGCTCGACACGTGGCTCTATGTGCAACTCAACTACAGCCGGTGGAAGCCTATCTAAAACTACCTATAAAGCCTGTAATATCTGTGGCCCAATATCTGGTAGGGCTGGTGGTGCCTGCGGTACCTATGGAACTGGCTATGCCTGTACCTCAGCTGAAGAGTCACTATGAACTTCGGGGGATGGAATGCGGCAGGACTGTGCTCGCCGAACTCGTCAGGGAGGCATCCTACAAAAATGAGGTAACCACTAATCAGTCAAAGTTGCAGAAGTAATAATGTGCCCTAAACAAGCCCAGTGTTTAAACTTAGGCTCTGATACCAAATGTCATGCCCGCATTTCCCATGCGGTCACGACACACAACACACGTGTCATGTCCACATTTACCATGTGGTCTTGACACGAACTACGAAAAACTTTTCTACCTATCCCTAGGAACCCCCACGCACGCATCTGCGTGCTCGGTGGCAATACGCCTAAGGCGTAAACATGTCAACATAACCGCTATGGTGAAGGTTGTCTAGGGGGTATGCGACACATAGTGTGTCGCGTCTAGGATTAGACTGATTTTAATCTGAACCCTAAATTTCCTAGGTGAAGAAGATTCCGCTAACATCGAACCCTAATTAAACTCAGATCAAAAAGTGATTAAAAACTATGGCATGATGGCGCATGATTGAAGTGGGAAGATGGAATAAAAATAATTAAAATACCACACAAATTAAACCCTATAAATTTAGTAAAATTTCGGCAACATAACGCGTTTTTGGTAAACGCAAAATAAATTTAAAAATAAATCACCCAAAAGGAATTAAGTGAAATTTAATAATTAAATTAAATTAAACTTAAGATTGATTTCAAAACGATTTAAAATAAATCAATAAAATTAAATTAAATGACGACGCCAAAAAAATCCAAGGAGAAAATCGAGTCCATTATTAAATACAATTTGGCAATTATATTTAATAACTAACTCAAAAATTTAATAGATGAGGAGGATAAGATACTCACTCCTGTAAAATAATAATAATAAGATCGAAAAATCAATGAGATCGATAAGAGAAATCCCGCTAAGGTAAAATAAACTCAAGAAGAAATTTCTTCCCAATTAAAATAAAATCATCCCTCCCAAAAAATTTAAGTTCAATTCACAAGACAAAATTCAATTACAAAAATCAACCCATTCTAATTTTAGAAAGCAAGTCAAAAGTCCCCAAGAGATATATAAAAACAAAAGGGAAAAAAAGGTTTAAAAATAAAATTAAAATAAATCCCCACAATTAAAACCCTCTCCAAATAAAATATCCTCATAATAAAAACAAAAATGAAAAAAACTATTTCAATCTAAAATTGTCTTCAAAAAAATAAGTTGCCCTAATTCCTCTTTTCTAGTGTTCTCTTCTTTGTGCCCTAATCCCTTGTTTTCATCTCTGTTTTCTTTTTTTTTTTTTCTCATGTGAAACAGGTTAGGGTTTCAGATGAAGAAGGCAGCCATGGAGGGAGCTACCAACTACCTCTCATAGAGGTATATACAAAGTTGTGATGATTTTCGAACTGCATTATTATTTATTTATATTTTTTCCTTTTTTTTAAAAGTTTATATGCAACATAAGATATGACAATCATTGAGTGGCTGTGTTGTTCCCAGCATTATGAGTAGGGTTGGGTTGAGAAGCAGGGGCCGTTGGAGGTGGCGGCCGAAGTAGAGGCAAAGGAGAGGAGGAACGGCGGAGCGGCATTGGGGTGTCAAGTGGTGGGAGAGCGGGGAAGGCAACTGGCTGGGGTGGAGTTCGGTGGTTCGCAGGCGGCAGATGGTCTGGGGGGCACTGCAGGGTTTAAGGCCTGGGGAGGCCACGGTGGTAGTGACGGGGAAAGGGGTGTGAGGAGGCGGCTTTGCCTCCACCCACACCCTTTCACATAACAACAGTGCTGTGGGCGGCGCCGCCGCCGCCCACAACCCTTGTATTTTTTTTTTATTACTTTTTTTTTCTTAAAACAGCAATTTAAAAATGTATAACTCAAGTATAGTATATATATATATATATATATACTCAGTTCTAATTTTTTACAGTAGCTAAAATTTTATAACTGTAAAATTACATTTCTCAACTAAGGCCTATTTTTATATGTATATATTATATGCACACATATATGTATATTGTCATATATATATATATATATATATTTCTATATTTTCTTTAGATCACAATATAAATACAAACAAAACAGTAAGCTATATATATATATATATATATATATATATATATATATATATATATATATATAATAAAACAACCAAGTGCCTTAAATCAGAATGCTAACTTAAACATAAATAACTCAATAGTTCATTTATCTTTTTTTTTAAAGCATAATTATAAAAATAGAATATATTTTATATTCTTTTGATGTCAAAATAAAACAGAAACCCACGACTTCAAAAGAATATTATTTCAATTCCATATTTTTTTTTAAACAATAAAAAAATACACAATATATATTATTTCTCTTTTGAAACAGCACTAAGGTGACATACATTTTAGTCTAAGTTTTACTTACTTTCATCTGCAATAAAATCTAGACAGCAACGTTACAACTCTTGCATATTTTCTTTTTGAAAGATTAATGACAGAAATATAAATAGCATTTCTCATACATTTCTCAAATCTTAACTCACAAAATAGGAAATAAACAACATTAAATAGAATAACAAAATGTTTACATTTCTTTATTTATTACAGCCAACTCCATGGCAAATAACTTAACAATCTTTCACAAAAATAAAATACAATGAGGCCACAATGGCCATGGCTTCAACAGCAAAAAAAGAATACCACTAAACCACTCAAAATGAGCTCCACAATAACTCCGTTTTTCCACTCAAAACCTGCAATAAACACAACCAAACGAAAACAATCCAGCCACTACGAAAATCTCTCCTCCCTACCGTAGACCCGCAAGTGGGTCACCCTCGAGCTAAGGAGGTAGGGATTCACACAGGTGCAACATTCCACAACAAAATCAAACACTACAACACAAAAATCGGCCCATAAGTTTAACACAAAACTCAACTCATCGAAATGAGTTTGTTGGGGGTAGGGAATGGACCCCTCTACATCAAAGGTCACCCAAATGATAAAATATCAAGCTCATGGCCTCGAGCCAAAAATCTCCAAAAAACACCTCTCCACAATATCACAAAATAACCTCCATGGCACTCTTGCCATTCAATAATCTCCTCAACAAATAAAAGCCCTCAAGGCATAAATACAAAATGTGGGAGTGACCTCAAGGAGGTTCCTTTCCCCTATCTAAACAAGTTGAGAATTACCTCCATTGGAGGTGCTCTCTCCATACTCCCATCCCACACAAAAACAATGAAGACAACCATATCCAAAAACACATCACAACACAATACATATGCAAGGGTGAGAAAACATAGTTTAAGAGGCTTACCTTCAAAGTCCTATAATGGAAGCACGTTTGGTGAAGAGCTCCAAGTTTTTTCAAACCTTCCAACCTCCAAGACTCCTCTAACTTTCCTCCCAACTCCTCCAAAATAAATAAGAACTTAAAACTGCAAGAACCCCACACTCCTCAACAAGAGGAGATAATATAGGCCATCAATTTGGCCTTGACGAATGAGAAGGTGACACTTGTCCTTCCTCTTCCAATGCCACTTGCAAGGGAGAGGAAGTGTGAGGATGACAAGTGTCATCCTCCAATTCCCTCGCAATCCTCACCTTATCCACTTGTGCTCTCACACATGTGTGAGGACAAGTGGTGAGGTGGCATTCCCACTCAAACCTCCAAGAGGATAAGGGATGCCATATGGCATCCTCTTATTCTCTCAAGGAGCCATCTCCCTCCAAGATGCTCTCACACGTGTGTGAGTCTTGAAGGAAGCTCCCACACACTTGGGAGTCTTGGAGACCTCCCAAGTCTTCCTTGGGAAAGGATTCCCAAACTTTGGGAAGGGAGATGAGTCTTTCCCAAGGCATGACTCATCTCCCACCTTCTTTAAGTTCAAATTTCGTCACTTTGACTAAACCATAGTTTAGAGTGACCAAAAGTGAGTTAATTCTAGGGTTAGATAGGCCAAGTTGACCCTAGACCCATGGGTAACCACCTAGAGTAACTTTTGGGACTCTAGGGTTCATAAAAGGGGTTAAAAATCCACTTTTAAATGGCCTCAAAAATAAAATAAATACCAAGTGGTGTAAATCAAGTAAAATTTATACAACACTTATTATTAATTAATTTAAACAAAAGGTACTAAGGCCAAAATAATAAAATTAAATCAAGCACTTAAATCAACATTCAAATTCAAACGTGATCCTTATCCCTCTTGGGAATGGATCGGTTTTACAGGGGATAAAATAGTGTGAATTCTACCTCCAGTTTCCCGTGGCTAGGGAATGTAAAACCTTTACATTTCGATCAAGTGTCAATCATATCATGAATAATCATAGATGAAGCAACTGGAATTAAATTCACGCAATCGAATACAACAATAATCATCAATACATAATTCCAAATTAAACTGCATTTTTCAATTGCATGTCCAATAGTCCACATCACATAAATAACTAGAATCTCATCACAAGCATCATCAAATATGTATCTCGTGTATCGGATCACAAAATAGCATCAATATGATCAAATCGAATCACATATGTCTAATCAATGTCCTATCATAATCAGGAGATAAAATCAAGTTTGCATAATGAACCATAGTCACTAAAAGTCTAATAATGCCATCAACTGAAATGCATAACAATCAAAATAAGGAAGGTAAAATAATCAGCCTCACATAATCCTGTATAAAACTTGAAATCAACATATTACGATCAGTGCATCATTATTCAAATAATAAACCAAATTCTCATAATGCAATTATTAAATCAATATAACATTATCCATTTCCATAATTCTATAAATGACATTCAATAAAATCTGTCTTTCCTTGATAATAATTTAAACATCAAATTAAATTTACTTATGTCCAAGTAAAAGTAAAAAGTATTAGCAAAACAAAAATTGGGGATGTAACACTAGCACAATAGGAAGTTCAATGTATGTGATGGTATGTACAAGACCAGATATTTCACATGCAGTTGGTGTTGTCAGTAGATATATGGCAAATTCAGGTAAAGAGCATTGGGCAACAGTGAAATGGGTGTTTTGCTATCTCAGAGGCACAAGTGATTATTTATTACCTATAATGGTCGCAGTGATTCGGTTTGTCGATATGTTTATTCAGATTTTGGAGGTGATTTGGACAAAAAAAGATCTACTTCAAGTTATGTCTTTACTCTTACAAGGGGACTTGTTTGTTGGATCCCAACTTCAGAGAACAGTTGCTTTGTCCACTTTTGAGGCAGAATATATTGCTATCTCACATGCATGCAAAGAGGCAATTTAGTTAAAGGGTCTTTTTGGTGAGTTTGGAAAAATGCAAGATAAAGTGAATATATTTTGTGATAGTCAGAGTGCTATTCATTTGGCTAAAAATCTAGCTTAAAACTACAAGACCAAGCATATTTCAGTTAAATATCATTTTCTAAGACAGACTTCTTTTGACGGAGATGGAGTAGCTCTTCATAAAGTCCATACGCAAAAAAATTGTGCAAACATGTTTACAAAACCAATACTATTAGAGAAGCTAAGGTGGTGTTTGGCTTCTCTTAGCTTACAAAAAAGGTGATGAATGGATATGAACAAAATATCAAGTAAATTGTTGTCAAGGTGCAAATTGTTGGACTTGTGACAACAATATAAAACAAAAATCTTATCTTAAAAATCTACTTTTCCCTAAAGAGGAAAAAAAAAAAAAATTTAAATTTGATAGTGGTGGTTATGTTGAAGATATTATATATATTTGCAACTTTGAAAAACAAATTCATTGTAATGGCAGTTGCGTGCAATAAGAATACCAATACTTTGCCCCGTGGATGTTTCTTTGGCATATTGCTTGAGTTCTACCACATAAATCATCTTGTTTTTTGATGTAATCACTTATTTTGTTGTTATCTCTATTTTTTTTTAACTAATTCGTGCTGCAATAAATTGCAAAGATATGCAATTTTCGACGTTACAATTAGATTATATGAAGAGCATGCAATTAGGCCAGTACGCGATGGTGATTAACAGTGATAACTTTAAGAAACCCCTCCTGAAAAAAGATATAAAACCCTGGTGAATCTTCTATTTTTTTGAAAAGAAATATTAATTTCTATTGGCGAATCTTTCCTTTTTTTGAAAAAAAATTTAATTTTATTGGCAAATTTTTTAAATCACTAAAAATTTGTAAAAAAATCCTAGCGAATCTTGAAAAAAAAAGGAAAATACATTATTACCATGGCAAATCCTTCCTAAAAAACAAATTCAAATTCCTATAGAAAAGTAAAGGCCTGAAGGTGACAGTGATTGATTTAAGGTATAGTGCTCGTGTCTATAATTCCTTAATTCCTTAATATTCTAGATCAAAAATTAAATATTTAAATTGGCCCTATATTATTTTTCACCACCATTGATTTTATTTATAATATAATGGTTTGGGTTCTATTTCATAGACCAAAATGTACCCACAGAGCTCTAACGCCCATAGGGCCCAAAATTGCATTTGGGCCCCATTGGCATTGGAGCTCTGTGGGTACATTTTGTCCCATGGAATTTAACCCTAACTGTTAAATTATAAATTGAAATCAACAGCCCAAATACAATTTTAGACTCAATGGGCATTGGAGCTCTGTGTTGGGCCCCATGGGCATTGGAGCTCTGTGGGTACATTTTGCCCCGTGAAATTTAACCCTCGCTGTTAGATTATAAATTGAGATCAACAGCCCAAATACAATTTTAGGCTCGATGGGCATTGGAGCTCTGTAGGTACATTTTGCCCCATGGAATACAATTGCAGTTGTAGATTATAAATAAAATCAATGATGGTGATTAAAATTTGGTGATATGGCCCTAAAGTGACCAATAATTATATAACATTATTGGCGAATTAATTTGATTTTCTACTTAAAATTATAAAATTTCGATAAATTTGAACTAATTAGGTAGTGAATATTGTGGCGAATTTTTGAGTTTAAAATTTTAATAAAATAAATATTCTAACGATTTAATTAGGACTAAAATAAAATTTTGTAAAAATGTGGCAATTCATGTCACTTATAGCTTGTACTATTAAGTGCTAACTAAGATCAATGCTCACAAGTTAAAGATTTAGCTAACAAAGGGGACCACGAGAAAGTAGAAAAAATATGGAAATCATCAGATTTCAAATTTCTTACTCTGAAGCAACTTACAAGCTGAGTGAGAATCGAAACACATTAGAATAGCAACTCGGCATTGCTGATGTTGCCAAGATGGCCTCGGCTGATACAAATCCTACCTGCGTTATTTCTGAGACATCCACTACTATCTACTTTATATACTTTAGTTTTTGGTTAGTCAAAATATTTCTGAAAACATGTTCCTTTCATACCTATCATCTTTAATAATTACCAAAGTCTCTTTAGCAGCTCAGAAATTTTGCTATCAAATGGGTAAATATATTTACAACGGGCACAATATTGAAGTACTTATTCGAAGGCAAAAGTTAAAATTTGATGGAAATTTCTTACAAGTACTTGAATTGATGGGGTTTTCGAAAACTGTAGTCTTACAACAAAATTGAATTGACGAGAGTATTTTCATTCCATCTGATGTTGTGGTGGTGTCTTCTGCACCTTTTAAAGCCTCCTTGATGTGCTTAATATAACAGAAGGAAGAATATATCTTTCATTAATTGTATACCTTAATTAATTTTTTTCTGTTTACGTTCATCATTTAAAGATGTCAAAAGTGACACTGTTGTGATTGTAGTTAGGTATTTAATATCACATCGAAAACAGTTATCCCTTTAAAAGCATGTACCGAGCATTAATGGCATTGAATGGTAATGGTACATCACTATGGGTTAGGTAGCTAGGCTCCTTTATAATTCCTATTGGCACACCACCGGCTAGTGTTACTGCTAGATGTTGCATTATAATACATTTAACCAGACTTTTTTAAATTGATTTGAATTCTCCTCGGGCACATTTTGCTTCATCTATAGACATGGCATCATAATGCACCAGGAAAGGCACCTAGTAATGAATACAGGTGCCACTTGAGGAGAACTAGGATTCAAAATGCTATTCTAACAACTAGCATGCGGCCTGCTGTTGGAACAAAGAATGTGGTAAGATGTACAAAAGAAAAGTAACTTGAGTACTCCGCCAAAAATGTCAGAAGCCCATAATTAGCCTTTTCTATTCACAAGTTTTGAAGTTCTTCCACTAGAGCCTTAAAAGCTGCCTTCCAATTGGAGCTCCAGTATTGGCTGCTTAAAACTTTATGCAGTGTCCATAGCTCATCTGGACTTGCTCTTTTGAACAAGCCCTTAAGCACTGTATGTACCTTCTCGGTTGACACAAGATTTTGAGTGTCTAATTGCCCTTGGTGATGGTTACCTGTACTTAACTCATGATGATTATCAATCGTCCCAAGCAAATTCTTCAAAACTGCAGTCTTACAATCTTTTCCAACTTCGGAGTTAAAACCCTTGTTTTGTTCCTCAGGAATATCAGTCTTCTCTGAAGAATATGTCTTAATTCCACCGGTTGACCGTGTCGCCCAATACTCTAAACATTTGTGATCACGATCAAGATCCTCAATGGCCTGTAACAAGACAGTTGCACCAGTCAAGACACTAATTGAACAATGAGACAGTCTGAATTTACTGTCACTAAGCAATTAGCAATATATAATTCATTCCCATCTTGATAGATTAAAATTAAAAGCAATATACCAAAGTACCTGAGCACACTCCCATAGCCTGATCCCTAGGCATACCTGAATTATTGACGGTGACGCAAAACCAAACATTTCAAGACCATTTAGGCTCCCTGGGGGTTGCAAAGAAGGAAGATTCTGTTTGCCAAGACTACGTTGTCTTCTGATTTCTTGATTTAATCTCTCTTGCACAAGTTCCCAGCACTTATCAACTGTAACGTGTATGAAAACTTCTGTTGAGCATCCTTCTACTATAACCTGTAAGGTCAAAATACAACATGCTGCTGTCAACTAATTGAAGTCCATAACATGACAATGACATCTCAAAGAATTTGAAAACCTGTTGAGAATTTAAAAACTAAGTAATAGTTGTTTAGTATTTCAGGAACCTAAATAACAAATGACAATTTAATTGATCTGGAATGCCCTCTATAGAAAACCAAAACCTGTTAAAATCAAGAATCATTCAGGACCTTAAGGTTATGATGCTCAATGGGTTGGACAAGGAAGCAGCGTTCTTAACTCCAAAAAGTTTCATGCATAATTTACAATTACAAATTCTAAACACAGATCAGAAAGTAAAGGTGAAACATTTTAGAAAGTATGTACAATAATTAAAATTTAATCAACTACTGAAGCATGTTGATTAAGCATAACTTCTGAAAGCAATATCTTAACATGTTCCAAAAGTTTCGATTACTATTACAAAATAGATATGTAAAGTCGGTATCTCACTTCTACATGGATCATGGAAACATGGCTGGACGGCAAATTTTACAATGAAAACTTCATATGTTGATTTCATCCTTACCTAACCATTCCATTCCATTCAGAGGAAGAGGGACTAAACTGTATCTTTGAGAGAAAATTAGGAAGAGGGACTTAACTGTATCTTTGAGAGAAAGTTGTCCCAAAAGGGTCAACGTTGAGAAAGGTTGTAATATCCCTTCTGGGAATATTCCTTATTTCTTTGCCTGCAAACACTAATAATCACTTAAAAATGATATTAGAAATATTAAAGATCAAGAAATTATGATAATATTCAAATCAATACATCATAGCATCATTAATATTCAGATCAACACATCATAGCACAATCCTCACAGCCAATCACATCATGAATTTCTGGGAAATACTTGCCAATGGCAATATCAAGGCTGGTCGTCCTTGACTTGCCGAAAGCATGGAAGGTGGGCTATCCTTCCAACTCTCAGTCCACCTTGGAGGCTTTCTGTCCTCCTTGATCAAGCCCAAGAGCATGGAAGGGCCATCCTTTCAAATCCTGTTCATCTTGATAAGAGCATGAAAGGGGGGCCATTATTTCATCTCTCGTGAACTTGGAAGGGGGGCCATCCTTCCTATTTGCAAAACTCTCCCTTAAATTCAAAACTGATTGCTTAGGGATATGCTAGATGATTGTTGATTGAGTACCTCTTGATGGATTGACAAGTTTATTCTCAAATAGCTGCAATAAATTGCTCTCTGCTGTATATATTTTGTTTTCTGCTGTAGATATTCGTTATATATATTATTTTCTTTTTTTTCTGCTTGATGCCTTCTCTCCAAAAAATGACCCACTCTTTATATTATTTGTTTAAGGGGTCACATCCTTCCAATACACCCGCTGCCTTTTAAAAACAGTCACACCCCTTCATGATACCACTGCTGCCCTTTCAAGAATAAATTAATTAATTTTAATTTAATTTAATCACTCCCAAACAGCCGCTGCCCTTGGCTAAATCTTGATTAGATTTTTATTTAAATTGCTAGTGTCACTTCCATACTATCTCCATTGGCACCACTTCCCTTGCTTTTATTGTTTTTAGGAATCAATCCAATAAATGTTGTAATCCCAATACATGCTGGGATGCGATCAACTTGGCGGGGTCATGACAGTCCGCCCTTCCCAAGATTGCTTGTCCTCAAGCAATCACAAGCTAGAATGCTCCTGAAGTTACCAGGATCCCAAATCAACCATGTAGATTTGTAATTCCTAGATACTGATTGTCCTCAAAGAATTGTTGCTAGTATACTTGTCTCAATCCAAGATCATAAAGTTGATATCATCCTCTAAAGTATGAGGACAATTTATTGTCCAATATGCTTCTAGTTCATGTACTTGTATTTCCCAAATTCTTGCAACAACAAAACCAAGAGTTGGTAACTGGTAAGGACTGTAATTTAAGACAAGTTTTCTCTCATTCTCAGAGAGAAGAAACCAAAAGAAATCTTGCATTAGTACAGTTTGAAACCAAGTAAAAGAAGCATCAATCCGAAAATCAATTTCTTCTTTGGTATCAACTACATCTTCAAAAAACCAATTAAGTTGGCCCAACCTTCGCACATGGATATCCCTTTGAGTCTAAGCAGGAAAGTGAGTTTTCCATTTATTCAGATGGCAATTAGAAGCAAGACACACATCTATGACCTTAAATGCAATATTCTTTTCTGAAATGATTCTATATCTTTTCGGCCTACTTTCGAGATTCTCACATCCAAAAGAGTCTCTAGAGATATCCCAAGATTCTTCTCTCATGGACCTTGTGGAACTACTTCCTTCCCATTGTGTTGGAAACATAGTTCCATCTTTTGAAAGTCTTGATAATATCTACACAAGGAATGTAACCATTGAATGCCTAAAACTACATCCGTATCGCCCATGTTTACCACATAGAAATCTTTGCTTATTTGGTGTCTCCCTAAGGTAAGGTTGAGTTGTTGAATTCTTTGTGTACAAGGGGTAGTGAAACCATCAGCCATAACTACCTTGAAACCTTCAAAGTTTTCAGCCTTCAATTCCATCCTTGTTACTAATCCTTCATTAATAAAGTTATGCATAGCACTGCTATCAACTAATACAATTACCTTTTGACCTTGTAACACACTACGAATCCTAAAAGGGTGATACTTGGGTGCACCTGAAAGTGTTGCTAATGCACTACTTGCAAACTACTCTTCATCTTGTTTCCACTTCTTCCTCTCAGGTTCAATTTCTCCTTCCTCCTCATCCTCATTCATCATTGCTTCTAAGTTGTGTACTTGTCCTTTTTTTGAACATCAATGACCCAGCCCCCATCTTTCCTTACAAGTAAAACACAACCCTTTCTTTATAAGTTCTTTCCTGGTTTCTTCCATTATGTTGGATTTAAGAGGCAATGCCTTTGGTTGCCAATTTCTCTTGTAAGAGGGTTGCTTATGCGACCCCGATGGTATATTCTTGGAATAGGTCTTGTCCTTAGATGTTGTAACTTCTAACCTTAATGCCTTTTGGATTGCATCTTGTAGGGATGTAGGATCAAGAGCACCCACCAAGCCATGAAGTGACTCCGTCAATCCCTCAATAAATAGGTATGTGAGCCTTTCCTTGATAACACTTGGCACCATGACTGAAATTCTTTGAAACTCTACCACATAATCCTCCATTGAACCTTGTTGCTTTAATTGTGTCAACTCTTTGAAATGTCTTTTGGGATGCTTTTGATCAAATCGATTTATAAGTCTGTGTAAATTCGTCATACGTCTTCACGTGTTGATGCCCTTGTGTGACAATTCCATGGTGCCACCAATCGTGTGCAATCCCCTCTAAGTGTAGAATGGCAAAATTAATAGCATCATCTTCTGTCATGGGGCTACGGGTAAAATATGTATCTAGTTTTTGGATCCATGCTCGTGCAATGACCTTCCCTGAACCATCAAAATTGGGAAGAGTCATCTTAAATCTTTGTTGGGCTGCCTTCTTTCTTTTCTTGAGGTATTTCTTGTTCTTGCATCACAATAGTCTCTAAATGGAATATGTCTCCTAAGGTTAGGATCAATTCTTGAATATGCTTGTACACATTCATCAATGTCATTTGCTGCCATGTTGGGTTCTTCTTCTTCTCTTGGCTGCTCTTCTCTAGGTAAGAATGTAGGTCTTGTTAATCTAGGTGATGATCTTAATGGAGTTCTATTATTTTTCTTAGAATGGTTGGAATTAACATCTCTTCCATTGGTTTGGTTAAGCCTAAGAGCATTTATTGTATTGTTCATGTTTTGAAGTGTTTGGAGAAGTAATTGTGTTGTCTTCTCTTGTTGCTCCATAAAAGCCCTCAATTCATTTCCCTGATTTACCTCATGATCACCCATTTTATTACCTTTAATTGGGTTGCTACTTGCCTCTAGTTTTCTCCTTTCTTTATCCAAAGCCCGTTGAGCTCTTTGGCTTCATTGCATAAACTAACTTATTAGACCCTTAAGCTGGCAGGATCATTGCTCTAATACCAATTGTAATATCCCTTTTGGAAATATTCCTTATTTTTTTGCCTACAAACAATAATAATCACTAAAAAATTATATTAGAAATATTAAAGATCAAGAAATTATGATAATATTCAGATCAATAAATCATAGCATCATTAATATTCAGATCCATACATCATAGCACAACCCTCACGGCCAATCACATCGTGAGTTGCTTGGAAATACTTGCAAATGGTAATATCAAGGCTGGCCATCCTTAACTTGCCAAGAGCATGGAAGGTGGGTCGTCCTTCCAACTCTCAATCCACCTTGGAGGCTTTCCGTCCTCCTTGATCAAGCCCAAGAGCATGGAAGGTTGGTCGTCCTTCCAACTCCTGTCAGCCTAAAAGCATGAAAGGTTGTCCATCCTTCCAACTCCTGTCCAAACTTGATAAGAGCATGAAAGGGGGGGGGCCTCCTTTCATCTCTCGTGGACTTTAAGAGATTCTGTCCTTCCTATTTGCAAGACACTTCCTCAAAATCAAAACTGATTGCTTAAGGAGTTTGCTAGATTATTGCTGATTGAATACCTCTTGATGGATTGACAAGTTAATACTTGAATGAGGCTTGAATGATTTATCCTTCAATGAATGCCTCTCATCCAAGAAATGATCTTCCTTCTATTCCTTTTCCCTTCAATGGACATAACTTTTCACATGCCCTTTATCCTTTATCAAAACTTAAACTTTAATTATTTTATAATTATATTATAATTTATATTTTATATTTTGATATTTTTATTTTTATTTTTTTTTATTTTAATCCCATTAAAAAGAAGACATTACAAAGGCTAAATTTATTGTATATGAATTGGTGGGAAGTTTAAGTCATAATAATATAGACGTTTGCATGCATAAAAACATTCACAGATGTGTTTCCTGAGATCTACATGATGCTCTTGGTATTGCGTGTTGAGTCTCTAGCTAGAAAATATTTATAAAAATAGTATTTTACTATAATGCTTACTAGCTGTTTTTGCAGTGCTTTGTCAACTTTTTTGTTGATATATAGCATGTCTTGGGATTTGAGATTTGGCAAGGCAATGGATTTGCACACAGTTTTCAATGTAAATTGTCTTCTAAGTGGCTATACACAAAGAGAGAGATATTGACACTTGTAATTAATAATCTACAACATATATGGTTGTGTTATAACTCTAATGACAGAAAAAAAGTTAAAAACTAGACAACATATATGGTGGTTGTTTGCAATCTCTATATGTTGTGAACAGTAATCCTTGACACCTTTTCATGTGGTGTATATGTCTTGAATGTTGGCGAATGCAAGTTTTAGTTAAAAAAAGTAGATGTAATGAGAACCTTTTACTCTTTTGAACGCATGGCCATGCATATCTGATTTTGTAATATCCCCTTTAAAAAATTATTTATTTGTTGGGTTATGAATGATATATATCAAACCTTAGCTAATGATTTTGCATAGGAATGTTATAACGCATTTACCAATATGAAATCCTTATTGGACCGTTATGATCTCAAATACTGCCGCAACTTGAATACTAATGATAAGACAATCAAATGTTGAGCAGGGTGGCCAGTATGTATCTGTACGACACCCCTTTTAACAATGATTTGGCCTGCTAACAGCTGAAAACACCATAAACACTGCTGCAACCCCAAACAGGTCGATTCAAACTCCTTAATCAGCAAGAAACCTCCTTAGAATAGCAGTGATTCTTCACATGAATCAATCGCCCAAGTTTATACTTTGTAGGGCCAGCAAGGAGGAATTAATTGTTACAGCTGGGTACAATATGGTTTGACCAAATTGATGACAACATCTCCTTCAAATAACCAATCACCCATCACTAAATGATACAATCTGCAAGAAAGGTATTTGGCCCCTTCCAAAAGAGTACAGACTTGTTCCGATTCGTATGGCATATTCTAACAGAAAGAAATGGCCAGCGTGGTAAATAGAGGTTTCATCACTAAATGATACAATCTGCAAGAAAAGGTAATTGGCCCCTTCCAAAAGAGTACAGACTTGTTCTGATTCGTATGGCCTCTTCTAACAGAAAGAAACGGCCAGCATGGTAAATAGAGATTTAACAAAAAAATCCATTCTTGCATTCTATCTTCCCATCAACTGAAATCAACACGGTCAGCAATGAAAATGATGCAGCACCCTTCAGCACAAGTGTAATCTTGATATCAATCTAAAATTTTAGCGGTTCAGCCCAATGGTGACTCTTGTATGAAATGGTTTTTGTCCTCAAGTTAATTGAACCAAAGTCCAATGCTCGAACAAGGAGTAGAAATCAGAAAATATATTGACTTCAAAGTTCACGAGAGATGAAAGGATGCCCCCCCTTTCATGCTCTTATCAAGTTGGACAGGAGTTGGAAGGATGGTCCACCTTCCATGCTCTTGGGCTTTATCAAAGAGAATGGAAAGCCTCCAAGGTGGACTCAGAGTTGGAAGGATGGCCCACCTTCCATGCTCTTGGGCTTGATCAAGGAGGACGGAAAGCCTCCAAGGTGGACTGAGAGTTGGAAGGACGGCCCACCTTCCATGCTCTTGGAAGGTCAAGGACGGCCAGCCTTGATATTGCCATTTGCAAGTATTTCCAAGGAATTCACGATGTGATTGGCTGTGAGGGTTGTGCTATGATGTATTGATCTGAATATTAATGATGCTATGATCTAAGTTACCGATCCTGGTACTGGTTTGGGTTCGGGTTCGGGTTCGGGATCGCAGGTTCGGTCAAATTTTTTTGGGTATGGCTTCATTTTGGGTTCGCCCATACAAAAACATATAAAAATAAAAAATATATACATATTTGCAGTAGTAATTAAATATATATATCATTATTGCTATTTATTTTACTAAAATATATATATATATATAGAAGTAATTATATATATCTCTAAAATAAGAAACGTATCTAATATCCATTTATATATATTATACATATATTATGTAGATATTTGAATATAAATAAGAAATAAAAAATATATTAATTTAAATATATTAACATATATTTCCACTATGTTAACATACAATGCATATATAGCTGAAATGACCACAATCTGGCATCCTTTGGCAAACCACCTAGATCATATATAATCAGTCTAGACATGATAATTACCACTTGTCAATATGATTAGAGGAAAATCAGCTCTATAGCTTCTACTATGGAATAGGGCAGGCTAAGTATAGTTGTACTATGTAGTCATCAAGATTTGTTTAAAAGGTCAAGATATAATGCTATTTTTCATAAGGTTTTTAGCCTCAAAACCTTCAAAAATGCAGATCCAAATCCAAACCTTCCCAATGCCCGATCTAACAAACTGTGTACCTGATCTGAAAACCTCAAGCTTATCTAGAACCCTTGAGAGCTGTAGAATACTATTATGGATCACATTCTAATCAGAAAAGGGGAGATCTGTGAAGATCAATCCTTGAAACCTTGTTTGAAAGAGTCCTAGGAAGAGATCTGCTAACAAATGCTCAAATAGCTTACACAAAATCTGCCAATGAAGGAAGAAACCTGACAAATGTGTTTGTGGGAGATTCAAACATGGAGAAATAAAAAGGTGTTGAGATTGCCTTCCTTGAAGTGAAAGTCGATCACCAAAACAATCTGATACCATGCATAAGTTTTAGGTAAAACCTTTAATAAATAAGAAATAAAGAAACCTGCCCCTGGTTCGCTTTGGGTTTGCCCGGGTTCGTCCCTAACGAACCCACAGGGCATTTTAAGGATCCTGGCCGAATCCCCTGGAGGACCGGACAAGGACAGGAACCCGGTTCGAACCGAACCAGTACCCAGCAGTCCCCTGCAAAGAACCAATAACTTAGGCTATGATGTATTGATCTGAATATTATCATAATTTCTTGATCTTTCATATTTCTAATATCATTTTTAGTGATTATTATTGTTTGCAGGCAAAGAAATCAGGAATATTCCCAAAAGGGACATAACAAAGGTGGAGGGAAAAATTGAACGTCAAACCTTAAGGCAGCTTGTGCTTCGGAGTGGTCTCTTAACTTTCTCTAGCCTTCTGCAGTAAAGGGAGATTCACTTTAGCTCCAATGGCCTAGAAGTCACTAAAGACATGGAATTTATCTATAGCATGGTATCCCTGCGTTTGCTCTCTAGCATTCCTATCATGTTTTCTCTTAGCTTCAATTCAAGAAATGATAATCCATGGACCCACAAAAATCCTTTCTACCCAAAATAGTTCTGTTTCTACTCAGAAATAATTGCTGAGAAATAATAGACGCCCTGTCCATGGGACTATCCTAAAGAATATTAAGCAACCCAGCTTTTAAAGCTCATGTAGCTGTTTACACTGTTACAGCATTTCTAAAAGAATATATAGCAAAACCAAGCTTTTAAAGCTCAAAGCTTCACAATTAAAGGTATGGATGGTAAAGCCCTAATTCTGACAAGAAATCACAATAAATTTTCACCATGTAATTCGACAAGAATAAAATAATTAAAGAATAATAGTCTCCAGATTTAGCTGCTGCCAAGCTTGATAGCAGTCTACAGAACGACCCTATCAACCTTACCTTGGGTTCATTACAGTGTTGGAACAAAGTTTTGTGTGAAGTACATACTTGGGTACAGGGACCAGTACGACAATGAAGATATCATTTTCAAAATAATGATACAGAGCATGTGGATACATGGTATGTCTGTTGAGATACACACTCACTCAACTTCCAAAATGTTTAAAGCATGGTATTGAGACTCGGACTCACTGGATATATTTTAGACTGGGGCTCAGAGTCAGCAAAAACAACTCAGGTGAAAACTCTGGCACAACTCGGCAAGTTAAAAAACCACAAATTTCAAATAGATATTCAGATTGATCTTTGACAAAATGCCTACCTTCTATTTATATCACTCTTGCAGATATCAAATATACCATGTCCGTTTGTATACACATGCATGCACAATATCAAATTAAACAAAGGATGTAAATAACGAAGGTTGTAACTGTAAACATGGCAGTAGAGCCAACAACCAACAAAAGCAGCAATTCTGGTGCTACTACCACATTGACACAGAAAATAAAGAGCTTTCCTGGAACTCAAAATAAATATGTATATATATGCATGTGCTACGTACATACATATACATTTATATATCTCTATATATAGATGTATACGTACTATACATACATATGTACAGGAAAACATACATATAAATATACATATGTATACATATACATATACGTATGTATATATGTGTGTATGTATATTTATATATGTATGTGTATGTGTATATGCATACACATGCATATATAAAACACATACAGACACCAATATATATGTGTGTGTCAACATATGTGTGTAACACACACATATGGGGGTGTGTGTATTTATATATTTGTGTGTACACACATATATGTGGGTGTGTGGGTGTGTATTTATATTTATGTGTGTATATGTATATTTATGTGTGTGAACATATATGTGGGTGTGTGGGTGTAAATGTGATCACAGAATATTTTTCTTTCATTTTTGTCTGCCTAAGATAATAAGCACTCCTCTCAGAGTTAACCTCTAGGACAGTGCCACAGTCTAGACTTGATAATTGGAAGCAGCAGAGAGACTGACAACCATTCTAATAAGACAATTCTGTTACAAGACCATATCCAGTGAGGGATTCTATGATTAAAATAAATAGAGATTTTCTCCATCATTAGGATGCAATTAAATGTTACTACATAATTTATTGTTATTCTTTGTTAGAATTTGAAAGCTTGTGTTTAACTCTCAATATTAAGTATCATGAACACAAGAGCGATATTAATTGAAAATTTGCCAAAAAAGTTGGTTAATAGCCAGAAATTGGCATGAAAATCGAAGCATTTTTCCAAAATAACTTCCAGAGAATTCAGATCATGGTGTCCTAAACAATGAGCATCACACCTTTGAGAGAGTGCTGCAACTGTGTAGACAAGTGGAGACATAACATTTACGAGACCGATAGTCCCATTTTTAAGTTTTCAATTTTGGGTACTTAAAATATTACTTAGTTGGAAGAAGATTCGACTCAAGCTGCAACACCTCCTCTAGGTTAAGTTTGTGCCATGCTATGTAGCAAGTCAACAACACAACAATCATTTATGAACCTATGCTCCAAGATGCATCCCCTATAGGGGATGTTTCAGGAATGCGGGGACAGGTAGGAAACGTCTCTACCATGTACCTGATTTCAAAAAAATGGAGACCTTTTGGCGACGGCCATTTTCAGGCAGGAAATAGCAGGGGGCAGTAGGGGACAGCTAGGGAACATTTGGGCCGTCCCAGGGATGGCTGGGTATTCCCTACAACCAGTCAGCATAAAATGCAATTTTTAAAAAGAAAAAACACCAAACTGAAAAAAAATGGATGGGGGTCCCACAAATAACCCCGTGCTCCCGCCCACCTCCCCCCCACCCCACCTTTACATCAACCCTAAACCTAAAAAATCCACACTAACAACTAAAAACTAAAAACAAACTCACTTTGTCGTTTTCCATATTGTGAAGAAGACGACAAAGAAGGACAACAATTGTGAGAAGAGAATGGCAGTGAGAAGAAAGCAAGAGGGCGTCAAACTACATTGTTAACTTAAAAGCCATAATATTATGAAAAATGGCGTACGTGTTGTCCCTCGACCCCACTGGAGGTGTTGCCCCCAAACCCCCATGAGGGGCACTACCTCTCAACCCCACTTACAACTTCTTATAGTAAACAATCAAGAGGAATAAGCTAACCTCTCAATGATTGGAGAAGTTGGCGGTTGTGCATAGTGACTTGCAACCAAGATTGATAGAGTCTTGGGTATCGTCAGACTCCAACCACACGTTGGGATGTTGACCCCGAAGATGCCACACAAGTTGATGAGGAGGAGACACAAAAGGGATTGGTTGGGGTTCCATTGGATGAGGCAGTCCCTCATAGTGGCAATGACTTAGACTGACTCCAATTTTGATGCAATGTTAGCAGATGCTGATTAGGGGCAGTGGCATATTTTCTATGTTTTTTGTCATTTTGTAGTTGAAACTTGTAGCCTTTGGGCATTTTTTTGCAATTTTTATACAATATATATGCACATTGACAATGAAAGCAATAGAATTTTGTTAATTTGTTTGTCAACTCTCATGTGAAATCTCAATTCAACTCCAATGTTATGTATTAAGGTTCTATAATTTATATGATGAATGCCTTATCAATGTCATCATATGAATTTTTTAATTTCCATTTTTTTTAATTTTCCCTATTCTTTTAATAGCCATTACCTATCTTCCCCTAAAAATGGGCCTCCCAAAAAATCCGTCCTAGAAACGTGCCCCCCCATCCCCTCCCATCCCGGAAACTTGGTGGGACATAGATATGAACAACTTTAACAATTTTTTATGTGAAAGATGCTTTCAAAATTGCTAAAATAAAAAGTAATTATAAAGAAAATATGTCTTTTCTGGATACTACAGGGAACAGAAAGGGACTTGTGTCTCTGAGGAATGACAGGAAAACGACCTACAAACAAGAAATAACATAAACACCTTCATTTTAAGAAGTAACCATTTCTACCCCGACCATTATTTCTCTCTTCCACTGCATGATAAAACCAAACCAAGCAAGTCAAATCTGTGAATTTGTGTCGGAATTGATATTGATATTATATTAACATCCTCAAATAAAAAAAGTGCCCAATAGGACTCAAAAACATACCAACATGTCATATACAGCAGGATCATTTAGTGTGAGACAGCCATCTTATGCACAAAAATGTTTCTTGGAGGATGAGGTCAAATGATTAATGAAATGAAACAAAAATCAGCTAGGAAGTTGGGAACTCGGCAGAAAATTTGAGGCATATAGGATGAGGAGCTAGAATTTGGGGACACATGAACTGGAACACTAATTGTGATGTTCCTTCAAAACTCTACTACCAGTTCTTAAAGTATAAGGACGAAGTAAAATAAACTTTAGCCTTTCAAGATTCTAATGGAAGCTGCACGGAAGGTGCACACCAAATCTTGCAAACCTTTCAAGATCTGTAGGCACTGGCCACTCATGAAGCACACCAATGGATCTTGTCAACAAGTTGTTTAACCAAAAAATTAAAAGTTATGAGAGAAAAATAATGTCTAAATATTTAGATTATATATTCTACTTATGTTGAAAAACATAAATTTTTATAGAAGCTTCTAGATTTAGACCTAGGTGGAAATATTATCCACTTGCAAGGGCTATTACATGTTTTAACTATTTATGAAGCCCATGTAATCTTCACATACATGTAAGAATGCATTCAATATTTGTCATTAGATATTTTCAGAGTTGTAAGGAGCAAATATTTTTGTAAGAGCATTTAATGTTTTTGGGTGAATAATACTTTTTCTTGAATTTCCTTATTATTTGAATGTCTTTCAAACCCTAGAGTTGCCTTTGTTGACTTTGGTCTCTCTTGAGGAAGGAAATGGACGTGTCGCCACTTCAATGGTGAGTATTTGAAAACTTGAGTCGAGTCTTATTTAATCTTAGGCATGGGTAAGGGAAGGGGTTAGCTCATTTTGAAGTCACTATTCCATTTTGAGTTAGAGGATTTCAGAGCTTAAAAGGAGAAGAAAAGGAACTAGTGTTCTTGAGTTTTAGAGAGTGTTCTTGAGTCTTCTTGAGTTTGGAGTGTGCTTGAACTTGAAAGCATGTGCTTGAGCTTGAAGGAGTGATCTTGAGCTTTAAGGAAGTGGATTTGACAATCACCAAACCTCCATTGTCACTTATTTTTTAAGGTTTTGCGGAAGGTTTCATGCTATTCAATATCTCCTTTAATTTAAACTTTTGTTTGTATGAAAGAGTGTTTCTTAATAATCTGGGTGTGTGTATATGCATTGAGGAAGGATTCTTCTTTCTACTTCATTGTTGAAAGAAAAGCTTGAAAATATATATATTAATGGAATCCTAAAACTTTGTATAATTAGTTTTCCTAAAAGTATGTTGTATGTGAGTAATGAAGAGCCTGTTCAAAATGATAAGAGTATATTGTGTTTCAAGTAAGAAAGAGTCTACTTGTGTGAATGAGTGTGTGTTTGGTGCCTTGTTAAGAGTCTCCCTTTAGAATTAATTTTCTTATAACATGTAGTATTAGCCAGAAGAAGTGTATGTCCTAAGCTCAAGAGTGGGCTGTTGTGTTGGAGGAATAAGAAGAGGTGTTGTGAAGGCTTGAAATACTAAAAGAGGGATGTGTGTCGTGATTTATATCATCCTTGTATGGATATGTTACTCAATCTTGAGTTCCTTGACAGAAACTCCTAAATATTACTATTGGATATGGAGATCCATAGTAATAGACACTCCTTAGTCTTATCAACACTTGGTTCTTCTTCAATAGCAAGGTTGAAAGTTGCAACAACAAGCTACAAGAGTGACAGATTGCAAGTGAGAGCATTAGGAAGAGTGTGTAAGAGCAAGTGTGGACTCTTCAATCAACCATTGAGTCAACACATTCTTCAAGCCTCAAGGTACGCTTCAAAGCCCTTCACGACAGCTTTTTTTTATTTTTATGTTTTTGTTTGTTTAAAATTTAGTAATTTAAATTTATTAATTTCATTGTTCAATTTACTAATTAAGTTACTAATTTTAAATTTAGGGGTTTAGTGTTTAGTTTAAATTGTTACAAATTTTTAAATTTATAATTTAATCAATTTAAATTTTAGTTTTACAACTCAATTTTAAATTTTTCTAATTTTATAACAGCAGTATTTAGGTGTTTAAATTTATTTATTCAATTATTTATATATATTTTTTTTGCAAAATTGTATTGATATAGGATTTTGTCTTTTCTGTATCCTCTACTTCTGCACTTTGTGCAACCTGAAGTAAGAAAAACAAAAGTAGAATCCTTGTTTGATGAAGGTTGAAGAACTGAGATTCATATTTTTGTGTATTATCTATTTTTAGCTTCGTTCGACTTGAAATAAGAAAAACAAAAAGAAAATCCTTGTCTTGAGCCTATGCATAATTTAATGGCATTATGACATGTATGGTAACCATAAGTTTTATTTTTTACAGCGTCACCATGAGTTCTACTTCTCACAGCATGAGTGATGAAGAGGGCCAGGTAGAGGCAGAGCCTATGGGACTTGAATCTGAAACTCCGAGTACAAATGTGGGGGGTGGTTGGACAACTAGTTCTATTAGCAGTGCACATTTTAGTTGCCCTTCCAAATTATTAGAGAAGCTTGCCAAGGGTCCCTCTAATAAGAAGTCGCCATTAAGACAATTTGCAACTAGATTTCCACCAAAACTTGGGGCAAGTGGGGGTACTAGGCTATGGAGATGTTATTTTTGTCAACTTGAATTTTTCTGGCAGCATTATGAGAGTTAATGCACACCTTTATGTCACAGAAAAAGTGTAGGAGTATGTAAGGGGTTGTCACTTGAAAAAAGAATTGAAATAAACAAATTGTGGGATTATGTTGATGACCAAAGTCTTGTACCCGGTGCTTTGCCATTGAGGGCCCCTATTCCAACTAGTACTAAGGCTGGCCCCAGATCCACAAGTTTCAGCTTGTCCTAAATCTACTACTTTGCCATCTAGTTCAAGGACAACAAAGCCTAAGCAGAAACGCAAAATGACCAGAACCACTAGCGATGTTGTCAACACGGTGGCAAAATTATTTAATGTGTAGAATAGGGATGAGGTAGATGATGCCATTGTCAAATTCTTCTTTGCCAATGGAATTCCATTCCATGTGGCTCGCTCTCCTTATTATAAGGAGGATGTGGCAAAACTAATAAAAGCAAGAACATCATATGTGCCACCAAGGGAGACCATCTTCAGTTCCAAATCCTTAGAGATGCTATTGAGGAGATTGTGCCAAAGAATGTGGTGCAAGTAGTGATAGATGCAACATATGCGTGCAAAGCTACAAGGAAATTGATTGAGGCAGCCTAGAGGCATATTTGGTGGACTCCTTTTTGTGTGCATGCCATGAATAATGCACTCAAGGACGTAGGCAAATCAGATGGGTCATGGAGGTGGTTAATGATGCTAGAGATGTGCAAATGTTTATTTGCAACCACCACACTTCACATGCACTCTTTAGGACCTTCTCTAAAAAGGAGTTTTTAAAACTTGTAGAGACTAGATATGTCTCATATTTCATTCTTTTGGAGAGGATGCATGAGTTGCATGAGGCATTGCAACTAATGGTCATGACAACGGAGTGGAATTGGTGGCCCGATTCTAAGTCAAATCAAGGGAGGAGGGTTAAGGAGGTGGTAAAGAGTGACATTTTTTGGCTGATGCAAAACACATTGTTGCCATCATCACTACAGTCTTCAAAGTAATTAGATATGGGGATGCAAATGCACCTAGCCTTGGAGAGGTGTATGAGTGTATTGACAATATGCTTGGCCAAATGAAGGCCATTGTACAAGAGAACCCCACATTAGAGTTCTGCAATGAACACATTCAGCCAATCATCCATCGACAATGGGAGAAGCTCAACATACCCTTGCACATGGCTGCTTATGCATTGAACCCGAAGTGGCATGTGCAAAGGCCTAGCAAAGTTACCCCTATACAGAATGCTAAAGTGAAGGCAAGGTTCATGAAGGCCATTTAGAAGATGTATGATTCTATACATGCTAGCATTATTTGTACTTAGTGGACAAAATTTGCTACTCTTATGAGATATTCAAACAAGGTCAAGATGGATAGGGAGCCTATGGCACAGGAGTATCCAATTCTATGGTGGACTATGCATAAGCCTAATTCTTTGACAACCACACTAACCATTTGTCTGCCATCCAAAGTTTCTAGTTCTTCTCCTGCTGAGAGGAACTCGTCTAATTATAGTTTCATCGACTCTATTAAGAGAAATAGACTTACCTCTAGGAGGGTGAAGAAACTTGTAATTGTACATAGCACCTTGTGTCTCATTGACCACAAGACGCTTGCATACAAGGAGAATCCAACAACCCGATGAGATGTAGAGCTAGAGGAGCCAACATAAGTGGATGAGGATGCAGCACAGACAAATATGGTTGGTATTGCTTTGAAGGAGCTTGACCTTGAGGAGTCCAGCAGTTTGAGTGATTAGGAGTTTGGAGCAAACTTTAGAAACAGAAGATGATTTGAGGCACTAAGCCATTGGCTAATTATATTTGGATTTTGAATGTAATCATCATTTTCAAATTTTGAATATAATATAAATATATTGATATTTGGCATTTTCATTGTGCAATGAAAAATGTTTTGAGTATTTCAAAGTTTAATATGTTATTCCTTGTATATTTTTTTACAACTATTTTTTCAAATACTTTATATATTTGCACCACTTCTCCACTGCCATCCCCAAATCTAGGCCCTTGGTCCCCCTGTCCCCAAAACATCAGCAGAGTGAGTACATGATCACAAATGAACGATTGAAACAACTTTACATAGGTTTCACTTGTGTCCTTTTGAAAGGTCAGATCTCAAGGTGATAATGATTCATTAATGGGTCAACCAAAAATGAAATTACCACAAAAATATGATAAGAAAGGACAAAAATAATTTAAAACCCTTAAAGAGTGAAGGGTAACCACCTAGGATGGCCTAGGTGGAAAAGAATTACCAGCTTAAGCATCAAAACTCAAACTAACACTCAAAAAGTGAATTAATATTAGTTTAGGAGATCAAGTTAAATTCCAGGCCAAGAGGCCCACCATTCAGATTCATGACAGATTACAGAGATTCCGAGCAGCATATGACCAAAAGGCATATCCAACAGGTTCATGCCAGGTTAACGAGATTCTGGGCAGCATAAGACCAAAAGGCATACCCAACAGCTTGAGAGGTTAGAAATGACAGCATTATATTAAAACTACTAAAGCTATAATTGATCTTACCAAAACATCAAAGAGAACATCTTCCCAAGCACAACAAAATGAAAAGATGCCCATGCGCGCATGCATAGAGCATCTTACCATATTGAAAGATACTGCTAAAATAGTAAAGATTACATACAAGTCAGAACCACCAACTTCTACCTTAAACACTGTAGACTAGTAGCAAAAACAACAGCGTATAGACTAGCTAGCACTACAGACTTGCACGGCAGGACCACAGGCCCCACCATCCTGTTATGGCATCAACATAGTACAATAAGTTGTAAATATCATGATGATAGGTCTTCCTGACAACCTGCCATCAAAAGCATCCTGCAATTCCACCCATGTGCATTTATAGGCCAAATTGTAGCCAAAGACATTACGCATGAACTTGAGGGCTTGTGAATCAAAGATGTTGAAAGAACCTTCAATTTCTCAGCAGTGACCACAACCTTATACCCTGCTCCACTTGCCATTGCCCAGAGCCAATGTTCTCTCACAAAGTATGCAAACAGCAGAATAGCCCAAGTGTGCAGAAAAAAGTTGAGGGAGAAAGCAATGTTAAATATATCAATCCAACCAAGTGCACAGAAGTAAACTTCATCATGAAGAGACCTGCCATAATCCATGATGCCTTGTGATTAGCAAAAAGTAAAACCTAAGATCAGTCAAATTGAAATTTCTCTAAGTTGCCGGTTCTGGTACAGGAACGGGTTCAGAAGCGGGGTTCTGGCACGCCGGTACGGCGAAATTTTTTTTTTCCTGTGGGTACGGCTGGATACGGCTGTACTATATATATATATATATATATATATATATTTATTTATTTATTTATTTATATAGTATAACTGTATATACCAAGAAAATTAAAAAAATATACAAAATTGAACATACATAATACATTTGAATCTTGATTGATAATTTAGATGACCAATGAACAATGAAACATTGAAAATCATTACAAATACTCAGTAGTCAGTACTGTATTACAAAATTTGAAATTTCAAAATAGTAAAATACTATAAGTCTATAATCAAGATTCAAAAGTCAATCTTTCTCTCTTCAATCTTCATCAAAAGGATCTAGATCTAAGTCATCATCATTGGTTGGTTGCAAATCGTTTGAAACACCAACATATGGAGTGCCACTCGCACTATGTACATCATGTAGAAAATTCTCCTCATCATCTACAGTGATTGTAGCAAGCTCTGTAATAGATGCATCCAAGTTGGCACACTCAGGGGCTATATCACAATTCTTCGCTGCCCCGTCCTTGTACTCAACTTGCTTATGTGATAGAAGACGCAAGTTGGAGTGGACATAGACCAAGTCTTCTGCTTTTTAAGCAGCCAATCGATTACGCTTCACTGAGTGGATATAGGAGTATGTACTCCAATTCTGTTCAGCCGAAGAAGAACTTGCAACCTATTCAAATTTCAAATTAGAGCTCTAGTCAATACAACTTTAAAATGCAAAAAATGGTAAGTACTAAGAATGTTAAAATAAAACATGCTTACTTGTGATAGAATTTTGATTGCAAGAGGCTGGAGCAAAACATAATCTTGCCCATGGAGGTACCACCATGTATGTGCATCTTCCTTGTACATGTCTGCAATAGCACACAAACTATGCTCTCGTCCTTGTATGAACTTGCCAAACTCTTTCCTAACACCATTCACCATTTCTGGATCGGAGTAGATTCTTCGAAATGCTTTCATGCAGCCGGAAGCAACTTCTCTATCTCTATATGGTGCGGTTCTCCCAGGCAAAGCAAGTATCTCAGTACTATAATATTTGGGAGACAAGGCATATGCAAGGAGGTGCAAGGGTGTGTTCATCTTGTCCCAACGGTCATCAATGATTTTTTTGACACTTAGGAAAAATGTTTCATTGGGGTCATTGTCCTTTTGTGTTATTATGCTCTTTATTTTTTCTACCATGGAGTCAATGCCATCATAGATTTCCCCCAAACATGGCTGATCTGTATCAGCAAACCTAAGCATACTCATGATAGGCTCCGTGAAACTCAAAACATATTGCACACGTTCCCAGAACTCATCAGCTAGGATCAATGACTTCACCTTTTGAGCCCTCTCTGAATTAGCTGTCTTCCATATACTCCATTGGTGGCTAGTGACCATGGAGCCTAATGCCTCTTTCACCTTCACAAGTCGTCTCAAAACGATTGTGTGTGATGCAAATCGGGTCTCAACAACCTAATGTTATGTAAAAAAACAAGTTAATAACACATTAAAAATTAAAATCTAAATCAAGAATCTAAATCAATGAATCATGCAACTCAAGTAAATAAAAATATGGCATAAATTAAAATTAAAATAAACTAAATTTACCTTCAACAACTCCAAATGCGAGAAAGACTTGAAGATGCCTTGTGACATATGATGGTTTGTCACAAACATTTGAATCTCCTCACCCTCATTGTATGTATTTTTCACCCAATCTACTTGAGCGCCAATTGCTTGCATCACCAAGTTAAGGGAGTGTACGGTACATGGTGTCCAAAATATGTGTGAGTATCTTTCCTCAACCAAAGCACCTGCTGCCCTACAATTTTTTGCATTGTCCGTAATGACTTGGACAACATTATCAACACCCACCATCTCTATGGACTCAATGAGGATTTTGGAAATAAATTGTGCATCCTTGATTTCCCCCTCACAATCAACCGACTTCAAAAACATTGCCCCTTTGGGAGACACAGCAATAACATTTATTAAAGGTCGGTTTTTGCAATCTTTCCATCCATCAGAAACAATATACACTCCTATTTCAATCCATGAATCTCTAATTGGTTTTAGTGATTCCTCTACATAACTTTTTTCTTTTGCCAATAAGGTGGTTCGTACCTTTTCATAACCAGGACCTGTGTAATCAAAAGGTGCATTACTAATTGCTACCACCATTTCCCGCCAATATGGTGATCTCACCAAGTTGAAAGGAAGACCATTGGCATAAATGCAACGTGCAATTTTTTCACCTACAATATCTCTCGTTTCATTTTGAAATGCCTTTGCCAATGGACCTCTTTTGCAGGAAGAAGAGGGTTCATCATCTTTAATTACCTCCAAGTCCAAGAAAGGATGTTGTGGCCTGGAACAAGGAGCTTCTATAGGTGGATTCATTGATGTTTTCTTTGTTAAAGGATGAGCTCTTGATTTTGCTCTTGCACTCTTTTCATCAGCTTCTTCTTGTTCTTCAATGTATGCCATAATTTGTGCTTTTGGCAACCCCCTCTTGTTTGGCCCTTCACATATTTTTATTCCTTTTCCACTTATGGCACATAAGTGAGCTTTCAATTGAGTATATGAGCTCTTAAATGTGACTTTGCACTCATTACAAACCCAAACAAAAGCCCCACCTCCTGCTACTTGTTCAATCATGTTGACATGTCTCCAAAGAGGAGATCCTTGATCATATTTTAATTGTTTACTCTTCTCAAGACCCACCGAACTTGAACTAGTAGGTGTAGCCATTTCACTTTCAAATAGATTGCTGCTTAAAAAATTACAAAATTTAAATTAAAATAATAAAAATTAAAATATAATAAAAATATTCCAACCCTACACACTAATAAAACACCTAAACATTCAAGAGAAACAATAAAATAGGTTTAAAAAATGTTCAAACTTTTTTTTTTTTTCAAAAAAAAAGTTGAAGAAAAAATTTTAAAATCCATAAAAAACTTGAACAAATTCAACAAAAACTAGAAAAAATAGGTTAAACTACTTACCTTAGATCAATAGATGACCTTTGTGCAAGCTACAATCCTTCCTTGGTGCTTTGCAATCGATTCCGGATTCCCTCCACAATGCAAAAATGAACAAAATGTGAAAAACTCTTGTGAAATGGAGGAGTTGTTGCAAAAATAAGAAATGAATAGGGGCGTTTTTGTTATATTGACCTTTTTAGGGTTTTTGTTTTTGTTTTTTTTCATTAAAAAATGAGTTTTAAAATCGTTTTTTTTAAGTTTTAACACAAAAAAATTGTTTTTTCGCTCGCGGGAGCGGCTGGGAGCGGCCAGGAGCGGCCGGGTGCGGGCGGGGCGCTCCCTGCCCACACCCGTCGCCGCTCCCGCTCCTGCTCCTGTCCTGTCCGGTACCTGCCCCCTGCAGTGAAGAACCTGGTAACATAGAAATTTCTTATTGAACTTGAGCTTCCTGAAGAACGACGTCTTCCAGCTCTGACCAATTCAATGCAAGACTATGGGTTCAGGTGCCAAGGCAATCTACCCCATGACTGGCGAGCAGTTCCTATCATATTCCCTCCCTGTAGAAGCATTTCCATTGGACCTCTTCAAATTCCCTTATCAAAGACTTCTCTTCGCTAAGAAGAGAGTCAACTTTCCAATTGGGGCATCCTTTCCAACTGATTGCACCAATGACAACCTGCAAATCGCCTCTATAATGAATGTTCCGATCCTTTGTGCACTGGCTAATTTCAAAGAATTCAAACACTACACCAAGCTGCGTGCTTCTACCATATTGTTAGTCTCCTTGCCCCATTGCATGAGCCAAGAGAAGTAGAACATCTTATTATTTCAACAGCCCATGCTGGGATCAGGTTGCCACATGAGGCACTTCACAAATTTAGTTTCTTGAAACCCAGAGGAGGAGAAAGAGAAGAGATTTCACTTTAATCAACCTTATTTAGGATGACTCCTTTCTCAGAGGGTAAACAATCAGCAATTTTACAAATCCAACAAGGTCCATATTTTCAAGGGTGTACAGACATCTGCTAAGTCAACTGTATGTATTAATATAAGGAAAAAAATTCAGTGAGAATATATTAAATCTGCATTCAGGATTTCTGTTCACCCAAATATTCTGTTGGATACATTCCCCAAGAGTTGTCTTATATAAAAATCCAAAAACTTATATTAAAAGAATATCATTGAGAAACATTTTCAACAGCAAGAACAAAATTAAAGACTTTACACTCTAAAGAATGCTTGTCCTGGGGAAAAAGCACATGCACAGACCTGCCAAAAGCAGGAGGTTGAGTTGAGCGTTATTGAAATGGAAGAGCGTGAAGATTACACCATTATTGCAGATGATTACACAAAAAGAACAATACAGAAATATATTGATGTCTTCGGGATATCCAATGCATACAACTTCAATTGGATTTTACATTGATTTGCAATGGCTTGTAAAGGCAATGTATTCCTGTGTTAACTCCCTTAACCTATTTACGGGAATGTAGCTTCCCAACAACCAACTAACCTAACAAACATTTATTTATAAACTAACATTTGTTTTATTTATTTAATCTAACCTATACTAACTATATATTAAACTATATAAAAAGATATAATAAATCCAACAAGATGTAATAAATCCAACAAGTAGAAACATATGATTGAACTGAAAAGTGTACTGAGCAAGCCTCTTTCAGAAAGCACTAACTTTTTGGCGAAAAAAATTGGAAAGAAATTAATCAACTCAAATCTCAAACTGATAATACCCATCTGAGAAAGTCTTACTATAGCTATAAAAGCATTCTATATGCCTTTGCATATGCTCACAATGAATTGCATGCTTACAACAGATTATAACAATTTAATACAGGAAACTATATAAAACATTATTTTGTTTTACAACTCTAACCAAAAATAATCCATACATAATTTCTAGAACACAGTAGTACATGTCGATACCTTGAATAGAGGTCCGACAAGCCCCGCATCCAGAACTTCTGAAATGTAATTGCACATCTGTGTTGGGTCTAAAACACTATGGAATCTCACCCGGCTTTTGAACCCTGCTAAGAATTCAAAACTGTTATAATTTAAAGGTTCACCAGAGTTTGAATTATGAAAACTAACTGATTTAGTAAATAGTTTCTTATGCATGCCTTGTATAGTTATAAGAAAAACAAATAATTCATCATACCTTTGGGAAATATAACCTGGCTGTTGTACCAAGACTTGAAAGGACGCATAACTCCAAGATCCATGACTTCAACTTCATAACTACACTTCTGTACACGAACAACCCTTGCAATGCGAGGACCTTTATTCTGAATTATCTTTGTTGAATTTGCTGCAGCATCAGAGGAACTGGATCCCAAAAAAGATTGCACCTTTCTCTCATTTGTCATGTGATTCCAAGAGAAGTCAAATCCTGAAACTGCATTCATATCATTGTTGCCTGCAGTTGTACTAGTATATTGCTGAATAGGATGGATATTCCCGGCTACTGCTATTCTTTCAGCAATTTTTGATTTGATGGAATATCTTGGATGTATATCACTTCCTTCACCTACTGAGCCTTGAGCCGTGTGAAATTTATGAGAAGCACCCATCTGAATTAAAGAATTGTCAAGGAAGGGAGGAAGCTTACTTGCATGGCTTTTCTTATTTGATTCATCAGAAAAATCTGTTTCTCTTATTAAGTCAAATTGTTTGGCATGGCTTTCATCCCTTAAACATTCTTTAATGTTTTCTGGATCTGAAACAACATCTTGTTCCATTCCAAGCATGGAAATCTTGTTTCCCTCATTTGTTTGTCCTATTGTTTCAGATTCGTCACATACTGCTCTGTAAGAAACCTTTTCTGTGGCTAGATTATGAACAGCTGTCCTACCAGAGCTGGTTGTACTTTCAGGTATTCCTACACTGAGATGATTTTGCATGACCTCAGCCCTTTTTTCCATGCCAATAGATTTTTCAGTACCTCCTTCATCATCACTGAGAAGTATGCATTCAACATCATTTACAGAAGTTGAACCTTGCCCTCTGAGGCTAGCTTCAGGTTCATACTGCCCTTGACCATCTGTAGCTCTAATTCCATGAAAACCTGCCATAGATTTCATGTGACACCTGGATGTAGGTCCATGGTTAGCAAAATAAGGTTCATATTTTTGCTTGGGCTGATCATAAGGTTTATTTTCATCTTTCATGTTTATAACTGGCCACTTTTCAGTGTGGCTTGAGCAATTTCCTTCAATCTTGCTTTCCCGAGGAAAAGGAATTTTTCTATTATCCGATTTACAAGAAAAAAAATCACAAGGTGGCTCCTCATTAGAAATTGCCTTTGCCTGCAATGTTAGTTCTGGTTTATTACAGAGATCATTCTCTTCAAAACTGAATGGCTTGTTTATGTCTGGGATTTTATCTCTCATGGGAAGTTCCATGTGAATCTCCATTTTATTTTTGGTCTCTGTACCATGATTTTCATCAACCATTGCTGATGTAAAGCCAGCTAATTTACTGTCCTGATGTTGCACAGCTGAACACAACATCACATCTTCTGCATTGGTTTGAGAAGCCCGTGCTAGCAGTGTATCTTTACATGGAAAACCTAGAAGCATCTCACTTTCATGTGTTTCTCTTGGACAATCAATTTCTCCAATTAATGCTGCTGCAGAGCCAGCTAATTTGCTGTCCCGATGCTGCATGGCTGAAGGGATAATTTTTCCAGCATTGGCCCCAGAAGCCAAATTCAACATACTAATAAATGAGGTCTTAGATTCCCCCAACAAAGAATTAATATCCATCTTACTTTGTTTAGAATTGACATAAAGAGACTCCATTGTAAACTGAAACCCAGATTGTAAGTTTGGATATCCTGCACAAGAGCTCAAAGATAATCCCAAATCCAGAGTGGCCCATCTGTAAATGGCATTCAACTTTCCTCCTAAAGCTTCAACAAGTGTATCTAACTCTGCAATATCATACCGATAAAGAAAGAACCTTCTCTCCCAAGCACATTTACACATTTGCTTTGCATGTTCCAAACATGCAAACCGCTCTGGACAGCATTCGCAACCCACAGCTGAAAGGTGCAGATCATAATAACATGAAAGACATTCTCTTTCCTTTGTTGCGTCAAAATTATGATCCATTTTCCTTGTCTTTGCAGGATTTGCAAGATAGACTCGTCTAGCACGCTCCATTTCAACACGTGTCTAGAAATGCCAGAATAAAGATGTGTCAAATAAAATTAACACATCTTGCAGGGTAAAATTCTATCAAAAACAATGCAGCAAATAGTTCACTCATCTTCTAAGCATAAATTATGCTTTGAAAGCTACATGACTCTAAAACTACAATTCTGAATGCTTCAGAGTTCATACCTTCATAGCCTTTGTTAATATACCGTCTTGGCCGCAAAATCTTTGCCAGTCTGAATTTGACAAATTACCTTTTCTCAATATTAGGAGCTCCCAAAGAGATCTCACTGCCTCCCTTGATGCCCCTAACAGTAATTTATCATGTGATACAGATGTCTTGCGACACTGATCCCGATAAAGCTCTACTGCACTCTGCCCATGTGGTAACCAGTCAATTGGTGCCACATTGACAGCCTCAGCACAATTAAAACCACAGTTAAAGCCAGCATGGTATGCTCTGGGAAATGTTAGTACAAATTCCCCAGACTTTTGAACAGACCTATAAACAGGTACACGCTCTGCTCTCAAAACCGTGGGGGATAGTTGAGTAACCTGTTTCAGTATATCATTTCACACATTAGAACTCTTTATAATCTTGTTCCTCTGCTAGATGTTCTTGAAAAAGACCTAGTTTCACTTCATTTAAAGTGAAAATACTTTACAAAGGCCTGACTAATACATCATATTGTCAAAGTTCCTTTTGGATGTACTGCATAGAAGCTATCAAGATAATATATTATAGTTTTATTTCCAAAAAGGAGCCAAATAGGGAGGTGTAATAAGGTATCTCCACCCTAGGAGAGATGCTCAAGTTAGTGAATAGAATATATATGGCAAACATCAAATGCATAAAGTGGAATTATGGTAAATATAACAGATATGAGAAACGTAGAAGCTCCAATCAACATGACCAAAAATCTCTCTTAATCTGAACAGTAAATCATATATGGTATATTCATTGATGTCATCTAATATGCACTTATGCACACTTCTAGTTTTTGTATTTAGTAACTATACTTAATGCATTACATCTCCTATCATCCAATGCCAATAGTCCATGTAAACTAGTAGGAACATAGACACTACTGCACAGCTGTTTAGAAAACTATCTCCAGGAGCATAATACTACTGCACAGGTGTTTAGAAAACTACGTCCAAGATTATCCTTCTCCAGTCATAAAAGGCCGATATCTTTCATCAATATACAATGAAATTATTTTGACGTTATATATGTAATAGCACATGTTAGTCATATAGCCACAACTCAGAAAACCTTTTCTATCTGGTTCTGTGAAGAGGAGCTAAAACCCAAATGCATACGAGGGCAATTTCTAGTGCATGTTGCTTAGAAATTTACATTATTCATTTTCTATAGACCTAAGTTACCAGGGTAGAGGTTCCGTTCAAGTTCTGTATGGGGTTTCGCCAATTTTTTTGAACCCCTGGTTTGGTATGGCTTGGCTGCATCCATGGAAAAAGTTATATATATATAAAAATATAAAAAAAAATTGATTAGTTACGTGAGTGCTTATTTATGTTTTTTATAGTGTTACTTTTTGTTTTCTTCAATCTTTGTTTATTGATTTGTTTTTATCATGGTTCTTGCTTGACAATCAGGAATGTCCCAGAAACCCCAGGCCCTGCCCATGTACGAAAGTGTGTACCGTAGCAAGAACCAGGATCATTGAAGAACCCAAGAGGTACCAGCACAAGCACCAGAACCAGAACCAGAATCATACCTGTATGAGTGGGAGTTGGGGGGTGGGGGGGCTGTAATGGCCTGGTAAAGTGGTTATGGAAGAGTTGGTAAAGCTAGAACAGCGAAACAGAATGGATGGCAATGAGGATTCCTGAGCCTATATCTAATGGAAGATTCACTGATGATTTGGTGTCTTCAGTGGGATTTACTTGTAGTTGCCTAGCCTACTACTTCCATATTGTGACCATTTATCAGTTGTGCTTGGTTTCAATATACATCAATACATAAAGGGCATGCTGCTCCATCAAAAACCCTAGTCTTTGGGCTTTTAAATTCACTTCAATTAGCTTTGGATTATGATAGACAAAGACTACTGGGTGCTTAGAGAATTTTGGCTCATATATGCACCATAAATTGACAGGCTCAGTTGGCTGGGTTTACTTAGCTTACCAAATTTATATTTTCTCAGTACAAACATAAATTATTGTACAGATTCATGAATGATAACGAAGCCTGCTTACCAATTTGTGCAACAAATCTGGTTGTTCATCAAACAAATGTGGTAAATGCTTTCTCATTGCCTGTTCCAACTGTACAGCTGCACTCCCTGGAACACCATACCACACCTTGGGAGCACCCCAGTGCATATAATTCAATGAGTAGAAGTGATGGTCCTCCACATGCTGCCCAAATATATTTAAAAAACATGTCAACATGCAACAAATCCAAATCAGTTCACAATTATCACAATAACAAATCATTGACAAACTAGACCACAACAATATGATTGGTAATGTCAATTATAACAAGCTGCAAAGAACCCAAAATTTCCCAATTCAATATATTATTCTGTCTGCCAGTCAAGGGCAAGTTTAAAATATCATGCAAGAATAGACAATGATACAAATGCGATATCAAAGAAGTAAAATTCAATCAACAAATTATATAATACAAGAATCTTTGATTGCCTAGGTTTGAGCACCACTAACCCAGCAAAAGGATGAAAAGCACATTCCAAGGTAAAGCCAGGGGACTAACACTCCTGATATATCCCCTCCTTCATATGATAGAACTGATCCTGGGAGCCGCGCAAAGTTATTCAAATTCCAGCCTGATTCCACATAAGGATCTGCATCACTTGATTGAGTTCCAGGAGTAGATTTTGGAAATCCACTCCCAAAAACCCCAGTTTCCACATCTGCGCCATATAAAACCTGTGAAATGATAACTATGGAATCTGTATTAGTTTTTAAAAATTTATGTGATGTTGTTTTACTAGAGCAACCAACCTGCTTATTTCAATGTTATGATCATACCTCTATTTCTTCGGTTGGTTTCTCAATAACACGCCAATATTCACCTTCAATATTCTCCACAGATGGTTCCCACTTAGTTTTGGACTCACCCAACACAGCAGAATCTAAATTTCCAGTCATCTCTCGAATTCCAAAGTACTGTTCCTTAAATTCATTTGCATACCTCTCATAGGCTTCTAATGTAAACTCTGATCCAGAATCAAATCCAAACCTGCTTTCTTCATCAGAGACCAATAGTTCTCCATCAACTCCAGAGAGACATGGTTGAACGCGTCCACAAGACCTACCTGTCCTTGAATTCCTCCTTCTCTTACGCCTTCCACCATTTGCATACCTAAACTTCTTGCTCACAGGTTTCCTAATTTGAAGCTTGTGAATTTCTTGAACTCGAGTAGGAAACTTTGCAATTTTCCATTTATCCATATCTCTGAGGGGACATGGAGGTTGCCATGAAGGAGGAGGGACTATGCGACAAATCCCATGTGGTTCAGCTAATGCACGGATGCTGGCAATGTATTTCAGCGTATCCTTGAACTCCTGCAATCAATCAAAATGTAAGAATATATACATATTTCAAAAATCAAGGGCAATGAATACAATAACAGTCAGCACTGGAACGTGGAGAATGGATTCCTAGCAAGATGAATAGGTCTTGACATGTGAAAGGGAAGCTCACTAACCTCTTCGTTGGGGTAAAACACAGGTGCTTCATCTGTCACAGGCCTGCATCCATCTTCAGGACGCCATCGTGCTGTCACCTGCAATACCAAAGAGGAGGATTAAAAAAATTTAGATTATTGAGGAAATAACATCAAATTAAGCAAATCTTTTCATGTTCACCTTCTGGCAGTCATTGCATCTTGAGCATCCACGGATGACTCCCTTAGGTAGATTTGTCTTTGAAGAACGAACCTAGAGTTGAATCTTAATCAGGAAGCTAAAGATGTAATAGAAAATAAATAAATCCATTGAAATAGTTGCAAGTGCAACAGTCCACATGAATGTCCCTTCTATTATTTAACAGATAATCCAGTGTCTAAATTGTCTAGGACCTCAACTTCATGTATATACTACAAAACACAAACTGATATCACGTAAAAAAATCTTCTACATTAATAAATGGGGCATAAGGAGCTACTCACACATCTATAAAACAAAAGAAATAGGAATCAACCAGGTTAAAGATCAGGGAATTGGTAATTGCAAAACACACAGATACCTGGAAAGATTGCTGACAATCTGAATCATCATCCGAGCTCATATCAAATTTTCCATAGTTAACCCAAGGCCTACGCCTGAGAGCCCTGGTAAACTTCACTTCATCACCACTGCTGCAATCTGCATGTGTCTGAATCTGCTGTGGAGGGCAAGTTCCTGAATTGGCATTTGCATCGCTGCGAGCCCTCTTCAATGTAAAAGATGTCTGAGATGAGCAACTAGCAGGATCTAATAGTCTATGCTTTTCATCCTCATTCATGCCAGCTTCAAAATATCCACTCCCCATCCTCACTTATCTGTAAGCACAGCGAATTAAAAAACTCAGCATATAAGAGAGCAATAAGTTAACAATTGTTTATGTAATTCTTCCAAAATGATAACATACACCCAATGAGAGCACTTGGCCAATAGGCTCTCAACTGTAAGGTCCTTTAGGCACTCGACCATCAGGAGAGCACTAGGCTCACTCAAGGAGGCTGAGGAGATCAAGGACCAGGAGAGAGTTCTCAGCTTATGAGATGAGTGCTCTCTGTTGGTCAAGCCCTGGCATTGGACAACATTAAAAAGCTATGTTTTATGGCGTTTCGGGGACGGGGGGACGGGGACGGCAGGGGACGCGTTTCGGGGACGGCAGTCCGAGGGCCAATTTTTGGGGACGGCAGGGGACGGCGATATATGAATTTTTCAAAAAATATATATATATAAGAATTTTTTAAAATATCAATATGAAATAGAGATGTCATATATGTTAATAATTTAACAACAATATCAATATGTGAATAAATCATGACAGCAGTAGTGTAACATACTAACAGCAGTATAAACTATAAACTAAATTTTTTACTGGCCTTGCCACTTGAAAACAACACTTGAACTCTTTGATCATTTCCTCTTCTTCCATGGGCGGCTTTCATAATGCTATTGCCACTTCACATCAAACTTGGCACAGATTTAGCTTGGCTTTGCCAAGACAAAGTGTGCCACTTTGTCACCTTGGATTCTTACTTAGCTTGAGTGCACTTTCCTTAGGTGATTTCTGCGTTATATGCCCTTAGGTGGAGATTTCTAGTGGCCAAGCCACCAAAATGTGCAGTTTGTTCTGACTTAATTTCTTTGATGATACCTTGGTGAGTTTTCATAAGCTCTTTTCTGACTTTTAGATGCTACAATCTAGGGCATGTGTATACTCAGTGTTCTGGGTTGCATCCCTCAGTTGTTTGTACATAGATCCTGAAAATGAGTAAGTCTGGTATCCTGATATCCTGAAAATCCTGAAAAATTGACTAAGTCTGAAATCTGGTGGATCCTCCAAATTCTAGAATCTGCATGTTAAATCCGGTGAATCTGAGACCTATCTCAATCTTATACTTAAATATATTTTTCAATATACCTAACCCTGAGCGTTTAAGTTTATAGAAGGGGGACCCCTAGGCGTCCCCGGGACGTTTGAGGGACGTCTTAGACGTCCCCTGCCATATCGGGGACGGCCAGGCGTCCCCCTTTTCAATTCTGCCGTCCCCTAAAAAAAATAGCCGTCCCCGAGACGTTTCCTCATTTTCTGGTTTTTCAGGGATGCCTAGGGGACGTCCCCTGCTGTCCCCCCGTACCGGAAAAGCCACAGGGGAAGGGGACGGGGACGGGGCTGGAGGAGCAGGGGACGCGTCCCCGTGTAACTGTTAAAAAGAGAAGGTAACCCCAAGGCCACAAGATTCTGATTGCAACAATGTAAATGTTAGATATAATTAAAATCTACAAGGTATAATTAAAATCTACAAGGTGTCTAACAAAATGCCTCATGTCACAACAAGAAGTAGAACTTTCAGTGGATAAGACCTGAGCTTATTCTGTTGTTTTAGCACTGCAAAGGAAACAGAGAAATGGGCCCGATCAGATGTCAATTAAAGTAGCAACACTATAACTCAAGAATTTAAACATTTATCCAATTATTTTATTTGGCAAGTACCATCCTCATAAAACATATGATGCCCCATTTAATCACAATTGTACAGTGAATAAGTATGTAAATAAAGCCTCCAAGGGAAGCTGCAGCTTGTTGGCTTTTCAAATATTTTAACACATCCACAATTGCCCAACTTTTTGTAGACCCAAAATGTAGCCACAATCTCATATCATAGGATTTCATCCAGAAGTTAAAATCCCCACAATTAAAGCACCTTTATACATGAAATTACATTTGTGGGTAGCCAAGAAAAGTAATAAGGGGATATATATGCACCTGACATCAGAATACAAATCCAACAGTATATTGATCACCTGAATTTTGATTTGGCAAAGTTTAAGAGACCCATATCCTAGTGTATCATAGAGAGTGAGACAGTGTCCTTCAATTCAAAAAAGATAGAAAGATCCAACTGTATGGTGACAGGGCAGACTTCCATATACCCCTAGCATCCCATTTCCAAGTCAAAAAAGCAGTCAGAAAAAAGGATACTACACAATGCTCATAAACGAGCACTCAGACAAAGAAACAAAAAAAACCAAATACATGCGAAGTTCATTCTCTCATTTGATCAATACAACTATGTTTTCTTTATAACCTAACCTGGATTACCACCACACTCAGATGTTGATCACCAAATAGCCAATCAAATTTCAGATCTCCATGTAGCCTTAGTCTCTCTTGAATTTTGTGATTTTTTTACAAGCCAAAGAATGGGACAGTTTTCTCTGAACAACTTCTATTTTTAACTCAACCGAAAGAAGAGACAAGCATCCCTTCTTTGCCCAGTTCATTTTTTATTCTTTCCCCAATTTGGCACATGCAAAAGAATAAAGCACCATCCTTGCCTGATACCTCAGCCACCCTTATTTTGGCTCTTCCACTTTCCAGAATATGGAAGAAGGGTCAATCATCCTTTCTCCACTCTTCCTTCACTTTGGCATATAACAGTTCAACTATGCCTGTGAAACCCCAATTTCAACACAGCAAAAGAAAGGGGCAAACATCCTTCCTTTTCCAAATTTTTGCTAACTAGTCAACTGGAGAAAGATCGGATGTTCTTTCTTCCAAGGGGCAAAATTTGTCCATATAGTTCAAAAATCTTATTCAATGCCCAATCTTTGAGGTTAATGCAGAAAGGTCACCAATCTTTCCTGACCTCTAGGCTAAAATTGAGCCACTTCAGGTGTTGCCAAGTCCAACTGTGAAATGCCCCCCATGATTTGACCCAGATTGCAACATCTCGTGCACGCACCGTGGCCATGTTAGTAGTCCTGCACAACTCAATGCAACATCACTTAGCACCAATGCCAAGGTACCTCAGTCTTGCTCCACATAGCACCGCACAATCTTCCATGGTTATCACACTTCAGTGCCACCCTTCCAGCAAGTCAGCACCACCTTAAACAGCACTTCAGTAGTTTCTCAACTCAACTGGCTCTCTTCAAGTTAGCATGCAGCACAAGGGGCTTCCACACTAGTCAAGTGCAACACAAAGGCTTTGTGCCCATCAACATATCTATACATACACCTTACACGTGGGCAACAAACTGTCAACCATTACAAAACTTGAAGCATTATGTAACTGTCCCTGTCATTGTACTTACATTTGTAACAAAACCCTGAAGTTAACAAGCATAGTTGCATGCACATTCTAGCTAAGCAAATAAGTTGGTAAGCATTCCCCTAATTTCCTGATCATGACAATTCTCATTCTCATTCTCAACCTTTTAATTTCCTTCTTGGGCAAATATATACTATACCTGTTCAATTCCATTCAATAGAAAAGCATTATTCTGCTCTCTTTATCTCATAAGTAAAAATTAGCTGAGTTGTTTTTTGTTGCATATTTATTATAACTCGATAATTTACAAGCTAGGCTATGGGGTTGTCCTCCGTGACAACATTCTAGGCCCCGAGGTGCAAATCACTAGAATCAAAGCAATCTTTCGTTCATATCCTGAATTGATATTTGCAGATATTTTATCTGTGCCAATAAAGACCCTTGCACAACTTCAAAAGAAAGGAGTGCAATCTAGTTCTGTATCCTAAAACTCAAGGAATCATCAATGCAAGAGTAAGATGGCTGATTCCCAGATGAAAACTTTTGAGGCCTCCCTAGACATCCAACAACTCATCAAGGATGCTCTTGAGGAGCAGTGTACTACACTCTTTGGCCGATTGGGTCCCCCCACCTCATTGTCTTCTTTTGCCTCACATGCCAGAACATCTTTTCAATGTTCAAGGTCCGAGTTAATTTGAACATTCCATTGTTTCAAGGCAAGATTGATGCTGCAACATTGGTAGACTGGATTTGATCATTGGAATCCTACTTCTCTGTCAAACATTTGACACAGAAAATCATGTCCACCTATCCACATTGGTCTTGTGCTAGTGGAAGGCTTACAACATATCGAGTATGATTTGAATCCTATCAACACTTGGGAGAAGTTTGTTTGTGCTATCCGTGAAGTGTACTATCCTCTAAAGTACTGAGGATGAGTATATAAAATTCCAATAATTGTACCAAAGTAAGGATCACTAGCTGCAAGACTACACAAATGAATTCCATGATGTCCTATGCCTACAAATCCATGAAATGGAGTAGAATAAGGTGTTAAAGTACATTAGTGAATTTTAACCTTATATCCACCCCAAGATGGAATTTCTCACCATAAATACATTGGGGCAAGCATACTGCCAATTCTCCAATATCAAGCTGAAGGCTAAGATTGTTATGGGACATTTTCCCCAAAGTAAAAAGGAAGTTATTTTTTCATGAAATAACCCTTTAGAATTAAAAGGGAGATAGAAAAATAAATAATATTATGCTCCTTTGGTTAAAATGGGCATTAATAAAAGTATTTATATAAACTCTTTTTAAAAGAGGAGGAATAATTATGTTTATTAAATAATTAGTAAAGACAACCTTTGTGGAAGGGTGTGATGGTTTGAAAACCACCCCTTAAGGCTTATATAAAGCATTTATGTGAGACTTGGAAAATGCATGGAGAACACTCAAGGAAGATGAAAGTGGTTTGGTGGGCTATTGGCATTTGGATTAGGGGGCACAGAGTGTCCAACTCAGGGTATAAAGTATACCCGAGATTGCCCTGGCCAGGGCTTGAACACTGTGCGAGTGGGCACATATTTGAACATCGTGCGAGTAGGCACATACTATGTTTTTACATAGGTTCTCCAAACGCGCCATAGCTATGTGGGCCAAAACCACTGAAATCTTCCTAGGGCTACAGTGGCCAATCCAAGTACTCCGATTTAGATAAGTACTGAACTTATTATTAATAAAAGATATTGGAATTATTATATATATGGGTTTTGAGATTAATATGATTATGGATTGGGTTATTCAATTGACTATGTTAAGTATTTACTTAAGAGTTTCTATTAAATTATCATATGTTGCAATTTACATTGGAATTGATAACCTTGTACACTTTAAATTGTTGAACTCTAGTAATAACTATATTTAAATCCGCTGCTAATACTTAAATAATTTTGGGGAAAAGTAGTGTTACAAAGATGAAGCAAATTGTCATCTCTTCATCAAATCACCACACAAGATTTAGTCTGCACCCAATAAGCCATGTCTTCCACCACATAAGCAAAAAGCCAACACTAAGGAGAACAACTAAAACAGCTTCTGGCATAGAAAAAGGCTCTAGAGTCATTAAAATCAAAGGCAAGAGGAAACAGGGGGATAACTGGTGCCAATGCCACCACACAAACACCCACAACAACTCCAAAATTCCAAATAACATGCATAGTGCTCATTGATTGTGTAGTCTATATCAAGCCATGCCAATAGAAGACACTAATGTAGATGTTACTTGTCTAAGCACGAGCACCTATTCCATTGACACCTTTAAGGAATCTAAATGCCTCTTCCATACTAAGTGTTGGATGAAAGTTCATTCCATCCACATCATCATCAACAGTGGAAGCCAAATGAACATTATTGAGCAAAATGCAATCAATCATCTAGGTCGTAGCATTAAAGCACATCCTCAACTAAACTTGCCAAGATGGCTCCAACATGGAAAAATATATGTAGGTTATGCAGTACTGCATGTTTGAGTATGGAATAAAGCCCATACACAATGCAGCCAATTGTGACATAGTGCCATCGGAGGTACGTAACATTCGACTCGGCAAGCCATGTCTATAACCATGATGCTTCCTACAAAGTTAAGAAAAGGCATTGGTCTTTCAAAGTCAATGACCACATTTACAACAGCCCAAAGTTGGCTCCGAAAAGCAACGTAAATATGGTATTAGTCAAACAATGTTGCAAACTTGTGTCCTTTGCACAGAAGTTTGTGTTGCTCATGGTCCACCTACAGGATCTTGAGTAGCATGCATTAGCAACATGCCAAGTGATGTGTACCATGCTGCAGCAGCACTAGCTCAACATCCTACGACGGCAATATGGCAACATCTTTAAGGGACACAAAGGTATCCCAACATATTGCAAAGTAAAGCATCAAATCCACCTAGTTTTAGGATCTCCACCTACAAAGAGTCCTTTGCTATTGTACCTACTATTGTATGTTCCAATCCCTTTGATCTATTTTTTCTCATTCGTGGACATTAATATAATTTCTTTTCGTCTTCCTTTTCATGCAAATCCATTTGTGATAACGACAAGATCCAAAGTTAGTTCTAAGAGGTCATTAATAACAAAATGATCAAGCCAAGCTCTTCTCCTTGTGGAGGCATGACAGTCCTATGTCAAAAAAAGATGGTTCCTAGCACCTATCATGCATTCAACAAGATAATGATGCAGAATCAGTACCCTTTGTTGTGGATTAACCAAGCTCCAAAAAGCACAATACTTCAACATGGCTGATCGAATATTTGGTCAAGTCCCCATCCATCCTATAGATGTTTGGAAGACAAAACTTTCTAGACAAAAGAGGGATTGTATGAATCAATGGTTATGCCTTTTGGTTTCACCAATGTGCCAACAACACTCATGTGTTTGATAAATGACATAGCCAGGCCTTTCAATAACTCCATCATCATCTACTTGGATGATATTCTCTTCTTTCGCAGGACTTGGAAGGAGCGCATTGAATGCATTGCACATCCTAGACACATTGAACCAACACAAGTTGCATGCCAACTTAAGCAAGTATACATTCAACGATGCACAAATCCACTACTTGAGCTACATCATTGATTGGAAAAGTATACAAGTTGATCTAGAGAAGATCAAGTTAAATTGGCCAACTCTGCAAAATCTGACATAGCTCGAGGATTTCCTTGGACATGCAAATTTCTACCACAAGTTCATCCTTGGATTCTCAAACATCTCAAGGCTATTGAGTCAAATTATGCACACCAAGCTACTTTGCAATGGACACCCACACAACAATGTGCCTTAAAGGAGCTATAGCACTCTTGTTGCAATGGTTCTGGCATGCCAAACATCCCCAACACTTTGAGATTGAAATTTCTACCACAAGTTCATCCTTGGATTCTCAAACATCTCAAGGCTATTGAGTCAAATTATGCACACCAAGCTGCTTTGCAATGGACACCAACACAACAATGTGCCTTAAAGGAGCTATAGCGCCCTTGTTGCAATGGTTCTAGCATGCCAAACATCGCCAAACACTTTGAGATTGAAATGAATGCATCTAACTATGCACTCAATGTAATACTCACCCAACATGGGCATTTGGATGTGTATCACTAAGAGACATTCAATGACAATTAAACGCTACCTTACACCATTGTGCAAACTGCAGGCAATGGCAACATTACATCCTATAGAAGGAGATCATCATTCACTCAAATCATAAGTCTCTTCAACTCCTACATACACAAGACAAGCTAGAGAACATGTACCATATGATAAGATGACATACTTGCAGTAGTTCTTTTTGGTAAAAAAACAAGAGAGCAAAGAACAAGCAGCCAACAAACTACATTGGCCACCCTCTTAATCAAATATACCTCTCTCACACAAGGTAAATTGGTTGTTGATTTCAACTAATCCAACCAGCTTCTCTACAAGCTTGAGAATCTTCATTTTCATGCTAACACGCCTCACCAACGACTTTTCTAGAAGATGCACTATTACAAGGCATTGAGTCACTTCGCAGTAAGCAAGACCTTGTTTGCACTCCAACGCTTATTTTAGCCTCAAATGTGCAAGGACATAGAGCATCATATCAAGTCAAGCATTTTATGCTGCAACACCAAGAAAAAAACAAGAAGCTTGGGTTGTATACGCTTTTGTCTATTCCATCTAGGCATTGGGAATCTATTAACATGTGTTTTTGTCTAGACTACCTATGACAAAGCACCATAATGGACTCTACATTTGTTGTAGGAAATAAGTTTTTGAAGATGGTCACCATGATTGTATGCAAAAAAAGTTTTAATGTGCCTCTTCTACTATCATGTTTGGCTGCATTGCAGACTAACTTAATCCATTGAGTCTAACCGCAATCCAAGGTTTGTTAGTCATTTTTGGCATTCCAAGTGGGAGATGTTGGATACTAAATTGGACCAATCTACAACATTTCATCTCAAGGAGATGGGAAAACAAAAGTGATCAATTACGCACTGGTCCATTTGTTGTGCATGACGTACATACTCACATAGCTACGATGATAATTTACCCTTCACTCAACATGCCTATAATAGAGCTCTACCGAGTCCCTATAGGGCATAGTCCGTTTTAGACATGGTGTGTTCAAGCTAGTTGCACCCCTTAACATTGTTGTATGTGCACTATTAAAGACTTAATCACACACACAAGAGAAGTAAATGGATGAGGCAGAGAAATTTCTTGACATATACAACAATTTCAACAAATTATCTTGTGCCAACAATAGAAATTCAAACAGCACCATGACACACATCACACACCACATGAGTTCAAGGTAGGTGATAAGCTATGTTCCATGGGGACACATTCCCAACCCTAAAACTGGTGTCCCCGTCACCCATGGCATTTCCAAGATGGTGGAACTTTCAAACTTACAAGACATTCCCAAAAACAACATAAACAAATAGGAAATGTCTGCAAGACATCTGACCATCCCGAAGATGGTTGGGAACATCCAGGCATCCCAAATAGTAAAGAACCAATTTCAGATGTTTTTAAAAAAACATAGTTAAATTTATGAAAAAAATAGTTTTAAAAGGGACATGGGGGTCCCACAAGCCCTCCCACACCCTATTGAACCCTAAACGTCTAAAAACAATGAAAAGTAAAACATAAATTTCTATTCCTTTGTGCCTGCTATTCGTTAGAGGTTTCACCTTCTACCTTCTGGTTTCTTCATTCTCAGTTCTTAGATCAATAGCTTGAAGACATTCACATTTATCATATCGAATATTCCGATTTCTGTGACAATCTTTTAGAAGAGGAAAGGACTACAATTTGCAAGACATTTCCACTTCTAGCCATTAAGGTAGGCTCATTGCTTCGGTCATATCAATTTTTTTTCCTTTTTTTCTTTTTTTCATAAAAATTACCAACTTTCTTTTTTTTTTTCAGTTCTGTGAAATATTTCTTTGATCTTTCATCTTTGCCAGTAAAAATGAGTAATAGTGATGACAATGAGATGGCTAGTAAAGAAGTAAACCCAAGAGAAGTTGAAGGGAGTGTTGTGGTTCTTGTTCTTCTGAAAATCCAAACACAAGTGTTGTTGAAACACCAAAAAACCCTTTTGTATGCCCTTCATCCTCTCTTCAAGAGTTTGCAAAAGGTTGTTTCAACTCCAAAAAGACTTTGTTGCAATTTCCCACCATTTTGAGCAATAATAAGGTTAAAAACATTGGGAGCAGCAAGCATTGGTTGTGTCATGCTTGCAAAACTGATTTTTATGGGAACCATGGTAGGGTTAGACACCATTTATTACATGAGAGCGGACATGGGGTTAGTGTTTGTGGGGATATAACATTGGAGTAGCGGGTTGAAATGGCAAAGTCTGTTGGGGAGAGTGAGGCAAAACTACTACTAATATATCAGCTGGAGAGGGTTATGATAGAGGGAAGAGGAAGGCCACTTCTATTGCAAGTGGGAAAAATATAGTGGGAAGGTTGTTGAATTGGCAACAACGTAAGTCAATGATTCAATGGCCTAATTTTTTTATGCCCATGTCATCCCGTTTCATGTGGCAAGATATCCTTATTTCAAAGAGATGTTGAGAAATACAACTGCAGTTGGACCCTCTTATGCAGCCCCTGGAGAACACAGATTGCATGCCTCCCTCCTTAACAAACAATATTCAAAGGTGAACATATTCATGAAGGAGATGAGACAAACATGGACTAGAAGTGATTGTTCTATTGTCATGGATGGCTGGACTGATATTTCCCAGTCAGCTATTTACCCTTCAGTGACTTTCAGGACCGATTAAAAAAATAATATTAACATCTAATAAATGAACTCTTTTTGGGATAATGAAAAAGATTTTAAACCCAATGAAACTAAATCCAGGAATACAAAATCAGCTCATAAGATCCCTAAATATTTTTTTCTTTTTGATTTTTTCAAGTTTGGCTTTGATGAATGGATTGCTTCTCCCTTTGCTTCCTTTGAAGGAGAATAAAGTGATTAAAATTAAAACATTTCAAAAACACGAAGAAGGCTAGGCATGCACAACTATGAAAGTTCATTCTGCCAAAATCATAAGCATGAATTGGTGATTACTATTAAGTATATAATTTTGATTGTCTTTTTCTGAGACAATGTCAGATGTTGCAAGGAACAATGGTGAATCAACATAGATTATAGACTAGAAGCGGACAAATTATGTGGTAGGGTCAAATGGCCAAACCCATTTGCAGCTAGGCAGCAAAGACTATGGGAGTACATTCAAGCTGTTTTTGCTCCTCTTTTGAAACATTTTTCACTCTGAAATGTGCAGATCTATAAGGAGCATTTTTCTTGGAGAACGACTTCTTGAATCAGGTTCTCAGACACACCTTAAGCTGTGATAACCATGGTGGCATCAATTCTGTAATATCAATAATCTTCTAGATATGATGTCAAAGTCATCTATAATAAGAAACCTGATAGGCTGTTACAACGCTTAATCACCTAAAATAGCTACAGCCATCTGGTTTCCATCTTCATTTCTCATAATCAGAATCCAATCTCCTATTTCATCTACAGTTTACTAGGCCATTAATGCAGGGATATTAGGTAGCATTATAGGATAGGAAGCACCATGGACTCATATCTCTGAGAATAAATTGCATTACCTTCCATACTCCATTCATTTGCATTCAATTACCCATGCATACACTTTTGTCTCTGTTTCAAAGATATTTCCCCATAAATACCACTGTGGCCCATGTCAGCATTTCTTGTTAGAATATAATAGATATAGGTATTGTGATCTCCAAAAGAGCATGGAAGGCACATGGCATTGTGGTAAAAACCACACTTATTTCAATTGGTAATTATTTCTTTGAACATCCCTCCTAATATTGATTATTCAACTACTTAAAACAAGAAAAATGACCATAGCTCAAGAGAATATATGTATACCAAGAGTTACAGAGGTACAAGAGTATATATGCGTGTATGGATGTGCATGTGTGTGTATCATTATATATAGTATGTGTTTTAAGGCCTCCACGTACTTAACAATAGTACAAAGTTTGTGTAAAAACCTCTGATAAGAATTTTTAAACCATCAATGTTTCAGATCAACCTATGTGATTCATCATCAGGATCAAAATGTATACTACCCTAGAATTTAGGATGAAAAATATGTCCTTCCCTGGAATTTAGGACGAAAAATGTGTCCTTCCCTAAAATTTAGGATGAAAATGTCAAAAAAAATTAAGATTGGCAGGTAGAGATGGGATCAAATTCCAAGCAATGTACGGGGTACATTTCATAGGGCCTCTATACAATTGAAAGTTAAAAACCTGCATTTGCCCTAAAAGCAAATAACGCTTAGAAATAATTACAAGGAGTTCTATATCTGGTAATTTTTGAACATAGAAATTCAGATCTAACCTTTAAAATCACACTCTTAAATGTTATCAAGATAGGCATCCACAAAGATGACACTTTCTCTTCCTTAATGCCAAGCTACACATCTCCAGTCTGCTCAGACACTCATAGCTCATCCTCTTAAATACAGTTTGCATCTGACTTATGATAAATAGTGTCATATATACAAATTTATTTACTGATCTTACATCCCTATTTTATCCCTCTACTCTATTTTTACCCTCTATTTCTATCTTCACACCCTTACACTTTTCTCAAAATAGAGACACAAAATTTAACCATTCTCTCTAAAAATACCAGATTCAAAACTTAATTCAATTATACTTCAGAATGCTTCTGCATCACATTTTGATTTATCTAATAATGAATTTGATTTGCAAACTGCAAAAGATATAAATATTAAAGACAATTATTTAAATTGGCAGATCAACCCCAACAGTTTTTCAACTAGAATTTATGACATTACAGAAACATATCACAATCTACAATTTTGTACAGCGTACAGATCAATAACAAAACATACACACTAAAAGTAAAGATGGCAGAATAAAAAAAAAAAGTCTTTTGAGATAGCGTGAACCTCCAACACATAAAAGATCTCAAGAAGAGAAAAAAGCTCAGAATTGACAACTTACCTCTTCAGAATATCAATTGGTCTTGACGAAATCCCCCTTTTAGTATCTCCACTAACCCTTTGCAATCTCTATAAATTCCTGAATTTATTTACCCTTGACAAGCCCTGGATCCAACCTAATTGACAGTGGATATGGTGGTTTTGTAAAAATCAAGGAAAACAATCCTACCCCTTTGAGCAATTAATGAATACTTTTATTATGGTTAATATGAGGATAAAGGTATTGAAAAGACTAAACCAAATGATTGGAAATGGGCAAGAATAACCCAAATAGACAATTAAAATAGTAAAAACAAAAAACAAAAAAGGACTCGTTACAGCCCAATTCCCAATTCTCTAAGAATAGGAAAAAACCTAAATTGTTAAAAATTACAGACCATGGAAAGTTTAAAAATCAATCGTGGAATTCGATATAATCGAACATACAGGCAAAATTAAAAAAGCAAGGTAAAGAAAATTTAAAAAAATCAATTAATTGCCAACTGAAATTCGGTCAACAGCCCAAAACCTAACCCTATGCCATTGCCTTACAAGAATATAAACCGTTCCTTAGGCCCACGGTTTTAATCTCTGCTCAAAGTTATTGTACTTTTTTAATTATTATTCATATATTACTTTTTACAGATAGCTATATTATGTGGCCGAGTTCTTAAATGAGGTTATCTTTTTTTTAAGTTAATTATAGTGTAAACTAAAAATAGAGAGCTTTAAAAAGTTTGTTATTATTAGTTTGTAATGTATGTTCTCTATTTTTAATGGTGATGTTTTTTTTCTTTTTAATCTAAATTAAGAGATAATGAATTAAATATGTTTTACATTTTAAATTGAAGAGTATAGATAAGATTGTTGTAAAAATTAAAAAATAAGAGAGAAAAGGTTTAGAAGGGTTTAGTCGTTTGGGTGTTTGGTATAATTTTGGTGTTTTAGATTCGTAAAAAGAATTTGGAAGTTGTATTAGAGTCTTTGTTTTCCTACTATCAACTTATGTGTCTTTGGGACACCGTGATTTTGTTTTCCGACTATCAACTTATGTCTTTGGGACACCATGATGCGCAATCTCATCCTCTCTAGTGCAATTGCACTTATATGGTCATTGTCATGTCCTTCGACTACAAAAGTGTCATGCAGGAGCACAGCCACATCCTCTACAACCCTACAACCTATACTTACAATGAAAATTTGTTGTCTAGAATGGATAGTGTTGTAAACACCTTTGGAGACTTGCCTTGAGGGGTTTTGAATAGCAGAGCTTTCTTGTTGGAGATCATGTCCCACAAAAGATTTGAAAGATTAGAGATTAGGACTTTGGAAGGAATGCAGAATGCCTAGAAGATCAAGTTGTGGGGTATCTTTGTGGGTGTGTGAGTATAAAAAGAGTGTTTTCTCATACCTATGACTTCTATCATATTATAGGTTTGTGTGAGGCTTGCTTATCTTTGCTACATGTGTTGCTATGTGTTGGCCTTATGCATTTGTTCAATTAATTCATTATTTAATGAACATAATATGACCATTTATGGTCATTTGGACATGGGAGAGGATAGAATGTAGAGTGAAGTGAAAAGGTAAGCATTAAAATAGAAAAATTAAATTTCAATTATTACAGACGCAATTGCGAGCATAATAATGTTCTTTATTTTTAATTGTGGTGCTCTTTCCTTTTAGAATCTAAATTAATAGATAATGAACCAAATATGTTTCAAATTTCAAATCAAAGAACATAGATAAGATTGTTGTAGAAATTAGAAAATAAGAGAAAAAGAGTTTATAAGGGTTTAGTTGTTTAAGTGTTTGGTATAATTTTGTTGTTTTCATTTTATTATTCTAGATTTGTAAGAGGAGCTTGGAAGCTGCATTAAAATCTTTGTTTCACTATTTTTAGCTTAAATGTGTCTTCAAGACACATGCAATTGCACCTGTATGGTTGTTGTCATATCCTTCGACTACAAAGGTTGAAAGAAAGAATAGTAGAAACAAATTCTAAACTAAAATTTAGAGGAGAGTAATGCTAAATGGTACATGAATCAAAGTGATTGCAAAAAGATACACAATACATGTAAAGACATGCAAGAAATTGCAAACAAAAAATATATAGTTGGTACAAGAATTACCCTAGGAAAACTCTTTCAATAAAAAACCTAGCACTAAAAGAAGCTTCAATGTATTATTCAGCAACACAACTCAGTTACAATACATTTAGAGTATTCACTCGTCTTAGTAGTATCAAGTATCCTTGAAGAAATTTTGGCAGCATAACCCTACAAAATAATATATCTCTTTCTCCATTCCAAACCCTTGATAAATAGACAAGCCCAAAAAAAAGATAAACTTAAAAGTTTCTAAATATGTGCATTGATTCAACCCTCAGGTGTAGACTGAACAATTGAACTGTTGAAAGACATAAACAATGGTCATAGGTTTGAAACATTATTTGCCCACTGTATACGTTAGGAGTAGCGTGTACAATCCAAAGGTTATAGGGGGCTCGCCTTATGGGTCGTTGGGCTATTGATTCATCTATGGTTAAAAATGTGTATTAATTTGCATGGGCAAGTTCAAGCACCCAAATCATGTATAAATTTTATTTTGGACTTTTTCATCTTTATAAAAGATGTCCCTTGTTCTTCTCCTAGTTCACTTATATTTGCCTCTCTACATGCTCTTTCTATATTGGTAACATTTTACACATTACATTATCATAGTTACATTTAGCAACTTCCATGATATTAAGTGATAATTACAAAATTGTCTAAATTACAAATTACAAGTGACACATAGTGTCACTCCAAGTGAGACATCCCAATATGTGGGTACAATAATTAAATTAATAAACCTTAGGATTTGCAAAGTGTATGACACCTAATCCCAACATTCTCCCACTTGTTGTGTACCTTGCAAGATTAAAAGGGAATTACTAATAATTTGTAAACTATTTGTTAAGGGTTGTGAGGCCCATAGACTCGTTGCACCACCTAAACTTCTTTATGCTCATAGGCTTCATGAAAACATCTGCAACATTCACCAAAGTGTCAACCTTTTCAAGAATCACCCTCCCATCCTCCTTCATGACACAAACAAAATGATATTAAACATCGATGTGTTTCATCTATGCATGAAAAATTTAGGTTTTTTGCTAAGCTAATGGAACTCTAACTATCACAAATATTTTTTATGCTCCTTATATTAGCCCAACATTTAAACACAATCCTTGAAGCCAAACTAGTTCTTTACAAGCATGAGTAGCTATTGTGTACTCTACCCTTGTAGTAGAAAGAGTGAACACAACTTATCGTTTGCTCATCCAACTAATCACACCATCAAACAACTTAAAAACATAGCCACTAATAGACCTCTTTATATCAACATCCCCTATCCAATCTAAGTCCATAAACAATTTAATCTCAACTAAGTGCTCTAGGTAATTAACATCACCAACACTACTACGAGAGCACACTGATTATCTCCTCTAGTAACAAATAGAGTACTTGGAAGTACCCTACAAATATCTAAAGACTGTCTTCACTGCTACCCAATGATCCTTTCTAGGTTTAGCCATGAATCGGCTCAAGATTCCCACTACCTAGGAAATATTTGGTCTAATGTAGACTGTAGCATACATGAGGCTCCCAACCGTGCTCTAACATAAGGAAGATGAGTCATGTCCTCCATATCTTCAGATGTCAAGGGACACTACTCAACTGAAATGAAAGCTTTGTTCCCATAGCAATGGGAACAATCATTGGTTTGTAATTTCCCATGTTAAAATGCTACAAAACAGAGTTAGCATACTTCCTTTGATTCAACCAAATTTTTTCAGTTAGCTCCATCCCATTTGATCTCCATCCCTAAGATGAACTTAGTTTCTCCCAAATCCTGGATTTCAAACTGTGATGAGAGTTGAGATTTCAAGTCCCTAATCATATCCTTACTGTTACCAAATATCAACATATCATTAACATACAAAGTGATAGCAATAAAATGATGGATGTCCTACTTGTAATAAACACAACGATCTAATTTGGACCTTAGAAATCCTAACTTCAAGACATAAGAATCAAACTTTTGATACCATATTTTGGGAGATCATTTGTGTAACATCGTAAAATGTGTACATCGCCATTTTACACCTAGTTTAGCTCTTGGGTTGGACCTATTTTGTTGCCTATGTTAATTAGGACCTATTTTAATGCCTTTTTGAGCTCCGAATGATGAATATCCTAATCTCAACAATTAAACCCGACATAATCAACTTAGGACTAGACTAAGCCCCTGTTAAAGGACACTTTGCAAAGTTTGTGGGCTAAAGGTCCAGGGCACCCAAGCGCCCTGGTCCACTTGGGATTTTTAGCCCCACTTTGTGATGTCAGCTTGGAACACTCCTCTACTTTGGATTTGTTGGCCTAAAGTTGTTTTAATTGCCGAAGGTGAGTGGGAATGCATATTTAAGTGTGTGTTGTAGTTCATTTTACACCTAACCGAATGAATGCAAAATTGCTCTCATGTGATGTTTTATGCTCAAGGATTCTTCATGTTTGGATTGCCTTCTACTTGTGAATTCCATTAAAGTTGTTTGTAGGCTTTGAAGGAAGTTTGAAGCCCTCTTCATCACTCTCCTTTGTCGGTGTTAAGTCTTCATCAACTAAGGTTGGGTATCTTGTCATTATTATCATCATTTATCATCATTGTTTATCATATTGTTGTAGATTTGGCCTCTTCCCTGCTAGGGCAAGCACTCTTGGATCTTATCAATCATTGTTGTGGAGGTGGGAACACCAACACAGGGTTTTACTGAGGCAAACCCTTAAAACATCACAACATTTTCCCTCTTTCTATATGTGTAGGTGAGAAGAGTAGGTTTTAGAGGCTGATTTCTAGGGAGAAAGCAGTACAGATGAATACAAATTTGACAAAGTTTAAAGTTCTACCCAACCCTAAAAGGGGCCCAGGGTGCCTAAGCGCCCCTGTCCCTATCTTTTTTGCTAAGGTTTGCAGATTTTGAATCACTTATATGCCTCTATTGTACTTGATATATGTGGTTTGTTTCTAGTTTCTGCATTAGCTTGTTATGCTTCATCTTGTTGTTTAAACTTAGTCTTAGCTTGCTTGTCGGGCTTTGGTTGAACTTGGTTAGTCCTTCTATATACAACAAAAGGGCAGAACCCCTGTAGTTTGTCTCCTCTCCTTGGGTACAAGCCATGCTCGATTTGTGCCCCAATGTATTATAGAAGAGGAATGAACTAGTTTAACTCTTTAGGCTTGTGATCTCTTTTCTACATTACATTTTGGTGAACCCATCATTGCTTGCACCTTTTTCTTTCAGATCTGAGTTTTGATCACTCTAGATCTGATTGGGAGTGTGTTTTTTTAGTTGCTTTGCATTCATACTTAGTTAGATTTTGCATGATTTCAACCTAGGGTTTGTTAAAGTCTTGCATTGATAGAGTATCTTGTTAGCTTTGGTCCTAGGGTTTTTGATTTGAAAGTTGTTTGGATCTTGTTAGATGGATTAGAGCATTTACATTTGTTGTGCCTTTTGTTAGTTAGTTGTTTAAAAGAATTTTTACATTTTTGCATTTGAAAATTGAAAAAGAAAAGTTGCATCCTAGATTTGAAAGTTGCATTGAAAATTATGTTTTGGCATTGTTTTTTGAATTGAATTTGCTTAAGGACATACTATTGCTTCATTTAAAAGAAAACTCAAATCTTTCTTTTGTTACATCATCAATTTCTTCTATTTGGGTATCTTGTGTGTTATTGAAGCTTGTAGTCACTTTATGAGCTTGGTGACTCGGTGCCCCGATTCTAATACCTTTGTGAGAAGTATTCGAATTATGGGTTCTAATGTTGATGCATCTAAATCTAAAATTCTTAATCAAGACACGCAACCTCCTACTACATTTATCCCTAAAATATCAATTGCTCAAGAGTCCATCGATATTAATGACCTTATCGCTCATGTCCCTGAGGCCCAAATTCAAAAGTTAGATGAGGAGTTGGCTAACTTTCAACAATTTGTGAGCAAGGAACATATAGCTAAGGAGGCTATCCTTATCATTGAGAATCTTAGAGGGTTGTTGCTTGACAAACAAGAGGGAGTAGAAGTCTTGTGTGGCCTAGCTCACATAATGCATAACAACATTATGTCGGTAGCTAGTTGTGATGAGATCATGAAGAATGTAACTTATCCTAATCAAATAGGGACTCAATTGTCAGTACCCATACCCTCACTCTCTATGCCTACTTATTCTTCTACTATTCTTACCACTACCACATAGCCAAGTAATAATTCTACCACATGTGTTGGGTTATCTACTGGGAATCTTGTTCACCATTATGGTTTTGTTCCTTATAATTACACAAATTCCACACCTAATGTCACTCCACCTACATCTCAACCACCTATTATATTTCAAAAGGCTACTCATACACCATCACCTAGTCCTTCATTTCAATCTCTACCCGATTCTTCTTCTGACCCCATCATAAACCAATTGTTGAAGAACATGACCTCCATGTAACAACAATTGGCTAACATGAGTAATAGCCCACCTAAGACTAGTATGAAAACACATTACCTTCATAACTCTTTATCCTATTCTATCCTAAGAACTCCTATGCCTGAGAAGCTTGAGACTCCTCACTTTGAGAAGTATAATGGGAAAGGAGACCCTAGCAACCATGTGGCAGCTTTTACCGTTATGTGTAGTGATTTCTACTTTAAGTATGTGATCCTAGTGAAACTCTTTCCTAGGTCACTCAAGGACACAACCTTGGATTGATTTTGTGTGCATCCTCCTAATTCTATAACTACATTTTCAGAATTAGTCACTAAGTTCCTTTAGCACTTTCAGGTGAACATTGGACCTCAAGTCTCCTTGATGGACTTGGTTCATTGTAAACAAGGACCAAAGGAGAAAATAACTGATTTTATGGGGAATTATCAAGCCCTCTTTTCATAAATATAATATTCTATTTCAGATGCTGATGTGCAAAGAATCTTCAAAGGAAACTTACAACCTCACATTTGTGATAAGATATTGTTGATGCGGTATGATTCATTCACTCATCTTTGCATGACTCTTCGTGATTATCAACTTTCAGCTAGTCAGTATGAGCATCATCCCTCATCGGATCTAGTTGGTTAATCTCAAGTCTCTCATAATCATTCTTTTAAAAGACAAAACAAGAATTTCATCAAGATAAACAAAGTTTCAACAAATAATATTATAATACATGTGGCGGCAGTGTCATCCCCTACTCCCACCCCTTATAAGTTGAAACCAAAAACAATAAATTTTACACCTTTATCTAAATCTCTTCATTCTATCATGACATAACTTTTGCAAAACAGTCTCATTAAGCTTCCACCTATTAGACCTCTCAATCCAAGTAAGATGCAATCATCTTCCTTTGATGCGAAGGCTTTTTGTCAATTTCACTACTTCATTGGCCATGACACTAAAAGATGTATGTGTCTTAAACATGAAGTTTAATACCTCATTGATGCCAATGTCATCCAAGTTGCTGGTGTTAATGATAAAGGGAATAAATCGGTGGCAACTCCAAACCAAAACCCTCAAATATATATTGATCCTCTACCTCATCATGAATCTAATGCGGCAAACATTTCTTACAATGAAGAATATGATGAAGATATTTGCATGGCAGATGCTTGCCCTCATAAAGAGCGAGTGAAGGTAGAACCTACTCTATCTTTTACTCCACATGATGCTCCTATTGAATCTCCTGATGGACCTCTTTACATTACTATTCGAATCAATGATAAACCTATTCGAGGTGCTATGATAGATCGTGTATGCATGGTGAATGTAGTAACCGAAGAGTTTCTCTACATGCATGGTTTACATCGAGATACATATGATGTATCAAAGGTGGCTATTAGAGCACACAATGGGTCTATTCATTCAACTCTTGGTGCTTTAATTCTCAAAGTTAAAGTTGGGCCAAGAGATTTGGATGTGCATTTTGTCATCATTCCTACATCAGATCTATTTCATGTGAAGTTGGGCTACCCATGGCTCCTCTCCATGAAGGCGATCCCCTATATGTATCAATAGTGTTTGAAGTTTCTATTTGAGGGATGAGTGCATGCTATACATCATAGTCAGTATCATCCCATTGCTCGAAATTGACTCTTTTCACTCGACTACTTCTGGCCACAACCAGTAGGAGTCGCTCAAGAGAGAGATGATTTATTCTTCTTGTCATATAATAAATTTAAAGCAAAGAAGATAGCAGAGTTATCACTTAGTAATATTTCCCCCTAGTGATGTTCTTGAACCTCCTTAATCTTTTGAGGCTCCGACTATAATTCTTGCTGACCCAAAGGTAGTGAATGAAGCTAAGCCCAAATCAAAGGTTCTTCCCCATCCCTGAGCGTTTGGTAGATATGCCAAAGTTCCCCCTCTGCCATCCCTTCAAGGATAATGAGGAAACCTTCTTGCACAAAATAGACCTCCCTGCAATCACAATAGAACTTTTGTTCCACCCACCTCTAACGAGACTGGTGGTGATCAATCGGTTGCGCGAGTCTTATTTCTTGAGGTTTCTCAACTGCTTGAGGATGCTCTTGTCCTTCTGCCTGTTACACAAACTAAGAAGGAAGAGCATCCCGCATTGAGGAATCCTTCCCCCATACTCTCCCAGCCTTTGGTGGTTCCTCCTATTTCTTCTAATGTTCTTGAAACAAAGGAAGAAAAGGAACCCCTATTAGAAGATGCTACAAATCCCCTTAAGAACATCACAAATAAAGCTAAGAGAAATAAAATTGCAAGAGAAAGAAAGAAGTTGTGTTGTCGTGTTATGGCTCGCCTTGCTGCAAGAGAAGAGAACCTCCCTCCTCGTAAGCATTTATCACCGACAGACACCAAAGAGACAGCTACTAATCTTGTATCTCTTGTAGAAAAAAAGAAGTTTCAAAAGCCGCTATGGAGCCTATTGTACTACATTCCAATAGCGATTCTGAAGATAATGTAGGTATGGCTATTATACCTTATACCTATCATGCTATAGTTCCTCTTGCATCTTGTCCTCTTTTTCAAATGGATGAGGAACTAGATTGGCAGGAGGATGACTTGTTTTAGGTTGACTCGCATGTGAGGTACCTTACTTTTTGTGTTAGGTATGTATGTGATTGTGTTTCTCCCTGTGATGTGTTACTTGATGCTTTATTTGTGTTATCTGTTGTTGTTTTTATTGTTGTTTTGTTAAGCTCTCTTTGGATGGCCCTTGACACCCTTGTAGGTGTAAGGATACAAAGGGACCAAAATCTGTTGTTACATTCTCTCTATTTGTATCATCATTCCTCTATATGTCATAATTTGTTTTGTTGTTCTTTCCTTTGGGGATGATGCAAGGCGTAAGATGTTTCAACATTCTCCCTTGTTGACCCAAAGAATGTTTACTTTGATTTCATGGGTTACTTCTTCCTTTGTCTTTATAGTTCTACTAGCTAGCGAATGATGACAATTCCACACACACACACATATGGTCTTGAGACGTCTCCTATATACAACCATTCCTATACTGACATTGTTGGCAGATCCCTTCGTGTTGTTCCTTTGTTTAGTTTATTGTTTCTTTTGTTTTTGTGGCACCTTGTTGCTATGCTCAGCATCATACCATGACTACACAAGCCATTGTGTATCATGCCTGTAGCATCGCCTCGTTTGCCTTTTGTGGGGGCAACCCCTTGGTACGATCTAGTTCCTTGGAAATGCATATCTTATGGGCATGTGCTCCTAGAAAGCTCTTGTGCCTGTTTTGTGATTTGTTTTACCTTAAAGCAATGCTCCCTAATAGGAGTTAGCAATTACTTTAAGGTGGGGGCATACATCGTGCTATGCTCTCTTTTGTCTGTGTATTTTCTTGTTGGCGTGGAACTCACCTAGTGATTCAACAGTCCTCACTAGCTTGTGATGCTTCCTATTTGGTCCATGAGCCACCTAGTGTAATGAAGTTGGCTAGCCCATGTGCTTCATGTGATTTGTCGTGGTAACCCAGTAATTTGGCGGTCCTTACTAGTGTGTGATCCACATTGGCACTTCTCTTGACATGACCCCTAGTGACAGAGCAAGCTAGTATCAACGTCATGTGCCTTGTGTGTTTGTTATGTGTGTATTCTTATGTTTACCTCTTTATACGTTATGTTTTAGCTTATGTCTTACATGTCTTTGTCATGCTTTCTATGTGTTCTCTGTGTGTATTCATTGTGTTTCTTATGCATATTCCTAGTACCTTAAGTGTATTCATCGTGTATGCATTATATCTTATGTCTATGCTTTGTGTTAAGTGTGTATGCTTTATGTTTTACGTGTATTACCCTTTGTGTATTGTGTGTCTTCCGCATGTATTCTTGTGTATGCTTTTAGTACTCCGCGTATGTGTCAATTAATGGTTGTAATGCCTTGCGTGTTTTCTCTTTGCTTATGTGTTCATAACCTTAGGATCCTAAGTCTGCAGGCTACTTGTAGTTCACTACTTGGTGAATTATTTGGTCTTCTATGTTTGTGTGTTTTGTCCATCTCTTTAGTATGAGTTCGAACATAAGTTCGTACCCAAACTAAAGTGGGGGCTAAATGTAACATCGTAAAATGTGTACATCACCATTTTACACCTAGTTTAGCTCCTAGGTTAGACCTATTTTAATCCCTTTTTGAGCTATAAATGATGAATATCTTGATCCCAACAATTAAACCCAACATAATCAACTTAGGACTAGACTAAGCCCTCGTTAAAAGACACTTTACAAAGTTTGTGGGCTAAAGGACCAGGACAACCAATTGCCCCGGTCCCACTTGTGATTTTTAGCCCCACTTTGTGATGACGGCTTGGAACACTCCTCTAGTTTGGATTTGTTGGCCTAAAGTTGTTTTAATTGCCAAAGGTGAGCGAGAATGCATATTTAAGTGTGTTGTAGTTCATTTTACACCTACCTGGATGAATGTGAAATTGCTCTCATGTGATGTTCTATGCTCGAGGATTCTTCATGTTTGGATTGCCTTCTACTTGTTAATGGCATTGAAGTTCTTTGCATGCTTTGAAGGAAGTTTGAAGCCCTCTTCATCACTCTCCTTTGTTGGTGCTAAGTCTTCATCAACTAAGGTTGGGTATCTTGTTGTTATTATCATCATTTATCATTGTTATTTAGCATATTATTGTAGATCTAGCCTCTACCTTGCTAGGGCAATCACTCTTGGATCTTATCAATCATTGTTGTGGAGGTAGGAACACCAACACAGGGTTTGACTAAGGCAAACCCTTAAAACAACACAACATTTTCCCTCTTTTTGTATGTGCACATGAGAAGAGCAATTTTCAAAGGCTGATTTCCAGGGAGAAAGTAATGTAGATGAATATAGTTCCGACAAAGTTTAAAGTTCTGCCTAACCCTAAAAGGGCCCAGGGTGCCCAAGCACCCTTGTCCCTATCTTTTCTGCTAAGGTTTACAAATTCTAAATCACTTCTATGACTCTACTATACTCACTGATATTTGTGGTTTGTTTCCAGTAGTTTGCATTATCTTGTTATGCTTCATCTTGTGATTTAACCTTAGTCTTGGCTTGCTTGTTGGGCTTTGGTTAAACTTGGTTGGTCCTTCTATATACAACAAAGGGTAGAACCCTTGTACTTTGGCTCTCCTCAGGTAGAATCCATGCTCAGTTTGTGCCCTAATGTATTGTAGAAGAGGGATGAACTAGTTTAACTCATTAGGCTTGTGATCTCTTTTCTACATTACAGTTTGAGACCATAACGAGATTTCTTTAACTTACAAACTAGTGATTCCTTACCCTTTACCATCTAATTCTTAATCTATGTCATGTAAATCTATTCCTTCGAGTCACCATATAGGAAATGTGTCTTCAGATCCATCTACTCAACCTCAAGGTCAAATATCACAGCAATAGAGAATAAGAATCTAATGGATGTCAACTTTATGATTAGAGAGAAGATCTCACCAAAATCTATTCCTTCAACCTAGGAATAACCCTTAGTAACCAACCTTGCTTTATGCTTTTCAACTTTTCCCTCAAAACTAAATTTCTTCTTGAAGACCCATTTAAAACCAATAGGTTTTCTTCCTTTCAACAACTGAACCAAGTCTCGTGTATTGTTCTTTCTCAATGCTACCTGTTGTTGAACTTCTGAATCATTGTAAAAACTACTAAATATCCAATAACTTCAATGAAATTGATGCAAATACAATAAAGAAAGATATTACCTTCATAGATTGATTCACCTCATAGCTTCTATTGTTGCCTATCTCGTATTGATCTTATGAATGAGTTGAGCTCTCATAAGTGTGTACTTCCTTGTTGTTGAAGATGACAATATGAGAATGGCTATGATTGGATTGTGCAATGGAGATTAAACTAACAATGCAACTCTATGATGATGGATAATGGAGATATGGAGACATGGTTGGATGATTGTGATGATAATGGGATTATGCATGCAATGAGGATACTTTGCCAAAGGCATACTAGTAGGATTTCTAAAGAGTAAGATTGCTAAAGCTTGAGTGATGTGAAATGGGTGTGAGGACCTTGCTTATATAGGCTGAGGAGAGACCAAGTCCAAGTGTTAATAGATCCATGATTGGAGGAATTACTTGTGAGGTGTATGGTTGAGAAAGCTTGAGAGAATGTGCATGAATCAAAAGAGGACAAGTGTCCAAGCTCCTCCACGAGTTATGGGAGTTAACAGAATAGATTGAGGAGTTAACTGAATAGACTAACCAGTTAAGTGAATTGATTGATTAGATAACTGATTTGACTGGGGAGTTAACTGATCTTGATTGGAGGATAAATAGGACATGTGGGTGAGGGAAATTAGCTAATTAAATATTAAAATATTTAATTATGTGTGCAACATGGTGAGGTGGAAGATGAGGTGGAAGAATGACATGGATGAGATGATGTGGAATTATGGAATTTAGGACTTTGGAATAGAGGAATTTGAGATTAATTAAATAACTTAAGATTATTTAATTAGATGAGACATTAGAGGAATTAAGATATTTAATTAAATAAAATGATTTTTATTTAATTTTGGGATAATGAACCAATCAAATAAATTAGAATATTTATTTGATTGATAGAAGAATAAGAATCAAAATAAATATTTAAAATATTTATTTAGTTCAACACGAGCTAATTTTAGGTGTATACATTTTGCCCCTCTTTGATGCAATGTGTTTTATCACGTTGCTTCAAAGAATAAAAGTTTTCTGACTATGATGCATGCCCCAGTTTTGCCAATGGTATAGGTTTGGTGATGGTAGGATGCCCCCTCGGGAGATTGGACGGGAAGAATGTGATGACAAGATGACGGATGATCTCGCGATGAGATAGTTTGAATGACAGGTTATGCAAGATAAAATGATAACACACACAAGCAAGCATGCCAATGCCCCTGTCCAGTTGTAAACCAATGATTAATCGATAATGATTGATGATAGTGTTGTCATTGCGGTGAACAATATATCCCTAGATCAACACAAAGATTAAGATAGTGTTGTCATTGTGGGGAACGATATATCCCTAGATCAACACAAAGACATGGGAATGATATATCCTATTGATGATGTCGATTGATTGATTAATTGAGTTGGTTTACGACAAGATTAGGATTATTGGTGTGCTCTCAAAACGAAAAGAGAGAAAAGGGTGAGTTGATAAAGAGATGTAGATAAAGAAAGGACTTGGATCTTAATCCACTTGGAAAATGATATGTATGAAATGCTTATAAATGAAATGAAATACAATTTGGTATGTATGATAGTGGATTTTGTCATCTTCTTGTACAAGTTTTTGAAGTACTTTGTTTCATCATTGAACTTTTAAAATGTTGTAAGAAAATACAAGCATCTAGGTATAATTAAACCATGATGACCTGAGTATTACTTACATGGATTTTGATTTAGAAAGGTAATACAAGCATCTAAGTATGATTGAATCAAGATGACCTGAGTATTGCTTGTGTATCAACAGATAAGGATTACACCTGTTTCATGTTTAGACCTCTGATGTCTTTGATGATCATTATGTTGATCATGTCTTTAGACAAGGCTTCACATTACTAAAGATAAACCTACAAATAGCAAACAAATAAAATAATTATGCCCCCATCATAGCTCCTCTAGTTTTTGACATCCTTGAGTAGCATAAAAAGACATAATAACAAAAATCATGATATAAGACTTAAAACAACCATTAAACCTTCTTGCCATAGATATATTTTTCATGCAATAACTGATAGAGTCATGCTTGATAGTTTTAGGCAGGTTGGTGTTGTCAGGTTTAGTTTAATGTCTCTTTGTCAAGATGATGTTTAAAGCTTGTTTGTTGCGTTGCTTACCGTCTAGTGATAAAGCCACGATCTGATATGTTATCCTCTGAGTTGTAGCATTCAAGAATCTAATTCTCAACTAGGTCGAGGATTTGCCCCCAGTCAAGTAATGGATCAATTTATTATGGAAGAACTGACACTAGACAGGAAGAGATAGGCCCTAAGGGACTGACCTAGTGCCTTGGGTGCTCATCGATGATGGCCTTGCCTACGTGACGACGCAGAGGCAATGTAGTTCAGGGTGTGGACCATGTGGACCTAAGACCTAGGTGATGGGAAAATGGGTGGACTTTGGATGGACAAAAGGATGGGTGACAAGGGATGGAATGGGTGGGAAGCCTCGGGGGCTCATCAATGATGGCCTTGCCTACGTGATAGCTCAGAGGCGACGTAGTTCAACAATGGTAGCAATGATGGAGTTATAAGACATGACAAGATGGATGAAGGTTTGGATGGATAGACTGATGGGACAAGACGATAAGGGCAAGCGAACAACAAGCCATGATAGGTATCTTTATGCGATTTGATGGAAGTGGTTAGAAAAGATTGGATGAGGACTGAAGTCCTAAGAGATGGAGGGATCAATTTAGTCTTAGACATGTTTCTGATTCCCTTGCATTGGGGTTTGTAGGATTTGATGGTTGGATAAAAGGATGGGCGATAAGGGATGGAATGGATGCACGCATAAGAAAATAAGGACGTGATCTCCAAGGACTATGTCATATAGGAATAAATCAGGATTTAACATGACAATGCTTATGACAAGAGGGTAATTGGATTGGATTGGTTTGAAAAAGATAAGGTACATCAAGAGTTTTTCCAAAGCATGTTTTGACATTTTACCCCCATATCTTTATCAAGATCAAAAGAGGAATGGAGGATGAATGGACTCAATATGATAGATATATGTAGGATAAGGATGATAGGATGGTATGGTAAGATAGGATGGAAAATGATAGGGACGATGAGACAATGTGCTCCCAAGGGTAAATGACATAGAAGATCAACCTACACATGACGCCTGTTTGCCAGGTTTTCATCATGGTACTTATCCAAGGTGCCACCAAGGGTGGTTTTCACCGTTGGATGAAGGGATTTTTTTTTTAAATATTTGGATAGGATAGGTGGAATACGAACAAGAGGGACTCAAGTGTCCAGTTCCATGAAGGTGATAGTGTCCCATTGGAGAAAGACGTCATCACATGGACCATGTCAAATGCCCTCATCAATGTTGGTAAGGAGATTGCATGAAAAGAAGATGGATTAGGTAGATAGTGAATTGTGAAAGGAGCGACAGTGAATTATGTAGGGAACGAAAGTGGATTATGATGTGGATTATGTAGGACTTATGTAAGGAAGATGGATGAAATATTTATGCAAAAGCATGGACCATAGGATGGTGATAGGGTAGATAAGTAGGATAGTGGATTAAGGATGGGGAGATGGAGGTATGTGGAAATATTGTGGAATGGAAAGGAATCATGACCAACGGTTGTACACACCATGATAAACATTGAAGCTTTTGATGTGGAGGTGGTGTAGGAAGTAATGGCAATGTTTGCTGAGGAGATGGGTGATGTAATAACTTAGGTACCCACAAGTATTTTTATGTTTTTTGTTTGGCTTGTGGGTTTTTTGTAATTTTTGAATGGAATGCAGATTTTGGATGGAAGGGGATTGTTGGGATTTTTGAGATGTGGATGCTTCATTTGAATTTCGTTCTTTTTTCTTAGGTACCCAAACCATTTTAGTTTTGGACTTCACTTTTGGAGGTATGGGCTTGGATAGCATTTTAGATGGATTTTTCTTTGAATTTTGGCATTTATACCCTAAGGCATTAGGACCTTTAGGGTTTTTGGCTTTATAACAAGAGACATCCCAATGTTTATTTTTGAATCCTATGGGTATGGTGGAATGAGTGGAACCTTCATGTTTAGACAATATGTGCATTTGTCGGTCATGATTCAAAATGTGAGGGAATGTGTAGATGGATGGATTTGGTGTTGGGAGAAGTGATGGTAAAATGGATGGAGGGATGTTAGGAGTTGGAAGTAACGGAGGTAAATTGGATGGTGGAAGGTGTATGGTCACATGCTTTTGACACTTGTAGGATGAGGGAGGTGGAATGGCAACATATGTTTTGGGAATATGATAGGATTTGCGGTGGAAAGTGGTGGACTTAGAAGGAATGGAGGAAGTACCCACATCTTTAGATTGTGCACCTTGGGGTATGTATCCAAGGCCATACGAGTGAGGAGGGACATTGACATGGATGGGCTCCAAAATACCTTGTTCATGAATCCCTAATCCTTTACCTTGATAGTTCATATTTTGGAGTATGCGGTGGACAATGGGATTATGGGTGATTTGGACACTAGATGTGATCTCAATATTTGATGGGGAAGGTGAAGTGGTAGATAATGGTTGTTGCTCTCCTAAGGAAGGACATTCATGGATGAAGGTAGTGAGACCAAGGGGATAGGATAATGGATTTGCAACATGCTTGATAATTGATGGTGGAGGATCATTAGGATCTTGATTATCATTATGCTCACTAAGATCCAAGTTATGGGTTTGATCATCTATGTGCACATGGGAGGAAAGTGTCTCATCAAGGAAAGTGTGTGTTGTTGGATCATGGATAGGACTAGGTGGAGGATGGATAGGAGTAATGGAGGTTTCTTGCTCATGGATGGTTATGGGGTTATGGATAGACGGGGTAATAATCTCGTGACTATGGAATGCATAAAGTTGGCTAAGAGGATCATCATGGTTCACTTGATCATAGATAGGATCTTGATCATAGATGGTATTTTGATCATAGATAGGATTAAGTGTGATATGGATGGATCAATTTGCTCATGTATAGTTTCTTCATCAATGATAATATCTTGATCATAGAAAAGATATAGGTTATGGATGGGTTGGATTTGGATTTCTTTCTCATGTATAGGTATAGGATCAAGTTGCTCATGGATATCTTCCTCATAGGTAATATCTTGATCATGGAAAATATAAATGTTATGGATGGGTGGAGTGAAAGTGATTTGATCTTGATTAGGACTAGGACTTGATGTTATCATATGCTTAGGATTAGGTTCTTGACATAACTCTTGGGTTACTTGAATAGAAGTGATAGGATCTTGGATAGGCGTGATATACTCTTGAAGGTTATCAACATGAAGGGATGAAGGATCTTGGCTTGGATTCATCAGGGGAGATTCTTCAGGAGGCTCAAGGGGTTGTGGACTATATGATGGGGTTGTAGGATTGGACATGGTGTTGGAAAGTTCTCTGATATTTTCAAGGATAGGGATTTGAAGGCATGAGGGTGATTTACTTCTTGCTAATAGCCATTGGATCACATCCTTCATGAGTATATGGGTGGATGCACAATATAACGAATCGAGAATAATGGTAGATGGCATAGGCTTATGATTAAGGTTAGGATTGCTTGTGCTAGATGGGGATGAAATTGGATGAGTGGATTTGGATTTTTCTATAGCTTTTCTTTTGCTTTTAGATTTTGCAAAGAGTCTTTGGAGAAAATCGTTCAAGGATTCTTTGGTTGATGGATTAGAGCTTGGGAAGTTTGATGGTGGTGTTGGTGTAGGACTAGTATGCTTTGGGATAGGCATTCTATGGGATGGTGATGGAGGACTAGTAGATGGAGGGCTATATGATTCTAAACTTAAGGTGGTATTTCCCTTATCAATAGTATCATTAAGATGAATTAAGGATGCGTGATCTTGGTGTGAAGAGTGGCTAGTACTAGCATGCTCATGTTGTGAAGGATTTGATTCACGTCGATCACCTTTTTCCCTATATTTGTCAAACTTGGGCACTTCAAAACTAGATGGGAAAGTCATCATAACCAAGCTTTTATCAAATGGATAAGGAGATATATCTTCTGATGAATATCATTTTGTGGAAGATCCAGCTTGTAAATCCACAAATTGTTGTTGTAAAGATGTGATTTGTTGTGTGAGTGCTTCTAATGGATTCATCACAGCCATGGCTTCCTTATTTTTAGGAGCTTCAGTTTCATTTTTTTGCCTTGTTTCTCTTAATTTTTCTATGTCAAAATTGGAAGGTAACTTAACTCCTTGTTGTGCTAGAATAAGGGAGTACTTTTGGGGATCCATTGTGATAACCTTATCCATCATTTTTTGGAATTCAGTATCTTGTTGAGCACTAATAATTTCTTCTTGGGTAATGTCCTCTTCCTCATCACTAGAAGTATAGTGGCTACCATGTAGTGAACCCATTTCTTTTCTCTTCTTGACTTGTGATCTAGTTTCAACCATACAAAGATTTGATGTGGGCAGAGTTGAAAGTGATACTTGTGGATTTTAGTGATGCTTTTGGTAAGATGTGGTTGAGAGATAGTTGATTGGATTTTGAAACTTTTTGCGATAAGATTTTCTAAGTCTTCTCTTGATCTACTTGGTCAAACAAATTGGTCTTGAGCTAAAATGGCATTAGCTATCAAAGTTTTGATACAAAGGAAGTCAAATAGGGATAATTGGTAACCACTATTGATGTAGACTAGGCCTTTATCAAGATGCCCTAGTGTAGTTTCAAGGTGAAGGATGATTAATCCTGATAAGAAACTAACTAGTTTGTTTGATTTGGAGGATCTCAATGATACCTTAGTGAAAATCTTGGTTTTTGTTTGATGTTTCTCTTTTTTGGGTGGCTAGGTATGCTATGGCAAGTGGAAATGTTTTAGAAATAGGTACGAAATAGATTTTTATGGTTGCACTAAGTTCACAAATTGAATCTAAGAAATAATGGGTATTAGGAAATGATTTTGTTTTCCTTGCAAACTGTTGGAAAATGATCTCTATTACAAATGCGCAGGTTTATTTACACAGAAACAGAGTGTGAATGCATGCTTATGTGGATTGAATGCGCAGTTTTGAATGTGCGCTTCTGCTACCTGAATGCACAGAATTGTGTATGCGCTGAAAGATTTAGCAAATGCATAGCAAGAAGGTTTAAATGCGCGGCATAAAATGGATGTGCTAAAAGATCTGTTGAATGTGCAGAAAAATGCTTCAAAAGCGCAGTTTTGTTCTTTTGCAGTGTTTGATCAGTTTTTCTTAGTTTCGAGGATATTTTTCGAGCAAGTTAAGTATTTTTGCTGATGTTTTGTGTCAATTTGTTGCAAGAAAACACATCAGACAAGAAGATTCCATGTTGTTATACAAATTTGTGATAAACATTTTTGCAAACAAGTACAATTCTTATGGTTGGCAAGGACAATATTTGTTGAGCCCCAACTTGGATTTCTCCAGCCACTTGAATCAAGCCGGATAGTTAGAAATTTGGTAGCATCGGCTCCCAATTATAGTGCACACACTTCTCACGCATACCAAGTTACAATTCCTCTGAAGAGTTGAACTTTCTATCTCTACACATGATTAGTGTATGACGTTGGGTAGCTCTAGAGGTCTGACATCCTATGTCAACAAATAGAAGGATTTGGGCTTCTAAAAACAATTCGTTCATAATAAGGGCATTCGTTTAGGTGGTTATACATGCGGCAATTCGCTCCATTTAGGAGGCTTCCCAATCTGTAGAGGTTAGGCTCTACAAGTTTAAACGAACTACAAGGGTATTGTAGGAAACATTCATTGGTATAACACAACAACACCTGTTGTTTACAACTTTCGTCACAAACACTTTTATTTATAGCAGATCGAATTGGCTTGGCTTTAGACCGTTACCACTCAAGGTCATCCCACTTGGAAGAAACACAATCCCAAGGGTAGGCCTCTTCTAAAGGTTGAACAAATGAAACGATGAGTTTGGCATGTTGGTCACCCAAGAAGGGGAGAGCATAGGTCTATCACCATTTTACAAACACAGTAGACACTAGTTTTAACCTTTTAGATTTAATCCAAGTGTGATCTAATCTACCAAGCATGAAATTGACATAATAGCATAAAAATGGAAAGATAGTTGATTTTAGCCTCCTAAACAAACTATGTGAAGATTGTTGTTGAAGATTTGATCAAGTTACTTTGCCTTACTTATGCTAGATGTGGATTTGTAAATACAAGATTGGCATAAAATGATTTGTTCAATTTTAACCACCTAGTTGGGACTATGTGAAATTTGTATGCAACTTGTATGAGAAATGATGCGATTTACTCATCCTAATTAGAAACTAGACGAAGACTTGTATGTAAGTTGCATGAACAATGGTTTACTCCTCCAAATTAAAGCTAGATGAATATTTGTATGCAGGTTGCATGAACAATGATTTACTCCTCGTAATTAAAAGCTAGATGGTGATTTGCATGAATTGATGCAACTAAAATGACTAAACCGGATCTTAAACCTGTAAAAACATTGTGTTAATGTCCTCCATTAAAGATTGAAAATACCTGCAATCTAAGTTAACAACAAAATTTATCAAAAAGGCCCCTAAAATTGACAAATTTCATATGTACAGAAAGAAGTATCATATGCATAGAAAGACAAATGCATAGAAAGAAGTGTCATATTCACAGAAAGATGGATCATATGCACAAAAAGACAAATGCACAGAAAGAAGTGTCAGATGCGCAGAAAGATGAGTTTTAAATGCGCAGGATTGGTATTTCTTCATGGATGAGCAGAACTGGAAATCAAATGCACTAGAATGACCTGTCACGACTGCAACATCACCAAAAACTCAAAATAGAGATTAAAAATGAGGTAGTGGCCCCACGATGGGCACCAAAATGTTGTTAAACTTCTGAATCATAGTAAAACTACTAAATATACAATAACTTCAATGAAATTGATGCAAATACAATAAACAAAGATGTTACCTTCATAGATCGATTCACCTCGTAGCTTCCATTGTTGCCTATCTCGTATTGATCTTATGAATGAGTTGAGCTCTTAGAAGTGAGTACTTCCTTATTGTTGAAGATGACAATATGAGAATGGCTATGATTGGATTGTGCAATGGAGATTAAACTAACAATGCAACTCTATGATGATGGATAATGGAGATATGGAGACATGGTTGGATGATTGTGATGATAATGGGATTGTGCAAGTGCAATGAGGATACTTTGCCAAAGGCACACTGGTAGGATTTCTGCAGAGTAAGATTGCTAAATCTTGAGTGATGTGAAATGGGTGTGAGGACCTTGCTTATATAGGCTGAGGAGAGACCAAGTCCAAGTGTCAATAGATCCATGACTAGAGGAATTACTTGTGAGGTGTACAGTTGAGGAAGCTTGAGAGAATGTTCGTGAATCAGAAGAGGACAAGTGTCCAAGCTCCTTTCATGAGTTATGGGAATTAACATAATAGATTAAGGAGTTAACTGAATAGACTAACCAGTTAAGTGAATTGATTGATTAGATAACTAATTTGGCTGGTGAGTTAACTGATCTTGATTGGAGGATAAATAGGACATGTGGGTGAGGGAAATTAGCTAATTAAATATTAAAATATTTAATTATGTGTACAACATGGTGAGGTGGAAGATGAGGTGGAATAATTACATGGATGCGATGATGTGGAATTATGGAATTTAGGACTTTGGAATAGAGGAATTTGAGATTAATTAAATAATTTAGGATTATTTAATTAGATGAGACATTAGAGGAATTAGGATATTTAATTACATAAAATGATTTTTACTTAATTTTGGGATAATGAACCAATCAAATAAATTAGAATATTTATTTGATTGATAGAAGAATAAGAATTTAAAAAAATATTTAAAATATTTATTTAGTTCGACACGAGCCAATTTTAGGTGTATACACTACCATTTCTTCATCCATGGCCATCTTACAAGACTCACTAGTGTTCATCTCCGTTACCTCTGTCATAGTTCTAGGCTCATCTACATTAGTCAACAAAGAAAAAAAAATTAAAATCAGGGGAACTATACCTTTCTGGTTGCCTCCTTGGCCAAGTGGAACTCCTCACAAGATAAGGTGGAGTTTCTTCCTCCTCTGAGCTCTCAATACTACCCTCCTCTTCTAATCCATCCTAAAACTCTAGTTCAACCTCTAATATAGCTTCCTCAATCTTTGGCTCTAACTACACAACTAACTTCACATTCTCCTTTGATTACTTGACTATAGGAGAAGCCCTTATCTCCCTAAAGATCACATTCTAACTATATATAGTCTTGTTAGTCACAAGATTCCAAAGCTTGTATCCTTTCACACCTTCACTCTAGCAAATGAAAATACATTTAATAGCTTTGTAATCCAATTTAGACCACTTCTCCTTAACCACATGAACATATTCCTAACAACCAAAAACTCAAATATGTTGAAGTGAGGGCTTTTTGCCCATCCAATCCTCTTATGGAGTTTTGTAAACAAGTGTTGAAGTAGGATATCTATTAATCAAATAACATGCAACGCTAACCACTTCTACCCAAAAAAATTTCTTCAATATAAATCCTCTAAGCATACTCTTATCCCTCTCCAACATTTTATTCATTCTCTTTGAACTCCATTTTGTTGAGGAGTGTATGGAGTTGTCTTGTGTCACACAATGTCATTGTCCTTATAGAATCTATCAAAATCCACCAAGAAATATTCTCCATCAATATTTATTCTTAGCACCTTGGTTTTTCTTCCCATCTAGTTCTCTACAAGAGTCTTAAACTCTTTGAAACAAGTAAAAACCTTGTATTTTTGCCAAAAAATAGATCCATGTCTTCCTAGAGAAATCATTAATAAGTGATACATAATACTAGGATTTTTCTAGCATGAGAGTACATCATTTGGACCAAAAACATCATTATGAATTAAGTCCAAAATCCTTACTAGTTTAGCAAAGATCGAATAAAATTAAACATGATTTTGCTTTCCATATATACATTGTTCACAAAAGTCAAAATCGAGGGAATAATCAATCAAGCCATCTACAAGATTTTTATTTTTAAAAATTTGAAGATTGTGCCACAACATAGCCTTCTTAGTAGACAACTTCTCTCAGAGGAAAGAGCATGCTTTGGAACCAAAATTGCACTTCTAGAAATATGAGGTATTTCTTAGGTGATGCCTTTTCTTTTCTACCTTTTTCTGTCTTTTAGCAATTTCAGGTGTTGCTAGGGTGATATCTACTTGTCTCCTTTTCCCAAAACCCTTAAGTGTCACCTAGGCAATGGTTTGGGATCTCCCAAACTCAGCTTGTTGAAAGATCTTCATACTACAACTTATATAAGCCATAACTTCTTCATACAGACTCAAAACGAGGCATAATTTTTTAAAATTATATAATTTTCCAAGAGGAATCTAAATCTACAATCATTTTCTCTCCAAGAGATGTTCCTTGGTCATGGACTTCTTTGTCCATTTATTGCAAACCCATTACACTAGTTATCACCTTTGCAATACCTAGACTCCCTTGTCTACAACTTTCAAAGACATTGCCCTCCAAGGAACTACCTCGGCAACAACTTGAGTCTTGGCACTGACATGAATTTGTAAAACTATAATTTTGTAAGTCTTAGCATCAAGTCAAAATAAAGTTCCAACTTAAACTCCTCTATCAATAACCATGGCTCCATGAACCATTTTACACACAACCTTATCAAAGACTATGTACACACCTACATCATTCCTATTGCTCATGGATACCATATTTCATGGAAAACATAGGATGTGCAAAAATCCAATGATTCCTTTAATCCTCCCATTAGAAAATACAATTTTGGCTCTACCATGGTCAACAATACAAATGATAGTATAATCACCCAAACAACATTTCCACCAACAATGCTCTCATACTTAGAAAACCACTCCTTGTGGAGAGTCATATGGAAATAAGTAGTAGAATGATCATACATGCATGCATCGACAATGCTACAATAAATACATCTTGTTGACAATAAAATGTAGGCCTACGGTCTATACAACCTATGTCAGATAAGTTAACCCTAAGGTGATGTAGTAAGAAGAAAATTAAAATAGTGTAGTAAGTAACATATGCATAACATAAAGATTCAAGTAATTTTACACATTCATTGACATCACAATATAGGTATGTTCATATACTCTTTATACAATGTACATCCTTTATCGCAAACATAGATATAAACATCACATATGCTTAGGCAACTTCTACCATAACTTCCTTATATCTCATTTTTCTATCTAGATCTTACTCTCTCCTTATCTATTTCTATCTGGTACATATATACATAAATACATAGAGAGACATGCCTTTCTCCCTTGAGATGCCTCTTGGATGTGTTGTATGTTGGTTGGTGGTACTACACTAGTCTTGCAGTGAGTTTGTCTTTGTTTATGCTATGCAGGTAGTGGTGTAGTTTGCCTTACTAACACATCTCCAACATCATCTTGAGAAGTCTTAGAATATGAATCATTGTTTTAGTCTTTCTTGTTCTTTTTCTTCTTCTCCTTGTAGTCTTTTCTAATGTGACCTATTTTACCATAATTTTACAATTTCGCTCTAGATCTTCTAGGGGACTTAGATCTACCTCTTAATTTAGATTTTTGGTCCTTGTTCTTGTTCTTGCCTTTTTATTTTTCCTTGGATCTGTTAGTGCCTGAATTGACTGGTAGTTTTTGAGCAATTTTCATTCAGGCACTCTCCCTAAGTATCCAAAAAATGTTCTAAGTGTTGGACCTCCTCAGCAGTTTTCAGCTTCATCATCATATTTTCTTGAGGAGGAGGTCATCATCATCATGTTTGTTTCGAGGAAGGTCAGCATCATCATGTTCTTCGTCGACTGGTTTTTCATCGTCATCATCATATTCAGTTATCGGGTGATGTTTGGTTTTTATCCTGATGATGCTGACGAGCTACAGTGCGCCCTGATCTGCTTGCGAGGGTGATTTTTCGAAGTCTCCGGTGATCTTCCATTTATCACCTTGCCGAGACATGATGATGATGTTGCCCCGATATTCTGAAGGGGTTATTCTTTGAGTTGTTCGACTTGACTTGCTTTTTCTTAAGGGTCGTCATCATCATCATGTTTCCAGTTATCACCGTGTTGCTTGCGGGGGTCATCATATTTTCTGCATCATGATATCTCGCCGGGGTGATATTTCTATCATCGGGTGATCTTGGTTATGATCATCCTGATGATGTTGTTGAAGAGTTCTAAGTGCGACCCGATATTCACTAGGGTCATCATATTTTAAACGTCAGGATGATCTTAGTCAATATCATCCTGATGATGTTGTATCACTTCTTGTTCGATTGTTTTGTCATCCTGATGATGCTGACGTCATCCTTATATCAGGGTGATATCTTTCTTTCTGCCTATCTGCATCATGATATTTCCGAAGGAGGGGGTGAATATTTTCATATCACTCGAGTGTGTTTGTTCCAGCATCATGATGATGCTGATGTCAAGGAGATATCCGCCTGCCGGCTTCGTGCGTTATCTACTGGGGGTGATCTTTTCAAGCAGCATCATCATATTCGGTTATCGCCCCGATCTTATAGTGGAGCTACAGTGCAACCTGATATTTGAACATCAGGAGGATATTTCCAAGCATCCGGTTGTCTTCTGAATATCATGATGATGTTAATATGATGATGACGTCATCGAGGTCCGGGGGGGTCATATTTCTAACATAGATCATCTTGTGGAGATCTCCCGATAATTGCAAACATGATGATGACGTCATCCGGATATGAGGAGGTGCGCAGTAGGCAGATATGATGATGACGTCAGCAGGATATGATGATGATGTCATCAGGATGTTCATCGGCCAGACTTTTGTTATAAGCTCAGCAGGAGGATGTTCCTCCGAAGGATCAGGTTGTGCCGATTATCATGAAGGTTATATTTCAAATATCATGATGACGTCAGGGTGATATTTCGAACAATAGGATATCATGCTGCTGGAGGATGATGATGATGAAGTCTATACTAGTGTCGTCAGGAGCAAAAGCACCGACATGATATATGCTCATGACCTAGTATATAAAGTGTTAATGAGGTTGCTGCGGGGTGCATGTGGGATAATGTTATCCTGCATATTCGAAATATCATGATGATGAGTCTCGGCGGGAAGTGGTTGCGATTAACTGTTTGATGATCTTCCCAAGGTCGCGGGTTGGTGCGCCATCAATGGCGATTGTTGCAGAGGTATGGGCGATGGCGTGGACGGATGTAGTACCTGATTGAAGATCTGAATCCCTAGGCGGCGGCGCAAGGCTCGAGAAATCTTCCTGTCTCCTCCCCTACCTGCTGCATCAATGTGTTTGAGCGCCATTTCTATGATACTGTATATCTGGCGGGATTTTTTGGTCAACCTGGTAGTTAATGCTGAATACACCCTCCTGCTATATAATGCAGATGGTGTTATTCATTCAAGGTGGTTGAAAGTTGATGATTTTTGGCTCTGTAATCCAAAACCAGCTGATCTGGTTGCTCTGTACAGCTTGATCTTGTGAGTTTATGTATCTCCTGTTGTAGGACTTGGCATGAATCCACTGATTTCATGGTTGATCTTGTATGAGTAATGCTATCTTAGCATGTGTTGTGTTAATTCTGTCTCCAGTATTGCATGTATCCTTCTTCTGGATCTGGATGTTTGCTTATGTTTAGATTCTAGAGCATAGAATTCCTATGTTGAATGTCTGATCTTTTAACCTCTGCTCAAGGGGCAGATTAAACTGTTTTCAGGTTGAACATTGGGAAGGGTATACTGCAGTAGGGATGCCATAAGTAGAGATAGCTCAACACTCTATATTGGGAGATATCTGTAGGGCAGATATCATGTGTATCCCCCTGAAATCCAGTTTTAGCTATTCATGCTGATCATTCACAGGTGTATGTCTACCGACTCCAAGCCCTGGATAGGCACCAATCATGCTGTGTTCTTGTGTTATACACCATGTCCAGCTTTGCATCCAAATTCATATCAAACCATTTCATACTTCCACCTGTTAGTTGTAGGAGTAGGATTAGGAACCCCCTGCATGCTCTCATACCCAACCAGACATCATGTCCAAGAATGTTGCCAACCTTGTGATCTATCATACAGATCTTGGTCCATACATGAGAGTATTCTGCCTGTTGTTGTCAAGTTAGATCCTTCTATCTTTGAGCTAGTCAAGGTTACATCTTGAGTTATAGGGATACCCCCCTTGGTGCGGCAGAACCAGAAGTGAAGGGGAGGAGCTCACGCAACCTCCTGTATTCAGTTGGCCTGAATCTGCCTGTGCATTAGAAGTGGCAAACCCTAATGCTGATTCAGAAGAAATGTCAACAGGATCTTTTGTGAACAATCAAAGCATCTTTGATAGAATATGAATTTTTTCATCTCATCTCTTTTGAGAGAACAACTCACCTACCACTTCTTCAAGCATAAGCTTAGTGGCAGTAATTCTAATTGTCATCACCAGATTGTCCCATGAATCAAACAACGAACACATTCATGTAATGCACTACTCTTCATCATTCATTTATACATCTATGGAATCTAATTTATTAACAACAATGTTAATATCATTTAGATGTTTAACATTTGAGTCACCATCACCCATCTTCAAGGAATATAATTTCTTTCAAAGAAAGATTTTATTCACAAGGGATTTAGCCTAATATAAATTTCCTAATTTATTCCACAAGGCTTCCGTGATGGCTTCTCTTAAAACATCTAGCAACACTAAATCTACTAAGCAAAGCCTAATCAAGCTTCTTGCTTTTTGGTCCAACACTACCCAATCATCAACAAACATTATGAGTAGGTTGTTTTTTCTAGACACGTAAATTTGACCTTGTCCTTACAACATCACCTAGACACCATCTTGCGACATCTTTTGACACTTTCATCCTAGGCCCTTTCATTATCCAATTAAATAAATAAATTATTTTTATTTATTTAATTAGTCTTAGTCCATTTCCTAAATTAATTTAATAAATTATATTTATTTAATTAATTTAGTCCATCCTTTAACTACATTAATTAAATAAATTTTATTCATTTAATTAATTTATTTCTCTCACTTTGTCCTATAATTAATTAAATAATTTTATTATTTAATTAATTATTTTTCACCTATCCTAATCCTTATACACTTTTACCTATTAGTCTTAGCCGACATCATGAAAATAGGTCCTATCCTTCCCACATCCAAGATCATATAACTATCACTATCGATCAAGTCATTTTCTCCTAGAGCACTTAGATCTATCCTAAAGATTTCTAACTAGAGCATGCCATGATCAAGGAGTAATTATCTACACATTTTGAGTGTAATGTTATGCTGCTAGTGTGAGCAATCAACATTTATCAATTTGGAGATCATTATCAAATATCAAGGGCAACAAGGACTACTTTGGTAATATTGTTTCATTTCCTTTTGTTAGTTACTTTCTCTTGATGTGATGTTGAATATGGAGTAGGTTCATTGATGCATTTGTTCCTTATTTGATTTACATTTTCTACGTACACACTTTCTAGAGACCGCAACCCATAAATCACAATCTATGAGCAAGTCTTCCATTTTAAGATTTCATAGCTAAAAATTTAAGCCATTAAATATGTCCATCTCCAACCATGATGTGCTTTCCATCCGTTCCTGAAATGAGATCCTTCCTATGCATGTCTCCCACTCAAATGAAAATGATTAGCAACAAATCTTTTTCCCTATCTAAAGATCTCATGAGTTGGCCAAACTCTAATACCAATTGAAAGGAAGTAGGATATAGTAGAAACGAATTCCTGTCAATTTCCAAACTAAACTTTAGAGGAGAATAGTGCCAAATAATATATGAATCAAACAATTCCAAAAAGAAACACCACACATGTAATAACATGTAAAAACACAAACAAAAAATATAATTGACATATGAATTACCCTAGAAAAATCCTTTTCTAGAAAAAAAACAACACCAAAAGAAGCTTCGATGTATTATTTAGAAACACAACTTAGTTACAATACATTTAGAGTATTCACTCTTAGCCCATCAACTACCCATGGAAAAATTCTAGTAGCATAACCCTGTAAAATATCTATTTGCATGGGCAAGTTCAAGCACCCAAATCATCCGTAAAATCTCTTTAACTTTTTCCATCTTTATAAAATATGCTCCTTGTTTTTCTCCTAGTTCACTTATCTTTCCCTCTTTGCATTCTCTTTCTATAACAACAACTTTTTACACGTTACAATTGTTATAGTTGCATTTAGAAACTTCCATGGCTTTAAATGATAATTAAAATTTTTCCTAAATTACAAACTACTAGTGTCACTCCAAGTGAAATGTCCCAAAATGTGGGTACAATAATTACATAAAGAAACCTTAGGATTTATAAGGTGTGTGACACCTAAACCCAATAGAGGTGGCATGTGCAATCACAATCCCATAGTCTACAACCTTGCAACCTATACCTACAATGAAAATTTGTTCTCTAGAATGGACATAGTTGTAAGCACCTTTGGAAACTTGCCTTGAGGGGTTTTGAATATTAAAGCTTCCTTGTTGGTGATCATGTCTCGCAAAAGATTTGATAGATTATATATTAGGACCTCAAAAGGAATGTAGAATGCCTAGAAGATCAAGTTGCAGTATCTTTGTGGGTGTGTGAGTATAGAAATATAGTGTTTCTCATACATATGACTTATATTGTGCTATAGCTTTGTGTGAAGATTGCTTATCTTTGCTATGTGGGTTGTCATGTGTTGCCTTTATTCATTTGTTCAAATAATTCCTTATTTAATGAACATAATACAACCATTTATAGTTATGTGGACATGGGAGAGGATAGACATGTAGAGTGAAATGAAAAGGTAGGTGTTGAAATGGAAAAATCAACTTTCATTTTTTGTAGATGCAACTGTGAGCACAATAACGTCTGATGTAGGGAAATGATAGGGAGTGAAATGGGTTGGAGTTTTTAGGTCTAAAAGGGATTAACTGTGGCATGGAATGTGAGTTTAGGAAAAGTTAGTGCCTTAAAATAGTTATAAATGGTCATTATTATATTTATTAAATAAGGTGCTATGAGCAAGTGCTAAACAAGAGGGAAAAGTGTAAAGTAGGCACTTTTCATCTATATATTTTTCCCTACTTTAGCATGTGTGTGAGCTACAACAAACCAAGTATGCTAAAATAAAAGTAAAACTTGTATTTGTTATACCTAATTCAAACATGATATAAAAGAGCTTGTTTGGTGTTGTTTTTTCTTGTCACTACTTGAGTAATGTCTTTAGATCCACCAAACACACAATAGAAGAAATTAGTGTATATAGTAAAATGTCCTAATAAATTTAATCTCATCTTATCAAATCTAGAAGGGAGTCATGAAGATGGGACCAAATTGGCATCCATAAAACCCAAAAGTAGAGGTTGAACTAGTAGGGGGAATCATGTTTTATGTGATAGTCATATAGTTGTTGATGATTTGGTCTTCATGAAAGCTACACTCCATGATTGGGTGTGATTAGTACAAGGCCATGAAGAGTCACTTTAACTATAATGTGTGTTGTAAGACTCATGAATATTCCCTTTAACCATTTCAAAGTGTGTGAGTGTTAATATAAGTTAGGATATATGCCCTCCCTCAAATTGATTGCATATGAAACTATGTGATTGAAAGAACAAAAATGAGAACCCTATGTTGAGGTTTCGGGTGTTTACATATTTAAATTATCAAACCTAGGATCACAAATCTTACAATGTACTAATTTAAAGTAAAACTAATTTGAAAAAAACTACTAATAAATAATAGAGTTCCAAATTCCTTCATATTTTATATTGAACTCCACTGATATGGAGCTAAGAAATGAATAATTGTAAATGACAAACAAAGGGAGAAAGAATAACCATCCCTAGGTTATTAGAAGGTTATTGAAGACTTAAGGTACTAGAATAAAGATGTCCAATAAAGAATATTAGAAAGTTGAAGATCTAATAGATGATTTGAGGCACCAACATTAGACATAGACACCTTAGCAAGACACAAGCATTGGTAGAGGTTGCTCCTATAGGATTGGGATAGTGACCCAAGACTCTATCATTGATCTTGGGTGCTCCCACCCTTTTTGGACACCCAAACAGGTCACTAGCACTAATCAATGGCACTCCTATCCATTGTGGAATGTAAAACAAAGCATTAGCGCTAGTAGGGTTGCTCCTATAGGTTAGGAACACAAACAAAGTTGCAAAAGCACTGCTACAAGTCACTTTTGATGTTGCAATGTTGGGATTTGGGTGAAGGATGGAAATATGCAACTGTCTAAGCTGAATGATCCCTATAGTTTGTCTCTAATTCCACTATAAAATTTCTTGCAAGAGCTTTAGATCTCTAATAATCTAAATCTCACTTTGAATGGGAGACAAAAGGAAAGGGTGTGGATATTTAGGAGACCACCTCAATCAATCCCCTAGGTGGTATTCCAACCTCAACTTAGCCTTTAGAACATTTGATTGTGTGTTATTCCCTAACATGGATATGTGAAGTGGCGTGTGCAAACTGTAAAGACTTGCATCTTTAAATAGAACCTAATCAATTAGAATTTGTTTGGTCCTTTTATTTCTTTAGTATAACTTGTTTTTACTAAATACTTAGGTAAGGTTAAGCATAACAACTCTTTTGTCATAGAAGATAGGCATCCATACCTTCCTAGAATAGGCATTTGTCCTTCCATGGAATAGAGAAAAGTGCTCTGGCCAAAGACTTGACTCATCAAGATGAAACGAGTCCTAAGTCAGTCACTGAAGATTGTAGTTCCCTAAAGGAAGTGCATTGAGGTTACTGTCATTCAAGAGTATATATATAAAATAAAAAGGCTTGAGTCTCACCTCAAAATTTGGCCTAAAGCCTCAACGAGCCAAGCAAATCCATCCACTCGATTCTTTTGAGTATCAGATTTATAATTATGATTATTATTTAGTATCACAAAATTCACAGATCTTGTCTTAAGAAAACTCAAGTAGTAATCAATTAGTTTCATTATGTATATCAATCATCCTTCCATCAATTAATTAGCTAGTCCAAAAGTAGAATAAATAATCATTTCAAATAAACTAGACAAATCAATAATCCTACCTAGAGAACTTATGCAATGACATGAGTCTGCAAAACTAAATAAGTAAATTAGATTTTAATAACAATTTTTAACAATAATTATTAACTCCTTGCAATATGAGAATGGCAACCAAATCCTAAGGGCTAGAACTAGTCCTTGGAGGCTTTTATGAAATGGCATTGCCTATGTATTAGGAATCAGAGCCACTGTAGTTCGTTAACTTGAAGTTTCAACCTTACTTGGTTGTCCCAATAGGTTTACAATTTCATTCTATCATATGACCAATCAAATTGAAGATCAATATCCTATTTTATATGACAGATTAAAATAAATAGCCTTTAATCATCTAGTTTTTTATAATTATCTATAAGAGAAAACTTATGATGGGTTATCCTAGCTTAAGATAATTTAATTTATTCAATGTCCACTATTGATTACTTCCAAAATTAGATTATAGGTTTGATCCCTTTCTAAATATTTGTCATTTTCAACCATCTACAGTTATGAATGACTTGGTCCATAGAGCAATAACTCATGCAAGACTTTGTAATCAATTATTTGTATCCAAAAACCTCTTGGTTTATAAAAACTCAGTTTACTGCTTTGCAACTTCCCTTCCCACCTTTCTATTGTTTTAAACTTGATTAGGGTATAGAATCAGTCAGCCCAAGGGGCCCCCTCCCCCTCCTTTGGGGTTGCTTGAGGCATGGGTTGCATAGGCACTACCTCGAGTAGTTCCTCAGAACTGGTGAAGTCAGCTTTGGATTCTGTTCCCAAAGCTTGGAAGAACACCCTCCTTGGTTCAAATGAAGGAGCATGCATGTTAGAGACTATTGTCCCTACACTGTCAGAGACTGCTATAGGGAACAACTTTAAAACTCTTGGTTTCCATGGTCAAAAAGATAGTTTCATCTATGGATCTTTCTTTGGTTGGGAAGTTTTTTTCATTCAGACCTAATATCAACATGGTCGAACGGTGGTGGGTATCGATCAGATGGAACTTGAAAGGAAGTGTGTTGATTAGTGCCATGGCAGGTGGACTTTTTCTTTTCAAGTTCACCTCTAAGGAAGACCTGGTTTTAGTTCTTGTAGGTGGCCCTTGGATCTATGGGAAGCACAACCTATATCTTTGTCGTTGGAAACTTGATTTTGATGCGACTTCAAATTTGAATAAATCTACCCTAGTTTTGGTTAGGTTACTTGGGTTTCCTCTGGAATACTGGGATGAAAAGGTATTTATTTGGATTGCTAACTCCTTTGGCCATTTTATAGCTCTGGATAATACTATGAAGACCAAATCCATGTTAGTTTTTGCTCATTTTTGTGTTAATGTGGATATCCATAAAAACCTTCCTATTTCAATAAATCTTGAATCCAAGTTTGGTAGTTGGTCTTAGCTGATTACTTATGAAAATGCTACAACATTTTGCCAAAATTGCTCAAAAAAGGGCCACTTAATTTTAGAATGTAAAGCCCTTAAGAAACAAACCCCAAAGTCGAAGGAAGTTGAGGAAAATGTGATGGATGTTGCTAAAGAGTACCCTTTCAAAAAGAATATTCTTAATATCCTAGGCTCCCCAAACAAGGCCTCTATCCCTGAGGAGTATCCTTGTATTGGGATCCAGGAAGGGGTAACTCTAGATGATAATGCAAGTCATGAAAGAACTAACAACACTGGGACAAGGCTTAAACAACAGAGTGAGGAACAATGGCTCACCAGATAGACTTGTTTCCCCTTGGGAATGAGGACAAGGAGGAAGGGGAAATTCAAGAAATCTCAAATACCCTAATAGATCATCTTTCCAATATTATGGAAGAAATAACTATTGAGGGGTGATAAACCCCTCTTTTGGAGGCCACAGTTATCCTACATATTAAACCTAATAGCCCTATTGAAGGAGAGAATGGGCCAATGAAAAAAGAAGGATTATTATCCCTGGAAAACTAACCCCAGGAGTTGGACCAAGCACAACTTGGAGCTCATGTGATCAGGAAAGATGGATTACTACCAGGAGAAAAGGAAAGGGCCCAATGAAGAAGTCAACAGATGTGGGGAATTGATGGTAATTTAGGTAGACCCTCTTAGAGGGAAACCAGACAAAGAGAAGTAGTTAAGGAGATAGCTAATGGAAGACAACATACCTTGGGGATTCCCTCCAGGAAGGCTTGTCAATGAGGATCTTATCTTGGAACAAAAGAGGACTCAATAGTCCTCAAAAGCAGTTTTTGGTTAAAAACTGCATATATGAAAATAAGGTTGATATCTTGTTATTAAAGGAAGTTAAAATGTCTGAGGAAAGTTTCAAAGTGATAGCCAACAAATTATTACTAATTGCTAATTTCTATATTAGTCAACCCTTCGGGGCTTCTGGGGGATTGGTCACTATGTGGAATAAACATCATCTCAATGGTGCTTATAGATTTCATAATAGAAGCAGTCTAGAAGTAAAGTTTGATTCCAATAATAAGGAATGGATCCTTATTAATATTTTGTCTCCTAATGCTAGGAATGCTAGGAAGGATTTATGGGAAGAGATGGTATCTCATATTTTTGCAAACAAGGAAGCTTACTGGATGATGGCAAGTGACTTCAATACCCCTCTATATCCATCAAAAAAGTCTGGTGGTATTATGGATTTTTTAGATAACATGGCTGACCTAGCAGATTTTCTTAATGTTACTGGGCTCATGGATATTGAGTTGAATGATCAACTTTTCACCTAGACTAACAAAAGAAGTGGAGAGCGGCTTATCCAGGTCAAACTTGACAGATTCCTAATTTCTTCAAATTGGGATATCATAAGTCATTCTAAGCTTTTAGCTCTTCCTAGAACTATCTCTAACCATAACCCTTTGATGTTCAGCTAGTGGGAAAGAGCTTCAAAACATCCCTTCCCATTCTGGTATGAAATTATGTCGGCCTCCCACCCAGATTTTTGGAATTGTCTATCTAATTGGTGGAATATTTCTATTCAGGGATCTCCTATGTTCAAGTTAGTCCATAAACTCCTTCATGTTAAGCAAAAGGTTAAAGGCTAAAATAAATTATGTTTTAGTAATATCCTAGAACAAAAGAAATAGATTTTTGCTAAGCTTGTTGATATCCAAAATAAAATGGCTAATGGAGACTGGTCTGACAATACCTTTCTGGTGGAAAGCTCTTTACTCCAAGAGTGGAAGGATATTATGAAGAGGGAAGAAATTTTCTAGAAATAAAAATCTAGAATCCAATATCAATTAGTTATGATACATAGGAAAAGACACACCATTTCTAAGCTTCTAGATGATAGAGGAGTGAAGGTCAACATTGATGAGGAAATTGGTCATCTTACAACTAATTATTTTAAGTCTTTCTTATCAAAACAACCTGTTAACCCTACCCCTGATTTGGTTGAGAAGCTATTGGACAACAATCCTACTCTACTAACTAATGAAGATAATTGTACTCTTTTGCAACGTATTACTAAAGAAGAGGTTAAAGTTGTTGTTTTCTCCATGGGGGCATTCAAGGCTCCTGGCCTGGAAGGGTTTCCCCTTGCCTTCATTCAGGAATTTTGGGATATTGTGGGATTTAATGTTACTGCGGTTGTCAGAGACTTCTTTAGAATGGGTAAGTTTCTTAAGCAAATTAATAATAAATTTATTGCTCTTGTACCAAAGAAGCTAGATCCTATGTCTAGGGGAATCTTTGATTTTATAAACCTATGTAATACCATGTATAAGATTTTTTCCAAGATTGTGGTCTTTAGGATCCAACCTCTTTTGGATGGTCTTATTGCTAGCTATCAAAAAGGTTTTGTCCTAGGGAGGCAAATTTTAGGTGCAACTATTTCTACTCATGAATTAATCCATTTTATGGACAAAAATAATATCTCGGGTATGGTCTTTAAGCTTGAAATTTCTAAGGCCTATGACAAAGTTTCTTGGGATTTTTTGTTTAAGGTTCTTAAGAAATTTGGCTTTTAGGAAAATCTCATTATGTTGATAAAGGAAAGTGTGACCATTGCTAAGTTTTTGGTGCTTGTTAATGGGATCCCCCGTGGCTTCTTTAGCTCGAGGAGAGGGATTAGATAGGGTGACCCCTTGTCTCCTTACCTTTTCATTATTATGGTTGAAGTCTTGCGAAGGAATATTATGAATCTATTAAATAGAAGGGAGTTAAAAGGGATAAAGGTTTCTTCTACAGTTGACCTCTATGCTATTCAACAATTTGTTGATGATACCATCCTTTTTGGGGTAGCCTCGATGGTGGAAGCCAGTAAATGGAAATAATTGTTAAGTGATTATGCTACGATTTCAAGGCAATGTATCAATTATAAAAAGACCAACATATTCTTTTCAACACCAAATTGGATCTATAGGAGAAGATCAAAGCCATCCTAAGTTGCTTTGAGGCCTTATTGCCTTCTACTTATTTGGGTCTCCCTTTAACTGTGAAGGAAGTGTCCCCTACTTTTTGGAATTTAGTCCTTGAAAGGATCCAAAGGAAACTTGCAGGTTGGAAGGGAAAATTATTGAGTCAAGTAGGTAAATATTAGCTCCTTAAAGCCTCTTTACAAGGCATTCCTACTTATTTTATTACTCTATTTAAGATGCCCATGTACTTAGCTGAAAATTTTGAGAAAATTCAGAGAACTTTTCTCTGGACGGGGGTTGAAGAGAAGTAAATAATTACCCTTGTTAAATGGGATAAAGTGTGCCTTCCTAAAATGCATGGAGGTCTTGATATCATAAATATTTACCTAATGAATAAATCCTTACTTGCTAAAGTGGGATGGGTCTTATGAGGGATAATAAAGATTGGGATTTTATTATGAAGGCTAAATACTTACATAGTGGGGAAGATGGTAGATTTATTGATCAAGAGGGCCTGCCAAAAGGTTTCATAATATGGAATAAAGTGTTGAAGCCTAGGAATCTTCTTCTAAAAGGAATTAAGTGGAAATTTAGTAATAGTAATCTCATTAGATTCTGGAAGGATACTTGGATTCATGAGCAACCTCTCATAAATCAAGAGAGTTACAACAATCTTGTTGGACTAGCCAATAATTTCTTTGGGGAAAGGTTGGATAATTATATATCATACAATCATGGAATGAGACAGTGGAAGAAATTAGCTGATCGTTGTCCCAATCAAAGCAATTTGGATTAGGTGGTTAGCTCGTTGCAAAAAAGACTTACTAATTTTAGAATTCCCATCTTCCCTAGATATGATTAAATGATATGGTCTCAGGACAACAGAGGATTATTTCTGGTCAAGTCTGCCTATGGTATGTTGTTAGACCAAAATATAAGGAGTAGTTCTTAGAAATTAATTTGGAATCACCATTTGATTCCTAAAGTCAATTTCTTTTGGTGGACAACTGCTCATAAAAAAATTCTTACTCAAGATAACTTAAAGAAAAGGGGTTTTCAAATTCCCAACAGATGTGTGTTATGTTTAAAGGAGGAGGAGACAATTACTAATTTGCTATTCATTGGGATTTTGCTAAAGAACTTTGGGATATGACTTTACAAAAATTGAGTACGGACTGGGTCATGAATGAAAACTTGATTGAGGTTGTGGAGAGTTGGAGAGCTCCTTTTTCCCACTCAAGGACCAGAGAACTATGGAGGCAGGTTCCTCCTCATTTGGGTTGGAGTTTGTGGAAGGAGAGGAATAACCGCATCTTCAGAGATGTCATCAAGAATCCTAAAGAGGTTTTTATTACCTTCTCTAAATTCATGATTGATAATGTTTCCAATTGTAACTTGAAAACTCCTAAAAGTCCTCCTAACCCTATCGAGATCAAGGTTTCCAAAGATTGGGGTCTTTCTGCTAATATATATAAGTTTGATAACTCTAAGAAGCTGGCTTGGCTAAACACTAGATGGAAACCCCCTGAAGGTTGGCACAAATTAAATTTTGATGGGTTAGCTAAAAGAAACTTAGGATTGGCTAGTGGAGGAGGGATCATAAAATCTCACAAGGGTGAACTTGTTGCTGCATATCCTGGAGGGTTAGGAAGCTAGACCAATATTGTTGTTGAAGCAATGGTTATGATGTGGAGCTTAAATGCTCTTTCCTTGAAAATTACTAAGATTTAGGTGGAGGGTGGTTCTAAAATCATTATTGATGTTGTCTTAGGTAGAGCTCACCCTGGATGGCAATTAGGTGATATCATTGGAGATATTAGGGGTCTCATTATCAGATTTGAAGAAAAGGAAATACCCCATATTTACCATGAGGGCAATAGTATTGTTGATGCCCTAGCTAACCAAGGACAAAATTTCAATAGTTGGAGATGTTGGCGGTGTTTGGAAAATCTTTTTAGGCCCTTACAAGACTTCCTTCAAAAAGAGTTGCATAACTTGAATAACAAACAATGATGGATAAAAGTGACTTTAATTCAAATTCAAATCCTTGGCATGTGCCATTTTCTAGCTAGGGTGGTAAGGTTATGAGTCATGTCATGAGGACTATTGAGCTGAGTCAACAGTATGTTCATGTGGACAGTGTGATGACGAGGCAGAGATATTTTAGAAGGTTGGCAGTGTCTTTTAATAATGATGACCACCTCATATGGTACAATCAATTAAGTTCATGTAAGACGTGTTGGAATAGCCAAGGATTCTCTGCAACACTTGATATTCACTCTCACAATATGGAAATCGACAAATAGAGATAAGAAATCAATGATATTGATGAACCTAATTTGAGCATAAACATATATTAATCTCACTTACAAATTTACATGAGAATGCCTCATTATATAGGCATGAAAGAGGCAATCCACCTTGCACGTGGATTGACAAGTGCCCCGTGATGTGGCACAAACAAGTAGACAAGTGCCCTATAAGGTGTCAACCTTTAAATCACTTGGAATGTGCAAACCAACAACCTTGTGTGACGAGTGTTGGATGACTACAAAGTGTTTTTTGAGGTGAGATGGAAAGTCTTCCAACCTCAAAAGGTATGCACATGAGGTTTACCAAATGAAAGGTAACCTCTAACATCTAAAAGGTTGCACATTTAGTTAGACAAGATGTTGTCTAACCTCATCAACCTAAGTACACTTAAGCTATAGTGAATAGATAAATTATTCACTCTAAAACCCCCCCTTAAGTGATACTTAGGGATATCACAAAAGTGCAATAGATATAAAGATATGGGTCCCAGCTACTAGGCCATGTTAGGTTCCCATGTACAAAGTTTCTTATAAAGTGGAGTAAAGGAGAAAACCTAGTGGGAATAAAACTCCTCTCCAAAAGGAGAAACAAAATGCATGAAAAAGAAAACAAGTGAAGAAGAAGGAGGACTTATATCATGACCCCCCTAGGACAACTTCTATCACATGTGTTCAATAAATTTCCCCAAAATAGGTGATACAATGAGAGACTTGGAAGCCCCCCATAAGATATGTTGTAGTGCTCGTAGATGCTCGATGAAGTATGCTAAAGCTGCTCCATGAATGTTGAACAATGTTTCTCCCCTTAGGAAGAAAGAGAACTACAAATAGGTGCATTGAATCTTCCCATGGAAGAAGAAGATGATAAGTCTTCGGATGTTGCACAAAATCCAAAGATAAGTATGAAGCCTTCACAAAGTGATGATGGGCCTTAATGATAGTACCGGAATCCTCTAAAACCTGCTCCATAAGAATTGATGCCAAGGATGAAGATGGATGCACAATAGCATCGGGATGGCTGTCATCAAGAGTGTCTACCAAATATGCATAGTGAGAATCATCAAACAAACATGAAATGTTTGTCAAGTACTCATCCCAAAAAAATTGGTGCTAGAAGATTGATGGAAATAGCCTGTTGATGGAGTCTGTAGGAACCAAAGATGTAGGTTCACAAGGAGATGTGATCTCAGGAAGAACTGATGTGGAGGAAACAACTCCAAGGTTCAAATATCCATATTAAATCTCCTTATCCAAGTGTAATGCATGAAGATCATCATGCAAGTCTGTAATATGCAAAGAACCAAAGCAATAGAAAGAGTATAAGCGGAACCCATGATCTACTTTTCCCATTGTAACAATGTCTCTACTCTATAACTCCCTTATTATCACTAAATTAGATGTGAATTCAACTATTTTCCCTATCCCACTATGAGTGATTTGATAGATGGAAAGGATATTATTGGATAAATAAGGTACATACAAAAAATCACTGATTGTTCTTTCACCAATTTCTATAGTGCCTTTTCCAAATGCTGTTATGTAGGCATTATTTCCCATGAGAATAGGTGGATATGAACCTGGTTCATAGGTGGAAAATATATCTTTTAAATTTGCCATGTGATGAGAAGCCCCTGAATCTAGAATCCACTTAGGTGATGCAATATTAGTATAGGCAACCAATGCTATTCTTTTGTTCTTATTCACATTTAAAGATGATGGAGAGGAGGAGCCACCTGAGGAGTTGATTTGATTCTTCTTAGTAAGAAGTTCTAACTCATCTATTCAGAGTTTGAGGTTATCTCTTTCCTTTTCAAAACAACGGTGCTCTTCATGCCCAAGTTTGTTACAATAACTACAAGTGGGCCTTTCCTTAGACTTTTTCCCTTTGGATGGGGTAGTTTCTTTAATTTGAGGTTTTGATTTTGATCCCTTAGATAGGTCCTTGTTTGCTTTCTTCGCCTTAGGAGTTGAATTCTAATTTTCAGCACTAGTAACTAGAGCATGATTTTATGAAGACTTGAGTGTGCCCATTTGAATTAATTTATATTGATCTTGTGTTAGGGAAACAACAAACTCAGTAAGTGAAGGCATAGTGAAGTGCCTTCCTAATGAGCGTTGTGTGGCATAAAACATAGAAACAAACACTAAATAGTCTAGGCCTAACTTTGATAAGACACTTAGGATCAATTGATCATCTTCTTTGTTAATCTTACATATCTTCAATTGGGATCTTAATGAGTTTAACTTGCTGAAGAAATCTTGAATTGTCACAAAATCTCTAGGAATGAGACTTATTAATTCATTTTCTAAACGATGACCCCACATTATATCTTGCTTTCCAAACAACATTTCTAATGTTGTTAAGACTTCATTAGATGTTTTAGCATCATTAACATGAAATAATAGGTCTGGAGAAATGGCTATACAAATAGTGCCATAGGCTTCATCAAGTCTATTAAACCACTTCCTCTTTTCAGAAGTCGCAGTAGGTTCAGGTTCCAATCCTGTAGTTGCTCTATGTAAACCCTTTTGCTCAAGTTGTAAATCTATTGCATGTTTCCATTAATGGTAATTAAAAGTAGTTAATAGGTTATCCATTGCAAGAAAGTAGAAAAAGACAACCCCCCAGATTTTCCCCTTGATTAGATGACCCCCCCAAATTTTGGCACTTTATAACTTAGTGTGATTTACAATAAAAATAGGTCCAATGTGTGGGAAATGTGAAAACATCAACTTTTGCAAAAAATGATGCTCAATTTCAAGCTATTGATCAAAAGTTATGACAAAAACAATTTCTTGTAAAACAAGCCTATTTTAATACACTAGCACTAGAAATAAAAATGCCTATGGAGAGATAAACCTTGCCTTCCAACTACTCGTTGAAATCAACATGGGGTGAAGATTACAATGATTTTATTTGTGAGGGCGAATTGGTCTCCTGCCAACCCAGTCCTCACCCTTTGTCTTTGTTAGGTAAAGATACAAGTGTTTTAAAACCACTAATTCTCCAAATGAAAAAATTGCCCTTTAAATTTGTCTCCTAATTTACAATAAACCCCTAAAATTATGCATTTATAGTTTTTTAATAAACATTAATTAAATGCTTATTAAAAACAAAAATGTAAATGTTATTTTGATGAGCAAAAAATAGGGCAAAACATAGGTAGATTACAGTAAAAAGAGCCCAAAAATTGTAGGGACAACCAAATTTCAGCTCCACAGGTTGAATTTCTTCCTCTTAGATCAATTTTAGGTAGCTCTAGGTTGATTTGAGATAGCTCTAGGTCAAAAAATGTCTTGTACATCAAAAAATGCCTTGCCCAGGGCAAAAAATGTTTTTCACAGGTATGACATGCTGCCACAAGGGTAAAATAAAGGATACCTTGTAGATTTTCGCCCATCTTTTCTGTTTCAACACCTCTACATAAGTATTAAATGCTGCCACAAAAAGAAAATGCCCAAATGCTTTCCACTATGAATACCTCTGCCAAGGAATTCAAACAGAGAAACAAAAAACAACAAAGAGAACAAAAACAAATTTTTAATGTTGTTTATACAAATGAGATACAATGAATACAAGCCCTTTACAGATAGGACATGGCTCTCTAGGAGGCACTGATTTTTGCCTCACCTCTAGATCCCCTAAAAACCAGAGAGCATGTCTGCAACATGGCTCTGATACCATGTTGGAATAGCCAAGGATTCTTTGCAACACTTGATATTCACTCTCACAATATGGAAATTGACAAATAGAGATAAGAAAACAATGATACTGATGAACCTAATTTGAGCATAAACATATATTAATCCTATTGGGAATCAAGGTGTCTTAACCTTTGCAAGTTCCCAATGTTGTATTTATTTATTCAACACTATGTTGTAGGATCCCATTTTGACTTGGCATAGTTTTGCAATGTGTCGACACCTTGTGTACATGCAATAGGATAAATTTTGGTGACTTTGTCAGCTGCGGTTTCCCCCCAAAATAATCAATGGGGCAGTGCAGGGGGGAAGAGCCCCTCCTGTGGGGCTTGGGGGGCTTATCCCCCTAGTGAGGGCCCAAGGGCGGAGCCCAGGTAGGGGTTTGGGGGCAATGCCCCCAGAAGGGATTACTGGGGGTAGTGCTACCGAAGCAAAAAATGCCCTATATTTAATAAGCATCGACAGTTAGTTTATTATTGGTTGACATGGATAAACCGACATTAGATAGCCACCAAAGAGGCTTGATAAATAAGCAGCTAGAGAATGTGAAAGGTCATGAGATGTGAATGAGAATTGACATTGTGTACTTGTTGTGATGTTCACAACACGCCCCTTTTTACTCCTTAGCAAAACAAGGACCCCTGTTGTGGCTGGCTTCTTTGCTTGTGTGTGTGGGTCTGCTTGGTGGTAAAGGGAAAAGGGAAGTGAAAAGTACAAAACTTGTTGAAAATAGAGAAAAAATGACATTAAGTACCAGAGCTGAATACAGGTGAATTCCTTGTCAAAAATGAATAGGGGTTGCTTTTTGAACCATCTTAAAATTCCCTGTATTTTGCAAGTTATGTGTGTTTTTGGTAAAATGCATTGTGATTAAGGTTTTTATGTAGATGTACAAAGTCCTTTGTATGTTGTGTCATTGTATGATACATATACAACGCTGTTTGTATATTGGGTCTTTGTTTTACTTGTATGCATTTGCTAACGTTTTATCTTCACATAGAAGGTGGACCCAAAAAGGTTCAAAGTTTGGATGCATAGTCTGGTAAGTCCGTTCGATGCATTTTTTGGTTTGTATGTTTGAAAAGTCTGAAACATATAAAGGTGACATACAATGATATGCATAGCGCGGAATTGAAATGTTATGGAATAAAGTTAAGTTGTTGTATGTTGCGGTATACATGCATTGCAGTGAACATACAACACGGAACTCAGGGGGAGATTTAAATTCGGTTAAATGGATGTATCATTACTTGATGCATATTTAAAGATACATTACACTTTGTACATGTCAGAACCGAAAAGGGTTATAAGCTGTAGTTTATTAAACAGTTGAAGTCTGAAAGGGATATACAAGGGGCTTGGTATGTTTTCGGCGTAAGTAAGCCCGTCGGAACAAAAGTTTTAAATCATGTCGATCTTGTGCCTCTCGCCGATAAAAACATCATCGGACGGATATGTATGTTGGGGTAAGTTATTTTGATTGCCCTGACTGAGTGCGTTTCACCGATAGAAGTTGTATCGGGCTTATATAAGCTATCGGGGTGAGTTTTTAAGATAGTCCCGACCGAATGTGTTCTCGCCAATGAAACCATCGTCGGGCGGATTTGAGCTAGCAGGGTGAGTTATTTGGGTCACCCCAATTGGGTGTGCTCTCACCGATAAAGGTAGCATCAGACAGAGATATGAGTATCGACGGTTAGGTTGGTTGTCTTGCCAACTAAGGATGTTATTCCAATGGAGCCGATATACAAGCCAGATTCAAAATGAAAGTTCAAAATAGAAAATTCTTTGTATATTTTAGGGGCTTGTATGGTTTTGACAACGGTTAGATTCAAGTTTGAAAATGACTTTAGAGCATTTTATGACTTGCATCTGTTGGTAGGTATGCAGGTATTGGTTTGGAAGCCTTTAGCGGTTAAGACAAAGTGAAGTGAAGTTTCATTGGCCATCGGCGGAGAGATGAAGGACTTAGCCAATGGAAGTGGATCTCGCCGAAAGAAAAGTAAAACAATCATCAGGCATCGGCAGAAGAATAGAAGACTGGGCTGATAGAAAGAGGTCTCGCCGAAGGTAAAGCAAAAGGAAGTCATCGGGCATCGACAGAGGAAGAAAAGGTTTCTTCGACAATCATTGTCTTGCCGAATGTGAGGTGAAAACAAAGAAGAACACAGAGGCAACATGAACCTGAGTTGGGGATATTATCAAATGCATTATTTGCCAACTGGAGAACGATTCTAGAATATTCTATGCCAGCTGTGTGATTGCCAACTGGTAGGCATTTGTTGTTCATCTGGACCATTGATTGTTATGAGAGGATCTTGATCATTGGATCATTGTAACCATTTTTTGGCTTCCATTCTATTAGAGGGCCATGATTTGTCATAACAGAGAGATACACACAGAGGGGGTCAATTATTTTAAAATCTGACTGAAACAATTTCATATAGGAGATTGGATTACCGAGACTAATAAGGACTAAATTGTTGAAATGTCAAGGTTCTTTCTTCAGATCATTGTAAATATACTTGCTCTAAAGCATTCTGAATGGAGATGAAGCTTTAGATTACATCCTGATTGTAAACTTTACGTAATCTTCAAGTTGATTCCTGGATATGTAATGGTGAATGCTGTGTTCAATAGAAGCGCTTTCATTTTTATTGCATATTGTTGTCAACTTTTCCTTTGAAGATTTGCACTGGATCATGCGGATTTGTGGAATGTCCTAGTGAAGTATGATTCTAGTTTTCTTCTCTTCATTGCTGTATCAGAACATGTATGTGGATCAGTGATCTCAGTCAAGTAATTTTGGGAATCTCACTTTTTAAACCCTATCTTTGTCATTTCATTTTCTTAATTTCATTAAATCACTTCCATAACTGCAAATCATGATAAATAATAAGCAGAACAGAGAAATATGCTAACATTCTGTAGATAACTGAATATCATTAGCATATTTGAGCTAAATGCATGTAGTGTTGAAAATATCATGCAAAGAATTGCAAATAATGGTAGAAATCATGCAAATATCAACATGTAGGCACATTATTTGAGTGAATTCATAGTGCAGAGGTAGAATTGTTTTGATATTTATGCAGAACAAATATAAAGAACAAAATATTTGGAGAAATACTGATGAACTTTGCAAAAATTACTGGAGTATGTAAGGCCCCTGAATGATTAACAGCAACACACATCAACCACTGAGTAACGTCAGTAGATTATGAACTAATCAACGAAGACTTGGGATCATGAATTCTTTGAATTCATCGTATCTTTCAAGATAAATAAAGGTTGTTGTGTAACTTTTATTTCATGTTTGCTTATGAGTAACATCATGATCAACAGTACTCTTGAAAGAACAGTACTCTTGAAAGAGCTTGCATTGAAAGTGTGTTGTAATCATCTTTTGATTTGGTAATACATTGTGAAGGTTTTGGAGAGTGGGGTTTTTCAACCGAAAGGGTTTTTCCCACATATATCGTGTTGTGAGTTTTGTATTTGCATTTGGATGTTGTTATTACCTTTCTGTTAATGTGCATCTTAATCTGTAACTGTAAAAGTTGAAATTTGCATAAATCTTTCCTCAATAGATTAGTGTAGGAAGTGTTTCCACATACCTTGCTTCCTTTCAAATCTCACTTACAAATTTACATGAGAATGCCTTGTTATATAGGCATGGAAGAGACAATCCACCTTGCACGTGGATTGACAAGTGCTACGTGATGTGGCACAAACAAGTAGACAAGTGTCCTATAAGGTGTTAACATTTGGATCACTTGGAATGTGCAAACCAACAACCTTGTGTGACAAGTGTTGTGTTGGGACAGGAAAATTTCAAAATTTTCCTATACTTTTATCCATCCCCTATCCAACCAAATCAGAACATTATGCCCCCAAAATCATAATAACAGTCGATAAATTCCACAAACATAACATGATTTGTATGATAAGATCCCTACCATAACTATTGGTCTCACCTCCCAAACCATAATCTGTAAAAACCTTCAGTTCTCTGATTTCGGCAAGACCTCAGTTTTTTCATACTGACCCATGTTCCATTTGAAGCAGATTAGATGTGTATCGACATTAAGAGTGAAGTCGGAACAAGAATTTCAAGAAGCCCTGATAAAGGAAGTTATGTCGATGACCCCTTATCGGAAAGAGAATCTCCAGTCACACCGAATTGATCAAATACAAGGACCATCGGGATGAGAAAGCATTGTCGGAAGATACTCTGAACATTCCCTCGACAACAAAGATCACACTGATGAGGAAATTCGACAAGAGTCCTGCCGAACAACTCAAGGAATAGATTGAACTATCGACACATTGGGAAGAAATACAACATCGTAACAAAAAAATTATGTTTCTCTGACCTTATGATGTCTCAACAACCATAAAGGCAATTTCGGCTAGAGTCATACTGATATATGTGAAGGGTATAACTCATCGGCAAAAAGGAAGCAAATCAATGTAGGATTTTTAGGTTCTGCCGAGTCTATAGTCACAATGACAAAGGATTTCAGTGAGAAATGACTATGGTCATTCTGATGAGGAAAGAATAGAAAGGATGGCATTGGGGAAACAATAAGGATTGGATAAATCAAATAAGGTCATCCCAATAACATATGTTGTTCCGATGAAAACAATAACCACACACATCGATGAGACTCTTTCTGACAGGTCACATGTGTCAGAAAGACAAATGATATCGGTATTGATTTCTTGGGTCTTACCGATTGCACTAATCAACCCTGTAAGGAGAAATTGATAAACATTTTGGCAAGACTCATACCAATATGAATAATTAGTATCGGAGAGATTTGAAATATCAGAGTAAGAGGCTGTTTTCACAACGATGGTGTAAGTCAGACTGATAACAGCTTCTATGCTCATTCTTATATCGAATAAGTATTGAAACATCTCACTGATATAAACATACATATGCCTTCATGAAAAGTGACATCGAGGAAATAAAACAAAGGGTCATAGCGATTGAGTCATCTACAAATATTGGCGCCATAATAAGCATTTAGATCGCACTGACATTACAAAAGTCCTGCCGATGAAGGACGTTATGATGATGTGACATTTCAAAACAAGTGTGGACATTTATGCATTGGGAGTATTAATTACAGGCCAAGAAGAAATCCCCTAAGAAGTCATTCTAAATTATTGCAATTGTGTTTAGAAAGGATTGTCTGAGAAAAGGGCGCAAGCCAGGATTTGGAGGAGAAAACAAAGGAATTCGGCAATCATCTCAGGCAACAGGTAGACACATAAAACCTCTGTGTGGTGACTTACAATTTGTATTTGTTATTCAAAATTATAACTAATGGAGACACCAGTGAAGGGCAAGGGTAGAAAACAACAAGGTGAAACCAGTAAACCTAAGAAACAAAAAACTGATAAAGGTCCTAATGAAAAGATGAAAGAGAGAAAACTAAATCAGGATTTGATAGATCAACTACTTGGGTCTACCCCTAAAGCTTGAAGGTTTGCACAACTTAGGGTGGAGGTGGAGAAATTAGAAGACAAATACAAATACATGGGAAATGTATGTACACTGATAAGAGGTTATGAATTGTTTAAATTCCATTATGATAGGAGATTTAGAAATGTCCCAGTGTCTAATCCATAGCATTTGAATTTGGGCAAATTGGTGGTCCTAGATGTGTTTGTGAATGTGGAACTCCTAAAACTTTTGGCTAAGTATTACAATCCCAGCCTCAAAGCCATATGCAATCCACAAGGAGATCCTATTATACATTTGTCCAAAAATGCCATCTGTGAAGTATTTGATTTGGATGACTTATGTACGCATCCCATAGTATATGAGGATTTAGACAAAGAGTACTGGAGGATTGACACCACATACAATGGATGGAGATTACTTCTTCACAGGCCTAGGCCAGAAGGAAAAACAATACCTTTTGATGACAATGATGGACCTCCATTCCACGTGTCCTTGTTTGAACCTTATATGAAATACACCTATTATTCCATTGGCCAAGTCCTAGGGTCAGAAGTTCCTGATTTCATGACAATTCCATTAATGGTGATAGCAACAGATATCCAATGTCATAATGCTAGGCAATTTGATTATGCCACTTATATTTTCAGGAAGATTGATTCTAGCTTAGTCACAATTAAGAACAATGCCCCAACAGTTTCTTTTGAGCATTATTCACTCCTCATGCACATGGTATTATACTATGGCCAGGAAATGGGAATATGGCTGAATGAACTCAGAATTGCTCAAATAGACAAAAAGGGACAAAAGTTGCCTATGCAGATGTGGACAAGGGTATGGGATAGTAGGTTTGCCCACTCCAGTTACATTCATTTTGAAGAATATTTTGTAAAAGTGTTATATAGATACTTTAATCATCCCTAGGAATATTCATTGTCAGATGAAATAAAAAGGTTCCTCAGACCAAAAGACTTTGGTGGCCCCCCAACTGTCACACACAATTGGGGAGATTGGTATTGCTTTGAGGACTCAACTATGGTCATAATTTACGGTTTTGAAGATACCCCATTTATACTGCCCAAGACAGTTCCTGATAGGATTGCTTACTTGGAGATAGTCAGGTAGATGAACTATTCCAATGTGATGAACTTAAGTACCTATGACAAACAATCCTTCATGCCTAGTACTTTGTGTTTTGGGGATTTTACTGTGGTTTCCAAGGATGGGTATGGTCTCATCAGAGATAAATTAATGCATTACAACATGAGGTGTGCCGAGATAAGAAGAGGATTTGATCCTAAAGGCTTCATTGATTTTTCTAGAAGAAAATAAAATCTCAGTGGATACACACACATTCCATATCTACATGATGATATTATTAGGAACATGGAAGAAGCCGAAGTCGAATTGGTAATTGAAAAATATAATAGAGAATTAGATGAGAAAAGTAAACAATTTCTAGAAATGGAGTTATTGTCTTATGGTGATGAAGAATTTGCAAGTGAAGAGGAGCTTCATGAACAAACAAGTAGAATCTCTAGATGAGAAATGGTGGGTTATCAACTTCCTAGTAGAGAGCAGGATGAAGAGGAGCCTGGTGATGAGGATCCAAGATAGTTGGCATATGATTCTTTCATTGCAGATGATCAATTCATTCATTCTCAGGAATTTAAATCATTTTGTATAAATATAAAGGAAAGGAACTCAGAGAATCAGTTGAAGATGTCACAGCTGATAATGAAAGATAATTGATGGATGTGTTAAAGACAACAATAGATAATGAGTTAAGGGCTATGACTCCTAACAGAGGCAGATAGTTGCTTAGAGAAGCAGATGTCATGATATTTCCTGGACTTGACATAAATTCTACCTTGATATTTGATAGTTTTTTGCACAATACCGATGATAAATACAAACTCACTCCTGAAGGTGTAACAGAGGTATACATGGGTACCAAGTATAACAATGATGAAAACTCACTCATGATATGGGCCCTATATCCTCCTCATAAGAAGACTACCATCATAGATACTGAAAAGACCTTTGGGCATGTTATGACTTTGAAAGTAGGAGAAACTGATCCTCTAATTACTACAGATACTGGTATAAATGTTGCGAAGCTGAATAAAGCACAGGCTCAACTGCTAATCAAGGAGCGAGATACATATAAATTGAATTGTGAAAGATTAACAAAGGAAAATGATTTCCTAAAAGACACTGTCAAGAATGCCTTTGGAGGATCAATTAAAAGATTAACTCAAGGAGAAAGCTCACAAAGTACTCAGTCACCATCTATTGATCAAATAGACCAGGTTAAAATTGACACACTAGTGGCAATACTACAGAATAGGCATATCCATATGATGCTTTGGATGAATATATTCTAGGATGTCTACTCTGAGAATCATAAGGTTATCCAAGAACATGAGAGGTTAAGTAATAGGCTCCAAGAGAGACTCCATGAGATACAGAGTAAGGATACCCCTGACAGTACATGCATCTCCAGTGCCCTAGATTTGATCAATCAACATAAGAAATATCATGACCAGCTTCAAAATGGTGCTGAGGAATATGTTGAGGCTTCAAAGACGGGTGTACCTATGTTGTTCATAAATGATAAGGAGTTGAAGAGCAAAGATGAATGGACTAAAGAATGCCAGGTAATATTACAAGAGGCTCTAGAAGCTCTCAAAGATAAAGACTCGACATCCAAGGAGGCCTGCAAGCATTTGGAAAAGATGGTAATGATAGATGTGATTACAAGGAATGCTATAGAATTTGCTGATACACATCAGAGCCAAAAGTACCTGGATCATGTTGGTTAGATCTGCCTGTGGCTTAGCAGAGCTTAGTGTCATTATCTTTGTTTATTGTTATGTTAATCCTGTTAATTCCCAAAAGACATTTTGAAGATTTATGTCTCTTCACAAATATTTCTATATAAGTTGGACATATGATGGTCAAGGGATCATGAGTAGTAGGAGATAATAGAAGAAGTCCATAATATTTTAAAAGACCATGTTGCAAGTATTATATTGAAGAAGTTAATAGGAGAGCTTTGAGTCTGTGGCTTTATACTGGCATCAATTGTTTGTTGAAATTATTCAGTTATTTGGTTGTCTCCAGTTCAGTATTTCTTTATTATTCAAATTGATATATCAATAATTTATTAAGTTTGTCAATGAACATTTGTTGTACTTGTGTGATTTGATTAATTAGTTTCCTTAAAGAGGAATTAAAATCCTTCTAGTCAGTCATAGTAATCTGGAAGTATTGATTTGGATCACTAAGAAGAACCACATAATTAGGATTGGCATTCTGTCTCCAAGTTGATATTATCTGTTGTTCTTGCATAGTTCATTCAATTGGTTCCTTCAAGAAAGGATTAAAATTCCTTCTAGTGAATAACAAGAAACTTGATTGTGTTAGTTGGATTATTAAGAAGAGTCTATCAAACATTTTCCTGCACGTTTATACAAGTTATAAACCAAAGTATTGTGCCAAATAGTTAGAGTTATTACCCAATATAAGTCACCGGTCTTAGATTTTCATTTGACTCCATTCACCCAACAAGGCACTGGTCTTACTCATTTCAATATTTAAATTCATTTATTAGTTCTTACCTTGATATTGCTTATACAATTTATACCAAATCATCTTTCAGATATTAGAAATAGAACTAGTTTGCAAGCTTTCATCTATTCCACACCATTTGCCATTGTGGGTAGATCCATTAACTTAGTCACAAAACTTACACTCATTTAATCTGCCTTAACTTTCAAGGTCTACCTGCCTAGGTATAGCAGTAGCTAAAGTGCAGGGAGTCATTAACCCTATAGGTTAACTCCATCGCGTTAATTCAAAAACGTTGCCAATCTGATCATAGAGTGTGGCATCCTCATAGGATTTTCAACCTGCATTTTTGAGACCTAACATGTTGGATGACTACAAAGTGCATTTTGAGGTGAGATGGAAAGTCTTCCAGCCTCAAAAGATATGCACATGTGGTTTACCAAACAACTAGGTAACCTCTAACCTCTAAAAGGTTGCACATTCAGTTAAACAAGATGTTGTCTAACCTCATCAACCTAAGTACACTTAAGCTATAGTGAATAGATAAATTATTCACTCTAACATGGTGAACTTAAATCATTTTGACATCATCATCCATATTGACGTCTGGGAAAATTCTGGGTATTAGGGCTTTATTACAAGAATTTCTTCAAGGAATACTTGTCATTTTTTGGGTGGTTGCTTGTTAGTGGAGAAATTTGTTCTTTTTTGTAGTAGTTCCTTTTCCAACTTCCTTTTCAAACTGTTACTATAGGGGGATAGGATAAGGACCAAGCCCATTTCTTGTGAAGGAATTAAAAGAAATGAAACCATATGGCATATTTGTTATGAAGGGGGTGGCTTCTTTCCTAAAATGTCTTATCGAACATGATGAGAATTTATCTATCTAGTGTGTTGTTTCTTGGGATAATAGGAAGGTGAAAATTGGTGGGGCGGGCTTTGAAATATCTGAGCAAGTTATTGGGCTTGCTACGAGCATGTCTATCAAAGGAAAAAATAGAAGAGACAAAGTAAAGTCCCAGACCTTGAAAATTTAGCCATTTTCTTGAAGGAGGGAGAAGAATTGTTTAATCTGAAAGGTGGGTTTGATAGAGAGAAGCTATCAAAGCCTTGGGATGAGGTATGTTTTGTGATTATGAAATATTTCACTCTCTAAGGTTGCTTCAAAAAGTTCTACCATTACCACTTTGTTCAACTTAATCATTTTTGGCATAATTTGTTGATTAGTTTCTTGTTTTATCTCCTCTCCTCCTTGGAAGCCTCTGTGAAGTATGTTAGGGAGATGCATGCCCAAAATCTTGAGAAACTTTTAATCCCTTTACATCAAGGGCTAATCTTATGGCTCTATAAATTCCATCTTGCACTTTGCCCATCTAAGCCCATTCAAGCTAACCTTGTTGATAGCCCTTTCATTGCCTCCCCTTTGTCTGTTAAAAGCAAGACTAAGCATGGTATTGTGATTTGTGAAGTCACTCCTGAATGACCTTTGGAGAATGTGGTTGATCCCAAGAATTTGGTGATTAAGAAAAAACCTAGCATCAAGTAGAGTCCATTTAAAACCCCTAAGTCTTAGAATCTTCCTCAATTAGGATGTTGTTGATAGTTTGGTTGCCCTCAAGGAAGGCTCTGGGCAAGGTGTTGCTCCTAAGTCCACCCCTAAGAGGATGTTAGAAGATACTAGTTATTTAGAGGATAAAAAGCAGAAAGGGGTCTCCTTGTATAGGAAGAATGAATGTAGGGATATTGATGTCAAGAAGCTACTAAATAAAGGGAAAGACAAAATAGAGAAGGGTCAGGATGAAGCTAAGCCTATTAAGGATGAAAGGGTTAATGATATTCCTATGAAAGAGGAGATCATTAGTCCTCATGGGCAAAAGACTCAAAAATTGACCACCAGAAGGTCCAACAGATTGGTTGGGAAACCCAATTCCAGTCTTAAGGAGACGGTGTTCTCTAGTGACTCTAAACAAAAGGATGATATTGAGGAAAGTCAGGGGGATGTTGAGAAAATGGAAGGGACCAATGCTCCTGATGATGAAGGACCTAGTCTATTTCTGGAGATGAATCTCCCTTTCTTTGACTCGAAGACACCTGACAACCCTATGGAAGAGAAAACTGAGGTCAACAGGGATTGTGCTACTTGTTCTCAATATGTTTCTAATATTGCAAGTATTAAAGCTAAGTTGTTGGTGCTAGAAGGGAATTTCAAGATCCTTTCTTGATTCACGACCAAGGTCATGCACCACTTAGCCACCACATTGGCTGTCTTACAGGACCTGGAAATGAAAAAAAACATGCGGTCGGGAAAGAAAATGAAAAACTATGAGGATATGTATGCCTTCCTCATGGAAGACTACGAGCAACTATTCAACTAGTTGCTTTTGGTTGGGTTCTGTTATGCTATTATTTTTGTTTATGTAGTTTCTCTCATCTGCTGTTTATCCACTGTTTGTTTGCTGTTGGTGCTCATTTCTAGTTGTTTTTTGCCTATTTTGTGCGTCCTGAGGGTTGTTTTGTAATAGGGATCAACTCCCTTTTTTGCTACTTATCTTTATTAAAAACAATTTGTATTCACATTTATTGAACTTAAAAGTTTGTAACTCAAAAATTCTTACTTTACCACAAAAATGACTATTAATATGTTTCAATAACAGGAAGGGTTAACTAATACACCTACCTTTCATTAGTTACTTCCAGACTCTTGGGAAGTTATAACTAAATTCAACTCAATAAGTACCCATGAAGATCATAGGGTTATAATTCAATTACCATTAGTTTTAATTTTTCATCAATTAAATTTGTTTTTGGTTTAACCTCTAGTTAAAATACCTAAAAGAGGGGAAGACTTGAATCAATATTAGTTGTGATTATAATGAATCTCCTCAATCATTCAAATGTTAAGATACAAGGTTTTAACTCCATTGTAAAGATTGTATTATATTGTGAACTCAATATTGACTAATTTTCAAAATAGATTGATTCTAGCATATTCCTATAATAAAGATTACTAGCATGAGTTTATCCCACCTTCTCAAAGTTCCAAAATATCACAATTATATCCAAATGAACATGTTATTGCTATGTTTACTAGATTAACCTAATCTTTTGATACTTATATGATGTTAATTTAATAATTTGAACATTTATTGACATAATTAAGTTATAATTAGCCGATAGGTTATTAGTGGGAGATTTTGCTCCTAGAAAACTGTCCTAGGACACCAGAAATTGTCGGATGCCGAAAAATTGTCAGATGCTGGAAAATGTTTTCGCCATTAGGTTTTTCATTTTTGCGGGTGGGTAACTGTTTTCTATGATTTTCTAGGCATCATCCTTAAGTAAATGATCTATCGTTAATTCATAGAATGGAGCAGGGGCTCACAGGTGATGCGGTCAAAGAAGTACAAATGTGGGGAGAGGGGATTTGAGGACCTAGATGCGAGATTAGAGGCGTTGCGTTGTGGGTTTTTTGCAGAAGGGCTTTTGGCGTTCAGGAATCTTCTATTTCCTAAGGGTTTGGGAAGGGGGTGCAGCTATTTTATGTATGAGAGGAGGAGTCAAGTGAGCGACATGCGCTTTGCTGCTATGGTTGTTAGGACTAGGAATGATGTTACTTGTGGCATTTCTTTTGTAGGGGAGGAGGAAGTCACAATTCAAAGAGCCTTAGGGTTTGTTAGAAGGTCTGAGTTTGGGATTTGGGTGCATAAGATTTCGGCATTGTAGGCTCAGGGTTTGAGTCCAAGTGCTTATAGGCATTGTGGGTAGCAACAACAAGAGCAGGAGTAGGATACGGAGTTCAGGAAATAGGTTATTTTCTTGCTTCATGAAAACTTAATTTTGTAATCTACAACAAGGATTTTGCAGGAAACGAAAAAAATGCTAATTTAAGGCTCTACTTGTGTTTTAATGATGACTGCTGCACGGGAAGGGAATTGTCTCAATAACCCATCTACAAGTTTTATACACGTGGTGCTTTTGCAATACAACATTTTAGAGTATTAACTGCGTCAGCCTTTTCTTCGATGACCCATCTCTTAGGATTTACAAGAATGCATTTCTGACGACTCATTGTACCAAACTATCCTTACAGAGTTTACTTTTGATTTTGAGCTAGAAGGGCTCAGGGATCAAACTTATGGCACACGTTTAGATTGAACTCTTTGTAGAGGCATTCACTGGATTCTCACTCCAGTTTGCAATCTCTAGCAGATGGATATGTCACCTCTGCGTACCTGCAAAAGGGTTTGCCCGACTTGATTGGGCTTTGGCTTGAAGAGAAAGAGGTGGGGTTTTGCAATTTTTGGAGTTAAATAAACCTTGACCTTTTTAGTTTGGATTCTGCTTATTGTGTGGCAATGGCAGTTGTTTTTACGTAAACAGTAAAATTGTAAAATGGATGGTAACACTGGAGATGTTGATCATAGTTATTGAGAGTAAAACTACTTTATAGACACTGAACTTTCTTTTGTAGAATCCATACTCTCGATGAAGCCGCTAGCTAGGTACTCTGCGTATGCAGATGGATTGACAAAGTCTTATTAGGGTAAGGATTTTGTATTTTCAATGAATGATGATTTAGAGATAGGTTATGTGAATGAAGTGAAGTGCTTTGAAAATGGAACTTTTCAGATGGTAATATAGTTAATTTTTAAGAATGACCTTTATCAAGATCTAACACACAGGATTATCCTATTTAATTAACCATGGTTAGTTCGTGAGAATGAGCTTTATGACCTACATTATGCGACGAAATAGGCATTGGACTTTTTATTGGTCAATCTAAACTCTTTGAGCTCATCAAAATATTACAAGCAAGTTTAGCCCACAAAACTTAGTTAGACAATTAGCTCTTGAGGATGAGCTCTACTACTTATATTATATTATAGGCATTGCAAAAATGGTTGGCGAATGCTACCTATATTATCTTTTATGCAACTTATATATTTTATGTTTAATGGATTGGATATCAATGGTGAAAACATAGACATTAGACTTTTGTTTGAGCTATGGGGAATTTGGTCCTCTGGGAAAACTAACAGAGCGTTGTTAGAGACATGGATATATAAGGACTTTCTGCTATTGGATTTAGATTCTGTTAGATCTCAAGAATGAGACTGATAGCTTGAACTTTGTTGTGGTTAGGGGATTGAATGGTAATGGGTAATTATTAGGGATAATCCTGACATGGACAAGTTCTAACCTACTTAAGTTAATATTTTTCAAAATTTTGTTAAATTTTATGCATGCTTTGAATATAAATAATAATAAAATAAATAAAATATTAATAATGGAATGCAGAGGATCCATGTACATTAATAAAAAAAGATAACTATCCATTGTTTTATTCCTTTTATCCATTTTTAAATCATTAATTAAATGTTTTTTACATAATCAAGTTTATAATGAAATAGAATACAAGGTTAATAATAGAATAAATGAAATATTAATAATGGAATGTAGAGGATCCATGTACAATAATAAAAAAAAATAACTATCCATTTTTTATTCCTTTTATCCATTTTTAAATCATTAATTAAATGTTTTTTGTTAATAATAAAATAGATTCTCAACAAAATATTAAAAATAATTATAGAGAGTTATAGATAGTTAATTATTATTATTATTTTATAATTATAATTTTATTTATTTTGTATCATTAAATTAAATAAAATAAGGGTTATAATGAGTACATAATCAAGTTTATAGTGAAATAGAATACAAGGTTAATAATAAAATAAATAAAATATTAATAATGGAATGCAAGGATCCATGTACAATAATAAAAAAAGATAACTATCCATTGTTTTATTCCTTTTATCCATTTTTAAATTATTAATTAAATGTTTTTTATTAATAATAAATAGATTCTCAACAAAATATTAAAAATAAATATAAAGAGTTATAGATAGTTAATTATTATTTTATTTATTTTGTATCATTAAATTAAATAAAATAAGGGTTATAATGAGTGCATAATCAAGTTTATAGTGAAATAGAATACAAGGTTAATAATAAAAAAAGATAACTATCCATTGTTTTGTAGATCATCATGATAATGTATAATAAAATTATTATTTCAAACAATAAATGTTAAGTATGTACAAGGAAATAAATTACACCTTATATTTATTTAGAATTAGTTAGGATTATGTGCACAAGCAAAACATGATAATGTAAATGAACTTGGATTGTGAAGGAAATATATCTACCAACATATATATACCACTATGAGGACAACCATGAGTTTGAATAGGTTGAGGAACAATATTACATTAAATTGTTAGAGAGAGGGGAACAAAAAAGTGGAGAGACAGAGACAAGATATAGAGGGAAAGAGATAAAAAGAGTCGAAGAGAGACAGAGACAAAGAGAGGAATAGAGAGACAAATACAAAGAGAGGAAGAGAGAGACAAAGACAAAGAGATAAAGATAGAGGGAGGGAGGGAGAAAGCATGAGAGATATAGAGAGTGCAAAAGATAGAGATATAGATACAGGAGAAAGAGACAAAGAGAGAGATAATTAGAACAAATATATATAACCAAAAATACATATGGTTAAGATTAGACTTACAATTACAATTAGGGTTAGGGTCAGGGATCAAATTAGCGTTAGGGACAAAATTAGAGTTAGGTTTACAACTAGGAAAATCTTTATAACCAAAAAAATTGTTAGGGTTAGAGTTGGAATTACAGTTGGGGTTAGGGATAAAATTATGATTAGGGTTAGAATTTAGGATTAGAATTAGGGTTATAGATAAAATTAGGGTCAATGTTAGAATTAGGTTTTAGGGTTATAATTAGAATTAGGGTAAGGATTAGAATTAGGGTTAGAATTAGTGTTACAAGCAGAATTAGGGTTAGGGTTATAATTAGAATTAGGGTTACTGATAAATTATGGTTAGGGATAGAATTAGAGTTCAGGGGAATAGAGAAAGAGGGATAGAACTAGATATAAGAGATATAGAGGGAAAGAGAGATAAAAAAAGAGAGGAAGAGAGAGACAAAGACAAAGAGAGAGGGAGGGAGGGAGAAAGCACGAGAGATATAGAGAGTGCAAAAGATAGAGATATAGATATGAGAGAAAGAGGCAAAGGGAGAGATAATTAGACAAATATATATAACCAAAAAACATATGGTTAAGATTAGGGTTACAATTACAATTAGGGTTAGGGTCAGGGTTAGAATTAGGGTTAGGGATAGAATTCTAGAGTTAGGGTTACAATTAGGGAAAATATTTATAACCAAAACAATTGTTAAGCTTAGAGTTGGAATTACAGTTGGGGTTAGGGATAAAATTATGATTACGATTAGAATTATAGTTATGGATAAAAATAGGGTAAATGTTAGAATCAGGTTTAGGGTTATAATTAGAATTAGGGTAAGGATTAGAATTAGGGTTAGGGTCAATGTTATAATTAGTGTTAGGGTTACAAGTACAATTAGGGTTAAGGTTAGGGATAGAATTAGGGTTAGGGATAGAATTAGAGTTAGGGTTACAACTAGGGTAAACATTTTTAACCAAAAAAAGATGTTAGGGTTAGAGTTGGAATTACAGTTGGGGCTAGGGATAAAATTATGATTAGGGTTAGAATTGGGGTTAGGGTTATGAAATTAGAATTAGGGTTAGGGTTAGGGTTACAAAATTAGAATTAGGGTTAAATCTAACTAGAAATACTAGCAAATAATAGATTTAGGGTTAGGGTTATGTGCAATATAAATGAACTTGGATTGTGAAGGAAATATATATACCACTATGAGGATAACCATGTGATTGAATAGGTTGAGGAACAAGATTACATTAAAGTGTTAGAGAGAGGGGAACAAAGAAGTGGAGAGACATAAGTGGAGAGAGATGTGGGGCGAGATAGAGAGAGAAAGGGGGAATAGAGAAAGAGGGGGGATTATAATTAGGGTTAGGGTTATAATTACAATTAGGGTTAGGGTTAAGGATATAATTAGGGTTACTGATAAATTATAGTTACGGATAGAATTAGAGTTAGGGGGAATAGAGAAAGAGGGATAGAGATAGAGATACAAGATATAGAGGGACAAAGAGATAAAAAGAGAGGAAGAGAGAGACAAAGACAGAGAGGAAGAGAGAGACAAAGACAAAGAGACGAGAGAGAGGGAGGGAGGGAGAAAGCATGAGAGGAGCAAATATATATAACCAAAAAACATATGGTTAACATTAGGGTTACAATTACAATTAGGGTTAGGGTCAACGATAGAATTAAGGTTAGGCATAGAATTAGAGTTAGGGTTACAATTACATAAACTATTTATAACCAAAAAAATTGTTAGGGTTAGAGTTGGAATTATGATTAGAGTTAGGGATAAAATTATGATTAGGGTTAGAATTAGGGTTATATATAAAAATAGGGTCAATAAACACATTAAACACCTTAAAAAGTGCACTTGAAGCCATGCCAACAATTTTTTGGTCGATTTATTTCTCAATATTTCTATAATTTATTTCCCAATGTCTTTCATTCAAGTCTACATTTCAAATTTACGATTACAAAATTGATACACCCTAATCATATACAATTACAACCATGTTCTTTCTGAATATTCTTGCATTTTGCATTTTAGCTTGACGGTTACAGATGAGATATTGATAGACCCTATCGGCTATTCCATTGTGCATAAATTTTGTGCAACTGCTAGTTATGAAAGAGAGAGATTATGTCCAAGGGGTCGATGTTAATTGGTTAAAATGTTGGGTTTTCATTGTGAAGACTAAAGTTCAAATCCCATAGGGACATCTAATGCGGAATTCTAAGTTGTGACTATTGGTCTTCCATAGTTGGCTTCTAATGTGGATATGATTTCTAAAGAAATTGGATTTCTAAGTAGTAACTCTTGGATTTCTAGTGTGTTTTTTTGTAAAGAGCTTGTATTGGTCTCATGTTGATGCTTCGTATGAGTAGAATATGCATACAAGAAAATATATGTTTACAATCTTCAATATTTGACTAGTTTCTAATTCATCTTTTGAATGTAATAGAAAGTCATTTGGTGGATCTTGGGTAAGATAGTCAAATTCTATTTTAGAGATGGGTGATTGTAAGTGGGTACGTATCCCTTTCTAAGGCCTAGTTTGCCCATATAGTTTTCTATCAATTGCTATCCACTTAGATAAAGCAGTGACAACCTAATAGATTTTTAGGTCTCATTTCTATTGTAAGCTTTGGTTTACATATAGTTTAAACTTCTAAAGGGAAAATAGATGTTTGAAGATTATTCCAAAGAAGATTTCTCAATTCACTCAAACCTTATACAAAAGATAAGATGTCCTTATTTGTCCTTGGCAATTTATAGGGATGAAGCCATATATGTCATTATTGTAGCTATATTAGGTGTTAGATACAATAGTTTAATCACAACTTTACCCATGAACATGAATACCGAATGTAATGATTTGTTTGGTTTTGCAAGATTTGTTTATTAGACCTTAAATATAGAACTAGCTGATGTTTTGAAATAAACACCATTGGTCTACAAGATTTAACTAATTATTGTATTTTGATGATAAGCAAGGCATGATCTACATGAAATAAGAATCCATAATTTATTCAAAGTTTAAAGTCTAGAATTATTTCATTTTCTTAACTATATATAGAAATCAATGGCAATCAAATTACATTTAAATGAACCAATCTATCTTATCTAAATAAAATGATCTTTACATCCACGTTATATGGAAATTAATTTTGATCACCTATCAACTTGTATAAAAATAAAATTAAATCAATTAATCTAATTTAAAATAATTAATTTCGATCACATAATTTAACTTGTACAAAATCAAATTAAATCAACAAATCTAATTTTTAAATAATTGATTTGAATCACAAAATTAGAGTGTACAAAATCAAATTAAATCAATTAATCTAATTTTAAATAATTAATTTAAATCTATTGGGTGAATATTTTGTCTTCAACTAACTGAAGGCAAAATGGTTATATCAACCATAGTGTAATGAGATAAATCTCTCCTCTCAGCAAGGGGAGGTTCCCTATTAACTATTACAAACTTATTTACACTAAAAACTAATTTTGGGGTGAAACCATGTCATCCATTTCTCTTTTTTCAGAAATGATATTTACAATATAAAAGAGCACTTTCACAATACAAATCGAAATAACCAAGAAACCCATGAGAGCACAAAGTCTATCATTGCTCCTTTTACCGATTTACAATTTAGAACCAAGTAGGATAAGGTGCAGCTCAAAGTCTTCACAGAATACTATGACAAAACATATGATCACAAAAGATAACAGCAGCTCAAAGTCTTCTCAATATCTTTTACTCAAACACATCAAATCACAAACCCAAAGATAATTATTGCAGCACAAAGTCTCTAAAATTAACTTTAGAACATCTCCTAGATTATCCAAACTCACACTACAATTCGATCAAATAGATAAGATAGCACAAGGAAAAGGACATAAGAACAATTTCCAATACACCATACGTTATTCCAATGCAAAGATTGAATGATTGCTTGCTTTTCTATTCACTTGATAAAATATGATTTACAATTTGAACACAAAGTCTCAAAATGCTCTTCAATTTGGCAGAGTTTCGCTTCAATAACTAAAAGATGAAAAATACAATAGAGGCCCTCTTTATTTATAGGGATGAGCCTAGAGAAAAAATAGGGAAATCCTAACTACTTTGACTTATTCAAACAAATAAGTCCAATTTGACTTGGGACTTCCTTTGTCTCACATGTAATTACATTTTAGAAAATTACACATGAGTATGTCTAGAACAAAATTCAAATTACATATACAAGAATGAAAATAAACTAAGGTATCAAAAAGGAACTTCAGCTTCCTCCATCATTCTTCTTTAGAAAGTTTTTGTACATGGCCTGTATAACTGCCATTTCACATGCATTAGGCTTTGCTGTATTCTCTAAGATAGTGCGGGCCCGGAGAACTGCATCTTTTACTGCCTTTATCGCCTTCTCATGCTTGTCGAGGTTGTCCTTCAGGTTTTCAAAAGTTGAATGCTGATCATAGAGGCTGTCCATAGAAAGTACTGAGGGCATTTCATCCTCGAATTTCTATTGAACCATCTTTTCAAAAGAGCTTATCATTTCATCTGCTGAGAGGAACTTATGACCTTCACCTATCAGAGTGCATGGGAGCTCTTCCAACCTGTGTAGAAGCAAGACATTGCTGTCTTCACTATTTTCATGAGCTTGGCATAAGTCATCAAGCAAGCCTTTTATTATATTGATATGATGAACAAGAGATTCCTTAGTCTTAAGAAATGATTCCCGATTTAAGATGACCCCAATGGCAATCAGATTCTTTATCTTAATCTTCTTCATCTCTATCCACCCCTCTAAGATTTCTTCCTGATCCTGCAATTCTTGAGAAAGTAAGTCAACCATGCTATCAAGCTCAACTTTGGCTCTATCCATCTTTTCTTTTCTTTCTATGGGGTCTTCAGTAGAACTAGTCCTTGTGCTAGCAAATGTTCCACAATATCTCCTACCACTCTTCCTCTAGCCTAAGCTTTTTCCACTTTCTGAATCAGAGGATCTTCTACAGTTACTGCCACGGGTTCCACAATTTCAGATGACTTTACTATTTTTTGAAGAACAGTGGCAAGTTGTTCTGCTTTAGCTTTATACTGCTCTTTCAACTTTTTGACTTCATCATATTTCTCAAGCAAGGTGCTGGCAGTAGTTTGAAAATCTACTTTAATACCTTCATGAGTTAGCTTACCTAGCTCAACTCTTGAGACAACATAATCATTCATATCAAAATTGTCAATAGTGGCATCCTCTGGTGGCTTGGCAATTTCTGCATATCTGATCCCTTTTTCATTGATGAGTCTGGAGACAATCTTGGGCTTCTTCTTCAGAGTTTTTGATTTCAAAGGCAACAACTTCTCTATATCAATCTCATCTGGTGAAATGGCTTGCTTATTTCTCTTAGGAGTGTATGCAGACAACCATGGAGGAACTATAGAAGTGCCAACATTCAAGGAAGAATCTACTACCTATTTTGCTGGATCCATACTCACACCTGTTATGGTCACAATAGGACTGGTGTTGGTAAAAGTTACACCGGTGTCAACAACTTTCTCTGAACCATCCAGAAGATGTTCCAAAATAGATTGTTCACCAATATCAAAAGATGGAGAAGATAAATTTGGAATATAACCAGAGGAATCAAACATAGTTCCAAAACTTGTTCTTAATGAAGGGGGGTATTATTAGAAGAAACAAAAAAAAAAGGTGAAATAGGAACACTTGAAACTAATGGAAAACTACCAGAAACAGGAGCATGAGGAAGGGGTGTAGAAACTTGTGATTCAATTGGAAGATTCTTCTTAGGAGACTGATGTGGATCACCAAGTTGTTCCTTCTCTACATTCTCATCCTTGCCTTGTTCTGTTTCATCTTCCTCATTAGACTTATCAGACATTTCTATTTGTTGGCATCCTTAGATTTCTCAATATTTTGCTTTTCAGTTTCAACATCTTCAACCTCCGTTTGCTCAACATTTGTGTCTTCAGCACTTGATTCAATGACAGTAGAGGTCCTTGCAACCTCCTTCTTCTTCCCTCCCTTAGACACAAATTTGATTTTTGGCTTATGTACCTTAGAATAAGAGGGAGTGTCACTTTTGTTCTTGGTCCAGTTTTCCACCTTTTTACCTGTTTGCTCTTGGACTTTAGTCTCTGACCCTGTAAGGAATTCTTTCAAGATGATCCCTTTGCTCTCTAACCACACATTTGTGTTAGCTAGGATTGGCTGAAATCTTTTCCTTATTGAAGTCTCCTCTTTGACTGACCATCTGACCTATGGAAGGGGTGATGCCTCAATGTTCTCAATATTGTATTTGGGATCTAAAACATTCCCATCATCTTCCATCCCATTTGGAATATCCGCAAGGCCCAGCTCTTCGATCTGACTTAAATGAAGTCTGCAAAAGTCTAGTTTTCTGATCTCATTTTGTGTCCTAAGATCAGCCCAAATATCTTCAACCATAGGCATGTGGAAAGTTGACTTTTTATTTTATTTTATCATGTACCCTCCTGAAATCAAAATGATCTATTTTCTTGAAAGTCTTCATTGTGACCAGTTGCATCTCAGAATCAACTATTTTTGCCTTGGTAGCCGACTAAACTGAGTACCTTCCAATTTCTACAGGAAACTTTATCCCTGACTTTTTCAACTCCATTTGTTTATTGTACACCACAATTAGCTGCCTACACAATTCCATGAGAACAATCCTATCACTGGGATATCGTGGAAGTATATATGGATAACCAGGACAATATCCCACTCTAAGATATGTGAAGGTTGGAAATTGTAAGAACAAATAGCCAAAAGAATTCACCACTTGCTAAGCTTCATCTGAAACTCTCTTTTGTACTAGTTCATTATCCCATAGGCACATAAACATTGAAAAGAAAGCATCATTAACCCTTCGGAAATGATGGATTGATCCTTTTAGAGTGATTTGAGGATAGTATTCATACACGGGAACCAACCTCCTATCACCAACCTGAGCAAGACCAGGAAAACCTCTCATGCTGGCAGCAACATACACAAGATATGAGGTCATATAAAATTTGAATGTTTGTTGACTCTTACCAATTGCTCATGCAGAGCATTGCTAATCTGTTCTCCCCAAAAGATTTTCTATGTGCCTCGGAGAATCACCTTGATGTATGTGTACATCCATTCCTGAAATTTGGAAGAAGGGACTCCTTTGATACGACTCAAAAGTGTGATCAAGTCACAGACCTCCTCAACAAAGTCACTCCTCAGGAGATCTTTCGGCCATCTGGTCAAATTGCTCTGAGGAATTTTCAACCACTTACTATTTATATACTTCCTTGCAGCTTCCACATCTTCATCATAGTCTCTTTGCCCTTAAGCAAAATCAATTTGTCCAATATTTACAATAGGAGAACACATGAAGATTTTGTCGAGAAATTCCACATCCAGTCTCATAATCACATTCCCTTGGGAATCTGACACAACCCTAGTATCCCTGTTGTAATGGCTAGCCACCTGAAGAACAAACTCAGGATTATGGGTGGAAACTGGAAAAGAGGCAACCAAGTGAATGTTGCTGTCAATGATCTTCTGCATATGTCTGGAAGGATTTGGTTTTTTGGTTCTATCCATGAACTCTGCCATATCCACATGCCCTATTTCTGTATCTATGATTTCATCAAAATTAGACTGCAGTGAAGTAACGGGGAAGACCCCTTGGTATTTGTACTTCATGACTTTAGCTTTGGATAGAGACGACTCTGACATCAGCTTTGGAGAGAACTCTAGAAAAGATATCTACCACAGACGTTTGTCGAAAACTGCAAAAAGCCATGATCTCATAGTTAGGGGAAAAATGGGTAAATTGGGATTACTACGATTTGATGATCATGGACAGGGAAATATGCGTTGAAGGGCTTGAGTGTGTGCAAATCAAGGTAAAAGGCAAAAGTGGGTTAATAGGCTTTGAAAGGCAAATTTTCCCCAGTGTTAGAAAAAATTCAGGAAAATGTGCATGAGTGGTCAAAATGACCGCTCCTGCATAAGGGACCATTTTTTTACCATGCCAAGTTGGTCAATTTGACTGCTATTGTATGTAGGGAAAATTTTGATTTTGATGCATGTGCAAGGTCGGCGAAAAGGGCCGCCATTGCATGTGTTTAGGAAGATTTGTGTGTTTGATGTAGGGGCGGTCAATTTGACTACCCTTACATGAGGGAAAAAGGAAGTATGGTGTATGCACAAGCGGCGGAAATGGCCGTCATTGCATATTGGGGGAAAAGCTTCAAGTGTTCTAATGTGAAATCGGTCAGAATGACCGCTCAAGCATCTCTTTAGTAAAAAATTAATATATATGCAAAAGCGACGGTTTTGACCGCTCAATCATATGAATTGAGGTTTTATTCCTGTGTAGAAGTGACAGTTTAAACAACCTCTACATATAAGGTAAAAATAAACAAGGTATGTGTACCATCGGCTCTTTATACCGACGATACATATGAACCGAAGGAGCAAAGAATGTGAGAGCGGTAGATTTATCTGCCCTTACATTCAAGGTGATAGATCAAGATAAAAACAACAAACCTATGAAATCTAACACAATAAACCTAAGGTTTATTCAAAATAGCAGAATTTTCCTGCGAAGATAAAGAAAAAGAAAAACCCTAAGCTTTGCTAAAACAACTTATACAGGAATTCAAACACGACAAGGCCAAGTTATACATCTTACTATATATAGCAAAACCTAAATGAAAAATAAAAACAAAAAGGGAAAGAAAGAAACGGGCTTACCTTAAAAAATGAAAACCCTAAATGCGGGCTGGAAAATCTAAATCCACGAGAAAATCTGAAATCCGCGAGTTTCGTGAGAAGGAAGATCTCCAGGAGGTATCGCAGTTTGATCGTGGTTTTGAAAATAAGAGATGAACAAATGCAATGGATTTAAACAAGTTAAAAAGGTTTAAAATTGGGTATTAATGCCAACACGAGTGGCATTAAATGCCACCATAGTTCAAAGATCCAGGTGAGATATGCTTAAGCGGTCAAAACCGCCGCTTATGCATATGGGAGGACATGTATGAGCGGCAGATATGACCGCTCATGCATATGCAAAATTGACAAGGGACATGCATGAGCGACGGATTCAACTGCTCATACATGTTAATAAACAAGTCAAATATGTATAAGTGGAAATTTTGGCCAACATCGCACATTAAAACATTAAGGATATGTAAGAGCGGTAATTTTGACCGCTTATGCACATTATGACTTAAAAACTTACTAACACCCTAAAATGATCAAAATTGATATTTTGATCGATTTGCAACCTAATCAATTTTCACAAATTTTGAGGAATCAACTTAAGGAAATGTTGCAAACTATTCTAGGATGTCAGATGACTTCGCACAAGGCCAAGAAGGCTTGTCTCGATTTGCAAACTTAGAGTGTAGGCTACAAAACAGACAAGTTTCGTAGGGGTTGTCTACAAAATTGAGCGCAGCTAATTTTGGGAACAACAAAATCACATGTAAATCAAACTAAATCAATTTCCCTAAGATCAATTTTAATTCCAAAATGTTAAAACAATATATTCCATTCATACTTATTTAAAACTATGTATATGTTCTAAAATAATTAGCCGATAGACTTTTATATGTAAGCATTATAGTGCTCGGAATTGTCTCATGCCATAAAAAATTCATGCCCGAAAATTTTCTAAAGTCATGGGTTGTTCCTATTGGCATATTCCTTGAACCTCCTATGGGTGCAAGTGCTAGTTATTAATTCATTACCGATTTTATTCATTTATGAATTTAACCATATATATAGTTATTTTTTTTTAGTTGATAGGCCTCCTTGAACTTCCTAGTATTAATTATTTAGTGAAATTGAGCCCATAGCACTGACCGAAAAGGTGAGGCTGGGCCCACCTTTTAAAATTATGGACTAACAATTATAGGTATAAATGTCCCTTAGCCTTGCTACGACACAACTGTACGACTGGTTACAAACTCTTAATAGAGCAATACTAGGTATCATGCGATATAGTGTGGAGGCACATAAAATTTAAGGTGGCCGTTACAACCCACCACTAAAGGACTCCTTTAAAAACTTTAATTCTTATTAGTCCCTGCCTTATAAGGTGGGAGACTAATGTTTTGATGTGCTCATGCCTATTAATCCATTCCTTGAAAATCATGCCACAAATGTTTATACTATAGTTTGTGGGATTATTTTTTTATTAATATGGAATTTAGGGTTTTTTTTTGCAATTTTCTCATTGGTTGTGGGTATTTTCCTCATGGTTTTGCATTTTTTGAATTGATTAATTTTTTTTAATTAATCGATTTGTATCCTAATGTTTTGTTGCTATTGGAAATATTTCATGACTTTGTAATGTTCTTTGATATAGATGTGTTCGCACCCAGTGTTTCTGTTGACGCGTGGCATTTTAACGAGGACATTCTGCATTTATTTCATTTATTGTGAATAGACTGAAGTATAGGCATCATTAATGGCTTATGGTGTGAAGTCTTAGGTCTGTCAAGCAAAGGATTATTTGCATTGTTTATTCATTTGCTCTGATTGTTTGATGAGAGTGAAATCTATGTCTGTTGAGAGGGTTTGTATCTATCACATTGGAAGAGAAAAAGGAGGCATTTGTAAGTTTCTATATCCTTTACACTATTATTTTTGCATTGTTTATTCATTTGCTCAGATTGTTTGATGAGGGTGAAATTTGTGTCTGTTGAGAGGGTTTATATCTATCATATTGGAAGCGAAAAATGAGGTATTTTTAAGTTCCTATATCTTTTACACTATCATTTTTTCATTCTTTATTCATTTGCTCATTTTGAGTGTAGAGAATACTGAGAGGGGGGAGGATGAATCAGTATTCTCAAAACCTTTTTATTTACACATTCACTTATCCATTTACCAAATTCAATAACATGAATGTAAAGAAAGCATGAAAAGAGCAGCCACAAATTCATAACACATAGACACTAGGATTTTACGCAGAAAACCCAAAAAGGGAAAAACCACGATGAGTGTTAGCTCACAATATATTATGATAACAATACCAGATTACATAAGGCTCACTACTATGGGGCTCACTACCCAAAGAAATGCTCACTGCAAGTGGACTCACTGTCCACAGAGAAGGAAAGATAGAAGATAGAAGAAAAGATTGGCTCACTGCCAAGAGTTGATTGCTACAAATGCATCTATAGAATGCTGAGGTGCAGTTCCATTATTAGCTCAATATATAGACTCAAATGTCTTCATAATGTCTACTCTACTTTTTTTGCTCTGCTTTAAATAAACTCTGCTCTTCTGCCCTTATAGTCTTCTTCTGGTCACATCTCTACTTTGGATCACACACACACATTTAGTTCATACACATCGCATCATATTCCACCACTTCAACATCAAAATCTAACACATAAATATCTACAACTTTGAATTTAATCTCAAAACTGAGTTAGCTTATCAAGCACAACACTTTATCAACTTATATTAACTATGTCGGCCAAACGCTTCCACTAAAATTCACATGAGACTCCAAGAATCACATCAACCATTCCTAATGTCTCACAAATCATATCTTATCAACCGCATATCATGATGCCCTTATGTGGTGAAATGCGAAACTCAAAACTCTCTCCTTTGCCTTGGTGAAATACTAGCAAACCAACTGCTGGAACTTGGAATTTTGTAGGTGATCTTCCAGATCACTTTAGACTCTGTAACTCCTCAAATGGATGCTTCTGACACCTATCCATACTGCTTCAAAACTATACACCAATACAATTACTTGCGGAGAAATGCGGACCAAAATACCCATGCACTCTGCACTGTTCCTAACTTAACTATGTTCACCTGGACTTAGACAAATCACAACTTAACTTCTAGAAGTCATCAAGACTTGCAATCTTGAATATAGAACCTTCAAACAATTCTGAATAACATACCTGAACCACATACCTTGACCATCAACTACAGAGGAATACTGACACAAACACTGTCATTTATACTATGTAATGTATACTGCCCATACTTAGCCATTTATCCTTCCGGAGTAAAGTATCTTTGCCATGCCGGTGGATTCTCCTTTCTTTGTTTCCATCAATGACAACATTCAATCATTCATTAGAGTTGTGTCTCTTGCCAAAATCTTCCCCCTTTGGTATTGATGGCAACACTTAGTGAAAAATGTGTATCTACTCCCCCTTTCTATATACACTCTATTATTTCATCCCCCCTCAGGTGTTTGCCATTTTTCACTGGTCTTCTTCTCCCCCTTTGACATCAATGGCAAAGGTATATGTACAAGAGTCAAAATTATGTCAAAACTGAAAAAACTGTCATACTCTGCCGCATATGTAAACATACAATCTTTAACTTAATTAGTTGTAGGTGAAAGAATATCCTTGTACACAATCTTTAATTGTGTAATCTCTTCATCCCATCGTTTCTTAGCTCTTTCCAAAATTTGATTGTGACCCTTTACCAGAAAAACTAATTTCTCTGCCTTTTGCATGTCTGAAGGTGTATCAATTAATGCTTTTGCTTTCAAGGCTTCTTCTACAAGATTATTCATTGAATCTATTTGGGGACTTATCAATCATCTCAATTGACACATTCTATTTTTCATTTGGTCCCTCTTAATCATTCAATCACTTAAATCATTGTGAATTTTGATAACTTGCATCTCTTTGCAACTTATTGACTCAACTGCTAGGTCAAATGACTTAGAGATATTTGTCAATTGCAATTCCCGATCCTTGATCTTTTCTCCTAACTTCTTTGTAGCTTCTGGCCATGATATACAAAATTTGTATAAGTCACAGGCTTCTTTGATGGCACTAGAGTTTATAAGTCCCTTGAGTTGATTTATTGAAGACATTAATGTGTATGAGGAAAAATCGATTTAAATTAAACTAAACAAATAAAAAAAACCTAATAACATAAAGAGAACCAATCCAAATAAAAGCCATTAATAATAATCAAAGAAACATGAAAGCTTTTACCGAGATTTGTATTGTTCCCTTTGGATTGAATGTGGATTGCTCAATATTGCTGCGAAACCATAGTTGCAACAAGCAAGTGTAGTGTTCAAAGATCAATGTCAAAAGATCGTGAAGTTGCTCAATCGATGCGATGTATGCTCAAAGTGTTGTTAAGTATGCCTAAGAATAAGATCGAAGAGAGAGAGTGAAGGAGATGAGGGGGGTTTATATAGATTTCAACAAAGATCGATCAACGGTCCAGATAATTCAGAAGAATCAATGAAGGAGATAAATCAAATAACCATAATGAATGTGCACACGACATGTGTCAATCCACAAGGATATTTTTAGTAAAATATGATGAAAACAAGATTGATTGAATAGATAACTCAACTTATAATTTTGCCTTTTTTAGAGTTCTAAAAATAAGACTGATTGTGCACATGAGTTAACAAGATATTTTAAGAGGAATTGGAAGATAAATGAAATTAAATAAATAAATTTATTTAATTTGATTGTGCATGATTGAGGAATAGAAGATTATAAATAAAATATTTGATTTTATTTATTTTTAGAGGATAAAGCAAATTAAATAAATAAATTTATTTAATTGTTTGTGCAAGATTAGAAGAATATGAAGATTATAAATAAAATATTTTATTTTATTTATTTTTAGAGGATTGAGATAATTTAAATAAATTTGCATGATTTATTTAAATTTAGAAGAATAATTGATTTAATTAAATAATGTGGAACTATTTAATTATTGATAAGAGGGAACTTGTGATAAATTAATTAAATAATTAATTTAATTAATGTGGAATTGAATTTTGGAAAGAGGATAATGATTTAATTAAATAATTAAAATTATTTAATTGTGGAAGAATCATAGAGGAATTTAATTAATTAAATAAAGAGAATTTATTTAATTAATGTCGAAAGTATGTGATTTAGAGGAATTTGGTGAAATTAATTAAATAATTAGATTATTTAATTAACGTTGAGATACCAGTGATTAGACAGATGACGAAATGCGAGTAGTGCGACGACTTGGTCATTTTAGGGTGTCTACATTTTGCCCCTTTTTGATGCAATGCCGTTTGTAGCGTTGCGTCAAATAAAATAATTGTTGAAGATGTGATACAATTTATTGTTGCCCCAGTGTAAGTAGTTGCCCCAACGTATGCCCCCTCGAGCGGGAAGATAGGGAAGCAACAGAGGAACGGTGTTGACGCTCGACTAGACGAGGGCATGACAAGGTAGGAGAAAAAGTAGAATAGGGTGGGAAGAAAAGAAAATGAGGGAGGGATGCTATAAATAGGACCCATGGGGACCACAATCCTTATTTTGCACACTAGGAGATTCTAAATTTAGAGAGTAGAGCCATCAAGCTTAGGTTGAGAGAGAATAGAGTGGCAGGAGCTGACAGCGAGGAGAGATACCGATTCCAGCGCACAGGCATCAGGCGGAGCTAGTGCGGACATACAGGAGGCCAGTAGGAGCTTCGACAGCGGTAAGTGTTCGAAAACCTAACTTTCATTTGTCGTTGTAGGGCAGATTAGGGCTAGGTCTAGGTAGGGTGTTTAGGTTAGCCAAAAGTGCTTTAGGGTATCGCGACGCTAGTGGTAGTCAGTTAGAGCACTTTTGGCGTGCCGCAGCGCAGTTGGTAGGAAAATGTAGCGTGTTTGGTAAAAACACAGCGCGGTTGGCTTTGGGAATAGTGCCGCAGCACTTTTGGTAGGATGCCGCAGCGCGGTTGGGTAGACAGTGTAGTGCGTTTGGTAGGTAAGTGCAGCACTATAGGGAGGGGAAAGAAGAAATCAGGTCACTTTTGGATGCACAGAGAGGCGCGGTTGGCAGCAGAGTGAGGCGCATTTGAAAAACAAGTCACAGTTGGGGGAGCTAGCCCAACGCTACTGCATAAGCAGTCAGGCGCTTTTGGTAGAATAGGGCAACGCTGTTGTGTAAAACAAGGTGCTTTTGGGTAGCTGATAGAAGGAACCTAGGTAATGGGGATTGAAGGGTTGACTACCCTAGTTTAGAAAGGGGTTGGATAGAATAGAAGTAGATAGGAGTTTGGGGGATATGGTATAGAAGAACTGACAAGTGGTTTGCTTATGGATGCAGAGGATTATGCCATCGCTGATGTCGCGAGAGCGACACCACGCGATAGCACACAAGGTAGTACAATTGACATGGGAGGAGGATGCATTCCTAGAGCACGCAGGTTTATGGCATGTCACGCATTTGACACACATTAGGGCGAATCTTGCCCTAGTGACAGTAGTTGTGGAGAGATTTCACACTGAGATAGGCTCGTTTCACTTTTCGACAGGGGAGGCGACGGTGACCTTGGAGGATGTGTATCGCATCCTGAGGATTCAGATTGATGGAGAGAGAGTGGACTTTGACCCAGCGCAGGGTGAGGCAGGCTTGGTAGAGGTCCTCTGCATAGATGACCTGAGGATAGACGACGGGGAGATTCAATGGGCAGACGTCCCGAGACTCTGCGACAGGATCAGATGGATAGTGGCGTCACTGATTGGCGGCTTCCTGTATCTAGACAGGAGATCGAGGGGACTATCAGTTGGATGGGGCACAGTACTATCTGGGATGTTCACACATGGCAGATAGTACGCATGGGGTCCATGTGTGCTGGGATAGTTATACCGAGACATGCATCACTGCGTGTATAGGAGAGGTAGGAGTCTCTCAGCAGGGGTGACACTTCTACAGGTGTGGGCGTGGGAGTATATCCCTGTGATCAGACCTATGACACAGCGCCAACGGGGGAGGGGAGAGTCGTACGCATTTTTGTATGAGGGAGTGATTACACATCGGAGATTGGGATCTGTTAGCCATTGGCAGCGGCAGATCGATGAGATGGACCTTTTTGTGTGGAGGCCATCGTTACTTTGTGAGGAGTGGGAGGATGAGCACGAGCAGCTAATGTACTGTAGACAGGCTCGGTATCTATTTGGGAGACGGACAGACGTGATAGAGAGGTACCTGCCAGAGCGGGTACTCAGGTAGTTTGGGCTACCATAGGGACTACCAGTGGGGGAGGCGACGCATGCCAGGATGCGGTGGGAGGGTGGAGACTGGGACGCAGAGATTCCAGTGGCTACAACATTGGTAGAGGTACGGGGACTTATCCCCGTGAGATGGGATTGGGATATAGGACTGGCCAATCTAGGGACACTGCCTGAGTACGATAGGTACTGGCAGACACATAGGACAGTGCGGTTGACGACACCAGGGGTGGCAGGGGCAGTGGGGGAGGTACTAGTCCCCGGTGTAGAGGCCAGGATTAGACGCCAGGCTAGAGCAGCTAGACAACAGGCAGTGGGAGAGGCCAGCGGCCAGCAGGCAGACGTAGAGATGGCAGTGGAGGAGGAGCCAGCGGTAGAGACAGATTTGGAGAGAGCTGAGCATTTACTATAGGAGGAGATAGCCCGGAGGACTCGATTAGATCTCCGTATGGTGTGGCTAAGAAGAGACAGGGATGCAGCTAGGGTGGAGGCGAGACAGGCTGAGGCCCTAGCACAGGTGTAGACACAGGTGGCAGCAGTAGCACAGACAGCCCTGGCACACTTACAGGTAGGCATGCAGGCCCAGGTACAGGCCACGGTGCAGGCAGCAATACAGGCCCAGGCACCGGCAGCACCCGCACCGGTAGGGGATGATGGGCAGCTAGCCCAGACTATGCGGGAGAGGGATGCAGAGGCACAAATGTGACTGACAGTAGAGACCACACTTCATAGAGTTAGATGGGAGAGGGATGAGGCACGTCGGGCACTGGGTACTGATCATAGGACCTTATACAGTGAGCTCGTCTGGGTGCAGGGAGAGCTAGTATCTGTAGGGAGAGAGGCAGAGTATTACAGAGGTCTTTATGTGGGTGTGGTGCCAACAGCACAACAGGCACCCAACTATCGAGAGAGGAGCGGGTCTGGAGCATCCGGGTCTCGCAGGACAGGACAGTCACTGTCCTCAGTTAGAGGACCAGTCATGACGCCAGGGGGAGGAGGACCAGCAGGGGGACCATCCGGGGGACCTACACCGAGTACAGGTGGAGGACAGGGGCCACAGCAGGAGGGCAGCTCTACCCTCTAGGACATGCACATGTATATTGTATCATATTTGTACCATACTTGTATCACAATGGACACTTGTACATTGTACCATTTGTATCATTTTGGACAGATGCCTGCGTGCATCCTGATGTATATTTTGCGGGCTCTTGATAGCCTTGATGTACTAGATTGATGTATTTTTGGATGATTGATGTAGACATAGACATTTTGTATTATGATGACCTTTATATGAGATATATGATGATCTATTCGACTCACTGTTGTTCATGCTTTTGTGTATGCATTCCTTGATGTCATGGATGTGATGATATGTATGTATGATTATGGATTCATGTGATGACATATGTTGCTTATATGATGCTTATAGATGTATGATGATAGAGATGTATGATGATATAGATGTGATGACTAGTGATATCTGACATGTGGGTTTTGCAGATATACACTAGAGAGAAGACCAAGAGGAGATGGGAGATAGAGACTGTTGATCGATCACTGAAATGAAAACGATGTAAAGGTTGTGGGAATGGATGAATGAGCTTGTTGCAATGGTTTCACATTTGTATATAAAGAGCAATCCTTATTTTTGATATAGCACGTGGATAGTTCACCACCAAGGTATAAGAGACCAAGGTGCTGTGATATCTGAGTGCATGGACGTTGACTCTGCAAGCAAGCAGTTTGAACTTAGATCCCTTAGACATTATATAACCTTGTTGGAATATGTGAATGAGCCATAGTCTTGAACATAAAATAAACTTCAATACATGTAAATGCAAGAAGAATAATGAATATGTAAGATGCTAGGTCGTAACACACATAAGATAAATAGAATGCTAAGAAAGATGCTAAAGATCATTCCTCAAACACGGCACACAAAAAGTAATGACTATGCCCCCAATCCGTACTGCATCGCAATATACCAAGATTATAGATAAATCAAGGCAGCCTTGAGTAGGTAATGGATAAAGGAACAAAAGATAAACCATAACACAAATTGACTGACTTACAAAGTAAACATATAGCCAACATATTCTCTTGCCAAAGAGGTTGCTCAGGATAGATTGGATAGGAAAAATAATAGCCTTATCGTAGGAACTCTGTATCTGTTAAAGGGTGCTATCTACCTAAAAAGACAATGTCTCGCTGCAAGAAATGCTACATGTCGCAAGAGACGCGTGTGTTGGTCTCGATAATGGAACACTGCGCAGAAGACAAGCTTGTTGATCTAGGGCTTTGGTTAAGCGGGACTTAGCTGATGTTGGCAATCGGTATGTAGGACAGTAGAAGACTCTGGAAGGAAGTTGCTTTGCTTTAGGTTTGTTAAGGACTTTTGCTTTGAAAGGATGCGCTAGCTGGCTGCTTGAGTTAGTCAAGTCGAGGTGAAATGGACTTTGATAAACGGAAGACCAGAAAGGTGACACGCTTATGGATTGGGGTGGGTGGAGAACGATGGATCGTGTGTGCCTGAGTACTGGATACACCCTTCGTATTCTAGACTGCCTACATACCCTGTATCCACGAGATCAAGGTACACGACGATGAAAGATGAAAGTGATAAATATGTAGTTCTGGATAGAGTGATGAATGGGTCAAGGTGAAAGGAGGGGATCTTATGTACCTGAGTACTGGATACTTCCTTCGTATTCCAGACTGCCTACATACCCATATCCATGGGATCAAGGTACCTTAAGATTGAGAAGAGATAATATGTAGTTCTGGTGGCGGTGATGATGTAGGAAAGGTGTTGGGAAGATAACAGCCTTATCGTAGGAACTCTATGTCCGTTAAAGGGTGTTATTTGTGAACAATGAGAAAGAGACTGAAGTGTGCGTTGCAAACCACGAACAAGGAACCCATCCTAGACCTAAGTTAAGGAAGGAGTTGCCCCCATTCTGGTAGAGGAAACTGTATGGGTGGCTGCCGAAGAAGACACAGAAAGCTTTGACCTATGACAAGACAGTGTTAACTGTAGACATAGATCAAGACACGGGGAGACGATGATGGACATTGACAAATTTCCAAGATATACTAGATAGGGAGATGGAAATGCAAACAAGGTCAATGGTTTTATTATGGGTGGATGGATGAAGTGTGCTGTGAACTGGACATGGAGTGGACAGGACTCGATAGACGATGGATGCTGACTTTACACATAGCGCCTGTTAGCTAGGTTTTCACTATGGTACTTATCCAAGGCGCCTGTTTACTAGGTTTTCACCAGAGGACGGATTTTTTTTTTTGTTGGAATACTCTAAGGATCAGGCATAGAACTTCTTGAGATGGACACTGTTAAGTGGCTCATCTAGAGGAATGCCGTCAGGTGTAGCTAAAGTATAAGCTCCTGATCCATATGCCGTTGTCACAATAAAGGGACCTAACCAATTAGGCTCAAACTTGCCCTTCTTTTCTTGATCTGCTTGATTTCTCTGATTCTCTTTGAGTACAAGATCACCAACTTGAAACCGTCTTTCTTTGATCTTTTTGTTGTAATTATGCCGGAGGCAGTTTTGGTAGACATGGAGATGATTAAGTGCGGCAAGGCATCTCTCATCTAGTAGTTCAAGCTCAGCTAATCTGGAAGTGCGATACTTGTCTCCACCGATCAGGTCCTGCATGGATACTCTGAGGGATGGGATCTCGACCTCTATAGGTAGGATGGCTTCAAAGCCATAGACCAAGGCACAGGGTGTGGCACCAGTTGGTGTTCTGATACTAGTGCGGTAGGCCCATAGGGTGGGATTGAGTTGCAAGTGCCAATCACGACCAGCTTCATTGATTGTTTTCTTGAGGATTTTGAGAATGGTTTTATTGGAAGCCTCAGCTTGGCCGTTACTCTGCAGATAGTAGGGAGTTGAAAAGTGATGTTGGATATTGTATTGTGTGCACAAGGCATGGACATCTTGGTTCTTGAATGGTCTCCCATTATCAGTGACAATGGCTTGGGGAATACCATACTGGCATATAAGGTAGTTTAGAATAAACTTGGCTATTTGCTTACTGGTGATATAGGTCATGGGAATGGCTTCCACCCACTTGGTGAAATACTCAGTGGTGGTAATGATAAACTTGTGGCCATTGGAGGAGGAAGGGTGGATTTGTCCTACGAGGTCGAGACCCCATTGAGAAAAAGGCCATGGAGTTGTCACAGGTTATAATTCATGAGTTGGTGCGTGAATCAAATCTCCATGCTGCTGGCATTGTAGACACTTCTTAGCAAACTGTGCAGCATCTTGCTCTATTGTAGGCTAGTAATAACCTATTCTGAGTATCTTCTTAGCAAGATTAGGACCGGTAGAATGTGCGCCATAGACACCTTCGTGTATGTCTCATAAGGTAGCCTCAGCTTCTTTCGCGTTCAGACATCGTAAGAGGATACCATCGAGACTCTGGCGATATAGTGTATCACCCAGAATGATGTAACGGCAGGATCGATGGATAAAGGTTTTGTGTTGGGTGGATGATAGTTCAGGGGGAAAGGTTTTGTTCTTGAGGTATTCATAGATATCTTCGTACCATGGGGAATTGGGACCAACAAGTTCGCAGATGATTTCAGTAACAGGAACATCGACGGCTGGTATCAACAATTTCTCGATCAAGAATTTGCATTTATGCGTATTTGCAGGCATGTCAATCAATGACCCTATAGAAGCCATAGAATCCGCAGCTTTGTTATGCTCTCTTGGAATTTGCTCAAATGTGATACTAGAAAAATGTGGTTTGTAGGCATCCACTAGCTGCTTATAAGGGACCAACTTTTCATCTTTTGTTTGGTACTCATCTGTGACTTGGCGAATGACTAACTGTGAATCTCCATATACTTGTAATTCTGTGATGTCTCATTGAACTCTTGTATTGAGACCTATGAGGAGTGCTTCATACTTAGCTATGTTGTTAGTGCAAGGGAATGCAAGCCGATATGACTTTGGAATGTAGTCATTTTGAGGTGTGATGAACAAGATGCCAGCCCCTGATCCATGCTGTGTGTAGGAACCATCAAAATATAACTTCCACATTATTGAGTTGGAAAGAGTGAAGAGATTTTCATCCAGAAAGTCTGCTACCATCAGGTGTGTATCTTGCATGGGTGCTTCTACTAGTTGATCTGCTAGAGCTTGTCCTTTGATTGCTTTACGATCCACATATTCAATGTCAAACTCACTAAGGATCATGACCCATTTAGCTAGTCTGCCTGTAAGAGCTGCTTTTGCTAGTAGATACTTCAAGGGATCAATTTTAGCTATAAGAATTGTGTGTTGGTTCAACATGTAATGCCGCAACTTTTGGGAGGTGAACACTACTGCTAAACAAGCTCTTTCCATCGGTGAATAATTGAGTTCATATCCCACCAAGGTTCTACTGATATAGTAAATTGCATGCTCTTTCCCTGTTTCATCATGTTGTGCTAGCAAGGCCCCTAGGGCCGAAGTTGTAGTTGAGATGTATAATATCAAAGGTTTATCAGCAACTGGTGGAACCAATACAGGAGGTGTAGCTAGATACTCTTTGAGCTGATCAAATGCTGCTTGACACTTATAATTCCATTGAAATAAGACATCCTTTCAGAGCAAGTGTTGAAATGGTTGACATTTATCTGCTACCTGTGAGATGAAATGCCTGATGGATTGCAACCTTCCTTGGAGGCTCCTTAATGCTTTTAGGTTCTTTGGTGGAGGCATCTCTATTATAGCCTTTACTTTTGCTGGATCTACTTCGATACCTCGACGAGATACAATGTAACCCAATAGCTTCCCTGATGTTACACCGAAGACACACTTCTTTGGATTGAGGCGCACTTGATATTTCTCGAGCCTATCAAAGATCTGCCTGAGAACTTGTATGTGATCTGCCCTAGAAGATTTAGCTAGTATGTCATCCACATAGTCCTCCATGATATGATGAAATAAGTCATGGAATATCACTGTCATTGCTCTCTGATAGGTTGCTCCTATGTTCTTTAGACCAAACGACATGACACACCAACAATAGTTACCCCACGGACAAGTAAAGGTTGTTTTATGCTGATCTTCCTCTGCTATCCTTATCTGATTGTAGCCAGAGAATCCATCCATGAGAGAAAGCATCTCGTGACCTGCTGTCAAGTCAACTATAAGGTCAATGTTTGGTAATGGAAAGTCATCTTTGGGACATGCCTTATTAAGGTCTCTGAAATCGTTACACATGCGGATGCGCCCATTGGGTTTAGATACAGGTACAATGTTGGAGATCCAATCTGAATAGTCAATAGGTTGTATGAACTTTGCATCTAACAGCTTCTGTATTTCCACTTTTACTAAGAGAGCTATTTGTGGGTGCATCTTCCTCAGCTTTTCCTTGACTAGTTTAACTTTTGGATCAATAGTGAGATAGTGAACAACTAGCTTAGGGTCTAACCCTGGCATATCAATAAAGGTCCATGCAAAATTGATGGTTCTCTGTAAGAAGAATGTGTCAAGATTTCTGTGCTCTGTTTTTGATAATGATGCTGCTAGGAATGTGGTCTTTGGATTTTGCTCTATGCCAAGGTTTATCTCTATAGAATCTTCTACTAGGAGAGCTGACTTCTCTTGATACTTAGATGGTAGGGGAATGTCAAATCCTCCATCCTTAGGTGCCACAGTTGGGTTTTCACCTTTGGATACGTCCTTTGTTTTTACTATTTTGTGATCAGGAGGTGCCACAGTGTGGTTTTCACCTAGAGATCTTTCTTTATTTTTACTTTTGTGACTGGAGGATTTGGCATTCTCACCAAAATAAGCTGTTGGCTCTAGTTCCATTACAAAACCTGCCTTATGATCGCCAAGAGGGATACCTTCCCGAAGTCCCATGAACTCAGCTAAAGCTTCGTCATTCTGAAATACATCTATAACGGGGCACCCTTGTTGGTCCCAATCGATAAGTTCAGGGTAGACAAGTGTTACGTTTTGGGTGCTGGTGGTGGAGGTTAAGGATACGAAGGATAGCGTAAAGATGGAGGATTCTACAAATAGGTTGGTCATATGGAGGGAAGAGTCATCGATGATATCCTCATTAGACATTGAATCGGCAGGAAAAGCATCGGCTACCTCGTCGAGAATATACTCGATGTCCAAAGTGTGCGGTACCTTCTTACCAAATCCCAATCCCTTCCTATCTAGCTTCTTTGTCACAACAATGGGTTCCATAGTTCCTTGATTCTATTTCCCAAGGCCACCTTTTCCTTTATAGCCCATGTTTTTTACTATTCTTAAGCCATTGCCGTATTGCTTGACTGGTATTGTGATTGGTTCTTTATCCTTATAGAGCCAAGAAGAAATATCCTCAATAGTTTCCTCTTTCAATAACCGTCCCTGTTGGAATTGGGTTAGGAATCCTGGGGGAGGAATAGCTGCTTTTTTGGTTACTTTGGCAATGGGTGGTTTGCCGTAAGATTTTGGAGATAAAGGCATCTTCCCTACACAACAAGATTTGGAGATATCATAAGATCCAAAGCCTATATCATGGATGTGAGCTTTGATCTTAGGTAGAGGATTTGGGTTACTTGTAGAGGCTTGCGTCAGAGTTTCAGGATCAACATATAGTGGGGATTCAAGGGCTCTTTCATTATTAGGCACCTGGTTGCAATTCTTATAACTGCCTTGCAAGACACGGTAGAATTCAAAAGGATTGGGGTCTCCTGGGATAGTGATCTCCATACCATTGTATGGGAACTTTAGAGATTGATGATACGTGGAGGGAATAGCTTTCATTGCATGGATCCATGGGCGGCCTAGGATAATGTTGTAAGGTAGTTCAATATCAAGGACTTGACACTTGGTTTCAAGCATGACAGGGCCTAGTTGTATAGGCAAGTGGATAACACCTTCTAAACGGTGTTCAACATCATCATATCCCTTGATTGTAATACTTTGATCATTGTTGACATGATCCTCAGAGTATCCCAATTGCTTAAGTAACTTTAAAGAACAGATGTTGAGACTAGCACCACCATCTATGAGGATGCGTTTGATTTTGCACTTATGGATGAGAACTTCAATATGAAGAGCATCATTGTGACAAGGATCATGGGAAGGGAGGTCTTTCTTAGAGAAGACCACATTGTAGGGTGAAGCAATGTTACCTACTATAGCTTGGAAATCCGCGACCGCTATGTTGTTAGGAACCAAAGACTCTTGGAGGGCTTTTTCTAGCACTACTCTATGTGCAGGTGATGACCGTAGAAGGTCCAAGATAGAGATCTATGCTGGCGTTTTCCCTAAATGTTTGACAAGGTTATAATTAGATTGAGCTGGAAGATTGGGTGTAGGGCCACGAATGGTGACACGACCACGGCGAGTTGTAACAGTGCAATCCATAGATTTGCCTTTGATTGTGAGGGTAGACACACAACTCTCTTCAAAACAACCTACAATGGAATCAAAGGAAGTGGAAACATGATTGATACCTTTACCTCTATCCTGAGGAGGAGGTGGACCATGATGAGGGAATGGTTCCTTGTACATATCGAGATCTTTGTTAGTGTGATGAGCTGGTGGTTCATTCTCAAAAGTGATTTGGTTGCCTTCGATGAGATTTTGGATTAGGTGCTTAAGCTTCATGCATGATGCGGTTCGATGCCCTTTGCTCCTCTGGAATTCACAGTATTCGTTTTCTCTATATCGCGCAGTTTTGTAAATAGGTTCACCATATGGGGGAGCATCTGGTAAGGTGATGAATCCTTTCTGTAAGATCTGTTGTAGGACTGACTCTATAGGCACTCCCAAGGGAGTGAATTGACGTCGCGACGGGTAATCTTGTTGAGGTCGCTCCTGTTATCATTGTTGTTGATCTTGATATGGTTGCCGCTGTTGTTGCTGTTGTTGAGGTGGAGCTTGACTTGGTTTGGAGAGCTGCAGTGGTGTTTGCAATGTTTGGACATGTTTAGAATTGACCACCCCATCGTTGACCACATTTTTGTTCTTGTTCCAAAACTTGGGTTTATCGTTCGATTGTTGATGAGGAGCGTTGTCTTTCATTTCTTTGAAGATTTTGACCACACCCTTAGCAATGAGGGCCTTTTCAATGTTGATACCCTTGTATGTGATTTTGTCGAAGGTTGTAGGACTAAGAATTTGCAAATGGAAACCTAACTCTTGGTTGAGGTTTTGCACAAATATGCTAACAAGCTGTTTCTCCATAATCTTGAAAGGGAATTTGCTAGCCATTTGTCTCCATCGTTGGAGGAAAGAAATGAAAGTTTCACCATTTTTCTATTTATTGTTGTATAGATCAGTCATGGAAATCTCATGCTCTGCGTTGTAAGAAAAATGGGTGGCAAATTTCTCTGCTAGCTCGTTGAAAGATTTGATACCTGTAGGTAAGTGTGAGAACCATTCTATAGCTTGACCTCCAAGATTGCGAGGAAAGAGACGCATAAGATACGTGTCGTTATGTGAGACCTCGAAGCAAGCAAGATAGAATTCCCTGAGATGGTCTTTTGGGTCACCTTTTCCTTTGTATTTATCGAACTTGGGAATAGTGAAATTTTGAGGAAAAAGGATCATTGGTAATGACCAATCAAAAGGATAAGGACACACTTCCTCTAAAGAGAAGGTCTTCTTGGTGTGGCCAAACATAAGATCAGATAGCTGTTGTTGTACTTCCGCAATTTTTAGCTCCATCGCTATGGGAGGAGTTGGAAGCATCTCCTGTTGCCCAAGAAGTGGTTGTTGATGCCCATATGGAAGATTGTAGTGTAAGCCATGAACATTGGTGTTATAAGGGTCGTAAGATTGGTTGGGGTCGTATGCGTTGTACGTTGGGTTGAGATTGGGTTGGAATTGGATGCTTTGATGAGGAGGAGGTGGGGGTGGCGCTAGGTAAGAATGTTGGCTTTGTGATGGTTGGAGAAAAGAATTGGGTGGAGGAAAGCTAAAGTGTGTTTGATTACGTTGCGATGGTGGCACATAGCTTTGGGAAACTTGATGTTGGGAATGTTGAGGGTGGCTAGGCAATGTGTGAAAGAAATTGAGCGAGGATGAACATAACGGAGGAGGGACATAGGTAGAAGTGATTTGCGATGGTTGAGGTTGATTGAGGATGAGAGTAGAAGAATTTTATGGGGGGGGCTGCATGAGTCTAATTGGTGGAGAGACATGGAGGTTTGATGATATGGGAGGTGGTATGTGTTGAGACCCTTGTTGCATGGCTACATAGTTGTTCCCTGGATTGTAATTTGGTGGGAAACCTGTTCATGATGGGGTAACCAAGATTCCACTTGCGATTGGTGTGGACACTTTAGGAGGTGGTTGCATATTCGATCGAACTAAAGTGGCTTGCTTAGCTAACTCCGCTTGTCGTTGGATAGTTTCTTGTTGATTTTTGTGGATCTCCATAGGAGTCAGAAGCAGTGAAGTGGTCCTCTTTCCTGTTGGGTTTTGAAAGAGGGGATTCTTATATTGCGAGCTTGGTTCCGGCAAAGGCGTGGTCACTGTTGACATGGTTTGCACTGCTTGTATGGTGTTTTGGTTGTTGTTAGGCTCGCTAAGCGTGGATAGATCAAAACCTTTGGGTAATTTGGCTCCTTGCTCTGCTAGCAAGCGAAATAAATGATCTTGGTTCTCACTAAGGATTTTGTCAAAGGCGGCCAAGGCTCGAGGATCTTGTATAAATTCATCCAGATCTTGCTCATCTTCTTGAGAGGATTGACCTATTTCAAAGTGTTGCTCTTCTTGAGATGGGGCTAGATCTGCAGTATAGCCTTATGGCACAAAATCCTGAGGCATGCCGGTAGTATAGTGAGGAATGCTTACCAAAGGGACCCCTTCTTCCTGAGATGGTACTTGATCAATAGTATAACCTTGTGGAACAAAATCCTGAGGCATACTGGTGGTGTATTGGGGTGTATTTACCAAAGGGACCCTACCCTCATGAGGAATGCTAGGGTGGTCAAGGTGTGGCATGCTGGGAGAGTTGGTAGATCTTTCTGTGGGTGTCCTAAGAGTGACCTTGGGAATAATGTTGAGATGGCCTGATTGCGGTGTGTGAGGAGGCGATTTGCACTTCCTAGGGACAACTTGCTTGGACTTCATAGTTTGCTGGAGCCTAGTGGTTACCATGGAATACACTAGAACAAAAGGTAATGTTGAGATTCTGCTTGGTGTTTTTGAGAAAAAGACAAAACTTTGATGCACAAGTAACTGGACCAAAGGCGCTATACTATTTGACTAAAGGCGCAGGACTGTGCAACCAAAAGCGTGCTACTGTTATACCAAAGGCGATGGACTAAGCTACCAAAGGTGAGGTACTGCTATACCAAAGGCAAGCTACGGAGACCAAAAAGTGAGCTACTATACCACTAAGGGTGAGTTGCTGTAATACCAAAGGCGCTGAAGTAGTGTCTGATGCAAATTTTTTTTGTTTCTGATTGGATTTGGTTGTTTTGGCAAGAGAAAACACAGCAAACATAGTTGGCAACAAAAAAAAGGACTCACACAACAGATAGTGTATGTTTGAGGCTCACAAAAAGCCCAATGTTTCCACAGGTATGAGACAGTTGCAAAAAATAATCAAGCACTTTTTATCCCTAGAGACAAGGTTTCATTGCAGTAGATCAGCTCACAACTTAATACTCCGTCGATAAAAATATCATTCCATAAAGCTGTCAGATATTTAGTATCTTTGCGAGAGACGATAGGTAGGGATATCTCACCCTGCCCTTGGAAAGCTCAAGTAGGTCACAAGAGCTTTATGGCCAAGGGAATACTATCTCTTCTCAAGGGAGCCAATGGTGAGTGTCTTAAGGGCTTAAATCGATTCCCCTTGCACTGATGATTATCGCAATGTTCGGAGGTAGGTCAGGTAGTCTCTATCTAGAATGGTTCTTAGTAACTTTGAGAGACCAATGCCTTACGAGCAATGCGACAAGCTACTAAAAGCTTTAACCAATCCTACTAAGAGTATCAAACACTTCGCTCAATGTGAAAATTGTTTCCACAAAGAGCTAGTACACCTCTTTTCAGTTTGGCACCACAAGCTAAGGATGACGTCGGTTAGGACTTGGCTTTCGCCTTATCCCTCTTATATAGTGGTTCAAAGGAAAACTCTGCTTAGGGTCATCCCTTTTGGATGAAGTACAATCCAAAAGTAGGCCTTTCTAAAGGAAGTACAGAAATGTAAGAGCAAGCACGTCAAACAAAGGTTCAATTGTCCCGTTATAAGAAAAATAAGGTGCAACCAAATTAGGCACACACACGTTTGTAGTTGTCAATTGTCCCTTATGAAATTGAAGTGTTTGGCATTCATGTCCATTGTCCTTTAGAAAATTGAGGTGTTTTCGCATACATGTCCATTGTCCCTTAAGAAACGCAGTATGTTCCTAAGACTTAAATTGCCGAAATGATTTGTTCAATTATCCTTTAAGAAGGGAATGTGTTTCTAAGACTTCGTGAGATAAATCAAGATTTCTTCAATGCTCATCCTACATGAACATGTTAAAAACACCTATTTGCTTTGTGTGAGTAGTAAGAAACTGCAACAAGTCAGTTAGTTCCAAAAAAATTCACAAGTTAGCAAAAACAAATCAATTTGACCAATAGCGAGCTACTGTCTTACTGAAAGTGCTTTATTGTGATACTAATAGCGATGTGTTAAAAAAATAGAAGCGTCGTAAAATACTACCAGAAGCGCTAAAACAGATCCAGAAGCGCTGTACTGTGCTTCCGAAAGCGTGATACTGTGGTAGCAATAGCGATGTGTTGAAAACCAGAAGCATCGTAAAATACTACCAGAAGCGCCAAACCTTTTCCAGAAGCGCTGTACTGTGCTACCGAAAGCGTGATTCTGTAAAGCCAAAAGCGCTGCGCTGTCTCAGATCACAAAAAGGTTAGCTTTTGTCAAAATAACCAGATCCAAATGAGATTTCATGATTGATCTACTCTTTTGAGAAGTAATATCTGATAGGTCTGTATCGTGAAATCTAGAAAACTCAGAAGGCGTAGTAACACAAATAGATTAACTCAAATATCGAAGATACACCTAAATAAGTCAGCTTAGGAAGTATCAAAAAGAGGTTTGAAAGACAACTACAACAGCTTGTCAGAAAAATCAATAGATATGTAACGAATAAACCCTGCAAAAACACCAACCGAAGGCAGAAAACCTAATTAGCCAAAAGCGCTTAACGATAGTACCAAGAGCGCCGTGTCGTTTTACCAAAAGCATCACTCTGTGCTACCAGAAGCGCCACAGTGCCCCCAAGGGCGTTGTACTGTGCCTCCAAGAGCACTTAAGGATATTGCCAGAAGCACTTTTTTGTGTCAAATGCGCTGTACTGTATTGTAACTTCAAAAAGAATCAATTTCTCAAAGAAAAAAGTAGGATTAGTGGGTCCCACCGGGCATGCCAGAATGTGTATGAGGAAAAATTGATTTAAATTAAACTAAACAAATAAAAAAAATCCAATAATATAAAGAGAACCGATCCAAATAAAAGCCATTAATAATAATCAAAGAAACATGAAAGCTTTTACCGAGATTTGTATTGTTCCCTTTGGATTGAATGTGGATTGCTCAATATTGCTGTGAAACCATAGTTGCAACAAGCAAGTGTAGTGTTCAAAGATCAATGTCAAAAGATTGTGAAGTTGCTCAATCGATGCGATGTATGCTCAAAGCGCTGTTAAGTATGCCTGAGAATAAGATCGAAGAGAGAGAGTGAAGGAGATGAGGGGGGTTTATATAGATTTCAACAAAGATCGATCAACGGTCCAGATAATTCAGAAGAATCAACGGAGGAGATAAATCAAATAACCATGATGAATATGCACACGACATGTGTCAATCCACAAGGATATTTTTAGCAAAATATGATGAAAACAAGATTGATTGAATAGATAACTCAACTTGTAATTTTGCCTTTTTTAGAGTTCTAAATATAAGACTGATTGTGCACATGAGTTAACAAGATATTTTAAAAGGAATTGGAAGATAAATGAAATTAAATAAATAAATTTATTTAATTTGATTGTGCATGATTGAGGAATAGAAGATTATAAATAAAATATTTGATTTTATTTATTTTTAGAGGATAAAGCAAATTAAATAAATAAATTTATTTAATTGTTTGTGCAAGATTAGAGGAATATGAAGATTATAAATTTATTTATTTTGAGAGGATTGAGATAATTTAAATAAATTTGCATGATTTATTTAAATTTAGAAGAATAATTAATTTAATTAAATAATGTGGAATTATTTAATTACGGATAAGAGGGAACTTGTGATGAATTAATTAAATAATTAATTTAATTAATGTGGAATTGAATTTTGGAAAGAGGATAATGATTTAATTAAATAATTAAAATTATTTAATTGTGGAAGAATCATAGAGGAATTTAATTAATTAAATAAAGAGAATTTATTTAATTAATGTCGAAAGTATGTGATTTAGAGGAATTTGGTGAAATTAATTAAATAATTAGATTATTTAATTAACGTTGAGATACCAGTGATTAGACAGATGACGAAATGCGAGTAGTGCGATGACTTGGTCATTTTAGGGTGTCTACAATTAAAGTATCCTTTTGATATGATGGCATCAACTTCTCCAAAATGGCGGATGCCTCACCAATCAGTTCACTATCATTTATGTGTGACTTCAAAATTTCTTCCTATGCCTTAGCTTGCATAATTGATACCAATTTAAATTTTTGTACTGGAGACATTGAATCCAGGTTTATTGGTCATTGCAAAAACTTAGGCTCATCCAAGATTTGTTTTTCTCTCTCCAAGAATTCCTTGACAGACTTCGCAGTGTCTCTTGCTATATCAGAGACTTCTTGGTTTGGAGAATCTAAATCCATACCTTTATTTTCATCAGCTTTTTTCTCTGAAGTAGGGTTTATCTCAGCTTGTTGTTCATATGTTTTGTTCTGTTTCTCATCCTCTTTGAGTGTTTGATCATCAGTTTGTTGTTTCAGAGGAAGATTTATCTCAATTTTGTCCTCTATAGTTGTATCAATAGAAGGAACTTGGCCTTCTTTCTCCTTAGGCTCTTTGTCTGATCCTTGGTCCATGTTCACATCCGGAATAGATGTATCATCTTCAATACTTATTTCTTCAGTCATATATTATTGGATGATGAAATTCCTTTAACACTCTCAAAGTGATTTCCTCAGTCTCCTTCACTACTTTCTTAATGTCATCTAACATGAGAGTGTTCATCCTCTTCTTTGTTCTGAATTCCTTGTTGAGTGCTTTGGAGATTTCTGTTTTGTCTTCAGGGGTGATCTTTAGACATAACTTTATTAGTATATGCTCTCTAAGTTCAACATCCTTAGCCATAGCAACTTCCTTTCTTGCAAACATTATTCTTCCCAAACTGTCTGGGAGATCAATAATTATCTCAATGAGGACTTTGTTAAATATATCCAAATATTTTACAACATTCTCAATAATCCTTTTGTCTGCATCATTACAATCATCATAGAATTTGTCAATGGGTGTTAGATTTCTGTCAATTGTAATTACCCTTAAAATTTCCTCTAGGCTCATTGTAGCCTGGTCTTCTGTAGGTACTGTAGTCTTGGCTTTCTTCCTTTCTTTACTCTTGCTAGATGTCTTTCCTTTTGTGGTACCAGAAGGTTTACTTTGCTGAGAACTAAAGGGAGGTGCACTCTGTGCCTTCATCTTCTTCACTTCTTCATCGGTCTCAGTTTCCTCATCATCAATTGGATCAACACTGACACACACTCTCTGACCTTTGGTCTTCTTCCTCTTGCCTATTTGCTCTTCTGCAATTGCAGTGGAAGGAATACTGGAGGATTTAGATGTTGTTCCAGAGGAACCAGTACTTCTTGTTCTTCTTTTTGGTGCAACAGGTGCCTCTTGTTGTATCTTTTGAACTTCTAGAGCTTTATTTGCTTCCTTTTCTTGCTCCTCCTTTTCTTTAGCTACTTTTACGGCCTCAATTCTAGCTCTTGTAGCTGATATTTGTTCTTTGGTGAAGCCTTTGCTTTGTGCATACTCTTCTGCCATTTTCTGGGCCTTCTTTGAGATTTCTGATTTCCTTACTTCAACATAGGTTTTTGTTGATAACTCCTCATTAGTCCCAAATCTTTCTTCTTTGGGATCTCTTGGTTTACTTAGCATATGTTGGGCATAATTTCCCAGTATTTCTCCATCTACTTCATAGCCCATTGGCATAACCCATATAGTTCTAGGCTCAACGACCTCCATCAAGCATTGGTCTTTAGTCACAATAAAGCAGATAATGTTCTTATGTTTTTCAACAACTGATATGGGATCCTTTCCCTGGATTGCATTAACTTTTGGAAATTTTTGAAATAGCCCCATAGGGCTGTAGTTTATGCATCAATGTTCCCTATATTGCTCAATTGGTTTCTAATCTATACTGCAATAGGTTTGTGTCCTGTCTAAAATAGATTCTTCATGCCTGGGAACTCTTGCATAAAGTAGAAAAATAAGCACAAAATCAACATACCAAACTTGAAGGGATATTTGGTTTCCTTTGTCTTCTTCAGGTTCTCCATTAACTGTTGATGAAGCATTTCACATAGGTCATATTCTGCACTTTCTTTAACCATTTGATAGGTAGTATATATAGCAGTGTCGTTGACAGAGTTCTCCCAGTTTGTGAAGTAGATCTTGTAACCAATCACAATGTAAGCAAACCTAACTACATGATCTTCAATGTCATTAATTGTTAATGCTCTTTTGTCAAATTTGGCTCTGGTGGCTTTCATCACTGTATCATTCTTCACAGCCTTCAATATGGGCACTGTATCGGTAGAGTTTAGTCCTGTGACTGCCCTTATGGTATCTTTGGTGATCTTGAATGTGGAATTGAGCCATAAAAACTCATCATGAATTCAGCTTAAGACATAGCAGACCCATTCATCTTCCATGAAAACTGGGAAATCTATATACTGAATAAGTTTCTTCTTCTCTAATACCTTGAATTCTTCCTTTAGATCAATTTTATTTTCACTCAGATGTTTTAGATACAAATCTTTGAATTGACTACCTCCATGTTCTTCTAGGGGAACATGTATATAAGCCCTAACATTTTCTGCATGCATAACACCAAATGGAATTTCTAAAAATGCACCATTTGGATCAACCTCTATTGATTTGAATGGATGCTTCTTGAATTTTGGCCGTGCTCTTTTGGTTATATCAATCACATGTGGAGTTTCCATCTTTTGTAAGGATTCAAATAATTTCACAGTAGGGTTTCAAATATGAAGAATACCTCTTTTTGCTAATTAGGGTTTTTCCTGATCTTGTTTTGATTTGCTTTGGAAATCACTGAGTCGCTTGGAATTTTGCTTCAGATCGCCTTAGACACTTGGAAGTTTGAATGCAGAATGAATTTTCCATCGAATGAGCCTCTTTTTAATTCTTTATCTATCTTGACTTAATCACCATAAATGCTCCTATAAAAAGCCGTTAAACACATCTTTATAGAATGTAGTCTATTAGGATTGCTCCGCAATGCTCTGCACTTGAACTTTTTTCACTAGAATTTATTTTGAAAGATCTCTCACATGCATCTTTATATCTTTGTGCCAGATCCCAACGCTAACATTCTGGCTAGGGGATTAAGATTTTCATTACAGATCCCCCTGAGCCATAGCTCACCATCTACTTCCCTAAGGAAGTATCTTGACCAGAAACTGGTGCAGATCCATCCCTGATATTATCAACATCTTTCTTAATCTAGACCTTGCTCATTTCCTTCTTGATTTCCACTGGATCAATCTTGTTCTTGCCTTTATCTTCTCTCTGCTCTATTTTCCTCTTCTCTGTAGGATGGTATCTCTTCTCAATCTTGCTTCTGCAGAATCTTGCAACATGTCCAAACTTATTGTAATTGTAGCATATCACATTCCTTTGTCCTTGATTTCTTCTATTGATTGGATTTGATCTGCATTGATCAACCATATGTCCAAATCTATTACATGTAAAACACTTTCCATTGAATGATTAAGTATTCCTTGTATTGTAAAAACCATTCCTTGCCAGACTTCTACATTCATTTGATTTATGACCAATTTTCTTGCAATTGAAACATTGACCAGAGAATGATGGAACATTCTGATTCATTCTACTCCTACACTGAGTAGCCTTATGACCAAACTTATTGCAATTAAAATAGTGGCCATTGAAAGATGGGTACCTTTGAGCATTTGGCTATCTGACCGGAGGTCTTCTAGGTCTTTTTCTTTGATTCTTGAGTTGGTTGCCTTTGTTTTTCTTCAACATAGTGTTTGCTTGACCTAATTTTGAACTTTCTCTTTTCTCAAATCCCAAGCCTTTCTTGTCATCTGAACTCTTCTGACTTGCAATCAACTCCTCAAGCTTTGTAGAGCTTATCTTAAACTTTTCTTCACAACTCTTAACTTTCCCCAAATCTAATTTTAGGCTTACAACTTCTTTTTCAAGTTTATCACATTCTTCTAATTTGCTTTTTACTAGCATTTTTAGATCTTCTTCTACTTTAGCTCTTTCTACAACTTCTATTTTAAAATCATCCAGGGTTTCATTTGCTGATATCAATTGCTCACCAGCCTCTTTGTATTTTTCTTTGAACTTCTTGACTTGTTCTTTTAGCTTTAAAATGCATTCAACAGCTTCATGAATATTATCCTTCAGATCCCTAATTTCTACTTCAGATTTTTCAAGATCAATAAGAGCTGCTTCTAGTTCAACATTGTTCTCATATGAGAAAATTCCAAATCTTCTGGCTGCCATGAGTGAACTCTCCCAGATCTTACTCAAGCTGTTAGGCTTCTTCCAAGGAACCTTGCTCTGATACCAATTGTTGAGTGCAGAGAATACTGAGAGGGGGGGGTGAATCGGTATTCTCAAAACCTTTTCATTTACACATTCACTTATCCATTTACCAAATTCAATAACATGAAAGTAAAGTAAACATGAAAAGAGTAGCCACAAATTCATAACACACAGACACCAGGATTTTACGTGGAAAACCCAAAAAGGGAAAAACCATGGTGAGTGTTAGCTCACAATATATTATGATAACAATACCAGATTACATAAGGCTCACTGCCCAAATAAATGCTCACTGTAGGTGGACTCACTGTCCAAGTGGACTCATTGTCCACAGAGAAGGAAAGATAGAAGATAGAAGAAAAGATTGGCTCACTGCCAATAGTTGACTGCTACAAATGCATCTATAAAATGCTGAGGTGCAGTTCCATTATCAACTCAGTATACAGACTCAAATGTCTTCATAATGTCTGCTCTACTTTTTCTACTATGTTTTACATAAACTCTACTCTTTTGCCCTTACTGTCTTCTTCTGGTCACAACTCTGCTTTAGATCGCACACACATTTAGTTCATACATATCGCATCATATTCGACCACTTCAACACCAAAATCTAACACATATAAATATCCGCAACTTTAAATTTAGTCTCAAAATTGAGTCAGCTTATCAAGCACAACACTTTATAAACTTATATTAACTCTGTCGGCCCAACGCTTCCACTAAAATTCACATGAGACTCCAAGAATCACATCAACCATTCCTAATGTCTCATAGATCATATCTTATCAACCGCAGATCATGATGCCCTTATGTGGTGAAATGCGGAACTCAGAACTCTCTCCTCTGCCTTGGTGAAATATTGACAAACCGACTGCCAGAACTTGGAATTTTGTAGGCGATCTTCTGGATCACTTTAGACTCTATAACTCCTCAACTAGATGCTTCTGACACTATCCATACTACCTCAAAACTGCACACCAATACAATCACTTGGGGAGAAATCCGGACCAAAATACCCATGCACTCTGCACTGTTCCTAACTTGACTGTGTTCACCCGAACTTAGACAAATCATAACTTAACTTCCAGAAGTCATTAGGACTTGCAATCTTGAACATAGCACCTTCAAACAATTCTAAATAACACACCTAAACCGCATGCCTTGATCATCAACTGCGGAGGAATACTGACACAAACATTGTCATTTACACTATGTAATGTATACTACTCATACTTAGCCATTTATCCTTCCGGAGTAAAGTCTCTTTGCCATGCCAGTGGAGTCTCCTTTCTTTGTTGCCATCAATGACAACATTCAATCATTCATCAGATCAGTGTCTCTTGCCAACAGCTTAGATTGTTTGATAAGGGTGAAATTTGTGTCTGTTGAGAGGGTTTATGTCTATCGTATTGGAAGCAAAAAATAAGGCATTTGTAAGTTCCTATATCTTTTACAGTGTCATTTTATAGTTTTTTACATCTTTGCATTTTATGGGTTAATGTCTATTATTTGTTGTTCTCTGCATTTTATGGGTTAATGTCTATTGTTTGTTGTTCTCTGCATTTTATGGGTTAATGTCTATTGTTTGTTGTTCTCTGCATTTTATGGGTTAATGTCTACTCTTCACTATCTTTCATTTCTTTTATGGGTTAGTGTCTGTTGTTGAGTTTAAGACTTAACACCATAATTCATTAGTGTCGACTTGTCTGCTGACCACAATTGAGAATGGAACTGATCTTTTGTCTGCACACTTATTAGTCTGTAGTTTTCATTTATTGTGAATAGACTGAAGTGCAGGGGTCATTAATGGCTTATGGTGTGAAGTTTTAAGTCGGCCGAGAAAAGGATTATTTGTGTTGTTTATTCATTTGCTCAGATTGTTTGATGAGGGTGAAATCTGTGTTTGTTGAGAGGGTTTATGTCTATCGTATTGGAAGCAAAAAATGAGGTGTTTGTAAGTTCCTATATCTTTTAAAGTGTTGTTTGATAGTTTTTTACATCTCTGCATTTTATGGGTTAATGTCTATTGTTTGCTATTTTCTGCATTTTATGGGTTAATGTCTACACTTCCCTATCTTTGAGTGCTTTTATGGGTTAGTCTATGTTGTTGAGTTAAAGACTTAACACCATAATTCATTAATGTTGGCTTCTCTGCTGGCCACGATTAAGAATGGAACTAATCTTTTCTCTGCATGCATGCATGCCAACTGTACTTCAATCTATGAAATGAAATTGAAAATTAGGCCTAACTAAGTGCAAAATGTCGATGTGTGGCATTTTAACAAGGACATTGTGCATTTATTAGTCTCTAATTTTCATTTAATGTTGATAGACTGAAGTGCAGGTGTCATTAATGGCTTATGGTGTGATGTTTTAAGTTTGTCAAACAAAGGACTATTTGCATTGTTTATTCATTTATTCAGATTGTTTGATAAGGGTGGAGTCTATGTCTATTGAGAGGGTTTATATCTATTGTATTGGAAGTGAAAAAGTAGGCATTTGTAAGTTCCTATATCTTTTATACTGTCATTTTTGTGTTGTTTATTCATTTGGTCAGATTGTTTGATGACGGTGAAATCTGTGTCTATTGAAGTTTGTATATCTTTCCTAGTGTCATTTTATAGTTTTTTACATCTCTGCATTTTATGGGTTAATGTCTAATGTTTGTTGTTCTCTGGCTTTTATGGGTTAATGTCTACTCTTCCCTATCTTTGAGTGCTTTTATGGATTAGTCTCTGTTGTTGGGTTAAAGACTTAACATCATAATTCATTAATGTCAACTTCTCTGCTAGCCACAATTAAGAATGGAACTAATCTTTTCTCTGCATGCATGCATGCCAACTGCAGTTCAATCTATGAAGTGAAAATAAAAATTAGGCCTAAATAAGTGCAAAATGTCTTGGTATAAAATCATTTCATCAATTGGTAATGTTCTGTTGCTATTGGAAATATTTCATGGCTTTATAATGTTCTTTGATCTAGTCGTGTCTTTGCACTGAGTGTTTCTATTGACATGTGCCATTTTAACGAGGACATTTAGCATTTGTTAGTCCCTAATTTCTGTTTATTGTCAATAGACTAAAGTGCGGTCATCATTAATGGATTGTGGTGTCAAGTTTTAAGGCTGTTGAGCAAAGGATTATTTGCGTTGTTTATTCATTTGCTTAGATTGTTTGATGAGGGTGAAATCTATCAAAAAGAGAGGCGTTTGTAATTTCCTATATCTTTTACACTATCATTTTTGTGTTGTTTATTCATTTGCTCATATTGTTTAATGAGGGTGAAATCTGTGTCTGTTGAGAGGGTTTATATCTATCGTGTTGGAAGCAAAAAATGACCCGTTTGAAAGTTGCTATATCTTTTACACTGTCATTTCATATATTTTTATGTCCCTCTAATGGGTTAATCTTTGTTGTTCCTTATCATTGAGTGCTTTTATGGGTTGATGTCTGTTGTTGAGTTAAAGACTTGACAACATAATTCATAAATGTCGAGTTCTCTGTTGGCTGCTATTAGCAATGCAACTAATCTTTTGTCTGTCACGCATGCATGCCAATTGTACTTCAATCTATTAAATGAAAATTAGGTCTAGATAAGTGCAAAATTTGTTGGTGTAAAATCTGTGGCTGTTGGGAGGGTTTATAACAATTCTGTTGGTATGCATGTTGTAACAAATATCTCTACATCGTTTAAAAGCTCTTATGCAGTTAGTCCCTGCATTTTAAGGCGTGAGGCTAATCTTTTCAGTGTGCTCATGCCTATTAATCCATTTGTCAGAAATCGTGCCACAAATGTTTATGCTATAGTCTGTGGGATTTTTTATTTTTTATTTTTTATTAATATGGAATTTAGGTTTTTTTTGCAATTTTCTCATTGGCTATGAGTGTTTTCCTCGTGGTTTTGTATTTTTTGATCTGATTATTTTTTTATTAATCGATCCATATCCTAATGTTTTGTTGCTATTGGAAATATTTCATGGCTTTGTAATGTTCTTTGATATAGTTGTGTTTTTGCACCCAATGTTTCTATCGATGCGTGACATTTTAACGAGTACATTGTGCATTTATTTCATTTATTGTGAATAGACTGAAGTGCAGGCATCATTGATGGCTTATGGTGTGAAGTTTTAGGTATGTCAATCAAAGGATTATTTGTGTTGTTTATTCATTTGCTCAGATTGTTTGATGAGGGTGAAATCCGTGTCTATTGAGAGAAGCAACTCAGTCCTACAAGTATTGTTTTTTTATCAAATAGCGATAGACATTGAAAGATGTCTATCTATTCAAGATATACATGATCTACTATGGATGTTTTGATCCATGGACATCATGTGTATCTTGAATAGATAAGACTTCTATTTGTGTGTTCATTATTGCACAAACTTGCAGACTGCAAATTGTTTTAAATATATATGTCTATATATGGAATAGGGCATCTACTTGTTATTTATGCATGGCTGCATGAAGTAAATACTGAATAGTATTAGCCCTTGAAACAAAGAAAACTATATGGAAGGCAGTTTTAGAAGTTGTTAAGTAAAATTGGTGCACAATGTATATTGTCTATAACCACATGTCACATACACGCATGGTGTTTAAGACCTATTTATTTAGAAGCATGGCACAGTGTGTTTTTTGCAGCAATCCTTGATTTTGTAGGGGTCTATTGCAACTGTTTATTGTTTAGCATCTTACCTCCACTGGTGACATGTATCTACTGCTACAACAATGTGAGAAGGTATGTTCTAAACCACTTTATGCATTTGTGGATACTATGACATGAAATCTAAAAGGAAGAGAACATTATAATTTCTACACAATGATTGTTCTAATAGCTTTATCAATTACATCCACATTAAGTATGTAGGATACTTCATTTCAAAACTTTCAAATCAATTATAGGTGCTTGAAGCTTAGCTTTTGCCATGGTGCCATTCCCTTCATAGGATTTTGGAATTGTTCCACACATTTCTTTTTCCAATATATGATGCATTACCTTTACATATTGTAATTTATTTTATCTTTGGTTTATGTTTTATTTTGCTTCTAGTCTTAGTGCTTCACTAATCACACTACCACAGTTGCTGTCATCATTTGTATGTTTGCCTGCTAAAGACAATGTGTCTATTGGCTCACTATTCTATTGGTGTGTCAGTCTATGTTCACGTGACTGATAGTCATAATGGTCTGTTATATCATGGTGCATAACACTAAGTGCTACAACAAAATAAAGGTGCCTACTTGCACATGAAGTTACTATGACGACATATCTTACTTATCCATTCCATCATTTATCCATCATCATTTATCCATTACTATGAAGTTAATTTCACCATTTATCCATCATCATGTGTCATTTAGTTGCATTGTCATCTTTGGGAGATTTCATACAAAGAATCAATTCTATAATAGTTCAACTATGTCATGGTGAGATGTTTATCGAAAAAATATATATTTTTTATCTGCCTTGGTTTTGCTGTATACATGTAAATTAAATCATGGATAAAGACATCAAGTGGAAATAAGTTAAAATATTTTAAGATTGAAAACAAGAATTAGAAACTAATAGAGATTAGTGTAGGCTAATTCAAAAGCATGTATACACGTAAGCAAATGTCAACTTTGTCTGTTTAAGTGGCAATGGATGTATACAAATAGATCCAAACAACTATACAACTATTACGACTATAAATAAATGTGAATGGTAGCATTACTTTTCACTTTCATTCAATAATAAATTACAACTTGATATGGCTTTAGAATTTGTTAATTTTAGGATAAAAACTAAGTATTGACAGTTAAATATCTTGATCAAAAACCTAAATATTATTTTCCCTGTGTGGTTGAGTACCTTTATAAATTGTCCTCTAGGTAAATTGCAATGTCATGTCCTTTTCTAGGCTTAACACTTCTATTTAATGCATTATAGCATATGTTTGTAACCTTATCTTTGAACCAGTTTTGTAGCTAATCATAGATAGGGAAATTGGAATTGCACAAGGATTTGCATCTGTAATAATGTCCAATAGTGAGGAAGTAGACATAAGCATTGAAAAGTTCAACTAATATGTGAGTAACATTTTTATTATTTCGTCTTATATATTAATTTTTAAATGTTTCCTGAATCATATGAAGTATGAAGATTAAGATTAAAGCTAAAATGAATAATGTAGTATCTTTTTCCCATTTTTGATCATTCACTCTTCTTATGCTTCTTACAAGATTATGAATCTAGTATTACAAACTTACCATTTAGCTAATGAAGCTTTGTAGGTTTTTCCAATGCATGGATTCAGTATTAGATTACAATTCATATTTATTTGGGATCATATTTTGTGGTTAGAATACAATTCATACTTATTATGTGTTATGGATATATGCTTATTAGATGTTATCTAATGAAGTTGATGCAATCTATGTAAAGTACAACAGACATTCTTTCAACTTTTACTCTAATGTTGGTTGGGTGTTGGTGAGTAATGATGGATGCAAGAGACAATGTATTACCTCATTTGACAGTTGTTTCTACTGTTGGACTCATAATTATGACAGTGCTATATACTAGGGGAGATATTTCTCCTGCTCACATGAATCTAGCTGTTAGTGTTGCTTCCTCAAACATTGGAAAACTCTATCTCAAACAGGTAACTAAAATCACAAGCATAGCAGTAAGCTAGTGCTTCTGTTATCAAGACACCTATCAATATTAATTGTAAATAAAAACTATGTATAGATTCATTCCAATTTATGATCGCAATGAAATTATTGTTTCTAGATCCATGAGTTTGACTGATTCAATGTACATAAAACTAATTGAAATTCTATAAATTAGATATTTCATATTTCATTGTCATTTATGGAATATCATATTTTAGATTTAGATGATTCATTGAAGGACATTTATCCTCATGTTGATAAAACTTATCGAACAAAAGTTATCACATCATATTTATGTTCAAAGATTTTTTTAATATGAAAATACATAGGATGTTTTTTTGATTTCACCTTATTGCATTATGGCATCCCTTGATGTTTCCACATGGACACTTGAGAAATTTTTATAAACATACAAATTGTGCCCAAATAAATAGTCCACAAAAATATTGCAATTATTTTCTTTGCCATTCATCGTGGCAATGGATGTATACAGATAGATCCCAACAATAATTTGCAATTTGGAAAATAGAAAACAATGGCCAAAAATATCTAGTGCTAAAGAGAAAATTGCAAAAAAGAACTAAGATTCCATTTTAACAATAAAAATGCTCCAACTTGTTTGTTGACTACAGTGACATAATACAAACAATATGGAAAACAAATTTGAGATGCCTACACTTTAGTCTATTCATAATAAATTAAATAAATGCAGAATGTCCTTGTTAAAACACCACGCATCGACAGAAACACTGGGTGCGAATAAAACTATATCAAAGAACATTACAAAGTCATGAAATATTTCCAATAGCAACAAAACATTAGGATACAGATCAATTAATAAAAAAAGATAATCGATTCAAAAAATACAAAACAACGAGAAAAATAACAAAACATTACCAATTAATGAAATGATTTTATACCGAGACATTTTGCAGTTATTTAGGCCTAATTTTCATTTCATAGATTGAAGTGTAGTTGGCATGCATGTGTGCAAGGAAAAGATTAGTTCCATTGTTAATGGTGGCCAATAAAGAAGTTGACGTTAATGAATTATGGTGTTAAGTCTTTGACTGAACAATAGAGACTAACCCATAAAAGCACTCAAAGATAGGGAAGAGTAGACATTAACCCATAAAATGCAGAGAACAACAAACAATAGACATTAACCCATAAAATGTAGAGATGTAAAAAACATGTCTATCTGTTCAAGATATACCTCATGTTTTGTGTATGTTTTGATCCATGGACATCATGCATATCTTCAAGAAATAAGACTTCTGTTCAAGATGTCTATCTGAAACTATTAAAATGAAATTTGACCTATTTTTTATATTTTTCCCATTGGTTGTTCATAATTTGCTCCTGGTTTTGTATTTCCCTAATTGCAAGTTATTCTTGGGAACAATGAAGGCAAAAAATTCATCAATTCCTAATGTTTTGTTGCTATAGACATGTCTTCATTGCAAGTGTTTCTGTGCACACATGGCATTGTTGATAGTAGTTCATGTGCCTTGTGTCTGTGAGCACATTTTGCATATATTTAGATCTAATTTTCATTTATTATTATCATATTCGAATGCAATGTGTTATGGCTGTCAAGCAAAGGATTCTTGTTTGTGACATTGAAAGATGTCTATGTATTCAAGATATACCTCATGTTTCATGTATGTTTTGATCCATGGACATCATGTGTATCTTGAACAGATAGACATGTTTCAATGACTATCACTGTTTCATGGACACACAACTAATTTGGATTGGGAAAATACAAAACCACGAGAAAAATACCAACAACCAATGAGAAAATTACAAAACAAACTCTAAATTCCATATTAATAAAATAATGCCACAAACTATTGCATAAACAATTGTGGTACAATTTCTAATGAATACATCAATAGGCAATAGGGCACAAAAAACATTAGTCTTTGCATCATAAATTGTTACAAACACCATGAGAAAATTATGAAAAACCTTTCCGAGACCCAAAACATGGTCAAAACAACACAAGTGCTTTAAAAGGATGCATATATATTTGTTACATGATGCATACCAATAGCATAGTTATAAATCCTCTCAACAGACATAGATTTTGTATTAAGAGATTTTGCAGTTGTTTAGATCTAATTTTCATTTGATGGATTGAAGTGCAGTTGGCATGTATGTGTGACAAAGAAAGGATTGGTTGCATTGTTAATGGTGGCTAACAAAGAAGTCAAAATTAATAAATTATGTTGTTAATTCTTTAACTGACCAACAAAGATTAACCCATAAAAGCAGTCAATGACAGGGAACAACAGAGATTAAATCATTATAGGGACATAGAAAAATATCGAATGACAGTGTAAAAGATATAGGAACTTACAAACACCTCCTTTTTGCTTCCAATACATAAAACTCTTCTATTTTTAATATTTTTGTTGTTCCCTATCATTGAGTGTTTTTATGGCTTGATGTCTGTAAAAAAATCTCTGGACTCATCTAACACTCAACAATGGGTAACAACAGAAATTAAGCCATTGCAGAGATGTAAAAAACTATAAAATGATAGTGTAAAAGATGTAGGAAGTTACAAGTGCCTCATTTTTTGCTTCCAATATGATAGATATAAACCCTCTCAAGAGACACAGATTTCATCCTCATCAAGCAATCTGAGCAAATGAATAAACAATGCAAATAATCCTTTGCTCGACAAACTTAAAACTTCACGCCATAAGCCATTAATGACACTTGCACTTCAGTCTATTGATAATAAATAAAAATTAGGGACTTATAAATGCAAAATGTCCTCATTGATACGCTATGTGTCAAGAGAAACACTGGGTGTGAAGATACAACTATATCAAAGAACATTACAAAGTCATGAAATATTTCCAATAGCAACAAAACATAAGGAATTGATGAAATTTTTTGCTTTGTTGCTTGCAAGAGTGATTTGCAACTGGGAGAGTGTAGAAGCATGAGCAAGATACCCAAAATTCCATCTTAAAATAGAGACTTTGAGTATACTATACTCATGTAACATATTTATTCTTTCCCATTTATTTTTAATTATACTGTTCAAATTTTGTTATTGTGAGTATCTCATTGCTGCATAGCAAATTGTAATAGGCTTATTCATTGCTAATGTTTTGTTGCTATACACGTGTCTTGACTGCAAATATTTCTGTGAATAGGTGGTGTTGTTCATAGTATTTCACATGCCTTGTCTAAAACTGGTGCTAATGCTGAGTATTAGAAATTAGAATGCATTCTTATACAGATTTTCTATTTATTATTAAGATTGATAGGTGCCTTGTTTTTGTTAGGTGTCAGTTGTTACTTGGATCATCTGTTGCATACATGAATTCATAGAAGATGAAGTTTATGAGGTGCTGTAGTCTAAATTTACAGGTTGACTCTTTTTTTATTCCTTTTTTCACACAATCACGACCTATTTTTTATGCAAGAAAATTATTGTGCTTAAATATATAAAATCTTGAGTTGCATTGTCATCTTTGAGAGATTTCATCATCCTACATGTACATTCATGAAATTCCAATCCAATCATCCTAGTGATATGATTCAGCATGATCAATCATTAATAAATCATTTAGTTGTATATTCATGGCATACATATCATCTAAAGTTGGTTTCTCCCATGTCATATTTCATCCTTTATGACACATATTTTATCGCCCTTTATCTTTTCAACATACCAATTGGGTTTCATTTCACTCAACAATTCCACTCAACTTGTAATGGACTGTGTTTTGCTACAGGAATCAAGTGCAATAGAGAAAAAACCTTTGCTGGGATGGTGTTCACGGTCACAAAATGGAGCCTATACGAATTGGCCAGCCTCAGAAAATTGGAAACCTCTATGATTATCTATGCATCGATGTTGGTCACAACTACTTGTTCTAGTTACTACTAATCAGTCACCAAAATCCATATTACAAAGCTTCGTTAATGTTTCTAATCGTAACAAGAGACATTGTAATTTTGCAAATACAAATTTGTTGCAAGAATTTGGTAAAGCATAGTTTCCATGGCCCTTGGAACATTGTTGCTAGTTACATGTTGGCAAAGTGGAATTGCCTTGGAAAATTGCTGCTCCTTAGGAATTGACAGAACATTATTTTTTTGCATATTGCACTTCGTACTTTCACTTGCCGTAGCACATAGATATATCATAATATCCTTTTACTCGGCAAAGTTTCTACTGTTTCTAGATTGATAAAGTAAAATTTGCTTTGAAGTTCCAAGGTTGCTACTGTTTTTATACATATATATATACATAGGTGTGTACGTGTCTATATATATATGCACATGTCTGTGTGTACATATATATGTATCTAAGCTCAAACCATACATGGACTTCAAGACTATATCAAGATTATTACCAAAATTGATTAGTTGATTTGCTTTTGCTCTATCTATTTGCTTTTGCTTAATTCATTTGCTATTACTCAAGTTATTTTCTTTTCTTTTTTGTAGGGTTTGGACAACGAAGCATTTCCAATTGTGTGATATCATGACACATTTTGCATTGTTGCTCATCAATGTGAGTAATAGATTATGATGCTTTTTTCTCTTTTGCTTGTTTTTGAAATATGCACTACCCTGCTCAATAGTCCTAGAACAAGTTTCAGTTTAGTCACATGAATTGATATTAAGAATTTGCTCTTGCTTTGCAGGCTTTCTAGTGCACAATGGTGAACCAAAGGCTATAGTTACAAACTCTGCACTGCTGCTGATCATAGTGAGTAATTTCTTGTTCAATTCTTCTTTCTATGTATTCAACATTCCAAGCTTGGCACACTATTTTATAGTCATTACTGTACTAGACCTAGTGTCAATACAATTTGTATCTTTTGTCCTTTGACACAAAATCTGACAATATGCTTACAAATAATCATCTTAAAAGACAAAAACTATCACAAGAGTCAATTGTAGTAGAAACCTACAAACCAAGTGCCAAGGCACCTTTCATGTCGATTGATGAAGCTCTTGACCATGCATATTATTTTCGAATTGATTCATTCAATTACAAAGTTGGTGATTGCCGATTTGATACATTGCATGTTTTGCTTCATTGTCGTTATACATCGAAACAACTACGCAATGGTCTTGTGGATCATTTCTTAGGTTGCTTCACAATCACTATGCTATAGCTTTAGGCTCCTATGAAAATGACTTGCACCCAACAATCCTAAGTGATTTGTATAATACACATGACAAAAACATGTACCTACGAAGAATGAGGCTTTCAGCCACAGAGGTCAATGATAGTCGTGAAACTGGGCTTTGGGGTGACACATTTTGTTTGAAATGGCTAGCATATTGGCTAAACATACCAATATGCATTTGGTCTTTAACATACAGAAAAATATACTTACATTTCAACAAGGATGCATGTAATCCTGTAATATCAATTCTTTTCCATGATATGATTCCCACTGCTGGGCACTATGAGCCAGTATTTTCACGGCTAAATACATACAATTGCACCCAAAACATCCAACCAGATTTGCAAATCACATATTGAAATTTGGACAACACTTGGAGCATAATAGCAAATGTGTTTGATACACTTGGACTTTGTAGAGTAGATACATTTGCTACTGCATGTGGCGAAAGCATGTTTGCTGCTATAGCTTTTTTGCTTGCTGAACAATTTGATCTAGTTGCTTTGTGATTATTTATGGCATAGTCATTGGCCAATGCACTGATAGTTGAAAACAAATATGCATTGGCTTGTTTTGCCACTTTTGATCAATCTAGCATAGGAAGCAACAATCCTCTATTGCAGTTACAATCACTGGTTTCTAGGATTGGAATGCCATACATGCAAAGTGGCCTTGAATGGTCTAAATTTTGTATACTATGGTTGTCCCACATGTTTGATGCAACAATGCACATATGGAAAGCATCTCCATATCCTAGATCCAAGACATACTCTAATTGCATGAAGCCCAAAAAAATCTGGACTTAATTTTCTTTGCAAGTAGCTCGGGCCATTGTCATTATGAACCACTTCAACCAAAAGAACAATTGACTCACAACATGCACATCAAGGATCCGCTTTGTATTCAACATATGACAAGCACTTTTGAATCAAAAACAATAAACAATATAATTAATTCTCATAAAAAACAAACAACTACAACAATACGTATATCAATTGAAACAAAGTTAAAATCACATGAGACATTGCACTCTCTAAAAGCGAAAATCTGCAATGCGCAAGTGTCCCATGCAGATGTCTCACACATTGCAACATCCAGTTCTATCCTACCCACTACCAATGTCACAAGAATTATTCAGTCCTACAAGGCTTCCCCAAAGCTAATGTGTCAACAATCATTACGTTCTTTAAAAAAACAAATGCGCAATACACAAACACATTATGATTTACATCCGCAAAGTACAATTCAATTCTACAATCCTAGCCAAAATCTAATGCAACAACAATCATTATATTCTTTGAAAAAACAAATGTGGAGTGCACAAAAGGATTTTGCTTTACATTTGCCAAAATTCTATGGTCCAGAACACAAATACTACTTATCAACCACCAAAAGTAAAACACACACGTACAAAAAACAATACAATCCAAAAATCTATTAACTCATACTTGTAAATGATAAATGACACACCCACTCAACCATGCTCTCTTTACGACATGCTTCATTTCCATCACAACATTTGTAAAGGTGATGCTGCACTTGTACAAGCTTTGTCCTTACTTTGTATTCAGATGGATTAAAAAAATATAGCAATAGGACAACCCGTTTGCAAACAATGTATAAAAGCTGCATTAGATGGTAAGATCCCATATTTTGCCATGCCTTCAAGAATAAGATGAAATGCATGAATAAATGTTGTTTACTCTGACTACTCTAGAGGAAAGGCTTGTGTCTTTGCACATAGATTTTGCACAGATCAGGCAATTAGGATATAGACGAGCACAATATGGCTTTCTTGGGACAATCATCAATGTTCCTGTAGATTTTGATAAGGTGCAACAAGCATTGCCTAGGCAACCAGATGAAACCACAACAGTAGCAGTTAGATTGAAGTGAAAGGTAGACTACGTTAATGCATATGCACAAGGCAATGGTAGAACTGCTATAGTCATGAATGCTTTAACTGCACTATCGAAAACACCACTGTACACAAAAGAGAACATCACTATAAATAAAGAGTGGCATGAGTTGTTGGCAAAGAAGACAACACAAATACAAATAGATTTTGAAACAAAACCAAGTATGCAATATGACAGATCTGAAGATGATGAAGAATCGATAACTGAATTAGTTATACATTGGTTTAATGAAACACAATCAATCAAAGACCTTAACACAACAATCATTGAAATTGAACCATCATAAGGGTTTAAACCTCTTGGTGTTTTCTAGGACATGTATGTAGAGGAGATGAACTTCCCAACTTTTTTTTATGGTTCAACTCGACCAAGTAACGTTACTAAAAATTTGACATACCAAAAAATAGCAAGATGTGAGCTTATGCATAAAGATAATGACTTTGCAACACACATAACAAATATATTTTTTAAAGCTATTAAAATTATTATTCACCAAGTATCCTCTCTAGCATGGATTTGCATATGGAAAACTAAATTGAAAGGTGAAAAATTGCTTGCAAAAGATGTATGCAATCCGGCAAAGCTCAAAAAAATATTAAGATCTCCATTGGGCTATAGAAGATTAAAAAGCATTCGGACCTTGCCATATTATCTAGAAAACACTAAAAACATATTTGCAATGATAAGACAATTGGGACCTCCAACTTTTTTTGTAACATTAACAAGTGCTGAGCATTTCTTTGAGCCATTGTGCCAAGCTTTGCACCAAAAATCTATTTCACAACAATCCAAGTCTAATGAAACTATAGAAGATAGAGACTTGGACTTTGAAATCAGAAAGAATCCAGTACTTTGCAGTCGCTATTTCAACCATAGGGTCAATGCATTCCAGAAAACGATGATAAAAAACCATGAGTTGTTTGGCCAAGTCATGAACTATTCTTTTGTTACAGAATTCCAAAACTGAGGCAATGAGCATGTTCACTTTTTGCTATGGATAAAAGATGCACCTGTATATGGCAATTGCTCAAATACTGAAATAGAAAGCTTTGTGGAAAAGTATATTTCATGTGACTCATTGCTACTTGATACAAACCTTGCCAAAATGCAAACACATCATCATACAAAGAGTTGCAAGAAATACAAAAACTCAAGTTGTAGATTTAGTTTCCCCTTGCCTCTAATGAACAAAACAACAATTTTAGAACCACTTCCAGTGCCTGATGCTAGAATGAAGGAGAGAATGAAAACTTTTTTTAAGCAATTGGAAAACAAATGTTACACAAAGGAACTTTCATTTCAAAGTTTCTTGCATGAATTGGAAATAGATGAAATCGAGTACATTACAATGCTTCGATCAACATTGTCACACAAAATTGTCATGTTGAAAAGAGACCCATTTGACATTTAGATAAATGGATTTGCAAAGAAAATGCCCAAACTATGGTATGCAAATATAGATACACAATTTATTTTAGATGCATATGCTGCTGCATCTTATTGTAGTTTGTATATGATGAAACAAGATAGAACCTTGTCTCTTGCATTTCAGAGATTGCGGCAATAATGCACTGCTGCTTATGATGGAAAGGTGTAATTTATACCTTGGCAACACATTGCTTAACTATCAACAAATGTCCAGTCATCAAGCTATTCATATCATTCTCTCATTTCCATTACGTAAATGCTCAAGGAAAACTGTTTTTATCAATACTGCACCATTAGAAAGTAGAGTTTGCATGTTAAAAAGCCCTAAGCTATTAGAAAAAGAGAAAGACGATTATGAAAATATCATGTGTGCATCTATAATAGAAAAATACACACAACGGCCAAAAGCACTTGACAACTTGTCACTAGCTGAATACGCTACTTTTTACTCTGGAAACTTCAAAAAGCTGAAAAGAAGAGCGACTCCACAGATCACATGCTATGTAAGATACAATCTGCACATTAACCCTAAGAATTATTGCAGAGAAAAACTTATGCTGTATGTGCCTTTCAAATCTAGTGAGAAAACCTTGTTAATTGGATATGAAACATGGAGTGCAACATTCAATGCAAACAAGGCACAAATTGCAAATATTGAAAAGATGTTCACCGTACAAATTGTTTCTGAATGGGGCGACATTGATGAAGCCTCCACAAAAGCTAAAAATGATAACTGCCCAGCAATAGACATTGCAGCTGAAATCGATACACGCAAACAACAGAATGGCATGGAAAACTATGACATAATAAGTGACTTGAACCTTATGAAGAATATAAAGCTCAAGGATTCCATGAGCAAAAAACTATTCTCAGAGATTGCACATCCATTTATACTAAGCAACGAAGAATACTACAATCTATGAAGACAATTGAACAAATAACAACAATCAATAGTAAAGGACATACTAATGATAAAAAGACTTGCTCCAAAAAAACCATTGTACTTGTTCTTGACAGGTGGAGCTGGCACAGGAAAAACCTTCACAACAAAAACAATTTTTGAAGCAATGATTAGATTCTATGATAAACAACTAGACAATGATCCACTCAAGCCTAAAGGCATTATTGTTCCTTCAACAAGAAAAGCTGCATTCAATGCAGGTGGCATTATTGCACATTCAATCTTCCAATTGCCATGCAATTCTTAAAAAATGTCACCTCTAGATTCAAACACAGCTGATGCCTTAAGAAAAAAATTAGATCAATTGCAAATTCTTCTTGTTGATGAAGTGTCATTGATTAGTTCAAAAATGCTTTACAACATTGATAGAAGACTTCGTTGAATCAAGAACACACCAACAACACCTTTTGGAAACATAGATATCATATTTTGTGGTGACTTCTACTAGGCACAACCTGTGTACGATACTTGGATATTTGAAGAACTAGTAATAGATAAGGAGAAAATGCCATATACCTTTTGGATCGACAATGTCAAGTGCTTCAAATTGCATAGTGTAATTAGACAAACAAATCAACATTTCATTTCCATACTTAATCATGCTAGGATTGGTCAACAAATAAATCAAGACATCTACTACTTGAATGCAATGTGCTATAAGACACCTCCAAATGATCCACGGTTTACATACTTGTTTCATAGAAATACAATAGTCGACATGCACAACAAAAAAATGCTAGACTACTTACCAACAAAGCTGTATGTTTTACAAGCGATCGATAAACATGACACAACAATTGATCATAATCAATTTCAACCTGAGAAATCATCATTGCCTAGCACAATTCTACTTGAAAACAAGACATTTTGGTTGAATTGATTACTGGCAACATTGTTACACAAGATGGGCTAGTGAATGGTGCAGATGGCATCTTCAAATTGCATTCAACCGAGCAAGAAGACATTGTTTGGATATAATTCAATGATCCCACTATTGGAAAATTGCATCGACAAAGAATGCAAAGTCTATACGCAAATTGTATTATGCCTTCTTGGACACCTATAACGAGAATCATTAGAAAAGTCAAGATAGGTACACAAATAGTTACTTGAGCACAATTTCCCTTACAACTTGCATGTGCATGAACTATTCATAGAGCACAAGGGCTCACAATGGATGCAGTTGCTTTTGACCCATGTAAGGTCTATCAACATGGTCTTGTGTACACTACCTTGTCACGTGTAAAAAACATTGAGTCATTGTTTCTCATGCATAAACTACAAGAATAAAACTTCAAAGTCTCAGAAAAAAGTAAATGGCGAAATGCAACGACTTATGACCTCGGTGCAGTGGAAAGTACAACATAGCCTTTTGTCTATCTCTCTGAGTCATTTTACCATATGCTCTTTGAATACACGTAGCTTTGCATTGCACACACAAGAAATAACCCATGACCATGATTTTCTCTAAGCAATTGTCCTTTGCTTCCAAGAAACCTAACACAATGTGCTTGATCACATTGGTTTCCTTGACAAAACATCCAATTGCTATACTGCAACAAGTATTCATGGCTTGTTAACATGCTGTAGGAAAATAGTTCTAGTGCAAAACTTTCACAGTTTTTTGACAAAATATCTAGAATCAATAACCATTGACCTATTGCATGTGTACATTACACTGCACATCATAAGTTTGTACTTGACACCAAACACATCCATTCATGATCTATTTAATTTAATACAAACCGTTGTTACCTCATTGTTGCCTAATTCGAAATTGATTATTGATGGAGACTTTAACATTGACATGTTACAATCCACAAGAGCAAAAGCACTTCTTGAATTTATGCAACAACACAAACTGTCACTGATTGTTGACAAGCTAACAACACATGTAGGCAGTCTGTTGGACCACTTTTGGATATGTAACATCGATATTGTTACTGTCAAGTTCACAATACTAGATACATATTGGTCAGACCACTTTGCAATATCACTTCAGTTCTAGTCCTAGGGAATAGAATTCTAATCTATTGGCACATATTGCCATATATCTATCATATTAGAGGCGAAAAGGAGGCGTTTGTAAGTTCCTATATCTTTTACATTGTCTTTTTTGCATTGTTTATTCATTTGCTCAGATTGTTTGATAAGGGTCAAATCTGTGTCTATTGACCAGGTTTATGTCTATTGTATTGGAAGTAAAAAACAAGGCGTTTGTAAGTTCCTATATCTTTTACAGTGTTGTTTTATAGTTTTTTACATCTCTACATTTTATGGGTTAATGTCTATTGTTTGTTGTTCTCTGCATTTTATGGGTTAATGTCTACTCTTCGCTATCTTTCAGTTCTTTTATGGGTTAGTCTTTGTTGTTGAGTTTAAGACTAACACCATAATTCATTAGTGTCAACTTCTTTGCTAGCCACGATTATGAATGAAACTGATCTTTTGTCTGCATGCTTATTAGTCTCTAGTTTTCATTTATTGTGAATAGACTGAAGTGCAGGTATCATTAATGGCTTATGGTGTAAAGTTTTAAGTTTGCTGAGCAAAACATTATTTGAGTTGTTTATTCATTTGCTCTGATTGTCTGATGAGGGTGAAATATGTGTCTGTTGAGAGGGATTATGTCTATCGTATTGGAAGCAAAAAATGAGGCGTTTGTAAGTTCCTATATCTTTTACAGTGTTGTTTTATAGTTTTTTACATCTTTGTGTTTTATGAGTTAATGTCTATTGTTTGTTGTTCTCTGTATTTTATGTGTTAATGTCTACTCTTCCCTATCTTTGAGTGCTTTTATGTGTTAGTCTCTATTGTTGAGTTAAAGACTTAATACCATAATTCATTGATGTCGGCTTCTCTGTTGGCCACGATTAAGAATGGAACTAATCTTTTCTCTACACATATGCATGCCAACAATACTTTAATCTTTGAAATGAAAATGAAGATTAGGACTAAATAAGTGCAAAATGTCAACGCGTGGCATTTTAACGAGGACATTGTGTATTTATTAGTCTCTAATTTTTATTTGATGTGAATAGCCTGAAGTGTAGGCGTCATTAATGGCTTATGGTGTGAAGTTTTAAGTATGTCGAGCAGAGGATTATTTGCATTGTTTATTCATTTGCTCAGATTGTTTGATGAGGGTGAAATCTGTGTCTGTTAAGAGGGTTTATATTTATCATTTTGGAAGAGAAAAAGTAGGCGTTTGTAAGTTCCTATATCTTTTACACTCTCATCTTTGCATTGCTTATTCATTTGGTCAGATTGTTTGATGGCGGTGAAATCTGTGTCTGTTGAAGTTCCTATATCATTTATAGTGTCATTTTATAGTTTTTTACATCTCTACATTTTATGGGTTAATGTCTACTGTTTGTTGTTCTCTGCATTTTATGGGTTAATGTCTATTCTTCTCTATATTTGAGTGCTTGTATGGATTAGTCTCTTTTGTTGGGTTAAAGACTTAACACCACAATTCATTAATGTCGACTTCTCTACTAGCCATGATTAAGAATGGAACTAATCTTTTCTCTGCACGCATGCATGCCAACTGCACTTCAATCTATGAAGTGAAAATGAAAATTAGGCCTAAATAAGTGCAAAATGTCTTGGTATAAAATCATTTCATCAATTGATAATGTTTTGTTGCCATTAGAATATTTCATGGCTTTGTAATGTTCTTTGATCTGGCCATGTCTTCGTACCAAGTGTTTCTATTGACATGTGGCATTTTAACAAGGACATTTAATATTTGTTAGTCCCTAATTTTCATTTATTGTAAATAGACTAAAGTGCAGTCGTCATTAATGGATTGTGGTGCCAAGTTTTAAGGCTTTCGAGCAAAGGATTATTTGTGTTGCCTATTCATTTGCTTAGATTGTTTGATAAGGGTGAAATCTGTCAAGAAAAGAGGCATTTGTAATTTCCTATATATTTTACACTATCATTTTTGCATTGTTTATTCATTTGCTTAGATTATTTGATCTCTGTTGTTGAGTTAAAGACTTGACACCATAATTTGAAAGGAAGCTAGGTGTGTGGAAATCACTTCCTAAACTAATCTAATGAGGGGAGAGGTATGAAAATTTGTTTTAACCTTTACAATTACAGAAATATTAAACTTATATTAGAGATATTACAATAGCAAACACAAAATAAGAATGTAGACAGAGAGAAGTAGACACAAGATGTATCGCAGGGAAAACCTTTTCAGGTGAAAAACCCCATACTCTAAAACCTACACAATGTATTATTTGAAACGGTTATAGTTTACAATACACTTGCAATGCAAGTTCTTCCAAGAGTCTTCAAACGTCAAATCTGGAGTTATTTTGGTAGCATAACAGTACCTGTAAAAACACTATGCAACTACAACAACAAACTATGCAATATATAGAGATTACAAGGCAAATATTGGAAGCATCTTGGGATAGGCATCCACCTTGGCCACATGGCCATTACCCCGCATCAAAGGACACTTGTCCTTACTGCAAATACATCCCTTACATCTGTCATACATGGCAGATTTGACTTTCCCAATATGGATCTAGGCTAAAAATAGACTATGATAGATGCTCTTATGCATCTTACAGTTGTCATAGATTTTCCCAAGATAACAACCTTTAATGTTGTAAGAGAATCTGTCATACAATGCTAAATATAGCATATTCCTCTTACAACATGTCATAGCCCAACTTGGGTGCCCAAAGACGCATTTCCCACATGCAAAGATCCTCATCGACACTTGTCATCACTTGTCATAGGAATCTCCAAACTTGGCTCTTACACATCATAGATTATGTCATATGGAATATCCTCTTCCACATACCACAAGATGCCAAAACATGGCATAATAGTGCCACCTTAGATGGGATGCCCAAATCCATGTAGGTTTGACTTGACCATCCAAGTCACATTCCAAGTAAGATGACATGTCATCGTGCCACCTCAACTAAGTGACCAAACTGAATGTGCAAGTAATTACAACATTAGGTAATAAATTAATATACAAATAAATAAATAATGCTAGGAATTTGCAAAGGTTGAGACACCTTAATTCCCAACATAATTTATAAATGTCGAGTTCTCTGTTGGCCGCCATTAACAATGCAACTAATCTTTTGTCTGTCATGCATTAATTATTCTTCGTCCTGATCGTGCCTCTAACCAACATACTTATTTTTGTACTGCTCTACCTATGCATATCTCAGCTTTGCTATTGTTCCTAGGTGATCCCACAATACTGAGTTACACTTTTTGGCCAAAGTTGACATTGAAATGAACGTTTTGAAAAAAAATCTTCACTTTCGGACACCTATAGTTGCTAAATCGTGAGGAATTTGAAGATGATGTAAACTAATGATTTGTCACATTTTATCTGTAGATTCTAAATATATATTTTAAATTTTTTTTTGGAATCAAATTGTATTTCCTTTTCCATCTACTTCAATAACTAGTTTCTAATAGTAAACACCATTTTTAAAGAGTGACATGTACTGTGTAAAACATAACTTTTTTTCTATGAATGATTAAATTCTATATTTTTTTTAATTTAGATTTTTAACTACAATATCTAGAGGATGCATTTGGATTCATAATGTTTTATTGAATATTTTTCTTTTAATTAACTTTTGAAGTCAAACCAATTACAATTTAGACATAGGTGTACTGTGTAAACCATAAGTTTTTTTGTATGTATCGGAATTCAATTTTTTTTTGTTGGAATAAGGATATTAATACCTAGAGGACATGTATTTTTTAGAAATGTTTTTCTATATTTTCCTATTTTTTTATATGTATGAAACAAAGACCTTGATGTTCATTAAAAAACCTACACTCACAAGAAATAAAAAATGAATATAATAATCAAATTAAATATATTTAAAATTATACTTTTTGGGAAGCTTCTAATAAGGACTACATACTTACAAAACATTAAATTTTAAATGAATTCATTTGATCCCCCAAAAGATAAATCAAAAGTGGTTTTTTATTTGCATTTTGATAGGTGTAGAGGAGACTCCATGACAGGTATGGTTTAAAACTAGAGGGGTTCTATCCAAGGGGTTTTGATCTAAGGGGGTTTGATTAAACCTTATTCAATTACAATCCTTTAAATGGAACCTTTCAAGGCTTAAAGCATTATATTTTATAAAAATATGTGATTTCAACAAAAATTAGGATGTCCTAGAAAGTGTAACCCATTATTGTGGCAACACCCTCCTGGTGAAGACTATCAACCATGCTCTTGTAAACTTCTCCCATGATTATGCTATTGCAAATGACTATATACCCGCTCTGAAACAGGTATGTTATCATGCATTAATATTACTGAACGTTTGCACATTATATACTTCTTCAATACAAACAAATTACAAAGTCAAGATTATTATGATTTGCAGAACTAAGTTCAAGTAGATCCAGATAATATTTAATTTATGGATATGAACTTTTTAAATTGATTCTATAACTTCTGCTGAGTGCTTTTCGATTATATTGTCTACTATAGTCGGTATAAGCTTCCCATGTCACTGCTTGTGTTTTCTACCTATACAGATTTCAGCTTTGGCTATTGCTGCGAGAGAGCACTGCCAATCATACTCTTGGAAATTTATCGCATGCTTATGCTATTGCAAATGACTAGGCACTTGTTTTGAAACAGGTATGTTATTATGTAGAATACTACTAAAGCTTTGCACACCATATATTTCTTCATTACAAACAAATTATAGAGTCAAAATTGTTATGCATCGTAGAACTAGCTTGAAGCAGATCCATATAATATTTATTCTATGGATATGAACTTTTTTTATTTATAGCTGTAGGATACATATGTCTTGCTAGTTCATCGGACATATATCTTAAGATTTTCCAACCTGCGACATAACATTCAGTCCATCTACAAATAGGTAAATGCTTAACAATTGACACCAGCAAACTTCAAAACCATATTAGATCTCATTAATCTCTTCTTTTCACTTTGTTTTAATCTGTTCTTGACACAAATATCTCATTGCATGTGTTGCCAGAAACACTTGCAAGGCACCAAGCACATTTCCTACACAACACAAAATGGACTAGTTAGATGACAAACAAGAACAAAAGAGGCAAGTGTTGTATCCCATTTGTGTCATATATAATTTGAATTTCTGTATGCTTAATTGTCCACTTAGTTTTTGTCATTGCTCAAATTGTAATGTACAAATTCAAGGTAGAAACTGTACATCCATCAAGCATCCTCGACATTTGCACAAAACAATCGGCTTTAGCATTTCAAGGTGATATTTTAGTCATTTATGGCTCTGCTCTTACCAGAAATCCTGGAACACAACCAAAAGCAACAATTGTCATGTTGATTTGGTTGACAACCATGACCAAATAACAATCACTGCAAACATTAACAACAAACTAATTGACACATTTTTGCCACAGTTATTGCCTCATACAAGTGTGCGTATCACAAATTTTGTCATTAGAAAAAAAACACAATATGAAAGAGGAGATGCTGATTATTCCCTTGTATTAACCCCTCAAAGCACCATTCAACCCATTGACAAAGTCTATAAGGAACACAGACTGATTCCTGACACAACCATCTCATAGCTCATCCAATCAGACAATAGCTATCCTATTGGAACATTTACCATTGTTGTTACTGGTTACCATCAAGCGCCAATGCAATATGAGCTGCAAGTTAAGGATGTGTTGATCATGATGTTAGTCATAAACAAACATAGAATAAAAGTACACATTAACCTTTATTCATCTTGAAAGATATGATGAATTCAGAGAATTCATAATCTCAAGTCTCCGTTGATTAGTTCTTAATCTTCTGATGTTACTCAGAGGTTGATGTGTGTTGCTGTTTCCATTTTGGGGCCTTACGTAGATCTCATCAGTAAGATAATGTTTCCTATAATGATGCTGCACAGAGAATTATTTCTACACAGAATATACTTCAAATATTGTGTCTATCTTTAAATCTTTGCATGATATTTGTCATTTTTACATGCTTTAACCTCAAATATGCTGAATATATTCATTTATATATGGGATGTCTGCATATATGTATCCTTTGCTTAAGATTGTCAATTGTTTGCAATTATGATGATGAAATGCTCTGAAATTGAAAGAAATTAAAAGAAATACTTCAAATTAAAGTTGAACCTTCAGCTATTGAACCACATATACTATCAGATACAGTCATGAAGAGAAGAAATCAAACCATATGTTCACCAAGACATTCCACAGCTAGATACAGTCAATGATAACTTCAAAGGAAAGGTATGAATACAACATATGCAAGTTGATATGCACTCCAAGGGGTGCAGCAAATCAAAGCATATATCCAGAATTCACACACTGATTACTCAAGATTTATGATGGATTGTAATCAAAATAGTCTTCTCATTCATTATGTAATAACATATATGTATACAACAACTTTGAAATGAGCCCTGAATATTTCAGCAAACAGATTTCAATTAAGTTTCGAATGTTTAAAATGAGGTATCCCTGCACCTTTTATAGAATAAGGTGAGGAATCAGTTACAAAAATGATCTACGATCAAGATTTATCTATGAATATCTACGGCAAATATTCTTCTTTGACCTGGTCAACATTATCATGTGGCACAGGTTGCCAGCTGGCAACCATCTAAAATACTTATTTTCTTTAAGTGTTAGATGCTGATATCTACTTGATGCTGCATCCTTATCTACTTGTCAAATTCATGCTCTTCATCATCAGGTGCATCACTTGCTGTATCTTCATTATCCTGATGACTGGGACCTTATATATGAGCCTGCATAACTACCCTGACATTTTCATACAACTGCACTATTTTATCTATTTCTCCACCATCTTGAGTCTTTGCTTTGGTAATGGCATGTTTATGTGCTTGGTATTTACTTCGGATGTTATCCAGTTTATTCCTTCTGTTGTATAATGTCTCATTATAATTTTCCACTTTCACCTTGGTCCTCACCAGTCTATCCATGACTTCTTCTGTCAATTGGCCTAGTAGATCATCAGCAACGAATTGGAAGTTATTATGTAGAGCTTGGATTGCAAACTCCTTGTCTTGATTTTCTATCTTTCCTTCCACCTTTCCTTCCAACATTTCCAAAATTTTTGCTTCAAAAGACATCATATCATGTAGCCTCATGCTGATTTCTCTCAACTTATTGTTGCATCTTTTGAGTACATCACATTCAAATTAGATGTCTTTATACCATATATCTATCAATAGTGCGTTGTTAGTATTCAATACCTGCTTATGTATAAGTATCTAAGGATTGATCCTCCTTATTTCTTCCAGGACAACCAATATCTTCTCCAATTGGAAAGACCTTTTCCCTGTCTCCATTTGTAATTTATCCACCTTCTTCCTGGAGCTACTAAGGGAATTCCACCTCTTCAAAGAGGCCTTTACTACTTCCTCTGCTATGTCAAATGTGGAGTACATCCACTTTCTCAATATGGATGACTCATGTTTCATGAGATCCAACTTATTTACCTCCTCTTGGGAAATAGCAGTCAATGGGACTGCATGATCAGTTGAAGTATCCTCAGGGTTAATTAACCCTTTTATATATGTATGTAATTGAGCAATGTGCTCTTTGTGTTGCTTATTTTTATCCTTTTCTCTTTTGATTTTCTGGATCAATGAATCAATTATGTCTTTTCCCTCTTGACCCTCTTGGTCTTCATTAGCAAACCCCAAATCCACTGTGCTGATCTAGAATTCATCCAGAGTGATTTTACCTTTCTCTTTATCTACAGTAGGGAGTGCTACCTGCGCTGTCCTCCTACCTATTGTAGGATCCCTTCTAATGGCCGAGGTCAACCTGGCCTTCCTCTTGGGCTTTATTAATGTTTATGAAAATAATGTAGACACATTAAATTCTTGAATTTCCATACCTGTTTCAGTGCCGATTTCTCTTTCTAGCCACTGAGGAACTTGATCCTTTGTACCTTGGTTTCCTGCATCATCATCATGATCATCACCTTGATCTCCTGTAAGTTGCTCTACGTTTGACGGAGAAGGTGATTTTCTTTGTTCTTCCTCATGATGCTCTTCATGAGAGTCATCTTTTGGTACATCTTCCTGATGAGGAACCTCTTTTCCTGGAGGGTGATCCTGTTGATCATCATGAATATCATGACCGTGATCTTTTGCTTCCTCCATTCTAACTTCATCCACTTTATTGATTTCCTCATCTTGAGGTATGTTTACATTGGTGAATATTATTTCATATACTTTAGGTGCCTCTTCTTGATCTTGCGTCATATCTCTCTCTGTACCTGAAGTATACACCTCTTCCTGAGTTTTTAGATCATCATGATCTAACTTTTCTTTATCTCCTGAAGTCTCTTGAGTTTGGAAGATATCCTCATTTGACATGACCTTTTACTCCTTATCTTCTCCTCGGACTTCCACTATCTCAGGTTCACCAGCTATATCTTGTTGTGACTGACCCAAATCCGGAGTATGCATTCCTACTTCAATCAACTTTACTTCTTCAGTTTTACTCACCTCATCAGGTGCATTAGTCTGATGCTGAGGACTCACATCCTTTATATATGAAAGGTCCACCACTTCAAGGCTAGTGACCTACTCAACTAACTTATCTAGCCCTATCTGTTGTGTAATTTTCTCGAGGCTTCTTTCCTTTTCTTGTTCAACTTGTTCTTCTCCAGTTCCTTGTACTGATGGGGTCCCAAAGGGAGTGATGTGAGCATCTGCAGCAAGTGTTTCCATTTGTTGAGCAGTTATATCCTTAACCACATCATCATAAGATAAATCTACGGTCTCCTCTAACGAGACAAGACTACCTGGAATTGCCCTAGAAGTTTCTTTGAATTGCTCTTCAACTTGTTCAATTTTAAATTTCACAATGGCAGGAAGTGGTACATTGTGTTGTAACTCCCTTTTAAAAACTTCACTACCTGCCCCTCTTAGCATAATGGGGCTTTGCTTTATTTCACCTCTCATGGATGTTCTTATTTTCTTCAGTGTGGGTGTCATCACCTGAGGTGCCTTTCTTTTCCTTGTGAAGGATATGGGGCCCTCTTCTTCCTCAGGCTCCTCTTCCAGAGGGATATCTTCTTCCATTTGTTTCTGTGAGGCTTGACCCTCTTCATAGGTCTCAGTAACCACTACATCATCCTTTTGGATTTTCTTAAACTTTTGCTTATCCACCAGAGGAGGCACAGATGATGCTAAAGCTTGGCCTGAAGCTGATGCTTCTCCTGATGCTACCGCTTCCTTAGCTGTGGTTATTATTCTCTCAATAATGACCCCTTTGGGTTCTTCTGTAGTTTTCTTGCCTCTAGGAGGTCTTTTGCTCTATTTTTGCTGAGGTGGCAACCTGTCTCCGTTGGATTTCCTCTTCTCATTCAGGAAATCATCATATTCATCAGCAGAGAGCTCTTGTCCTTTCTTTTTGCTATCAACTGTAAGGGCCACACCTTTTTTCTTTAGTATATTTACCTGCTCATCAACCCAAGCTTGGGTTAGCTATAATATCCTGCCCATGAATGGATCCAAGGAGATGTCCTCCTGCATTGTAAGATCCGGAGCTGATATGGTATCGTTGTATATCTTCTTTTCTTCATATTCATCAGCCATTATCTTGCCATCATCCTTCTTCATTTGTGTTGGGATGGAAATGCAACCAAAGGTTCTGATTTGGTTAAGTGTTAACCTCTGATATCTTCTTCTTTGAGCTTCTGCCTCATCTTCACAATCCGCCCAGAAGTCCTCAAGATGCCTTTGGTGAATGGGCTGTCCCGTGATCTTTTGCATCCTTCCATAAGGATCATATGGTCTTATTAATGGAAATGGCTGTAACTTCATCATTGTTAAACCAGCTATGGCTTTCTTAATATTTTCACTATCTAGGCACATATACCAACCCATTGTTACTGGAAATAATATTGGAGGAAGCTTGTTATTAGCTTTGTAGGCATCTAGTATTGTTACAATCTACCTCATGAACTCCATTAATACTACAACATCAGTTGGATATCTTGGGAGCATGAGAGGGTAGTCTTGAAATCCTTCAACCCTAATGTATGAAAAGGTTGCAAATTGAATGAACCAGGCTCCATGCCTGTATAATACCTCCTGAGCTTCCATGCTCAGTCTCTTAGTTCTATCTTCCTCCATGGTTCTTACTAGATGCATAGAGAATGCATCATTCACCAATTTATAATCCTGGAGGTAATTTACCCTTTGTAGCTAGGGATAATGGTCTCAAATGTGTGCATCATTGGTGGTGCCACCAATCTTCCCCTCTGTAGTCAATCCATTAAATGTACCCTTGTAGGCACATGCATAAACAATGTATGAGGTCATATAGAAAGCACATTCTGTACCTCCTAGGTTTTTCAGTTGCTCATCCAGAGCATCACTTATCATCTTGGCCCATAATGGCTTGTTCTCAGTGTATAAGCACATCAGGATGACTCCATACATCCAAGCTTTGAAACTTCCAGCTGTTGGCTGTCTTGTTGCCTGACTGAGTAGGGTGATCATGAACTGATACTCGTCATCAAAGTCAAATTTATATAAATGAACATGCAACTTGGCTGCAGCTGTATAAGGACTGTTTTTGGCTCTCCATCCATACATTCTCTTCCTAGCAACCCTCTTATTAACTTCATATTCTGTTCCCAACTTCTCTAGGTCAATGCTGACAACATTCTTACCTAATGGCAAATTAAACATGGTGGAAAAGCCTTTGATAGATAAGTCTGCATACACTCTCCCATGCTTCTCCACCCTCCTTGTTTGGGGATTATAATTTCTAGCACACTCAATAACCAGTTCAGGAGCTTCCATGGAGTATGGAAAACCAGCTGCATTCCACATCTCGGACACAAAAACGACCTCAAGCAGAGCATCCTCATTATTAATGTTGATCTTGTCTGCCCATGCAACCAAATCTGTATTACCCTGGTGAGTGTCACCTATAGTTCCATATTTGAATTGCACACCTTCAGGCTGTGAAAACATTGGCTTAACGAATTCTGTCTCAGACTTCATCAATCTTTTGTCCGCCATGATTTCCTGCAATGCCGAGAACTGGTCTCAAGATTGATACTTCATCTCATGCATGCATATATATACATTCTACATCTTTATGGCATCATGCATATGTTTATTAAACAATTATTTCATCATGATATACAGAAATCCTAGCTTCAAATCAATGAACATCATTTTACCTGGATATGTATAGAATAATAGCAAGAGGATTTCAATTACTTACCTGGTTCGCTTATCCCTTTGAATTACAATGATGATTATGTGGGATAATCCTGATACTATTGATAATCACGCCTTTCGTTCTGATTCAAGCTGTATATGTCTGCAGGTGGTTCGTAGGAAAGTTTGAAAACTCGGCTCTGTATAAAAAACTGATCTTATCGCGAGTTAAGTGCATAATGATGGTGTGAATTCATTCTAAACCCATTTATTTGGTCATTTAGGGCACAATCTAATTAAATCAATCTTAATCATTATGCTTCCGCACGGAAACCTCCAGAGGTTGCCAGTTGTGACCATCGCGCTAACCATCAGTGGGAAACACCTACTGCATTAATGAGCATTCAATGTCGTGCGACAAGAAGAGGAGGATGATCCTTTGTAATATCGGGTGATGTTTTGAATATCAGGTGATGTTCAAAATATCACTATCTCGTAATATGACCATCCACGTCTTAGCGGGAAACTTATGTCGGTATATTGGGTTATTTTTGGATCATCGGGTCATGTTATAAAATATCAGGGGATGTTCAAAATATCGGGTGATATTTTGAAAAGGATGATGACCCTACGCATTGCTTAAGTGACCCCTCTCGGAATATCATGATGACGTCACCATGATATTGGTTCAGTCTATCGTTGAAGCACTATGACGTCATCGTCATGTTTTATGAAAGGGTGATTTTAAGAAATATACCTCTGCGAGGCAAAAATGATGATGATGTCATCATTGTGTCGATTCTCTTCATTATCGGGTTGGATGATGTCATCAGGATAATGGCTCTAGGGTGATATTTGGCGACAGGATGATATTTGAAAGATAAGGTTATATTCAAAATATCGGGTTATGTTTTGAAATATCATCTTCGCGGAATACATGTTGTTATTTGACAGGTAAGTATCACTACCACCTAAAAATGACGTCCGCAGGTCGCGAACAGATAATTTATCAGGTGATAAATTGAATCAAGGTGATCTTTCGTAAGATAACTGATATTGGGAAATATGATGATGACTTACCCCCCCTTTTATGAATATTAGGTTTGACCAAGATTTTGACCGTTCCTAACTTTCACATCCTAAGGAATTCAGGGTGATGTAAAAGGCAAACCTTCATGAAATTTAATAATCTTTCCAATTTTGAGGTTAATGAAATGAAATATGAACTTTGACAAACTAACCTCATGATGATTTCTCTAGCCATTGTGCAAGATCATCTGTATTGATTGAATTTTACCAGACCGCCAACAAGAAGAACACACAAGCAAAGCCAAAAAGTTGGGTCTCTATTTTGCTAAGTCAAAATGGGGTGTGTTGTGTAACCACACAACAGGATGGAGAGTCCCAAGATGATTTAGCTACTGTAATATGTTTTGAACAATTAATGTTGGCATCGTATAATTTGAGAACTTTTCTTTTTTGAAAATTCTAAAGACTTTTTAACACTTGTCTCTGATAGAGCTAACTTGCTTGTAGAATTCCTTTCTACATTGACAACATTTAGATTTTACCAGTCTTCTTTTGATTAAATTAATGTACGTATTTTAGAACATACAATTTTTAATCTAATTTACTGCTATGGAATTCTTAAATTGATTTTCCTTAGAATTTTCCATTTGAACAATTCTATATTTTATAGGTTATAGTTCCCACTAGCCATGCAAAGCTCTATGTCACACTTCAACTAATGCTAACATCGACAAAAAACCCCCTCATATTGTTCAAATATATTGTTCGTACTAGGGAAAAAGGCACAAGTCTAATGAGAACAATGCCATCCAGCTTCATTAACGAGCTCAATGATGCATCTACAAAAGCCTCCCTAGAACCACTTAAGTCCTCAAGCATGGAAGTAAACACCTAAAACATTTACATCTTACATAATAGTATAGGATTCTGATTCAAAGCACTTGTCATGTGTGCCCTGCTATTGTGATGTTGTTTATAGCTTCTATAAAAACTTCCAAAATTGCATTGTTTTAATTTGTTACTAATTACATCTGCATTACCATTCCAGGTGACTAGAACACTGAGGCCTAAAAATGTCCACTTGCCCTCGTACGAACCAGTTTGCACATCATGTAAACAAAGGGTTTTTTTTACACAAACATCAAACACTGATGTTGCACAATGCACAACATGTGTAGCTGACACAACATTTGAATACATGCATTTTTTTCAATGCACTATTCAAACAACAGATGGAGCTGTGGACTGTTATTTGCACATACAACTGCTACGAAACAACTTTCCTCAGCTAGCTGCAATACCATTTGAAAATTACAAGAAAGACATGTCTGTAGTAATGTTCTTGTTACAAAAGTTTCAATTACAAGGAATATTCACACTTGCAATGGATAATTGCATCGTAGGGATTGTCACAAAACGAAACACCAACATTTGTAGCTTAGCAGATGTGCTTACCCTGCACTGTTGCAATTTTGATTCTCATTCTTTCTTAGCATATTGTGACAACTACATTCTGAAAAGCATAATGCTAATTGTTTGTGATGTAGGATCCAAGCAACACAACATAGCAGTCTAGAACAATGTTAAAAAGCAAGATGTCAAGGAACCTGCGTAGCATGGCTGTTATTAATGATATCAATCACAAGACAATGATGTTGATACTTTAATCAAGACTAATATGATGATTTATTTTAACTTCTTATGTGCACTATGTAATTTCACAATTGGCTATTGATCTGTTTCAAACATACATGCTATGGATATAGAAGACTTTGCTTGGCATTTCAAAAATAGTTATTAGTAGTGTTTTGTGTGTAATATTTTTTATTCTATGCATATCATGCTAATACATGTTTATGATGAAACAAAAGCTATAGCAAGCGAAAAAGGAGGTGTTTGTAAGTTCCTACATCTTTTACACTATCATTTTTGCATTGTCTATTCATTTGCTTGGATTATTTGATGATGGTGAGATCTCTGTTTGTTGAGAGGGTTTATGTCTATCATTTTGGAAGTGGAAAACAAGGCGTTTGGAAGCTCCTATATGTTTTGCAGTATTGTTTTATAGTTTTTTACATCTATGCATTTCATGGGTTAATGCCTATTGTTTGTTGTTCTCTACATTTTATGGGTTAATGTCTACTCTTCCCTAGCTTTGAATGCTTTTATGGGTTAGTCTCTGTTGTTGAGTTAAAGACTTAACACCATAATTCATTAATGTTGACTTCCCTACTGCCCAAAATTAAGAATGGAACTAATCTTTTCTCTGTACGCATGCATGCCAATTGTACTTCAATCTATGAAATCAAAATAAAAATTAGTTCTACATAAGTGCAAAATGTCTCCATATAAAATCATTTCATCAATCGGTAATGTTTTGTTGTTACAGTGTTGTTTTATAGTTTTTTACCTCTCTACATTTCATTGGTTAATGTCTATTGTTTGTTGTTCTTTGCATTTTATGCTTAATGTCTACTCTTCCCTATCTTTGAGTGCTTTTATGGCTTAGTCTCTATTGTTGAGTTAAAAACTTAACACCATAATTCATTAATGTCGAATTCTCTACTGCCCACAATTAAGAATGGAACTAATCCTTTCTCTGTCACACATGCATGCTAACTGCACTTCAATTCATCAAATGAAAATTAGATCTAAATAACTGCAAAATCTCTTGATATAAAATCTGTGTCTGTTGAGAAGATTTTTAACTATGCTATTGGTATGCATCCTATAACAAATATCTCTACATCATTTTAAAGCACATGTGCTGTTTTAACCATGTTTTGGGTCTTGGAAAGGTTTTTCATAATTTGCTCATGGTGTTTCTAACAATAACTGATGCATTAGTGTCGACTTCTCTGCTGGCCACGGTTAAGAATGGAACTAATCCTTCCTCTGCATGCTTATTAGTCTCTAGTTTTCATTTGTTGTCAATAGACTGAAGTGCAGGCGTCATTAATGGCTTATGCTATAAAGTTTTATGTCTGTTGAGCAAATGATTATTTGCATTGTTTATTCATTTGCTCAGATTCTTTGATGAGGGTGAAATCTATGTCTATTGAGAGGGTTTATGTCTATCATATTGGAAGTGAAAAACGAGGCATTTGTAAGTTCCTATATCTTTTACAGTGTCATTTTATAGTTTTTTACATCTCTGTATTTTATGGGTTAATGTCTATTGTTTGTTGTTCTCTATATTTTACATGTTTATGTCTACTTCTCCCTATCTTTGAGTGCTTTTATGGGTTGGCCTCTGTTGTCGAGTTAAAGACTTCATGCCATAATTCATTAATGTTGGTTTCTCTGTTGGCCACGATTAAGAATGGAACTAATCTTTTCTCTGCACGCATGCATGCCAACTATACTTCAAAATGTCAACACATGGCATTTTAACAAGGACATTGTGCATTTATTAGTCTCTAATTTTCAGTTCATGTGAATAGACTAAAGCGCACGTGTTATTAATGGCTTATGGTGTGACGTTTTAAGTTTGTCAATCAAAGGATTATTTCATTGTTTATTCATTTTCTTAGATTGTTTGATGAAGGTGAAATCTGTGTCTGTTTAGATGGTTTATATCTATCATATTGGAAGTGAAAAAGTAGGCATTTCTAAGTTCCTATATCTTTTACACTGTCGTTTTTGCGTTGCTTATTCATTTGGTCAGATTGTTTGATGGCAGTGAAATATGTGTCTGTTGAAGTTCCTATATCTTTTACAATGTCATTTTATAGTTCTTTACCCCTCTACGTTTTATGGGTAAATGTCTATTGTTTGTTGTTCTCTGCATTTTATGGGTTAATGTCTACTCTTCCCTATCTTTGAGTGCTTCTATGGGTCAGTCTCTGTTGTTGGGTTAAAGAACTTAACACCATAATTCATTAATGTCAACTTCTTTGTTGGCCACGATTAAGAATGGAACTAATCTTTTCTTTGCACGCATGCATGCCAACTGCACGTCAATATATCAAATGAAAATTAGATCTAAATAACTACAAAATCTCCTGATGTAAAATCTATGTCTGTTGAGAGGATTTATAACTATACTATTGGTATGCATACTATAACAAATATATCTGCATCATTTTAAAGCACTTGTGCTGTTTTAACCATGTTTTGGGTCTCGAAAAGGTTTTTCATAACTTGCTCATGGTGTTTGTAACAATTACTGATGCAAAGACTAATGTTTTATGTACGCTATTGCCTATTATTAGATGGGCCTAGTAAATTGAGTGTTGAAGTGTAAGTTATTTCTTCTTTTTTATGAAACTTCTGAAATAGCCTACTTGCTCTGTGACAAGTATTTACTTCACTATTGATGTTTTCCTTCTTGTAGCCATTGCAGTGATGATTGACTAATATGCATTTGTTTATCAAGTCATGATGCTTTATATTGTCATTGCATTTTGAATCCATTGGAAGTGATTTTCAAACCTCAGATAATCTAGGCAGAGTGGTACGTCTTGGTTTAATATATAAGTTAGAATTGAAAAGTCCTCAATTTTTTAAAGGGGTTTCCTGCATCAAGCAGGGGTGTTCGCAAGATCTAGATCTCTAAAATTTGTCCTTTACCTGTATAGTTCACAACACTTATTGGATCTTGCATCTTGTGCATAATCTATCAAAACTAATTAAGTTGTGAATCATTCAATTTCTATAACACCAAGTTAAATGGATACTAGAATGACTGCATATATATTCCCCTTGTAGAGGTTGGTTTTACTGTAATATGTGAACATTCTCTATATTTTTAGTGAGCATTACATCCTCTGTGCAGGTATACTACGCCATTAAGAATTGAAAAGCATGCTTCTAAACTTTCCATATTGGAATTTGGCTGACCTCTTGGCTTTGATCTAGCTGAACTAACTCAGTTGTCTTGGCATCCCGGGTCTATGAAATACAAATTAGATGGGTTACTAGGATTGAAAAGTTTTCAATTGACATTAGGTATCCTTTTGAACATATACTGGGATTTGCAACTCGATTTGTTCTTTGCATTGTCATTTAAATATTGGATTTGGTTTGTGGATGAATCAGAGCCTTTTTGTACAAGACTTTCCTTGCAGATGAAGAGTGTGATCATCTCATTGAATTGGCAAGTAAATTATTCCAAGTTTTTTCATGCAAAAACTAATATTTATAAAATTATATCTCAAATTTGTTTTCCATATTATTTGTATTATGTAACTATAGTCAAGAAACAAGTTGGAGAAATCCATGGTTGCAGACAATGACTTAGTGAAAAGTGTTATGGCTGAAATCTGAACAAGCTCAAGAATGTTCTTGAGTAAAGGTCGGGTGACTATGCAACATGCTATGATTTAGGTTTGTGTTATTGTTTTGTTTAGTTCAAATCGTCATCCTTTTTTGCATGGCACCATTTTTTGCATTCACTCACAGTGACTTACAATTTTGCTTGTTTTGTGAAGTATCATGATTAGTACATATATGTAATAGTTTAACAAGGATTTATGCAAAAAAAACTTCATACCTCTTAAATTTATTCTTTGGGTTTCTTTTGAGTTAAAACTAAAATCTAAGACTCTTGATTATTAAGCATCTCTTTTAACTAATAGTAGATTTGTTTGTTTGCATCTATTAGGGTGAAATTGTTGCAAGGATTCAAGACAGGATTACAAGTTGGACCTTTCTCCCAAAAGGTGACAGATGTTTTACTTGCTTCTTGACATGTGTTCTTCTTAATGCTAGTCAATTGGTTTTATTTACTAGGCTTACACTGAAATGAGATTGTTATAAATTTTACTATAAGTTTCATATCATACTATCAACTTATTTGTATTACAAATGTTGTATTTAGAAAATGGAGAGGCAATGCAGATTTTGCATTACGAAAATGGCCAGACATATGAACCTCATTTTAATTTTTTTCACAATAAACTCATTCAAGCCATGGATTTATCTGATGTTTCCTAATTCAGAGGTTAGCAACCTGAAATCACATATTCCAAGTGCTTAATAACTTTTAGATGTTTTATTTATATTCCAAAGTGTACTTATTCCACTCTCCAAGTATTGCTAATACATATGTTGAATTTTTAGGCAAAGCAGAGCCAACCAAAAGATGGTTCGTGGTCAGAATGTGCTAAGCATCGCCATTCAGGTCTTATGGCTAAAAGTTTTAATTTAATACCTAATTTAACATATATATTATTCAGTAACATTTATCAAATGTGCTCAATGTTCTTTGCTTATCTCAAACCTCTTTTTTGTATGCAGTAAAGCCTAGAAAAGGGGATGCCCTACTATTCTTCAATCTTTGCCCAGATGCTACAACTGATGATACCAGTCTCCATGGCAGTTGGCCTGTTATTAAGGCAACTCAGTTAGCACTTGTTGATGCCATATTACCACCTTCCAAAATCATGAATGTAGTTTGCCAGTGGGCATTACACATTGCACAGATTCCCCTATTGCTTCTAATCCTGTTATACACATCACATATCCATGTTGCTATGATCGCAATGAAATTATTATTTCTACATCCATGAGTTTGACTGATTCAATGTACATAAAACTATTTGAAATTCTATAAATAAGATATTTCATATTTCATTATCACTTATGGAATATCATATTTTTGATTTAGACAATTCATTGAAGGATATTTATCCTTATGTTGATAAAACTTATCAAATAAAAGTTATGTCATCATATTTATGTTCAAAGATTTTTTAATATGAATATTCATACGATGTTTGTTTGATTTCACCTTATTGCATTATGGCATCCTTTGATGTTCCCACATGGACACTTGAGAAATTTTTATAAACATACAAATTGTGCCCAAATAAATAGTCCACAAAAATATTGCAATTATTTTCCTTGCCATTCATCCATTTTCTTATCGAGTATTCACATAGTACTATGACATTTTTATTTGCAATGTCATTATATGAATGAATATAAAGCTCATTGTCTAGCAACCAATATAGTTTTTTACAAAAAACAAAAGAAAAAATATGACATTAATCAATTTATCTCCTTGATTTATGTGCACTCCTTTGCAATTCACAATTTGAGGGGGCATGTTATTACTGATTTCATTTTTAATTCATGCACAATTTTCATGGGTTAGGAGCATATACTTGTTCGGGAAACTCAAATTCCAAAAGCTTCATATCCTTTTTATCACAATTATTTTCAATTTTCTCCCCTTTCATTTTACACCACCTTGCACATACACCAAAGTGGGCACAAAATGTAGAGGAGAAAAGTGCAGATCTTGTACTCTCTCCTTTCATTTTAAACCACTTCTCACACATGCTTATGTTCTTATGCATGCCCTTCTAGAGTTAAGCAATTTGCTTCCATGTTTCTATTAAGTGGCCTTGACTCCTTAAGGCCTTAAGTAACATGTATAGGGTTGTATATTCAAACACATCATCCTAGTATTTCAATTATCACAGGATCACATAGAGATGGAATATATGGAGAGCATATAACCAATATATAACAATATATTCACATATTTATCACTAATACTTGTAGGTTCCACTATCAATTACTTTATCTACACCAACATCCAACACATTTGTTTATTCTTTATTCATTGTTGAATCAATCTTGACTGCTAAAAAGTAAGTCAATTACTTTCCCCATTGTAATAGTAGGTCTCAGTGATGCTTCTTAGCATCGCCTAGTTTTTTGTTATAGAGATATACATTAGCCAACCATCTTCCACATGCACTAAAGGTCAGATTCTATAGAGGAAAAAAATGTGTGAGAAGGACAAATCATGCATGATCATGTCCCTCTAAAATTTTGAGAGCAACCTAGTTTAGATTTCAATGTTTTGCTTCCAACCATCTAATTTTAAGTGATTCTAAGCCATGTTAAAAAATTATGATCAAAATAATAAACAAATCTCTATTGAACATCAAAATTTAATAAGCCCCAATCTATTTCTATTTTATTTCAACACATGTCTAATTTCTATTTCACTTAGTTTATCTTAGTTGATTAGCATACTCTAACTCCACAACAAGACTACAATTATTGATTTCACAAAATGTAACAACTAAGAACAAAATCGTGATTGCTTTCACTAATACCCAAATAGTAATTGCATAAAGGATAAGCAAATGACGAATTTCAATTATATACACTAGTTTTAACTCTAAGTGCATTTTATTCCATTAAAAATACAAACCAAACATATCTAAATAACTTTTTACCTCAAAATGTCCATGTTTAGTGAAACTTAAGAATTTGCATAATAGTTAATAAACTCATGTTACTTAAATTAGGTTAAGCACCAAGTTTAACTATATCTATTGCAAATTTCCATTACCTTATTTATTCCCTTGGGCAGGGACTCCAACTCTTTCAGAGCTCTTGTTAGTATTGACTTCGGCAATGAGTTTTTTTTATCTAGTGATTAATCTATCTAGAGTAAACCAATCAAAACAAAGTATTATTTTTCATGTTGAACAAATTTTAATTTTTTTAAGTTTACATGAGAAAATTTTAACAAAAACTATTCAAAAATTCATTTATCTCTATTGTGATTGGTTCAAAATTTGAGCTCTTAAGGATGGATTTTGTGGAAATACTATTTTGAGTAAAACAAACACACTAAAGTCTAGGAGAAAAATATGGTGAGGAGGGAAGTATGGAATGGAATGAAAAATTTTAGTTTCAATTTTGTGATCAAAATCACATAATTAGTGATTAAATTGATTTTGTAAATTTTATTGTTTTATTAGTACTTGCCTTCAAAACACTTTTAAAACTTGTAATTAATTTTTGTTTTTGATATAATAAGGTGGTAAAAACCAAGGGATGAACCCTTACAAAACAACCTAGAAGAGAAACAACAATGCTCACGAACAAAAGGAGCCACTAACAATAGTTACAATGTTGACAACTGATTAACAACAAAAAATAAGTAGAAGCAGTCTGACAACAGAAAGAAATAGAAAGCTAAGAGACAAAGCTAGGTAGAAACATCCTCCCAGCCTTTGGATAGGAATTCATAAATTTTATCAAATTCTTTAGTCTTTGCTTCATCCGCACCATGTGCAAGGGTATCATGCTCTTGCAAAAGAGTCAAATTAACCATAGCTGAGTGACAAAACATATTGCGTATGAAGTGTCTGAGGGAGAGAAACCTCTGCTCAAGGGAATCCACCCAGTTTCTAAGAGTGGACACTTCATCTTCCTGATTGGCATCTTCCTCCTTAGCATCCTCCTCATCCTTCTCAACAGTCATCCCCTCCTAATCTTGAGTATGATCCCTAGGTGTAGAACCCCCACCATCAGAGTCCTTAGCTTCTTTCTCCACCCCTTTAGTCTCCTCCAAGATCTCCTGCACTTCGATGCCTTCACCTTTAGACAACTCACCCTCCTGAATAGACTTATCCGAGTCACTTTCAGAGTACTCTATCAATTTAGTTTGAGGGGCAGGTTTGCTAGCAATTCTGCCAGATCTTCTAATACTCGAAGTGTTACCCTCAGTCTTCTCTTTAGCCGTTTTAGCTTTAGTTTTTTTCAGTGGTCCCTCACTATCTCTTTTTTTATTCTTATGGGTCCCCATGTCCTCTCTCGACTTAGTGATCTCCAAAGAAGGCTCCACTTCCTTAAGTTTTTGTTTCCTCGACTTCACACTACCTTTAGAAGTAGGAGTATGAAGGTCCTTCGCAGCAGTCTCTTCCAGGGATTCAGAAAAGGAAAACCCTTTCAGTTTCTAGGTGGTAGGGGTAGAAACACAAGGTTTCTCAAAAGTGGTAACGATAGTGGGAGGGTTATCTCCAAGGATTTCAACAATGGTGGGTGGTTGAATGGGATTTGGCGGGGAAGGCGAGATGGAATTTATAGAGGTGATGGATGAGGCCTTGGTGAAGTGGGATAGGCCACTTTGAGGGCTTCATAGCATATTTAGCTTTTACATGGTGGATAGAGTGTTCCAAAGAAGATAGTAGATAGAAAGGAACGCTAACAAGAGAATTTCTCCTAAAATGGTTAAGAAGGGGAAGGTGGTAGTTGTAAAACCTAGTATAGCAACCCTCCAAGGTGAAATACTTCATCAGCAGATAGCACATGACATCCCATGGCTCCGGTAACTTGGCACGATCAAACCCTCCATTGTAAGGAACCGACTCCTCTCCCTTGCCTAGAAACAAAATCTAATTTCAGTGGTTTGCAACCTTAGCCTTTCTCTTCAATTTCATGCCTTTAGTGGAAAGACCAATAGCCATAGAAATGACCTCCTCAGAAACCTCGAACCCAATCTTTCCAATTTGGACTCTATGGTTATCCCATGAAAGGGCACACTGCATAGAAAGATTTTCATCGTGGCCATTAAGGCATTCCAGGAAAGGGGTAATTAATTTTTGTTAAACAAGCTAATCAAGAGCATTTTTTTCTTATATAAGTTTATATTAAATTTTGCTAAAAATGTAATTTTTTTAAACAAAAATATTAAATATTTTTTTAAACAAAAATATTAAATATTTTTTTTATCTACAATCTAATTTGGATTTAGGAGATACAATTCTATTGGCTAATTGATTGAGGTCTTATTCTCCCCCATTTTCCTTGAATGTCTCCTCCACTCCCCTCTATATTCTCTCCATCATTCCCCATTTTAATGGGAATTTTTTTCATTTTTCATTAGTTTGAATTTACTTCCACTTACACGTTTATTATTATTATTTTAATGATTTAATTTTTAATTAGTTCCACAATTAACTTAAATAAACTCCTAATTTTTCTAAATAACATACAGATGCACCATCTTATTTCCATTTCAATATTCACTTCCATTATGACAATTTCTCATTTCATTAAATACTAATTAATGAATATAACTCCACCATTTAAACATCATTTTAAAAATATTTCCTAAAATATGTATAAACATAAATATACTTATATAGTAATTTAATTAAATAATATTTAAACAACTTAACTATTAAATAATAAGACTTAGACATATTTAATGCAATTAGAATTGCTCTAAACTTATATTATTTTCTAAGTACAAGACAAGTTTTATTATTACAATACTATAAAGGTAGGTACTCCCTAAGTGGCACTTGTTCCATTTGATTTATATGAAATTCATTGCTATATAATTTATAATTCCCTCTTATGTTTTACATATATATGAAATTTATTATATTTTCTCGTAAATCAATGATTTATATATATGTATTTTTTCTCTCAATTAAACATTATATAAATATTTTGTAATTTTTTTAAAATTATTGATTCTCCTAATAAAATCTATTTTGAAATTGACGACTCCTAAAATTTATGTAATTTACATATTTCATATAAGAAACCGTAATATTTCTATTTTGTTAAAACAAACTAAATATGTATGTCCATGTAAAACAAATGTGAATATGTAATAAGCAAATAATTAATCATTTTGTCCTTGTTTTCAAGATCATGTGAAATAACAGTAGTAAAAAATTTCATTTTCATTTAGAATGTTTGCCACTTTCTGATCACAAGATCCCGTGAGGGTGAGGTGACAGCATACAGTGATAAATATTAACATTATTCACCACTTTTTGATCACCTAGATCTTGTGAGGGCAAAGTGAGAGCATATAGTGGATGAATAACAATTGTGATGTCTTCTATTAACAACAATGATTAAAATCAAGGTAACTATTTTATAAAAGTAAAATAGGTATATGGAAACTAAGAAATTGCACACCTAACAAATTTACAATATTCAAAATGGAGATCTTTTGTGCACAAGCCCCCTTAGGAGATTCAAAAGTTCTTCCTTATTATAACCTACAAAAATCTCAAAAGACAACAACCCACAACCCTTCCAAATGCATAAAAGCATCCTCAATTTATAGAAGTTAGAGGGCAACTTGGCCATAAATTCCCTACCCCTTTTAAAAAAAAACATATATAAATAAATAATCATTAATTGTCACGTCTCACTCCTTTGGACTCTCTCTTTACAACTTGAATTCTGGATTATTAACTTGAAAGTTTTACTGCATGGTTAATTACGTAAGCATAATTGGTGAATTATCATAATGGATAGATATTATAATGGATTTATAATGTGTATAATGGGTATATGCTTTGCTTTGGCTATGATTTTTGGACTAACCTATTGATGCATAATGGAGTGAGACTAAAAGCAGGAATGTCGAAGGCAAGAACATGGCTGAAGTAGAGATGCTCTAGCTGCCTACTAAGAATTGATATGAATAGAACTCCGATACCTGCACACACATAGATCATATAGTATCATGTCATTTTGCATTTTGTTTGGTTTCATTGGGTACTTTTGGTGTAATCTTCTTGAACTTTGTTTGCCATGAATGCTCTATGCGGAGTAGATAAAGTATATAATCTCGTTGCCTGAATGTTGTTGTTCTAGTGCCAAGGTATAAATATGTGTTCATGTATCTCTCTCTTCCTTTTTGAATAAATTGTTTATAGAGTTTTCAAATGGACTTATTCGTACTTAGTCATATATGTGTAGTTGATTTGTATAGACTTGCGTTTAAATGCAAATATGTATGTGAATAAATACAATGCTTTTCATATTAAATTACTTGAGATAAAGACTTCTTTTATAGTATAGTATTATAGATAAATTGGAGCTTTGTGATCTTTTTGAAAAGTGAATTTAAGTATATATATATATGATATTATAGTTAAATATAATAGATTTATGAATAATTATATGATTATAAATAAATCTTCTTATATATAAAGATATATAATACTCACGTTTTTAAGAAAAAGTCAATCTTTTATATAAATATAAGACCTTGCTTTATTAAAAGGGGGGCTGAGACTTCGATCTCACCATGCATAAGCCTTGAAAGAAACATCACATTGATAACTAAAGTTCCAAAAGTTTTGCGCGCCACGAATAGAGGCATGGAGTGGGGTTAAAGAGAGGAAAACCAGAGAAAAAGAAAGGGGACACACAAAAGAAAGGATTAAGGAGAGGAAACTCAGAGGCTCTCGCACAGAGAAGATAGGGAGGAAGATGCTAAGGACAATGAAGAAAAATCATTGAGGAGTAAGAAATCAGATCCAAGTATTTCTCTTGATTCAAAATGTTTTACTTGCTTAAATCTCCAGTAATTAACCTGTATAGTCTTTCAAACTATTCTTATTGTGTTTTTATTTGATGGATGCTATTCTTTATAAGGAAATCTACCTTGTTTATTCAATAGATCTCAAATTCTTTGTTTCATCCTATGTTCTTATGAAGAACAACATATTATACAATGCCCAATCCCTTGTACTATGACCGTTCAAATAGTCATCACACCTATTTTCTCTCATAATAACTTCCTCCTTGCTAAACAATCTTGTTGAAGTTTACCGACCTGCTCTATAATCTTTTTTTTGGGGGCCTCTTGCCTTTCTTTATTTTCTTGTTTATCTAGCCTATTATTGTCAAACGACCTTAGTAACAGTAAGAGCTGCAAGCTTTTACCCTTGTTTTGTTGGCCTTTGGTAAACCATACTCTATCTATTTTACTCAATCAATGGTTTTTCTCCAAAACTGCGTAAATATTTAGTTGTTGGTCTTTTTATGGCCTGGTCTTGCTTCTAAATCAACCTCTAGCTACATTATATGGCTACCTCTCAGTTGTGCGATAGTTTCTAATTGTGTCGACCTCCTTGTGAATATTGTAAAAGGCTTCCTAAGCCATGACTAAATTGACCTTCTATTACTAGAATCAACCTTTCCCTTCAAACTATGACTGTATTAAATTTGCTATCAATCCTATTTGACCCTCCTCAGTTGGTGCGGTCTGTAGGTTTTGAAACTACCTTAATGGACCTAGACATCTCTGTTTTAAACATTGCCAGTCTGTGTAGTTAGTTTTCCTTCAAGTTTGGCTCAGCATATCTCAAAAACTTATCTCTGTTAACTTCATCAGCTTTTCTAAACCACCAGTGTTAAAACCTCAACCAACATGTTTTATTCTCTCTAAAATTGGCCTGTGTTCTATGTTTCTATTCGGCCTTGTAGCATATCTTCTTTCTTTTCTTTTTAAATAGCCCCTTTTGTATTGAAAATTGCTCTGAGTTCGTATGATAATCAGCCATGTTTGACTTACTTGGCCTGGTGTTTTGTTTAGATTAGCCTCTTCATTCTATGGTCGACCTTTTGCTATGCCTCCTTCATAGTTTGTTTTTTCATTCTTAAGATTCATATTAGTATGGCTTAAATCTTCTTTTTAGCCTTTTTGTAATTTGGCTTCCATTTTTTAATGATGTCGCATGATCATATAGTCACAACACCCTGTGTGGTCTTTGTGGGCCTTTGCAGTATTAGTTCGAACTTTGTATATTTGCTAAATTACTTTCTTCTACTTTATATATATATATATATATATATATAAACTTTTACTTATATAGGTGATTTAAATATATAGTGGATTTATATATATGCAACAAGGGTTACATTATGTCTTGATAGTCGGAAGTTTAATGAGAGTGAACAACTGTTTTAAAAATTGAGATCTTGCAATAATTGTAATTAAGGTATGACTAAGGGAATTGCCACAGTATTTATATGCATTTCAAAGTGATCTATACAAATGCTTTAATGATTTACTATAGTTTTTCTTCTGTACCAGTGATTCTTTTCTTTCTTATAAATTGAAAGGGGGTAGAAAAACATGAATGAAGTTAGTATTTCTACTCTCTATACATGCAAGCTCGTTGCTAGATCTTTATTATGCTTCAATCCTTTCTGCCTAAAAGGTGTATTCATGTTTAAATCCTATCAAGAAGTGAGTAGTTATGTTTAAACAACATGTACTATTAAACTAATTTGCAAAGAGGCAAGATTATTTTAATTGCTATGTGCATGGGGTTACTTTTAGGCTAGGATACCAAATGTGGGCAAATAGAGAAGGCTTTTCCTCTTTTTCAGGATTTGACCATAACTATTCTAAGTGCTTGGGCCAAGCCATGTTCAATGAAATAGATGAAAGATTGTCTAGAAAAACTTTATTTATATATTTCTCTACCATATCCTATTGTGAGATGTTGCACATCATCATTTAGATTTGCATTTAGACATTAGGTTGCATCGAGTGTTCCCTCCTGCCAGTTGTTTCCAAGTTGCTATGCGTTTCATGCAAGGTTGGGTTTCCTTCATGTTATGAAGGGATCTGGGGAAGTGTAATTGCTTCATGGTTGGGTGGAAAAGTGCTTAAGCCTATAAGCACCAAAATCATGCACAACCTCCATGAGGACCCCTATGATGAGTCACATTCCTTGTCATGTACATGTAAGCATGAAATAACATCCTCTCAGTAGTAATTCTCTTGGTGACGTGTGTTTTCTTCCTCCTTGTTTTGTTTCCCCTTTGTCATTTTCTCTCTCTTTTCTTTCGACACTTTTTGACACTTGTTGATTTGCATTTCCTGTACTTGCAACCTTGTTCCTAAGCCTTGTATGCATTTTGTAGGTGTGTTTTCACCCTTTTCTAGTATTTTCATCCATTCCCACCCCTAGAGGCCTCCTAGAGGTCCTCCCAAGCCCTCTCAAACTTTTGGTTTTTAGTTTCACTCAACCAATCCAAATCTCCCCTTATTATTTCCAAATCTCCCCCAGGAGATCCTACTTTTGCAAGTGGAGATTTGGATTTTGACACATGATTGACCTATTTCCAGAGGAAGATCCCTTTCTTTTCACCTCCTCTTCCATCTCCCTCCATGGACTTTCTCTTAGGTGCCCTCCTCTGAGGGTCACCCCTAGGCGACCCTAACTGGTGAAAAGAGTGACCCATAGGCTACCCTATCGTGTTTTCTAGCCATGAGTTCACTTGAGTTTCTAGCTCAAAATAGCTCCATTTTCACTTGTTTTTCTTCCTGTTTGCATGAAATTTCATGCCAAAGATAGAGTTAACTATTTCATGCACCCAAACATGCATATTTATCTATTTTTCATTTTTAGTTATCAATTCATGCATTCCTCTTTCTTCAATTCTTTTTGAGTGATGAGTTATAATTGGGTAGATCACTCCAATTTTAGCCCAGATCACTCTTGTGTCTTCTACATTAACTCTCCAATCAAATTGAGTTAACTCTTCTTCTTCACCTCTCATCCCTTCTTCTAATCTATAAATACCCCATCCCTCAAGCACAAAGGGAGGTAATTTCATTTGTGCACACAGTTCTTGCAGGTTATTGCTCTCCAAATCAAGCATCCATATGCTCACACAGGACATTAGAGCCTTTTTCTTTCATTTGTTATCTCATTTAGCTTTTTTAAAAGCTCATTTTACATCCATACGCTACTCACATGACAAGCCACAATGCTCATCAAGCTCTCATTGAGCTCATTTCAAAGCTTCAAAGCTTCTTTTGCTTCTCTTTTCTTATTGTCTCCAAGAGGATCACCCCGTTGCTGCAAGAGGATTAGAGGTTGCTGATACAAGGATCTTTGAGGGTAGTGGAGGCTCACACATCTCTAGGTTCCTTCATGCTTTTTTCGTTTCATAGTAATTAGATAATCAAAACTTTTCTCTTGGGATAAGTAAATACATGTTTCTTTTTCCTTGATAGGCTAAGTAGATTTGCATTGTTAAATTAGTTTCCAATTCCAAAGTTCATAGAGTAAAAGCAAGTTTCCTTTCTTAGATTAAATTGATCCACTTATTCATCAAACAAAAAAACATAGATTACATTGCATTAGGTAATCTCATACTAGTTTGCATTCATTTTCTAATTCCTAGATTAAGAAAAAGTACTTTGATTTCTAAAAACATAAAAAAGTACAAAAAATGTTTTGCCCTCATATAGGCTTGCATGCATACAAAAATAGAAAAGAACAAAAACATTAGCAAAGTAGAAGAATTAAAAACTCTTGGTCCTAACACAAGGTCAAGCTTAGTCAACAAAACTCTTGATTTTATCACAAGGTCAAACAAAGTCAAACCTTAGGTCACACAAACCCTAAGTCAATACCCTATGTCGAGTCAAGGTTATCTTAAACCATCTCTCTCTTGTTTAGGCTCACGAATGTGGCCTGAACTTAGAGGTGAGTGGGTGAAGGGAATCCTTGACGAGATAGAAGAGATCTACCCTATACAACAATAAGACCAATTAGTCATTCAACAACAACAAGAAAGATTCAAAGAACTCCAAATACAAGAAACCATCCAGCAACATGAATGACAATGCCAACTTGAACAAAGCATCAACGAGAACAACAGTCAACCCACACAACGCTAGAACATCAGAGACCCAAATAGGAGAACAGTGACTAATGACCCTTTGGGTCATATAGTTATCTTTACAACTATGGTCACAAAACACCACATTCAAACAAATGCACAACACAGGCCCCAGGATTGGCCAACCCCTCTCTGCGAAGTCTAGCTCTCCAATGAGCTAGACTACCCCCATGTCTTCCCTCCTCTTGACTGGCTACTTCCACGAGAGTAGGAGTAACATGGAGGTTCACCTTGTGGCAAGGACAGAGGGTCCATGTGCATGCCAAAGACTACTCAACCACCCCAGGCCATAAAGTTGTGATTTTGAGCATACATATTTTGGTGAACCTAACATGAAATTACAAATCTTGCTAGGACGAGTAGTTTTGCATTCCAAATACTTAGATTCCATTCAAACGTCAAACATTTGGCACTTAAAAGGTTTCAAACATTATCACTTTCTTCTTCATAACTACCTTCACCTCTTCCACTTTTGTTGCCCTCGTCTTCACTCATTCCATTTATTTTGTGGTGTCTATGGCACCCCTGAATATGACAGAACCAAACTTAAACTTAGGGAATATTCCCTCTAGAGAACTAGAAACTCCCTCTTTTGACATGTATGTACCACCTGACCTAAATGCACCAATCTCAAACTACTATGACTACGAAGACTCTGACTATGAACAAGACCAAAGAGAACCCAGGTGTTCTCTGTCTTATAATAATCCTTCATGGGAGTATAACCCTGCCATACCAAACACACCTCACAAAGTGAAAAGAATACAAATGAGGTCAGAAATCCACTGCCTGGATCAACCATCCACAAGCAACTCAAGTACTCATCTTGATGATGAGGTAAGAAGGTTGGAACAAAACTTACAAGAAGCAAGAGATGCTCAAGAAGCCATGAGAGTTGCTCTATGAGAAGAGCAATGAGAAAATGCTGTGTGAGAAGAAACACATAATCATGACAACATTCATAAGGAAAACCTTAGAAATGAGAAAGTGCCTAGAGGTCCCACTCCTGCAGACCTAATCATGATGCTAGTACAAAGAATCATAACTCTAGAAGCATAACAACTTGCTCCATAAAGAAGACATAAATTGTATGAAAATATCAGAGTTGAACAGGACTAGGGGGCATCTCAGAATCCCCCTTACCTCAACTACTACTAAGGAAATGGGAGTAATGACACATTCCTGAATGGGAACCCACCTATTCAGAACAATCAAGCAATGCTTGAAAGCCAAGCAAATCAAACAATGGCATTGGGTTACCAAAACCTTCCTATGGGATTAATTCTATCAACTCAATCGTAGAGTGCCTTCTTAGGCACATACTTGGAATACTTAAAAGAGCCACTTGACCTAATCATAAGAAACAATCTGTTACCTCGACCATTACCTAATCTCCCAAAGTTCAAAGGAGAGGGTGATCTCAATTCGCACATTAAAGCTTACACAACTATGATAAGAGAACTCCCTTAGGATGGGGTTGTCACCAAAATCTTCCCAAAGACATTAGAAGGAATAGCTCTAGATTGATATTATTGCCTACCTAAAGCATCAATACATTAATTTAGACAACTAATCAGAGAGTTTGTCATGGATTTTGACATGAACAAACTCATGAAGATAGGGATCTGCGAATTCTTAACCATGAAACAAGAATCGAACGAATCAGTAGCCCACTTTGTCACTTGATGGAGACAAGTTCTTTATTCTTTGACAAGTGCTCCAAACATGGATCATCATGAATTATGTGATCTTTTCTTGCATACCTTAAACAAGGATATAAGAGAAGACATTCAAAAGCTACCTTACAAGTCCTACGAAGAAGCCCTGGAAAGTGCTTTAAGGATCGACCAAGCAGCCATTCATAGTGGTAGAAGGACTTATGGGTCAAATGGAAAACTGATGAGTGAGGATACAAGAAACAATGCCCCTATCATCAAGATTCTCAAAAACAATAGAAATGCAACGACAAACGGGGTGACAGATCAACCCCTAGTTAGGAAGGTGAGGGATGACTATAACAGAAGAGATTACTACCCTCCCAATGTTAATGCAATTAATCATCCAAGAAACATGTATTACCCACGAGACAATTATCAGACTTGGAATCGAAATGGAAATGGTAATGATAGAAGGTATGAAAGACCCCCTTATGAATATAATCGATTCTATTCTTTTCATTGAAATAAGGGGCATAGCATGGAATCCTGTAGAGAGTATAACAGATTCATAGCAAGATTACTGTGTTGGAACTAAAAAATTTTACATTATTCATTTGCTAAGAATTCACCAAGTCTTCACATAATGTGAATAATATCCCTCATTTTCAAAACCAACCACCAAAAATTTGTGTGACAAGATCCATTTCAAAATCTACACATAGACAATCTCATGAATATACCTAGCTCTCTGACCATAGCTTAATTCTGATACTAATCGACAAGACCTTAAGTAACTCACCCTGAAGAACAAAATACATTTTTGAAGTATAATGTGATAATCAGTGAGAGATGATCAATGTCTGGATGATCAAAATTACATATGTCAAAAGATCGGGGAGACATTCTATATGTATCACTGACGCATACTCATTGGTGTGAGTAGAATAATCAGAGTGAAATCCTAAAGTTACACCGAGCCTTTAAGTCACGTTGACCAAATTCTCATCGCCAGGAAGCAAACAATCTCTCCTCAACACATAATATTAAGACTTTCAACATGACATATACAGTCGGAATGAGATCCTTAAGCCTCCCCGACCATAAGAGTCACCCCGACATAAGAGACAAACAACTTTCAGTGAGACTCTCACCGATATGTTCTAATAAAAAGGAGCGATGGAGATAAAGATTATTGGGAAGACCTAACCCGTCAGGAGACTATCATATTCTCTTGATGGTGGAGATTGTCATGCCGATAAAAATAAGGTAATCCCCGTCTGTCGGAGAAACACTCACCAATGCTAAGGAGAACGTTTTCCACACCTGATCAAAATGACATCGGGATGAAAATATTAATATCTCCCTAAAATGACAATAAAGGGTTCATAACTCTATGAAAAGAGTATTTCGTGGAGACACCAACCTACCCTTGGTGACCAACCAGAAACATATGAAAGCAAATGGCACCAAAACAACATGAAGATTCAACATCCAAGGAAGCTTTCTTGCATCTAGAGAAGATGGTTTCAATAGAGGTGGACGTTAGGGATGCCATTCTGTATACTAAGACACACCTAAGCTAGGAATATTTGGATCATCTTGCTCAAATTTACTTATTGCTCAGCAGGGCTTAGTATTAAATATATTTGTTTATTTCCATAATTCTGTTAGTCCTCAAAAGACATTATGAAGAGACATGTTCTCTTCACTAATATTGATATAAAAGTTAGAACATATGATGGTCATAAGATCATCGATTACGAGGCATCTCTCTTGACTTGAAAGGGACTTTATTTATTACATATAAAAGGAAGATATATTATCAGTTCTGTTTTAATTAAAGAACTTCTATTGCACATGTATACTTTCTGAAAAGCATAATGGAACAAAATATTTCTACATGGTGATTTATTTTCAATGTTCAACAACTGTGTAAATTTTCATGATTATATGTTATTGTGCTGTCTCCAAAGTGGTTCTATTGAATTGTTCAGATTTACATTTGTCAGGGCACATTTGCAGTCAATGTGTGAAGTTCTTTGATTGGTTTCTAGTTGATGTGAATTAAAAATCCTTTTCTGATAATTGACTTTAATTGGTTCTTGTCAAAGATTAAATCCTTTTGAAGAAGTTATTGTGATTGGTTTCCATCAACTCAAGAATTAAAATTCCTTTCATAATTTCATAGTAATTCAAGGAAATATCATTGGGATTATATAAGAAGAGCACTGTCACATACAAACCTGCACATTTGCACAAGGTGCAAATATCCAAAGTGCCCAACTGTTAGAGTTAAGCTAGGAGATAAGCTCACCAGTCACATACATCTGTTTCCATTCACTGACTCAAATAGCCCAATAGATTTAGGTACTAGTCTTACTCATTTCATTAGTTGAACATATTCATTAGTTTTGCCTTGATATTACTTATACAATTTATACCAAGTTAGAACCATACCATTTTCAATCACTGTTCATACATTAGAAGTAAAAGTAGGCAGCAAGTAATCATCTATTCCACACCATTTGCCACTGTGGGTAGATCCATCACTCAAGATCACACATCCATTTAATCTGCTTCATTAGTAAGGTATACCGCCTAGGTCTAGCAGAACCTGAAGTGCAGGGAGTCATCGACCCTATAGGTTAACTCTGTTTTGTTAGTTCAAAAATGTTACAAATCTAAGCATAGAGCCTGGCATCCTCTTAGGATTTGTAAATTGCATTTTTGAGACCTAACAGAATTGGTGACTCTGGTGGGGACCAAGCCCACTTTGCACCCTAGCTTTCCATTATAGAACTATCTCAAAGCATCATAACATATTTAAGAATCTACTGGGAAGAACTGCAATCATTTTCCTACAAAGAGGTAGGTGGCGACTCTAAAATTTTGTGACAAATGAAATAAATATCATTTTAGAAAAAATAGACGATAAACATCAGAGATATACTATACCATCAAACATGAATGGAAGGAGGTCTATACATCAATAAAGCCCCAAGAAAAATAATGTTAGATTCACAGATAAGCAAGGACCTCCTTCCTCGAGGAAAGAACAATGCAAATAAGGATGAAGCAGCACCCAAACAACCTGAAGACAACACATCAAAACAACATTTCACAGTATTCAACTCCCCAATATACAATGATGATAAGAATCCATCAACACCTCCTGAAAAGATCAATACAAATGATAATATCCTTAGTTATAGGACAGATTCTCAAGAAGCAACTAAATTTGAGGAAAGGTTGAATGAAGAAGGGGGACAAAAACATGCAGAGCCTGAAAGGGTATTTTTATCACAATAGGGAGAGGAAAACTGAGAAGGGTCTGTAGACCATATTGTTGATTTTGGTGCTATGAGTAATCAAGAACTTGAAATACATCTAGAGTGGCAAAGGCAACAGATTAGGAGGAGACAACAATTGATACAAGAAAGTCAAGAACTGGGTAGACAATTGGCACAATTGGACATCCAGGCATCAAAACCTCCAAAATATGTCCCTCCACACAAACAAAGTAATAAAGCCAGTTCACATGGGATATCTCATAATACAACTGCTCTAAGAGTGCTTCCTAATACAGGAGGAAATTCAAGACAACACAACATGCCATCACAGAGACCCCAAATGCCAAATACTAGAGCTATTCCCCAATATTACCCACCTCCAGGTCATCATGACATTCCACGACATCACCAGCATATACCACCTCAGAATATGCAACCCCAGCAACTCGTATAGCAACATGCTTATCATCATCCTCCATATGGATATCAGTATTACCCCAATCCACCACCAATGAATATGCCTCCACAAAATCTCATGAATATATGTAGACAATTTGATCTATCAGGATATCAATTATATCCCTACCCTATCGACAATAGTTGGAGAAATAAGGTCCCCAAATTCATTGGAAATAATGCAATATCAACTGAAGATCATATTAGAAATTTCAATGCCTTTGTACAAGACATTGGTATGGAACATGAGGACGTAAAAATGAGATTGTTCATGATGTCTCTAACTGAAGACGCAAGGGATTGGTTCAATAATTTACCAAATTCCTCAATTTATTCTATAGCAGATTTCCATGACCAGTTCAAAGAACAATATGGAAATCAATATGCCCTTGAATTTGCCCTACATGAACTGATAAGCATCCAAAAAAATTAGAATGAGTCAGTATATGACTTCAATCAAAGATTTTCCAAATTGCATAATAAGATACCACATGGATCCAAATTGACTAATTCAACAGCTCTGAGTATTTATCTAAAAGCTTTTGATCCAAAGACTGGGTATGAACTTAGAAATAGGGCTCCCATGACCTTGACAGAGGCACAAAAAGCAACTATTGAAAATAATAGGAAGGCTGCGGGCATGATTAGCAAAAGAGATAACCTCAGAATTCCTCAAAACTCAAATAATCACTAGAATAAACAAGAGAGTTAGTACAAAAATGAAAGACCTCGGTTGCATGACATGCCCTATAATACAAATTGGAAGGATGGAAGACCTGTTGAAAACAACAGAAGGCAAAATTATGGCAAGGATACACCTGACCCTCTAAAAGGAAATAAGGCACACATGGTTGAAGATAATCCATGGTGCTTGGTATGTAATTTGCCACATTCACCTGAATATTATATAGTGGCCAAATCAGTACACCAAGAAGAAATATCTTCTGGCTATGAAAGAGACAACCATACTATAAATATGCTGGAGATATCACCTTACCAGATAAACAAAGAGTATTCCTCTATGGAAGAAGATGGATATGAGTACGATGTAGGGAATCGAAAATATAATGTTAATATGGGAAGACAAGAAGTCTTCTCAGATTAGGAGGACACCTACAAGGAAAGTACTTATAATCCTGACAAGCCACCACATTGTCAATGGAGAAAACCTACCGAAGAAGAAAGGAGAGCTCTTATAATGGATGTAGTAGCACATGCTAAGAACAACTATAATCTAAGAAACATGACAGTCAATGTGGATCAATGAAGGAGAGCTCTTATAATGGATGCAGTAGCACAAGCTAAGAACAACTATAATCTAAGAAATATGACAGTCAACGCGGATCAAGGAACACCTGGGAGTGTATTTATAAAAGATCAAAATTATAATAAAAATAATATGAAAAATACATCAAAAGAGACAGAAAAAACTGAGCAAGGCAAGCTGAAAGACAAAATACCAGTTGGAGAAAAAAGGGCATAATGAAACAGAAAAAGATGATCAAACAATAACTCCCTCATTTGACATAGCTCAGGTAGTATCTCAAGTGAAAATATCAATACCACTTCTTGAAATAATGAAGATAGATCAATACAGGAATATGGTGGTTAAGATAATTTCATATATACCAAAAAAGAAACAAGAAAAGCCTGAAATCACAATAAATAATGTCCAAATTGAAGCTACTAAAATTTCAGAAGTATATTTGGGGGATACATTGACAAAAAACCTATCTCAAGTAGATCATTTCTACACTACCCTATTGATAAAAAAACAAGTTGTTGAGGAACTGTATGATTGGTTTAGGGGCTGCCATGAACATCATGTCGATAGTGGTCATGAAGGAATTAGGAATGTGGGTTGACACTACATATGGTAGATGTCACGCTATGGACAACAGATCCATGCTAGTTGTGGGTATTATGAGGGATGTAGAGATAAAATTAGCTGCCTATCCTGAAGTAATTTATAAGATTGACATCACCGTAGTGGATATCCCACCTTACTATGGGATGTTGTTATCAAGACAATGGCCTGCAATGGCAGGAGAGAATGTTCAGTTAGATCTATCCTATGCTACTATCCCCATAGGAGAAAAGGAAATTAAGTTATGCAGAGAACCAAGATATGAGAACCTCATAGAATGCATTGACTAGAATCAAGTAAATTTCTTCTGTGACACAGACCTTGGTGCATTTAGAATTGAGAAAGGTCAGCCAGAATTATAAAACACTGATCCAATGCATCTAGAAGCTCAAAAGGATGAATGCGATGTATGGAAAATATATTTTGATGGTGCCTGCAACAAAATGGGAAATGGGGCAGAAGTACTATTTATCTCACCAACGGGTAAAACCTTCAAATACTCGTTCTTGTTGATGTTTGAATGCACCAACAATGTGGCAGGATATGAGGCCCTACTCATTGGTCTGAACATTGCAATAAAGCATAAGATAACAAACCTGGCTATATATGGGGACTCCAAATTAATTACTTCTCAAGTTAGAGGGAAGTATTCATCTAAAAACAAAAGGTTGAAGCAATACAAAAATGTTGTTTGGGATGATGTTGAGTTATTTGATGCTTTCTCAATTAATTGGATAGATAGGTCAAAAAATATAATGGCAGACTTCCTGGCAAACATCACATTGAAAAAGGATGATATCACATTGGCAGGCATCATTGAAGTAGAATTCAAAACCAGACCTACTATTCCAGATAACATCCGTAATTGGCAAGTTTTTAGCGATGATATAGATCTAATCAAATTTTAACATTGTGTTGATTATTATGAAAATCAAGAAATTGATTTCAATGCATTTGTGGAGGAACATGATGGAAAAGAAACCCTTTTTGGTCAGGAGATAGTTCGGCTAAAAACAAATAAAATACCTAAGGGACTCATAGCATTGGAGAAAGTATTTGATGGACATGACCAATTTAAAACAAAAAACATACCCATAATACAAAATGATCTTGAAGAAATAAATATGGGAACACAAACGGCCCTAAAGAATGTATACATTGGGAAAAAACTGAATCTCAAAATCAGGAGCATGCTCATCAACTTACTCAAAAAATATAGACATGTATTTGCATGGTCCTATGATGACTTGAAAGCATATCGAGAAGATCTTTTTCAACATGAGATACCATTGAAGCTAGATGCTAAACCATTCAGGCAAAAATAGAGGCCTATCAATCCCACACTGGCCCCTAAAAAGCTTGAGGAACTAACAAAACTAAGGGATGGAGCTATTATCAAACCCATTAGGCACTCTTCTTGGGTTTCTAACTTGGTGCCTGTCAGAAAGAAGAATGGTGATATTAGACTGTGTGTGGATTTTAGAAATTTAAATAAATCCTCACTTAAGGATAATTACCCCCTTCCTAACATGGAAGCAGTACTGCAAAAAGTCATAGGTTGTGAACTATTATCCATGATGGAAGGTTTCTTAGGATATAATCAGGTGAAAGTCAAGGAATTAGAACAATATAAGACTACCTTCACCACAGCATGGGGAACATATGTTTATATAAGGATGCCATTTGGGCTCACAACCGCTGGAGTAACATTCCAGAGAGCTATGGATGTGGCTTTTGTAGGATTGATTAATGAAATCATGGTGGTCTATCAAGATGAATTGACCGCGTATTCCAAGAAGGCTGAGGATCATTGTACATACTTGGAAAGAATTTTTATTAGAGCTTTGGAGTATGGAATCTTGTTGAATCCTAAGAAGTGCCAGTTTGCAGTCACAGAGGGCAAGTTGCTTGCCCACATAGTTTCAAAGGATGGAGTGAGAATAGATCCTAAAAGAGTAAAAGCCATCGACCAAATCCAAATCCCTAAAACTGTGAAGGCTATACAATCCTTCTTTGGCCAGATCAACTTTGTTAGGAGATTCATACCAAATTTTGTAGAGATAGTTAATCCTATATCTAAAATGTTGAAAAAGAATGCATAAATAAATTGGATGGCTGAAGCCTTAGAAGCATTTGCCACTATCCAGAAAGCAATTAAAGAGGCTCCAATTCTAAAGTTTCCTGATTTTGGTAAACCATTCTAGATCTTCTCATTTGCATCCTTTCACACAGTTGTAGCTATCATGCTACAGAAAAATGATGAGGGGTGTGAGCAGCCCATTTCATTCTTCAGCAAATCCCTCCAATGTGCAGAATTAAACTATGACATCATAGAGAAACAAGCCTATGTATTGGTGAAAGCTGTCAAAGCATTCGGACCCTACTTGGTTGGGGCAAAAATAATAGCCTATGTACCAAACGCTGCAGTCAAGGATGTATTTGTGAAAAATGAGGTGACGGGAAAAAGGTGCAGATGGATTAACCAGATCCAGGAATTTGACATAGAAATTCAAATTACAAAACTTGTGAGAGGACAAGGACTGGCAAAATTGATGGCAGAAATGAATTTGGAAGCTGCCCAAGTATGTAATATGAATGATGAAAAAGATATGGTCACAAGTATTGAAAAAAATCTATGCTATACTGATATTGTATACTATCTTAAACATTTAAGATGCCTTGAGGGACTTAATGACAATAGAAAAAGGACACTTAAGCTCCACGCCTCAAGATATGTGCTCATAGAGGGTGACCTTTATTGGAAAAATAAGGATGGCATTCTACTATTATGCCTAGATGAAGATCAAGCAAGACATGCTTTGAAAGAGATGCATGAAGGAGTGTGTGGGGGGCATTTCTCAGCAAAAACCACTACACATAAAATATTGAGGGCAGGCTATTATTGGCCTAAAGTGTTCAATGATGCTTATGGCTATACCAGTAAATGTGAGGCATGTCAAAGGTTCTCTAGAAAATTGAAATATCAAGAAGCATTACCCTTAAGACCTATGTAGGTTGATGCCCAGTTCTACCAGTGGGGAATTGATTTTATAGGAGAAATTGTAGAAAAATCCAGTGGAGGGCATAAGTGGATATTGGTGGCCATAGACTAATTTACAAAATGGGTAGAGGTTGTACCTACAAAACAAGCAACCAGTAGGGTTGTGACAAATTTTTTGATTGAAAATGTCATCACTAGATTTGGGGTACCAGTAAGAATCATAACTGATAATGGAATGTACTTTAGATCAAATGAATTTAAGGCATTTTGTGAATCTTATGGTATAAAAATTTTGTATTCCTTACCATATCATCCACAGGCTAATGGGCAAGCCGAATCTAGTAATAAAAGTATTTTTAAAATCATAAAAAAGATGCTAGACAACAATAAAAGGGCTTGGGATTCAAAGTTGAAACTGACATTGTGGGCAGATCGAATCACAGTGAAAAAAGCTACTAGAAAATCACCCTTTGAAATTGTGTATGGGACTCAAGCTAGGCTCCCTATGCATAATCTGTTGCTAGTATATAAATTCACCCTGCAAGAAAATGGGGAAGTCCTTGAGCCAATAAAAGAAAGAATGGAGCAATTGATGGAGTTGGATGAAATCAGAGATCAAGCACAACATCAAAATAAAAAACTACAACTACAGGCAAAATACCTTTTTGATAAGAAAGCCAAACAAAGAAAATTTAAGGAAAATCACATGGTCCTCATGTGGAATGCCAGAGCACAAGAAAAGGGTAAACATGGCAAGTTTGAAGCATTGTGGGTAGGACCATTTGTTATCATTGGAAAGGGAGGAGAAGATTCATATTATTTACAAAATATGTCAGGAGAAAATTAGGAATTGCCAGTGCATGGACAATTCCTGAAACATTTCTTTTCTTAAAATTTCCATGCACAATAGTTTAAGAAAAGGTAAAAGAATTGCCAGTGCATGGACAATTCTCAAAAAATGCCTTTTGCAAACATATTTTCCATGCACAGTAGTATATGGTTTCAATCCATTCCCATCCATTCACATCTACTTCCAAAATACCATCAAATTATGCCCTCCAATATATAAAATACTTGGTCTGCTCCCCCAAAGATCTGAATTCTTGTCATACTCACAAAAGAGTATGCATCCCCAGAAAGAGCCACTGTTGGAACTAAAAATTTTCACATTATTCATTTGCTAAGAATTCACCAAGTCTCCACATAATGTGAATAATATCCCTCATTTTCAAAACCAACCACCAAAAATTTGTGTGACAAGACCCATTTCAAAATCTGCACATAGGCAATCTCATGAATATACCTAGCTCTTTGACCATAGCTTAATTCTGATACTAATCGGCAAGACCTTAAGTAACTCACCCCGAACAACAAAATACATTTTTGAAGTATAATGTGATAATCGGTGTGATCAATGTTTGGACGATCAAAATTACATATGTCAAAAGATCGGGGAGACATTCTGTATGTATCACTAACGCATACTCATCAGTGTGAGTAGAACAATCGAAGTGAAATCCTAAAGTTACACTAAGCCTTTAAGTCATGCCGACCAAATGCTCATCGCCAGGAAGCAAAAAATCTCTCCCCAACACATAATATTAAGACTATCGGCATGACATATATAGTTGGAATGAGATCCTTAAGCCTCCCCGACCATAAGAGTCACCCCGACGTAAGAGACAAACAACTTTCAGTGAGACTCTCGCTGATATGTTCTAATAAAAAGGAGCGATGGAGATAAAGATTATCAGGAAGACCTAACCCGTTGGGAGACTATCATATTCTCTTGACGATGGAGATTGTCATGCCGATAAAGATAAAGTAATCCTTATCTGTCGGAGAAACGCTCACCGATGCTAAGGAGAACGTTTGCCACACCTGATCAAAATGACATCGGGATGAAAATATTAATATCTCCCTAAAATGACAATAAAGGGTTCATAACTCTATGAAAAGAGTATTTCATGGAGACACCAACCTACCCTTGGTGACCAACCAGAAACATATGAAAGAAAATGGCGCCAAAACAACATGAAGATTCAACATCCAAGGAAGCTTGCTTGCATCTAGAGAAGATGGTTTCAATAGAGGTGGACGTTAGGGATGCCATTCTGTATACTGAGAAACACCTAAGCCAGGAATATTTGGATCATCTTGCTCAAATTTACTTATGGCTCAGCAGGGCTTAGTATTAAATGTATTTATTTATTTCCATAATTCTATTAGTCCTCAAAAGACATTATGAAGAGACATGTTCTCTTCACTAATATTGATATAAAAGTTAGAACATATGATGGTCATAAGATCATTGATTACAAGGCGTCTCTCTTGACTTGAAAAGGACTTTATATATTATATATAAAAGGAAGATATATTATCAGTTTTGTTTTAATTAAAGAACTTCTATTACACATGTATACTTTCTGAAAAGCGTAATGGAACATAATATTTCTACATGGCAATTTATTTTTAGTGTTCAACAGTTGTGTAAATTTTCATGATTATATGTTATTGTGCTGTCTCCAAAGTGGTTCTGTTGAATTGTTTAGATTTACATTTCTCAAGGCACATTTGCTGTCACTGTGTGAAGTTCTTTGATTGGTTTCCAGTTGATGTGAATTAAAAATCATTTTTTGATAATTGACTTTAATTGGTTCTTGTCAAAGATTAAATCCTTTTGAAGAAGTTATTGTGATTGGTTTCCATCAACTCAAGAATTAAAATTCCTTTCATAATTTCACAGTAATTCAAGGGAATATCATTGGGATTATATAAGAAGAGCACTGTCACATACAAACCTACACATTTGCACAAGGTGAAAATATCCAAAGTGCCCAACTGTTAGAGTTAAGCTAGGAGATAAGCTCACCAATCATATACATCTGTTTCCATTCACTGACTCAAATACCCCAATAGATTTAGGCACTGGTCTTACTCATTTCATTAGTTGAACATATTCATTAGTTTTGCCTTGATATTGCTTATACAATTTATACCAAGTTAGAACCATACCATTTTCAATCACTATTCAGACATTAGAAGTAAAAGTAGGCAACAAGTAATCATCTATTCCACACCATTTGCCACTGTGGGTAGATCCATCACTCAAGATCACACATCCATTTAATTTGCTTCATTAGTAAGGTACACCAGCCTAGGTCTAGCAGAACCTAAAGTGCAGGGAGTCATCAACCCTATAGGTTAACTCCGTTTTGTTAGTTCAAAAATGTTGCAAATCTAAGCATAGACCCTGGCATCCTCTTAGGATTTGTAACCTACATTTTTGATACCTAACATACTAGAAGAGCAACAATGACTATTCATAGAGATGTTCTTAAATTCGTAAGAAGTCACACTAGATAACAAGGGGACAAGACAAACCCAAGCCTCGATAGCTCTGCAGAATGCTAACATGAGAATCTATTAGGACCCATTTCCTACACACAAAGACACATAAGCAACAAATCAAAGAAATGTAGCCCAAGGTAGCAACACCAATATCCCACCGTAATTAGGACAAAAAGGAGAAGCTAGGATGTTGGGGTTGGTTGAAATATTACATAATGAAGAAGAGGAAGGAGATCTTGAAAATGAGCTAGAAGAAATACATGAAGGTACATCCAACAATACTGGTACCGATAGGACCTTATGAACTCATTGAAGACCTAAAGAAAACTTATGCGCATATTTCATTCATTGACCTTCTCAGGAACTCACCCTCACATCGCTCGACACTATTGAAAGCAATAGGATTGAAATACCTCGATCAAATCACACCTCTGCTTAGTGAACAAATCAGTCATGTGAATTTTGATGTAAACCCACCAAACTCTGAGCTCAAAGACCTAGGCTTCTTCTTTAATCTAAAGCAAATGCCTTCTGAGGCAGGGTTGACAAAGAAAGGAGATCCTGTGCTATACTTGCAAGTGTGGATCTTTGATACCTGCATTAAGAGAACGCTAATTGATGACAGGGCGACAATGAACATAGTTCCATTTTCCCTCTTAGAAAGAATGGATTATGGGCACACCAACATCACCACTTCTAGAGACATGCTGAGTGGGTACGATAATTTAAAGGCTACTACGATAGGAAAGATCATGCTTCCTATAACTTTAGGACTAAAGACTATCCCAACCACATTTTATGTCATTGATAAGGACACGAGATACAATCTACTTATTTGAAGACCCAGGATACATAGAATGAAAGATGTGCCATCTATGTTATTTTAGGAGGCTCAATTCTTACATCTTGGGAAGGTGTATGTCATGAAAGGTGATCCAGAGCCTTTTAGCATGATAAAATCAAACACAACAAACAAAAGGATAGGCATCCCCATAGACTACGAACTTCCTACAAATAAGCTTTCTATTCCTAGTCCTACACCACAATCGATATGTATCAAGAGGACATAAGTCCTATAAAAGACTATAAACAACGTAGAGATGAAAGCCTTGGAAGATGAGGCTCCACCAAACTAGAAAGAGGTTATCCCCAAGGAAAAGATAATGAAAATTATGTAGTGGATAGAGAAGGATGGACCTCTCCAATTCCCTTTGGAAATACTTATGATCAATGTGCAACCAACCTACAAGCTCTTTCCTTGCATAGGGGAGAAGCCTCACAGAACTAAAGGACTGGTATTCAAAACAACTACATTAGATTTGAGATATGCAAACCCTCACGCTTTCTCAAATTCTGAAGAAGACATAATAGAAAGTTACACTCATTTGTCACCCTTGAATGACTCACGTATTCCTAAAACACCAAAAGAGAGTGAGTCGTATGAACCTCTTACAAGGTTACCTACTACTTTTCAATCTTAATGCTCTACTCTGGACTAATTTCAAATGTCGTGGACATCATTGGTTAAGGAGATAAAATAGAATGTCACCATACCAATCATCTTATGAAATATCTTCCAACACGTATTGCTGGGAAACCAGTCCTGGGTCAGTTTCTGCCATTGTCTTAGTTAGTGCTTGTCCTCTTACGAGATTCATAGGTTGTATCTTGAAATCAAATTCCTGTAATATTGTGACCCATTTTCCTCTTCATTCACCCAACTCATTTTGCATTAACAGTGCCTTAATTGCAACATCTGAGACTATAATAGTCACTCTGCTTCTCAAAATGTAGTGACAAAATTTCTTGACTTCCTTAACTAGTGCATAAGCTTATTTTTCTACATTTGGATATCTAAGTTTTGTATATTTTAATGGTATACTCATGAAGGCAATAGGATGTTCATCATCAACTCCCTTTTTCTGGGTTAGCATGGATGCACATGTATATTCAGAAGTAAAGGAGTATATGTGAAATGAAAGAGTGTAATCTGGACTTACCAAAATTGGAGCATTAGCTATGCCTTGCTTAATTTATGAGAAATATGCTTTAGCTTTCGGTGTCCATTCGATCCTGGCATCTTACTTTAGCATAGCATTTAGTGGTCTGACAATTTCAGCAAAGCCAGTCATGAATTTTTGAACAAAGTTGATCTTACTGAAATAGGATTTCAGTTCCTTTTTGCTTGCCAGGGGCTAGATCTTAAGAATGGTCTGGACTTTGTCAGGATCTATGGATATACCTTATTTTGAGATCACATATCCTAACAGTTTCCCTTCTGTGACACCAAAGATGCACTTCTTTGGATTCAACAAAATACCATAGTCTCTACATCGTTGGAGTACTTTTCTCAAATTAGAAATATGGTCTTCTCTTTTCTTAGAAAATATGGTTAGATCATCCATGTAAATGATGACGCATTTACCTACCAATCCTTTATAAGCAATATCCATGGCATGCTGAAATGTTGTTCCAGCATTAATCAGACCAAATAACATCATCCGGTATGCGTAAATACCCCATTTGCAAGTGAAAGCAGTCTTCAATATATCATCATATTCAACCATTACCTAATTGTATCCTAAATATCCATCTAGGAATGACATCATCTATGATCCATTAACTATTTGCAGTACCTCATCAAGGGATGGTAGTGGGTAATTATCTTTTTTGGATGCTCTATTCAAGTTCCTGAAATCAACACATAGTCTGATCTCATTGTTCTTTTTTCATATTGGAACCAAGTTGGCCACCTAGGTGGAGTGTCTTACCAAAAATATGATCCTTGTTGACAACAACTTCTTGACTTCTTGAAAAATTAGAGGCTCCAAGAGGGCATTGACTGGCCTCTGTCTCTGCCGAAATGGCTTAACTCTAAGCTTCAAAGGTATAGTGTGAGTTATGATGGAAGTGTCATAAGTCTTAAGGTCTTCATAACTCCATGCAATAACATCATGATAATCTATCAAAGCATGAATGATTCCTGCCTTTTCTTCAGGGGTACATAACTTACCAATAAAAACATTTTTGACATTGTCTTCAGTCCCCAAGTTATATGGGTCACACTTCCCACCGACATAATCAACTTGCTTCTTCTGAGTGCCCAATTGATCTCGATCAAACAATCTTTCTAGCTCCACCATCCCTTAGGGAATGGTATTTGTTTTGAGGTTTAAGATACCCTTTAAATCCATCTTAGCTGGTTCTGAATCTTTTTCATCAATTATTTGGGCAGAAAACACATCTGAGCATGTGAGGAAGTCGATTATATGCTTATCATCTTCAAAAACTTGGAAGTGAGTAACATTATCTGGCACAGGAGTAGGCACCAGTTCCACCATGAACTTCTTCAAATCAGACATGGCAAGAGGTTCCAATCAGCTTGCATCTTGGGCTAATGCATCAGCAACATGGTTTCATTTTCTTGGAATCAATTGAATATTGAAGCCATCAAAACATTCAATGAGATCCCAGACTCGGTTCTAGAAATGATTCAATCTTTTGTCATGACAAGAATATTGCTTTCTTACTTGCTTAACCACTAATTCTAAGTCACCAAATACTTGAATTATCTTCACTTTCTTTTGAATAGCAGTGAGTAGCCCATGCACTAGTGATTCGTATTCTACAACATTGTTAGTATAGTGAAATTGCAACCTGTATGCAGAAAAATAAGATTCTTATGTAGGATTGATCAGTTAAAAACCTACACCAGACCCCTGCTTAGATCTAGATCATTCAAATCTTAATGTCCAAATTTGAGAATCTACAGACTTCCTTTTGAGATTCATATCTTGTCTACCTAGTGATCCAATCTTTTGATCAGTTGCAGGTGCCGGCCTAATCTTAGCTTCATCTTTAGTGGATGACAACTTCAAATACTTCTAAACTTGGTACAGTGCCTCCTGGCGTAAAGAACATGTAAACTCTGAATGGGACACATTATGAATGCAACATTAGTTGGGAAATAACAAATCTTCCATCTGTATCTTCTTCCCCATAGCCAATTGATCGCACATGAATTCAGCTACAAAAATTTTAAACCCTTCAAAAATTCCAAGTTCATCATCCAAAGAAGAACGATGGTCTAATTGAACACAAGCTTCCATACTTTATTGACATTTGCTAAGTGGTGGTTTAGGGAACCTATTACAACTCAACATTAGTACTTCTTCTACCTGATTTATCTGAGGGAGATAAACTCCTAAATCCACCTCTGAGTACAGGATCTCATTTGTCTGGTTATACTCTATTATCATGTGCTTCATTTTTGGTTCTCTTTTGATACGAATTTGATTAGCAATTCCCCTCCAAGGCAGCCACTTGTGAAAAGTCAGTGGCTATGTATCCATTGAGTGTCTTGTACCAATCCCTACTGAGCAACATACCATATGTATCAGGAATGTCTACCACTTCTATGTCTATATACTACTGCACCAATGGGTCTGAAGCCAACTACATATGAATCCTATTTAATTCACACACAACTCCTACCTCTGTCTTGTCTAGCTGAGTGAATTTCCTAGAGGACTTAGCAAGATTTAAACCTAGAGCTTTAAAAATGGACAATGACATAGTGTTTGTAGAGGCTCCTAAGTCAACCAAGTAATTGTGAAGATTCTTTCCAAATATTCTTAGGGTTAGCAAGAAAGGAGATGATTCTCTCTTTTCCTTATACAAGGTTACCTGCTAGTCTGAATCTGAAACATGGACTTTATCCTTTCCTTTATCCTGACTATCCTTTTGTGAAAATTCTTTTGGGGATGCATCGGTCCTGACTTGTACCCCAATATCCTGGAGGAAGGCTGTCCTAACTTCTGGGACTTTCATCAATTCAAATATTGACAGGATAACCTTCATCTTCTTCAATTCATTCACTACGTACTGGCCCAACTTAGCTACCTTTGATTTCCTAGATGATTCAGCTGGTTGGTTCTGACTTATAGTTTGAGGCACTATCTTAGGTGGGTCAGGATTATTGGAGGCCTTAGGATCAGGGGGAACTTGATAGTTGTTCAAAGGAATGGAAGTGGTAAAGGCCCCCTTAAGTTTGTTACTTCTGAGATTGTACGGGGTCCTATTGTATTGTTGATAAGTGTGAACCTCATCGGCTTCCTCCTCTTTGGGCTGGTTATCATCTTGAAAAGGAAAAACATAACTTTCTAAGACTAAGATAGTATCATACCTTTGAGTAGCCACTAGTTTGTACCCTGTGGGAGGTGGAGTCTCTTGTGCTACAACATTCTGGACTTCTCTCTAAAAGATACTAGATGAAATTTGAAACTCATGACAGTCTAATTCTGAATTAGCATTTGTGTTGTGAATCCTACACCAAGAAGACAATGCCGCTTCAGCCAACATTACTTGTTCTGGAGGATGATTTTCTGCATTTTGGGATTCCAATGGTGAGGGAACTCCTCCATTTTTTGGCCTGGTATTCCATGATCTATTTGGACTTTGGTAATTCTGAATTTGGTACTAGTTCTAGTTTTGTTTTCTTTGTTGCAAATAAGCGTTCTAATTTCTCAAACGTGTCACTTTTGCTATGAGTTTCTTCATTTACTCAACTAACTCTTTGATGTCGTCTCTATCATCTTTTGCCTTTGCAACTTCAGTGGAATGAAGGAAGGGTAGTTGTGCTGGAGGTAGTTCCATCATTGGTGCCCCAGGATGAATAACCAAAGCCTATGTTGTAGGGGGTGTTGGAATGGGATTTAACACCATGGTATGATTGGCTAAATCATGATTGATTAATGGTACCTGATTATCCATGGCTGCAATATCAATGTGATTTAGTGGGCATGTTACAGCCTGTCCTAACTCTGAGTTCACCTTGGTAGCCTCAGCATATGCCTATGCAAAAGTTGTTGGAATTGGATTAGCTCTCCTAACAAACATTGATGTCAATTTATCTAGTGCTGCATAATAGATAGGGAAATCAGATGCCTAATCAAGGTCAAAAGGTGCCTGAAGATGACAATAAGCCTTATGAAACCTATTGTTGAATGAACTTATTAGTTCTCCTTCATCTCTGTGAATTTCCACAAAGGATTGGTAAAGATCAACAGGAGTTGTGGGCATCCAAAATCTATTTAAGAATGCATCCTTCAGGGTTTGCCATGAATTGATGAAAGCTAAAGGGAGGTTGGCAAACCAATAGTATGCTTCATCCTGCAGTGAGTATGGAAATAACTTGCATACTACATCCTCATGTCCAACCCACAACATGTACATGTTGCCTTCAAAAATTATTACATGCTTATCAACAATCCTTTTGGGATCATTAGGCTGAAACTTTGAACAATATTTATCAAGATTTTTGGGCATGTCATGATAGTTGTTGAACTGGATAGGAGAGGGGTTTACAGTGAAGAAATCCATGTTAAGGAAGTTAACTTGAATTGCAGCTGGGTTCCTTGGGATAGATCTTGCCCTTAGAGTCCTGGGTACTCCTTGATCTCTCCTTGTTCTTCTAAACTGGGTCAAGGACAACAAATCTTCTCCATCTGAACTAGATCTGGTATGCTTCTGTCTAGTCCCTAGCCTTACTTCTCTAGATGAAAAGGGTTTATATGTTGTTCACGAAGTGTGGCCCTTCTTCTAGTGCCAATTCTATTGATGGTGTTTTTAGCACGCAACACTGTAGGTAAGATATAGGATACCTCACCTCTCTTGAAAGGAATCCCATCCCAAAACTTTAGAATAGGACTGCCCCAAGGTTTATACAACTAGGTCTTAGCTCACGAGATAACTCAATGGATATGTACTTTGTTGTTCCAACCAAGGGGACTTACATGTAGTGAAAGGGTTTATGAAACTATGACAACAAAGTGTGCAACAACCCTTTGATAATGCAAAATGTATAATTTGGAATGTTCAACAGATAAACTATATGATGCTACTTGAAAATCTTGAGTCTAATCAAATGTGTAGAAAGAAAATGCAAAAGATTAAAGGGCAAAGGGATTGAATCTTAAGAACAAGTCACAACTTGGTTCAATGTTGTAGATAGACAAACACCCTTAAAAACCACTTTTTGTTTAATCAGGTTAAGAAAGAATAATTCTGCAGAAAATGATAAAATCTTCTAAGGAATATTATAATTTTCAAGTCACATTCATTCATTAAACACCCAGTTGATGGCACAATTTAACTATTGTAATGCAATTGAACTTAATTCATTAACAGGGTTCAGACTAACCATACAAAGTAGCTTACAACTAGCAAGTACAAATGGTATGAACCACGACATTCATCACATATCAAGGAATTTTTCCATCATTTCAATTGCACTATATCTAATTTTAGATCGAAATAAACCATGAATTCCCAAATAAGATAACACAAGAACACAATTTTCAGTAACTTGTAAAACTAATTTTGTATTGATCAAAATTTTGGCAGTCTCAACAATTCATTATCAAATCTTACTTACAAAGAGAGAAAATGATAGATCTTTTAGAGATGAGCCACCATACCGAGTTTTCTAATTGACGGTGGAGATTTACTCAACACCAAGGGTCCATATTACATTGCATTAAATGATAAACAACAATTTGTTACATTCACGGGCATAATTTTATCTTTATGAGAAAAAAGACAAAAATCCAGCTTTACAATGCATCGCGTGAAACAAAGTGAATTCCCATTGGGTTATTGATAACAATAATACATTTTCCAAGATCAAAAGTCAAAGAGAATCTGGCCATCAATTTCTGGGAATGCTAGTGAAGTCACGTGGTTGCACAGGAGGTCATGTGGCTGAGTCTTGCTACTGTTTGCTGTCTTCATCCACATCAACCCTGTTTCTTTCCGCATCTCTATTTTTGTAAGCCAAAAATGCTTCCAATGTAGGATTTATGTCAGTAGGCTGGGGATCTTTAACAAAATCAATTCTAAATTTCACTATGTCCAATTCCCATGAAAACTTGTGGTATACAACCATCCTTGACCTCTTATTTTTCTTAAATTATTTAAATAATGTTCTGAGGTCGCTAACTCTATCAAAATCCTCCACTGTACATGGTGGTGCATTCTCTTACATAAGTACCTACAACTTCTCTTTGCATTCATCTGCATCAGCTCGGAGCATATCATTCAAACTATAAATTACTTCTAGGAGTAGGGCTTTGGCTAGCTCTAACATATTCCTATCTTTATCAAAAATTTCCCTCAACTTTATCATTTCCAGCCAGTGCTCTGGCATATGCAATCTTTCTTTAGCCAAAATGTTCTCTTCTATCAAAACCTCCTTAGAGAGTTTACTCATTATAAGTACTCAGGGATGAATGTTAGAATAATACTCATCATAGTTGCTACAATCATCAGTGATCTTATCCCACTTTGCTTTTAGATCATAAAAATCCTTATGAAGATTAGCAGCTTCATCAATGATTTCACAGCCTTCATCAAACACCCTATGGTACCACTCTTCTGTTGCTGCAGTAGTGATCTTAATGTTATCAAAATCGTCTAATTCCTCCTTAGAAAGAATAGAAGGAGCCAATGTTGTTCCATCCTCATAATGAGTGGGCTTTATTAGATATCTGATACATGCCTGGAGCTCTTCATTCTACTACCTAAGCTATTACTTTGTCATTTCATCCTTATTTATTCTAACAAGAATGTTGGACACTAAATCTTTAAATTCCTCTACAACTTGGGATTTGGAAGCTGGTCCCAAGTTGAGAGTTGCAAGTGTATAGTCTTTAGGCCTCACAACTTCTTTATTGGCTTGTGTTGGTGGAACAACAACTTCTGCAATATGAGAACCAAAAGCATCCTTATATATCCTTGATTGTATTTTTGCTTTCTTCTGCTTCTTTGGTTTCTTGATTTTGGCCAAAAAACTATCTAAATCTAACTTTACTACTTCCATTGTGGAGGATTGATTATTTAACCTCTGTTGAAGCCAATCAGGAGCAACCAAAAAATGTTCTGGAGAACCAATGTGGCTATCCTCCTTATTTAAAGAATCTGAATGGACGTGTCCTTCTGCATCTAGACCTAGATCTTTATCTTTCTGACCATCCTCATCACTCACTGCATCTACCTTAGGAGGAGACTCTAGTTGATTTATCTGCTACAAATTTTCTTCTATCACTTGCTCAACAATATTCAACATAGAATCATCTGCAACCTCCTTAGATGGGCTATCTTCTAGGTTCACCACTTCAATTATGCTAGGGTCAGTAGGAGAGTTGTTGGTTATGTCCTCAATTACCACCTCCTTTTTAGATACAATGTTCGATTCAACACATACTTTCTCAATCCCAGGAAGTAAGGGCACCTGAAGTGAAGCAGGCATTGGAACCTCCTTTAAATCATGGAACGGTCAGGCCAATTAGTTATTGATAGTGGAAAAAGAATTAGTAGAAAAGGCTAGCAATTAGACCTGAAATAGGTTTGTGAATGCCGCAAAACCTAAGGAGGAATGGAAGGAATGAAAGCATAGAGGAAATAACAAGAGGAGTGGTTAGATTGAGGGCTGGCAGGGAGAAGGAAGATGGTGAAAGGATAGCAGATATGGGAGGTAAGGAAGGGGTGACAAGAGATGGAAGAGAAGGGAAGATAGTGGTAGAAGTGGGAAATGTGATGGAAGGTGAAGATGAAAAGGAGATAGGAAGGCTAATGGATGAAAGTGCAGGAGAAGAGGATGAAGTGGAAGAGACAGATGAAGCAGGGATGGAGGACATGGAGGATGATGAATCTATGGATGGACAAGTAGAAGGTACAGAGGATATTGATGGGCTAATGGAAGGGATGGGTGGAGGAAGAGAAGGGGATGTAATGGTGGAGGACACAGGAGGCAACGGTATAGTTGGGACAATAGAAGATATAGGAGGCACAATGTTTACTGCAGGAGAGGAGGTAGAAGAAGAATCAATGGCTTGAGTAGGTGCAGTAGTAGTGACAGGAGGAGGGGCATTAGCAATAGGAGGATCCACCATTGATGCACTTAGTTGGCCTCTTGCTCTTTTAGGCCTAGAAGATTCTCTTTGTCCACTAGGCATATATTTCCTCTTAGAGCTCCTAGTTCTAACTAAAGATTTGGTATCCTTCTTTTGTTGCTTGGGAGGCTCTTTATCTACCTTTGATTTTTCTTTACTTTGTAGAGGAAGATCTTCTTCTATGGCTTCACTGTCTATATCTTTGGCTTCTCCTTCTGTAGCTCCTTGTGCTGACTCTTCTATTTCAATTAACTTGTCTTGTTCATCATCACTGAGCCTTTCTTGGAGTTCTTATGTATATGTTAAAGCGACCCCTACTCTTGTTAACCTAGTTATTTGGTCTCTGACCCAATTTCTACTGTATCTAAAAGGTTGTCTCATCACCTCATCCAAAGAAGTTTCCTCTACTTCTACCTAATTAGGAGGTGGAATGGGTTGACCAAAGACTACCCTCCATGCATCTTGTTGCACTACATTGTTATCATCAGTGAGTTGGTCTGGAACTTCTACAATATTGAGTAACCTTATGTAATCCAAGGATAATCTTGAACATCTTTTCCTTATCACCTCATGTTCATCCAAACAGTTAGCCCAAAAGTCTTCCAAATGTTCTTTGTAGAACAACTTCTTGCTAACATGTCCCTCCATAACATCGAAAAGATCAAACTGGGTCCTAGGCTTGTATAGATTTAGATTCAACATTTGAAGCTCAATATTTGAATATTCTTCCGACCCTATAGTTACACATGAAAAGAGACCTCTAACTAGGATTATGGGAAACTTAATAGAAGCTCTATGTAGGCATTTCAACTATTCAAACACAAGTACATAGTTGTCTTGTCAACTCTAAGAGCACTACCTTGTCAGTGGGATATTTAGGTAGTTTGTATGGTGAGCTAGTAAAACCTTGAATCTTGAGATAGGTGAACTTAGGGAACTGGATATACCACCTTCCATATGTTTGCACCACATTGGCAGCTTCCAAAGATAATCTTCTAGACATATCCCCTTGCAACATTCTTATAATATGCATGGTAAATGAATCATTGACTTTTTTGTAGTGCATGAGTGATTGGGAGACCTCCAATTGGGGATAGCATTCATACACCTTGACTTGTCCATCTACATTGTCTACTTCTCCCAATTTGGATAAGCCCAAATAGACAAAGTTCCTTGCTAACATATACACAACATAAGAGGTCCACCCGAATGTGTTGTCTTGATTCAAGGCCACAAAGGCCTCATGAATCCTGAGTTGGGCCCAGTGCATTTTCATTTCTCCTTCCAAAATCTCCTCAATATAAGCAAACATCCAACCTTCAAAGGTTGAGGCTAAGGGTAGTCCCATAATTCTACTCAGAAGTGTAACCATATCCCCTATCTCCTCTTTGAAGTCACTTACATGAGGGAGTTTGGATAGTGTTGTCCTCCTTTGTTTCATCCATTTATCATTGTTACCCTTCTGCAGGCATCAGGGCCTTGTTCATACAATTTCCTAGCATACTCCTTATTCAACATTGTGAGAGTTGGGGCAGGGGGAATATCAAATGCTTCACCAATGGCCAAGGAAGTGAAGTTTGCTACTATCCTACAATCTTGGGCTACCACTATCCTTGCCTTTGGGTGATACCTTTCTCCACAAGCTATAATTAGTTTAGGGCATTGAATTGTGGTAGGGAAGGCTGTAGCCTGGGCAATTCCATTATTTCTAATCATCCTAGCCCATTCTATTGTATTGGGTCCAAAGACCCTCAGTCTAAAGTCATCTAAGTCTATATGACCTATATCAGTGTCTCCAATATTGTTCCAAGCCGAGGTGATCTTACTAACTAGAGGAATCCCCTTGAACTCGTACTTCATGTTGTTAGCTCTGATAGACATTTATCCTGCAAGCCAAAACTCTAATGAATAGTCTTTTCATCATACTAGATAATTGGTCTAGACCTAGGTTTCAAGATGATAAATAGCTTATGAGGTATCAAGAAGCATATACTAACTATTTTCCTTCATTATTTCCCTAAGTGCATGGCCCAAGACCAAAAAGCGGGGTTTCAACCCCTTGTAGGATATATCATCAAAACAATCAACTACTTGACCAAAATCCATGATTTATCATTTATAACCTATTAATTATACCTAAGGATTTATAAGGAACTCATTTTACTCATATCCCTTAGATATTTTGATCTAAAATTCATGAATTAAAGCAATGACCATTAAAAGTTGGCTTTTGCCCAACTGTAGGATATTACCAAAAATGCAATAACTGATGCTCATGTTAGAATTCTAAGCCTTTTCATACATAATGAATAGATGAAATTAAACTTAGGCATATCATTTGAACCAAATTTACTTTTGGAATAAGCTTTAGAGATCAACATGTGAAAAGCGAGACTTTTAGTCTCTACCGGACAAGCGAGCTTTTAAGCCCCTGCCGGACTTGCGGAGAATTTCCCCCTTACAGGATATATGCAGTAGGTCAAAGATTTAGTGCTTAAGATATTAACAAAGGGAACAAACTTTTGACGGGGAATTTCATTTCTACGGGATAGCAGAAGATTCAAGGGTTGCCGGACATATCCAGTCTGAGACCCTTTTAGTGCACAAGGTGCAAACTTTATGTAGCAGGGAAAAGGACCTCTACGGGATCGACGGTAAAAGTCAAGGGTGCTGGACATGTCTGACACCCAGAGAAATTAGCGTAAAGCATCTCTAAGGGCCCTAAAGCAAAAATCTTCTAAGTATTTTATCAGTCCCTCATGTGAAATTACAGGTTTTCATTTTAAACTTAGGGTATAAAGCCTTTCGTTATTCATTCATACCCTACTTCAAAATCTTTCCCCTTTCCCAATTTGAACATCGAGTTCGATATACCCCTTCATCCCCTAAACCCTAAATCTCTAGGATGAACCTTAAAATAATCATTAAAGGCACAAAAATGCTTCACATACGAAGGCAAATGAAACCACTAAAACTCTCTTACAATCACTCAAGCATTCACAGGAAATTCAAATGAAATTCAGGGCAAAAAGTCACACCAACCTAAAATCAAATGCTTGACTATAGAAAATCTCTAACCAAGAATGGAAATGTACTTCAAATCAACTCAAACAATTGCCGAATCACTCAATGGAGAAAGCAAATGCGCCAAGGAGATACAAACCTTTGATTTCACATGAAAATATGAACACAAATGACAATCACTTCAGCAAATTTTGCCCTTAAAACCCCTTTCTAAATTCTCCATAAATGCCTCTCAGAAGATAGGGTTTAGTGCACTGGACGAGTGAAAAAATGGGGAATCTTCTCACTGCCAGATGGGTGGGGATTTGGGATCCTGCCAGACATGTCCGGCAAGGGCAACTTTCAACATTTATCATGTGACGTTAGCAAAGCCCGCTAGTGTCTAGTGTTTAGAGATTAAGTACTCGGTGGGGTTTTTGGTGGCTATTGAATATGTTTGGTAGCCTCACATTTTGGTGCTAAGTCTGGTATGGAAGCTTTTTAGCACAAAAGTGGACAAGTGAATCCAACGCTAATATCCGGTAGCACTGGATATTAGCGCAAACTATAGTAAAGGCAATTTTTAGAGAAAATTACTCAAGGAAGCCAATTTTTGGACCCAAACTTGAGAAAAACACTTCAAATACCTCAACTTCGAGGAACAAAGGATATTCAATCAAACCAAAGTGCTGAAACACAAGAAAATCACCCAAATCATCAAATTCATCTTCTCTCAAGTAAGGACATCAAAATTGAGACCAAGCCAAAAAGCAAAAGAGGGGGTCTCCATTTAGCAAAATGGGCCGTGTGTGCATGGCACAACAAATCCTTTCTACTTAAAAGGTGAATTCATGTTTAAATCATGCCAGGAAGTAAGTAGTTATGTTTAAAACACATGTATTATTAAACCGATTTGCAAAGAGGCTAGATTATTTTTATTGCTATCTGCCTGGGATTACTTATGGGCTAGGATGCCGAATGTGGGCAAATAGAGAAGGCTTTTCCTCTTTGTCAGGATTTGACCATAATTATTCTAAGTGCTTGGGCCAAGCCATGTTCATTGAAATAGATGAAAGATTGTCTAGCAAAACTTTATTTATATATTTCTCTGCCACAACTTATTGTGAGATAATGCACATCATTATTTAGATTTGCATTTAGAGATTAGGTTACATTGGGTGTTCCCTCCTTGCTTTTGTTTTTAGGTTGCTAGGCATTTCGTGTACGGCTAGGTTTCTTCATGTTATGAAGGGATCTGGGGAAGTTTAATTACTTCATGGTTGGGTGGAAAAGTGCTTGAGCCATGTTCCCGTCTCTCAGTTTCTGAATGACCATGTGGGTTAGTAGCAGCTGGAGACATGGATTCAAATATTATTCATTACTTGTACCAGATTATTGTACTTTATTATTCATTATGATAACTTATGGCATGTGAGCCAAGATGGACATTGTATATTATTTTATAGTGCTAACACCTGGTTAAAGCATGTGGATTTGTAAGATGTAATGTGATTCTTATTTTTGATATAATAAGGCGGCAAAACAAGGGGCCGAACCCTTACAAACCAACCCAAAAAAGGAACAACAAAGGCTCGCGAACAAAAGGAGCTACTAATAGCAAACATCATTGACAACTGATAACCAACAAAAAGTAAGTAGAAGCAGGTAATGTGATTATTGTTGATATATTTAGAGATCTAGCGTTTTACTTGAGTTGATCTAATTAAGTGGATTATTTACTTCAGTAACTTTTATTATGGAATGTGTACTTTACATTAATGAGTTCCCTCTAGAAATGGCTCCACTTCTTCTAAATTGTCTTTTAAGGGAAATTTGTCATAAATATGTCAAAAAATCTATTTTATAACTCCTCATTAATTTCTTGTAAGGAATCTCTCATGAATATCAACATGTAACTCCTCATTAATGGTTGTCATAGAATAATATGCCAATGTAAAAATACAATATTAAAACTAATATAATAATTATTTCATTGTGCACCATAAACTAAGACTTATAAAATAGGATTTCCTTAATTTTATCCATTTCAGTCTTATATGATTAATTAATATTAATCCGAAAACATATTCATCCTTTTTAATATCGTTATTCTATTCCAAATTAATACATAGTTCAATAAATCAAACACTCTAACTATTAACTTCTGTTACATTAGAAAATGTCCCCTTAGGACTTTTCCCTCTTAAGGTTTAGCTCCCAGGTCCTTTAGAAAACATTTTTATCATCTTGCATATTCATGTTGACTCTCGATGAGAAAACCCCTACGTTTTATGGCAAATAGGACCTAGGGGGTGCTATTGTGACAAGTCTTGACTGAAATAGGGAGGGAGGACTTGGGTGCCCGCGCCCTAGTCTGCCCTATTTTAGGTCAGGACCTAAATTCAAGTGTCAGTTATGTGACCGTTAATTAAGTCCTATGCCGACACCTTAAGTTTGAATTACAAAATTCTTAGCGGGAATGTGTTTAGTTGCATATATAAGCATGTTTAGGGATTCATGTGTAAACTAGAAAAGATGATTATGAACTTTTGGAGCACTTGTGATTCTACAGCATTCAAAGTATTCATTACTACAGAGCAGACTTGTCTTGTTATTGTGTTTGTTATGTAGATTTGGCTTCATCTTCTCATGATGTGAAGAGTTTCATCTATATGTGAGCTGCACCTCCAAGGTGACATTTATTTGTGTTTTCAATCATTTATCATTTGGATTTTGCCTCTATCCTGTAGGGATACACACTCTTTATCTGACAACAGTGTTTGGAAGATTTGAATGTCTCTCCGATCCTTGACTGAGGCAAGCCTCTAAACACCACAACCCCAACCCCTTTTACTTTGATTGTAGGTTACAGGTTGTGGAAGTGAAAGAAGTGGAGTTACAGGGAAGCAGAATAGAGTGTCAAAAATGTAGTGGAAAGCAGAAAATCAGGTCCTGGACTAGGGCACCCGCTCATTAGTCCTCTGGATCATGAAATAGTAAAATCTTCGGAATAGCAGAATTGAGTTGCAGACATTCTTCAGAGATCCTGACAGAAACTGGTACATTGGACTCTGGTGCCCACTCATTAGTCCCTGACTTTTTCATACATAAAATCTCAAAATCTGGTATGTATCTAATTGTCATTTAATATCTTTGTGTGCGAGCATTTGTTGAGATTCATTTGTTTGTTTACGATTTTGTGAAATTAGGGTTTTAAGTATAATTGGACTTTAATTGATTATTTAATTAGCAAATTCCAAGTTTCCTCTTCATTCTAAGGGACACTAAATCTATGGTAGAGTCCCCTTGCAAGAGATTGCGGCATCACTCGATTTATGTCCTTGAATGTTGGTGTGAAAGGAGGATTTACCCTTGAAACTAAAACCCCCTCTTTTTACTACTAAACATTTTGGTGAACCCGTATTTTTTAATGAATTTTGCACCTTGCTAAGTTTGTACTTCAGATTTTCATTCATTTAATTCATTCATTTAATTTTCATCTTAGTGCATTTGGAAAATTACAAAAAATTGAAAAATTTGAAAAATTTGAAAAAATTGGCATTTTTGGGTTGCATTCTCAAATAATTTGTATTAATTTTCATTTAATTTCATTTAATTTATGTTATTTTAATTAAATCTGATTTAAATTACAGAAATTCATCATTCATCATTCATTTGCATTGTATTTTCATGCCCACTTTGTTAAAAATTACTTGAAATTGTGCATTTTTCATAAAAACTTAGTTTTACATTAGCTAGGGTTTGTAGTTAAAATCTTGTTTCAGATTTTACTACTATTTTAAACACTCATTTAGGACTAATTTCTAATTGTAGTGTTTCATCATAGTGTCTTTAATGAAAAATTTCATGTCTAGGGTTTGAAAATCTTGCATTTTCATTAGATTTTGCCTTGTCATCTCTCTAGAATTGCACTATAAGTGTGTTGTGAAGGATATTATTCCATTATTGGACTGATATTGAGCTTATTATTCACTTCCCCTCTTAACATTCTTCACAACCCCTCTTTTTTTAGTGATTTGCATAAGAAAAATTGTGAAAAAAGTGAAAAATCAAGCATTTTAGAGCATATTCATACATAGTTGTGCACTTGTTCCTTGCATAAGTTTTGAAAACCTTTTGAATTCTTATTTTACATTGACTTGAAAGCATATACACATGGATTCTAATCACAACAATAACATTAGGTTCCCTCTTAGGCCTTATATGAAAAGAAAGGTCCCTGAACCTAAAATTGTGTTTACACCTCATGATAGAACAATTGGAGAAACTGAAGGACCTCTTTATATCACTATGAAAATAATGGAAAATCTGGTGGATGGAACACTTATAGATCCTAATTGCATGACTAATGTGTAAATGGAGGAATTCCTTTATTCACATGGTTTGGTACAAGATTTCTATGATCCCTCTGACATGATGATTAAGACGCATAGGGGGACCTTTATAAACACTTCTGGGAAGATATCTTTATTGGTCATGGTATTTGATAAATCTATAGAAAAACTATTTGATGTTTTCCCTGTATCTGACCTTTTTCACATAAAATTAGGACACCCATGGTTAAAGGCTATGAAAGTTGTCCCTTCGATGATTCATAACTGTGTAAAATTCCCTTTGAATGGACAAGTGCATACTATTCCTTGCAATAGATATAAACCCTTGGTTATAAAATAACACTTCAACCTTGATTACTTTTGGGAATGATCTAATGAGGAACCAGAGCTAAAAACATATTTTAACTTCTTGGGATATAGAAAATACAAAGCAAAACTATTACATCGAGTGGCCGATTCTCCTATGCAAGAAATAGTAAGAGATGAACAACCATTAGAAAAGATTCCTAGAGCAAAAGGAAAAGGACCATATGCTGAGGTTCCTCCCCCACCATCCTTAGAAGGATCGAGAGTGAGTCATCGAGAGAAAAAAATTTCATCAAGATAAATGAGATTTGAACATGGTGCTTCCTCCTCTAGCATGTAAAAACCTAGGGAAAAACATGACAATACTTTTGATGATATAAGCAACAAAACAAGAAGAAATAGACAAGCAAGAGAAAGAAGGAGAAGAAGACAAGCTTTTGCCCAACGAAATGCACAACAAGAAAACATTTCACCTAATATTCAAACAAACCAAGAAGAACTTAAGAATGAACAACCTGAAAACAAGAATAAAAGTTGGGCTATGGTACCTTATGTACCTCTTTCCTCTAACATTTGGGATTGGGAAGAGGATTATGATGGCTAGTTTGATTGTCTCTACAGGTAAGTGTTTCTAACCCTTTACATCTATGTTGTGTTTCCCCCGTGATGTATTGTGTTGTTTAGGCCTCCTAGGATGACCCTTGATACTCTTGTAAGGTCAAGGATATCAAGAGACCGCCTCTGTTGTGACCCTTCTTCTATTTGTATCATCATTCTTCTATATTGCCTCTCCTCTATTTTCATTGTTCTGTGTTGTGTCCTAGGAGCATAGCATTGCGGTTGGTGACTTGGGGGCACCTTCCTACATGAAGACCCTAGGGTACTTGTTTCTCCTCTCTTAATTTATTATTTACCTTCCTCTAGTGGTTCTATCTAGTTGGTGGATGATGAAAAACAAATAATACTGATATGGACCACATGTCCCTTTAGTGAGTAAGCAAAAATAGACCTAGTCCATACATGACGATGGGGTTGATATATATTATCCAAAGCTTGGCTAGTAGAATCACTTCGTGCGATACTTTTATGTTGTCTTGTCGTACTAATGAACCATAACAATTCATCTGTTTCGTGCACTTTGTTTATCTTTGAATCTTACCTTGGTTACTCTAGGTTTTGAGATTTCTGCGGTATATCCCCATGGTTATACTTGGTCTTTGAATCCGTAGTATAACCTCGGGTCTTTATGTGAATGATTACATGCATTGTTTTTTATCATGATGATGTGGTTTCTAACACCTTTTCTTGCAGGAAATTGTGTGTTTGTGGGAACATTTGGTGATCATAAAGTACATGTCACCTCTGGGGGGCATGGGCTTTGTGAGAGCTCGTGTTCCCTTATGTGTTTTCTTCCTACCTTAACGTGCTTGATATCGGTACATGATATCAACCACCTTAAGGTGGGGGCATATATAAGGTAAGTTGTCTGATGATTTTGATACTAACAAAGCATGTTTGTAAGCCCTCTACGGAGGTGGGATGTTGTACCTCTATGTGAGTGCACATATTTATTTTATATTGCACTTATTAAGCCCTCTACAGAGGTGGGATATCGTGCATATCATTTTATTTTAAGCCCTCTACAGAGGTGGGGATGGTGTATTTCTCGAGAAGAGTGCACATCTTGTCATTTCTAAAAGTCCTCCAAGTAGGTGGGGTTGGTGTATCCTCCCTTAAGCATGTCTTTGGCGGTTGTTGTGGCAAATCCCAACCATCAGATGTGCCTATAATGTGCCTAAGATGGTGGTGAACCTAGCAATAGGCCTCCTTCCATTGCTTGTTTGTTGTGTTTTCTCTGTGTCTTCTATGTGTGTGTGTATGGCGTATTTGTTCCCAAGCTTAATCTAAAGACGTGTGGCGATGAGTCCATCCTATGCTTTGGGATTTTTATGGCATATTTGTTCTCAAGTGTAGTCTAAAGACATGTGGCGATGAGTCCCTCCTACACTCAGATTTGTATTGCGTGTCTATTGCCCCATATGCAATCTAAAGACATGTGGCGATGAGTCCCTCCCGCATTTTGGGTGGTGTGTTTACTTTCCATCTACTTGCATTTGCATTCATATATATGAGAAAATGAAAAAGAAATAATCACTGCATTCACTGTGTTTTGTGTGTCTTCAATTCTTTCTTCTTCATGTTTTGCATGACTGTAACTGTCTTCTTCATGTTTTGCATGCCTGTTACTGTCTTCATTGTGTTTGGCGTGTCTGCGATGTTTTCTCTAATGTCTACCTGAGACTTGGGGCTAGAAATAGTTCTCAATCTTTGTGTATGCATTAGTCCTAAGTGCTTGACGTGTTTGCTATGTTTGTTGACCATACTTTAATGCATGTATGGGCCTTGCATTCATACATACATTAAAGTGGGAGCTAAATGTTATGTCAGAAAATGTCCCCTAGAACTTTTCTCTCTTAAGGTTTAGCTCTTGGGTCCTTTAGAAAGCATTTTTATCATCTTGCATATTCATGTTGACTCTCGATGAGAAAACCCCTAAGTTTTATGGTAAATAGGACCTAGGGGGTGCTATTGTGACAAGTCTTGACTGAAATAGGGAGGGAGGACTTGGGCACCCATGCACTAGTCCTGTCCTATTTTAGGTCAAGACCTAAATTCAAGTGTCGGTTATGTGACCATTAATTAGGTCCTATGCTGACACCTTAAGTTTGAATTACAAAATTCTTCGCAGGAATGTGTTTAGTTGCATATATAAGCATGTTTAGGGATTCATTTGTAAACTAGAGAAGATGATTATGAACTTTTGGTGCACTTGTGATTGTAGAGCATTCAAAGTATTCATTGTTGCAGAGTAGACTTATATTGTTATTGTGTTTGTTATGCAGATTTGGATTCATCTTCTCATGATGTGAAGAGTTTCATCTATATGCGAGCTACACCTCCAAGGTGACATTTATTTGTGTTTTCAATCATTTATCATTTGGATTTTGCCTCTATCCCAAAGGGATATGCACTCTTTATCTAACAACAGTGTTCGAAAGACTTGAATGTCTCTCTGGGGCTTGACCAAGGCAAGCCTCTAAACACCACAATCCCCAACCCCTTTTTCTGTGATTGCAGGTTACAGGTTGCGAAAGCAAAAGAAGTGAAGTTGTAGGGACGCAGAACAGAGTGTCAAAAATGCAATGGAAAGTGAAAAATCAAGACTTGGACTAGGGCACCTGCTCGTTAGTCCTCCAGATCCTAAAATAGTAAAATCTCCATAACAACATAATTGAGTTGTAGACATTCTTCAGAGATCTCAACAGAAATTGGTACATTGGACTTTGGTGCCCGCTCATTAGTCCTTGACTTTTCTGTATATGGAATCTCAAAATCTGGTATGTATCTAATTGCCATTTAATATTTTTATGTGGGAGCATTTGTTGAGATTCGTCTGTTTGTTTATGATTATGTGAAATTAGGGTTTTGAGCATATTAGACTTTAATTGATTAATTAATTAGCAAATTCCAAGTTTCCTCTTCATTCTAAGGGACACTAAATTTGTAGCAGATCCCCCTTGCAAGAGATTGTGCCTTCACTTGATTTATGTCCTTGAATGTTGGTGTGAAAGGAGGATTTACCCTTGAAACTAAAACCCCCTCTTTTTACTACTAAACAACTTCTAATGGAATAAATTTCAATAACATAGGCCAATGTATACATGGTTTGGATATTCAATTTATAATTACTAATAAAATCAATTTCAATATCTTAATCCAATACTTACATGATGCGAATAATTTAACCATAATTTTCTAATGAAATTAGGTCTAATAAAGTAATCCAATATACATGGTTCGAATAATGAAATAAATTTATTAGCCTTATTCAAAAACCAATTTATAATTCCAAAACTTAATTTAATTATTCTCAAGAATAAATCTATTTCAATAATTACCTCTAGTCAAATTAAACTAATGAAAGAGCATTTTCTAATTTAGTCGCTATCATTAATCACTTAATCAAACATGAATAATAGTCCTAAAAAGTGGGTTATGAAACAAACAATGTTCCTAAAGCTTATGAAATTCTAGGAGCAAGCTAGATAATGTGGTGTGTGAGAGAGTAATGGAAGGATTGATGGGCTATGGAGAACTGTAAAGAGTGTATTCATAATTGAGAGAGAATAGGGATGTTGGAAAGCCATTGGGATAGATTAGGGGTGAGTATAAGGAGAAACACAAAGGGAAATGGAAGAATATACCTGGGAGATCAAAGATTCAATCATGGAGGCTTGATGGAGGATACTACAAAGTTCAATTTGTAGATTATTCAATGTGTGGTTTCTAAATTGCTATAGCAAGTGTGTTGTAGAAGAAAACTTAGTACCTATGAGCTTGAAAGTGAAAATGATAATGATTGAATGTCTTCTTTTTGGCTTTTAGAATGACTTAATATGTTTTATTTTTATTCAAGATTAATTTACCATTTGAAACATTTTAGGATGACTTCATGTTTAGGGTGGAATCTATGGTTAAAATATTAGGATATCAAATAAAACCTAGAAACCAATGTTGGATCTTGACACATGTTAAAGACACTAGCATTTTAAAACATAAGTGTTTTTTTTGAGTTTTAATATGAAACTTCTAGGATAGGTTTTAGGGATCAAATAAGGCTTATATCTATAGAGAAATTAGTCTATTATTTGGGAAAAGGCTTAAGAAGTGGTATATGGGACCTAGAAGTCCTATGGGGATGAGCACTAAATTAGGTGCAAAAACATAAGGCAAGCATCACAAAGTATGTACTTTATAACCTTACATTTTACCCCCACTTTAGCAAGTTGGTGCAACTAGGTGAGACAATATGCTAAAGTAAGTAAATTTCATGAATAATAACATGAAGTATATATGTAAAGGATACTAATAAAAATGAGATGTGTGAGAGCCTTTACTCTCCCTTCTTCTCTTCATTTTCTCCTTTACTTCAATGCACTCTTTTCTTGCAGAACACAGTCCATGACAAGAAATGCATTTACTTCTCATTTAAAAGAAACATGTTATAAATAAAATAGAATAACATGGTAAAGTAATATAAGGAAATCATACAATTATTCAATTTCTAAAGCTATAAGTTTTATGAAAGTATACCACCTAGCTAGGAGATCCATGAAGGAACATCAAGAATAATAGGAGAGAGAGAAAGGCTATGTATGAGCTTAAAGTAGATCATAGAACAAAGGCACCTTGGCATAGGTATGGCTATGTCATAGCCAATAATATGTAAAAGATAAAGAGAAGTTGGTGATATTGTTTCCATTAAATAAATGGACTAGGCCAAGCCAAAATATAAAATGATAAAATGGTAATGGTTACGAGGTCACCACCCAATGGATCAGGCCATATCCAAATAAACATGTGGTAATGTGGAAAGAAAATTGACTATATGTGGTAGCCACCCAAATGGTAAAAGGGCCAAAATAGGCCAAGTGATATCATTGCAATGATCATCATGTAAATTGTGTATATGGTATGCCCCCCTTAAATTAATTGAAAAAAAGAGAGAAATGATCAATTTAAGGTAAATAAAGAAGGGGAGAAAGGAAAATATGCCAAAGTATAATAGAAGAGTAGGTAAAATAGGGGAGCATGCAAGGAAATGCCCCCAAAGATCATAAATGTTGCCCTCGAGAGGAACAAACATGTGATACATATGATAAGTGTCAAGGAATAGATAATAGGGGTAAAATAATAACAATAAATAAGAAAAGACATGTTGATCATGAGAATAGAGGACATGCAAATGGAGGAGTTGCCCCTAGTCATAAAATCAAATAGAAATGCACCCATGGAAGGGGAAAGAAAAATGAAAGAGGAGAAAGGAAATAGTTTATGATCAATCAGAAGATAGTGTCATGTAATTATCAAAGGTCATAACAAGTAGTACTAGGTGTGGTGTTTGAATGTTTCAATAGTAATACTACACACACACACACACACACACACACACACACACACACACACATATATATGTGAATTATAGAGATACATATGCATCCATGCAGAAAGAATGAAAAATGATAGATAATGGTGAGAATAATCACTAAGCATGCGAGGAAGCGAAGATAAGCACATGGATATTAGTGAGAATAATAATAATATAAGTAGTATAAATGAAAAAAATGAAATGGGAGATAAAAGAATAAATTGGAAAAGAGTAGTATTAATATAAGTGACAAGGAGTACGAACATAGAACACATGCACATAAGAGGTAATGAAGGGTTCTACAAGACTAGAGTTAGTCCTAATAGGATGATACTATTATAATCATTGATCTAGGATCATCATCCTCCATTCCAATAGAACATAACATACACATAAGAAGAAAAATTAAGTAAATGACACAAAACAATAACAACTAGGGTGAACAAATGTGTTTGGTTTGGGTCAACATGATATAGGTTGTTACACCCTAATGTTTTGCACCATCCCTAAATGACATAAAGAGGAATACCATCAAGAGTGCACACAACAAATAGGATAAGTCACATTTGAGGATACAATATGTAGAAGGTAACAAAACATATAACAAAACCAAAAATATTTAGGTCAACATGAAAAGGATATGGATACCTTGATGCTTTGCATTATCCCCAAATATCAATGAAAGGGGTAGAGGCATATATGTTGGAGTATAGACAACACTGAGAGGGTGGGGGGGGTGAATCAATGTTGTAGCTAAAACAAGTTATTTACTTATCAAACTTGAAATGAGGAGGTAATTATGCTGACAATATGCTTTATCAAAGCAAGGAATCAAATACTAAACAACAAATAAGTCTGAATGTTCAAGCATGAAGGACAAATGAATCACACAACAATTGAGACCATGACACAATAGATTTAATGAGTGGAAAAACCTCATAGGGATGAAAAACCACTCAAAATTGCCTCATTGGCTTAATCATGAAAATCACCAATTACAGAGCCTCACTAGCTTTTAAGTCTCACTGCCTCACTAGCACTTCTATGCAATTGCCTCACTGACTAATACAAGTGCCTCACTGGTAACCAGGTTTGAATACAATTCAAATGAAAAAAAATAGACAGAGGATCACTCTGTTTCACTGAAATACAATACTCCTTATCTCTCCAGCTGTAGGATCACCATAAACTTTAGCACAAAAGGATATTATCTTAACAATGACATAACAATACAAGAACTATTGACATCATGATCATTCAAGAGCACTTAGTTTTGACATCAAAACATCCCCCTTTGTCAATAAATAATGAAAACAAATTAAACCTTGATTCTGTAAATCATTTTCTAGAACGACTATTGTAATAATATCTCTAAGCAATCAGAGCAACATCATCTAATCAACATTGATACTCCAAGCATTGAAGATAACAAATGTCTTGGCTTCAAACTACACACTGTCTTCTCTATGTAAAAATAAGATACTACATATGTACCTGCACATAGTATTCATTAGGCACCTTCTTTTCACCACTCAATCCAATACAACACTTTGACTGCCAAAACCACAGATTACATCACTAAGCTTAACAATATATACATGCATCTGTAGACCCATTTCTTAAGAATACAAATCACCAATCCAACCCATTAAAAACATCATACAAATCTTATGCAAAAATTCACTGGCCCTCCATCATAGTTAACAAAACTGTTGCAAGATAGTTAGGGATTTAAATAAACTATCTGCCCGTCACATTCCTTTTAAAAAGAAACTCTTCATATTCTTCCTTAAAAAAAAACTCTTTCTTTTTAGTCTTCAATGCATGAGGGGAAGATCAAGAATAAACAAAATCTTCTAAAAAAATGCTTTTAAATCTCCACAATGTGCCTTTAGAAACTGTCTAAAAATAGTCTTAAAAAGCAAATCCACTGCAATCACAATATATATGACGGTTATAGGCCCATCAAAGATGAAGCAAAGATGCGAGGGCACAAATTTAAATAATATCTATCGATTTGCAAATGAGCACCCATTGATCATTCAAAGAAGGCCATTGATTATGAATTGGCGCCCAAGCGCACAAAGGAAGACTGAAATTATCAGTTATTCAAGGAAGAAGAGGCCGGTTCCCATAATGTATTAATACCCCTTCAACATGTTGTGCTAAGTGAGGTGACCTGTGATAATAGATCAATGACTAAATAAAACAAAAAGTGCAATTCATATATGACAAGCAATGGAGGGTTTTTAGGATCTTAAAAGAATTTCAATACATAGAACCCTAGAAGACAGAGATAAGAATAGACTCAGCAACATCTAGACAACAACCATTATACTAACATTGGATTTAGGTTTGGAATAGGATTTTAAGCTTTAAGACTTTATAAACCCTAGAAAGGATCACTAACAAAACTTAAGCTCTGCAAATAAACAAAACTTTCAACTTAAGTTGCCTGGCATAAGGCTCAACACAACTTCTCTGAAGACATATGACCTCAAGAGACAAAAGCATATCACACACACCTTTGCTCATCAACACATGATACCATTTCATGATGTCAAGTGACAAAAACCATTCTTCTTGCTACACTAATTCATAAGAAGGCACATCATCCTGATGTTAGGACATTCAATTCATAAGAAGGCACATCATCCTGATGTTTGGACATCAACTCTATCACGACACAAGGCACTCACCAATCTCTGCAACATAATCATATCTCATTCATGAAGCATGAGGCACATCACTCTAATGTCCTGATACCCACTGCAACAAGAGAGTCCTAATGTATGACATGAACACAATACTATTCATGATCTCATTCATGAAATGTGTTCTACAATCTAATTTCATGATCTCATTCATGAAATGTGTTCTACAATCTAATTTCATGATCTCATTCATGAAATGTGTTCTACAATCTAATCCAACTCTAGCATGACATGATATCTAACATCAATTAATCAATACTAAGGCCATCATCATGATTCCATCCAATAAGCCATCTCCTGCACCCAACTTCATGATTCCATCTACTACACACCTTTTTGTCATCAATGACAAGATTCCATCAATATATGCATAGAAGAACATGATAGGTAACATATGGAAGAAAGAGTAATACAATAGAAAACACCAAATATTGTCCACCACCTAGTGTTATCATGTACCCAAACATATGGAAGAAAGAGTAATACAATAGAAAACACCAAATATTGTTCACCACCTAGTGTTATCATGTACCCAAAGGTAACATACTTAATCCACTATAATAGGGGCAATAATCACAAATGAACATAAGGAGACAACAAATAAGAAAAAGGTAGCAATAGGGGGAAAAACACATATATAATCAATGTATTAGGGAAACTTATCATCATCCTATTCATGTATATTTACCTCTAAAAGGCTAAAATAGTCACTAGCAGAGTTTTGGAATGTTAAAAGAATTTTAAGTCTTCTAAGGTTTTAAAATAGAAGTTCAAAAGCCTTTAGGAGTTTTGTAGTGCATAGAGGTTTAAAAATGTGTTTTATGTTTAACACCCAAAGTATTGAGAGGGGGGGTGAATTAGTACTCTAATAAAAATTTTACTTATTAAACTAGTAATCCATTTACCGCATGCAATTACAAAGCAAATTAAGCATATAAGAAAAAACCACAATCCATCACACATGAACACAAAGATTTTTTACGTGGAAAACCCAAAACTGGGAAAAACCATGGTGAGTGTTAGCTCACAATATATTATGTAGGAACAATTCTGAATTACAATAAAGGCTCATTGCAAGAAGGCTCACTGTCTAGAGAAAGAAAGAAAGAAAGAAAGGAAATAGCTCACTGCCAAAATGAACTGCTCTGATTGCATCTACATATGCATTATTGTAGCTCCAATGAAGCTCAGAAATACTATCTCAAAACTCTTCATCTTTGACTACCCTGTTTCACTGTACTACTTCTACATCAGACAAGATCTCCCTTCTTCTACTCTGTACTGTAGTTCACATTCACATTCACATCACACCACACACACCAAACACTGAATTTGATCCCCTATATATATCCGCAACACTTAGAAACTTCATATTAGGTCAGCCTAATAAGGTATAGTGTGTAGTTATGCCTTATGTACTTTGTCGGCCAAATTCATTCACCAAAATTCACAGTGGACCCAAACAATATTTGAAATACCTTCTCTCATGTCAACCTCAACTATTCCACCACTTAGGATTAAGTTCTATCAAAAGAACTTATTGCATACAGATCAAACTTGTCATGTCGGCCTCCAACACAGATTGTCACTAGTTCAGTTCCTCTGTTAGACAACAAATTTCACTGTGGACCACAAGATACTTCCAAAATCATATAAAAAATTCTTCACACATCACATATCATACCTTTAGAACCACAAAGCAAAATATTCTTTTGCGGTAGAATGCTGACCACAAGAACACATGCTTTATCATAGTCAAGCTACACCATACCAAGTAGCGATACCTAGACATTCATAACTGACCCTTCGGTGGAATTCAAAACTTGCAACTCTGGATATAGATACTTCATACATGTGTTTACAACACCTCAAAACTACATAACAAAATGTGTAACATCGAAGGAATGCAGACCAATTCAGTTGAGTGTTCTGTTATGATTTCCTCTATTCTCTGCACTTCCAGAATTAGGCTTTTTGAAGATAAACTTCCAGTACTCATTAAGAACTCAAATCTTGGAAAAATGATCATTTGAGGACTATGAACAACATACCTCAACTTCATGATATGATCTTCTACTGCGGACCAACGCCAACCATTATACTGCCTCCCTATCACTGTCTCTTGTGTACTGCCAATACTTAGTCAAAATGACTAAGTCTTTTTCATCAGACCAAAACTTCTGTTCTAACCTTGTTCCTTTTCTTGTTTCCATCAATGTCAACATATTCAAACAACATGCACAAGTTGCCAACATTTTAAACATTATCAAAAGATATTTACGAGTCAACATGCTTATAGAAATGACCTTAATCCTTCTAAAATTCTGTGCATTCAATGGAGGGAAGCCTTTTCAAACAAGGAAATCGAGTCCAGAGGTAAGGAGTTTAAGTCTTAGGGTTGAAGTATTGTCTAGGGTTTGTAGAAATGAGAAAATTTTGGTTTCTTCTTCTTCTAACATGCAGGTTCATGTAATGGAGCATACCAGGAATTACGCATGCATTTTCAACGTTGGGATGAAAGATACACAATTTGCAAGACTTTGACAACTATAATAAGAGATCCTCATTATGCAGAGAACATAGATACATCTTAGCAATGTACAAAATAAAAAGACATCTTGAATAATGTCAAACACAGACTTATGTATGAGTCAAATTATATAGAGCCATATGAGGAGACAAAGATCTTGTGTTATGGGTTCAATATAGCTCTGGAAGGATGTTCTTATCTCCATGCAGGAACACATACGCGAATTCAAGTTTATCACACTAAAAAAACCCCTGTCAAGAGCCTAGGATCCATTTTAGGTCAATATTTGTGTTAGGTTGTTCATCAAAAGCCTGAGTCTTTCTCTCTAGAAAGTGAAGATGGCAAAGTTTAAAGGGAGTTTTGTTAACAAGGTGAATAGTCCTACTGTAGGATAGTCAAAAAGCATGGAAGACAGTCAAGGGTTTGAGGTAAGCATGCAAAGAAGGAGCAACAAAGTTTGAAGGATTAGCAGCAGTCAAAGTGCAACTAGGAACAATCAAAGGATTGTATGCTAATGAAGAAAGACAGTCTACTATGGAGCATCATTAACATTAGTTAATCATGTTAAGAGCATATGCAGGCCTGAGAGCAGTCATAGCATGAAGGAGTCTACCTTGTCTTGGGAGATTTGTTGAAGATCTAAAAGATCTGTGAGAAGTAAGGTGAACCTTGTATGTGCCTATATGGAACCTCAAGTGTTAAAAGCCATCTAAGACAACATGTAGATCAAAGTTTTAAGATGCTAAAGGCCTAAATGAGGTAAAGTTGTTTTTGTTTTGTGAAGTTTGAAAGGTTTTTATGCCTAAAAATAGTATGAAGATAGCCATGAATGTTTACCAATGTATTTTCAAACATAAACCTGCATATAGAGACATGGAGGTTCTCAAGAGAAATGTGTTAATGTATGCTACATGTATGAAGCTCTACTGCAATTTTAAGGCATGGAATGAACATAGGTCTGCTAGAGTTTTTGAAAACCCTGTCTACCCTAGGGTACATAAAAGAAACCTCATAAAGCCTATAGGGGAGTAAGAGAAGCATGTAAAGGTATTAAGGACAGTAGGTGGATTATGAAGCTTCTTCAAACAGTTTAAACTCACACAAACTTGGAGTATTCAAAGTTTTTAAGATGCTTTCGAGAAGTCTACACAGTGAATGAAGTCCTGCTCCTACCAAATAAGGTGACAATCAATGCAAATGAAGACTGTGACATTAGTAAAAGACTGTCAATAGTCCTACACTTATAGTTCTAGAAGAGATTTAGTAGGAAAGGTTTCAAGAAGTTTTGAGCAGAGAGTTTAGTGGGGGTGAAATTGATAGCAAGGTAAGTCTTGTCTCTTTATGACTTCATGACCCTTTTTGATTCAATAGTTGTTGATGAGACAAAGGGCAGATCACTGTCAAAACTAACTCACAAAGCCATAAGTGACTTGCAAACAATAAGATAAAGGAGTATGTAGTTGATGTACATTGTCAAAGACTTTAAGTTGTCATCAAGAGTCTCCAAAACAAAGATATAGTGACAAAGGCAGAGATTATGGTCATACAAATGCCAAAAAGGGGGACTATTGGAGAACAATCATGATAAGCGATCTTAAAATACCCCTAAACAGTCAACAGAGGGGAAGTAACCATCACTAGGATGACTGTCACCTCTCTAGTAACAGTGAACAGTCACAAAACATCAATTTAGTCAATGTTTAGGGTCTGAAAATAGTCATAATTTGAGCAGGATCAAATAGTATAATAGTGACAAGAATTTGTATAAGACAAGGGACATTGAGATGACATAAAACTATGGACAATGGAGAGCAGTCAAGTCACAAAGAATAACGGCCTTTGAAACTAGGGAAAATAGTTAGAAAAAAGCAGTCACAAAGAATAATGACAACATACAGTCCTGTAGTCAAGAAACAAAATAGTAGACTATGTTTTGGAGCAGCAACCTTATAAGCCACATAGGGCATAAGTTTGCAAAGGTATGATAAGGTATGTAAAAGTCTTTTAAAGTTTTTGTCAAATCTTAAAGAATCTCAGTCATATCAACAGATAGTAAGAGTGTATGGACAATGTATGAAGGATTTTGATCAATGGTATGATAGTCCACTATTCATTTGGCATTTTACAAAGTTGGCAGTAATGGACATTCAAGAAGTCTTGAAGAACAACAAGAAGCAATGAGAAGATAAAGCAAGAAGACATTAAGGACTGTGAAATTAACTAGTTACAAGGAGTCTTGATCAGTCCAACCTCATAAGACACATGTCCTATAAAGTTGCAATGATAGTTAGGCTAAGGACATACAACTATGACATTCATTTATGAGGTAGTTTGGAAAATGTAATGGCTAGTTTGGGCAGTTGTGACAACACTACAAGTAGTTTGACCATCATGCAAGCATATAGGAGCAGCTAGAGTAGTTTGTGGACAATTAGACGGTATCTATGAGCAGTTCAAACTCCTCCCAAGCATCTAGGAGCCTTTGCAATAATTGGAGCACAATCTAAGGAACTTGAAGAGGTCAAGCACCATTTTTAAGGAGACCAAGCTGAACTTGAAGCCTTTGGTCATGCAAAATAGGTTTTCTACTTTTAAGGCTTTGTAACTTGGTCAATTTCAGTCCCTATATGCTCTCCTATGTTTGGGATGACATAGAGGACCCTTAGGAAACATTTTTAGGGAGTTATTTTCATGTTTTTGAGCCGTGGAAGCCAAAAATCAGACATTGTAACTCATCATCATCAAGAAATCAGACAGTTTTGTAAGTACCTTTGATCAATAAAGAAAGCATTTTTGCCTTCTCAATCTTTGTCTATTGTTTGTGATTTAATTATTGATGTATATTTTCTGTGATTTACATGCAAATCCTTGAATGTATGTCTCATTTTAACACCTATATACAGAAAATGCATGACTTTGTGTAGGTTGTAGGTTTTGTCATGATACCAAACAGTCATTAGTTGTGAGGAAGTCTTCATTTTTCCCTTTAATATTGCAAACATCGAAACCTTCCTATAAAATATTGATACATGAACATGAAACAAATGTGAGTTGTGTCTTGAAACAAGCTGATTTATTGAACATATTGTGTATGTTAAGCAGTAATACATGTCACATACATTTAGTGCATCACCTTCCATTAGGATTTAGGCTTCTTTTATGTCATTTCCTGCCCTTTTCCTTGGAGAACAACAATAGATTAGAGTATTTTAGGTGAGAAAACTAAGGGAACCAGTCCTCTCTAAAGATTTGTCTCACTTTTGCAGGTCCCACACTAAGAGACATTTCAATGTTTCACTAAGTAGCTTGAGAGCTCCTCTCACAAGCAAGGGTGTGTACTTACATGATAACAGTTTTTGGCATGCCTGATGGGACTAGTGTGATGAACTTCTCATCAAAGTACTGAGATATTTGGTATTTTTCTTAGTATTATCATCCTTTGGAGGCATTACAAACAACACCATGGCGACTCTAATCACATATCAGCTAGTTTTAGCAATTTAGATTACATGCAATTAATGAGGTTGGTGCTACTTGTTAGTTTTCTATCATTTGAAAGTATTTTCTTAGCATCTAGTGACTCTATTTGGTGTTATAACTCACATCCTAGTGTTTCAAGACCCTATTTTCTATATTCATTCCAAATCTATTATCTAGACTTGCCTATGCTTCATGTTTTACCCTTGCAATGTTTAGTTATCAACACCACAATGGTTATTCTTCTCCATTTCATGAAAATTTAGGATTTTGGCCTCCAAACAACTCTTCTCCTCATTGCAACTAGCATTACCAGTAGGAGAATTTTCAAACCACTCTTGCTTATCCTTATTTGTGGCTTGTTCATGCCTATAGTTAGCCTTATGAAACCCATTATGCTCTAAATCAAACATGCAACTTCCCTAGTTAGTCCCAAAATGATACTAATTTTGGTAGCATTAAGACTTTGTTGTTGGATTTTCAAAGGTAGTTTTTGGAAATAGATAGAGAAAAAATAGTATAACATGCAACAAGAGGAGCTATACTATCAGGTTTTTTGTTATTAGCAGGAGGTAGAAAATAGAAGGGTGCATGAAGAAGAATGTTTGAGCATGCAAATTGTAACCAAGGAGGAACAAATAAAACAATTGCTTGCTTAAGTTCAAGAGCCCAAAGTTAAAAAAATTCTCCCCTATTCCTAGTTTCAAACAAATCCATCCTTTAAACCAAATTGAATCTATGAAAGAGCCTCAAACCTCTCTACCATGGCAGCCTTCTTGGACCAAGCATCCTGATTTCAAAATACCAAACCTTGTAAAGGCCAATCCTCTCATACCAATCCAAAATTAGGAAGAGGAAAAAGTTATAGAATCTAAGCCAATCAAAATTCCAAGTTGTAGGAGTGTTTCTTCAACCCAATAGCTAATTCATAACTAGGAATAGTCCATAGTACCTCATGCTTAGCTTAGCAATGAGCATGTTCATCTTACTTCATTAGATAAATCCTTTTTCCCTCCCACCATCTCCCTTTTCAAAGGAGGACCCATTATATGGAGAGAAAATAAAGGCTATGTAGGCGAAGAGGAGAATATTTCAAGTGAAGATGATAAAGAAAAAACTATTTGCAACCCTTTTTGTGCCACCAAATCAGAAAAATTAGGCATGGAACAAGAAGAATAATATGTTCTTGTTGAAGAGGAGTCCATTCTTTCAAGTCATGAAACCTCTTGTGAAGCTAATATGCAAGGTCTCTGCTAGTTGGAGGAACTTCCTTTCTACTGTATAGAAGAGCTTGAAGCTGATATAACAAATGAAAGTTTGTTGGAAGAGGCTACCTCATTGTTTGAACATTTTCCTTCATTGAAAAAGAAAAACCAGTTTTGGAGGGTACCTCTTTAGGTAATAATGGGAATTTGGAGCTTGAATCAACTGTTCCTAAGAACCTTCCAAGAGTTGATAGCTTTGATGAGTTATTGCCTATCCTAATGGAAGAAGATGATCCATTGACCATGAAGGAGGAATTGACATGACAAGTTATCATGCAAGGTGAAAGTAATGGTATTATTTCTAATCATTCAAATTGTCTTCTCTCTTGTCCAAACTTAGCCATGAAATAGGACAACCATGAACAACAAGAGGAAAAGTTTGAAGAGTGCAAACATGATAACATTATATTAGTTTTCTTGGGTTCTTTGATGGAAGAAGAAGAAGACCATGAATTTCCAAATCAGTTGCTTTTCCCACAAGAACAACATGAGAGTAAGATAGAGGACACCATCACAACAAATGAAGGAAAAGAAATAGCCAACCCAAATTTTTCAAAGGGTTGTCCTATCAGACATCTAACTAGGATGGAAGCCAATAATGGATCACATGTCATCCTTGCACCCAAGCATGAGGATTCTATTGAAAGGAGGCATATCCAACTATCCTATCCACTTCAAAACAACATGAATGATCAACATAAGTGGGTAAGCGAGTTTGTTTTATCTCTGTAAGAAGCATTACAACAGTTGGTTAAACATATGTCATTTCTTCACCTCTTCTTGGATGCCCACAAACATGTAAAATATTATAAATTGATGAGGAAGGGCAACTATTTCAAGGAACCAGTTAATGGTTTTGTTTAGTTAGTTTTTTTTTTCTTTTTCTTAGTTTAGGTTAGTAGGTCAGTTGTTGTAGTTTGTTTTCCTCCAAGTGCAGATGCACAAGTAGTAGCTGTCTTTAGGTGGTTTTGTGTTTTGTTTTGTGTCTTGTTTTTCTATTTTGAAGGTACTAACAGCTATAGGTCAGGTCTGTTCTGAGTTGTTTTATGTGTTTTCTTGACTCTATCGCCCAATGGATAACAAAGGCTACTAGTTTTCCTTGTTCTTAGCAAGAAAGCACCCCATAGAAGTCACCAAAATTGTTGACATATTTTTACTTCTAAAAGACTAAAATAGTCACTAGGAGAGTTTTAGAATGTTAAAAGGGTTTTAAGTCTTCTAAGGTTTTAAAATAGAAGTTTAAAAGCCTTTAGGAGTTTTGTAGTGTATAGAGGTTTAAAAATGTGTTTTAAACATCATCAAAAGATATATATGAGTCAACGTGCTTATAGAAATTACCTTAATCCTTCCAAAATTCTATGCATTCAATGGAGGGAAGCCTTTTCAAATAAGGAAATCAAGTCCTAAGGTAAGGAGTTTAAGTCTTAGGGTTGAAGTACCATCTAGGGTTTGTAGAAATGAGAAAATTTTGGTTTCTTCTTCTTCTAATGTTTAGGTTCATGTAATGGAGCATACTAGGGATGCAGTTTCAAGGTTGGGATGAAAGATACACCGTGTGCAAGAGTTTAACAACTATGAGAAGAGATCCTCATTATGCAGAGAACATAGATACATCTTGGAAATGGACAAAAGACAAAGACATCTTGAATAATGTCAAACACACACTTAGGTATGAGTAAGATTATATAGAGCCATATGAGGAGACAATGATCTTGTGTTATGGGTTTAATATAGCTCTGGAAGGATGTTCTTATCTTCATGCAGGAACAAATGTGTGAACTCAAGTTTATCACACTAAAAGAACCCTTGTCAAGAGCCTGGGATCTATTTTAGGTTAATATTTGTGTCAGGTTGTGAAGGTTGTTCATCAAAAGACTAAGTCTTTGTCTCTAGTTAGTGAAGATAGACAAGTTTAAAGGGAGTTTTGTTAACAAGGTGAATATTCCTACTGTAGGATAGTCACAAAGCATGGAAGACAATCAAGGGTTTGAGGTAAGCATGCAGAGAAGGAGCAATAGAGTTTGAAGGATTAGCAACAATTAAAGTGTAGCCAGGAACAATCAAAGGACTGTATGCCGGTGAAGAAAGACAGTCTACTATGAAGCATCATCAACATTAGTTAATCCTGTCAAGAGCATATTTAAGCTTGAGAGCAGTCATAGCATGAAGGAGTCTACCTTGTCTTGGGAGATCTGCTGAAGGTCTAAAAGGTCTGTGAGAAGCAAGATAAACCTTGCATGTGCATATAAGGAACCTTAAGTGTTAAAAGCCATCTAAGACAACATGTAGATCAAAGTTTTAAGATGCCAGAGGCTTGAATGAGGTAAAGTTGTTTTTGTTTTGTGGAGTTTGAAAGGTTTTTATGCCTAAAAATAGTATGAAGACAATCATGAGTATTTACCAATGTCTTTTCAAACATAAACCTACATATAGAGAAATGGAGGCTGTTAAGAGAAATGTGTTAAGGTATGCTACATGTATGAAGCTCTCCTACAATTTTAAGGTATGGAATGAATGAAGGTCTTCTAGAGTTTTTGAAAACCCTATCTACCCTAGGGTATGTAAAAGAAACCTCATAAATCATATAGGGGAGTAAGAGAACATTTAAAGGTATTAAGGATAGTAGGTGGATTATGAAGCTTCTTCAAACATTTCAAACTCACACAAAATTGGAGTATTCAAAGTTTTTAAGATGCTTTCAAGAGGTCTACATAGTGAATGAAGTCCTGCTCATACCAAATAAGGTGACATTAGTAAAAGACTATCAACAGTCCTAATCTTGTAGTTCTAGAAGAGATTTAGTAGGTAAGGTTTCAAGAAGTTTTGAGCAGAGAGTTTAGTGGAGGTGAAATAGATAGCAAGGTAAGTCTTGTCTCTTTATGACTTCATGACCCTTTTTGATTCACTAGTTGTTGATGAGACAAAGGGCAGATCACTATCAAAACTAACTCACAAAGCCATAAGTGACTTGCAAACAATCATAAGTGACTTGCAAACAATAAGATAAAGGAGTATGTAGTTGATGGATATTGTCAAAGACTTTAAGTCATCATCAAGAGTCTCCAAAACAAAGATATAATGACAAAGGTAGAGATGATGGTCATACAAATACAAAAAAGAGGGGTTGTTGGAGAACAATCATGATAAGTAGTCCTAAAAGACCCCTAAACAATCAACAGAGGGGATAGTAGCAGTCACTAGGATGACTATCACCTCTGTAGTAATAGTGAATAGTCACAAAACATCAGTTTAGTCAATGTTTAGGGTCTAAAAACAGTCATAATTTGGGCAAGATCAAACAATATAACAATGACAAGAATTTGTATAAGATAGGGGATGTTGAGATGACATAGGACTATGGACAATGGAGAGCAATTAGGTCACAAAGAATAGTGACGTTTGAAACCAGGGAAAATAGTTAGAAAAAAGTAGTCACAGAGGAAGAATGACAACATACAGTTCTACAGTCAAGAAACAAAATAGTAGACTATGTTTTGGAGCGGCAACCTTATAAGCCATAGAGGGGCATAAGTCTACAAAGGTATGCTAAGGTATGCAAAAGTCTTTTAAAGTTTTTGTAAGATCTTAAAAAAGCTCAGTCACATCAGCAAATAGTAAGAGTGTATGGATAGTGTATGAAGGATTTTGAACAAGGGCATGATAGTCCACTGTTCATTTGGCATTTTACAAAGTTGGCAGTGATGGACATTCAAGAAGTCTTGAAAAGCAAGAAGAAGCAATGAGAAGATATAGCAAGAAGACATTATGGACTGTGAAAGAAACTAGTTACAAGGAGTCCTGATCAGCCCAAGCTCATAAGGCATATGTCCTATAAAGGTGCAATGACAGTTAGGATGAGGACATATAGCTATGTCATTCATTTATGAGGCAGTTTGGAAGATGTAATGACTAGTTTGGGTAGTTGTGAAATCACTACAAGCAGTTTAACCATCATGCAAGCATATAGGAGTAGCTAGAGTAGTTTGTGGATAGTTAGAGAGTATCTATGAGCAGTTCAAACTCCTCCCAAGCATCTAGGAGCCTTTGCAACAACTAGAGCACAATCCAAGGAACTTGAAGAGGTCAAGCACCCTTTTTGAGGAGACCAAGTAAAAATTAAACCCTTTGGTCGTGCAAAATAGGTTTTCTACTTTTAAGGCTTTGTAACTTGGTCAATTTTAGTTCCTATATGTTGTCCTATGTTTGGGATGACATATAGGACCCCTAGGCAACATTTTTAGGGAGTTCTTTTCATGTTTTTGAGTTGTGGAAGCCCAAAATCAGACATTGTAACACATCATCATTAAGAAATCAGACTTGTATGATAATTTTGTAAGTACCTTTGATCAATAAAGAAAGCATTTTGTCCTTCTCAATCTTTGTCTATTTTGTGTGATTGAATGATTGATGTATATTTTTTGTGATTTAAATGCAAATCCTTGAATGTATGTCTCATTTTAACACCTATATACAAAAAATGCATGACTTTGTGTAGGTTGTAGGTTGTGTCATGATGCCAAACAATCATTAATTGTGAGGAAGTCTTCATTTCTCCCTCTAATATTGCAAACATCAAAACCTTCCTATGAAATATTGATACATGAACATGAAAAAAATGTGAGTTGTGTTTTGAAACTAGTTGATTGATTGAACATATTGTGTATGTTAAGCATTAATACATGTCACAAACATTTGGTGCATCACCTTCCATTAGGATTTAGGATTTTTTTATGTCATTTCCTATCCTTTTCCTCTGAGAATAGTAGTAGATTAGAGTAGTTTAGGTGAGAAAACCAAGGGAACCAACCCTCTCTGGAGATTTGTTTCACTTTTTCAGGTCCAACACTAAGAGACATTTCAATGTTTCACTAAGTATCTCAAGAGATCCTCTCACAAGAAAGGGTAGGTACTTACGTGATAACACATCCAAGAGGTCATCACCCTCAAAACCATTTTCTATGAACTCAACAAATAGGGCTAAGTCGGTGTTGCCCACTAAAATAAGAGGTTTTGATGGCTAAACTACACTAGCTGTAAAGATGGAGAAAAGATGTGGGACATTGGAAAGAGATTCAAACATGCTTCACTAGGAGAGAGGATAACATAGAACATGGAAGGTTCCACTAAAATAATTGTCACCACTTAATCAAAAGGAGGAATAGGAGAATGCTCGACACAAGTAGAATCATTGGTAGGAGTGATAGCATCCCTAGAGGATGAAGGCATAGTAGTAGAATCAAGATCCTCATAAATGCTAATAAATGTGGTAGGCATAGGAATATCTACATAAGGATAAGAAGGCACAATACCAATAGGTAAAGGAGTGTTGTGTGAGAAACTCTAAAGTTAATGAGTGTAAGAAGCTTAGGTTTCAACTACGATAAAGGATGTCGGGGAGCAAAATGGGGCTTATATTTAGGCTAGGGTGGAGCAAGGAAAATATGTGCAGGATGGTTTAGGATAGGAGCAATCATAGGTGTGTATAAAAATGGAAGATGAGTAGGAGGTGGAATATTAGGGAAAGGCTTAGGCTAGGATATGGGAGGTTGCAATTTAGGTTGGGCTAGAGGAGGTTGGGGTTGTTTGTTCTTAGACTAGTAACATGGCTAAGGGAAGAGAGAAGGTCTATAAGGTTGTTGGACATGTCCAAAGTAAATTAGAGACTTCAAAAGATAGATATCAGGGCCCTTTTGTAGTTGCAAGGTAGGAATCTTAGGCACTGTAGGATGAATACAATTTTGTTCATGATTGATTGCATGTATGAGAGCCTTTTGATACATGTATCACTTATATAGATCAAACATAGTATCATGTCACTCATATGGAGGAAATTTGGGATTTCATATGAAGCAATAAATAATGAAACCTCCCAACTTCAAAAGTGGTTGGTACTTCTGACATCAAATAGTGGCTACATCATTATCATGAATAAATTTTAAGTATTGGCATTGTTGTCAATGAGATTCGCACCCTGTTGAATGTGAAGTTCAACAATCTATTGAAACATGGGAAGACCTCTAAAGCTGTGGGTAACTAAAAAATAGAGGTCAACCTCTGGAGAAGGCTAGCTTCCTATGGTTATCACCTAAACTACTTTCTATCCTACTGCTTTGAAGAGAAAAGGGTAAAGAAGAGATTGTACAAAATGAAACCTACAACTAAGATGATGCACCAAAACTAACTAGAACCTGCAAATACAGCTTGCATACACAATTTCAACAATGACTGAATTTGGCTTACACAACTCACTTTCAGATGTTTTTGCATCCAGTAATGATAAACGGGCACTCCACATGCTATCAAACTTGGAGTGTTTGCCTGGCCTGCTTTTCAACTCATCCCATTTGAGTACCATATCACCCTCCCTAAAAATTCTAGGAGTGGCTTTCTTATCAAAAAATCTTTTTGTTTGAAGCTGATGATACTCCATAGCTTTCATAGCTTTCATAGCTTTATCTCTGATTTCTTCAAGCTCCATAAGCTGAGCATGTCTAATAGCCATTAGATCTTCTTCTTCAAACATTTCCAGCTGATTCGTGATATCAAGAGTTGGCAGCTCAACAGATAAAGGCAGCCTTGCCTCTTTTCCATAAACTAACATATATGGAGAGTTTCCAATAGACCTTTTGGGAGTTATTCTATCTACCCATAGAGAAGATTTTATCTTGGTGTGTCAGGTCCTCTGGTTATCTTCCATTGTTCTTTTGATAATCCTTATGAGATTCTTATTTGTGGATTTTGCCAAACCATTACCCTACGGGTAATAATTTGATGGTTGATTCAGGAACTCCAAATCTGGATACTAAATCATAATAAAAGTTTAAAACAACATTCTCATTGGCTTCTTTCAAAGCCACTACTTCAGTCCATCTTGTGAAATAATTTGTTGTTGTGAGTACCCAACTATGACCTACACTTGATGGTGGGTTAATGGGACCTATAAAATCAATGCCCCATTTCGTGAAGGGTTGTTCCATTTGAATTGGCTGCAAAGGTAAAGCTGGCTAGAAAAACACTCCAAGTTTGATAGCATGTGGAGTGGCTCGTTTATCATTACTGGATGCAAAAACATCTAAAAGTGAGTTGTGTAAGCCAAATTCAGTCATTGTTGAAATTGTGTATGCAAGCTGTGTTTGCAGGTTCTAGTTAGTTTTGGTGCATCACCTTAGTTGTAGGTTTCATTTTGTGCAATCTCTTCTTTACCCTTTTCCTTGTCAAAGCAGTAGGATAGAAAGTAGTTTAGGTGATAACCATAGGAAGCAGGCCTTCTCCGGAGGTTGACCTCTATTTTTAGTTACCCATAGCTTTAGAGGTCTTCCCATGTTTCAATAGATTGTTGAACTTCACATTCAACAAGGTGAAAATCTCATTGACAACAATTTTTGGCATGCCCGGTGGGACTATTTGAATATGAATAGTACTTGCATTTTATGAATATTGCTGGTTCTGATATGTAGCCAGCATTTTTAGGCCTTTAAGAGGTGTTTTTCCTTGCATATCTGGCGACTCTCACTGTGGAACAAACAAATAGACCAATGCTGTCTTATTTTTATGAAAAGGATACAAACTAGAAGTTCTAGTTCCTTTGAATATTTACAATTGTCTCCACCAAGAAGACAAAGCAAAACTATTAAAAGAACCTTGGTTTCAAAGAGAGTTCAGTCAACACCACCAAGTTTCAGACCAGTAGTACCTGTATCTTCGGTACCACTCCAACCAAATCCACCTCCAGCTGTTCCAATGGAAAGGAATCAACCATTTATAGCATTTGATGGGGGCAGCCCATTAAATTTGACACAACATGATGATATACCCATGGCAGCCTTGAAGAGTCTACCTTTTTACACTGGGGAGGATCTAACTACCCCAATTGAGCACATTAGAGATGTGGCTTCTCTATGCAGAGTTCATCATGTAACCCAAGAGAATGTAGCTATGAGGCTGCTAGCTACCTCACTAAAAGGAAAAGCCTTGTCGTGGTTCAGGAGTTTACCAGTACAAACTGTTGGAACTTGGCATGATTTTGGATCAAAATTGCACAAACAGTTTCAAGATAAGTCTGATAACTTATCACTAGTTGAATAGCTGACCACCATAAAAAGAGCTCCTCAGGAGCAAATGATGGACTTCAATTTCTGGTTTCAGAGAACATGGGACATAATTCCTATCATGGTAAGACCTTCATCAGAATATGCTTTTTTGTACTATTTGAAAGCTCTAAATAGTGATATTTGAGTAATGATACAATCAATGGGATGTACTAGTTTACCTGATGCTTATGAAATAATAATTAGAGCAGAAAATAGCCTGATTCAGGCTAGAAAAATAGCACCCAGACCGCCAATGCCTATTTTTCTAGAAATTCAGCCTTCAATGCCATTGCCAATTCCATCTTTTGCCCCTTTACCTACTGTTGCAGCTTTACCAGTTACTGCCAACCCTGAGGTTGCTGCTTCCAGCTCATCACAGGAGCTAAGAGAGATTAAAAAAATAGCCAACAAAAGTTCAAGAATATACTTTAGACTTTTGGAAATGAGTTAGTAAACATAAAAAAATAGCAGTCCTAGAATAGACAACCATATCAGTCGGGGAACCAAGGGAAAAATCAGCCATATCAAGGTCAAAACCAGCCATACCAAGCCAACAGACTACCTTACCAAGGTAAATATCAGGGTACAAGGCAGAATGTAAACCAAAGGCCTTTTCAGCCTTATAATCCTGCACCAATTAATGTAGTTAGAGACCTTGTTCCTATCTAGAATAACCTTGCAGCTAAGTATGAATGGTGTTTTCCTTCCAATCAGCCACATAGTCAGGCTACCTGTTCAAATGGAGTTATAAATCAGACATTAATGGTACAAAATGTTGCAGTTTCTTAGCCTAACACACCTAATGATGGGCCTGTATAGCAGCAAGAGCAACTTCAAAATGATACTGCCTTCTTAAATTGGCAGGGAGATGAGTTTTGTGGTGTAAACAGAGATGATTCCATTGTTGCAGCAAATACAAGAGCTAAGAAGAGGGGTTATGAGATAGAACAAACAACAACTAAAGGAAAAGAATCTATTGATCCTTCTACATCCCAAATCCCTCACATTTTACAAAGAAATGTTCAAGGAGCTACCAAAGAATAGTGTCATATTCAGGGTGATCCTGCTGCTACAAAGTCTCATAAGAAGGTAAATGTTACTTCACCTTTCAATATCATTGAAAACATGAAGAAAATGAATGTGACAATATCCATGTGGGATTCCTTAGCCATCCCAGGACAAAAAGACATGTTACAATATGCTTTATCTGATTTACAAGTGTCAAATGATGCAACAGTTGACCCGGCTAGGGTTGTTCTTACAAATTCATCCCAGGACAATAGTAAAAAGCCAATTAAAGGTGCTAAACCACTTCCATTTTATGTCTTATTGATAATAGGAGATTAATTAGTACATAATTGCATGGTGGATAGTGGTGCAAGTAGTTTAGTCATGCCAAAACAAATTGTTGACCAATTAGGACTGAAATATTAGCCCCCTGAAATGGGTGTACTCCAGCTAGGTGGTACATCTGTCAATACTGTAGGTGTGATTAAAGACTTAGGTCTCACATTGCACGCTTGTCCAAATGTTTCAATCTCCTAGGAGGTGTTTATCATTGATTTACCCCCTATTTTGCCATGTGTTTGTCAAGAGAGTTCACTGCCAAAATAGGAGGATATTTGTCCTCAAATTGGTCCCACATGTTTTTTAGGACCCGATATGGTACAAAAGTGACTATAAAATCTGAGTTACTTGCCAATGATCATATTGAGCCTTATGTGCCAAGTGCACTTAATGCCAATTGCACTATTTTTGATGATAGTGAGTTTGATGTTGCTCAAGAGCTGCAAGCTAAAAGTGTACCATAGGTACTTTTAAATGAGTGGACAACAGAAAATGTGGTAGACAATCCAAATGAATACATCCAAGAAACAAGTATGGGTGTTTATATGTTGCATGAACCTGGAACAACAATACCAAACCTTGTAAAAAGTAGAGAACAGTTAGATAGTTACATAAGCCTTTCAAAATGCTATAGGAGGTCTGAGAGGGTTTGTTCTATGTAAACCCTTGTTCTTCATTTGAAAATGCCTTTTGTTTGCAGAAAAGAAATAGTAGGACTTATCTTTTTTCATGGCCATTCTCAGAATGTTCTGTAAGGTTTTGTTGTTTGAAACCCTAACAAGAAACCCTAGTATTTTTATTCAAAATGCCTTTTTCTGATAGCAAAGATAGAGAATCTCATACTGTAAGTGGTATTTTCAGAGGAAGAACACAGTGAGGGTTATTTTCTTAAAACCCTAACTCATAAATTAGAAAAGGAAAATGAACCATGTTTTTTTTCTTTTCCAAAAAAGTAAAGACTATATACAGAAAACTTCATGCACAAAAGATTATTTTTTGAATGAAAATAATAGATCTTGCTACTTTCTGTAGCTATATACCTGGAAAAAATAGTCATTTTTGCATAGAATGAAGTCCTCTGTCATAGTCGTAAAAAATGCAGACATTTACAGTATAGACAATAATGAAAAGTAGCATTAATATCAGAAAATTACAGAGTTCATAGGACAAATGCATCAGAAAATGAGATTGTCAAGCTTACCTCTAGCTTCAGAAGCCATTGCAGCGAAAAATATAGTCAAAACGCCCTTGAAATCATGCTATAGAAAGCTCAGAAAGGAAACCCTCATGGCGGCTCAAAAATGGCAGAGCAAGATTGCACGAAGTGAAAATGCAAAATGAAGGCAAAAAAATGTGTTTTTGTGTTTTAGGGTTTCATAACCCTAGAAGCCTGATGGACTTTGTTTTCTTTTTGCATTTTATTTTGCATACCTTGAAATTGCCCGTGGTCCAAGACTTTACAACATGTGTTACCTAGGAGTATGCCACGGGGTGGCCAACTCTACTAACACTTTTATGTTAAAGTCTTTTATTCCTTTTGCCAAGATGAGCACTTCGGTGCCTTCTTTCTTTGTATTTATTTTTCTTTGCATACTTTATTTAATGTAAAACAAATAACCTTAAAAAGATGACTCTATAAATCTTTTGAGGATTATTGTTACCTTTTTAATGTAAAGGATAGTAAAGGAGAGTGATGGAGGACTTTGTTGTCTTTGAGAGAATATAGTTGGAGTGTGGAAGATGTGGCAGACACATGCCAAGAGTGTAGCCCTTTGTTTTGCCTTGGAGAGGAGGAAAGATTGACTAAGTCACACAGAGCAGTTAGTAGTTGGGTGACTGTTGGAGGGTATCTAGGAGTGATTTTATTGCTCCTACATTCCTTTTAGAGTTGTTTTCATGAGTCATTATGATTGACTAGGTCATGTTAGACTTTTTCCTTCATTGTGGGATATTGTGGAGGAGATATAGGCCCTAGATTTTAGGCTTTTTGTGGCATTTGACCCCAGTTAGTTTCTAGCTCCTTGTATTGTGGAACCACTTGGATAGTGGTGGATATAGTCACTTATGTGACTTTTTTGTACTCAATTCTTACATGCAGATTCTAGAGACTTGTGATTTTTACTATCCTTGCTCAAATTTTTGCCAGTTTGTAATTCATTCAGTTTTGAACATGTATACCAGTGGTGACCTTGGACATCAATGATTATGAGTATTTTTGCCTTCCCACTTTGTGCTTTATTGTGTGTATCTAATTGATTGATCGAGTTACTTGTGAAGTTTTGATTATTTCCTTGTAATTTTGTCTCAAGCCAAGCACCTTTTTTGCAGAAAGGTATGTTGTTGCAGGTTATAATCTGTGTTAAGAATGCAAACACTTTTAGTTGTGAAATTTCTTTCCTTCTAAAGGTTTAAACATTTTAACCTCTTTATAAAATACTTATGCAAAGACATCTGAAAGTGAGTTGTGTAAGCCAAATTTAGTCATTGTTGAAATTGTGTATGCAAGCTGTGTTTACAGGTTCTAGTTAGTTTTGGTGCATCACCTTAGTTGTAGGTTTCATTTTGTGCAATCTCTTCTTTACCCTTTTCCTTGTCAAAGTAGTAGGATAGAAAGTAGTTTAGGTGATAACCATAGGAAGTCGGCCTTCTGCGGAGGTTGACCTCTATTTTTTAGTTACCCACAGCTTTTGAGGTCTTCCCATGTTTCAATAGATTGTTGAACTTCACATTCAACAGGGTGCAAATCTCATTGGAAACAGGCATAACATTGAGGGGATGACTTAAGATTTTTTAATCCAAGGATGTCCAAGAATAATATCAAATCGATCTTGTATGCACCAAAATGGGCACATTGTAGACCATAGAAGTTATACACAAATTCTTAGGGTCTTTCCAAAGCAAGCAACTAAGGTACACTTGATATCTTGAAAAAGAGACTCAAGATCAAACCTCAAAGGATGCATAGAAGAAATCTTGAAAGTGGGAACTCTCAACAAGACCCTATATTGGGCAAGAAAATTCACCTAGTGAGATGTTGGGTGATTTGGATGTGTTTGGAGCATTGGTTTATCAGTTTTACAAATGTAAATATGTTGCTCAATATGTTTATTTTTCATAGTTGAAATGTTGTACAAGTTTGATATGATGTTTGCAGTATTGCTAGGATTGTTGATTTGTTTATATCACTATATGGAGTAGCTTTTTTGTATCTTTTTAAAGTTTTTGTAATGTTTAAGCAAAATTTTCCAACATGTTGAGGTTTATCCTAGTATGCTTGTATCTGTAAATGTGTTAAAATGGTCCATGGGCAATGTATAGAAAGTTTATAGGAGGCTATAATTTGATAGCATAGTGAATGTCCAAGATGTTGTAGCAAGGCAACACAATAAGTTTTAAGTGATAGGACAATGAATAGGGAGCTTGTTTGAGACCTAAGAAGGTTTATTGTGGTGCAATAGGACCTTGTACAAAGAGGTTTGAATGTTTATAGGTCTAAGAGCACACAATGATGCTCAATATCGATTCCCAATGCTAGGAAAATAAGTTGAATCAATGAATTCCATCCATTAAGGGATGTACAAAGTCCCTTAATGTAGCAACACCAAGTTGAATTTTTTTTTGTTATGAGTTGGATGTGTAGTCATTTGGAACTTGAAAATGTATTGGTTTGCAATGTATAGTTTGAGATTAATTATCTCTGAGTGTGTGGCTGCAATAGAAGTGTTAGTTTGCTGATTTGCATAAAGAAAGAGAAGTACAAAAAGTAAACTAACTAATATCTAAGCTAATCTAACATAAATATATTCTACTAACAATCTAACAAACTAACTAATCAACTAATACTAAATTGAAATCTATCCAAAGCTAACTAATATTGAACTATCAACAAAGTGTTGAAGACCAAGAGCAAGCTGAAGAAGAACAAAATCTAAATCAAGGCCACAACTATCCTAAAAAATGACACCTTGCTATGTTTGTGATGAATCTAACTAATAGATGATGCTTTGAAGAGGATGACCTACCTAGGAGGTGTGTTAAGAATGATAATTAGATTGAGTTAGAGACTTGACTAATATGAACACAATTTGGAATTACAAAGTACATATTTGCAAGTGAAGGATTAGATTATGAAGAATAACTAAAGGGGATAAATAGTTAGAATGGGAGCAAAAAAATGGGGTTACTAGTGTGAGGGTGCAACAAGTTGGTTGCACTTTAGTGAGGTAAAGTGAACAAAGCTTTGCTTTGGTTGGAAATGTCTCAGGAGGAAAATCTCTATGTGTGGAACCCTTATCCATTTCTAAACAAGTTCTAATGCAGATTCATAATGCAAAGGGAATTTTCTAGAGGTATGGGAGACAAAGAGAAGGCTAGAGGATGAGATAGGTGAGGAGTTAGGGAGATAAACCACTTAGAACTCTCATTTTTTGCATAGTTGCTAAAATTCTTAATCACCACAAAGGGACAAATGTGAAACCACCACAAAGGTTAGGCAATTGTTGTAGCACCTTAAAAACCACCAATGTGGTTACATGTTGCTGTAGTGACTACACAAATCATTGTAGTGGTTTTGAAACTATTGCTAGTTACCACTATTGCTAGTTACCACTATTAGTTTTGCAAAAATAAGTGAAACATAAATTTTTGAGAGGCAAACAAAGGTGAAACTAGAAACTAGGCAAGTAGGGATGGAAGTACACATAGATTTGGGATAAGTGGGACTGTAAAGCATAAAATTGCATACGAAAGATTAAAACAAGGACCAAAAACAAACAAATGATTATACCTTCATTCGTAAGCAACTTTTCTTCACCGATGTATGTGGATTTCTCAATATGTTCAATCATAACCTTGATTTGCAAATGATGTGGATCAGAGCTCGATTCGACAACGTAAGTTTGCATAAAGATGCGATCCCTTTTGCTTTGCAGATGTCTTATTTATAGATTTTTGAGGATGGGGGGATAAGATTTGATAAGGATTTGATTTTTGCTTTGTTTGACAAAAGAGGAAATAAATCAGGTGAAAGATAAGATTTGAAAGAAGTAAAAGATTTGACTTTTATTTGATTTAAAAGGAAATAAATCAAAAAGAAGATGAGAGGATAATTGAGAGGATTATCTAATTAAATAAATTAATTAGATACACGAGTTAAAAAAGGAAAGAAATCAAGAAGAAGATGTTATTTGGATTTATTAATTAAATAAATATCTGATTTATTTAGTTAATATTTGGATGATGATTTAATTAATTAAATAATAAATTATTAATTAACTATAGAAAATTGAATGGATTAATTAAATAATTATAAATTATTTAATTAATGCTAAGAAATGGAAAATTAACTTAATTAAATAATTAATAATTATTTAATTAATATGGAAGAATAATGAGGATGGATGAATTTAATTAAATAATTAGAATTATTTACTTAATGTGAAAGTATAGAAGATGGTTAATTAAGCTAGGAAGTAAGGTGAATTTCAGGTGTACATTTTGCCCCTCTTTGAGATGGTGTTGCAAAGTAACATCATTTCAAAGAAGTTTAAAACATAGTGTTGTGTTGGGTGGAAGAAGACTTTGGTTTAGAAGAATATGGTTGTGAGAGAATGATTGGATTAGAGGTGGTGTTGCCCCAGTCACTCAAAGCGAGGGTGACCAAGAAAGATAATGGTAAGTTAATGAATAAGATAAATGATGATGATGCCCCCTCGAGAGGGCAGGTGGGTTCAAAGAACACAAATGTGCATTCTAAATGAAAGAAAAGGAAATTGTTAGTAGATAAAGAGATTGAGATGAAGCTAAAAAAGTTAAATGAAATATGGAAGAATGATGAAAGAAGAATGGATTTAGTGATGCAGCATGATAGAAGAAGCTATGTAGGATGTAGAAGAATAGAATAATTGATCAAACTATGAAAGCTATAAATATTTATTAGGATGGATGGGTGAGATGGATGGGATCATTTGATTAGGTTATTCTTAAAAAATATAAAGAGCAATCCTTATTTTGATATAGCAATGGATGTTATGCACCAGGGTATAGAAGACTAAGGTGACGATGTATCTAATGCATAGAACATACACATAAAAAGATAAAGGTCACAAGCAACCCTATACCAGATAGCACCATGATATTGAAGACCATGATACTATTGTGGTAGGTAGGCTATAAGGACTGATGCAAGTGCAAGACAAAAGATGCAAGATAAAAAGATACAAGATAAAAAGATACAAGATAAAAGATAATGGTGATAAACGATGCAAGATAAAAGATGATGAGACAAATGCAAGATAAATTGATAACACACACAAGCAAGCAAGCAAGCATGCACAAATGATTCAAAAACAAACACTTGGTTATTGCCCTATCAAGCTGTAAACCAATGATTGATTGGATTGATTGAGGATAATGTTATCATTGTGGGGAATGATATATCCCTAGATCAACACAAGGATGTAGGAACGATATATCGCATTGATGATGATTGGATAAATGATCAATTGATTGGTTTGACAACAAGGTTGGAAAGAAAACCAATGTATGCTTTTGGATGATTGGCTAGATTACTCAATTGGATTGGTATGGATTAAGGATGACTTGCATTTGGATTTATTGCTTGGATTTTTGGATTGTTGTAATTTTATTTGGATGTTTTGATTTTTTTTTCTATTTTTGGAATGTTGTAATGTTTTTAGATTTTAGATGTTATGATGTTTTTTATTTTTGAATTATTTTGATGTTTTTGGATTTTGAATTGTATTGGGTGGCATTGGATTACAATTTGGATAGCCTAAATGCTAGATACCAATGACAAGAGAAAACCAAGTCTAGATGCAAAGAATGGAGATGGGATTGGATGAATGCATAAACTTGGAAGGGAGATAGTAAATGGGATGGAAGACTCATGATAGATGGAAGGATAAAAGGATAGGCAACAATGGATGGAATGGCTAAGGTGCTTAGGATGTGATCTCCAAAGACTATTATGCATAGGAATAACATGCCCTATTCTAGGTGTAATGCTTATGATTTTACATGACAAAGCTTATGTTGATAGGATTGATTGTATTGGTTGGAAAGGATGAGGTCTATCAAGAGATGTCCAAAGCATTTTAAACATTTTTCCCCTATCTTTAATAAGATCAAAAGGAGGAAAGGAGGATGGATTGGAGCAAGGGGATAATTATGTAGATATAATGGATAAGGAAGATATGATAGGAAGTATAGGTAGAAGGAATGATAGGATGGATTGATGAGACAACATGCCCCCAAGTGTAAGGTACATAGACAATTGATTTACACATGATGCTTGTTTGCTAGGTTTTCATCATGGTACTTATCCAAGGTGCCTATTTTCCAAGTTTTCACCATTGGACGAATAATATCTCTTTACTATTCATTTTTCATTTTTTATTTTTTTGTAATATTTGGATGGGATGGGTGGATGGAAGGAAAGAGAGATTTGGATGGAGGATGGGGACTTGAGTGTTTGTTTCCAAGAGGAGGTGATATTGTCCATTTTTGGATACTTGCGGCACATAGAACATGTTGAGTGTTATTACGCGCATGGGTGTTGGTAGGTGATTGGATAAGATGGAAATGGAGTGGATTATGATGTGAATTATGGATGGATGGGAGATGGTGGAATATGATGTGGATTATGGATGGATGGAGGAGAGTGGATTATGATATGGATTATGGATGGAAGGATTATGCAAAACCATGGACCATAGGGATATGATGGGTGAAATATGTAGGATAATTGATGAAAGATGGGGAGATGGAGGTATGTGGAAATGTTGTGGAATGGAAAGAAATCAAGATCAATGGTTGCACACACCATTTTGGATTTTGAAGATTTTTATTAGGATGGGGTGTTGGGAGTAATGGGGATTTGTTATTTTCCCAATTTGAGTACTTAGGGACCCAAATGGACTTAGGATTTTTAGAAGTTTTAGATGGGAAGTGGGATTTGTGGGATTTTTGGGATTCAAGATTTTTGATATAGTGGGATTTGGATTCTTCATTTGTATTGATTTCTTTTTTCTTAGGGACCCACACCATTTTTGTTTTTGCTTTTGGGGGTGTGGGTGTTTGTAGCCTTTAGGGTTTTTGATTTTGCTTTGTGTATCGATTCCCTTGGGCATGATAATTTTTAGGATTTTTGTAGGCTTTTACTTTATGTAGGGAAGCATCCAAACGATTATTTTGGTATCCCATGGATTTTTTGATAGCTTCATGTTTGGTTGATGTGTGCATTGGTTGATCTTGATTAGGAATGTTAACGGATTTAAGAGAATGGGATGTGTGGATAGATAGATTAGGGGATATAAGATATTAAGAGTTGGGAGGAGTGGAGGTAAAGTGGATGGAGGGAGATGTATGGTCACATGCTTTTAGGATTTGTATGATAACGGAGGAGGGATGGTGACATATGATTTGGAGGTATGATAGGATGCATGGGGTTTGGGATTAAAAGAAGTGGATTTAAGAGGAGTGAAGGTGGTACCAACACGTGTGGATTGTTTGTCTTGAGGTGTATAACCAAGTCCATGCATGTGTGGATGCATTTGGACATGGATGGGCTCCAAGATACCTTGTTCAAGAAGGCCTAAACCTTTGCCTTGATAATTCATGTTTTGGAGCATGCAGTGTGCAATGGGATGTTTGTTTCTTGGGAAACAAGATACAAGTACATTATTAGATGGGGAAGGATGTGTGGTGGATAGAGTTTGTTCCTCTCCTATGAGAGAACCACCATGGATGAAGGTGTTGGGTCCAAGGGTATATGATGATGGATTTTGGATATGGTTGATAGGCGATGATGGAGGATCAATAAGAGATGGATTTAGAATGCTTGGATCTTGCTCAACATTGTGCTTATTAATATGTAGTGTAATAGGATCCAAGTTATTTGTTTGATCATCTATGTTTACTTGGGAGGAAAGTGTCTCATCAAGGGAAGTGGGTGTTGTTGGATCATGGATAGGGCTAGGTGGAGAATGGATAGGAGTAGTTTGGACATCTTGCTTATAGATAGTTGTGGGAGTATAGATGGGTGAAGTGATAATCTCTAGCTCATGTAATGCATAAAGTGGGCTAAGAGGATCATCATGGCTTTCATTATCATAGATAAGAGCTTGATCATAAAGGGGCTTAACATGGATATGGTGAAATTGGTTATGAATAAGATGAATGGGGGTGTTTTGATCTTGATTAGGATAAAGATTTGGTGTTTCCACATGCTTTTAGCTAGACTCATGACATATCTCTTGGATTTGGATGGAAGTGGAAGGTTCTTGAATAGGCTTGATGGGTTCTAGATGATAAAAAATATGAGTATATAATGTATCTTGGCTTGGACTCATGGTAGGAGACTCTTCAATAGGCTTGATGGGTTGTGGGATACATGATGGGATTAGAGGAATAGGCATATGTCTTGAAGGTTCTTGGATAGGTGTGTGATGACATGGAGATGGTTGATTCCTTGCTAATAGCCATTGGATCACATCCTTCATAAGTATATGGATGGATGGACAATATAATGGATGGATAATAAGGGTGGATGTTGGAGGCTTATGATTAGGATTTAGTGGATGGATAATATTATAGGATGGTGGATTAGGATTAGGATTGGGATTGGATGGAGGGATAATGGGATTTGATGGATTAGGATTAGGAGTGGATAGATCCCATGGTGGAAGCCTGATAAAATGGGTTAATGGACTAGGAGGTATGTGAGTGAAGGGATTATGATTAAGAAAGTTAGAGGAAGATGGTAATGAAGGGATTGAAGGGGTTGATGCATTGGTGAATGGATTGCATAGTGTTGTTGGGATAGGACTGGGAGGCTCTTGGATATACATTTGATTAGATGATGATGGAGGATACCCATAGGATGCATAATCTAGAGTGGTGTTCCTGTTGGCAAGAGACACTGCTATGATGAATGACTGAATGTTGTCATTGATGGAAACAAGGAAAAGAGATTCTACCAACAAGACAAAGAGACCTTACTTTGGTAGATCAACTTGGTTTGACAACAAGGCATAAAAGGATTTTGGTCTGGAAGCCAAAAATGACTAAGTATGGGTAGAATGCAGAGTAAGTGTCATAGATTGGGTCAGTATGCCTCCACATTTGAAGATCATTACATGCAGTTTAGATATGTTAATCATAGCCATTTTGTGATGATATCTTCCAGTGTTCAAGTCCTAACTTCCTCCAGAAGTCATTTGGTGAAATAACTAAGTTTGGGTGAACAGACTTAAGTTAGTAACAATACATAGTACCAGAGAAAAAGGGTTTGCATTTCTCCATTGTGGCATATTTTGTCTTGCAGTTTTGAGGTAGCGAATATACATACCATGACTACCTAAATCCAGATTTGTAGCTTCTGAGGCCCAACAAATCATTTTCTACAAGTTCTCCAGTATCGTCTTAGAGTCTAACAGTTTTTCACTATGACAAAGTGGCAGTTCCAAGATCTACATTTTGCTATAAAGGTCTATGATGTCCTGCGGTTCTGAAGGTATGCTAAGAGGTCAATGATGGATGTTGGATATGATTTTGAGAGTCTCATATGGTCCGCAATGGAAGTTATGATATGACAATTGAATTGGTCAAGTGTGTTCTTAAGGGACAAGCCGACAATAGATCTGTATGCAGAGAAGATATATTGTCTATATAATCAATCTGAGTAATTGAATGATTGATGCCAACCCATATGAAGACTATTGTATGTTTGTTTGAGTTTGCATTGGTATTTGTGCATAAGATAACAGTTGTATACATGTTTCATGTGTTTCTTGCCAACCTACATTTGAGTTAAATCTTATTGCGGATATATATATATATTAGATGGATTTCAGTGTTGGTGAAGTGTGTGTGTGTGGAACAAAATGCGAATTCGAGTTGTGCATAATCTAAAGTAGTTTGTAGGATATAAAAGGATAAAAAGGGAAGAAAACAAAGTATATGTAGCAGAGAAGAAAAGAAGGGCAGACATTATGAAGACATTTGAGTCTATATACTAAGCTACTAGTGGAACTGCAATTCAACATTCTGTAGATGCATATTGGAGAAGTCTTCTCCTGGCAGTGAGGCAACTTTCCTCTATCTTCTATCTTTCTTTCTCTATGGATAGTGAGTCCACCTGCAGTGAGCATTTCTTTGGGCAGTGAGTCCCATGGCAGTGAGCCTTATGTAATCCGATATTGCTATCATAATATATTGTGAGCTAACACTCACCGTGGTTTTTCCCTTTTTGGGTTTTCCACGTAAAATCCTGGTGTCTATGTGTTATGAATTTGTGGCTACTCTTCTCATGTTTACTTTGCTTTCATATTATTGAATTTGGTAAATGGATTAATAAATGTGTAAATGAAAAGGTTTTAAGAATATTGATTCACCCCCCCCTCTTAGTATTCTTTGCATTCAACAGTTCCCCTTGTCAAAGGTACCATGAGGACTTAAGGACATGTGATCTTGGTGCAAAGGGTAACTTGGACTTGCATGTTCTTGTTGTGAAGGAACTTGATAGTCTTGTAAATGGATTTGATGATGAGGTAAAATGTTGGAATAAGAAGTTGGATGATCTTGGGGTAGATGGTGTTGGGTATATATAGGATAGGTTGATGTGGAATTGACATGATATGTAGATAGGCTAGGTTGGTATGATGATGGAGGTGACAGATGGGATTGAGGTGTAATTTGTTGAGGGAGTGGTTGTGTTTGGACTTGTTGGTTTTGTGTTTGGAATTGTTGTTGTAAAAGAGCTTGTAGTTGTATTTGGGATTGTTGTTTTTGTATGATTTATTGGTCTAGGAGTTGTTGATGTTGAATGTTTTGATGTTTTGGTGGGGTAGTGACATGTTCCTTTTTATATAGCATCCTAAGTTCATCAAACATTTGTTGAATACCATAACATTCTTGCTTGAGGTTCTTGTTTTCTAGTGTCATTACCATTTTGACAAAGGATGGATTTGATGAGGCTCAAGAATGGGATTATGATTAGGATGATGAAGAATAGAGTGTGATGGAGATTATGTGGATGAAGTTGGATCAAGACAATGATGTAGGATGATATGGGATTATGAATAATGGATTATGATTAGGATAATAGGTAGAAGATATGATTATGCTAGAATTAGAATGATGATATGGAGTGATTAGGATATGATTAGGACTTGAGATGGATAAAATTGATTGGGTTATGGATAGGTTAGGATTAGTTAGATTACGATGAAGGCTTATAATGATTAGGGATGAGGTGGATAAGAGGGTTGATTAGGATGACTAGAATGAAGTAATTGGATGCTCGAGATGATGAGGATGGGTAAGGAAGATAACTTGGATAATTAGAGATGATAGTATGGGATAATTTGGAATGATTGGGATAATTAGGGATGATTAGGGTTTTGATTATGATGAAGGTAACTTGGATTAGGATGAAAGTGATGACAAGGATAATTAGAATAATGTAGAATGTATTTGTTGATAGCTTGAATTAGGCAATCCAAACAAATATTTCACATGTACATGCATAAATCACACACACAAGATACAATAGCAAGTTTGACTTTAAAAATTGATTGTTATGATTATGAAGACACTCGAAGACACATCAACAAGCATAATATTAGTCAAGTGGATATAACAAATAGGTCTTAATCTAGGATGAACAAATATGCTAAGGATGTCCCCAATATACACAAGGTAGGGGGCCCAATTCCATGAAATGAAAATGAAATAATGCCACACATCCAGGAGAAGAGGGTAACCCAACCTTCACCTTCACTTCCCCAAGGTATAAAGTTCTTGGAGGCTAATCCCGAATGACAAGATTCTAATTTCCAAGAGGTGTGTCTTTCGATTCACTCCTCACTTTTTGTCCTCCATCAGAACACAAGAGTTGAGGTCATCCCTTGGAGTGGTGTGTCTCCAAGAATACCTCTTAAAAAGGTGACAAAAGTGAATCAAGTGGTGTTTTGATCTCCAAGATCACCTTGCGGTGCAAGGAGAGAGCATACACACACACACTTGATTCACACTCACAATGTTAATTGACCCTTAGAAATTGAAATGTGTGTGTGAAGATGAATGGAATAAAGGATGTTTTTGATTCCCAAGATCACGCTAACTGCAAGGGAAGAGCATACAGACCCTAATTCACACTCAAATGCACCAAGCAAAGCAAGCACAAGGTTTTTTAATTTCCAAGCTCAAATGTGATGATACAAACACATGTTCATTGTATGCCCAAAATCAAATATGATGATACAAACAAGTGTTCTTTTTAAGCCCAAATTAAAGTGTGATATTGCAAACAAGTTCTTTGATAAATTGAAATGTAAAACTTGGATTGTGTGCACTTGGAATGTGTGTCTTCAGATCTGATGTTGATGCAACACCTTAAGTCTTCCCCTATTCCTCCAAACAAAAAAGAAAAACAAACCACTTGCAAAGATGATTGTTAGAGTGAAAAAGGATAATCTATAAATTCATGATAATTATGGATGGTGATAGAAGATTGGATGTTATGCTTAGATTGTACATGAAATTCTATGTTGTTTCATGAAAAAATTCATTGAATTTTGTTAAGAAACACAAAAGTTATAGTGATTTGAAGATGGCAAACAAAGGGTATGTTTAATTGAATATACCTAACAAACCTAATAAAATGGAGTGATGAGACCTATGCCACAATGAAGTTAGGTGAATCAACTTTCTGATGCCTGTAAAAAGTTAAAAATATGACATGATATGCAAAAGTTATGGCATTTAAAAATATATATTTTGAGCCTTAAAAAACACTATTCACAGCATGAGAACATTGTTCACAACCTAAAAACACTGTTCACTACCAAAAAACACTGTTCACCGTCAAAAACACTATTCACTATCGGAAGTACTGCTCACTGTCAGAAGTACTGTTCACCGCCAAAAAGCATTGTTCATTGCCGGAAAGTATTGTTCACCGCCAGAAAGTACTGTTCACTACCAGAAAGCACTGTTCACCACTGGAAACACTATCCATCACCCTACAAACATTTTCTCAAATTTCACCTACACCAAAAAAGGTCAAATTATATGTTTTTTTCACCTCTTGGCCCTTCTGGACGCAACTGTGAGGTCTGTTTTGTGTTGCAAGGCTCTCTGTGAAAGTGCACCCTCAAATTTTCCCTAAAAAGAGCCTAAACCTACAATAAAAAACCTCATAAACACTTCCAAACAATGGGGGTTAGATTACTGGGCATGCCAAAATGTAAAGCATAAAATTGCATACAAAAGATTAAAATAAAGACCATAAACAAACAAATGATTATACATTAATTCGTAAGCAACTTTTCTTCACCGATGTATGTATGTGGATTGCTCAAGATGTTCAAGCATAAACTTGATTTACAAATGACATGGATCAGAGCTCGATTCGACAACATAAGTTTGCATAAAGATGGGATCCCTTTTGCTTGGCAAAGGTCTTATTTATAGATTTTTGAGGATGGAGGGATAAGATTTGATTTTGGAGATAAGATTTGATAAGGATTTGATTTTTGCTTTGTGTGACAAAAGAGGAAATAAATCAGGTGAAAAATAAGATTTGAAAGAAGAAAAGGATTTGACTTTTATTTGATTTAAAAGGAAATAAATCAAAAAGAAGATGAGAGGATAATTCAGAGGACTATCTAATTAAATAAATTAATTAGATACACATGAGTTAAAAAAGGAAAGAAATTGAGAAGAAGATGTGATTTGGATTTATTAATTAAATAAATATCTAATTTATTTAGTTAATATTGGGATGATGATTTAATTAATTAAATAATAAATTATTTAATTAACTATAGAAAATTGAATGAATTAATTAAATAATTGTAAATTATTTAATTAATGCTAAGAAATGAAAAAATAACTTAATTAAATAATTAATAATATTTTAATTAATGTGGAAGAATAATGAAAATGGATGAAAATTATTAAATAATTAGAATTATTTAATTAATGTGAAAGTATAGAAGATGGTTAATTAAGCTAGGAAGTAAGGTGAATTTCAGGTGTCTACAGGGACTAAGGAGAGACTTCACACATACTATTTTATTCATCATTCTCATGTCATATGGCATTTTAGGTGGCATTGGTCATCATTAGACTTGAAATGTTGACCCTTCGGGATGACATGTAAAAATGGGTATATGTAAATATTGCCCCTTGGAATAAACATGTTATAATGAAGAGTGCAAGTGTCATTTTTTTAAGTCAGACTAGATCAGGGGTGCAACACTTGCTTTGCCTCTATCATTGTCTTGCAAAATGAAAAACTTAATTTGAGTTAAAGAACATTACGGAAATCATATTTTTTTGAAAAAATCAATGGACAAGAGTACTTACCATTCATGCAAGGATTTAGGATATACTTGGAGTTGCCCATGCATAGGAAACATACAAAAAGGGGTTAATTACCATATTAAAAACTCTAATATATTCAAAATTAACCATTTTTACCTGTACATGTAAGAACCAAAATCATGCACAACCTCCACGAGGACCCTGATGATGACTCACAATCCTTGTCATGTACATTTAAGCATGGAATAATGCCCTCTTAGCAGTGATTCTCTTGGTAGCATGTGGTTTCTTCTTCCTTTTATTGTTTCCCCTTTTTTGTGCTAACCCTTTCCTCGCTTTCGACATTTTTTGACACTTTTTGATTTTTGTTTCTTGTGCTTGTGACTTCATCCCTAAGCCTTGTATTTATCCATTTGTTGTGTTTTAACATTTCCCTAGTGTTTTTCATCCATTCCCCCCCTCTAGGAGCCCTTTAGAGGATCCCCCAAGCCATCTCCAACTTTTAGTTTTCAATTTCGGTCAACCAATACAAATCTCCCCCAGGAGATCCATCTTTTGTAAGTAGAGATTTGGTTTTTGACCCCTGTTTGACCAGTTTCCAGAGGCAGTTCACCTCCTTTTCCCCTCCTTGTTCATATCCAACCCTATTTTCACCCTGGGACCCTCCCTCTATGGGTCACCCCTGGGCAACCCTAACTAGTGAAAGGGGTGACCCTGTCATCTTTCCCAACCGTGAAGGAACTTGAGTTTTTGGCCATAAAAATCTCTATTTTGACTTGTTTTTTCTTTTGTTTGCATGAGATTTTTTCCTAAACTTAAAGTTAACTATTTCATGCATCCAAGCATGCATATTTATCTCCTTTTTAACTTAACTTGTCAACCCATGCATTCTTTTAACTCCATTTCTTCTTTAGTGATAAGCTATATTGACTTGTTCACTCCCTAATTAGCCCAGATCACTCATGTGTCTTCTGAGTTAACTCTCCAATCAAAGGGAGTTAACTCTTCATCCTCTCCACTTCTTTTAGCCTCTTCAAACCTATAAGTACCCCCCTCCTCCAAGCACAAAGGGAGGCAATTTCATTTGTGCACACAGTTCTTACAGGATTTTGTTCTCCAACTAGCATCCATATGCTCATACATGACATTCGGGCCTTTTGCTTTTTATTGTTGTCTCATCAAGCTTTGCTAAAAGCTTCATCTAGTATTGATACGCTACTCACATTGCAAGCCATAGTGCTCACAAGCTTACATTGAGCTCTCTTTCAAGCTTTCAAAAGCTTATTTTTGCATCTCTTTCTAATTGTTGCCAAGAGGATCTCCCCGCTACTGCAAGAGGATAAGAGGTTGCCCATAAAAGGATTTCTGAGGGTAGTGGAGGCTCACGCATCTCTTATTCTGGTTCCTTCATGCTTTTCATTTCATAATAATTATAAAATCACATTTTGCTCTTGGAAATAGTAAATGCATGTTTCCATTTCCTTGATAGGCTAAGTAGATCTTGCATTGTTAGAATAGTTTACTTTCAAAAGTTCATAGATTAGATTCATTTCAAAGCAATTTCCTTTTCCTAGAGTAGTTGTTCCATATATTTAGAAAAGAAAAATAAAAACATAGATCAATTGCATTAGACAACTTCATATTAGATTGCACACATTTTAATTCCTAGAATAGAAAAAAGCACTTTATTTCCATAAATAGAAAAAACACAAAAAATATTGTTTTGCACTCATATAGGCTTGCATGCATCTAAAAATTGAAAATCAAAAAAACATTAGCATCATAGAGCATTCACAAACCCTTGATTCCAACATAAGGTCAACTTTGGTTAACATTAGGCAAAACTATTGATTCCAACATAAGGTCAACACAAAGTCAAACCTTAGGTCAAACAAACCCTAAGTCAAAACCCTAGGTCAAATCATGGTTAGCTTTAACTATCTCTCTCTTGGTTTGGATTCATGAATGTGCCTTAGGCTCAGAGGTGAGTGGGTGAGGGCAATCCTCGATGAGATAGAGGAGATCCACCCTGGACCATAACAAGATCAACAAACAATTCAACAAGAACAACACAAATTGAGGGTATTCCAAACACAAGTTATCATCCAATAGTTAGAACAAAAACTCCAATACAACATAAGTATCAACGAAAAATAATCATCAACCCACACAACTTTGGAACCTTAGGAATCCAAATAGAAGAACAATGAATAGTGACCCTTTAGGTCATATAGTTATTTTAACAATGGTCACATAACACCTGATTAGAATCAATGCACAAGAAAGGCCCCATGACTAGCTGACCACTCTCTATGAAGTCTAGCTCTCAAGTGAGCTAGACCACCCCCGTGTCTCATTTCCTCTCAACTGGCTACTTACACGAGAGCAAGAGTGATGTGGAGGTTCACTTCGTGGCAAGGAGAGGGGTCCATGTGCGCGTCAAAGATGAATCAACTTCCCTAGGCCACTAAGTCATGTTTCTGAGTGTACATATTTTGGTGAACCTAACATGAAACTACAAATGCTTCTAAGACAAGTTGTTTGCATTTCAATTTCAAGAATTCAATTATTATCACTTTCACTTTCACAACCATCTCCACCACTTCCATCCTTGTCATTTTTGCCTTCATTCATTCCATTTATTCTGTGGTGTTTATGACACCCCCGAATATGACGGAACTAAACTTAAACTTAGGGAACATTCCCTCAAGAGAGCCAGAAACTCCCTCTTTCGACAGGTATGTGCCACCTAATCAAAATGCACCAGTTTCAAACTACTATGACTATGAAGATTCAAACTATGAACAAGACATAAGAGAACCTAGACATTCTCTGTCATTCAACAATCCTATGTGGGAGCATAATCCTGTCATGTCAAACACACCTCACAAAGAAAGAAGAATACAAATGAGGTTGGAAGTTCATCAGGTGGATCAACCCTCCACAAGCAATTCAAGCACTCATCTTGATGATGAAGTAAGAAGGCTCGAAAGGAACTTACAAGAAGCAAAGGATGATCAAAAGGCCCTGAAAGTTGCTCTACGAGAAGAGTAATGAGAAAATGCTATGCGAGAAGAAATGCAAAATCATGACAACATTCGCAATGAAATCCCTAGAAAGGAAGAAGTGCCTAGATGTCCTACACCTGCAAACCTTATTGCAATGCTAGTATAAAGAATCAAGACTCTGGAGGCATAACAACATGTCCCAGAAAGAAGACAAAAATCACATGAACATATTAGAATTGAATAGGAGAAGGGGCATCTTAGAATCCCCCTTACCTCAACTACTACTCACAAAATGGGAGTAATGACACATTCCCAAATGGGAACCTTCCCATTCAAAACACGTAGGCAATACAGGGAAATCGAGCGAATCAAACAATAGCATTGGGTTATCAAAGCCCACCCATGGGGTTAATGCTGCCAACTCCTCAATCACAAAGTGCCTTTTTGGGCACACACTTGGAGTATTTAAAAGAGCAACTAGATATGTCTATAAGAAGTGTTCCGATACCGCGACCATTACCAAATCTGCCAAAATTCAAAGGAGAAGGAGATCCTAATTCACACATCAAGGCTTATACAACCACAATAAGAGAACTCCTCCCTTGGGACGGGGTTGTCACAAATATCTTCCCTAAGATGCTAGAAGGAATAGCCTTGTATTGGTATTATTACCTATCGGAGGCCTCAATACACTCATTCAGACAGTTAATAAGAGAGTTTGTCATGGATTTTGACATGAACAAACTAGTCAAGACAAGGATCCAAGAATTCTAGACCATGAAACAAGAACCTAATGAATCAGTGGCCCACTTTGTCACTCAATGGAGACAAGTTTCTATTCTTTGACAAGTGTTGCAAACATGGATCATCGTGAGTTGTGTGATCTCTTCTTACATTCCTTGAACATGGATATGAGAGAAGAGGTCCAAAATTTGCCTTACAAGTATTACGCAGAAGCCTCATAAAGTGCCTTATGAATTGACCAAGCAACCATTGACAGTGGCTGAAGGACATATGACACAAATGGAAAACTCAAAGTCTCAAAAGGGTTTGAGAAGAGTACCTCAAACATATCAATAGATAAGGACATCAATATCATAAGGAGCACACCTAGTAATGATAAATGGCGTCAAAAGCGAAACCAAGGACCAAGTCATTTCTCCTATGATCGCAACACATATTGTTGGTTCCATGAAATAAAAGGTCATGACACGAAGACTTGTTATGGATATAACAAAGCTATCTTGAAGCTTACCCCTGCGCAACAAAAAAGTTCCTTATCCTCCTGCAAGCCCAATGAAAGGAGAAAGAACCTTAAAAAAGAAAAGGAAATACCAATCAAAGAAGTTCTAGTCATGTGGAACTAAACCAAGAAGTGTTTGTGATCCAAGAAGAAGAACAAACTGACCAAATAGAAAGTGTTTTCTTACAAGTAGTAAACCTATTGAAAACATCCCCTTCGCATCGAAAAACATTCTTTGAAGTATTAGAAGTGGGATGCTCAACACAAGAAGAACTAGCCCATCTCACATTTGACATCTCAAGATTCCTAAAAGATGAGAGAAATAACAATAAAGATTCACTATTATACATACAAGTCTAGGTCGAAGAGGTCATCATAAAGAGAGTGGTAGTGGATGAAGGATCGACAGTCAACATCTTACCAATTTCCTTCCTAGGAAGAATGGGATACAATAAAACATGTATAAGACAACAAGCGACCACCTTAAGGATATACGATCATCAAGACATCCAAATGGTTGGGAAAATTAGTCTACCACTCACTTTGGTATCCAAAATTGTTCCAACAGAATTCTACATCATCAACAAAGAAACCAATTATAACATGATCCTCTAAAGACCTTGGGTTCATGCGATGAAGGCCATAGCCTCCACATTGTTTCAATAAATCCACTTCCATTACCTGGGAAAAATGCATGTCATAAAGGCAGATCCTAACCCTTTTAGTGTTTATAGGAAGGAACATGAAGAAAAGGATAGAAAGTCAAACACATAGGAGAAAACAAAGGAAGAGACTCAAGACCATCAACCAAATGCAAATAATCTCAACATATCATATCAAAACATGGATTTTTTGAAATGCACAAGACAACTGAGAGGGGGGGTGAAATAGTTGTCTCTAAAACTTTAATCACTTATCAACACATCAAATGCTCAATTACTGTTATTAAGATTTAACCATAAAAACATGAAACAAGAAGCTCAATACAATAAGACATTCAACACATGAGACACCAGAGTTTTATGTAGAAAACCCTATAAGGGAAAAACCATGGTGGGTGTTAGCCCACAGATATAAATATGATATAGCAATACCAAAAAATAGAGGCTCATTGCCCAAAATGCTCATTGCAAATGTTAGGGCTCACTGTCAAGATCGGTTCACTGCCAAGGGGTGGCTCACTACCAAGGGTTGGTGAACTGATTTGATAGCATCTACTCCATGCCTGGGTTCAATTCCATTGAAGCACAATATAACTCCTCTGGTATGCTCTTCTTACACCTTACACTTATCTTTTCATTTTTGCTCAAGGACATCTATTTTGCAACTTCATTACATGTTTTTATACACTTCATCAACCTTGGAATGTACATCAAGGTTGGCGTTACATTCCTCAACCACTGGAACAATCTCCAAGGTCAGCATTACAAACATACATAGAAATGGGTGTGGACCTAAACAAAATTAGCTAAGGGAAAGATGTATGCGGATCATGTTCTACCTTAGCTGGGACTCAAGTGCAATCTTCCATGCCATGACACACTTTCACAATCTTCGATGTATCTTTGCAAGTAGTGAAATCAACCAAGTCAGCCAAGACTGGTGTTAACATTAAGTCTTCTAAGAATAGTCTTCATCCACGATCCAAATTTCTCTTTTGCAGACCAATCCAAAGCTAGGAACACAATCAGGAGACATCCACAAGCACATTGTAATCACTAGGAACAACCACACAATCTCTAACCACTCTGCCAAGAAGATTCTTCAAACTAGAGCACATAAACAATACTGTCATCTACTGTCATAAAGAAAAGATTGCTTGTGGACCACCAAATCATGAACCATTGGAGTTGAAGGCACTTATCATCATTACAAACTTGATTCCAGAACCGTAAACTAAAATAGTTAAATGTGGAGGAATGTAGAGCATAATACATTCTCCCTGTCACCACCAAATATATAGGAAAACCAGTTTTCACTTTGGTGAACATAACTCACTCAAATCTTCATATCAGAGGCTCAAACTTGGAACATAGCATCTTCAGACAAGTCTCTAACTGAATTCCAATCCATAGACAAAGATATTCATTCTACAAGAAATGTGGAGCAATCTACTGGATTGTTCTGCTGTATTAGGAATGCTTATTATCTTCAACACTTAACTCATTACAAGTAAGCATCAAAACAAGAGCACAATTGACACCAATGACAACACTGATATGTTGACATCAACGACAACACCAATTAGGCACATACTTGCAACAATCTCCCCCTTTGTCATTGATGGAGACATATGGTGTGAAAAACTATAAAGATCATCAAGACAAGATACTCCCCCTTTCTTTTTATACATCTGCACTCTTTCTCCTCCTGAGTTTTTCACATGATTTCTCTCCCCCTTTGACATCAATGGCAAAGGGAACATACTTGCACTCTACTTCTCTGATCAAATTGCTCTTTCATCAATACTGTAACACTTACTGCTCTTTGTCAGTAACACATATTAGAAACACTTGCTACTCCCCCTGAGAGGTAGCTCTCAAAACATCAATCTAGATCAAAGAATGAGGCTTTGGACACCACTGGACTAATGCATACTTATGCATCTTAGTTCAAAGCAGGAGGGTAATAACCCCTAATTTTTCTCTGAGATACTCAAAGGTATCCTAGGCAGAGGCTTAGTGAAAATATCTACAATCTAATCCTTTGTGGACACATATTCCATCTTTACTTCATTCTCTATCACCTTTTCTCTCAAAAAGTGATACCTTATTGATATATGCTTTGTTCTTGAGTGCATCACTGGATTCTTTGAAATGTTTATGGCACTTGTATCGTCACAAAAGATTGCAATTGGATCTTCATACACAACTCTTATGTCCTTCAAAGTCTGCTTCATCCATAACACTTGAGTACAACAACATGCTACTGCAATATACCCTACTTCTATAGTAGACAAGGAGATTGAATCTTGCTTCTTTCTCAGCCATGAAACTAATCTATTACCCAAAAAGAAAGCACCTCCACTTATACTTTTTATGTCATCAACATCTCTGGCCCAATCTGCATCTGTGTAAGTACTAAGAGTCAAATCATTATCCTTTGGATACCATAAGCCATCATTTGATGTGCCTTTCAAATACCTCAAGATTCTCTTGACTACCATCACATGTGATTCTCTAGGATCTTCTTGAAATCTTGCCACAAGACATATTGCATGCATTATATCAGGTCTGGTTTGAGTTAGATAAAGTAATCCTCCAATCATAGATCTGTACCTTTTCTAATTAGTCTTAGGTGATTCATTAGTTTTGCTTAATTTGCAGCAAGTCATCATGGGAATACATACTAGTTTGGAGTCCTCCATCCCAAACTTCTTCAACAATTCTTTTACATACTTAGATTGAGAAATGAAGATTCCTTTATCTGATTTAGTAATTTGCAGATCTAGAAAGAAATTCATTTCCCCAAACATAGACATGTCAAATTCATTTTGCATTTCTCCTACAAACTTCATGCACATACCTTCATTTCCTCCAAAGATAATGTCATCAACAAAAACTACAACAATCAGGATTTGATTATCAATGATTTTGAAATAGAGATTGTTGTCAATAGTGCCTTTACTGAACCCTAATTGTAACAAATATTTATCTAACATTGCATACCAAGCTATGGGGCTTGCTTCAGTCCATACAATGCCTTCTTCAATATGCACACCATATCACCTTGGTTTGATACCTGGAACCCTTCCGGTCGCTCAATGTAAACTTCCTCTTCCAACTCACCATTTAAGAATGTTGTAATGTTCCATTTTTGGCGCATTGATTATTGTGAGCATTTTGGCTTGTTCTTAGTCTCTTAGTGGCTATTCAACTTTGTTGGGAGAACTCCAATGTTCTTGGAGTGGCCACAGATCATTTTTATAGAGCAATTGGTTATGACTTTGAGCTCAGATGGTGTTCAGGATTGCAGTGATGCTTTCTGATGTTTGATTGGGTTCCCAGTTTGCTCTCTAAGATTCTTGGAGAGGCCGTCTATTTTTAGAAAGTCACCTGGAAGGCATCAGTCATCTTCCCAATCATCATGGAGTATGTTGGTATGCTTAATTTTGCAGTTTGGTGATATTTGGGATTTCTCGTAAAATTAGTTGATTTAATGAGGTAAACAATTAATTATTGCACTTAAGTTAAAAAAAGTTGGGAAATTTTCATTTAACACTTAAGTGTTATAGCTCATTGGAAAGGGGATGAAAATCTCTAAATCATGGATGCATCATATTGGGGCCTTGTGAATCAAATATTTCCTTTATTTTGATAAAGGGGTCTTTTGAGCTAAGGGGAGCTTTTAATTAAAAAGGTGACTTTAAGTTGTGCACACATAATGAATTATTTTTTTTACTTTTGAGGAGAAATATGAAGGGATAGAGGAAATAATATTTTATTTCCCTCAAAAATCTATAAAAGGAAGAGATGGGGTCATTGTTTGGGCATGCTTATGATTTGTATTATTATATTGCTGAAATGAACCTGCGAGTTCTTCCATTTCTCTTGAGGATGGAAACCCTCTTGTAGAAATTCTTCTTGAGGACGAAAACCCTCTTGGAGTAGATCGGTTTCGGTGGTGTGAGATCCACCCTAGCTAAAGTTGGTGTAGTTTCATACAGGAATCACCATTGTGCTGAAGACAGTGATTGGAGCAAGCTTATTCAGAGTTTGTAATTGTTCTTTCATGGAGTTTTTGTTGTGTATTCTTGTTTATTGTTTGGTGTTGGGATTGTAATATTTTTGGTGTGAGATCAATAAAAGATTTCCATGTCTTTGTTGTGTGCATAAGCTGGTCGTACAAGGATTTTGTACCATAGTGAGGGTTGATTTGATCATGCTATCAATTAAACCTTATTTGGAACATAATTTGTTTGTATTGTCATTGACAAGTGCTGGCACCTATATGCAGATATAAATCCTTGATTTCTAGGCAGTCTTTATGGTGTTTGATGAGATTTTCGTACTACATAGGCTATACGGAATTGTTGAGGGGCAATTTAGGTTTTGATGTTTACCTTTCCTTATTTTGGGCAGATATTGATTTCATTCTCTTTGTCTGATATGGGCGACTATTTACAGATTTAATTCTTTGAGAACTGGGTAGAGATTTTATAGCTTCGATGAAGTCCGTACCAGCAGGTCGTATGAACCAGTGTGAAGGGATTTGAACCGTGAACAATCTGATTTCTTTATGACAATCTTTTAAATCAATTGTGGTGTTAATTGTTGCTCATAATGAAGGCAGTTGGTATTGAATGTTGGTATTTATGTGCATTGTATGTATGACTGTCTTGTTACAGGCTGCCATACAACACAGAAAGGAACAGTTTTGTATCTCAGTTCTGAATCAGTAGGGTTTCAAATGTTTCTCCTGATATGGACAACATAATTACCTTAAGTTATGAGATTCTAATAGTTTGTGCAGGGTATGAGATGATGTTAATCATATGGTATTGTAATTTGAGGAATATTGTACTCCATTTGATAAGCACTCAGCTGAAGCTATTGTTTTATATTAGTTTATATTGCATAAACATCTAATAACCCCTGGATAGTTTACCGCCAGTGTGGAGGAAAGAAATTTTCTTTATTGTTCTCACCCACTGAATAAGTGGAGAATACACACTGAATAAGTGGATGGCTTTGCTTTCTTTCTTACCCACTGAGAGTGGTGAATCCCCACAGCTTGTGGATGCCTGCATATGCATATGAATGTTTAATTGTTGCACAATGTCATGTTTTGTAAACCAAAGCACATTATGCTCTCACTTCACCCAGTTGGGATCTTGGTGATCAGAAGTGTGGAGGTCATTTAGTTGGTTTATGTAATTGATGCTAACACTGCTATATCATTGTATGTCATTTTGAAAAAATTGGGGTAGCATCTTACAAATGTAGACTTCACATCCATCTGATACACTTTGAAATCTTTGTGAGCTGCATGTTGACACTCATTTTGACCAGGGGTTGATTTGTCATGATCAGGAGGTTTCTTCATTTGAAGCCTTTATCTTCTTGCCCATTTTTTCTAAGTGTTGGACCTCCTCAGCATTTTTCAACTGCAGCATCATGTTTTCCTGAGGAGGAGGTCATCATCATCATCTTGTCTTCGATGGTCTGCATCATCATGTTCTTCGTCGACTGGGTTTTTCATCGTCATCATCATATTCAGTCATCGGGTGATGTTTGGTTTTTATCATGATGATGCTGCCGAGCTACAGTGCGCCCTGATCTGCTTACGAGGGTGATTCTTCAAAGTCTCCAGTGATCTTCCATTTATCACCTTGCGCAGGCATGATGATGATGTTGCTTATTCTTTGAGTTGCTCGACCTAACTTGTTTTATCCTAAGGGTCGTCGTCATCATCATGATATTTCCAGTTTTCATCCTGCTGCGTGCGGAGGTCATCATATTTTCTGCCTTCATGATATTTCGCCGGGGTGATATTTTATCATCGGGTGATCTTGGTTATGATCATCCTGATGATGTTGTTGAAGAGTTCTAAGTGCGACCCGATATTCACTGGGGTCATCATATTTTGGAACATCAGGATGATCTTAGTCAATATCATCCTGATGATGTTGTATCACTTCTTGTTCTTTGTTTCTCATCCTGATGATGCTGACGTCATCCGTATGTCAGGGTGATATTTTTCTTTCTGCCTATCTGCATCATGATATTCGCGAAGGAGGGGGTGATATTTTCATATCACCCGGATATATGTTTGTTTGTTCGAACATCATGATGATGTTGATATCAAGGAGATATCCGCCTGCTGGTTTCGCGTGTTATCTATCGAGGGTGATCTTTTCAAGCAGCATCATCATATTCAGTTATCGCCCCGATCTTATAGAGGAGCTACAGTGCAACCTGATATTTGAACATCAGGAGGATATTTCCAAATATCCGGTTGTCTTCTGAATATCATGATGATGTGAATATGATGATGACGTCATCAAGGTCCGCGGGGGTCATATTTCTAACAACTAATCATCTTGAAGAGACCTCCTGATATTTGTAAACATGATGATGACGTCATCCGGATGTGAGGAGGTGCGCAGTAGGCGGATATGATGATGACGTCAGCAGGATATGATGATGACGTCATCAGGATGTTCATCGGCCAGACTTTTGTTATAAGCTCAGCAGGAGGATGTTCCTCCGAAGGATCAGGTTGTGCCGATTATCATGAAGGGTATATTTCAAATATGATGATGACGTCAGGGTGATATTTCGAACAACAGGATATCATGCTGCTGGAAGATGATGATGATGAAGTCTATACTAGTGTCGTCAGGAGCAAAAGTACCGACATGATATATGCTCATGACCTAGTATATAAGGTGTTAATGAGGTCATCGCGGGGTGCATGTGGGATATTGTTATCCTACATTTTCAAATATCATGATGATGAACCTCGGCGGGAAGTGGTTGCGACTGCAAATTTGATGATCTTCCCAAGGCCGCGGGTTGGTGCGCCATTAATGGCGATTGTTGTAGAGGTATGGGCGATGGCGTGGGTCGATCTTGTACCCGACTGGAGGTGTCAATCAGCGGGCAGGAGCGCAGGGCTCGAGAAATCTTCCTGTCTCCTCCCCCACCTGCTGCATTCAAGTTTGGGCGCCAATCCGGTTGTGTTTGAGCGCCATTTTCGTGATACTGGTCAACATTGTAATTAATTGCTGAGCACCTACCTGGCTGTTATAAGCAGGTTGTGTTGTTCATTTGTGGTTGTTGAAAGTTGATGATTTTGGCTCTGTAATACATGACAAGCTGATCTGGTTGCTCTGTACAGCTTACCTGTGAGTTTATGTATCTCTTGTTGTTTGTTTTTGGCATGAACCCACTGATTTCATGATTAAACTTATATGAGAAATGCTGTTTGGCATGTGTTGTGTTAATTCTGTCTCCAGTATGGCATGTATCCTTCTTCTGAATCTGGATGTTTGGTAATGTTTAGATTCTAGAGCATAGAATTCCTGTGTTGAATGTCTGATCTTTTAACTTCTATTCAAGGGGTAGATTAAACTGTTTTCAGGTTGAACATTGGGAGGGATATACTGCAGTAGGGATACCATAAGTAGAGATAACCTAACACTTTGTATTGGGAGATGCCTGTAAGGCAGGTATCACATAGATCCCCTTGAAATCCAGTTTTAGTTGTTTATGCTGATCATTCACAGGTGTATGTCTACTGACTCCAGGCCCTGGATAGGCACCAATCATGCTTTGTTTTGTGTTATAACCATATCCAGCTTTGCATCCACACTTAAACTCCAAAGCAAAATCTAAAACCAACATTAGGACATTAGAGTTAGTTTAGGATCCTCAGTCCTCTGTCTACAACTGCAAATAGGCCCAAAGCTAGCCCCTTTGCCCTTATCTTTCAGTTTTGGTCTACATACAGGAGGACTCATCTGCTTTCTGTCAACATCCCAGCCTTGCATGCATATCCTCATGGATGTTGAATAGGGAATACCCCCCTAGGTCTTGCAGAGCCTGAAGAAGAAGAGGAGATAAAATATAGAGTCTATCTCCTATACTGTTGACCCCCTGGCCCAGAGCTCCTGTTGATCACTGATGGCTACCTTGTAGGGATATCTGGGAATAAGCATCCAGTCTGGGAAAAAGTCAACAGAAATTGGCGACTCTGCTGGGGAGTGAGAAGTAAAAGACTATCTAATCATCTCCAGTGATATATATGTGACCCATCTGAGTCAGCAACAGAAGAAAACACACTGGGGAACCTTGTGAAAGAACCCTGGTTTTTAGAAGAAAACAGTTCCTAGCAATAGGTGGCGACTCCGAAGTAATCTCCCAACCGGTCAAAGTAAATTTATATGCAGGGGAGAAGATCCCAACAAAATCCTCTATTTGAAGAGTTACCATTAACAAAAAGAATGATGTATAGAAGAAAGGGAACTGTCTCAGCTAGTCATGAGAGCTCCCCCAGAAAAAGTGATGAGGTACAAGATAACCCTAGGCCATCAGGACAGCATGCTCCTTATTTTTCAAGTGCAGAAGCTGATATCCAAGGTGCATATGAGAGGCAACAGGGTGGTAGCATGAGAATGAGGTCAGAGGTGTTCCAAGAACGCCCTTTTCTTGACCCAAGTGAGAGGTTTGAAGAGGCAGAGTCCCTAAGGGATGATGAAGATGATGACCCAAATGGTATGAGACCATCTACCTCCAGACCTAAGGATGAACAATTGGCAGAAGAAATCAAAAGCCTAAGAGCAGAACTAGAATACCTACAAGCCATGAAAATCAAAGATGATATACAGCAGAAAGTGCAAGCATTGAGAACTGCCCAAAATAATTCAGTTCCTACTCTAGAGAATGCAAATATGCAAAGACATCAGCAAAGATATGAAATGCAACATCAACATCATGATGACAGACAATATGTGAATGATGCTAGGATACCACTGAACAATGCAGGAAACCAAAATGCAAATAGAAATGTTAATGTTAATCAGCCAAACAGACAGCCCATGCAGTTGGACAGATTCAGACAGCTGGTGTTTGATGGTATTCCTGGGTATCCTAACCCTATTGACAAGCATCTGAGGCTGCAAGTGCCTAAGTTTTCAGGAAACAATACAGTGTCAGGAGAAGATCACCTAAAGGCCTTCCAAAATGTCATGGATAATTTTGAGGTTGAGCATGAGGATGCTTTCATGAAGTCATTCATGCAATCCTTAATAGATGAGGCAAGAGAATGGTACAGGAATCTGCCTGACCGGAGTATATCATCATGGGATGATTTTAAGAGGATATTCAAGGAGCAATATGGTGATAAAACTGACCCTAGCTTCTTTGTAAATGAGTTCACCAGCATCACCAAAGGGTCAAATGAACAGGTTGCAGACTTTAATGCAAGATTTACTAAAGTGTTGAACAAATTGCCACATCATATGAGGCCAAATGAACCAATGTGCATAATTTTGTACATCAATGCCTTTGATGCAAAGACTACATATGGACTAAGAGATAAAGGTCCTGCCACTCTCAGGGATGCTTTCAGAATTGCAGTAAATATTGAAAACAATAGGAAAGCATCAGGCAAGACAAATAGAAGGGATGATGTAAAAATTCTGCAGAATCCAAACAAGCCTCAGAACACTCAAGGTAGTACATCTGCTCCTGAAGATAAGATAGACAAACTGGCAAATGTTGTTAAGGACCTGAGCTATAGATTAGCTAGAAGTGAAAAAGGGATGGGTCCTGATAGGCAAGTCTATCAAAGACAGGAAAAGAAGCCATCATTACATGATATGCCTTATAACACCAATTGGCATGATGGTAAGCCTGTATATCCACGTAATAACACAAGTCAGAGGGCTCAACATGCCAAGGAAACTCCTGATCCCCTGAAGAAAACTATAAATATTGCTGATGATGCTCCGTGGTGTATAATCTGTCAGATGCCACATTCACAGTCACAGTGCATGATTGCCCAATCTTTGTATGATAATGCTACATCTTGTAATGAGTGCAATGAGCCACATCATGTGCAGGATGATGATGTTAACATGATGTCCATGGGTAATGGATATACTCTATATGGTGCTGATGAGAAGACAGATGATCAGGTTCAGGCCTGCCAACAGTCCCCATATGATGAAGATCATGAGGATAATTATGTGTATGCTCAGAACTCACACAATTTTCTGAGTAGCTTACACCGACCTTCTGATGAGGAAATTAGAGCCTTCACAGCTGCAGCAGTTGCTCAGGTCAAGAGCAACTACAATCTCAGAGGTAAAAATCAGGTTGGCAGCCCACATCAGCCAGAAGATATTTCTGCAGGTCAGCAGATGCATGGTCATAAAGGAACTGAACCACAAAAAAGGCAGTGGGTAAATAACAAGCAGAACTTTAGATACAGAACAGGTCATGATTTCCAAGGACCAGAAAACAAAACCCCTCAGGCTGAAGATCAAAGTAGAGGTTCCCAAGACAGGAATGATGATCAGGGAACTATGAAAATGAAAACTAAATCAGCTCAGGATAAAAGCAAGGTTGTGGAGCAAGCTACAACTGCTGTACAAAACTGTGCTCCATTTGATATAGCCCAGATCCTCACTCAGGTAAAGGTCTCTGTTCCACTTATGGAACTCATGAAAGTGGAAGAGATCAAGAATAGAACAATATCCCTAATCTCAGGGGTACCTTTTCAAGTTAAGCAAAATGATCAGACCCAGGGTGAGAAACAGGTCATGTGCAATGAAGAAGATGAGACTCCTGAAGTCTATTTAGGAATGACCATGACAAAGTGTCCTTCACAGGTGGAACCATTTTATGTTTCCCTGGTTATAAATGGTAAAATAATTAGAAATTGTATGCTTGACTCTGGAGCATCCACAAATGTCATGCCTTTGGCTATCATGCAACAAACTGGATTAAAGATTGACAAGGCATGTGGGAAATGTTATGCTATGGATGCCAGAGAGGTACCAGTTATTGGAATCATGAAGGATGTGGATTTCAAACTGGCAGCATTTCCTGAAAAGAAATATAAGATGAATATAACAGTGGTTGACATCAAGCCACAGTATGGTATGCTGCTGTCAAGAAGATGGGCAGCACTAATAGGTGGAAGTATGCAGCTGGACCTATCATATGCCATGATTCCAATGAATGGCAGGGATGTCAAGTTAATCAGAGAGCAGAGATCATCAGAGACAGTGGAAGACCAAGAAGCAAATGAACAGGTATGCTTTGTGGACACTGACTGTGATAACTTCAGGGTTGTCTCAGATGATACAGAAGATGAAAAGAAAAATGTCTGCACTGAAGAGCTAGATCAGCAAGGGTTATGGACCATGTTTTTTGATGGAGCTTGTGTAAAAGAAGGTTCTGGAGCTGGAGTTGTCTTCCTGTCTCCAACTGGTAAGCTCCTCAAATCCTCTTTCTTGCTGAGGTTTGATTGCACAAATAATATTGCAGAATATGAGGCTTTACTTTTAGGCCTGAATATTGCTCTCAAACATGGAATTAAAATGTTAAGAGTATTTGGAGACTCTGAGCTGATTGTATCCCAAATCAGAAATAAGTATGCTGCAAAGAATAAAAGACTGAAGCAATACAAGCATGCTGTTTGGGATACTATTGAGTTATTTGATGCATTTTCAATTAGCTGGGTAGAAAGGTCAAAAAATGTTATGGCTGATTTCTTAGCCAATGTTGCAATAAGGCCAGACGACATCACTCTGTCAGGTGTCACAGATGTAGAAGTTAAAATTAGGCCTGCCATACCAGAAAACATATGCAGTTGGCAAGTTTTTAATGATGATAGGGATTTGCTGAAATTTTTGCACTGCATAGATGAGTATGAGAATCAACAGGTTGATTTCCAAGCTTTTGTAGAGACTGTAAATGGAAAAGAGACCCTTGTGGGAAAAGAGATCATCCAGTTGAAGACTAACAAGATCCCTAGAGGGTTAGTGGCTTTGGAAAGAGCCTTTGACAGTAGAGACAAAATGGTCACAAGGACATCCCCCACAAATAAGGAGGATTTAGAAGAAATAAATTTGGGGACACCTCAGGCCCCTCAGAAGGTATATATTGGCAAACAGCTCAAACCACACATAAGAAGTATGCTGATTGCATTGCTAAAAAGGTATAAACATGTTTTTGCTTGGTCATATGAGGACCTAAAAGCTTATAGAGAAGATTTATTCCAGCATGAGATCCCACTGAAGCCTGAAGCTAAGCCATTTAGACAGAGGCAAAGGCCTATAAATCCTACCTTAGCTCCCAAGATGCAGGAAGAACTCAAAAGGCTCAGGGATGCTGGAATAATTGTGCCCATCAGACATTCAACTTGGGTGTCTAACCTTGTCCCAGTCAGGAAAAAGAATGGTGATATTAGGCTTTGTGTGGATTTCAGGAACTTGAATGTATCCTCTTTGAAGGATAACTATCCACTGCCTAATATGGAAGCTATGTTGCAGAGAGTGACTGGTTGTGAACTCCTATCCATGATGGATGGATTTTCAGGATATAATCAGGTAAAGGTAAAGGAATCAGAACAGTATAAGACTGCCTTTACCACTCCATGGGGAACATATGTGTATGTTAGAATGCCATTTGGACTAACAAATGCAGGTGCTACATTTCAAAGAGCAATGGATGTTGCTTTTGCAGGGCTGATTGATTCAATCCTGGCAGTATATCAGGATGACCTGACTGCCTACTCAAAGAAAGAAGAGCAGCATTGCATGCATCTGGAGCAGATCTTCATAAGAGCACTAGAATATGGTATTTCTTTAAACCCAAAGAAGTGTGCCTTTGGAGTAGTTGAAGGAAAGCTTCTGGGACACATTGTTTCCAAGGATGGAGTCAGGATAGATCCAGACAGAGTGGCAGCCATTGACAGGATCCAAATGCCAAAAACTGTGAAAGGAATTCAGTCCTTCTTTGGACAGGTAAACTTTGTCAGAAGATTTGTTCCCAACTTTGCAGAGATCACAAGGAACATTTCCAAGATGATGAAGAAGGATGCAACTGTCAACTGGGAAAGGGAAGCAACAGAATCATTTCAGAATATCAAAGAGGCAATAAAGATGGCCCCTGTTCTTAAATCTCCAGATTTTTCTAGGCCATTCCAGGTGTTCTCATTTGCTTCCTTTCATACTGTAGCTGCATGTTTGTTACAGAAAAATGAAGATGGTTATGAACAGCCCATTGCTTTCTTCAGTATGTCCCTGCAGGCCTCTGAATTGAAGTATGATATTATGGAAAAGCAGGCATATGCACTTGTTAGAGCCATTAAAAGTTTCAGACCATACTTGGTAGGGTCACATATGATTGCATATGTACCTCATGCTGCAGTCAAAGACATATTCACTCAGCAGGAGGTGACTGGAAGAAGGTGCAGATGGATAAACAAACTGCAGGAATTCAACATAGACATACAAGTTACTAAATTGATAAGAGGACAAGGATTAGCCAAGATGATGGCACAGTCAAACTTGGAAGCATGCCAAGTTAATGCAGTCCAAGATGAGAATGTAAGTGCATCAGGATCTGAATGGTACAAGGATATTGTCTATTATTTGCAAAATCTGAATTGTCCTTCCCATTTCAGTGACAATCAAAAGAGGACTCTGAAGCTACATGCAATCAGGTATGTTGTTGTTCAAGGTGAGCTGTACTGGAAAAATCCTGATGGTGTGCTGCTGAGATGTGTGGATAAGAATATGGCTAACAATATTTTGATTGACATGCATAAAGGATTATGTGGTGGCCATTATACTGCCCAGACAACAGCTCATAAAATTCTCAGGGCAGGATATTGGTGGCCCACTCTCTTTTCAGATGCACAGAGGTTAGTAAGAAAATGTGACCCTTGCCAGAGATTCTCAGGAAAGCTGAAATATCATGGTGCTTTACCCCTCAGAACTGCACCTGTGGATGCTCCATTCCAGCAATGGGGAATTGATTTCATAGGGGAAATTGCAGACAGATCAAGTGGGGGACACAGTTGGATTTTGGTGGCAACTGACTACTTTACCAAATGGATTGAGGCCATTCCAACTAAAAGAGCTACAAGTAAGGTGGTGACAGACTTCATACTAGAGAACATCATCATCAGGTTTGGAGTACCATCTAAAATAATCACTGATAATGCTATGTGCTTCAGATCAGGTGAGTTTGTTGATTTTTGCAACAGGTATGGGATAAGCCTGTCATATACATCACCATATCACCCACAAGGAAATGGTCAAGCAGAATCAAGCAATAGGAGCATCATGAAAATTGTCAAGAGGATACTGGACAAGAACAAGAGAGCTTGGGACTCAAAGTTGAATTTAGCAGTATGGGCTGACAGAGTGACTGTGAAAAGGGCTATTGGGAAGTCACCTTTTGAGCTAGTATATGGTGCATCAGCTAGACTGCCCATAAACAATCTCCTACCTGTTTACAGGTTCATTCAGGAAAATGATGAGGACATTGAAGATCCCATGACAGAAAGAGTGAATCAGCTGGTTGCATTGGATGAAGACAGAAGGAGAGCCCACCAGATCAATCTCAAAAGACAACAAGGGATGAAATATCAGTTTGACAGGAGAGCTACAAAAAGGAAGTTTCAAGTAAATGATCTGGTGCTCATTTGGAATGCTAAAGATCAGGAAAGGGGTAAACATGGCAAATTTCAGCCCTTATGGATGGGCCCATATCAGGTTTGCAATACTCATGGGGAGGATTCTTATTTCCTCCAGGCCCTAGATGGTGAAATTCTGGAATTGCCTGTGCATGGCCAATTCCTTAAGTTCTATTTTACATGAATATCTGGTTGCTGTGCACATTTGTAAAATATGTATGTATTGTAAATGCCTTGTGCAGCTCGCGTTTTTTGGCTTTTTGTCAGGTCTGCCCGGAGATCTGGTTCTCGCTGCAGGTTTTCACCTGCACGTCCCTAGTCGGAGCCACTGTTGACACTCATTTTGACCAGGGGTTGATTTGTCATGATCAGGAGGTTTCTTCATTTGAAGCCTTTATCTTCTTGCCCATTTTTTCTAAGTGTTGGACCTCCTCAGCATTTTTCAACTGCAGCATCATGTTTTCCTGAGGAGGAGGTCATCATCATCATCTTGTCTTCGATGGTCTGCATCATCATGTTCTTCGTCGACTGGGGTTTTCATCGTCATCATCATATTCAGTCATCGGGTGATGTTTGGTTTTTATCATGATGATGCTGCCGAGCTACAGTGTGCCCTGATCTGCTTACGAGGGTGATTCTTCAAAGTCTCCAGTGATCTTCCATTTATCACCTTGCGCAGGCATGATGATGATGTTGCTTATTCTTTGAGTTGCTCGACCTAACTTGTTTTATCCTAAGGGTCGTCGTCATCATCATGATATTTCCAGTTTTCATCCTGCTGCGTGCGGAGGTCATCATATTTTCTGCCTTCATGATATTTCGCCGGGGTGATATTTTATCATCGGGTGATCTTGGTTATGATCATCCTGATGATGTTGTTGAAGAGTTCTAAGTGCGACCCGATATTCACTGGGGTCATCATATTTTGGAACATCAGGATGATCTTAGTCAATATCATCCTGATGATGTTGTATCACTTCTTGTTCTTTGTTTCTCATCCTGATGATGCTGACGTCATCCGTATGTCAGGGTGATATTTTTCTTTCTGCCTATCTGCATCATGATATTCGCGAAGGAGGGGGTGATATTTTCATATCACCCGGATATATGTTTGTTTGTTCGAACATCATGATGATGTTGATATCAAGGAGATATCCGCCTGCTGGTTTCGCGTGTTATCTATCGAGGGTGATCTTTTCAAGCAGCATCATCATATTCAGTTATCGCCCCGATCTTATAGAGGAGCTACAGTGCAACCTGATATTTGAACATCAGGAGGATATTTCCAAATATCCGGTTGTCTTCCGAATATCATGATGATGTGAATATGATGATGACATCATCAAGGTCCGCGGGGGTCATATTTCTAACAACTGATCATCTTGAAGAGACCTCCTGATATTTGTAAACATGATGATGACGTCATCCGGATGTGAGGAGGTGCGCAGTAGGCGGATATGATGATGACGTCAGCAGGATATGATGATGACGTCATCAGGATGTTCATCGGCCAGACTTTTGTTATAAGCTCAGCAGGAGGATGTTCCTCCGAAGGATCAGGTTGTGCCGATTATCATGAAGGGTATATTTCAAATATGATGATGACGTCAGGGTGATATTTCGAACAACAGGATATCATGCTGCTGGAAGATGATGATGATGAAGTCTATACTAGTGTCGTCAGGAGCAAAAGTACCGACATGATATATGCTCATGACCTAGTATATAAGGTGTTAATGAGGTCATCGCGGGGTGCATGTGGGATATTGTTATCCTGCATTTTCAAATATCATGATGATGAACCTCGGCGGGAAGTGGTTGCGACTGCAAATTTGATGATCTTCCCAAGGCCGCGGGTTGGTGCGCCATTAATGGCGATTGTTGCAGAGGTATGGGCGATGGCGTGGGTCGATCTTGTACCCGACTGGAGGTGTCAATCAGCGGGCAGGAGCGTAGGGCTCGAGAAATCTTCCTGTCTCCTCCCCCACCTGCTGCATTCAAGTTTGGGCGCCAATCCGGTTGTGTTTGAGCGCCATTTTCGTGATACTGTGTATCTGGCGAAATTTTGGTCAACATTGTAATTAATTGCTGAGCACCTACCTGGCTGTTATAAGCAGGTTGTGTTGTTCATTTGTGGTTGTTGAAAGTTGATGATTTTGGCTCTGTAATACATGACAAGCTGATCTGGTTGCTCTGTACATCTTACCTGTGAGTTTATGTATCTCTTGTTGTTTGTTTTTGGCATGAACCCACTGATTTCATGATTAAACTTATATGAGAAATGCTGTTTGGCATGTGTTGTGTTAATTCTGTCTCCAGTATGGCATGTATCCTTCTTCTGAATCTGGATGTTTGGTAATGTTTAGATTCTAGAGCATAGAATTCCTGTGTTGAATGTCTGATCTTTTAACTTCTATTCAAGGGGTAGATTAAACTGTTTTCAGGTTGAACATTGGGAGGGATATACTGCAGTAGGGATACCATAAGTAGAGATAACCTAACACTTTGTATTGGGAGATGCCTGTAAGGCAGGTATCACATAGATCCCCTTGAAATCCAGTTTTAGTTGTTTATGCTGATCATTCACAGGTGTATGTCTACTGACTCCAGGCCCTGGATAGGCACCAATCATGCTTTGTTTTGTGTTATAACCATATCCAGCTTTGCATCCACACTTAAACTCCAAAGCAAAATCTAAAACCAACATTAGGACATTAGAGTTAGTTTAGGATCCTCAGTCCTCTGTCTACAACTGCAAATAGGCCCAAAGCTAGCCCCTTTGCCCTTATCTTTCAGTTTTGGTCTACATACAGGAGGACTCATCTGCTTTCTGTCAACATCCCAGCCTTGCATGCATATCCTCATGGATGTTGAATAGGGAATACCCCCCTAGGTCTTGCAGAGCCTGAAGAAGAAGAGGAGATAAAATATAGAGTCTATCTCCTATACTGTTGACCCCCTGGCCCAGAGCTCCTGTTGATCACTGATGGCTACCTTGTAGGGATATCTGGGAATAAGCATCCAGTCTGGGAAAAAGTCAACACTGCAAATGCCAAAAATATTCTGATTGCTTCAATCCTAGCCACTAGAGCAAAAGTCTCTTCAAAATCATTCCTTAAATTTGAGAATATCCTTTGCATACAAGCCTTGCTTTGTTTCTTACAACTTCTCCATTTTCATTCAGCTTGTTACTGAAAACCCATTTAGTTCCAATGACATTTTTATCAGCAGGTCTAGGAACCAATTCCCAAGTTTGATTCTTCTCTATCTACATCAGCTCTTCTTCCATGGGTTTTACCCAATTTTCATCATTGCAAGCTTCATTTACATTTTTTTGTTCAACTTTTGAAAGCAAACAGTAATTCACTTGTTCTTCTACAACTCTTTTCCTTGTCAGTACACCCTTGCTTTTGTCACCTACAATCTGATCTTCAAAATGATTAATCCTTACATACCTAGGAGTCTTAACAACACTTTCCAGAGCTTCTTCTTCATCTTGACTGTCTTCTTGCTCAACTTTTTCTTCATTCACTATAGCCACAGGTACATCTGACTCATAGCCACTAAGATCTGATATTCTTTCCTTGTCTTCATCCACCTTCACATTAGCACTTTCAATGATCTTTTTCAATCTCTTATTGTAGCACTGGTAGGCCTTACTCTTGGTAGAGTAACCAAGAAAAATCCCTTCATTACATCTAGCATCAAACTTGCCTAGTTCTTCTTCTCTTCTGATATAACATTTTCTACCAAAAACTTTGAAATACTTCACTGTAGGAACTCTTCCATACCATAATTCAAAAAGAGTTTTAGAATTGTTACCTTTGACTTGAACTCTGTTTAGGATGTACACAACAGTATGTATGGCTTCTCTCTAGTATACTTCCGGTAGGTCAACTTCCTTTAACATAGTTCTAGCAGCCTCCTGAACTATCATGTTCTTTCTTTCAACAACTCCATTCTGCTGAGGAGTCCTAGATGCAGACAACTATCTCTTTATCCCTTGTTCTTCATAGAAAATATTGAATTCATTTGATGTGAACTCACCTCCTCTATCAGACCTTAAGAATTTGATCCTCAACTCTAACTCATTCTCAACCATTGCCTTGAAAACTATGAACTTGTCTAGGGCTTCAGATTTTTCTTTTAAAAAAGTGACCCAAGTCATTCTAGAATAATCATCAATAAGCAGCATAAAATACCTGTCACCTTGTACACTTCTTGTTCTTGTAGGACCACACAAATATATATCTACTAGCTCTAGCAATCCAGTAGAAAATTGTTCTTTGCTTTTGAAACTTGTTCTTGTTTGTTTCCCAAATTGACACTCCTTGCAAATGGTGTTGGCAGGCTTCACAAGTTTAGGCAGATCTCTTACAGCCTGTGCAAAGCTTATCTTCACCAAATTGTCAAAATTGATATGACACATCCTTCTATGCCACAACCAACTCTCATCTATATGAGCCAATAAACAATAATCATTAGTTCCTCTTAATTGGTAAATGTTACCTCTGGTCTTCTTACCAGTAGCAATCACTGTTCCAGAGCTTTCCATGATCTTGCACCCATTATCTTTGAATATCATATCATAACCTTTGTCACACATCTGACCAACGCTCAAAAGATTATGTTTTAAACCCTTCACATATATGACATTATCAATGTTGTGCTTTCCATTAAAAGAAATAGATCCTTTTCCACAAATCTTACCAGCTGCATTATCTCCAAACCTAACCAGTCCTCCATCATACTTTTCCAAACTCACAAACTTACTTTTGTCACCGGTCATGTGATGTGAGCATCCACTATCAATAATCCATTCATCCTTATCTTTCTCAACCTGAATAACCAAAGCACTTTCTTCCACTAGTTTTTCTTCCTTCACATAGCTAGCAGGATTAGTAGACACAGGTTCTTCTTTAATTGCAATAAACAAACATTCATTTGCACTAGTACTAGCATCATCAGATTCATCATCTGTCACACCTTCATCATCAATATCTCTAACATAGTAGCATTTCTTTGGAACCCTAGGTGTATTCTCAAATCTTTTTCTATTCCTTTCAATTCTCTCAGGACATCTAGAAGCATAGTGACCAACCTTACCACATGTAAAATATTTATAAGGTAATTTGCCATTAAACTTACTGGAAACTCTTTGCAATCTTTCAACAAAGTTGGCTTCAATTTCATCAAGCTCATCATTAGGTTCCACCTTGTACTTCTCAGCTTTGGAGATCTTTTCTGAAGTACTGGCTTTGAAAGCAGTCTCAACCTTTGACAGAGCATCACCAAACTCTCTCATCTCAAAGGTTGTAATCTTTCCAAGCAATTGATTCTTATCAACTTCTTTTACAGTTATTACTTCTTCAATTGCAACTACCTTGTGACTATAGGACTTAGGTAATGACCTAAGAATTTTCATCACAACTTCCTGAAAAGAAGCAAGGTATGCAGAAACGCTTCCTACACTGATCTACTGAGGAAAGACTTATGCAAATTTTTACTTTTATAGTTACAGATTAAGATGCACATTAACAGAAAGATAATAACAACTTCCAAATGCAAACACAAAACTCACAACATAAGATATACGTGGGGAAAACCCTTTCAGGTAAAAAACCCCACACTCCAAAGCCGCCCAATAGATTATTCAGGAATCACGAAGATTACAATATACTTGCAGAGCAAGCTTTTACAGGAGTATATCCAACCAAAGATCCAGGAGGTAATTCGACATCTATAAGATTCTTACATGCAACCTCCATCTCAAGTTCCTGATATATAGGAGATACAATACAATACACCGCCAACAGTAATTACAAAACAATGAGCCAAAACCACCAAAAAGTGGCACCCAAATTATCTCCAATCAAAGATGCCTTGTGATGTGCCAAAACACACACCAACACGTGTAACTCTCCCCTTTACAGCTCTTACATTTCCCAAAAACAAAAGGTCCAACTTTCGGAGGCCATGACTTTTGATCCAGGTGTCCGATTGACGAATCGTTTGATGTGTCGAAAAGCTCGTGAAGAGATCTATCACCCTATAACCAGCTATGCCAGTTATGACAATTTTTGGGATGTTTAGAGATGTTTTGATTCTAGTAATTGAGTTTAAAACTTTTTTCGACAGTTTCAAAAAATAGAAACTTTAATATCTCGCGATCCAAATATGATCTTGAGATGAAACTCACTCGAGATGTTCACTTAGCTGTTCTGCACCTTTTGGGAAAATTTTTAGGTCAATCTAAGCTTAATCAAAAAACTTACTAAAAATAGTAAGTCTCGCTATGTTTAGCTCTTTTGGAAACTTTTGAAAACTTTGAAAGTTCCAGACCATTCTCCAAGATAAAGGTATTCAAAAAGACCAAAATTGGGAAGAATAGTAACCTTTCAAGGTTGCAAGGTTGAGACACTTTTCCTAACACTTCCTTCTCATCAATAGTTCCTCCCATACCTTTTATTCCATTGACAAGTTCATCACCCTTTTGCATGTAGGTTGTTATGTTTTCATCTTCGCTCATCTTTAAACCCTCATATTTCGCTTTCAGGCCCTACAATTTGGCTCTTTTTACAAATTCATCTCCTTTATATAGATTTTTCATCTTTTCCCAAACTTCATTAGTAGAATCTAGATCCATGACCTTTACCAGCTTAGTGTCAGACAAGGCACTTACCAGAGCATCTCTAGCTTTTATATTTAACTCATATTCTTTGATTTTATCTTCAGTTGTTAAACCATTCTGAGGCATGGTATACTTCGTCTCTGTCACTTTCCATACTTTATAACCAAGACAAAGGAGATGGATTTTCATTCGTACCTTCCATAAAGCATAATTTGTCCCATCAAACTATGGAGTTTCCTTCTTAAAAGACATCCTAGATCAACCTCAAGCTGTTAGGCTTACTCTGAGGAACTGCCTTTGATACCAATTGTTAAAATACACAAGACAACTGAGAGGGGGGGTCAATTAGTTGTCTCTAAAAATTTAATCACTTATCAAAACATCAAATGCTCAATTATTGTTATTAAGATTTAACCATAAAAACATGAAACAAGAAGATCAACACAATAATGCATTCAACACATGAGACACCAGATTTTTACGTGGAAAACCCTATAAGGGAAAAACCACAGTGGGTGTTAGCCCACAGATATAAGTATGTTATAGCAATACTGAAAAATAGAGGCTCACTATCTTAGGGCCCACTACCCAAAATGCTCATTGCAAATGTTAGTTACCTATGGGGGTAGGGTGTGAGTTAATCTTTTACTACCTTAGTAAACTGGATTTAACAACAAAATGTACTTATAGACTCAAGAGTGTAAATTATAATACGATTTACAATGGTGAATGACTAAATCCTATTTACCCTAGGTAAAAGATAATTACCCTGAAGTAATCGACAAGGTGAGCTTTTGTTGTATATGTACCTATAGAAGTGAATTTCACCTTTCTAAATGTTTGCAAGGGATGTCCATTTACCATTGGGTGATTTTCATTCTCTAAACTAGTTCAATAATTTCTCCTCCATTTGCTTCAAGATCTATGCAATATAATCTAAAGCTCTATGCAATTTTTGCTCAGTGTATTTGAATGCTTTGTGATTATCAAGTGGGTTGGATTATGCTTTTATCCTTAGTGAAATGTTCATGCATTCAATACAATGAAATAGTAGGTGGGTAATTATTTCTCAGGAGCGGGGAAATATGACAATTGGATAGATTATATTTTAAATTTAAACTCCAATGCCAAAAAGCAACTTGCTTTATGTGAGCTTAATGTGGACAAGACCGGATGGAGATCCGGATATCTAGTTGAAATGTCTGGTGGAAATATCAGATTGGAAATATCCAATTGAAAAGGCAATGGTCAATCAGGGGAGGTCACTTGTAAATCTTAGACGGGATCTTTTGATAGGATTAGACATGACAATTGTTTGGTCCTATCAGGTCAAAATATCCTATCCAGTGGGAATATCCAATGCTTATGAGCATAATTTTGTGTTAGGATTAAGGTGCCATCAACCTTGTAAATCCTATGTAATTTATTATTCATATTATTGTTTGTAAATCACCCATAAGGGATGAAAGGTTTCACCATCAGCGATCTTGTTTCAATCGTATGTTTATATTTGGTACTCGATGCTAATTCATCCAAGATGAGGGGTTGTAGGGGGGTTCCCCCACTGTGAGGGGTCCGAGGGGATCATCCCCCCAGTAGGGGCTCCCAAGACCGCGCGCCTCAGCGAGGGTTCAGAGGCAGCGCCCCTGAAACCACATTTTATTTATATTTTTATCATTATAAATCTAGACCATTCATCATTAGGTCATAGATCTGATGATCGATGTTATGTCAGTTCTCTTGCCCTAGAAGGAAACCCCCTTTTATAAGGATATTTGTACTACATTTTTTATCAGAGTTGAGAGTAACAAGCGTTGCTGGATTGAAGACTGAAGAAGGAGAGGAAGTGCATGTATTGTAATCTCATTCTTGAAGATAATACAACTTAGAGCCTCTTTTCTTGATGGAGTTTTTTACCTAAAAGGGTTTTCTCCACGTTCCATATTGTGTTATGTGTTAAGTTCTTAATGCATGTTATGTCTGTGTAGTGGGTTTTATTTTTGTTGCAATCTCCATTGATTCTACATTATTTAGAGGACATTAATAAGGTTTAAATCAAATTTCCATTGTGTAGTTTGCACCTTCATTTCTAACATTTGGTATAAGAGTTTATCCAGTTTTGATTATTGGGTGGTAGTGTGAAGGTTTTTTAGCTGTAGTGGGAGATTTAGTTGTTGTTTGTTTGTAGATCTTGTGTAGATGTCATGGTTACATCCACTATTTCTTCTACCTCTCAGTTGGACATTGAAAAGTTCAATGGCACAGGGTATGAATTGTAGAAGCTGTAAATGAAGGATTTACTAGAGGAAAGAAATTAGTGGTTGACTATTATGAATGAGAAGAAACCTGACGATGTTGCTCCAGATGAGTGGGATAGACTGGATAAAAAGACACAAGGTACAATCCGGATGTGTCTTATAGATTCTGTTCTACTAAATGTTGCGAGTGAGAGGTCTGCACATAGCTTGTGGAAGCATCTAGGTGAGATCTACCAAGCCAAGAGTATGGTAAAGAAGCTTTATTTAAAACGTAATTTATTTTCCATGAAAATGAAAGAGGGTGAATCGGTTGTAGAGCATTTGAATTCATTTAATTTGTTATTGAGTCAACAAGCATATGTAGATGTCGATGTGAATGAGGAAGATAAATGTATATTACTTATCTATCCTTTACCTGAGTCATGGGATAATGTTTTTTTGTCTATCACTGCTAACCTCACAGATTCAAAGTTGGATGCTTTTGTTTCAGTTCTGCTATCACAAGAATTGAGGAAGAAAAGTTTAGATAGTTCGTGGGATACTCTTAATGTCAGAGGAAGGTCTATGGAAAGAGGACCAAAAGGAGATCATAAGGGGTCTAAAGACAAGTCTAAGGGTCATTCTAAAACTCCTAGAAAGAAGAACAGAGTCAAGTGTTGGAACTGCGGAAAGAGAGGACATGTGAAAGAGGAATGTAGAAACCTGAAGAAACAATGGGATTCTACTTCTAATAAGTCTTCGAATGCTATTGATGAGGTTTTACTTTCTGCATGTAATATTATTTCTCATGATCATTGGTTGGTTGACTCAGGATGCTCATACCACATGACCCCACATAAAGAATGGTTTTCCACATACGAAGAGTATGATGGAGGAAATGTGTACCTCGGGGACAACTCTACATATCCTATTGTTGGACGAGGGAAGGTAATGTTGTGCTTCAGTGATGGGAGAATTAAAACCTTCCTTGGTGTTTTGCATGTTCTTGGATTTACTATAAATTTGATTCATGTTTCAAAGTTGAATGAGTTGGGAATACATGTGACATTTGATAAGCATGGTTGCAGATTGGTGAGAGGAAACTTGGTGGTAGTGAAGGGGAAAAGATTGAGAACTCTGTTTAATCTAGAAGCCACTACTGTTTGTAATGCCTCTTATGCATCTAAGGCTAATAATAAAAATACATGTATGCTGTGGCACCATAGATTGGGCCACATAAGTCAATCTAGTTTAAAGACTATCTTAAATAAAAAATTGTTAGATGGTTTATCCTATTTTGATGAGAGTTTTAAATTTTGTGATCATTGAGTGTTTGGAAAATAGAATAGATCTCCATTTCCTTCAGGTAGTAATAAATCTAATGATAAATTGGAACTTATTCATTCAGATGGTTTTGGTCCAGTGGATGTTTTTGATAAAGTAAGTGGCAAAAAAGGGTGCCGATCCCATTACACATCAACCACAGAGGCGCATTAAAGTTCCATAAAAAAGATACAAACCCAGGAAAAAAGGAACAACCAAAAATCATAGACCCAAACACAGCAGACAAACAGTGGACCGATAGCATAAAAACAATAGAAAGCACACAAAAGCCCCTAGGGTTGATTGAACAACTGCTCTCAATCCTTTGTTAGGAACTGGTATAGATCTTCGTACTCCTTCAGCTCTTTATCTTTCATCCTGTGTCTGGTAAGTTCAATGTCTTGGAGGACCACAAGAGTGGTGGTCGACATGTGCATGACTTTTGAGGTGAACTTGGCCAGAATCTTAAACTTCTTCTCCAACTTAGACATTCGGCCAATGAGGGCTTCCATCTCCCTGTCCTTCATGGTTTTCTTACCACCCCTATTTTTCTTGCCAGTATCTTGTACCACTTTCTTGGAACTCTCAGAGTTAGACCCCTAGACATTAAGCTCCAAAAAGTTATTGGCGCCATCATCAACCTCAACCGCCACCATCTCAACTTTGTTGTCTTTGTTGCCATTATTGTCCACACCCACCATGTCTTCCCCACCCTCCATCGGCTCAGCAATCAATACCTGCTCTTTGGGAGCAGGACTAGGTTAAGAAGGAAGCCTAGTCGACCTTTTGGTCGATGACTGATGGGGAGCCTCAGTCGGTAAGACTTATTCCGTAAGCCACCTTGCAACTTATCACTCCAACCCCACAACTCTCCCCGATGGATGACTCTATGGTTCTCGCCTATTGCTAAGATAGTTTCCATCAGCCATTGTAGGAAATGCTTCGCTGACACACCAAGTCTGACTGATACCTTCTATCGACGAGACTCCCTCTTCGCTCGGGCCGACAGTCAGTTCAACCGTCACCAAACTCTCATCGTTGTTACCTTTACCATCAGCGAACACTTACAACCTATTGCCAATACACCAACTTAGTATATGCTTGGCGTGACTTGCTATTACCGGTGGACTAAAGTTTCTATACCCTGATTCACCGTTACGACCGGTCACCATTTGTATTCGACGAGAGATACATTCTCAATATACATTCCCCACATGCTTTCTCAACATACATTCTTAATATACTTTCAAACCACACTCGTCAGCAAGACCTAGATCATCAGCGAACATTTATGAAGATAGACTGATATGCTGATGGACTAACCCCTCTTCAACGTGACTTGAGCTATTGGTCGGACTTACTTCGGAGTCACCGATATGTTGATTCCTCCCGATGGATCTCCATCGGTGTACATTGCCCCTTGTCACTTCGATACTCTCAATCGATAAGACCAGCACCGTCGGCACAATGCCAAGTCGTCCACCCAATGCACCTTGTCACCTCGATATGAATCTTGGGCCGCAACTTTCGTTCAACGCATTGAATCTCTCTTCAGCCAAACTATCCTTATCGGTCTGAGCGAGAAATGCTTCGTCGATGGCCATGGTCTCACCAATAACGATTTCAACTCCTCTGACTTGTTTACTCTCAAATCAAACCCTAGCACATGGAGATGCTAGGCCATCTACTGTGTACGCCCCTCAGTCTGGAACATCTGCCCCTGTGAACAATGAAATGAAATAGAAAACAAAAATAGATATCTGTACAATGAAGCCATTCCACTGATTTCAACAGAAATCTTATCAGTGGAATGCTTCACATCGACATACTGCAACAATGGGAAACACAAAAGAATAGAAACCTACAGCTAAACAATTTGTAGTTACAGTAAACGGAACTCAAACTAATGGAACAAAACAATCTTTATTTCCCCTTAAAACAGTACACAGTCACATTCAACTCCTTCACTTCAATCTGATTACAATACCCTTTGAGTTGGTTCATTTCCCTAGGGTTTATAAGCTTGCCCTGAGGAACATCAACCCATTCCAAGCGGCTAGGAGAAAACCAACCGATTCCAAGTGGTTGGGAGACCAACTATCTTACCATTTACAATTTGACAACCATGACCTAAGTCCCTTGGGACTTACAAAACGAAACTAGATACAAACAGAAATGACATGCATTGGTCAAATAGACCTTATTACAACAGAAACAGGATTTGCTAAGCAAAACATAAATTTAAATGCCTTATGGAGGCCACCTTGTGCTAGGTGCTCCTACACCAATGACACCCGGGGTTTACTTTTAGGCAAGGTAAAATCTTCATCCTTGGTACTACCACTCTCAGCATCACCTTCCATGGAGCCAACATCCTCTACCTCCAAAATTTTAGTTTTAGCCCTATCTCCACTGTTCGAGACACTACCCCCTTCAACCCCCTCCTTATTTTTCTTTTGAGGAGCCTCATGGGAGGAGTCACTAGAGATAATATTTCTTTTGGCAGACACCTTGGAAATGGTCTTAGGGGTCTGGTCGATAGGCTTAGGCTTGGGGTTTTTACCAGTTGCAAGTTTCTTCTTCCTAGCCTTGTGGGATTGGGTGTATTTTGTTTCCTTCATAGATGATGTCTCAAGGTTTACCTGGATTTATTTTATGTTTCACAAATATGAGGTGTTTACTAAGTTTAAGGAATTTAAAGCTTTAGTTGAAAAGCAATTAGATTATAAGATAAAGGTTTTGAGATCTGACAATGGAGGGGAATAGTGTTCTAAGGAATTTGATGCATTTTGTAAGCATGCAGGTATTGCTAGACAGAAGACTACTATGTATACTCCACAACAGAATGGAGTGGCAGAAAGGATGAATTGAACAATAATGGAAAGATCCAGAAGTATGTTAAGTGAATCACAGTTAAACAAATGCTTTTGGGTAGAAGCTGTGTGTACTACAAATTACTTGGTTAACAGATCTTTGTGAAAGGCTCTTGTTTCAACTCCTTATGAAATATGGACAGGAAAGAAACCTTCTATTTCACATTTAAGGTGATTTGGTTGTGAGGCTTATGTTCATGTGCCTAAAGAAAAATGAACTAAGTTGGATCCAAAATTTGAGAAGTGTATTTTCATTGGATATGGTGATAATATAAAAGGTTATAAGATTTGGAATCCACTAACCCGGAAGATTGTCTATTCTAGAGATGTTATTTTTAGGGAACTTAGTGTTATTTCAAAACCTAAATAGCCAAAGGAAAAAGAAGAAAAGGTGAAAAAAGTGCACTTTGAATTAGAGCATGAAGATTCACCTCAAGAAGAACATAATGATGGATTGGGGGGTGAAGAAATAGAAGAAGACTTGAGTGAAAGTTCTGATGAGGAAGAATCTGTTGTGATAGAAGAAGTTGGTACATATGAGCATACAAAAGAACCTGAAGAGTCTATTACTCCACCTCTAAGAAGATCCACAAGACAACGGAACCTAGTTGATAGGTATATCCCACTAGATTTCCATTGTGTATTTGCTTTATTGAGTACTGATGATGAACCTAGATCATACAGAGAAGCTATTCATGTAGATGATAGTGAGTCTTGGTAGTTAGCCATGCAGGAGGAGATGATGGCTTTAGACTCTTGTAACACCTGGGATCTTGTTCATTTTCCCAAAAAAAGAAAGACCATAGGTTGCAAGTGGGTCTTCAATAAGAAGTTTGGAGCAAACAGTTCATTGGAGAAGTACAAGGCTAGATTGGTAGCCAAGGGCTACTCACAGAGAGAGGGAGTTGATTTTGGTAAAATATTCTCTCCTATTGCTAAATTAACTTCTATTAGATTTCTCTTATCCATTTTTGTAGCTTTGGATTGGGAAATAGAGCAAATGGATGTTGAGACTGCATTTTTGCATGGAGATCTTGAGGAAGAAATTTACATGCAACAACCTATAGGTTTTGAGGTAAAAGGGAAGAACATTGGGTTTACAGATTAAAGAGGTCTCTTTATGGTTTGAAACAGTCCCCTAGAATGTGGTACCAGAAATTTGATTCATTTGTGTTGAAATTGGGTTTTGTTAGAAGTGAGGAGGATCATTGTGTTTACATTCATTATATTGATGATTTTATTCTGATTATTGCATTGTATGTTGATGACATGTTATTTTTTAACAATACTAAGGCTATGATCAATGAGTTGAAAGCCCAACTTTCAGATGCATTCGAAATGAAGGATCTTGGAGTTGCTAGATATATTTTGTGGATGGAGATCAAAATGGATAGAGGTAATAGAAAGATTTGGTTATCACAAAGTAAGTATGTGAATACCATTTTGTAGAGATTTAGTATGCAGGACTGTAACCTAGTTAGAGTTCCTTTACCCATCAGTACTAAGATTTCATTAGATATGTGTCCAAAGAATGAGGGTGATTTAGAGGATATGTCTAATGTGCCATATGCTAGTGCTATAGGGAGTTTGATGTATGCAATGGTTTGCGCTAGACCAGATATTGCCCAAGCAGTGGGAATTTTGAGTAGATTTATGTCTAACCTTGGTAGACAACATTAGAATTATGCGAAGATGGTGTTTAGATATTTAGCAGCTACTCTTAATTACTGTTTGGTTTATTCTGGTACTGACAATGCTGACAAAACTTTGGACATACAGGGATTTGTTGATGCAAATTGGGCAGGTGACTTGGATAGTCGAAGGTCCACCAGTGGCTATGTGTTTACTTTGTTTGGTGGAGCAGTGAGTTGGATGAGCAAAAGGCATCCCATGGTTGCTTTGACCACCACTGAAGTAGAGTATATGGCTGCTACCCATGTCTCTAAGGAGGCAATTTGGTTGAGGAGATTGTGTACAAGTATTGGTTTTAACTGCATGATCATTCAGATTGATTGTGATAGCCAGAGTGCTATTTGTTTGGCCAAGAATCCTATGTATCATGCTCAGACTAAGCATGTTGATGTACAATATCACTTTGTTCAAAAAATGGTTGCAAATGGATAGATTGAGTTGAAGAAGGTAGACACTCAAGAGAATATTGTAGATGCTTTGATCAAGCATGTGACTACAAAGAAATTTGTTTGGTGCAGAGAGGCCATGGGCCTTGTTTAAAGTGCTTGATTATTTTATTATTTTCCTATGGGTATTTACAATGTATGATGTCAAGCGGGAGAATGCTAGGATTAAGGTGCCTTCAAACTTGTAAATCCTATATAATTTATTATTCATATTATTGTTTGTAAATCACCTATAAGGGATGAAAGGTTTCACCAGCAATGATCTTGTTTCAGCCGCATGTTTATATCTGGTACCTGACACTAATTTGTCTATAATAGGGGGTCATAGGGGGTTTCCCCACTGCGAGGGCTTTGAGGGGATCATCCCCCAGGTAGGAGGTCTGGGGGTTGTGTGCCTCGACGAGAGTTCAGGGGCAACGCCCTTGAAACCACATTTTATTTATATTTTATCATTGTAAATCTAGACCATTCATCATTAGGTCATAAATTTGACGGTCGATATTATGTCGGTTCTCTTACCCTAGAAGGCAACCCCCTTTTATAAGGATATTTGTACTACATACTTTTTTATCAGAGTTGAGAGTAACAGGCGCCACTGGATTGAAGACTGAAGTATTGTTATCTATTGTTATCTAATATTTGAAGATAATACAACTTGGAGCCTCTTTTCTTAGTGGAGTTTTTTACCCGAAAGGGTTTTCTCCACGTTACATACTGTGTTATGTGTTCAATTCTTAATGCATGTTATGTCTGTGTAGTGCATTTTATATCTGTTGCAATCTCTATTGATTCTACATTATTTAGAAGACATTAATAAGGTTTGATTTACATTTCCGTTGTGTGGTTTGCATCTTCATTTCTAACATTTTGATGGTTTCAACATGATCTGCACATGGACCTCATGAACATACTAATATCTAGTCAGGTCGGGAAACTAAAGAGTTACCTTTAAATTTGGCTTTGGGCCTGTAAGCACCAAAATCACGCACAACCTCCACAAGGACCATGATAATGACTCACAATCCTTGTCACATACATTTAAGCATGAAATAATGTCATCTTAACAGCGATTCTCTTGGTAACATGTAGTTTCTTCTCCCTTGTGTTGTTTCCCCTTTGTCATTCTATCTCTTACCCTGCTTTTGACACTTTTCGACACTTGTCGATTTATGTTTCTTGTGCTTGCAACTATGTCCCTAAGCTTTGTATTCATCCATTTGTTGAGTTTTCACCTTTCCCCAGTGTTTTTCATCCATTCCCACCCCTAGGAGCCCTCTTGAGGTCCTTCCAAGCCATCTCTAGCTTTTAATTTTTAGTTTTAGTCAATCAGTAAAAATCTCCCCCTATTATTTCCAGATCTCCCCTGGGAGATCCTACATTTGCAAGTGGAGATTTAGTTTTTGACCCCTGTTTGACATGTTTCCGAAGGTAGATCCCCTTCTTTTCTCCTCCTCTTTCATCTCCCATCTTGAATCACCACCCAGGACCCCTCCTCTGAGGGTTGCCCCTAGGCGACCTTAACTGGTGAAAGGGCGACCAGGTGGCGACCTTGTCGTCTTTCCCAGCCATGAATTAACAAGAGTTTTTGACCAAAAATAGCTCAGTTTTCATCTATTTTTCTTCTTGTTTGCATGGAATGTTGCCCCAAAGATAGAGTTAACTATTTCATGCACCCACCCATGCATTTTTAGCTTATTTTTATCTTTAATTATCAACCCATGCACTCTCTTTCTCCACTTCTTCTTGAGTAATAAGTTATAATTGGTTAGATCACTCAAATTTTAGCCCAGATCATTCTTGTGTTTTCTAAGTTAACTCTTCAATCAAAGGGAGTTAACTCTTCTTTTTCTTCACCTCTCATTCCTTCTTCATTCCTATAAATACCCCTCCACTCTTCATTATTTATCAAGTTGGATAATGCTCTTCTCTTCTTCACAAGTTTTTTCAAGCTTCTTCACAGGCCTTTGAGCCTCTTTGTTCATTTATTTCTTTAGTTTTCAAAAGCTTCAAAGCTTTCATTATTGCATAGCTTCAAAGATCCCTCTTTAAGGGAGGCAGTTTCATTTGTGTACACAATTCTTGCAAGTTATTGTTCTCCAAATCAAGCATCCATATGCTCACACAGGATGTCAAAACCTTTTACAAGTTTATTTGTTGTCTTATCTAGCTTTGCTAAAAGCTCATTTTGTGCCGATACGCTGCTCACATCACAAGCCACAATGCTCATCAAGATCTCATTGAGCTCATTTCAAAGCTTCCAAAATCTTCTTTTGCTTCTCTTTTCTTATTGTTGCCAAGAGGATCACCTCACTGCTACAAGAGGATTAGAGGTTGTCGTACAAGAATTTTTTAGGGTAGTGGAGGCTCACACGTCTCTTTATTCTATGTTCCTTCATGCTTTTTATTTCATAGTAATTAGATAATCAGATTTACTCTTGGGAATAGTAAATGCATGTTGCTTTTTCCTTGAAAAGTTAAGTAGATCTTGCATTGTTAAAGTAGTTTACTTTCAAAGTTCATAGATTAGATTCATTTAAAAGCAATTTCCTTTTCCTAGAGCAAATTGTTCCACTTATTCAAAAAACAAACCAAAATATAGATTCAATTGCATTAGGTAATCTCATACTTGTTTGCATTCATTTTTTAAATTCCTAGAATAGAAAAAAAGCACTTTCATTTCTATAAATAGAAAAAAGCACAAAAAAATTATTTTGCACTCATATAAGCTTGCATGCATCCAAAAACTGAAAAGAACAAAAACATTAGCATCGTAGAGCGTTTACAAACCATTGATTCCAACACAAGGTCAACTTTGGTCAACATTTCAGCAAAACCCTTGATTTCAACACAAGGTCAAACAAAGTCAAACCTTAGGTCAAACAAACCCTAAGTCAAAACCCTAGGTCGAGTCAAGGTTAGATTTAACTATCTCTCTTGTTTAGGCTCTCGAATGTACCCTAGACTTAGAGGTGAGTGGGTGAGGGCAATCCTCGATGAGGTAGAGGAGATCCACCTTAGACAACAACAAGACCAACTGGTAATTCAACAACAACAAGAAAGGTTCAAAAAACTCCAAATACAAGAAATCATTCAATAGTTCGAACAACAACACCAACTTGAAAGAAGTATCAATGAAAATAACAATCAACCCACACAACATTGAAACCTTAGAAATCCAAACTGAAGAACGGTGACTAGTGATCCTTCGAGTCATATAGTTATTTTACAACAATGATCACAAAACACCACATTCAAACAAATGCACAACAAAGGCCCCAGGGCCAACCAACCACTCTTCGTGAAGTCCAGCTCTCAAGCGAGTCAAACCACCCCCGTGTCTCGCCTCCTCCCAACTAGCTATTTCCACAAGAGTGAGAGTGACGTGGAGGTTCACCCCGTGGCAAGGAGAGAGGGTCCATGTGCGCGCCAAAGTTGACTCAATCGCCCCAGGCCATCGAGTTGTGTTTCTGAGTCATGTTTTTTAGTGTACAAGGTCTAGGTGTTTTTGTGAAGGATTTGGAACCTGATATGGATACTGGACATGACCTGAACATTTCGCAAATGTCCATGTTTGGTTGATCAAAAATGTCTGGTTAACCAAAATGTCTAGTGAGCATAACTTGCTCATTTTAACTAATTTTTAGAAAGTTCAAGAGGCAACCTTGGCTAAAATCTAGTCCTCTATCCATTCATAATCTTTGCAAGGGCTATTTTATAATCAATTACCTTGAAATTTTACCCATACCGCCCGAGCGGACAACAAAAGAACTAGTAAAGCAAAAGAGGTTGGGTCCTCATTCTTCCAGGGCAAAATGGGGTGCATTGTGAGACTACACAACTGTAAGTAGATAGCTAAGAAAATACCCAAACACTATTTATTTATTTTAAGAGTTGTGCATCACCTAGTTTAAGACGCAGATTCAAAGGTCTTAGTAGGTTGAAAGCTAAGTGTCACCTAATTTAAGGTCCAGATTTAGACCTTGGTGGGCTAAGAGTTCTAAAAATGATTAGAAGAAGAGTTTGACCTCAAAAGAGGAACCCAAAACATATTCTCTCAATGCAGTTAAAGTTTTAGTCTACTTGTGGATGCAACATGCAGATTCAACTATTTTTCAAGTTATTATCAAATTTACCATTGAATTTGGTAAATGTCAATCCAAGATAACTATTATTGTTTTGACAACAATGATTAGTGTAAAATGTTCTTCAAACACATTTGTCCCAATTATTTTTAAGTTAAAAAACACAACAAGTTTATCCACTTTTGTTTTGAAATCATGTTTGTTTGGACAAAATTTCTATATCTCCTCCCCCTTCTTAAAAAATATGGTACTTTTGGCATTATGTACAATATTAAAGGATTTTTCCTCTATGAAACTCATTGCACAATTAGGAACAACCACCTTTATAATCTTGTGGCTTTTACCCTCCTTTGTACACAACTTAAAAGGAAGGTTAAAATATTAGTTATAGCCTAAGTTATGGAGTAGAAGAGAAAACAAAAGCTTGGGTTGCTCAAGTTAATTGCACATGTACATCAATATCATATAAAACAAAATTTGACCCAATATAATTTTCACTAGATATTCAACATCATAGCAACATGTAGCTTGCATATTCTAATTCAACATTATGCTCCATTGAACTACCAATGTGTGCCACAACCATATCTAACAAGTTAATTTATCAAAACCAAAAACAAAACATTTGAGAAAATAAAACTTTTTTCACTTACAATTAAAGGGAATTGGAAATAAATTCTGAAATAACTAGAGGATTTTTTCTCTAAGCTAGCTGTCATCTCCAAGGTAAAAAGAGTTTTGAGATAAATGCCTCTAATTTACATATTCCTATTTCAATTAAATATTTTCACATGAAGACCAGTTATTACATGGGACAAACCTCATTATTTTCCCTTTGAAGACAAAATATGGGTTGCCTTAAAAGAGTAATAGCTTACTACGACGAATTGTCCATCAAATTCATAGCTAGATTCAATTGTTCCATGTTTTGTGTGTTGATCACAACCCACCTTGTTTCATTTAACTATTTATTTTTGACACTCTAAAGTTGTGTCACTAATTTAGGACATGTCAAACTCTAGATATGGAGTTAGGTCCTTCCCTTAATCAATGTTTTATGCCATACCAAAAGAGCATTGTACCAATTTTAAAAAGAATTCTAAGATAATTGTCTCTAATTTACATATTCTTGTTCCATTTAAATATTTCCACATGAATACTAGGTATTTCATGGGACAATCCTCATTATTTTCTCTTTGTAGACAACATATGAGTTGGCTTAAAGAGGTAATACTTCCTATGACAAGTTGTCCTTCAAATCCATAGCTAGATTCATAGGTCCATGTTGTGTGTGTGTTGCTGACAACCTACCTTGTTTGACATAACTATTTATTTTTGACATTTTGAAGTTGTCACTAGTTTGAGACATTTCAAACTCTAAACATGGAATTAGGTCCTTCTCTAAATCAATGTTTTGTGCCATCCTAGAAGACCATTCTAGCAATTTTCCAGGTGTGAAGTCAAATATTTTGTAAGGAATTAGAAGGCACCAAGAGCAACAAAACAATGAATCAAGCCATTCTCAATCCTACATGCACTAATTGTTTTCATCCAACAAGATGCGACTACTAAATGTTTCATCAAGTTCAAAAATATTTGCATAAAAACCTTCCGTTGGAGGCCTCTTGTCTAATTTGGACAACATGCTTCTAATTAGAACTCACAGAGATGCCAAATGGAGCCTCAGTGAATTTCTTGCTTCACCTAAAAATGTGCTCTACAAAAAACAATCTAACACTTTATGGCAAAAGAGAGCAATCTTCTCAACTTTCGAAACCATATCGCTTATTTTAATTTTGTATGTAGCAAATGACAAAAATCCACCCCATCAATTGGAAAGTGTTATTGCTTAGCATCTATCTCTATTTGTTCCAAACCACAAATATTCTTTCTCACCATACCTAAAGAGCCATTTTATATAGAAAGCATGTTGGTGGAGTTAAGAGTTGCCTCCGTATCTTTACAATCAGTCACAATATTCATACATGTTGGAGTTAAAACATCAACCTCCTCATGTACTCTTTCCAAAAACTTTTTTTTTTTTTGTCTTTCATCTACTTTTGAATATTTTTCTAGTAACCATCAATTGTTCTAATAATTCTCTTTATGATCTCGTTAGAAACATTAACAAGAGTTTTTAAAACAATTCTCTTTATGATCTCGTTAGAAACATTAACAAGAGCTTTTAAATTTAATCGCCATAGTAGTTCCTAAAAAAGTCATTTGCAAGGAAGCAAATGATGCAAATGATCTTTGATCATGACAAAATATTACCTTAACGGAAACATACATGTATATAATTACAAGCATCCAAATTATTATGGATGTTTTATAAGAGATTATTTTTCTAATATGGAAAACATCCTTCAATCTTATATCAAATAGATTTCGTAGAAAGAAAAGGGAACCCAAAAAAATAATAAAAATAGGACTAAAGCATAACGCCAACAACACTCAAAGCATATGGAGATTCATTAGAAGCAGATAAAGCTTCCACTGTTCCATCAAGAAACTGTCATTTTGCATAGACAATAATTACATGTTCAACCTATTGAATGATAGTGTAACTATTAAAAAAAATATTAACGAGTGAGAAAAAAAGTAAGTGATAGAATACCAACTATTAATTTATGTAAGACATTCAATCCTTTCCATGAAAATTAATCATTTGACTCTTTGTTTTGTAGCTTTCTCCAAATTGCTTGCATTGAGCATATTTAGTCCAACGAGATTTGGGTACCTACGTTCTTGCAATTTATTCGCATATTTAGTTCAAAGAGATTTGGGTACCTAAGTTCTTGCAATTTATTCGTATTTTCTTCTAGGAGTCTATATTCCCTGCACAGAAACTTGATATAATATTCCCTTTCTGCTCTTTTTATTTATGTTTCCAAGGCTATGTTCTGTGCCTACCTGGAAGGCCTGCTGGTAATATTTTGTGGTCTTTTACCGTTTTTTCAGGCTTTAATAGTCTTGATAGTGTACTTACATTTAGGTTTAGGGGTTATTCTTAAATATTATTTACTTCCAGAGTCAAAAGTCAATTTTGCCAATAAAAATAAGATAAATATTTACCAATTTTTTATAATGATAAAATGTAAAATTATTATTGACTCTTTAATTGTTTAATCATGAAGTAGATAATATTTAAGTAGAGTGACATTAATGTTTTAAGAATCAGGACCCTATAAAACTTTCAATTTATTTATCATAATTTAATAATGTACTTTTCATATCTTCAGTTGTTACATAGTAATGTTTTGAATGCAGTTCGTCCATCGGTTAAGGGGGAGTGTTAACGTAACTATAACTGAATTTTTATGAACTCCTAACATATCTGTGGTCTGACGACAGCAGAACAGATTGTTGTTACATTTATTTATGTTGGAATATATTTTCCAACACCTCTACACCACTAAATTAACTAACAACATAAAAAATTACATTATTCAGAAGCTGTTCTTTGAAAACAGTCCTTGGACCAGTAAAACTTCTTCAAAAATCGCAGGCATTAATCTCCACTTTCCCAATCAATCTTCCTTTTAACATCTATTGGTACCACTTCTGTGTCATTCACTATACCCCATAAATAATCTGAGATCTCTCATTAGACAACTAGCTGAAGTCATTGTGGTAGATAAAGAGGATGCTAAAGCTGTCTTGTTAAATAGTTTGCCTTCGAAATATAGCAATAAAAATAAGTCGGGCTTAATGAAATTGAGTGCTTTAGAGAGCAATTCAGGCTTAATGAAATTGAGTGCTTTACAGAGCAATTCAGAGATATTGCTGAGAATAACCACCAGATCTTGTTTTGAAAATCTATGGCCGAATAGGTTATACATGTTTTATGAATTGTTAATTGCCATCGGATAATGTTGTGATTGATTAGGGTTGATAACTTTAAAATTCCACACAAGAGCATACTCTCTCTTTCAAATTGTGTAAAGTGGTTGCATTGCTAATCATGATTGCTACCAAGCAATCTTGGCAATATAATTGTGGTGTGTGGCAGCTACCACATACTATAGATGAACATTCAAGTTCAAGAAAAATCCTCACCAGTAATCTCCATAAGAACACGATCTATTCTTGAAATTGTGAAAACGGTTTGCATCCCTAACAACTATTTCATGTTCAACAAATCTTGGAGATGAACTTGATGACATGATGGCAGTCACCACACGTGAAGATTCTTGGTGATTAGAAGTGGTGTACCAGGGTCAGTGTTGATGAGCCCAAAGGCAATAGCCAGCTTCTCACTGTGGTGGTAGAGGAGATGTTCCTTATCCTCCTCTTCCACCTCATGCAGGACAAAGTCTCTGTCAGGTACATACCCTGCTGCCCTCATCAGTACTCTATCTAATATATCCAACATAGATTTCATCAGATTGTCCATACGACCTCATTCTACATAAATATTATCCATTTCAATAGTTAAACAGTCAATAGCAATTTTACATCTCATTTATAATAAAAATTGATAAATATTTGTCCTATTTTTATTGGTCAAAATTGACCTGACTCTTAAAGTAGATAATATTTAAAAATAACCACAAGATCTATCTCCAACAAGAAAAGAAAGCACTCTACTCTTTAACTCAATCACACTGCTCTCTACTTTGGGAACAGCCAACAAACTTCCACACTTGTCATACATGTTGATAAGTGTATTTTGTTAAAAACGTGTGGATTTGCTTAGCCTCTAACAGGGCCTTTTTGTAAAGGCAAGCCTGTAATAGATGTACATATGTGATGCAGTCACCTTCCTGAACCTGCATGTTAAACTCCGAAGATACCCTATTTTCTGCCACTTAATACTCAATGTATGAACAGTTTCAAATAGTTGAAACTAGAGAGGAATAATCACATTCAATTCAATTCAAAAGATTTCACTCATGAGCAGTTAGATAAGACAAAAGTAAACACAACTATAGAAATTTTTAGCACAGTAAATAAAATAATACAACATCATAATGACATTTTTTGCTTCCGCAAAGGTTCTCTCCCCCCCCCAAAAAAAAAATAACACATTATATTGTTTTACTGACTGTCTCAACATTAAAAAAAATCAAAAACTCTAGTTAAATTATATAATTGTTCCCTTAATTCCACTAAAACAAACTATTACTAATAAAACTTCCTCTATTTTTAACTCTAAAAATAACTAAATTATATAATTGTTCCCTTAATTCCACTAAAACAAACTATTATTACTAATAAAACTTCTCCTTATTTTTAATATAAGTCAACATTTGATTCAAATTATTATTACTAATAAAACTTCCCCTATTTTTAATATGAAACCAACATTAGGCTAAGAACTTAAGTCAACATTTGATTCAGTGGCATGAAACAATTTATAGACAAGTGTAGAGGGGGATTGTTTGTAGTAAACATGGTGTTTTATGTTTCTTTCAAATGACTCCCTTTACCAAGTGCTTTGAGATTTTGATTGAGATGGGTAGTGGATGACATTGCACGATTGACAGATACAAAGTGTGAGTAGCATAATAAAATAGAATCGTATCGTTTAAAAAGGCTCAAATTTCCTAGTAAGCATTTTGTATCGGACAATGTTTTCAAGAATGCACTTCAAGCTCCCTAGATTGAATTTGTACCATACACATTTGGAAATTTGAACTTCTTTAGTGAACTTCCAATAAAACACCAAAAATATCATCTAATTTATTTATGTTATTTTTTGAATTATTAACCATGCACAAAATATTTAAATCTAATCATTATTTTCATTCACCATTATCTATATATGGAGTCTCTAATAATAATAATAACAATAGAATAAAAGTGCAAACCAATTTCCTTTAAAAACTTCAACAAAGAACAAAAATATCATTCCCATCAGTGCTACTAAAAAACAAAGCTCCAATCAAAAGGAAAAAAATACATTCAACATTCCCATTTGGAAAATGCTAAAGCTTTGATCAAAAGAAGAAAAATATATTGAATTCATAAAAAATCGTTCTAAGAAACCCAAATTGGTGAAGAAAACCTTGCTTTACAAAAAAAAAGTTAAACAATGTTTATGTACACTACCGATCATCTTTTAGGTATTTAAAAGAAAAAAAAATTGCGTAAGAGGTCGAGATATCCCACTTAGCTCCTTAACCAGAGAGATGTGATTTAGGAACCATATATTTTAATAGGTCAACTTTTATAATAACATTTGTCTTATTAATTGAAGAAAACAACAACGTAATTAACTCAAGAATGTGTTTTGATCTCTCTAAAAAGAACTTAAAGAACTAGTCTATGCATAGAGTCCCATCAAAACCAATATTTTATGGGTTCCTTTCATTGTGTAGAAAAATATCTATGTTGAATCTCATTCAATGGCAAGTCAAAGGTTATGTGGAATCATTCATATAGAACTCTCCTAGGTCTATTTTATATTAGAATAGTTACAATAAATTTTTTGGAATTATTAAAATTTACAATGTGTTTATGATATTTCATATATACATTATGGTATTCATATAACAACTTAAAAGATAAAAATAAATTAATATGTAAACAATCAATATATTTGGGGTTGATGATATTTCATATATAAGCCATGGTATCCATATAACAACTTAAAAGATTAAAAGAAACTAATTATGCAAACAATCAATTCATTTGGTGTTGATGATATTCCATATATACGCCATGGTATCCATATAATAACTTTAAAAGATAAAAAGAAACTAACTATGCAAACAATCAATTCATTTGGTGTTGATGATATTCCATATATACAACATGGTATCCATATAATAACTTTAAAGATAAAAAGAAACTAACCATGCAAACAATCAATTCATTTAAGGTTGATGATATTCCATATATACACCATAGTATCCATATAACAACTTAAAAGATAAAAATAAACTAACCATGTAGACAATCAATTCAATTGGTGTCGATGATATTCCATATATACACCATGATATCCATATAAAAACTTAAAAAGATAAAAAGAAACTAACCATGCAAACAATCAATTTATTTGAGGTTGATGATATTCCATATATACCCCATAGTATCCATATAACAACTTAAAAGATAAAAAGAAACTAACAATATAAACAATCAATTCATTTGGTGTTGATGATATTTCATATATACACCATAGTATCCATATAATAACTTAAAAGATAAAAAGAAACTAACCATGCAAACAATCATCGGTGTTGATATTCCATACATATGCCATGGTATCCATATAACAACTTAAAAGATAAAAAAAACTAGCCATATAAACAATCAATTCATTTGGTGTTGATGATATTTCATATATACACCATAGTATCCATATAATAACTTAAAAGATAAAAAGAAACTAACCATGCAAACAATCATTGGTGTTGATATTCCATACATATGCCATGGTATCCATATAACAATTTAAAAGATAAAAAAAACTAACCATGTAAACAATCAATTCATTTGGTGTTGATGATATTTCATATATACACCATAGTATCCATATAATAACTTAAAAGATAAAAAGAAACTAACCATGCAAACAATCATTGGTGTTGATATTCCATACATATGCCATGGTATCCATATAACAACTTAAAAGATAAAAAAAACTAACCATGTAAACAATCAATTCATTTGGTGTATATGTATACCAACATATATCTTATTTAATATAAATAAAAATTATTTATTTATTTTTTAATTAATAATAATTATAAAAAAAAATTACAATATAAAATAATCAAAACATGTCAATCAAAACAAGCTATAATTTTTTTCATTTAGAAAATTTTGAAGTACACAAAAATTGTCCCCAAAAATTTTAGGTGTAAATGTTTTATCCTTCATCAGTAAGAAGTAAGAACTGATAACTGATGATGGATGATCCAGTGTGATGAAACACTGAAGGAAAAAATATTTGCACAGTTAAATCCTAATTCTCTTCTTTGGCTCTCTTCTTCCTAATTATGGATCTCCCAAATGTTGAAGGAAAAAACATTTACACAGTTATATTCTGAAACACTCACTACAATATCATGAACTGTGTGGAAATCTGAAGAACGGTGAAAATCTGATGTCTATTACCCCCACAACAACAACAAAAGAAAAAAAAAAAAAAAAAAATCACACTCTAATATAGGTAAATAAGATCTCTCTTTTCTTCATTTACTATTTCATAGACTCGGAAATATCATTAGTTCCATGGATATCTTCATTTAGTAGCTATTCCATTTTGAATTTTACAGGCATAATCTAGAGTTACAGAACATGCAGGAAGAATGAACGAACGACTTGAATAGTACTAAGCACCTCTGTCAGTGAGAGGATTGTTGGAAGACAGGGCAGGCGAAGTGGTGGTAGTACTCCGTGGTGAAGTGCCAGAGACGCCACCAGCGACGGCGGAGGCGGCGGAAGCGGAGAGAGTAGTAGGCACCGTTGCAGAACTGTTTCCCTTCACGCCTGCTTGAGATTGAGCAGGCGAGGTGGTCTGAATCGACCATTCCCTCGGCCTTCCGGACCTATCCCTTGGCCGCCCCATTCCAATCTCGTTTCCTTTCGCCGCCTTTTGCTTATTTGCAACCACAACCCAGAAACATGCCGCTCCGATCAAGAAAAACGAGGCCGCCGTACCCACAACGATACCAACTACGGCCCCATTTGACAACCGATTCGAATGCGAATGCAGATGCGGCCAACCCCTTTCGCCGTTGGGTGGTTCGAGAAACGGTTGAGGAGTGAAGGGGACGGCGATTCCAGGTGGCGGCGGCCTCAGAGGTGGCGGCGGAAAGGGGGCACTGTCAATGATCTGCATGAGGTTAACATCGTCAAGATAACAGCCACAGGTAGCGCAACCCTGAAAGGCTAGCTGCATCGTTGTCCCCAATGCCTGAAACGAAACGTGCTGGATTGTCCAGGTCCCGTTGCTTACTTCCACGTCCTGGTGAACATTGGACGACGGGTAAGGGTTTACAGAAAGGGTGTCATTGCCGTTGCAATCGTTGCTTGTGCTTCCGTCTGAAGAAGTATCTGGTTTGGCTATGGCGACCTTCAACACTAGGGTGTAGAATGCACTGGGCGTTGTGGCCACGGTTTGCTTCACCACAGCATCTTTCAGCAACAGGCTAGGGTTTCCCTCCAGAGACGCCGGATTAGGGTTAGGGTTAGGGTTAGGGTTTGGGCCGAGAGTGGCTGAACCCTTCATGACTTGCCAGTTACAGAGGCTAAATGGATCCGAAGGGTTTACAGTTAGGGTTGCTGTTGAATTAGGGAAATCGTAGCTGCTCTGGTTGTAATCGCCATTGATAACGAAATTGTGCGACAACGGCGACTCGTTGCTTCGAACCGGGAGCGCCGGAGCGAGATCCTGGGTGCCTTCCACCATGGAGAATGTTGCGGTAAAGGAAGCGTTGGATCGAGAAGAGGGGGAAATTGTGGCGTGGCGCCATCCGAGAGGACCGTCTGAAGCGTTGAGGAAGCCCGCAAGGGTGTAATTCATGGCGAGAAACTGCGGAGGATCGAAGGCGAGGGTTGCGATTGAGTTGTTGGCTACGATCCATTGCTGGTGGCGCCGCTTGTCGCAGGCGGCGAGTTTCAAGGTCCGGTTTTTAGTTGCAGGATCCGGCTGGAGGCAGAGCAAACCGGCGCTCGGATCGTCCGTTGCGGCAGTGGCATTGAATTGGATTGTGGTGTTGGAATTTGGATTGGAGGCGCGCAACCATCTCTGATTGTTGTTATTGGGCGTGCTGGTCTGCGTTGAATCGTCGCCTCTGCAGGCCACGAAAACCACCGGTTTATCGTTGTAGTCTCCGGCGCCGGTGTCGTTCACTGCTAGACAACGGCCCGGACAGGCGGCGCTGGAGTTTAGGCTGTCCGCCATTATCCAGAACCACTGATCTTCATCATCCTGCGCTTTCGCCACTGTGGCCACCAGAACGCACAGAAACATTGACAGGAAAGCCCCTGATTTGGAAGCCATGATCAGGGCTCCCGTCGCTTGGGCAGATATATGGCCGAGAAAAGGAAGAGGAGGAAAACTATCAAGATAATAAGCGGATTGAGTTCCAGTATTAGCAGGGGAACACACAAAGCCCCAAATGCTAAGATGTATACCACCATTGCCTTATCCCCAATTTCTTCTGGTCACAGATATAGAAATCGAAATCCGCGTCGTGTGTGATCCGGCATTGAAACCCCCTTTCAATTTACAAGTCAACAAAGACTTGGAAATTGTAATGACTAACGAAGCTGCTGTGTATGTCTGTTTCTGCTCTGGTCTAAGTCTAAGCTGAATTGCCAGAGAGAAGAAAAAAAGAGCCCACACAGAATTTGATTGGCTACTTTCTACAAACCCTAGTCCCCACCCCACGTCAGATTATATTTTTCCTTTTGATGGATGTTTCACCATTCTTTCCTCTACAGCAGACTTGCATTACCTAAACAATTGTCAGATTTGACATTTCTTTCTGTTTTTCCACAACAAATCCAAAATTGTGAGTGCCTGACAGACCCACTGGTTCTTAAAAGCAAATTGATCCTCAGCATGAATTTACATTTAAAAATAAATTGATCCTCATTCATCTTTACGACCATGTCTGCAAATACTTTTTACTCGTATTAGAAAGTGCAAGGAAACTCTGTGGTGGAGAACTGCATAAAATTCCCATTGAATTTTCTTTGAAAGCCATCTGAAATGGGACCACTGAAAACAGTAGCCCTGGTTCTTTTTAATTTCTCAAAGATTCTATCCGCGTGAAAACATCACCTCCACCTCATAAGCCGTGGAATGAGGATGTCCACTCAAATTTTCCAGCAATTTCTATAAACAAGACCCAACAAAGGGATCTCTTATTGACTTTGAACAAAGACCAAGATTTACTTATATTATGACAAAGGTTTGTGTCTAATACTTCTTAAACATAATCCATGTCAATTTTGGTCAATAAAAATAAGATAAATATTTACAATTTTGGTGTGGATGAGGTGTTAAATTGCTATTAACTATTTGACTATTGGACCATTGAATTAGATGATGTTTAAGTAGAGTGGAAAAGTATATGTGGATTACAGATTAGAGTATCAACATCATAGTGATAGATTAGACATATTGTATGGTTGCTTCTTGTTAACTATTTGTCACTATGTGCATGATTAGGTTATATTGTATGGTTGCTTGGTGTTAACTATGTGCATTTAGATAATTGTTAGCACTTTTACAATCTACACACTATCATTCATTTTACACTTTCACCTTAAGCATGCATGTTGAGTCTGTGAACCCTCATTGTAACTTACACACTGTTAGATAATAATCATAGCAAACAATAATAATGACATGCATGCAAATGTGTAATAGACAAATTGGCAGAACCTTCCTATATATCATTCTCTATATTAATGGTTACAATCACACGATTTTATAGGTGCTTGTCCTAGTGCGATTGACTCATTTAACATTGTGTACAACTATATTTGACTATGAGTCACACTTAAGTTACATCATTTAAGTGTGTGTGTGCACTCCAATTAATTGGATAGCGACTGTGTGTACACTTTAGTTAACTAGACAATAATTGTGTGCAATATTTGCACAATTAATAGACACTGGAGTTAACTAGGCAATGACGCAACACAATGACGTGGACGTGGATGATAGGCTTCATGGTGCTATCATCTTCTTGACGTAAAACTCTCAAACTGATCCAAAAATCCACAAAAATCCATAACACTCATTTAAGCTTGATAAAGAATTTTAGCAACTTTTGGTTCAATAGGAAAAATTTCGGACTTCTGAAAGGTTTGCCAATGGACACACATGATAACAAGTTGTGGAGCAAAAGCATTAGTGATGGCAACAAGGTTGCCCATCGTCTCTATATCATCATCGGCCAATGCTCCAAATAGAGTTTTCAAAATTATGAGTTAAGTGCATAGAGTTTGAGAGGTCTCCAATATGCATTGCATCTCAACATGCGCTAATTGAGGGAACTCATCTAGAGTCACTTTAAACTTTACACATTGTGTATTGTTCAAGGTTTGTTGTATCTGCATTTGCATGCTGATAGTGTATTTTTGTAGGGCTCATGTCTTCATGTCCAAAACTTGGCTATAGTTGGTTGAGTGTGGATGTTTTAGACACCATGTGTGCATTGATCCAAGTTTTCCATTTGATGGCCATTGGAAGGATCATGTGAATGTTTGCAAGATCCTTGTCAAAATTATCACAGTTTAGTCTTGAGGAGGGCCAAGGAGTTCACCAGGTCATGTCATTTTTTGGTCAAAAGCTCCTTATGTTGGCATTGCACTTCCTTGTCAACGACAAGGTCCTCAAGTATAATGTTGGGAGAACACTGAGTACATGCATCAATGGGACTAGTTGCAGGATTCGTATGACTAGAAGAGAGAAGAGTGGACCAAAGTCTCTAGATGTAAAACTTGTTGCCCTAAAGAATCAGGAGTCGCAATTGGTATACCTATAGGAACAAGTTATGGGCATGTGTTGATGATGTCACTTTGGAGAGCATGTAGGTGGTTAGTTTCTTGGGTAACACTAGCCTAGAGTGTAGTGTAGGAACTTTGGCTATTCTACAAGGTGACATTGTTCGATGAAGCATGTGCATCGTTGGTAGTGATGAATGTGTTGTAGCACATCTTCCTGTTATTGAGTTAATGTATTGTTTGTAATGGGCTTTTGGATGGTTGTGTATGTAGTGGTTGTTGTAGCTTTGAGCTTGTTTGTTTTCTTGGTGTTGGATCAGTATAGTGAATCTTCATTATGTTAGCCCCAAGAGATGTGATAGAGCATTGCTTGAAAATTGGCCAAGGATAAGGCAACCAAGCTATCATTCATCATGACACCATGGACCATGACAAATCACTTTGTGTCATTGGCATGTCGATTAATGGTGACACCTATCGAAGGAAAAGGGAGGCAAAAAATTTCCATGCGATCAAGTAGGGCATCGACAAATTGCATCAAGGATGTGTGCCCAACACAATTATCCTCAAATAAAAATTGGGGCTCTTAGCTTGAATAGAGATTGCGTGGCGCTAGACACAATTGCTTAGCAGGGGGATTGGCCAAAAGGAGAAAAAGGCTATTCCACAAAAGAATCAAGAGGGGTGGATGGGGAGGTCACAATGATCTCAAGTTTGATGGGAGAAGTTGAATAGGTACTTGAGGGAGAAAAGGTAGTTGTAGGCTAAAGTGAGGCAAGAACGGGATGGTAGAGGCATAGCAAATGGGACAAATGGGTGGATGGCATAGTGGGGCAGTATTGGGGTAGGTGGATAGGGCATCAATTATTTTACATGAGTCTACTGTTGGGTTGGAGGGGCGAGCACCATTTGCTAAGTATATACTTTGTTGCATATTGTGTTTGTTGCTAGGGCACTTGTTGCACTTGTTGTTCTTTCTCATATTAGATGAAGATGCCCATGTTGGTGTGCTCGTGCTTCTTGGTAGCAGATGGCGAACTAGCAACAACCCCACCCTTTACTTGTTTGTGTGTGACCTAAGAAGTTTCAGAATTTGATCGTTGGACTTGGTGTAGAGTGATGGCAACCATGAAAAGAGCACAGTTACACTGAGATGGGGGTGAATCAGTGTAGTTCAATTGAATGCCTTGTTCAATAATCTTAAAGACACATCAAATCAAATAAAGAGAATGAAAACATTAAGCCAAATATACACACATGACACCAGATTTACGTGGAAACCCTATGAGGGAAAAAACCACTGAGAGTTGCTTGAGTTTACTGCTCAAATCCAACCTCAAAAGAAAGAAAGGTACATATGTTTTAAAGCATCCACTTCAAGGTACAATAACACCTATAACATTGTTTTCAAGACACAAATTCTCAGGTACAATGCACACCTAATCAGCGACAAACACTCCTTGAAGCACCAACTCCAATGAGGCACCTACCTCAAACACCAAAAAACAGAGACACCAAACTCCTTAAAAGTAACTGAAAATATGCAAGAGATGATTCTTATGCAATCTTATTTGCACCATTCAATACATTCAATGCTCTCAGCAAAATATTCTTCACAAAAGCATAGGTTTTCATCACACATTACAAACTGATAAAGATCCCTCAAGAAAAAACACTACTACATCCTCTGCAATCCAATATCACATCACCATATCACCACAATAAACCTTATGTTCATAGCCTTATATTTGCAACTTCATTCGACAGTTTTTACTAGATGTTTTCAGGGTATTAAACACTGTGTATGCTTACCAAAAAAAAAATTTGAAAACCATCACACACTTTCATAAAAATCTCTATTACTCGAACCAAACCCAAAACAGTTATAAAAACTGCTTGTAAGAACTGCCTTGGACTAAACCAAACTTCCTACCCATCAAATTTTACACTAGCAAAGGAGCCGTTAGGTTTTAAAAAGTCTTTAGATTGCATCCGTCGATCTCTCCTTTCGCAGGCTCGGGAAAATAAACAATGGCCTTTGATCTTGTTTTGCCGCCCATTCAACAGATGATTACCTGCGAGGACCAGTCTCCCTAGGTGAGGGGGCCGGTCAATATACGAAAGCAACCCCTTCACATCATCACTTGAGTGATGGGTTACCTCTTATCACTTGTCAATGATAGTTTATAACATGAAGCAATTCTTTGTAATGACAATCTACATAAGGTAAAACCTTAGCTCTTTTAGGGCTCTCAGGGTTTTCAATGTGCTCAACATTTTAGGTTATAAACCCCATAAGAATACCAAAAGAGAGGTCATAAATACTGATCGAGTTGCAACCTTCTGAGACTGCAATCTACAATGCTCAAAGACAATCAAGACTCCATGAATGAACACTATCTTTTATCAACACACCATCTCAACTCACCTCTGAATGCTCATCAACACATTGAATAATGAAGTAATGTCATCAAAGGACAAATGCATCAACATCATGAAATGAATGAACAAACTCTTGTCACTGAATGAACAAGCTCCTGTCACTAAATGAACAAGCATATTTGAAAACCATGATGGATAGCAATCACTCAAGGCTATACACAAGTGGGAGGTAGATCAAATGCTCACCACACCACTCATTAGATTGATCACACCTCTGATGATAACAAGCAGATCAAGAACAATACCTTTGAAACCAATAAGTATCACCAACAAAGTTCCTTTGAAATCACCATCAAGCAAAACCATGAAATGAATGAGCAAGTTCACCATCAAACACCACCATCATCAAGCATAGAGAGAGAGAGAGACTATGCATCATCAAGTCACCAAGGATAATCAATCACTATGAATTCAAGTATGAATGAACTCAAGTTTGAACTGCAAGAGCATGAAGCATGAACACAGATTGACATAGAGATCACCACACTGATATAGAGATGACATTGGTCTGAACCAACTCCTGAAACACATTGGAAGCAAAAACACACATTGGTCACCTGATCTGACATCATCAAGAGGACTGAGCATACTGCTAAAACCAGGCACAAAAATGTGTTGACATCAATGCTAACAAGTCAATCTCATGTGTCAGATGCCAAAGGGTCAACAATCTCCCCATTTGGCATTGATGGCAACATGAGATAACATCAATAATCCTGGCCACAAACAATTGACAGAGATCAAAGATAAATTGCAATGATTGATCACATTCCTCTGATAGAGATGAAAGACAACAAATCTGATCCTGACAATCCTAATGATTGTTCTACCTCCCAATGTTAGTGTTCTCCTATCCTGCACCATACTCACTGCACCGTAGCCTTTGCTGAAAATCAAACTAGTAAAAAGATTAAGTGTTTGAGAACTGACAACGGTGGTGAGTTTTGTTCGGCAGAGTTCGATAAGTTCTGTAAAGAGCAAGGGATTGAAAGACATAAGACAACTCCATACACCCCGCAACAAAATGGAGTTGTAGAGAGGATGAACAGGACACTGATGGAGAAGGCTAGGAGTATGCTTAGTGGAGCAAGCCTCGAACAAAAATTTTGGGCTAAAGTTGTTGCCATTGCTTGCTATCTGGTAAACAGATCTCCTACATCATCTCTTGTTGGTAAGACACCTATGGAGGTGTGGTCTGGTAAGAAGCCTTCAGTTAGACATCTTCGTGTTTTTGGTTGTGAGGCATATGCACATGTGCCTAGGGAGAAATGATCTAAATTGGAGAACAAGGTTGTTAAATATATTTTAATTGGTTATGGTGTCAGTGTGAAAGGATACAAGCTTTGGGATCCTGTGGCTGAAAAAGTGTTGTATAGCAGAAGTGTTATCTTTTAAGAGCTAACACCTTCTTCTGTTGTTCTACAGCTAGAACAAACAGAAAAGAAAGAGGATGTAGTTGCAGTTCAGTTTCCTTCTACCCCTAAGAAGATTGAACAGACAGACACTGTGAGACCTGATGATGAGGAGAGCTCTAGCAACTCTGAAAGCTCAGAAGAAGTGGAACCTCAATCTTAGTCATTGAGGAGGTCTACACGAACGAGAAAGCAACCTGATAGGTTTGGTTATTCAGTACTTGATTCTAGTTGTGCTTTTGCTTTACTTACTAACACTGATGAGCCTAGAACTGTGAAAGAGGCTATGGGCATGAAAGATGCAGGTTCCTGGAAAGAGGCCATTGAAGATGAGAGGGCTTCTTTGGAAAAGAATAAAACATGGGACTTGGTGCCTTTTCCTGATGGACGAAAACCCGTTGGATACAAATGGGTGTTCAAGAAGAAATTCGGTGTAGATGGCAGTGTTGAAAAGAGCAAGGCTAGATTGGTTGCGAAGGGGTACTCACAAGAGGGAATTGATTATGGTGAAATGTTCTCTCTCGTTGCAAAGTTGACATCCATTCAATTCTTGTTATCTCTTGCAACTACTTATGACTTAGAGGTAGAACAGATGGATGTGAAGACAACTTTCCTTCATGGTGATTTGGAGGAAGAGATTTACATGTTACAGCCAGAGCATTACATAGAGAAAGGTAAAGAAAATTTGGTTTGCAAGTTAAAGAAGTCTTTGTATGGTTTAAAGTAGTCTCCTAGGATGTGGTACTTGAAGTTCGATGCCTTTGTGTTGTCGATTGGATATCTGAGATCGAAATCAAATCATTGTGTGTATTACAAATTTGACAATGATCGCATTCTCATTATTGCATTGTATGTTGATGATATGTTGTTGATTGGGAATGGTAAGAATATGATTTCTGATTTGAAGTCTCAGTTGTTAGCATAGTTTGAAATGAAAAATCTTAGGGCAGCCAAGTACATTCTGGGAATGGAAATTAGAAGAGACAGAGCTAACAGAAAACTTTGGTTAAGCCAGAGTAAGTATGTGAAGACCGTGTTGGATAGGTTCAGCATGGCAGATTGTAGACCGTTGTGTGTTCCTGTTTCATTAGGGACAAAGTTGTCTATTAATGATTGTCTAAAATCTCCTAGTGAGGTGGAGGGCATGAGCAAAGTACCTTATGCTAGTGTTGTTGGCAGTTTGATGTATGCTATGGTCTGTACAAGACCAAACATTGCTCAAGTAGTGGGAGTCCTTAGTCGATTTATGGCTGATCCTGGACGGGTGCATTGGGATGCAATTAAGCGAGTGTTCATATATTTGAGGGGTACTTCCGAGTATTCCATATGTTATCATGGTAATGTTATAGGACCTCTGCGTTCAGTTTGTATTCGTGGATTTGTGGATTCTGATTGGGAAGGTGAAATTGACAACAGGAGATCCACCAGTGCCTATGTGTTCACTATGTTTGGTGGTGCAATTAGTTGGATGAGTAAGCGACAACCTGTGGTTGCTTTGTCCACGACAGAAGCTGAGTACATGGTAGCAACTCATGCTTGCAAGGAAGCCATTTGGCTTAAGAGATTGTGTTCAGATGTTGGTGTTGATGCAGGACAGATTACGATTTGTTGTGACAGTTAGTGTACGATTTGCCTTGTGAAGAATGCAACTTTCCATGCTAGAACAAAGCATATTGATGTGCAGTTTCACTTCGTGCGAGACATGGTAGAGGATGGGAAGGTAAATTTGGGGAAGGTAGATACTTTGAAGAATGTTGCAGATGCATTGACGAAACCAGTGGGCACAGAGACGTTTAGATGGTGTTCAGAGTCTATGGGCCTCTCAGCCTATACCAGTTAAATCATATTATTTCTATTGGCTCTTACAAGGTGTTCGACAAGTGGGAGAATGTTGGGAATTAAGGTGTCTCAACCTTGGTAATGCCTTGTATTATTTCATTGTATTTATTTATTTATTGCCTATTGTATAATTTGGATGCAAATGCTATGTTGTCATATTGTGGGAGTTGGCACGGTGATGTGTCATCCTACATAGCATATGACCACATGTATATTTGTCCTCACATGATGAGATAGGCGTCCCACTTAGTGGTAGGAATATTTTCCATGTGTCGGCATCTTGGAATGTGTGTAAGGGAATATTGACCGAAACGGTCATGACAGATTCCTATGACAAAGTTATGACATGTAAGAGTCAGAAATAAAAGATCTTATAATAGGTATGGACATGTGTCGAGAAGCATCTTTGAAAAAGGCTTCTTTGGGCGCCCCAAGGTGGACTATGACATGTTGTAAGAGAATATGCTATTTATAGCCTGTGTATGATAGATTCTCTTACAACTGTAAGTTATGACAACTATGGCATATTCTATGACGGTTGTAAGAGTTGTAAGAGCATCTGTCATAGCCCATTTTGGAAATAGGCAACCTCCTTGGGATGGGGTGACTTGACAAGTGTCAAGAATATCCTACAGTGTTGGACAAGTCTCCTTAGGCATGGGTTTTGGGCCATGAGGCCATGTTGGACGCACATCTCAATGTGGAGCAATTTTTGCCTTGTATTTGCTTTATAAATAGGTGTTTTGGAGAGGTGATACATTATGTGATTGACAGGTACTGTTATGCTACCGGATCATCTCCGGATACGAGTGTTGAAGACTCTTGCAAGAGCATTGGCTCTGTGACTGTATTGTAACCTTCATTGTTTACGAAATACATTTGAGTTGTGTTTTGGAGTGTGGTATTTTTTACCCGATAAGGGTTTTCACCAGGTATATCTTATGTCTCTCTTCTTATGTCTTACATTCTTGTGTATGTGTTTGTTGCAATATCTCTGTTAGTGGGTTAACATAATCTGTAATTGTAAAGATAAAAATTGAATTTGCACTCTCCTCCCCTCATTAGATTAGTGTAGGAAGCATTTTTCCGCACACCTAGCTTCCTTTCACAATGTTTGATCAACCAATTTAGATTCATCATCCTTACTAAGTTTACATCCTATAACCATAGGTGTGCCAACTGGTCTACAATCTTCCTTCTTAAACTTCTTGAGCATTTCCTTTATGTACTTACCCTAAGATATGAAAATACCATTTGCTAATTGACTTACTTGCAAACCAAGGAAGAAGGTTAGTTCACCTAACATTGACATTTCAAACTCCTTTTGCATATCATTGGCAAACATCTTACACATCTGATCACTATTACCACCAAATATGATATCATCAACATATACAATGACTATCAACATGCTATTACCTTCTTCTTTGAAATACATGTTACTAGATGCATTACCTTTCTTGTAGCCTTGATGTTGTAGATAGTTGTCAAGTCTAGAATACCATGCTCTTGGGGCTTGTTTTAGGCCATACAAGGCCTTTTTTAGCTTGCAAACATAGTCCTTATCTTCATGTACCTTGAAACCTTCTAGTTGTTCCATATAAACTTCTTCATCTAAGTAACCATTTAGAAAGGTGGATTTAACATCAATTTGGTATACTTTGAACCTTTTATAGACTGAATAGGCAAGAAACATCATAATGACCTCATGTCTTGCAAGAGGTGCAAAAGTTTCATCAAAATCCAAACCTTAAATTTGAGTTACAAACTAACCTTGCTTTATTTCTTGTGATTTGCCCATTTTCATCCAACTTGTTTCTAAAAACCCACTTAGCTCCTATAACATTCTTATTATTGGGTCTAGGTACAAGTTCCCATGTTTCATTTTTCTCAATTTGACTCAACTCTTCTTTCATAACTCTAATCCAATCTTCATCCTTACTGGCCTCTTCATAAGATTTAGGTTCTAACTTAGAGAGTAAGGAATAATTTACCTCTTCTTGTTGCATTGCCTTGAGTTTTTTCCTTGTCATGACACCATCCTCTTTGTTGCCAATGATCTAATTTTCTGAATGCTCTTTTGACAAACCTAGGTAGAGATTTTGTTTGTGATGAACCTCCTTCAAAAGTAGTACTCTCCTTGGTTGTACGAGGAGATGTTTGAGGTTGTCTGGTACTCTTCTTGTGAGAACTAGGTGTTTGAGGTTGTTCTTCATCAAATTCAATCTTTATTTCTTCTGTTGGTTCCTTATAAACAGGGTCAGAATTCACATAGGACAACTGAGTTAGATCTTCATCAACATTAACATGCACACTCTCAGTTCAATCTATGGAGGCATTTATTATAACATTTATAAGCTTTACTAGTTGTAGAATAGCCCAAGAATATACCTTCATCAACCCTAGTGTCAAACTTACCAAGATTACCTTCTTCTCTCTTGATTATACATCTGTTGCCAAAGATTTTAAAGTACTTGACTGATGTAGGTCTGCCTTTCCACAGTTCATATGGTGTTTTGTCACTGTTTGCTCTCAACTTGCCTCTATTAAGAATGTATACTGTTGTATGCACTGCTTCCTTCCAATATTGATCAGGTAACTTGGAATCTTTCAACATAGTTCTAGCCATGTCTTTGACTAATCTATTCTTTCTCTCTGCTACCCCATTTTGTTGAGATGTTCTAGCTGCTGAAAAGTGCCTCTTAATTCCATGCTTCTCACAATACTCATTAAACTCGACTGAAGTGTACTCTCCACCTCTATCTGACCTTAAGCACTTGATCTTCTTACCAATCTCATTTTCAACCATAGATTTGAAAATTTTGAATCTCTAAGGCCTAATATTTCTCTTGTAGGAATGTAACCCATGCCATCCTAGAAAAGTCATCAATGAATAGCATAAAGTACCTTTCACCATTTAAGCTCTTTGTCCTTGTTGTTCCACATAAATCTATATGAACTAGGTCCAAAGGTTGAGTAGTTGAATATTCTTTTGTCTTGAAGCTTGTCCTTGTTTGTTTACCTTCTTGACATTCCTTACAAAACACATTTGGCGGCTTACCAAGAATAGACATATGTCTCACAACATTGTTCTTGCTTACCTTCACTAGGTGGTCAAAATTTATATGACCCATTCTTTTATGCCATAACCAACTCAAATCAATTTTCCCTAACAAACATTTGCCATTCTTTACATCCTTCAAATGATACAAGTTACTTTCTGTCCTATTTGCTTCAACAACTATTTTGACCAGTACTTTCATTGATTATTTCACATCGACTAGTATGAAACATAAGATTATAACCTTTATCACACATTTGACTCACACTCAACAAATTGTGTTGTAAACCTTCAACATATAGGACATCATGAATGTTTGTTTTGCCATCAATGCTTAATGTGCCTTTTCTATTGATTCTAGCAGTAGTATTATCACCAAATTTAACAGTACCACCATTGATTTTTTCTAAACTAGTGAACTTACTCTTGTCTCCAATCATGTGACTAGAGCATCCACTATCAACTACCCATGGACTGCCTTTACCTTTGACATGAAATGTTGTTTGCACTATCATTGACTTATGTTCTATCTTTTTCTGAACCCAATGTTTTGTACACCTATGATTTGTCTTCATTTGAGCAGTCTTACTCTGATTTGTAGGGGATTGGACCACATTTTGCTACCGTTTATGATTCATTTTTGCTAATACAAATTGTTTAAAGTCTAATTTTTTAGGCTGCATGAATCCACTTCTACAAAACTTTGCAATGTGACCAAAATTGTTACAAATATAGTATATATCATTCAATCCAGCCAATGAAGCAAAAGGATTGTTGCCAACAAAATCAGGTCTATTCATTCTTCTAACCCTACTTATGCAATTATTTGCTTTGTCTCCATATTGATTGCAACAAAAATAATAACCATGAAAAGAATAGAACCTGGATTGTGTTGGAAATGAAGTTCTTTGCAATCCTTGCTTAGGAGTGTGGACTCTCCTAAATCCATCATCATTTGAAGTCCTAACTTTTGATTTTCTAGTAGCAACACTAGATTCACCTTTGTCATAAGTTGTACTTATTGCATCTTTGAAGCTTTGTCCTCCTTCACAACCTAGTCCTAATTTGTTTGTCACAAACTTCTAACTTTGAATCAACTTGTCAAAAAGTTCAGTACTTTGCTCACATTTTAGGGACTGATTTAACTCTTCTTTCACTTTCCCTAACTGCTTTCTTAAAGACACAACTTCTGCCTCTAACTTCTGACAGTCCTCTACTTTTGTTTGCAAGTCTAACTTTGTGACATCTTCAATCCTTTTAGACTCTTCCAACTGTAATTTCAAATATGCAAGGTGTTTATCAGATTCTTCAAGTTTAACACTAAGTTTTTCATTCCTCTTTCTTTCATGTTTCAAATCAGTAAGTGCAGAGATCAGCTCTCCTTCAAAATCAATTTCTTCTGCCTTAAGATCATGATCTTCCACCACATTAATGTTTTCTTTATTGACAGGATGTCGTGAGGTCCTAACACTTTAGTTGAAAAAAATATCAATTATGTTGATCGGGTAGTGTCCAAAGGTTGTATGCAATGGGGGATATTTTGGACATCTCACTTCGTGCAAATTTTATGAATTTTTGTAAAGTTTGAAAATAGAAATTAAACTAGAAAGCATGAAATTGTTTAAGCTAGAAAGAATTCAAATCCCTATTCTAGAAAGCCTGTAAACTATCTAAGAAAGCATGTAAACTATCTAAGAATCAACACTTGAAGTTTAACTATGGAATTAAAATGAAGGCAACTAACTACTAACTAAAAGCGCACCTAACATCTTTTAATCAATAACTAACAACAGTTTTACGAACATAGTGGATGCTCCAGAAATTTTGACTAAATAAAATGCAGAGATCAATAACTTAAAAACACAACCTGCAGGAACACACAATAGAACTAAACATAGAATAACATTTATCTAAACATAACATGCATAGAACAGAAATAACCACATTAACAATAAAATACTTATCTACTTTACAATCCCTTGAGTGGCCAGCTCTTGGGCGTTTTTATTATCAGTTTAAATCACGTGGTACTTTAGTAGCTTCAAAGTAAATCCATTCACAGTACTCACATTACTTAGAACAAATTACTCAGAACAATACTGGCGATATTCATTCATTCATATCATAAAAGTGTAACAGCACAGAGAACATAACTAAACAATATTTAAAATATATCATAACCATGTCCTCATTTTGAGCATTACATATATACGTTGCACTACTATAAAATCCTAGTTTGCAGATGGCGGGTAAAATGCCATTGAAAAGTCTTAAATAGAATTACAACTAACTGGTGTTCATGAAATAAAACCTAATAAAGGCTCTGAGTGGAGCCGTAAAGTCTAAAATAGTCTTAATAGAAAATAATAGAATGCTTTAAAAGAAGTCTTCCACTATGCACGCCTAAATTTTCGGTGCCCCAACTTCCGGCACTCTGACTTCAACCGCTTGAAGTCCACTCCTTTCATAGGCTATGCATAAGTCCTGCACAATTACTCAAAGTCTATACCATTATATCAACATTAGTTAGCTAATTCTAATCAATTTGAGAAATAAAGATTTATACACCATTTTATTAAAAGTAGACAATTATTGCTTCTAAAATAAACAAATTGGCATGGCTAAGGTGGTTGGAAAGAACAATAAGGGGTATTTAGCTCATCATAAGAATGAGGTTGTTTATACCTCATCATTTATCTTCTTTTTCAAATTCCATAAAACACATTCATTTTTATCACTAGCATATGAAATGTCATCAGAACTGCTATCTTCATCTACATACAAAATTTTCTTCCTTGTGCCAAAAGATCTTTTCCCCCTTTTTGAGTTATCATGATTCTTAGGGTTATCTTCTTTGGTTTTTACACTTAGAGGACATTTTGAAGCAAAATGACCAACTTTACCATAGTTAAAGCACTTGAAAGGCAACTTACCATTGTACTTGCCTGATCCTCTTCTCAACGTTCTTACAAAGTTGGATTCTTGATCTACTAACTCTGAATCTGAATCTACCTCCTTATCCTTTTTGACAGATTTGAAGACTGCCTCCTTGCTTGAAGATTCATCATTGTCAATCCTCATTTCATAAGCTGTGAGGGTACCATGTAGTTCATCTAAGGAGAGTTTGTTCAAATCTCTTGCTTCTTCAATTGCAGAGACCTTAGAGTCATACTTTGAAGACAATGACCTTAAAACCTTTTTAACCACCACTGGATCTTTCACTTCCTCTCTTAAACCACTAATGGCATTAACTATTTCTTGAACTCTTAAAAGATAATTTGCTATTTTCTCATCTTTGGTCATTTTTAGTCCTTTGAACTTTGGTCTAAAAGTTTGCAACTTAGCTTCTTTAATCTTAACATTACCTTGGTAAATGCTGACCAATTTGTCCCACACTTCCGTGGCAGATTTGCAATGCATAAACTTAACTAAAATTTCATTTGTTAGTCCACAACAAATAGCATTCTTGGCTTTTGCATTACATTCATACTCTCTTTTTTCATCAGCAGTGGAGGGTGGTTGAGATGGTACTTTATATCCATTCTCAACTGCTGCCCACACATCATAACCTAAGGACTGTAAATAAGACTCCACCTGAAACTCCAAAAGGCAAAACTAGAACCATCAAACAAGGGTGATTTGGATGTTGAAGAACCTTCTTGACAAGCCATGAGTGTAACCTACTACCAAGACCAACCCAAGTTGATTAGACCTCTACTAGGCATCTTGCTCTGCTACCAATTGAAAAGAGCACAGTTACACTGAGAGGGGGGGGGTGAATCAATGTAGTTCAATTGAATGCCTTGTTCAATAATCTTAAAGATACATCAAATCAAATAAAGAGAATGAAAACATTAAGCCAAATATGCACACATGACACCAGATTTATGTGGAAACCCTATGAGGGAAAAACCCACTGAGAGTTGCTTGAGTCTACTGCTCAAATCCAACCTCAAAAGAAAGAAAGGTACATATGTTTTTTAAGTAGCCACTTCAAGGTACAATAACACCTATAGCACTATTTTCAAGACACAAATTCTCAGGTACAATGCACACCTGATCAACTACAAACACTCCTTGAAGCATTAACTCCAATGAGACACCTACCTCAAACACCAAAAAATAGAGACACCAAACTCCTTAAAAGTGACTGAAAATGTGCAAGAGATAATTATTATGCAATCTTATTTGCACCATTCAAAACATACAATGTTCTCTGCAAAATATTATTCACAAAAGCATAGGTTTTCATCACACATTACAAACTGATAAATATCCCTCAAGAAAAAACACTACTACATCCTCTGCAATCCAATATCACATGACCATATCACCACAATAAACTTTCTATTCATAGCCTTATATTTGCATCTTCATTCGACAAGTTTTACTAGATGTTTTAAGGGTATTAAACACTATGTATGCTCACCAAAAAAAAATCTTCGAAAACCATCACACAATTTCATAAAAATCTCTATTACTCGAACCAAACCCAAAACAGTTATAAAAATTGCTTGTAAGAACTGCCTCGGACTAAACCAAACTTCCTACCTGTCAAATTTTACACTAGCAAAGGAGCTGTTAGGTTTTAAAGTCTTTAAATTGCATTCACCGATCTCTCCTTTCTCGGGCTCTAGAAAATAAACAATGGCCTTTCATCTTGTTTTCCCGCCCATTCAACAGACTATTACCTACGAGGACCAATCTCCCTAGGTGAGGGGGTTGGTCAATATACAAAAGTGACCCCTTCACTTCATCACTTAAGTGATGCGTTACCTCTTATCACTGGTCAACGTTAGTTTATAACATAAAGCAATTCTTTGTAATGACAGTCTACATAAGGTAAAACCTTAGGTCTTTTAGGGCTCATAGGGTTTTAAAATGTGCTCAACATTTTAGGTTATAAACCCCATAAGAATACCAAAAGAGAGGTCATAAATACTGATCAAGTGACAACCTTCTAAGACTGTAATCCACAATGCTCAAAGACAATCAAGACTCCATGAATGAACACTAACTTTTATCAACACACCATCTCAACTCACCTCTGAATGCTCATCAACACATTGAACAATGAAGTAATGTCATCAAAGGACAAATGCATCAACATCATGAAATGAATGAACATGCTCCTATCACTGAATGAACAACCTTCTGTCACTAAATGAACAAGCATATTTGAAAACCATGATGGATAGCAATCACTCAAGGCTATACACAAGGGGGAGGTAGATCAAATGCTCACCACACCACTCATCAGATTCATCACATCTCTGATGATAACAAGCAGATCAAGAACAATACCTTTGAAACCAATAAGTATCACCAACAAAGTTCCTTTGAAATCACCATCAAGCAAAACCATGAAATGAATGAGCAAGTTCACCATCAAACACCACCATCATCAAGCATAGAGAGAGAGAGAGTATGCATCATCAAGTCACCAAGAATGATCAATCGCTATAACTCAAGTATGAACTGCAAGAGCATGAAGCATGAACATAGATTGACATAGAGATCACCACACTGGTATAGAAATGACATTGGTATGAACCAACTCTTGAAACACATTGGAAGCAAAAACACACATTGGTCACCTAATCTGACATCATCAAGAGGACTGAGCTTACTGCTAAAACCAAGCACAAAAATGTGTTTACATCAATGCCAACAAGTCAATCTCATGTGTCAGATGCTAGAGGGTCAACAAACCAAACATAGATGTATGATTAAAGGAACATAATTTATTAGTCAAATCCTCTCAACCTCAACATATTTTCAGTCGAGGATGTGAAAGGAAGCTAGGTGTGCGAAAATCACTTCCTACACTAATCTAATGAGGAGAGGGCTATGCAAATTCAAATTAATCCTTACAACTACAGCAAAATAGAAAATCTAAACGAGACATTGCAGCAATACACATGAACCAGAAAGAAGACAGAAGAAGAGAGACAAATATTTACGGTGGGGAAAACTCTTATCGGGTGAAAAACCCCACACTCAGAAACATGCATAATATATTAACAAATCTAAAAGTTGTTTACAATACACTTGCAATGCAAGCTTCAATGGTCTTTGACACTCGTGTTTGGAGTCAATCTGGTAGCATAACAGTACCTGTAAACCTGTGTTACAACTCCTTCTCCAAGCACTTGTTTATATAGAATATACAAGGCAATATTGGACCTATCTTGAGATGGGCGTCCAACTTGGCCTCACGGCCCAAAAACCATGCCTAAGGACACTTGGTCAACATTGTAGAATGTACCTGACACTTGTCCACAGCTCCCATCCCAAAGAGGTCACCTATTTCTAAAATGGGCTATGACGTATGCTCTTATGACACTTACGACCGTCATAGAATATGTCATAGCAGTTACAACTTACAACTGTAAGAGAATTTGTCATACACAGGCTATAAATAGCATATTCTCTTACAACATGTCATAGTCCACCTTGGGGCACCCAAATATGCCTTATTCAAAGATGCTTCATAACACATGTCTTCACCTGTCTTACATGCTTCTATTTCTGACTCTTACATGTCATAAATCTGTAATAGGAATCCGTCATAACTATTTTCGTCAAACATTCCCTTACACAACATGGAAGATGCCGACACATGGCAAAATGCTCCTACCACAAAGTGGGATGCCTATCTCCTCATGTGATGAAAAAATAAGAAGTTGTCATACTCCATGTAGGATTGACACATCACCGTGCCACATCCCACAATATGACAATATGGAATTTACAAATATATACAACATAGGCAATTAAATAATAAATACAAACATTAATAATGTAAGGAATTACCAAGGTTGAGACACCTTAATTCCCAACATTCTCCCACTTGTCGAACACCTTGTAAGAGCCAATAGAAAAATAGGATTTAGTTGCTATAGGCCGACCCATAGACTCCAAACACCATTTGAACTTCTCTGTGCCCACTGGTTTCGTCAATACATCTGCAACATTCTTCAAAGTATCTACCTTCTCGAAATTTACCTTCCATCCTCAACCATGTCTCGCAGAAAGTGAAACTGAACATCAATGTGCTTTGTTCTAGCATGTAAAGTTGGATTCTTTGCAAGGTAAATTACACTCTAACTGTCACAACTAATCGTGATTTGTCCTGCATCAACACCAATATCTGAACACAATCTCTTAAGACAAATGGCTTCCTTACAAACATGAGTTGCTGCCATATACTCAGGTTAAGACAAACATTTGTTAAAGTAAACTTATAATTATCTTCAAAACATGCAAAAGAGAGTGAGAAGTCAAACAGGAGTTACAAGGTCATGCAAGAGGGTGATTTTTTGTATTTTATTTGGACTTTTGGTCAAACAGGGCTATTTTTAGAGATCCACTTGGTCAAGTGGCATGATAAGAGTTCAAGACTAAAATAACTCAAAATGGAATAGTTTTGAACCCTCTAATCTAGGCCTTTTTTCCTTGCTTGCCCAACAACGGGGACTTCACTATTTTTGGGTTGAGAACTTATTTCCAACTCATTCATGTATTAGAGGAGAGTCAAGTTATAGTGGAGTTGACTTCCCCATTGTTTTGGAGGGAATTTGTATTGTATAGGAGAGAAAGCACATGTGTTTTTTTCTCAGTTCTTGCTTTCTATTTTCCTTTTCACATTGCAAAGAGGGCTTTCAGTATTGTAATTTAGTAGTTTTATATGATTTTGATATAGTATCACCATTATTTAGAGATTATTGCAGAGGTATTCCTATTATTTTTTCCAATACAATTAGTGTTACCTTCTCAAATTCAGGTGTTGTGTGTGATTGAATGATTTTGCTAAGAGGTTTTATTGTGATTGTAAACAAATCCTTTAAATTTATGTCTCATTCCTTGAAGCTTAGATACAAAAAGCAATTGATTTTCACAGGTTGTAGGTTGTGCAAGTTATTTTCTGACTTTTCATAGTTGTGAAAGCATCAATTTTCCTTCAAAGAAAGTAGAAATATCAAAGCCTTCTTATGAAATATTTATGTGTGAACATTGCCCAAAACTAAGTTGTGTAACTAGATCTGTTGAGAGACAATTGTGAATCAAAGTAGCAAGTTAGAATTATAAACTAGGTGCATCACCTCCTAGGATTCATTTTTTAGTTTCATAGCATTCCTTATATCCTTTTCCTTGCAAAATACATCAGATCTAGAAGATTTAAAGGGAACCAGCTCTTCTGGAGGTTCACCTTTGCCATAGACAACCCACAGTTTGAAGGTGATCCCATGTTTCACAGGATTGTTGAGCTTCGTGCTTGACAAGGGTACAATCCTCGTGACAACAATACTATTAGCTAATAGGTCCACTATTAGTTTGACAAGACTACAAAATTGATCTAACATTTACAATATGATAAAATCTTGTAGTAACAATCATGCAAAAATCTACTTGTAGGGTGTGCAAAAATAATGAATGTACAAGTAAATTAACTATATATATATGAGTCGATGCAAATTTTAAGATAAAGGGAATAATATAGAAGGTGAAATGAGAATGAAATAATGTATAAAAACACAAAATATTTCAATGCAATATGTAACTAGATAACATGTCATATGAAAGATCTATGAGTATATATAGACAATTACCTATTGTGTAAACTTTTAGTTGAAGAAGTTACAAAATTGATCTAACTTGAATTTGTATGGTGAAAATTTGTAGTGACAATCATGCAAAAAACTACTTGTAGGGTACACCTACAAAAATAATTAATGTACAAATAAATTAACTATATATATACATGAGTCAATTCAAATTTTCAGATAAAGGGAATAATATAGAAGGTGAAATGAGAATGAAAGAATATATCAAAAACACAAAATATTGATGCAATATGTAACGAAATAACATGTCATATGAAAGATATCAGTATATATACAATTACCTAATGCATTCACTTTTAGTTGAACACTACAAAATTCATCTAACAATTTGTATGGTGAAAACTTGTAGTGACAATCATGCAAAAAACTACTTGTAGGGTACACCTGCAAATATAATGAATGTACAAGTAAATTAACTATATATATATATGAGTCGATACAAATTTTAAGATAAAGGGGATACTATACAAGGTGAAATGAGAAGGAAAGAATATATCAAAAACACAAAACATTGATGCAATATGTAACTAGATAACATGTCATATAAAATATATGAGTATATATACAATTACCTAATGCATTCACTTTTAGTTGAACACTACAAAATTCATCTAACAATTTGTATGGTAAAAACTTGTAGTGACAATCATGCAAAAATCCACTTGTAGGGTACACCTACAAAATAATGAATGCAAGTAAATTAACTATATATATACTTGAGTCGATACAAATTTTAAGATAAAGGGAATAATATAGAAAGTGAAATGAGAATGAAAGAATATACAAATGTTCATCGATACAATCATGTAGGATCTAGACTTGTAAGGGACCTACAAAAATAATGAATGTAAGGAGAGGTAAGAGGATGGCTTAAGGGGAGCTAAGAGGATTAGGGGATGTAAGAGGATGTAAGAGGCTGGCTTAAGGGGAGATACACGAGTCAATACAAATTATAAGATAAGATGATAGATTAAGGGGAACTAAGAGGATGACTTAAGGGGAACTAAGAGGATGACTTAAGGGGATGTAAAGGATGGCTTAATGGGAGATACACAAGTCAATACAAATTATAAGATAAAAGGATGGCTTAAGGGGATGTAAGAGAGGTGGTGTAAGGGGAGATACATGAGTAAATACAAATTATAAGATTAGCATTTTCATGATTTAAATCATGGTGATTAACCTAGCCACTCAAACTATGTGTTATGTGAGAAAATTAGTTCTATATTTATAGGAAATTGCTTAAGAGTAGGTAAGAGTATGGCTTAAGGGGAGATAAGAGGGTGACTTAATACAACTATATTAACTATCGATTAAATATATACAACTATATACATACTTGAAAATTTATTCCATTGTACCATCTACATCCTCTCTTTTTTGTAATGCATCTATAATTAACTCATGTTCTTCCATAGAAAGTGTCCATAACTCTTTATTAGTAGGTCTCCTTTGATATCTGACTAGTTTTATATTTGTTGCCACAACCAAATGTGAGTAGTGTATGATCTTCTTATGTCTTTCATAATCTTCAAATGCAGGCAAACCATTCTTTCTTATCAGATATTTCTGTAGCCAAGTGCCAACAACAACCATAGAACATGTTGGATACTCATAGTTATCATCATCTACTCTAGGATATAACAACTTATGTTTTGTCTCAACACATCGAGCCAACCAATACTTGGCTTCTCTTCATTGGCCTCAGGTGCAACAACAACATACACATGTCCTGCAAAGAAAAAATCATTTAATTCAATAAAGTGTCACATGTATATAATTCACATAAATACACATGTGCATACATATATAATTATATATATTACAAAAAATGTAATAAAAAAATATTGAATTAAAGTACCTTCTTGTACAAGGTCTTAAACACGGTCATAATCATCTAATGCAAACACTTGATTATCGTCTTCAATTGTTGTTTCGAGTTGATCATGTGTTTCTATAGGTGTCAAGGATCTTTGTTTCTATTCTTCAACCCATTCTATATTTTCACATGCTTCCCAATCACCTGCAATACAAAAATGACAAAAACATGTAAGCTCCCTAGTCCATGTGCTTGCATTTGAACTCTTAAATGAATGTCATTTTGTTGATCCACTAATAGTCTCACAATCAAGTCGAGTAAGAATATTCTCTTCTTCAACTAACCAAAAGAATCATCGAATTATAGAGTTCTCACTTGATCCCATAGATAATTTTTCATTACACCAATCCATAATTGCACGTACATCTCTAAATTTTGTTGTATCCTCAAATTTTAGTTGCTCTCTAGCAAGAGCTCTTTTCACACATGCTCCAACTCCATCATGTTCTCCTTTACCATGTCAGGCTTCAAAAAAACTCCACATATGTTGGATATGTTTTCTTTGTGACCCATATATAGCCAATAAAACATTTGAGAATTTTTGAATTGCCCTATACAGTTATCTGACCATATGAGATCTTGTTCCATCTAGATTTCTCTTTCTTTTAAACTTTCATAAAAAACTTTGAAACAATATTGCACAAACTCTGATGAGTGTAACCGGTTATCACTCAAATAGAAATGATACTCCCTCAAAAAATTTCTATTATCTTCTGTACTATCATCTGCATGTCTGTATACAATATGAACAAAGATGGCCACCTACACTGAATTATAATACTGAGATTGAATTTCCTCTTGTGGAGCAAGAGTATAGTTTTCTACAAAGTCAACCACTAATAGTATAGTTCCAATTGGAAATGTGTTTTTACATGTGTGAAATTGTTCATCAAGCCACCGATTGGGAGTGTTTCACATATTTGGATACAATATTATTTTTAAAAACTTTGATGAATGCATGCACACTAATTTTTTTGTGACTAACTCGCAACGTTTTCAAAATTTGCCATCCTTTAAAGAATATTCAACATTCTTGAATCTTTTCACATTCACTAATTGTTGTCCAAATTCATGTGAAATATTTTCATGCATACATTCTCCTAACAATGAAAAGTTGCCACATTTATTGCATTGTCCAGAAATACATGCTTTTGAATAAAATAAGTATCCATTACATGTTTCACAAAACAAACCTGCTATAAACTCTTTAATTGTTTGAGGTGGCATATTAATACCACATTCCTGCATAATTTTGTTAGTATGCAAAGTACAACATATATATCAAAAAATATCATAATAATAACAAAATTGCACGTGAGTTTTATAACAACAAGAGATTCGTTTATTAATTTTCACATACCAAGGTTTAGATTTCTTGAATGATCTTTGACCTACGGTAATATTAAATGGTACTAACACTTAATCATCTAAAAAAAATTATATAATTCAGTTTAAGTCATTGTCTAATAGATGTTTTGGATGAGGATCACGAATTTTGAACCCTACTCTAACATTAGATGATACCCTTGTATTATCATGCCAATATTTTTCAATTAAAGATTTTATTTCATTATTTAATTTTATGTCAGACCTTGGGAGTCTACCACTAAAAATCCAACATTGATTAATTGGATCATTTTCAATACTTTCTCTTCTCATTGTTGCTCTTCTCAAAGTTTTAGGATTTATATTTAGAAATTCACTAGTCTTACTTATCATTCTTTTATTCAAAAATGATTTATTAACTAAAGTAGTTGTTATAGCTCTTCATACTGCATTGATATTTTTAGATCAACTCTTTTTTCCAATAGAATCAATAGAATTAGCAATACTAGATATAACTTGTTTCATTTATTCATCTTTCTTTTTAGGTTTTAAAAATACTTTTTACAATTTCCACATTTTCATCAATTGCATCATGAGTTAACATTGAAATCCTAGACTTTTTCTATAAAAAATAGTTTATATAATCTATTTGCATGAGTTCTCATTTGTCTCCAAGAAATCTTACCAGGAAGATTATCCAAAACATTTCTTTCAATCTTAAAAAAACATTTTCATTTTCACTCACATAAGGGATTTCATTCTCATTTCCTCTTTCCATATTTTCAGTAGTACAATTGAGCTCATCATTGGTATATCCAACTTCATTTAATAAACTAATATCATCAATATCATCAATAGGTGGGTTTGAAGACATACCTGGATTTGTTTCTATAGTCGCATTTTCCATATCAGTGAAAGTTGGCTTTGAAGACATACCTGGATTTGTTTCTATAGTCACATTTTCTATATCATTGAAAGTTGGGTTTGAAGATGTACATGCATTTGTTTCTATAGTCACATTTTCTTTCATATTCATCATTTCCACATTTGCATCATCTACATTCATCCCATCCTTTATAGTCTCTTGAATGTTCTTCTCTTCAATATTCATGGAACTAGATGCTTTAATATTCTTCGTTTCTCGAATCCTTGTTCTTCTATCTCTTTGTCTTTTTGCTTCCTTCTCTCTATTTGCTTCAATTTCTTCAGGTGTCATGACCTTCCTATATTTTTTTTACGTTGATTTGATCCCATGATTATCAAACCCTCTAGATAAAAATATCAAATGATATTTAATCTATTTTCAGATTGATGTATATCTTTGAAATTTTGAAGTACAACTAGATGTAGATCCTTTGTTCCATAAATTCTGAAGTAAAAGTAGATGTGAATAACAAAAGCCCTCTTTTTTTATTCCTCTTGAAAGTAGTTCATGCACTTGATTCCACTTCAAAATTGTTTATGTTTGATTCCTTTTAAAATTTGAAAACAATATGACATGCCAAGAGATTCCACAAGACACGTGTCAATACAAAATGTAGAAAATGTCGTTGTCGGCATGTACATCAGAAATGCAAGTTGCATATACAGTGGTAATACATTTTTCACCGATAATGGGAAATAACGGATATATAAGAAACGAGTACTCATTCTTAAAAATTTGAATTGGTCTCCCACGTTTTGCCTTTGCTTTGGTTTGGTTTTAGGCTCAAGAAAGGCATGGGTAACTGACCTCTAGCCTTGGACCTGCAAGTACAAGTCTATGTTCAAAGCAAGAGGAAAGACTAACTCTACCTATATGGCTAGCGACATTTTTTTTGAATTTTTTTACAAAATTAAAACCCATTATAGATGATGATGTGTAGTTTTCAAATATGTAATTCTTTTTATTCGACTTGTTTTCTATTTATTAATTAATTTATGAGCAAATTGGTCCAAAAACTTGAAATAACATGTGTTTGCATTTTTTTAATAAGTTTTAATTTTTAAAGTTTTAAAAACAATTATGTTATCAATCTACACATCATTCTTTACACAATGAAAAAAAAATCATTTTATGATTAGTTTTGCTCAAATTATGTTGGTCGTACACGAGGGGTTTTCAAAAATAACAATTAGGACCAATAAAAAATTAATTAAGAAAATATTTGGAAAAAAATTATAAAAAATATCCTCATCAAACTTCACTATAGTACACATCTTTCCCCAAAAGGATTTAGAAAAATACTTTTATTTAGGTCAAATTATGTTGGTCATACACATGCATGGTATGGTCCTAAAAAGTGACTTAAAAAGTGGTTTTTGGTCAAGCCTATGATGTATCATCTAGGTATTAGAATAAATTACATATTTGAAAACTAAATTGAAAATGCTACATTTCATATTACTAGACTTTCTTAAGATTTTGTGTAAGTGCTTCAAATTTTGACTCCAACTAGGAGAAATTTTAATTTTCAGGGAAAACACTTCCACTTTTTAGCCAAAAAGTGGACCCAACTTCTTGCACTGACCCCCAATATGAATGGTACCATACACAACCATCTTCTAGGTTCTATATTTACAACCTCTTGGTTGTTCCATTAGTATCGTCATCTTCTCGCTCTGATAGCATCATAATCACCTCAAATAGATCAACGATAATCCAAGGTTAAAGACTTCCACTTATCCACTAAAAGGTCTTTACTTTAAAAGCATAACTACCAACATTGGATTCTAAACAAGGCCTTGGTTTAATATCATTCATACATAATAAGGTATCATTATACTAGCTAAGATGCCATAACATATCCATCTTAGAATAAAAGAAATAGAGTACAAGTACAATTTAAGCCTATCTCCGACTCAATCCAAATCCTCATCTTAGGCATAACAACATGACAACATTTATTGTCAAGCACATGGTTCTATTATTGGCTCAAAGTCTTGCCATATAAGTAATCACTTAGGAATTTCTAAAGATTAAAGAAATCATTGAACTGTTAAAATGGTCTTTAGATTCCAAGGATAATTCATGTTTTAAAAGAGGAAAGTCGACATTGGCAATTAACATAATCCTTCATTCGTTCACTAAATTAACCCTCCATAGGGTCACCAATGATCTATACTAAATTCTCTAATAGTAGAGCACATATATTTAGTGAATAGAATCATTATGCATGCAAAGATGCCTTGTGGATCTATCAATCGTTAAGTAATTAGTGTTTTACTAAGACTTATAAAGTCATATTACCCTTCCAAATATAAAATAAGACATGGTATTGAAGAAACTCTTATTTATACATTCACTATGATTTCAAATAAGACTAGGTGATTCATAAGTCTATATCCAAGGTATGAACTATAACATAAACCCTTACTAATAGCCCATAAATTATATGAGAATTTCTTTAATAACATTATAGCCTTATTCAATTAACATGAACAATATCTTATTAAAAAAAAAATTAATCATAGATGAATATCCAAAACAAATCTTGAGTATAGATTTACTATAAATATATGTTTAATGACCACTGAAATATTTTCTTTAAGGGCATCAACCGTGTGACCTTAGTAGTTTCTACAATGGTTTAAAGCTCTTCTATCTTACTTCTTAAATTTTTCTTTGAACTAAGGTCATTATTTCTATGCATATGTGAAAGCATTGTCAAGATGGATTCATACACACTACATATCATATACACTACATTATATGCATTTAATGCCTCCCTAGAACCATATTTTGACCATAACTTAAGCTTAACTTAATTTAATGATTGAAATATAGAACAAAATCATAAATAGCATTGGCACCGTTTGACCAAACACAACATTGATTAACCCACTAACATAGAACAACATGAGATCTATCTAACTCATTTTGCAATTTCATGGATGAATTGTTTAAACTAGACTTCAATCCAATATGATGATGATGTATTCCCTTATAGCCAAAACGATACCAAAGAAGTGGCAGAAAAAAGGAACAATGTTGTTTTATTTTATTTTATCTGTAGTCAGGCTTTAAGTTTGACATCCTCCATGACTATAGAGAAAATTAACTTGTAATATAATAGATTCAAGCTGCCCTCCATATGTATGTATTTACTAAAGGCATATCAATTTAAGCATTAAAAAGTGTGGTAGCAAACGCCCAAAATAGGAAAAAAAATAGGAAAGTCGAATTCACTAAAATTTATTCTTGTGAGTTGATCTGCACATTCTGAAGATAGGAGTCATACATAACCCCAATAATAATTCAAAAGTTAAGCAAGGCACAAAAATACTAAATTACTATGCACTTAATCATTTCCAAAAAAAACAAGGCCGCGTTGCAGTTAAGTTCCTGCCAGATGCTGGCAGGGCGGTTCTGTAGTGCCAATTGTCATGGCCTCAAAAGTTCTCTGTCAACAGAATGGTCAGAAATTAGACCTAAATCCTTTGTTATTTAAACATAAAAATTATAAGCCCTCAACAGTTCTCTGTCAACAAAATGGTCAGGAATTAGATCTAAATCCTTTGTTGTTTAAGCATAAAGATTATAAGGCCTCTAGTCAAATGTGAATATAAACTTACCATAACAGCCAAGGGAGAAGCATACATGCTTAAGGTTAAGCATACGCATAGAATTGCTATAACATCTATCCTCGTCTTTATATTAAGTGCCAGAAATGTGACCAAAAACAGAACAGTGAGGAAAGCTATGTCCACAAGAAGCACCAGTACAACAGTTCTCATCTGTAATAGAATCAATTTTAGTCATGACTAAAAGAGCATATCATGAATCATACAATATATAATAATGGTGGTGGTAAACTACTCTAATATGTTTGGAAGCATAGAGTATAAAGAGAGAGATGTAAATGGCTTCTAATGCAGCGCCTGCTCCATTAACAGTGTAGATGAGGAGGCCATTGGGCTTGTTGCTTCAATTTGGGCATTAAAAGTGTCACAAAAGATCAAAGTCAAATTTTGAAAACTAAATTTAAGATCCCATTCTGGCATAGGCTGCTGCGAAGATGGCATCAGAGTTTAGTTTTATACCTGTCAATTGCATTTGTTTGAAGGTTAAAAACTTTAAACATCTTGGTGTATGTTAAATCTGCAAACACACTAAACAAAAATCATATACTCTGAAAGCTACGCCTTCTCTTGCCTTGTAAAAACTGCTCATCCTTCTGACACCCTGTAGCCGTAAACCAGCACAAATAACAGTCCAGCAAACGTGTCGTTCACTATCCTCCGAGCATGTTCAGGTTATAAACTTTGGAATACAGATTACCTGCAGGGAAATTCGCACTATGATTTGCTAGGAGGAGTATGTTTAATCACTTGTTAAAATCTGCCCCTCCGCTATAGTTCCATGGCAGGAACTAATAAGAACGGTACATCTAGCTAATGCACTCGGCGCCAAAGAATGAAATGTAGTCAAAATGAGCAGGTATAGACTAGGCACATGAGTTATTTCACATAGACAAGGCGTGTTAATTGTTCTACTCTGGTGCCTCTAGAAAAATCCAGCTTCCTTTCCCAACCTCTGAATATATCAATAAATTCAATAAAAATTTCGACCCATTTTATAGTTGTTGTCCTTGTAATGTTGAGATAGACATGCGTGCAAAAAGTGGAAGAGCAAACAAGGCACATGGACTATTTTCAAGGTAACAATGACACATCGAGTCTTGAATATTTCCAGACACTTGTGAGATTCATCTTGAAAATCCATATTAAAATGGAGTTATGCAAACATATGTGAGCATGAATGCCCATGCACAAAACATACATATTCAAAAGTTTTACACTTGAAAAACATGTTTCAAGTTTGGCCCTCTATATGCCAAATGCATATGCTTAAATATCTTTACTTCCCCAACTATTTTCAACATGTGAAAAACAAGGGTAAAGGGGAAGTATTTATCATGACATATGGTCATGGTTTTATGCTTCAACTAAATTTTCAATTAGAGATAACTAAAAAAATCATATGACAAAAGTTGGCGTTGGGTCCTGACACGTTTTTTATTATACAACCTATAAAAATATAGAAGAATTTGCAAAGGTTAGAGTTCAATGTTCTAATAAACGAACAAGGCCAAGGTGATAAATGTAATGGAGCTTCCAAGGATCTACAAAAGAATCTAGAGGAATCAATTCCATCAGTTTAGAATGGAATATCAAACAACCATTGGTTCTAATTCGTATGTTTCCGTAATCACTGGGTTTACAGTGATTGGTTCCTAACAAGAGCAACTCCAGATTCAGTACAAGGGTGTGGATATTTGATCAAATCTTTCACCAACTCATTCATAATCCCTCAACTGGACTAAACACCTCATGACAATATTTGTCAAGCAAAAAGGAACAACCATGAATCAACCTAGTTAGGTGCTCACTAAACAAAACTACGTACATTACAATTATACTCTTAGAAGATGTAATTCTAACTACATGCTTCTAAGTGAGTGTGTGAACAGATCCCTTCACTTCATGTTAGCATCAAACATCTAAATTCTCCTCCCGATGATACTCTCTCTCCAACCAGAGAGACCATTAGTATTTCCTGTCACATTTACGAAAATAAACACATAATTAGTCATCATCAAATTGACATTAATATAATTGTGTAAATGATTAAACATTACTAGAAACCATTTTAATTAAATTCAATAGCTAATTAACTTACATTTCTTAATAATTCAATTAATCAATATTTAACTAAGCAAAACAACGAGATGTGATAGTAAGAGTGGGTTGAGGTGTTGGAATTGTGGCAAATGGAGGCATCTTAAAAGGAATGTCAAAATAAGAAAATGAAAGATGAAAATTACTCTATTGATAAATCTTCTAATGATGAATCTATTGATGCTTTTATTATATCTACTAGCATGACTTCCGATGACTCTTTGTTAAGAAATTAAGGTGCATCCTACCACGACTCCTCACAAGGAGTGGTTCTCAACTTATACAACTTATGATAGTGGGGAAGTTTTCCTCAAGGACAACAACAACACATGGAATATTGTGGACCAAGGAGAGGAAAATTTGTTTTTTAGTGATGGGAGGGTAAAAACTCTCATAGATGTATTGCATATCCATGGTTTAACTAAAAACTTGATTTATGTATCTAAAATAAATTATTCAAATGTGCATGTTACTTTTGAGAAAAGTGATTGCAAGTTGAGTAGAGAGAACTTGGTGTTGGCTAGGGGCACTCAATGTGGCACCCTATTTAAACTAAAATCGTCTCATTTTGTAACTCTGTGAATATAATTGAGAACTCTATTTCTTGTAAATGTGGCACAATAAGATGGGTTACATTGGTGAGAAGGGTCTTAAAACCCTCATTAATAAAAAGACGATCGATGGTTTATTTGGTTACTCTAGTAACTTTGATTTCTGTGAACACTATGTGTATGTAAAACAACATAGAATTTTAGTTAAATCCAATATTACTAAAGGTAAACAAATTTTAGAGATTATTCATACTAATATATTTGGTCATGTAGATGTTTCTTCCATTTGTAAATCTTGCTACTATGTTTCATTTATCGATGACTTCTCTATATTTACATGGGTTTACTTTTTGAAGTATAAATTTGTTGTATTTTTTACTTTTAAAGATTTTAAAGCACTTGTTGAGAAACCAGACTGATAGGAAAGTAAAGGTTCTAAGAACAAATAATGGTGGTAAGTTTTGTTCTACATATTTTGATTATTATTGCAAACATGCAAGGATTGTTAGATAGAAAACAACTCCATATACTCTACAACAAAATGGAGTGGTAGAACAAATGACCAAGACTTTAATAGACAGATCTAAAAGCATGTTAAGCAGTGCTAATCTTGAGCAACACTTCTGGGTTGAAGCTATACACACTACTTGTTACCTGATTAACAAATCTCCCACTTCTACTCTAGTTGACAAAACACCCAATGAGGTATGGATAGGTAAAAACCATCAACTTATAATTTCAAAGTTTTTGACAATGAGGCATATATTCATGTTCCAAAAAGGAAACATTCTAAGCTTCATTTAAGTGCCAAGAAGTGTGTTTTCGTGGGTTTTGGAAAAAACATTAAGGGTTATAAAATTTGGGATCTTGTAGCATTAAAATGTTATATTCTAAGGATGTTATTTTCAGAGAGATTAGGCAATTTTAAAAAGATGAACAACCTTATATGAAGCCTAACAAAACAGTGCATTTTGACATTAAAAATGAACCACAGGAAAATGTGTACACAAAATAGCATCAAGATGGATAGGGTGAAGAAGGAGAAGGTTCATATTCAAGTTTTGATGAGAAAAAAGAGTGCATTGTTACACCTCTCAGAAGGTCCACTAGACAACATAATCTAGTTGAAAGGTATAGTCCTAATTACAATTGTGTATTTGCTTTATTACGTATTGACAACAAACCTAGATCTATGAAAGAAGTTTTGTTTTTTGATGACCATGAGTCCTAGTTAGAGGCTATGAAAGATGAAATAAAGGATTTGTATAAATGTGACATATGATCTAGTTGAGTTGCTGAAAGAGGAAAGTCATTGGTTGTAAATGGGTATTTAAAAGAGACATTCAGAGTAGATGGTAAGTTGGAGTAGTACAAGGCCCATTTAGTGATAAAGGGTTACTCCCAAGTTAAGGGAGTGCATTTTCTTGAGATATTTTCTTGTGGATAAACTAACCTCTATTAGATTCATTTTATCTATTGTTGTTGCTTTTTATTTAGAGGTAAAACAAATGGATGTACAAACAACGTTTCTACAAGGAGATCTTGATGAGAAAATATTTATGAAACAACCTAACAATTTTGTGATGAAGGGATAGGAGCACTTGGTTTGCAAGTTGAAGTGAACTTTATATGGTTTGAAGTAGTCACCAATAATGTGATATCAAAAATTAGATGCCTTCATTGACTTTATTAGAAGTGAAGTTGATCATTCTGTTTATTTTAAATTAATTGATGATTAGTTTCTGTTAAGTTGAAATTGTCCTCCTGTATGGAATGGTACAATTTCCCTCGGTTTAGCTCTTCGTCTTTGGTGACCTCTCAACCTCTTTGTTTCTGGCCTTCCTGAAACCCTGATTGGCTAGTGTCTAGTTGCAAAATGTTCATTTTCTGAAATAACTATTGATGGAACCCGGAAAGGGAATTTGGATTATGGGTCCCTGGGACCCCCTAGATGCAGATCTAGTTGGAAAATGGGGGCCTGGACTTAGGCGCCCATGCCCTAGTCTTGCCCCATTTTTTAAGATTTTGAATCTTGGCGGGGTGTCAGCTCCCGTCGCACACCTCGGGATTCCGTTTTCAAATTTATGTTTTCACGTGATATCGAGACATTATTTCAAAATTTGAATTTTCCTCAAGTTAGATATAAAAATACATTTGAAAATCATTTCATCACACACAATCTTTATGCAAGCTTGATGCCAAAACTCTGCTAAAATTGCCATTCAAGATCAGTGACTTGTTGAAGCTTTTGAAAGTGATTTGAATTTGCTATCATGGAGACAATGGATGGAGATTAGGAATCAAGATCTTGAGACCATCTTGCTCTTCCTAGGGTTTGTACACCTTTTGCATGATCGGGAGAAGGGTTGAAGCCTCCAACATCGAGCTTGGAGATCCTCCGCGGACATTGTCGATTTGCCTTCTTGTTCATGTGAGTCTTCATTTGTTTTCATCTCCTAGAGGTGAAGTTGTTTATGTTTATTGAATCAAAGCAAGTGATTGATCTTCCCTTGATTGAGACATCTAGGGTTTGATATTTCTATATATACTTTATTAGGTTTGCACACACTTCTGCAAATCTTTATCTCTGGGTATTGTTGAGGTAGGAATACCGAAAATAGGGCTTGACTGAGGCAAGCTCCTATATCGCTGCAACATCTTTCTCCTCCTTTTGTAGGTGCAGATCGTGTCTTGCAAGATACGGTGAAAAGGAGCGGTAGAAAGACAGATATTGCAGATATAGTCATCACTGAATTTTGGAATTCCAGATCCTGACACTTTTGGGACTAATGAGCGGGTGCCCTAGTCTAACTGGGGAGATTCTTTGAGATCTGGGAACCATCAAAGGTCACTAAATAGCTGATGTGGAAGATTTTTATAGGTGGAAGTTTGTAGGACTAATGAGCAAGCACCCTAGTCCATTCAGCCCTCAATTTCTAGGTGCATGATCTCTGAACCTTATTCTCTGAATTTCTATGATCTATTTTGTCTGCTTCATCTCTAAATTCTGTCAGTTTCTGTTACAAGGTGTAATTAGGGTTTACTTGATTGTTGAATAAAGACACTTGATAAAACCTTAATTAGACATATGAATCAGACCTAATTAGCATTAGGGAATAGACAAGTAATCAGTAGCTTGATCCCAATCTCGGTTCTTGTCTTCCCAATGTTTATTTAGGTGAAAGGATAGGACTTAACCTTGTTTAAGAAAACCTACTTTTTCACCCTAAATATTTTGGTGAACCCGAGCTTTAAATAATTTGCATCCTTTTTAATATCAGATCTGAAATAGTTTGATGTCCTAAAGCACATTTAGATTGCAAACCCTCTTTTGTGAAAGTGCATGCATTGAATTTTGAATGATATCCTTTATCTTTTCACTAAAAGAGTTGGAAATTATAATTTGGTGTTTTGCATAGTGTTTCATTTGCATAAAAATCCATACAAACATCATTTTACATCTAAATCTTGGGTTAATAAGAGCATGTTAAAATGTTGGATTATTTTTTGCAAGATTTCATGTATATGATGAGCCGTTTAGTTGTGATGACTTTGATATGTTAGATGAAGCCCTTGAGGAATTTATCTTGATTGAACATTCCACTACGACTTCTAAATCGTCATTGTTCAAAGAGTTGTAAATGCAATTTATGTTCCTAAAGCTACGGAAGAATCTGGGAAACCAAAAATTGTAGCCACCTTCTGTTCGGATGTGGTTAAACCACCTTCTAAACCGGTGCTTACTATTAGAGGTCTTCCACCTTCTTCTCGACCTCCTGATCACATTTACACCTATTCTAAACAAATAACACATCAAAATTCACAACAACCTAGTCATAATGTGGTTGCTCGTGTATATAACACTTGAAATAATAAACAAAACAAACAACAATCGAGCATTCTAATATCTTTACTGGATTCTCAACCTATGCTTCCTCAAGAACCTCATTTAACACAAAAGGTTGGTCAAGACTATGATCTTGTACATCAACTTTGTGCTACTCCTGCAAAAATATCTCTTTGGGAGCTTATACAAACTTCACCTACTTACCATGGAATGCTCCAAGAAGCTTTGCAAAAGGTGATTGTCTCACCTATTGTCAAGCCAAATGATGTAGCAGATCTATTAGATTGTATGCATGAGACAAAGACAAACATTTTGTTTCAACAAAATGAGTTACCATCTCTTGAAGTTCAGAATCAGTATGATCCTTTGATTATCTTCATTACAATAAATAAGACATTGGTTAAGAGAGTTATGATTGACAATGGATCAGATCTTAATGTTTGTCGCCTTAATATATTGCATAAAATTAAAGTTGATACATATTTGATTAAGCCGGAAATGTTAAGTATCCATGGCTTTGACAATGTTGGACGACAATCTGTGGGCACTATAACTCTACTTGTACAAGTAGGACCTGTGATTGTGCCTACCCTGATTCATGTCATGCCTTGTTCTCTATCTTATAACATGATTCTTGGTAGACCCCAGATCCATGCATTGGGGGCAGTTCCTTCTACTTTACATCATTCAATTAAATTTATATTCAAAGATAAGTTGTGCATCATTCATGTTGATCCTAAACCTGACAACTGTTTGCAAATTGAATCACACAAACAAGCCAGTTGTCCTAAGATCTTAAACAATTTGAAAGTTGACTCGTCAACTCCTCTTCCCCTAGACAATGTTGTGCAAGAGTCCAAACATTTGAATGCATTCGTTGGCGATGATTGGGGTTCATTAGATTTTACATCTTCCATGGGAGAGTATAAAATTAAAAACCTCGTCCCTGAAACATCAAATATTGCATCGATATCATCTCATGCTTTGAATGATAAACATAAAGCTTCTTTGGTCACACTACCAATTATGAAACTTATGAAGCTCCACCTTCTTCCAAAGAAATGGCTTCTCTTTATGGTCGAGGATTTCAGATCCTTTATAAAAATTGCGATTATGTAGGTAATGGATGTGGTATTAATCAACAAGGAATCAAAGTCCCTATAGAATCCACTTTGCGACATTTCTCTAGTGGTATTGGATACAACCCTTTCAGGGAATCTAAAGCCCATAGACGTCCTACTCTTAATGTGAATTCAATATCAACACTTAACTTGATATTGCCCAAGATGATTGACACTAGTTGTCCTCCAGGAGTATTTCCTTTGGACATCTTTTCAACTGATGAAACGATAATGGAATTCTTGGGTGCTTATGACAACATTCCTCGTTACCTTCATAAACGTGGCTTACGTTATTATTTAAACAATAGTGCATATTTTGGAAAAACCACTAGCACGATAAATGCCACTCTAAAGTCTGATGAAGAATATGAAGACCTACCACAATCACCCGATCTTCTAGACCACAGTACTCTACTTAATGGAAAGATTGTTGATGTTTTCATAGAGAAAGATAATACTGAAAAAGATATTCCTATTGGTGATTGCTTACATATAGAAGAAAAGGAAGAAACAACTAAGTTATTACATGAATTTTCTAAATTGTTTGCTTGGAACTACTCAGATATGCCTAGTATTGATCCTCATATTGTAACACATAATATCATCTTGAAACTAGATGCTAAGTCGTTTAAACAAAATATTCGCAAGATGAATCCTAAGGTTACATTACTTGTCAAAGTTGAGATAGAAAAGCTTCTACAAGCTGGATTTATCCACCCTATTGACTATTCACCTTGGATCTCAAACATTGTCGCCGTTGCTAAACCCGATGGTCGTATAAGAATGTGTACAGGCTCTCAAGATTTGAATCTTGCATCTTTGAAAGATGATTTTCACTCCCTAACATTGATATGATTGTTGATTCTATAGCTGGCCATGAATTACTCTCTTTCATAGATGGTTTTTTAGGGTATAATCAAATTTTAATTAACCCTCATGATCAATATAAAACAACTTTTATAACACCTTAGGGTACACTTTATTGGGTAGTCGTGCCATTTGGACTTAAGAATGCAGGAGCTACTTATCAACGAGCCATGACCCTTATATTTCATGATTACATGCACAATATTTTAGAATATTATGTCGATGACATCTTGGCGAAGTCCATTCGTCACCAAGATCACGTTATGATTTTTTGACAAATATTTGAGTGCATAAGGAAATATAACATGCGATTGAATCCTCGTAAGTGTGTTTTTGGTGTAGACAATGGAAAACTATTAGGGTTTATTGTTGCAAATCGTGGTATTGAAGTGGATACGAAAAAGATTGACGCAATTGTTAATATGCCAACACCTAAAAACATATCCCAACTTCGTAGTTTGCAAGGGAAGATACAGGCCATCCGTCGATTTGTTTCCCAACTCACAGATAGGACTCACCCTTTTACACAATTACTAAAGAAGGATTCGAAGTTTCAATGGAATTTTGAATGTCAAAAAGCTTTCGAAGATTTAAAAACTTATTTAGCTAATCCTCATGTTCTGCAGCTCATTGTCCCTGATAAACCCTCATATTGCATATCTCAGCATCTAATAATGCCCTGGCAGCCTTGTTAGCACAACATAATGCTGAAGGCAAAGAATGTGTTGTCTATTATATCAGCTGAACTTTGCTCGATTATGAGGTGTGGTACATTGTTATTGAGAAGAATTGCTTAGCTTTAGTGTTTGCAATACAGAAGCTTAGACATTATCTTCTAAATGCTGAAATACATGTGATGGTAAAATTTGACCCTTTGAAACATCTTTTCGCAAAAACAAACTTATCGGGTCGTCTTGCTAAATGGGTTATGTTGTTAACTGAATTTGACCTTAAGTTCATTTCTCAGAAAGCAATTAAAGGGCAAGCGTTAGCTGATCAGTTAGGTAAAACTCCTTCACCTTTCACTACACAACATCAGGACATATTTCGCGATGACCAAATTTTAGCAATTACTAAGGATGATAAATGGGAATTGTATTTCAACGGATCAAGATGTCAAATCGGCTTTGGTGCAGGTGTCAAATTAATACCCCCCGTAGGTAAGCCAATTTCTATGTCTTACCACCTACACTTCTCATGCACAAACAACATTGTTGAATATGAAGTTGCTCTCATTGCAGGACTTCATGTCACTTTGGTTCTTAATATCGAAAATATTACAATATATGGTGATTCTTAGCTAATTGTACAACAAATAACTAGATCATATCAAACTAAGCATGACAAGCTACCTTAGTATCGTGAGTTTGCCCTATCTCTCCTAAAATAATTTACATCCTTTTCAATAAATACTATTCCCAAGAAAGACAATCGACATGCGGATGCAATGGCAAGCGCAGCTTCCCTTATATCCCCTAATGATTCTCCTGCAGAGTTTACTTTCATCATCCATAATCTTAAAACATTGACAATCGAAGATCCTATAGTTGCGAATTCAGAACTCTATGGTAATACATATACCGACGAATAGTTCTCCTATATATTCAATTATTTGCATGGTGGGACCATTCCTAATTCAACATCTAAGAATGCTCGAAGCCGTTTACGCAAAATAGCAGCACGATACATTATTTTGTCGATGTGTTATATAGATGAAGCTACAATGGAGTTTTACTCTGATGCTTAAGTAATTCAAAAATTCTGATAGCTTTAGAAAAAGCTCACTTTGGTGCCTGTGGAGGGCATTTTGGGGGAAAATCCTTGGTACAAAAATTATTGCGAATGGGTTATTAATGGCAGCACATGGAACAGGATTCCTTTGCCTATGTTAAGAAATGCCCACAATGTCAACAACATAATCACCTAATCCAAGCTCCCACTCAAGAACTTCGTGTGCAAGTTTCATCTTGGCCATTTTCTATTTGGGACTTGGATCTAATTGGTAAAATCTCCCCACCCTCCTCTCAAGGGCATACATTCATCATTACTGCCACTGATTACTTCACAAAGTGGGTCGAGGCCGTCCCCTTACAATCCACGACTGCTGATGTAATTTTTTGGTTTATACAAGATAACATTATTTCTCGATTTGGAATACATTCCTCCCTCATTTCTGACAATGGTACACCATTTAAGAACAAGGATGTGAAGAAATTTCTTTAAAAATATCATATTCAACATCGCTTCTCTACGCCTTATTATCCTCAATCAAACGGCCAAGCAGAAGCTTCAAACAAAATTATTGGACACATTCTACGAAAGATTGTTAATAAACATAAAAAAGATTAGCACATTCAGTTATCCTATGCATTATGGACGTATAGAACAAGTATGCGTACGGCTACTGGCAATACACCGTATAACCTTGTATATGGCGCAGATGCAATAATGCCCTCGGAGTTAGAAATCCCTTCATTGAGGATCTCCCTAAGGGACATTATTGATGATGATACTGAATGTGAGAAAAGACTACAATAACTTGAGATGCTTCATGAAAGATGAATAAACGCTCTTGGGAACCTCAAGGCTCATCAGAAAAGCATACAACGAACATATAATGAACATGTTATACAACGTTCATTTGACGTTGGGGATTTGGTACTTTATGAAAATCAACATAATATAAATGCACCTCCTGGAGAAAAAGGTAAGTTCACCCCTAATTGGCTTGGACCATACATAGTGACTGAGGCCTTTGGATCAGGAGCCTATACACTAGCTGATGAACAAGGTATGCCACTTAAAGAACCTATTAATGTGGCACACCTCAAGAAATTCCACGCTTAAGAGTTGATGTTAAATGTTACAAAGCAAATTTATCACATAGATTAGCTTCAATTTCGACAAGATATTATTATTTTGTCTTAATTCATTTAACATTACATTTTTCTTGGTTAATCATTGTTGAATCTAGCTCATATACTTTTTTCTTAGCTCACTTTTGTATTAACTAAACATAGCATGGAAATTTGGGTTATATGTGAAATTTTAATCATTGTGTTTGTTACTATATATTCTAAAAAGGATTGTTAGTATGTCACAGTAGCATTAATTACATTTCCATATTAGCCTTCAACATTTATCACTAGTTGCATTTTACAAAATCACATGTGATAGACTATAGACATTGCGAATAGAAAGACAAACATCATATATATTGTTGACACAAAATTTTAAACTTTAAAATTTTTCATCCAAAATCAATTTCCCGCCATCATGATACCTTTATAACAATAAATATTCTCATAATTGGCCTAAAAAACTAAGCTCAGATAAATCACCTTCACCATAAAACCAAAAGGCCACATTGAAAATACCCATGTCATTCAAAATCATCTCACGGGAGTCTTAACCCTAAAATCAAAGTGTGCAGATAAAAGAGTAACTAGCCCAGAGGTCTCCTTGATATATCAAAAAGTCAGTGTGACACCTAAATGTGTCACACTGATAAAGTGATATGATATATAACGTATTGAGGAAAATATCGCAATGTCAAAGGGACTCATCTTATAGTCTCTTCAAAAATTCGAAGACAAGCATTCAGGTGACGTTTCGAGCTGATATTAAAAACTTGAAGGGACATAGAGTTCGAAGTATCTGGATGAACCTTTGGAAGTCTCTTCGACATCCCAAACATAAGAAGCATATCGAGAGGGCTAAAGAATATCGGCTTAATGTCCCACCGACAAAGTAGTGACATATAATATAAAGAAATTCTGAGTGTCAGTATGACCCAGACTCTAATCCTGCTGAAAAGCCATTAGAAATAACAAGTAAAGAAAAACATGAAAAGAGAGTTCGGGAAATCGAAGAGAGGCAATATTTGGTCCCCCTGAAAAGACAAACATAACATATATTGAAATAAGAAATAGATATCTAAGGGACTTGACAAAACTGGATTTCGGCATGACAACCATTTAAGTCATAATGAAATCCCGACGGTAATAAAGGATCAAAAAACCCCTTAAGTATAATTGATTATTTTAAAAGATAACAAGACATGCTATGTTGCAAGATTTAAATGTCCTCCTGATGATATGAAAGGTGCCATTAATGATCAGAGCTAAGTATATCAAAAGCATTCTTAAGAAAATTTGATTCATTATGCAAGCACGGGAGCAAAGGCAGGCCTCTGCAACAAATACAACTCAAGAAATCAAGTTTTCTAAGCTCAAAATTTTCTGGTTCAAATTGCATTTGAAGAAGGTGGAATTCTCTTACATTACGCTATGGAAAACACAGTTGAAAACCCTAGGGCCAAAAGACAAAAATTAGATGAAAGATATTTGAAACAAGATTTAATAGACTAGTGCCCAAAGTCTGGATAGAGTTCTAGAAGGAATGCTCAGTTAAATCCCTAGTGTAGAGAAACTCGAAGATACATACAAGCATGTAGGAGATATATGGACCCCTATGAGAAGGTATGACCTCTTCATGTATCATTACAAAAAGATGTATAGGCATACACCAGTCTCAAACCCATGGAGATTGAATTTAGGGAAGCTCATAGTACCAAATGTATTTCTTAATGTCAAATTCCTAAAAGCAGTAGCTACAAGCTATGATTCACAGACCTACCTGATTAAGTTGAAGGATGGAATAGGTTTTTTCCTTGTTACAAGAGATTATATATCTATGGTATTTTAGTTGCATTGTAGTTTTGATGTGAAATTTAGAATCCAGCACTTGATCGAAGAATACTACAACATGAGCAATAATTACAAAAGATGGAGGTTGCCTATGCACAAACCCCAGGATGAAGAAAATAAGTTTAGAGTGTTTTCAATAATAGAGGATCCCCCATACTCCATAGAGTTGTTCGAAGAATACTTTCAATATACCTATTACTCTATGTGCCAATTACTTGGTATTGAAGCTTCCATGTTTATGGAAATTGGTCCCATGGTTCTAACTGCTGATATACAAAGCCAACAAGCCCAACATTTTGACTATGTTGAATTCCTAGCCAACGCCCTTCACAATGAGTTGGTCTCCATAAAAGGATGGGGTAGTAAGTTCAAACATTATTCTTTGCTTATGCACATTATCTTATATGAGGGCAAAATATGAGACTATGGAATGAATGTTTAAGAGTAAGGGATTTGGACAAAAGGGGAGATATCAAACATGTTCAGATATAGACTGCTATATAAGATAGCAGGTGTGAGAAGTCACATTACCTCTATTTTGAAGAATACTTTGTGAAGCCTATATATAAGTTGTTAGGCCACCCTTGTCATTAGAATTTATTACCAGAAATACAAAGGTTCTTAAGGCCTAAGGATAAATATGAACATGGGAAATTCAGTCACAATTGGGGTGACTAGTATTCTTATAATGATTGTACAAAAATAAGAGTGTTTGGATTCGAAGGGCCCCCCTATTTGTTGCCAAGAACTTGCCCGGACAGAATTGCTTATTTGTAAATTGTAAGACAACTTGCTTATTTTGATTTCTTGCATTTGAAGGGCCACAATAAGCAATCTTTCATGCCTAGAACCTTGTACTTTGGATACTTTACAGTTATGTCTGATAAGGGGTATCAACCAATTGATAAAAGAATGGAACTGTTTAAATTACCTTTAGGAAATGCCAGGGAAAATTTTGATCCAGAAATTTTCATAAACATAGTCAAAACCAATAAAATTTTGAAGTATCATCATGTGTTGTTTGTTGATGATGACCTGGTTAGAAACTGTGATGAACACACTGCAGTTGAAAGAAGAAGCCTATATCATAAGGTAATGTTGGCTAAAGCTTGGAGAGTAGCTCAAAACCCCAATTATACAAGTGCTTTCATGGATATTGATAATCCCATTGAGAGATTGGATACACTAATTGTAAATGCATCAGATTTGATTGAGAATGTTTCTCCCTATATCTTTGAGAGAAAAGGGAGATTTATTAGAGAGATACAAGCTAAAGATGAGATTCCCAATGCTCATCTATCTCCTTAGCAGACCCCTGACATTTCATTTGATGTTGAAGAAGAAGAAGGTGAGAATAAAGACTTGCAAGCATCCATGCCTCTCATTGAGGAATATGAACCTCCAGAAGAAAGAGAAGAGGTTAAAATAGAAACTTCTAATGAGTTGTCAGAATATGTAAGGTATTTAGCTAGCTAGAAATTTATTACAGATGCTGAGTTCACTAAGACCCCAGAATTCAAAGCTTTTTTATATGAATATAAAGGAAAGCAAGATTGAGAAAAGATGAAGAATATCACCCCTGAGATACAAGATGAGGTTCTACAAGAACTTCAATTAGAGATTGATAAGGCTATGGAGACTATGACTCTAGAGAGAGAAAGAGAACTGCTTCAAGAAGCAGGGATGATGTTGGTTCCCAGATGGGACATGACTTCAGCAATTGTATTTGATACTTTCAGGAAGAATCAGGATAAGAAGATCCAACTTAGTATTGAAGCCATTGATAAAATAAAATCTAGATCAGAATATGACCTTGACAAGCGAATATTGTTGATATGGTCATTGTATCCCACACACAAGAAAACTTAGGTCATAATCAACCCAGGTGAAGTCTTTGGTCATCTCATGATTCAAAGGGTTGAAGATACTGATCCCATTGAGACTACCGACTTGAATATCAATGTTACAAAATTTACAAAGGCTCAAATTGAGCAGTTGGTAAGGAAGAATAATGCTTATATGGCAGAGAATGTGCATCTCAGGCAAGAGGTTGCCACTTACAAGGATAAATTGCATTCTCCAAGCAGTTATTCACCATACCTGGAGGCTGACAAAAAGGTCATAGAGGCAAGAGCAGAGACCAACTACTAGAAGCTTAAGGCAGAGAATTCTCAAAAGAAAAAGGAACAACTGGAAACTAAGATAAAAGTTGTTAAATACAACATGGCTTTTGAATTGATTCAGAAAAGGTTCAACAAGATGATGGTGAACAATGATAAAGTCTGGGAATTGCACAAAAGGACTCATCAAGTCTATCAAGAACACAAAAGACTTCATCTCAGGATGTTAGAGAAAAAGGAGGAATTGAAAGCCAAAACAAGTGTTGAAGGAAAGATATTCAAGGAGTATAATGACTTGATTAGTGAACATGAGAGATTCAACACCATATTGACAGAAGATCTAAATGATTTTGATCAATATCTTGACATGGCATTTCCCAACTTTTTCAATGCTGAAGGTAATTTGCAGGAAAAGGACACCTGGAAAGATGAATTGGATCAACTGTTGCCACCACTTCTTGAAAATGTTAATAATGAAGAGAGGGTGATAGAAAACACCCATGCGTGTTTGGGGAAGATATTTGCCTTGGAATCAACTATGAACGATATGATTGCCAAAGATACATGTACCAACCAAGATTACATAAATCATGTTGGCAAGGTAAATTTATTCATAGCCAGGGCGTAGTGAGCAATCAAAACAGCGGGTACAAAAAAATTTTGATATCAACAGGCAATGCAGTCGAGTCAATCTGAAACATGGAGAGGAGGACTTTGTTAGGCTAGTGGTCACGGGTCCCTCTACGATAATTAACGAAGCTCAGAACTTGATCATTGCATTTGCCTCTATTTTTTTCTTTATTTTCTTAATTATGCATTAGTTGTTTGAAAAGATATAATTATGAACAATCACATTGTTTCAGGCATGAAGTTTGTTTGCATCCTATAAATATGGGATACCAGGGCCATTTTGAAATCATCATCAATTGTAATATCTCTCATATATTTACATACAAGACAATACAATACTTATAAAAATTCTATCTATGTCAATCTATATTTTCAAATATATCGTGAACTTTTGAATTAATACAAAGGAGCGGAGTTATTCGATGAATCGGAGTATTTGGTGTTCAATGGTTGTGTTGAGTTTTATTTTTACGGGCTGCATGGATGTCTCCAAAATGGTTTCCTAAGTTGTTTAAATTAATATATCAAGGATATAATTAATTTATTAGTACACATTTGTTGTTTCTGTGTGATCTGTGTGATTGGTTTCTATGAGAAGTGGATTTAAGTCCTGCTAAGTGATTTAAGTTTATTGGTCTCTACCCAGGGTTAAAATCATTCGAACAAGTCATCTTGGTTCTAGTTTCCTTCCCATTAGAATTAAAAATCCTTTCTTCTGGTCACAGCAATTTAGGAAAATATCATTGGGATTTGATAAGAAGAACCTTACAACCTAACATCCTTACACATCTATACAAGGTATAGATTCATATAAGTGCCTAGAAATTTGAGTTTAACCAAAGATAAAGATCTGTATATCATTAACTCTTGACCCCTTTGCCTAATAGATAAAGCACTGGTCATACTCACATCAAAACATCATTTATAGAAACCCAATTTACATTCTCAAACTTCAAATCTTAGTAGTAGGATTAATTCAAACCTTACATCTACTTCACACCCATTTTCCACTGTGAAGGTCATACAAGTCTGCACTAATAGTCAAGGTATACCCACCTAGGTCTGGCAGAGCCTGAAGTGAAGGGGGTTTTAGCCATATCTGCCCCGTGTTGTTAGCCAAAAACATCAAGAGAAATTGGCAACCTCTTAGGGTTAACAACCTGCATTTTTGTGACCTAACAAAATTGGTGACTCTATTGGGGACTCACATAAAGGAACCTGGTAGGAGACCATATCAATAGAGTCAAGAAGTTAAAACTCTATTGGTGGAAAAGACCCAGAAGATAAGATTATCCCTCTCCAAAAGAGGTGGTGACTCTACTCTAAATTTTAGATATATCATGTGTTGAAGAATTACAGTATCATACAATATGGATGGTAGGAGATCTAAAGCTGATATTAAGAAATTGCAATCTTCCCCACCTGGAAGGGCCCCTTCCAAGAAGACTGGGATATCAAGTCAGTCTGAACATATTAACGACTGGAATACCTAAGAGAATACTTCAGAACAACCAATAATAACTCATAACAGCTTCACCCCCTGCATGAATCAAACGAGCTCGAGTCCAAAAGTTATCATGCCCAGTCCGATGATATTCTAGCCAATACAGGCCTGACCCTTAAAGGTATCTTGAATATCAAGCTTAGATTGAAAGAGAAATAATGCAAAAGTAGGTAGAGTATGATTATCAAATGTCATTACAACAGGGTGAAGAAATTCAATATGAGTCTATAGATCAGATAACATCCACAGAAAACCATGATACTCCACCAAAAGACAGAAGAAATAAGGATGAGATGCAGTAGGATTTACTTAAATTACAAGAGGAACTTGAGCTAGCCAAACTAAGAGAAGAAGAAGAACGGTTGAAACAAGAACTACAACAAATAAGTTCTAGGACAACAGTAACTAGCTCAAAGTATATCCCCCCCATAAGCAAGGAGGGCATGCTCTAATAGGCAACCAACAGGGGTCACATCAAAATGCAAGTAGTTCACAAACTTCAAAGACACCGCATGGTGGCTATGTTCAACAAAATCCTCCACCACAAAATTCAAAACCACCCAATTCCCATAACACATCTCAACATATGGCTAATTCTTATCCACCACCTAGTCATCAGCCTATTCAACCTCACCATCAAAATGTAAGCATGAACCTACACCATAATATATGACAACATCCTTCTCATAATCAATACCAACCAAACCAACATTTACAAGGACCTCTTAACATAAACAGATACAGACAACTAGACTTGTCTAGCTATCAAATATGTCCAGACCCTATTAATAACGATTTAAGAAATGCCATTCCAAAATTCACTGCAAACAATGCCATCTCAGCAAAGGAACATATTAGAAATTTTGAGACAGTCATGGATAATTATGAAGTGCAATATGAAGACATCCAGATGAAGTCATTTATGTTGTCACTTATTGAAGATGTTAGGGACTGGTACAAGAATCTGCCTGATGCATCAATTTGTTCCTTTGAAGATTTCAAAGATCAATTTAAAGAACAGTATGGGAGCTAATTTGATCCAAGTTTTGTTGTGCACGAGTTAACAAGTATCTAGAAAAATTATAATGAATCAGTGGTTGATTTCAATAAGAGGTTTTCAAAGATCTATCATAAGATCCCACCAAAACTGAAGCCTCCATATTGTATGGCTCTGGCTTTGTATTTGAACACCTTTGACCCTAAAACTAGATATGAGCTCAGAAACAAAGCTCATGTGACCTTGGCAGAAGCTCAGAAGGTAGCCATGAATATTGAAAACAATAGGAGAGTAGCTAGAAAGCTTGGGAAAAGAGATAATCCAAAAATATCACCAAACCCAAATAACAATCAAGTAAAGCCAGCTAATTATTACAGAAATGAAAGGCCTAGACTGCATGATATGCCATATAACACAAATTGGAAGGATGGAATGCCTATGGATAACAGGCAGAAACAGAATTACAAAGAAACTCCTGACCCCCTAAAGAAATAGGGGACACATGCAGTAAATAACAATCCATGGTGTGTTGCATGCAACCTACCTCACTCGCCGAAATATTGTGTGGTAGCCAAATCATTGCAAGAGAATGAAATACCTTATGATCAAGATAGGGATAACCATACCATAAATATGGTAGGATTTAGACCCCACTTAATTAACAAAGAATATTCATCTGATGAAGATAGATTTGAGTATGATGTGAATAATCAGAAGTATAATATTAATATGGGTAGGCAAGAAGTCTTTTCTGACCAAGAAGATGAGGAAACCACTCCTATATCCAATATGACCCCACACTTCCAATTGAGAACACCCACTAAGGAGGAAAGGAAAGCCCTTACAATTGTTGTTGTGACTCAGGCTAGAAATAATTACAACTTGAGGAATGGGACTATGAATGCAGACCAAGGAACCCCTAGAGGTTTGTTTGTTAAGGAACCAGATCATAAGAAGGGAACTTTGGGTAACCATAAGAAAGAAGAAAACCAGAAAGTTACACACAAGGAACCATCCAAAATTGAACATAAGGTGAAGGACAAAAATAAGCAGCAATCTGAAGAAAAAGGTTCCAATAAAGAAAAAATAGAATAGATTATTGCTACTCCTTCATTTGATATGACACAAGCATTGTCCCAAATCAAGATATCTGTACCATTAATGGAAATGATGAGAGTAGATGAATACAAGGACAGTGCCCTCAAGTTGATTTCTAGCATACCAAATCAAAATAGAAACAAAGGTGGAACAAATGATAAGGTGAATAACCTTGTACAAGAAGTTATGAATGTCCCTGAAATCTATCTTGGTAATGCCATAATGAAGAACCCTGCCCAAGTAGTGTTGGATTTAGGACAGACAACTGAGAGGGGGGGGAATCAGTTGTTACCAAAATCTTATTCTTTATTTACTTTAAGTCTTCTTGTATTTCAACAGCATATCAAAGATTCAATTGTGGAAGCATAATGCAATAATTCAAGAGCAGAAACAAATTCAACACATATAACACCAAGATTTTGATATGGAAAACCTGGTTAAGGGAAAAACCATGATTGTATTCTCTGTTAGAAGAATAAAGATGAATAAAATGGCACTTGCCAATTAGGACTCACTACCCGAGCACACTGCTCACAAGAGGCCCACTGCCTACAGGAGACACATTGTCTACAAATTAATATAAATATTACATACTTGAACTGGAGACTAGCATCTTCACTATGCTTGAGTCAGTTCCATTTAAGCTCAACACCTCTGCTCTACTTTTTTCTCCTCTTCACTATAACTTCCTCTCCATAAGCAATTCACATTTGAATGACTTTGCAACTCTTATTTATAGATGACATCGACTTTGGAATGACCATCAAAGTCGGCACAACATACACTTATTTTATTATAGAGCAATTACAAAGATACAATATGTCTTATTAAAAACTTCATGTGCATTACTACACTATCGGCCACACATAGCTGGGACTTCAATCTTCTTTGAGGAACACGCCAGGGTTTGCAAAACATCTTCAAGGTTATCCGCAATATGTGCAAAGCATCCGGTCGGCCAAGACTAGGAAGAACACCATCACTGGAAGGTAAATCTTCAATTACGAGCTCAATCTTTAATGTGGACTACCAACATGAACTGGACACAATCTAGAGACCCAGACAAGCTCGCTTGAATCACCCAAAACATTCGCACCACTTTTGCTTACTGTAATCATTCACATCATCATCTGAAACCTCAAGAACACAGTCGCCCACCACTGTCACATTAGAAGGATTGCTTGTGGACCTCCAAACCATGAACCAATTGAGTTGTCAATTCACATTAGCCTCCCAAACATGCCACTAGATCTGCAGAATATGATATTGTATTTCCAAATCTCACAGGACCTAATTGTGTTGCTCTGTCACCTCTGAATAGTTACTAGAACTAGTTTTACTCTCATGGCCATAACTCCTCTACATTTTCATGCAGACCTCGCAAATCTTTACTGGATCATCTTCAGACATATATCTACAAACCCTTTGATGCACGTTCGCTGGTCTTTATCTAGTTGGGATCTTCATTGTCTTTACTGATCTTCTTTGTTTCTGATAGGACTAATTTTCTCAATAGTCTTAGCATACAAATCATCCAATCCTTGACATCAATGCAACAGGAGTATGTTGACATCAATGACAACACCGGTTAGGCCCATACTTGCAACAATCTCCCCCTTTGTCATTGATGGCAACATATAATGTGAAAAACTATTTTAACCATCAAGACAAGAACTTATCCTCACTGACTGACATAGCTCCCCCTATCAACAACAACCAATTAACTACTTCCCCTTTGATCAACAACCACTTTTGTTTTTCACAAGTCTTCTCTCCCCCTTTGACATCAATGGCAAAGGGCACATACTTGCAACCACTTTTCACACTTCAAAAACATACAAACTGCTCCCCCTAAGTAGCAGCTTCCTAACATCAATCTAGATCACAAGATGACTGTGGAATCCACCGAACTGATGCACATCAGTGCATCTTAATTTAGAACCGGAGGGGTAATAACCCCTAACTTCTCCCTAAGATACTTTAAAGAGTCCTTAGGTATAGGTTTAGTAAAAATGTCTGCAATTTGATCCTTTGAGGGAACAAACTCCAATCTAACTTCATTCTTGTTCACTTGTTCTCTCAAAAAGTGGAACTTGATGGATATATGTTTTGTATTTGAATGCAACTCTGGATTTTTTGATATGTTTATTGCACTTGAATTATCACATAAGATTGTGATAGGTTCATCATACTCTACTCTGATATCTCTTAGCATTTGCTTCATCCACAATACTTGAGTGCAACTTCTTGCTGCTGCAATATACTCTGCTTCTATAGTGGACAAAGATATTGCCTCTTGTTTCTTGCTTAGCCAAGAAACCAATCTTTTTCCCAAAAATAATGCACCACCACTAGTACTTTTCTGGTCATCCACATCTCCTGCCTAATCAGCATCTGTATATGCATGAAGAGAAAAATCATGATCCTTAGGATACCATAATCTATATTCAATTGTTCCCTTTAGATATCTGAGAATTCTCTTGATTTCCATGACATGAGACTCTCTAGGATCAACTTGGAATCTGGCAACAAAACCAACAGCATTCATAATATCAGGTATAGTTTGAGTAAGATAGAGCAGTCCTCCAATCATTGACCTATACTTTTTCTGATCAACCTTAGGGGATTCATCATCTTTACTCAACTTACATCCGGTTGCCATGGGAGTATTCATTGCCTTTGAGTCTTCCATCCCAAATTTCTTCAACAATTCTTTCACATACTTGGTCTGTGATATGAAGATTCCTTTCTTTGTTTGAGTGATTTGCAGACCTAAGAAGAAATTCATTTCCCCAAACATAGACATCTCAAATTCACTTTGCATTTGATTTGCAAAGGTCTTACACATACTATCCTTCCCTCCAAAAGTGATATCATCGACAAATACTTCAACAATCAAGATACTTTCATGATCAATCTTAAAATATAGATTACTGTTAGCAGTACCTTTATTGAAACCAATCTTCAAAAGATGTTTGTCCAATCTTTCATACCAGGCTCTTGGGGCTTGTTTGAGTCCATACAATGCCTTCTTCACCTTGCAAACCATATCTCCATGATCAGATAATTGAAATCCATCTGGTTGCTCAATGTATACCTCTTCTTCTAAATCACCATTTAGGAAAGCAGACTTGACATCCATCTGATACACCTTGAAATCTTTGAAGGCAGCAAAAGCAAGAAATAATCCGACTGCTTCAATTCTTTCCACCGGAGCAAAGGCTTCTTCAAAGTCAACTTCTTCTACTTGAGAATAACCCTTACAGACCAATCTGGCTTTGTTTCTGACTACTTCATCATCTTCATTCAATTTATTCCGGAAGACCCACTTAGTCCCAATCACATTTTTGTCCTTAGGTCTAGGAACAAGATCCCAAGTGTGATTCTTTTCAATCTGCATCAATTTTTCCTCCATAGCTTTAGCCTAGCTTTCATCATTGCAAGCTTCACTTATTGACTTTAGTTCAATTTTTGAAATCAAACAATACTTCACGGAATCTTAAGCAATTTTTCTTCTTGTTTGAACACCTTTGCTTTTATCTCCTATAATATGATCTTTAGAATGATTCAGTCTTACATACCTGGGATTTTTGGGGTTCTCTTACACCTCTAGTTCTTGGACATGTTCATCCAAACTTGTCTCTTCTTCTTGTATTTCAAGATTCTCTGGATCAGTCTGAATCTGAACTAGAGTTAGAGCTTGTTCTCCTTGGTCTGAGACATCATCCTGATCATCTTTTTCATAATCATCAAACCTTGAGGGATTTTCTATGCCTTCATCAACCTTCACATTTGTACTTTCTACAATCTTTCTCAATCTCTTGTTATAACACCGGTATGATTTTCTTTGAGTGGAATATCCCAAGAATATTCCTTCATCACTTCTAGCATCAAACTTGCCAAAGTCTTCATCTCTTTTGATATAGCATTTACTACCAAAGACTTTGAAATACTTCACAGTAGGAGTGATGCCAAACCAAAGTTCATAAGGATTCTTACCAGAATTGCCTCTGATTTGTACCCGATTAAGAGTATAGACAACAGTGCTTATAGCTTCTCTCCAATAGATCTGAGGAACATTTACTTCCATCATCATGGTCCTAGATGCTTCCTGGATGGTCCGGTTCTTTCTCTCCACTACTCCATTCTACTGTGGAGTCCTTGGAGTAGATAACTGTCTCTTTATCCCATGTTTCTCACATAATGTTATGAACTCACCAGATGTGAATTCTCCACCTCTATCAGACCTGAGGCATTTTATGTTTATGCCAGTTTCATTTTCTACCATAGCCTTGAATATTTTGAACTTCTCAAGAGCTTTAGATTTCTCTTTTAAGAAAGTTACCCACATCATCCGGGAGTGCTCATCAATTAGCAACATGAAATACCTATCTCCTTGCAGACTCTTGATTCTTGCTGGACCACAGAGATCAGTGTGCACCAAGCCTAACAATCTGATTGAGGATTGTTCCTTACTTTTGAATGTGACTCTACTCTGCTTACCCAACTGACATTCTTTGCACAGACTATTAGTAGGTTTCATCAGTCTTGGAAGATCTCTTACAGCCTGAGTGTTGCTTATCTTGATGATATTATCAAAATTCACATGACACATTCTCCTATGCCACAACCAACTCTGATCAATTTGAACAAATAAGCAACTTTTGCCAGTACCAACCAATTGGAAGATGTTACCTTTTGTCTGTGTACCGGATGCAATCTCAATTCCAGAGCTTTCAAAGATCTTGCATTTTCTATTTTTGAAACGGAGATCATAGCCTTTGTCCACCAACTGTCCAACACTAAGAAGATTATGGTTCAAACCTTCAACATACAAAACATCACTGATTTTGTTCTTTCCATCAAAAGAAATGGTTCCTCTACCTCTGATTCTGCCAACAGAATTATCTCCAAACTTTACAACCCCACCTTCATATCTTTCCAAGCTTAAGAACTTACTCTTGTCACCAATTATATGGTGAGAGCATCCACTGTCAATAACCCATTCATCCTTTTCTTCAACTTGATCAGCCAAAGCACTTTCTATCATCTTATGATTGGCATATTCAATAGGCATTGGATCTTCTTCTTTGATGGCAATAAACACGCAATCACTTCCAAGTTTGTTTCCTATCTCAGATTCATCATCTGTTACTCCTTCATCGTCATCTTCTTGAACATAGTAACATTTCTTCTGAAACCTTGATCTATTAGGGTTTGGCCTTGAAAACCTTTCCGAACATCTTGAGGCATGATGGGGAGCGCACAACGGGAAACGCAGAACGGGCCCTAGTTTACCTACAATCGGGAAGACTTGACAAAGAACCACCGATACATCTCCATCAGCCAGACAATTGTCAGTCGGAATGACTTTCTTAAGTCTTATTGTTGATCCACCTCACACCGATAGCTTAACTAACCTTACCTTCGGCAAGACTTGCTTCTATCGGCCAAGTCTTTCATCCTTCTACCAATGCCTGATGATGGTTAAGTTCCTCCTCGTCTCAACCGTGACGTCTTCCACACCGGTTGGACGTGTCCTTATCAGCGAGACCCTTCCCATCGGTGAAACTCTTAACTTGTCTCCCGATGCGTCGATGACATTTACCTTCGGTGAGACTTGTTCTGTCAGCGAACACTTGCAACCTTTGGCCGATGCGTCGATCACTCCGATGTCACCTTTAACCTTCACTCATCGGCGGGACAATTACTATCGGCCTCATTAGGGTTTTCTATGTTGATATGTTGATGCACAGTTTACCTTCTCCCGAACCCTAGCACATGGAGATGCTAGGTCAACCTACTGTGCAACACGCACTATCTAGATCCTCTGCACTGTCGACACCAAACAAAACAAGAAACAAAACAAATACTAGTACAATGAAACCATTCCATTGATTTTGATATAAATCATACCAGTGGAATGCTTCACGACGACATACGGCAACAATGAAAAGCATAGAACGAATGGAAATCTACAACTATACAAATTTCAACTACAGAGAACGGAAATCAAATTGACGGAACAAAATAGCTTTATTTCTCCTTAGAACAATACTCAATCACACTCAACCTCTTCTCTTTGATCTGATTACAATATGATCATTTGGTTCATTCCTCTGGGTTTATAAACTCACCCTAAGGAAGACCAACTGATTCCAAGCGGCTGGGAGAAAAACCAACCGATTCCAAGCGGCTGGGAGACCAATCGTCTTGAGATTAACAATTGACAAATGTGACCTAAGTCACTTGGGACTTACAAATAGAAATGAAAATGCATTGGTCAAATAGACCATATTACAACACAAAACATGATTTTCTAGGTGCTCCTGCACCATACTCCCCGGGTGAAAGTTGTCTCAAGTCCTCTTAAAGACTAACTGCTGCAAATCACCACCCTGCTTTCTGATGTCTTCTTCCACCATCCATGTGGCCTCTGAGTTTGGAAGTCTGTGCCATTTGATTAAGTGCTCAAAATAGGTCTGATTTCTTGTCTTCTTGGTTGTCCTGCTATCCAAGATGCACTCCATCTTCAGTGGTTCCTTAGGTGGTAAATACTGCACCCACTCGGCATTGTCTTGGACAGAATCTATTGTACCTTCGCTTGTATCAGGACTCTTATATAATGTCAGATCAGCAACATTGAATATAGGTGAAATAGCAATTTCAACAGGGAGTTCAATTTTGTAAGCATTAGGACCATATTTCTCCAAAATCCGACAAGGTCCAATTTTTCGTATCATCAACTTGTTGTGTTTTCCTGTGGGCAGTCTGTTCTTGTTGAGATGAACCATGACCATATCTCCTATTTGGTACTGCACATCCCTTCTTATTTAATCCACTCTAGCCTTGATCTTCTAACTGTTCTAATGTAGAGTATCTCTAACTTGTTGATGGATCTCTTTCATAGCCTCTGCAAATGTATCAGCATGTTCACTCCTTTTGTCCAACCCTTGAACATCTCACAATTCAAAAATTCCTCTAGGATGACTACCATAGACAACTTCAAAAGGACTTAGACCTGTACTTCTATTTGTAGAATCATTATAGGCATACTCTGCTTATGGGAGTACCACATCCCAACTACTGCCATGTTCTCTTGTCAAACATCTCAGCAGATTTCCTAATGACCTATTCACAACCTCAGTTTGGCCATCAGTCTGAGGATGATAGGATGAACTAAAAGACAAATTTGTACCCAATCATTTCCACAAGGTTCTCCAGAAATGTCCCACAAATTTGTTGTCTCTGTCAGATACAATACTCAAAGGCAATCCATGAATCCTGACAATTTCTTTAAAGAACAAACCTGCAATGTAACTGGCATCATTGGTGGTTTTACAAGGAATAAAGTGAGCCATATTGCTGAACCTGTCTACCACAACAAACACACTGTCATAACACGTCCTTGTCTTGGGCAATCCCATCACAAAATCTATACTCAAACTTTCCCAAGGTCTGTTTGGTATGGGCAAAGGTTGGTATAGTCCTGCATTGGTTGAGACCCCCTTTGCTCTCTAGCAAATTGTACAACTCTCAACAAACCTTATGATATCAGATTGCATCCTTGGCCAAAAGTAAAATCTTCTTACAAGATCTAAGGTCTTATTGAGCCCAAAATGTCCTCCTAAACTACCACTATGCTTCTCCTTCACTATATTATCCCTCATTGAGCTCTTAGGGATACATAGTTGACTCCCTTTAAACAAAAGTCCATCCTGCAATGTATAATCTAAAAATTCACTGTGGAAAGCATTGGCAAACTCACTGCATACCTTGTAAATCTCCTTGAAATCTTGGTCCTTTTCATACAATCCTTTGAGTGCCTCAATACCCATGCTTTGTAGCTGCACTTCTTGCACTGTCAACACCCTTCTGCTTAAAGCATCTGCAACCTTATTGGTTATCCCCTTCTTATGCTTGATGATGAAGGTGTATGCTTGAAGACTTTCCACCCACTTCATGTGTCTATGGCTGAGCTTTTCCTATCCATTCAAAAAATTGAGAGCATGATTGTCAGTGTATACAATAAATTCTTTAGGAAGCAAGTAGTGCCTCCATTTTTTCAGAGCTTGTACCATGGCATACAACTCTAAATCATAAGAGGAGTACTTCCTCTTAGCTTCATTCAATTTTTCACTGAAAAAGGCTACTGGTCTGCCTTCTTGGCTCAACACTGCGCCTATGGCTAGCCCACTTGCATCACATTCAATGGTGAAGACTTTATTGAAATCAGGAAGTACTAAGACAGGATACTTGGCAACTTTCTGCTTTAGACTTTCAAAACTCTGATCTACCTCTTTTGTCCACACAAACTTCATCTTTCCTCCACCCTTGATGGTCTCTAACATAGGTGCACAAATATCACTATAGTTCTTAATAAATTTTCTGTAAAATGTGGCCAAGCCATGGAAACTTATGACCTCTCCTGTTGTCCTAGGTGTAGGCTAATTCAAAATAGCCTCTACCTTGGAAGGATCCATTTTCAAATCACCCTTTGTAACACCCTCCTTGAACACCTTAAAGAAATGCACATTTATGCTACAAGAAACAGGAACATTTTTTTTTTAAATGTTTAAGATAACAAGTAATATTAACATAACTAATTACGACATATTCTCTAAGGATACAAGGCTGCATTACTTTACAAACCAACTAACATAATTTAACATTCATCAGTAACTGATCTAAATCCAATGCACAATTGAATAATTGATTCATATTCATTACATATCGTCAAATAATGTAATACAATCTACATAATTAAGTACATAACTGAAATGCTTTCATATAAGAACATCATGACATCATTACATTGCCATTTTCATACTACATCAGAATTACATACACAATGAATGTTCTGTTACACAAATCTGGTACAAGATTATACACATACATCTTCATCAACTGGTACAAGTACAATTGTCTAAAAACTGGGGTAAATCTTTTCTGCACATGAACTTGACAAAGAATAACCAATGGATAATAAAGCTCTTCCACCCGACCATGTGGAACCCTAAGGTCCACCCCCCGAGCTAGGAGTTAACATGAGGTCCCAGACAATGACAGTCAGGCAGACAAAAGACAAACAAGAACAAAGGACGACCAATCGCCAATACAACACATGGCAATAACATAAACAACACAACACAACTTATCTTCCAGAGGCAACACATAACGAATGGGGAGAGTACAACTAGGGAGTGCTAGGCTGCAGTAGGGAGAAGTGTCATCACATGGCTTGTCATGGGTTGTCCTGGTAAGCCTTCCTAGGCCCCGGCCCCCATCTTGGGTTGTCCTGGCAGCCTCTCCCGACTCCCGGGCCCCATACAACGCTCATGCGGAATCAACATACCTTTCATGAGGACAAGGTAGTTAATCTTGCCATTCCAGGCCTTCTCATCTCATCTCAAGCCTAAACAAGCACTTGAGCCATGAGTGAGGCATCCACTTATCTTGTTTAGTGTACTTAACTACCCAACCCCCAAATTCATTATTTAGGTTATCACTGAGTTATCAAACTCCCACATGGGTTGTCCTGGACGCCACTTTTGGGCTCCGGCCCCCATTGAGAGCTACTCCCCTACCTGCATCTAGTAGACCCTACTCAACAACATAGCAAACATCATCATGACAACGATGATACATGAACCATGCAAGGCATTAACCATCTTGCATAACCATTATTCTGATATGAACATATATATGTAATGATGCAAGGCATTCACCTTCTTGCATATCATCTCAGTTACAAGGACATACTCTTAATACATTTTCCATGGCTTCCAATGAAGTAACTCATAAGAAAAATACTTTTTTCATGAATACCGACGTCTCCCCATTGTCTAATCCAACACAACATCCCAAACAAATAAATAAATAAATCACAACATTCATGAAGAGCCTTTCTACACATCAAGATGCATTCAGAATATTTACATTCTCTCACAACACCATAACCAAATTCCTTATACATGACAAAAGGTGACATGACTTCAAAAACTTAGAACACTTATCAACACATTACATGAAGTCGAACACAACAACCTTGTCCTCTGGAAATGAACCCTTGACAACTTACACTTTGACCATTTCATACAATTTCAATTCACACTAACTAATTATCTAATACCTTTAATCAAATTTCCAATACAATAATCATATACCTAATCCTTAATCCATTATCTTAACAAAATGAAGAAACCATATTAAAACCAATGTCAATCTAAATTAAATTTCATTAACCATAATATATAATCACAACGAATTTCTTTTAATCAAATAAATAATGGCAACATTATTCTAAATTCCCAATTTTATTTGGCTTATAAACAATCAACCATACTTTTGAAATAATAATAATAATAATTATAATTATAATAATGATACTAATAATAACATGATATTAATAGTACTACTATTAATACACACATGCATTCAAACACATTTGTAAAGGAAATAAACATTCCTTAGGGTTAATCTAAGCCAATCAGACGAAATGCATACAAGAAAGCACAACTAACCTAGATTAACAATGACGGGTTTCTGCAGACTAGAGTTGAAACGATAAATCTTAATGCATGGAAAGTAAATAAGAAAACTCTGTTTCTGCCTCCAAAAAGTGACTTCTTCTCAGTGAAGTGCATCAGATTCTGCGCAGAGTCTGTGAGCTGTCTAGGGTTGCGTCTGCAACTACAGATTTGTCCTCTGCTGCTAGATTTGTCCCTACACAAAGACTGCTCCTAATCTTATTACTAACAGTTTGTGGTGCTTTTAGTGAATGTAATTGAGTGAGACATTTGTAGTGCATTAATCTACTGATATGAATGAAATGCGTACCTTGTATAATAGTGACAAAATAATATTTCTCATGACACGGGGGAAGGATAATCTTGTTGACCGATGAATAATATTAAGTGGGAATATTAAGACTGCTATGGAGGCCTGCCAAACAAAAGCATGGTAAATCATTTGGCCTTGTTATCTAGATAAATTAGTAAGGGAAAGGGGAGGGTAATTGTAGTTACTAGCAGGCGGAAGCCAGGGATAGTATCTACATCAACTGGCGAAAACCCTTTCGCTCTTAAAGCCAGATGGGCAACCATGGTGCCCACTACGATAGTCATGAAAGTGGTGCAGAACAAGAATACATCTTGATACTTGAGCTCTCTATTACGTGCAAATTCAAAGATAAAAACATGGTTTATTTGTTGGCATCTCCACATGCAGATATTGCAACCATACAGGAATATATGCAAATTTAATAAAGTCAACAAGCTACCAAAATAAATGAACATTCCATTTGTTAGAGCAAGAAAAAGAAGCATAATTTACAGCGTTTGTGAGTTAGCTTCAGTGTAGAAATTTAAGAATTGATTCTCTTGGACATAAGTTTGGACTCATTTTTAAAGAGTTCAATCAATCTTTTCTAAGGTTTCATTTATGTGTGTTCTTCTCTGCCATATGGCTGCTGAGTTGCCCCAAGGCTTTGTGGAGCGCACCCAAGGAAGAGGACTTTTGGTGACGAAGTGGGCCCTCAGTTGCACATTCTCAGTCATTCTTCTGTGGGAGCGTTTCTCACTCAGTGTGGGTGGAATTCAGTGACGGAAGGATTGCGGTTTGGGGTCCCTCTTGTGACTCTTCCATTGCAGTATGAACAGGGCTTGAATGCTAAGCTCGTAGCCCAGGAACTCAAGCTGGGAGTGGAGATCAGGAGGAATGAGATGGATGATTCGTTTTCTAAGGAAGATGTTAGTAGGGCTGTTCAGATTTTAATGGTGGAAGAGGAAGGCAGATGCATCAGATCTAATGTTCAGGAGATTAGTAGAGTATTGAGTAGTAATGATTGCCAAAACTATCGATCGAACATCAACAACCTTGTTTCTTTGCTCAAACAAGCTATTTGATATTTTTTATGTTAAAGAATTTGGTTATGTTTTTAGATGGATATGTTGTATGACAGCGAATGTAGATATATATGCAAATCGATGCCTTAGATGATATTCACAATGGATTCAACTCATGCGCTTGTCTGTGGATTAGTTGCATCACCACTTCAAATGCTTCGTTAAATATATATGGATCGTAATATGCATAGTGACTCCCACAAATTCCTTAAGGCTGCGGACTGGGGCCCTATTATATCATCAACCTGTGATGGTGGGTTTTTATATTGCTGCGATGATAGAAACTGTAGCTACTTTGACACCAAATCCTCCTCCTATCAAAATACGGTGATGGGCATGCGATTCAAATCCTTAGTTGCTCCAATCCTATAGTCTTCCAACGCCAATTACTGTCATTACAGGCGAACTAATAGACTCCCAGAGTTCACTGATTTCAATAATCCGATTGTTCCCCTAAGATTGGATGCATTTGGTCCTCTTATATCGTTATGCATTGGCAAGACGTGTCTTCTCATTTCCATCACCTCTTTTCATAAGCGCTTATCATTGTTCGTGATTATTCTTATTACCTTTGTTTATTTATTTCATCTTATGTATGATAGTTATTTGTTGATGTGTCTTTAGTTTTCAATGCTCAAGGGACCATGTTATTCAATACCACAGACCGTGATTTATTGACTTTAGCGTTGTCTTAGGATATAATGCATTGCCGCCAATCCCAGATCGATTGCTGATGATGGTAGTGCCAACTGTGTGTTGACCGAATAGTTAAATGTCTGAGAGGATACAAAATTGCAGAACCAAAACATGACTGAATCTGTGCAAGAAGTTTAGCAAGAGGGATCTGAGAGATCTTAGGGAAATGTTACCTTGGGTCTTCAAACCCTATCAATCATACGCTGGTCTGAAATTACATAAAGGAGAAATTGCCGAATTACATCCCCAATGATATGAAGAAGACCATCGAAATGAATGATTGCAGGGATGACAGAATCATTCGGCAAATGCAGAGAAAGGAGATAATTGAACAATGAATTCCTTGAGCAGAAAATGATTTAAAACCCTAAGAGATATTACTGTTTACACGTAGAAAAGACAGTCTACAAAAATGAGCACCGGGTTTAGGATTTGGTGGTGAAAACTTAGAATACAAACTAATTGCAGATTGAAGTATATCGTAAGCAGATATTCAACCAACAACCCTTTGAAATGAAATAAACACAACAACATTTGCAGATTCGGAATAAGGTTCAGAGATAAGGTATTCGGTGGAACCTGGCTGCGATGTCGATTCAACAATACCATTCCAACTGCTGCAATCCCAGCTTTTCCTTGTCTTATTTCCTGCGATCCCCCCCTCTTTGCCTCTACAAGCTTCTCTTTTATAGAACAGTCCCTTCCATCGCCCAAGGAACTCGGCACGCAATCCCGTGCAACTCCCTTCTCAATATATACTTTTATTTAATTTAATAATCCCAAGAGGTTATTCCTTTTTTAAATATTAACACACAATTTCAACAACATTTAATTACTTTAGAGCCGACCAACCATATTGCATTTAATAAAGTTATAACATTACAACAATCTATAATTGTACAACTATATATTAATTTATTTTATTAATTTAGTTGTAAATCACTAATTACAACATAACTTACAACTATTTTATTTATTTAAATATTTATTGTAAATAATATTATATTAAATAATACAAAATTTCTTACAATTTTATTTAACAACAATACTTCTAATAAAATAATAATTTATTTACAACAATAATTAACAACTATTGACTCAATATTATCTTTTATCAATACATTTAATTATCCACATTATACTTTTCGTAATATGATTCTATTTAATGCACAACGATACCTTACACACTTAGACACTTTCTAACCTAGTTAGACTCCAAGGTACAATATTACTTGTCCGCAAATCATGATCAAATGACAGACAACGACCACAAGGGTAACCTGACAACTAGACAACACAGACTAGGGACCTCATGTTAACTCCAACAACCAATCCATTGGCAAAGGCACGCTCAGACCTGGTAATCAGGTGGAGTCGGTGCCTAGTACCTGCATTCCTGCAACAACGCACGGTTAAGCATAACAATATATATATATATATATCCACATGTAGTCCTGTAGTGAATGGAAATCACAGTGGTGTAGGGTACTCGAGAGCGAGTAATACAACACTGTTCCATTCACGTTTATGAATAAACGATTAACTATGTTGAACAAGGTATCTGATATTAATCAACAACATAAAACATTCAATCCTCTTACAATCCAATATCGCAATTAACATCAAAACATCTGTAACATCTAGTTTATTTATCAAATTCTAAAGCATAAAATAACCTATTCCAACATCAATATCTGTTATCATCACAATTAGGTCCATAAAGTAACAAGATAACAAGAGATCCATCATCTACGATCTAAGATACTGTCATAAAATCTAATACTACTAAACAAACATCAGTCTAACAGACGACAAGTTGAGGGGCACTACACCCTTAGAGATGACAAAACCTAGGTACACCAATTCTTGTTTCATGAAGTCACACTTTTCCAAGTTTATCAGTAACTTCTAATCATGTAGCCTCGTCAAGACTATCTCCAAATGTTCCAAGTGCTCTTCCTTGCTCTTACTGAACACCAAGATATCATCATGGTAGACTACGACAAATTTCCCTATGAATTCCTACAACACCTCATTCATCAGCCTCATAAAGGTGTTAGGGGTGTTTGAAAGACCAAAAGGCATCACAAGCCACTCATACAACCCTTCATTGGTTTTAAATGATGTCTTCCACTCATCCCCTTCTCTTATCCTTATCTGGTGATACCCACTCTTTAAGTCTATCTTGGAGAAATAAGTAGCCCCTCCCAAACAATCCATTAGATCTTCTATTCTAGGAATAGGAAACCTATACTTGATGGTTATCCTATTTATGGCCCTAGAATCAGTACACAGTCTCCATTTCCCATCTTTCTTTGGGGCTAAAATAGTAGGTACTACACATGGGCTAAGGCTCTTCCTTATCAGCCCTTTGTTTAGGAGTTCTTGAATCTGGTTTGCTATCTGGTTTGCTATCTCTTTATTCTGTTGAGGGGTCATTTTATATGCTGCCTTATTAGGAAGTACTACTCATGGTATGAGGTCTATCTGGTGGCTAATATCTCTGATAGGTGGTAGGGAATCAGGTATATCTTTTGCAATCACTCCTTTGTAACTCTCAAGCAAATCTTTGACCTCCTTAGGTCCTACTTCTCTCACAATTTCCTTCTTTTCCCCCTTAGGCTTCACAATCAAAGAAAAACCTACTCCATCACCTTCCTTTAATGTATCCATGAATTCTTTTTCTCCTACCATCATTACACTAGACCCTACATGTTGTGGATCCTCTTCTACCAATGACTGTATCCTATAAGTCACACCATCCTTTTGGAATGAGTAAGCATTCTTTTTTCCAACATGATGAGCCTTTCTGTCAAACTACCATGGTCTGCCTAACAAAAGATGGCAAGCATCCATTGGAAGGATGTCACACAAAATTTTCTCTCTATACCCCCCAATACTAAATTCTACCCATGCCTATTCATTGATGAGTATGTGATGCCCCTTATTCAACCAACTGACTTTATATGGACTGCTATGGGGTATCTTTTCTAGATTCAACTTATTCATTGCTTCCAAAAATATAATATTATCAGTAGAACTAGAGTCAATAATAACTTTACAAACCTTACCTTGGATCTTGCAGTTGATTCTAAACAAAGCCCTTCTTCAAGACGGTTCAGTCTGCACTGGTTCCTTGAGCAGCGTCCTCTTGATCATCAGATTTTCTCCCAGTTCTGATGCTAGATTCACTTCAAGAGATGTCACACTCCTTGCATCTTCTTGAATCAAAGTGGTTCTCTTCTCACCACCATGAGAAGTTGAGGCCTTCTCTGGACACTTGTATGCTGGGTGCCCTATCTGATTGCAGTTATAACATCTCATATTAGAGAACTTGGATCCTCTACCTGATCCATTTGTCCCACCTCTTCCATTAGACCTTCTTCCTCGGTAGCCTCCTCGGCTACTTAAGTCTCCAACTTGCTCTTCTTGGCTAGACTCACCACTAGGCCTCTAGTTAGGACTTCTTCCTCCAAAACTGCCTTTGCCTCTGAAATTTCTTCCACCTCTACCTCTATTATTTTGCTCACTCTTTCTCTTTATCTTCTCTTCAGCCCTTAAGGCTATTTGGAAACACTTGTTCACTGTTTCTGGTGCTAAGATGTTGATCTCATCTTGGATGTTCATCCTTAGGCCATTCAGATACCTTGCCACCTTCTCAAACTCTTCTTCTTGCCTCTTTGATCTGAGACTGAGTTTATGAAACTCTTGTGTGTATGCATTCACATCAAGGTCTCTCTATCTGAGGTTCTGCAATTTCTTATACATTTGCACGTTATAGTCCAGGGGTAAGAATTATACTTTGATTTTGGTCTTCATCCTTTCCCATGAGGTTATCATATTCTTCCCCTCCTTGACTCTCTCTCCTTGATCATAATTCCACCATGCAAGAGCAGATCCCTTCAATCTTGCCTTTGCCAACTTAACTCTCTTATCATCAGGGACTTCTTTGTATTCAAAATGATTTTTCAATGCATCAATCCAGTCAATCACCTCTTCAGCTTCCATACTTCCACTATACATAGGTAACCCATCTATGGTGTCCCTATTTACTGACTTCAATGCATTTACAAATGCCCTCTGGTCTGCTGGTATCGCCTCTGTCCTCTTATTGGTTTCATCAATTTATGTATCACCTTCATCGTTGTCACTTTCATCTTCCCTATCTTTGCTTTTGGACTGCTTGGACTCTCCCAACTTGGATTCAAGCATCTCCTCGATCAGCTTCTTGATGGCGTCCTGCGACATACTTTTGGGAAGCATCCTCTCCGCCTCTATTTCACTTTCTCTATCTGACATACATAAGACCACACCACCCAAGTGATCTTCAAAACCAACTTTGATACTAATATGATGGGGAGCGCATAGCGGGAAACACAAAATGGGCCCCAATTTACCTACAATCAGCAAGACTTGACAAAGAGCCACCGATACATCTCCATCGGCCAGACAACTGTTGGTCAAAATGACTTTCTTAAGTCTTACTGTTGATCCACCTCACACCGATAGCTTAACTAACCTTACCTTCGACGAGACCTGCTTCTATCGGCCAAGTCTTTCATCCTTCTGTCGATGCCCGATGATGATTAAGTTCCTCCTCGTCTCAACCGTGACGGCTTCCACACCAATTGGACGTGATCTTATCAGCGAGACCCTTCCCGTCGGTGAAACTCTTAACTTGTCTCCTGATGCACCGATGGCATTTACCTTTGGTGAGACTCGTTCTGTCGGCGAACACTTGCAACCTTTGGCTGATGCGTCGATCACTCCGATGTCACCTTTAACATTCACTCATTGGCGGGACAATTACTATCAGCCTCATTAGGGTTTGCTATGCCGATACGTCGATGCACAGTTTACCTTCTCCCAAACCCTAGCACATGGAGATGCTAGGTCTACCTACTGTGCAACACGCACTGTCTGGATCCTCTGCACCATCGACACCAAACAAAACAAAGAAACAAAATGAATACTGGTACAACGAAGCCATTCCACTGATTTTAACAGAAATTGTACCAGTGGAATGCTTCACGACGACATACAGCAACAATGAAAAGCACAGAAAGAATGGAAATCTACAACTATACAAATTTCAACTACAGAGAAAGGAAATCGAATTGACAGAATAGAATAGCTTTATTTCTCCTTGGAACAATACTCAATCACACTCAACCTCTTCTCTTTGATCTAATTACAATATGATCATTTGGTTCATTCCTCTGGGTTTATTAACTCACCTTGAGGAAGACCAACCGATTCTAAGTGGCTGGGAGACCAACCGTCTTGAGATTAACAATTGACAAATGTGACCTAAGTCACTTGGGACTTACAACCATAAATGAAAATGCATTGGTCAAATAGACCTTATTACAACACAAAACATGATTTTCTAGGTGCTCCTGCACCAAGGCAAAATGACCAATCTTATTGCAGGCAAAGCATTTGAAAGGTAATTTTCCTTCATACTTACTGGATCCTCTTGGCAGTCTTTTTGCAATAAGGTCTTCAAGTTGTTCAGCTTCTAACTCATCTTCTTCTAGATCTTTCCTTGCTTTATCATACCAAGTTGATTTCCTTGAGGAACTTTCACCTGGATCATATCCCTATTTACCTTTTGCAGAAGCACTAGCTTTGAATGCAGTTTCAGTCTTGGGGAGTGCATCACCAAACTCAGCTAACTCAAATGCAGATATCTTACCAACCAATTGATCCCTTATGATAGTTGTTAAAGATTTGATTTCCTCAATGGCAGCAACTTTGTGTTTATATGTAGGAGGTAAAGATCTGAGGACTTTAGCAACAATTTCATCTTCATCCGGTACTCCACCAGCACATCTGATGCCACATACAAGCTCATTTACTTTTGTCATATATAAAGTGATATTCTCATCTTCACTCATCTTTAAGTTTTCAAACTTTGCAGCTTGGCACACTTAACATATTTGTCTCCTTCATATAGATTTTCAAGTTTTTCCCAAATTTCATAGGCAGTCTTCAATCCCATAACATTTGTCATCTCTGAATCATACAAGGCACTCAGTAGGGTTTCTTTAGCTCGAAGATTATTTTATGCATCTCTGACTTCATCTAGAGTTGTTGGGCCATTCCTTGGGGGAACATATTTAGTTGAGGTTATGTTCCAATATTGATATCCCATGCATTGTATGTGACATTTCATACGGTTTTTCCAAGCAGTGAAGTTTAATCCATCAAACCTTGGACTATCCCTCTTGTAGGTCGGCATACTGGATCTCCTTAAGCAGTTAAGCTTCTTCTAGAGGAACTTGGCTCTGATACCAATTGTTGGATTTAGGACAGACAACTGAGAGGGGGGGTGAATCAGTTACCAAAATCTTATTCTTTATTTACTTTAAGCCTTCTTGTATTTCAATAGCATATCAAAGATTCAATTATGGAAGCATAATGCAATAATTCAAGAGCAGAAACAAATTCAACACATATAACACCAAGATTTTGACATGGAAAAACCACGGGGTGACTAACCCAAGATTGTATTCTCTGTTACAACAATAAAGATGAATAAAATGGCACTTGCCAGTTAGGGCTCACACCCTGAGCACACTGCTCACAAGAGGCCCACTGCCTACAGGAGACACACTATCTACATATTAATATAAATATTACATACTTGAACTGGAGATTAGCATCTTCACTATGCTTGAGTCAGTTCCATTTAAGCTCAACACCTCTGCTCTGTTTTTCGCTCCTCTTCACTATAACTTCCTCTCCATAACCAGTTCACATTTGAATGACTTCGCAACTCTTATTTATACATGACATCGACTTTGGAATGACCATCAAAGTCGGCACAACATACACTTATTTTATTACAGAGCAATTACAAAGATACAATCTATCTTATTAAAAACTTCATGTGCATTACTACATTGTCGGCCACACATAGTTGGGACTTCAATCTTCTTTGAGGAACACGCCAGGCTTTGCAAAACATCTTCAAGATTATCTACAATATGTGCAAAACATTTGGTCGGCCAAGACTAGGAAGAACACCATCACTGGAAGGTAAATCTTCAATTACTAGCTCAATCTTTAATGCAGACTACCAACACGAACTGGACACAATCTAGAGACCCCCACAAGCTCGCTTGAATCACCCAGAACATCCGCACCACTTCTGCTTACTGTAATCATTCGCATCTTCATCCAGAACCTCAAGAACACATTCGCCCATCACTGTCACATTAGAAGGATTTCTTGTGGACCTCCAAACCATGAACTAATTGAGTTGTCAATTCAAATTAGCCTCCCAAACATGCCACTAGATCCACAAAATATGATATTGTATTTCCAGATCTCACCGGACCTAATTGTGTTGCTATGTCACCTCTGAACAATTGTTGGAACTGGTTTTACTCTCATGGCCATAACTCCTCTACATTTTCATGTGGACCTCTCAAATCTTTACTGGATCATCTTCAGACATATATCTACAAACCCCTTGATGTGCATTCTTTGATCTTCATCTAGCTGGGATCTTCACTGTCTTTACTGATCTTCTTTATTTCTGATAGGACTAATTTTCTCAATATCCTCAGCATACAACTCATCCAATCCTTGACATCAATGCAACAGGAGTATGTTGACATCAATGACAACACTGGTTAGGCCCATACTTGCAACAGGTAGACCCATTTTACATAACACTATTGATAAATAACAAGATAGTGAGAAATTGTATGATTGATTCTGGGGCAACAAGAAATATTATGCCTATTGTTGTCATGAAAGAATTGGGTTTATGGGTGGACACAACATATGGAAAATGTTATGAAATGGATAACATGTCTATCCATGTTGGAATCATGAAGGATGTAGAACTAAAATTAGCCTCATGTTCTGAAGCAACCTACACAACTGATATCACTATAATAGACACTCCACATTACTATGGAATGTTATTATCTAGGCAATGGACTACTGCAGTAGGAGGGAATGTCCAGCTTGATTTATTATATGCTACTATACCAGTAAATGGGAAAGAAGTTAAACTATACAGAGAGCCAAGATATGAAAACATAATAGAATGATTGAATCCTGACCAAATGAATTATTTCTGTGATATAGATCTTGGGAATTTTAGGGTTGAAAAATCACAACCTGAATTACAAAATACAGAGTCAATAGAAAGAGAAGCTCAAATAGATGAGCATGGGGTATGGAGGATGTACTTTGATGGTGCATGCAGCAAAGGAGGAAATGGGGCAGGGGTGATATTCATTTCACCAACTGGAAGGACTTTCAAATATCCATTCCTGATAGCATTTGAATGTACAAATAACATTGTTGAATATGAGGCATTGTTGATAGGCTTGAACATTGTTATAAAATATAAAATCAAGCTCCTTGATGTGTATGGGGATTCAGAACTAATTGTCTCTCAAATCAAGGAGAAATATTCATCAAAAAATAAGAGGTTGAAGCAGTATAGAAATGTTGTTTCGGATAATATTGAACTATTTGATGCATTCTCTATAAATTGGGTAGATAGATCCAAGAATATAATGGCAGACTTCTTGGCAAACATAGCCCTAAAAAAGGATGACATCACATTGGAAGGAATAACTGAGGTAGAATTCAAGGCTAGACCAACAATTCCTGATAATATTTATAACTGGCAAGTATTCAATGATGACCAGGACCTCATTAAGTTCCTCCATTGCGTGGACCAATATGAATCACAATAAATTGATTTTAATGCATTTGTTGAGAAGGAGGATGGCAAGGAGACTCTTTTTGGAAAAGAAGTGGTCCAACTCAAGACAAACAAAATTCCTAAAGGCCTTGTAGCTCTCGAGAGAGTGTTTGATGGACATGATAGGTTCAATATGAAAAATATACCAGTCAAGCAAGATGATGTTGAGGAGATAAATCTTGGAACACAAATGGCTCCTAAGAAAGTGTATATTAGAAAAAGGCTCAATCCTAAAATTAGAAGCATGCTCATTGCCCTACTTAGAAAATAAAAACATGTATTTGCCTAGTCTTATGATGATTTGAAAGCATACCGAGAAGACCTTTTTCAACATGAGATACCCTTGAAACTAGATGCTAAGCTATTCAAGCAAAGGCAAAGACCCATAAACCCTAAACTATCCCCTAAAATGCAAGAGGAACTTACAAAACTCATGGAAGGTGATATCATCAAACCAATCAAACATTCTTCTTGGGTTTCAAACCTAGTACCTGTGAGAAAGAAAAATGGGGATATAAGCCTTTGTGTGGATTTTAGAAACCTAAATGTGTCCTCACTCAAAGATAACTACCCTCTTCCAAATATGGAAGCAATATTGCATAGAGTAACTGGATGTGAATTATTATCTATGATGGATGGTTTTTCAAGATACAACTAGGTAAAAGTTAAAGAGTCAAAACAGTTTAAGATTGCTTTTACCACACCATGGGGAACATATGTATGTGTGAGAATGCAATTTGAACTCACAAACGCAGGAGCAACATTCCAAAGAGCTATGGATGTAGCCTTTGCTGATCTTATCAATGATATCATGGTAGTCTATCAGGATGATTTGACAGCATATTCCAAAAAGGTTGAGGACCATTGTGCACATTTGGAAAAGATTTTCATGAGAGCTTTAGAATATGGCATCTCATTGAATCCAAAGAAATTTCATTTTGTTGTAACAGAGGGTAAATTACTTGGTCATATAGTTTCAAAGGATGGAGTAAGAATTAATCCTGAGAGAGTGGAATCTATTGACAGAATCCCGATTCCAAGAAATATAAAAGCTATACAGTCTTTCTTTGGTCAAATTAATTTTGTTAGGAGATTCATACCAAACTTTACAGAGATAATCAAGCCTATCTCCAAAATGTTAAAGAAAGGTGAAAAGGTGGATTGGATAGAACGGGTTATTGATGCATTTGGGGCTATCAAAAAGGCAATTAAAGTGGCTCCTGTGTTGAAATCTCTAGAATTTGACAAACCATTTCAAGTATTTTCCTTTGCATCATTTCATATAGTGGCTGCAGTAATGTTGCAAAAGAATAGGGAAGGCTTTGAACAACCTATCTCATTTTGTAGCAAATCACTCCAAGGGGCAGAACTAAAATATGACATAACAGAGAAACAAGCATATGCCCTAGTGAAAGAAATTAAGGCATTCAAACCTTATCTTGTAGGAGCTCAAGTAATAGCCTATGTGCCAAATGCTACAGTAAAAGATGTATTTGTCCAAAATGAAGTCACTGGACGAAGATGTAGATTGATTAAAAGAATTCAAGAATTCAACATTGACATTTAGATTACTAAACTTGTTAGAGGTTAGGGCCTAGCCAAATTGATGACTGAGTCTAATCTAGAGGCAGCACAGATTTGTAAAGTGAGTGAAGAAAACAATGATATTACAAGCATTGAACATACCTCTTGGTATACTAACATAGTGTATTACCTAAAAAACATGAAGTGCCCTCCAGGCCTAAGTAACAATCAGAAGAGAACATTGAAACTCCATGCCTCGAAATATATTTTTATGGATGGGGATTTGTATTGGAAAAAATAGAGATGGCATTTTGTCACTATGTCTGGATAAGATACAGGCTGAGAAGATGCTGCAGGAATTGCATAGAGGTGTATGTGGAGGACATTTCTCGGCGAGGACCACTGCCCATAAGATATTAAAAGTTGGGTATTATTGGCCTAAAGTTTTTAAAGATGCTCATAATTATATAAGAAAATGTGAAGCCTGCCAAAGGTTCTTTGGTAAACTCAATTATCAAGGGGCCTTACCACTAAAACCAATGCAAGTGGAAGCTCCATTTCACCAATGGGGACTTAATTTTATAGGATAAATTGCAGAAAAATCTAGTGGTGGACATAAATGGATTTCGGTAGCTACTGATTATTTCACAAAATGGATAGAGGCTATCTCGACAAGACAAGCTACTAGCAAGATTGTGATAAACTTTCTTTTGGAAAATATTGTTACTAGATTTGGATTACCAGTGAAACTCATCACAGACAATGGCATGTGTTTTAGGTCAATAGAGTTTAAGTCATTTTGTGAATCTTATGATATAGCAATCTCATATGCCTCACCATACCATCCCCAGGCCAATGGACAGGCAGAATCCAGCAATAAAAGCATCAACAAGATAATAAAAAGAATGTTGGAGAATAATATGAAGGCCTGGGACTCAAAGTTAAAATTGGCTCTATGGGTAGATAGGATCACCATCAAAAAAGCCACAGGGAAATTCCCATTTGAGTTGACCTGTATGGTGCCCAAGCTAGACTACCCATGCATAACCTTATACCAATATATAAGTTTATTGTTCAAGAGGATTTGGATGTCCCTAAACCTATGGAAGAGAGATTGGAACAATTAGCTGAACTTGATGAAATTAGAGCACAAGCTCAGAAACAGAATGAAAAATTGCAGCTACAGATGAAATATCTCTTTGATAAAAAAACCAAGGAAAGAAAGTTCAAGGTGAATGATATGGTCCTCATGTGGAATGCTAGAGGACAAGATAAAGGGAAACACGGTAAGTTTGAAGCACTATGGAAAGGCCCATTTGTCATCACCAGCAAGTGTGGTGAAGATTCTTATTACTTAAAAAACATGAGTGGTGAAGAACAAGAATTGCCAGTGCATCGACAATCCCTGAAACATTTCTTCTCATAAAACATTTTTCCATGCATAGTATATTAAAGGAGAACAGGAAATTGCCAGTGCATGGACAATTCCTGAAATATCTTCTCTCTTTAAAGAAAATTTTCCATGCATAGTAGCTTAGGATTCCATTTCCCATCCCCCACCTCCAATATTGGTCTGCATCCCAGAGAATGATTCTGGATCCTTGTAATGGCCTCACGGCCATTCATACCCAGCCAGAGCCACTATTGACACAAAATTTTAAACTTTAAAAATTTTCATCCAAAATCCATTTCCCGCCATCACGATAACCTTTATAACAATAAATATTCTCATAATTCACCTAAAAAACTAAGCTCTGATAAATCACCTTCACCATAAAACCAAAAGGCCACATTGAAAATACCCGTCATTCAAAATCACATCACAGGAGTCCTAACCCTAAAATCAAAGTGTGCAGATAAAAGAGTAACTAGCCCAGAGGTCTCTCCGATATATAAGAAATTCGGTGTGACACCTAAATGTGTCACACCGATAAAGAGACAATATGATATATAACATATTGAGGAAAATATCGCCATGTTGAAGGGACTCATCTTATAGTCTCTTCGAAAATCCAAAGACAAGCATTCAGATGACGTTTCAGGATGCTATTAAAAAATTGAAGGGACAAAGAGTTCGGAGCATCTAGATGAACCTTTGGAAGTCTCTTCGACATCCCAAACAGAAGAAGCATATTGAGAGGGCTAAAGAATATCAGCTTGATGTCCCATCGACAAAGTAGTGACATATAATATAAAGAAATTTGGAGTGTCAGTATGACCCAAACTCTAGTCCTATCGAAAAGCCGTTAGAAATAACAAGCAAAGAAAAACATGAAAAGAGAGTTCGCGATATCGAAGAGAGGCACTATCTGGTCCCCCCGAAAAGATGAACATAACAGATATCGAAAGAAGAAATAGATATTGAAGGGACTTGACAAAACAAGATTTCAGCACGACAACCATTTAAGTCATAAAGAAATCCTGACGGTAATAAAGGATCAAAAAACCCCTTAAGTATAATTGATTATTTTAAAAGATAACAAGATATGCTATGTTGCGAGAATTAAATGTCCTCCCGATGATATGAAAGCTACCATTAATGATCAGAGCTGAGTGTATCAAAAGCAATCTTAAGAAAATTTGATTCATTATGCAAGCATGGGAACAAGGGCAGGCCTCTGCAACAAATACAACTCAAGAAATCAAGTAAGTATTCTCAGCTCAAAATTTTCTAGTTTGAATTGCATTTGAAGAAGGTGGAATTCTCTTACATTACGCTATGGAAAACACAGTTGAAAACCCTAGGGCCAAAAGACAAAAATTAGATTAAAGACATTTGAACCAAGATTTAATAGACCAGTGCCCAAAGTCTGGACAGAGGTCTAGAAGGAATGCTCAGTTAAATCCTAGTGCAGAGAAATTCGCAAATACATACAAGCATGTAGGAGATATATGGACTCCTATGAGAGGGTATGACCTATTCTTGTATCATTACAAAAAGATGTATAGGCATACACCAGTCTCAAACCCATAAAAATTAAATTTAGGGAAGCTCATAGTACCAAATGTATTTGTTAATGTCGATATCCTAAAAGAAGTAGCTACAAGCTATGATCCGCAGACCTACCTGATTAATTCGAAGGATGGAATGAGTTTTTTCCCTGTTACAAGAGATTATATATCTATGGTATTTCAGCTAGACTGTAGTTTTGATGTGAAATTTAGAATTTAGCACTTGATCAAAGAATACTACAACATGAGAAACAATTACAAAAGATGGAGGTTACCTATGCATAGACCCCAGGATGAAGAAAATAAGTTTAGAGTGTTTTCAGTAATAGAGAATCCTCCATACTCCATAGAGTTGTTCGAAGAATACTTTCAATATACCTATTACTCTGTGTGCCAATTACTTGGTATTGAAGCTTCCATGTTTATGGAAATTGCTCTCATGGTTCTAACTGTTGATATACAAAGCAAGCGAGCCCAACATTTTGACTATGTTGAATTCCTGGCCAACGCCCTTCACAATGAGCTGGTCTCCATAAAAGGAGGGGGTAGTAAGTTCAAACATTATTCTTTGCTTATGCACCTTATCTTATATGAGGAGCAAAATATGAGACTATGGAATGAATGTTTAAGAGTAAGGGATTTAGACAAAAGGGGAGATATCAAACATGTTCAGATATGGACTGCTATATTAGATAGCAAGTGTGAGAAGTCACATTACCTCTATTTTGACGAATACTTTGTGAAGCCTGTATATAAGTTGTTAGGCCACCCTTGTGATTACAATTTGTCACCAGAAATACAGAGGTTCTTAAGGCCAAAGGATGAATATTAACATGGGAAATTCAGTCACAATTGGGGTGATTGGTATTCTTATAATGATTGCACAAAAATAAGAGTGTTTGGATTTGAAGGGCCCCTCTTTTTTTGTGAAGAACATGCCTAGACAAAATTGCTTATTTGAAAATTGTAAGACAACTGGCTTGTTCCGATTTCTTGCATTTGAAGGGCCACAATAAGCAGTCTTTCAAGCTTGGAACCTTGTGCTTTGGAGACTTTACAGTTATGTGTGATAAGGGGTATCAATATATTGATAAAAGAATGGAATAGTTTAAATTACCTTCAGGAAATGCCAGGGAAAATTTTGATCCAGAAAATTTCATAAACACAGTCAAAACCAATAAAAAATTGAAGTATCATCATGTGTTGTTTGTTGATGATGACCTGGTTAGAAACTATGATGAACACACTGCAGTTGAAGGAAGAAGCCTATATCATAAGGTAATGTTGGTTGAAGCTTGGAGGGTAGCTGAAAACCCTAATTATATAGGTGCTTTCATGGATATTGATAATCCCATTGAGAGATTGGATACACTAATTACAAATGCATCATATTTGATTGCGAATGTTCCTCCCTATGTCTTTGAGAGAAAAGGGAGATTTATCAGAGAGACACAAGTTGAAGATGAGATTCCCATTGCTCATCTGTTTCCTCAACAGACTCCTAAAATTTCATTTGATGTTGAAGAAGAAGAAGGGGAGAATAAAGACTTGCAAGCATCCATGCCTCTCATTGAGGAATATGAACCTTCAGAAGAAAGAGAAGAGGTTAAAATAGAAACTTCTGATGAGTTGTCAAAAGATATAAGGTATTTAGCTATCCAAAAATTTGTTACAGATGTTGAGTTCATTAAGACCCTGGAATTCAAAGCTTTTTTGGATGAATATAAAGGAAAGAAAGCTCGAGAAAAGATGAAGAATATCACCCCTAAGATACAAGATGAGGTTCTATAAGAACTTCAATTAGAGATTGATAAGGCTATGGAGAATATGACTGCAAAGAGAGGAAGAGAACTGCTTCAAGAAGCAGGGGTGATGTTGGTTCCCAGATGGGACATGACTTCAGCAATTATATTTGATACTTTCAAGAAGAATCAAGATAAGAAGATGCAACTCAGTATTGAAGCTATTGATAAAATAAAATTTGGATCAGGATAGGACCCTGACAAGCGAATATTGTTGATATGGTCATTGTATCCCCACACAAGAAACCTCAGGTCCTACGCAACCCAGGTGAAGTCTTTGGCCATCTCATGATTCCAAGGGTTGAAGATACTAATCCCATTGAGACTGTCGACTTGAATATCAATGTTGCAAAATTTACAAAGGCTCAAATTGAGCAGTTGGTAAGGAAGAATAATGCTTATATGGCAAAGAATGCACAGCTCAAGCAAGAGGTTGCCACTTACAAGGATAAATTGCCTTCGCCAAGCAATTATTCACCCTACTTGGAGGCTAACAAAAGGGTCATAGAGGCAAGAGCAGAGACTAACTACTAGAAGCTTGAGGCAAAGAATTCTCAGAAGAAAAATGAACTAGAAACTAAGATAAAAGTTTTTAAATACAACATGACTTCTGAATTGATTCAGAAAAGGTTCAACAAGATGATGGTGAACAATGATAAAGTCTGGGAATTACACAAAAGGACTCATCAAGTCCATCAAGAACACAAAAGACTTCATCTTAGGATGTTAGAGAAAAAGGAGGAATTGAATGCCAAAATAGGTGTTGAAGGAAAGATATTCAAGTATAATGACTTGATTAGTGAACATAAGAGATTCAACAGCATATTGACAGAAGATCTAAATGATTTTGATCAACATCTTGACATGGCATTTCCCAACTTTTTCAATGTTGAAGGTAATCTGCAGGAAAAGGACACCTGGAAAGATGAATTTGATCGACTGTTGCCACCACTTCTTGAAAATGTTAATAATGAAGAGAGGGTGATAGAAAACACCCATGCGTGTTTGGGGAAGATATTCGCCTTGGAATCAGATATGAACGATATGATTGCCACAAATACATATACCGGCCAAGATTACATAAATCATGTTGGCAAGGTGAATTTATTCATAGCCAAGGCGTAGTGAGCAATCAAAAGAGCGGGTACAGAAAACTTTTGTTATCAACAAGCAATGCAATCAAATCAATCTAAAAAATGGAGAGGACCTTGCCAGGCCAGCGGTCATAGCTCCATCTATGATAATTAACAGAGCTTAGAACCTGATCATTGCATTTGCCTCTGTTTATTTCTATATTTTCTTAATTATGCATTAGTTATTTGAAAAGATATAATTATGAATAGTCACATTGTTTAAGGATTGAAGCTTGTTTGCATCCTATAAATATGGGATACCAGGGCCATTTTGAAATTATCATCAATTGTAATATCTCTCATATATTTACATACAAGATAATACAATACTTATAAAAATTCTATCTATGTCAATCTACATTTTCAAATATATCATGAACTTCTAAATTAATATAAAGGAGCAGAGTTATTTGATGAATCGAAGTATTTGGTGTTCAATTGTTGTGTTGAGTTTTATTTTTATGGGCTGCATGGTTGTCTCCAAAATGGTTTCCCAAGTTGTTTAAATTAATATATCAAGGATATAATTAATTTATCAGTACACATTTGTTGTTTCTATGTGATCTGTGCAATTGGTTTCAATGAGAAGTCGATTTAAGTCCTGCTAAGTGATTTAAGTTTATTGGTATCTTCCCAGGGTTAAAATCCTTTGAACAAATCATCTTGGTTGGTTTTCTTCCCATTAGAATTAAAAATCCTTTCTTCTGGTCACAGCAATTTAGGGAAATATCATTGGGATTTGATAAGAACCCTGCAACCTAACATCCTTGCACATCTATATAAGGTATAGATTCATATAAGTGCCTAGTAATTCGAGTTTAACCAAAGATAAAGATCTGTATATCATTAACTCTTGACCCCTTTGCCCAATAGATAAAGCACTGGTCATACTCACATCAAAACATCATTTAATAGAAACCCAATTTACATTCTCAAACTTCAAATCTTATTAGTAGGATTAATTCAAACCTTACATCTACTTCACACCCATTTGCCACTGTGAAGGTCATATGCGCTAATATTCAAGGTATACCCACTTAGGTCTAGCAGAGCCTGAAGTGAAGGGGGTTTAGCCATATCTACCCCGTGTCATTAGCCAAAAATGTCAAGAGAGCTTGGCAACCACTTAGGGTTAACAACTTGTGTTTTCGTGACCTAACATATATAACTCATCATCAGTTTCAAATATACATTTGAGTCGATTATCCCTCACAACAAAATGGGATGTCGTAGTACATAATATATACACATTATATAGCTGAACCTCAGTCACATGTACCCTCCGGCCCTCGTGGTGTGCGCGCGATAGAGGCATGACCATGTGTGGCTATGGATTGTGAATGACTCCTAGAGATGCTCTGTGATCCCTCCTAACCCCCTAATCTCACCTCTTAGCCCTATCACCTTCTCGTGTGCCTCCTTGTACATCTAATGGTACTGGTCTCTCTCATCTTGAGCCATGTCTCTGTCAGCTCTCGCCTAATGGACCTTAAGCAGTAAGAACTCACCGACAACTTGTTCTCTCTCCGATGTAGGTACCGCTACCGTCTGATCCCGTTGCGCCTGAAGCTCACCCTCGGCGCGCTTAGCTCTCTGAAGTAACTCCTTTCTCTCCCATGCAAACTTCTCTAGAATAGCTTCTACAGCAGTCCTATACTTGACAAAAGGCATAAATATCTCCACATGTCGCCCAGCGGATGGTCGTGGCGAATACCCCGCCCACACTCGTTGCTCTGATACATCTGAAGGCACTATGTCTGTTATGATGCAACTCACAAAGTCTTACCAAGCATCAATCCCAACTACAAAATAGAAATAAGATAAATATTAGACTTCTGCATAACCATCATAAATGATAAACATAAAGAACATCAAACTAATGAAACAAAGCTCACCTGGATCTCCATCTCGCTAGGATGGATCTCAAATGGCTGAAGGTGTCACGAGCTTTGCAGTCTGATCTATAGCTAGGGGTAAAAACCTACTATCTCCCCCCTCTCGCTATGTCTTGGTCTCTCAACACCCGCAGGGACTAGACCACAAGCCCTAGACCGTTGTCTCGACTCGGTCTCCTCGTCAGTGTCCACCTTCTATTGGTCCTATCGTGGTCTTGCCCTGAAGATGTACTGTGATGGAACCTCCTCCTCCTCTTCATCATCCTCCACATCCTCCTCGAGATTGTAGTATCTTGCAAAATCGCTCACATCATCCTCTACCCTTGTGTCACTAGCATGAGTGACCCAAGGTCAAGCATCACCTATAGGGTGACCAGGAGGAAAGATAGGAGTAGGCCATGTTGTATGCCACCAGGTCTGATATGTTAAGGTACAACTGACATTGTCTGCATTTGATATTGGTGTTGCATCCTTGGAACCATCATCATCACTAAGAGGTACATCTGCCACTGTCGGTTGTCGGGCGTTGTTTGCCCTGACTGCACTACGCATAGTGCGCACGTAGCTCAGACGCACTACAGGAACATCATGTACCTGACACACTAGAGGAACATCATGTACCTATCTAAACTATCGTGTCACCCTATCAAAGTAGAACCAAACCATGATGTGATCGAGGCGACCAACCATCAACTGATCCCTCTGCATCTAGGCTAATTATCTCCACTGGCCAGGCCATACAATATAGCTGTGATACGGTCTCCATATAATATCGTCGGGTTGTAATCTATCAAAAACAACTCTCCAGTATAATAGATCACCGTGTCTCCAACATCTAACCAGTGGGTAGGCATGAACGCGTGGATGGGTAAATGCTGACTCTACAGGAAATCCTATCGGTCGTGTGCACCTAATGTGCTCGAAAGCCCAAACCTGTAATAAAGTGCAGATCATCAGACTATGCATCTCGTAATGGACATAACGTCCCAAGTCACGGTAGAGGTGTGCAAGCATACTGCACCCCCATGCGTATACAGTATGATGCTCCTCCATTGCTCTAATGGTGTGAACGAGACCCCCATGAAGGTGAATACCTCGTCCATCTAGTGCAATGACTAGTGCGACAGTGACTATCATGATCCTCTGAACCAAGGGGATGTCACCGCATCCCTACTCTAGAAGTCAGAGATGAATATGTCCTCACTCTGCCCATGAGACTATGCGACCTAGACAGTACAATTGACTCTCGTGAGTATACTCCACTGTGTGATGTCCTACGACCCTCACTATCTCTCCTCGGATAGGTAGTCACAGGATCCTATACACATCCTCCAGTGTGACAGTCATCTTGCCTGTAGGTAAGTGGAATATGGATGTATCTGCATTCCACCTCTCCATCAAAGCCATCAACATGTTGCAATGAAATCTAATTATGGGCATATCAAACACCCACCATACACCCACCACCTGCAAATGCTCGCTCTCTATGTTAGACATGGTACTAGCACGCTCTCGAAGTAGCGCCATCAGGCGACCGCTTGTGTGCTCTCATGTCTCCGAGATGTCTTGCAGGTCAAAAAGTAAGCAGTGGTATCAATTTTTCATCATGAAACCAAAAACTACTATCAAAAATAGTCATGAGTGCATGTGCCTAAGGCCCGTGTCCTCTATGGAGCCGGGTGCCCCAGGAAGACCTGGGCGCCCCAAAGGGACACTGGCACCTCTATGGGACTAGGGTGCCCCAGTGAGACTCTGGCATCCTAGGTGGACCTGGGCACCCCAACCAAGGACCCCTGAACACTATACCTCCCTTGGCACGGTAAACGATAAAAGAAACTGAAAGAAAAATAGAAAGATGACAAATGCACAAGATTAGGACCCTACCTCAGCCTTGAAACGCCTTTGCTACTTAGGATCAAAGCATCTCCAATCATTGGGGCTGATACGAGCGTCAGCCCGGCATGGTTGTCCTCCTCTTCTCCTTCTCTCTCTCTCTCTCCTCTACTTCTCTACAAAGACAAAAACAAGAATGAGTAAGTGATAAATGAAAACTCCCTTTACATAAAGTAAGTGGATGAGAATTCCTATCCCTAATTAGGTGCAATATTGATCTATTTCACTCTTGAGCCTCTATCTTGACTTGTTGAACTCAGATTTTCGTGTCGTTTGTTGCATTAGAATCTTGGTTTTGCTCTCTTTCTCACCCAATGTGTTGTGCTCGAGCGTTGTTTCTTCAACAACCCTCACGACACATTTCTCATCAAGTTTCCCTTGAAATCAATGCATGTGGATAGCTCCTTGTTTCTCCTTTTCAGACTAAGCAAGCAGAAACAAGGGGAGGCATATATCCCCCTTGATTTCCTCCCCCATCATGTCTCATCACTCAACACCCTTAGTGTTTTTATACTGATTCATCGGTGGTGGTTATAGATTGATTTGATTTTAATTTTCTGACAAGTGTTCCTTTGCAGGTTGTGGTTCCTAACTTTGTGGTCTTGCAGGATTGCAGACTTGGGGGCTTCTTCCTTCTCGGTGAAAACACTTTGGCTTCCTCTACAGTATCCTTTTGGGTATCCTTTTCACGATTGATGCAATTACTTTCCTTTAGTTGCATATGCACGTAGTGTCATATGGCCACTAAACTGGGGGCTAAATGTTACGTCAGAAATTGTCCTCTTGTATGGAATGGTACAATTTCCATTAGTTTAGCTCCTCGCCTTTGGTGACCTCTCAACCTCTTTGTTTCTAGCCTTCCCGAAACCCTGATTGGCTAGTGTCTAGTTGCAAAATGTTTATTTTTCAAGATAACTATTGACAGAACCCGAAAATGAAATTTGGATTATGGGTCCCTAGGACCCCCTAGATGCAGATCTGGTCAGAAAATGGGGGCCTGGACTTGGGTGCCTGCATCCTAGTCCTACCCCATTTTTTGGGATTTTGAATCTTGGCAAGGTGTCGACTCCCGTCGTGCACCTCGAGATTCCATTTTCAAATTTTTGTTTTCACACAATTTTGAGACGTTATTTCAAAATTTGAATTTCCCTAAAGTTAGATATAAAAATACATTTGAAAATTATTTCATCACACACAATCTTTATGCAAACTGATGTCAAAACTCTGTTATAATTGCCATTGAAGATCAGTGACTTGTTGAATCTTTTGAAAGTGATTTGAATTTGTTATCATAGAGACAATGGATGGAGATTAGGAATCAAGATCTTGAGACCATCTTGTTGTTCCTAGGGTTTGTACACCTTTTGCATGATTGGGAGAAGGCTTGAAGCCTCCAACATCGAGCTTGGAGATCCTTCGCGGACTTTGTTGATTCGCCTTCTTGTTCATGCAAGTCTTCATTTGTTTTCATCTCCTTGAGGTGAAGTTGTTTATGTTTATTGAATCAAAGAAAGTGATTGATCTTCCCTTGATTGAGACATCTAGGGTTTGATATTTCTGCATACACTTTTAGGTTTGCACACACTTCTGCAAATCTTTATCTCTGGCTATTGTTGAGGTAGGAATACCAAAAACGGGGCTTGACTGAGGCAAGCTCCTATATAGCCGCAACATCTTTCTCCTCCTTTTATAGGTGCAGTCATGTTTTGCAGGATATGGCGAAAAGGAGCGGCAGGAATACGGATATTGCAGATGCAGTCATCACTGAATTTTGGAATTCTGGATCCTGACACTTTTGGGACTAATGAGCGGGCACCCTAGTCCAACTGGGGAGATTCTCTAAGATCTAGGAACCATTGGAGGTCACTAAACAACTGATGCGGAAGATTTTTAAAGGTGAAAGTTTGCAGGACTAATGAGCGGGCGCCCTAGTCCAGTCAGCCCTCAATTTTCAGGTGCATGATCTCTGAACCTTATTCTCTGCATTTATGTGATCTGTTTTGTCTGCTTCATCTCTGAATTCTGTCAGTTTCTATTACAAGGTGTAATTAGGGTTTACTTGATTGGTGAATAAAGACACTTGATAAAACCTTAATTATACATCTGAATCAAACCTAATTAGCATTAGGGAACAGACTAGTAATCAGTAGCTTGATCCCAAGCTCGGTTCTTGTCTTCCCAATGTTTAGTTAGGTGAAAGGATAGGACTTAACCTTGTTTAAGAAAACTTACTTTTTCACCCTAAACAGTTTCTATTCATTGTCCTATATGTAGATGATATGTTATTTATTGGAAATGATAAGGAGATGATTAAGGAACTTAAAGGTCAGTTATCTGGTACATTTGATGTGAAAGATTTAGGGGTTGCAAAATATATCTTGGGTATGGAAATCTGCAAGGATTGGGTTAATAGGAAACTTTGGTTAAATAAAAAACATTGACACTATTTTGCAGCATTTTGCCATGTAGGTTTGCAAACCAATTAACATTCCCTTATCGGTTGGCACTGGGCTCTCTCTAGAATAGTGTCGTAAAATAGATGAACTTGAAGAGATGTAGAAGGTTATGCCAATGTTGTAGGAAGCCTCATGTATGCCATGGTCTATACAAGACTTGATATTGTCGGAGCAATAGGAGTTTTGAGTAGGTTTATGTCGAACCTTGGTAAAGAACACTAGACTTATGTTAAAAGGATTTTCAGATTTTTACATGTAATGTCTAAACATTATATTTGTTATCATGGGACTAATGATGTGGGCAAGATGGTTGATTTACAAGGCTTTGTTGATTATAATTGGGTTGGTAATTGTAAATTGCAGGAAGTCTACAAGTGGTTATCTTTACTTTGTTTGGAGGAGCAATTAGTTGGATGAGCAAACAACAACTTACAATTATGTTGTCCACTACAAAAGCAGAGCACGTGGCTACGACACATGCTTGTAAGAAAGCAATGTGGTTACTAAGTTTGTGTTTAGGTCTTTCAATGTAAACAAGTAAAAATTAGATGTGACAATCAGAGTGTCGTATGTTTGGCTAAAAACCCAATGTATCATGTCTACATGAAACACATTGATGTTCAATATCACTTTGTTCAAGAAATGGTTGAGGGTGGCAAAGTCATGTTAGAGAAAGTTGACACCTTGAAAAATGTTGCATATTCTCTCACTAAGCTAGTAAGCATAGAGAAGTTTGGCTTGTGCAGAGAAGCCATTGGTCTCTCCTGTTTGAGAGCTCGATTGATTATGTTTTTTTACTATGTCATTGCAATGTAAATGTCAAGTGGGAGAATGTTGGGACTAGGTGTCACTCACCTTACAACTCCCTAGACATGTTTTAATTGTTTTAATTAAAATTGTCAATAAATAATTGTTGTCTTCGAGGAACATGGAAGGGGTAGACTTGGACACCCCTCTATGTGGTAGGCAATTTTTTTATTAATATTTATTCTCGTACATGTAATTGTAATGGCATTTAAGTCGAGAGTTGCATTTGGAAATATATTGTAAATCAAGTAAAGATCGAGATGTGTAAGATGTAAGAGAATATACAAATAGATCTTATGATAGATTTGGTCAATCTTCCCATGGAGCACCTAAGATTGGGATCTTGATCAATTTGACCGTTATGACAGAATCTGAATTTTATGATATATAAGGTGGGTGTAAGGTGCATAAGAGGAGTTACTATTCAAGGCAATTGACTAATTTTAGTGAGGTGTGAGATTCCCCGTGAAGAATTTGGATACCTAGTTTTGGATGAGTGGTACTGGCCACTTGTTTTAGAATACGATTCATAGTATCTTGTATTCATCTCTCCTATATATCGGTGCCTTGATATGGTAGTATTATGAGATTATTTTGTAGGTAATTCAAGCATTGGTATGGTACTAGAATTCAAAGAGATAAGCATATTATGAGTGTACCTATTTACAGAATTAATAAAAACTTGGGTTTCTTTAGATGTGTTCTTTTCTCGCAAGGATTTCTCCACATAAATCTTCTGTTATGGTTTGCATTCTCTTTCATGATTGATTCCATTAACTTTATGTTCTATCATTGTTAATGAATTTGGATGCTTTATAGTTCAATATATCTTGATGTTTAGTTACACTATGTTTCAACATTCCTTTTAGAGCAATCCTTCCCTAAGCCTTGACTAGTGAATCTTGATCCTTTTCAAGATATACCTATAGGTCTCTCTAATAGCATGGTTGCATGGGTTTGATTAGCATAGAACGTTGCCAAGCACTACAATGAAGCTTGGAAATTAATGAATATGACACACTCTCTCAAAGGTACAATAAGAATCTCAACAAAAAGGTGACACGTAAAAATTGCATACAAATTTTTCATATTAGGAAGAAATATTATTGAGCAAAATGTTGCATACTTTTGAGACCTTGTGTCCTCCAAAAGATCAAATATCCACATGTATCCTATTGAAATGGGAGATATTCAACACTATCATACTTAATGAGATGGAAGTTATAGAATTTATTTCCCAAGTGGTTGATTTGAGGAAGTGTCATTGGAGCTAAATAGGTTCTTGAACATTTCCTATAGCTTTGCAAGATCACTTTCTTCCATACAAAAGTACCTAAACCAATTATCCACTACCAGAGTGAGAATACCTAGATTCCTTTTCTATTGTATTTCCCTTTGATTTTCAACTTGCCTAATAATTTTAGGGGTAAATTTTCATCACTAATATACATGCATGACTATAAACTCTTGAGAAATTCAACCTAGATCCTCCAAGAGGCATGGTTAGATCAATGAAGTTTCTCAAGTTGAAGTTTCATTCCATATTCTCTGACAATTGATGCAAAGTTACCAGATAATAGCTACACCAATACATAAATCTCAAAAAAAGTACAGTAAAAAATAAATGGACTAAGAATACTTCCATTTGTGAGAGGTATGGCCTCAAAAACTTTTGCACCTAAAAGAGCACAAATTCCCCAAAATACCCAATAATGGCCAATGGCCATCAAGTTTGATATATAATAGATTTCATCTAAATCGATGAATTGTGTGAACAAAAAGAGAACCAATACTAGTTTTTGGTAAAACAACACATCTTGTAATGTCCCACCCTATTTGTATTTTTTTCTATTCTAATTTTTTTATTTGGTGTATTGAGTGAGACGGAAATGCAGAAATGTTTGGACAAGATATAGTTGCAATATATTAACATATATTTGCAGTACAATGACAAGCTGAAAATAATTTATAATGCAATATTAAAATACCCACAATCACCCATGAATTTAAAATGCTAAATAACATTAATCCCAACGACACCCAGTTGATAAAAAGTGATTACAAAGAATATATACATACCCATTTGTTGTTCTGTAGTTACAGGTCTGATATTACAAGATGGCAGCAACATGGGTTATAAAACCCTCACCAAATAACTCAACAACTTAGTATTTTGAAATGGTGAACAACAATAGTATAGTGCAAAACACCTCCAATGGTGGTGATCCAAGCCCCAAACCCTAGGCGTTTGGCCTCTAGAGGGGGTCACGCCTCCAAGATGCACTTGTACGGTTGGGGAGGAAGTCTACAGCAGCAAATACAATCAGAAATCTTCCCAAGTCTACACCAAATTCCTCAACAATAAACTCTAATACTGTACTCCCATCACCATTCGATGAGATCTCAATATTTGCATTCAAACCCTTGTGCAAAAACTCTCAAAATCTACAACAAATAAAGCTCCAACATAACCCTTAAATAGAGTTATCAGCAAAGTATTCTTGGGTGATCTTTCACACCTACAAATATTGTTTCTCTTGAGGGTTTTCATCCTCAAAAAGTCAAGAACCAAGTTCGGTCTCAAACCTGTAGATGAAAAAATATTTTCCAAGCATGCTCCAAATGAGCATTCAAACTCCTTTATTTTTCTTCTCATTTCCTCCAACGCTTTCTTGGGAAAATAAAACACTTTTAATATTTTCACTTTAGTATTCCACTTGAAAAGGGTGCCCAACATTAGGGAAATATATGACTTTATTTCTTTTAAAATATTTCAAGTCTTTTTAATAAAGTCACTTTTATAACTTTATAACTAAGTTAAATATTTAATTTAACTTAGTAATATGTTGTGCTATTAAAAATAATGTCCCAACGTACTCTGAAAGGGAATTTTGAAGCACCAAATTGATAACCAATGTGGAATAAGTGAAGTACAAGACCATTGCACCGAATCGCATCAAATATGGGACTGCTGCTAAAAATAGTAAATGCAGCAAAAGAATCTGAAAATGCTTCCGAAAGCATCACCACAAAACCCCTAACAACTCTAAGCTCGATGCAACACCTGAAATAGCCAAATAGTTGTAACTGCCAAATCACCAAACACAATGTTAGGCTGACACTTACTATAAATAGTAGTGTTCTCCGAGGACCAAAGAGAACAAACCTAGAAAAACCCAAAAAGATTATCGCCATGCAAGCACTTACTATAAATAGTAAGTACGAACAAGTTGTCTGAAACACCTCCGAAAAGTGTCATACAGCTCCACTGGATCACCTGAGCACACTGGTGACATCAAAATAGTCCTCTGATCAGGCTGTCACAAACCCAAAAAATCAGCTCCAACTATGCTACAAGAGAACCCAAGAATGGGGACATTACAGTCCGCCCTTCCCAAAGATTGCTTGTCCTCAAGCAATGCCAATACAACCTCTGATCAACAGATTGATCCAAACTGAAATCAAGAATGATCCCAGGGTCCCAAGTGAACCTTGGAGATCTATAGTACCATCTACTGAAAACACTACCCTGCAAGGTACCAATACAAGAGACCTAAAAATTTCCTATAAGAAGAGTAAACAGATACTGACTATACTCAATCAACTCCTTAGGAAATTTCTCTTCGAGAGAGCCAAACTGAGACATCATTGGGATAATCTCCAGAAAGTCAACATTGGCTCTCTCACTCCCATCAACTGTTGGAATGCAAACCAACGTGATCCCAGAGTTCCAAGTCCATCTCAGAAAGGAACCACCATGTAGACGATGTGCCTCTCTAATCATAATCATCAACCCACCATGCCCAAACTGCACTCCTCTCTTGGAACCCCAAAAAACAAACATCATCAAAGCACATACTGGTAAACCTAAGATGGATTAAATCAATGCCACAAAATATTTCCTGCCAAGGCATCTCAGAGATGTCAATATCAACAATCTCACTGCTAATCCCGATCCTGGGCAACAAAAAACTAAACCTGCTCCGCCATAAGGAAATAAACTTAGCAAAACCTCTCATGACATCCCAATGATGAAGCAGACCAATCAAAGTCATCACTCTAAAATCTGCCAACCAAGGAATGTCTCTACTGTTGCTAATTGAAATCATATCATCGACACTTAACCTCCAAGTGTCAAAAGAACGGTTCCGAACACACCAACACACCCAACCCACTACAACCAATAAAACATCATCTAAATATATACATACCATCACCATGAAGTATCTACAATGACCATCACTCACCAGAGTGGAAACAATAAATAAATGAACCGTGTCCAGAAAAATTCTCATAACCAACTACCCCAAACCATGCCAAGCATCAAAATCAATCTGCTCATTAAAAGTTGTCACCATAATCAACATAGAAATGTAAGGACAGTGGTAATAAATCCGATATCCTATCGAAAACATAGGGGATATGAGTATGGAAGTACTTAGAGTCATCTCCTATGATCAAACCATTTCTATCAACCAACTCCAACCACAAATACTCCACTACTAATCTAAAAAGACAAACCAACATAGATGTGGGTCAAGAGATGAAGTAATTTGTAAACTGGTCGAAAAGTGGACAGCAGTGCAATCACTCATTGTTACAACTCCACGAGCTTCTAAAAGATGAATCATAGCATGTGAAAACTTGTTGTCATGAACCCACAATGAGATTAAACTATCAAAGTTCACATCACAAACCTTCATAAGATGAACTTTCTGAATTAGGAAGGTTTGAAGTAAGCAATAATGATTTCTGTCCAAAATCGAAATTAGTGAGCTACAATATGATTTTAGTGCTCTACACCAAGGACAACAGCAGCACCAACGGAATTCCAAAGTATGAGCATGCGTGAAAAGCATTGTGTTGTACCCAAACAATTCAGAAGTGCTTGGAAAACACCTCCAAGTAATCAACAACTAAAAATCCTCACTACCTCGACAAAGAATAGTGTGCCAACTCCCCTTAATGAGAGCAAACCATGATGTAAAGTGGTTGATCTGCAACCGATCAATAATCTCCAAACTGAAATTCTGACGCATTCTTTGCCAAGTGACCTCCCCAAGAGTGATCATTCGTTCAATGCTCCAATCCTCACTTAAAATCTTCTTCCAATTTGTCTCTAGATGAAGTAATGAAATCACATAGCAGCTGGTAAAGAAAAGAACATCATTAATTCTAAAATTTTGATCTTTATCACTCCAAAGGTCACTCTTATGACTCCCAATAATCTCTGTCAATTCTTGTTGAGAATCCCAAGCATGGATACCCAACCAAGAATAAACTCTAAGGATCAATACATCCCATGAAGGAAATGCATCACCAACTACATATGAAAAGCCTACAATACTACTCATCAACTTAGTTAAGGTATGAAATGTCACACTTGTTAGCCAACTCCAAAACTCAAGACCAAACCTCATGCAAGAATGAAGCAACTCATAATGAATACCAACAAGGAAATGATTCTCAACTAAAATCATCAATTTGCATACACGAGTTACTTTCCAATTCCTCATGTAGCAAGGAATGATGATGCCTCCGTGTGTCATATCATCCCATATGCAAACTTCATCTGTCTCCTTATTTGCACATTTCATGTCCGGTGGTCTCCTAGGAGGGTAACCAAACTCCTCATAAAGTGAACCTGAATCAAAACCAAGCTGAGTACCACATTCCATCTCAAATTTTGAATCTTCTCCCGGATCCCATACCTTGTTATTTTTTCCAAGTGCCATACTACAACCAAAAATAGCTCCATCATCCAACTCAAAGAGTGGATTGTCATAAGTCATATCAACACCTATCTCAAATAAGGGGTTATCAACAATCACCACATTTTTATTCTTGCAATCATTTTCATGCAAAGGAAATGAATTGCTACAATGAAGAATACTAGAATCAGAACCTTCATACCTGTCATCAATGACTCCAAGGTTGTCCCAAATCACCTGTGCCTCTTCCTTATCATCTTCAACAGTAAACGGTGGATCCAAATCAACAAGGTCACTAAGACTCAACTCAAGATCAGCTACATGCAATGTGAAATCAAATTTGTTTTCATAATCAAAAACAATAACATCCATCCCACCCTCCATGCATAGGTGTGGAGATGAAGATAGAATAGCACTATAGGCAAAAGTGAATTCATCCCAAACAGGACCCTTGTCATACTTTAGTGCCAACACCCTTGGATCCCAAGTGCTAAAAGGTTGATTGCTCTGTTTAGAAAGAATATGCTCCTCATGAATGGTTGCCCTTGTTAATAAATCACTCTCCAACTCCCTAGTACTGTCATCAACATAGTCATTCCTCTCCATAGGCTTGGTTTGAAAGTCAAACCAACAACCACCTATGTCATCAACACTGGAATAAGATAAGAAATCATCATCTCTTGTTGGCAAAAGGATATCATCACCCCTGCTCTCAATATGCCCATCATCTGAAGGTTTGTCAATGATCTCAACTATCCCAACATTTTCACTAGTGTTATTAACTTCATTGGGAAGCTCTAAATGTGTATCTAAGGCTGCGATTTTATCACTTTTTCTTGCACATAGCAGCTGGTAAAGAAAAGAACATCATTAATTCTAAAATTTTGATCTTTATCACTCCAAAGGTCACTCTTATGACTCCCAATAATCTCTGTCAATTCTTGTTGAGAATCCCAAGCATGGATACCCAACCAAGAATAAACTCCAAGGATCAATACATCCCATGAAGGAAATGCATCACCAACTACATATGAAAAGCCTGCAATACTATTCAACAACTCAGTTAAGGTATGAAATGTCGCACTTGTTAGCCAACTCCAAAACTCAAGACCAAACCTCATGCAAGAATGAAGCAACTCATAATGAATACCAACAAGGAAATCATTCTCAACTGAAATCATCAATTTGCATACATGAGTTACTTTCCAATTCCTCATGTAGATGGGAATGATGATGCCTCTGTGTGTCATATCATCCCAAATGCAAACTTCATCTGTCTCCTTATTTGCACATTTCATGTCTGGTGGTCTCTTAGGAGGGTAACCAAACTCCTCATAAAGTGAACCTAAATCAAAACCAAGTTGAGTACCACATTCCAAGTCAAGTTCTGAATCTTCTCCTGGATCCCATACCTTGTTATTTTTTCCAAGTGCCATACTACAACCAAAAACAACTCCATCATCCAACTCAAAGAGTGGATTGTCATAAGTCATATCAACACCCATCTCAAATAAGGGGTTATTAACAATCACCACATTTTTATTCTTGCAATCATTTTCATGCAAAGGAAATCAATTACTACTATGATGAATACTAGAATCAAAACCTTTGTACCTGTCATCAATGACTCCAAGTCTATCCCAAATCACTTGTGCCTTTTCCTTATCATCTTCAACAGTAAGCGGCGGATCCAAATCAACAAGGTCACTAGGACTCAACTCAAGATCAGCTACATGCAATGTGAAATCAAATTTGTTTTCATAATAAAAAACAATACCATCCATACCACCCTCCATGCATAGGTGTGGGGATGAAGATAGAACAGCACTATAGGCAAAAGCGAATGCATCCCAAACAGGGACCTTGTCATACTTTAGTGCCAACACCCTTGGATCTCAAGTGCTAAAAGGTTGATTGCTCTGTTCAGAAAGAATATGCTCCTCATGAACGGTTGCCCTTGTTAATAAATCACTCTCCAACTCCCTAGTATTGTCATCAACATAGTCAGTCCTCTCCATAGGCTTGGTTTGAAAGTCAAACTAACAACCACCTATGTCATCAACACTGGAATAAGATAAGAAATCATCTCTAGCTGGCAAAAGGATATCATCACACCTGCTCTCAATATGCCCATCATCTGAAGGTGTGTCAATGACCTCAACTATCCCAACATTTTCACTGGTGTTATCAACTTCATTGGGAAGCTCTAAATGTGTATCTAAGGCTGCAATTTTGTCAATTTTTGTTGCACATAGCAGCTGGTAAAGAAAAGAACATCATTAATTCTAAAATTTTGATCTTTATCACTCCAAAGGTCACTCTTATGACTCCCAATAATCTCTGTCAATTCTTGTTGAGAATCCCAAGCATGGATACCCAACCAAGAATAAACTCCAAGGATCAATACATTCCATGAAGGAAATGCATCACCAACTACATATGAAAAGCCTACAATACTACTCATCAACTCAGTTAAGGTATGAAGTGTCACACTTGTTAGCCTACTCCAAAACTCAAGACCAAACCTCATGCAAGAATGAAGCAACTCATAATGAATACCAACAAGGAAATGATTCTCAACTGAAATCGTCGATTTGCATACACGAGTTACTTTCCAATTCCTCATGTAGCAAGGAATGACGATGCCTCCGTGTGTCATATCATCCCAAATGCAAACTTCATCTGTCTCCTTATTTATACATTTCATGTCCGGTGGTCTCCCAGGAGGGTAACCAAACTCATAAAGTGAACCTGAATCAAAACCAAGTTGAGTACCATATTCCAACTCAAGTTCTGAATCTTCTCCCGGATCCCATACCTTGTTATTTTTTTCAAGCGCCATACTACAACCAAAAACAGCTCCATCATCCAACTCAAAGAGTGGATTGTCATAAGTCATATCAACACCCATCGCAAATAAGGGGTTATCAACAATCACCACATTTTTATTCTTGCAATCATTTTCATGCAAAGGAAATGAATTGCTACTATGATGAATACTATAATCAAAACCTCGTACCTGTCATCAATGACTCCAAGGTTGTCCCAAATCACCTGTGCCTCTTCCTTATCATCTTCAACAGTAAGCGGTGGATCCAAATCAACAAGGTCACTAGGACTCTGCTCAAGATCAGCTACGTGCAATGTGAAATCAAATTTGTTTTCATAATAAAAAAACAATACCATCCATAGCACCCTCCATGCATAGGTGTAGGGATGAAGATAGAACAACACTATAGGCAAAAGGGAATTCATCCCAAACAGGACCCTTGTCATACTTCAATGCCAACACCCTTGGATCCCAAGTGCTAAAAGGTTGATTGCTCTATTCAAAAAGAATATGCTCCTCATGAACGGTTGCCCTTGTTAATAAATCACTCTCCAACTCCCTAGTACTATCATCAACATAGTCATTTCTCTCCATAGGCTTGGTTTGAAAGTCAAACCAACAACCACCTATGTCATCAACACTGGAATAAGATAAGAAATCATCATCTCTAGTTGGCAAAAGGATATCACCACACCTACTCTCAATATGCCCATCATCTGAAGGTGTGTCAATGATCTCAACTATCCCAACATTTTCACTAGTGTTATCAGCTTCACTGGGAAGCTCTAAATGTGTATCTAAGGCTGCAATTTTGTCACTTTTTGTTGCACACATCCTCATCCTTAGTAGTTGTATGCATAACCAAAGAATCATCCTAAAGTCCCTTTTTCCTTTGCAAATCCTGATTCTGAGGTCTACCTCCTCCGTCTTTGTGGGGTCTACTCCTTTCCCTTAAGGCCAAGTATTCCTGAAATGGCATCTCTGTTCGGAAATCTGCATCAATTGCTCTCCAATCTGTTATTACTTGGTTTAGCAATTCTTGCTTTGTTGGTTCATTTTCAATTGGAGGATTATTCCTTGGGGTAAAGTTAGGCATGAGAAGCCTAGTGTTGGTTGTTCTCGCAACAGTATGTTGATGAGTAGCCCTGTTGTTGATTGAGTTATCCCCATTTGCACCATTATTTCTTTCATGTGCATTGTTTCCACCATTACCTCCACCATTATTTGCATTGTTCCCATTGTTATTCGGCACTAATTGGGCGAGAATTTGGGCCAATTCAATTTGGGATCGGTCCATCCGATCCAACATCTCTCGCCACCTTCTAGCCAAATCATTTACCGCATGCAACAAACTCGTCACATTGGCTCTCCCTTCATCATGATGATCTCTGCTAGCCCTGCCTTCTCGGTCACCCATTGTTTCTACTACTATTTCTTCTTCTAAGTGGGTTTCTAATTGTTGTTCTTCAAACTTTGTCAGCCACTGTCTTTTTTTTTGTTAGTCTTTCAAGATATCTTCTTTCCCTATCACTACCTCTCATAGAGCACAGATCTCAAATATAGCTCATCTGCAGATCACTCATGCAACCGCTGCTCAGCTCATGAAATTGACATGCAAGCATCTGGGTAGTCTCCAAATTGACATGCAAGTACTAGGCACTAACATGCAACTGAATTTTCTAACATGCAACTCTGCACAAAGGTAGCAATCCAACAAGTTGGCAAGAAACCAACTATGATAATGTCCCACCCTATTTGTATTTTTTTTTGTTCTATTTTTTTTTTATTTGGTGTATTGAGTGATATGGAAATGCAAAAATGTTTGAACAAGATATAGTTGCAATATAATAACATATATTTGCAGTACAATGACAAGCTAAAAACAATTTATAATGCAATATTGAAATACCCACAATCACCCATAAATGGGAAATGCCAAACAACATTAATCCCAACACCCAATTGATAAAAAATGATTACAAAGCAAATATAAACATACCCACTTGTTGTTTTGCAGTTATAGGTCTGATATTACAAGATGGCAGCAACATGGGTTATAAAACCCTCACCAAATAACTCAATAACCTAATTTTTCCAACCTTGAAATGGTGAACAGCAATAGTATAGTGCAAAACGCCTCCAATGGTGGTGATCCAAGCCCCAAACCCTAGGCATTTGGCCTCTAGAGGGGTCACGCCTCCAAACTGTACTTGTACGGCTGGGAAGGAAGTGTACAGCAGCAAAGACAATCAGAAATCTTCCCAAATCTGCACCAAATTCCTCAACAATAGACTCTAATACCATACTCCCATCACATTTGAAGAGATCCCAATATTTGCATTCAAACCCTTGTGCAAAAACTCTCAAAATCTGCAACAAATAAAACTCCAACCCCTAAATGGAGTTATCAGCAAAGTATTCTTGAGTGATCTTTCAGACCTGCAAATATTGTTCCTCTTGAGAGTTTTCGTCCTCAAAAAGCCAAGAACCAAGTTCAGTCTCCAACTTGTAAAAGAAAAAATATTTTCCAAGCATGCTCCAAATGAGTGTTCAAACTCTTTATTTTCCTTTTCATTTCCCCCAACGCTTTCTTGAGAAAATAAAACATTTTTAATATTTTCACTTTATTATTCCACTTGAAAAATGCGCTAACTTTATTTCTTCTAAAATGTTTCAAGTCTTTTTAACAAAGTCACATTTAAAACTTTATAACTAAGTTAAGTATTTAATTTAACTTAGTAATATGTCGTGCTATAAAAAATAATGTCCCAACATACTCTGAAAGGGAATTTCGAAGCACCAAACTGATAACCAATGTGGAATAAGTGAAGTCCAAGACCATTGCACCGAATCGCATCAAATTCGGGACCACTGCTAAAAATAGTAAATGAGACAAGAATCTGAAACGCTTCCGAAAGCATTACCGCAAAACCCCTGACAACTCTAAAGCTCAATATAACACCTAAAATAGCCAAACGGTTGAACTGTCAAATCACCAAAAAACAATGTCACGCTGACACTTACTATGAATAGCAATGTTCTCTGAGGACCAAAGAGAACAAACCCAAAAAAAACTCAGAAAGATTGTTGCCATGCAAGCACTTACTATAAATAGTAAGTACGGACAAGTTGTCTGAAATCCCTTCAAAAAATGTCATACAGCTCCACTGGATCACTTGAGCACACTGGTTACATCGAAATACTCCTCTGATCAAGTTGTCACAAACCTAGAAAATCAGCTCCAACTGTGCTGCAAGAGAACCCGAGAATGGGGACATTACACATCTATAGGTAGATTTTGAGCAATTCATCAATATGTGCCACATAGTGAAATTCTCCTAAATTGATATAAAAGTGCCTTGAGACCATGAAATTGCAACTTTCTCCTCCTTTTGACTCAAAAAGCTTAGTTACTTCTACTCTAACCGTCTAGAAATTATGAAGATTATTGCAAATGAAATGAATGTGACATTAGATGAGAACCAAAAGAAACAATTCCAAGCAAAGCCTTAGAATAATAGACACAAGACGCCATATAGATGTCAATAGCTACAAAGATTCACCTTGAATATAATGGAATAGAATGAGATACAAATAATTATCTTAGCATGTGTATTTCTACACATCTAAGTCGTTGAAAACTGAGAAAGACCAACAAAGATCCGTATAGATTACACAATGGATGAGGTGTGCAAGGTTTGGTGGACCATAAATAAGTACATATAGATAGATCTCCTTTAGAAGGACTAAGTCAACATTATACACTCCAACAATTATGGGCTGATTAGTTAAGCTACTATCTTGGAATCATTTACCTTTTTAATGAATGATTTTTTTTCCTAGTTTCTTGGATTCATTTTACCTCTTATTGGATGATAATCTTTAGCTAGTGGATTGGACTACTTGTCCTTTCAAGGTTGTCTAGTTTCAACTATCTTGGAGAATTCTCCAACTTATTATTTGCCCAAAAACTACACTAAACCTGATTAATTTGGCCTTTCTTCTACCTACATGGGATTTCTCATTGCTTGGCCATTATTTCTGGGACCTTTTCCATCATAGCTTATCTTAAACAATCGGGAGTTTATTCCCTTAATAGGATTCTCAAATTTCCAAAGGACATTCAATGTTGTGATTTAAAAAAAGTGTGTAGTGTGATGTGCTTGCCACACATGCGAGTTGGTGTTTGTACACCCTCGATAGAGGTTGGTCCACTTTGGATGCTACACTCTTTGTCCACTTCGCACCTGACTTCTTAGAACATTGCCAACAACTCTTCTTTTGCATGTGACTGCTACAATTCCTCCGTGATACCTATGAGGAAATATCTAATGTACATCTTTCTGATACCGTAAGTCTGCCAGACGATCTGAACCCAAGTCTCAAGCATACTCTCAGATGGAACTCTACAATCAAATGAACCAATAAGAATATACTGCCCAATCCATCTACAGACATGAAAATCAAGAAAATTCTTAATGAGATCAAGATCAGGTTACTTGAGGAGGGTTTCATTACCTCATGGCAGACTTTGGAGACAAATTCCCTGACCTTCTTGGGCGCCATTATTCTCCTCTATAAGCAATCACAGCATCAAATGATGCCTGCAGAGGTGGACTAACCATTAAAAAAGGCTAATCACTGACCTTCGAGCAGATAGACAATTATCCAGTCATAGATGCAGAATAATAATCTACCACTAGCAGTTTTTAGCATAAAACACGGTGGAATGTGATAGGGTGAGCTACAAACCCTATGAGAAGGCTAAACTCTAGCAAATCATGCAACCGCTTCGTCCCATGGCCCTCGTAATTCTAAATATAGGAGCACTCATCTTTCAGTCTGAGGTACCTTCCTTTCATCTTTCTTCCCTGTTTTTTTACTAGCTTGGGCATGCCTTAGTGCCCATGCATCTTCATAATGTTGTCCATGGATTATAGACATTCTAAGTAACATTTTTTTAAATAAATTCTGAACAATTAGTCAAGACAAGACTAGGCTAAACCCAATTAATCACACAAATCTTCTTTCCCAAGTATATGCACTCCCAATTTGACCCTTCGGGGAAACTTAACTCATAATATTAAATAACATTTACCTATTGGACAATGTAATGACAATGACCACACTTGCCTCAATCCAAAGCTAGCGATTAATTGCCATTTTTGAAGATTAAATTCAAAACTTCAATCATAAATATTCATGGAGTTTATACATATATTTTGAACCAGTGATGCCACATATAGCCTCCTAACAATGACCTAAAGAGTATCTTACAAATATATCGTCAAATATCAGGTGATCTAGATTACTAAAAATATTGCATGTCCATTTACCATATATTTAGTTCTATAAATCAAATCTGGAAGTTTCCAACATGCATACAAATCATTTTGAAGAAATTAGAATTGTGGCATATTATTCACGCAGCTGTCATGTTCACTCCTTTTGAAGTTGCATCTATCATTCCATATGACCTTTAGTCTGATACTCACTAAATTCAAGGAGATCTTACTAGTTTTTCAACATCACAACTTCCTATACTCTCAGCATGTAATCAGATTAACCTGGTTATTGCCAGGTCATGTCTGCTGTAAGATACTTCAAAACTACATAAGGCAAAGATTATTTTATTCCTCCACGACTTAAAGTAATTGCCACATCCTTAAAAACATTTTATTCAACAGTGAGAAACTGAGGAAAAGGACAGTTTTGGAAAGGCAGCATTCATTTATCGTGTCAATGCTTATTTTATTTTTCTGCAAATGTTACGTGTGGCTTGACTGGTGACAATTTCAACAGCCAAAAGACAAAAATAAGTAACGCCCAAAACTGAAAAAGTCTGCAGATTTATGATGGCCAAAAAAATTATCACAATAGAACAAGAATCCTATTAAAGCAATGCGTGTTTATATGAAATGGAATCTGTAATCGAACGATATTTGCACAAAATCATATTTGCCTGAATACAATGGCCTATAGATTTGCACACTCAAATTACAAAGCTCTAAGAGCAAAGAATAGTGGACGGTGATAGAAAATGTCACTCACACAAATTAAGAGTTATTTTCTCTGAATAACTCTTCTGTGAAACAATGAGCAGTCTTTGGCTAGAAATCCTGACCTACAAAGCAGTAACATCATCCTATTACCTGTGTACAAACAAACAAAACAGGAAAGTAGCAAACTTAATTGGAACAAGGAGAATCTCCACACTTCTATATGTTCTAACAAGATAGATATTTATACAGTACAAAATTTTTCTTATTAGAGATCAATCATTGCATGCCATTTGGAATCCAAATGCGGATTGACAGCAGAAAGACGTCTCCATTTATGTACAATAGCTGATTTTGGTGCTGGTTCAGGTTGTTAAGCCTGGGCAGGTTCTGCCAGTCTAAGATTGTCAGATCATTACATTGATCATGCTATGTAACAATTCCCGGTCCTTCAAATCTCCATAAAAAAACAATGGATGCACTACAGCCTTTTAGCACACCACCTGGAATATGTGACAGACACCTAACAATCAACCACCCAAAGCAACTTCTTCTCAGTACTATAATGGGCCCCAGGCTATTCACCAAACTGAAGATATAAGCTTTGATCACATCAATGTGACAATATATTGGAGGATATGGAACACCTGCTAGCTCCAATCACCTATGAATACAATTGCAGTTACTACATTGCCCCCACAAGCCACTTGCAATATTGGTAACTGTTACTATTGACTCCATCTCCAGCAACTGCCACGCTCGATATGTAGGTTTTTCTTTGGGCTCTTAAAATCCACATACTGCATTCTAGAACAATTAACAACCACAGCAACAGTGAAATTTGTAAGCAACAGCTTAGATGTGTTGATTTGCACTTGTTTAGTTGATTATAAAATACATAAGGAAAGATACCATTGAACATATCAAAACTTTAATGCTTACCTTCCTAATTGTTTACAAGCACTTCAATAGGACAACAATTTGAAACACTCTCCTAATAAATAACAAATACGGAGTATAAGCAGCTTTATTGCCACCAAGTCCATAATCAAACACAATGCCTGATATGCACATCATAGGTGATTTTTGTACAAAATAGGTTAAGAATACATTCAACAAATTTATTATTTTTTGTCACATTTTGCAAATGGATGCATTTGCACATGTTGCATGCCTGTTCGCCTGCCTCCAACTTTCATAATATCATTATAATGACACAGAGAAGTGGTAAGATGATTCACTGTGTTCTTGTCTAAAATGTGTTCACTGGTAGATGAATCATTTTGTTGTGTGGAAGTGTCTTTAACTGTTTGTGGATGACATTAATCTAAATGAGATGTTTTCGTGATTTTTGTGGGAATTGTGACTGTCAGGATCAAGTGTAGATGTTTAAGGATCCATACATTTATACTTCTAAATATTATTATTGATAATTCATATTCGTATACCATTCAGCGCTTCTTTTAGGCTGTCTATTTGTTAGTGGTCAATTTTCCAAGTCACAAAGACATTTTAATTTTTAAGACATTTGATCTATGTTATGTACCTGGCACGTAATGTTATCACAATTTTCTGAACTTAATGATTTCATAAGTTTTGCACCTAAGTTATTCACTGCTAGTATTTATCCATTGTGTCATACAATGTACCAGGTCACTCTTAGGTTGTAGAAGCTTACGACCCAATGAGACTCATGGTTAATGTTGGTCATCATGAAACATTTAGTAAAAAGGTTTATACTGGAAACTAACCATATTCAAATTAGTAAAGCAATAAGCATTGTGATAAGTCATTACTGATGCTCCAGAGTGAACATACCAAGTTTGGACCCCAGTGACTTCATTCTTGTCCTCATTGTATTTTTCTTAGTTCCTCTGTTGTTTGCGTCACAGATAATTATGATAATGGAGATCTCAGTCATCTGAGTTAAGAGTATTGGAATTTGGTGCAAAGAAAGTATATTCATCAAGACAGAAGCCAATGGATATATGTCCAGTAAATCCAAAAAGTGCAAAGAACAAGCATGGAGATAATCATTTGTTAAAAATAGCAGTTGTGGGGGTTTCAGATACAGAGGATAACTAAATCCTCAGGCCTTGCAGCCAAACAAGGCTAATATTTTTAAAAGACAAATGTGAAGTGTCAAAAACAATCAAGTTGTGCATCAAAGATAGTTAAAGCCAAAGTATGCAAAGGTTTGTTAAAAATGAGGCATCAATTTGTCATTGGCAACTTGAATCAGACAGATCTTTTTGGAGAACCTCCATGATTCTCCTCCAAAGAGAGGAAACCCTTGTTATTCAAAGTAAACCACGTCTTCAAAATAGTTGAGCAAATTGTACACAAATCACTGCCTACAAGTTAAATGCAATTAGTAAGCACACAACATGCTGTAAGTGCAGAACTCCATCTGCCCATTGCTCTCAATCACTTCAATTATTTATTATTGTTGCATGTTGAGCGGTTTCCTTGGATGAGGGTGAATCAAAGGTTCAAAGATTATGTTGTTCCCCCAAGGTTTGACTAAATTGCAAGGTCTTCAGAATTTGTACTTGCTGCCCATTCAGCCAACACACATACGAATAGACATACAACTGGAAGCTAGTACTGGGAAATTTCCCCATACACACCCATGCATATATATTAAAAGGTACTTTAAGTTCTAATTGACTCACAAGTAAATTTGCAGGCCAAGTTACTCATAAACTACAAAATATACACATTTAATGTGGCAAACAGCCCATATTGGGATGCATTGGTAAATGCATTAACCATTGCCAGTTCGGGATTTAAGACAACTTTGTGTGATTTCAGTGGCCCATTGTTAGAATAAGTTGTAAAAAATACACAACTAGTAGTAGAAGATCAAAGGAAAATATGGCAGAAAAAGGACTGCAGCATTTTACTAGATGGGTGAACAGATGACAGAAACAAGACCCTGATAAACATTTTAGTGGCTTCGAGTGGCATGGTAGCATTCTTCAAGTTTGTAGATGCCTCACATGAAGTCAAGAATGTTGAGACTTTGTGCAATCTATTGGAAGGGGTGGTCCAGGAGGTTAGGGTGGAGAATGTTGTTCAAATTGTCATGAACAACAAAGCTGCATATATAGCCATAGAGAGACTTAAGAATCCCACCAATTGGAGCCCTTGTGCTGCCCATTGTCTAGATTTAATACTCAGGATATTGGGAAGATTGGATGGATCGAAGGTGTGGTTTAAGACACTAGAAACATTACCAAATTTATCTACAACCATACTTGGGTATTAAGTTTGATCAGAGAGAACACCAAAGGCAAGGAGCTTGAACAATCGAGGGTGATATGATTTGCAACAAACTTTATCACTTTGCAAAGCATTGTAAGTGCACTACTTCTCAAGCATATGTTTGTGAACAATGTGTGGGTTGGACTCTTTATATTCCAAATGGCCAGATGGGGAGAAGGTCATGAGAACAATTTTTTATTAAGTGCTTGTCAAGAGTGCATAGAGAGAATTTTGTGTTTGCTGTGTTTTTTTCTGTTTCTTGTTATTGTTTTAAATTTCTATTAATTTTCATTTTCATTTTCAGATTTTTAGGTAACAAAGCCTTTGATCAAGCTTTTGCATTTGGTCAATGGGAATAAAATGTCGATAGATTATCTCTATAAGGCCGTGGATAAAGCCAAGAAGGCCATAGTGCATTATTATGTTGGGAAAAAGAGAAAATATGAAATCATTTTGTATGGCATTGATTGTAAATAGATGAACCAATTCTACCAACCAATACATGCCACAGGGTACTGCTTGAATCCCATTTTTTTCTTCTCTAATGTGTTTAAGGCTACCAAAGAGGTCATGGCAGGCCTTACTATATGCATAGAAAGGATGACACCAAACGAACGCCTTAGAGACAATCCTAGATGAGTTGGGGTATAAGAAGATGCAAAGGGGAGTGTAGTGTGCACCCTAGGTTAAGGCTTAATAAACTTACAAAAATACATTGAGACTGATGCAAAACTTATTAAGTCTGATTTTCCATTTTCAAATAGTACTGTTGTAGTATTACAATGGTTAGGCTATAGATTGCAACATCCAATGTTAGCTCTGACAAACCATAATCAGAAATGATATGTTATCCTCGGATTACTAGACTGCAACGAAGGAGATAACCATAGAATAGGAATGTAAACACTTCACATATGATTCATACCCTATGCACTTCTGCTGATCACTGGCTGCACCAAGACTGAGTGTGACAGCTGCTGTACGGTGGCACAAGGAAAGGTTGCAGCTCCCCAAATGCTAGTAACTCGTTATAACCACCTCCAAAATCATTTCCAATGTCTACTCCATCCTTGACGTCCAGCAAGCAACAAAGATCTCACAACAAGCGACCTGCCTCAAAGAATCTCACGCCTGCTGTACATGATACGGCCTGCTAGGAAGTACGGCAGGGTTTGGACAAGGTTCAGACAGCACCAACCTTTGTAATCTGCTCAGAAATAGTCACCTTCACTATAGAAATGTGTTACAGTCATTAACAGGAACATTGCACTTGAATCCATATTCAGCAACAATAGATCCCACGCCCAAGTACGGCCTGGTACAGCAATAGTACAGCTGGATATGTACGGCAAAGTCTCTGATGAAAATAACAGCATCAAACACTATAACAACTGCCCAGAACTGATCGCTATTGCACTGTTAAGAATATGTAAGCCTCATACAATGAGCTGAACATGCATCCAACATCATCTAATATCTTCCCTTTGTACAGGTACGGTCTGAAAGGTAAGGCCAGCATGAGTTTCAACACAAAACTTCATTGAGAATGACTAGCAACTCCCAAAAATGCCAATGAATCCTAAACAAAAACTGAAGTCAAATAGCAAACCCAAAACCCTATCAAAAAACATTGAACTCCATGATGCAGAGTGTGAAATTCTGAGTGAATTCACCAATGTTCTAGCTGGGGTTGATCTTTCACAACCGGAACTAGATAGAAGATGGAAGCTAAACAGCTCCTATGCTGAAACCTGCTCAACAGCAAAGGTCTCAGAATAGAAGGAGATCAAAATCCAAATGCATAACCCAGCAAATGAGCCTCAGAAGCCAATAAATAGTCCTCCAGAAGAAACCCCCCAGCGCTCCTGGCCAAAATAGTATATTCTTTGCTATTATTACCTTGAGCGTTCCCCACTCCACAACATGCATTGCCTGAATAGGCGTCCAGTAGAGGAAGGGGGTCCACCAAAGGTCAGCGCCCACTTTAAGGAGTGCACTAATTTACTTTTTAAAAAAGATATAAGTTATCCAATAAATATTTCATAAAGTAAGACATAAGATAACTCATATTAATCTTTTTTAAAAAAGACATTTCCCCTATTCACCCAAATTAGCCTTCGGGAAAATAAAATAAGGCTAACATTCACCAATAATCACTGATGAAAAAGGGACATTACAGGGAGGCTCTTTTCATCGTTTTTATGCATTTGGAGGGCAACCCAACAGCCAGGTTAAAAAAAATGAGTCATTTAATCACTCGTTTAATAAATGCAATTTTGATTTTTAGCTTAATACTAGAAAGTGATACTTACAAATTTTTAAATGTTTTATTTGTATATTTGTGGTGTGAGATTTTTGATGCTAGAACACCAAATCGTCAAAGACTAGCCATTTATGTTAGTCCCATCCCTATAGCGCTTCTAAGTGTGAACACAATTCAACCCTATTTGAGAGCATTCACACCAAAATGAGGAACAGGTTGACTCAAGAGTGTCTCAATAACCTTGTTTACATCCAATATAACCTTCATCTTCAAACCAAAAAGGTGGAGGGAAGGAGTCTCATGATATGATTGTCTTGGATGACATCAATTCATATTCAGCTTGGATTTTCAAAGATGTGGATGTAATGTATGCTAATGAAGATCTTGGTAAGAAGAGAGAAGCAGCAACAATAGAAGCATTGGAGGAAGACATACTTTTGAGGAATCATTCACTCCTCATGATGATTCAGATTTACCTTCTAGTTCAAGGCTAAATAGTACTAATGTTAGATATATTAGACATATTAGATATATTAATATATTTCTAATATTGTTAGTGAATGTTAGCATTACTTAGCATGTTGTTAGGACTTCATTATTTTAGGAGTTTCCATTTCTCTGTGAATCGTTTACTCCTTGGTTATATATACAAGGCAATTTTGTAATGTACCAGCCCATGCAATAAAATTTATATGATATCAAAGCCTCTTTGAGGCCTCAGGGTCTCTAATGTAGAGGAAAATTTGTCCAAAGGGTGTTTTTTCTTCCATATCCATATTTTGTCGATTGAAAAAAAATTGTCAATCTTCCTTTCATTTAATGGACTAAATAATCTATTTGCTGCCATAATTGACCAAGCATCTAAGGTCACAGGAGCAAATCTCATCAACCCAATTGACAAAAATCAGAAGAGAACAATATAGCCTAAGGTGGCATTATTTAAGTTTGTAGATGCCTCACATGAAGTCAAGAATGTTGAGACTTTGCGCAATCTATTGGAAGGAGTAATCCAGGAGGTTGGGGTGGAGAATGTTGTCTTAATTATCATGGACAACACAGCTGCATATATAGTCGTAGAGAGACTTAAGAGAGGCATCTCACCAATTGGAGTCTTTGTGCTGCCCATTGTCTAGATTTAATACTCAAGGACATTGGGAAGATTGGATGGATCAAAAGTGTGATGTAAGACACTAGAAACGTTACCAAATTTATCTACAACCAAAGGCAAGGAGCTTGCACAATTGAGGGTGATATGATTTGCCACAAACTTTATCACTTTGCAAAGCATTGTAAGGGCACTACTTCTCTCAAGCAGATGTTTGTGAGCAATGTGTCGTTGGACTCTCTATATTCCAAAAGGCCAGAAGGGGAGGAGGTCACAAGGACAATTTTTTATTAAGTGTTTGTCAAGAGTGCATATAAGATACTCAAGGTAAGTAACAAATTTAAGTTCTACAGAGAATTTTGTGTTCGCTGTTTTTTTTTCTGTTTCTTGTTATTGTTTTAAATTTCTATTAATTTCCATTTCCATTTTCAGATTCTTAGGTGCAAAAGCTTTTGATCAAGGTTTTGCATTTAGTTAATGGGAATACAATGCCTATTGATTATCTCTATAAGGCCATAGTGCATTATTATGTTGGGAATAAGAGAAAATATAAAATCATTTCACATGGCATTGATCGTAAATGGATGAACCAATTCTACCAACCAATACATGCCATGGGGTACTACCTGAATACCATTTTTTCTTCTCTAATGCGTTTAAGGCTAGTGAAGAGGTCATGGCAGGACTTACTATATGCATAGAGAGGATGACACCAAACAAATGCCTTAGAGACAATCCAAGATGAGTTGGGGGTATAAGAAGATGCAAAGGGGAGGTTCTTTTCTTCATCTCTATGCATTTGAAGGAGTGCAACCCAACAGCCAGGTTAAAACAATGAGTCATTTAATCACTCACTTGTTTGATAAATGTAATTTTTAATTTTTAGATTACTACTAGAAAGTTCTACTTGGTACTTGTAATTTTTTAATGTTTTATTTGTACATTTGTGGTGTGAGATTTTTTATGCTAAAACACCAAACTTCAAAGGCTAGCCTCTATGTTTTGTCCCATCCCTATAGTGCTTCTAGGTGTGAACACAATTCGAGCCTATTTGAAAGCATTCACACCAAGAAGAGAAACAGGTTGACCCAAGAGCGCCTAAATAACCTTGCCTGCATCCAATATAACCTTTGTCTTCAAACCAAAAAGGTGGAGGTGAAGAGTCTCATGATATGATCATCTTGGATGACATCAATTCATATTCAGCTTGGATTGGCAAAGATGTGGATGTAACGTATACTATGGAAGATCTTGGTGAATTGGAGAGAGAAACAGAAACAGTAGAAGCATTGGAGGAAGACATACTTTTGAGGCATCATTCACTCCTCATGATGATTCAAATTTACCTTCTAGTTCAAGGCTAGATAGTACTAGTGTTACATATATTAATATATGTCTAATATTATTAGTAAATGTTAGCATTAGTTAGCATGTTGTTAGGACTTCGTTACTTCAGGAGTTTTCATTTCTTTGTGAATTGTTTACTCCTTGGTTATATATACAAAGCTATTTTGTTATGTACCAGCCCATGCAATAAAATTTATATGATATCAAAGCCTCTTTGAGGCCTCAGGGCCTCCAATGTGTGGGAAGATCTGTCCAAAGGGTGTATTTTTTTCCATATCCATACTTTGTCGATGGAAAAAAATTTGTCAATCTTCCTTTCATTTAATTGACTAATATATCTATTTGCCGCTATAATTGACGAGGCACCTAAGGTCACAAGAGCAAATCTCATCCACCCAGCTGACAAAAATCAGAAGAGAAAAATATAATGGAACAATGGAAACACCTAGGAGAATTAGGACTCACTGAATAGAAGCAGCAGTAGCCATTATTTGACTGAAATTTACCACCGACATTTGTTTTGTACCCATATTATTTTTTTTATTGAGTCATCTTTCAAGTCAAATCCTTGACATTCCTCATTTTGTGAGCCACAATTGAATCCTTATCTCCCATGGCTATGAATGGTGTTTTTGTCAATTATAATCAATGTCTTTGCATATTCAATGAAAAAAAGCTTTCCAACACATCTGGTGAGATGAAGTTTGGAGCTCTAAGAAAGGTAGGAAAGGCAAAAATATAAGTCAATATTAAAAGGTGCAAAAGATCCTCCCAAAAAGTGTGCCTTCCCATTCAATGTCCAACAGTAAGTGAGCTTTTTGAACAAAAAGTGCATAGCATATCAAAAAGTGTGCTTTTAAGTGAAAAAGGTGCATAGCAATTAAAAAAGTCAGCTTTTGGTCTAAAAAGTGACTTAAGTGAAAAGTTAAAAAGGGTGTGGCAGGTCAAAAAGTGTGTTTTTAAGTTGAAAAAATGCATAGAGGACTCAAAAGAGTCACTTGTGTACAATTTGTCTAAAAAGTGAAAAGTGGGTAAACAACTCAAATGAATCACTTGTGTGCAATTTGCCCAAAAAGTGAAAAGTGTGAAAACAACTCAAACGAGTCACTTGTGTACAATTTGCCCAAATCACCAAAAATGACAAAAGTGGCAAAGGAGGTCAAAAATTGTGTTTTTGGTTTAAAAAGTTGGAAAGTAATATATGACCCCCAAAGTTCCAATTTTGGTCTGAAATTCAAAAAAAAAAAAAAAGAGGAAAAACGGCATAAAAGAAGGGACATCATTATTGCTGGCATAGTTTAAAAACTCGGAGCCGGCAATTACTCGGCTGACCCCAAATTTTTAAAAACTCGAGACTCGGCAAAAACTCGGGGAAAAACTTGGTAAATTTATCGAACATTAAACAATACATTAATTTTTAAAAATATGTTTTAAAAACATACATATTATTGAATTTATGAAATATATTGCCCATTTTGGTTTGAATTGGTGGATCTGGCAAATTTTTTTTGGTGGTTGGGTTCATTTGTACAAAAGAAAATAATAATATAATATTATAAATACATAAATATTAATAATATATATTATGAATATTATATTATAATATTTTATATAAATATTAAATGATATAATATATATGAATAAACAGTTATAAATAAGTGCTAGATTTTTATGGAATAGTAATTGCTATGACTACTTGCTGCTGAAATTGTTGTTCAAAGCCTACTCATGTGATTTTGTGATATTTTAATCTTGAAAGTTGAATATTGTTTAATCGTTATTGTAGGCTTTGTATTGTGATAGTTATTGATATGGATTTTGTAGCTTTGAATACAAATCTTTGTATTCAATTCATAATATCTTGTGTGTGCTTAATCCAATTCCATCTTTGCATTGTACGCATACTCTCCAATTTCTTTTTTTGGCTAAAAAGAGGGAGTGTTTGTTAGCCATTTAGGTTGTTTGCTTTAAGATTAAAGACTTGAAAATCTCGTTTTTGTATAAATGTTGATAAGCCTTGTGCCCTTTGCCCGAGAACCAAAAAGACAAGCATTTGTTTTAAGTTAGTTTGTATTGCATACTGAAAAAACAATTGTTTAGAGTTCTAGGGTTATACTTATATTTTGTTACAAGGGACCTTCCCTACTAATTTGAAGAAATATTTTATTTTCTGAGTAATAACATTTCATTTTGTGTTGTCCTGAAAGTCCTGAAAGTGGCAAATTAAAATGCTAACAGTTTGTATTCTAGAAAGCTTTTTGCATTTAATCCTATAAATAGTTATTATTTTCTGTTGATGTTAAATTCCCTGAATTTAAGAATGCTTGCACAGTTTGGAGCTTTAGAAGAATGTAAGTGAGATTTCAAGCCCACAGATCTGCATCCCGAAAATGGGCCAAATGGGCCACCGGCTGTGCATCTTGAAAAGCCATCAAATCCATCATTTCTTCCAAATATGAATCTGGTGCACACACACCCTACGACTGGCAGGACCAGTGGAAGCAATGCAGGGAAGGAAAGTTGGAGCAGATTGAGTCTCAGCAAGGATCTGCCCACTCTAAGAGAAATTTGTGAGGCTATTGACAAGTTTGTGATTGGCAAGGGGCATGCAAAAAAAGGTGCTAACAGTTGCAGTGCATTTTGAGGCTTGTATGGATATGCAGTTGGAGCTACAATGATCTGTCATGCAAGAAATTTCTGCTGCTTTAAACCGCTCAGATGATGGATGAAAGAGGGTTATGGTAAGGAAAGAGACTTGTTGCATCTGTTGTGGCAATCATATTATATTTGTTATACAGGTGTGGTCACGTGTACATGTTTAAAATGTGTGAACACTGCACAACAGTGGAAAATACCCGATGTGTAGATCACCAATTGTGGAGGTGGTTTGGGCCTACCATGTATTTTGAATATGGGTCCATTTAACAGAAAATAATAACAAAGGTTCTTCAGTTATAATTGTAGTTTCTTCCTTTCTCACCAAGGGAATAGAACCATATAGTTTTCATGACCGATGAATGTAGACAATCAAATCAGAAAACTAATGGCAGAATTATCAAGGAATCAGCAGGTGTATTTTTGAAGCAGGCTGAGCAACTTGTAGAACAGAGAATTCATCCCGTAATCATTGTTGAGGGTTATGAAATGACTTAAAATGTTGTTAAATCAATACAAGATGTCACTCGAAGAAGCATGGTGAAGAAGGAGACCATATGTAAGTGACTTTCATGTTTTCAGTTGTGTTGGACACTAATTTCTAAGGAAAAAAGAAGAAAATTGAAAGCAAAGAACAAAACATATTTGTTTGTTGGCTATAATCAACAGTATAAGCATACAGCTTTACAGGTTACCAGATGTCTCTACAAGCAAACTTGTGATTAAGCAACATTGTAGTTAGTGGAGATGTGGTTGTAGACGAGAAGATATTTTTCTTTGGTAAGCCTACATATGGCTTTGTATTTGGAGCTATTGTTGATAATTCCAGAATGAATTTTGTGTTCAAGTAAAACAAGCCTCAAAGCCAGGAAAATCAGAGGGGTCAAGTTCCAAGGGAACCTGATGAAGAGACAAGTGATTCCCAGTCTTCACAGCCAAATTAAGAGAGCCAGCAACAAAGACCTAAGTGGTATTATACCACAACTTGAAGAATGTAGAGGAAGAATTTTCACAGAAATGGAAGAGTGATCTATACGATGAGGAAAACAAACAGTGCAAAATGGTGAGCAGGTAAAATTTGCTCTTATTTTTTTTGTTTGGCAGGTATTTAACCTAAGAAAGTAAATAAAGAAGGGCAGCAGAAAGTCACAATTAGAAGGCCTTGCAAGTGTCGGACATAATTTTGTAACAAACAATGTCACGTCCCTGCAAACATGTCATCTGATGCTTGAAAAATGCTGAATTGAACTAAGGTAGCAATAAAGTATCTCATCCATACAAATATATATTGCTGAGTCAAGGTCAGGGAGGCAAGGAGAATACCCTGAGGCTAAAGTGCATCAGACAAAGTGTTCAAGTGACAAGGTGTTCAAATGCGGAAGCACTCTATGGTGAAGTGAAGGCTTGTGACGTCCAATGAAGATGTGGACCTGAGGCATGTCTGAGGCATGACAACAGTTCATAAGCACTCAAAAAGTGGTACCTACCAGGTCATTAATGATGGGACTTTCATTACTAGAAATTTTTGGAGGTTGATCATGCTACAAAGGGAGAACTGTAGAACCATTAGGGATAGATTGTCTTGTCCAAGTCATTCAAGGTTGGAGTAGGCAGTAGATGTATAGGCCACCATTGTTATGATGTGTGGTAGATGTTCTGAGATACTTTTAGGTTGGAGAGCATCAGGCATCGAGCGTTCAAGTGATTGAGACAAGCATTTGCAGGGTATATAATAAAATGTTTACTCTTAGGTACATAAAATATTTGGTGTTGGAATTGATCACTCTGACAAATGTGAAGAATGCCACATTCAAGACAAGATGACACAAACAAGCCCCAGCGTGAAGCTAATGAACCTAGTATTCGGCACCAATTTCTAGTTTACTCAATGGTTACAGCAGTTGGTTACCCATGTACTCTGATGAGATGGATTGACAACCATAGAGGCATTTGACAAAATTTACTGCATTGGCAACAACATTTTTCATTGATTTGAGGTCATGTCTGGACTTAATAAAGTTCTTCACCTTAGATTCCTTCTAGTTGATGTAATGCCTAAATCTGATTCATTTGAAGGGGAGGGGGAAGGGGTGGCCTGTTAGATATATTAGCATACATCTAATATTGTTAGCATATTGTTAACAAGTATTAGCATGTTGTTAGGATTTAGTTATTTTAGGAGGTTTGTTTTCCCCACAAATCGTTTCCTCTTTGGTTATATATACAAGGCTATTTTGTAATGTATGTACCAGCCCATGCAATAAAACTTATAACTAGTACTAGGAGGGGGAAGAAGAAGATGTAGATTGTAGTTGGTTATTATACAATTATGCAATGTTTTGAATTTTGAATTTTGAGCATTCGAGTGTCATATAGCATATAATCTTTGAATTATGACAAACTGATAATCAATATAAACTTATGTGTTCTCTAAATTCATTCTTTTGTGTATCTCATGCATTAATTTAAATTTATTGTGTAATTACATAAAAAAAAATCCAAGTTTTTTGCCAAGTCTGAGTCAGAATTTTGGGCTGCTGAGTTTTTGCCAAGTCCCGAGTCCAAGTCAGAATTTTGGGCTGCCAAGATTTTGCCAAGTCCGGGTTTTCAAACTATAACACACACAAAACATATTTTTTCATTACAAACAATAAAAAGTTTTACAAAGAAATAAATAGTGACTTGTAGGATACAAAGAAAGCAATGAAAGGGTTGTTTAAGAAAGGCTAGAAAATAAGAACTCTTAGGAAGACGGGCTCATGGGTCCCTTAGGAGATCCTAAGGGGAAACACATATGAGCTTCAATGGTCACAAGAATAAATTCTTCTTTCCTTTCCATCCAGTGATTGCCCAGTTCCAAATAGATTTTTTATTATAATCAGTCCCGAAAAGAAAAGCTCTTAGAAAGAAGGGAACAGAGTTCATTAGGAGACTACGGGGAAACACATATAAGCTTCAATGGTCACAAGAACAGATTTTCTGTCATTTCCATCCAGAGGTTACCCAATTCCAAATATCAACTTATTTTTTATAATCCGCCCCAATTACCATCAAGGTGGATAAAACTCCAAAGCATAATCAGGATAGCATTTGGGTTGGTCTGTTCATCAAGCTGTCCTGACTGATAATGGGCACTGATTAGGTTGAATTCTAGGGTCTAATTCCTGGCAGACTAGCCCTGAAGTCCCCATTTAGGTCAGGCCGGCTGGCCTGGGACATTGCCCAGGAATGGAACTGGGGACCATCAGTCCCCGGAAAGGAACTGTGACCTGTTAATCTCCAGGTAACCTCAACAAAAAAAGAAACATTAGAGTCAATTTATAAAATGATAGCTCAGGCTAAATGACTCAAGAGGCCTACACAAATATGGCAAAGAAATGAATAAATGGTTAAATTTTGAGGATGAAATTTAAAATTGGCATATTCAAGGAACTCCAAAAATGAAAAACTTTTGTTAAGGCAACATGAGCTTGGCCCCTGGCAGACACTATGGGTAATCAGATACAAGCTCCAATAGGAACAAGAATAGATTCTTCCTTCATTGCCATCCAGAAGTCTCCCATACCCAAAGGTTGTTTATTTGTTCAGTCATCCCAATTATCAAAAAAGTGGAAAACAAGTCTAATATTAGGGCCAACGGCAACCTATGAACTCATAAGATTGCACAAAATGCCTCCAATGGAATATAAAATTCAAATGGAAATGAATGAATGATTAAATCTTGAAGATGAAAGTTACACGTGGGCCTCTTTGGAGATAGGAAAAGAATATTAGACAAAAGTCAAACAATAGCTAGATTTTGAACAAAAATGCCTTGTAGTGTGCATCCAAACACCTGGGAGGAAGATGCAAAAAACAATGAGATATCATAATATACCCATTGAAAATAAATCCAAAAGACCATAAGTCATATGATATGGAATCTCAATGGGTCAGTGCATGCCAAAGGTTTGTGGAAGTGCTTGGATGAGAAATATTTGTAATTTTCCTCGTTCGCATGCATGTGCACATGCATTCTCAAGCCCCAGCATGCTCAAGTTTTGAAAATCAGCTACTACTGCCACACTTGTATCCTTGCTTGCACACCAATACCCTAATAACAATGGTTTTGGAAGAATAATTTCATAGTATAGAGGCACCAATAGCTTTAGCACGTGGAATGAAAATTAATATAAACCATGATGCTCTATATTACCATAAACAGCATCTCATAATATACTAAATCATCCTGCAAGAAAAATCAATATATAGGCTTAAGAAAATTGAAGAAGCTGACATAAGTAGCAGGTATAAGTTTAGATCCATTTATTTGTTTTGGGTGTGAACTGTAATAACAAAAGACCTCCAAATTGAAAAACAAACCACATTTAGACTATTTTTTTCATCCGTGCATATTAAAACATTTGTTTTTGTTTTGGATAGAATTGATGCATTTCATTTTTTTGGCGATCTCTCATTTCCTTTTATAAACGAACATGGTTCTTACGGTGTTAACTATCACTGTGTGAGCTAAACAGAAGAAGTTTGACCATTCCGTTTTCCACAAATTTCAGATTTTCTCACTTGGGATCTTGCATATTATGGTTATATTTGAGCAGAGTATGAGACATAAATTGAATTATTGAAATTATTAAGGCTCATTTACTCCCTTACATCCAATCTTTTTCCTTTTATACTGATAAGATATAAGAATGGTTAAAGCCACAGATGTAGAAGGTTATTTGCAAGGTAGCCTGCTCCTAGATTTATAAAAGGTTCCTGGCTTGCTTGAAGGTTGTTTCGAACTTATACTTTTTCCATATACATATAGGCACACACTCGTACACATATCATGTGCTACAACAGAGAGAGATATCCATATCTGACTGAGAATCAAGGCTGGTGAATAAGGCATATATGGTGGACATGGTGACCCAAAGGCTATGCATATGAATAAGATAGAACAGTTACTTGTCAAAGTAGAAATGAGCCATTCAAACTACCATCCAAGGCCATGAAATAAATATAAAATAGTAAGATATACAAAATAAATAGACTAGTTGTTTCCTTATGTAAATCACTCTAGTTACTCAATTGCATGGTATACATTATATAATCCATTCAGGTATATTAACATAATCACAGTGTGCACTGTTTTCTATATAAACCTCTTTGTTATAAACTACTTAGGATTTACACTAAGATGAGCTCAATGGCAGGTTGATAACAATACTACAAAAAAAAAGAAAGAGGGAAAGGAAGAAATTATATTTAAGTCCACAAGTGACCAAAGTAAGTCAATGGGACTTGACAATTACTAAGAAAGAATGAATGACCAAAAGTAGGTCAGGAATAACAGTTACAACATAAAAGTATTGGCGTTGAAAGAACCCTGGAGCTGATAAAGTGACTAGAACTAAAACTAAACAATGAAAACAAAAGAAATTGAGCCAAACACAAAACAGATTAATCCTAGCCCTAAACTTAAGTTCAAGATTTTACCGAAAGGAAGGAGAGAAAACTAAAAAATTGAAAATATCCAAGACCAATGAGTTTGTAACTTTCTAGAGCTGGAAAGATAGCTGGTGACATGCTCTTACCCCATACCCCAGGCTGTTGATAAGGAGATCTATCATCTATAAGATACCTGACCTCAGATAAAAGTGGATGCATGGCACCTGCTACATGAATGTGATCCTTTTAAAAGAGGAGACAATCATGAGAGAAAATAAATAACTTTCCCCAAGAATCTCAGAGGATACCTAAAGATAATATAATAATATTTGATCAGCAAAAGAATCAGCTACAGAATTCACTGTCCTTATATACACTTACAAAAGCAAGAATATATTGACATCATGCTCACTCCAATCTTCATGCTGGCAAGTAAGTAATTCTAAACATTTGATACTAGATTTCAATTTTGATCAAACTATCTATAACAGAGAATTTTCAATATTACACGGAAGTGGTTTCTAGTCCTTCAGAATATCTTTTGTTTCCATTTTTCCACGGGGACGCGTCCCACCCCCAAAAAACAGGCGTTTCGGGGATGGGGGCGTCCCCGAGACAGGGGGACGTCAAGGGGACGTCCCCCAAACAAACCTCCACCGCAGTTGCGCATCACCGCCGTCCCCGGGACGTGTCCCTCTAAGAGGGGACGTCTCCGGGGCATCCCTTAAAAAGGAGGATGTCTAGGGGACTCTGAGACGTTCCCGGGACGTCCCAGGGACACCCAGATGTCCCTCGACCCCCCCAGGAAACACACAGGCGTCCCCCACGCTGCCCAACACCAAAAGGTGTTTTTTTTTTAAATTTCAATAGAATTTTGGTTTATGTGCCCTCTAACCTAAACCTAATTGCTAATGGGCCCCACCCCCACCCCCACCCCCACCCCCAAGGCCTCTCAAAAGCTAATAAAAAGCCTTATCCCTCTCATTCCAACTCACACAAAAACTTCTTTGAATGAAGTAGAGAGCTGAAAGTAGAGGCAGCAACCTAAGAGGGAGAAGTTTGCAAGAGTGAGAGAGCATTAGAAGAGGGAAAGTGAGATCAACAAGAGAACATAGAAGCCAAGAAGATTCAAGACTCTTCAAGTTCATCATTTGAGCCACAAGGTAGGCCCTATCACTATGCATTTGATTCTTTGAATTTCTTATTTCTCATTTTCATTTGTATTGTATTGCTCTTTGATTCATGATTCATTTCTAGAATCTAAATGCTTAAATTTTTTAATCTTCATTCAAATGAAAATCAAATGCTTAAATTTCAAATTTATTTTCGTTTCTAGGTTGTAGCTTTGTAAGGTTTTTTTCAATTTCAAAATTAGAATTTAGAAGTCAAATTAGGATTTCATCTTGTGTATCCTCTAATTCTGCACTTCGTGCGACCTGAAGTAAGAAAAACAAAGTGAAATCCTTGTTTGACCACGTATTTACAATTGTCAATTTATGACAGCAGCATTTAGATTTTTAAATTTTTAATTAATGCATAAATATTTGATTAAATTATAAAATAAATCATTAAATTTGAAAGTCAAATTAGGATCTTAACTTTTGTGTATCCTCTGCTTCTGTGCTTTGTGCGACCTAAAGTAAGAAAAACAAAAGTGAAATCCTTGTTTGACAAAGGTTAAGAACAAGGATTCCTATTTGCATATCCTCTGCTTGTGCACTTCGTGTGACCTGAAGTAAGAAAAACAAAAAGAAAATCCTTATGTCTTAACCCCTTGCATTATGCATGGTTTGAATTTTAATTTTTAAATTATAAACTTACAAAAAAATTTATCATTTCTTGCAATGTCTTTATGTGTTCTCATAGCATGAGTGAGGATGAGGGTCAACCTCAAGGGGATGAGGTTGAAATTGAAATTGAAAATGAATCTGATTATACACCTGGTGATCCTACTTCAGGAGCAAGGAGGGTGGCTGTGAAAATCCAACTAGTTCTATTGGGAGTCCAAATTATAGTTGCCCTTCACAAATCCTACAACAATATGCTAAGGGTCCCTTTGATCAGAGGCAACCTTTAAAACAATTTGCAAGCAAGGTACCAGCAAAGCCTGGGACAGCTGGGGGCACTAGGAAATGTAAGTGCAACTTATGTGACCTTGAACGGTTTGGCAACATGACTAGAACAAATACTCACCTCCTTATCCGAGGCAAAGGTGTAGATGTATGTGATAAGGTGGAAAAAAAACCTTAAATTGAGGGCTGAAATATGTAAATTATGGGGTGCTAATGGAAAAGATGCACCTACATCTGTTACTCTGCCACCAAGGGGGAGGGGTCATCAGAGACAGAGTTCTACTTCTACTACTTTGGAGAGGCCAATGAATCCATCTAGTTCAAGGGCAGAAGACTCTAAGGGGAAACATAAGGTGACTTGTGAGGCGTCAAATCCACTGGTAGAATTATTCAATGTGCAAGCAAAGGATGAGGCAGATGATGCCATTGGCAAATTCTTCTTTACCAATGGCATTCCATTCCATGTGGCTCGCTCTCCATATTATAAGGAAGCTATAGCAAAGGTAATAAGGGTGGGACCATCATATGCGCCACCAAGGGGAACTAAATTGGGGACAACAATCTTGGATAAGAACTATTCCAAAATTAATATTTTAATGGAGAAAATGAAGGATACTTGGATCACAAGTGGATGCAGCATTGTCATGGATGGGTGGACAGACATTAGGCATCGTCCACTCATCAATATCATGGTTACAAGTATAGTTGGCCCTTATTTCCTCAGGGCTATTGATTGTTCAAGGCATCGCAAGGATGCTCATTTTCAGTTCCAAATCCTCAAAGATGCTATAGAGGAGATTGGGCCACAAAATGTGGTGCAAGTAGTGACAGATGCAGCCCATGTGTGCAAAGCTGCAGGAAAGTTAATTGAGGCAACCTATAGACATATTTGGTGGACTCCTTGTTGTGTGCATGCCATGAATAATGCACTCAAGGACATGGGAAAAATCAGCTGGATCAAAGGACTTGTTAATGATGCTAGAGATGTGCAGATGTTTATCTACAACCACCACACTTCACATGCACTCTTCAGGACCTTCTCCAAGGAGTTCTTGAAAACTGTAGAGACTAGGCATGCATCATACTTTATTCTCTTGGAGAGGATGCTTGAGTTGCAAGAGGCATTGCAACTAATGATTATGACAACAGAATGGAATTGGTGGCCTGAGTCGAAGACAGAGTAGGGGCAGAGGGTGAAGGAGGTGGTGAAGAGTGATGTTTTTTGGGTTGATGCCAAATATATTGTCTCCATCATTACTCCATTCTTCAGAGTGATTAGATATGGGTATGCTAATGCACCTAACCTTGGAGAGGTGTATGAGTGCATTGATACTATGCTTGATCAAATGAAGGTTGTTGTACGACAGAGAAACCCCACATTGCAATTCTACACCGAATATATTCAACCGATCATTCATCGTAGATGGGAGAAGCTCAACACTCCCTTGCACATGGTTGCCTATGCATTGAACCCAAAGTGGTATGTGAAAAGGCCTGGTAGAGTTACACCTATACAAGATGCTGAGGTGAAGGTAGGGTTCATGAAGGCCATTCAGAAAATGTATGATCCTACAGAGGCCAACATCATTCGTACTAAATGGACAAAATTTGCCACTCTTAGGGGATATCCAGAGGAGGCCGAAATAGATAGGGAGACTTTGGCACAGGAGGAGCCTATTTTGTGGTGGACTTTGCATGGGTCTACTTCTATCACTACTGATCTAGCCATTCGTTTGTTGTCCCAGGTTTCTAGTTCTTCTACTGCTGAGAGGAACTGGTCTACTTATAGCTTCATCCACTCCATTAAGAGGAACAAGCTTACCTCTAGGAGGGCAGAGAAGCTTGTGGCTGTACATAGTGCCTTGCATCTCATTGACCGCAACACACTTATGTACAAGGAGAGTCCAGCAGCCAGAGGGGATGTAGAGCCAGAGGAGCCAGCATAGATTGATGATGATGCTACACAGACAGGGCTGATTGATATTGGTTTGGAGGAGCTTGAGCATGTGGAGTCCAGCAATTCTAGTTATGAGGAGCTTGGCGAGAACTTTGGATATGATTAGCCATTGACTCATTACTATTAGTATTAGTATTTACTTTTAGTATTTAGCATTTACTATTTTCTTTTGTTTTTGAACAATGTTCAACTTGCTACTTGATCAGTTGATACTTGACTGTAATCATGAATCATCATTATGAAATTTTGAATTCTCTGAATTCGATATTTTGATTTTCATTTTCAATGTTCAATGTTTAATGTTCAAACTTCAATGTTCAATGGTTAATTGGTTCAATGTTGAAACTTCATTGTTAAAAACTTAAATGTTAAATTGTTGATGTTCAATGCAATATACTTATTCCTTATACATCTTTTTATAACTAATTTTTCAAGTACTATATGCATTTGCACCACTCCCCCGCCGTCCCCAAATTTAGGCCCCCCATCCCCGAAACCTGTCCCTGCGTTCCCCCATCCCCTTGTCAGGAAACTCCGTGGAACTATGTCTATTTCTGGAATTGTATCTTGGGATTGGAAAACTGACTAAGAAGTTTCCAGAAAGTTGCCAAAGTTTTTGGGAAGCTGAAAGTCTTTCCAAGAATGGTTGGAAATTTCTGGTGGCCTCCATCTTGCTTTTTTAAGTTCTTGAAAGAAAGAAAAGAGGGAAGACATGGCCCCAACCACATGCCTTCACTACTGAACCCTGAACCTAATGAATAAAGAACCAAAATACTTCTGATCACTCTTTCATTTCACACAATTTGGACCTTGGAGCTTGTGGACAGCAGAGAACTCGATACCAAGCAGCAGCAAGAGCTTTTGGGAGCAGCAAGAAGTTCTTGGATAGCAGGGCAAAGAATATTTTGCATAGCAAGATGAAAATTAACTAGAATGGTTTTCTTTAAGGTATTTTTTGTGAGGCCTGATTGAAAAATGCCCTCCTCTCCAAATATTTCCAACTCAAAGGTCCAATCCATTCTCATCCACTCCCACCTCAGATATGATAGTTCTATTTGTGTGGATAATCAACACCACATTTAGATTTATGAATAATAAATTTAGTACCTACAAATTATGAAGTGTTACCTATATTCATCTATGTCAAGTGTGGCACGGGAAAAATTATACTTTTACAATTTTAGAATGATTACTCCTAAATTTATTGTTCCAAAATTGAAACCTATGGATTTGATTCTTTAATCTCAATTAACATTTTGATTTCATTTCTATTATTCAATTATTAAGATTTATTTTGAAACTGTGTATTTTCTGGAAACCATTTTCTAACTTGCCTACTTCTTCACAATCCCATGTTCAGAAATTTATGTAGCATAACATAATTTCTAATTATGAATATATTTCACTAAATTATAAAATAATTCAACCAATAAAGAGCAGTCCTAGGTGCAAAGAGAACTTGTCTTTGAGGTTTTCAGAAGTTAAACTATTAAGAAGAATGAATGAAAAAAGTATGAATAACTTCAAGATTTTACCAGAACTTACATACAAGACATTAGCTGAAATATAGAATAGGCATAGGCTGAAACTCCTAAAAGAAAAATCCACAAGAATAGATGATTACCAAATTTTAAGAAGTTGAAGAATACGTTAGTTATTATTACCTTAAGTGGATTTCGAACTCATCAAGCCAGATTTCTCTGAAATCTACTACTTTCAATGGTTGGAAGCACGGGGCACAGGTACTGAAAATGATCGTTTCACAAAAGGATGATCCAGGAGCTGACTTGCAGATGGTCTATTCGTAGGCTCCACTTGTAGACATTGTTGTATAAAGTCCTTAGCATCTCTAGATAGTGTACTAGGAAAAGGTGGCGGTTCACCATGTCCAACTTTCCATAAAGCTTTTTGCTGTCAAATCATCAAAAAGTGTCATTTCTAACATATTAATTCATAACTTATATCCCAAAGTCAAACATTAACTCAAATAGTTTCATTTGTACTAATGATTGCATTATACACATTTTCTCATTTCTCAAAACTCTAAGCGTTACTATATTTGGAACAAGAGCACTACCATAATATTGTTTGCACTAAACTGTACTTCTATTGCAACAAGTATGTCTACTCTAGAGAAAGACACAAATAATCATATTGGCTTGTTAACACTAAAAATTACATTCGAACCGATAAAGGACTTTTGTATAGCAAATCTAATCCTATAATGTGGGTTACTGATCAAGGCTCAACCCCACAACATCATTACATCTTACATTTTAGCCGAGCATCTAACAAAAACCAAGTGAGGCTAGAAAAGTAGTGGAAAACAATCACCGAATTCAGTCATCAACATATAAAGCATGGATATGGTACTAGCTTCTAAAAACAAAGCTGAATTTGTTTATGGCCATGATTAACAAGCTAAATTTAAATTTGGGAAAAAGCATAAGCCACCTGTAAAAGCAACTTAATGTTTGTTTTAACAAGGTAAAAGGGCAGTAGAAGAAATCAGATTTGAGGATCAATGGTATGCTAGGCTGAAGAATTTTTGATCCAACTATTTAAGAGCTTCAATCTAAATAGCGTTGAATGTCATGTTCCCTTTTTCGGATTAAAAATAATTAATAATATTATTTAAGTTGGGCCCAATATTTCTAATTTTAGGGGCAACTTAATAATATTATTATTATTAAAATAAAACATGTTTTTAAACACTAGTACTAAAATAAGTATTTTTAATACTTAAAATAAAATTAAAAAGTATTTTTAAGTACTTTTTATAATAAAAGCATTTTATTAAATGCTTGGGCCAAACATAAGAAGCAAATAAAATGCTTGGGCCAAAAATAAAAAGTATTTTTTAATACTAGGACCCAAATTTTAAACAAGGAGGCAACTATAAAAGGAGCGCTTGGCTTCTCATTTGGATCATTTAAGTTATCTATTTTTGCATCCAATTTTTAGATTTGAGTAGTTTGTTCAATCTAGGTCATCCAAGGACGAAAACCCTTGGTTTGTTCGGGGTTTAAGAGGAAGGAAATCCTCTTGGATTCCACACTTGGGATCAAGGATGAAAACCCTTGTTTCCCATTTTGGGTGATTCCATCCGAGAATCACAATTTTACTGATGTGTGGAGGATTTGAAAACATTTTTCAACTTGCTACAGTGATTTGATGAAGATGTCAACATTTTGAGGATTGTATATTGCTGCTACAGTGTTGCTACAGTAACCTATCAATAAATCAACATTTTTGGAGGGTTATATGTTGTTGCTACAGTGTTGCCACATCATATTGGGAGATTTCTACAACAATTTCAGAATTTTAACGAGCAGATTTGCATCATCATTCGCTGGATTTGAGAAGTTTACTGGATTTGAGAAGTTTACACCACTTTGGCAAACCCTAGCTGCTGCTCCACCAATCTTTGGAGGGTTTGTATCATATTTGACATTATTTGCAGGTTTCCAGCCCTAGCCACAGAGAATTTGTTGTTGTACCAACATCATCAGTGTAATTTTCAGTCATACAACTTGAGCGCCGCCTTTGTGAGAGCAAAATCTACCATTTCCAGTCTTGTGACAGTCATATCAGCCGCTGTACAACAGGTCATACACCTCCCAGCCACCATTTTCAGTCATTTTAGAGGTTATTTCAGTTATTGCAGGTTTGATTTGACACCGTACAGCAATTTGTACCACTTCTTTGGCATCATTTATTGCTGCTCCGAGGGTTTGAAGTCTGATTTGCACTGGTAAATCTGAAATTGTGTTTCCAGCATCATTTAACAACATTTGTAATTGTTTCCAACAGTAGTTTTTATTAGATCTAAGCTTATTTGACATCCTAGGGTTTCATGTTGATTGTTCATGTGTAATCAGATATAAACCAGCAATCATTTGATATTGTAAACAATTTTCAATGGCTATACTTTTCAATAAATCCTATTGGGAGATTGCATTGGCTGTCCTATATCAGATTTGGCTTTATCTAACATCCTAGGGTTTATCATAACATAAATCAGCAAGATTTGATATTGAATGTTGCAATTGTAGATTGATATCAACAAATTAAGGGTTTTGAAATTGTGAACAGAATTTGGTACTTACTATTTGGTTACATTTCTTTTCAAAAATACACAATTATTTTTTTTTTCCGAGGGTTGTCCAATTGGGCATATTACAGTAGTATCAAAGCATTGATCTTGCCAGCCTGCAAGGTTGAAAGCTAACATCTAAATGCAGATCTACAATAGACATGAGTGAAAGGGAACTTAGGAGAGAGAACATGGATTTGTGATCTAAGTTCTTACCAAAGGAAGAAGACATAGATCCTATCCAAGAGGTGTTGATGCAAATACAGAAAGAGAAGCAAAAACCTAGGGATCATCTTGAAGAAAACAACATAAGAGCAAGACAAGAGGCACAGACAAAGAGTCAAGATTTTAAGAACCGTCTTTTGAAGCAATTTTCTAGCAGCCTTAGGGCTCTAGATTCATTTAGCAGAACACGACAAGATGATCATGTCAGAAGGGCACGATTAGAGGATCAGCTGGAAAGAGATGAGTGCAAGCTTATTGCCTTTTGTGAATATGATCAAAAGTCTTCTATTTAAAAATCCTATGTTACCTATGAAGAATACTTGGAGATATTCGAAGAAGAAAGAAGAGAAAGAAGGAAGAAATTGATGAAAAGAGAATCAAAACCACAAGGAGATGCTGAGGAAGTAACCAGGAAGCAAGAGGAACAATCAAATTCAGAGCCACAAGACATCATGAAGTAAAAACAAGAGGCACCTAAAAAGCAAGTTGAAGGTAAAGATTTTTTGGTAGGAGAAGATGTTTTATTGGTTTCTAATGATTGCATGTGTCAGCAAAATATCGATGAAGTGAAGACGGAAAGGGTCCCACTTGTTGGATGCAAAGAATTCAAGTTGAAGGAAGATGCGCCTAATCATGCACTATCTTTTGAACTTCCAAATGGTAAGCCATTGATTGATTTTCAGAGTAGCATTGTGGATGGATATGCATTTGAGGAGAATATTTTGTAACCCTAATTTGGGAGTTTGGAGTCTAAAAATGGAGGTGTTGAGGATATCTCAACAAATTCTCTTTCAGCAAATGAGAATGAGCATTTTGCTCGCAGCCAAAAATATGAAAATATTTCATATTTGTTGCTTCCTATGTCACTACAAAATTCTTGCCATCATGGAAAGCATGCAAAAAAGGGTGATAAGAGTGAGGGATACAACTTGCAGTATAGGGGATGTGGACTCTTTGTTTCAAGTTCCAAATTGTTTTTGCATATGGGATCCGAGTAATCTCTTGAGGGTCAGAGCGAATAGAGGCATTGATGTTACTATTGAGTTCTACATCTCTTGCATTTGGATTGAAAGAAAGTTTATGAGGAATCACATAGGGTTTGTTGTGCATTCTAACCACATTGTGAAGGATCAATGTTCATAGTTCACAAATCACTCGTGGGAGCCAAGTACCACAATTGAAGATAAGATCGTGGGTGATGGCCAAATGGAGATAGTCACCCCGGGGTGCTTGATGCTAGATGATGGTATGCAAAATAGGTGTCATTTTGATGTTCAAGATTTTCTGACTAAGTATAGTATTGTGCTTTGGATATCAAGCTACAAACAAGTTAGAGGATACTTGAAGGATGAGACACTACAAATTCCTAGCATCATGAAGGCAAGGCATTGGTCATCACTTTGGGTAAATACGAGATATGTAAAGACTTTTATATCATGGATCTTGGAGGGTTGGAATCCAAGAGAAAGGGGGTAGAGCTTCAAGGCATTGAAGATGGAGCTCCAAGAGTTGCCATGGTTATGTGGAGGAAATACTAATGGGTGACAATCACACCACTTCCAAAGTTGAGGAACACCAATTTGATATGGTAGAGATGAGCATTGGTTGCAATAGACATGAGCCAAGGGCCACTTTGAGTATGGCCCCCAATTTCGGATCTGCTGCCCCCAATATTTCCAGCACTTCTCACACTTTATTTGCAGCCAAAGAAGAGTTTTCAGTCACTTGGTGGAGGAGTTTCCAGCCCATTATCTTTCTTGAGGTGTTTGCAGCTAGTACAAGTTGGTTCCCAACCATTACATTGCTGATATTTAGCAAAGAAATGCAATGTTACAGCCATGGTATCTGAAGATCTTTTTGTCTCATGTGGTGTGTAAGAAATCTCATCCTTTGGGGTTTCTAAGTGCCAATATTCCAACTGATATATCATTGTTTGGAAGGAAATTCCAAGCCAATATGACTGTTACAGCCACTTTCCAGACCACATACAATCTGATCCGAACCATCTTTCAAGTGGTAGAGCTTGGGGCGACATGGTAAGAGTCCTTGGAACACAATGTCATTATCATGACAACAATCTAGGAGAGAGGAGCCAAATTTTGAGCATGCCTTGGTCACAGCCCAAGGAAGAGGAGGTAATGTTTCAAGGTATCTTTCATATAGAGGAAGTTATTGACACAATACAAAGGAACTTTAAAGATGTCAATGAGTTTGATGGAAGAAGCACAAATTCATATTCATTTTCACAAGAATACAAACCAGGTATAAGAGGAAGAAGTGATGCTCACATTTTTCAACTATATTGCACAAGAAACATGACAAAGACTGCTGTCCACATAATGCGTAGCTTTGGGTTTGCTAACATCAAAATTTCCAGCCACTATACTCCACCATTTGCAGCCATACAGATGTATTCAGTCATAGGATTAAGTGATTTTCAGTTTATTGCTGTTATTGGAGTGTTTTTGTAATGCCGCCTGGGACACTACAAAGAAAAAGTAATTACCAATAAATTATGGCTGACTCCTTTCAAAGGGCCGATTAAAAGGGTATTAAAAGAGATTGGAAACTAAGGCCAACTTCTTATGAGTTAAATGTTAGCGCTTATGTTTAATTTAATGGTAGCACTTGAGTTTAAAGAAAATAATAGCAATTAAAGAGGCCGCCCCTCTTGGGAGAAGTCGTCTCCGTTGAAGAAATTGCAACCCTTTGAAGAGGCATACGATGGGGTATAAAAGGAGATGGAATTGTGATTTGAAAGGGAAGTTATGCAATGATAATGGAAGTGATTTGGAGCAGGTTAAGAGCAGAGAATTAGGAAGAGTCTTTCAGATCACTATTGAAGATTATATGCAGCCCTTGTATGATGAATAAATGCAGATGTATATGAAGATGTGTGTTTCTTAGCATAAATCGCTCCTCTCCTAGAAGGTATAAATGATAGTGTGAAGTTTTGTGAAGAAAGTGAGTTTCATACGCCAATCTCACATAAAGAGATGGAGAAAAAGGAAATAAAGGGAAGGAATGGAAATACATACAGCAGAGAATTATTTATTGCAGTCATTCTATCATTCTATAACTCTATCATCCTCTCATTCTATTAATCTATTATTCCATCATTTTATTCTTCTATTATTCTATCACTCTATGATTCTATCATTCTATTAATCTATTATTCCATCATTCTATTATTATATCATTCTTTCATTCTAATCTTCTACCCTTCTATCATTCTATTATTCTATTATTCGATTATTCGATTATTCTATCCTTCTATTAACCTATCATTCTATTGTTCTATGATTCTATTATTGAATCAATCAAATCAGCAAAATATCTGAGATATCAATTAACAATCAAAGAAAGCTATCTTCATTGGAAGAAAGTCATACAAGGATCAAGCAAAAGGAAATATATCAAGTCATTATACAACAAATGTTAACAGCAAAGAAGGATATATTGCAATCCTTAAATTGAACTTGAAATCCATCAAGAGGTACACTATATCAACCATCTAACAAATTCCCAAACAATCAGTTTTGAATTCAAGGAGATGTTTGCAGGTAGGAAGGATGGCCCTTCCAAGTTCACGAGAGATGAAGAGGATGGCCCTCGCATGCTCTCATCAAGTAGGCCAAGAGATGAGAAGGATGGCCCTTCCATGCTCTTGAGCTTAATCAAAGAGGATGGCCCTCTTGAGCTTGATCAAGGAGGATGGCCCTCCAAGGTGGACTGGGAGCTGCAAGGCGGATGGCCCCCTTACATTCTCTCAGCAATATTAAGGATGACGCACCTTGATATTGCTACTTACAAGTATTCCTAAGGAATTCACTATGTGATTGGCTTGAGGGATTGTGTTATGATGGATTGAACCAAATATTGATTATGTTATGAAATATTGATCTCATTATTAATTATGCTATGATAGATAAATTTAATATGAATGATGCTATGAACTGAATATTATCTTAACTTATTGATCTTTAATATTTCTAATGTCCTTTTCTAGTAGTTATTATTGTTGCAGGTCAAGAAATCAGGTATATCGCAAAAAGGGACATTACAAGTGGTATCAAAGCTTTGATCCTGCCAGCCTGGGGATCAAAGATAGTTAATGCAATTAAGCCAAAGAGCTCAACGAGCTTTGGAAAGAGAAAGGGAAATATGTAGAAGATGTTGCAAATAGTACATTGGCAACACTTTCAGGGGCAGATCTATAACAACATAGACGATGTGGATTCAATTACCAAAATCAAATTCGGATTCTTGATTGCATCCTTCATCAATTAAATTTTCTTCAATTCTATATACACTTGCTGACGTATTTCATCCTTCATGAACATAGATCTTTTTCTCTTCTAATGATCTTATCTGCCATAGATTGTCTCCACACTATCTTATCATCTTTCACTGATTATTCTACACTTCTACAATTTGTTCAATAATCAACGTCTTACTTAAGATTCAAGTTTACTTTCTATACAACATCACCGGATTCATCTTTTCAATCTTTCTTCAAGTCCTCTTCATCATTCAGATTTTCTATCAATATTGCTTCATCTTGGAGTATTTTGCAATCTCCAATCTTGGATTCTAACTGCTCTCAATTTCTTCTTTAGCATAAAAAATGTTTTCTTCCCTCCTTTCTGCATTCACTTACTTAACTACATCTTCATCGGTGACACTTGCATTATCTCAATCACATTGTTGTTATTCAAAACATCAAACAAATGCTTACCAATACATTCGTCTTTCATTAGTCCTTTCCATAGATGGAAGACTCTTCAAGTACTTGGCGAGTCTTGAAAAACTCACCGTGGCGAGTAATAGCAATGTTAAATCTCCAGAAACCAGAAAACTCGCCGAGTTTCTGGCACGAACTCGCCTGCGTCAAAAAGTGAAGGCACAACATTTTAAAACACCATTTCAACGCCTTTTTCCTTCATTTTATGACTTCTTCTGCTCACCAAAACCCTCAACGCCCCTCCCACTTTGCACATAGCAGTCCAACGTCGACGTTTGAAGATTCGAAAGGATTTTTTGTGAATTCGGAAGGGAAATTTGAAGCACATGACCTTGTCTTTGTGCAATACATCCTTTGGCTGCACACAAGAAGGGTAGAGAACAAATCAGATGATCCCATTGATTTGGATGAGATAGATCCTTACAATGATTGGACAAGGCGAGATGAGCAAACTCCAATGTTTATTGAAGATGAGATTTTTGATTTTGAGAGGCAGGCATTGGAGGAGGTGGGTGCAGGAGGAGATCTAAGATTCGATGACATTGATGAGATTGAGGAGTCATTGCCATTTGCTACTAGGATGGAGGTCGAGCCACTACCTTCCATGCCAAGCGAGGAGCCACAGCAGACTCCAAGGACTAGAACCTCTACATCTCCCCTAGTTTTTAGTAGATTAGGGAAGAGGAAGATGTACAATGTTGTATTTACTTTTAGTTTTACTATTTTCATTTTGTCAGCTATCTATTGTATCAAGGTATCAGCCATCACAATTCTGCATAAGGATGCAATTTTGTACTCAATTTGCATTCAAATCAATCAAATTTAATAGAAAACACTTTTGTACTTATTTATGGACTCGTTTGATACATCTTGTCATTGAATTTTGCAAAAAACATGTGTTTCTAATGAAATTTAAGCAATTTTTTAAGTTGTCGAGTCAATTTTTTGGGCCTAACGAGTTTTTGCCGAGTCCGAGTTTTCGAACTATGGTCCTTCCAAGTATTCTTTGGTCACAAATTCTCTTTCCATGGAATCACAATCATTTACTCCTTCGCTTTCTTAGGGCATGTTCACAATAACATTCATTCTGTCTTCTTCTTTATCCTCGTTGGATTTGAACATGACTTCTTCTATCCTTCTCAACCTTGGGCTAATGATATATTGAAAGGTAAACTACAAGATGACAAGTACAAGGTAGTGGAAGAGATCATTCTATACAAAGACAAAAAAGAAATAAAGGGTATTTCTAGAAACTATTTGGGACTAGTTACAGAATATGAGAATCTTGAAAGTAAACCAAAAAAAATATAAAATCATTCCAAAAAAGAACAGTGCATTCAAGGTCATAGATGTGTGTCGTGCTTCTACTTTCCATCTTAATATATGGAAAGCAACTTTGCTGCTTTGATTCAAAGAGATATCCATGTGCGAAGGTTTGACCAACTCAATGGGTTCTTTGAAGACATAGTTGATGCCAAAAGATAAATTGTTCTTTGGGATCGATGATTCCTTTTCTTGGTTTCAAACTATGCAAGATGTCATTGGTTTCTTCTCTCTAAGGATGAGAGAAAACTTATCTTAAATTATAGACATTGCAAATTACTAACTCTTAGTTTTGTTGTTGAGAGATATTGGTAAATACAAGTACATGAACCAAAAGAATATCGAACAATAAATTACCCTCATACTTTAGAGAATGATATCAACCTTATGACTCTAAAGGAATATGTTGGCAATTGGATTGAGGCCAGTATGCTAACAATAATTCTTCAAAGACAATCAATGTCTAGAAATTACAAATCTACAAGATTGATTTGATCCTAATTGGTGATTGCTTGAGGACAAGCAATCTTGGGCAGGGCAAACTGTAATGCCCCGCCTGGAACATTACAAAGAAGAAGTAATTACCAATAAATTATCGCCGACTCCTTCCAAAGGGCCGATTAAAAGAGTATTAAAAGAGATTGGAAACTAAGGCCGACTTCTTATGAGTTAAATGTAAGCACTTATGTTCAATTTAATAGTAGCACTTGAGTTTAAAGAAAACAATAGCAATTAAAGAGGTCGCCTCTCTTGGGAGAAGTCGTCTCCCTTGAAGAAATCACAACCCTTTGAAGAGGCATACAATGGGGTATAAAAGGAGATAGAATTGTGATTTGAAAGCGAAGTTATGCAATTATAATGGAAGTGATTTGGAGCAGGTTAAGAGCAGAGAATTAGGAAGAGTCTTTCAGATCAATATTGAATATTATATGCAGCCCTTGTATGAAGAATAAATGCAGATGTATATGAAGATGTGTGTTTCTCAGCATAAATTGCTCCTCTACTAGAAGGTATAAATGATAGCGTGAAGATTTGTGAAGATTTGTGAAGAAAGTGAGTTCCATACGCCAATCTCACATAAAGAGATGGAGAAAAAGGAAATAAAGCAGTGTTCCACGGGGACCCGTCCCCCCCCTAAAACCCCCTGTCCCCCCGTCCTGGACGTTTCCGAGACTTGGGAACGCCTACGAGACGTCCCCCCGCCGTCCCCCCGCCGTCCCCTCACCGCCGCCAAAACGCCAGAGTCTTCAGCGAGACGGAGGGTACTTCTAGCTGTCCCCGAGACGTCTCGGGGACTTTTGGACGTCCCTCGAGCATCTCGAGGACTTCTGGCCGTCCCCCGCGCTGGGGCTGCGAAAAGTCACTTTTTTTTTTGTTTTTTTTTTGGACTTAGAGCCCAGGTCCGAACCCTAAGGGGGTGTTTGACCATTTTAAAGACTAAAAACTCTCATTACACTTTCATTCTTCATTTTATGACTCAATATGCCATTTCATGTTTTGCAACAGCTAGGTGAAAAAGAGGAAAACCAGTGAGAAGAGTGGGTGAAAGAGGGAGTTTGAGGTGTTGCAAGTGCAAGAGGGGTGAGAAGGAGAAAGAAGAAGAAGAGGAGGAGCATTCTACACCAGGTGTGAAGGATTTTTCAAGCACAAGGTAAGTTTTTATGACTGTTTTTTTAAGTTTTTTCATTTTTTTTTTGTTTTTTTAAATTTTTTTCTAAGTTCTTAGTTTTAGTTTTTCATGTTGAATCTTACAATGGGCATTGAAATGAAAATCAAAACATGAATATGCATTTGCAGCCATGGCTGCAAATGCATATTCATGTTTTGATTTTCATTTCAATGCCCATTGTTTTTTTAAATTTTTTTCATCTTTCCATCAAGATTTAAGTTTTAAGTTTTACTTTCAAGTTTTAACATCAAATTTCACTTATAGAATTTATTTGTTTATTCATTATTGCAGTATCATAATGAGCTCTCATAGTGATCCTGATAGTGGAAGTGAATATGCTCCTGAGGCTGAGGGGAGTGACCATGGGGTTGAGCTTGAAGCCAATACTAGTTCCATGGCAAGTGAAGCAACCAGTTTTGAGTGCCCTTCTGCACTACTGGCACCGTATGCTAAGGGTCCTTTTGATCGCAAATCCCCTCTCAAACAATTTGCAACAAAATTAGTATTACTAAACGGGGAAGGGTTACCATCTGGTGGCACAAGGAGGTGGTAGTGCAACTTTTGTGCTCTAGAGTGGTTTGGGAGCATCACTAGAGTTAATGCACACCTTCTTTTCATTAGAGGAAAAGGTGTAGACATATGTTCTTTTTTGGCAACACCGCAAAACATCAAATACAAAGTTGAAATAAATAAGTTATAGGGTCTTCCTGATGATACTACAGCTGCACCTGTGCATACTACTTTGCACCATAGGGCACATCTTCAGCATAACCAGCCACAGAGTTCTAGCCATACTTTGCAGATGAGAGTAGGAGGGACACCAGTTTCTTCTTCCAGTGCCTATGTAGGAGAGGGGAGGGGGAAACGGAAATTGCAAACTCAAAGTAACCCCATAGCAGATTTGTTTAAAGTGCAGCTCAAGGATGACACAGATGATGCCATTGGCAAGTTCTTCTTTGCCAATGGCATCCCATTTCATGTTGCTCGATCTCCTTATTTTAAGGAGATGATATCGATGGTGGCAAGGACAGGACCATCATATGTGGCACCAGGGGAGACGAAATTGAGGACCACGATCTTGGATAAGAACTATTCCAAGATCAATTTGTTGATGGAGAAGATGAAGGAGTGTTGGGTCAAGACAGGATGCAACATAGTCATGGATGGGTGGACGGACATTAGACAGCGACCACTCATTAATATCATGGTTACATGTACTGAGGGCCCATATTTTCTTAAGGCAGTTGATTGTTTAGGGCATCGCAAAGATGCTCATTTTCAGTTTGAGGTCCTCAAGGAGGCTATTGAGGAGATTGGGCCACAAAATGTGGTCCAAGTAGTGACAGATGCAGCACATGTGTGCAAAGCTGCAGGAAGACTTGTTGAGGCAGCTTATAGGCATATTTGGTGGACTCCATGTTGTGTGCATGCCATGAACAATGCACTCAAGGACATGGGGAAGATTGGTTGGATTAGAGAAGTGGTAAATGATGCAAGAGATGTGCAGATGTTTATCTGCAACCACCACACATCACATGCACTCTTCAGGACCTTCGCTAAGAAGGAGTTCGTGAAACCTACTGATACGAGATATGGTTCCTATTTCATTCTCTTGGAGAGAATGATTGAGTTGCAAGAGGCACTGCAACTCATGATTATGACAGCAGAATGGAGTAGGTGGGCCGAGTCTAAGACAGAGCAGGGTTTGAGGGTGAAGGATACGGTGAAGAATGATGTGTTCTGGGCTGATGCAAAATATATTGTCGCCATCATTACACCAATTTTCCAGGTAATCAGGTATGGGGATGCGGATGGATCTAACCTTGGAGAGGTGTATGAGTGCATCGATTCTATGCTTGATCAGATGAGGGTTGTTGTGCGACAGAGCGGCCCCACATTGGCATTCTACCATGAGCACATTTAGCCAATCATTCAGAGGAGATGGGAGAAGCTCAACACTCCCTTGCACATGGCAGCTTATGCACTTAATCCTAAGTGGTACTTGACTAGGCCTGGTAGAGTGACACCGATACGAGATCCGGAGGTGAAGGCAGGGTTCTTCAGGTGCATTGAGAGGATGTATGATGATGTAGATGCCAGCACGATTCGCACTGATTGGGGCAAATCTGCCACTCTTAGGGGTTATTCAAATGCGGCCAAGATGGATATGGTAACTATGGCGCAAGATGACCCAATTTTGTGGTGGACTTGCCATGGATTGGGATCTTTGACTACCACTCTAGCCATCCGATTGTTATCTCAGGTTTCTAGTTCTTCAGCTGCCGAGAGGAACTAGTCTACATATAGCTTCATCCACTCTCTTAAGAAGAACACACTTACCTCTAGGAGAGCAGAGAAGCTTGTGGCTGTACATAGTGCTTTGCGTCTCATTGACCGCAAAACACTTGTGTACAAAGAGAGTCCAACAGCACGATGGGATGTACAGCTAGAGGAGCCAACACAGATTGATAAGGATGCTTCAGTTTCGGCTTCAGATGCAGGGTTGGTTGGTATTAGTTTGGCAGAGCTTGACCGCAAGGATTCCAGTAGTTCGAGTGATGAGGAGTTTGGGGACGATTAGAGGCCTCCCTTCACTACATTTTGATTTTTGCATTTTGTAGTTTGTACTTATTTTGATATCATCACATGCTACTCATTGTAACCATCTTTAAGACTTTATGATACATTGATATGATATTATGATGTGACATGTTATATTTTCCGTTTTCAATATAATAGAAACTAAGAAATCTCAAATTCGACAATTTCATTTGTCTTTTACTATTTAGTAACTGTAATAGTCTAATAGACTAATAGTATTCAAGTATTTAAAATGTTAGTATTTGCAATTTTGCTAGTTTACTAATTTGCCATTTGAAATGTTATTCTTAAACATCTTTTTATAACTAGTTATTCAAGTACCATATGTATATCAGCGCCGCCCCCCGGCCACCGTCCCCAAACTTAGACCCTTTGTCCCCCTGTCCCCGAGACCCGTCCCCGTCCGGAAACTCCATGGAACACTGAAATAAAGGTAAGGAATGGAAATAAATACAGCAGAGAATTATTTATTGCAGTCATTCTATCATTCTATAACTCTATCATCCTCTCATTCTATTAATCTATTATTCGATTATTATATCATTCTTTCATTCTATCATTCTATCATTCTATCATTCTATTAATCTATTATTCCATCATTCTATTATTATATCATTCTTTCATTCTATTCTTCTACCCTTCTATCATTCTATTATTCTATCATTCTATTGTTCTATGATTCTATTATTGAATCAATCAAATCAGTGAACATCTAAGATATCAATTAACAATCAAAGAAAGCTATCTTCATTGGAAGAAAGTCATATAAGGATCAAGCAAAAGGAAATATATCAAGTCATATATATACAACAAGTGTTAACAGCAAAGAAGGATATATTGCAATCCTTGAATTGAACTTGAAATCCATCAAGAGGTACACTGTATCAACCATCTAACAAATTCCCAAACAATCAGTTTTGAATTCAGGGAGATGTTTGCAGGTAGGAAGGATGGCCCTTCCAAGTTCACAAGAGATGAAGAGGATGGCCCTCTCATGCTCTCATCAAGTAGGCCAAGAGATGAGAAGGATGGCCCTTCCATGCTCTTGAGCTTAATCAAAGAGGATGGCCATCTTGAGCTTGATCAAGGAGGATGGCCCTCCAAGGTGGACAGGGAGAGAGCATGTAAGGGGGCCATTCACCTTGCATCAGCAATATTAAGGATGACCCGCCTTGATTTTGCTACTTGCAAGTATTCCTAAGGAATTCACTATGTGATTGGCTTGAAGGATTGGTTATGATGGATTGAACCAAATATTGATTATGTTATAAAGTATTGATCTCATTATTAATTATCACATCCAAGATGAGCATGTTGTGGGTTGGTTATTAGCATTGCTTGATCCAAGTCAAAGGTGAGGAAGTATAATCGTGCATCTCATCATGGGTCACCCAGAGGTTTGCATTTATGTTGATGTGAGTCACCCACACCTCTTTGTTATTTTCCCTCTAGAGGTCAAATTGTTTGAGATTCATGGATTACATAAGAATGAGTGATGGTGGTAGTAGCTCCCATAGTGATTTTTGGCAAGAGTTGTTCCACTTGACAAAAAAAAGATCCAGATGCTATAGCATGATTCATAGCATTGGCACAATGGTATTTGAGCATCTGAGTATGCTTGATGTTTTTTTGGCAAAACTTGTTTCACTTGACAAGTAGAGGAGCGAGACTCTATGGATATCTGTCATGTCCCCTCTCCTATAGGCTGACTATCATCATTTTGAAGAAGTCGATGTAATGTTTAAATTAAAGATTTAAACTTTAGATAGTTATTGTTATGCTAGCCACCTACTTTCTGATTTATTTCTATCTATACTCTTGCGGATGGATGTGATAACTAACAATAGTCAAATTTGAAATTACAAATAATGATAAATTTCTGTATCAATAAGGTTGGTTAATACCTTGTATTCTACAAGCTAGCTACTATAGGCTGAAACACACAACACAATCCGTAGAGCCTAAAGGTCCATTCTAGATAATGCAAAGACACTTTGATTCCCAACGTTAAATCTCATCTTCTCAATTATGGGACTCTTAGTTCTCAAGCCTCTGCACTAATGTCTTTATAACCATATTCAGAGAGTAACATTATACTTAAATCGCAACAATAACTTATACGGCAACTTAATGATGCTTGGTCATACAAGACACTCAATACTCAATAACTGTCTATCAATACATGGATGAGAATAATTGTTATAAAGGATTTGTGAAGGAATGTGAAATAATAAGTAGTGATCAGATTTATAAGAAGCAGCAATCAGTGAGTATATGGTGTGATCTCCTTGAGCAGGAAGTTTCAAAATATAATATGCAGTGGACTCTTGTAAGACAACGATTTGTTAAGAACAATATTCTTTACAAAGAGATACGATTTCACTAGAAGATAAAAGAGGTGTTAAGGAAGGGCTGAGATTAGTCTTGAAAGGGCAGCACTAAAGTGTTAACAAAAAGACATGTCTATAGTGATGGATCGCCTCTCTTCATAGACATTGAGTGGTATAAAAGGGAGGAAAAAATAACAATAGGAACATGGCAATCTCACATAGATCAATAAGCAAGCAATCATTAGATCATTGGATCGCTGAGTAGTGATTGAACATAACAGAGAGTATTCAAACTACATCTGTAGAGATATTTATTCAGACATATAAATTATTGTAACAGCAAAAGGATATCAATAAGAATCATTCTTGAATATACATCAAGTCAGATCATTATTGACTGTCAATTATATTTACTTATTGCATATCACTGTCATATCTAGAAATACATAAAATTATTAAAATAAACTGTCAACATGGAGAAGGGGGAACTATGGAGAACAGCTAAACGCACACTTACATTGACAGATACGAAGAACAGCGAGTAGGGCACCCTACTGTCATGTAAAAGGGAGAAACAGATAAGGGCAGAATTCTTCTCCCTAATCCCCATGTTGAGGGTTTATTGGCACACTAAGATTCACCCGTCAGAGAAGAATGGTGAGGGGACTGCTTGGAGGGAGAATTGTTGTCAGAAGGAACCCTGTCATGTCTCCCTATACCTCCTCTTTTATGGCTGAGTGTTGTAAATAAACGGGGTTATCTACATGACAATGAATGTATGATTTCTCAAATAGTGATATTATTTATGAGTTTGAATACAGTGTAATTTGACTAACCTTCATGATTGAATATATACATATATCTATGCAGAAAATTGTATATGTTGATTATGTTTTGACTGTAGGATTCAAATTCAGAATCGCATTATTCAAAGCAATATTTACATTGGTAAGATGTAACCCTAACCCTAATTTGTTGCAATTGTAATTTTAGGGCAATTTTGGAAGGGGACATTACAATATCACAACATAAATTCATCCGCTGGGTTGACAATTGCTTATGGGCAAGCAATTCTGGAAAGGGTGGATTGTCATGTACCCATTTTTTGGATTAAAAATAATTAATAATATTATTTAAGTTGGGCCCAATGATTTCTAATTTTAAGGGCAACTTAATAATATTATTATAATTAAAATAAAAAGTGTTTTTAAACACTAGTACTAAAATAAGTATTTTTTATACTTAAAATTAAATTAAATTAAATTAAAATTATAAAGTATTTTTAAATATTTTTATAATAAAAGCATTTTCTTAAATGCTTGGGCCAAAAATAAAAAGTATTTTTTAATACTAGGGCCCAGATTTTAAACAAGGAGGCCACTATAAAAGGAGCACTTGGTTTCTCATATGGATCATTCAAGTTCTCTATTTTTGCATCCAATTTTTAGATTTGAGCAATTTGTTCAATCTAGGGCATCCAAGAATGAAAACCCTTGGTTTGTTCAAGGTTTGAGAGTCGAAAATCCTCTTGGACTCCACACTTGGTATCAAGGTCGAAAATCCTCTTGGATTCCAATTGTGCTGATTTGTAGAGGATTTGAAGACATTTTTCAGCTTGCTACAGTGTCACTATAGTGATTTGATGAAGATATCAACATTTTGAGGATTATATATTGCTGCTACAGTGTTGCTACATGGGTTGCTACAGTAACCTATCAATAAATCAGCATTTTTGGAGGGTTATATGTTGCTGCTACAGTGTTGCCACATCATTTTGGGAGATTTCTACAACAATTTCAGAATTTTAATGAGCAGATTTGCATCATCATTCGCTGGATCTGAGGAGTTTACACCATTTTGGCAAACCCTAGCTGCTGCTCTATCAATCTTTGGAGGGTTTGGATCAGATTTGACATTACTTGCAGGTTTCCAGCCCTAGCCACGGAGAATTTGTTGTTGTACCAACATCATAAGTATAATTTTTAGTCATACAACTTGAGCGCCACCTTTGGCAAAACAAAATCTATCATTTCTAGCCTTGTGACAGTCATATCAGCCGCTGTACAACAGGTCATACACCTCCCAGCCACCATTTTCAGTCATTTTGAAGGTTATTTCAGTTGTTTCAGGTTTGATTTGACACCGTACAGCAGTTTGTACCACTTCTTTGGCATCATTTATTGCTGCTCCAAGGGTTTGAAGTCTGATTTGCACTGGTAAATCTGAAATTGTGTTTCCAGCATCATTTAACAACATTTGTAATTGTTTCCAGCAGCTGTTTTGATCAGATCTGAGCTTATTTGGCATCCTAGGGTTTCATGTTGACTGTTCATGTGTAATCAGATATAAACCAGCAATCATTCAATGTTGTAAACAATTTTCAGTGGCTGTACTTTTCAATAAATCCTATTGGGAGATTGCATTGGCTGTCCTATATCAGATTTGGCTTCATCTAACATTCTAGGGTTTATCATAACATAAATCAGCAAGATTTGATAATGGATGTTGCAATTGTGGATTGATATCAGCAAATTAAGGGTTTTGAAATAGTGAACAAAATTTGGTACTTGCTGTTTGGTTACATTTCTTTTCAAAAATACACAAAATATTGTTTGTTTCCTAGGGTTGTCTGATTGGGGACATTACATTGAAATAGGTTGAATGACATGTCATGAACTTTTGAGCTCACTGGTAATGTCAGAACTCAGAAGAACGCCCTTGTAACCTAAGTCACCGCATTCGCCTAATTTCGGCCAAGAAGTTCGAAATTCGGCGTATTAATAAACAGATTATCAAATTCGCCAAAATTCGTTCAAATTCGCTAAAATCGTACGGTGCTTTTTTTTAAATTAAATGTTCTGTGATAAAGTTCTTTTTTAAGTTTTGTTTCAATTAAAATAATCCTCCGTCGTTTTATCTCCTGCGCCTGCAGCTGCTATTATTTTGTTTATATATTCTGAAAGAACCTTAAGTTTCTTATTTAATTTATATATTCACCTTTGCTCCTCCCGACTATAGTTTGCCCATAAGCTTTTATAGGCCATAAAAAAAATTCATGCCGGAAAATTAAACTCGTTGGTTGTTCCTATCGCGTATTCCTTGAACCTTCTATGGGTGCAAGTGTTAGTTTATTTAATATATTTTTATTTTTAAATTTTTAAAATAAAATTAGTATTTTCTATTTTTATTTTTTATTTAAAATGTAGTGAATGTACTATGCTAATTTAAAATGTAGTGTATTTATTTATAAATAGTATTTTTAATTTAAAATGTAGTGTATTTATTTAAAATTAGTATTTTTTTATTTATATTTTTTATTTAAAATGTAGTGTATTTATAAGTTATATATATATATATATTTTTAAAAATTCAAATTTATGTAGGCGAATTTAATCACGAATTTTTTTTCCAATTTTTTTCTTGCCGAATTTTTCCCGAATTTCATCCTTGCCGAATTCGAATTCGAATTCGAACCTGGTGACTTAGCTTGTAACTGCTAGTCTACAAACAAACATGGTATATCAATTCCTATCTCAAAAAAGAATCACATACGAACAAATGAAATATTTTCAAAACTCCACCCTTAAGTCAGTAAAGAATGCATTTTTAATTAGTGGCCACTGTTATTGAATCTATTTAGAGGCATGAGATCTGGTTATGAGAGCTCAGGTCATTTGAGCTTTTGTTGTAGGTCTTAATTCATCAACATGTAGCAGACCTTCTCCCTATGATAACTGATTAAGACAAAGACTCCTAACTCTACAAATAACATTTCATGCTATAAGGACAGTGTTATAATATTTACCTATTAATATGTGGAGTAACATGATGGGGGTAGGGTCTATAGCAATCCATGTTGGGCAATGGTTGAATGCCTTCCCCTCTCAGGGGATCCTTTTGAATTGCAGATAATGCATATATAACATAGAGTTTAATGTTTAGCAGTCAAAAAAAATCTAAGGAAAGATTAACTGAAAAGCCTGAAAAGCCAATGCATTGCAGACTTTATCTCTTAAAAGGATTGTTGTCACTTTACTTGAATCCAACCTCTTTAAACCAGATCACATCCAGAAAAATTCCCACTTGGAACAAAGATTTATTTTTACCTGAAAAATGAAAAAGAACAATGCAAAGCTATATTCAAAAGCCTTTTATGGAAATACTGCATACTCCTTACCCATTCTAAATCACCATAAGGAGGTCTTCGAGTTAGCATCTCAATAACTGTACAGCCTAAGCTCCATATGTCAGCAGGAAGCCAATAAGTTTTCCGTGGATTAACAACCTGTGTCACAGAAACATAAGTAACTATGTAAATTGGATTCCAGATAAATTATCATTAAAATTTTACCAGTACCAGACTTAGCTAAAATTTATTGTGATTTTATTCACAAAGAAAGAAAAAGTAATTGAAGGCTAATAGTGCACTAAAAAAATTTACAACCACTCTTCAAACATAGGACACATGAGATGATAAAAGAATATTAGTGATACAACCACAGCAAGCAAATGGATATGAACAAGCAATGGAAACGGTGGAAAAAAAAATTATGTTCACAAATTGATTCACTCAAGAATTTATCTTATGAATGACAACTTACAGTGTTCTATGGCTTAAACACACAGTATAAATAATGTATAGAAAATAGACCAGTGGGCATGACTGAATCGTAAAGATGGAAGGTCACCACAATAAAGACCCAAGTTCAATTCCCCTCAGGAACCTCTAGGTAAGCTCCCGTTGCATTAATGCAGGAAAAAGTACACTCTATGTGTGCCTGGGGAGCAGGCCCCCATTTGTATCCCATGGGCCTAGGAGCCGGTAAACCCTCATTCACCAATTAAAAATTAACATATCACTGGAATTATCATTTATGATTTGAAGATTGACATGGAATTATCAATTATCAGTTGCGTTCTCAATTCTGTATTTAATTTTGCACATTTTGTGCAGATTATGGTTATTTTAATTTATTTTTAAGTTATATATATAATTGTGTGTGTATTATATATATTTTATTAGACACCTCCCCACCATCCCCAAAATATAGGAAAATATTTGCTGTCCCTGAAACCTTGTCCCTGCATCTCCCAATCCCAGAAACTCGGAGAAACACTGATGTAGGCACACATATCACTGTTGGTACAAATCATAGAATACAAGATCACATGGAAATCAATATCAACAAACTTGATTGACTGGTACCCCTACGGTTCATTAATCCATAAAAAAGATCAATGATACAGTTCAAATGAAAATATGAATAGTTTCAGAAATGCTAACCTCAGGAGCCATCCAATATGCACTTCCTTTACATGATTTCAGTTCATCCCACTTGGATGTCTGTGATTCAAAGAAACGGCTTGTTGAATGAAAAGCAAAGTCAATGATAATTGATAAAAAGAAAACTCGTTAAGATGGCCACCATAACACACAGCAAATCTAGAAGATTTACATCAACATGCTTACCTCTTTGGCCAACCCAAAATCAGCAAGCTTTATAAGGCCATGGGCATCAACTAGTATATTAGCACACTTGATGTCTCTTCAGAATATAAAATCATTCACCAATTAATTTCGATCCAGGCAAAGGTTAAGCAGCTGAATTAGAACATTAATCTATAACTTATACAGAAGATTAATAGATAAAATATTTATTTACTATTCCTTTTTTTTTTAAATAGAATGCATTACATTTTTATAGCAAATTAGCATAGAAGCTGAATATTGAAAACTATTGATCACCTGTGCATCACATTTCTCTCATGAAGGTACTTTAATCCAGTTAGTATTTGTCTTGTGTATGCACGAACTTGGGTATCTCTTAAATTGTATTTTTTGTAAAGTGATGCTAGTGAACCCTGTGTTACCAGCTCAAGGAAAATGTATAATTTGTCCGCTTCCTGCATGCAATCAAACAAAGTGCATATATATCAATCTGAATCTAATACCCCACTACTCCATAAACTTGGGGTGTCCCAAACCCCATATTATATGGTAACAAATGTATATCATCAACAATCATTAAAAAATGATTTACAGGATACTCCTATCATTAAGAAAGTTTAGAATAGACTGTAACTCATAGATCCTTAACATTTGAAACTTCTTCAGTAAGGAAAACCCCAAATTGTACAAATTAAAATTATTGATAAAACTCAGATGAAAAATGTTGGCTATAAATCAGATTTACAAATTTTTCACTTCTTTGGTGCATGAATAGATATTCCACAGTTTGACTAGACTTCATAATGTAAAAATATTGGAAAGGGTTATAAAGGATTGGATAATATTTACCTTATCAGTACCAAGGTACTGCACAATATTTTCATGTTCAAATTGACTTAGAAGAGCAACCTCCTGCAAATCCCCTAGAAATTGTGAGATCTTCAATACCAGAACATTATATATTTTGCTGGACACCAGTTTTGATTGGTAACAGCACATGCTAACAAAACTTTGTATCTTTGTCCATAGCATGAATCTTGATATTCAATAAATTGTCTTCTATTCTTGAAAGTCCAAAGCATAATAATGAGCATTCTCTCTAGAATCAATTAGAATAATTGAATACTAACTTTGGCTTATTTGACTGTTTCCAATGAACATGATTGTGTCTTACCTGCTCAAGTTGAGAAATGGATTGTTTTGCATTGCTACCTTGATCTACAAGAGAAACTTCCTTAACTGCAAAAAAGTATCCATCACTGCAAAATAGTAATTAAGATATAATGTCAGAATACAGGAAGAATTATTTGAGAATATGATCCTTGAAAGAAGAAATAATCACTCTTAATCATCAATAAGAGTTTTTAAATGTTGACAGAAACAAAAACTTTATAAAACGATATTATCATTTACTAAACATTCCATTGATAGACATATCTTAGCAAAAGAAAAGATCCATCCATGTTAATCAAAACATATATATCTCAAATCACAGTGTTTCAGAATGACAATATTATAGACCAAATGTTAACAATAAACTATATAAGTTAATTATGATGAATATCATTTATTATTAAAATACCAAGATATAGTGGACATGACTATTGGTATCCATATATATAACTCTTGAAGTATGTAGATAAGTGTTGTATTAAATCATTCCAACATTATTATTCAATAAAAATTCTAAGTTATACTCCAAAATACGTTAATACATGTAGCAAGTCATATCATCTCCACCGTCTGCAGAGTTGCATGGACAGGGATATGGGTACAGATACGGATGGCCCATTTTTCAAGACCCCTAATATGGACTTATACAGCATATTGTTTATTTATTAAGCTTAATATATTGATATATATATAACAATTTAACAAATATATTATATAATATATATCAATATATTAAGCTTAATAAATAAACAATATTAAACTTAATAAAATTTTAATAAATTAAACCTAAAGTAAAATTTAAATTGTTTTAAACTTAATAAATAAATAAAAGTTTAAAACTAAGTAAAATTAAAATTAAAAAAATCGAACAAGGAGCAAATCAACAGGAAATGCAGCCTGCCACGAACAAACATACCATAAAATTCAGGCAAATCTCAGCAACAAGAAACACCGTAAAACCCAAAAAAAATGTCATTTTGTCATGACCGTCAACTTGCTTGAATGACAGGAATCCGGCTGAATGACAGGAATCCGGCTGCATCTCTCATCCATGTCTCCAGCTATTGGTGAGAAGTCGAGGGCTGCACAACTTTTAACATTCTAGGGTTAATTTTTTTGGGATATGGCAGAGATATCATGAGAACACCGTATCTACGCGTACCCGGCACAGTTTAAAAAATGGTTTTTTGGGGGTACGGCCAGACACGGTATCCGACCCATATCGTATCCATATCCGTATCCAGTACGGCAGTATGCATACCAGGGGAGAGGCGGTGGCATATCCTATAACATTGTCTTCATGTGACCTTTGTCCCACCTGTCATGGCATCCTCTGCTCACTGCACTAATCCTTGACTGTGTCATATCTTCAATTTAACTATATTCCCTCTCTATACTTCGTCATCAATTATTTGACTTGTTTCTTTTCAATGGTTGTGTACTCCCTAGTTTTAGGCTTCACTAAATCATTCCATTCTAAGAAGATAAGTACTCTGCTACATTCCATCTTGTTTTCCCTTGGCTTTTCCTTCCATTGCATATTCATTCTCCAACTTCTACATCTTATTTTCCATTGCCTTTTTCTGCTGTCTGTAAATACTTCTTATAATTTTTATATTATAACTTTATAAGGAATTTATGTTAGAATTTGTTTGGGAAATTTTCCAATCATTGCGACTTATCTCATTCTGTTTTTTTACTACATAGGGGTTAGATTCTGAGTCAGCAGTTCACTTAGGAAGTTGAATTGTATAATAGAAAACTTTAAAGTTTTATAAATCTTTGGCATTTTTGCCAATTCATAAACCCTTTTAGGTAGAAAGGGCAGACGCTAGAAAAGGAAAAATGGATGGACCCTTAGTTTGCTGTTTGTGCAAGTAATTTTTCATACTAGCAAACAGCTGCTTACAAAGGCACCTGTATGCCCATATTATGGACTGTGAGCAATATTTCTGTATTATTAATTTATTATTGTACTGTCATCTACATTTGCTATTGACAAATTTCTGAGAATAGCTAATGTTCTTTCTTTCCTATTGATGTGCAATTTCTGGTTGACAATATTTGAGTAGCAGCATGTATTTTGTGTATAAGTCCAATACCTCTCTCACACAGGAAATTTCCACAAATCTAGATCACTGGAAAAACAAAATTAGAGCACACTCAATACTGCATCGAGTTTACACAATGTGTCAACAGAACTAATACATGAATTCCCCATGATGATCAGTGAGGCTATGTGCAATAAAATATTAAAAAAAAAATCCCAGAGATAGAATTCATAAAGCAATGTCCCTTTCATTGTGTATCAAATTACACCGGTACCATCTACCTAAGAAGTCTGCATCCTTTTTTATAACTGGTCTTCTACAAGTTTAAACTCTATCCTTACCCACTATTTTTATTCTTTCATCGTATCCTCACCAGATACAGAGGATTAAACTTAACATGGGACAGTCCTTTGGTGGGGACTGCAGGTCCTAGGTTTCCTGCACAGGCAGGCCCACAAAAGTTCCTTAATGCAGCTATAGGATAGAAAGGAATACCAACCAAAAAGGATGGCGCAGCCAAATTATTTGCCGGAAACTTTCAGTCAACATTAACAAGGCAGGGAAGGGGGAGAAAATTGTTCCCTGTAACTCTCGGTAGATTTTGCTCGTTTTTCATTCCAATAATTAATAGAAAAAGTCATTATCTGCATGTGACCAATCTTATGCAAAAAGACCCAAAACTCTCTCTGTGGTAAAGCTACTATTTTTGTTGTATAGGTGGTCCCATGTTACCTAAAAATTTAAAAAAAACGAAAAACATAGCTTTTCCCGTGAAAAGTTGCAGCCCCAATTTTCTTGGCAAAAACTTTAAGCCACCGTTAGAGTAGAAAGGAAGCTGATGATATGCGGCATCCAACAGAAAAAAAATTAGGGATGTTTTAGCCAAAAGGTATTCTCTTGTTGCCTGGCTTATAACTACTCTGATTTTTATCTCTGCAACACAAGCTGAGAAAAATTCAGTCAATCCTGCTTCCTGGACCATTTCCTCATCTAATTTTGCCAGTCTAGTATTCTGATACTCTTCACTTGTTGAAGGAAATTGCTTATCATTTCCTCAACTGGTCCACCATTGGCAGAATTGATATGGTGTGGTGAGTATAGCCGCCTCCATTGAATATAGTCTCTTGGAAAACTCCTACTCATCTGGTTCGGTGAGGCGGGCAGTTGCACCACGGCACCTTGCTATTCTCCACTTTACCTTCCTCATTTGTACACACAGTTCTACTCACATGTGATCGCCTGTTTCATTGATAATGTTGTGGCTAATCTAGCATTTCAAGTTTTAAACAAAAGATAGATAGATAAATATTAAATAGAATTTTTAATAATGTCCACAAGACCAAACAGTCTATGGGGCTCCAAGAATAAAAATTATAACCAAAGAAATAAGACGCTGCCAGAAAACAAAAACAAAAAAAGAGATTGTGCAGTTAAGCCCTAGTTTAAATTTCTCCTGCTGTGGCTTTTGAAGGTTCATTCTCCTTAAAAAGGGATTGTGCAGTTAAGCCCTAGTTTAAATTTCTCCTGCTGTAGCTTTTGAACGTTCATTCTCCTTAAAAAGGGATTGTGCAGTTAAGCCCTGGTTTAAATTTCTCCTGCTGTGGCTTTTGAAGGTTCATTCTCCTTAAAAAGAGATTTTGCAGTTAAGCCCTATTTTTCTACTTATGAAGGTTCATTCTCCTGCTGTGGCTTTTCGTCAGAAGTTTCCCGCGTTTGAAAGCCATAAATTTCTACTGCTGTGGCTTTTGAAGGTTCATTCTCCTTAAAAAAGAGATTGTGCAGTTAAGCCCTATTTTTCTACTTATGAAGGTTCATTCTCCGCCCTAGTTTAAATTTCTCCTGCTGTGGCTTTTGAAGGTTCATTCTCCTTAAAAAGGGATTGTGCAGTTAAGCCCTATTTTTCTACTTATGAAGGTTCATTCTCCTGCTGTGGCTTTTGATCATAAATTTCCCGCGTTTGAAGGACTGAGAAGTTCACAGAATATTCCTCCCACTCTGGAGGAGGTTTTTCACTTTTGCAATTGAAGTTCAGAGTGGAAACTCTGGAATCCAAAGGTTTTCAATTTTGTAGTTAGAAGATGACATGAATGATGATGCCAGTGTTACTAGTACTACTTACTCGCTAATGCCCTCGTAGACGGTGCCAAAGGATCCTCTTCCAAGCATATGACCCTTTATCCACGACCGGAATTGAATCTTGAACCTCGCCCCCGCCGAAACCACACACACGGTCTCCTCTCCACTGGACGAGCTCCCGACCTCAGCCTCTCTTGTGCTAACCTCAACCTCCCCACTAGACGAGCTCCCGACCTCAGCCTCTCTTATGCTGACCTCAGCCTCTCCACTAGACGAGCTCCCGACCTCGGCCTCTCCTGTGCTGACCTCAGCCCTTCCTCTGTCAAGCTCAACATCTCCTTCCTTCTCCTCCACCGCCTCAACAGGAATCTGCCCTTCATCCTCCGGACCGAACGACCTCAAAATGTCCCAAGTCGAAACAGACTTGTTCTCAGACCCGACCCGCCAAGCCCTAGACGGCGGCGGTGCCAAAGCCGAGGCCGCAACCGCGGCATCCCGATCATTATCTGACTTGCTTCTTCGTCCATAAAAACTAACAGTATCTGAAACAGAAGGAGCCTGGGAACGCGAAACCGAAACCGTCGAAGGTTTCTCTTCCGGTGTAAATAAAGGGGACTTATGTTCAAGTTTAGGTCTTGGTTTCGCCTTTCTGGCTCGAAACTCATCAATTGTTATGGCCAGATCATCTGGGCCAGAAAGCCCTAAACTCTTACAAATCTGTTCAATTCTTTGCAGGCCGTCTTCTCCTTGAACTCTGAAGTTGTCGAGGCTTATGCTGGACGGTTGGAGCTCGTCTGCCATTCTGGAAATACTACTCCTGTGCGCAGGGGACTGAGGCGCAGACTGTGGAGACGACGAAGATGCATCATAATCTGAGTATTTTAACGCATTTCTTCTATCCAGTTTCGCTCTCTGACGGCTCGATGCAGGGAAATCCATGGAATTTTACGAGATGCTAACGAGATCGTTAAGCCCAACACAAGAATTATATAGTTCCAGTCGCCATGGCGACTTGTCGCGGCGCATCAGATTAATCAACGCGGATGACGTTCGTCTTGTAAAAGAGATTTATTTTTTGGTCAACCCCAACCATTGCTGTTCCTTTTGAATTCCAGGCACTTCCAAGAAACTTAGATTTTGACATTTAGTGTTTGTCCTCTGCGTTCCGCCATACGAACTCTTTTATTGCGGATCGCTCGTTTTCCCACTGATGTTTTGGGCGTTTCGACGACGGCTGCGTGCGACAGTCACCATGTGGATGAAATTATTTTTAAGGATTCCGAATGTATAAAATTTTATTAGCAATGCAATATCGTCTAAGATGGGTATTCTAAAAATGTGTGCTCACCGATGGAAAGTATTAATTAAGGTTTATAGTTTGAAATATTTATAGTTGATGAAAGAGACATGATATTTCCAGAGTGGATGATAGTGAAAGATGCCGTGCCTATGGATTTAGGTAACTCTGTTTATTTTGATAATAGTGTTTATGGTAGACATGATATTTCCACAGTCTAGGTTGATGATTGTAGTGTTTCTGGAAAAACTGCGTATTGTTTTTTTTGAGGGCGTATTGTTTTTTTGAGGGCATCAATAGTATTTACGGATTTAAGGTGTATTTACTTTGAAGATACTGGTTATGGATTTAAGGAGTATTTATTTTGAAGTTGTTAGTGAAAGATGGTGCGTATGGATTTAACTGCGTATTTATTTTGATGATAGTGTTTATGTATTTAACGCGTATTTATTTTGAAGATAGTGCTTATGGATTGTATTTATTTTGAAGTTGTTAGTGAAAGATTTTTGAAGATAGTGCTTATGGATTTAACGGGTATTTGTTTTGAAGATAGTGCTTATGGATTTAACGTGTATTTATTTTGAAGTTGTTAGTGAAAGATGGTGCGTATGGATTTAACTGTGTATTTATTTTGATGATAGTGTTTATAGATTTAACTAGTATTTATTTTGAAGATAGTGCTTGTGGATTTAACGCATATTTATTTTGAAGTTGTTAGTGAAAGATGGTGCCTATGGATTTAACTGCGTATTTATTTTGATGATAGTGTTTATGGATTTAACTAGTATGTATTTTGAAGATAATGCTTATGGATTTAACGCGTATTTATTTTGAAGTTGTGTATTCAAAATAAATACGTGGTTAAATCTATAAGCACTATCTTTCATTATCATCTACTCTCGAAATATCACCTCTTTTTTAGAGATTTTTAATCATTAACTATCTAAAAATAAATATGCAATTAAATCTAGTACTATCTTTCACTTTCAATCTCTACATAGGGGAGAGGACCCACTAGTCGAGCATATTTCAATAGTTGTGCACCCTTTTGTGGATTTAATGCTCAATATTTTTATTAGAAGTATAGTACTAGTAGTTGTGACTTCAAAATTGTTAGTGTTCACTATTGACTATAAGTTCTTATAATTGAATGAAACGTATTCTTTAGATCTAAAAAGCAACAAACCATGTGATGCCACATCGGTGCACAAACAAATCATGACTTTATGCACAACTACTGGGCTAACTTTTTGTTTGGGTCTTTTTAGACACCTCAACAAAAAGCATGTTGATGTGGCGTCATATTTGATGATGTGGACTTGATGTTATGGTTAGCCGGTAGAAGATATTAATTAAATGCAAATAAAGATTAAACAAAGGAATGGAAATACACAGAAATAATAACAACGAGAGACAAGTTTTAACGTGGTTCACCCAAACCCGGGCTACATCCACCAAACAAAGAGTCCAATATTATTATCCAGTAAATCAAACCGATTACAATCAGCAATCCCTGCAACTCAATACCGCTGCAAATGATATTTCCAGAGTGGATGATAGTGAAAGATGTCATGCCTATGGATTTAGGTAACTCTGTGTTTATTTTGATAATAGTGTTTATGGTAGACATGATATTTCCACAGTCCATTTTGATGATTGTAGTGTTTTTGGAAAAACTGCATATTGCTTTTTTTGCCTCAAAAAAAAGCAATACGCAATTTTTCCAGAAGCACTACAAATTACAATCATCAATAGTGTTTATGGATTTAAGGTGTATTTACTTTGAAGATACTGGGTATGGATTTAAGGAGTATTTATTTTGAAGTTGTTAGTGAAAGATGGTGCATATGGATTTAACTACGTATTTATTTTGATGATAGTGTTTATGTATTTAACGCGTATTTATTTTGAAGATAGTGCTTATGGATTTAACGTGTATTTATTTTGAAGTTGTTAGTGAAAGATTTTTTAAGATAGTGCTTATGGATTTAACGCGTATTTATTTTGAAGATAGTGCTTATGGATTTAACGTGTATTTATTTTGAAGTTGTTAGTGAAAGATGGTGCGTATGGATTTAACTGTGTATTTATTTTGATGATAGTGTTTATAGATTTAACTAGTATTTATTTTGAAGTTGTTAGTGAAAGATTGTGCCTATGGATTTAACTGCGTATTTATTTTGATGATAGTGTTTATGGATTTAACTAGTATGTATTTTGAAGATAATGCTTATGGATTTAACGCATATTTATTTTGAAGTTGTGTATTCAAAATAAATACATGGTTAAATCTATAAGCACTATCTTTCATTATCATCTACTCTCGAAATATCATCTCTTTTTTACAGATTTTTAATCATTAACTATCTAAAAATAAATATGCAATTAAATCCAGAAGTATTATCTTTCACTTTCAATCTCTACATAGGGGAGAGGACCCACTAGTCGAGCATATTTCAATAGTTGTGCACCCTTTTGTGGATTTAATGCTCAATATTTTTATTAGAAGTATAGTACTAGAAGTTGCGACTTCAAAGTTGTTAGTGTTCACTATTGACTATAAGTTCTTATAATTAAATGAAACATATTCTTTAGATCTAAAAAGCAACAAACCATGTGATGCCACATCGATGCACAAACAAATCATGACTTAATGCACAACTACTAGTCTAACTTTTTGTTTGGGTCTTTTTAGACTCCTCAACAAAAAGCATGTTGATGTGGCGTCATATTTGATGATGTGGACTTGAAACCTTAGTTATAAGCAAGGGCCATGCCAAATAAAAATTGCCACGTATGAATTTTAGAAGTGTGAAGTTAGGGTGCATAACTACTGAGTCCTCTCCCTTGTTTCTAGAAGTATTTTAAGTATATTTATAGTCTTGTCAAAAGGTACTACATATTTATATTTTTAAGAATGGTTTTAGAGTGGTTGGTTAATAGGACTATAAATATTTATGGTTGTCGACCATTTGATAGCAACTTTAAGTGTTGTTACTAGTTTTTAAGAATTTCACAGGTGTAATAATTTAAGATATTTTTAATAATTTTATAAAAAGATGCAACTTTGAAGGTATTTTAATTTATTGACATCGATGATGATTTCCAAAGATACTCGAGAATGACACTAAGTATTTTTATAATTCTTTTTAAGGGATGTATCTTTCCAAACACTATAGTTTTTCAATACATTATGTGATAAGTCATTTTAAAAATACATTGTTCTTAGAAATTAAAAGAAATTATTTTTTGTGTTATACACATTGCCAGATGCATTGAATCACTTATTGAATGTATTAAATGTTTAATAGTTGCTTATTATCACATTTTACTTTTATACAATTGCAATATGTTATGTACAATACAAACATTAGATACATAAAGATTGATCGAGACATTGACATAAATAGCAAAACATGTATTATACCAACATGAAAATCCATGAATAGCATGACCATACCTTATAGGAGATCATATTAAGAAATCATATTATAGTCATAATATCGTATTATGAATATTTTTTACACATTTAAAATTACATGGACACGATTGAAAAAGGGAAAAAAATCAAGATTACTATTGTAGTGCCCCTCATTTTGGCTTTATGTTGGACTAGACATTATGACATATACTGATGATGGATTTACTATTTTGATGTAGTGGATGACACTCATTTATGTTGATGACATTGTTGATGATATGATCAGTACATGATGCTTTTGATATGATCAGTTATAGGTTAATTGATTATGTAGATGAGTTTTATCATGTTTCATGCAATTATCTGACGATATGATATCTGGTTGTTTAGTTATTGATGATATTGTTTAATGTGGATATTTATGTTGTGTTTTGTGAAGGGACAGTGTAGTATTACTCATGTTGAGTACCCTACTACACTGCGATTCCCTGTCACAGTGTGTTGTTGGATGATTATATGTATATATGTTGCATTCGACACTTTTGTTTGCTGTAGGTTGCAAGTACCAGGTATCGACTCCACCTGAATTGGCAGGTCTAAGCGTGCCTTCATACCAATGGATGTTGTGGAAGGGAGATAATATGGGGTCTCTCAGTTGTCATAATCCTCAATGAGGATGAGTTTCAATCTCGGGTTTCTTCAGTTGGTCAGTTGGTCGGTTGGTCGGTTGGAGCATGTCTATGAGTCTCTATCGATTCTTTGGTATGTTGTCGTCAGTTAATGAATGGTATTTAGCCTTTGAGTTGTTTTGTTGGTCTATTGCTCAATCAAGTAGATTATTAATCTATTTTGTAAGCAAATAATAGTAAGTCTAGATATATTAATATTTATCTATTTTGTTAATAAATAATGTGAATGTGTAGAATATTAAATAAATGATCTTAATAGTTAATAATAATAATAACAACAAATAAATTATAAGTATTTAATATTATATTAGATAAATAAATAATTAATTAGTATAGTTTGAAAGATAATAGTTTACAATATTCATTAATTTATTTGAATTTGGTGAGTTGTCATGAGTTATGACTTTTCCAGTTTAGTGGAATCTTCTATAGGTGGTGGTTTTAATAAAAATATATTTTGGGAGTGAGTGGAATCCTGTAACAGGATATGAGGTAGTGGAGAATTTATTGATTTGACTATTTTTGTGTGAGGAAAGATCTTTGAAGCGGGGGAATTTTGCAGAATAGGGGACACAATTAGATTTTGGGAAAAGTTTACATAGAAAGAGATTTGGGAAAAGAAGAATGGGAATCATTAGGAAGAGGATTCAGAAGTTCATAGATTCATTCCAGGTATGTTTTTGAAATAGATTTTGTCGAATTCAGTTAGCATTTCTATGTATGACATTGTTTGTGTATGCATATAAGTTTGAGTATTGCTCTTTAAACCTGTCATTATCTTGTGTCTCCTATCGCCATTTGAATCTGTATTGCTATGGTGTTCATTGGACTTGTTGATTTCGTCCTTCCAATCGGCCATACTAGAAACCTTAAGCTAATGTCTTGAATCTAGGAAATACTTGTCGTCTTCATTTTTTCTGTTTGTGCCTTCCTTCAATTCTCCTCAAATCTTGTGATTTAGCATGCTCCTTTATTTGCTAAAACCCATCTTGCTAGAGCAATCGGCAAGGAATATTTAAATGACAAGAGTCAAAACATTCCAGTACTTATTTCCCTCTCTGAAATCTGTTTGGAGATAATTTAAGGGTTTGGTCGATCAGCCCCTGGTTAGGGCTATCCAGGAATTAACATCGGCTATCTCTTGGTTGTCTTTTATCTACATGTGCATCCTCTTTAAGCCGCACCAACTGTGAAACCAGACAAAATCGATGCCACTGCACTCTCAAACCTTATTATCATTATTATCAAACCTTCATTCCATAATTGTATTCTCCATGATTTTTTTTTAAAATATAGCTAAGCAATTCTTCTAGGGCAATTAATTTACCCAAATAAATTATTGTTGCACTAGTAGCTGCACGCGTTAGGAACTAACATCTAGTGCATGTTGATCAAATCAAGCATTGATTCCCATTCCATGTCTCTTCCATAATGATTTGATTGTCTGTGAGACAAGAATCTCAACATCGTCAATTTAAAACTAATGTGATCGACTCTAGAAGACCGACCCTCTATAGCTCATTATTTTTTTCTTTGTTTTTGTATTTATTTCCTCATAATGGTTACCTGAATAAACCATCTAGTTATTACTCCAACATCCAGCTAGTAATTGATGTTGTGAGTCTCCTGCAATCATTTTTAGAGCCGCAACACTACTCATCTGGGGCATTATATCAAACAACCTTAATTCTTACTAATCGCCTTGCAATTATATCTCTATCCAATATAATTATCCTTTCATACCTAATCGAATTCTACAACACTCTTCATTATCATCTCAGCTTTCAATATTTCTTGTTATCATTCGACTATACTGAATCATAGCATTGGTCGCTTCCTGGGGTGTTGACCGTGTAGTTCAATATTTTACTTGAATCTGCCAATGGATTGGTCTCTGTGGCGAATTTATGCCAGTAGCTTAGGTCTCTAAAATATTTATCTGTCCAATTTAATCTACTCTTGAGAATCATGCTTCCAATTCTTTCTTTAAATCTACCTGATGACGAATTTAGCACGTCCCCACTTAGTAGGAAATTGCTATTTCAAAAGATTCTCTGACTTGTATCATAATAGACTATTTCTATTTTAAGTTTCATCATAGGATCGATCATTTTAGTAATCTAAATATTGTTAGGATGGTAGTCAAAAAAATTTATATTTCTATATGAGCAATTTCCTTATTGGGTTATATTTATTTAGATTACTTAATAACTATTGGAATTAAATATATATTTGATTTCTTTGGCTATGCCATTACTTCATAATTAGTTAGTGAAAGCGTAATCAATTTTGTTAATTAGCACACATATTCAAATATAATATTTATCTATTATGTATAAACCTACACTTGGTTATTAGAATGTAAGTCATCTCATCTTTTGTAAATAAGCAGGTTGTGGTATAATAAGTCTTTTTATATATTGTCTTAACCGACTCTATATTATAACTATTAAATAGTTGTGTTATTTTAATATTGATTCAAATTAGTCAAATTTAAGTCATTATTATTCAAAGTTATTTAGGTTATAGATTATGAAAGATGGGTAGTTTTTTAAAGATTTATAATTGTTTTAGTGAGTTAATCTAGATTAGTATTATAAATAATAATTCATTATGTTATTATTAAAGTGAATCAAGTTAGTTATGATGTTGGGTTGAATGTCAAATTGTAATCTTAAGATGTATGTTGTTATGATATCTCTAGTTAAGTTTTTAGATCTCGTATCAAATATGGTTGTTGATAACCTGTCTTATTGTTGTTGCAAGTATGGGCCTAACCGATGTTGTCATTGATGTCAACATACTCCTGTTGCATTGATGACAAGGATTGGATGAGTTGTGTGATGAGGATATTGATAAAATTAGTCCTATCAGAAACAGAGAAGAACAGTGAAGACAGTGAAGCTCTATGAAGTGAAGATATCAACTAGATGAAGATCAGAGAATGCGCATCAAAGGGTTTGTAGATATGTGTCTGAAGATGATCTAGTCAAGATTTGAGAGGTCCGCATGAAAATGTGGAGGAGTTATGGCCATGAGAATAAAACTGGTTTTGGCAATTGTTCAGAGGTGACAGAGTGACACAAATAGGTCCGGTAAGATCCGGAAATACAATATCATGTTCTGCGGATCTGGTGGCATGTTTGGGAGGCTAATGTGAATTGACAACTTAATTGGTTCATGGTGTGGAGGTCCACAAGCAATCCTTCTAATGTGACAGTGATGACCGACTGTGTTCTTGAGGTTCCGTATGAAGATGTGAATGATTACATTAAGCAGAAGTGGTGCGGATGTTCTTGGTGATTCAAGCAAGCTTGTGGGGGTCTCTAGATTGTGTCCAGTTCATGTTGGCAGTCTGCATTGAAGATTGAACTTGTAATTGAAGATTTACCTTTGGGTGATTTGTGCATGTTGCAGATGATCTTGAAGATGTTTTGCGAAGCATGGCATGTTCCTCGAAAAAGCTTGAAGTCCCAGCTATGTGTGGCCGATAGTGTAGCGATGCGCATGAAGTTTTTGTAATAATTCAAGTTTTACTTTTGTAATTGCTCTGTAATAAAATAAGTGTATGTTGTGCTGACTTTGATGATCATTCTAAAGTTGATGTCATGTATAAATAAGAGTTGCGAAGTCATTCAATTGTATCCTTGTGGTCATGATGAGAAGGTGGTAGTGAAGAGGAGCGAAAAGCAGAGCAGAAGTGTTTAGCTTAAATGGAACTAACTCAAGCATAGTGAAGATGCTAATCTCTAGTTCAAGTATGTAATACTCATATTCTTTTATAGACAGTGTGTCTCTTGTAGGCAGTGGGCCTCTTGTGAGCAGTGTGCTCGGGCAGTGAGCCCTAACTGGCAAATGCCATTTTATTCTTCTTATTCTTTTAATAGAGAATACAATCTTGGGTTAGTCACCCTGTGTTTTTTCCCTTAACCAGGTTTTCCACATTAAAATCTTGGTGTTATATGTGTTGAATTTGTTTTTTCTCTTGAATTATTGCATTATGCTTTCATGATTGAAACATTGATATGTTGTTGAAATATAAGAAGGTTTTAAAGTGACTAAGGAACAGGATTTTGATGACAACTGATTAACCCCCCCCTCTCAGTTGTCTGTCCTAAATACAACAATTATCAAGAAATGTAAACCTATGGTTGTTAGTAGGATTTATTTAGAAGTGAGTCGTATGTTTTCTCTTGCTTATACCCTTTAGTCGTTTCGCCCCAGAGGCCTAGTTGATGATCATAAATATTGTTTCAAGTTAATGATGTGTTTTTGATGCCTTCTGGCCTTGTTTGGGATCATTGGTGTTTAGTATTGAAAGGAAGTGACTTGGCATTTGATGTTTGAGTCGTTGGCTCTATTTGTATGCAAGAGGAGTGATACCTTGCAATGTTTTATGTATTTGTCATGGTAGTTAGGGTTATTGGTTGCTAGTAGGAGAGTGGCTTTTATAGTGGGGCTAGTGCCCAAAGTGGCTGCCTAGATAACCCTATGGAAGTTGTAATCAAGTGATAATCTAATAATTAATTTAGGAGGGATTGGCTAGTTAACACCCTAAAGAGGATAATTGGATGCCTCACCCATACCTGTAGCGCTTGTTCAGGTTAAGGATGGGATGGGAAGGCCTGGTTGGCATGATCAACCTCCCTGTCTTCACAAAAGGATAGTTGGTTCCGCATGTGTCACCCTATGGGGCCGATGCCAAGGGAGGGGCTGCCAGGATAACCATAGATGGGGGCCGACGTCTAGTGAGAGACAGCCTAGATAACCCATGACAGGGCCATGCGATGACACTCTGTCTATTGTAGCCTAGTTATCCCTCTTATGTTCATACTTGTTATGTTACCTCTCGGAGCATTATTTGAGCCACTTGTTACAATTCTTGAGTCTGTGTTGTTGGGATTTATGTGGACCATTTATCTGTTTACCTTTGCCCTCTTGACTGTTGTCTTTGTGGGACCTCATTGTTATCTCCTAGCACAGGGGGTGGACCTCAGGGTTCCACATGGCCGGGTGGTTGTGCTTTAATCCATTGGTTTTCTGGCATCATGGTTCGTGTGTTGAGAAGATGTATCTCTCCTGATTCTAGTTCTGCACCTATATTTGAAGACAGACATTTGTGTTATTTGTATATGGATCTTTTGTATCAGAGAAAATCATTATATATTCTTGATGTATTCAGAAAAGCAAGCATTTGTATCCATGTAATTATACAACATGAACTCACCTATACTTGTAAACCTTTCGGTAATAATGTTGATGTATCTATATGATGATGATGTAATCAAATTGATAGTTGAGTAATTTGCATGAGCTATGTATGTTGATTTCATTAATACAGTTATGTTTCCCTAGAGATGTTAGTTTAACTAGATGGTTTAACTTGTTGTTATCAAAATATGTTAGATTTTATTATCATCACTATTACTTTTAAAAGAAAAAAAATTTGTCCTATTATTGCTTAGTTGAACTTAACTCTCTAGGGTTGCATGACGGGGCATTACAACTATTCATGAATTGGTGCAAGACATCATGAACGCTATGGGGATAATTATGAAATTACACCAAGAGTGTATTAACATCTCATATGAAAATATTTGATGTGTGTTGTTTTTATCAAACCACCTTCCTAATTACATTATTTTGACACTATTATGGTAGGTGCCATTTTTTATTAACATAAGAAAAGGCAAGACCATGTGCTTCTATTGAAGGAAATATGTACAATCATTCAAAATATAGCTTGTGATTGTAATTGATCTTAGATGAATAGTGATTGTACTTAAATGTTTTTCTTTGCATTTTTATGTTGTTGCACATGTCAAAAGTCTTCCTTGTGGACATTTGGTGTGCTCTTCAAATATATTTGATGTTTATGATGTTGTGAATGATGCAAGAGAATCTCTCCACAAAAGTAATTCAAACATTAAAGCATAGTTCTAGAGATAATTCAAGCTCTCATCCTTCATATTCAATCAAAAGGTATGCAAGAATGATTAAGGATTAACATGTGTTCCCTTTTTCTATTTCTTTTGAATTAGAAAAGAAGGTTTATCCCCTTCCCCCCAAAGAAATGCATATCTGATTAGTCCATAAAGCAAAGGATTTACACTAACTAACCATTATGATTACAAGACTGAAAGCATCGAGGCATGCACCCTAATGGGCAAGTAATACACTTTTTTTTAAACTCTATTAAGCTCAACTTGCACCATCAAAGCTAACTCTTGCATAATGAGTTCCATCTTTCTCATACAAAGTGGGGAGATATATTCTTGAAAAGTGGCTTTGTATCATATTTTCCAAAGGGAAATGGTCATTATTAAACCAAATTGCCATAAACTTTTGCAACTCTCCCTAATCATACAAAAATCCCCTAGAGGAGGTCCATACCAAGTGAGTAAACTAGTAAAAAGACAAACTAAGGTTAGTTGGTAACTAACCTCAAAATCCTTTAGTTGTTGCACACTTCCAGAATCTACGGTCAATTGTCTACTATAATCACACACACAATGCAAAAGGTATTTGCAATACCCACCTTACGTAGCTATATTTTTGTAGCAAAATCTTGATGTGTAACTAGCCATCCCAACACCTTATGTTTGAAGGATTTTTTTCCTTTCCAAATGACTTGACACTAACTTTGCCATTTCACTTCAGGTTCCCCGATTTGTTATTACTTATTCAAACAGGGGGCAATTACATTAAAATCTATCACTTGATTATGCGTGTCCTTTATTTTTATAATGGAAGAAGGATCTTCTAGAACTCCACTTCCAATTTGTCCAATATAGACTTGAATTGATATGAATCAAGTATGGAACTAATAATTGAAAAAAAATGTCAATAAAATATTAATAAGTCCCATAAATGAAAATCTATTTTATTTTAAATTATAGAAATGTGAAAGCTTTAGAAAATCATGCCCAGGAACATACCAAAAACAAGGAAGTAGAAAATCATACTTAAAGTTCTAAAATAGTAAAAGAAACACAAAAAAATTGCAATAAAGTATTAATAAGACATGGAAACAAAAATCTATATATATTTTTTAATTACAGAAAATCAAAGCTTTATAAAATCATTCCAAAAAACATGATAGAAAATTTAAATTAGAAATCATGTTGAAAGCTTTTTTATAAAGCCTATAGGCTTATGCTTACTCTAAGAGAATGCATGTTTATTTATGGGGTTAATTTATTATATCTTAAATATTTCTAACATTGAACTCAGATTTATTTCTTTACTCGTGGGGTCAATTTATTTAACTTACATATTCTTGATATTAAATGTATAATAAAAAAGCAACTAAATACATTATTGATGACTATATGGTTGATGAGTAATTAATGTAATTATTGGACATTGATGGTTGCAGTAGGACATAATTGATATACTATTGCATATTTGAACTATTTATGTAGAATTGTTCTATTATTTCATAACTAAACAAACTATTTGTGCATTAGGGCTTATTCATGGCATTATATTACATATACCAATGCTTAACACTAGGGTGTTTTTATAGCATTATGACATGCACTTTATAAATACAATTTAAAGAGAAAACTTTTTGGAATCATTTTACACAACTCTTGAAAAGTAGGATTGGCAGCCGACATCAACACTTGTATTCTATTTAATTCTTACTAAAAGCACCACTACTACCCATTATTGTTCCAATGCCCTCCCCAAGAAAATAAGTCATTTCTTGCCAACCTTTTACCTTGAAAGAGTGACAAAGATGATACTTTCTGAAAGCAATCCTCTCAAATTCTAATTTCACATTGCAATAGTGTTGGTATGTGCTACTTAAAATCGTGATATTAATAGGTTCTTGCCTACCTTTTGCTTGAAAAGAGTAGCAAAGAAGAATATTTTTGGAAGAGAGGAAACAAAGAGACAGTGCAAGCTCTCATCCTTCATATTTAGTCAATAGTGCCAATTGTATTTTCTGCATTAGTACAACAAAATCATACAAGCCATACTCAAGAAAAAAAGAAGCCAATCTTAGTGAGTTCACCCAATAGAGGGAGAAAGCATTCAAATGATTCACTTATATATACATTTATGGACATTTATGGATTGGTTGTCTTGGCTTCTCACACAAACCTATAACTAAAAAATAAACCTTTCAAAATTAAAGTACATTGAAGTTGCTATACATCTGAAAGAGAACTAACTTTCAATTTCACAAACTTTGACAACAACCCCAAAATCCACCCAAGCAATATGGCAAGTGTATCGATGAAGTTACAAATTCCATGTGCCTAATACATTGGTATCCTCAATCACCAAGAAGCTTTGTCTTTAGACCATGCTTTTCCAGACACGTCCCTATTAAAGATAACATAGGATTTAGAAACCTACTTAAAAATTTACTTCCACCTAAGACATGATATAATAATGACTTATCAGCCAAATTATAAATTACATCATATGGACCTCAATTCTATGACCTCATCATAATCATAGAATGGTCTTTACTACTGAGCCAAAGAGGCAGTCTCGATGCTTGTGATTTTTCATTCCTCTCCACTATAGAATTTCAATAACCAAACTTCATTTATAGCCCTTAATAGTAATCCCCAGTAGGATATGGTCTAATTTGATGTAAACTTTTTAGTGTATTCCTCGATGTATACAATAAAAAATCTATCTACACAAAAGTAGATTTGCATATATAATTTGGTATATATAAATTAGGCCAAAATGATAGACTTGAATGTGGACATAACATAATAGAATTAATGCAAGACAACAAGACCATAGATAATGATAAGGTAAGGGTGGAGAATTGAGACCTCTTTATACACAAGTAATGGATTGAATATAAGCCCTCTCTCACACTTCTAGTTGGGAAAATTTCCATTTTCTTCTAGTATTTCTCTCCCTTTGCAATTCCCATTCTTCTGCCACCTCCTTCATCTCTTCATCCCAAAGCTATATAGGCTTCCTCAAATAAGACATGGCTTTAAAAACATCACATTACTAAATTATATACAAGTAATGATGCTACAATACAATAATTATATCATCAAGTTAAAATCATGATCTAACTCTCCAAAGACTAAGAAGTAATATTTATTCAAAAACTAAAGATAAATTTTGATTCCTCCTTACCATTGTAAGTCTAATACCACACACATTGTTATTATGTAAGCCAACATTCATAGATAACTTGCTTCACTTAAAATCACCAATTATCTCCACAAGAATACACCCATGCAAATGGTTCATATCTCTCACAATAATTTCATGTGTAATAATTTTTTAGAGAAACTTGGTTGTAGTGTGACAATCATCACATATTCAAAGTCTCTTGACAATTCTAATAGGTGCTCCAAGGGACGTGTTTAATTACCCATATGCAATATGTTGAACAATTCACTCCATACTTTTTTAAAAATTGCTACATCAAGCAAATATAGAAGCAACCATGTGGCTACAACCATGGAATTTGAATGATGGTTTCTGTGCTTCTTGACATATACAATCCCTACAATCAAACTCTCCTTCAACTTGAAAGCATAGACTTGCAAATATTATCATCTGCTCCCTAACAAAGTTGTAAACTGCCACATGCTTTACAGAATTAGGGGTGAATTGGTTAATCAAAGCCATCATTGACTCACACTACAACATTACCAAATATTAGTTTACTTGTAGAGTTAGTGGAAGAATATAATCAAATAATTTATGTACCAAGAGAGAGTACTATTTTTATGAATCAAGTCATTTGTATAGAGTGAAAATTCAAAAGGTGAGCTAAATAATCATGATATTAAGTAGTTGTGACTTTTATAGGCATTACTACTTTTATTAGCATTCATGGTAGGAGATGGGGTGGCAACATTATTTATAGTGAAAGAGGTATGCAACGAGCATGGATTTTTCCAAGTTATAAACCATGGGATTCCTCATAAGACTGTGAAGTCTTCCCATCAACACTCTCATTGAATTGAGATAAATGAAAATCATGTAAAATTGACAAGGGAAGTGTGGCACATAAACTTGTAAGACTAAAAACTAAACTTCTCATCAAATTTAATAAAATGTTTAGAATTTGTCAATTTGAATTCTTGAGATTAGAAAAGTGTCATTTGAAATATGTTTTGATAAGAATATGATTTTGATGGTAAATACATAAGAATTATTGAAGCCAAAGTTGTTTGTGTGTAAAATTTACCAAACTATTATGTTCATGATCGTTCAAGTGCAACCACCTCAAACATTTAGACATAAACTAAAAGATAAATTTATGTAGATGGCACAAATTGAGCATAATAGATATATCATTTTTTGGAAGGAAGCTTTCTAAATCACATTAAATATTTGATCCATAAATAATGTCGCATTGGAAGACATGAAGAAATTTATGCTTAAGTAGCAAATCTCATAATAGAGTATAATAAATAGAATTCAAGTAATGAAAAGAAGGGTAATGAGCTTGACACCAACACCAACTCGAAATGTCTTCTTTGTGTATATGGATCCTTAACTAGACCACAAAACTAGAGTCTTTGGAAAGGCACCCATTTACATTAATATAGTGCTTATACAAATACATGTATGTATGCTTGTTTGGTGTAAATAATAGTACACAATAAGAAATTGATTTAGGAATTGATGAACCAACAAAGGAAATGTTCCACACAATTTTTTGGGAAGCTCCTTTTAATCTAATGGACTATGGAAACCTCATGTACCTCAAAGAAAATATTGTTCCAAAAGCAGATATTGTTATACAAAAAACTTAAAAATTAGGCACATAGCCAAGATAGTTACATCATCTAAAATAATATTCCTATTCATCCTACAAATTTTCCCCATCTAAAAGTGGTTGGGGTAATTGTAGAGAAGAAAAGATTGGGTAGGACAACAATGCCTTGTTCTAACCCCAATCAAGATTATTTTTGTCCAATCTGTAGACACCCAAATTTGTCCCAACTTTGTCCATGTCCTACAACACCTTATTAAAACATTATCCTAAACATCATAAGCCATTTTTGTCCTAAATCCCACTCTTAATCCCATTTATCCATTAGCCAATTAATTAAATAAATTTTATTTATTTAATTAAAATCCCATTCAATCCCATCCTCATCCTACTTAGCCAATTAATTAAATAAATTTTATTTATTTAATTAATTTCACATGCATAATCCCATTTATCTTATCCCCATCCCAATTAATTAAATAAATTTTATTTATTTAATTAATTTCCACATCATATCTTATCTCATCCTATTCAACTTCTCAATTAATTAAATAAATTTTATTTATTTAATTAATATCCAACTCATATCCCAACTAATTCAAATATTTTATTTGAATTAAACACTCATCTTTCATCACATTCCAACACTTGTTCAGTCAATCATGTGTTACAACTTTTATCTTTCACATGCACAACTATTGGGACCTAATTTTAGTATTTATTTACACAAGTACACCTAAGCCTTATCTTTCCCTTGCCACATGTCACATGACTACAATTTCTTGATGTGCAAGGAAACCTAACTTAATCTTATCCATCCATTTCATCTAAAGCCCTAATTGATCCTAGCCATCCATTTGAACTAAGCCAAGCCTATAAATCAAACCCCTCACAAGCCATTAGCAATGCATTGAGCCTTAAGCACCCTTATTCTGTCAAATTTTCTAAAAGAGCATTGATTCTCAAGTATCCACATGCTGTTGAAATATCATTAGAGCCTTTGCATCCATCATCTTCAATCCATCTAGTTTGCATCCTTATCAACGTTATGCTGCGGAATCGAGCAATCAACACAACAAATTGATCAATCAATCGAGCTCATCTTGCATCTTCGAGATTTGTTGCAGAGGGTTTTTTGATTTCCACAGGTCCTGCAAAAAGAAGATCTTAAATTCATTGGAAAGAGGACTTCGAGAGCTTTCCGAAAAGTGGTTACATTAAAGATTTGGCTCAGTATTCAAAGAGTTAGGACGATTTGAAGTTGACCCTGCGATTCTAATTTTTCAGAAATTTTTGACGCGTGACTTTTTGCTGATTTTTTTAATTTATGACCAGATTTGTTGCAGAGGGTTTTTTGTTTTCCACAGGTCCTGCAAAAAGAAGATCTTAAATTCATTGGAAAGAGGACTTCGAGAGCTTTCCGAAAAGTGGTTACATTAAAGATTTGGCTCAGTATTCAAAGAATTATGACGATTTGAAGTTGACCCTGCGATTCTAATTTTTCAGAAATTTTTGACGCGCGACTTTTTGCTGATTTTTTTAATTTATGACCAGATTTGTTGCAGAGGGTTTTTTGTTTTGCACAGGTCCTGGAAAAAAGAGATCTTAGATTCGTTGGAAAGAAGACTTCGAGAGCTTTCCGAAAAGTGGTTACATTAAAGATTTGGCTCAGTATTCAAAGAGTTATGACGATTTGAAGTTGACCCTGTGATTCTAATTTTTCAGAAATTTTTGACGCGCAACTTTTTGCTGATTTTTTTAATTTATGATCAGATCTGTTGCAGAGGGTTTTTTGTTTTACACAAGTCCTGTAAAAAGGAGATCTTAGATTCGTTGGAAAGAGGACTTCGAGAGCTTTCCGAAAAGTGGTTACATTAAAGATTTGGTTCAGTATTCAAAGAGTTATGGCGATTTGAAGTTGACCTTGTGATTCTAATTTTTCAGAAATTTTTGACGCGCGACTTTTAGAAAAAAAATAAAATCATATCTTCCAATCTAGCGAACCAAATCACATTTTATTTTTTGCAGTGACTTGTAAGTGAATCAAAGGAGCTGGAGCAACATTTGGATCAATCATAATAGCAACTTGGAAAGCAATTTTTATGAGGTGCACTCATTCTAATCTCTCATCTCTAATCATTATTTGATCACACATTTAGATTTTGGGCATAAAACAAACAATTTGTTTGTCATCACACTTGGATTTGGGCTTTAAAATAAACAATTGTTTGCAAATTCACATCAAAAAAAAAATTGGGCTAAAACAAACCATTGTCTTCCATCACATTTAGATTTGGGTCTAAAAAGAACAAGTGCTTGAACTGTTTGTTACACATTTCAAGTTTCTAAGGGGAAATTAACAACTGCGAGTGTGAATCAAGTGACAGCTCACTTGGTTTGCTTTTGTCATACCCTTCTTAGGAGGCCTGCTTGGAGACACACCACTCCAAGGGACGACCTCAATCGAGGTTGAATCGAAAAACACCCTCATTGGGAGTTGGAATCTTGTCACTCTTGGCTAAGCCCCAAAGAACTTTATACATTTGGGAAGTGAAGGTGAAGGGTGGGTTACCCCTTTCTCCTGGCTGTGTGGCAGGATTTCACTTTCAATTCCATAGTCAACCTTGTGCAATAGATAGCCTAAGACCTAATTGGCTATACCCACTTGACTACACATTAGGCTTGTTGATGTGTCTTCCATGTGTGCTTGCATAATCATCACATTTCATTTTCAAAGTCAACAACTTGCTTATGTGTCTTGCGTGAGTGATTCATGTGTGTATATGCATAATCATTTGTTTGAATATTGCCATATCAAGCTCTAAACACCCAAACACATAAACAAATCAATCTAAACACATCATCTAAACATTCCACATCATCATCCAAATCCCTAAGCAAGCACTTGCTAAAAAGACTTAAGACAAACACTTGGTGACAACATGTCTACACTAGAGGACCTAGAAATCAAATTCTAAAGATTCCTCCAAAATCTTTATCAAGGATTACAACCCCTAAACCAAGACGCCATTGAAATATTACAATTCTTCATCCAAAAAGCTCAACCCCATGCAAGCCAATCACCTCAACTACAACACTCCATAGCCCAAGTCCAACACCTTTTAGCCACTAGTCAAGCTCGACAAGTACAACAATCCTTAGCCACTTCCTATCAACCTAATCCACCTTATAGCCACATGTCATATCCATCCACTTCCTATCAACTTAATCCACCTATCCACCAAGTCAATGCTACATCAACCTATCAACCTCCACCTCAAGCTTATCCAATCCCTCATACCACCATTCCAATGCACTACCAAGCCCATCCACAAGGCAATCAAGTGATATCACAAGAACAACATGCAAGTCCAAATAGCCCTTTGTACATAAATCAATCAGGTCCAAGTACACCTTTTCAACAAGACCACCAAGCACCATTGATAGACCTAAGTCCACCTTTGCAACAAGAAGCACATCCAAATCCAAGTAATCCCTTGTACATAAATCAAACAAGCCCAAGTTATCCTATGCAAGACTTAATAACCTTTGACAAGGGAGATAACAATCTAGAGTGGCCACCACCATCCAATCACATGCCATCACATGAACCAACAAGTCCTATCCCAACACCACCATGTGATCCCATTCCTAGTCCATTAGTCCCTCTAACTTCCAAACCACCAAGCCCCTCATTACCTTCCTCACCATATCATTATAATCGTTCACCAAAGGATGCGGCTGAGAGAGTTTTACAAAGAATGCTTGAAGCAAAACTCATTGAACTTCCTAAAGTCAAACCATGCGAAGAAAGTCCATATGATGAACATGATTATTGTGCATACCATAGGACCAAAGGCCATAATACAAATCAATGTCCAATATTTGTCTCAATTGTTTACAAGGTGTACCCACCTATAATGGGAAATCGTGCCACATCATCACCCCCATCTAGTCTAAATCCTAATCCATCCAATCCAATTAGGTCTCAACCTAATCCTAGTCCTAATCCTAATCCAACACCAACTACCATTATCATAAATCCATTATATTTTCCATCCACCCATACACTTGCAAAGGATGTGATCCATTGGCTACTAGCTAGGAATAAACTACCTCCATGTCAAACACTAATTCATGAGCCTACCAATGAACTTCCAAAGGTCATGTCCAATCCTATAATCTCATCATGTGGTTCACATATCCTTGAGCCTCTTCAAGAGGCTTCCATTAACATACCTAGCCCTTTAAGCCCATCATGTGACCTACAAGCCAACAAGTCTATTCAAGAGTCTCCAACCACAAGCCTAAGTCAAGAGCCATCATGCCTTCATGTTGATAACTATCAAGAGCCTATCAAGTCCACTCAAGAACCTTCCACTTCCATCCAAAGTCAAGAGGTATGTCAAGAGCATAATCCTAAACATGTGGAAACATTAAGCCCTAGTCCAACTCAAGATCAAAACACTTCCATGCAACCCATCCATAACATTTACCTTCTTTATGATCAAGATGATACCTATGAAGAAGCTATCCATGAGCACCTTGATCCTATCCATAATCCTATATCTATCCATGACCAAGATATCCACATTGCTCCTAGTCATCTACCATCTAGCCCTATCCATAATGAGCAAACATCAACTTGTCATGATGAGACACTTGTCCCCCAAGTAAGCATAAAAGATCATACCAATAACTTGGATCAACATGAACATAAGCAAGATCCTAATGATCCTCCTTTCACATTGACCATCGATTCCACTTCAAGTCCACCATCATGTCCTATTCGTTTTACCACCTTTGTCCATGAATGTTCTTCCTTAGGACAACAACGACCTTTATCCACTTCACCTTCTTCATCCAATAATGAGCTCAAGTCTAATGTTCACAGCACACCTAGTCCCATTGTCCATCGCATACTCCAAAACATGAACTACAAAGGTAAAGGCCTAGGCCTTTATGAACAAGGTATTTTGGAGCCAAACCATGTCAAAATCCCTCCATGCTCATATGGCCTTGGATACACACCCCAAGGTAAACAAGGCCAAGATGTTGGTAATCCCTTCATGCATCCTAAACCTACCACTTTCCATCACACCCTCCATCATATACCTAAAACATATGTAGCCATTCCATCTCCATCATCCTATAAATGTCAAAAGCATGTGACCATACACCTTCCGCCATCCACCTTGCCTCCACTTTTACCAACTCCAAATATCCCTCCATCCACCTTGCCACCATTGCTTCCAACACCTAACATACCTATCATTCATAAGTATCCTTACATCCCTAATCATGGCCAACAAAAGCACACATCACCTAAGCATAAAGCTTCCAATCATTTCATCCACTCCACCCATGCCATGGGATTCAAAAGCAAAAATTTTGATGCCTCTACCTATAAAGCTAAAAGTCCTACCAAAATCCAAAGAACTATCATGCCTTAGGGCACAAACATGAAAAATCAATGCAAAGAACCAAAGCAAAGCAATCCAAAAAGCTATCCAAGCCCATACCTCCAAAAGCAAAGCCCAAAAGCAAAATGGTTTGGGTTCCTAAGCAAACAGCTAGCAAAGCGAATCAGGCATCCTCATCCACATCTAAGCAACCATCCAAACCCTTACCTCCAAAAGCAAAGCCTAAAAGCAAAATGGTTTGGGTTCCTAAGCAAAAATCTAGCAAGTCAAATGAGGCATCCTCATCCACCTCTCAAGAATCCCAACCACCTATATCCATCCAAGAACCTATTTCCACCCAAAACTTCCATTCCCTTCAAAAATCCCACAAGCAAAACAAAAGCACTAAAAATACTAAATCTATGTGGGTTCCTAAATCACTTCATCAACCATCTCCTAAGCAAACATCTCCATTGCTTCCTACACCACCATCTCATCAAAAGATTCAATGTTTATCATAGTGTGTGCAACCGTTGGTCATGATTCCCTTCCACTCCGCAGCACCTTCACATATCTACATCTACCCATCTTCCATCCATTATCTTGCATATCTCCGCCATGCTATCCCTATGGTCCATGCTTTTGCATAAGCCTACATAATCCACATCATAGTCCACTATCCCGATCCATCTATCCTTGCATGAACCTTTCATAATCCATTTCATCATCCACTATCTACCTACTCCATCTCCCATCCATGCAACCCCCTATCAACATCTATGAGCATAATGACATGGTCCATGTGAAGACATCATCCATTTCTAAAGGGACACTATCAACCTTCATAGCACTAGCCACTTGAGTCCCTCCTATCCATTACCATGGTGAAAACCTGGCAAACAGGCGCCATGTGTAATTGTCAACGCATCTAAAAAAAAAAAAAGGAAAATAAAGAAAATAAAAGAAAAAGAAAAAAGTCAAAATAGTAAAGAGAAATCCCTTCATCTAACAGTGAAAACCTGGTAAACAGGCACCTTGGATAAGTACCATGATGAAAACCTGGCAAACAGGCGTCATGTGTAGGTTGATCTTCTATGTCACTTACACTTGGGGGCACATTGTCTCATCCAACCTATCCATTTCCCAACTATCCATCCCATTATATCATTTTCCATCCTATCATGCTACATCCTACCATCCTTATCCATTCATCCATCCTTCTGCCTTTTGATTTTGATGAAGACATAGGGGCAAAATGTTGAAACATGTCTGGATATTTCTTGACATACCTTCTTTCCAAACCAAGTCCTATCCATTAACAATTTATCCATCCCATCCAAATCCAATTCATTATGTCATCCCTTGGTAATGAACTTTTTCATGTAAAAATCCTCAGCATTACCACCTAGAATGGGGCAAGTTCCTCCTATGCAACATAGCCTTTGGAGATCACATCCTAGCTCCCTTATGATCCATCCACTATGGTGTATCCTTATCACGAGCTTTCCATCTTATAGCTTATCCCCATCCATTTATCATGAAGCTTTCCACTATAAGCTAACTATCCATTTATTATGAGGCACACATCCATCCCTTATATGGCCAATCCTCTTATCTATCCATCCAATTCTCATGAGCCTTTCATCCCATTTACTATGAGCCCATCCTTTTATCCATCCAATCCCATTCATCCATCCTTGCACCTAGACTTGGTTTTCCCTTGTCATTGGTATCAAGCACAAAGGCTACCCAAATTGTAAATCCATTGATGTTCCAAAACATTTAAAAATCCAAAAAAATTAAAATATGTCGAAAAATCAAAAAAATCAAATATCCAACAAAAAATCCAAGCAATAAAACCAATCACATCATCCAAAACAATCCACTCTAGCATCCAATCAAAATCAAATCCTTATCATCATCAATTCCTCCTATCAATAACATTCATTCATCCATTTCAATCAATCACCTCTTCCAATCATATCAATCAAATCAATCTAAGCAATGATCTTAAATCCAAGTCACATTAATCCATATCAAGCAAGCTAATCAATCAAGGAACATTATCCAATCAAATCAACAGGTTTTGATCCTAATCTTGTCATGAGCCAAATCAATCATCATCAATAATCATCAATGGGATATAGCATTCCCACATCCTTGTGTTGATCTAGGGATATAGCTTTCCCTGCAATGACACCACTATCATCATCAATCAAACAATCAAATATTGGTTTATGACTTCACAAGGGCAATAACCTTATTTGTTTTACATCCTTTGTGCACACTAAGAACACTTGCTTATACTTAGATTGAGTGTACACTCTAATCATCACACCATCACTATCATCATTCAAAACAAATCCTATCAATCATCAACATTAACACCAAAGCAAATCAACTCAAGCACATCAAGCCAACCATCAAAACAAATCCACTCACTTCAGCAAATCAAAAGCAGCTCAATCCATCACTTCATCTAATCATCCATCCTTCATCAAATCAATCTAATTAACATTTCATCATCTTCCAACCATTCCAAATGAAGATCCAAGTGCAAGTCATCATTAAGCTATACCAATCAAGTTAATCAATCAAGCCAAGTTATCCAAACGCAATCCATGGTCTTGATCCTAGCCTTGTTGTAAGCCAAATCACTCAGCCAATTAGCCAACCAACTCAGCAAACAACCTTGTTTGATCTAGGGATATAGCTTTCCCCACAATGACAACACTCTCAACTATCAACAAAACAAATAGCAATTAATCATTGGTTTACAGCTTGACAGGGGCAATACCTTGTTTGTTTTTGTATCATTTGTGCATGCTTGCTTGCTTGTGCTATCATTTTATCTTGCATTTGCATCATATCAGTATCATTTCCAACTAATATTCATATCTTGTGTATGTTGGAATAGCTTCTTGCACTATCCTTTGCATCTAAGGTCATATCATACCTTTTATGCATTAGGACTCAATGCTCTAAGTTTTCTTCCTCATATGTTAGACAAGGTTGTATTATGTTGGGGCACAAGACACATCGTCACCCTGGTCCTTATACCTTGGTGCATAACGTCTAGTGCTATATCAAACATCATGGTTGCTCACCTTCCTTGCAGCATAACACATCATCCATTTCTTTTATCCATTCCCTTATCTTTCTTTTGTAGCCAAGCCATTTCTTTTCGAGAGCATACCCGTGTTTGTCCAACCCACCTATCCTCTCGAGGGGGCATCACCAACCTATCCTTTCTATCATCATCATCAGCATCCCTATCAATTATCCATACCTTGGCTTCTTTGAAATGATGTTACTCGACAGAAATCTTATCATCTCGAACATCATCTCAAAGAGGGGCAAAATGTAGACACCCAAATTTGTCCCAACTTTGTCCATGTCCTACAACACCTTATTAAAACATTATCCTAAACATCATAAGCCATTTTTGTCCTAAATCCCACTCTTAATCCCATTTATCCATTAGCCAATTAATTAAATAAATTTTATTTATTTAATTAAAATCCCATTCAATCCCATCCTCATCCTACTTAGCCAATTAATTAAATAAATTTTATTTATTTAATTAATTTCACATGCATAATCCCATTTATCTTATCCCCATCCCAATTAATTAAATAAATTTTATTTATTTAATTAATTTCCACATCATATCTTATCTCATCCTATTCAACTTCTCAATTAATTAAATAAATTTTATTTATTTAATTAATATCCAACTCATATCCCAACTAATTCAAATATTTTATTTGAATTAAACACTCATCTTTCATCACATTCCAACACTTGTCCAGTCAATCATGTGTTACAACTTTTATCTTTCACATGCACAACTATTGGGACTTAATTTTAGTATTTATCTACACAAGTACACCTAAGCCTTATCTTTCCCTTGCCACATGTCACATGACTACAATTTCTTGATATGCAAGGAAACCTAACTTAATCCTATCCATCCATTTCATCTAAAGCCCTAATTGATCCTAGCCATCCATTTGAACTAAGCCAAGCCTATAAATCAAACCCCTCACAAGCCATTAGCAATGCATTGAGCCTTAAGCACCATTATTCTGTCAAATTTTCTAAAAGGGCATTGATCCTCAAGTATCCACATGCTATTGAAATATCATTAGAGCCTTTGCATCCATCATCTATCTCCTTATCAACGTTATGCTGCGGAATCGAGCAATCAACACAACAAAGCGATCAATCAATCAAGCTCATTTTGCATCTTCGAGGTATTGAATTATTTGGGTTTAGGTTATGCATTTCAATTGTTTGATCATTTCCATTTATAAATCCAAATTTTTCGATATACACCATCATGTCATGTATTGTGAAATGAGGTGAGAATGAATAAAAAAGAAGTGAAAGAAACCTTGAGAGTGAAGGCAAAGGCCATAATATAATTAAAGAGTTGGTGCTTCAAGTGGGTATCATCATGATGGTGAATCTAGGCATTGGCCAATAAGTTTGGTCCATGGTTTTTGGCCATCCTCATAGCAAGCATAAGAGGTTTTTCCTATAAAAGATAGGGAATAAAGCTAAAGTAAGGGCAATGATTTGATACGACAATGAACATGTGTGAAACTAAGGCAATGATAGAGACTCGTTATATGCAAATTTGTGGCATTCCTCTTGAGCTCAAGTGTAGTTATTCTCTATAGACTCTTTCATCTCCTTGACCTTCTCTACCATTTGGTAGGGATGTTCTCTTACATGTTCGTTTTATTTTAGTGAAATTTGTAACATAAAGTAAAAATGAATAGAAAAACTAATAATTTGGTGCCACAAATTTTGTTAAAGTACTACAAAATTTTGGATGGCTAAAATTTTGTTTTCAACTTAATCTGAGCAATAGAATATTAAGTGTTACATTAATGTGTGCTAGTTGTATTTATATATGCTAAAATATAGTGAGCATTAATCTTATCATTAGTTATAGATTACTTATGAATACAACTAATACTAGCTTGAATCCCATGTTGCTCCACTAGTACTTTTGTACCCATTTTAATTAGAAGAATGACAAGTATTTATATTCAAAATCCAACATGTGAATGCATACCCAAATTGTATCGTAAGTAATGTGTACTAAAATTAGAAATTGTAGAACATTATAAATGTTAGGGTGCTTAATGTTATAAGATGACAACGTAAATAAATGTGGTTTTGGATGACCCAATAAATATTGATTTTTAGATGAGTACGGACTACCAAAATTTTGGGAGTTACAAAGAGAGTTTATCTTAAGATGGCCTATCAACCAAAATATGATGCGGTATATCTTTGTGTTAAGCTTGGCTTATGGACCAATTATTATCTACATCCATTCCACCCTTATTTGCACTTTCCATATATTCATCATTTGATTTTTATTATTATAACTTCTTTGGTACTTATTTCCTTACATTTTTTCCCTACCTTGAGATTACTATTTTAGCCATATGTTTCATTTCCATGTCATGGAATTAATTTGGTTTAATCTTGTGGCTGCGAGAATGAACCCAAATTTAAATTATCTAATTTAATTCTAATTTTCCCATCCCTTCTTACTACTCATTATGAATCAACTTCAACACATGTTTGTGTGACATGTTACTATGTCATCGTATTTAGAAACATTCAATGTGCACTTAATTTCATATGTAAGAACAATTATCACATTTCAATTTATAAAGGGATAAAGAATCAAATCCACATCATTTGCATGTTGATAAATGTTATCTTTGATATCACTCATTGTCATTAATCTAGTGACCTAAGAGAACATGTTACCTATCGAGTCGACAATATTTACAAAAGTGTCCCTAGACACCACCTTGATAAACTCAACTATTAAGAAGACAAAATTTAATAGGTTTATAGGTACACGTTCTAACAAATCAATCTTGCACATCATAAATTAGTTCCACGTATTAGATAGAATCTACATTGCTTAGAATCAACCCCATAGTGCTAAGATTTTAACCATATTTTTTTTTCTAAAATTGCTATATTTTGAGGCAATCATTAGTTTGAGGATATAAATTTTTGGTCAATGACAAATCAATTCAGCATCACATCTACATCATTCTTCTATTACCAATTCTAGATCTAAATATCCCTAACTATTTATTTATTTATCACATTTACTTTAGCTCAATTATTAGTTGTAGCTCTTTGATCTAGGTTAAATGTTTGTTTACTAATTGTATTTATTTACTTAGCCTAGATAATTTAGGAAAACTATATATTTCTTTAGATTTTTTATGAAGAATGTCCCAAAGGGTTTAGGCTTAGGGTTTATTCCTTCTAGATTAGGGTTTTTAGATATTTGCTTTCTAATTGCATGGAATACTTAAGATGTACCTTCAATTGTGCATTAATGTGTAAAATTTGTCCACAAAGGTAGAGTTGTAAAGATTACACAAGGTCCATATGAGCCTCTTGTTGAGATGAGTCATTTTACTTTAGATACTTACATAAGCAACCCCAAGGAACCTCCTTATGATAATGATAAAGAGCTTTATGAAATTGTAATATATAAAATTTGAATTCTAATTAAAGAGGACTATACTTTCTAACTAGAATTATTTTCTAAGGTATTACAATAGGATCTAACTAGCTTCAAGGAAGTGTATTCTACTTTGATCCAGTCAAGAAGAGCAAAATAGCTCTAGCTAAACCCTTTTATTGCTTTATACTTAGAAAATAACTACTTTCGATAAGCTAAAGCATAAATGTACAACGATAAAACTATAAATTATGAAAATCCAAATACTAAATCACATAAATGAATCCAGAACTAAGAAGAGGAACTGAAGAGGCACTGACACCAGAAGAGGAGAGCCTTAGCCCAGGATGCGGACATGTTGCACAAACATCTGCACATTGTATTATCGTATGTACGATAGTAAAACTAAGAAAATATTCAATTAATGCTCATGTTCAAGTCAAACTACCTACTTAGTCTGCATAATAAACCAGAAAGAGGATCCAACAACATGCCAAATAATAGAATCTATTGATAAACACATTGAAATGACTAATTGAAAATACAAAATATAGAAATAGAATGAAGAGGAAGAGACTATAAAACCCTTGTACAGTTGAATCTCCCAAAATACCTGCAACAACAAAGACCAAAGAAAATTGTTGGGGTTGTTTGGGAGATTGCCTTCAGGTCAAGCCCCCATGTTGGTCTTTTGACATCCATAGACAACTAATATAGAAAAAGAATAAAATGTGTGTGTGCTCTTACTTCCTATGTGCATCTAGGAAAATAATAGCAATGAAAATAAACAAAAACTATGAGTATCAACCTTGGTCTATGGGGAAGAATACCCTAATGTGCCTAAAGAAAAATAGGGTGGTGATCTATACCACAACTTTACCAAAAAAGAGATAATGAAATATACAATAAACCAAATGAATAACACTATTTCTTTTCAATGAAATAATGTTACCATGCTACAAACTCCTTGAGGATCAAATTAATGTGTGAACAATGTTAATCCTTTGAGGGAGCCTCCACAATGGTCAAGATGCAAATATGAATCCAATAAGAGCTGAAAGAAAGAGAGATGTTGCAACTCAGAGAGAGCACCAAAATTATCAAGAGTTATTTTTTTGTGAGAGCCAAGAGTTTTTCCTAAAAATATGAAGTTAGAAGAAGAAGGAAATAGTTTCTGTATACGCCTAAAAATGACACGATTCATCCTAAATAAATATTCTAAATATTTATTCCATTCTTCTATTAATTAAATAAATATTCCAAATTTATTTAATCAATTCACTATCTCACAATTAAATAAATTCCATTTATTTAATTAAAATTCTTCTATTTGTCCTTCACAATTAAATAATCATAACTTATTTAATTAAGCCCAATTCCTCTATCCTAAAGTTCTAAATTCAAAATTCCACATCACTTTTACACCTCACCTTTTCCACCTCACCTTGTCCACATCATCAAGTTGCACATGTAATTAAATATATTTAATATTTAATTGCCTTATTTTCCCTCACCCACATGGCCTATTTCTTCTCCAATCAGAGGTCAGTTAACCAATCAATCAAATCTGTTAACTAACCTGTCAGTTGAGTCAAATCCTCAATCAATTCAGTCAGTTCCACAATCCACTCTTCTAACTGATCAGTCAATTCTGTTAACAGACCAGTCAATGGAGTTAACTCTCCAATCAGTTTTGTCACATCCCACCTTTCATGATGGAGCTGGGACACTTGGCACGTTTCCACTGGTTGCACATTCCTCAACCATCCTCAGCCGTTGATCTTCATATCTTCTCTCAACCGTTGATTCCTATTCCTCCGAGTCTATAAATAAAGCTTCATCCCTTCATTCTAATCATCCAGGCTTTTGACATCGTTACTCTGCAGAAATATCACCAGCGCGCCTTTGGCACCCACTTGTCATCTACAAGCTTGAGATCACCATTGTTGCATTGGAGCTCACCTTCATTGCACATCACACCATAGCCATTCACCATCGACTTCCTCAAACAGCTTTAAAAGATTGCACTCTCTGAGGGCTCATCTCATCTGCGAAAGGATGATTCGTGATAGGCGAACAACAGAAGTTTCGAAACGGAAGAGGTTTGCTGTGTTTGTTCATTGCTTTGTTCATTTGAATCTTCTTTGTTTCTCTATTCTGTTGATGTTTGGGTCTTATTTAATTCATTTGATTGATCACTATTTTACCCTCACATTTTTGGCGCCCACCGTGGGGCCGTTGCCCCTTTATTTCACCATTTTTGAGCTTTTTTGAAGGCAGGTTCCGTACAGGTCCCGCAGAGTCACGCACAGGTTCTTTCGGCGCATCTGTTCATTTTTACGGCGCTTTTGAAGACTGTTACGGTGCTTTTGAAAATCCTGCGCATCTGTGCATCCTTGCTGCGCTTTTACAGACTGTTACGGTGCTTTTGTTAAAACTGCGCATTTGTTGACTGTTACTGCGCTTCCATAGACTGTTGCTGTGCATACGTTAAAACGGCGCATCTGTTGACTGTTACGGCGCTTCTGACGACTGTTGCTGCGCATGCGTTAAAACTGCGCATATGTTTATTTTAACGGCGCATCGGTTCATTTTTACGGCGCATTCGTTAATGCTGCGCTTCTGTTGATCACTTCTGCGCATCTGATCACTGAAGCTGCACATTTGTAACTGGCTCAGGCTTTAGTACGTTTCTAGAGTATTTTGCTAATGCTAACCCTTTTGTAGGTGTTTGCTGGAGCGGTTTTGCAGGATAGGCTCGGGTTTAGCTACATGTAGTTGCATCTAACTAGCTCACATTTCATTTTCGGAGAAAGAGTAAAATGGTTGTTCATTACAAATCTTCATCTAGTCTTAATTAGGGAGGAAATAACTGGTTTATTTCATGCTTGCATTGCAAACAAACTTCCAAGTTATTGCTATCTAAGATTTAAAATTGAACTCATCACTGATCTTGCAGTTAAAATGAACCATTGCTATATCGTGAGACCGGAATTTCAAAGTTAACAAACTCGTGCAACGTGGACTTAAAATTGAACTCACAACTGCTTTCTGAAGTTAAAATGAACCATTGCTATATCGTGAGACCTGAATTTCAAAGTTAACAAATCTCGTGCAACGTGGATTTAAAATTGAACTCACAACTGCTTTCTGGGATTTAAAATCGAACCACTGCAATATTGTTGAAATCACTTCAAAGTTTTGTTTGAGTAGCCTAGCCCACTTAGTTTTTATCTTTTTAACTAGGGTGGATAAATCAGTGTATTCTGTGCCTGCGAATGACAATAGGCTTATGCTCTCCCCTCTTCTGGGTGATCAGAGTGCCAGACTTGTCATTCTACTTGTTTAACCTTTAGGAGGGGCCTGCCCTTGGATGCACGCCTGTCTAAGCGGGAACGACCCTGAGTGGTAACAGGCTAACGCCAAGCCCTACCGAACCACTTAAAATAAATTGTGCTTGAGGTGAAAACCTCCTGCAACGAGTGCTGTTATGTTACACCGACGGCCAACCTCCCCCAAAACCCTCTCAGGCGCAACCCTGTGAGGCTGGGAGACTCCATAACGGAGAGTAGCGCCGCCGCACGTGTAACCACTTGAACGGTTGCCCGAATTAACTACCTCTTGTTTTAGTGGCCCAAATCCCTTATAATCCATTTCTCGCCTAGGATTTTGTGCTTGCTTTTGTCGAAAATAGAGTCGAAAAACTACAAAAACAATGGAAAACTACAAAAATACTCTTTGTGCTTGCTGTGCTTTCTTGCTAAATTAATTTATAATATCAGATCAGGAAGACCTTTTCCAGCCAAAGAATACCAAAAACAGAGAAAAATCCCAAAAAATTGCAAAAAAATACCAGAACTGCGCATATACCCTTTTCTGCTGCGCATATACAGCGACTTGCTGCGCCTTTGTCCGACTTACGGCGCTTTTACACCTTTCTGCTGCGCATATACACTGTTCTGCTGCGCTTTTACAGCGACTTGCTACGCATATACAGCGACCTGCTGCGCATATACTTTTCTGCTGCGCATTTGCACACTGTTGCTGCGCATACATACTTCACCAGAGCGGCGCATATACGGCGACTTACGGCGCATTTGCCCATTCTTGCTGTGCATTTGTTTCTGCGCATGTGTGACAGTGAGCATCTGCCCTATTTTTGAGAAATTTTTGTCAGCTGTTCAGAGTACCCATTTCAGCCTAGTTTCATTTTCCAAGGTCAGAATCAACCTTGCAGTCAATCTTCATCCATTTCACCCATTTCTCTCTCTTTCGACGGTCGTCCCAGTCACCTTCTATCCTAGTCACTCTTGCCCCAACGTCATTCTGTCCCATACCGAGTCGACATAGGTCCTTCTTCGTTTCATTCGTGAATTCACGTAAGCCTAGTAGGTCACAGTACCTTTTGCTAGTAGTCTTGTTGAACGACTAAGCCCTACACAGTGAGACTGGTATCGACTACCCTTGCTAGTGGCTAAAGTCTTGTGTCAACCGTCTTACCTGAAGTCATTGAGCGAGAGAACCCTTTGTCCAAGTCTTGTCCTCGATATCCCATTCATTGTAGTCTTAGTCGACACCTTGCCAAAATTTCTAATCCTAGTCCATTTCGTCCCACCCCACCTTGCATGGTTCTTACTCGATCCCAGTACAACAAGCTAACTGAAATGACCGACTCTTCCGATCACATCGCCCCACCACGCGATGATGATGAAGAAATTTCTCGTGAGGAATTAGTGGCACACATGCAAGATAGCAAATTCCAATGCCTAGTGGAGAAAGTGCTCCTTGAGGACCCCACCAAATATTTCCATCATCTTGCTAGTCTCAGAATCAAACTCCTCGCAGACTTTGACATTAGCTCCATCATGGAAAATGCAGACAATGAACGTGAGAGGGACACAAATGACACAGTCCCAAATGCACATGAGAGAGGCACAAATGACACGGTCCCCCAGGCCAATGAGAGAGGAAAACAACACATAGATCAAAATGCTCCTATGGCGGATGTGAGACAACAAATTGAGAGTCTAAAGCTAGAAATCTCCAACCTTAAGATCGGCACCAGTTCCAAGAACTACTCCTTGGAAGATATAGCACCATACCCCTTTGACAGAAGTTTGGTCATGAAACCATTCCCCTTTCAGTTCGGAATCCCGAAGTTTGACAAATACAAAGGGAAGGGGGACCCTAGAGATCATATCCGGGAATTCACTACAGCATGTTTAGAAGTAGCTCACAACGAGACCTACTTAATGAGACTATTCCCAAGATCCTTAGGAGGTCAAGCTATGGAGTGGTTCTCGCGTCTTCCACCAGGAATCAAAACTTTTGATGAACTTGTCAATAAATTCATAATGCACTTCTCTTACAACATAGAACACGAAGTATCTATGCTAGACCTATGCAACACCAAACAAAAGGGTGGTGAGTCTTTCGCCACCTTCTTACAACGATGGAGACAGCTAGCTAGCAAGTGTTCTTACGACATGCCTGAGAAATAACTATTGGAAATGTTTGTCCACAATTTGAATCCCGATCTTAGCTATCAGATTCAGATACAATGCCCTACTTCATTCACCAAAGTCATTGAAATGGGGCTATTCATTGAGAAAGCTATGATCTCTAAAGGAACTCTCAAGCTCTACAAGGACACACCTCCTTCCAATTACACAACTGACAAGTCAAAGTTTTGGACCAAGAACAAGAATGTGGTCAACGATGGAGTAGTGGATGCCAAGGCGGCAGCCCCTAAACAACAACCCATATTCACTCTTAAGGAAGAAGCAAATAATGGTGCACTCAACAAGCCACCCCCTCGGGAATCTAGACCTTGGTTCAATTCAAACCCAAGGAGAAAATTCACGCCGTTAGGAGAATCTCAAGAGTCTGCTCTCAGGAAGTTGTTGGCTAACAATGAAATTTCTCTACCGCCAACAAGTGACTATGAGCCTATAGTCAAACCTCCCTATTGGAAGGACACAGACTATTGTGAGTATCATCGAGGAAGGGGGCACACAACCAATAATTGCATCCGTCTTAAGAACGTCATACAAGATATACTGGACCAGAATCAGGGAGGGACACAACAGCATACCTCCAATGAATCTCATGTGGCCTACCGAGATCCTCTCCTAAACCACAACCGGCCGTATAACAACAATCACAACAGCGGCCACAACAACAATGGTTACAACCACAACAATGGTCACAATGGCAACAACTCCAATGGCCATAACAATAATGACAACAATCGCAACAGGCCAAACCAGAATAGTGGGTCGAGTAATGCTAACTATGCAAGCGTTCCCTTTGAGTACACCATTAACTGCATTTCTGAGCATGTTCCGCAAGTCAACGTCATATCCCCCAACCAACAACCAGGACCTAACGGAACTGGTTGTAGTATAATTACCCGCAGTGGTAGAGTCACGATCAACACCACTCCTCCAAGGTCGTCGCCATCTCCGTCTAACTCCCGCCCATATAATGTCATCGACCAATTGCAAAAGACTCCGGCTCACATTTCTATATTGGAGCTCTTGCGTCTATCTCCTTCTCATAAGGAGATTCTTGAGAAAGCCTTAGTGGAAACTACTGTCCCCACTAACCTAGCCCAAGAAAAGTTTCAAACCATGGTGGGTAATTTGACATCCTCCACTTCCATCTCGTTTACAGAACAAGATGACCTCTCCATGTCTCAACCCCACAACACTCCTCTGCACATTGTCGCATTCGTACACAGGCACCGCATCAAGAGGGTTCTCATTGATGGGGGTGCCGGTTTGAATATTTGCACTTTGAAGCTAGTCCTTGCATTGGGGTTCTCTGAACAGGCAGTAGATCCAAGACGGAAAATTACTATCAAAGCCTATGACGAGGAGGAACGAACCACCAAGGGCACGGTTGTCCTACCCATTCAAGTGGGACCGGTAATTAAAGATGTGGTGTGCCAAGTCCTTGATCGGGAGCTTGCTTACAATATTCTACTAGGGAGACCATGGATCCACGCCATGAAAGCTGTCCCCTCCACCTACCATCAATGCATAAAGTTCCCACACGATGGCAAGCAGGTCACCATACACGGCGACCCCGACCCCTACCAGCATTGCAACTCATTCCATGCAAAACCGGAATGTGTCATACCCAACAATCGAGCCCATATCTCCCCTACTCTGCCACAAGACCATACTGCCGAAGCTTCCTCCTCCCGGCCCAAACCAATGAAAATCACCATAAAAGAAAATGGCGTGGGGGAATACCAGATTGAGCACAGCCTCAACCTTGCAAAAATGCCCTTGTCTCCTCGCTCCTTTGGCCAGCCCAAGCATCAACCCAGGCATTTTCCAAAGCCCTCTGCTCCTCCTATCACTCCCGCAAACCCCTTTGTAAAATGGGGGACCTTATTCGATGAATCAGAGGAGCGAGATCTCTTGCAATGGCTTTATGCTGAAGAAGAAAACACACCCCAAGAGCCACCTAGACTCCCTACAGAACTCTATGGACGGGGTGAAACCATCTTGCATAGGATGGGATATGAAGGACAAGGCCCTATCGGCCTCAGAAAAGAAGGGATCATCCAACCTATACAACCTTCTTCCTCCTCTTCGGCTAGAAACACCACTGGCTTGGGATACAAAGGCAAGGGCAAAGCCAAAGAAAATGCCTGCCTAGTGGAGACAATTCAAACACTCCAAGAGGATAGTGACGCAGATTCAGATGATTCCAATCAGTATGAATGGGACGAGCTGACAGAACACTCCTACGATGACAAGGAGGTTGACACCATCCAAACTCTTAGCCCATATCATGAGAGACAAACGCAACAGGACAGACCACTGGAGTCTGATTTTCCCCTCCCTGAGGTTATGACTTTCGAGGAAAGTATAGATTCCATTGCGATAAACAACCTGGAAGAAAGTACCACCCAGAACACTACCCCCACCTGTGCTCCTAATATTTCCATCCACACTATCAATGAATCAGGTCTTTCATCTGACTCCCTTCCCCTCTTACACCCTGAGCTTATTGACTGGGACCTGCAAGGGACCCCTCAATTAGATATGTTCCAGAACGATGATGCCTACATTGACTATATGGGACTTAGAGATCATTTACCAAAAGGAGATCATAAAGCCAGTTTCGCTATCGAACTCAATACTGTAGCTTACTTCGGGGAGGGTGCCAAGCCTTCTAGTCGCAAAAATGTAAAGATCAAAAAGGGATCTGACGGTGAAAACCGCCATGCGGCAGTGTCAGATCATAAAACAGTAAAAAGAAAGGACGTATCTGAAGGTGAAAACCCAACTGTGGCACCTGACGATGGATTGCTTGACACCCTCCCAAGTGACATGTATCAAGAAAGGTCACAGATCGTGGTAGAGCCAACAGAGCCAGTGAACATTGGAACCGAAGAGCAGCCTCAGATTATCCACTTTGCAAAATCTCTCACGCCGCCTGAGAAAACCAAGTTTGTACCATTCTTTAAGAAGAAGAGAGGCAGCTTTGCTTGGTCATATGCCGACATGCCAGGTTTGGACCCAAACTTGATTCTACATCACTTGCCATTGGATCCAGGGGTGAAGCCCGTAAAGCAAAAACTAAGAAAGATGCATCCCCATATAGCCTTACTGGTCAAGGAAGAACTCAAGAAATTGTTAGACGTGGGGTTCATCAGAGCCATAGATTACCCTGAATGGATATCTAATATTGTGCCGGTGTCTAAACCAGATGGCAGGGTCTGACTATGCAACGATTTTAGAGATTTAAACAAAGCATGCCGAAAAGATGACTTTCCCTTGCCTAACATCGATATCATAGTCGACCTCACGGCAGGACATACAATGCTGTCACTTATGGATGGATTCTCAGGGTACAACCAGATCAAAATAGCACCAGAGGATCAGCACAAAACTGCTTTCACTTGTCCATGGGGTACCTTTTGCTGGAATGTCATGCCATTTGGGCTGAAAAACGCAGGTGCTACATATCAGCGGGCCATGACAACTATATTTCACGACATGATGCATGTGACCATGGAAGATTATGTTGATGACATCTTGGCAAAATCACTCACCAGGGACTCACACCTGGACACATTAGAGAAAGTCTTCCAACGGCTGGACCAATTCCAAGTAAAATTGAACCCTAAGAAATGTGTGTTTGGGGTAACATCGGGCAAGCTGCTAGGCTTCATCGTGTCAGCAAACGGCATAGAGGTAGACCCGGCCAAGGTCAAAGCAATCATGGACATGCCTCCGCCCAAAACTCTAACACAGTTGAGATCCTTACAGGGCAAGCTACAGGCCATCCGCAGGTTCATCTCACAGCTGGCAGACAAGTGCCACCCTTTCAGCCATCTCCTACATAAGAACGTTCCATTTAAGTGGGATGAGCAGTGCGAAGAGGCATTCAACAAGCTCAAGGAGTACCTCATGAATCCTCCTATACTCATGCCTCCGATCCAAGGAAAGCCTTTGATTCTCTACATATTTGCTACACCTACTACTCTTGGGGCTCTCCTAGCGCAGCAAGACTATGAGAACAAGGAAAGAGCTGTGTACTACATCAGTCGAACCTTAGTGGGCTACGAGTTGCAGTACTCACAGGTGGAACGTTCATGCCTTGCGGTGGTTTTTGCCTCACAAAAACTCTGACACTACATGTTGGCACATCCTGTCAAACTCATTGCCAAGATCGACCCACTAAAATATCTTCTCAGCAAAGCAGCTCTCACAGGTCGACTAGCCAAATGGGTTATGCTTCTTAGCGAATATGATATAGAGTATGTGGACAGAAAAGCCATCAAGGGGCAAATCATCGCTGACCAACTAGCTGAGGCACCAATACAGGACACTTCACCAATGCAGTTTGAGTTCCCCGATGAATCTTTATTCACTCTGTCAACATCTCCTTGGAAACTCTACTTCGACGGATCTTACACCAACCATGGATCGGGGGCAGGTATCTTGTTCATCATTGCCCAAGGCGACACAATTCCAAAGTCCTACAGGTTGTTATTTCCATGCACTAACAATATAGCGGAGTATGAGGCTTTGGTAATTGGTCTCAAGATGGCCACTGAGTGGCAAATCCAAGCACTATGTGTCTACGGTGATTCTCAGCTTGTCATAAACCAGGTCAACGACGAGTATCAGACCAAAGATGAGAAGCTCATCCCATACAAGCGAATGGTCGACGACCTCAAAGAACATTTTGGGACCATCTCGTTTGAGCAAATACCCAGGATAGAGAACAAAGCAGCAGATGCAATGGCGACCATAGCCTCTCTTCTTGAGATACCTGAACATGAGTCACGGTATGAGTTCTTAGTAGAAACAATTCGACAACCGGCTTATGATCTCCTTGAGACCCATTCCATTTGCCACCTAGTAGGATCTGATTCGCCTTGGTATGGTAAGACCTACACTTACCTCAAGGACAATATCCTTCCTTTGGACCTCTCTTCCAACCAAAAACGAACTTTCATCCGACAAGCCTCCCGTTACACCATTATCGCCAATACCCTTTACCGACGTGGTCTGGATGGTACTTTACTCCGTTGTCTAGAACAAGAAGAATCTATAACTGCCTTGCGAGACGTGCACGAAGGGATCTGCGGAACACACTCCAGCGGTCCTTCCTTAGCTAAGAAACTCATGCGTTTGGGTTATTACTGGCCCAATATGGAAATGGATTCATATCAGTTCGTCAAAAAGTGCAAACAGTGCCAGATACATGGGAACCTGATTCATGCACCTGCTCAGGAGTTGAGACCTCTAACGACACCCTGGCCCTTTTGCCAGTGGGGACTTGACCTCGTGGGAAAGATTCATCCGCCCTCTTCCAACGGCCATAAATTCATCATAACCGCCACTGAGTACTTTACAAAGTGGATTGAAGCCGTTCCCTTATCAACCGTCACAGGAAAGCAAATTTCCTCTTTCATTCTGAATTACATTATCTGCCGATATGGCATCCCTTCATCCATCATAACGGATAACGGGAGACCCTTCAAAAATCAGGATGTCCAGGAACTTTGTGAACGTTTCAAGATCCAACACCGCTTCTCCACTCCATATTACCCCCAAGGTAACGGCTAAGCTGAGGCATCGAACAAAACCATTCTGAGAATCCTAAAGAAGACTGTCAATGAAGCTGGTCGCGATTGGCACGTCCAACTCAATCCTGCTCTGTGGGCCTATCAAACCAGCATACGCACTCCCACAGGTGCTACACCCTATGCCCTCGTCTATGGTTCCGAAGCCATCCTTCCCATTGAGGTCGAACTCCCATCCCTTCGGGTGTCGTTGAAAGGTCTCATATCAGACGAAGAGTACAGAGTCTCCAGACTACAAGAGCTAGAACTGCTAGAGGAAAGGTGCCAGAAAGCTTTTGACCATCTCAAAGCCTATCAACAGATGATGTCAAGAAGCTACAACCACAAGGTTAGACCAAGATGCTTCAAGGTTGGGGACCTCGTCCTAAGAGAGAACCCTCACAATCAGCAGGACAGAGAAAAGAAAGCCAAGTTCGAGCCTAACTGGCTGGGACCCTATGTAATTGTAGCAGCTTACGGATCGGGGGCATATCAGTTGGCCACATCAGAAGGTGAGTTGTTTGATGATCCAATCAATAGCATGCACCTTCGCCGGTTCTATACCTAAGAGAACCCCAGTGCAAGGGGGTACAATAAAGTCAAAAAAATCAAAAAATTAAAAAAATCAAGAAAAAGTTACAAAGAGAAAATACAAAAAAACCGGAAAAAAAGTAGCAAGCATACAAAAAAATCGTCCTTTGGTGAAAACCTGGCAAACAGGTGCCTTGGATAGGTATCATGGGGAAAACCTGGCAATCAGGCATCATGTTACTTTCTAGCTTCTCGTGCAAATAAAAGCAAGTGATGAAAACCTGGTAAAACAGGCGTTACTTGTGACAAGCCGCATTCTCCATCTTTGGGAATCCAATCACCTTGAGCCCATTCTCCCTCTATTTTCCTCATTCGACCCATATCCATCCCACAATAAACGCTTGACAGTTACCTATCATGGCTTGATACTCACCTTGTGGCCTTGTCAACCAAGGTTTTGTCCCATACCGTCTCCTCAATGTAAGCCTAGTGTAGTGTCTCTCGTCAGTGTCTGTGGTCCGAATCCGTGAACTACGTTGCCTCTGCGCCGTCACGTAGGCAAGGCCATTATTCTAATGCGCCCCTGAGGCTTCCATCTCTCCCAAGGTCCCATTCGTCTCCTTTCTTGTCTTCATTCTTGTCGTCTTTCTTCTAGTCCATCCATGGTCCATTAGGGTTTACCCCGAACTACGTTGCCTCTGCGTCGTCACGTAGGCAAGGCCATTTAGCAATGAGCCCCCGAGGCACTAGGTCAGTCCCTTAGGGTCGGTCTTCTCAATAAGGATTGTGCAACCTTCTCATCAAGTAAGCAAATGCAAGCAAACACCCGCGCTTCAAGCAGAAATCTTGACTATGAGCATCTTAACCTATCCAATGCAAAGCAAATACCCAAGGTCTTCTAAATGATTTTATGCAAATTAAGGCAAGAAATAAACACATATCAACGCAAATATGCTTTGTAGACCAGAAACAGGGTTAAGTTACAGAGTCTTGATTTTTGCTATCATACCCTCCTATGCTACTCAAGGATGCCAAAAGCTAGAGATGCTATGATGGGGGCATGATTATTTTCTTTGTTTGCTATTTGGGGATTAAACTTTAGTAATGTGAAGCCTTGTCTTAGGACGTGATCGGCAAAAGATCATCGAGGACATCAAAGGTCTAACATGAACGGGGGCAAGCCTTGCTTGTTGAAACGCAAGAGGTACTCAGGTCATCTAGATTCAATTTTGACTAGATGCTTGTATTAACTTGCTCAATCACAATCCATGTAAGCGATACTCAGGTCATCTTGGTTCAATTATACCTCGATGCTTGTATTCACTTACAACATTTCAGAAAAATACCAAAAACAAAATGCCCAATGATGAAATAAAGCAATCCAATAGCAAAGCATCCATCCTATATCCATTTATACATCCATACCATACCCCATGCAATAAAGATCCAACAATGCAGAGTATCAATGTTTACAAAAGCTTGCGAGTCCTTCTATCGAGTCTTTCTTCTATCAATCAAATTTCTATCTATCGTTGTGGTCAATTCTTCTCAATCCGGTCAATCCGAGCAATGATCCCCATGCAGGTCCATCCTTAATCCATATCAATCATGTCAAGTCAATCTTGCACAAATGATCCAATCACAATCAGTGGTCTTGATCCTTGTCTGGTCGTAAACCAACTCGATCAGTTAATCAATCAATTGTCTTATACAGGATGTTGCATTGTCGAAATCAGACCAATACACGCGTCTTACACGACATGCTTCATTTCTTGAAACCAGACACTATCCTTCATGTTGCTCTAGGGATCTATCGTTCCCCACCATGACAACACGCCTGCCGTGTTGGTCTAGGGATATATCGTTCCCCGCCATGACAACACTGCCGTATATCATTATCAGTATATCGTTGGTTTACCACTTGACAGGGGCAATACCTTGTTTGTTCTTGTGTCATTTGTGCATACTTGCTTGCTTGCTTGTGTGTGTCATCATTCCATCTTGCATCGCGTATCATTTGACACTTTCTTCACCCATTTTCTTCAAACTCAACCTTCTTCATCGTGAGATTGTCCGTCTCACGCCTTCTGCCTTCTTCTCATCCAATCTCCTGAGGGGGCATTCTATCGTTAAACTTGTACCAGGGGCAAACTGGGGCATATATCACTGTTAGGCTATTTATTCTTTGAAGCAACGCTGTAAACTGCATTGCATCAAAGAGGGGCAAAATGTATACGCCTAAAAATGACACGATTCATCCTAAATAAATATTCTAAATATTTATTCCATTCTTCTATTAATTAAATAAATATTCCAAATTTATTTAATCAATTCACTATCTCACAATTAAATAAATTCCATTTATTTAATTAAAATTCTTCTATTTGTCCTTCACAATTAAATAATCATAACTTATTTAATTAAGCCCAATTCCTCTATCCTAAAGTTCTAAATTCAAAATTCCACATCACCTTTACACCTCACCTTTTCCACCTCACCTTGTCCACATCATCAAGTTGCACATGTAATTAAATATATTTAATATTTAATTGCCTTATTTTCCCTCACCCACATGGCCTATTTCTTCTCCAATCAGAGGTCAGTTAACCAATCAATCAAATCTGTTAACTAACCTGTCAGTTGAGTCAAATCCTCAATCAATTCAGTCAGTTCCACAATCCACTCTTCTAACTGATCAGTCAATTCTGTTAACAGACCAGTCAATGGAGTTAACTCTCCAATCAGTTTTGTCACATCCCACCTTTCATGATGGAGCTGGGACACTTGGCACGTTTCCACTGGTTGCACATTCCTCAACCATCCTCAGCCGTTGATCTTCATATCTTCTCTCAACCGTTGATTCCTATTCCTCCGAGTCTATAAATAAAGCTTCATCCCTTCATTCTAATCATCCAGGCTTTTGACATCATTACTCTGCAGAAATATCACCAGCGCGCCTTTGGCACCCACTTGTCATCTACAAGCTTGAGATCACCATTGTTGCATTGGAGCTCACCTTCATTGCACATCACACCATAGCCGTTCACCATCGACTTCCTCAAACAGCTTTAAAAGATTGCACTCTCTGAGGGCTCATCTCATCTGCGAAAGGACAATTCGTGATAGGCGAACAACAGAAGTTTTGAAACGGAAGAGGTTTGCTGTGTTTGTTCATTGCTTTGTTCATTTGAATCTTCTTTGTTTCTCTATTCTGTTGATGTTTGGGTCTTATTTAATTCATTTGATTGATCACTATTTTACCCTCACAGTTTCAATTTGAGTTTATATATGGGGGAAAAGAGAATCCAAGAGTTGGGCTCACTTACAAAGGTTGTTTCATTGCCAAATGAGTGTTACCATCGATGAAATTAGATGACAAGACAAGATAAACAATGATTTTGAATTTTTGAATCTTTGGGATGCTAGTGTGTCGCATAGACATCTATGCATCATGCTTGCGTCCTAGGAAAATTCTCTAATATTCAACACGTGTTCCTAGAAGTTCAAGAGAAATAAATATGTTATACGAAATTTGGCAAACCTTGGTGAGGGGTGAGATAGGCCAAGGTTAGGCTCAAGTGACCCTAGGAACATGCTATGAGAGAAAACACCAAAGAGGGTCAAAACACAATGTGAAATTGTGAGGGTATGCAATTTTCTATGTTACATAAATATATCAAAAGAAATTAGAAGAACAAAAGGAAGAAAAAGTAAAAATAAGATAACACGTGATCATATCAAACAATATTCTACCGCCTATATCATCCCAAAAGGACAAGGAACCATTATTACAAAAATAAGTGTTTTATGTTAAGAATGCTACTACATGGATTCTAAAGAAGAATGTGGTGATGCAAAAATGCCAAATCCATTGTTACCCAATTTTAAATTTACTATTTTGGATCCCATTTGATGGATTTAGTAATGCCACTTGATTTACTATAATTGATCAACATTTTAGTACTAATGAGGTTGCAAATAAAGTAAGGAAATTAGTTGATTATCTCTTTTTAGGTGATACATTTCCAGTTTAAGTATTGATTCACTCTCTAACATTCAAGATCAATTCTTGTTGTTATGGATATCTTTATGATTATGTTACAGGATTGGTACTATTGATTTTGGTTGTTGAATTCTTGATGCATAGTCCTTAAAAGGAAATTCCTACACAAAAATGTTTCTGCTTGGAATTAAGTGTAAGTGTGGAATCCATTAGATACTATAATAAGAGCATTTTATCATTTTGTCTTGGTTGTATGTAAGTCTTTACTAAGTTGTCTTTGTAGATCAATGTGGAGTTTAGTCCTATTAATCATACTATTCCATTTGAAGAGTTGGTCTACTAATTTTGTATTAAAAGATATATGTAGTACCCATGTCAATTTAGTGTATATGTTGGCATAAGTAGTATACCCTAAAATGACGTGAGTAAGTTAGTGCCTAAGTAATATAATGAGTTAAGATGTATATTTTTATATAAGTACATATTGAAACATAATAATCTTTAGCTAAATGATATATATAGTAATTGTAACACAATTACATATATAGTAATCATAACACAATTATATAATTATATATATAATTAATTTAATCCCTACATTGTTGTTGTCCCTAAAACACTTAAGATTCTAAGACCTAAGTTAATAAAGATAAAACCTAAGCTAAATTGAGTTTTAAATCAAATTTCAAATATATTTATATTATAAAACATAATATAAATTATCTAAGATTTATGGTGGCAAGACAAAGCCATGCCACTCCCATCAAGATGAAAACCCAAAAGGGTTGTAATAGATGCCAATGGTGAAAACCCGCAAGGGTGCTAAAGGCTAGTAGCACAAAAAAACACACCCAACAAGATTAACAAGGATAAAGACATTGTAATCCAAATGTAGCACATACAATTGACCCACAACAAAGATAGAGAGTCATTACAAGGAGGAGGGATGCATCCATATGTTAGAACACAAGGATATACTAAGAAAGGGGAGTGAATCAGTATATATCAAAACTTATTCCAGTTTAACATTGTCAATCAAAACTTCTAACTACTTTAATCAGAAGATCAACAAATTAAACCAATTAAAGCACAACACATAAGCACACAACCACAACACCAAATTTACATCAAAAATCCACGAAGGGAAAAACCACGGTGAGCAAGCTTCTTAGATCAATTGTCCCAGCCTCACAAATGAAAATAGGATTACAATATTTTTTCTGGGCTACAACCCAAAGGAAGCTGCACCTCCCTAAAATACAATACAATAGTACTTACAGAATGAGGCTACAACCTCTTAATATTACACCCAACATATATTTACAGGACAAAACACCTTCGCATCATCCGCACACTTCACTCTGTCACAAAACTTCACTTTATCTACATAGCTTGAACACTGCTAACTTCAACACACCTTTACAAATATACTCACATCTACTCACACATCCTCGCACATTCTTATGCACTCACACTTTCCTCAACAAACAGGATCTTTCATTTATACCTTCCTCAAATTACAAAATCTTTCTCCCATGTTGGGCAAGATGAAACGTGTATTCATGAAATGTGCAAGGCCACACCAAGTCGGAAACGAAAAGATGTAGAAAATCAATGTGATTCAAGCCAAGCGATAACCATAACCTATTCTTCATTAACACGTTCTTATAAGTAGATGCACACTTCAAATCATCTAGCGGGAACATCAAAACACATGAAGTCGACCCAACAAACACTTATGCTTCCACACAATAGCTCCAAACCTAAAGTTGTATCAGGGGGATCAATTAACATCATGCAGATCATCACATGAGCAATTTAAGACTTGCACAAACCTTTTCAAACAATCCTTCCTCTGAAATATATGTTTTCTTTCTAGCACAAACAATTAGAAACTGAGCCTAGTATCACAAACAAATACTAAACACATAGTCTTGAGTTAGAGCATTGAAAAACTAACTTGCGGTGCACTTCAGCACCTAAAACCTAAACTAAATCATCAAACTGAATATCTGAACTCATCCTCCAAACACCAGAGCCAAAAGATGAATCGTGGTTAAATGTGGTGGCTTCTGCTTTCTCCTTCAGATAACCTTAGTCAGCAGCAAGATGTGTCTTTGTTTTGCTAACCCCAGAGAACCTCTACGGTACACCTTAGCAACTGAAACTTGAATATTACCATCTTCTCATCTATAAATGACCATCCTTCAAACCGCATGCCCTTAACTTCAAAAGCAAATAAATGTGAAACATTTCCCATATGCATCTTGACTACAACTTTGAACAACTGTCTTCACTTTGCGAGCTCTAGAATCTTTTGCGTTAACCTTCAAGCTCTAAAATCATAAACATACAACCTTCACACATGTCTTTGACAAACTCCCAAACCGCAAGGCCGTACATTCAAATGTGGAGGAATGTAGAGCATTCTCCTGAGCTTATTCCGTGCAAACTCCAGTGTCTTGGACAACTTGAAGAGGTAGCCACCATCAATCCAGGGATAAAAATATATCTTGAACTGCTCCTCCTGGATAGATGCACAATCTATGCATCTAGTTAGAAGGAGGGGAAACAACCCCTAACTTTTGTCTGAGATACTTAAAAGTATCCTTAGAAAGTGCCTTGGTGAAGATGTCTGCAACTTGATCCTTTGTAGGCACATACTCCAATTTGACTTCTTGATCTGCAACCTTCTCTCTCAAAAAGTGATACCTGATATATATGTGCTTGGTTCTAGAATGCATCATTGGATTCTTTGAAATATTGATGGCACTTGTATTATCACAAAGAATAGGAATGTGTTCATCATATACAACCTTGATATCCTTCAATGTTTGCTTCATCCACAACACTTGGGTGCAACAGGTAGTTGCAGCTATATATTCTGCCTCTACTATTGATAAGGACATTGAATCATGCTTCTTGCTAATCCATGAGACCAGTCTGTCTCCCAAAAATAAAGCTCCTCCATTGGTACTTCTTCTATCATCAACACTACCAACCCAATCTGCATCAATATAAGCACTCAGGAAAAAGTCGTCACCCTTTTGATACCACAATCCATGTTCTAGAGTGCTCTTTAAGTATCTGAATATTTTCTTGACCACCTTCACATGTGTTTCCTTAGGATCAACTTGAAGCCTTGCAACCAAATACACAACTTGCATAATGCCAGGCCTTGGTGTTGTTAGGTATAAAGGCCCCCAATTATAGCCCTGTACTGAGCCTGATCAACTTTAGGTGACTCGTCATATTTACTCAAGTGGCAACCAGTTGCCATAGGAGTACTTACATGTTTGTAATCTTCCATTCCAAACTTCTTCAACATTTCCTTAGCATACTTTGCTTGAGAGATGAAGATGCTATCGTTTGATTGAGAAATTTGAAGTCCAAGAAAGAATTATAACTCTCCTAACATAGACATTTCAAACTCTTTTTGCATCTCTCCTGCAAACTTCTTACACATCTCATCATATCCACAAAATATTATATCAACATACACAACAACAATTAGAATTTGTTCACCTTCAGTTTTGATGTAAAGTTTACTATCTGCGGTACCTCTCTTGAAACCCTGTTGGAGTAAGTACTTGTCCAACCTTGCATACCAAGCCCTAGGGGCTTGTTTGAGACCATACAGAGCCTTCTTGAGTCTGCACACCATGCTCGGGTCTTCTGATAACTAAAAACCATCCAGGTGCTCTATGTAGACCTCTTCTTCCAAGTCACCATTTAGGATAGCAGATTTGACATCCATATAATATACCTTGAATCCTTTATGTACTGCAAAAGCAAGAACCATTCTGATTGCTTCCATTCATACCACTGGAGCAAATGTCTTCTCATACTCAACACTTTCAATTTTTTAATATCCTTTGCAAACCAACCTTGCTTTGTTCCTGACCACTTCTCCATCTTCATTCAACTTGTTCCTAAAAACCCATTTTGTTCCTATCACATTCTTGTCTGTAGGCCTTGGTACCAACTCCCAAGTCTGATTATTTTTTATCTGGTTTAGTTCTTCTTCCATGATTTATATCCATCCTTCATCCTTGCTAGCCTCATTAAAATTTTTAGGTTCTATTCTTGACAGTAAAGCAAAGTTTACCTGTTCATTTGTTCTTGCAAATCTTCTTCTTGTCTAAACTCCTTCATTCTTGTCTCCAATGATCTAATCTTCTAAATGATTTTTCTGAACATACTCGGTTGGAGTCTTAGCTATCTTCTCTAGAGTTTCTTCCTTTTCTTCAACTTCTGCAACTTCCTCTGTGCAGGTAGGTTCATCTAGCCAACAGTCCTCTTCCTCAACTAAATTTTGATTTGATTCTTCATCCACTCTTACATTTGCACTCTCAACTATCTTCCTTGGTCTTTTATTGTAGCATTTGTAGGCTTTGCTAGTGGTTGAGTACCCAAGGAAAATACCCTCATCTGCTCTTGAGTCAAACTTTCCCAGACCTTCTTCATCTCTTCTGATGTAGCATTTGCTTCTGAAAACTCTGAAATACTAGACTGTTGTAGGTCTTCCATTCCAAAGCTCATAAGGGGTCTTGGTGCTGTGCTTTATTAGTTGTCCTTTGTTAAGAATGTAGATTACAATGTGAATTACTTCTTTCCAGTATATATCAGGCAGTTTAGCTTCACTCAACATTGTCTTGGCCATCTCCTGGACAATCCTATTCTTTCTCTCTGCAACACGATTTTGTCTAGGGGTTCTAGCAACTGCATAGTATCTTTTGATTCCATGTTCTTGAGAAAACTCTACAAACTCATTTGAAGTGAACTCAACACCTCTATCAAATCTTAAGCACTTGATTGTAGTATTCATTTCATTTTCAACCATAGATTTGAAGATCTTGAATCTACTGAAAGCTTCTAATTTTTCTTTAAAAAATGTAACCCATTTTATTCTGGAGAAATCATCAATGAGCAACATAAAATACCTCTCACCTTGTAGACTTTTTGTCCTAATTGGTCCACACAAGTCAGTATGAACCAGATCCAAAGGACTTGTAGTATAATATTCCTTGGACTTGAAAGTTATCCTTGTCTGCTTCCCAATCTGACATTCCTTGCATATGGTGCTTGCAGGCTTGATGATTTTTGGCATGTCCCTTATTGCTTTCATGGAACTGATCTTCACAAGATTATCAAAGTTGATGTGCCCCATTCTCTTATGTCATATCCAACATTCATTTGTTTGTCCTAATAGACAATTCCTCTCATTAACCCTTTTCAAATTATACAAGTTGCCTTCTGCCACTAATTTTCTAGATTTTGCTCTTCTGATTTCACACCCTTGATCATAAAATGTGAGATTATATCCTTTGCTACACATTTAACTCACACTGAGAAGATTATGCTTGAGACCTTCTACATAAATAACATCATGTGTCTGATACTTTCCATCAATGCTTATAGTACCTTTTCCAGTGATCTTTGCAGAAGATTTATCTCCAAACCTAACTGATCCACCATTCCACTTGCCAAGATTGATAAACTTGCTCTTATCACATGTCATGTGATTTGTACATCCACTGTCTATCACCCAAAGATTGTTTTGTCCTTGAGCATGAAATGTTGTTTTGACAATCATTGAGTTCCCAACTCCATTATCATTCTTCTTGTCTTGCTCAGTGACATCAGTTATTTGAGATTCAGAGTTTGCAAGACCATTCTTGCAATACCTTGCTATGTGTCCAAACTTGTTGCAAATTCAACATACCACATTGGCATCCACAAGAGAAGCAAAAGAATTTCTACTTACAAGATTTCTTCTATTTATTTCAGATTTGCAATCCATAGCCTTATGCCCAAATTCATTGCAGACAAAACAATAACCAAAGAAAACATGATTGAACTTGTTCATGGAGAATCGTCTTGCATGAAGAGATCTTCCTTGAGACAAGATGAGATTTGTACATTATGTAACATTTAGACTTCCAAGCTTTGCCTTCATTAATTCCTTTTTGAGTAACTGAATTTCTTTCTCAAGTTTTATACATTCTTTTGTTTTAGCTTCAATCAAAGCTCATTGTTCTTGATTCTCCTTCCTTGCACAATCCAAGCCTTCAAGAGCATAAACAAGTTCACCTTCAAAATTAACTTCATATTCTTCTTCATCTGCAGCCTTGTCTGAATCATTTGAGACCACCATGGCCATGCATAGAGATTCTCCTCTATCCTCATTAGATGAGTAGTGATCTACTTCTTCTCTGGAGCTGTAGTCTTCTTTTGAAAGAAGGTTTCTCTTGAACCCTTTGCTGCTACTTTCACTTTCTCCAAAAGGACATTTAGAGGCATAATGACCAATTCTACCACATTTGAAACATTTGAAAGGTAGCTTACCTTTATATTTTCCTGATCCTCTTTTTAGCTTTCTTACAAAATTTGTTTCTTCTTCCTTAGCTTCATTGCATATATCAGATGCTCCTTCATTCTTCACAACATTGAAAGCAACTTCTTTTTGGCATGGACCTATGACCTCATTTCTCATTTCATAGGTAGTGAGGGATCCAAATAGTTCTACCATAGTGAGTGTTGTCTCCTAAAATAACAACCTAGAACCCTAAAACATTTTACAATCACCAAGGCCAGGGGCGTCATCAGGGTGATTAAAAGAGGTTTATCAACAGGTTCTAGGTGATTTTGGATGACCTACAGGAGTGGGTATACTCCTCTACACGTCAGGCTTAGCTAGACCTAGGAGGGATATTCCTAGAGGCATGAAATAGAACAAAAATAAACAAACACAGCCATACCCAATGTACACTTGACCCCAAGATTTGTCACTAGGTCAAGACAAACTGGCTGCACATGCCTCTAACTTAGCTGATTACTACACTATGCATTTGCACCCAATCATAACACTATTACATTACTTTAGATGACTCCACTTAACTTTGCATACACAAGATACATAGTGCAGGCATGCATGTACATGATCCATCAATGATTAAAATAGTTTTGCATCACTATAGATTTATCCCTGGTTATTACACTGAATCATGGACAACATGTAGAGCCTAAACTAAAACTACTCCTACTTCTAAAACTAATAGGACGAGTATTTGATTTGAATGGTGATTGATCTATCCCCAATATGGACCGATGCCTACTCCATTGGGCAATAGAGTCATAAGCATATATTTCTCAGATTACATTTCATACACTGGACATACTTATTTATCCAAAGACAAACTACAATGACCTATTTGCAACAAAGAGATGACCCAACACAAAGCTTGTATTGATTTAAATGTTGTCACCCATTATCAAATCCCTATTACAATCACACCGGCAAATGTGGTGATGGCAAAATACACAGCTGTGACTATGTATTCCCATGAATCATTACAAATAGCCATGGATACATACCACTACATAAAGATGTGTGTTACAATTCCTTCCTATGCTATATCAAACACATTCCTCCATTCACTACCCAGACTAGCTTGATTTGAAGCCCTAAAATCAACTTGAGGCACTGCAAACTAGATAACTGGTTCAGCGACCAACCCTTAAACATCTCTGAAACATGCATATATAAGGGAGAAAATTAATGTAGCAGATGGGAGCCAATTACCTACCCACCTGCACCAGCATTAAATCTTACCCACTCTCATAAATTCCTGCAACTAATTCCACCTTCTTGACCACCAACATGTACATCCTCTTCAATTATGCATTCATGGCGGTCGGGAGTAGATGGGCGTTTAAAATAAAAAGCTTGCCAAAAGTGTTTGCAAAGCTTTGGAATTAACTTTATTTTCCTTCTCTCTTAGTAGTTAGTGAAATCCTCTGATGGTGAACCTTTCTTTACCCATCACTTTGTCTTTTCTTTTGTTTCTCCCTTCGTTATCGGTGAATCGGCGAAAACTGAAACCTACGAACTCGATTGGTGAAACTGGAAGTTCGCAAATTTGCTGATTCACCAACAAAGGCCTCAACTTCACCCTTTTTCTGAAGAAGACAACAAACATACCTTTAAATTTCCCTTCTCTACCTCTTTGTCAGTAGATTGGCAAATTGAAAAAAGACAAACTCGCGAACCATGATGCAGAGGCACCCACACTATAACCTTCGCATATAGCATGAATGTCTGCAGACCAACCTCATCATCATCATCTTCGCCATCATCATCATATTCTTTAAAACTACCAACAGCATCATCATGCTTCGCGTTACACAGTCAGCATCATCATATTTCGGACGATCGCAAACATCCGCCTGCCGACTACTGTTCATCTCCGCTTTCCTTCTAACATCATCATCATGATGTTCAGCGGGCGCACACATCCTCCTGTTCCACTGTTCATCAGGCTCGAGACACTATCGTCATCATCACGACCTTCGACACTACCTTCGTCAGCAGGATATTCAACATCCGGTTGCTCCAAATATCCTGATGACGATCACCTTCAGCAGCTTACCTTCAACGCTCCGCTACCCGACGATACAAGCAACAGCATCATGATCTACTTTATCCGGTTCTCTTCGAAACCTCCTGATGACGCTAATACACTTTCTGCCGATGCCGATACTTAACGACAGCAGGATGAACTCGCATAGGGGGGATATCTCAATATCCTGATGACGATGACGTCATATCCTGATGACGATGACGTCACCCAATATCCTGATGACCTTCTCAACACTTAGCCAAAAACACGAACTTTCTCTTCCGCATCTACTCGTGATATGCGGATGGTTGGCACTCCCAATATGATGATCCTGATGCCGATACACTCCTCGGCTCCTCCTGCTGATGATCACCCCGACGAACTCACACTTCATGCAATCGACAACATCATGCCGATCTCCTCCACTTATCCGGATGACGATATCTGAACTGTCTGCAGGATATTTGTAGAAATATCCTGATGATGCCGTTTTAACAGACTTCTTCACTTAGCGAAATCTCACTTCGCCGATCCTCCAGGGACGACCCGATCCAGTCTTAGGGTGATCTCTCTCAACTTGAACTTCTCAACTTGACCTAGCACATGAGGATGCTAGGGTCTTCAACATCTCTTGACCGCGATCCTGCACACCTGCATGCAAACAAACAAACTACAATCTAACCTACTGTACATTACCATTCCACCGATCAGATGAGTCAACCGGTGGAATGGATCAGTATATCCATGAAAACCTCTCAAACCAGCAATCGATTACAGGAAGGAGATCAAACAGAAAACGAAACAGGATCTTTATTGACTCAAAGATGCAATACAATATGATGTTCCTCACACAGAACACTCAACTCCTCTGCTTGATGCAACACTACACTGCCGATCGATGATCTCCAATCAACCGATCTCATGCTTATAAAGATTTGCCTACGAGTACTACTGACCCGACTCCAAGCGGCTGGGAACTCTCCAAGCGGCTGGGAGATCCCACCGAACATACATCATGACAGCTGTTATAACTAACTAGCTAAAAATAGCAAAAGCCCGGTCAGCATGATCTTATCATGATCAGCTTGACCTTATTACATGCAACTGGTCTTAACAGACCTTCTTGGAAACATAAACAGGACCTAAACTACTAACTGCCTTATCCAGACCAGCTGTCAGGTAGGTGCTCCTGCACCAAACCAAGTTCGTAAGTTCGTGATTTTGTCGATTCACTGATAAAGGCTTTAAAAAACCATTTTTTTCTAAGGAAGAAAATACAATGAATAGAGGGGAACTATACTTAGAAAATTTTGAAATAAACCCATAAAAAATACTTCTCAGATCAGATACAAATGGTGGGTTTAAAATGCAAAGGCAAAAGTAGGATACTTAATGGATTTTCGGGGGCAAAATAATGCATTTTGGGACTGGTTTTTTCAGGTGTCAACACTGGCTCTGGTTGGGGATGTGTGACAAGTAATGTCACAACAAGGATCTTAGAATATCTCTAGGTAGACCACAAGGCAAAAATGAACACAAGGGGAAAAACACAGAACGTATTTACAACAAGGCATATATACAAAAGAACATACAATCATTAGCATGAGGGCACAAAACGAAAGTTGACTGTATTCAAAATTTTAACATGCTGCAAGCCAAACCTGCACCAAGTGACTAAACCTACTTGCCTCTGTCAAAGACAAGCTGAATGAAGGAGTTGATCTCCCTCAGACCAAATCTGCACTTTTCACCTAGTTGTAACAAATGAAGACTATCCTCAGCATGTATCAATCTACAACAAATGTTTATAAAGCCAAGACCAGCTCACCAATAAAATTACTATTGCAGGGCAACCATAAGAAATAGATGCTTGACGTATTCCAAGATGCATCATTTTTGTTTCAAGCAGCAGGGGTGAAAAATATAAAACCAGGTCAGCAACGAAAGAAATAAATGAAGATAAACCTTCATTATCAAAAGCTAAGCTATCATGCCTACTGACCTCTTCATGCAAATTGAGGAAAAAGGAGAACACCTCCAATTCACATGGAAAAGAGAACTGTGCCTGAGTTCACTGCTGATCCACAAAAGAAGACACTTCATCTTATAGAGCAAACTGGAAAGACTCTAGCTCGAGTACACCTTCTAGTTGGGATGCAACATGTTGAAACTCATGCATAAACATGCCTCATTGCTCATTCACATCAATGTCCCACACAAAGGACTCAACCTCTACTACAACACCAACACATTCAAGAGCTGGCAAACTTTCCACATCAAAGTGGAAACACTCATACTCATTTATAACCCCACCAAGCTCTTAAACAAAACTTTCATATGTGTTGTTATAACTTTCAATTTCTGAATCATAAGCATGACTCAAGTTGCAATTCAAAACATCAACACATAAATTAAAATCATGATACACCTTATGTGAAAAACCATGTTCTTCAAATTGTCTCTTTGTTTCAAGTCCACTCTGGCAATCTACTGTGTCATATTCACTGCTACAACAAGACTGATGACGTACTTCTTCTTCCTTCATTTCTATATCATTTATTTGAGGCTTAGATGAAGCACATTTTGCATGAGGAAGACAACAAACCTTACACCACACAAATAGGTTCTCATATGCGTCCACATGATCACCATCTTCACACTCTAGGGCAAACTCTTCACACTAAAACTCTATGGCTGCATCAACAACTATCTCTGATCGGATATCATCATGTGCAACCACCTCCATATTATCACCATGCAGGCAAACATCAATTACTTCATCATTAGAAATAGGAACAAAAGAGGGCATCAAATCAAACAAGAAACAAGTTTCTTGTTCATCCCATGTTTTACCTACCTATGTAAACACTTCATACTTAGCTTCAAAAGCTGATCCATCTGACTGCTCATTCCCATACATAGCATCCTCATTGTTCATTGAACCACATACTGCAGCACTAGGCTGGAAGTCATCGTTGGTTTCATCATTCTCACTTTCACTTGATGAGCTATCTAGCTGAAGATAAGTGCATATACTACTTTCATCATCAACATCACTATCATATGATGCACCACCTTCCACTTCTACTCGTCTAACTACACAATCATCATTATCTGATGTTTAATTCATCTGATTGTTTGTATCCACACTGTTGATGTTTAGATTAGCATGTTCATTACCAGCAACACAAGACGTATTTGTGGACAACAAACCCTTTATGTACTCATCTCTCATTTTCTCCATAGAGTCTAGAGACAAATATGCCTACTGCATACTCGTTATTTTGAAATCTTCCCACACATAACTCAGTCTAGTTTCATATGCTTCAAAAAACATATCAATGCAAGTGGGAATGTTAGGACTGAAACCTTTAGGAACATGGGAAAGAGCAACAACAAACTTGTGATCAAAATCCTTTCTTGACTCTCCCTCTTGTCTTTTAATTTTTTCTAGCTTTATGACAATATCAGTAGGATCAAGACCTTTAGAAAATTCATTTTCAAATGCTGCCACAAGTTCATTCCATGAGGCAAAGGATTGCCCTGGAAAATTTTGGTACCATTCTTTTGCCTTTCTGTGTAATGACCTAACAAAAAATCTCATGTACATATCCTCATCCTCAAACTGATGTTCTTCCATGAATTCTAAGAATGAAACAACATGTGTGTTCCCTTCCTAAATATTGTACCCATCAAACTTGGGCAACTACCTATAGACCTTGGTTGGCATCCCTCATGTTTTGCAATCAACTCACGAGAGGTCTAGCTGATTGTATACTGGATCTAAGGGAGGAGCAAGGGGACTAATCAAACTAGTTTTTAGGGACAACAAGGAATGCATTGGACTGCATCCTAGACTCTAGCAGCCTAATCTAATTTTTTGTTTCTTCTTCTTGCTGCAATAATGACTCCAATAGCTATTTGGTTTTATCAATTTCACACTGCTGCACTGCTAAGTCATTCTAATTTTACATGGGTGCATATAAGTTTTGGTTTGTATACATTCAGGGCCATGACTATAATATGTATTTCTAGGATGGTCATGGGAATCCACTCCAATGTAATTTCTAGGGTTTGAGACATAGGAAGACTCAGATGAAAGGGCAACCCTAGAATATCCATGTTCATACCAATTGGCCATGACTAAAACATCCTACAATGCAAAGTAGAAAATAGAGGTATACAAATTTCTTCCTTCAACATGACATGAACAACAAACTCCAAAAGTTAGGAAGAAAACCATGTGTACCTTAATTTCACCAGCTGCTGCATACTGAGATGAAACATTCAGATTACCAACAACAACCAAGGTACAATAATAACAAACTTATGTTCTTTGATAGCAGACCAAAGAGGTTTGAAGTGTGACTAGTCTTCAAGGATACAAACTGATTCTAGGTTCAATTCACCAGCAGAGTCTTCCAATTATTTCAACCCAACAATATCATCCCCGACAACGGCGCCAAAAATGTTAGCGTAAGTTGATGGGCTACCAACTTACCCAAACACACTGCACTACTACAAATCACTAGCACTAGGGCCTTTAAATTTCTTTGACATTTCAAGTCCTCCCCAACAACAGTGCCAAAAATGTTGGCATAAGTTGACGGGCTGCCAATTTCAACACACAACACACTGCACCCGACAACGACTACAAACTTATTTAGTGACTATGTTGCAAAGGTCTTTCAAAAATCTGAACCAAGATGTAATGTCAGTGGCAACGACGCCAAAAATGTTATCTCCCAAAATAACTACAACCTAGAACCCTAAAACATTTTACAATCATCAAGGCCATGGGCATCATTAGGGTGATTAAAAGAAGTTTATCAACAGGTTTTGGGCAATTTTGGACAACCTATAGGAGTGGGTATACTCCTCTACACTTCAGGCTCAGCTAGACCTAGGAGGGATATTCATAGAGGCATGAAATAGAACATAAATAAACAAACACAGCCATACGCAATGTACACTTGACCCTAAGAGTTGTCACTAGGTCAAGACAACTGACTGCATAGGCCTCTAATTAAGCTAATTACTACACAATGCATTTGCACCCAATCATAACACTATTACATTACTTGAGATGACTCCACTTAACTTTGCATACACAAGATACATAGTGCAGGCATGCATGTACACGATCCATCAATGATTAAAATAGTTTTGCATCACTACATATTTATGTTAGATTCAGGGCAGACAACTGAGAGGGGGGGGGGTGAATCAGTTGTCTTAAACTTTCTTTCTTTTAAACACTTATATTCACTTAGTAGTATAACAATAAATCAAACATGAAACATTATGCATTTGATCAAGAGCAGAAACACATCAACATATGAGACACCAAGATTTTGACGTGGAAAACCTGGTTAAGGGAAAAACCATGGGGTGACTAACCCAAGATTGTATTCTCTGTTAGAAGAATAGAAAGAATAAAATGGCACATGCCAATTAGGGCTCACTGCCCAAGCACACTGCTCACAAGAGGCTCACTGCCTACAAGAGACACATTGTCTACAAAAGAATAAGTATCACATACTTGAACTGGTAATTAGCATCTTCACCATGCTTGAGTCAGTTCCATTTAAGCCCAAACCTTCTGTTCTGCCTTTCGCTCTTCTCCTCGCTACCACACACTCATCTTCCAAGTCACACTTTGAAATGACTTCACAATCCCTTATTTATACATGACATCAACTTAGGAACAAACATCTAAGTCGACAAACATCCACAAGATGAATCATTCATCTGGTCGGCCAGCCTGAGGAAGAACACCTTCACCGGAGGTATTACTTCAATTTTGAGCTCCAACTCTAATGCGGACCAACAACATGAACTAAACATGATCCAAGGACCTCCACAAGCTTGCCTGAATCACTAGGAACATCTGCACTTCCTCTACTTACTGAAATCTCTCTCTCCTGCATCCGATGCCTCAAGAACATAGTCTGCCTTTACTGTCACAAAGGAATAGATGCTTCCAGACCTTTAAATCATGAATAAATCAATATGACACATCATAAAGACTTCCCCAACACTCCTTCCTATCCGCAGAACAGGACAATGCACTTCCAGATCCCACTGGACCTTTCTGTAACACTCTGTCACCTCTGAACATCTATCAGAACCGGTTCTACTTGAGTGATCACAGCTTCTTCATATCTTCATGCGGACCTCTGAAATCTCTACTGGAACATCTTAAGACTCATATATACAAACCCTTTAATCCGCATCCTCTGATCCTTAACATGTCTTGAGCTTTTACCTTGCTGTCATCACTGTTCTTCACTGTTCCTGATTGAGACTAATTTTCTCAATATTCTCAACATATAGCTCATCCAATCCTTATCATTAATGCAATAGAAGTATGTTGACATCAATGACAATCCTAGTTAGACCCATACTTGCAACAATCTCCCCCTTTGTCATTGATGGCAACATAAGATGTGAAAAACTGATTTAACCATCAAGACAAGAACTTTTTCTTTACTGTCACAACTCCCCCTATCAGCAACCACCATTCACATTTATTCTCTCCCATTACTGCTCCCCCTTTGATCAGCAACCACTTTTTTTAACATGTCTTCTCTCCCCCTTTGACATCAATGGCAAAGGGCTCATACTTGCAACTTTATTACTTCAGAATCATATCTGCTGCTCCCCCTGAGTAGCAGCTCCCCATCATCAGTCCGGACCACAAGATGTGACTGAGATATGCACCGGACTGATGCACCTTTGTGCACCTTAGTTCATCATCAGAGGGGTAGTAACCCCTAACTTCTCCCTTAGATACTCAAAGGAGTCCTTAGGTAGAGGCATTGTAAAGATGTCTGCAATCTGATCCTTGGATGGCACAAACTCCAATCTGACTTCATTCTTGTTCACTTGTTCTCTCAGGAAGTGAAACTTGATGGATATATGTTTAGTCTTTGAATGTAACACCGGATTCTTAGATATGTTTATTGCACTTGAATTATCATAGAAAATTGTGATAGGCTCCTCATACTCTACTTGGATATCTCTTAACATCTGCTTCATCCACAACACTTGAGTGCAACCACTCGCTACTGCAATATATTCTGCTTCAGTTGTAGACAGAGATATTGCCTCTTGTTTCTTGCTTAGCCAAGAAACTAATCTCTTCCCAAAAAAGAATGCTCCACCACTGGTACTCTTCCGGTCATCCACATCTCCTGCCCAATCTGCATCTATATATGCATGAAGAGAGAAATCCTGATCTCTAGGATACCACAGACCATACTCAACTGTCCCTTTTAGATATCTAAAAATCCTTTTGATTGCCATGGCATGAGATTCTCTAGGATCAGCCTGGAATCTTGCAACAAGACCAACAGCCTGCATAATGTCTGGTCTAGTCTGAGTGAGATATAACAGTCCTCCAATCATTGATCTATACTTTGTTTGATCAGCCTTAGGAGAGTCTTCATTTTTGCTTAGCTTACATCCGGTTGCCATGGGAGTGTTCATTGGCTTTGAATCTTCCATCCCAAACTTCTTCAACAATTCTTTTGCATATTTGGTCTGGGAAATGAAGGTACCTTTCTTTGTTTGAGTGATTTGTAGACCCAAGAAGAAATTCATTTCACTAAGCATGGACATCTCAAACTCACTTTTCATTTGGTTTGCAAAATTTTTACACAAACTATCTTTTCCTCCAAAAATGATATCATCAACGAACACTTCAACACCTAAGATGTTTTCATGATCAATTTTGAAATATAGATTACTGTTAGCAGTACCTTTGTTGAAACCAATCTTCAAGAGATGTTTATCCAGTCTTTCATACCAGGCTCTTGGGGCTTGCTTTAGTCCATACAGTGCCTTTTTCAACTTGCAGACCATATCATCATTGTCAGACAATTGAAATCCATCCGGTTGCTCAATGTACACTTCTTCTTCCAAATCACCATTCAGGAAGGCAAACTTGACATCCATCTGATACACTTTGAAATCCTTGAAGGCAGCAAATGCAAGAAATAATCTGACTGCTTCAATTCTTGCCACCGGAGCAAAAGTCTCTTCAAAATCAACTCCTTCTATTTGAGAGTATCCTTTGCCAACTAATCTGGCCTTATTTCTGATCACTTCACCAACTTCATTCAATTTGTTCCGGAAGACCCTTTTGGTTCCAATCACATTCTTGTTTCTAGGTCTGGGAACAAGATCCCAAGTGTGATTTTTCTCAATTTGCATCAGTTCTTCCTCCATTGCCTTAGTCCAATTTTTATCATTGTAGCCTTCATTTACTGTCTTAGATTCAATCTTTGAAATCAGACAATACTCATCTGAATCTTGAGCAGTTTTTCTTCTTGTTTGTACACCTTTGCTTTTGTCACCTATGATCTGATCTTCAGAGTGGTTCAGTCTCACATACCTCAGAACTTTGGGAGTTTCTTGCACTTCTGACTCTTGATTAGGCTCATTGAATCTTATCTCTTCTTCCTGACTCACCGGATCAGTTTCAGTATGTTTTTCAGAAGAGTCTTGACCACCTTGAATCAGGCCATCATTCATCTTCTTCATACTCATAAAACCTTGAGGGTTTTTCAATTCCTTCATCAACCTTCACATTAGTACTTTCTATAATCTTTCTCAATCTCTTATTATAACACCGGTATGCTTTGCTTTGAGTAGAATAACCCAAAAATATTCCTTCATCACTTCTAGCATCAAACTTGCCTAGATCTTCATCTCTCTTGATGTAACATTTGCTACCAAACACTCTGAAATATCTTACAGTAGGTTTAATACCAAACCAAAGTTCATAAGGAGTCTTACCGGTATTGTTTCTGATTTGAACTCGATTGAGAGTATAGACTGCAGTGCTGACAGCTTCTCTCCAATAGATCTGGGGGACAATTGCTTCCATCATCATGGTCCTAGACGCTTCTTGGATGGTTCAGTTCTTTCTCTCAACTACTCCATTCTACTGTGGAGTCCTAGGAGCAGACAACTGTCTCTTTATTCCATGTTTCTCACAGAAATCTATAAACTCACCGGATGTGAATTCTCCACCTCTATCAGACCTCAGACATTTCAATTTCAATCCAGTCTCATTTTCCACCATAGCTTTGAATATTTTGAACTTCTCAAGAGCTTCTGATTTCTCTTTTAGAAAGGTTACCCATATCATCTGGGAATAGTCATCAACTAGCAACATGAAGTATCTATCACCTTGCACACTCCTGATTCTTGCCGGACCACATAAGTCAGTGTGAACCAAGTCTAATAATCCGGTAGAAGATTGTTCCTTGCTCTTGAATGAGATTCTGCTTTGTTTTCCCAACTAACATTCTTGGCACAAACTATTTGTAGGTTTAACCAGTCTTGGAAGATCTCTTACAACCTGAGTATTGCTAATCTTGATGATATTATCAAAGTTCACATGACACATTCTTCTATGCCATAACCAACTCTGATCAACTTGAACAAATAAGCAACTTTTACCAATACCAGCTAAGTGAAAGATGTTACCTTTTGTTTGGGTACCGGATGCAATTTTTGTTCCAGAACTTTCAAAGATTTTGCACTTTCCATTCTTGAATCTGAGATCATAGCCTTTGTCCACCAATTGTCCAACACTGAGAAGATTGTGCTTTAACCCTTCAACATATAATACATTACCGATTTTGTTCTTTCCATCAAAAGAAATAGTTCCTCTACCTCTGATTCTACCTGCAAAGTTATCACCAAACTTTACCACTCCTCCTTCATACCTTTCCAAATCTATGAACTTGTTTTTGTCACCTGTCATATAGTGAGAGCAACCACTGTCAATGACCCAATCATCCTTCTCTTCTACTTGGGCAGCCAGGGCTTTTTCTTCAATTTTATGATTGATAGATTCAGAGGGCATTGGATCTTCTTCCTTGATGGCAATGAACACCCAGTCACTTCCAAATTTGTCTCCTTTTTCTGACTCATCATCTGTTACTCCTTCATCATCTCCTTCATGAGCATAGTAACAATTCTTCTGGAATCTTGGTCTGTTATTGTTTGGCCTAGAAAATCTTTCTGGACACTTTGATGCAAAATGACCAATCTTATTGCAATTAAAATATTTAAAAGGCAATTTTCCCTCATACTTACCGGATCCTCTTGGCAGTCTTTCTGCAATAAGAGCTTCAAGATGAGCAGCTTCAGCTTCTTCTTCTTCCAAGTCTTTTCTTGCATTGTCATACCATGATAGGTTCCTTGAAGAGTTTTCTCCCAGATCAAACCTTTGTTTCCCTTTTACAGAGGTACTGGCTTTGAATGCAGATTCAGTCTTTGGAGGATCATCTCCAAACTTGGCCATTTCAAAAGCAACCAACTTACCAACCAATTGATCTCTTGTGACCGTTGTGTGAGCTCTGAATTCTTCGATTGCAAAAGCCTTGATTTTATAAGAAGTAGGAAGGGATCTGAGAAGTTTGCCAACAATCTCTTCTTCACTTAGGATTCCACCTAATTCCACAAACTAGCTCATTCACTCTTGGCATAAAAGAGGTAATATTTTCATCATCTCTCATCTTCAGTTTTTCAAATTTCCCTTTTAGACTTTGTAACCTTGCACATTTAACATACTGGTCTTCTTCATGCAAAAGTTCCAGTTTATTCTAAATCTCAAAGGCAGTTGGTAGATCAATAACATTTGAGAGTTCTGAGTCAGATAATGCGCTTAAAAGAGCCTCTTTGGTTCGTAGATTATTTTTAGCATCTGTGATTTCATTTAGAGTTGTCGGACCACCCTTTGGAGGTATATAAGCTTTTGTAACCATGGACCAGTATGCAAATCCCATACACTGCAAGTGACATTTCATGTGACCTTTCCAAAGAGCAAAGTTAGTTCCATCAAACTTCGGACTATCCTTCTTGTAGGACGACATCCTAGATCTCCTCAAGCGGTTAAGCTCCTTTCAGAGGAACTTGGCTCTAATACCAATTGTTAGATTCAGGGCAGACAACTGAGAGGGGGGGTGAATCAGTTGTCTTAAACTTTCTTTCTTTTAAACACTTATATTCACTTAGCAGTATAACAATAAATCAAACATGAAACATTATGCATTTGATCAAGAGCAGAAACACATCAACATATGAGACACCAAGATTTTGACGTGGAAAACCCGGTTAAGGGAAAAACCATGGGGTGACTAACCCAAGATTGTATTCTCTGTTAGAAGAATAGAAAGAATAAAATGGCACATGCCAATTAGGGCTCACTGCCTGAGCACACTGCTCACAAGAGGCTCACTGCCTACAAGAGACACACTGTCTACAAAAGAATAAGTATCACATACTTGAACTGGTAATTAGCATCTTCACCATGCTTGAGTCAATTCCATTTAAGCCCAAACCTTCTGCTCCGCCTTTCGCTCTTCTCCTCGCTACCACACACTCATCTTCCAAGTCACACTTTGAAATAACTTCACAATCCCTTATTTATACACAACATCAACTTAGGAACAAACATCTAAGTTGACAAACATCCACAAGAACATCCACAAGAATCATTCATCCGGTCAGCCAGCCTGAGGAAGAACACCTTCACCAGAGGTATTACTTCAATTTTGAGCTCCAACTCTAATGCGGACCAACAACATGAACTAAACATGATCCAAGGACCTCCACAAGCTTGCTTAAATCACCAGAAACATCCACACTTCCTCTACTTACTAAAATCTCTCTCTCCTGCATCCGGTGCCTCAAGAACACAGTCTGCCTTTACTGTCACAAAGGAATAGATGCTTCCGGACCTTCCAATCATGAATAAATCAAGATGAAACATCATAAGGACTTCCCCAACACTCCTTCCTATCTGCAGAACAGGACAATGCACTTCCGGATCCCACCGGACCTTTTTGTAACAGTCTATCACCTCTGAACATCTACCAGAACCGGTTCTATTTGAGCGATCACAACTTCTTCATATCTTCATGTGGACCTCTAAAATATCTACTGGAACATCTTAAGACTCATATATACAAACCCTTTAATCCGCATCCTCTGATCCTTAACCTGTCTTGAGCTTTTACCTTGCTGTCATCACTGTTCTTCACTGTTCCTGATTGAGACTAATTTTCTCAATATTCTCAACATATAGATCATCCAATCCTTATCATTAATGCAATAGAAGTATGTTGACATCAATGACAATCCTAGTTAGAGCCATACTTGCAACAATTTATCCTTGGTTATTACACTAAATCATGGACAACATGTAGAACCTAAACTAAAACTACTCCTCCTAAAACTAATAGGACAAGGATTTGATTTAAATGGTGATTGATCCATCCCCAATATGGATCGGTGCCTACTGCATTCGGTAATAGAGTCATAAGCAATAAAGAGGAAGGAAATGGATTGAACCAGTATCAATAGAAGACTAAAATATATTCACATATATTTCTCAAATTACATTTCATACACTAGACATACTAATTTATCTAGAGACAAACTAAAATGACCCATTTGCAACAAAGAGATGACCCAACACAAAGCTTGTATTGTTTTAAATGCTATCACACATTATCAAATCTCTATTACAATCACACCAACAAATGTGGTGAAGGCAAAATACACAGAGTCCCCTAAATCATTACAAATAGCCATGGAGACATACCACTACATAAAGATGTGAGTTACAATTCCTTCCTATGCTATATCAAACACATTCCTCCATTCACTACCCAGACTGACTTGATTTGAAACCTAAAAACAACCTGAGGCACTGCAGACTAGACAATTGGTTCAGCGACCAACCCTTAAAACATCTCTAAAACATGCATATGTAGGGGAGAAAATCAATGCAGCAAATGGGCACCAATTACTTTCCCACCTACACCAGCATTAAATCTCACCCACTCCCATAAATTCTTGCAACTAATTCCACCTACTTGACCACCAACCTATACATCCTCTTCAATTCTGCATTCATGGCGACTGAGAGTAGATGGGCGTTTAAAATAAAAAGCTCGCCAAAAGTGTCTGCAAAGCTTTAGAATTAACTTTATTTTCCTTCTCTCTTAGTAGTCGGTGAAATCCTCTGATGGAAAACCTTTTTTTACCCACCACTTTGTCTTTTCTTTTGCTTCTCCCTTCTTGTCGACGAATTGGCAAAAATTGAAACCTACAAACTCAATCAGCGAAACTGAAAGTTCACAAATTTGTCGATTCACTGACAAAGGCCTCAAATTCACTCTTTTGTCAAAGAAGACAACAAACATGCCTTTAAACTTCCCTTCTCTACCTCTTTGTCGGTAAATCGGTAAATCAATAAAAAGCCGAACTCGTAAACTAAGTTCGTAAGTTCGTGATTTTGTCGAGTCGCTGATAAAGGCTTTAAAGAACCAATTTTTTCTAAGGAAGAAAATACAATGAATAGAGGGGAATTTACTTAGTAAATTTTGAAATAAACCCATATAAAATACTTCTCATATTGGATATAAATGGTGGGTTTAAACTGCAAAGGCAAAAGTGGGATACTTAATGGATTTTTGGGGGCAAAATAATGCATTTTGAGATTGGTTTTTTCAGGTGTCAATAGTGAGTTTCTTCAAGTCTTTGGCTTCTTCTATTGCAGAAACTTTTGAATCAAATCTGTGAGGGAGAGATCTCAATACTTTCTTTACAACCAATGATTCGACTAAGTCTTCACCTATACTTTTGATTCCATTCACTACTTCATCTACCCAGTGTAAGTAGCCAGCTATGTTCTCTTCTTCTTTCATCCTTAGATTCTCAAATACTATTTTGTAGGATTGTAGTTTAGCTTCCTTTATAGTGTCATCTCCTTCATAGAGACCTTTGAGCTTCTCCCATATCTCCTTTGTTGTCTTGCACCGCACAACCTTGACTAACTCTAAACTGCTCAAACCACTTAAGATTGCATTATTGGCTTTGGCATTGTTTTCATGGGCCTTCTTTGCATGTGAATCTAAAATGGGATGACTGGGTTTAACATAATCAGTCGTGATTGCTCTCCAAACATCATACCCTAGTGAGGTGATATAGGATTCCATCCTTACACTCCAAAAGTCATAGTCATTTCCATCAAACATCAAAGCTTTAGAAGAAGACTCCTTCTGAGCCATGTGTTCTATTCCAAGATCTACCTTCAGTTGTTATGTTGCACCAAGGAACTTAGCTCTGATACCAATTGTTAGAACATAAGGATATACTGAGAGGGGGGGTGAATCAGTACATATCAAAACTTATTCCAATTTAACATTGTCAATCAAAACTTTTAACTGCTTTAATAAGAAGATCAAAAAATTAAACCAATTAAAGCACAACACATAAGCACACAACCACAACACCAAATTTATGTGGAAAACCCAAGAAGGGAAAAACCATGGTGAGCAAGTTGCTTAGATCTACTATCCAAATCCAACCTCACAAATGAAAACAGGATTACAATATTATTTATGGGCTACAACCCAATGGAAGCTGCAACTCCCTAAAATACAATACAATAGAACTTACAGAATGAGGCTACAACCTTTAAAAATTACACCCAATAGATCTTTGTAGGAAAAAACACCTCTGCATCATCCACACACTTCACTTTGTCACAAAACTTCACTTTCTCTACACAGCTCAAACATTGCTACCTTCAACACACATTTACAAGCATACATATACTCACACATCCTCACACATTCTCACACACTCACACTTTCCTCAACAAATAAGATCTTTCATTTATACCTTCCTCAAATTACAAAATCTTTCTCCCATATCGGCCAAGATGAAATGTGTACTCATGAAATGTGCAAGGCCACACCAAGTCAGTAACTGAAAGATGTAGAAAATCAATGTGGTTCAAGCCAAGTGATAACCAAGACATATTCTTCATTAGAACATTCTTCGAAGTAGATGCATAATTTAAATCATCTAGCGGGAACATCAAAACACATGAAGTCGGCCCAACAAACACTTATTCTTCCACACAATAGCTCTAGACCTAAAGCGGTACTGGAGGGATCAATTAACATCATGCAGATCATCACACAGCAATTTAAGACTTACACAAACCTTCTCAACCAATCCTTACTCTAAAATATATGTTTTCTTTCTAGCGCAAACAATCAGAAACTAAGACTGGTATCACAAATGAATACTAAACACATAGTCTTGAGATAGAGCATTTAGAAACCAACTTGCAGTGCACTTTAACACCTGAAACTTGAACTGAACTATCAAACTAAATATTTGAACTCATCCTCCAAACACTAGAGCCAAAATATGAACTGTGGTGAAATGCGGTGGCTTCTTCTTTCTCCTCTAGACAACCTTAAACAGCAACAAGATGTGTCTCTATTCTGCTGACCCCAGAGAACCTCTGCGGTACACCTTAGCAACTAAAAATTGAATATTACCATCTTCTCATCTATAAATGATCATCCTTCAAACTACAGGACCTTAACTTCAAAAGCAGAGAAATGCGAAGCATTTCCCAGATGCATCCTGACTGTAACAACTCTGAACAACTGTCTTCACTCTGTGAGCTCTAGAATGTTCTGCATTAACCTTCAAGCTCTAAAATTGGGAACATATAACCTTCACACATGTCTTTGACAAACTCCCAAACTGCAAGGTCATACCTTCAAATGTGGAGGAATGCAGAGCATTCTCTCGAGCTTATTCTGTGCAAACTCCAGTGCCTTGGACAACTTGAATCTTTCTTTTAAAACTAAAGAAATGATTTTCCTCAAGAAATAATGAATACAATATTTACTACATTAGAGACTTCATTCTCAACAACAAACTCTTTTCACAAAACATGAATCTTCATGTTAGCACAATCTTTGTCTATGAATTTCAGGAGAAAGAGTACAACTATGTATAGATGATACTGATCCAATCAATATACATACTATATGACATCCATCACCTTACCCTTCTCATCACAACTTCTCTAATCCATCTTCTTTGTCTTCTTCTTTGATCACACTGCCACAAACTTCCTTTGACATTACCTCTTGTTCACTTTACTTCCGGCCTTCTTTATTAAATCACTGCTAACAACACTTCTAAACCTCACACTGTTGACATCAATGACAACACAAATGCAACACCCTATATGTAATAATGTATATATAGACTACATGTATGAGATTTAGAGTTGTAGCATTAGAAGGATAATAGTTATAGAAGAATGAGATAGGAAAGATATAAGAGAAGAAGAGAGAAAGATAAGACATGTGAGAGAGATATTGTATGAGAGATGAATATGTACTAAGAGACTGATGGTTATGTGCCATAAAGATAGATAATGAATATATGATGGCTTATATTGTATGAGATGTCATTGGAATGAGTGTATATATGTATATAATTTGATTTAAGTGTTATGTATTTCATTGCACTTATTTGTAATAGATTGCACTAGTTCTAATCCTCTTCTTATCCCTTTACATCATAGTATAAACTATAGCTTTGAAGAGCATATGCCTAGATCTTCGGTCTATGCTCCTTCCACTAACATTTTGGTTCTATTATTGGGACCTCGATAAGAGGTAAGAAAAGGATAGAACTCAAAAGAAAAGTTTTGTGGTAAGAAATGATGTAATGACAAGAGACTATAGATAAAAAGGAAATAAGTTTAATGTTGTGTGGCAAAATTCACTAGGTCATATCTTATGAGAGGGGTTAGGCATGTAGGGGATGACAAATGGAAAGTGGAGGATCCTAAAAGGGATTCCAAAGAGATGCAACTACTAAAGGTAGGTTTTGATTGATCCATTAAGGATGAATAAAAGGATTAATGAAATTCCAAATTAAAAACATCTACGACAAAAGGAGATAATAAGAAGTCGATAGAAATTGTGGAATAAATTAAGATAGCCATAGAAATGAACATGATGGATAAGAGACTAAAACATGTATAGGAGAGGCAAAAAAGACACCACGAAAGAATGGAAAAGGCAAGGGAAGCCTATTTGGATAGTGCTAGGAGGGATGTTGCTGAGGATGTTGAGAATTTTGAGAAATATGAGACTATCATGAATACAAAGAATTTTGAGAACTATAAGAGTATTGTGAGTATGGAAAGTATTAAGATTCCATCGATAGAGGGATGGATAATTATTATGTCACTCATTAACAATGATACACTTGAACAACTAAATACCCATATCAACAAAGAAAATGAATATCTTACTAGATGAAGGAGTATGATGGATTTAGGGAGTCAATTAAAGGAAGGCTTAGGAGTTGTAATGCTCAACCAAGGCGTGGAATTCGGGGTGCTCCATTATTTGGATCTTTAACCCATATGCCACATTTTAAACTTGATCAATTAAATATTAGGGTCACTATTAACAGTGGGTTTCAAAGTTTATTAACCCCAATTACAAAACTAAAACCTTTGGATTTTAGTGTGGAATACTTCGACACTGTGGTGAGAAAAAGTGTGGGATTCCAAAGAGAAAAGATGATGGAAAACTTAGAATTAAAGGAAATAGAGAAGAATGAGGAGGATGAGAGATTAAAGAACATGTTCAATAACCTAGCCATTGACACAATTGAGATAGTTGGAGAAGGTTGTGAAAATCCTACATTGCTAGATGAAATGTCATTGACTAATGAAAAAGTTATCAAAACAACCATCTTCTAAATTGAAGTGACACCATGAAGAGTTGAAACCTTGGGACCAAGAGTGCCCCATGCCATTTAAGTCAAGAAGGGTTTCAACTACATATATATTTAGTGAATTATTTCGAATTGAGGAAGAAGAAAAGAGAAAAGAGTTTGTGATCTTATGTGAAGAGTTATTAGGGAAGGAATTCTTTGAGATAGAAGTGCCTAAGGACAAAGGCAAGATAAGGAAATAAGGATAGCAAAGGAAAAATACTAATTGCAATAGAAGGGCTGAGCATTTGAAGGAAAGAGAGCCCAAGGAACCAAGAACAAAAAATAAAGGCAAGAAACTAAGTGAAGGAGCAATCTCACCTAACAATGACAAAACAAAGACACCTATCACTCCTATAATAGACTAAATCCATATCAAGATACCAATTTTAGGTGAGAACATAAAAGAAGCCAATGAACATATCTTTGTCCTAGAATCTACTTGGAGGAGAAATGGAGTAAGAGAGAATCAAACTAAGCTATATGATTTTGTGGGTACTCTTAGAGATGAGGCCTTTAAATGGTATATGAAAGTATGCTTAGATCATGATATGGAATGGACAAAGTTAAAGAAAGGATTCTTAAGTAATTTCCAATCACCAAAAGTTCCCTCAAAAACTGTTTGTAAAATGAGGGACATGGTGTATAAAAAAGTAAAAATAATAAAGGAATTTGATCAAAGGTTCAAAGGTGTTGTGAGAAAACTTGAGGAACATATATTAGAAAAATCAAAAGTGGAATGGTTTGTCTCCATACGTCTACCTACAATCAAAGAGCATCATTAGATGGAAAAGTTTTTGAGACATTCAAAAGTGGTAGAATTAGCATCGAGAATTGAAGCACAAACTTAGAGGAGGGAGAATGAAAAAGAAGAAAATGCCAAGGTAGAGAAGTTAAAACTAGAATTAGAGCAATTGAATATTAAACAAGAGATTCTATAAAGGGGAGAGGACAACCAAGACATGGCATCTAGCACAAGAAAGAAGATTTAGTGCTCTTATTGCTTAAATGAAGGATATTTGATGAATGAGTGCCCAGTTGTGGAGGGGAAGAAAAGAGTTGCAAACTTAATAATGAACCTTATGGAACCTCCAAGGAGGATAAAAGTGTCTTCTATGGCATTTGTGGAGAGTGGGATGACCACAAAATAGATCACCTACCTTCATTATTATTCCAATTAAGAGATGAAGAGGAGCATGAGTCCTGGTGCAATAACAAATGCAAAGATAATGGGCCCTACCACAGGGGTATGGCAAGAGACAAGGAGTTGGTAGAAGAAGCTTTCTATAGATAGGATTATGGATACTACCAAAAAAAATGGGGAGATTAACATAACATTGATGCAATACAAGATGTGGAACCTCAAATCATAGATCATAGACCATCTATCAACTATAGGGAGGACTATAATGATAATATAAACTATTGTAATGACTTAGAGGACATTATAGAGGTCAACGTTAGAGGAGAAGAGTGGAAGTTACCTATTATAAATGCGGTGAGCCATGATTCATTTAGTTATCTAAGAGAATCACAATTTTATAAAAGTGGCCAAGCAACTACTAAGAGTGAACAACTATCCAATCTGAATGCAACAAAGGCCAAAAGAAATCATGAGAACACCCAAAGAAAACCCATTAAATGCCTGCATATGCTAGAAAGTAAAAGTAGAAAATATTGAGGAGGAAGGGGGAAATCTCTTAACAAAAGAAGAACAATTAGATGACTATTTGGAAAGAAAATTACTATTATGGAGGAAACACATAATAGAATATAAGAAGAAGAACAAGATGGTTGTAATCACAAGAGGCAAAATAATCATTGCAAAGAATAAATTGGTCATAGAGGATTTAGAGGAAGAGGATGCAAAATATTTTTCCTACAAAAATGGGCCATGACCTTTTGGTAGAAAAAGCAAAAAGGGTTTTTAGAGAAGAAAGGGAGAAAGAAGATTATCGCAAGGCATTCTTCTTAGAAAAAGAAGTGTTGATACTAAAAGATTTAGCTACCTTTGTGGAGGAAGAGAACATCTTTGAAAAAATTAAACAATCTACCAAATACTTGAATAAGTGCAAAGAGTTTGATACAACATGTAACAAGTTAGAGAAGTTAGAACCTCTAGAAAATGGTGCAAATACCTTATCTTGATAGAGGTAATAATTCATTATAGATAGATGTGGAAGGTATTGGTAGATTTGGGCATAGACATAAGTATAATGCCCACATGGATTTGGGAACCTTTAGGAAGACTGGTATTACATGAGACACTCTACAACATCGCATTGGTTGATGGGACATCTATGAGTGCCATAATAACTTGTAGGAACATCGAGGTAAATTTTATAGGGATAAAGAGAATGGTAAACATTGACATTATAGAAATGAAAGATCCTTTTGGTGTGTTTAGTATCCTATTTACTTTGGAATGGTTTGTTAATTGTGACAGAGTATTTGTGTAATGCCCCAACTTTTACACCAGAACATTAATGGACAAAATAGGACGAACAAAAATTTCATGATGTAATTGTGACACGCGCATGTCCCAATTACACAATCATGCACTAGAATCATCACAATGTCCCATGACAACACTCTACAACATGATGTGAAAACAACCATAATGACCACTCAGGGTCCAAACACCAACAACACCATTGGAAGACTTACCAAACACACAGGACATCTAAACAAGAAGGGGATCCATTAGGGAGATCACAACCCTTAGTAGAAACAATGACAACTAGTTGACACAATGTGACACACTCTTCCCAAGACAAAAAAGGTCATAAATCCCAAAATACATCTTGTATGAACAAGATAAAAATATGGGAGAACTCGGGGGACCATGGGGAACAACTTTCATAAACAAAGTTTCCTATTGGGAAATGCTTGTTGTCCAATGGCTCAAGGAATATAGTGCAAAACAGGATGACATCACATAGCTAATGTGTCCAAGGACTCTAGCGCTTAGCTCTAGTGTCCCACTTGGGTGCTAGTGTCCTTCCTTGGTGTGAGAGTCCTTCCTGGGCGCTGGAGTCCACCTGGGGTACTAGTGTCCCTGAACACTACCCAGACAGAATTTGTTCAATGGCATGAGTTCCAAAATAATTCTCATGCCTCCCCAAGGCCACTACCAATCCCATAAACACTCAATAACCCCTCACAAACACTCAAGAGGAAAAATAATATCTTCAAGGTCATCCAAGTTCAACATGCGACACGCATGTCAAAAGCGTTCTCCAACAAGGATGGAGATCGATATGCAAAATGATGGAAACACCAAAGCACTAGGGAGAAGGTGAACACCAAATACACACCTCTCACAACACAAAAAAACATCCAACAATCCAAACAAACATCAACATGAGGCCAACACACTAAGCCATGTAGACATTTGGCCTACAAGATATAAGAAGAGTCGACTACAACACCTCATCTAAACGGTACAACTACAAGGATCCAAATCACATGGCATCCACTCATAAACCATAAACAACATGCTAACCAATATCAAAAGCATGGAATAAATCAAATAAAGAATATACCATTTTCCCAAAATGCTAACATAACAAGTTAGAAATCAATTATTTCCTTTCCAAATAGAATTTAATCTATTTCAATTACCAAGCAATTTAAAATAAAATGCCTTTGAATTAAATATTTTCACAACTAAATTAAATAATTTAAAATGCCTTTTCTCTAAACTATAAATGCATGGCATCAAATGATAATTCCCATACATCACAATTCATTTCACATATACCAGGCACAAGCGATAAAATTAAATACACCCCAAGAGATGTTTTACTGGCCTAACACAAGGGGGATCTAGAATTGTAAATCGATTTAGATGAGGTTTCACAAGTTTCAACATTGGGGAAACAACTAGGGTAAGGTGACTAAGTGATATCCATGTCGAACTTCTCCATATACTAGTCATTGGTCAATATCCTATAATATCCTGCACACTCATTGCAAACATTACGCACATTTGCCTAATATATAGTAATAGTTGAAGTGAATAACATAAATTACACCATTAAATATTAAACATCTAGTATGCATATTTAATTAAATTAAAAATTCTAATAATATGATCAAGATGCAATTAATCATTTAAAACAATAATACTGAAGGAAATCATATCTACCCGCCCAGTATAATGTTTAAATGAAAATAGTGAAACTGAAACTCCAATAATATAATCAAACACACACATATAAGAGTTTCATAGGTCCAAATACACATGTCGAGAATCTAGATCAAACATTGGTATCGATTAGTGATCACAAATCACAATACAAAATTATCACATAAAAAATTGATACGCTAAAGGCGACAAAGAGAAAGGCACAAATAAGGAAGAATTGATATTTCATGGAGAGGATAGGGAGGTACATATTCTCTTATACGTAGCCATGAATGGCACATGTGTGGAAGAGATAGCATGAGAAGATGATGTAGACAATGAATAAGATTATAATGGCTTATACTCCCTAGGAAGAATCCCTAAGAAAGAAATAGATGAAAAATTGAAATAGACAATACATACTATAGCATAGAGAGTGAGGATGCAAAAGAAGCATGGCTTCTCAATGAACTAGAGGTGAAGACTAGAAGAGTCTTAAGAGATAGGAAGGTGTATAGTCTTAGGAGAGTCAATAAAATAATCCATGAAAGCACCACAAAAGACAAAATTATAACACAACCATAAATGACTGCAAACACTCAGAAAAGGGACATAACTACATCGCAAATCCCTGGAATCACCACATGATAAGGAGAATATCCCATAATAAGCTACCTTACTACACTAGGGTACCTAGATAACATGGAAATAATATTTGAAATAGAGGACCTTGGAAAGGAAGCATTAGATGACACCCTTGCGAATGGTGTGGTGAGATGATGGCACACTCACAAGCCTAACATTCCTACCTAGAAAGCACTAACTATATTGATAAAACCTAGATATCTAGAGGAAGAAGGGGAGTGGGATGCTACTAAAGAATATGATGGTACAACTAACCTAGAGGAACATATTCAACATTGTGTTGAAATTTGGAATGAAGAAAGAGAATTTGATGAGAGACTTCAGGTACAACTATTTTATTGGACATTGGTACTAATTGTTAAATCTTGGAATATAAACTAGGAAAAGAGGGCAAAAATAAGGAATTGGATGATGATAAAAGAGGATTTTTTTGAATTTTCCAATTTGTTGACCCCAATAAACACTTACATAATGTTTTATAGAAAATGAAACAAGTCATTTCCCTTCCTACAGAAGAAGTAAAGAGAAATTTAGAGAAAATAAAGAGATAGAAGAATCAAAAAAGATTACGGGACATGTAAATTAGAAAAATGGATGAATAAGATGGATGCGGTAACCCACATTAAACCTTATAAAATGAAGAAGATGGGAATCCCTAAAAATGAAGAGGACCCTAAAAACTTGGAGGTGCGGGTTGAGGAAGGAGAACGATAATTAATAACATATAATCCTGATAAGTCTTGATACTTGTACTAACCACTAAAAATAAGAGAAGGAAACATAGCAAGAGAGGGAAGATCTAAAATGGCAAGAATTGGTAATTATTGGGGAGAGAAAGAAGTCTTACAAGTAGTTGAGATATTACAAGATTGTGAGGACCTCTTTCCCATAACTTTTATAGATCTCAAAGGCATAAAAGAGGAGGTCAAAGTAATAAGAATACAATTAAAGGAGGGATCAAAACCTATCAGAAAAAGACCTTACAACCTCAATCCCAATGTAAAGGTGAAAGTAAAACATGAGTTGTGTCACATCCCTAATTTTGACTGTTACTTTTTACTTGTATGTAATTAGTGTAGAGTAGTTTGTCATTGATGTCAAAAGGGTTAGTATGCTTATGCCTTGATTAGGATATGTCTTCAATGTGGATAAGATGTTCTTCTCAGGAGGTTGATGATGTCAGGAGGTTGATGATGCAAGTTTTTCAGTTGTTTGGATCTCCTATCTTTATGTAGTGTCAAAAGGAGCTGTTTGGTGTTTGATCCAAGGAGTTGATCAAGTGGTGTTTGAAGGACAAGTGGTGTTTGATCCAGGATGGATACTCATGATCTCATGCTCTTGTTAATATTGGTGTAATGGTTCATGCTCTTGTGCATGCTCTTGCTCTTGGTGTATGATAAGTTCTCACAGTGTTAGCACTTTATGATGATACACTTGTAGAGTTAACATTTCTTAGATATCTATGTGCCACAGATAGTCTCCTTGTTAGTGGTATGTCTCTCCATAGACAAATTGTATCTAAGTGTGTGTTTGGATTTTACAAATTAATTGACATTAAGACCTTAAGAACCCTAAGTTTTCAATAAGCTAAGTCATGTTCTACCCTTTCTCAAAACGTATACACTTTTGTTATATTTTTGTTTTGACCTGCTATCATAGGTCAATGGTAACTTAAGTTACCACTTAAGGGTTGTGTAACATATAAAGACCGGCCCCAATGCCTAGTCTATACCTAAAGTCCTGGTCAAACCTTCTAAAATGAGCACCCAAAGAAAAATCTAAGGTCAGGGTTTAAAAACTAAAAAGCACGAACATAGATCAAACGGTTAACATTTAAAGTTGTTTAAATCTCCAACGAACATCTTTTTTCCATAAAATTGATGGGTAGGCATCTTAGAAGCCCTAACTACCTTCCAAATAGTTTTGCAAACGAACCATAAGGGCCAACAAAATTGATAGAGAGTGTGATGAGATGTTTTTGATGATAAAGGTTTGATTTTTGAGCAGATCTTAGGTATACCTTTCAAGTAGTGCAGAAAAAGTCATGTGGGTTTAAACCAGTAATGCGAATGTGACCCTGTTTGCATTAGATCTGATAAAATGGCCTTTAAGGAAGGATTATGCAATATTCATGATAAGAGATTTTTGTGAGTATTGACAGAGACAGAGAATAAGAGGGAATGTTGAAGACATGAATGCCTTGATTGTAATCTTAACAATAAGGGTTCAAAGTTCATTTGATTGTTGTTATACTAACACCTAAGAAAGAGTATGATAGTGTGTTAGATATGTATGATACAATAATTTTCATGTTCTCTTCATTTGATAACTTGTAAAACATATATAGATGTCAGTTTGATTAGTACACCTTGATTGAAGGGCAAAAGGAGTGCATTGCTACTTCATAAAAGTTGTTTGTCACCTGTTAGGATGTGGAAGCTTCAGTGAAATAGAGCAGTACTCTGTCATTTGTTTGTTACTTGTCCTCACTAGAAGTTGAGTTGCTTCTTATTACATGAAGTTGGTGCTTCTAACTCACTAAAGTTCATGCTCTTGGGTCATGAAGAGTAATTGCTCCTCAGACTGTATTCATCTGATGTGATTGCCTTAGATGCAAACTCTGTAATTATGAACAATCTTGTTCATGTTGGTTTAAGTCATGTTGATGTGCTATCTTGAATAAGAGTCCTTTGATGTAATGGTGATAGAAGGACAATATTGTAATTAGTCTCTTGTTTATATTCAAAGGAGTGATAAGGAGGAATGTGTTTGTGCGAGTTACAGGGAGATGTGATGAGCAGATCCTGTATGTGTTGCAAGGAACTGAGATAGTGCTTTGTCTTGTAAATGTTAATGTAATGCATCTTGGGTTGAGAGTCATGACAGAGAAGTGTTTTGTTAAAATCTATTGGGGTCATTTATATGTTCATACATAAAGGTTCTATTGAGGGGTTGATATGTTGTCATTGACAAGTGAGATTGTATGGATCATCTGATGCATTGTAGAGAATTAGGGTAACCCCTTGAAGTTGTATTTCTTCTTTCATAGTGAATGTGTAATGCCAGTGAGGTAGTGGATGTGTAATGCCAGTGAGGTTGTGAATGTGAAATGCCAGCGAGGCAATTGTGAACTTGAAAAAGCCAGTGAAGCATAAAATAGCTAGTGAGGCTTTGTAATTGGTGGATTTTGTTTAAGCGAGTGAGGCATTTTTCGAGTGGTTTTTCATCCCTATGAGTGTTTTCCACTCATGAAAATCATTGTGTTATGGTTTCTCATTAGTTGTGGTCTATTTGATCTTCATGCTTAAACTTTCAGTCTTGTGTTATTTTCAACATTTGAGCTTCAAAGTTATTATTTGTGCATAAGTTTAAGAGAGGCAAAGAAGTTGAATTTGTCTTACAACACTGATTTACCCCCCCTCTCAGTGTTGTCTGTACTCCAACAAGTGGTATCAGAGCGTAGGTTCCCTATATAAGTCTAACCAACTTGGGTAGGTCCTGATAGTGGAGTACAATGGGTAAGAAGAATAGAAATAAGGTTTCAAATAGAGAAAAGAAAGATGCTGATAAAAAAATGGTACAACAAGCCTTAGTTAAGCCTAGTAATGATTTGTTACATATGTCACCCCTGAAAAAGAATGGTCCTGCAGTTGAGAATTTTGATAAAAAGGAAGAAATCATTGTGAATGAAGGAGAACAAGAATTAAATGAAAGAAAAGATGTTTTTGTTGTTGAGACTAATGATGAAGAAACATACCTCTTTGTGGATGAAGATGAATAAGAGTTTGATGAAGATGATTGTGAAGTTGATGTTGAAGGAGAACTTATGTGTGCCCTAGATACAATCAAGCAACTTAGTAAAGAAAACAGGAGATTAAAAGACTAGCTTCAACAAGAGAAAGAATCCAAGGACAAGGTATGTTCAGATTTTGAAAAAATTTCTTTAGAGTTTGAAAATGCAAGAAATCAGATTGTAGAATTAAAGAGTAATGTTAATGAATCTGATAAATTGATTATCAGTCTAAAGACTGAATTTGAAGAAGCCAAAAGAATAATAGATAATACAAAATCTGACCTTGAAGTAAAAAGAATAGAATGTTTGAAGTTAGAGAAAGAAATAGTTTCTTTGAGAAAAGATTTGGAAAAGGCTTCTTCTAAACTTCACAAGAATATTCAATTTGACAAGAGCACTGAATGCCTGAATGACATATTGTGCAAGCAAAAACAACATAAGGACACCATTGGCTTGGGTTATGAGAAAGGAGAATGTTCCAAGACAAGAGATGCTCCTAGGAAGAAAATAGACCTGAATTTCACTGCTCCTGAAAATGAAGCCATGAAAAAAGCAAAAGATAAAATTGCTGACAATGAAAGGAGTACAAACAAGCACTCAAGACATTCATCTACCAAGCAATATCATTCAATTAGGTACAATTATTCTCAGTTCCATGGTTATTTCTATGCATGTAATGCTTATGGTCATAGGGCCAGAGATAGTAAAAGAAATGATTTTGGGTGGAATAAAGAGAAAAGGTTTTATGACTGGTCAAATCAGAACTACATTACTGCTTGTTATAATTGTAATAAAGTTGGCCACATTGCAAGAAATTGTAGTAGACAAGTTCTAAATGATGATGTAAAATTCATGAGAAGATATAGATCCTTGATCATGTGTTATAGGTGTAATGGTTTTGGACATAGAGCCAAGTTTTGCAGAAGCAAGGTGTTAAAATCATTTGAGCAAGAAGATACTCTAAACAAGAAAAAGAAAAAATCTATTCAGGTATGGAGAAGGAAACAAGTGAAAGAGAAGGATCCTGATCTTGTGCATGTTGCACAAGATATTTCACCAGTTGCTTGAGAAGTAGCATGGAGTTAGGGGGAGATAAACACTGGTGTATCATTTACACCCATTGATAACAATAATGAAGTAAAATAATAAGTAGTATTGTTGAGTTACCTTGTGCTTGTGATGATAGGAGAAGTTATGTTGTCACGTTTTAAATTGTTCAGAAGGTGAGGTGTAGTGAAGTATGCTCATTACAGGAATCAAGAGTTTCTTGATGTTACAGTCATCTTCTGGTACTATGCTGATGTCAAAAGGTAGATCAAGATGTGTTATGGGTTGATATTGGTGTTTGGAGTGGCTCCATGTTTTTGTAATGTTGTGTCTGTATTGATGACTATCAGATCATTCTTGAGGAGTTGATTTTATGTGGCAGTAGATATTCAATAGTCATGTTAATATCCAATGGCAGGTTCACTTCTAGTGACTCACAATGACATCAATCTATTATATCTTCGTAGCCTTTCTTAATGAAAATCATTTATAGTCTCTGCATAATTCTAAAAGTAGATTTGTTTGCTTTTCATGATCATTCTTCATGGAACAAGATAAGGTTGTTTTTGGTCTGGATGCTTGTGTAATACAAAGTTTCTCCTATGAATGGTCCTATTTTTGCTTTTCATGTCAGATAAAGGCACATAGAATTTTTGACAAAAGAGTCCCAAGGAGATATGGTTGAAGTTCATTGCCTTGGTAATTAGATGTTTAGGCATTTAGGTCAAGCAAGTTGTTTCTTGTCATGATGCTTCTTTTGTTTCTTATGAATGAGGTGTAGTCATCTGGTTCTTTTTGGACTTGTAGTGTTTTTTTTCTTTTGGTCAGTTGGTGCAATGTATTTCATTGGTACAATGGTGTTGAAACATTATATCTCTCTTGTCTTTTACTTCTTATCAGTCATACCTATTAGGTGATAGTGAAGTTGTGAACAAATATAGTGAATTGTGTCAGCAGTGGTTTCATGGAAGATTTCAAAGTAGGTTTATGTACAGAGCATGGTGTGCAGACTTATTGTTGATGTGAGCAGTGTAGACCTAGTGCAGACTTTATGTATGCAAAACATGGTGCAAATTTATATGATTTGGAGTTGAATCATCAAAGATTTATGTAGTGATGAGTGCCTTGTCACAATGCCTTAATAGACATGAGTTTCAAGCTATGATGATGACAGGTCAATTATTTCAATTTTGATGCTTGATAGTTAGATAAGGGAAAACATCTCAGTGCAGTGTTGAGGTATTAGTGTTTCTGATAAAAGTATAGGTGAAGTCATCAAGTCAATAGTGTTGAGGGGTTGACTATATTATCAAAAGTACATAATACATGATGGCTATATCTTGTCCAAAGGGTACTGTATGGGCAGTGAAGGAACAGTGTTTGTTCTCTGTGTTTCTGAGCAGGGTAGGTATTACTATAATTGAGAATGATACTTTCATGGCATGATTTCATATTGTTGCCTCATTATGACTTTATATTGGAGGAGTCATATAGTTTATGATTTTTTTTAATGATTTAATGTCCTCTCAAGCTGGTAATTTGGGCTTTCCTCATAGTTGGGTTTGCTGGGTTGTTTAGTGCCAAGTTGTGCCTTTAAAGGTGATAGTTTATTATCATGATAAAGCTCTAGCATCTTTCAATGAAATTGCTTTATAACAGTGCAGCAGTAAAGTTGTGTTTGTGACTGACAGTTCAGTTATGTTTTGAAAGTTTCATGAAGGATTTCATGTGTACGAGTGTGATTGGAACAGATAATAATCAAGTTTTTATGTCACTCATGGTGTGATAGTGTATAGAGCAGTGTTTTATGTCATAGATATGACTTTCACAAGTGATGGTGCAGTGGATCAACAGTACTTGTACTTTAATGACAAACTTGTTGTGATGGCAGACTTTACAGTGGACTTGAGTGCCTTCCCGTTGTATAGGAGTTAGCTGGTGTCTTAAGAGATGGTAGCAGATCTTTCAGACCTTTTTGGCACTTCTCTTATGCATCAGATAGACCTATTTGTGTTGTAGACCTTGCTTGATGGGTGTAGACTCTGTTGATGTTGTGTAGAAGGCATAGTGGAATGTTTGATTGTCCTAAGACTGTCATTACATGCAACGATAGTGTGGGTTTTGGAGTGAGTTACAATGCTATTACTTTCTTAGTGATAGTGCTTTTTACCTTGGTTATGTATCTTTGAGCTGTGATAGACTAAACAAATTGAGAAACTATTATACTTGTTCCTGATATAAGCATGAATCATGCTGGTATTGATGACCTATCATGTCCATGATATAGTCTCCTTGACAGGGGGAGCCTTGTGGAATCAAGAGGAGTGTATCTCTCCTTTGTCATTAGATGTCAAAAAGGGGGAGAGAGCTAATGTGGTGTATATTGGCATTACTATTTTGTTTTGTCATTAATGACAAAGGGGGAGATTGTAGAACAGTTTGTCGTTGATGTCAAAAGGGTTAGTATGCTTATGCCTTCATTAGGATATGTCTTCAATGTGGATTAGATGTTCTGCTTCGGAGGTTGATGATGCATGTTTTTTAGTTCTTTCGATCTCCTGTCTTTATGTAGTGTCAAAAGGAGCGGTTTGGTATTTGATCCAAGGAGTTGATCAAGTGGAGCAGTTTGGTGTTTGATCCAAGGAGTTGATCAAGTGGTGTTTGAAGGACAAGTGGTGTTTGATCCACGATGGATACTCATGCTCTTGTTAATATTGGTGTAATGGTTCATGCTCTTGTGCATGCTCTTGCTCTCGGTGTATGATAAGTTCTCACAGTGTTAGCACTTTATGATGATACACTTGTAGAGTCAACATTTCTTAGATATCTCTATGCCATAGACAGTCTCCTTGCTAGTGGTATGTCTCTCCATAGCCAAACTGTATCTAAGTGTGTGTTAGAGTTTTACCAATTAATTGACATTAAGACCTTAATAACCCTAAGTTTTCAATAAGCTAAGTCATGTTCTACCCTTTCTCAAAATGTATACACTTTTGTTATATTTTTGTTTTGACCTGCTATCACAGGTCAATGGTAACTTAAGTTACCACTTAAGGGTTGCGTAACGTATGAAGACCAGCCCCAATGGCTAGTCTATACCTAAAGTCTCGATCAAACCTTCTAAAATGAGCGCCCAAATCAAAATCTAAGGTTAGGGTTTAAAAACTGAAAAGCATGAACATGGATCAAATGGTTAACATTTAAAGTTGTTTAAATCTCCAACGAACATCTTTTCTCCATAAAATTGACGGGCATGCATCTTAGAAGCCCTAACTACCTTCCAAACAGTTTTGCAAATGAACCATAAGGGCCAACAAAATTGATAAAGAGTGTGATGAGATGTTTTTGATGATAAAGGTTCAATTTTTGAGCAAATCTTAGGTATACCTTTCAAGCAGTGTAGAAAAAGTCATGTGGGTTTAAACCAGTAATGCGAATGTGACCCTGTTTGCATCAGATCTGATAAAATGGCCTTTGAGGAAGGATTATGCCATATTCATGACAAGAGATTTTTGTGAGTATTGACAGAGACAGAGAATAAGAGGGAAATGTTGAAGGCATGAATGCCTTGATTGCAATCTTAACAACAACGGTTTGAAGTTCATTTTATTGTTGTTGTACTAACATCTGAGAAAGAGTATGACAGTGTATTAGATATGTATGTTACAGTAGTTTTAATGTTCTCTTCATTTGATAAGTTGTAAAACATATAGATGTTAGTTTGATTAGGACACCTTGATTGAAGGGCAAAAGGAGTGCATTGTTACTTCATAAAAGTTGTTTGTCCCCTGTTAGGATGTGGAAGCTTTAGTGAAATAGAGTAGTACTCTGTCATTTGTTTGTTACTTGTCCTCACTAGAAGTTGCTGCTTCTTTTTACATGAAGTTGGTGCTTCTAACTCATTAAAGTTCATGCTCTTGGGTCATGAAGAGTAATTGCTCCTGATACTGTATTCATCTGATGTGATTGCCTTAGATGCAAACTTTGTAATTGTGAACAATCTTGTTCATGTTGGTTTAAGTCATGTTGATGTGCTATCTTGAATAAAAGTCCTTTGATGTAATGGTGATATAAGGACAATATTGTAATTAGTCTCTTGTTTATATTCAAAGGAGTGATAAGGAGGAATGTGTTTGTGCAAGTTATAGGGAGATGTGATGAGCAGATCTTGTATGTGTTGCAAGGAACTGAGATAGTGCTTTGTCTTGTAAATGTTAATGTAATGCATCTTGGGTTGAGAGTCATGATAGAGAAGTGTTTTGTTAAAATCTATTGGGGTCATTTATATGTTCATACATAAAGGTTCTATTGAGGGGTTGATGTGTTGTCATTGACAAGTGAGATTGTATGAATCATCTGATGCATTGTAAAGAATCAGGGTAACTCCTTGAAGTTGTATTTCTTCTTTCATAGTGAATGTGTAATGCCAGTGAGGCAGTGGATGTGCAATGCCAGTGAGGTTGTGAATGTGAAATGCCAGTGAGGCAGTTGTGAACTTGAAAAAGATAGTGAGGCATAAAATAGCCAGTGAGGCTTTGTAATTGGTGGATTTTGTTTAAGTGAGTGAGGCATTTTTCGAGTGGTTTTTCATCCTTATGAGGGTTTTCCACTCATGAAAATCATCGTGTTATGGTTTCTCATTATTTGTGGTCTATTTGATCTTCATGCTTAAACTTTCAATCTTGTGTTATTTTCAGCATTTGAGCTTTAAAGTTATTACATGTGCATAAGTTTTAGAGAGGCAAAGAAGTTGAATTTGTCTTACAACACTGATTCACCCCCCCTCTTAGTGTTGTCTATACTCCAACAATTAGTAGATAATTTTACATGATTTAATGATTTGACGTTATGGGAAATTGTCATAATAAATCAATGATTTTATGAGTTTGAGTTTATATTTATAGAATTTAGACATGTGATTATATGTTATCATGATTATTTATTCATCATGTATATGGGTTAACTAATGATACACTAATCCCAGTTTGGTGATTGCAAGTTGTATTCAAGAAACAGGTTTTCCATCCTCCAAGAAAGAGAGGGAGAGCATCATCGGAGAGAAGTGAATAGACGTATGGAAAGAACAAGTTGTTGCCATCTAAGTCTTGTGTTGCATAGTTTAGTGAACCCTGTTAAGTTTGGTAAGTTGATTTCAACTTTATTATTCTTAGTTGGTTTTCGATTCAACAATCGTCAATTTGACATAAAATTCCTATAGCATAGGTTCTATCGAAAAACCAAGAAGGGTTAGTATGACCATCAACAAGATGTAGTCGATAGTCGACATTTTACTGATATAGTTTATATTCAGGAGAAAATATTTATGTTAGTGATTAACTATCTTATCATTGGTAATTTTTGATTGAAATTCCTTTATGGTATCCTATCTGGTTAATAATGTTTGTCTATTTTGCTATAATCATAAGACAAAGAGGGGGAGAATACCTCAACCCCATTCTTGTATCTCGTCAAGCGTTTGAAAACAACGTAAGGTATATATATTTGTATGTATATTAAGTTTGATATTTAAATAATATCTTTTGTGTTAGGTCAATGACTTATTAATGAAAGAGGTTAAGAGTAAATGTTTTGCAATTGCTTTGTGTTACGTGGTCCTTTGACCCTTTCTTCTCTCAACTGTTTTAGGAGAGTGGAGTGTTCTTTTGACCGGGTCTTGAGTGGTCATTTAATGATCATCATCTTCATTATTTGCATGCCGTCATGGAGAATCATGATTGGCATTATTAGAATGATGGAACACGGTTAAAGGGCATGCTCTATTTTATCACCACGGGAGTTCTCTGTGAAGACACAGAGATACTACCGAGAGAGAGAGAGCTTCCTTGGAATCAAAATGAGGAAGAATGACGTCAGAGGAGCCTTGTTGCACGTTGATTTCGCAGTTTCTTCTCTCTTTTTATGTAAACATTATTTGAGTGGAGAATTCTTTATTTTTTGTCAGCCTTGTAGATGTGTTTTATTTGTGTTTAAGAGCAGTTGATATCATAACTTACCGTATGTGTTTTAAGCAATCGATAGTGTGCATCTATTACTGTGTTTGTAAGCTGAGAGATATTCTTATATTGTTGTGTTTGCATAGTCAACAACATTTTATTATTGCTGTGTTTATAGAAATTTAAGAGCTTATTATAGCTTTGTTTATGGAAAAGCCAAAAGCTTTATATATTCCTGTGATTTGAGAAGATGATATTTTATATTTATATCATTGTGTTCTTATTGTCGAGAACTTAGTTATCTATGTGTTTAGAGTAAATTGATAGCTTAGTTTGCATCTCTATGTTTTGTGAAAAACTGACAGCTTCTATAACACTGTATTGATAGCAAATTTCATTTCTATGCTTTGTGAATTCAAGAGCTTGGTATATCTTATTAATATAGGAAGCTGAACAACCTTACACTCTTTTTATTTAAGGTTGAAACCAATAGAACAAAAATGTTTCAACTTGTCTTATTGTAAGAAGAGCTCTGTAGCTCATTTTTGAATTATATTATGGTAGGTCTATGTAGGCCGAATGATAGTAAAAACATAGTCTGTGATAGGCTGAAAGGCTAGTAACACAATAGGCTAGCTAATAGATTCAATTAGCAAAAATTTTTAGTTAGAGAAGTCAGTTGGCATTGAGCATTAGAATGTTGTAAGCTAAGGAGAAGTTAATCCAGTCATGTTTAAACTCTTAGGTAGTGGACTAGATAATTGCTCTAGTTGTCCTTAAGTTATCTTTCACTTAGGACAACAATTAAATATAATGTTTTCTATTTCTCTTAAACTTAATAGAATCTATCTTAGACTTCAAGTTGAGCCTCTCAAGATTGTTGTTATAATTCTAAAAGTTGATACTAGAAGATTTGATATAGATGTTCTTTTATCTCTTTAACTCATTCGAGTTTATTGTTTTTCAATCAAAGACTTCGAGAAAGATTGTCTCTTATTCTAAAGTGTATAGAAATGATTTAGAAAACATTAGAGGCACTTGAATCTATGTTATATATTTATATATCAACATATATGTTTATCAACTAGATTATGTATTTCTAATATGCAAAGATGATGTTCTATCATTCTTAATCTTTCTATATCAATGAATGAAAGGTGACCATTAGGTCAAAGACATCATTACTTTATCTAGATTTATATCCTTTATCGGATTAAAAGATTGAACTTTGTCAAGAATTCATATGCTTTTATTAGTATCTATTAAGACTTGTTTTAAAGGAAGATAAACCTTGTGTAAAGGTGAAATCGATCAATGACCAAGTAGTCAAGATTCGACGAGTGGATGTACCTTATTCATGCAATCTTATGGTTATGATTTTATTAGTTTTTAAGGGTATTTTGATATTACAATAGAGAAGTTGAGAACCCTAGATTTTATCGAAGGGTTTAGAATTCTTTAACTCTCAAGTCATTTATGATATTGAATTAGTCTATTGTGTACTTTGGTTGACAGACAAAAGGTCGAGAAACCATAGATCTACACGTGATTAAGAGACTAAGAAGAACTTTGTTGTTAGAAAGTCAATACTAGTTATATAAACCAAGTATGGTTATTATTGAGTAGAGACTAAAATGAAAGGAAGTCATATACCTTGATAAATTGCAGATATGCAATAAGGGACTCTCAGAAAAGATAAAAATATCTAAATTTGCATATTGTATGTACATCCTAGATAAGGAATATTTCTGAGTCAGATGGACTAGGGATTGAGTATAGATTAGACAATTATGCATAGAGATACTAGCCAAATAAATCAAATTGTAGGATGAGATAGTCTTTCAGTTGAGTTAGAAGTGTGTGAACACATGACCACGTTTATTGCAAATGTTTATATATATAGAAACTTTGGCCAAAGTGATACATTTGTCTCTACATGCATTAGTCAGTTCACAGTGTCTAGATGGCGTAACTGGTCAATATGATCATACTTAGCTAGAAGATTGTCTAGAGTTGTATGGTTGATTGTTTGTGGTTGGAGGTGAAGCACTCAAATGATGCTCTCCCTCTATAGAAAAAGACTCACCAAGATTTGAATGACAGATATCAAGATTCGAGAGACTACTTTTTATGTAAAATTTCATGTTATGATTATGATGTAAACGTTTTCTTTTCCAAGAGCAATGTATTTGTAAATGTAAAGTGAAATATTATCACTATAAGATATCTTTGAATATATTGAATTTTAGGTTGAAAAATATTCAAAAAAGATATGCTTTTATTTCTTTGAAGTTTAGCAAATATATATATATATATATATATATATTTCATTCTTGTATATCATTTTCTTTTACTTTCCAAGTAAATTGTGTGTGTAATTCTAGGTAATATGAGAAGGCATGTTACAAGTTAGACAAGATGTTGGTTGGTGGAATCATAAAACTAGTAGAAGATTCTGAGTGGGTAAGTCTAGTGGTCAATATCTAGCATAAAAAGGTAAGAGAAATAAGAAATTACATTGACTTTAGGGAATTGAATAAATCTTGTATGCATGATCCCTTTCCTACATTATTCATAGAAGAGGTTTTTGAATTAGTGGCTGAAAGAGAGGTTTACTCTTTCACAAATGGGTTTTCAGGCTATCACCAAGTAAAAATACAAGAGAAAGACCAATATATTTGTCATATAATTAGGTTCATTCATGTACATTATGATGCCTTTTGGTTTGAATAACACTCTTATAGTATTTAGCATAATCATGGTGAATGCCTTTAAAGATTTTATACACAATTTCTTAGAAGTTTACCTAAATCATTAGATAGTTTATGGGTTATTGAAAGATCATGTACAAGTGCCAAGACTAATGTTGGAAAAGTTCAGAAGCCTCTGAATAGCCTTGAATTTAAATAAATGTACATTTGTAGTAGCTTTTTGTACCTTACTAGGGCATATTATATGCAAGGAAGGCATGATGGTGAACCCTCTAAAAGTTGTGATAATACTAGACCTCCCACCACCAATATGGTAACATAGGCCGAAACATTCTTAGGGTATATGAGGTATCACCACAAATTCATCCACAACTATGTGATAATTTCTAGTCTTATTGAAATAGTTCTTAAAGAAGAAAAGTAACATTTTTTGAATGGACAAATAGATGCTAAGGCACATTGATTCATTGAAGACCAAGATTGTAGCAACACCAATCCTTATATTTCTTGATTGGAAACTACCCTTCCATGTACATGTAGATTCCTCTAGTACTATTATAGGTGTTGAGTACTAGCACAACCGAGAGAAAATAGAGACCACCCTATAGCATGAAACTATCACAGGATGAACAAAATTATACAACTGCAGAGAGAGGCTCTAGCAATGGTGTATGCCTTACACAAGTTTAGACACTACTTGATGTCTACTCCATTTATATTTTTCACACAACATGAAACCCTTAAGTATGTAATGAACCAAGGTCAATGATTTACAGGAGAATATGTCATTGGCTGTTACGATTCCAAGAGTTTGACTTTAAAATCATGGTAAAGCCTAGCTATGCTAATTGAAAGTGGGGAGGACTTAGGTCCAATTGAGGATGAAATGGCTAACACAAATTTGTTTAGGGTAAATGTGGCACCCTAGGAACTAAGTGATGTAGCCCAATTACTATCAATAGGGGAATTCCCTAAAGGATGTTCAAAAGAGGAGAAGAATAGATTAATGCGAAGGTCCTTTCCATATATTTTAATGAAGGAAAATTACACATTATTAGAAAACATGAAATAATAAGAAGGGTAGTGCTAGAGCATGAAAGAAATGATATTTAAGAGCACATGAGAGAATTTTAGGAGGACACAATTCTGGTGACAAAACAACTAGGAAAGTAATGCTAGCAGGTTTATGGTGGCCTACCTTATTCAAAGATGCAAACACATATGTAAGAGGTTGTGATGTATGCTAAAGGGTACGAAGATCTACTGCAAGAAATGAGATTCCTTTACAACCAATTATGGCACAAGCTCCTTTTGAGAAATGAGAAATTGACTTTATTGGACCTATTGAATCACCAACACATAAGACCTAGGCAAGATTAATAATAACAAGGACATAATACCTAACCAAATGGGTAGAAGCAGAGGCCACAAGGGACTGTACAACAAAGACTGCTACTAAATTTATATATGAGAATTTTATAATAAGGTTTGGATGTTTAATGAGAATCACAAGCAATTAGGGTAAACACTTTGTTAATAAAACAATTGTGGAGTTGCCAGAGAATTTAATGCTAACACACAACATAAGCAACCCTTATAACCCACAAGCTAATGGGATAGTGAAGCCTTCAATAAGATATTAGGCACCACATTAACAAATATGTGCAATGAAAATGCAATAGACTGGGATGTCAATATACTAGTTGTCCTATGGGCTTACAGAACCGCATTCAAAAGAGTAACCAAATATTGCCCTTTTCAATTAGTATATGGACTTGATGCAAATCTACCTATATAATACATGTTACCAAATCTAAGGTTGGCAATTAGACTAAGGTTGAACGAAGAGGAGTTAATTAAAGAGAGATTATTGGACTTAGAAAAATTGGATGAGAAAAGACTATTAGTAGTATATAATCTAAAAGGAAGCAAGGTATGCGGAAACACTTCCTACATTGATCTACTAAGGAAAGATTTATGCAAATTTTAACTTTTACAATTACAGATTAAGATGCACATTAACAAAAAGGTAATAACAACATCCAAATGCAAATACAAAACTCACAACACAAGATATACGTGGGGAAAACCCTTTCAAGTAAAAAACCCACACTCCAAAGCCGCCCAATATATTATTCAAGAATCAAGAAGATTACAATATATTTGTAGAGAAAGCTTTCACATGAGTATAATCAACCAGAGATATAGAGGTAACTAAACATCTATAAGACTCTTACACAACCTCCATCTCAAGTTCTTGATATATAAGAGATACAATATAGTAAAACATCAATGGTAATTACAAAACCATGAGCCAAAACCACCCAAAAGTGGCGCCCAAATTATATCTAATGAAAGATGCCTTGTGATGTGCTAAATCACACACCAACATGTGTAACTCTCCCATTTACAGCTCTTTTAAGTGTCCAACACATTTTCACATTTTCCAAAAAATAGGAGGTCCAACTTTCGGAGGCCATAACTTTTGATCTGGGTGTCCGATTGATGAACCTTTTGATGTTTCAGAAAGATCGTGAAGAGATCTATCAAGCGATAACTTGCTTTTCCAGTTACAACAACTTTCAAGGCATTCAGGGACATCTAAGTGCCTCAAAACTGAGTTCAAAACTTTTTTTGATAGTTTCAAAAAACAAAAACTTTAATATCTCGCAATCTAGGTATGATATTGAGTTGAAACTCACCTGAGATGTTTACTTAGCAATTCCACACCTTTTGGGAAAATTTTAGGTCCATCTGAGCTCAAATGTAGAGTTACTAAAAATAGTAAGTCCTTCCATTTTTAGCCCTTTTGGAAACTCTGAAAGTTCTAAACCATTCTTCAAGATAAAGGGTATTCGAAAAGACCAAAACTAGGAAGAATAGTAATCTTATGTAGTTGCAAGGTTGAGATGCCTTTCCTAACATTATCCCACTTGTCAAACACCTTGCAAGAGCAAAGGGAGTATCAACACCATGATTTAATTGCTAGGGGCCGAGAGGCCTATAGACTCCGAACACCATCTGAATTCCTCTATGCTCATAGGTTTTGTCAAGGAATCTGCAACATTCATCAAAGTGTCAACTTTCTCCAAGTTTACCTTCCCATCCTCTACCATGTCACGAACAAAATGGTACTGGACATCAATATGCTTAGTCTTCACATGAAATGTAGGATTTTTTGCCAAACATATGACACTCTGACTGTCACAACAAATAGTAATCTTCCTTGCATCAAACCCAACATCATAACATTATCTCTTAAGCCAAATGGCTTCTTTACAAGCATTAGTTGCTGCCATGTACTCATATTTAGTAGTGGACAAAGCAACCACAGGTTACCACTTACTAGTCCAACTAATAACACCACCAAACATAGTGAACACATAAGCACTGGTGGATCTCCTGCTGTCAATGCCACCTGCCCAATCTAAATCCACAAATCCTTGAATACAAAGTGAATGTCGAGGTCCTGTAGGATAACCATGATAACATAAGGAATACTTAGAAGTACCCTACAAATATCTAAACACTCTCTTTACTGCATCCCAATGTACCCATCCAGGATTAGCCATAAAACTGACTAAGGACTCCCATTGCTTGGGCAATGTTTGGTCTTGTATAGACCATAGAATACATCAAGCTACTGACTGCACTATCATAAGGAACTTTGCTCATATCCTCCATCTCTAAAGGAGACTTTGGACAATCTACAACAGATAACTTTTTCCCCATCATAACATGAACTGTTAACGGTCTACAAGCTACCATGCTAAATCTCTCCAACACGGTGTTCACATAATTACTATGGCCTAACCAAAGTTTTCTGTTAGCTCTATCTCTTCTAATCTCCATTCCAAGAATGTACCTGGCTGCCCCTAGATCTTTCATCTCAAACTGTGCTGACAACTAAGATTTCAAATTAGAAATCAAACTTTTACCATTCCCAATGAACAACATATTATCAACATATAATGTAATAATGAGAATGCAATCATTATCCATTTTAAAGTAAACACAATGATTTGATTTTGATCTCATAAATCCCAAACTCAACACAAAGGCATCAAATTTCTAGTACCACATCCTAGGAGATTTTTTCAAACCATACAAAGACTTTTTCAACTTGCAAACCAGATTTTATTTACCTTTTACCACATAGTGCTATGGTTGTGACATATATATTTCTTCCTCCAAGTGACCATGAAGGAAATTTGTCTTCACATCCATCTGTTCAACTTCTAAATCGTATGTTGCAGCAAGTGATAACAAGAATCTGATAGATGTCAGCTTTGCAACGGGAGAGAAAATCTCACCATAATCTATTCCCTCAAGCTGGGAATAACCCTTCACGACCAACCTTGCCTTAAATTTCTAAACACTACCATCTGAACCAAACTTCTTCTTGAACACCCATTTGCATCCAACAGGTTTACATCCATCAGGAAAGGGCACCAGATCCCAAGTATTATTTTTCTTCAAGGAAGCTATCTCTTCTTCCATGGCCTCTTTCCAAGAATCTGCATCACTCATACCCATAGCCTCCCTTACGGTCCTAAGCTCATCAATGTTAGAAATCAAAACAAAAATACAACTAGAATCATGCAATGAATAACCAAACCTATCAGGTTGATGCCTTATTCGTGTGGACCTCCTCAAAGGTTGAGGTTGAGTTTCTTCATCTTCTTCTAAACTTTCAGAGCTGCTAGAGCTCTCCTCATCATCAGGTCCAATAGATGTCTTTGCTTCAACTTTCTCAAGGGTGGAAGGAAGCTGAACCACATCTTCTTTCTCTTTTTTTTTTCTCTAGTTGTAGAACAATAGAAGAAGGATTGAGCTCTCTGAAGATCACACTTCTGCTATATAGAACTCTCTCAGCCACTAGATCTCAAAGCTTTTACCCTTTCACACCGATGCCATAACTGATGAAGATACACTTTACAACCTTGTTCTCCAACTTGGAATTCTTCTCCTTAGGCACATGTGTATATTCCTCACAACCAAATACTCAAATGTGTCTCAATGAAGGCTTTTTACCAGACCACACCTCCATAGGTGTCTTATCAACAGGTGCTGATGTAGGAGACCTGTTAACTAGGTAACAAGCGGTAACAACAACTTCATCCTAGAAATTTTGTTCAAGGCCAACTCCACTTAACATACTCCTTGCCCTCTCCATCAATGTTCTATTCATCCTCTCTACAACTCCATTCTGTTGAGGGGTATGCAGAGTTGCTTTGTGCCTCTCAATCCCCTATTCTTTATAGAACTTGTCAAAATCTATTGAACAAAACTCACCACCATTGTCAATCCTCAAACACTTAATCTTTCTATCCTTCTGATTCTCTACAAGAGCTTTGAACTCTTTGAATCTATTAAAGACTTCAGATTTACTTCTAAGGAAATACACCCATGTCCTACTGTAGTCATCAATGAATGAAACAAAGTAAACAAAATTTGAAATCGAAGAAACATTAATAGGACCAAACACATCAGAATGAATCAAGTCCAACACCTCAGAAGATTTGTGAGAACTGGAATAAAACTGAACACAGTTTTGTTTTCCATAAATGCAATGTTTGCAGAAATCAAACTCAAGGTTACAGTCATCATACCCTCAACAAGATTTTTATTTTTCTGGGTCCTCAAACACTTTTCACCAATGTGACCAAGCCTTTGGTGCCATAACATTGTCTTCTCAGTTGGAAGTTTCATCTCCATAGAATGAGCACCCTTAGGTACCTAGAAAGCACAGGGTCATCCCACAATAATGGGTTACACTTTTTGGCCAAACTTGACATTGAAATCAACATTTTGAACTAAATCTTCACTTTCTAATACCTATAGCCGCTAAACCGTTAGGAATTTTAAGATGATGTGAACTAGTGATTTGTGAGATTTTGTCTGTAGATTCTAAATATATATTTTTAAAAAAAATTAGAGTTAAATTGTAAAAAAAAATTGTGTCTCCTTTGATAACTAGTTTTTAATAGTAAACAACATTTTTTTAAAGTGATGTGTATTCTGTTGCACATAACTTTTTTTCTACAAAGGATAAAATTTTGATTCTTTTGAATTTAGATTGGTAACACCAATATTTAGAGGATGCATTTGGTTTCATAATATTTTGTTGAATATTTTGTTTTTAATTAAGTTTTGAAGTTAAACCAATTATAATTTAGACATAGGCGTATTCTGTCCAACATAACTTTTTTTGTATGTATCAAAATTCAATTTTTTTTTGTTGGAATAAGGACATCAATACCTAGAGCACATGTATTTTTTAGAATTTTTTTCTCTATTTTCCTATTTTTTCATATGTGTGAAACAAAGACCTTGATGTTCATTGAAAAACCTACATTCACAAGAAATAAAAAATAAATATAATAATCAAATTAAATATATTTAAAATTATACTTTTTGGGAAGCTTATAATAAGGACTACATACTTACAAAACATAAATTTTAAATGAATTCATTTGATCCCCCAAAAGGTAAATCAAAAGTGCTTTTTTATCAGCATTTTGATAGGTGTAGAGGAGACTCCATTATAGGTATGGTTTAAAAATAGTAGGGTTATATCCAAGGGGGTTTAAATCTAAGGGGGTTTGATCAAACCCTCTTCAATTAAAATCTTTTAAATGGAACCTTTTAAGGCTTAAATCATTATATTTTCTAAAAATATGTGATTTCAGTAAAAATCAGGATGTCCCAGAAAGTGTAACCCATTATTGTGGTAGCACCCCACAACCATTGGAAGTAGATGCAATAGTTCTCTTTGTTGTTGGTTCCAACGGTGAGGATGAAGACTATGAAGCTCTCTTCTTTGAAACAAAGGCACTATTGCATTGAACCATGCATGCATCAAGCTAAAATAGAGTGCCAATTCGAACACCCTTAGCCAAGACCATAGATCCTCTAGTCATCTTGCATCCTCCATTAGAGAAAACAACTTGGACACCCACATCATTCAACTTACTTACAAAAAGAAGGTTCCATGCCAAACCAGGGATATGCAGAACACCATTGATCCCCTTCACTCATCCATCAGGGAATTGAATCAAGATTCTTCCATGACCAACAATCTTTAGGTGAGAGTCATCACCCAAGTAAACCTTTCCACCATCTTATTCTTCATACTTTGAAAACCAACCCTGATGCGAGGTCATGTGAAAAGATGCACCAAAGTCAATAAACCACACATGCTCAGATTCATGGGTTGCCAAGGCAACGATAAATGCTTCTCCTTCATCTTGAGAGGACTTGTTAGAATCTGAGTCATAGTTCTTCTTTTTCTTTTTTCTCCTCCTTGCACTCCTTGTGGAATTGATCAGGTTGCAGCAGTTCCAATCCAAAGCTTTGGACTTTCTAGGAGACTTAGATCTCCCATGGGATTTGGATCTTTCTTTTTCTTCCTTCTTCTAATCCCTTTTCTTTCCCTTCTATTTAGATCTACCATGAATCACAAGAGCCTCCTTAGCCGATTTAGAAGACTTTCTTTGCATCTCTTCAGACAACAATGAAGAAACCACTTCATCCATCTTAAAGGTGGTAGTGGTACTCCCAATGGCCATAACAAGGTGATCCCATGAATTTGGTAAGGAACATAGTAATGTCATACATCGATCCTCCTCCATCTTCACACCAACAGAGTTCAACTGGGTAACAAGCATATTGAATGTATTCAAGTGATCAACAACATATTCTCCATCTTCCATCCTTAGAGAATACAATTTATTTCGTAGGAATAACTTGTTCACCAGGGATTTAACTTGATAAACTCTCTAAGCTTCTTCCAAAGATCTTTTGCAGTCTTCTCTTCATGGATATTCAGAAGCATTGAATTAGACATAGTCTTATCAGACCCTTAGCCTTTCGATCCATCAGATCCCATTCTTCTTGTTTCATGCCTGATGGCATGGTTCCGGATACTGTGAACCATAGATCTCTATCCACCAATAGGTCCTCCATCTTGAGTTTCCACAATTCAAAGTTGCCTCCATTAAACTTCTCTATATAAAATCTCTCAGATGTGCTCGCCATCTCTTTCTTGCAATAAATATTTCAAAATCCTCTACACAAGATCTCACTCAAATGAAGATCATCTCAAAAAACCCTCTACCCAACAACTAGAACCAAAGGTGATCAAGCTCTGATACCAACTGAAAGGAAGCAAGGTATGCAGAAATGCTTCCTACACTGATCTACTGAGGAAAGATTTATGCAAATTTTAACTTTAAGAGCTATAGATTAAGATGCACATTAACATAAAGGTAATAACAACATCCAAATGCAAATACAAAACTCACAACACAAGATATACGCAAGGAAAACCCTTTCGGGTAAAAAACCCCACACTCCAAAGCCACCCAATATATTATTCAGGAATCAAGAAGATTACAATATACTTGTAGAAAAAGCTTTCACAAGAGTATAACCAACTAGAGATCTGGAGGTAACTAAACATCTATAAGACTCTTACACATAACCTCCATCTCAAGCTCTTGATATATAGGAGATACAATATAGTAAACCGTCAACAGTAATTACAAAACCATGAGCCAAAACCACCCAAAAGTGGCGCCCAAATTATCTCCAATCAAATATGCCTTGTGATGTGCCAAATAACACACCAACATGTGTAACTCTCCCTTTTATAGCTCAGTGTCCAACACATTTTCACATTTCCCAAAAATAGGAGGTCCAACTTCCAGAGGCCATAACTTTTGATTCGGGTGCCTACTTGATGAACCATTTGATGTGTCAGAAAGCTCGTGAAGAGATCTATCAAGCTATAACCTGATTTTCTAGTTACAACAACTTTTAGGGCATTTAAGGACCTCTAAGTGCCTCAAAAATGAGTTCAAATTTTTTTTTGACAGTTTCAAAAAACAAAAACTTTAATATATCACAATCTAGGTATGATCTTGAGTCGAAACTCAACCGAGATGTTTACTTAGCAGTTCCACACCTTTTGGGAAAATTGTAGGTCCATCCGAGCTCAAATGTAGAGTTATTAAAAATAGTAAGTCCTGCCATTTTTAGCCCTTTTGAAACTCTGAAAGTTCTAAACCATTCTTCAAGGTATTCGAAAAGACCAAAACTGGGAAGAATAGTAACCTTCTATAGTTGCAAGGTTGAGACACCTTTCCTAACTTTCTCCCACTTGTCAAACACCTTTACTAACATAATCAAAGTTGGGAGAAGAGAAGATAAAAGGCATGGTATGATAGGAACATAAGGAATAAATAATTTCAAATTGGTGGCACTCTCCTACTATACAACAAATTTAAGAAACTTGAAAAATTTAAAATGTGGTGGTTAGGACCCTATACGATTGTAGAAATAATACAATCAGGAGTTGTTAAGTTGAAAACCATTCAAGATGACATGCTAAATGCATATGTGAAAGGTACAAGATTGAAACATTATCATGTGACATTAAAAACTTGGAATTAAGGAAGAATAGTGCCAAGGGTACTTTGTAAAATGTATATTAGTGTGTATTATGGTAGGTAAAACACAAAATTAAGAAAGTCCAAGTAAAAATAACTAAAATGTGGTGACATAAAAGAAGAATATAAAGTAAATTTATACCACAAAGGATTTGCAATACCAAGGATAGAACAAGATTGTGTAACACTGCACACTATAAATAAAAGACTCAGGACACTACATATGAGCATTGATATGTATCAGAAAGACCTAACGAAAACATGATTGAAGTAAGAATGGGAAAAGAAGAATCACCAATTGTACAAATGAGTATTGATCAATAAATAAAGGGAGTTAAAAGATGTATAATAAAAATATTGTGGTTGAAAAAAACACAAAGTTGTAAAATAGTGGTTGCTAAAACATCAAATCACGAATGAAAACTAATGGAAAGAATGTAGGGAAAGAAGTAGGTGGAGCAATAAATTCAAAAAGTGTCATTGAGGGTCTATATAGATTCACGCAACAAACACAATGACTTACCAAAATTTTTCTTTGTATGAAGATCATCATACTGAGAACTAAACTAATGAACCTAAGCTAAGGTTCTATGGAAAAATAAAAAAGAGATGTGAATTGGAGTTTGAAGTGAAACATTGTGTGCAAAAAAGAGTTATATGAGGAAGATAGTGTGAAGAAAATTAAAAAACTAAATCTAGGGTTTGAGGTTGAGTTGATAAATAGGGGACAAATAGAGTGAATCAAGTAAAGTAGTGTGTTGAAGAATGTGCCAAATGATTGTGGAGGTGAGTGATTAAGGAATCAAAGGTTGTGTCAAAAAGAGTAGTGTTAACGATAAAAATAAGAAACCTTAATTAAGAAAATGGCAATTTCAATATTGATTGATGCAAAGTAGGGTATACTTTAAGAATTGGTCTCCATAAAATTCTATAGAAATCTTGGCAAATCCCCTATGTAGTGACATATATCCTCTTAGCAGTTTTTCCTAAAATTGAACTGAAGTGATAGAGTGGGTGGATATTTTATGTTAAAATATAAATTTAAAAATAAATTTTGGGTGATCTGGAAACCAAAAGTCATTCTCGTTTTTAATCAATCTAGCAAATGAGGACCTAAATTTTCTATAAAATATTAATTGAGGTGGCAAAAGAAGACTAAATTTTTGATAATTTTTTAATCGAGGTGTTGAATTAAAGCTGGATTGCCCATAATTTTTGATTGAGGTGGCAAATTTACCCAAAATTTTAATAAATTTGTAATTGAGGGGGTGAATTAAAACCTAATGTAATATAAATTTATAATTGTGGCAGTGAATTAAAACCTAAATTAATATGAATTTGTAAGTTAACTGGTGAATGATCAAAAATAAAAATATTTGTACATATCTTACATAACATCCATGTCATACTTTGTGTGAAAAAATAACCTTGGGCTAGGGACATCATTAATATTTTGGTTTAGTTTAGTTTTACTTTGAGTGAAAGATGAGCTTTGTCATCAATAAATTTTTCATTTTTTTACCTATGTAAAGATGACCTTCATAATCATTTATTGAGTCCTAAGTCTTATAGTTCACAATGCATTTGTGAGTTTCTCATCTACGATATTGGTTGTGCAAGTTCTAGTTTTAGTTTTTTTGGGTGGCATTGTGGTGATAGTTCTCTCATGGCTATTCAAGGAAATAAAAGGGTTTTTTGGCCCCTAACAAGTGGGAATTTGAGGATGTAGAGAGATTTGATTCGGTGAAATTAAGGAAGGTCTTTTATATCAATTTTGCTATAAGGGTGATTATTGGTGAGAATATACTTCGGGCCTTTCCTCAAAATAATCTTCGTAGTAATATTACCTCCTTTTTTCTATCTAACATCATGGATATTGTCTAGGATGAAAGATTGGTTAAGCTCCTAGCTAAGACATGCTTATGATGCACTTGTTCCTGATGAGAAACTTAACATTACTGCCATGGAAAATTATGACAGAGATGATGGGTTGTGGGATTTTGGTGCCTGCTTTCCAATGGAGTTGGTTCAAAAATTAGCTACTGTAGAAACTTAACATTACTGTCACAGAAAATTATGACAGAGATGATGTGTTGTGGGATTTTGGTGGCTGCTTTCCAATGGAGTTGGTTCAAAAATCAACTACTGTAGCTTACATCATCTGGGATGCTAGGGATGACATTCACCATGAGTTATTGGATGTTTATAAAAGTACTCTCCATCACAAAAAGGACATCTACAATCATCTTTTGGAAAAACCAAGGAAGGTGGTGAATTTGAGGTCTTCTTATGTAGGGTAGCTTCAACCAGGGTGGGTATTTGAAAAATTCAATGTGCTTTTAAACATCTTTCCTTTTTGTGTTCAATGTTCTATGTTTAAATGAATGTAATTTTTACCACATCCTCATGCTAAGGCAACTTCTAGTTTTTGTACTTTTTAGTTTCAAACTAATATGAATTTGTAAGTTATGTGTTGAATTATTATAAATAAAAATATTTGTGCATATCTTCCATAACATTTGTGTGATACTCTGTGTGAAAAGAAAACCTTGGACATCATTAAGATTTTTATTTAATTTAGTGATACTTTGGGTGAAAATATGACCTTTGTCATCAATAACATTTTCATTTAATTCAACCGTGAAAACATGACAATTTAAAAAAAGATCATTTAATTCAACACACTGGAGCTATTGGATGAATGGTTTTTAAGATATGCACAAATATTATTTGGGAATCTATAATTTGACTACTGTATAATAAAAAATGAAAATGGAAATGATGAAAAAAGTTGTCTTTTCATTCAAAGTATCACATAGATGTCATTTAAGATAGGCCTATGTAAAAATATTATCTATGCATGTGTAATCTAATTAGTATATTCTTTCTCATTTTTATTCAATATAAAGAAAATATTCATTTAATTTAATTGCAAATTACATTATAATAAAGTCATGACCAAGGGGTTTTATTAAATTATCCAATCACGTAGCCAAACTACTCACACATATAAATTTTTCTTCATACAGATTACGGATCAATTGAATATTCAAATTCATGAAATAAACACATCAGTCAGGAACAATTATTTATTACTTGTTTGAGTCTTTATATAGGCAACAAAGTATTTTCTCAAAACAAAACTTAGATTTTAAACCTCTATTTGTTTTCTTCATTCTACAACATTCTCCTTTATTTCTAATCTTATTTTTCTTTGCAATCTTTATCTACGTCAATTTCCTTTCATCTGCAATAAACACATCTTATTCTATGACTTCTAATCTACAACAACAAAATGGTATTCTCTCTTCACTCTTTTTTAACACCCCTTGGGCAACTATCTTCCTCTATTGGGCGACCTCTTCTCTGCCCAAAAATTGGTGCTCTCTCTCTCTTGTTAGAAATGAAAGAAACACTACTTCAATGGAAATCTGATTCGAATAAATTTCAACAATCTTTAATTGTGTGTTATTAATAGAGATTGTAATCAAAACATAAACCCATAATATAGAAATATACTAGAAGCAGAATGAAACACATAACACAAGTGTTTAACGTGGGGAAAACCCTTGCAGGTAAAAAACTCCACCAAGAAAAGAGCCCAAATTATATTATCTTCACAAAAGGAGATTACAAATACATTCACTTCCTCTGTCCTTCAACCTTCACTCCGACATAACCTGGGTACCTATAAACTGTTATATTCCTCTCATCTACTATGCTATGGTTTATATAGAATTTACACAACCTCAAGACATTAAATGACTTCTTACAAGCCCATAACACTTGTCAAGAGTGAACAACACAACCTTGGGCGTCCATAGCCAAGAATAGGCTCTTACGGGGTCATAAATGCTGTCATACATGCATCCTACACTTGGGAAAAAGTGCCCATACAAGTTTGAACGCCTTGGGGCCAAAAATAGCCACTTACAACATCTTATGACGTGTCATATGCTATTATTAGTGTCATAGATTCTTATGACAACTTACAGTTGTCATAGAATCTCTTACACCTTCTTACAACATCTATGACGTGCATCATAACACTAAAAATAGATTATTCCTCCACATGTGCACCCAACTTTGACCAATTATCATTTACTATAGTAAATGACATCCTGTAACTACCACTGGTAACTCTGGTACTTATCATGCAGTAACTCTGTAATTACCGTGGACAGTAAATAATTTTTACCATTGCCGGTGAAACTTGCACATCTCTTATGGGTAATTACAAATTACAAATAATAAATGGAATAAATACAATATTGGGATTTACAAGGTTAATAGAACCTTATCCCAACATCTCTCTCTCTCTCTCTCTCCATGGCATCTCCTTTATCTCTTTTCTACTCTTATTTTCCTGTCTTAAAATATTTGTTGGGCACTCACCTTGATTTCTAAACGCCTTCACACTATTTTAAACTACTCTCAAACACTTAGCAGAGCCTCCTCCAACATAATTTCTTCTTATCTTCACTCCTCTTCTCCCTTATCCCACACCCCTTCTCTCTCTTTCCTCAAGGTGAATCCACCTCTACCTCTCTACCATGGCACCTCACCCGTGGGTCACCTCCTTTCCTCAATTTGGACGCCTCTTCCATTCTAAGCACCTCCTTCCCTGTATGACACTTCCTCTTCTTTTTTTAGTGCTAAAAAGTCTCCTTCAACATGATTCAACTCAAATTTTAATGCCTCCCTCTTAGAAACATTTTGTCATTTTAATGTTCTTTGAGAAGAAAGCATTTTGGCATCGTTGAACATATATCTTTGGTGACTTTATTCTCCTTGGCAGTGAAAATAATTTTTATTTGACATATTTTCCTTATTCTTGGGTGATTACATTCCAAATGCTTGGCTCATTATTACTTCGTGAAGACATTTTAAATTGTTCCTATGTCTTACCAGATAGTTCACATGCCAATTTTATTATTTGTCTATATTTAGAAATGAAGCTTTAATAAGGTCGCGACTCCTTGGTATTCTTGTTTATTTCCCGAAGACATTTTATCGAACAGTTCACCGATGACAAGAATGATGTATACTTTGTAGTAGTAAAGACTTTATATAATGCCTTTGATTTACCAACAAATTTGGAGAAAGAAAATGAAGAGCAATTACATTTCGCAACTTCGACTAGCTGTGCCAATGCCCAGAAAATTATTTTTGACATAACTTTTCACCAGATGCTCCTTTTTTTAAAAACTGACCATGATGTGTGGAATGACCTTCACTTCAAAACTACATCAAGACAAAATCAAATTTCTATAAATTGGAGCCAAAATAAAATTTTCTTGAAGTAGAAGATGCTTGAAATGACCAAAACTAAATTGAAGCATAAACAAAAACATGAAATTTTTTTGGTTGACGCAGGATTGTGAGTGCACCTGGATGCTCCTACGTCAGACATGCCGGGTAAGAAGTTTGTGAGCATGGGCTCACAAAATAGAGTGAAATGGTAAAACCATCCTTCTAGATTGCAAACAATTTGCAATGAACTCCATCGCTGTAACAGGTTCAGTCTACTATTTCTTCCTTCTCTTCTTCCAACATCTGACTGGAACATTTGCCATCCTTCTCCACCAAATATGCTCTTCACTTCTATTTCCCCTCATGGAATTTATTCCACCATGAACTGACCTCCTCCTCCAATTATGTTTTCCTCTCTTCCTCCTCGTGGATCCAACCGACTATATTCCAACCTTCACCAAAATTCTACCTCTCCTACCAATTCATCTATACACAAGTTGATATAATCAACTTTATAGAAACTAAAGATTTCCATCTTCCTTTTTGCATTCACCTCTTCATACTCAACTTCTACTTTCACCATTTCATCTATATATGAATCAAAATCATCTTTATCATAATTGAATTCAAAAAAATTAAAAATTAGCTCTTCTTCCCCTGCTGTGGCAACATCTTCCTCATCACCATCTACTACAACTTTTCGCTCTTCATGCTCAAATACGATCTCATTATTTCCTTATTCTACCTTCTCATCCTCCAAAGGATACTCAACTGGTCCTGCAACATCATTTTCCTCCTTAACCTCTACGGAAACTTCTTTCACCATATCTTCCATACCTTCTAAAAGGCATGTTTCTGTTGCTATAATCTCATCTTCTTTTTCGTCTTCACCTACACATAAAACAAAATCTGAAAAATTACGTGATTCATCACCTCCCATGTTCTTTTCTTTTATCTTTCCTTTCTTTCTACTCTTTTTCAAAGTATCTAATCTAGCAGATACTTCTGCACACCTATTTTGAATCCTGGCCCAACTTTCTTCCTCTAATCTTCTTTCTCTCTTCTTAATAAAAGATATTTTTAAAGCCTTACCCAAGGCCAAACTCATACTCTTCCTCTTTAACATTTCACACACAATATATAACCTCACAATCCATAATTTTTGCAACCTGCACACACAAAAATCTTAGAGCGAACACTCTTTGCAATCATAGGTCCTCCCCACAAAAAACTCACACACACAACTATCCTCTACCCAACATAAATCCTGGAAGATGCAACTCCTAAAATCCCCTATACCCACTCTCTTAGTGGAGGAAGTCCTCACACCTTCTACCCAGCTTTCATCTCTGCTGGAGGACAACCAACATATCTCACAAATTCAACTCTTTGCAGTTGCAAAAATTCCTCACACCTCAACACATTTCCCAACATGAAAACCTCTCAACACATCACTTACCTTTACACACTCCTCTTGGTGAACAACTAGGATCTGATACCATCTAATGTAGTCACGACTAGGGGATTTTATTAAACTGCCTAATCACGCAGCCATACTACTCACAGATACAAATTTTTCTTCATATAATTATGAATCAATTGAATATTCAAATTCATGAAATAAACACATCAATCAAGAAAACTTATTTATTATTTGTTTGAATCTTTACACAGACAATAAAGTATTTTGTCTCAAAATAAAACTCAGATTTCAAACCTCTATTTGTTTTCTTCATTATGCAACATTCTCCTTTATTTCTAATCTTATTTTTCCCTGCAATCTTTATCTACACAAGTTTCCTTTCATCTACAATAAACACATCTTATTTTATGACTTCTAATCTGCAACCACAAAATGTTATTCTCTCTTCACTCTTTTTTCAACACCCTTTGGGCAACTATCTTCCTTTGTTGGGCGACCTCTTCTTTGCCCAAAAACTGGCACTATCTCTCTCTATCCATGGCATCTCCTTTATCTCTTTTCTACTCTTGTTTTCTTGTATCAAACTCTTTACTGGGCACTCACCTTGATTTCTAAATGCCTTCACACTATTTTAAACTACTCTCAAACACTCAGCAGAGCCTCCTCCAATAGAAGTTTCTTCATATCTTCACTCCTCTTCTCCCTTATCCCATGCCCCTTCTCTCTCTCTTTCCTCAAGGCAACTCCACCTCTACCTCTCTGCCATAGCACCTCACCCCTAGGTCACCTCCTTTCTTCGATTTGGATGTCTCTTCCATTCCAAGAGCCTTCTTACCCATATGGTGCTTCCTCTTCTTATTTTTTAGTGCTATAAAGTCTCCTTCAACATGACGCAACTCAAATTTTAATTCCTCCCTCTTAGAAACATTTTGTCATTTTAATGTTCTTGGAAAAGAAAGCATTTTGGCATCGTTGAACAATTATCTTTGGTGACTTTATTCTCCTTGGCAGCAAAAACATTTTTTATTTGATGTCTTTTCCTTATTCTTGGGTGATTACATTCCAAATGCTTGGCTGCATTATTACTTCTTGAAGACATTTTAAATTGTTCCTATTTCTTACCAGATAATTCATGTGCCAATTTTATTATTTGTCTATATTTAGAAATGAAGCTTTAATAAGGTTGCGGCTCCTTTGTATTCTTGTTTATTTCCTAGAGACATTTTGTCGAACAGTTCAATCGATGACAACAATGATGTATACTTTGCAACAACAAATACTTTATATAAAGCCTTTGATTTACCAACAAATTTGGAGAAAGAAAATGAAGAGCAATTTCATTTCGCAACTTCGACTAGCTACACCAAATGCCTAGAAAATGATTTTTAACATAACTTTTCATCAGATGCTCCTTTTTGTCTGAAAACTAACCATGATGTGCATAATGACCTTAACTTCAAAATTGAATTGAGAAAAAATCAAATTTCTTTAAATTGGAGCCAAAATAAAAGTTATCCCGAAGTAGAAGATGCCTAAAATGACCAAGATTGAACTAAAGCAGAAACAAAAACATGAATTTTTTTTGGTTGACACAGGATTGCACATGCACTCAGACACTCCCGCATCACATTATAAATAGGTAACTAATCACACACTGGACCTACCATTACAATCTTTCTTTACTCTCTTCATTTTGTAGAAATCTTATCGCGCTTTACAAATCATGGCCTTCAAGATCATGGAGTTGCTCTTCTTCTTGCGTGCTCTTCATAGAGAGATGACTTTCTGTGGACCCATCCAACAAAGCCACTTAAACCTTATCTTTAATTCTCTTTCACATGACATAAAGGTGGCCATTAAGGAATTCATTAGCATTAACTACCTAGAACTTGATATTAGAAATCATCTAAATTCTAAGGTAGCATATTGTTTCCTATCCAATTTTATGTGGCTTACTGAATCCACGACAACAATGGTACTCATGGTAGAAATGTTTGTCTAACCACAATTTAGACTTGGGTTGGATGCAATGGCAACAATGGTTTGGAAATTTTGGTAGGAGAATTTACCAAATGTCAGGGATGAGTTTAGAGGTGTGGCTTCTATGGGAGCACTATGAGAACTAAAACAAAGAATGATAAGGCTCGCCCAGAATCTCCAAACACTTTAGAAAGTCCTCATATTTGGTAATTTAGGAATTCAAACTTGGGGATTGTAGTGCCCCTCCATTCTCACCTTGGATGTGCAGGTGGTCGGGCTAAGGAGCATGAAGATGAAGGTAAAATAATAGGAATACTTAGGGTATGTTAGACAGTTGATGTTTTACATTATATGATGTTCGTACATGCTACATTCATGTGATGACATTCCTAATTATGATCATGCATGGTTTCATATGATAGTTAGTGCATTTTATCGTTAATCCTTGTTGCGACACTAATAATTCATAATCTCTGACATTGTTTTACATTCAGGTGATTATGATGTTGATCTTACTATGATTGTCATATGTTAGAATTGATTTTTATGCGACTGATTCTATATCATAGAATGTGATGTTGTGATGTTTTGTGTGGATCAATCTTATTATGGGTATCATGCGATTATCTAATGATGGTTCTTATTTAGTCTTTCAGTAACTAATTGCTATGTGTGTTGTGATTACGTGTTTGATGTGTTGGTGAAAGGGACAATGTTGCATTACTCATGCGTGAGTACCCTACTACGCTGTGATTCCCTTCGACGGTGTATTTGACTATATGATTATATATATATATATGTCTATTTGTTTGATTGTTTGGTTGCTGTAGGATGCAGGTATCAAGCATCGACTCCACTTGAATTGACAGGTCTGAGCGTGCCTTAAAACCAATGGAAACTATTGAATGGAGATAACATATGGTCCCCTAGCTTTGTCACCATCCTTGAAAGGGATGAGTATCAAGGTTTGTATCCTTTCAGTAAGGTTGGAATGGGCATGATTGTAAGTCACTATTGTTCGATCATGTGTAGTCGCCAGGTATTGTTATGTGGTTTATTAGGTTGTAATTGTGTGATTATTGTTTTGGTTAATTGCTTCATTAAAATAGAAATTATTAGTCTTGAGGGAAATTTAATAAATAAATAATAATATTAATGAGGTAAATAAAGTGTTTTAAAACGAGAATTTAATTGATAATATTAATATGAAAAAAAAAAATTATAGACAAGTAATATTTTGTTAGTGTCCATAAAAATAAATTTACTATTTGTGTGTTGTCATAAAATATTCTATATTGTAATTTAAGATTAATAAATAATGATATTTATGAGTTGTCATACTAAATAAATAAATTTAGAAAGAAATCTTGTTGTCTGGTTGTAAATGAAATAAATAGCATGTTGTGAAATTAATGGAGGAGGGAGTTGGTGGTCAGTAACGGGAAGAAAATTTATTGCTTTTGCTATTTTATTCTTTTGGAGCGTATATTTGTGGGGAGGAGCAGTCACTATTAGGAAGGCGAATGGAAGGAGGTTGATGTTGTATAGTGCCACAATGATTATCTCTAAAGGTTCCTGGTTAGATTTTGGGGGGGCACCAGATAGTGCAGAGGGAATATGAAGGGGGAGAAGGATAGTTTTGAGAGAGGGGGCACCAATTTTCCATGGTCGATATTCTATGAATGATGCTACAAGATTCAACACGAAAACTACTTAGTATTGTCCACTGAACCAACAGGTATGAGTTAATATATTATTGGAAATGAAAACTTCATTTTATTTTTTTATTGAAATTTGAAAAGGACCTTGCTGCTATGGTTGAGTTGATCAGCTCTAGCCAAGTATATCTATACCCTGTTGACTTCTCTTATCAAGTCGCCGCCATCAAGTCATATCTCCTATTTTAGGCATGCATTCTTTAAACTTCTATGAGTTATACACTTCGGCCTAAGCCTTCTTTCGTTGACTTGTGGGCATGTTTCAAGATGCTTGCACACCCTTAACTAACTTGTTTTTTTTATCTACTTTGGCATGAACTTGAGTGCAACCCTTTTAAGGCTCTAGGGTAAAAGCTTAGACATTCATCAAAACCATTTGACGGGGGTCAAGCAACCTTTTCATTCCATGAAATGATATCTCCCTATGTCATTTAGCTAAATAATGCTTATGCCTTGTGTCCTCTTTTGTATGCAATCATAATGGAGAGATTTCTAACTGATATATCTGCTGATCGTCAAAGGCTTGAAGGTTTTTGATATTGTTTCAATGGATCCATTTTTGTGCGATTCCACAATCATTGCATTCCATGAGATAACCTCCCTTTGAAGCATTCCATTAAACAGTTCACATTCTATTTTAAATCGGACCTGCAGCTCCAAGCTAGCTGCAAGGCTAGAGTATGTGATACATTCTTACCTTTTTGTCTCATTTTTTGTCTTCCTAAATCTACTGATCTTATCTTTAATCCATGGATTCTTACCATTCTCAAGGATATTCTAACTAAAGTTCTCCTACATTTGTGGTCTTTATATCTATGAGCAAACTTCATTATTCATGATACATATATGCTTTCTGGCATCGCATATTTTGAGCCACATTTTCATCATTTAATCACTCTGAAACTTGACCATCATTTTTCTTGAACCATTATGTGTTAGAGTTGCTGGTTTATTAAGTTGATATTTTCTTCCAGTGCAACATCTCCTGCAGTAACGTAAATTTTTCTTTTAAGTGCCTATTGTGCACCATTAAATGTGCTTTATCTTACTGGATTAATCATACTCTAAATATAATTATATATATATTTATTAAGATGATACTTGGCATGATGAATACCCTTCATCTTTATGCTCCATCTTACCTTCTGCTATACCATCATCATGAAGATTTTCAATGCACCAACAATGCACAATCTATTGCAATAGATGTTTAATCTTAGAAGGTTTTAGAAATCTTCCATATCCAATCATAGGAAAAACATCCTTGGAATCCTTTAACGATTTTGCTATCTACAACGAATCTCCTTGGAGTTCTTCCTCACTTTTGAACACTAACATCTACTGTCAGCTATTTTAATTAGCTATGTTTTTATTTCTCTACGTCACCATGGTATGCATGCGCCATCCATTTCTTGGTTGATTTAATATTTTAAAAGTTTTTAAGCCTTATCATACCCAAACTATGACATTTCATTACTAGAATCTAGGCGTATAAGATCACATTCTATTTCTAGCGTAATTCACTCAACATCTTATTTCTATTCAATTCTTTCTTATTTTATTTAGGAACTCGTGAAAACCTGCATTAGATCTTATTCTCGAAGTTATCAAATTCACTTAGAAGATTATGATGTTAAAATGTTTTAGACTCTCTTAAGGCATCAATCCACTTTAGAAGTTTCTAAAATTCAGAACATTTTCATATTTGGTGTCGTCTGATGTTTAGAAGTTTTCTTTTTATACGATCAACTAGTCGATCTATATAAGAAGTTTTTAGTTGACAATCTACCTCATTCTGTCAGTGAGCTTTGTTTAGAAGATGTTATCATGTATTGCCTAACTGTATACCATGTTTTACTTGTATATATATGTTATGATTGGTCACATGTGTATAGGTGTGATATAATTATGGTAGGGAAATCCACTTAGATGTTTATATATGAGTTTGTAATTACGATATGATAATAAAGCTAGGACGAATACCTGTCATCATAGTTGTATGTTTCTAGCAGAGTGCTTTATAAAATGCGAGGCCATAATGATTTATATGAGTATTTAGTGATAATATACCTTATCTGGAAACTAAATTTAGTTGCGTCTATTTAATCCCTTAGTAAATATATATCCTTCTGTTTGATGATAGAAGATTTAAGTGATACAAATGACTTCTCCGAGGCATTTTGTTAGATAGATCTCATGCATCGTCTGATCTCATTCATTAGGTTTTTATGTCTGACCATGATATTCACTTGAATGTTTCTTAAGGCTTTTCAATAAATTGATTTTATGCAACAATTATAATTCCATGAGAATGTTTCTTTGAGACACACTGGCAAATAGATTTTGTGTCTTGTTTATCCTTTTAATATGGCATTCATGTTGCCTAGAGCATTCTTATTGAGAATCCATCTACCTTTATGCTTGATATTACTAAGCTTAATTATTAATAGATCATCTTGTTCTACCATGTCATATGATGATAACTTCATTGTAAGGTAATAGTTTTTACTTATCATAAATCAAAGATTGTGTAAGTTTGTGCATAGTATCTTAGGAGAATGGTTAGATTGATTGATCAAGATGATAGTCTATGCTATATAAGTAACTTCTTGTGTACCTTATATGGGTTATTTTGCTATTAAAATGAATGACTCCCCATGTTCTTACAAGTAGATTTAATGTTTTTATTTCTTGCTTAGTTGCTTATGATACTTATTGATTAGGATCATAACTCGAAGATAACAATAAGAAATTAGTGATTTAGATTATATTGTTTTTGATGTATTTGTTTTAAGTTGATTAAATGAAAATCAAGATGTTTATAGATTTAAATATTGATAAAGGATCTTAGTTTATGATGTGCTTTTGAGAATGAATGTGATGTGAAACCATTGTGTTTTAATGGTGTCAAGTGTTGTGTCATTTGGGGAAGTTGTTTCCAGAGGCCTAGGAGGGTGTGATTGTGTGGGGGTTGGCTATGTGTGCATCATGTGAGTTGAATGAAATGCTTTCTTGGAATATTACCTCCTATTCATGTTGGTATGATACATGTGCAAGATGGTTAGTGCCTTGCTCAGTGTACCTATTCATGTGGTTATGTTGATTATGCAAGATGGGTAATGCCTTGCTCTGTGTGATGTGAAATAATGTATATTTTGTGTTGTAAATGCATCATGATGAGAAATGTGATAGTTCATGCTTGGTTTATGTTATGGGCTTGGAGAATCTAGATGCAATGAAGGGGGAGTGGCTTCCAATGTGGGGCCAATGCCCAAAGTGGCTAGCTAGGGTAACCCATTGGGAGTTTGTAATCAAGTGATAATCTAATAATAAAATTTAGAGGGTTGGGTAGTTTTCATACTAATTAAGATAATTGGATGCCTCACCCATGCCTGTAGTGCTCGTTCAGGCTAATGATGGGATGAGAAGGCTGTGGTTGGCAAAATCAACTTCCTTGTCCTCATGAAAGGAATGTTGGTTCTGCATGTGTCACCCTAAGGGGCCAGCATCTAGAGAGAGACTATTAAGGTAACGATAGATGGGGGCTGACGTCTAGTGAGAGATTGTCAGGGTAACCCATGTCAGGGCCATGCGGTGACACTCTTCCCTATTGCAGCCTAGCATTCCCTATTGTGTTTTCCCCTTTCATTTGTGTATTTGCCTCTGGAAGTGATGTTGAGTTACTTGTGATGTTCTTATTGACACATGTTGTATTGGAGTCTTGTGTAGTCCTTGCACCTATTAGTCTACTTTCCTTCTTGACTATTTGCTTAGTGGGACCTTATTGTTATCTCCTAGCATGGGGAGTGGACCTTAGGGTTCCACATGGATGGGTGGTTGTGCTTTTATCTCCATTGGTTTCCCATGATGTGTTCGTGTGCGAGAAAGATGTACCTCTTATATAAGATTTTAGATCTTGTTCTAGCTTGAGGAGATAGATACTTATGTTCATATTCTAGTTCTATATATCAGTAGAATCATGTACTGTTACCTTGATGTATGTACTCCAATGTAATCAGGAAAGTGATATTGTAAACAATGAAATTATGTACTCTCATGTAAAGGAAATTGTATATGTACTTGTAATCCTATATATAGGATCTTGATGTTTACTTATCTGATGATATAATATGGAAAGGTATGTGTTTATTCAATTGATGCAATTAGATTTGGAATGAACTGTGGTTGTTAGTTAATTCATAATGTTGGTTAGATCTTGTTAATAGTTTGTTAAGTAATGCAGTCATGGAACCCTAGAGGATTAGCTTAACATGATGTTATGAATAAATATAATTTTCATTTCTTCGTTATTTCTTTCTTTAAAAAAAAATGTCCCTTGTTGGTTAGCATAGTTGAGCTGTTCTCTAGGGTTTCTTGGTGGGGCATTACATTTGGTATCATAGCCAGGTTTGCAACACTGGGACCTCTAGATTGTTGTTGTTGCTCTAGGTTAAGCATTTTTTTTCTCCTTGTGGCGAGTTGATAAATTTGTAGAGTTGTTCTTTGATTCTGGAAGAAATAAATTCTTTATGCCTTATTTTACTTATGTGTCTGCTATGTGTTCTCTCTTCTTCTTTTCTGAAAAGGTGATGATATATTTGATAATATGTGTTTTCTGAATGCCAGTGCTTGTTGATTTGTTGAGGCCTTGAGTTCCTCTTGTGGTCTCTAGTGCTTTAGTAGAAAGAAGCATGGTTAATGTTAGTGCATGTAATTAGGAGTTTGGTATTTGTCCCCCTCTAGCGATGTGAATATCATGTACCCATTCTGTGTGGGGTGTTGTGAAAGGTCAATGGTGTTTTTTGTTCCCTGGTTTGGTGAAGTAATCATACTTGGGGGTTATGTTTAGCTATGGGTGTGGAAGCACCATACCATCTTTATGTTAATTGCATATGTTCATAGCTTGGTAAAAAGAAATTGTACTACATTAAAGATAGAAAATTTTTGTAAATAAGTAGCGACTGTGTTGCCTTAAATCCTTGTATAAAAGTTGCTTAGATAAGAGGATGTAGATAACTTAATTGTCTGTGTGTTTGGTGTATGTTATCTAATGCATTCTGGACCTTGTGTCCTTGGGTGTTGTGTAGAAGATACTCCCTTTTGTTGCTAAAATTAGTCACACTGTGATGTGGATTTGTTTGTAATTTAGTTGTTTTGGAATTTTTGATAGTTGTTTCATGTGTTGTTGGTGGGCTAACAGTGAATTTGTTTTCTTTGAGCTCTCTTATGATAGGAGTGGCTACCAAAACTCTTTTCTTTATATTTGATTTATTGTTGAAAATTGCCGGCATTTTGTGACTTAAGATTGGATTTGATTATTTCCCCACTTGGGTTTGCACCTTTTTAAAATTTCTATGGTGGCTATTTTGAATGTTTGTTTCTATTGGATCCGTTTCATGTTAAGTGTTGTTTCTATCATGTTCATTTCAAACCTCTAATAGTGTATTCAAGGGAGGACTTCACGGAGGATTGTACTTTGCATGTGCAGTAATTAGTTGGAACCATAGTGGAAATAAGAGATGAGATGTATTTTTTCCCTTGTTAATATGTGAATGCAATTCTCTAAATTGTATGAAATTCTCAAAATATGTGTGATTGGTTATAAGTAGATCACATGATACATCTTAATGGTGAGGAATTAATTTCATTCTTGTCTTTATTGAAGATTGTGCCTGTCTTATGAACAATTACTTAATATGGATGCGTATGTTGGCAATAGAAAATTGTAATACTAATATGCTATGTTTCCACCCTAGTCTATGATTTCCAGTCCTAGTAAGTCAAGTTTTAGGGGGGAGGATGTAGTTCCCCTCCATTCTCACCTTGGATGTGTAGGTGGTCGAGCTAAGGAGCATGAAGATGAAGGTAAAATAATAGGAATACTTAGGGTACGTTAGACAGTTGATGTTGTACATTATATGATGTTGGTAGATGCTACATTCATGTGATGACATTCCTAATTATGCTCATGCGTGGTTTCATATGATAGTTAGTATGTTTTATTATTAATCCTTGTTGCGACACTGATAATTCATATTCTCTGACATTGTTTTACATTCAGGTGATTATGATGTTGATCTTACTATGATTGTCATATGTTAGAATTGATTTTTATGTGAATGATTATGTATCATAGAATGTTATGTTGTGATGTTTTGTGTGAATCAATCTTATTATGGGTATCATACGATTATCTGATGATGGTTCTTATTTAGTCATTCAGTAACTGATTGCTATGTGTGTTGTGATTATGTGTTTGATGTGTTGGTGAAAGGGATAATGTTGCATTACTCATGCATGAGTACCCTACTATGCTGTAATTCCCTTCCATGGTGTATTTGACTATATGATTATCTATATATGTCTATTTGTTTGACTGTTTGGTTGCTGAAGGATGCAGGTATCAGACATCGACTCCACCTGAATTGACAGGTCTGAGCATGCCTTAAAACCAATGGAAACTGTTGAATGGAGATAACATATGGTCCCCTAGCTTTGTCACCATCCTTGAAAGGGATGAGTATCCATTTTTGTATCCTGTCAGTAAGTTTAGAATGAGCATGATTGTAAGTCACTGTTGTTTGATCATGTGTAGTCGCCAGGTATTGTTTGGCATGTGGTTTATTAGGTTGTAATTGTGTGATTATTATTTTGGTTAATTGCTTCATTAAAATAGAAATTATTAGTCTTGAGGAAACTTTAATAAATAAATAATAATATTAATGAGGTAAATAAAGTGTTTTAAAATGGGAATTTAATTGATAATATTAATATGAAAAAAAATAAAAATTTATAAACAAGTAATATTTTGTTAGTGTCCATAAAAATAAATTTACTATTTGTGTGTTGTCATAAAATATTCTATAGTGTAATTTAAGATTAATAAATAATGATATTTATGAGTTGTCATACTAAATAAATAAATTTAGAAAGAAATCTTGTTGTCTACTTGTAAATGAAATAAATAGCATGTTGTGAAATTAATGGAGGAGGGAGTTGGTGGTTAGTAACAGGAAGAAAATTTATTACTTTTGCTATTTTATTCTTTTGGAACGTATATTTGTGGGGAGAAACAATCACTGTTAGGAAGGCGAATGGAAGGAGGTTGATGCTGTATAGCACCACAGTGATTATCTCTAAAGGTTCTTGGTTAGATTTTGGGGGGAGGGCACTAGATAGTGCTGAGGAAATATGATGGGGGAGAAGGATAGTTTTGAGAGAGGGGGCACCATTTTCTCATGGTTGATATTCCATGAAGGATGCTACAGGATTCAACATAGAAACTACTTAGTATTGTCCACTAAACCAACATGTACGAGCTAATATATTATTTGAAATGAAAACTTCATTTTATTTTTTTATTGAAATCTGAAAAGGACCTTGCTGCTATGGTCAAGTTGATCAGCTCTAGCCAAGTATATCTATACCCTGTTGACTTCTCTTATCAAGTCGCCGCCATCAAGTCGTATCTCCTGTTTTAGGCATGCATTATTTAAACTTCTATGAGTTATACACTTCGGCCTAAGCCTTCTTTCATTGATCTGTGGGCATGCTTCAAGATGCTTGCACACCCTTAACTAACTTGTTTTTTATCTACTTTGACATGAACTTGAGCGCAACCCTTTTAAGGCTCTAGGGTAAAAGCTTAGGCATTCATCAAAACCATTTGAACGGGTCGAGCAACCTTATCATTCCTTGAAATGATATCTTCCTATGTCATTTAGCTAAATAATGCTTGTGCCTTATGTCCTCTTCTGCATGCATTCCTAATGGAGAGATTTATAACTGATATATCTGTTGATCGTCAAAGGCTTGAAAGTTTTTGATATTGTTTCATTGGATCCATTTTTGTGTGATTCCGTAATCATTGCTTTCCATGAGATAACCTCCCTTTGAAGCATTCCATTAAACAGTTCACATTCTGTTTTAAATCGAACCTCTAGCTCCAAGCTAGCCACAAGGCTAGAATATGTGATACATTCTTACCTTTTTCTCTCATTTTCATCTTACTAAATCTACTGATCTTATTTTTAATCCATGGATTCTTACCATTCTCAAGGATATTCTAACTAAAGTTCTCCTACATTTGTGGTCTTTATATCTACAAGCAAACTTCATTATTCATGATACATATATGCTTTCTGGTGTCGCATATTTTGAGCCACATTTTCATCATTTAATCACTGTGCAACTTGGTCGTCATTTTTCTTGAACCATTATGTGTTAGAGTTGCTGGTTTATTAAGTTGATATTTTCTCCCAGCACAACATCTCCTGCAGTAACGTAAAGTTTTCTTTTAAGTGCCTATTGTGTACCATTAAATGTGCTTTATCTTACTGGATTAGTCATACTCTACATATATATATATATATATATATATTTATTTATTTATTTATTAAGATGATACTTGGTATGATGAATACCCTTGGTCTTTATGCTCCATCTTACCTTTTGCTATACCATCATCATGAAGATTTTCAATGCACCAACAATGCACAATCTATTGCAATAGATGTTTAATCTTAGAGGGTTTTAGAAATCTTCCATATCCGATCTTAGGAAAAACATCCTTGGAATCCTTTAACGATTTTGCTATCTACAACGAATCTCCTTGGAGTTCTTCCTCACTTTTGAACGCTAACATCTACTGTCGGCTATTTTAATTAGCTATGTTTTTATTTCTCTGCGTCAGTATGGTATGCAGGCACCATCCATTTCTTGGTTGATTTAATATTTTAAAAGTTTTTAAGCCGTATCATATCCAAACTATGACATTTCATTACTAGAATCCAGGCATATAAGATCACATTCTATTTCTAGCGTAATTCACTCAACATCTTATTTCTATTCGATACTTCCTTATTTTATTTAGGAACTCGTGAAAACCTGCATTAGATCTTATTCCTCGGAGTTATCAAATTCACTTAGAAGATTATGATGTTAAAATGTTTTAGACTCTCTTAAGGCATCAATCCACTTTAGAAGTTTCTAAAATTTAGAACCTTTTCATATTTGGTGTCGTCTGATGTTTAGAAGTTTTCTTTTTATATGATCAACTCATCGATCTATATAAGAAGTCTGTAGTTGACAATCTACCTCATTCTATCAGTGAGCTGTGTTTAGAAGAAGTTATCATGTATTGCCTAACTGTATACCATGTTTTACTTGTATATATATGTTATGATTGGTCACATGTGTATAGGTGTGATATAATTATGGTAGGGAAATCCACTTAGCTATTTATATATGAGTTTGTAATTATGATATGATAATAAAGCTAGGATGAATACCTGTCATCATAGTTGTATGTTTCTAGTAGAGTGCTTTATAAAATGCAAGGCCATAATGATTTATATTAGTATTTAGTGATAATATACCTTATCTAGAAACTAAATTTAGTTGCTTCTATTTAATCCCTTAGTAAATATATATCCTTCTGTTCGATGATAGAAGATTTAAGTGATACAAATGACTTCTCTCTGAGGAATTTTGTCAGATAGATCTCATGCATTGTCTGATCTTCTTCATTGGGTTTTTATTTTTGACCATGACATTCACTTGAATGTTTCTTAAGGATTTTCAATAAATTGATTTTATGCAACAATTATAATTCCATGAGAACGTTTTGTTTGAGACACACTGGCAAATAGCTTTTGTGTCTTGTTTATCCTTTTAATATGGCATTCATGTTGCCTAGAGCATTCTTATTGAGAATCCATCTACCTTTATGCTTGATATTACTAAGCTTAATTATTAACAGATCATCTTGTTCTACCATGTCATATGATGATAACTTCATTGTAAGGTAATAGTTTTTACTTATCGTAAATCAATGATTGTGTAAGTTCGTGCATAGTATCTTAGGAGAATGGTTAGATTGATTGATCAAGATGATAGTCTATGCTATATAAGTAACTTCCTGTGTACCTTATATGGGTTATTTTGCTATTAAAATGAATGATTCCCCATGTTCTTACAAGTAGATTTAATGTTTTTATTTCTTGCTTAATTGCTTATGATACTTATTGATTAGGATCATAACTCGAAGATAACAATAAGAAATTAGTGATTTAGATTATATTGTTTTTGATGTATTTGTTTTAAGTTGATTAAATGAAAATCAAGATGTTTATAGATTTAAATATTGATAAAGGATCTTAGTTTATGATGTGCTTTTGAGAATGAATGTGATGTGAAACCATTGTGTTTTAATGGTGTCAAGTGTTGTGTCATTTGGGGAAGTTGTTTCTAGAGGCCTAGGAGGGTGTGATTGTGTGGGGGTTGGCTATGTGTGCATCATGTGAGTTGAATGAAATGTATTCTTGGAATATTGCCTCCTATTCATGTTGGTATGATACGTGTGCAAGATGGTTAGTGCCTTGCTCAGTGTACCTATTCATGTGGTTATGTTGATTATGCAAGATGGGTAATGCCTTGCTTTGTGTGATGTGAAATAATGTATATTTTGTGTTGTAAATGCATCATGATGAGAAATGTGATAGTTCATGCTTGGTTTATGTTATGGGCTTGGAGAATCTAGATGCAGTGAAGGGGGAGTGGCTTCCAATGTGGGGCTGGTGCCCAAAGTGGCTAGCTAGGGTAACCCATTGAGAGTTTGTAATCAAGTGATAACCTAATAATAAAATTTAGAGGGTTGGGTAGTTTTCACACTAATTAAGATAATTGGATACCTCACCCATGCCCGTAGTGCTCATTCAGGCTAAGGATGGGATGAGAAGGCCGTGGTTAGCAAAATCAACTTCCTTGTCCTCACAAAAGGAATGTTGGTTTTGCATGTGTCACCCTATGGGGCTGGCATCTAGAGAGAGACTGTCAGGGTAACCATAGATGGGGGCCGGTGTCTAGTGAGAGACTGTCAGGGTAATCCATGTCAGGGCCATGTGATGACAATCTTCCCTACTATAGCCTAGCATTCCCTAATTGTGTTTTCCCCTTTCGTTGTGTATTTGCCTCTGGAAGTGATGTTGAGTTACTTGTGATGTTCTTATTGACACATGTTGTATTGGAGTCTTGTGTAGTCCTTGCACCTGTTAGTCTACTTTCCTTCTTGACTGTTTGCTTAGTGGGACCTTATTGTTATCTCCTAGCACGGGGGGTGGACCTTAGGGTTCCACATGGTCAGGTGGTTGTGCTTTTATCTCCATTGGTTTCCCATGCTGTGTTCATGTGCGAGAAGGATGTACCTCTTATATCAGATTTTGGATCTTGTTCTAGCTTGAGGAGATAGATACTTATGTTCATATTCTAGTTCTGTATATCAGTAGAATCATGTATTGTTACCTTGATGTATGTACTCCAATGTAATCAGGAAAGTGATATTGTAAACAATGAAATTGTGTACTCTCATGTAAAGGAAATTGTATATGTACTTGTAATCATATATACAGAATCTTGATGTTTACTTATCTGATGATATAATATGGAAATGTATGTGTTTATTCAATTGATGCAATTAGATTTGGAATGAACTATGGTTGTTAGTTAATTCATAATGTTGGTTAGATCTTGTTAATAGTTTGTTACGTAATGCAGTCGTGGAACCCTAGAGGACTAGCTTAACATGATGTTATGAATAAATATGATTTTCATTTCTTCGTTATTTCTTTCTTAAAAAAAAAAAAAAATTGTCCTTTTTTGTTTAGCATAGTCAAACTGTTCTCTAGGGTTTCTTGGCGGGGTGTTACAGGGATTTAGTGCCATTTTGGATGAAATGCACAATCCTTTCTTTAATTTTCATTCCTTTGTAGATAGAGTTTGATTCAAGTGCACCCATTAGGTGGCAATATTTCTCCTAGGTATAGATCAAAATGCCAATAGCAACATAGATAACTAAGATATTTTTTTGTACATAGTGCAATGTAATAGTTTTATTTGGCTATGGTAGGATCTTTCCTTTAGCAAATGAAGAACTTCAACTCATGCAATCTTTTTTAAATCTTTTATATAATACAAGTTATAAGAAATACTTTTTATGTAGAATAAATGTTATTGTTAGAATTAGATATATAGTTGATGAGTGCTTAACCACTCTACAAATTATCCACTTGCATAGAGAGATATTAAAATACACAAAATTAATTTATATTTTTTAACCTTTAAATTATATTTAATTGATTTTATCCACCAAGATATTAAAAATACATAGGAATTAATTTATATTTTTGAACCTTTAAATTATCTTCACTTGATTTACCCATGGAGATATTAAGATGCATAGGGAATTAATTTATTTTTTAACCTTAAAATCTCATTTTAAATCTGTTGGTTACCAAATCTACAGAGGGTTTGCCAGCTCCAATGCACAGGCGGATTGGGCCAACAGATTATGGGAGGTTGCGTGAGTTGCCTCCCCTTCACTTCTGGTTCTGTCGCACCAAGGGGGGTATCCCTATGACAAAAGATGTAACATTGACTAGCTCAATGACAGAAAGATTTTGCTTGACAGCAACAGGCAGAATACTCTCATGTGTGGACCAAGATCTACATGATAGATCACAAGGTTGGCAACATTCTTGGACATATTTGTCTGGTGGGTATGACAGTATGCAGGGGTCCTAATCCTACTCCTACAACTAACGGATGGAAGTGATGAGATGGGTGGACATAATGTCCTGGATGCAAGACAAGGGGTTTTGGCTCATAACTACTGACCCAGAAACAGACTGGTGCCTATCCATTGGGTAAGGAGTCAACTAGACGTATACAGCAGGTGGTTTGCAACTTTCACTCAAGTTTCAGGGGGTTGGACTTGATGCTTGCCTTACAAACATCACCCAAAAATGGGTATTTAGCTGCCTCTACTTACATATATCCCTGCTGACATGCAACCTTCCCCATGCTCAACCTAAAACAATTTAATCCACTCCTTGAATGGAAGTTAGAGATCAAGCATGTGATACAGAAAACCATATCCTAGAACCTGAGAAACCCTTAGCAACTAGATTCAGAAGAAGAAGAATAACATGTAGCAAATGGAGACAAGCAAATAAACACATGCAATGAAGCATTTTTCATATAAATCAACACTGAAACTGAAAATATGTGCAAAATACATTCATGCTGCAACTCATAAACTCCAAAATGGGATACAACAGCCAGGATCATGTCCTGTTCTTCATTATTTACACAAAAGAATCCCCAAGTCTTCAACAACCTTGAATGAGTGACACAGTCTGCCTTTTATAGCAAAACTGTGTACTCAGCATTAATTACATGGTTGACTCAAAAATTTTGCCAGATACACGCATGAGGAAATGGCGCTCAAAATAGACAATGCTGCAGAGGGACAAGGAGGAGGGACAAGAAGTGATCTCGAGCCCCACACCGCCACCCAGGGACATTCCTCATAAAACCGATGGTTGAACCTGTCAACTCGACCCATCGCGCCCCTACAAGATTGCCATTAAAGCTTCATCTACCTGCAGCCTCTGGAAATGCAGCCACAATAAACCATTTGAGTTTTCCTGCCCAAAAACAAGTGCAAATGCTCAGGAGAAAACCCATGCTGCAGGTTCAAAACATGGCCGTCGATCAAAACCCATCGCTGAAACCTACGGCCCCAAAAGTGTCAAAAAGTCACCACCAACCAGATCATGCCACATAGGCACCTGAAGTTTCTATCGCTGATTCCTTTTATCCTTTATCTTCCCTGCCAAGAGCCTTTTGCCAGAACCTCACGCGGAAAGCGACACTTGGCAGCTTCCACGACATCCTTGAAACATTAGAGACCCTTGGGACCCTCTGCCACGTGTCATTTTCTGTCACACTTGATACTTATGCCGGGGCCCACCTCAAGCATTCTTAGCGATTGAAACAAAAAGAAACAGCCAAGACGCGGAGGCTGACACTTGTCATTGTCCGCAGTAACTATGAGGGACACGTGGCACTTTCCGCGCACCTGTTGAAACATAAAGAAACTGCCCCCGCTGTTCAACACTTGGCACCTTCCGCGCTCACAGAAACATTATAAAAGGGGCTCTTGAAACTCAGGCGGAGGTTGCCACTTGGCCTCATTTGCAGCAGCAAGGACTCTTCACTAGGACCCACCCCACTCCGTTGAATATTGAAACATGTAGAAACAAATGTGGAAGCTGACACTTGTTGGCTTCCGCAACAACCACAAGGGACATGTGGCATCTTCCACCCCTGCTTAGAAACTTTTTAGAAACTCAAGTGGACAGTGACACATGGCAAGCTCCGCGTTGCCCTGAGAAACATTAAGGATCTTTTGGAAACACCGGCAGAGGCTAACACTTGGCACCGCCCGCGGGGCTTTGAGCTGCGTTCTCTGTGTCCCCCGGGTGCCTCCACGTGGAGCATTCCGTGGCACTCCTGAAACTTAAAAGAAACTTTATAGAAACATCGGCGGAAGCCTCCACGTGGCACCTTCCGCGCATTCAACTTAGAAACAAAACAGACATAGCATCTGCTATGTGGCACACTCTGCGTTAAAGCTACATTCAAAAACAAAAGTGCGACAATAAACTGGGCTCAACACTTGGCAGAGCCTGCGGCGTTTGATACATGAAACCCTCACAGCCACTTGTAGAAACATTTAGGGTCTTTGAAACTGTAGCCCGATACACATCTAAAACACATCTAACTCAAATTTTTAGAGGGTCGATAGGATCTCTCGACCCACCACTGCCATTTTAACCTGCACACAACTGATTTCTTGCATTTTTGATAATTGCAGGGCTAAAATATTAGAACTTTTTTTTGGATTTTTAGGGAAGAGACCTGACTCAAAACCCCAAACTTAAATTATTACTAACAAAATCCTTACACAGGAATAAAGTAAATATTTTAATTATTTAGATTAAAATAAAACTACTATAAGCCCCACCAATAGACACGTTGCCTTTTCTAACCAATGTCGTTGCCTCCAGCTTTGACGATCTTCATTTTCTCCTTGGACATCTGTGAGTCATGGATGCAATTGGCTTGAATCATTTTAAATGGGTCCAATAATTCCAACTTAGCATTCAATATCCAATGGTAGGGATTTTCACTTAAGGCTTGAAAAAGCAAACAATTACAAACCCCAATGATTGTTGGATTAACCCTATCAATGGTTATTGTGCATTCAAGTCTTGGAATACATGGACTTTATTGCAAAATAATAAAAAAACATTAGAATAGTAGTTTAACTGATTTATGAATGAGTTGACTTGTTGTATGTGTTTCCCTAGCCTCAGTTATTGGACTTGTTGGTAGAGTACGCAACAAATCTAAAGTTCTGACAATAAGACATGGTTTTAATATTGTCAACATATAGTAGAGGAGAAATTAATTCTATTTTAAGGCTATTAAAACTTAATTTTAAAGTCTCTTAAATGAATCATACTTTTTACTTTTTAAATCAAGGAGGACTGTACATGAAATGTTCTTCCTAATCAGATTGCCTTCATTAGATCCAGTGTAAGAAGACTTCCCAAGGCTCTACCTTTAGTAATTCTAGATTCCAATAGCTCTAGCGAGAATACCTAGTGCTTTTTGACATTCTTGTACTCTATTTTTTTGTTGGAGTGTATCTTTTAGTGTATATGATATCTTGAGCTCCATGTTAGGGTAGCTTGAGACTATTTATATTTTTTATTATAGAATTTTTTTTCAATCTCGTATATAATACAAGAATATATTTTACTCAAAATAATTGTTACTACTAGAATTAGTTATATATCTACTTGTAGCGATACATATACACCTAAGCATGTAGAATTAATAATTTAATCCCATTGATGTAAAGGTTTGTCTATTTTTTGGGTTATTTATCCACATTGCAATTTGTATCTTTAACCTTCCTTCTTGGAGTACTTGTTTGTAATATTTTTTCCTAAACTTTTATGTCACTTTTTTTGCCAATGGCACTACCTCCTACTTTGCCCATCTTCATTTTCTACTTCGAGCCTCACAAGCCATTGATGTGGTTTGATCTAATGGTGTGGGATCAATAAAATATGTTCCCTTATTTTAGTACTACAAGATCTAGGATTTTAATAAAATAATGTATATCCTTGGAAGGTAATTTCTTAAACGACATCCATGTGAGACTGCGAGAGAAAAGACAACTAGCTACAAGAAATTTTCTTAACATTTTAAAATAATTTAGTTGTGCTTGATAATCTAAGATATTTTGGGAATAATTACCAAAAAAATTAATATAATCACGAATTCACACATGTAAACTCATTTCCAATGTGCATTTAAACCCCCATAGCTTGAAAAACACTTTAATTAAAGACTACATTTGTCATTTTACTACATTCAAGAAGAAATATCATAATAATTAGAATTCAATTAATGACTTAAACTAAAAACCATGGTAAAATCTTCTATAAGATCTTCTTCAAATAATTACAAAAATAATAATACAATCACCCACATAAATGCATATATAGTCACAAAATGATAGCAAGGTCATAGGTTGCACCAACTGACACGCTAGCCTTTCAGCTAATGACATTACTATCCACACTCACCATCATCATTTTCTAATTTGAGCACCATAAGCCATTAACGTGGTTAAATGGTTTGATATGATGGAGCAGGATCAATAAAAGATGTGATTTAAATGACATTCATGTGGGACTGCAAGAGAAAAGACAAGCAACTATAACAATCTTCATAACAATTTTATTTAATTTAACTATGCTTGATAATATAAGATCTTCTGAGAATAATTGCCAAAAAATATAATCACACTTTAAATGCATTTACAATGTAGATTCACGTCCTCGCAGCCCAAAAAATATTTTTAAGGACTGCATACATCATGTTGCATTTACTACATTAAAGGAACATAATAATTATAAAAAATAATACAATCACACACATAATTAATAAATGTATACTCAGTCTTATGTTGCATATAAGAATTAAGGATTTCATTCGTCATGATGGATTTACATTCAATGAGCATAGTAATTAAAATTGCAACCATCACATTAATCATTTATATTAAAGTAAAACTACTGTAGGCACTGCCAACTACCATGTCACCATTTCGTGCCAATGGCATTGCCTCCTGCTCTGACCATCCTTATTTTATTCTTGGAGCCTCGCGAGCCATTGATGTAATTTAATTTGACATTGCACTTGATATATAAAGAACATGGCTATGTTTTAATACTATGGGCTCTTAAGAAAATTATACACAGTCTCCAAAGGTTATGGGAATAATTTCAAGTGGGCCCCAACAATGCATTCAAGTGTGGGAATACATGATATTTGCTCCCAAATAATCAAAATTTAGTGGAATAGTAATAAAAATAATATAAATAAAAACGTATGCTTAGAGAAAATACTAATAGTGTGAAAAACACACGTTAACTATATTTGTAGCAATGACCTATACACTTGTAGCAAATTCTTAAATATATCTTCACTTGATTTTAACCATGCAGATATTGAAATGCATAAGTAATTAATTTACATTCACAGACCTTTAAATCTACGTTTAAATACTTACAAGGGGCATAGAATTAATTATTTAATCATTTATATTAAATAAAACTATTGCAAGCACTGTTAATTGCTACATCACCATTTCTTGCCAATGGCCTTGTCTCTTGCTCTCATCATCTTAATTTTATCCTTGGAGCCTTGTGAGTTGTTGATGAAGTTTGATTTGATGGTGAAAGATAAATAAAACATGTGCATTTGTTTTAATACTACATACTCTTAATAAAATTATAGACAACCTCAAAAGGTTATGGGAATCATTTCAAGTGGGCCCCAATAATGCACTCAAGTGTGAGAATACATGGTCTTCATTCCTAAACAATCAAAATTTAGTGGAATGGTAATAAAATAATATAATAAAAAAATATATGCTTAGAGAAAATGCTAATAAAATGAGAAACACACCTTGACTATATCTATAACAATGACCTATACAACTATAGTAGATTCTTAAATATATCTTCACTTGATTTTAACCATGCAGATATTAAAATGCATAAGCAATTAATTTACATTCATGGACCTTTGAATTTCCTTTTAAATCCTTCCAAGCGACATAAAATTAATAATTTAATTATTTAGATTAATATAAAACTACTATAGGCCTCAACAATTGACACATCACCTTTTTGGCCAATGACACTACCTCCCACTCCAACCATCTCCATTCTCACCTTTGAGCCTTGTGAGTCATTGATGTAGTTTAATTTTATGGTGTGGGATAAATAAAAAATGTGCATTTGTTTTAATACTATGGGCTTTTGATATAATTATACACGATCTCAAAAGATTATGGGAATCATTTCAAGTGGGCCCCAATAGTGCATTCAAGTGTGGGAATATATGATCTTCATTCCCAAACAATCAAAATTTAGCGAAATAGTAATTAAAAAGATAGTAGAATAAAAAATATATAATTAGAGAAAATACTAATAGTGTGAGAAACACACATTGACTATACATGTAGCAACGATCTATATGACTATAGTAGCTTCTTAAATATATCATCGCTTGATTTTACACATCTAGATATTAAATTGACTATACATGTAGCAATGACCTATACACCTATAGTAGCTTCTTAAACATATCATCACTTGATTTTACCCATGTAGATATTAAAATACACAAGCAATTAATTTACATTCTTAGACCTTTAGATCTCCTTTTGAATCCTTACAAGCGATAAAATTGATAATTTAATCATTAGATTAATATAAAACTATTATAGACCTTGACAACTAACATGTTGCCTTTTGGCCTGTTGTCTCCCAAAATAACTACAACCCAAAACCCTAAAACATTTTATAATCACCTAGGCGAGGGGCGTCATTAGGGTGATTAAAAGAGGTTTATCAACAAGTTCTGGGTGATTTTGGACAACCTACAAGAGTGGGTAGGCTCCTTTGCACTTTGAGCTCAACTTAGACTCTGGAGGGATATTCCAAGGGGTATACCTAAGCAGGTATTGTTTTCAAAACCAGATGAACAATTAAAAATGAAAGGACAACCAAACCCAAATTATTTTTGTTATGTCGTAAAATGTCCCCCTATGACTTTTACCTCCTAAGTTTAGCTCTGGGTCCCTTGTTTTACATCTTGCATGTTCATTTTAACTCCCAGAACAAAATGGCCTGAAACCCATGTTAAGTGGGGCTTGAGGGACATTGTGGCATTTGACCCTACCCTAAAATAGGACTTGAGGACTTGGGAGCTCGCACCCTAGTCCTGGCCTATTTTAGGTAGGTCCCAAATTTGAATGTCAGTTATGTGACCATTAAAAGCTTCCCAGGCCGACATCTTAAGTTTGAATTATGAAATTTAAAGTGAGAATGCATATATAAGCATGTTTAGGGTTTCATTTGTAAACTAGAAGATGATTATGAACTTTTGGCAAACTTATGATTTTAGAGCATTTAAGATATTCATTATTGCAGAGCAGAATATTGTTGTTGTATTTGTGATTGCAGATTTAGCTTCATCTTCTCATGTGTTGAAGGATTTTCATCTACATGTGAGCTACACCTCCGAGGTGATATCTATTTGTGTTTGAATCATTTATCAATTTGTTTTTGCCTCTATCCCACAGGGATACACACTCTTTATCTGACAACGGTGTTTGGAAGACTTGAATGTCCTTCTAGGGCTTGATTAAGGCAAGCTCCCAAACACCACAACCCCCAACCACACTCCTTGTGATTGCAGGTTACAGGTATCAAATTTTGTGGAGTGGAGTTATAGAGGAAGGTTGTGGAAGATAAGGATTCTAGATCTAGTGGAAAGAAGTAGTCTGGTTCACTTTCAGGACTAGGGCGCTAGGGGCAAAGTCCTCTGAGGTTGCAAATACAAAAATCTTTGTGACAATGATAATTAGAATCAAAAGAATTCCTAACATCCTAAGGAATATCCTGCCTTGGACTACAGTGTGAGTCAAAGTGTCCTCTGCATTTACAGAGTCAGAAATAGACAAAACAATGATCATCAGTGTCATAAGGAGTCTAGAACCCCCTTAAGAAAACACTGCATTGGACTAGGGTGTGAGTCACAAAGTCCCTGAATATTCTGCATCACAAATTTTGAAAAATGGTTAGTAACTAATCTCTATCTACAGTCTTGGTCTGCGTGTATTTGTCATAATTTTTCTGTTTGTTTTTGAATTTGCATAATTAGGGTTTGAGTATATTTGAGCATTAAATTAATACATTAATTGACAATTTCTAAATTTCCACATCATTACAAGTGACCCTCAACCTGTAGGTGAATCCTCTTGCAAAAGGTGTGATTCAACTCGGTTGAAATGTCCTTGAATGTTTGTAGTGAAAGGAGGATCTAAAACACTATCAACCCCATTGTCCTCCCTTTTCCTATAAAACAATTTTCTAGGCCCCAAAGACTGTCACTAGACCAAGAACACTAGTTATCACTAAGAACCCCTATATAGCTCATGAAAGGCACTCCCAATAAGAATGGAAAGTGTAGGTATGCTTGTTTGGTCTGCTAGAATTTATACTTTGAAGACTGTCTAACAATATTTCCTGTTTTCAACACAAAACCACAACAACGCATGCAATAGTAACTATTTATTTCACTTGATAAGTTGTTTTAGTTTCTTAAAGAGGTGTGGGTGATCAAAAATCTTAGACCAGTGCCTATTATGATGGGCTATAGAGTCCACAGTTCAGCAGAAGGAAAGACAACATAGAAATGGAACACACACTTTTTGGATACCTAGATGCAAGAAAAACAACGATCAATGAAGAATATACTTAGTAATCCTTTGTCAAAATACAATCATTCATCTACAACCATAGAAGAGATCATCACATAGCATGTAATTTTTAAAGAATCTATCATATTCATCTGTTTAATGGTTATAGTCATACCACAAAGTGTGGCAAGAGGAAACCCTAGCTGAAACTTAGGATTTCCTTGAAAAATTACATAAGAAGAAGGAGAAGTTCATACACTAATCACTGAAATCAAAATGAAAACCTTTCATAACCTATGTCTTATCCATTGGAGAACTAGAATTTTTTGGTTCTTTGAAACCCCAGAGAGCTATGCACTTGATCGCCTGAAAAATGCCAAAAGACCAATGCTTGAAAAGAGTTCAAATCTTGCCTTTATTGCCTTCACACGTAGGTTTGAGAATTAACTAGGTGGGAAAACCCTCAATAATCCCACCAACTGCATTTAAAGCATTAATTTCAGCCACCCACTTCACATTAATGGCATCCCTGGAAGTAGTTGGTGCATTCCCAGGTGGTTGGAGGAGTTTGGAAGGCTAGGAAGTTGACCTCCAACAAATCAGACTTCGAAGGTTAGGCCTTCCACTTTCCACCTTGCACTTTGAAAAAGAAGAAGAAAGGACCTCCCGACTCTGATATATGTAAAGAGAAATGAAAGTCACTGAGAGTTTGTATGCTCAAAATCTTGACATCAGTGGCCTGGGGTTGTAGAGTCAAATTTTGGCGTGCACACGGACCCTTCTCTCCTTGCCATAGGGTGAATCACCATGTCACTCTAGCTCTCATGGAAGTAGCCAGTCGAGAGGAGGTGAGACACGGGGGTGGTCTGGCTCGTTAGAGAGCTAGACTTCACAGAGAGGGGTCGGCACGTCCTGGGGCCTATGTTGTTGTGTGCTTGTGTAGATGTGTTGTTCAATGATCATGGTTGTAAAGATAACTATATGACTCGAAGGGTCACTAGTCACTGTTCTCTTGTTTGGGTTCCTGATATTCCACCTTTGTGTGGGTAAGCTATTTTTCTCATTGATTACTTGTTCACATTGGCGTTGTCTTTCAAATTGTTGTATGGATGCTTGTTATATCAGGAGTTGTCTAAGTTCGTCTTGTTGTCGTAGGACAAGTGGGTCTTATTGTGGTCTTAGATGAATTTCCTCTATCTCGTCAAGGATTACTCGAGCACCCACTCACCTCTTAACCCTGGGCACATTCATGAGCTAAGACAAGAGATAGGTGTTTGTAAGCTAACCTTAACTTGACTTATGGTTTGTGTGACCTAAGGTTCTAACTATGCATTGACTTCATTTGACCTTGTGATAGAATCAAGGGTTTTGACTATGTTTGACTATAGTTGACCTTGTGATGGAATCAAGGGTTTGTAAATTTTCTAAGTCTCCAATGTTTTTGTTCTTTTTGGGTTTTATGAATGCAAGTCTAAATGAATGCAAAACTTCTTTTTGTGCTTTTTTATGTTTTTAGAATTTAAAGATGCTTTTTCTTAATCTAGGAATTGGAGGATGAATGCAAGCTATAATGAATTTACCTAATGCAATTAAACTATGTTTTTTGGGTTTTCTAAATATTTGGAACAAATTAATCTAAAAAAGGGGAAATTGCTTTTAAATGAAGTGATCTATGAAGTTGGAAAGAAAATTACTCTAAGAATGCAAGATCTATCTATCCTATCAAGGCAAAAGTAACAAGATTATTGATTCCAAGAGCAATTTTAGTTGTCTAATTACTACAAATTAAAAAAAAGCATAAGGAACTTGGAGACACGTGAGCCTCCACTACCCTCAGAAATTCTTGTGATTGCAACCTCATATCCTCTTGTAATAGCAGGGAATCCTCTTGGCAACAATATGACATTTAAAGCAAAAGAAGCTTTAAAGATTTGAAAAGAGAGCTCAATGAGAGCTTTGATGAGCATTGTGGCCTAATGTGAGTAGCATATGGATGCGTGATGAGATTTACATGTGTAACGTTGGAAAATGTCCTCTTGGGGGCTTTTCCCTCATAAGGTTTAGCTCTCGGGTCTTTAGAGTGCATTTAGGACATTTTCGTTCATATTTTAGCATCCCGATGGAATGAGACCTAAGTCCCATGGAAAATAGGACCTAGATGGACCCCTTGAGTTGTACCCTACCTAAAATAGGGGGGGGACTTGGGCCTCTGTGCCCTAGTCCTGCCCTATTTTAGGACAGCCCTAATTTCTGGGTGTCAGTTTATGACCGTTAGGTGGTTATTTTGCCGACACGGTAAAGTTTGATTTTTAAAATCTTGGCGGGAATGCTTGTAGGTGCATATATAAGCATGTGTAGGCATTCATTTGAAAACTAGATAATTAATGGCAAGCTATTATGTTCTCAAGGTGATTCAAGGCTTTCTATTGTGTTGCAAGAGCAGACTTGTGTGTTTTGTGTGTTGATATTTGTAGATTTGAGCATCAATCTCCTCATGGCATGAAGAACATCTTCCTCCATGAGAGATTCACTACAAGATGACATAATATTGTGTTTTTATCATTGATTCCTTTGGTTTTTGCCTCTGCCTCACAAGGGCACGCACTCTTTGTCTGACAACAGTGTTCGGAGACTTCAGTGTCCTCTGAGGCTTGACTGAGGCAAGACTTTAAACACCACAACCCCCAAACCAAGTCTTGTGATTGTAGGTTACAGGTGTCACATTTGGGAAAAGTGGAGTTGTAGGAAGGAGTGACAGGCATCAAGGATTCAGGATCTGAAGAAAAGTCAAACAAAGGAGCACTTCCAAGACTAGGGTGCCCGTAAAAGAGTCCCCCATAGACAAATTTCATAAAACAGAAGTTACAGGGCTGATCAATGTCAGGAGGAGGTCCAGATTCCCTGAAAAAGTAGGTAACTTGGACTTGGGCACCCGTACCAGTGTCCTTGACTGTTCTACCTCAGAACCCTAAAAATAGGTATTCTATGATTTGTCATTTTACTCCCGTCTGCAAGAGCTTTTTCCGTCTTTCATCAATTTGTTGCCGTATTTGCGTAATTAGGGTTTTAATGGTTAATTGGACATAAGAGAAGGAAAAATTGATAATTAATTCCCTGATCCAAGCTTTCCTTCATTTGCAAGAGATCTAGGGTATTATAGTGCTCGCCACTCGACCCTAGATCCTTCAATGTTAGGGTGAAAGGAGGATTCAAACATCTAAAGAACAAAAGATTAACAAATCTAATTTTACCCTAAACATTTTGGTGAACCTATGTTTTTAGACTTAATTTACAACTTGTTGAGTGATTTCATTCATATTTGGTGTGATTTCATTCATTTATTTGGTCATTTACTTTATTGCATTGAGAAAATTTCAAAAAAATTGAAAAATTGGAAAAATACAAAAAAATTGCATTATTTGGCTTACTAAATTGCATCAATTCTTCCTAAATTTTCCTAATTCATGATTTTTGCATCAGATCTGATATAAACTATAGAAAAATATAAAAATTCAAAATTTTGCCTTGCATTTTCATCATTTAATTGCTAGGGTTTTGTGGAAATTTTGACAATTTTATATAACCTAGTAATTCCAAAATATAGGGTTTGTAGGCAAAATCTTTTATTAGATTTTTCTACTGATTTTAGAGGCTCATTCAAATTTACATTTGGATATAGTCTTGGATTTAGTGCAAAATTGCATTTAGATTTAAAATATTTGCATTTTTGCATAGAAAATTTCAACAAAAAACTAGCAATTTTGATGCATTTTCATTAAATTTGCATGGGCATTTTGCATGTTAAGGATTGAAAATTATTTTTAGATCTGAGATTAAATCAATTTCATCATAAATCAGACTTCAAATCATTTGCATAGCATTTTGTGTCAAGATCTCAAACCTAGGGCTTTAAAAATAACAATTTTCATTAAAATTGGCCTTATCGACTCTCTAAACTTGCACTATAGGTGTGTTGTGAGGGATATTTTTGCATTAATTTTCTTTTATTAGGGTAATAATTTTCTTCCCCTCATAAAAATCTTCACAACACCCTTTTATCGGGCTCTTGTTGTGAAAATTTGGTGAAAAACTACACATTTTGGCTATTTTGGCCCTAGGGTTTGACCTAGTTTGCACTCCAAGCATGTTGTGATCAATTTTATGGATCAAGGTGACTGATATTATTTATATTATTTTCTTTACCTCTTAAAATTCCTTACAACACCTCCTTTTCTAGGTCTTGGAATTGAAAAACCGTGAAAAATTGCATATTTTGCTATATTTTCACTAGGGTTTTACCTTAAAGTGGCGCTAAAATCATGTTGTGTTGGGTATTTTGGAACCAAGTGGCTGTTATTACTGATATTATTTTCTTTCCATCATCATTTTCCTAACAACACCCTTTGATTGCTGTTATGCATTGAAATTTGGTGAAAAAGTGCCTATTTTGACACATTTTCACTATATTTTGACTTGGCATTATCTTGGATTTGCATTAAGAGTGTGTTGAGAGTGATTATATTGCTATTTTGGACTGATATCAGACATATAAATTGCTTCCCTTGACTAAAATCCTTATAGCATCCTTTGTTTCATTCATTTGCATTGAAAAGAGTAAAAAAACCGTGCATTTTGGTCGTCACTCATATCCTTCTCCTAGGATTTGTTCTCTTGGTTTGTGCAGTGTGTGTTGTATACTTTTGTATAATCTTTATGACACATTGTCCTAAAAACAATGTCCCTTTGAGAAGAAGTAAAAGATTAATGGGATCTAGTGCTTTTGAAGAAGTTGGTACTTTGGACACCTTCTTTACAAAGGGAGAAAATCAAATTGTGCAAGATATTATACATCCTCCAACTTCAATGGAAGAATAAACTTTTTATGATGTTGATAAAACTATTGAGGCAATAGGATATGTATCTGATGAGCAAATAGAAAAGTTGGATAAAGACTTGGCTGAATTTTAAACATTTATGGAAAATGAGAGAATAGCCGAAGAAGCCATTCCTACAATTCATAATATAAGAGAATTGATAAAAGAAGGACAAGATGGTGTTAACGCACTTTGTGGTCTAGCACATATTGTACAAACCAATATCATGCCAGTAACCAAATGTGCGCAAATGATAAATAACACTTTATCACCATCTCATACTCAAGTTTCCATACCTATACCAAATACAAGAGTATCCACTTTTACATCAATGATCTTAACAACTAATGCGAATGCTTGTAGTAATGCTACCACTGGTATTGGAGTATCTAATGGCACTAATTACAAAGCTGTGGGATTTAATTATCAAAATTTGATTCCTAAAGAGACATCTTCTATGAATAATTGTTCTCAACCTCCTATCTATTCCACTCATTTCCAGCTACCTATTACATACTTGCAACCATCTTCCACCTATCATTATGGAAAACCACCATTATCTCCGCCTCTGCATATTGTATCTCAAGCTCAATCACCTCCCCAGCTTGTTCTAATTCCTCACAACAAACCGCATCTCCCAATGATGCCATCCTAAACCAACTTTTACAGGGCATGACTGCTTTGCGACAAAAGGTAACAAATTTGACAAATTCTTCACAGCCTAGTCTACCAACATATCATGCCCGTAATCCGTTATCCTATGCAATCTTGAGAACCCCTATGCCTGAGAGGTTTGAGACTCCTCGCTTTGAAAAATATGGTGGAAAAGGAGATCCTAATATCCATGTGGCAGCATTCACAACTATGTGTAGTGATTTTTATTTTGAAGAGGATTTGTTAGCAAAACTTTTCCCGCGAGCTCTCAAAGATACTGCTTTAGAATGGTTTTGCTCGTTGCCTCCAAATTCAATACACTCCTTTTCACAATTGATTGATCAATTTTTACAACATTTTCAAGCAAATATCAGACCCCAAGTCACTCTTATTAACTTGGTTCAATGCAAACAAGGTCCCAAAGAAAAGTTGACTAAATTTATTGGTTGATATCAAGGACTTTATGCACAAATTCAGTATCAGATGAAAGATGAAGATGTTCAGAAGATATTTATTACAAATCTACAACCTAATATTCATGATAAGATCCTCTTAATGAAGTATAACTCCTTTCAACATTTATGCACCGCTCTTCGTGATTATCAACTTTCCTCTAGTCAGTATGAAAACCAAAACTTATCAGCTCAAGGTGGTCAATCCATGGGTGGATCATTACAAAACAATTTTAAAAGGAACAATAATAGGGGTTTCATCAAGATAAATGGACCAAATACGAATGTTTCTGCTATAAATAATCCAAAGAAAACATCATATCAACCAAGAAAGTTTACTCTGATATCTAAGTCCTATCATTCCATAATGAATCAAGTTGTGAGTAATAACATCCCGAAGCTTCCCTCGATCAAGCTTGTTGATCCTAGTAAACAAGGACCTTACTTTGATGCTAATGCCTTTTGTCATTATCATCAAACGCAAGGACATGACACTGAATGATGTATGCATCTTAAACATGAGATACAAGACCTTATTGATTCAAATGTCATCTAGGTATCGGGTGTGAATGATAATGGAAATAAAACGGCTGCTCCGCCGAATCAGAATTTACAAATCTTCACTAATCCTTTTCCTAAGCATACCGAAAATAATACGGTGGAACAAGATTTAGTGGAAGTAGACAAGGATAATTACTTGGACTATGATAGTATTGTGGGTATGATTGAAGTGGATAATCAAAATGTCTTTGAAAAGTAAGAACAACAACCGATACAGACGAGCAAGATGGTACAGGATGATTCCCGTTACTATCCTAGAAAGATTCAACAACGAAAACTCACTAAAAATTAGAAAAGAGCAAGACAACAATCAAAAAATAGAAATAATAGTGGTTCTCCCCCTCACAAGCAACAAAAAGTCTCATATCATAACAAACAAGAATCTCATAAGAACCACTCAAATTTTGCATTAAGCATGATCGAGTACCTCTCCAAGAGGTTCGAGAGCTCTAAGATATTATATGAAGACCCTACAAGTAAGTATCTCTAACCCTTTCTCTCTCTCATGATGTGCTTCCCCTGTGATGTGTTATGTGTTGTTTAGGCCTCCTAGGATGACCTTAGATTCTCCCGTAAGGTTCGGGATACCAGGAGACCGCCTCTGTTGTGACCTTCTTCTATTTGTATCATCATTCTTCCAAATTGTCTCTCTCTAATTTCATTGTTGTGTGTTGTGTCTTACAGACATAGAGTCGTGGTTGGTGACTTGGGGGCACCCTCCTATGTGACTGTCCCTAAGACACTTGTTTCTCCCCTCTTATTTATTGTTTCCCTTTCTCTAGTGTTTCCACCTAGCGGGCGGATGACGACAGACATTTATACCGATGCGGACCTAGTGTCCCTTTCGAGAGCAATCAAAAAATGGACTTAGTTCCTAATATGACAATGGGGTTGTCTATCTTATCCGATGCTTGGCTAGTGGAAGCACTTGTGCTTTCCGCATAGTGAATTTTATGATGTTTCTATCGCATTTACAAACCTTAACAATACTACTGCTCCGTGCACCTTTATTTGCCTTTGAATCTAGCCTTGACAATACTTGATTCAGAGAGCTTCGTGATATAGCCTCGCGGTTATCCTCGAACTCTGAATTCCTTGTATAACCTTGGATCTTTGTGTGGTAAATCATATGCATTGATGTTGTTGTTTATCATGATGTTGTATACATTAAGATGTTTCTTGCAGGGATGTGTTTGTGGGAATATTTGGCAATCGTAAAATACATGTCACCTCCAGGGGGCATGGGCTTTGCGAAAGTTGGTGTTCCCTTGTGTGTTTTCTTCCTGCCTTAATGTGCTTGATATCGATAACTGATATCAACCACCTTAGGGTGGGGGCATAAACAAGGTAAGCTGTCTGTTATAGATGATTAGCAATGTGTTTGATCTCAGATGTAGAGACTTGCGCCCCAGAGTAGTGCATCGTGCATCCTGAGCTTGTTTGCAATCAATCATGTAAGCCCTCTATGGAGGTAGGATATCAAGCATATCCTTTTTCTTAAGCCCTTTGCGGAGGTGGGGATGGTGTATTTCTTGGAGTAGATTGCATCATCCTGTCATTTTCAAAAGTCCTTTGTGGAGGCGGGGAGTGGTTCTGTGACTAACTCAACCCTTAAACATGTCTTCGGCGATTGTTGTGGTGAAGCCCAATCATTGGTGTGTGCCTGTAATATGCCTGAGATGGTGTTGGACCTAGAAATAGGTACACTCCATCGCTTGTCTACCGTGTTTTCTCCATGTCTTCAAGTGTGTGTGTTTTGGCATGCTTGTTTTGTGTGGCATGTTTGTTGCCCCATATGCAGAGACCAACACCTTTGAGTAGTGCTTCATGCATTTTGGGATGTTTTGTGTCTTGAGTGTGTGTTGCCCCATATATACAGAGACCAGCACCCCTGAGTAGTGCTTCGTGTATTATGGGAGGTTTGTTTACTTTCCAGTACTTACATTTGCATCTCATATATATGAGAAAAAGAAAAGAAAAGATATCATTTCTATCTTCCATGCATTAATGTGTCTTCTATGCATCGACTGTATTCTCTGTGTTTTGCATGACTGTAACTGTCTTCTTTGTGTTTTGTGTGCCTGTTACTATTTTCTATGTGATTGGCATGTCTTCTTCGTGCTTGATGTGTTTGTTGTGTTTGCGACCTTACTTTAATGCATGTATTGGCCTCACGTTTATACATGTATTAAAGTGGGGGCTAAATGTAACGTCGAAAAATGTCCCCTTGGGGCTTTTACCTCATAAGGTTTAGCTCCTGGGTCTTTAGAGTGCATTTAGGACATTTTAGTTCATATTTTAGCATCCGAATGGAATGAGACCTAAGTCCCATGGAAAATAGGACCTAGGTGGACCCCTTGAGTTGTACCTTGACTAAAATGGGGGGGGGGACTTAGGCGCCTGTGCCCTAGTACTGCCCTATTTTTGGACAGCCCCAATTTCAGGGGGTTAGTTTATAACCGTTAGGTGGTTATTTTGTCGACACAATAAAGTTTGATTTTTAAAATCTTGGTGGGAATGCTTGTAGGTGCATATATAAGCATGTGTAGGCATTCATTTGAAAACTAGGTGATTACTGGCAAGCTATTGTGTTCTCAAGGTGATTCAAGGCTTTCTATTGTGTTGCAAGAGCAGACTTGTGTGTTTTGTGTGTTGATATTTGTAGATTTGAGCATCAATCTCCTCATGGCATGAAGAGCATCTTCCTCCATGAGAGATTCACTACAAGGTGACATAATATTGTGTTTTTATCATTGATTCCTTTGGTTTTTGCCTCTGCCTCACAAGGGCATGCATTCTTTGTCTGACAACGGTGTTCGGAGACTTAAGTGTCCTTTGGGGCTTGACTAAGGCAAGCCTCTAAACACCACAACCCCCAAACCAAGTCTTGTGATTGCAGATTACAGGTGTCACATTTGGGAAAAGTGGAGTTGTAGGAAGGAGTGGCAGGCATCAAGGATTCAGGATCTGAAGAAAAGTTGGACAAAAGAGCACTTCTAGGACTAGGGCACCTGCAAAAGTGTCCTCCACAGATAGATTTCAGAAAATAGAAGTTACAGGGCTAATCAGTGTCGGAAGGAGGTCGAGATTCCCTGAAAAAGTAGGTACCTTGGACTTGGGCACCTGCACTAGTGTCCCTGACTGTTCCACCTCGAAACCTCAAAAATAGGTATTCTGTGATTTGTCATTTTACTCCCATCTACAAGAGCTTTTTATGTCTTTCATCAATTTATTGCCATATTTACGTAATTAGGGTTTTAATGGTTAATTGGACATAGGAGAAGGAAAAATTGATAATTAAGTCCCTAATCCAAGATTCCCTTCATTTGTAAGAGATCTAGGGTATGATAGTGTTTGCCACTCGACCCTAGATCCTTCAATGTTAGGGTGAAAGGAGGATTCAAACATCTAAAGAACAAAAGATTAAACAATCCAATTTTACCCTAAATAGTATGAAAGCTAGATGAAGCAACAAACAAAACAAAAGGCTCCTATGTCCTGTATGAGCATGAGAATGCTTGATGTGGAGAGCAATAACTTGCAAGAGCTATGTGCAGAAATGAAATTGCCTCCCTTTGTGCTTGAGGGTGAGGGGTATTTATAGGTTAGAAGAAGAGATGAGAGGTGAAGAAGAAGGAGAGTGAACTCAATTTGATTGGAGAGTTAACTTAGAGGATTCAAGAGTGATCTGGGATAAAATTAGAGTGATCTACCCAGTAAAAACTTATAACTCAAGAAGAAGTGAAGGAGTGCATGGGAATGTATGAGGATGTATGAGTTGTTAATTAAAGATAAAATAGAGCTAATTATGCATGTGTAGGTGCATGAAATAGTTAACTCTATATTTGGCATGAAAATCCATGCAAACAGGAAGAAAAACAGGCAAAAAAAAGCTTTTTCGAGTTAGAAACTCAAGTTTTTCATTAGCTGAAAACACGACAGGGTCACCTAGGGGTCGCCCCTTTCACTAGTCAGGTTGCCCGGGGGTGACCCATGGGTGACCCTCAGAGGAGGACACCTGGGTTGAAGTGCATGATGGGAGATGGAAGAAGGGGAGAAAAGAAGGGGATCTGCCTTTGGAAATAGGTTAGTGATGTGTGAAAATCCAAATCTCCACTTGCAAAGTAGGATTTCCCGTGGGGAGATTTGAAAATAATAGGGGGAGATTTGGATTGGTTGAGTAAAACTAAAAACTGAAAGCTGGAGATGGCTAGGGGGACCTCTAGAAGGCTTCTAGGGGGTGGAGAAGATGAAAGACACTAGGGAGAGGTGAAAACTCACCTACAAGATGCATACAAGGCTTAGGAATAGGGTCTCAAGCTTAAAAAATGCAATTTGACAAGTGTCGAAAAGCGTCGACAATAAAGAGATAGAGAAAATGACAAAGGGGAAACAACACAAGATGAAAGAAAAGACACGTCACCAAGAGAATTCCTACTGAGAGGATGTTATTTCATGCTTACATGTACGTGACAAGGATTATAACTCATCATAGGGGTCCTTGTGGAGGCTGTGAGTGATTTTGGTGCTTACATATTTGCCCCCTCGAGGATGATAGTCTACATGAAAGGTAGGTACCATTCCTGAACTAGGCCTTACCTGTTGTTATTTTTCCGCAATTGTACCCGCAATAACTAGTATTAGTTCAGCATCTGAATATAGCAAAATGAATAATGAAAAACTGAAACGATGAACTTACCATAGATTGTGAGAGTTTGACTAGTTGTTTGCCTTTGTCGATGAGACCTGTAGGAATGAATGCATGTAAAACAAACGCACGAGAGATGCATAAAAGAAAAAAATTAATCTAAGAATGCATAAAGGAAATTAAGCTAAGGAAGAGGAAAAAGCAAGTAAATTAGTGAAATTCGAGTGAATCGGCAATGAAATCGATCGTGTAAGTAGTCGTTGTGTAGATGTTGCCGAGGAGATCACAAAGATAGCTGCTGCTTCTTCTGCCATTGAGAATCAAGTACACAAATAGTGAAAAATTCCTCTCTAAACCCTAGTTGAATTTTGTGAAAAATCTCTTGAAATTGTCCGTTTTTGATGATTTTCTGTATTGCATTGCCTTTGTTTTGTCATTTAGAGTAAGACTAGTCTTTTATTTACTGAAATCGACTAAGAAACGTGGTTTTTAGAGCATTTTTAGTTCAGGGGATAGCCACATAGGGTCACCCCTTTTGCTAGACAGGTTGCCTGGGGGAGATCCTGTTGAGCAATAGGGTCACCTAGTGGAGATCTGCTTGTGCAACAAGGTCACCCAAGGGAGATCTGGTTTGATGAAAGGGGTGACCCTAATAGATCAATTTTGACTGAAATTGATGCTTTTTGATGTTTACTTCACTCTATTTCAATCTAATTTGACTAATGTATTCATCTGTTTATTGTAATTTTGATGGTTTATACACTTTTATGTAGGATTTCCTACAAGTTTTATGATTTTTAGGATTTTTTGAGTTGATAAGATCTAATCTAAAGTTCTCTAATTGATAGGATATGCACATTCGATGGAATGCTTGCCGAGAGCAGTAATGGTTCTCAGAGATGTATGCTTCGTTGAATAATGATGAGCATGCCGTTATGAGGAGAGAAAGCTTAGCTAGAGTTTTCCATGTGCCAGTCGTACATCCTGTGGCACGTATTTTCTCTGATATCCTGACATATTGGGATGCAGATAGGAACACTTTTAGGTTCCTGTAGGCTTCAGGAGAGTGGATCATCACTCTATTTGATGTTTACTGCATTCTAGGGGTTCCTATGAGAGGGCACCCACTTGTTTTACCAACTAGCGAGTCCTTCAAGGACAAGGCTTCTTGGGCACAGTTTATGGGGGTGAGTTATCTTGAGGATCAGACAGGTGTTCAGCTTACCTTTGTGCCACGACTTCACATTCCTTGCTTGAGGAAGTTTCTGATCGACTTGATTGCATCAAGGCTGTCTGGAGACAAGGCCTCAACTCACTTGAGATGGTGTTGGGCACTAATTATACAGGGTCTTGAGTAGGACAGAGTCTACACTTGGTGGCCAGACATTTTGGCCATGGTCTATAGGGATTTCTATCGTATTACACGATGAGGAGCTCTTGCTTTTAGCCATTCTTCCTTGATCACAACTTGGATCTTTGAGCACATCAGGCCTTATCAAAAAGGGGTTTCGCTTCCTGACAAACAACTACTGAGAGCAGCTAGGAGGGCTCATGTGGGCCACTTTGATACTTCTTTACTTATTGTGGCTACCCTTACAGATGCGGATATGATTTCTAATCCTTACTTAGATATGGAGGGGACATGGTCACATGACGATGAGACTAGGGAGTACTGTCTTGGTATATCAGAGCTTTTAGACTGTAATGGTTTAGTTGAGGCTCATCATGTTGAGTGTGTCCCATAGCAGTTTGGTGAGGATTTCCCTGAGGAGTTGCCCCCAATATCTACTTGTTATAGATCTATCCAGGAGATGGGTAAGATTGGCTAGAGGGTTGTTACTTGGACCCCCTTGACTTCTGGAGTTTTTATTACTAGAGCTTCTAGGACTTCGAGAGGAGGACAGAGGGGAGGGAGAGGAACTCCTTCCTGAGCATTGATTGTGGTTGATGATTCTAACTCTACTAATGAGCACTACGTTCTTGATGGGGATGATTCGTTAGACGAGGGACTGATAGAGGATGCATAGGATAATGATTTTGATGGTGCTGATGATGCCGATGATGTTCCTGAGGATTCATTCACAGTTCCTAGGCCTCCTCACTCTGATGAGGTGATACAACAACTTGACCCTACCTAGTAGCCTGGTGACCCACATAAGTCTACACTTAAATTACTATTTTGTCTTTATCCTTCTCTTTCTTTCCTATTTGTCAAGAATCGTCACACTTTTCGTCCTTACTTTGCTTTGCAGGTAACACTGAGGGGTGGAGGGGTTTTGTTCATGAGATCAATATTGGTTTGGCTGCCCCCTTCACTAGGGTGACTCGAGAGATGCTTTTGACTGATCCTGGTGTGCCCCCTATGGCTGGGCAACACACTGACATTTTCACTCCTGCCTATCATGGATGTCAGGCGAGTGCTGATTTGAAGGTCGAGAATCTCATCCTTAAGGGTGAGAATTAGGTTCTTCATTAGATGGCTTGCCTTGGATTTGGACAACAAGACTTTAATGATGCAGAGCCTTTGCATTCACACACTCATAGCAAGACTAGTGGTGCACATAGGCAGAGGAGCAGGAGCCCTAAGGGTTTCATTGGAGGGAACCGCCCTTGAATTTATCTTGTTCTTCTTGAAATCATGCCCCCTTGCATGGGGAGCCTTTACTTTCCTTGAGAGCATTTTGTCCTAGCTCTTGCACTCTTATACATGTAAACTTCAAATGTATCAATGAAAGTTTGTCTTTTTATGGTTTTAGCTATCATATGGGTACTCATCTCTTGTGCATTTTGGAAGTTTTAGAAGTCTTTGATTATGTTTTGACCTTCAACTCTAACAAAGCAAGCATGATAACGATGACATGTTTTTGTAATTTTTTGGCATATATATGAAATGCAGTTTATGATATGCAGATGCAAGAACACAAGGGATGCTTGAAATGAAATTTTTACTTCTATGGAATGTCACGAGTTATGATATTGATTTTATTGCTTTGGAACTCTTTTTCTGATTTTGATATGAATGCAATGCAGAACAAACAATATGATTGCTCTTTAGTATGATTTTCAATCCAAGGGATTGCAAGTTGTTCTGGTATAAGAGACCTATTCAAGTCTGTGAAATTAGGAATTTAGAACTCAAGTGGAGAGCAGGAGTGAAATGAAGTGTTTTTGACTTTGGGCTTTGCTAAAGGCTAAACATTGATCCTTATCTAGATAAGACAATCTGACAAGCTTTCACTTTAGACAAGTAATAAATTTTATTGATGTACGCTAGACTTAGATCATAGATGGAAAGCAAGATAGACCGAGGGTAAAGGATAAATGGGTAAGAACTAGGGTCCCTAGATAGAAAATGATCCTACAAATTACTAGACTCTTGGCTTTGCTCAGCTAGTGCGTGTGTGTGCTTTGTACCTTTCTCTTTTATTTCCTCTGTTAGAATGTCACCCTTGAAGCTTTGAGCTTAGACTGATCTCCACCCAAGAGTACAGACATTCAACAATCTTCTATCTTTCACTCTTTTTTTGTAACTCTTCTTTTTTTTTGATTTTTTCTCTCTTTTTTTTGTATTTTCTAGAATGCCTCACTTGATTTTCTCATTTTTTTGGATTTTTGACTTTTATGAAATGAATGCTTTTGGAACTATGGATATGCAATAGCTTGATCTCTCAATTCTCACTTTTCTCAATACTCTTATTTTGATCACTCATTTTTTATTCACTCATATTTTAGATTTCTTCCTTCAGAGTTTTGATCCTCCTAATGTTTTTGGCCAGGGAAGATAAGGGGCTGAGCGCCACTAAAAGTTTTTGCAATCCAGTTGGACTTTTCTCGTACTAGGGAAGAATTGGGAAGGTCTACTTGCAAGCTTCCTTTAAACATTATAGGTTTGAATGGTGACTTTGTTTAGACCTAACATCTTGACTCATTAAGAGTGGGATCGGTGTAAGGCTAAGAGCTAGGCTTTGATTAGAATCACTGGGAATGAAAGGGGAGAATGACGATTGTGAAAATGGGGAATCTCTAGGACCTAAAAGGATCCCCTATACCTAGGAAACCTTATACTCCTTACTGAAATGAAAATAATATAAGAGCAAGTCATTCACTATAATGCAAGATGAATAGAATGATACTATAATGCAAGATGAACAGAATGATACTGAAATGCAAGAAACAATTTTTTTTTTGACATTTTTGATTTTTATGATTTTTTTTTGTATTTTTGAGATATATGATTTTTTTGTATTTTACGTTTTATAATTTTTATGATTTTTAGACATAGTATTTCTTGAGGTGAAAGGCATTGACTATTTCTCCAAATTCTTCTCCCTCCATTGTGCACAAGAGATAGGCACCATTTCTGACATCTTCTTTAACCATATAAGGACCTTTCCAGTCCTCTATGAATGTTCTCTTTCTTCTCTTTTTTTTTTGTGCTTCCTCTTCTTAGGACAAGCTCTCCTACCTTTTAGGGTTTGTCACTTGATTCTATCGTTTCCATCTCAATGGTTTCTCTTGGCAATGTGAGACGAAGTAAATCTCAGAAAGCTTGTTGATGGGAAGGGGTCCAACATAGGACTCCATTGCACCTTAGCAATTCCATTAGCATGTTGAATTGCTCTTGCATGTAAATTTTCACATCTTGTCTATCGTCAATGTTTTGTAAAAATTGGAACAACTCCAAGGGGGTTTGAGGCTCTCTTTTCTCATTAGGAGGGACAAACTTATACTCATCCTTCCATTGGGTTCGGGTCTCAAATCCATAGAGTATCTAATGTAGCTTCCTAGAAACTCAAAGATGATAGGATCATCAATTCTAATTACCACTCGCATTTTCCATTCTTTATGAAATGTACCCTCACTCTCTCCATCTTCATCTAGGAGCCTCTCAACCATTTCAATTTGCACTAAGGGTGCTTCCCATTCACCAAGTTCATTTAATTGTATTGATTCAGAAGTGGTGGGTTGCACTTGTGGTTGGGATACCATGGACATCCTTGGGAGAACTCCTATCATGTTGGTTGATTCATTGTTGATAGAATTCAGATCTTCCATATGTGTCAATGGTCTATATGACTCTTCTGTTGGTGTGAGAGGTTCATACAACTCACTTTCTTCTAGTGTCTCAGGGACACACAATTCACTCAAAGGTGACAAAGGAGTGTAACTCTGTCACATCCTCCTTAGGATCTGAAAAAGTGTGAGGGTCTGCATATCTCAAATCTAGAATAGTTGTTTTGAATACTGGTCCTTTAGTTCTGTGAGGCTTCTCAGCTATGCAAGGGAAGAGTTTGTATGCTGGTTGTATATCAATCATGAATATTTCCAAAGGGAATTGGAGAGGTCCATCCTGCTTTATCCATTCCATGATCTTCACTATCTTTTCTTTGGGAATAATTTCTTTTTGCTTTGGCGGCACCTCATTTTCTAAAGTTTTTATCTCTGTAGCGTTTATGGTCTTTTCTAGAGTTTTCATTCGTTTGATGCATATTGATTGAGGCGTAGGACTAGGACCATAAAGTTTGTTCGTAGGAAGTTCATAATCTATGGGGATGCCTATACACTTGTTCGATGTGTTTGATTTTAGCATGCTAAAAGGTTCTGTGTCTCCTTTCGCGACGTATACCTTCTCTAGATGTAGGAATCAGGCCTCTTGGAATAACATAGATGGCACGACTTTTATCCTATGTATCCATGGTCTTCCAAGGAGCAAATTATATTGCATGTCCTTGTTAATGACATAAAATGTGGATGGGACAGTTTTTGGTCCTAGGGTTACAGGAAGCATGATCTTTCCTATCGTAGCGGATTTTAAATTATTGTACCCACTTAGGGTGTCTCGAGAAGTGGTGATATTAGTGTGCCCATAACTCATTCTCTCTAGAAGAGAGAATAGAACTATGTTTACTGCTGCTCTATCATCTATTAATGTCCTTTTGATGCAGGTGTCATCGATCAACACTTGCAAATATAGCGCAGGGTCCCCTTTCTTGGTTAACTCTGCCTCAGAAAGTATTTGTTTTAAGTTGAAAAAGAAACATGGGTCTTTGAGTTCTGAATTTGATGGGTTTATGTCATAATCTACATGGTTGATCTGTTCACTAGGTGGAGGTGTAATTTGATCGAGATATTTCAACCCTATTGCTTTCAATAGTGCTGAGTGGTGTGAAGGGAAGTTCCTAAGCAAGTCGATGAACGATATGTGTGCGTAGGTCTTCTTTAGGTCTTCGATAAGTTTGTAAGGTCCGATCGGAGTTGGCATTGGTTCCACTACTAAGACGATACCTTCATATACTTCCTTTTGTTCATTCTCAAGATCTTCCTCTTTGTAAGGACACCTGAACCCTATTTATTAATTATGATATTTTATTGAGAATAATTAAATAACTACATTGTTTCAAAATAATTATTTAGATGATTTAATATTGTTTTCAAAATAAAATCATACATTGTCATTTTATGTTTTTATATTTACATATTTTATAAAGAATTCTTTTATTCTATGCCACTTGCAAGAAATGGAAGTTATGTAATTCAAGAGAGAATCTTAGTAATTAAATTATGTTTTAGAATTATTCTAACTCATTTTTAGTTCACAAGAAAATAGGTTATGAGAATGGCAGATGAAGAGTCATCCTCTTGGAAGACAAAGAGTTAAGATGTTCAGTTTTAAAAGATCAAAAAATATATGAGGTGAGGAAAAAAAAGACATTCAAAAAAAAAAATATTGATATGGTAGGGAATAAAATGAATGGCTATGGTTTTTTGAGAAGAAAAGACTTGGGGAAAAATGGATGCGAGCTGGGATATTTTGGTGAAGATTGGATAGCAGTAATATTCCAGGTATGCATTGAGTTATGGAATTGATTTGTTGTTTGAAATAAATTTCTATTATATGCAAGCTTTATGTTATTTTGTGAATTCTCTTCTGCATATTTCGTTCAATTTTAAATTCCTTAGGGATCACTTTCTTGAAACCAATCTCCAATCATATATCAAGATGTTATTTCAACTAGTCTAAAGATTCTAAACCCTAGTCTGTTGCGTTAGCAATAACTTTATTTTTTACGAATTGGGTTTCTCTAAATTTTTTATATAAGGTATGCCACCTAGTTATTGAAATCATATCCAAATATCAGCATTACCCAGTTTGTCTGTATAGAGATATGTAATGTTTAGTGACCGTCTATTTCTTACCAATTTCATCTCTGTTAAAATAGTCTATTGCGTCACCAATAACTCTATATTTTCGAACTGGGTTTCTCTGGAATTTTTATATAAGGTGTACGACTTAGTTATGTAAATCATATCCAAAAATTAGCATTACCCAATTTGTCAATTTGGAGATGTGTATCAATTAGTGACGGCCATTCCTACGCTCTTTGCTGTTGTTATTAAATATGCAAATCCTTGACTCTTTCCCTCTAAAACCTAACATATCCCTGATGCTTGAATTCTTCTTAGGACAATAGTTGTTTAGGTTAAAACATTCATCATTGGAACTATATATATATATCCTCACATAGGCCATACGGATGGTATAATATAAAACTTGCCTTTTGTTCATTATCTTACCAAATCCATATTTTAGGAATTATCTTCTTAATTTGAGTTAATATTTGGGAGGGAGAAAGTTTAGGAAATGGAATTATTTTTAGGAAGTTTTGTATTATTTCATCAAATTACTTTCTTATTAGTTTGTATTAATCTGTTATTGACAAGATGATTTAATTGATTTAGAAAATGGTATGATTATTTGGCTTTTATTAAATGGTTTAATTTAGACTATAGTTGTTACAATTATAGCAAAGGGTTGAAATTGAGGAATCATGTTATCTTATGATAAATGTATTAGTAATATGAATTTGAGGGAAAATCATATGTATACATGTTTGAATGAGTTTATAAATACATAGATATGTATGTATGTATATAAGGTCCAATTATGTGGAATGTGTATGGCATTACAACTACATTAGGGTGATGATCTTAATTGAGCATAGAGTTGAAGTATCATTGTTACATTCATTAGGAAGTATTTCAAGTACTTGCATTTTAGTCATAGTAAGTTATTTGAGATCTTGAGAGTTTTTATAAGGTGGTTAGTCTTATACCTAGGTCTCCAATTATTTATCTTTGCCACCTAGTAATGAAGTACTTAGTTGTTCTTAGATTTTGACCTAGAGTGGTAATGAGGTTATTGATTTTAACTAGAAGATCCATCCTTAGTTGACCTTGTAAATTGACTCTAGACTTGGATAACAACCAGAATCAATATCTCTTTTAAAAACTTATTGTGTTAGATACACAACCTAGCTATTATTGCGCTAGTTGAGGAATACCTAAATAGTCTCATATCATGATTATATAATACTTGGGATTGTAAAAATAACTATATTATCTTTCCCTAGCATATATTATGTGGAAATACTGAAATTGATAAGACTAGCATTGTGTTAGATTTGAACCTTATTTTGTTTGAAGTGAAATAGCAAATCTAATTTCTATGGTAGTGTCTAAATTGTATGAAATAGTATCCAAGATAAAGTTATCTATTTTATCACTGGTTGAGATTGGTCTTCATTGTATATATGTGATTACACATTAGATGATGTATGGGTATATATGTCATTGCATGATGCGTCTTTGGTTGTTGCATGTATGATGCAATTGTATGTTGCTTCTCTACTATTTATTCTTCTGTATGCCTTCATTCATTTTCTTTTGAAAACTATTTAGTACTTGAATTTTGATTAACCGACACCTTGGAAGAAAACCTATTTGTGCATAAACTAATGGAGTAGATTTTAGGTCTTTCATGTTTCCACTCTTCTATTCTTTTGTTAAATGTAATAATTATCTTTATACCAAGCAATTATCACTGATAGTTTTATCTTGTTGAATAGCTATTGTTATCGTAAAATTGAAGATTGTGGCTATATTGTTTTCTTTAGACTAAGTTAGTACTTCATATGGGATTCTATTATTTGAAATGATTGATTTGTTATGTTCTTAGAAGTTGATTTAATGTTTGCAGTACATTTTATATGGGATCAAGCTCTAAGTTGTTTGTTTAGCTTTTAGGATACTTTCAAAATTTTAATACTATTAATTAGAATTATAGTAGAAAACTAAATCTTTTATGGCTTGTCTAGAATCTTCATATATTTAGATATAAATGGAATTTGATTTATTTAGTAAAAGTAATTTATATATTATTTGATTAGAGAACTTTAACTTGACTAAAAAGCATCTATCACTATGTTGATGAAAGCTCTTTTAAATTTTCATTCGTACTCTATCTTTCATTATGTTTTGGTTAAGAATATTCTCTTATCATGTTAGCCAAGTTAGAAATATGGTTTTGCCTATAACAAGAATATATTGAGTTACCCTATCGGAAAGTTGATCATATTTATTTTCTCCTAAAATTCTATATTATAGGTCTTTTGATATGATTGTCATTTTGATAATTGAATGAAAGTATATTAATTGGTTAAGTATTATTTAAGTAAATGATTAGTTAGGAAGAATATGCTTTCTTAGAGTAATGAATCTCTTTTCTTATATGATTTCTTAATTAAAGTTAGAAATGTGGTTAGAAAATTATTTACGATCTTAGATCTTAGTTCTTGGTGAAAAAAATCATGTTTTAGTCATTATAGAATTGGGATAACCTAAACGAATGATTTCTATGTTATGTAAAGAATATATGTGTTAGCTTTAAATGGAAGAAGAAACCATTATTAAACAATATACTTGTGTTGTTTCAATAGAATTAGGTGAGGTAATTTTACGATATTTAGTGGATATAGAAGAAGTTTGAATCCTTTCCTTAATTGAGTGAGATTGGTTGAGTGATGAATGATGTTTATGACTAGTTAAAGACTTGTCTTCTGAATTGGTGAATTACCATGAAAGATCATTGTAGATGGCTTCATAAATGATGTATGAGTGTACTCATGATGAGTGAATACTTCTTGAGAAGAAATATGTCTTATTTCACATGTTGCATCCTTCTTGAGATCTCGCATGCATCTTTGGAAGTTGAGTAAAAACATTGTCTATGTTCTACATTCTGTATGATGTGTTGAGATAGAGAATGGTTGGAATGTTTATGTTGTTATAACTTCCTTATTTTACCCCTGTAGGGATTACTCATAAATATAAATATTGCGTTTACTCTCTAGAACTTGAATGATACTCTAGAAAATATTATGTGATTAACTAGATTCCTTGAGTTATTGTATCTAAGTCAACCTTATGGTTGCAAGACTAGTTGCTTCGAACTACAAAGTCTTTGCACTGCACGTATGTAGGCAAGGCCATCATGAGCCCCCGAGACATTAGGTCTGGCCATTAGGGCCAATAGTCTCATCATCTTGTGCAATTGATATCTATTATGTAAAATTATTGACTTTGTGGAACTAATGTTTACATTTAGTTGTGTAGTTTCAGGTCTGTTAATCATGCAGGGTACTAGAGCCAAGAAAGTATTTTACCACTTTGTGAATGGATGATCATATGACATTTAATGTGAATGTGTATAATTGTATAAGAAATGTTCATAATCTTGAATTTTCATTTATGATGAATGATATAAAAATTATGTTTTATAGGAAGTTTATTAAGTTAGATTAAGTTAATTTTCTCCTGTCATTGTATTTCTTTTATTATTTCTTACTAATTTAATTTATTATCATTATTTATGGATATTTTTCATTGGTACACATTACACTCTTCTTCTTCATTATGTAGTATTTTGACCAACCCCATCATCCTAGCTTCTCCTTTCTATCCTAACTGTGATGGGATGGTGGTGTTGCTACCTTGGGCTATTTCACTTTGATTTGTTGCTTCTGTATCTGTGTATGAGGAAAATTGACTAAATTAAAACTAACAAATCAAAAACCCAATAACATAAAGAGAACTAATCTAAATAAAAGCCATTACTAATAAATCAATGAAATATAAAAGCTTTTACTGAGATTTGTATTATTCCCTTTGGATGAAAGTGGATTGCTCAATAGTGCTGCGAAACCATGGTTGCAACAAGCAAGTAACGTGCTCAAAGATCAATGTCAAAAGATCATGAAGTTGCTCCAAGTGCTCAAAGATCAATGTTAAGAAATCATGAAGTTGCTCAAAGTGTTCAAAGATCAATGTTAAGAGATCGTAAAGTTGCTCAATCGATGCGATGTATGCTCAAAGCGCTGTTAAAGGATGCCTGAGAATAAGTGATTGAAGAGGATTTATGAAGGAGATGAGGGGGGTTTATATAGGTTTCAATAGAGATCGATCAACGGTCCAGATAATTCAGAAGAATCAATGGAGGAGATAAATCAAATAACCATGATGAATGTGCACATGACATGTGTCAATCCATAAGGATATTTTTATTAAGATATGATGAAAACAAGATTGATTGAATAGATAACTCAACTTGTAATTTTGCCTTTTTTAGAGTTCTAAAAATAAGACTGATTGTGCACATGAGTTAACAAAATATTTTAAGAGGAATTGGAAGATAACTGAAATTAAATAAATAAATTTATTTATTTAATTGTGCATGATAGAGGAATAGATGAGATATGAAGATTTAAATAAATTAAAAAAATAAATTGATTTAATTTATTTTGCATGATGAAGGATAAATAAAATATGTGATTTTATTTATTTTTAGAGGAAAAAGATAATTTAAATAAATTGATTTAATTGTTTGTGCAAGATTAGAGGAATAGAAGATTATAAATAAAATACTTGATTTTATTTATTTTTAGAGGATTGAGATAATTTAAATAACTTTGCATGATTTATTTAAATTTAGAAGAACAATTGATTTAATTAAATAATGTAAATTATTTAATTGTAGATAAGATAGAATTGGATGAGTTAATTAAATAATTGGATTTATTTAATTAATGTGAATTTAAATTTCGAAAGAGGACAATGATTTAATTAAATAACTGAAATTATTTAATTTTGGAAGAATATAGAGGAATTTAATTTAATTAATTAAATAAAGAGAATTTATTCAATTAATGTCGAATTTAGGAGTTTTGGAAGAATTTGATGAAATTAATTAAATAATTAGATTATTTAATTAACGCTGAATGTAGGTGATTAGACAGATTCGATGAAATGCAAGTGGTGAGATGACACGGTCATTTTAGGGTGTCTACATTTTGCCCCTCTTTGATGTAATGCATTTTACAGCGTTGCGTCAAAGAAAATGATTGTTGAAGATGTGATACAATTTTTGATGCCCCAGTGTAGCTAGCTGCCCCAGCGTAGCTGGTGTAGGGTGCCCCCTCGAGAGGAAAGACAGGGAAGCGATAGAAGAATTGTATTGACTCTCGACTAGAAGATTTTGTTGGAGACAGACGAGGTTGGATAGATGATAGATAGAAGAAAGGAGATAGGAGAGAACATGAGAGAAAGACGGTTGATCGATCTTTGCTTGAAAAACTATATAAGGCCATGGAAAAAAGGATGGTGTAAATGGATGAGCTTGTTGCAATGGTTTCACAAATGTTTATAAAGAGCAATCCTTATTTTTGATATAGCATGTGGATAGTGTTGGTTATTTCCTCCGAATCGGCAGAGGGTTTGCCAGTTCCAATGCACGGGCAGATTCGGCCAACAGATTACAGGAGGTTGCGTGAGCTGCCTCCCCTTCACTTCTGGTTCTACCGCACCAAGGGGGGTATCCCTATTTGCTAAAGATTTGACACTTTGACTCACCCAATGACATTAAGATTTAGCTTTGTGCTGACAGGCAGAATACTCTCATGCATGGACCAAGATCTAAATGATAAATCACAAGTTGGCAACTTTCTTGGACATATATGACTGGTTAGGGATGAGAGTATGCAAGGGGTTCCTAATCCTACTCCTACAACTAATAGGTTGGGATAATGGAATTGTTTGAATTTGATGGTTTAGATGCAAGACAGGGGCTTTGGGTCATAACTACTAACCCATGAGCAGACCGGTGCCTATGTCAGGGCAAGGAGTCAACTAGACGTATACAACAGATGGTTTGCAACTAGCATTCAAGTTTCAAGGGGTTGGATCTGATGTTTGCCTTACAAACATCACCCAAGAATGGATATTCAGCTACCTCTACTTACAGATATCCTAGTTGACATACATTCTTCTCCATACCTTAACCTAAAATAGTTTAATCCACTCCTTGAATGGAAGTTAAAGATCAAGTATGCAATACATAAATCTATATTCTAGAATTTGAGAAACCCTTAGCAACCAAATTTAGAAGAAGAGATGCATACAACAAGTGGAGACAGACAGCAAAACACATGCAAGAAGCATTTTTCATATACAATTGACACTAAAATAGAACATGTGTGCAAGATACATCACAGATGCAATACATAAACTCCAAAATGAGATAAAACAACCCAGGATCATGCCCTGTTCTTCATTATTTACACAAAAATGCCCAGGTCTTCAACAACCGTATATGAGTGACACAATTTGCATTTTATAGCAAAACTGTGTACTCAGCAAAATTAATTACAAGGCTAATCAAAAATCTGCCAGATACAACGCATGATCAGATTGGCACTCAAAATAGTTAATGCAGTAGAGGGACAAGGAGAAAGGAGCAGACAGAATCGGGATCTGGGCCATCGCCTGAAGGTTCTCTTCGAAAGCTTGGTAGTTCACCTGTCGCCTCACCCATACTTCCCTGCACAATCTGCCATCAATGCTTCATCTACTCGCAACCTCCTTGAAATGTAGTAGAGGACACATCTGAAGTTTTTCCCGCTCAAAAAATGACTTCAAACACTCAGGAAAAAACCTTCGCTGCGGTCTCAAAGCATGGCCGTTGATCTACTTCCCGTTGCTGAGATCCACGACACTCAAAAATGTTGAAAAGTCGTCGGCCAGTGAAATTGTGCTACGTAGGCATTTTATGCTCCTATCACTAACTTTTCCTTTCCTTGTTTTGCCACTTTCGCCCTTGTATATGCAAAAAACATATGCATATACAATTGCCACCGTTCACCTTTCGAAAATCCTTTGTATATGCAAAATGCATATACATGCAACAGTTTAATATACAAGGTAGACCTCAAAATATTATGAAGCAGATTGGAAACTTATTCGGGTCCAGCTTGCATCTTGACCTTTGTATCTTCGCTTGTATATCGGCACATACAAGTGCCCAATATACAACCCGCGGACCTGAAAATCTATCTATTGTAGCTTGATTTCCTCTCGGGTCTGGAACGTATGCCTTTGTTTTGTATATTTCAAATGTATACTTCACATACATTCACCTTTGTATGTCCTGTCCGCGGGCCCCACCATTTGTATATCGGTCATTGCATACAAACAAGGAATCCTCTATGTATATTCTGCCATTGTATATTCGCGGGTACTACCACATGTATCTCCCGCTGCACTGTAGCAAATGTATGTGCGCCAGCCTTTGTATATTTTGCTTTGTATATGACCCGATATACAAACAGTGAATCTTCCCTGGAATATGCCTGCAATGTATATTTTTCGCTTGTATCTCCAGCATTGTAGTAAATGCATCTACGCCCTTGTATATTTTTCAATGCACGATTATATACAACCTGATATACAAAGCGGGAATATTCCCAAGAATCTTGAAAGATTCCCCTTTGTATATGCACATTTAGAGCCCGATATGCACTCAAAAATGCATCTAACTGATTTTTTCAAAGGGCGATGGAGATTTTACACCCGCCAATGCATATTTCACTAGCATGTATATACAAACACCCTTGTATATACAAAAACACCTGCATACAAACTGATTTTGGCATTTTTTAGCACTGTAGAGGTCAAAAGAGATAGAACTTTTTAAATTTTTTGGGAAGGGGCCTACATATTTAAATGCTTGAAACCTGAATACTTATGCAGGCACCACCAGATAGTTCACCACCAAGGTATAAAAGACCAAGGTGCTGTGATATCTGAGTGCATGGACGTTGACTCTGCAAGGTTTGAACTTAGATCTTTTAGACATAATATAACCTTGTTGGAATATGTGAATGAGCCATAGTCTTGAACATAAAATAAACTTTAATACATAAATGCAAGAAGAATATTAATATGTAAGATGCTAGGTCGTAACACACATAAGATAAATATAATGCCAAAAAGATGCTAAAGATCATTCCTCAAACACGGCACACAAAAGCAATGACTATGCCCCTAATCTGTACGGCATCGCAACATACCAAGATTATAGATAAATCAAGGTAGTCTTGAATAGGTAATAGAAAAGGAACAAAAAATAAATCATAAAGCAAATTGACTTACTTACAAAGTAAACATACATCCAACATATTCTCTTGCCAAAGAGGTTGCTTAGGACAGATTGGATAGGAAAGATAACAGCCTTATCGTAGGAACTCTATGTCCGTTAAAGGGTGCTATCTACCTAAAAAGACAATGTCTTGCTGCAGGAAATGCCACATGTCGCAGGAGACGCATGTATTGGTCTCGACAATGGAACACTCTGCAGAAGACAAGCTTGTTGATCTGGTGCTTTGGTTAAGCTGGAATTAGCTGATGTTGGCAATCAGAATAGTAGGACAGTAGATGACTCTGGAAGGAAGTTGCCGTGCTTCAGGTTTGTTAAGGACTTGTGCTTTTGAAAGGATGCGCTAGCTTGCTGCTTGAGTTAGTCAAGTCGAGGCGAATGGATTTTGAAAAATGGAAGACCATAAAGGTGACAGTGTTTGATGGATTGAGGTGGGTGAAGAATGATGAATCATATATGCTTGAGTACTGGATACATCCTTCATATTCCAGACTACCTACATACCCTGTATCCATGGGATAAAGGCACATTACGATGAAAGATGAAAGTGATAATATGTAGTTCTGGGTAGAGTGATGAGCTGGGTCAAGATGAAAGGAGGAGAATGATGAATTGTATGTGCCTAAGTACTGGATACATCCTTCATATTCTAGACTGCCTACATACCCATATCCATGGGATCAAGGTACACCAAGATTGAGATGAGATGATATGTAGTTCTGGTTGATGTGATGATGTAGGAAAAGTGCTGGGAAGATAACAGTCTTATCGTAGGAGCGATGTGTCTGTTCAAGGGTGTTATCTGCGGAAAGGGGAATGATTGAAGAGTTTGTGAACCATGAACAAGGAACCACTCCTAGACCTAGGTTAAGGAAAGAGTTGCCCCCATTTTGGTAGAGGAATTTGCATAGGTGATTGGTGAAGAAGACATAGAAAGCTTGACCTAGGACAAGACAGTGCTAACTGTTAACACAGATCAAGACGTAGAATGATGACGATGGACATTAACAAATTTCCAAGCTATACTAGATAGGGAGATGGAAATGTAAACAAGGTCAATGGTGTTTATTATGGATGGATGGACACAACTTGTGAAATGGACCTGGAATGAACTGGACTCGATAGATGATGGATGCTGACTCTACACATAGCGCCTATTTGCCAGGTTTCACTATGGTACTTATCCAAGGCGCCTGTTTGCTAGGTTTTCACCAGAGGACAGATTTTTGTGGATTTTTTTTTTGGGAATACTCTGAGGATCAGGCATAGAACTTCTTAAGATGGACACTATTAAGTGGCTCATCTAGAGGAATGCCGTCAGGTGTAGCTAAAGTATAAGCTCCTGATCCATATGTTGCTGTGACAATAAAGGGACTTAACCAGTTAGGTTCAAACTTGCCCTTCCTTTCTCGATCTGCTTGATTTCTCTGATTCTCTTTGAGTACAAGATCACCAACTTGAAACTGTCTTTCTTTGATCTTTTTGTTGTAATTACGCCGGAGGCGATTTTGATAGACATGGAGATGATTAAGCGCGGAAAGGCACCTTTCATCGAGTAGTTCTAGCTCAGCTAATTTGGAAGTGCGATACTCCTCTCCAGCAATCAGGGTTTGCATGGATACTCTGAGGGATGGGATCTCGACCTCTATGGGTAGGATGGCTTCAGAGCCATAGACCAAGGCATAAGGTGTGGCATCAGTTGGTGTTCTGATACTAGTGCGGTAGGCCCATAGGGCAGGATTGAGTTGCAAGTGCCAATCGCGACCAGCGTCATTGACTATTTTCTTGAGGATCTTGAGAATGGTCTTATTGGAAGCCTCAGCTTGGCCGTTACTTTGTGGATAGTAGGGAGTTGAAAAGTGATGTTGGATATTGTATTGTGTACATAAGGCACGAACATCTTGATTCTTGAATGGTCTCCCATTATCAGTGACAATGGCTTGGGGAATACCATACTGGCATATGAGGTAGTTAAGGATAAACTTGGCTATTTGCTTACCGGTGATATAGGTCATGGGAATAACTTCCACCCACTTCGTGAAATACTCAGTGGCAGTAATGATGAATTTGTGGCCATTGGATGAGGATGGGTGGATTTGTCCTATGAGGTCGAGACCCCATTGAGAAAAAAGCCAAGGAGTTGTCACAGGTTGTAATTCATGAGCTGGTGCGTGAATCAAATGTCCATACTGCTGGTATTGTAGACACTTCTTAGCAAACTATGCAACATCTTGTTCTATTGTAGGCCAGTAGTAACCTGTTCTGAGTATCTTCTTAGCGAGATTAGGACTAGTAGAATGTGTGCCATAGACACCTTTGTGTATGTCTTGTAAGGTAGCTTCGGCTTCTTTGCATTAAGACATCGTAAGAGGATACCATCGAGACTTCGACGATATAGTGTATCACCTAGAATGGTGTAATGGGAGGATCGACGAATAAAGGTTTTACGTTGGGTGGATGATAGGTTGGAGGGAAAGGTATTGTGTTTAAGGTATTCATAGATATCTTCATACCATGGGGAATTGGGACCAACAAGTTTGCAGATGATTTCAGTAACGGGAACATCGACGGCTGGTATCAACAATTGCTCGATCAAGAATTCACATTTCTGTGTATTAGCAAGCATGTCAATCAGTGACCCTACAAAAGCCATAGAATCTGTAGCCTTGTTATGCTCTCTTGGAATTTGCTCAAATGTGATGCTAGAAAAATGTGGTTTGTAGGCATCCACTAGTTGCTTGTAGGGGACCAACTTTTCATCTTTTATTTGGTACTCATCTATGACTTGGTGAATGACTAGCTGTGAGTCTCCATATACCTATAGTTCTGTGATGTCCCATTGAACTATTGTATTAAGACCTATGAGGAGTGCTTCATACTTGGCAATGTTGTTGGTGCAAGGGAATGCAAGCCGATATGACTTTGGAATATCATCATTTTGAGGTGTGATAAACAAGATGCCGGCCCCTGATCCATGCTGTGTGTAGGAACCATCAAAGTACAACTTCCGCATTATTGAGTTGGAAAGAGTGAATAGATTCTCATCCGGAAAGTCTGCTACCATAGGGTGTGTATTTGTCATGGGTGCTTCTGCTAGTTGATCTGCTAGAGCTTGTCCTTTGATTGCTTTACGATCCACATACTTAATGTCAAACTCACTAAGGATCATGACCCATTTAGCTAGTCTACCTATGAGAGCTGCTTTTGCTAGTAGATACTTCAAGGGATCAATTTTGGCTATAAGATATGTGTGTTGGTTCAACATGTAATGCCACAATTTTTGGGAAGTGAACACTACTGCTAAACAAGCTCTTTCCATGGGTGAGTAATTGAGTTCATATCCCACCAAGGTTCTACTGATATAATAAATTACATGCTCTTTTCTTGTTTCATCATTTTGTGCTAAAAGGGCCCCTAGGGCTGAAGTTGTAGTTGAGATGTATAATATCAAAGGTTTATGAGTGACTGGTGGAACCAATACAGGAGGTGTAGCTAGATACTCTTTGAGCTGATCAAATGCTGCTTGACACTTATTATCCCATCGAAATGAGACATCTTTTCGGAGTAAGTGTTGAAATGGTTGACATTTATCTGCTAGCTGTGAAATGAAATGCCTAATGGATTGCAACCTTCCCTGAAGGCTCCTTAATGCTTTGAGGTTCTTTGGTGGAGGCATCTCCACTATAACTTTTACTTTTGTGGGGTCTACTTCAATGCCTCTACGAGATACAATGTATCCCAATAGCTTCCCTGATGTTACCCCAAAGATACACTTCTTTGGATTGAGGCGTACTTGGTATTTCTCGAGCCTGTCAAAGATCTGTCCTAGGACTTGTATGTGATCTGCCCTAGAAGATTTAGCTAGTATGTCATCCACATAGTCCTCCATGATATGATGAAAGAGGTCATGGAATATCACTGTCATTGCTCTTTGATAAGTTGCCCCTGCATTCTTTAGACCAAACGGCATGACACACCAACAATAATTACCCCACGGACAAGTAAAATTTGTTTTATGTTGATCTTCTTCTGCTATCCTTATCTGATTGTAGCCAAAGAATCCATCCATGAGAGAAAGCATCTCATGACCCGCAGTCAAGTCTACTATGAGATCAATGTTTGGTAATGGAAAATCATCTTTCAGACATCCTTTATTAAGACCTCTAAAATCATTACACATGCGGATGCGTCCATTGGGTTTAGACATAGGTATAATGTTTAAGACCCAATTTGAATAGTCAATAGGTCAGATGAACTTTGCATCTAACAACTTCTGTATTTCCACTTTTACCAAGAGAGCTATTTGTGGGTGCATCTTCCTCAGCTTTTGCTTAACTGGTTTAACTTTTGGATCAACTGTGAGATAGTGAACCACTAGCTTAGGGACTAGCCCTGGCATATCAGTATAGGTCCATGCAAAGTTGATGGTTCACTGTAAGAAGAATGTGTTAAGATTCCTGTGCTCTGTTTCTAATAATGATGCTGCTAGGAATGTGGTCTTGGGATTTTGCTCTGTGCCAAGGTTTATCTCTGTAGAATATTCCACTAGGAGAGCTGACTTCTCTTGATACTTAGATGGTAGGGGAAGGTCAAATCCTCCATCCTCAGGTGCCACAGTTGGGTTTTCACCTTTGGATACGTCCTTTGTTTTTACTATTTTGTGATCGAGAGGTGCCACAGTGTGGTTTTCACCTAGATATCTTTCTTTATTTTTACTTTTGCAACTGGAGGATTTGGTATTCTCACCAAAATAAGTTGTTGGTTCTAGTTTCATTACAAAACCTGCTTTATGATCGTCAAGAGGGATACCTTCCTGAAGTCCCATGAACTCAGCTAGAGCTTCATCATTCTGAAATACATCAATAACGGGTGACCCTTGTTGGTCCCAATCGATAAGTTCAGGGTAGACAAGTGTTACATTCTGGATGTTTGTGGTGGAGGTTAAGGATACGAAGGATGGCATAAATATGGAGGATTTCGTAAATAGGTTGGTCATATGGAGGGAAGAGTCATCGATGATATCCTCTTTAGATGTCAAACCGGTGGGAAAAGTTTCAGCTACCTTGTTGAGGATACCCTCGATGTCCAAGGCGTGCAGTACCTTCCTACCAAATCCTAAAGCCTTCTTGTCTAGTTTCTTTGTCACAATAATGGGTTCCATAGTTCCTTGATTCTGTTTCCCAAGGCCACCTTTGCCTTTATAGCCCATGTTTTTGACTATCCTTAAGCCATTGCCATATTGCTTGACTGGTATTGTGACCGACTCTTTCTCCTTGTAGAGCCAAGAAGAAATGTCCTCAATAGTTTCCTCTTCCAATAACTGTGCCTGTTAGAAATGGGTTAGGAATGCTGGGGGAGGAATAGATACTTTTTTAGTTGCTTTGGAAATGGGTGGTTGGCCATAAGATTTAGGGGATAAAGGCATCCGCCCTATACAACAAGATTTTGAGATATCATATGTTCCAAAGCCTATATCACGAATGTGAGATTTGATTTCAGGAAGAGGATTAGGTTCACTTGTAGAGGCTTGTGTCAGAGTTTCAGAATCGACATATAGTGGGGATTCAAGGGCTTTGTCATTTTGAGGCACTTGGTTGCAATTCTTATAGCTGCCTTGCAAGACACGACAAAATTCAAAAGGATTGGGGTCTCCTGGGATAGTGATCTCCGTACCATTGTATGGGAACTTTAGAGACTGATGGTACATGGAGGGGATAGCTTTCATCGCATGGATCCATGGGTGGCCTAGGATAATGTTGTAAGGCAGCTCAATATCAATGACTTGGCATCTGGTTTCAAGCATGACGGGGCCCAGCTGTATAGGCACGTGGATAACGCCTTCTGAATGGCGTTCAACATCATCATATCCCTTGATTGTAATACTTTGATCAATGTTGATATGATCCTCAGAGTATCCCAATTGTTTAAGTAACTTTAAAGAATAGATGTTGAGACTAGCACCACCATCTATGAGTATACGTTTGATTTTGCGCTTATGGATGAGAACTTTAATATGAAGGGCATCATTGTGACAAGGATCATGGGAAGGGAGGTCTTTCTTAGAGAAGACCACATTGTAGGGTGAAGCAATGTTACCTACTATAGCTTGGAAATCTGCGACCGCTATGTTATTAGGAACTGAAGACTCTTGGAGGGCTTTTTCTAGCACTACTCTGTGCAGGTGATGACCGTAGAAGGTCCAAAATAGAGATCTGTGCTGGTGTTTTCCCTAGATGTTTGACAAGATTATAATCAGATTGAGCTGGAAGAGTAGGTGCAGGACCACGAATAGTGACATGACCACGACGAGTTGTAACAGCGCAATCCATAGATTTGCCTTTGATTGTGAGGGTAGACACTCGACTCTCTTCAAAATGACCTACAATGGAATCAAAGGAAGTGGAAGCATGATTGATACCTTTACCTTTATCCTGAGGAGGAGGTGGACCATAGTGAGGGAATGGTTCCTTGTACATGTTGAGGTCTTTGTTCATGTGTTCAGCTGGTGGTTCATCTTCAAAAGAGATTTGGTTGCCTTCGATGAGATTTTTGATTAGGTGCTTGAGTTTCATGCATGATGCGGTTCTGTGCCCTTTGCTCTGATGGAATTCACAATATTCATTTTATCTGTACCATGCAGTTTTGTAAACTGGTTCTCCATATGGGGGAGCATCGGGTAAGGTGATGAGGTCTTTGTGTAAAAGCTTCTGTAAGACTAATTTTATGGGTTCTCCCAAGGGAGTGAATTGACACCGCGGAGGGTAATCTTGTTGAGGTCGCTCTTGTTGTCGCTGTTGTTGGTTTTGATAAGGTTGTCTTTATTGTTGCTGTTGTTGAAGAGGAGCTTGACTTGGTTTAGAAAGCTGCAGTGGCATTTGCAAAGTTTGGACATGTTTAGAATCGACCACCCCATCGTTGACCACATTTTTATTGTTGTTCCAATATTTGGGTTTATCTTTCGTTTGGTGTTGAGGAGCATTGTCTTTAGTTTCTTTGAAGATTTTGACCACACCCTTAGCAATGAGGGCCTTTTCGATGTTAATTCCCTTGTATGTGATTTCATCAAAAGTTGTAGCACTAAGAATTTGCAAGTGAAAACCTAACTCTTGGTTGAGGTTCTGCACAAATATGCTAACAAGCTGTTTCTTAGAAATCTTGAAAGGGAATTTGCTAGCCATTTGTCTCCATCGTTGAAGGAAAGAAATGAAAGTTTCACCATTTTTCTGTTTATTATTGCATAGATCGGTCATGGAAATCTCATGCTCTGTGTTGTAGGAAAAATGGGTGGTAAATTTCTTTGCTAGCTCGTTAAAAGACTTGATACGCGTGGGTAAGTGTGAGAACCATTCTATAGCTTGACCTCCAAGACTGTGAGGAAAGAGACACATAAGATATGTGTCGTTATGTGAGACCTCGAAGCAAGCAAGATAGAATTCCCTGAGATGGTCTTTTGGGTCACCTTTTCCTTTGTATTTATCAATCTTGGGAATAGTGAAATTTTGAGGAAAAGGGATAATGGGTAGTGACCGATCAAAAGGATAAGGACAGACTTCTTCTAAAGAGAAGGTCTTCTTGGTGTGGCCAAACGTAAGATTAGATAGTTGTTGTTGAACTTCCGCAATTTTGAGCTCCATGGTTGTGGGAGGGGTTGGAAACATCTCTTATTGTCCTAAAAGTGGCTGTTGTTGCCCATACGGAAGATTGTAGTGTAAGCCATGTGCATTGGAATTATAAGGGTCGTATGATTGGTTGGGGTCGTATGTGTTATATGTTGGGTTGAGATTGGGTTGGAATTGGATGCTTTGATTAGGAGGAGGTGGGGGTGGCGCTAGGTAAGAATGTTGGCTTTGTGATGGTTGAAGAAACAAATTGGGTGGAGGAAAGCTAAAGTGTGGGTTAGGTTGCGATTGCAGAACATAGCTTTGGGAAGTTAGGTTTTGGGAATGTTGAGGGTGGTTAGGCAATGTGTGAAAGAAATTTAGCACCGATGACTGTAGTGGAGGAGGGACATAGGTAGATGTGTTGTGCGATGTTTGAGGATGATTAAGGATGAGTGTAGAGGAATGTTGTGGTTGAGATTGCATGACCCTAGTTGGTTGAGAGAAATGAAGGTTTGATGATATGGGAGGTGGTATTTGTTGAGACCCTTGCTGCATGGCTACATAATTGTTCCCTGAATTGTAATTTGGTGGGAAACCTATTCACGATGGGGTAACCAAAATTCCACTTGCGATCAATTGGTGTAGACACTTTAGGAGGTTGTTGTATATTTGATCAATCTATGGTGGCTTGTTTAGCTAGCTCCGCTTGGCATTGAAGAGTCTCCTGTTGGTGTTTGTATATTTCCATAGGAGTTAGAAGCGGTGATATAGCCCTCTTTCCTGTTGGGTTTTGATAAAGGGGATTCTCAATCGTTCTTCCTTGTAAGCTTTGTTCAGGTAACGGCATGGTCACTGTTGACATGGTTTGCACTGCTATTATGGTGTCTTGGGTGTTGTTGGGTTCGCTAAGATTGGATAGATCAAAACCGTTGGGTAATTTGGATCCTTGCTCTGCTAGCAAGTGAAAGAAATGATCTTGGTTCTCACTAAGGATTTTGTCAAAAGCAGCTATGACTCTAGGATCTTGTATGAATTCATCAAGATCTTGTCCATCTTCTTGAGAGGATTGACCTATTTCAAAGTGTCGCTCTTCTTGAGATGGGACTTGATCGATAGTATAACCTTATGGAACAAAATCTAGATGCATACCGGTGGTATAGTGAGGTGTACTTACCAAAGGGACACTACCTTCTTGAGATGGGACATGACCGATAGTATAACCTTGTGGGACAAAATCTGGAGGCATGCCGGTGGTATAGTGAGGTGTACTTACCAAAGGGACCCTACCTTCTTGAGGATTGTTAGGATGGTCCAGCTGCGACATGTTGGGAGAGTTGGTAGATCTTCTGTAGGTGTTCTAGGAGTAATCTTGGGAGTAATGTTGAGTCGACCTGATTGCGGTGTGTGAGGAGGTGATTTGCGCTTCCTAGGGACAACTTGCTTAGACTTCATAGTTTGCTGGAGCCTACTGGTTACCATGGAATACACTATGACAAAAAGAAATGCTAGGATTTTGCTTGGTGTTTTGAAAAAAAGACAAACTCTGATGCACAATTTACTGGACCAAAGGCGCTATACTGTTTGACTAGAGGCGCAGGACTGTGCAACCAAAAGCGTGCTATTGTGATATCAAAGGCGATGGACTAAGCTACTAGAGGCGAGGTACTGCTATACCAAAGGCAAGCTATGGTGACCAAAAGTGAGCTACTATACCACCAAGGGCAAGCTGCTATAATACCAGAGGCACTGAAATAGTGTCTGATGCTTTAAAAGGCAAATTTTGATAGAATTGGTTATGGTTCCGATTGGATTTGCTTTGGCAAGAGAAAACACAGCAAACAAATTTGGCAAAGAAGGGACTAACACAACAGATAGTGTATGTTTGAGGCTCACAAAAAAGCCCAATGTTTCCACAGGTATAAGACAATTGCAATCAATAACACGCACTTTTTATCCCTAGAGACAAGGTTTCATTACAGTAGATCAGCTCACAGCTTAATACTCCGTTGATAAAATGTCATTCCATAAAGGTGTTGGACATTTAGTATCTTTGCGAGAGACAATAGGTAGGGATATCTCACCCTCCGCTTGGAAAGCTGAAGTAGGTCACAAGAGCTTTATGGCCAAGGGAATACTATCTCTTCTCAAGGGAACCAATGGTGAGTATCTTAAGAACTTAAATCGATTCCCCTTGCACTGATGATTACCGCAATGTTCAAAGGTAGATCGGGTAGTCACTATCTAGAATGGTTCTTAGTAACTTTGAGGGACCAACGCCTTATGAGCAATGTGACAAGCTACTAAAAGCTTTAACTAATCCTACTAAGAGGAAAATTGTTTCCATAAAGAGCTAGTACACCTCTTTTCAGTTTGGCACCACAAGGTAAGGCTGACGTTGATTAGGACTTGGCTTTCGCCTTATCCCTCTTATATAGCGGTTCAAAGGAAAACTTCGCTTAGGGTCGTCCCTTTTGGATGAAGTGCAATCCAAAAGTAGGCCCTTCTAAAGAAAGTACTAAAATGTAAGAGCAAGCATGCCAAACAAAGGTTTAATTGTCTCATTATAAGAAAAAATAAGGTGCAACTAAATTAGGCACACACATATTTGTAGTTGTCAATTGTCCCTTATGAAATTGAAGTGTTTGGCATTTATGTCCATTGTTCCTTAGAAAATTGAGGTGTTTTCTCATACATGTCCATTGTCCCTTAAGAAAAGCAGTATGTTCCTAAGACTTAGATTGCTGAAAGATGTTTTGTCCCTTAAGAAATCAATATGTTTTCTAAGATTTGTAAAGATGATTGTTCAATTGTCCCTTAAGAAAGCAATATGTTTCTAAGACTTAATGTGATAGATTTGTCAATTTATTTAAAGCTCGTCCTGCATGAACATGTTAGAGAAACCCATATGCTCTGTTTGAGTGATAAGAGGCTACAAAATGTTGATTGGTTCCACCAAAACTCAAATAGTTAGCCAAAAATAAATCAATTGACCAAAAATGCTTAACTTGTTAGGTGAAAAAATAAGCAATATAAAAAAATCTACTAATAATGATTAGGTATAGCAGATTGAATATTATGATCAGATTCTATATGAAATTCTATGCAATTTCAAAAAAAAATTTATGAAAATTGAGTAAATTTTGCACAAGTTATGACCGTTTGAAGTTTGCAAAGAAGGCTTGACTTTGACTAAGTGTACCTGATAAATTTGATAAAATTACCTCAAAATCTTTCACCATAGAATAGTTGGGAGAACCAACTTTCCAACGCCATTGGTTTCGTGAGAATCTGATTCTGTATGCAAAAGATATGCCTGATTTCGTGAAATTGCTAAAAATAGGGCAAAAAAAAAGCAAGCATGGGCTAAAAATAGGGACACATATTGAGATTTATTTTTCTCAAAATCCATGCACTTCCTGTAAAAAATAAGAGATACCTAAATAGAATTTTGATGTTTTTGACAAAACCTAAAAATCTTTTGAGCTAAAGTTACACCGTTTGAATGTTCAACGCCTATTTTTCTCAAACTAGTGAACAAGGATCTTCAGATTTTCTGTATTGTGATTGTGCTTTTCCATACCTAACTTCTAAAAAATCAACTTTTTCTAGAAAAAAAAAAGTAAGGTTAGTGGGTCCCACTGGGCGTGCCAGAATGTGTATGAGGAAAATCGATTAAATTAAAACTAAGAAATCAAAAGCTCAATAACATAAAGAGAACGAATCTAAATAAAAGCCATTACTAATAAATCAATGAAACATAAAAGCTTTAACCGAGATTTGTATTGTTCCCTTTGGATGAATGTGGATTGCTCAATAATGCTGCGAAACCATGGTTGCATCAAGCAAGTAAAGTGCTCAAAGATCAATGTCAAGAGATCGTGAAGTTGCTCAATCGATGTGATGTATGCTCAAAACGCTGTTAAAAGATGCTTGAGAATAAGTGATTGAAGAGGATTTATGAAGGAGATGAGGGGGGTTTATATAGGTTTCAACAGAGATCGATCAATGGTCCAGATAATTCAGAAGAATCAACGGAGGAGATAAATCAAATAACCATGATGAATGTGCACACGACATGTGTCAATCCATAAGGATATTTTTATTAAGATATGATGAAAACAAGATTGATTGAATAGATAACTCAACTTGTAATTTTGCCTTTTTTAGAGTTCTAAAAATAAGATTGATTGTGCACATGAGTTAATAAGATATTTTAAGAGGAATTGGAAGATAACTGAAATTAAATAAATAAATTTATTTATTTAATTGTGCATGATAGATGAATAGATGAGATATGAAGATTTAAATAAATTAAACAAATAAATTGATTTAATTTATTTTGCATGATGAAGGATAAATAAAATATGTGATTTTATTTATTTTTAGAGGAAAAAGATAATTTAAATAAATTTATTTAATTGTTTGTGCAAGATTGGAGGAATAGAAAATTATAAATAAAATACTTGATTTTATTTATTTTTAGAGGATTGAAATAATTTAAATAACTTTGCATGATTTATTTAAATTTAGAAGAACAATTGATTTAATTAAATAATGTAAATTATTTAATTGTAGATAAGATAGAATTGGATGAGTTAATTAAATAATTAGATTTATTTAATTAATGTGAATTTAAATTTCGAAAGAGGACAATAATTTAATTAAATAACTGAAATTATTTAATTTTGGAAGAATATAGAGGAATTTAATTTAATTAATTAAATAAAGAGAATTTATTCAATTAATGTCAAATTTAGGAGTTTTGGAAGAATTTGATGAAATTAATTAAATAATTAGATTATTTAATTAACGCTGAATGCAGGTGATTAGACAAATTCGATGAAATGCAAGTGGTACGACGACATGGTCGTTTTAGGGTGTCTACAGTATCTTTACGCACTGAGAATGAGTCTTGATAGATTCTCATGTTGGTGTTCTGTAGAGCTATCAGGGCTTGGGTTTGTCTTGTGCCCTTGTTATCCGGTGTGACTTCCTGTGGGTTTAAGAACATTTCTATGAACAACCAATGTTGGTCTTCTCGTAGCCTTGCTGTGAATTTGTTATACTCTCTATAGGATTACATGTTATGCCCCCTTGTTCTATGAAAAGAACAAAAATGATTGTACTCATAAGGAGGTCTTTCATATGTTCCATCTTTTCCATTTCCATTGTGGTTCTAATTCTGGTAATTGTCCCTAGGGTAATATCCATTGTTTCTAGGCTGATCAATTGCATTGACATTGGGAGGGTAATAGTCTCTTCCATTTTAATCATCTCTTACCTTCCTGACTGGGGGTTGATCTGTCACCCCATCTATTGTTGCATTTATATTGTTTTTAAGAATCTTGATGACGGGAGCATTGCTTCCTATGTCCTCCCTCGTTAACTTTCCATTTGACCTGTAGACCCTTCAACCATTGTCGATGGCAACTTGATCGATCCTCAAAGCACTTTCAAATGCTTCTTCATAGGATTTATATGGTAACTTCTGAACATCTTCTCTCATATCCTTGTTTAAGGCATGTAAGAAAAGGTCACATAACTCATGATGATCCATGTTTGGGGCACTAGTTGAGGAATAGAGGACTTGTCTCCATCGGGTAACAAAGTGGGCTACAGATTTGTTTGACTCTTCTTTCATGGTCATGAATTCTCTGATCCCTGTTTTGACGAGTTTGTTCATGTCAAATTCCATGAGAAACTCTCTGATCAGTTGTTTGAATGAGTGTATTGAAGCTTCTGGTAAATGATAGTACCAATCCAGAGCTATTCCTTCGAGGGTCTTCAGAAAGATCTTAGTGACAACTCCATCCCAGGGAGGAGTTCCCTTATCGCAGTAGTATAAGATTTGATATGCAAATTTGGATCACCCTCTCCTTTGAACTTTGGGAGATCAGGTAACGGTCGAGGCAACTGAATACTTCTTATGTTTAAGTCAAGTGGTTCTTTTAAGTACTCTAGGTATGTTCCTAGAAAGACACTTTGCGATTGAGGAGTTGATAACATCAGTCCCATAGGAGGGTTTTGGTAACCCATTGTCTGATTTGCTTGATTTCCTAACATCACTGGATTGTTGTGAACAGGAGGGTTCCCATTCAGACACATCTCATTACTTGCATTTCTTGAATAATAGTTGAGATAGGGGGATTTTGAGATGCCCCCTGGTCTTGTTCATTTTGGATATTGTCATATGACTTCTATCTTCTTTTAGGAGCAGGTTGTTCTGCTTCTAGGGTTCTAATCCTTTGCAGTAGAGTCACAATTAGGTCTGCAGGTGTAGCAACTCTAGGCACTTCCTCATTTCTATGGTTTTCCCTTCGAGTGTTGTCATGATGATGTGCTTCTTCTTGCACAACATTGTCTCTTTGTTCTTCTTGCAAGGCAAATTTTAATGCTTCTTAAGCGTCTCTTGCCTCTTGCAAATGTCGTTCTAGCATTTTTACTTCCTCATCAAAATGAGTACTTGAGGTACCTTTGGATGGTTGATCTAGTCAATGAATTTTTGATCTTAGTTGAAATTTCCTAGCTTTGTGAGGTGCATTTAGTATGGCAAGGTTATGTTCCCAAGTAGGATTGTTAAAAGATAGAGAACACCTGGGTTCCCTTTGGTCTTGTTTGTAGTCAGAGTCTTCGTAATTGTAACAATTTGTGATTGGTGCATCTGGATGAGGTGGCACATACCTATCAAAAGATGGAGTTTCTAGTTCTCTAGAGGGAACATTCCCTAAGTTTAGATTAGGTTCCGTCATATTCGGGGGTGCCGTAGACACCACATAATAAATGGAATGGACGATGGCGAAGGTGACAAAGGCAGAAGCGGCTATGAATAATAAAGTGAAAATGCCTTGAAGATTGTTGTTTTGAAGTGTCAAATGTTTAAGTTTTTGATGTGATCTTAGCATTTGGAATGCAAAAAGCATAGACAAAAGTTTTTTCTCTTAACGTCAAGTTCACCAAAATATGTACGCTCAAAATTGTGACATTAGTGGCCTGGGGCTGTCGAGTCAGATTTTGGTGTGCACACGGACCCTTCCCTCCTTGCCACAAGGTGAACCACCACATCACTCTCGCTCTTGTGAAAGTAGTTAGTCGAGAGGAGGCGAGACACAGGGGTGGTCTGGCTCGTTGGAGAGCTGGACTTCGCGGAGAGGGGTCAACACATCCTGGGGCTTGTGTTGTTGTATGCTTGTGTAGATGTGTTGTTCAATGATCATGGTTGTAAAGATAATTATATGACCCGACGAGTCACTAGTCATTATTCTCTTGTTTGGATACCTGATATTCCACTTTTGTGTGGGTAATCTATTATTCTCATTGATTGCTTGTTCATGTTGGCATTGTCTTTCAAACTATTGTATGGATACTTGTTGTATTAGGAGTTGTCTAAGTTCTTCTTGTTGTCATAAGACAAGTGGGTCTTGTTGTGGTCTCGGATGGATTTCCTCTATCTCGTTGAGGATTGCCCTCACCCACTTACCTCTTAACCCTGGGCACATTCATGAGCCAAGACAAGAGATAGGTGTTTGTGAGATAACCTTAACTTGACTTAAGGTTTGTGTGACCTAAGGTTCTGACTATGCGTTGACTTCATTTGACCTTGTGATAGAATCAAGGGTTTTGACCAATGTTTGACTATAGTTGACCTTGTGATGGAACCAAGGGTTTGCGAATTTTCTAAGTCTCTAATGTTTTTGTTCTTTTTGGCTTTTATGAATGTAATTCTAAATGAATGCAAAACTTCTTTTTGTGTTTTTTTTATGTTTTTAAAATTTAAAGATGCTTTTTCTTAATCTAGGAATTAGAGGATGAATGCAAGCTATAATGAATTTACCTAATGCAATTAAACTATGTTTTTGGGGTTTTCTAAATATTTGGAACAAATTAATCTAAGAAAGGGGAAATTTCTTTTAAATGAATTGATTTATGAACTTGGAAAGCAAATTACTCTAAGAATGCAAGATCTATCTATCCTATCAAGGAAAAAGCAACAAGATTACCGATTCCAAGAGAAATTTTAGTTATCTAATTACTACAAATTAAAAAAAGCATAAAGGAACCTGGAGATGTGTGAGTCTCCACTACCTCAGAAATCCTTGTCACTGCAACCTCGTATCCTCTTGTAGCAGCGGGGAATCCTATTGGCGACAAGATGACAATGGAAGCAAAAAAAGCTTTAAAGATTTGAAAATAGAGCTCAATGAGAGCTTTGATGAGCACTGTGGCTTGATGTGAGTAGCATATGGATGTGTGATGAGCTTTGTATGAAATCTAGATGAAGCAACAAACAAAATGAAAGGCTCCTATGTCCTGTATGAGGATGAGAATGCTTGATGTGGAGAGCAATAACTTGCAAGAGTTGTGTGCACAAATGAAATTGCCTCCCTTTTTGCTTGAGGGAGGGGGTATTTATAGGTTAGAAAAATGGATGAGAGGTGAAGAAGAAGGAGAGTTAACTCAATTTGATTGGAGAGTTAACTTAGAATAGTCAAGAGTGATTTGGGCTAAAATTGGAGTGATCTACCTAGTACAATCTTGTCACTCAAGAAGAAGTGAAGAAGGAGTGCATGAGAATGCATGAGGATGCATGAGTTGTTAATTAAAGATAAAATAGAGCTAATTATATATGTTTAGGTGCATGAAATAATTAACTCTATATTTGGAACAAAAATCCATGCAAACAAGAAAAAAAATAGGCGAAAACAAAGCTTTTTCGAGTTAGAAACTTGAGCTTTCCATGACTAAAAACATGACAGGGTCGCCCAGGGTTGCCCCTTTCACTAGTTAGGTCACCTGGGGGTGACCCTCAGAGGAGGGCACCTGGGTTGAAGTGCATGATGGGAGATGGAAGAAGGGGAGAAAAGAAGGGGATCTGCCTTTGGAAATAGGTTAGTCACATGTGAAAATTCAAATCTCCACTTGTAAAGTAGGATCTCTCGGGGGGAGATCTGAAAATAATAGGGGGAGATTTGGATTGGTTGAGTAAAACTGAAAATTGAAAGCTGGAGATGGCTAGGGGGACCTCTAGAAGTCTTCTAAGGGTGGAGAAGATGAAAGATACTGGGGAGAGGTGAAAATGCACCTACAAGATGCATACAAGGCTTAGGAATGGGGTTGCAAGCTCAGAAAATGTAAATCGACAAGTGTCAAAAAGTGTCGACAACAAAGAGAGAGAAAACGACAAAGGGGAAACAACACAATATGAAAGAAAAGACACGCCACCAAGAGAATTGTTACTAAGAGGATGTTATTTCATGCTTACATACACGTGACAAGGATTATAACTCATCATAGGGGTCCTTGTGGAGGCTGTGCGTGATTTTGATGCTTACAGGGTCGGGCCTCGGGTCTTCTTCTTTTTACCTTCCAAAAGGAAGAAGGAAGGAAAGAGAAACTCTTACCTGCCAATGCCTGCAACACTTAGAATAATACTGGCCCTATCAAAATTTGGACCTCAGGCCTTCTGTTGCAAGTATGTGCTAACTGGTGTTGTCATTGATGCCAACATGTTTGTGTTGTCATTGGTGCCAACTGTGCCTTCTGATATTGATGTTTGTTGATTGATTAAAGAACACTGTCTGAGTATTTTGCTTTGTATTGAAGCCTGGAGTATGATCTTTGGATATGATTTAGAGAAGTGTTCGAATATGCTAAATCCATAATTTGGTGGTCCGGATTGCTGTGCATAAAAAGTTCTATTCACCAGTGTGAAGACTGTGCCTGGCAAGGTTTGCAGAGTGACATGGAGAAAGTGTTTTGCTCCACATTTCTCCATAGATTGGATTGTCTTTGCGGTTCTAGACTTAAGCTTCTAAGGTCCTTAGTCATCTTCATTCCAAAGGATTTGTCATTTGGTGCTTCGGAAGGCAAGTTAGTAATTAACAGAGTTTGACAATGTCTGATAAGAAGTAGTTTGTGATATGTTCTTCAAGTGATCTATGTTGTGTTCAAGTGAGATCTATTGCAGTTGGATTTGTCAACTCCCAAGTGATTCTATGTTGTCTCCAAAATGTGTTGAAGGCATGTGCTTGATCCACAAGCTACAATGAAGATCTTGTAAGCATGTTTCTAAGTGTTCTAGATACGTGCATAAGTTCTGGCCGACCTAGTTTGTCACACTTGTTGCGGAGGTGATTTGTGGATTGTGGAAGCATGTCCAAGCATGTGAAGATGTATTTGGGTCTAAGCTAAGCCATGATGTGTTCATCCTTCATTCATTTACCCCGTAATTTTGTTTATTTCTAGTCTTAATTTGATTTATGTATGTATGCTGACCTCGGAGAAAGTTCCAATGGTTGTAGAATGTAATGCCGACCTTGATGTTCATTCCAAGGTTGATGTTAGGTATAAATGTATGTAGTGAATTCATGTTTGAAGAGTGAGTGAGTGAAGATGCGAAGATAAGTGCGAAGTGTAAAAGCAAAGTAGATCAGAGGAGATATATTGCGCTTCAATAGAACTGAACTCAGGCATGGTGTAGATGCTACTAAATCAGTTCACCCTTTGGCATTGAGCCACCCCTGGCTATGAGCCAACCCCGATAGTGAGCCAGCCCTCGGCAGTGAGCCAGCCCTCGGCAGTGAGCCATTCTTTTAGGCAGTGTGCCCTTTGATAGTGAGCCACCTTTTGATATTTGATATTGTTACTACATTATATTGTGAGCTAACACTCACCGTGGTTTTTCCATGTTTAGGGTTTTCCACGTAAAAATTCTAATGTTCATGTGTGTATGATGTTGATGTGCTCATGTCTTGATTATGCTATTCATGGTTAATGTTCATAAAAAAAATAAGGAGTTAGATTAAGTAAATGTGAAAGTGATTTTGGTTTAAAGAAGTTAAAATTTTTGATACAACTGATTCACCTTCCTCTTAATTGTCTTGTGCCTTTCAACAATTGGTATCAGAGCCAAGTTCCTTTGAAGAAAGCCTAACAACTTAAGGTAGATCTGGGATGGCACACAGTAAAGACATTCTCAGTTCGATGGATCTGACTATGCTTATTGGAAGGTACGAATGCAAAGTTATCTCATTTCTCTTGGTTATAATGTTTGGGCAATGCTTAAAGATAAATACACAATTCCTAAAGATCTAGAGTCTGAAGAAGAGATTAACGAGTTTGAGGCTAATCACAAAGCTAAAAATGCTCTGTTAAATGCCCTGTCTAACACTGAAATGGCAAAAGTTGTGAATCCAGAAATTGCCTATGAGATTTAGAACAAATTAAATCAAGTCTATGAAGGTGATGCATCTATCAAGAAGGCCAAGTTACAGAACTTGAAGACCACATATGAAACCATGCACGAATGGCTGAAGATGAGAACATAACAAGTTACCTACAGAAGATTGATGAAGTTGTCAGCAACATCAAGGGTCTTGGTGGAGAATTAAAGGATGAGGATGTTACAGATAAGATACTGAGAACTCTTCACAAATCTTATAGTCACAAGGTATTTGCCATTGAGGAGTTGCTTGATATGGGAAAGCTTTCAAAAGATCAATTGCTTGGAAAACTGACTGCTTTTGAGATAAGAGATTTTGGTAGTACTGATGGCTCTGTGAAAATCGAGACTGCTTTCAAGGCCAAGGAAGAAACTAAGACTACTAGATTAGATAAATATGTTGTGGAATCATATGAAGAAGACTTTGTAGAGATTGAGGCAAAATTTGCAAGCAGAATGAAAAGGGCTAGTAGAGGAAAGTTCAAAGGTAAGTTACCTTTCAAATGCTTCAATTGTGGTAAAGTTGTCCATTATGCTTCAAGGTGTCCTGACAGAGCTTTGAAAATCAATGAAAATAAAGGAAAGATGGTAAGAAAGAGTTATTATGTTAGAGATGATGATGGTGTAACTGATGATGAATCTAATTATGATGATGGCAATAGTAGTGAATGCTTGTTTATTGCACTTAGATAAGAACCTATTTCTGCTAATCTTGCAAGCCATGTGAAGGAAGAAAGTCTAGGAGAGTTGTCTACATTTCATGATGAAAAGGAAGATGAATGGATCATTGATAGCGGATGTTCAAACCACATGACATGAGACAAGAGTAAGTTTGTTAAGTTTGAAAAGTATGATGGAGGACTTGTTAGGTTTGGTGATGATGCAGCTGGTAAGATATGTGGAAAAGGATCTATTACTTTTGATGTTAAGCATAATACATATGATGTTCTTTATGTCAAGGGTCTAAAGCATAATCTACTAAGTGTTGGACAAATGTGTGACAAAGGGTATAATCTTGTGTTCAAGGACAATGGGTGTAAGATACAAAATAGATTTGGAACCCTAATTGCTGCTAGTAAGAAGACTCATGGTAATGTCTACCATTTGAAAGGTGCTGAAAATTGTTGTTTGTTGGCTAAGACAGATGAAAGTTGGCTATGGCATAGGAGAATGTGTCACATTAACTTCAATAATCTAGTGAGAATAAGCACCGTTCAAGCTGTAAGAGACCTGCCCAAGATTGTGAAGCCTGCCAATGCTATATGCAAAGAATGCCAGTTTGGGAAGATGACAAAGACTACCTTTAGAAGCAAAGAATAATCCTCTATCAATTTTCTAGAGCTTGTGCATACAGACCTGTGTGGTCCAATAAGAACAAGAAGTTTGCAAGGTGAAAGGTATTTCATGCTTCTCATTGATGATTTTTCAAGAATGACTTGGGTTACTTTCCTTAGAGAAAAGATAGAAGCTTGGGATAAGTTCAAGGAATTCAAAGCTATGGTTGAAAATGAATTAGATTTGAGAATCAAATGCTTAAGATCTGACAGAGGTGGCAAGTTCACTTCAAATGAGTTCAATGCTTTTTGTGAAGAACATGGAATAAAGAGATATTTGTCTGCTCCTCAAAATCCTCAACAAAATGGAGTGGTGGAAAGGAAGAATAGAACTGCTCAAGAAGTGGCCAGAGCAATGATCAAGGAAGAAGACCTACTGGAAGTGTACTGGAAAGAAGCAATACACACTATTGTCTACATTCAGAATAGAGTGCAAATCAGAGTAGAAGAAACAAAGACACCTTATGAGTTGTGGTATGGTAGAACTCCTACTGTCAAATACTTCAAAGTTTTTGGAAGCAAATGCTACATTAGAAGAGATGAAGAATTAGGAAAGTTTGATACTAGATGTGATGAAGGCATATTCCTTGGATACTCTACTAAGAGCAAGGCTTACCGGTGCTATAACAAAAGACTTAGAAAGATCATTGAGTGCAAATGTGAAGGTAGATGAAGATATTCAACCAGATGTATATGAGTCAGATGAACCTGCCGATACAGAAAAAGTTGAAAAAGGTAAAGAAAAGGAAGTTTAGACTGAAGAAAAAGCTGCTATAAAAGAAGAAGAAAATCAAGCTAAGGCTCTAGTAAGAACTCTTAAAACTCCAAGGTATGTGCAAAGAGATCATTCTGAAGATCAGATTATTGGTGACAAAAGGAAAGGTGTGATGACAAGAAGTAGGATTGCAGAAGAACAAGTAAATCTCTATCTACTTTCAAAGATGGAACCTAAAATAGTAAATGAAGCATGTAATGATGAGCATTGGGTCAAGGCAATGAAAGAAGAATTGCTGCAAATTGAGAAGAACAAGACTTGGGAACTTGTCCCCAGACCTGCAAATAAGAATGTGATTGGAACAAAGTGGGTTTTTCAGAACAAAATGAATGAAGTTGGAGAAGTTGTGAGAAACAAGGTAAGACTTGTATGTAAAGGCTACTCCCAAGTTGAATTGATTATGAAGAGAACTATGCTTCAGTGGCAAGAATGGAAGCTATTAGACTATTTTTGGCATTTGTAGCACATAAAAACTTCAAGGTATATCAAATGGATGTGAAATCTACCTTCCTGAATGGTGAGCTAGAAGAAGAGGTCTACATAGAGCAACCAGATGGGTTCCAGTTATCAGACAAACCAGTCATGGTGTGCAAATTAAAGAAGGCCTTGTATGGATTAAAGCAAGCTCCCAAAGTTTGGTATGCAAGACTAGACAAGTATCTATTACAGCAGGGTTTCAGTAAAGGATCTGCAAATAATAACTTGTATATTAAGGTGAGCAAAGATCAAATTCTGATTATTGAAGTCTATGTAGATGATATCATATTTGGTGGAAATAAAGAGATGTGTAAGAATTTTGCAAATGAAATGCAAAAATAATTTGAGATCTTTGTGTGGTTAGATGAATTTCTTTCTTGGATTGCAAATCAATTAGACAAACAAAGGCATTTTTATTTCTTAATCAAAGTATATCAGGGAATTGTTGAAGAAGTTTGGAATGGAGGACTCTAAACTGGTATGCACTCCTATGGTTACTAGTTATAAACCGAGAAAGAATGATGAATCTCCTAAGGCTAATCAAAGAAAGTACATATCAATGATTGGAGGACTACTTTACCTAACTGCTATCGGACCAGATATCATGCATGTAGTATGTCTTATGGCTAGATTTCAATCAGATCCCAAAGAATCACATGTGATGGCAGTAAAAAATATATTCAGGTATTTGAAGGGCACTCCTGATCATGGCTTGTGGTATCCTAAGAATAATGATTTCTCCTTAAGTGCCTATACAGATGCAGATTGGGATAGATGTGCTGATGATAGGAAAAGCACAAGTGGAGGATCATTCTTCCTTGGAAATAGTGCAGTGTCCTAGCATAGCAAGAAACAAGAATTAGTCTCCTTGTCTACTGCAGAAGAAGAATATATTGCTGCAGTATCTTGCTGTACTTAGGTGCTCTAAATGAAGCAGACCTTGAAGGATATCAAAGTTGAGTTTGATGGGCCAATTCCTATTCTTTGTGATAACACAAGTGCCATAAATATTTCAAACAATGAAGTGATGCACTCAAATACAAAGCACATTTCAATTAAGTATCACTTTTTGAGGGATAAAGTTGCAGAAAATGAGGTAAAGCTTGAGTATGTGCCTTCAAAAGATCAATTTGCTGATATATTCACTAAGGCTCTTCCAAAAGACACATTTGAGTATCTCCAGGAGAAATTAGGGGTTATTACCCCTCCTTCCTTGAACTAGTTGAATAGGAAGGCACATCAGTCCAGTGTGCTTCAAAGAATGTTTCTTCTTTTGGACTAATGTTGAAGGCTACCTCTCAGGGGGAGCAGGTAGTAGTTTGAGATGATTTTTACATTCAGGGGGAATAAAGAATGGTTTCAAACTGATTAGAGTAGTAGTGTACAAGTATGTGCAGTAGAAGAGATGTGATTCCCTTTACCATTGATGTCAAAGGGGGAGAGATCATGTGAAAAAATTAGGGGGAGTAAGAGTGCAGAGGTGTAAAAAGAAAGGGGGAGTGCTGATAGAGAATTATGTCTTGATGATAGAACATGTTTTTCACATAACATGTTGCCATCAATGACAAAGGGGGAGATTGTTGCAAGTATGTTCTAACTAGTGTTATCATTGATGTCAACATGTTTGTGTTGTCATTGTTGCCAATTGTGCCTTCTCATATTGATGTTTGTTGATTGAAAGAACATTGTCTGCGTATTTTGCTCCACATTTTCTCTGTATTGAAGACTGGAGTATGAGCTTTGGATATGATTTAGAGAAGTGTTTGAAGATGCTAAATCCATAATTTGGTGGTTTGGATCGCTGTAAAGAAAAAGGTTCTATTCACCAGTGTGAAGACTGTGCCTGGCAAGGTTTGCAAAGTGACAGGGAGAAAGTGTTTTGCTCCATATTTCTCCGTAGATTGGATTTTATCTTTGTGGTTCTGGACTTAAGCTTCTAAGGTCCTTGGTCATCTTCATTCCAAAGGATTTTTCATTTGGTGCTCCAGAAGGCAAGTTAGTAATTAACAGAGTTTGACAGTGTTTGATAATAAGCAGTCTGTGATATGTTCTTCAAGTGATATACGTTGTGTTCAAGTGAGATCTGTTGCGGTTGGATTTGTTAGCTCCCAAGTGATTCTATGTTGTCTCCAGAATGTGTTGAAGGTGTGTGCTTGATCTACAAGTGTAGAGGAAAACTAATGCGTTGTAGACTGAACATAATTCAGCGGTAAACCTATCTGAACAATCCACTTGACATTGTACTCCCACATTAAATTATCAACCAAGGAGTGTAAGCTTATGATGGGTCTACACTGTATATGCAACATGAGAGACTCCTAATCTATCATCATTGTGTGAAAGAATAAAAAAAATTCAATAACTTTAAACAAAACACAGTTAATGCTGAAAAGAAACCTTTCTGCACAATAGTTGCTGCGGGTACCTTCAGTAGTGGCTGTAGGTGACTGCTAAACTATTAACTAAAAGTAATAAATTGAATTCTCTCCTTCTATATTATATTCCATATTTTTTTCTTGATTACATACTCAAATATATAGGCTAAAAAACATCTAATAGGTGTACCATCATTTCTTCAAACAAGGAAAATGATTATTCTTCAAATGACACAAATACAATGACTGGACAATAGAGTCCTATAAAAACTTTTCATCTGGCTGATTGGAAAAGAGTTTGTTTGAACTCTTTTATGATCAAACTGATTTGTTGGAGATTTTTTGATATGTATAAATACATGGCAATCCATATCCAACTTTATTTCAAGTTAAAACTCGGAGTATAACAAATGGTGGAGGTTGGACTAAATCTCTGCCTTCTCAGTCGCCACTTTTTACTTAGTCAACTTCTGTCATTTCATGCTCCTTTAGTATTACTTATCTCTTCAAACTATTTCTGGGTTTCATGCTCCTACTTTTTTTCTTTTCAAATCATTTTGAAAATCAAAATTTTATTAAGAAACGAGGAAGATATGCCTATTTTACGGAAACTACCTTTTTGACTTTTTCTGTATGCCACTTTTCTAGAAACAACTACATGTTGACAACTGTCAACTTGTTTCTCTTCTTTTCAGCTGCCTGAACAACTCATTCCTTCCACAAATGATATTTTAATCCTTCTACAAATACTTGACATTTAATAATTATCATTCATCATAGTATATCATCATAATCTAGCATCAACTAACTAAAACATACAAATGTTTATAAATTATCATTAATTGTAGTTAATGCTTCAGGGAATCAAGGTAAAGTTCATAAATATCTTAGGAAGGATATTATAACATCATGAACATGGATTAAATCATAAGGAATGGTGAAATAAATAGAACAAATAATAAGCTCATCATTCCCCCAGCTGAAGTTCTGCTTGTCCTCAAGCAAGAGATGGACATTGGTTAGACATGAAAACTACCAGCATTAAGTCCAATGAGTTTATCTTGTCTTATTTTTCATCAAGATAGAATAACATGAAGAACATCTGCTACATCTGCCCCTAAATACTTTTGTCTTTTGTCACTTTGAGGCAATAATGGCGAAGGGAAATCAATAGAACAATATGTAAATTGAAGCAAACATATCCATGAATATAGGAGGTAGGTATGAAAATATATAAGCAAGGTCATTCTCCTATGGTCTAGGACAACAATACAAGGCATGCACATTTCCCCCTAGCTGAAAGGTCATTTGTACTCAAATGCCAATGTATGGATGCGGGTAGCAGAATAAATTAGTTATGAAGCATGCAATTAGAACAATGATAATTGATGAACATATTGTAATGCATAGGTAGTTAATTAACTAAAAATGATAAATATTACTAATGAATGAGAATCATAAATGTAAGTACCTAGTATGATGTAGTGAAAAGTTGTAAACTTGGTGAATAGATAAAAGTACAGGTTTCTGAATAGTTGAAAGTACAGGTTCCTGAATAGTTGAATGTACAGGTCCCTCTAAGAGTGGCTGCATATTTATCATCGGTAGTTGTTGTAGGTTTTCTAGCTACTCACTGCAGAAAATGTCTATCCATCCAATGACTTCTAATGTAACTTTTACATGTAGTCCATTACTATTGAATAAAATATGATTAGATTAATTGAACAACACCAATTGAATAGACATTCTTGATCCCATGAAGACCCAACCACCTAATGGAAACTTTTTTCGACATACGTGAATCACAACCTTGAAAAAAAATGACTTTGGAATATGACCAAACAACCAACTATGAATACCTTTTAAATAGTCATCTAAACAAGAAGAAATGAGGAAACAAACTACACCGGACAACACCCAACTAACTATGCTTCAATAGTTGGAGAAGAAGACATCTAAGACATTGTGTAACAACACTTATTGAATGAAAAACCTATCCTAACCTACACTAACCAACAAATAAAACTTTGATCAAACAAAACCATTGATTCATTATGTGAAATAGCTGCCTTTCCTTAGCAACTTACAATGCTTCACATACTTGTGAGCAACCAAAAAGAGGTGCAGCATAAGTAGAAACTTAATAAACAACTGCAATAATTTTTGACACACATAAACAAACTCATTTACTACTTCATTTTGGCAATACATACTTTTGTTTTGAAGAAAATAAGTAAGCTGAGACCATTCTTCTTTAACTGCAACTATGTATTTAGCTTCATCTTCAGCTGTAACTTCATGCTTGAATGCAAGCATGACTTGTGATACTTTTGTGGCCTCTATTTCAGCTAGATATTTGATAGGACATCCATGTGAAAGAACAATTTTTGAACCCTCCTTGTTGGTTTCATGCTAATGGGTTGCTTCTTTTAATAGAAGCATAGAAATTTTCGCAGGATGCTCATGCTACTCATGTTTTTGCTCTACAAAAGATATTGGTGTTGTATCTAAAGTTGAGGAAAACACCTCTAAGTAATCCCAAAATTGGTCTTCTTCAATCTCTTCTTTACTTTTCTGCATGAGAATACTAGTTTTGACTTCATAGCAGCTCTCTTCTTCAAGAAGGAGTTTTGATTTGATATCACGTTCATCTTGACCAGCAACCTTGTGTATAATAACTTCTTCATTTTGCAAAACAAGGTTGTCCTCTTTAGCATCAATTCTTGAACAAAATTATTCTATGATGCTAGAGAATATGTCTTCATTGATTTCCAATTTACTCTTTTCAAGCATATCAATTTGATCCATTTTTCTGCTACTAAATCTGATTGTGGTAACTTTCAAAATTCCTAATAATCCTAAATTCTTTGAATAGAAATTATGATTCTACAAAAACAAGGAAGAACTTTTAAGAAACCTAGAGATTCTCATGGCTTGACAGCATCCTTGGCAATGGTGCCAAAAATGTAGAGGAAAACTAATGCGTTGTAGACTTAACATAATTCAGGGGTAAACCTATCTAAACAGTCCACTTGACATTGTACTCCCACATTAAATTATCAACCAAGGAGCGTAAGCTTATGATGGGTCTACACTATATATGCACCATGAGAGACTCCTAATCTATCATCATTGTGTGAAAGAATAAAAAAAATTCAATAACTTTAAACAAAACATAGTTAATGCTTAAAAGAAACCTTTCTGCATAGTAGTTGCTGCGGGTACCTTCAACAGTGACTATAGGTGATTGCTAAACTATTAATTAAAAGTAATAAACTAAATTCTCTCCTTCTATATTATCTTCCATATTTTTTTTTCTTGATTACATACTCAAATATATAGACTAACAAACATCTAATAAGTGTACCATCATTCCTTCAAACGAGGAAAATGATTATTCTTCAAATGACACAAATACAATGACTAGACAATAGAGTCCTATTACAACTTTTCATCTGGCTGATTGGAAAAGAGTTTGTTTGAGCTCTTTTATGATCAAACTGATTTGTTGGATATTTTTTGATGTGTATAAATACATGGCAATCCATATCCAACTTTATTTCAAGTTAAAACTCAGAGTATAACAAATAGTGGAGGTTGGACTAAATCTTTGCCTTCTCAGTCACCACTTTTTATTGAGTCAACTTTTGTCATTTAGTGCTCCTTTATTATTGCGTATCTCTTCAAACTATTTTTGGGTTTCATGCTCCTGATTTTTATCTTTCCAAATCATTTTGCAAATCTAAATTTTATTAAGAAATGAGGAAGATATGCCTATTTTACTGAAACTGCCTTTTTGACTTTTTCTGCACGCCACTTTTCCAGCAACAGCTACATGTTGACAATTGTCAACTTGTTTCTCTTCTTTTCAGCTGCATGAATGACTCATTCCTTCCACAAATGATATTTTAACCCTTCTACAAATACTTTACATTTAATAGTTATCATTCATCATAATATATCATCAGAATTTATCATCAACTAACTAAAACATACAAATGTTTATAAATCATCATTAATCATAGTTAATGGTTCAGGGAATCAAGGTAAAGTTCATAAATATCTTAGGAATTATATTATAACATCATGAACATGGATTAAATCATAAGGAATGGTGAAATAAATAGGACAAATAATAAGCTCATCAGCAAGCTACAATGAAGATCTTGCAAGCATGTTTCCAAGTGTTCTTGATATATGCATAAGTTCTGGACGACTTGGTTTGTCACACTTGTTGCGGAGGTGATTCGTGGATTGTGGAAGCATGTCCAAGCATGTGAAGATGTATCTGGGTCCAAGCTAAGTCATGATGTGTTCATCCTTCATTCATTTACGCCACAAGTTTGTTTAGGTCTAGTCCTAATTTGATTTATGTATGTATGCCGACCTTGGAGAAAGTTTCAATGGTTGTAGAATGTAATGCCGACCTTGATGTTCATTCCAAGGTTGATGATAGGTATAAATGTATTTAATGAATTCATGTTTGAAGAGTGAGTGAGTGAAGATGTGAAGATAAGTGTGAAGTGTAAAAGCAGAGCAGAGGAGATATATTGCACTTCAATGGAATTAAACTCAGGCATGGTGTAGCTGCTACTAAATCAATTCACCCTTTGGCAATGAGCCACCCCTAATAGTGAGCCAGCCCCGGTAGTGAGCCAACCCCCAGCAGTGAGCCATTCTTTTGGGTAGTGAGCCTTGGGCAGTGAACCATCTTTTGATATTCAGTATTGTTACTACATTATAATATGAGCTAACACTCATCATGGTTATTCCCTGTTTAGGGTTTTCCACGTAAAAAGTTTGATGTTCATGTGTGTATGATGTTGATGTGCTCATGTTTTGATTCTTCTATTCATGGTTAATGTTCATAATAGAATAAGGAGTTAGATTAAGTAAATGTGAAAGTGATTTTGGTTTAAAGAAGTTAAAATTTTTGATACAATTGATTCACCCCCCCTCTCAATTTTCTTGTGCTTTTCAACACCTTCACCATTTCATTTGCCCAAAAGAAAAGAGAACATCATAACTCTAACCCCCAAAGTCCGCTTTTCTTAAAAAATATTTCAAACCTTAGGCGGACTTCAACCGTCGGACCTTCTTGTTGCCACTTGTCCTAAGGAAGAGGGAAGGCCGCAGGCCCAACTTCCATCCTCTGAAACACTTAGTCAAATAATGAAAATGCTAGGGGTCAGCCCCCAGGCTTTCCACCTACCATCTTCCCTAAAGGGAGGAAGAAGAACCAACCTCTGTCGTCCACCACCCACTTCATAGTTAGAAGAATTTGAAACAAGTAGACCTCGTCAGACTTCGGCCCTCACACCCTCTCCTTGACACCTACCTTGAAGAAGACCAAAGGCCAAAGGCCTGAACTTTGAGCTCCGATACACTTAGATGAATTTTGGAGCTTAATTTCGAAGCTGATAGATAAGGCAAGATGGAAGACATGAACCCTAAATCCTGAAACTCCAAAAAAGGTGAAAAATACATGGAAACACTTAGAAAGATTTGGACTTAGTCATTTTTTGGGCTTTTCCCTTGTACTTAAAAGGAAAACATATGAAAACCTATGGAAGATATCTCTAATTGATTATAAACTATAGGTTCAACATTGAAGGCATAAAGTGAGATTCTGATAGATTTTTTGGGGCAAAATAATGCATTTTGGGAACTAGTTTTTTTAGGTGTCAACACTGGCTCTGGTTGGGGACGTGTGCTAGGTAGTGGCACAATAAGAACTAGCTATCTCTAGGCAGACCAAAAGGCAAAAATGAATAGGGGGAACAACACAAGAAGGAAAAACATAGAATGTATTTACAAGGCATATAGTCATAGGCATTGGCGCACAATAGGAAAGTTGGATGTAATAAAAATTCTAGTCATTTGCAGGCCAAAACTGCACAAGATGACCAAAACTACTTGCCTCTATCAAAGACAAGCTGAATGAAGGAGCTGATCTCCATCAAACCAAATTTACACTTCTCACCCAGCTGAAATAACTGAAGACTATCCCCAACATGTGTCAACCTGCAATTACTACTCATGAAGCCAAGGCCACCTTCATTAATGAAATCACTAATGCAAGGCAACCATAAGAAATAGGTGCTTAGCCCATTCAAATCTATATCATGCTTGTTCCCAACAACAAGGGGTGAGAAACTAAAATCCAAGTCAGTAACAAAAGACATGGATGGAAGCAAACTTCCATCACCAACTGTAACCTTATTACACCTGCTGATCTCTTCACGCAAATTGATGGAAAAGGAAAACACCTCCAACTCACATGGAAAAGAAAAATGTGCCTAACTACTTTGTTGATCCACAAGAGGAGACACTTCATCTTGCAGAGCAAACTAGAAAGACTCCAGCTTGGGTATACCTTCGAGTTGGGCTGCCATCTGTCGAAGTTCAGGCATACACATGTCCCATACAAAGGACTTTACCTTTATTGCAGTCCCAAACACATTCAAGAGTTGGTAAACATTCCACATCAAAGTGGAAACATTCATACGCATTTGCAACTCCACCAAGCTCTTGAACATAACTTTCATATTTGCTGCTACAACCTTCAATTTTTGAATCATAAGCACGACTCAAGCTGCAATCAAAAACATCAGCACATAGACTAGGATCATGAGACACATTATGTGAAGAACCATGTTCTTCAAATTGTCTCTCTATTTCAAGTCCTCTCTGGCACCTTATTGTGTCATATTCACTGCTATAAACAGACTGATGACACATTTCTTCTTCCTTCATTTCTACATCATTTCTTTGTGGCTGAGTTGAAGCACATTCTACATGTGGAAGAGAACATACCTTGCACCATACAAATAGGTTCTCATATGCATCCACATGATCACCACCTTCACAATCCAAGGAAAGCTCTTCACACTAAAAGTCCATGACTACAGTAATAACTATCTTTGGTCAGTTATCATCATGTACAACCACCTCTACATCTACCTCATGCAAGCAAGCATTAACTGCTTCATCACAAACAAGATCAAAGGAGGGCATCAAATCAAACAAGAAACTATTTTCTTGCTCATCCCATGTTTTACTCACTTGTGTACACACTTCATATTCAGCTTCAGAGGTTGAACCATCTAATTTTTCTCCTTGTACACATCATCCTCATTTTTTATTGGGACACATACCTAGCATTAGGCTGGAAGTCACCATTGGCTTCCTCATTTTCACTTTCACTTGATGAGCTATCCAGCTAAAGGTAGGTGCATATATTGTCCTCATCATTTGCATCACTGTCATATGATGTACCAACTTCTACTTCTACCCTCCTGACTACACAATCATCATCATCTGATATTGCATTCACCTGATTACTTGTATCCACACTACTATCATTCAGATTAGCATGTTTAGTACCAGAAACACAAGCACTTGTAGAGAACAAACCCTTTATGTAGTCATCTCTCTTTTTCTCCATGGAGTCTAGGGACAAATATGCCTGCTGCATACTTGTTATTTTGAAATCTTCCTGCACATAACTCAGTCCATTTTCATATGCTTTAAAAAACATATCAATGAAAGCAGGAATAGAAGGCTTGAATGCATCTAGAATTCTAGATATTGCAACAACAAACTAATGACTAAAATCCATGCTAGATTCACCCTCATAGCTTTTAATATTTTCAAGTTCTTGGACAAGGACAATAGGGTCCAAGCTACTTGCAAACCTTTCAAATGTAGCCACTAAATGGTCCCAGGAAGCAAAGTGATGATAAGGGAAACCAATAAGCCACTTCCTTGCCAATCCACAAAGTGATTTGACAAAGAACCTCATCCACATATCCTCATCCTCAAATTGGAATTTGTCCATGAAATTTGAAAATGCAAGAATATGTGCCTTTCCATCATAAACATCACACCCATCAAAAATTGGCATCTGATAATAAACCTTATTGGGCATGGACTACTTCTCATAATTTACTCATGAAATGTCTAGTTGTTTGTATGTGGTCTCATTAGCAATGGGAGGGGGCCAAAAAGTGAGCTATTGACAACAACAGGAAGGACATTGGATTGTGCCTTGGACTAACATACCATGATTTGATTTTCTAACTTTTTTACTTGATGTAGCAAAGACTTTAACACCTGCTTGGTTTTATCAACTTCATACTGCATTGCTAAGTCATCTTGATCTTGCATGGGTGCATATAAGTTTTGGTTTGTATAACATGCAGAGCCATGGATGCAATATGCATTGCTAGGATGGTTATGGGAATCCACTCCAATGTAGTTTCTTGGGTTTGAGACATAGGAAGATGCACATGAAGGGGAACCCCTAGGGTATCCATGTTCATACCAGTTGGCCATGACTAAAACATCCTGTAAAGCAGGGGAGAAAATTGAGGTCTCTGATTCACCAACAACAAATAAAACCCTTGAAGCATAACTGATATTCAAGACCATAAAATAATTTTGGGTTCTCCAACCAATAGAGTCTTCAAATTATTTCCAACCCAGCAATATGTTTTCCCTGGCAACAACGCCAATATGTTGGCGTAAGTTGACGGGCTGCCAACTTACCCAAACAAACTGCACTACTGCAAATCACTAGCACCAGGGCATTTAAATTTCTTCAACCTTTCAAGTCCTCCCTAACAATAGTACCAAAAATGTTGTCTCCCAAAATAACTACAACCCAAAACCCTACAACATTTTATAATCACCTAGGCCAGGGGTGTCGTCAGGGTGATTAAAAGAGGTTTATCAACAAGTTCTAGGTGATTTTGGACAAGCTACAGGAGTGGTTAGGCTCCTCTACACTTCAAGCTCAACTTAGACTCTAGAGGGATATTCTAAGGGGTGTACCTAAGTAGATATTGTTTTCAAAACTAGATGAACAACTAAAAATAAAAGGACAACCAAACCCAAATTGTTTTCTAGGCCCCAAAGACTGTCACTAGACCTAGAACAACTGGTTATCACTAAGAACTCCTATATAGCTGATGAAAGGTACTCCCAATAATAATGGAAAGTGTAGGTATGCTTGTTTGGTCTACTAGAATTTATACTTTGAAGACTGTCTAACAATATTTCCTATTTTTAACACAGAACCACAACAACACATGCAATAGTAACTATTTATTTCACACTTGATAAATTGTTTTAGTTTCTTAAAGAGGTGTGGGTGATCAAACATCTCAGACTGGTGCCTATTATGATGGGCTACAAAGTCCACTATTCAATAGAAGGAAAGACAACATAAAAATGAAACACACACTTTCTGGATACCAGATGTAAGAAAAATAATTATCAATGAAGAATATACTTAGTAATCCTTTGTCAAAATACAATCATTCATCTACAACCATAGAAGAGATCATTACATAGCATGTAATGTTTTAAGAATCTGTCATAGTCATCTGATCAACGGTTACAGTCATACCACGAAGTGTGGCAAGAGGAAACCCTAGTTGAAACTTAGGATTTCCTTGAAAAATTACATAAGAAGAAGGAGAAGTTCATACGTTGATAGCTAAAATCAAAATGAAAACCTTTCATAACTTGTGTCTTATCCACTGGAGAACTAGAACTTTTTTGTTCTTTGAAACCCTAGAGAGCTCTACACTTGATCACTTGAAAAATACCAAAATACCAACGCTTGAAAAGAGTTCAGATCTTGCCTTTATAGCCTTCACATGCAGGTCTGAGAATGAACTGGGTGGGAAAAACCTCAACAACCCCACCAACTATGTTCAAAGCATTAAATTCAGCCATCCACTTCGCATTAATGGCGTCCCTGGAAGTAGTTGGTGCATTCCTAGGCGTTTGGAGGAGTTTGGAAGGCCAGGAAGTCAACCTTTGACAAATCAAACTTCAACAAATTAAACTTCAGAGGTCGGGCCTTCCTCTTTCTGCCTTTGAATTTGAAAAAGAAGAAGAAAGGACCACCTGACTATGATATATGTAAAGAGAAATGAAATTCGCTTGGGGTTGGGCCTCGGGTCTTCTTCCTTTCACCTTCCAAAAGGAAGAAGGAAAGAGAAACTCCTACCTGCCGACACCTGCAACACTTAGAAGAATACTGGCCCTATCGAACTTCGGACCTCAGGCCTTCACCATTTCATTTTCCCAAAAGAAAAGAGAACATCATAAATCTGACAGTCGAAGTCCACTTTTCTTAGAAAAAAATTCAAACCTTAGGGGGACTTCGACCGCTGGGCCTTCCTGTTGCCACTTGTCCTGAGGAAGAGGGAAGGCTGCAGGCCTGAATTTCATCCTCTGAAACACTTAGTCAAATAATGAACACTGAGGGTTGGTCCTTGGGCTTTCCACCTACCATATTCCCTGAAGGGAGGAAGAAGAACCAACCTTCGCTGTCCACCACCCACTTCATACTTAGAAGAATTTGAAACAAGTAGACCCCATTGGACTTCGGCCCTCCAACCCTCTCCTTGACACCTATCTTGAAGAAGACCAAAGGCCAAAGGCTCGAACTCCAACCTCTGATACACTTAGATGAGTTTTGGAGCTTGATTTCAGAGCTGATAGATAAGGCAAGATGAAAGACATGAACCCTAAACTCTGAAACTCCAACAAAGGTGAAAAATAAAAGGAAACACTTAGAAAGATTTGGACTTAGTCATTTTTGGGCTTTCCCCTTATACTTTAAATGCAAACATATGAAAACCAATGGAAGATATCTCTGATTGGTTATAAACTATAGGTTCAACATTGAAGGCATAAAGTGGGATTCTGATGGAATTTTTAGGGAAAAATAATGCATTTTGGGAACTAGTTTTTTAGGTGTCAACATGGCCAATGGTGTTGCCTCTTGCTCTGACCATCTTCATTTTCTCCTTTGACCCCATGAGCTATTGATGTAGTTTGATTTGACAATGTGGGATAACTAAAATATGTGCCTTTATTTTAATACTATAGGCTCTCAATAAAATTATACACAACTTTGAAAGATTATGGGATTCATTTCAAGTGGGCCCTAGTGGTGCATTCAAGTGTTGGAATACATGGTCTTAATTCCCAAACAATCAAAATTTAGCGAAATAGTAATAAAAAAGTAATATAATAAAAAACTTATGTTTAGAGAAAATACTAATAGTGTGCGAAACAGACATTGACTATACCTGTAGCAATGACCTATACATCTGTACCAGATTCTTAAATATATCTTCACTTAATTTCAACCATGCAAATATTAAAATGCACATGTAATTAATTTACATTTATGAACCTTTAAATCTCCCTTTAAATCCCTACAAGTGGCATAACATTAATAATTTAATCATTTAGATTAATGTAAAACTAGTATGGGCTGTGTCAACTAACGAATAGTCTTTTCTATCCAATTGTATTGCCTCTCGCTTAGATAATCTTTATTTTTTCCTTCGATCCCTGCCAGCCATTGATGCAATTTAATCCAATGATGTGAGATAAATAAAACATGTGCCTTTATTTTAGTACTACGAGATCTTAATAAAATTATAGAAGTGGACCCCAACAGTGCATTCAAGTCTACGGGCCTGTACCAATCAAATTGTTAAATATATTTTCACTTGATATTTTAACTATGGATATGATATCACTCAAACTGCACCCTTGATGAACCTCATTCAACACATTTAGTGATACAATGGGAATGGATTCAAGGCATGGGACCCTACTATTCAAAGCCAAACCACTAGATAAAGGGCTAGTTCTCTGTCTAAACCAAGGCTTGAAAATTGAAACTAAGTCTAATCCTACTCTATATTCATCAATAAAAAAGGGATAAAGAGGAATAACTAAAATTTTTGTATGGTGATGCACCAAATTTTTTGTTTGAGAAACTCTTAAATCAGTTTTCTTTGTTTCATAATTGATTTTAATGAGCTAATAACATTTGCACAATACTCATAGAACTCTTGCATAGGTTAAGAATAGAGTTAAAGTTACAAGGAAAATAGTGATTCACATGATAACTTCATGCTTATTCAACAGTACATAATGCAAAAGAAGATGATGAAGGCAAAAAATCAGAATTTTATTAATCAAAAGGCCATATACAGCTGATTCAAGGTTCTTTTACAATACTTTTCTCGTAGAAAATTAGAGATACATTTCTAAAACTCAGAGATTATATCTACATTCTTTTGTTATGAAGCATATGCCTGTAGGTACAACATACTTTAGGGAATATAGGAGTCCTGTCCTTGAAAAATAAATGACAACTTTTCATTCAATGTTGGGGTCAAACCTTCTTTAGGTGCTGGAAGACTTTCTCCTACTTTTAGGACTCCTTTTGAGGGTGTGGGAGATAGCAGGTTAGTTGATCTCTCCAACTGGAAGACCTAAAAATACTCCTAAAAGAGTTCTCACAATTGATTCCACTTTCTTGGATAAGTGGATGATGGTTAAACTATCATCAGGTGCTGCTATAACTACTCATACTGGTCTTTACTCCTTCCAATTGCCTTTTGCATACACATAAGACTTATCCTCTATATTCCTGCAATTGCCTTAATACTCTTACCCTTTGAGGAGGTGTCTAAAAACTTGTTCATAATGACATTAAACTGTATTTTCAAAAGTTTTTTATGACTCTTCAATCACCCCAACTCCATACCTTTCTTCATCAATGCTCAACATCTTATAGGCATTCTTGACATACTTCAAAATTTCTAATAGGCCTTTACAATGATCCTTTGTTGTCTCAGACATGTATAACCCTTCATGGAGATCACATGGACTTTTCAGTCTTACAAATATCTAAACCTATATTTTAATGATCTTCACAGGGATTTAAAATGAGTACAACTGCCCATGATCTGTATTTACTTGAGAGATTTGGAGACTTTCAACTGGTCCTTGTGACTTGGCAGACCTTTCAAACCTTTTGATAATCCTCATTCTTTTTGGCACAGTTCTTATGCTTTTTGGTAGAGTATTGACCTCTGTAGGTCATCAACATCTCCTTCCAAGATCATGTTGACTTTTCAATGGCATCATGGCCTTATATGACCCCTGAAACCCTCTACATTGATCTTTCAAGCATTTAGAACCTTTGATAGGCCTAAAAACACTTTAACAATGCCTTTTAATGATTTCTCTAACTTAACACCACTGTCCAAGCCTGCCATACTTATAGATATTAGATCTAAACACTATTCTTTCTTTCTTGAAAACTAGAACGTGTGGGCACTCACCAAAACAATGTATACCCATGTCTTGTGCCCTTTCTTATCCCTGTGCAAGATTGTCTATTGTTTCGTTTGGTCTCTCTTACATCAGAAGAGGTCTTAAACATCTTCATATATCCTTATACTCTTTTGGACATTCTTAGAAAAATGTGAGAAAACCCCTAAACTATTATCAAACCTCTTAAATCCTCATAGAGGTGGCTTTAGGGTTTATATAGGGTTTCTGTTGTGTGACAATGCCTACAGTGTTTAGTAGTGCTTCAACAAAAATATGCAAGATATCCTAGGCCATATGGTTTACAAGGCACATTTAGAGTTTGCATGGGCCTCAAGAATGATCTTATAACCCTTGCAAATGTTCCATCAACCATGAGATAACTTGTGCAGATCCTTATATCTTGATTAGACCTCATTTAGTGACTACAAAGTTTCTTCATAGGCCTGTAGATCCTACTTCTACCCTTGAACAAACCTTCAAAATTCTTGACAGTCCTTATATACTTGACCATTTATAAAGTGCACAGACCTGAAGGTTTCTTGTATGGACATGACTTTATCCATGTATCTCTATGTTTCTTTGATATTGTTATGGCTTCATAACCCTCCATGGCTTCACACATTGCTCTTGATACCTAAATTTGTCTCAACATTTCTCATTGGAGTCTTCAATAGACTTATTCAGTGCTTTTCAATGTAGTGGAATTGCTCACTGCCTACCTTGAACTTGTCTAGATGAGAATGAGGTCTATAACAAAAGTTAATTAATTTCAATCCTTGCATAGTTTCTCTTCTCCTTCTAGGGAGCTATCTAAGTTTTGATTCATTTCTTAATGAAGAGGCAACTCTCCTCTTATAGCATGAGACCACCCTATATCACTCGTAGCAATCTTTAAATCCCTACGAGCCTTGTTAGTAACTCAAAAAGATCTATCATTTCTCTTTTGCATACTCAACAATTTACAACACTAGTCATAACATCACACTTGTAGAATACAAGAAAACAAAGATAAAACTCATGACAAATTCTCCCATTCCATAGTCATAAAGACTTCTTTCTCAGGCATGATTTGATAGGACTATGATGTTAAACCACCTTGAAGTTTCCAATGCACATTGTTGAAGGTGCCCAAGATCTTATTGGAGATGATTTCTTCAAGAACCTGATGTTAGATACCAAACCCTATCCTGATAGGAATACATGTACTATATATTTTAGTCATTTTGAATGCACATTGTGCATTTCAATAAAATTGATAAGGCAAAAAATATTCCTTCTGCTTCTCCATACATTTATCTACATTTTCATGGAGTTTTTCTAGATGTACAGGTTCACTATGATACTCCATTATGAGAATGAGAAACTTGCAAATGTTAGTTGAAAGAAACCTAAGCCTTTCTTAATGACCTAAACCCTAAAACTCTAAACCCAACCTCAAAACTTGACTCAACATTTAACTCTCATGAAAGCTTTGACCATTTTTCAAAAGGTGACTCCCTCCACAAAGGTGTATGCAATTTTTGGAGGTTTTAAGGTTTATTTGAAAAGTTTGAGGACTCTAATGTATCTTTTGACAAAGCAAAAAGACTTCTAAAATATTTATCACATGAATAAAGCCTTGGAACACTAATGTATGACCCCTAAATGTACCTAAAGAACTCTTATGATTGATTGAGTCTTGGAAAACCCAAACTAATCAACATTTTGGTGACCTCTAGGGAATGTCTACCTGCTAAGCATTAAGATCTAGTATCCTTTTTAATCATCCATTGGGCATTAAGTCAAGAAGAGTCTCAAACAACTCGAAAGAAAAGACACTAGATCTAACCAAACAACTGCTACTACCCCAAACAACAAACAAAACAAAAGACAAACACAAGAAACTACCTGAAAGACAACAAAATGCAGTCCCCTAATGGAGAAGCAACCTGTGCAACAATACTTGGAGGAAATAAGACAACTACAACAATGTGCAACAACACTTATTCACTATGACAAACTATCCTAATATTTTCAAAATTTTGAATGAACCAACCTCAAAGATAAGGCTTGAGGTGTATCCATTAATTGGGATAGGAAGAGCTTCTCCATGCATCTTTGAAAGATGGAATGAACTGGCCTCTTTGCAACTGGTTATGATGTAGGGACCACTCCATAAGGCATCAAACTTGTTGTATCTTTTATATTTAGTCATGTCCTTATCCTACTTCAACACTAGATCACCTTCCTTAAACACTATATTGGCTGCCTTCTTGTCAAATGTCTTCTTAACCTGTGCTTGGTGGGCTTCGAGAGCTTGCATGGCTTGATTTCTTACCTCTTTCAACTCCATCAACTCAGCTAGTCTTACCTCCATTGCATCATTCTCCAACATTTCCAACTGTTGTACCAGTTTAAGGGAAGGCAACTCAAGTGGCAATGGAAGTTTTGCCTCTCTCCCATAAACTAACACGAATGGGGAATTACCAATAGCTCTTTTAGGTGTAATTCTATTAGCCCAAAGGTTTGTTTTGAGCAAGAACTTTGATTGCCTTCTATTGTTCTTTTGATGATCCTTATCAGGTTCTTATTTGTAGAGACAACCAAACCATTGCCTTGAGGGTAATAGTTTGAAGATGTTTTCAAGTACACTCCATATGTAACTGCTCATTCACTAATTTGAGTGCCTACAAAATCCTTAGCATTGTTTGATATAACAATAAATGGAACACCAAACCTAGTAACTATCCCCTCAGGGAACTCTAGAATAGAAGTTTCAGTAGCATCCTTCAATACAACTGCCTCTGTCCACCTAGTGAAGTAATTAGTAGCTATTAAGACCCACTTGTGACCAACACTATATGGTGGGTTGATTACACCAATGAAATTCAAACCCCATTGAACAAATAGCTAATCCACTTGGATGGGATGAAGGGGAGGAGCTGCTAATTTTTGTTTCCTTGTGAAATAGGCACACTCCTTGCAACTTCTCACCCACTTATGAGCATCTCTGAATAAGTTGGGCCAAAAGTAACCAACTCTTATAATTTTAGTAGTAGTTATTCTTGGTGAGAAATGGTCCCCTGAAAGTCCATTGTGGAACTCTTCAGTAATTTTATTAGTTTGATTTCCATCAATGCATCTTAATAAAACCCCATTAATATCCTTTTTAAACAAAACACCATCAATAAGGACATAGAGAATGGATTGCAACCTAAAATACCTTATTTTTGATTGACTCAAGGCACATGGTTACTCACCTGTTTGCAAGAAGGAAACCATATCATCATACCAGATTTTTGGATTGTTATGATCAACTGATTGGGCCTCATTCAAAGCATACACTGCATTATTTCCAGCCTCTACATTTGCTACTATCTAATAACCCAAGATGTGGTACTAAAACATGATTCCTTGGCAATGAGTTTGGGTTTTTTTAGGAGTGAGGAGGATCATTGTGTTTATGTTAGAATTATTGATGATCAAATTCTAATCATTGTCTTGTATGTGGATGACATGTTGTTTATTGGTAGCAACAAGGTGATGATTAGGGAGCTCAAAGCTCAACTTTTTGGTACATTTTATATGAAGGATTTGGGGGTAGAAAACTACATTAGATTGGTATGGATATCAATAAGGATCGAGTACACATAAATCTATGTTTAAGTTAGAGTAAGTGTGTTGCTACCATTTTGCAGCAGTTTAGTATGCATGACTAAAGACTTATGAGTATTCCATTTCTTATTGGCACTAATCTTTCACTAGATATGTGTCCCAAATTAGATGATGATTTTGAGGATATGGACAACATGCCTTATGCTAGTTCTATAGGCCTAATATATACAATGGTTTGTGGTAGTTTGTGTTATCATGGTACTAATTATGTGGAAAATACATTGGACATATAGGGCTTTGTGGATGTAGATTAAGATAGGTGATTTAGATAGTCAAAGGTCTACTAGTGGTTATGTGTTCTTTTTGTTTGGTGGTGCATTGAGTTGGATGAGTAATAGATAGCCCAAAATTGCTTTGTCCATCACTGAAGTAGAGTATATGGCTACTACAGGCAGTATAGTTATAGAGACTTTGTTTAGGTATTGGTTTTGATTCCAGGGTGGTTAGAAGTGGTTGTGATAGTTAGAATGCTATTTGTTTGGCTAGGAATTCCATGTACCATGCTTGTACTAAGAATGTTGATGTTTAGTATCACTTTGTGTGTGAGATGGTTGAGAATGGTAAGGTCTTGTTGTAGAAGGTTGACACTCAAGATAATGTTGTAGATTCCCTTATGAAGCTAGTGAGCATAGAGAAGTTCTCTTGTTGGAAGGCCATGGGCCTCGGATCCTGTACTTGATATATTTTATTGTTCCCTTGGATGTCATTTCAATGTATAATATCAAGTGGGATAATTCTAGGATAGTGTGATATTTAATTGCAATCCTAATGTATTACTTTTGTGTATCCAAACATCTGTGAATGGGTACTTGGATGCCCATGAAGGTGGTTGAGAGATAATATTTTATTATTATTTTCTTATGACTTGGAATATTAGTTGTAATGGCATTCATGAAAGAGGTGGAGTTGGTAGTGGTAGTTCCAAATGCTATTTATGGCATCATTCTCTTTCTGAGGTACCTTGGGGAGTTATGGAGCATCTTGCTTGTTGGCATGTGTCACACATTAGTTTTCATATTCAAAATGGGATGCCTACCTTGGGAAATGTGCCCTCAAATAGTTACAAGTCAAAGATACTACTCATAATTGTTCCTATTTTGGTGCAGGAGTTACATTTTCTATTCTACGAGGTTTCCCATGTGGATATGGTGTTGGATTTTTACATGAGGCCATTTCAGGAGCCTAGTTTGGCCCATGCTATTTCCCTCTTATTTTGTAAACCTCTCACGATTTCTTATTTCCATTTTCTCTATAAATTGGAGCCTTGGGATAATAGTTTGAGATATAGTTATTTTACATCTACATAGGTGCTACTGGAATGCTTCCAGATTGAAGGGAGTCATAGTGTTGCATATGTATTCTATTCTTAAAGATTAATACATTCTTGAACCTCTCTTTGATGGTGGAGTTTTTTTTTGGAAAAGGGTTTCTCCATGCAAATATGATATTATGTGTTTCCTTATTATGGTTTGATGATTTTACACATTCACATAATCTTTTATGGGTAATCTAATGTTGCATAACTAAAATTAGATTTTCATCACTTTGGAAAAGTTTTTATTGTAAGCTTTAATGACAAAAATGTCAAAGTGGGCCTTAATTGGAGAAAGCGAGTTAGAGTGACATGGACCTCTTTGAGATTTTGAATTAAAAAAAAAGGCTCAATTGGCTTCTTGGATCAAAGGTTATGGCCTCCAAAAGTTGGGTCTCCCACATCAGAAATGTAAGACCATCTATGGCACATAAGAGGGTTGTAAGAGGGAGTTACACTTGTTGACCAACTTATGATGCATTTTATGGCATGTCATAAGGCATTTTTGATTGGAGACAATGAAGCCAAAATGGAGCATCCAAGTTGGTCCATGTATTATGACGAGATTATGATAGGTAGAAGGAGTATGCTATTTTTATCCTATGGACTCATCTTTGGATTTGGGCAATTGATTTTGACTTAAGATTGTGCCACACTTTGGGTGGTTTTATCTCATTGTTTCCTAATTACCATTTGATGGTTTCATGTATTTCTTCTCCTATTTGTTGGGTGCTTAAGATGGAGGTTTCATATAAATTTTGTATGTACTATTATGCTACCAAAATTGCTCTAGATCTCTTGTTTGTGGTACTCCTATAAAGGCTTAGAATTTGCTAGTGCATTATAACCATTGATTATTGAATAATACATTGAGTTACTTTTGAGTGAGGGGGTTTTCACCTAAAAGTGTTTTCCCCACATAAAGCACCGTGTTATGGTATATTTCTTTTGTGTTTATTTGCCTATAACTGTATGACTAGTTAATTTTTTTGCACGTACCTCCTCTCATTTATTAGTATAGGATGCTTATTATTATGGGAATTTTTCCTCAAAATGGAAAAGAAAGTTATTTTATGAATAACCCTTTAAAATTATAAGGGTATAAACATTATTTGACCTTTATTTAAAAAGGGAAATAAAAAAATAAAAGTTATTATGACCTTTAGTTAAAAGGGGGAATAGTAATGGATATTTCAAAAGACCCTTTTAAAAGGGAGGAATTATTATATTTATTAAAGACAACCTTTGTGAAAGGGTGTAATGGTTTAGAAACCACCCCTTAAAAGGTCATACAAAGTATTCATGTGAGACTTGGAATGGGCATGGAGATCACTCAAGGAAGAAGGTGGTCTGGTGGGCTATGGGAATTGGAGAAGGGGCACACAAGGTGTGTCCAACTCGGGGTACAAAGTACACTCATGATTATCCTATCTAAGGCTTGTGTTGAGTGTTTGATCTATTGAGCATGGTTCTGTTGAGCACTTGTATTGAGCATTTACTTTGTTGAGCATGTCAGTCATGTTTTGAATAAGAATTGTTCCTCGTGGAGTGTTCCATAGCTATGATAGCCAAGACCATTTAAATCTTCTTAGGGTGAGAGTGGCTGATCCAAGTTCTTTGATTAAGATAAGTATTGAAACTATTGATGTTTAAAAGATGTTGGGAATATTATATATGGTTTTGATGTTAATCTGATCAAATTATGTGATTGTGTTATCCAATCTACTATGTTAATTATTTAGTTTAGAGTGCTTATTAAATTATCGCATGTTTTAAATCTACATTTATTATTTACATCTATTTTAATATCACTACATATTATAAATTATCTTAATTCTAGTATTAACCATGTTAAATCCACTACTAATACTTAAATAACTCTGGAAGAAAAGTAGTGTTACATGTATTGCATGGCCCAATTTCCTTTCACTAATCAATTAATAAGAAAACCAAAAAAATTATAGTTATGTAAACTATTATGATTGAATTTGAAATCTTTCAGTGAAGACACAAGAAATTTACTCTCCTTTCCCATGAGAATTGTGGCAAGCAGGGGCAAGGTTTATGCCTTATATTAAAATGGTAAAATTAGTGAAATTTTTCTTAAATAGATTAAAGGATATTCAATTTAATATTTAATAAATTAATATACAAGACTATTAAAAATTAAATGGTCTATTAATTAATAATATAGTAATTCAATGAGAAATAATTAAATAGACAAGTTTTGTTTCAAGTAAAAGAGAATTGACCTAATAAATGGGAATGGAAGATGGATGTTTTTGATATTGGTAAGATGCAAACTAGGGTGCAGATCCCTATTACAAAAGGCCATGAGGGCAGCAAAATAGGCCAATAGGCCACTAATGGTAGAACAAAAACAAACTAATAGCTACTAAGCATATTAGAGAAAATACAGAACCAATACCAAAAATAAAGATAAGACCAGAAACTACTTAAGCAACATGTTCCATTCCTCCTTAAGGAATCCAAGAAGTTCATCCTTACTAGCAGAGTTTTTCTCCTCATCATGCTTTCCAGCCTGAATATCCTACAAAACAACCAAAGAGGTAGTTGCCTGATGGGTCACTTTGGAGCACAGGGTTGCCATCACCCTCATCTTATCTTCAAGGGCGATCATCCTATCCTTTAGATCATTCATATCTTGTTTAATCAAACTATAATTATCACACTTTTCCACAATGGCAGTCTCCTTAGTCAGAGACTCCATAACCTCCAACTCATCCTCTTCGGTGTCATAATGGAAGATGGATGTTGTAAGAAGGCATGAATTTATAAAATGATTAATTATATACTTATCATTAATAAATGTTATATGAATTGAAGGTAATTCTTTATGTGGAATTTACTTGAATATCAATATGATCTTAAGGGTTTTTTTATCATTTTTGAACTGGTAAGTAAATTTGTAGGGTAGTAAGTGATGCAGGAGCATCCAGTGGTGTAAGGGCAATCTTGCATCACCCAACAAAAGATGTGTTTCAAAATTGTTGATGTTCTTTCCATTTATTTTCAAAATTTGTGGTTTTGGTTCCATAATCACATGAATAATGATGTAGAACTTTCAGTTTTTCCAAACTGCTAAAAATAGCAACCTGCTATTTTTATAAAGTTTGCATTTGGGCACAGAATGAAGTGAAAATTTACAGGAAGCTAGATAAATGAAAAATAAGACCTTTGGCGAAGGAATCACGCAAAGATTATTTGCGAACTGAAAGATATTAAAGTTTCTATTTCCTGAAAAATGCCTGAAAATTATTCAAACTCAGGTTTGAGGTACTAAACGGTTCCGTACAGGCCCAAAAATGGCCAAAATTGGTAGAGCAAGTTTTAGCGCATAGAGCACTCTGCGACCTTTCTGACGCATAAAATGGTTCATCAATCAGACACCCAGATCAAAAGTTATGGCTCCTAGAAGTTGACCTATTTTTGGAGGGAGATGCAAATTTTGAAATTAGGTTGTTGGCCACAAAAAAAGGCTATTAATAACCATTTTTTGGGAACCTTGGGTAGTAGTAGAGTTAAGGGGGAAGTGTAGAGTCAAGAATAGGTGGGAAAACATAAACCCTAGCTGATTTAGGGTTGCAGAAGGCAGATGATTCCAGAGTCTTGGGAGAGGAAGTTGTAATGTGTTGCAGCCTGTGGAGGGTTGATTCCTCTGATTGTATTTGAGCTTCTGTAGTGTAATAAGTTGTCCAAATCAATAAAAGAAAGTTCTATTTTTTGTATACAATTTCTGTTGTTGTGTGTTTTATGATTTAACCCCTTCATCAAGAGTAAAGGTTCCTGAGTGTGTAGACAGATCGTGAATCGTGAGGCAATTTGCACTAGGACTTGAGGTTGTGGGTTTGCTGTGGAGATCAAGATGCCTCCACGAAGAAATCATATTGGGAGGAATGCTTTGATGGAAGAGGGTTTTAGAGCCTTGCAAAGGTAGATCGATGCATTACAAGAGGAGCTACGAAGAGGGTTTGATTTGAGAACAAGAGAAGAAAGTGAGGATGACGCTGAAGAAGAGCTATATGAGGAAGAACAAGAAGCTGCAAGAGATCCTATAAGAGTTAGGTTGTTGGGGCCACTTTGAAGATTAGAAAGAGGCCCAGGATCGAAGTTTCTACATATTCTAGAGATTTGAATCCGGAACAACTTATTGATTGGATCAATGACATGGAGGAGTATTTCGAGTATGAAGATGTGGAGGACCCAGATGGAGCTGCTGAAGAAGCTGCAAGGACTGAAGCAAGGTAACAAGTCTGTTAAGGAGTATACAGAAGAGTTTTATAAAATTACTATCAGGACAGGCCATGTGGAGCCCAACAAGGAGAAGGTAGCCTGTTACATTAATGGGTTGAGGACAAGTATTCAAGAGGAGCTGAGCCTGGTTAGAATGACCACCATAGAAGATGCATACCAGTTTTCCCTGAAGGTGGAAGAGAAGCTGAATAAAAGATTTGACAGCAAGAAAAGGGGAAGAGGTCAAGCTGGAAGGACTGGTGGAAGACCCTATGGGGGCTGAAATGAAGATTCAAAGAAAAGTGAAGAAGCCAGCAACAATCAAAATCAGAGAGGAGATAACACCTACCGCCCTCGTGAATAGAACAATGGTGGGCAAAGAGGAAGAGGAAGAGGCAAACTTGGGGAAGGACGTGGAAGAGGAGGTTTTAGAGGAACTTGTTTCCAATGTGGAGAAGAAGGGCATCGAGCATACGAGTGTCTGTAACATCAAGGAAGGACAAATAGAAGACCTGAAGGTAATGCACGAGTTGCACATGTAGATGAAGATGCACAGTCTGAGAATTCTGAAGATGCTGAAAGGGGAGAAACCCTAGTTGTTACGAGAACTTTGTTGAATGAGGAGAAAAAACTCAATTAGAGGAAGAGTTTATTCTGCACAAGGTGCAAATGTGAAGGTAAGTGTTGTGATATTATTATTGACAGTGGAAGCACTGATAATCTTGTTTTAGAGGAGATGGTTGACAAGTTGAAGTTGACAAGAAGAAAGCATCCACATCCATATCAGATTGCATGGTTACAGAAGGACCATAGAGCTTTGGTCAATGAGCAGTGTTTAGTGAAGTTTAAGATTGGGGACTACCATGATGAGGTGCTGTGTGATATCATACTGATGGATGCATGCCATATGCTATTGGGGAGGCCATGGCAGTATGATAGGAGCACTGTCCATGATGGCCGTGCAAACACATACTCCCTAACAAAGGATGGAGTTCGTCATAAGTTGAAGCCCTTAAAGAAGGTGGAAAAAAAGGTATGTAGTACTACTAGAATTTGTTTGGTAGATGGTAGGAAAGTTTTGGAAGGTATGAAGCATGAGAGTCATTGCTTTGCATTGATTCCTAAGATCAGTCAAGAGAAATGTGAAGATGTACCAGCAAAAGTTTTAGATATGTTGGAAGAATTTCAGGACATTATCTCTGATAATGCACTAGAAGGTTTACCATCAATGAGGAAGATAAGTCATCAAATAGATTTGATACCAAGAGCTAGTTTTCTGAATAAGGCAACCCACAGAATGACCCCTGTAGAGAGTGAAGAGCTGAATAGACAAGTTCAAGAGCTGTTAAGGAAGGGGCTGATAAGAGAGAGCCTAAGTCCATGTATGGTACCTGCAGTACTAGCACCGAAGAAAAATGGAGAGTGGAGGATGTGTACAGATTCTCGGGCCATCAATAAGATCACGATCAAGTACGAGTTTCCATTGCCAAGAATGGATGATATAATGGATTGTTTGAGTGGAGCCAAGTACTTCATAAAAATTGACCTGAAGAGTGGGTATCACCAGATCCGTATCAGGGAAGGAGATGAATGGAAGACAACCTTCAAGACAAAGGAAGGTTTGTATGAGTGGTTAGTCATGCCATTTGGCTTAACCAATGCACTGAGCACATTCATGCGGCTCATGAACAAGGTATTGAAGGAATTTTTGGGAATTTTTGTTATTGTTTATTTGGATGATATTTTGATTTTCAGTAAGACTTGGGATGAGCATCTGATGCATATCAGAAGAGTTTTAGAGAAGCCGAGGGAGGAGAAGTTGCTGATTAATATGAAGAAATGTAGTTTTGCAAAGGAGTTGGTATATGTGGGATTTGTTGTCTCAGAGGAAGGTCTTAAGATGGACCCAGAGAAGGTGAGGGCTATCCTTGAATGGCCTACACTAAGAAGGGCCACAGAGGTAAGATCTTTTCATGGTTTGACAAGTTTTTATAGAAAGTTTATCAGGAATTTCAGTAGCATTTGTGCACCCCTAACTGAGACAATGAGAGGGGATAGAAAAGAGTTTAGATGGACTAAAGGAGCAGATAAAAGCTTTGATACATTGAAGCAGAAAGTCACCGAGTAACCTGTTTTGACACTATAAGGTATTTCAGGTAGATTGTGATGCTAGTGGCAGTGCTATAGGAGCTGTTTTGAGCCAAGAAGGTAAGCCCATCACCTATTTTAGTGATAATCTTAATGATGCTAGGAAAAAATATTTTGTTTATGATCAAGAGTTTTATGCAATAGTTTAGGCTTTGATGAAATGGAGACATTATTTGTTGCCAAAAGAGTTTGTTTTATATACTTATCACGAGGCTTTGTAGTATCTTAATAGTCAAGGAAAATTTAACCAGAGGCATTTAAAATGGGTTGAGTTTTTACAGAGCTATACTTTTGTTTTGAAGCACAGGAGTGGGAAGTCCAATAGAGTTGTAGATGCCTTGAGCAGAAGGCAAAATTTGTTGACAAAAATGAAGATAGAGGTTGTTGGGTTCGATGAGCTCAAAAGTTTGTATCCTGAAGATCTAGATTTTATAGAGGCCTAGAAAGCTTGTTTGGAACTTGTTACTTTGGACAAGATAAAACGGTTGGATTTCATAATCCAATATGGCATGTTGTTTAGAGGAATCCAGTTGTGCATTCTGAGGAGTTCCATGAGAGAGAACCTAATTAAGGAGAAGCATAGTGGAGGATTGGCTAGACACTTTAGTTAAGATAAGACCATTGCTATTGTTGGTGAAAATTATTATTGGCCACAGTTGCAGCAGGATGTGAGGAAATTTGTGCAGAGTTGCAGAGTATGTCAGATGGCCAAAGGAGCAAGTTAGATTACAGGTCTATATCAACCACTACCTGTACCAGAGAAGCCATGGGATGATATTAGTATAGATTTTGTTCTTGGTTTACCAAGGACACAGAGAGGACATGATTCCATTTTTGTGGTGGTGGATAGATTCTTGAAGATGGCACATTTCATTCCTTGCAAGAAGACTAATGATGTTATTCATATTGCTGAATTATTTTTCAGAGAGGTGGTGAGATTACATGGTCTACCAAAAAGCATAGTTTCAGATCGAGATACCAAGTTTGTTGGTTATTTCTGGAGGGCATTGTGGAAGAAGTTGAAAACAGATTTGAAGTTCAGTTCTGCACACCATCCACACACTGATGGATAGACAGAAGTGGTGAATAGGAGTTTAGGTAACTTGATACGCTGCTTAGTAGGAGATAAGCCCAAGGGATGGGATTTGATTTTACCACAAACATAATTTGCTTACAACAATTTTGTCAATAGGAGTAACAGTAAATCACCATTCCAGATTGTATATGGGAATAGTCCAAGAAATGCTTCAGAGTTAAGGAATCTGGACAAAGGAGAAAAGACAAGTGCCGAGGCTGAAGACTTCGCAGAACACATGAAGAATTTGCATGGAGAGGTAAAAAAGCACATTAATAAGATGAATATTCAGTACAAGGCTAAGGCAGATCAGAAGAGGAGATATAAGGAGTTCCAGGTAGGAGATGAAGTCATGGTTCACTTGAGAAAAGAAAGGTTCCCAATTGGAACATACAATAAGATGAAAATGAAGAAATTTGGACCAATGAGAATTTTGAAGAAACATGATTCAGGAAATGCATATGAGGTAGAGCTGCCGAGTGGAATCAACATTTCCCCTATTTTCAACATTACTGACTTATCAAAATATCATGAAGGTGGAACATAGGATGGACCAACAGAAGAACAGTGGAGTATTACGGCATCTACTTCAACCAAGGAGATAGAAGAGATCTTGGATAGCTGTGTGGGAAGAAGTACTCGAAATAGGCAATATGAAGAATATTTGGTGAAATGGAAAGGAAGGCCTATTGAAGATTCTTCTTGGTTGTCCAAGGCAGAGGTTGACTGTTTGGGTTTTCCTCACACAAACACATGAGACATGACAGGGTCACTTCTCAAATTACCCTAGGTGTTTGATGCAGGAGCATCTAGTGGTGTAAGGGCAATCTTGCATCACCCAAAAAAAATGTGTTTCAAAATTGTTGATGTTCTTTCCATTTATTTTAAAAATTTTTGGTTCTAGTTCCATAATTGCTTGAATAATGATGTAGAACTTTCAGTTTTTCTAAACTGCTAAAAATAGCAACCTGCTATTTTTAGAAAGTTTGCATTTGGGTATGTAATGAAGTGAAAATTTATAGGAAGCTACATAATTGAAAAATAAGACCTTTGGCGAAGGAATCACGCAAAGATCACTTGAGAGTTGAAAGATATTGAAGTTTCTATTTCCTAAAAAATGCTTGAAAATCATTCAAATTCAGGTTTGAGGCGCTAAACAACCCTGTACGGGCCCAAAAATGGCCAAAACTAGCATAGCAGATTCTTAGCGCGTAGAGCACTTTGCGAGCTTTTCGACACATAAAACAGTTCATCAATCAGACACTTGGATCAAAAGTTATGGCTCCCGGAAGTTGACTTATTTTTGGAGGGAGATGTAAATTTTGAAATTAGGTTGTTGGCCGCCAAAAAGGCTATTAATAACCATTTTTTGGGAACCCTGGGCAGTAGTAGAGTTAAGGGGGAAGTGTAGAGTCAAGAATAGGCAGGAAAATAGAAACCCTAGCTTATTTGGGGTTACAAAAGTGAGATAATTCTAGAGTCTTGGGAGAGGAAGCTGTAATGTGTTGCAGCCTATGCAGGGTTGATTCCTCTGATTGTATTTGAGCTTCTGTAGTGTAATAAGTATTCCAAATCAATAAAATAAAGTTCTATTTTCTATGTGCAATTTTTGTTGTTGTGTGTTTTATGATTTACCCCTTCATGAAGTGGTATTAGAGCAAGGGTTCCTGAGTGTGTAGATAGATTGCCGACATCGAGGCAGTTTGCACCAAGACCTGAGGTTGTTGGTTTGCTGCGGAGATCAAGATGCCTCCACAAAGAAATCATATTGGGAGGAATGCTTTGACAAAAGAGGGTTTTAGAACCCTACAAAGGTAGATCGATGCATTACAAGAGGAGCTATAGAGAGGGTTTGATCTGAGAACAAGAGAAGAAATTGAGGATGAAGCTGAAGAAGAGCTATTTGGGGAAGAACAAGAAGCTGCATGAGATCCTGCAGAAGTTAGGTTGTTGAGGGCCATTTCAAAGATCAGAAAGAGGCCTAGGATCATAGTTTCTACATATTCTAGAGATTTGAATCTGAAACAGCTTATTGATTGGATCAATGACATGGAGGAGTATTTCGAGTATGAAGATGTGGAGGACCCAGATCGGGTTAAGTTTGCAAAAAAAGTTGAAGGGCCATGCTAGTATTTGGTGGAAGGAGGTCCAATTAGAGAGGAATAGAAGAGGAAAAGGAAAGATCACCAGATGGGATCAGATGGTGGAGAAACTGAAGAAGCACTTCATTCCTGTGGACTATGAGATGGAGCTACTGAAGAAGCTGCAAGGACTAAAGCAAGGTAACGAGTCTATTAAGGAGTATACATAAGTGTTTTATAAAATTACTATCAGGACAAGCCATGCAGAGCCCAACAAGGAGAAGGTAGTTCGTTACATTAATGGGTTGAGGCCAAGTATTCAAGAGGAGCTGAGCCTGGTCAGAATGACCACCATAGAAGATGCATACCAGTTTTCCCTGAAGGTGGAAGAGAAGCTAAATAAAAGATTTGACAACAAGAAAAGGGGAAGAGGTCAAGCTGGAAGGACTGGTGGAAGACCCTATGCGGGCTGAAATGAAGATTCAAAGAAAAGTGAAGAAGCCAGCACTAGTCGAAATCAGAGAGGAGATAATACCTACTGCCCTCGTGAACAAAACAATGGTGGGCAAAGAGGAAGAGGAAGAGGCAGACCTGGGGAAGGACGTGGAAGAGGAGGTTTCAGAGGAACCTGTTTCCAATGTCGAGAAGAAGGGCATCGAGCATACAAGTGTCCACAAAATCAAGGAAGGATAAATAGAAGACCTGAAGGTAATGCACAAGTTGCACATGTAGATGAAGATGCACAGTCTGAGTGTTCTAAAGATGCTGAAAGGGGAGAAACCCTAGTTGTTAGGAGAACTTTGTTGAATGAGGAGAAAGAACCCAATCAAAGGAAGAGTTTATTTCGCACAAGGTGCAAATGTGAAGGTAAGTGTTGTGATATTATTATTGATAGTGGAAGCACTGATAATTTTGTTTTAGAGGAGATGGTTGACAAGTTGAAGTTGACAAGAAGAAAGCATCCACATCCATATCAGATTGCATGGTTGTAGAAGGACCATAGAGCTTTGGTCAATGAGCAGTGTTTAGTGAAGTTCAAAATTGGGGACTACCATGATGAGGTGCTATGTGATATCATACCGATGGATGCATGCCATATGCTATTGGGGAGGCCGTGGCAGTATGATAGGAGCGTTGTCCATAATGGCCGTGCAAACACATACTCCCTAACAAAGGATGGAGTTTGTCATAAGTTGAAGCCCTTGAAGGAGGTGGAAGAAAATGTATGTAGTACTGCCAGAATTTGCTTGGTAGATGGTAAGAAATTTTTGGAAGGTATGAAGCATGAGAGTCATTGCTTTGCATTGATTCCTAAGATCAATCAAGAGAAATGTGAAGATGTACCAGCAAAAGTTTTAGATATGTTGGAAGAATTTCAGGACATTATCTCTGATAATGTACCAGAAGGTTTACCACCGGTGAGGAAGATAAGTCATCAAATGGATTTGATACTAGGAGCTAGTTTGTCGAATAAGGCAACCCACAGAATGACCCCTGTAGAGAGTGAAGAGTTGAACAAACAAGTTCAAGAGCTATTAAGGAAGATGCTGATAAGAGAGAGCCTAAGTCCATGTACGGTACCTACAGTAGTAGCACTGAAGAAAAATGGAGAGTGGAGGATGTGTACAGATTCTCGGGCCATCAATAAGATCATGATCAAGTATAGGTTTCCATTGCCAATAATGGATGACATAATGGACTGTTTGAGTGGAGCTAAGTACTTCACGAAAATTGACCTGAAGAGTGGGTATCACCAAATCCATATTAGGGAAGGAGATGAATGGAAGACAACCTTCAAGATAAAGGAAGGTTTGTATGAGTGGTTAGTCATGCCATTTGGGCTAACCAATGCACCAAGCACATTCATGCAGCTCATGAACGAGGTATTGAAGGAATTTTTGGGAAGTTTTGTTATTGTTTATTTGGATGATATTTTGATTTTTAGTAAGACTTGGGATGAGCATCTGATGCATATCAGAAGAGTTTTAGAGAAGTTGAGGGAGGAGAAGTTGCTGATTAATCTAAAGAAATATAGTTTTGCAAAGAAGGAGTTGGTATACCTGGGATTTGTTGTCTTAGAGGAAGGTCTTAAGATGGACCCAGAGAAGGTGAGAGCTATCCTTGAATGGCCTACACCATGGAGTGCCACAGAGGTAAGATCTTTTCATGGTTTGGCAAGTTTTTATAGAAAGTTTATCAAGAATTTTAGTAGCATTTGTGCACCCCTAACTGAGACAATGAGAGGGGATATAAAAGAGTTTAGATGGACTAAAGGAGTAGAGAAAAGCTTTGATACATTGAAGCAGAAAGTCACAGAGCAACCTATTTTGGAACTATAAGGTATTTCAGGTAGATTGTGATGCCAATGGCAGTGCTATAGGAGTTGTTTTGAGCCAAGAAGGTAAGCCCATCACCTATTTTAGTGAGAATCTTAATGATGCTAAGAAAAAGTATTCTGTTTATGATCGGGAGTTTTATGCAATAGTTCAGGCTTTTAAGAAATGGAGACATTCTTTGTTGCCAAAAGAGTTTGTTTTATATACTGATCATCAGGCTTTGTAGTATCTTAATAGTCAAGGAAAGTTGAACCAGAATGGGTTGAGTTTTTGCAGAGCTATACTTTTGTTTTGAAGCACAGGAGTGGGAAGTCTAATAGAGTTGTAGATGCCTTGAGCAGGAGGCAAAATTTGTTGACATAAATGAAGATAGAGGTTGTTGGGTTCGATGAGCTCAAAAGTTTGTATCCTGAAGATCAGATTTTGCAGAGGCCTGGAAAGCTTGTTTGGAACCTGTTACTTTGGACATGACAAAATGGTTGGATTTCATAATCCAAGATGGCATGTTGTTTAGAGGAAGCCAGTTGTGCATTCCGAGGAGTTCCATGAGAGAGAACCTGATTAAGGAGAAGCATAGTGGAGGATTGGCTGGACACTTTGGTCGAGATAAGACCATTGCTATTGTTGGTGAAAATTATTATTGGCCATAGTTGCAGTAGGATGTGAGGAAATTTATGCAAAGTTGCAGAGTATGTTAGATGGCCAAAGGAGCAAGTCAGAATACAGGTCTATATCAACCACTACCTGTACCAGAGAAGCCATGGGATGATATTAGTATGGATTTTGTTCTTGTTTTACCAAGGATACAAAGAGGACATGATTCCATTTTTGTGGTGGTGGATAGATTCTCAAAGATGGCACATTTCATTCCTTGCAAGAAGACTAATGATGCTGTTCATATTGCTAAATTATTTTTCAGAGAGGTGGTGAGATTACATGGTCTACCAAAAAGCATAGTTTTAGATCGAGACACCAAGTTTGTTGGTTATTTCTGGAGGACATTGTGGAAGAAGTTGAAAACATATTTGAAGTTCAGTTCTACACACTATCCACAGATTGATGGAGAGATAGAAGTGGTGAATAAGAGTTTGGGTAACCTGCTACGCTGTGTAGTAGGAGATAAGCCCAAGGGATGGGATTTGATTTTATCACAGACATAATTTACTTACAGCAATTCTGTTAATAGGAGTACTAGTAAATCACCATTCCAGATTGTATATGGGAATAGTCCAAGAAATGCTTCAGAGTTAAGGAATTTGGACAAAGGAGAAAAGACAAGTGTCGAGGCTGAAGACTTTGCAGAACACATGAAGAATTTGTATGGAGAGGCAAAAAAGCACATTAATAAGATGAATATTCAGTACAAGGCTAAGGCATATTAGAAGAGGATATATAAGGAGTTCCAGGTAGGAGATGAAGTCATGGTTCACTTGAGAAAAGAAAGGTTCCCAATTGGAACATACAATAAGCTGAAAATGAAGAAATTTGGACCATGCAGAATTTTGAAGAAACATGATTCAGGAAATGCATATGAGGTAGAGCTGCCGAGTGGGATCAACATTTCCCCTATTTTCAACATTGTTGACTTATCAAAATATCATAAAGGTGGAACAAAGGATGGACCAACATAAGAACAGTGGAGTATTCCGGTATCTACTTCAACTGAGGAGATAGAAGAGATCTTGGATAGCCGTGTGGGAAGAAGTACTTAGAATAGGCAATATGAAGAATATCTGGTGAAATGGAAAGGAAGGTCTGTTGAAGATTCTTCTTGCTTTTCTAAGGTAGAGGTTGACCATTTCAATTTTTCTCACACAAACACATGAGACGCGACAGGGTCACTTCTCAAATTACCTTGGGTGTCTGATATAGGAGCATCCAGTGGTGTAATGCCAATCTTGCATCACCTAAAAAAGATGTGTTTCAAAATTATTGATGTTCTTTCCATTTATTTTCAAAATTTGTGGTTTTGGTTCCATAATCGCTTGAATAATGATGTAGAACTTTCAGTTTTTCCAAACTGCTAAACATAGCAACCTGCTATTTTTAGAAAGTTTGCATTTGGGCACGGAATGAAGTGAAAATTTACAATAAGCTACATAACTGAAAAATAAGACCTTTGGTGAAGGAATCACACAAAGATCATTTGCGAGTTGAAAGATATTAAAGTTTTCGTTTCCCGAAAAAGGCTTGAAAATTATTCAAACTCAAGTTTGAGGCACTAAACTACCCCGTACAGGCCTGAAAATGGCCAGAACCGGCAAAGTAGGTTCTTAGCGCGTAGAACACTCCATGATCTTTTTGATGCATAAAATGGTTCATCAATTGGACACCCAGATCAAAAGTTATGACTCTCGGAAGTTGACCTTTTTTTGGAGGGAGATGCAAATTTTGAAATTAGGTTGTTGGCTGCCAAAAGACTATTAATAACCATTTTTTGGGAACCTTGGGTAGTAGTAGAGTTAAGGGGGAAGTCTAGAGTCAAGAATAGACAGGAAAACAGAAACCCTAGCTAATTTGGGGTTACAGAAGGCAGATGATTCTAGAGTCTTGGGAGAGGAAGCTGTAATGTGTTGCAGCCTGTGGAGGGTTGATTCCTCTGATTATATTTGAGCTTCTGTAGTGTAATAAGTTATCCAAATCAATAAAAGAAAGTTCTATTTTTTGTGTGCAATTTCTATTGTTGTGTGTTTTATGATTTACCCCCTTCATCAGTAAGAAACTTAAGAAGTTAATTAAATTTGTATATTATAAAGAGACAATTAAGAATAAAACCAAGAAAATAATTACCAAGGTCATAAACTTTAATCCTTGAGTAAATGATAAAATTTAACTATTAAGAATTTACCTTAAACTAAGTATCATATCTAATTCACAAAAGTGATGTTGAGAAACCTAGCAATCTATAATATATAATTACACTATAAAAGTAGTCGAGATAGTAATACTATTCATCAAGAATGAGGGAAACACTATAAGTTACTATATATACATGATATATAGTAGTATGAAGGCATTAGGAAGTCTTAAGTTTTGCTTAAGACATGTAATGGATTCATAATATTATTAGTATGTATGCATGGTAAAACATAGATTAAGGATATCATGATGGACATTATTACTCAATTTAATAGTTGTATGGAGTAATTATATCTTATAGGGAATGCATTCGTACATTGGTTACATATTTAATAGCCTTTGAAAAAATTTTAGTCTAAAATTTTGAGTACATTATGAAATATTTATACACAACCACCTTTAAAAATATAATAAAATTGGGAAAACAAAGAAACACTTAATACTCCACCTATTGATATCGTGTTTACAAAGAGTACAAATTCTTATCAAAATGAAACACATGATTGAAAAAGAAAACCATGAGAAGGTAAATCATGTAATAAAAGAAGAGGAATATGGTTATACTTTTTTTGGGAAGAGAATGACCTCTTAGAGGAGGATATTGCAACTATGTGCCATGGGACATCGAGCACTCATTTATCTATATATATGTTTAGTTTTCACTTGATATTTTGCCTGTGTTGATATACTTTATCATTTTTATTATGCCCTATTTGTTGTGTTTTTTCCCCCTCATTTCACCTTCTATATTATGATTATTGTGTTTTTTATATTCTCTTTCTACCTTCTATATTATGATTTATGCCTTGTTTCCCCACTCAGGGGCATCTTTCTTGTGTTAGTTGTCATGATTTTCTCTTATTATGTTTTTTTGTTTGCTTTTATGTTCTTGCATAATTTATCTTCACTCTTATGTTCTCTATGTTCTATTCTTACCACTTTAGTTGTCTACTTGTTCATTATTTTCACGCTTTTATGGTTGTATGTTTCATGTTATTTATGCCATGATAACTATGCATCTTATGCTTATATTTTTCATGATCTATTTTTAATTATCACATGATTATCAAGTATATCTCCTTTTGGTTATGTTGGTTCCTAAATCAATAGCTTTGTAAAACCCTAAAAGGATACCAATCTTTATAATTAGGTCTTACAAGTGAGTTGGCCGACGAACGAAATCAATCAAGATGATTGAAATTCCCTGCACTTTAGGCTCTACATGGCCTAGATGGGTATTACCTTATATTCACCACTGAATGTTAACCCCTCAAAACTAGTTAGTGAATTATGAGTAGATTATGGATTTTATGAAATTTTATCAATTAAATCATCCAATTTAACCTAATTCAGATTAGCATGTGATTTGAATAGGTTATTTTATCTGTACTACACACTACTCCTACTTTTACAACAGAAAATCAAATTTTGATTTTGAATATTATACAAGGAAATGATTTTGGAAAAGAATTGATCGGTGCCTTTTTCTCAACTGGGCAACGAAGTCTAATCACAAATAGATTTGTGCTTTCCCTCTAGTTATAACTCAAATTACTTGGCATAATATTGTCTATGATTGGCATAAATATGCAAGATTGTTTTTATCTAGTTCTACTTAGTAATCCAACTTGGATCCTCCAAATTATAGTGACCTATTTAATGGAATTTAATTCCTACTTGAGGAAACCCTGTCAGACAAATCACCCAAAACATTAAGTATGTTTTGAAAAACTAGACATATACTTGATATGCTAATTTAAATAACAAGGAGAAGGAAAAATGGAGACTACCATATAAAATATAACAAGAACATTCAACAAGTAATTGAGAACTAGATTTAAGGCACTAGAGAAATGCAGTTTGCTTCTATTGATATGCTTCAGAGAATAGGCCTTTACAATGTCTTTCGAAAATCAACTTCCCAGAGATTTTTGACCCAAGGTCTTGGTTTCCTTCTTATAGGGACGAAGGAAGCAACAAGCTTCAGACCTTTCACATTCAAAAGTGGCTTTTCACATTCCCACCCCTTGATATGACATATTACAATATTCACTTTTTGACAAGTCTCAATAAGACTGCCAAATATATTTTGAGTACATTTTGAAAAGCATAAAAACAAGAAAGAGACAAAAAGGAAGACGTCCAAAATTTGTTGATGAAGACTTGGTGCCTGATGATGCTAGCTTGATGCTTACTTAGCTCCACTGCATACTTTGCCTGTTTAATCTTCAGTTGAAAGATAGTGTTGTTCCCATTGATACATAGTGTAGTCACCAGGCCATTTGTATTCTTAAATTTGGAGTAGATTGGCCTAATGATCCTTCCATCTTTTATCCAACAATACTTTGACTTCAATGATAAATTTTGCATATCTAACATCTAGTGCAATCACTCTATCTAGAATCAGATTGAAACTGTGAATGTTTATGTCTTCATCCTTTTTCAAGTAATCAATCACCTGAGAAACTGTTTGATTAAACTCATTTTTCAATTCTTCAAAGCTTTTGATTTGTTTACCTTCTCTCAAAATTGAAGGAATGAATTGATGTTTGAAAGTGGCAAAAGAATCTATATTTGCTAGCATCTTTTGACTCTCTCCAGTCACATGTTGAAACTCATCTAAAATCATCTTGACCATTTTTTCTGTTGGTTTGAGTGCAACAGGAGCACTTGGATTTCTTTGCAGAACTTTGCACAGAGTAATCAATGTATGATGTGTTGGCTATCATCTCTTGAGACAAAGAATTGTAGCATTCATGCACATCTCCTAGTTTGTCAACAACTAATTTTACTTTATACTCCAAAATTTTCTCAAATACATCAAGCATTTTCAATTTTGCTTCTTCTTTTGTTATCTCATTTTGCTTTTTCATGTCCTCAAGTTCCTTTTCAAACCTCAACTTCAAAGTATTCATCTGATCAACAGGCACTGTGCCACCAACTTCTTGAGCTTGTGGAGGATGATAGGGTACAATTTCTTTATTTTGAGACTCATCAACTCCTTTGAGTTGCTTCTTCAATTTGACATTCTCCAAATACAATCTGTTGACTTCCTCATTCATTTCAATTTGAGTTTTTCATACTCAACCAATTTTTGCTCCATATTTCTCACAGTATCTTTGGTAAACATGGCTAAATGCATGGTAAGGGTAGTTGCTTCTAGGACTAATGTATCTTGCAATGCTTTGACCATTACTGTCCCTCTCATTTCCTGGATAACATCAAGCAATCTTGGTTTCTGTGTGCTCTTTTGCATGCTCCATATAGCCAAAGTTTCAATTTTGGGATTGTATCCCACACCACTCATTTCCATTTTCAAAATCAAATTCAGACACCATTATAGGATTGTCTTGGTTTCTTACTTGATCAAGTAAGAACATTGTTTTTAGATCCACCCCTGGAATAATCAACATATTACTCTTTAGCACCATTTTTCTAGCCTCTTCAGGGCTAATATTTATTTCATCAATTTTCATTTCTCTGAATGTTTGAGCAACTATTTTCTCATGCTATGATTCATCCTTTCCCATCTTATTTATTTCAACCTTTTGCTCAAACTCTTTCATTTTCATTTTTAACTAGAAATCTTTGAATTCAGGAGTATGAATAAACTCATCATCATCCATGAATCTTAAAAAATCAACTACTCTTTCATCCTCAGGCATTTCTTTCTCTCCATGTTCCTGGCTTTCTATCCTTGCTTCAGGCATGTGAGCTTATTCATCTTGTTTGGGAGGCTGATCAACTTCTCCATGTTCATTCATGTATTGCAATATACTAGCAACTTCCTCTGTATCTCCCATCCCCTTAGTTATTTTATATGGTACTAATGGAGTAACATCATCAATTTTCTACTTTTTAGAAGGTGGTTGCTCATGTGAAGATTCAAATACAGACATGGTATCATCAGGAAGCTCAGTAATTACAACCTCTTTTTCCCTTTTTACAGGAAACTTTACAGTCTTTTCAGATTGTTGTTGGGATTTACCATACAATTTCTCAAAATTATCGATCATCAAATTTATCCTTTTCACAGGATCAATCTCCTCTAAAAAAACCCTAAAAAATATGGATTTTTTTCCTTCTTCTCTTTTTCAATTTTCATCAATAAATCCCATTTTTGTCTCTTGTCATACACCTACTTTGGTGTGAGACAATTCTTGATAATATCCTCTTCATAATCTACCTTATGAGAGATCCAAGATTTTGTAAGGATCACTTGCCTGACAAAATTCATGTGACCCTCTGAGTCAAAAACTCTTTCTATTGAACATTTCAAAGAATACATATTTTTCAAATAATCTTAAAGCTCTTCCAGAGTGTCAGCACCAATAGAAAATCCCTCGAATACAGTTAGGTCTGGTAGGAATGTACCCTTTTTCTGCTTCTTCATAATATCTCTTTCCATCCACAACATTTACCACATAAATTCCATGAATGCCAACCTTGAGGGACAAAACTTTGGCAAAATGTGTGGTGCCTAAGTACATCCATAAACTCTTATGATTGTGTAATTAGGTAAAAAGAAGAAAACACTGAAAATGTGCATATGGCCCTATTTTGGCCTCATTGCATGTGGTCTCAAAAATTCTTACCTCTAAAGATAATCTTGGTACAACATTACCAAGAGTAGACATTATCTTGACAATCCAATCATCATGAAAAGTCACATAATCATTCTTGTTACAATTTCTGTCCCAAATGTAACACCAGCACTGTATAGGTAACATGTAACCTTTCTTTTCAACCATACTCAGATCCATTCTTGGACTCCATCTTCTCCTATTTTGAAACAAAATGAGATAACATAACAAAGAATAGTGTCTAAATTTTATTGGTGCTTTGTCCTCCAACACCTGAAGGAATTATTTATGTAATTGATGTTCCAAAAATGAAGAAAAATCATACTCAACATTATCATTATTCCTACTAGCATCTTTTCCTATGCAACTTCCCCAAGAATCTGACATAAAGCAAAGTAGGTTTTCTTGAAATATACAGTGAAACTATCCATAGGGAATGGCTCTACAGAAGTGGTAGGAATAGGCATTCTTCTATTGTTAGCTCCTTTTCTCATATACATGGGAAGTTCATCACTTCTGTAAGTTTTTCTCAACATGTTATAATCCTTTTCACTTTTTTGAATATCCACCTTTTTTAGAGCTTGTTTGTTTAACATGAAACAATTTATTATTGCATCCCTTGTAATTGTCACAAGTGGTGAGCCATCAAGTAGCCTTATTGTCTTAGTAGAACCATGGTAACATTGTGCCAAAATCCAAATGAACTTAGCATCCACAAAAACATTTGGCACTACTAATTTGGCCATTTCTAGAATTCAAGGCTTGCACATAGGGGCTTGGGCATCCTTTTTGCTATAGAAATACCAGAATAAACTCCATCTTGGAACAAGAATGAGAGCATCCCTACAACTTTGGAACTCATCTTTGAAAACCTTCTTATACCCCTTATCTACTGACTCTGGTAGCACATCTAGAATTGATTGTTGCAATAGCCTTTTCTTCTCTTTTGGGATAGGAGATTCAACTTTCTTGCTAGAATTAGCCCTTTTTGGTGCCATTATGAATTTTAAACTAACCTAGGGTTTTGAATGCTACTTGTATGCTTCACAAAATTGTCTAAGAACAATGAGAATTCACTTAATTTTTATAGGGAGACGATCAAATACCTCACCCGTAAATTCGCTGCACAATGCTCACCAACACTGAGCTTTATCACCTTCCAGATGCTCCAAACTGCTCTCTGAATCGCCTTGAAATGTTGTGAATGATTAACATGTCATGATAAATCAAAATTTATCAAGCTCCCATACCAGACCGCTCTATCATTAATTCTGCTTCGTAAGTGACAAGCTTCAGTCATTATGATCCAGTTTTGAATATCCATCGTTGATGAAGGATGATCTAACGGCAACTGTGCCTTGCATTAATCATAACCACAACTGTATCACAATCCTACTCAGGTGGTTAAGAAACTCTGTGGAGTAGCGGGTCCAAAACCCTACCTTTTCATTTCTTTACCGCGCTATCGCAAACCATGTTTGATTTCATCGCAGGACCACGGGATCAGTAGAGAGTAAAATTTTATGTTTGCCGCTATCCTGCAAACCTTAGAAGATTGCTGTTGTGGGACCGCGGAATCAATTTGGAACTTTTTAACTCTTGCTGCTGTACCGCAAGTTTATGAGTTCACTGTTGTGGTGTTGTGGTTGATATTACTTGTTAGGTCTTAACTTTACTGCATGCCCGTAAACTAACCTTGAAGTGTATGCAGGGCCGTGGGATCAATTTCATGTTACCTAAGACTGCTTACCGCTAGCCTGCCAATCAATCTTGAAACTACTGTGGGATCATGGGATACTTGAACCTGTCTTTGCTTTCACTGTCGTCTCGCGAATGTATTATCTACTCATTGCGATATAGTGGTAAACACTTCTATTGAGCTTATTAAGCACCCCTATCCTGCATATGCATTCACCAACTCTTGTGGGAATGCGGTAATAGTATGTTTATCACCCTTGGCTCTCGTACACCAACAAAGGACCATTAGGGTATGCTGCGATATTACGGCAATATTCAAAAACACAATTTTGGAGCAAAGCACAAAGACTGAACTTATGCACATGATAGGAAGGACCTATGGGAAATGATTAAAGGACACTTTTTCATGAATGAGATAAGGACTTAGACCTTCTAGGATAAATATGTGAGAATGAAACAAGATGAGACCAAATAGATTTTGGACAATCCTAGCAGGTTCCATGTTTATCACTTTATGCTCATTTTTTCATGCTTATGATACTATGCCTATGATCTATTATGTGCTTTTTCTTATGATCACACATTTAAGATGCATGCCATGACTTTATCTTATAGCTTCATCTTATACTTTTCCCAAATTTTGGGACAATCATATTTACATGTGTTTTCATGCTTTTATCTTACTTATCTGTGATTACAATTATCTATTGTTTCAATTACATAGTTGATATGCTTACATCATCTTTACCTTGCCTTTAGAGCCATCCTTACTTTATGATTGGTCTATATTGGGGAAACATTATGCCTTGATGCTTAGCTCTAATTACGATCGTGCATGAGGATACATTTTTACATGTTATATATGCTTACTTTCTTACATATTATTTTATCATTATCTTTATCATGTATCATTTTCCCTCTCATCCAATTCCTTGCATGCCTATGCAACCAATTGGAAGGAGCATATATTATCACTAATGTTTTTCATGGTTCATATTTCATATAGTGATTTGTGCTAGAAAAAAACTCACCACCATATATAGGCAAAGATTGATCACATTATACACCTGCATTGCATGAATATTATCACATTACCATATTGTGTGGATTCATATCATGTTAATTGGCCAAATTGTGTATAGTTTCATTACATTCCAACATTGCATGGAGTCTTACCACATGGCCACATCATGTAGACCTAAATCACATTACAACATCATGTCAAGTATTTTTTATCATTTTTTGTACAAGCAAAGTTCTCTATCCCTTTCTCTTCTTATTTTTTGTAGATAGTAGAAACAAGTTGTAGTTTGTACTTATTTTGATTATGTCACATACACTAATCATTTCATACTTTTTGTTTTGCAAATTTTAATGGAGCATTTGTACTGAGGAGAATACAAGAAGAATTATTGTATCCTTTTTAGAGACAATATTCTTTTATGAGTGTTTGAATATTTAATTTCATGTTGACAAAGAATGCCCATATAATTTAAAATGCATGCTTATGTTAGATTTGCAAGCACATCAAAGTGGGGGAAAAATGTAATGATAAAATTTGCATATCGATGCCATTTCTCATTTAGTTTGGTGCCCACCTTGATGGGAATATCCTTGATGTAATAACATATCGATGAGTGACATATTTTTGTGCTAAGGTTGGCTCATGGACCAACTCCTATCCACACTTATTTCATCCTTATTTACACCATTTTCCATAAATTTGACATTTAATCCTTATTATTCTAACCTCAATCACACTTACTTCCAGACATTTTGTCCTTGCCTTCAGATTACATTTTCAGCCTCATGGTTCATTTTTGAGTAGTGTAAGATTGATTTGGTTCAATCTCATGATGCACATGAATGGACCCTAAATCCAAATTATCTAATTCAAATTTCAATTATCCCATCCCTTCCTACTATCTATAATAGGTTGACTTCAACACACATTTGTGCAACATGTTTTGATGTCTTGGTATTTAAAGACATTCAATGTGCATTTAATTTCATATGGGAGAGTAATTGGAACACATTTCAATTTCTAAAGGGATAAAGAATCAAATCCACATCATCTACATATAGGCCACTTGCATGTTGGTGAGTGTTGCCTTTGATATCTCTAATTGTCATTAATATAACTTGCCAAAGGGGGTTGACCTACGAGAATATGGTCACCTATTGAGCTAGCAATCCCCAATAGTGTCCCTGAACACCACCTTGAAAAAATTTAGCTATTGAGAAGACAAAAGTGAATAGGTTTGCACATGCATATTTCAACAAATTGATCTTACACATCACAAATTAGTCTTATGTGTCAGATCAAATCCATATTTCTTGAGATTGACCTTGTGGTGCTCATATTTGAGCCTCAAAGTTTTCGAAGATTGCAAAACTTTTGAGACAATCATTAGTTTGAGCACATAAATTTATGGATAGTGACAAATCAATTCAACATCACATCTACATCATTCTTCCATCATTAGTTCTAGAGCTAAGTATCCCTAATTGCTTATTTAATTATCACATTCACTTTAGTTCAATTATCAATCCTATCTCTTTTATCTAGGTTAATTGTTTTCTTACTGGTTTCATTTATTTTATTATCCTAGATAATTTAGGAAATACATATATTTCTTTACAGGTATTGTATGTGTTATTTTATTTAATAAAAAATACACATGTATATATATATATACATATACACACACACATACATATATATTTTTTGATGGTAAACTCAATAATTTTTAGCCTAGCCTGAACCAGAGAGGCCACTATTGGGGACCTATTCCCAAGGCATAATCACCTTTCCTTATTTAACACAAGAAATCTAAACTCATGATCTTAGTGACCTAGCAAAGGCACGAGGCTTGCAAGCTCAATGAACTTGTTGGGACTCCTATTTTCCATGCCCCAAAACAAGCTTTTCTTGCCAAATCCATCAAAATTCCCACTTTGTGCCTTTGTTGTTGAACCCATCATTTATATCTGATCTGAGACTATTTTGAAATGGGCTCCCTCTAAAAAAATTCTAAGTGTTTTCCTTTTTGAAGTGTAAGGAAGAAGCCCACAAAATGGCTAAGTCCAAAGTTTCCTGGCTTTTTCCTTTTATTTTCTACCTTTTTTGGAGTTTCAGAGTTCTCTCTTCCATCATGCCATTCCTATTGGCTCTGAAAACTCTACCTTGATAATTTGTAAATTGCCTAAGTGTTTTGGATCTCAGAGGTTGAAGTGGTGGTCTTCCATCTTTTTTTGAGTAGGTAGTGGGCGGAGGGCCCGATCGTCAAAGTCCGACAAGCTCCAAAAGTTTCTAAGTCTTTCAGGCATCAGAGGTCATGGTGGCGGTCTTCCTTCTTCTTTCAAGCAGGCTATGGGTGGAGGGCCTGATCGTTGAAGTCCGACGAGCTCCAAATGTTTCTAAGTCTTTTGGGCGTTGAAGATCAGGAAGTTTCTCTTCCTCTTTCCTTTTTGAAGGCGGAAGGGTGAGGGTTTGATGGCCGAAGTTCAACAAAGCTTCAATTTTTTCTAAGTGTTTTAGGATCGGGGAATTGGGCAGTTCCTTTTCTTTTCAAAATGCACGACATATGGTGAAGGCCTAATCTCCAAAACCTGATGGTTTCCTTTGTTCCTTTCATACTTTGGAGATCAAGGTTTCCTTCTTCACCCTTTCAAAGGCCGATTGGTTGGGGCCCAACTGTTTTGCCTTTCCTACTCCTGGCACTATTCAGAAACATGGGGAAATGCACCAAAAACTTCCAGGATCACCATTAATGTGAAATGGGTAGTTGAAATTAATGTTTTTATTGTAGTTGGTGGGGTTGTTGGGGGTTTTATTTCCCATTTCATCCTCAAATCTGAGTTGTGAAGGCTATAAAGGCAAGATTGGCACTCTTTTTAAGGGTTGATCTTTTGTCAATTTTTTTTAGGCAACAAAAGTGTAGAGCTCTCTAGGGTTTCAAAGAACAAAAGGTTATAGTTCTCTAGTAGAGAATATAAAAAGGTTATGAAAAGATTCAAATAAATCTCAAGAATGAGTGTATGAACTTCTTTTTCTCATGTAATTTTTCAAGGAAATCCTAAGTTTTAGCTAGGGTTTCCTCTTGCCACACTTCATGGTATGACTGTAACCATTGATCAGATGAATATGACAAATTCTTAAAACATTACATGTTATGTGATGATCTCTTCTTTGGTTGTATATGAATGATTGCATTCTGATAAAGGATTACTAAGTATATTCCTCATTGGTCATTATTTTTCTGCATTTGGGTATCTAGAAAGTGCTTGTTTCATTTCTGTATTATCTTATCCTCTATTGAACTGTGGACTATGTAACCCATCCCAATAGGCATTGGTCTGAAATGTCTGATCACCCACACCTCTTTTAAAAAACTAAAACAAATTTATCAAGTGTGAAATAAATAGTTACTACTATATGCATTGTTATGATTTTGTGTTGTAACCAGGAAATATTGTTAGTGAATCTTCAAAGTGCCAATTTTAGCAAACTAAACATGCATACTAGCACCTTCCATTATTGCAAGAGTGCTTTTTATTAGCTTAATAGAGGTTTTAGTGTAGCAAGCTTGTCTTAATCCAGTGACTCTATTTAGGGATTAATACAACAGTTTGGGTATTGTTGCAATGATATGACCCTGAAGACATCTTCCATTGTTGTTAATCCTTGTTAAATGATACCTCTAGGAATACCCTCCTTAGCTTAGCTGAGCTAGAAGTGAAGGGGAGATTACCCATTCCAACCATTGGCCCTTAATCATCCTTATCCTATTGATGAACCTCTTTTCTATCTCCTTGATGACATCCATGGCCTCGAAGATTGAAGAATGTTCTAGGGATTAGAATAATCTATTTTGGGACCCAACAGATTAGCATTGTTGCCAAGGACAAAACTTACTTTAGCCGTTGCCAGGTTTTAGACAGTTAGAGCTTTTTTCACGCCTCTGTAACAATGATCTACATTTGTGCATTTTGTTTGGATAAGTTTGGCCTCCCATAAACTTACACCAACAGATTGACGCCATTGTCGGGGACCCATTGAATCAGTTTACTTCTAGTTGCTGTAGTACTGAAGTACAATGTGTTAAAATATTCTCTTCCCAAAAGGGGAGTGGTGACTCTATTTTTACAACCTAGAAATTAATTGTAGTTTGAAAAGAGAAGAGACTTACAATGAATAGAGGAAGAAACTGGGAGCAGTCAAGGCATGATGTATCCTCTAGCAGTACAGGAAATAGGAGGAGTAGATGAAGGGAAAGAAACCCCAATATGATGCCTCCATTGAATACCCAAGACCAAATAGGTACCTTTGGCAGAAATGATACATTTGATGATTTCAGGAGCTAGTATCAATATACTTCTAAGGACTCTGCAGATAACATACTCAAAACAAATAGAAGGATGACTATGAATGAGTATGATGTTCAAAGAAATGAGAACATTGTTGGCAGAGGAAGTAGAGATAGGTCTCGTGGTGCACATTTGAGAGAATTTGGAATGCTTAATGAGAATGAAGAGACATATCAGAATACTAGATATCCTACTTCTCCCACAAGATCACTTAGAGGCCGACATGATAACATTCGTAATGAGGAAAATTAGTAGGAACTACCTGATGTTGAGTAAAGAGAAAGGAATCTCTAGGATGAGCTTGACCTGCTTGATCATATTATAAATAGACAAAGACAGGTACACGCCCTACTTGACCAACAACAAGCTCAACTTGCCTAGCAGGCCCAGAGAAATCAAAATACATAGCAACATGGCCATAATTAGCAGTATAACCAGCAGAACAACCAAAGACAACACCAACATCAACAAATAGGACAACAAGGTATGAATCATGCCCATGCTCAAAATGTTCACAATCAACTACCATAGAATCAGGTGAATCAGCAGTATGGAAATGCTCAGAATCTTAGGCCTGCACAACGAAGACAAGCACAAAGATTTCCTCCACTGAGGCAGTCACTGGGAGATGAAAGATATAAACAACTTGATTTCTTTGGCATTCTTGATTTTCCCAACTCAATTCCAATTGAGATTAGGGGAAAGATTCCTAGGTTCCAAGGCAATAATGTTGTCATAGGTGAAGAGCATCTTAGACACTTCACCAATGTCACTGATGAGTATGAAATTGAGGATGAAGATGTTATGATGAAATTATTTGTACATTTTGTAAGTTAGGGTAAAACATTCAAATATGTCAAAATCACACTACAGTAACTCCTCAATGGAGTGCAAATAATCTAGAAACACATCAAATAAAGCAAACTAACTAAGTCCCTAAGCTACATTTGGCTTCCCTCCATTGTTCTCCTCAACTTTGCTATGGTGTTCTCAGATTTGCAAACCTGTAACAATCATGAGAAGCTCAAGTGTGTTGACTTAGCAAAATATTGGAGAGTATTCAGCAAGCTAGGAAGTGAGAAAATGAGGCTGGAGAAGTGGTTTTATAGAACACTAGGGTTGAATGAAGGGTTGAGATTTAGTGTCGACTTTGGAGCGAAATGGATGGTGATGATTGATTAGGGTTTTCCTCCCACAAAAGGACAAGAGGGAATTTTAAATTTGAAAATATGATGAGGTGTGAGGGAATTTAAATTAAATAAATTTGGTCAATTTATTTAATTCATTTGAAGTGGGAGAGTGATTGTGCCCATAATTAAATAAATATGATTTATTTAGTTAAGGTAAGGGTCATAATTTAAACAAATGTTTATTTATTTAAATTAATTGAGTGAAGGGGACATTGGAGAGTGAATAATTAAATAATTAAAAATTAATTATTTAATTATAGAGGAACATGGAGGAAAATAGACAAATAATTAAATAAATAAATTTATTTAATTATAGGCTAGTGGTAGGAAAATGAATTAGTTAAATAATTAAAAATTATTTAATTAATAGCAGAATGTGGAATTAGGAAGAGATTGGTGTGAAAATAGTGCTCACAGGTTTAGGACATTTTTAGGTGTCTCCATTTTGCCCCTCTTTGATACAATGTCAATTCTGACATTGTGTGAAAGAAAAATTTGAAAATTATGCTCTGGACTTGTCCTAGTATGCCCTGGACGAGGTGGGATAACCTTATGCCCCCTCAGGAAATTTTTAAAAATTTCAAAAAAAGTTCCAAAAAAATTGGGAAATTTCTCGAAAAGTTGTGTAGAGGGTCAAAAGTGTTTCGGCAGTGAAAATTAGGCTAAAAAAATAGCAAACATGTGAAAAATAGGAGTAGGGATGATCAAATTTACAAAAAAGGGGCCCACCTAGGTCAAAAGTTTCTATAAATAGCCCCTTGGGGGGCCTAAAGAGCTCATTTGTGCACTTAGTCTTTAGAATTTTTAGCGAGCTGAGAGTTGTGCTTTTTGTGGAGCTGTTGTCAGAATGTCGTCGATTCCAGCCGACCACCACTGCAGATCGAGGGTTAGGACATATGGATGGCTACCTGGGACAGGCATGACGGTAAGTACCCAAACCTAAGTTTTCAATTTTTGCATTTTGACCTAGATTTTAGGGCCCGAAAATAGGGCACAAATGCGGTGCAAATTTTTGCACCGCACTTGCGTGCGCGAGTGATGCATGCGCAGAAAAGTGCGACGCATCTGCATTTTTGTGATGCATTTAATTTTTTGTGACTCATGTGTAGAGAAATGTGACTCATGTGCCTTAGGTACGTCGCATCTACTAAATGCTATGCATGTGCAAGAATGTGTGACACATTTGTGAAATTGTACCGTACTTGAGGGCTTCTGTGACATAATTGAAAAATTATGACGCATGTGAGGGGTCTTGCAACACATTCGCATTAGGCGGGACACACTACTTTTGACAGTGTGACACATCTGCTAGTTTGATAGTTTCTGATTAGGATTCTGACCTGATTTGATTCTATTTGGTTCCAATAGGTTTGCCTAGGGATTCTGACTAACAAAACATAATGCCTTGTGAATGCAGGTAATATTGCCACCGATTTATACTCGTGAGAGTTGACTAGCCTCCTATATGCTACAACATCATCTCTCCATCGAGGCCGGCCTCCTATATGTTTTGACATCATCTCTCCATTGAGGAGAATGACACATTGCATGCCCTTAAATTGTTTCATGTTACCTTTATGCCCATTATTAGGGCTAAAAGGGGTTTGTTGACTGCTTTGGCTGAGCTATGGCACTCGGAGACTAGTTCCTTTCATCTGCCAACAGGAGAGGCCACGGTGATGCTTGAGGATGTCTAGAGGATTCTGCGGCTTCCCATCCATGGGGAACAAGTGGTTTATAGTAGAGATTGAGGGTTGCTCGCCCTCAGGTGCTTGTTCGAGACAGATGATGATATTGCCCTTGGAGTGGACTATGAGATCCATTGGGATACCCTAGCGGATTGATATGACCAATTGATCATGGTTCTATGCACACTGATCAACGATGTTGTGATTCTTGATCGACGCGGACATGGCTTTCCAGTCAGATGGGGTGAGATGCTTGAGGGCATGATGGTGGATGCTATAGTGTATACCTAGGGACCTTGCTTGTTAGCGATGCTATACTTCTAGCTACACGAGGTAGCATACAGAGGAGAGCAGTCCATCAGCTGTGGGATTACATTATTGATGATCTGGGCATGGGAGTGTATCCCAGTATTCAGGCTTGCAGTGAATTGGGAGATTCTCAAGGAGTTCCCTTATGTATACATCTATTTAGGGGTGGTGGTGTAGGTTCGGCCAGGTGATGTAGGCTATTGGAGGCATGACATAGATCACTTGGATGAGTTTATCTAGAGGCCCTACAAAGACTATCTCCCATGGCAAGAGGATAGAGACCACTTACCCTATTACTGGCATACATGGTATCTGATTAGATGCATGGTTCAGAGTCAGCACATCATTGAGCAGCATCTGCCAGAGCAGATGCTGAGATAGTTTGGTGAATGGTAGGGTGTACCTATAGAAATAGATGAGATTGTGTGTTCAACATGTGAGACTGGTGATTGAGGGCCGATGATCAGCGTACATACGCTCATTCATGAGATTTCAGGTCTACAACCTATACAGTGGGGGCTTCGACAACTATAGCAGATGTAGACACAACGCCCGAGTATGACACTTGGTGGGCCAAGCATAGGCCCATGCTCTACTTACATCCAAACGAGCCTGCACTAGTGGAGAGGCTCAGGAGGGGACCTAGAGGTAGGTTCAAAGGTTGAGGTCGGGGTTGGGGTGGAGGCTGAGGAGGTGATGGTGGTGGTGATGAGGATGAAGGAGATGATGGTGGTACCAGTGGAGAGAGAGGAGACAGGGGTCGAGGAGACAGGGGGAGAGGTAGGGATGGTGGCGGTAGAGGTCCTTGACTCTCTCCTATTCGTGAAGAGGGAGAGGGGTCTGTTGGGTAGGCTATAGTAGTCGTTGGAGAGATTCAGATGGGGGAGGGAGAGGAGGACGTAGCCATGGAGGACATCAGTGGGGAGGATGCCAGGGGAGAGGAGATGGGAGGGGATGAGGAGGAGGTGGATGTAGAGGAGGAGAGGGTCAGAGAGGAGGCACTTCAGGATGTGCCCATTGATGAGATCAAGGAGGATGAGTTGGCGGAGGATGTGGGAGGGTGTGGGGGAGATCTGGCAGCACAGATAGAGGCTATGTGGGCCCAGATGTTGGGTATGCAACATAAATATAGAGTATGGAGGGCCAGTTGACATAGCAGATTATCGAGCGTGATATGGCGATCATTAGGGCACAGAGAGCTGAGCAACACAGTATTGACTTTATAGCCACAGTTAGTGGGCCCACCATGAATCTGGCACAGACTTTGTATAGGGCAGGTGTGGAGACTAGTTACTACAGGAGCCTGTATGAGAGTGCGGTGCCAATAGATCAGAGGGCACCAAGTTTTTAGAGTCACAGTGCCAACAAGACTCACTCACGACAGACAAATAGTAGTGTTGGAGTATCACAGAGGAGGGCTGCACCATATGACAGGCCATCTAATTCTAGGGCCAGTTCAGAGCACAGGGGGTAGGCACCATTTGGGGATTAGGACAGTACAGGCTAGGCCTACTTCTGATAGATACAATAGACATTTTTGATCGAGCCTACAAGCTCTAGTTTTTTTATTGAGCCTGCGAGCTCCATTTTTGACAAAGATCATGATTTTGTACTTATGACACTCCTTTTGGTATATATATGAGACAGACTACTTTGTGATGACTATATATGATGTTTTATTATTTCTATATGCACATGATGTGATGGACCTATGTGATGCTTTATTCATGATGTTGTCGTATGTTATGCAATGTTATATGAGTTATGCTGTATGTGATTCTCTAATGTATTTTTATTTATCATGTATTATGGTTATGTGATCCAATGTGGTTTATGATGCGATGTCTGTATATGGTTTATGGATGATTTGATGGTATGATATGTATATATATATACATATATATATGTGTATATACATATATATATATATATATGTATATACATATATATATACATATATATATGTGTATATATGTATATATATACATGTATATATGTATATATATACACACATATATATATATATATATGTATATATATATATGTATATATATACATGTATATATGTATATATATACACATATATATATGTATATATATATACATATATATATACATATAGATATATATACATGCTTATGAGATGGTATAACATGATTTTGATGTGATGCTTATGTGAGTTCTACATGTATGCCACTTTTATGTGATGTATGCAAACTTTGTGATGGATGCAAATTTTATGTGATATATGCAAATGATGAATCTACATGTGATGCAATGCTATCTATGTTTTTGTATTTTATCATGCAATATGGATGACCTAACATGATTATGATGTTGAGACATATTCTATTATAGCTGTAAGATATGTCAGTATGACAAATTCTATGAAGGTTGTAAGAGTCGTAAGAGCATCTGGCATTGCCCAACTTGGGAATAGGCGACCGCTTTGGGATGGGGTGACTTGACAAGTGTCAGGAACATCCTACAGTATTGGACAAGTGTCCATAGGTGTGGATTTTGGGTCATGATGCCATGTTGGATGCCCATCTCAAGATAGAGCCATTTTTGCCTTGTATTTTCTATATAAACAGATGCTTTGGAGAGGAGATGTATTATGTGATTGATAGGTATTGTCATGCTACCAGTTTGTCTCCAGATACGAGTGTCGAAGACTTCTGAGAGCTTGCATTGCAAGTGTATTGTAAACCATTTCAGTTTTGATAATACATTGTGCAGGTTTTGGAGTGTGGGGTTTTTCACCTGATAAGGGTTTTTCCCACGTATATCTTGTGTCTCTCTCTTCTGTCTCATTTCTGTGTGTATGTGTATTGCTATAATATCTTTGTTGTTGTTGTTAACATTCTGTAATTGTAAAGGATAAAACAAACTTGCACTCTTCTCTCCTCTTTAGATTAGTGTAGGAAACGATTTTTGCACACCTAGCTTCCTTTCATAATTAAGGTTTGGATTAGAATTAAGGTTATGCTTAAATTAGGGTTTAAATAAGAATTGTAATCTTGACTGTAATTGTAACCCTAAATATAATTGTAATCGTGATCATAATTGTAATCCAAACCTTAATTCTAATCATAACCCTAAATCTCATCCTAACCCTAACCCTTACTATAATGCTAACCCTAGTTTTGACTCTAATTCTTATTCTAATTGTCACCCTTTTTCAAACTATAATCCTAATTCTAATTGTAATTCTAACCATAAATCTAACCCTAACCCTAACTCTAACCCTAACCCTAACCTTTATTCTAACCCTAAACATAGCTCTAATTTTAATCCTAAGGTTGATCCTAATTGAAACCCTATCCCTAACCTTAATACTAAACTTAACCCTTATTATAACCCTAACCCTAACTTTAATTCTAACATTAACCCTAATTATAGTCGTAACCCTAATTCTAACCCTAACCCTTATACCAACCCTAATTATAATCCTAACCCTAACCCTAATCCCAATTTTAAACCTAACCCTAACCCTAACTCTAACCCTAACCTTAATATTAACCTTAACCCTAATTCAACTCTAACCCTAACTCTAATTTGAACCCTAATTCAAATAGTAACCCACCTTAATTCTAACCCTAATTCTAATAGGAACCTTAACCCTAACACTAACCCTAACCCTAACCCTAATTCTAATCATAACCCTGATTCTACCCTAACTATAACCCTAATTTTAAATCTAACAATAACCATAATTCTAACCCTTACCTTAATCCTAATTCTAATTATGATTTTAACCCTAACTCCAACTTGAATTCTAACCCTAACTCTAGCCCTAACCCTAACCCTAACTATAAATCTAATACTTACCTTAACTCTAATTCTTACCCTAATTCTAATAGTAATCCAACTTAATTCTAACCCTAATCTTAACTCTAACCCTAACCCTAATTCTAATTCGAATCATAACCCTGATTCTACTCTAACTATAACCCTAATTTTAAATCTAACAATAACCCTAATTCTAACCCTAAACATAGTTCTAATTTTTAACCCTAACCCTAACTCTAACCCTACGCTTGACTATAATTCAAATCCTAACCCTAACCTTAATACTAACCTTAACCCTAATTGAACTCTAACCCTAACTCTAATTTGAACCCTAACCCTAATTGTAACTCTAATTCTTATCCTAATTCTAATAGTAACCCACCTAATTCTAACCCTAATTCTAATAGGAACTCTAATCCTAACCCTAATTCTAATCATTAACCCTAACCCCAACCCTAATTCTAACCTTAATTAGAATTATGGTTAGGGTTAGGGTTGGGTCATTTCAAATGTTTACTTATCTTTATTCCATTATTATATATTTTATTTTAGAGTTTTGTGCTTTGTTGAGATCTACTATATGTAATATACCACTAATTATAATCCTAACACTATTCTAATAAGCTTGTAGTTTAAATATTTCCATAATTAGTAATGTATTTTATATTGTGTTGTTGAATTTTTCACAATACAATTGAATTGCATACCAAAACTCCATTTTTAACGCTTATATTAATAAGAGTTGTTTTCTCATTTATTAATCTTTTCTAACTAAAATTGTGTTCACTTTAAATATTGACCCTAATATATTTTTAATATTAACTTAATATTAAAACTTGAAGCTTAATATATTTTTAATCCAATAATCAATCCTTTACTAAATAATAGAAATATTAATAAGAGTTGTTTTCTCATTTATTAATCTTTTCTAACTAAAATTGTGTTCACGTTAAAAATATTAACCTTGGGTTAATATTAAAACTTAAACCTTAATATGTTTTTAATGGAATAATTATTTTAATGGAATAATCAACCCTAATGAATTTTTAATATTAAATTAATATTAAAATCTACATTTGGCATGTCTAAAGACCCTTTTAAATTTAATTATCATCATTTAAATAAATCTAAATATATCATTTAGAATTGTAATTATAAATTTGAATATGGCCTTTAAACAATTAAGTAATAGACATTTTTAAATTTAATTATAAATATCTCAACTAATTATAATTTCAAAAAGGTTAAAAGGAAACATTTGAAAAAAACCTCACACATTATGTTAACTCGAAATAAAATAAAATTTAAACTTATTATTTAAATTAAATTAAATCAATAAAAGAAAATAAAACACCTCACATAATCAATAATTATTAATACACTTCATAAATTTAATAAGCATGACTATAATTTTAAAACAAATAATAAAACAGTTCCTTGCTAAAGCAAGTTGGCTACAAATAAGGAACATATCATGTAGTGACTTAAGCAATAATTTTTTTTTTCTATTTTTGAAACTTCTAATTATTTAAGTCATATAAAACATTTCATTCACAACAAAACATTCATTTGTTTCCTTCATTTATTTTTTTGTAGTAAATCTAAGAGGGAGACTCTATGGAAAAAGTCGAAGGAACTCCATAGCCATGAATTATTATTATTTTTATTTGATTCTATTTGCTTTGCAATCTTATTTTATTTTCCTCTGCATTCTTTTCAAACCCCCTAACTTTTTTTTTGTCTCTGATTTGAAGAGTTGCATGTTGTAGGAAGTAAACTCTCAAATTATTCTATGAGAAAATAAAAAACATGCAAATGCATCCCAAGAAATGCAGAGTGAAATCTCTTCAAGTTTGTTATGATTGAATGTAGGTTTTCATGAGAGGATCTATTGATTACAAAATATTGTAATCTCTCAAAGGTAGATATGGATTAAAAATGAATGAATCTATATTGTGGATTAAAATTGATATATATAATTTTAGGTTTGTGTTGGAGAATTATGAACTCAAAATCTATAAAAATAAATAAAATACTATATAATACCTTTGAGCTAAAAAAATAATAATAAATTATAAGCTTCAGTAAATTTAGAAAATTTTGAAATCTTAGTAACTTTCATAATTTTAATAACTTTAAAAATCTTGTTCATTTGTCTATTTTATTTGGTATTTACTTCATTGTATATTAAGATTAAAAATAAATATTTAAGTATTGTTTAAATACTAAAGAAATTATAGTTAATATTCCATAAAAAAATATAGATTTTGTCAGAGTGTATAAAAATAAACAAATATATAATTTTATTTATAAAAATAAATATATTTTTTATTTTTCTAATATAATATAAAGTGCTTTACACTTGAGAACTTTTGGTTTTGGATAGAAAATTTAGAAACTTTTATATTCTATGAATTCATTTTAGAAACTTTAATAATTTATTCAAATTTTAGAAACCTTTATGAATTCATTTTAGAGACTTTTGTAATTTATTCATTTTACAAACTTTAGTAATTTAGTAATTTATTCATTTTAAAAACTTTAGAAAATAAGTAAGAAATGAGTATTTACTTAATATGAAACAAAGTTGTGTTTTATATTGTATATAAGTGGTTTATTAAATAATTTTTAATTCTTAATAGAATATGAGTTGAGGCATACCTATGATTAAATATACTTCTTTAAACTTATTGTTTGGAATTAGAATTGCTGACTGTAGTATGCCTCTTCTTTAATAAACAATAATGATTAAATAAATAAATTGTTTGGTCATTTTGTGATTTATTATTAAAGTGAAAAATCAACAAAATAGACTTTAATTAAAATTGTAAAATGGAAGCTTTCTTACTTTTGAAGATTTAGAAATTGGAAACCTCATTTAAAAACAATATAAGTTGGCAATTAAAGAATTTCTATTATTTGTAAATAGTCATAATAATTTTAAATTTTAATATTTTATTTCAAGGTGTGCTGGGAAATAGGGTGTACCTTGTACAAGGTGTGCTCGGAAATAGGGTGTACCTTCCTGGGAGGATGGAGTGGACATTCTCCATACCTGCAATGACTGCTTAATAGACATTTCACATTAAATGTAGCTCAGACGAAAATTTTTTTGCAATGTATTTTCATGGGACACTTGTTAGGCAACCCGAATGATTTTAGTAAAAGAATTTATTTCTCATATAAAAAAATCTTAATGAATAATGAATTGGAGATCAATCTTTGTAGCACTTGATTTACAATAGGGTTGATCCTATCTCTGGGATAATTAAAAAAATTATATAAACCCTAATTCAATAAGGAAAATAGTCTGTGTGATATGAAAAAGAATGTCTTGTATGGAATCGGTGCAGGAAATAGGTGACAAGCAATGCCACCATCATGAGAATGTAGGTGCGATTCCTTGATCTTTGGTGCTCCCTGCATTCATCCATTCATAATATAAAAAAAATAGCACAAATCAAGTATTGAAACAGAGAAAAAAAATAGGGCTCTTCAACAAAAAAAAAAGAGGCTAAATCAACTCTTCAATAAAGAGATATTAGAAGATCATTGGGGTAGGCACTCCTGAGCATTCACTCCTTTAAACAAATTTTAGATTCATATCATTTCACGGACCAGACTTATAGAGCACACCCATATAGAGGACCAGATTTGCTCTTCAATAGCTGCACTAGCAATCTCTTATTTATAGAGCACACTCACACTCATAAAGGTGTTACACAATTAAACACCTCACACAAATGAAATGCCTCACCACCCCTTCCATATGGCAGTTTGTTATTTTATTTTATTTTTCATACTTTTTTGGGTTTATAATTACAACGAAAAAATGAGTGCTCTCATCTCCATCCCTGCTGCAACTGTAGTTCACCTCTAGGTGAAAATATCATATATTAAAAGGGTTTTAGGAAGTTATTACAGAAGTTTTAAAAGAAATTTTAACAATGATAATAGAGGATGCTGGGTCACAGTCCCTAAGGGACTGTGTCACGCTGCACATTACTTATTTTTATGACAGCCTTAATGCATATAAAATACAATCAATTTCTAAGATAATACAATCAATTCCAAATGGATTCAATAGATCCATAACAAAATACAGTTGATCAATTATAATATACAATCAAGATATCCATAAAATATATTCGATCTCAAAATAGAATTAAATCGACTCAACCTGAATTACAATCAATCACATAACATACAATCGATTCAAAATATTATAGTCGATCCAACATAAGATGCAATCGATCAATATAAAATGAATCGACCAATATATATATATATATATATTCGAAACAAACATTTCCAACCAGATAGATGATCTAAGATTAAAGAAGAACTTGAAATTCACTTCCTATCCCAATTTGAATGCTTGATTCCTACAGATTTCTCTACAGAGACTTCTTGATCTGAACTTTTCCCCTTTATTTCAAAATGCATCCACAATTTCGTCCTTAGTTTGAATGCAATTTCTGTGATGATGATCCCCTCTTTTTGAGAATGCAAGATGTTAAATAAAAGTTTTGGTGAGCAAGAAATGAATTGTAACTTCTTTTATTGTTTCCTCTTCCTCAAGTGTTTCATTTTCTAGAACTTTTCTTTTCCTAAATTAAGTTTTTGTTTCCAAAAACATGTTTTATTCTATTTCTAGTTCTAAAAATATTGTAAAATAATTCACATATTTATCACAATGTATCTATATAACTAATAATTAGATAGAATATGGTTAGTCTCTAAATAAAACAAATTAAATAACTAAATTGATTATTCTATTTTTTTAAAACACTCATGAATTAAATAATCTAATTAAATCACCTTTAACTAATTATGCGATATATAATTCAAATAAAATAAAAATATAATTTAAATTAAACTATTAAATCATTCAATATGCAACATATGCAGCTACATGACACTACATGAAGTGTGTGAAAGATATGCCTCCATCTTAACCCTGCCAGGATGTTAATCTCCTTTACCTCAACCACCTCTTGTCTTCGACAACCTACAACTCATAGCAAACTCCAATTTCCCATTAATAGATTTGTAATCCAAATAACTGAAGCATATCTGAAGCATTACTAACATGAATATTAAATTTATTTCATTACATCTTTTCATATTAAAATATTCATAACAACTATTCATCTATCCACATATAATTATTCATGAAATATTTCCATTTAAAGTAAACCTAGATGGTATCAAAATTTGAGACGTGACATCCTTTCCCCCTTAAAAGAATCATCATCCTGATGATCAACTTAACTGAAGATAAAATTTCATACCTCTTTAATTCTATTTTACCTCAAGGTCAAAATCAGCCTACTTGACAATGTGTCATGGCTCCAAGCACCTATTTGTTCATAACTGTAAAAATTCATCTGTCTAACATTCATTCACTTGCACACATCATTAGCATGTCATTGTTCATGAAATAGATGAATAAAATCATGCAAGATAAATCATTTCCTTCATAAAATCTTCTTCATATCCCAAACATTTTCATAAAATAAAATAATTATGTTCATTTTGTCAACATGCCTACTCGCATGATACAACAGAACAATTGCCCTTCTGATGAAAAACAAGCATCCCATACTACTTGTTATTGTCATTGGCAAATCAAAACGTCTCAATAACAGAAATATCACAATTTACAACAAGGTCTTCAACTTGAAACATAAAAGATAAGATCACAGGTTTTTAACATGTAAAAAGATCATTACATGTTTAGAAAGATCAAGGATAAGAAGTTTATCATGATTTCAATATGATTTCAATGGTGCAATATCCATCTATTTCAATGGTGCAATATCCATCTATTTCAATGGTCCAATAAAGTATGTTAGTCAATATAAACAACACACACATGACCCAACTGCCAATACAAGCATATACCCAATACATGGTACAACTACCACCCAATTCCATACAAGTAACATATGGTAATCTTGTCAGAGCATAATCAAAATATCAGCACAATCAATGAAGTTATAAGGAAAAATAATTTTACCACCAAAGCACACCAAATGAGCCAAATCTTAGTCCATCATAGACACATATAAGCATGAATCATTCATCATAATGCACATGCAATTGAAATCATAACATAATTTCAAGAAATCAGTTCTTCTAACCATCACTAGGTCGAGATCCCCTATATCAAAACAAATCACCAAAGGTACACCAACTAGATCAAAACCAACCATCATGCATACAACTCCTTTGAGACTACACCACTCCATCGTTCCACTGCCACTGCAATGAGAAGAAGTTCTAGCCCAAAAAGCACAACAACAAGTTAAGTCCATAAAAACTTAGTATCACAACTAGGCTGGGATAACCTCTCAAGCTCTCAACTAAGTTTAAGGAGGCTCATAAAGCTACCATATCTACTCTTAAGAAAAATTACAACAAAAGATTAATATCTCAACAGTCCTTCTTTAGGCACTGCCCACAACAAAAGAATTCAAGGATTAGGTAAGCTAACTCAAAAGGTTATAAGCACTACTACCACATGTCTCAACTCTAGACATGGTTTCCCTACATGAGATACTTCCTCACACACCATTCCTGAAAGAGAAGGTTTCCTTAACATTCTAGCACTACACTACCAAAACTAGGACCAACCAAACATATTCTTAGAGGAAAGAATCTAATCACACCCTCTAACGGGGTAAACACTTCTATAAAGAAAGGCTTAGCAACTTGTTACTCACTGGGAGCACATCTAAGATGACATCAATGTACTAACAAGGAGCAAGACTACTCCACCATACTGCCATTTCCTCAAACTAGGCTAGACCAAAATGTCATACAACACAACTTCATCACAACTTCATGATCAACTAATAAACACAAGGCTTCTTCATAGACTAACACCAAGTATCCATAAAATGGAATACAAAGGACAACATATCCCATCCAACATCAAGCTAGAAAACCTCTCACTACTAAGAAGAAACTCCTGAAGCAAACCAATTTCCAAGGTTGGCAACTCAACAAGAATAAAAAGACAACTATAATACCATAAATATCTATATACATTATGTGATCATGCACTAACTAAAGATCCATCATACCTTACATTATGTCAAACTTGAAGGTAGTTATGGAACTTACATACAACATCATACACTCATGGCATCGTGTTCAAGATCAATAGGAACGAGATAAGCAAGAATTAAAGTTGGTGGACTAAGCCAACATTAGGCAAATTAAACTAAAAACAAGATTAAATCCCAATGTGTTCTCTACATAGTCATAAATCTATATTTAAGCTCATATAAGAATACATTTCTCTTCAAGTGATCCACAGAAACACAAAACCATTTCTCAATATTTCACACAATAGTCGCTTTCATTTATCAACAAACCAAGGAATTTAATCTACCATAATTCTAGTAATACACACATCAAATACTAGTTTATTCTCCGCATTCTACTCCCTTATACAATCCATCAGAGGCCCATCATGGACATGATAGAGAACATAACAGGACACATGATCAATAGTTAAAACCTTCAAGTATAGCCACCAATAATAATTAAGTAAATAAAGTCCAAAGAAAAGAAAATCAATTACAACAATAAAGCATAAAAATGCACGCAATTACAACAGTAAATACAACGTGACCATCAAGGTCATAAGATAAATAAACATCAATTTGGATGACTATACTTTTTCATAAATAAAATAAAATAAAAATTTCAAAGTTGGTCCTTACAAAATCAAATAAAAATCAATATTCACAAGTTTCATGTTACAAGAACTATGTGACTAATTATAGCCACTACAGAGGGGGTACAATGCTACACTACACCTGGATCCAAGGTGAGTAGGAGAATAAACTCAACCGCATCAAACAAAAAATCTTCCAAGATTCTAATCATGTCTACACCATAAGATTATTTCTACTTAACCACACGAACATCATTCAATGATGCCAAGCAACCGTAAGTTGCATAAAATCACTACATAAAGACATACACAATCATTTGCTAGCAACCAGCTAGCAAATTAGGTTCACAACTAAGATATCTAAGCATATCAATCTCTCCAACATGCAGCGGTTAACACTTCTTATCAATAAAGGATTCACCAATATAACATATGGAATAATATATCATAAATAAAATAGGAGGAAGGATTAGGTTGGGATTAAGCAATTACCCAATGTTCCTTTCACAAGATTCTAAACTCCTCCACAACATTATGACAAGCATACTAAATGCATACAAAGAGACGGAAAATCATAATTCAGGTCACAAGATGTAGGGTTTTCTATTTTTCTCAAGATTCTAACACTTCAAAACATCACAAGGATTATACAAAAGACCCTCTTCACAACCCTTTTTCTCTTTAACTCTTCAAATAATGCAATGTAATAATTACACCCATGTTCCCACATGAATCCTAGGAAAAATACAATCTAGAAATATAACTCATTACCCAAATGATCTATTCTAGTAATGCGATGAAACACTATCTATCTTACAACCGCATAATTAATCCATACCTGGAAACATGCTCTCAATAAGGCCATGCAATATGCATGTCAAACAAACATTACCAGTCTCTATATAGAGGCAAGCATTATGAGGATATGCTACTCTTGTACACAACAAGGTTCATTAATATTCTTCACATATCAAGCATATGATCAAAACATCCTCTTGTCCATATACAATGCATAACTTCTAAAAGAATAAACCAAGTTTGATCACACTTGGAACATGGTATTTACTTTCACACAAAGGTCCTCATAACTCCACCATCATAGGTGGTTACACAAGAACAAACATGACCCTTCAAAGGTCACTCAAGCACTCTCACATAGTGTAAAGGCTCATGCCCAACACTCAAGGCATCAAGAAGGAAAATACCCATAAGCAATTTCTTGGCAAACACCAGGGTTTATCTAACCCATAATAATGTATTACTCACCACACACATACGAGGATGACATACAAAAGAAGGCACATGCTACTTACTGCACACCAACACTCAAGGACCCACACATGCTCAAACAAACTGAGCAACACATGCCCCAGAGCTCCCAATGTTGGAACCGTGCTTTGATACCAAATGTAAGGTGTTGAAATTTACCAACTAAAAATAGTACTTGAAAAGAAAAGCATATTCCATAAGTAAGATAATCAACCAATAATGGTTTCCAAATATCCATAATCATATAATGGCAAGAACTCATGAATAAGAATAATGATCCATATACCAGAATGGATTACAAAACAGTTTACATACACCTGACTTGGTGTTACAATACATCTGTTTCAATGTTACAAAAAGAACTATCATCAAGATATCCATGGATCATATTACAATTGCAACTTGGTAATGAAGCCATAGAAAGAAGCAAATATCCATATCAATAATAATATCTAATCTTGGTTGCCTCGACCCTTCGATCATCCGTAAACCAATTCCAAGAGAGTGGTTGAGGTGCTTTTTCCACCCAACCATGAAGTACTGAACTTCCCCGGGTTTCTTCCTAACTCGAAGAAAGCACCGACCCTACACAAGGAGCCTACAAACCTAGAACAATGTTAGCAGGAGGGAAACTCTCGATGCGTGCCTGTTGCTTGTATGCATCCTAATACTAAAATGACATAAACTCTTGCAAACAGGATGTGGCATAGACAAATATAGTTCTAGGCTTTCAAACAAATCCATCTGTTTCAACATGGTACAATAGCTTGGCCAAGCATTTAAATAAAATGACAATTTTAGAAAAAGTAAAACTATCATCTTTGGGAGCCCACATTCGACATCCTGTCCTGTAAGTTAGTACTTTACCAAAATATATACAACACAGTTTTTCTATGTTTGGTTTTCCATAATCATAAATATCTATATTTCAAAAATACAAACATTATTTCCATTGATCTAATGATTTTACTGGTTTTCTTATTAAAAAAGTTTACTATTTTTCCTTATTTTATCTGTTCTATGATCTACCAGTTAAATATAATGCATTTCTTTCATAAATTAAAATTTTTGATATACTACTAGTTTTTCCAATTGAAATGTAAAAATAACATTTATCAAGAATTCAATAATTCAAAAATTCCTACAAGTCTTTCTCATTAGTGCAAATATATAAAATAAAAAGAATATTTCTTTTTTCTGAAGAACAATGAATTCAATTTCAAGTATTATATATATATATATATATATATATATATACTAATATAATTCAATTTGACAATTAAACCCAATTCAACATTGTAGTTCTATTCCATCATATACATTTCCAATACGATATATATATAATTAAGTTATCAATGATAAAATTGAATATAGTCTGTAACGCCTCGCCAAGGAACCTAGAGGATAACACAACTAAACTTACAAAAAAGGACAATTTTTTTTTTTTTAAAAAGGAAAGAAATAACAACCATTAATTTATTCATAACATTTAAATTAAGCTTTATCCTCTAGGGTTCCACAACTGCATTACTAACAAACTAAAACAAGATCTAACCAACATTATGAATTAACTAACAACCACAGTTCATTCTAAGTCTAATTGCATCAAATAAATAAACACATACAATTCCATATTATATCATCAAATAAGTAACATCAGGATCCTACACATAGGATCACGAGTACATAGACAAGTTCCTTTACAAGAGAGTACAACATTATATTGTTTACGATATCACTATCCAGATTATATTAGAGTACATATATCAAGATAACAGTACATGATTCAACTAATATACAAGACTGAAACATGATCATAAGTATCTATCTCCTCAAGCTAGAGTAAGATCTGAAATTTGTCATATAGGGTACATCCTTCTCTTGCATGAACAACAGCAAGAGAAACCGATGGAGATATAAGCACAACCACCTGACCATGTGGAACCCTAAAGTCCACCCCCCATGCCAAGAGATAACAATAAGGTCCCAAAACATGAAATAGTTAAGAAGACAGGAACACAACACAAAAGGCTAATGTGACTCCAACATACAAATACACATGACATTCACAATAGAGTCACCACTTCCTCTAACAGTCAAAAAGACAATAGACTAACAGGTGTAAGGACTGCACATGACTCCAAAACAACACCAGTCAATAAGGACATCACAAGTAACTCAAACATCACTTCCAGAGGCATTCACAAAATAAAGGGGAGAACACAACTAGAGAATGCTAGACTGCAGTAGGGATAAGTGTCATCGCATGGTCCTAGCATGGGTTACCCTGAGAGTCTCTAGCTAGACGCCGACCCCCATCCATGGGTTACCCTGACAGTCTCTCACTAGGTGCTGGCCCCCATCTATGGTTACCCTGACAGTCTCTCACTAGACGCCGGCCCCATAGGGTGACACATGCGGAACCAACATTCCTTTCGTGAGGACAAGGAAGTTGACTTTGCCAACCACGACCTTCTCATCTCATCCTTAGCTTGAACGAGCACTACAGGCATGAGTAAGGCATCCAATTATCTTGATTAGTGTAAAAACTACCCAACCCTCTAGATTTATTATTAAGTTATCACTGGATTAACAACTTCCAATGGGTTACCCTGACAAGCCACTTTAGGCACCGACCCCACATTGAAAGCCACTCCCCCTTCACTGCATCTAGATTCTCAAAACCTAAAACAAAACCCAAGCATGAACTATCACATTTCTCATCATGATATAGTTATAACACAAAATATACATCATTTCACATTACAAAGAGCAAGGCATTACCCACCTTGCCTAGTTATCATAACCACATGAATAGATACACTAAGCAAGGCATTATCCATCTTGCACAGTCATCATAACCACATGAATAGGTACACTGAGCAAGGCATTATCCATCTTGCACAGTCATCATAACCACATGAATAGGTACACTGAGCAAGGCATTATCCATCTTGCATAGTCATCATAACCACATGAATCCATAAACATAGGGGAGTCAACATATAACCAATACATATTCAACCATTAGCAAGACTACATAATCACAGGAGTCATACACATGACTACCCCTCTTGGCCTCTGGAATCAATTTTCCTAAATGACACAAACACTTGACACACTAAACACTATGGTCTCACATCACATTCACTCTCAAATGCACATCATCACCTAATAGACCAAACTAAGATCCTCCATCAATAATTCAAATAGAACACCACAATTGTGACATGACATAATGCACTAATTATGGGTCTTGAAGAATGTAACATTAATTGAATCATGATCAATCATCTAACATTCATAAAGTGAATCTTCCCCAACAAAATAGAACTATCATACTCCAACCACTAGTAATAGTTACTTTTATGATCATAAGATATAAGAGTCCATGAGTAACAATATTTTAACTAATAGTTCCCAAGACTTATGTTAATTTCATTTAATTAAAATGACTGCTAACAAACTGCAAATAACTCTAAGACATACAAATTAAACACAACAATTATTTACACTATTTACATTGATGTAGATTTCATTATCAATCGAGACAATTGTAAATACTATTAAATATAACTGTATAAGCAAGGCTAAAAGCCTATAATATTAGAATGCTATAAATATCTTACACTAGTTAGAATCACAAGATACAAAACCTGAAGCTACAATGAAAGAACCTTGTTCTAAGGTTAGCTTGAGAGGAAATGAATACAGAACAACAAAACATTCCTATAGATCTAACATCTTCATCAAATATACCACACTTTTAACCACATGCATATGATAGGATCAGCACAAAATGAATTTGTTGAGAAGGCTTTAGAAGCTACCAACAATGCAAAGTGTGAAAGCATAGACAGGGCACACAGACTGATTGGTAGAATGTCTCAAAGAGAGTCATATGATGGAAAGCAATGATCATAGGATATGTACAAAATGAATTTGTTGAAAAATCTAAGAGAAACCTAGTTTGAAAATATAGAGTTATTGGTGACGCAACAAACTATTTTAACAGAGACAAAATAGGTGAGAGGCAGACAGTCACAAAATATTCATATCTCAAAAATGACAAACTGGGTATGGCTTATTTTGAATATGATTTCGATATCTAGGCTGTACACCATATATAAAAATATTAAAGAAATCCAATTCATAAAAATAAAGTTATGGCTAACGCAACAAACTGCTAAAATAGAGACGAAATGGGTGAGAGGTAGACAATCACAAAATATTCATATCTCAAAAATGACAAACTAGGTATGGCTGATTTTTGGATATGATTTAGATATCCAGGTCGTACGTGCCATATATAAAAAAATTAGAGAAACTCAGTTTGTAAAAATAAAGTTATGGCTAACGTAATAGGCTGGGTTCAGAAAATGTAGAAGAGAATTCACAAAATATTTTACTAAATCTAATGCAACAATAAATCAGATTCATATCTTAGTCCATACCTGGAATATTACTTCTATCACATCTTCACAAAATTCTCAGCTCGCATCCATTTTCCCCCAAGTCTTATCTTTTGGAAAATATGGTTTATGGTGCCAAAAGAAAAATGAAAACTTCCTAAGAGAGAGAGATATATCCCCAAAACATAAAACATATTCTCCATTTGAAATGCACGCTCCTCCCCCAAATTATGTCTTGAGATTTCAAAAATAAAGTTGACATGCATAACCACTCCCCACAATTTCTTCCAGAAGATTCTGCTTCATTACTTTCTTACAATTTTCTATTTTTAACCAAACAATAATTTCTCTCTGATTTTATTTATTTTAGAATTTGCTATTTATTTCATTTACAACCAAACAAAAATAGTTTCTTTCTACTTTTCTAAAATTAGTCTCTTACACAAAAGAAACAATTATTTCTAAGATTCCCTCTAGAGGTGCGTAACTGCCACTTCTTCCAAGTGGCCAAAATAGAAAATAATTACTCAAGGCAATAATAATAAAGAAAGAGAATATTTTTCAAACATAATAATACATATTTCCCCACAACTATAATTTATATAAAAGTATCTATATTTATTTATCAAAGTGCCCTCTTGACTTAATAATTTTATTTTAATGAAGCAATTAACCAAAACATTAATCAAACAATTCCAAACAAAATAACCCAAATGCCAAACAATACCTGACACAATGCACGATCAAAAGTATGACCACAATGACAGTGACTAACCATTACGCCCATATAGACACCACTGACTGGGTGCAAAACTGGATACTCATCCTTTTCAAGGATGATGGCTAACTAGGGGACCACATGTTATCTCCGTTCAATAGTTTTCATTGGGTTTAAGGCACGCTCAGACCTGTCAATTTAGGTGGAGTCGATGCCTACTACCTGCATCCTGCAGCAACCAAACAGTTGAACAAATAGACAAATATATATATAATCATATAGTCAAATATACTATGAAAGGGAATCATAGCATAGTAGGGTACTCACCCATAAGTAATGTGACACTGTCCCTTTCATCATCACATCAAACATGTAATCACAAAATAGATAGCAATCAGTTACTGAACGATTAAATAAGAACCATCATCAGATAATCGCATGATACACATAATAAGATTAATCCACACAAAACATCACAATATAACATCCTATGATACAGAATCAGTCGTATAAAAATCAATTATAACATATGACAATCATAGTAAGATCAACATCATAATCACCTGAATGTAAAACAATGTCAGAGCATATAAATTATTAGTATCACAACAAAGATTATCGATAAAACATACTAACTGTCATATGAAACCACACATGAGCATAATCAAGAATGTCATCAACATGAATGTAGCATCTACCAACATCATATAATGTACAACATCAACTGTCTAACATACCCTAAATATTCCTATTATTTTACCTTCATCTTCATTCTCCTTAGCTAGACTGTCTGCACATCCAAGATGAGAATGGAGGGGCACTACACATTCATTCTATTTTTCAATAATAAGAATTATAGACAACTTGATATATGTGAATATAGTCATAAACAATTTGATTTCCAGATTGTAATTCACACTTAATACAATTTATGCATTCGTGTATATATATATATTACCAAACAATAATATCAGCCAAATGTTATCACACAGGCACGACCAGAGCAGTAACTTCAATGTTATACTAAATATCATATATTACAAGGGTTTTAGGAAGTTATTACAGAAGTTATAAAGGAAATTTTAACAATGATAACAGAGGATACCGTCCCCAAATGGGGTCGTTGTCCCTAAGGGACTGCGGCACCATTTGGTGACACAGCACATCACTTATTTTTATGACAGCCTTAATGCATATAAAATACAATCAATTTCTAAGATAATACAATCAATTCCAAATGGATTCAATAGATCCATAATAAAATACAGTTGATCAATTATAATATACAATCAAGATATCCATAAAATACATTCAATCTCAACATAGAATTAAATCGATTCAACCTGAATTACAATCAATCACATAACATAGAATCGATTCAAAATATTATAGTCGATCCAGCATAAGATGCAATCGATCAATATAAAATGAATCGATCAATATATATATTCGAAACAAACATTTCCTTTATAGTGCCGCAACCAGATACAAGTATTTCTATTTATCAATTATCAAACATAATTATCATGGTTTTTGTACAAAGAAAAAGATTCATATAGATGATCTAAGATTAAAGAAGAACTTGGAATTCGCTTCCTATCCCAATTTGAATGCTTGATTCCTACATATTTCTCTACAGAGACTTCTTGATCTGAACTTTTCCCCTTTATTTCAAAATGCTTTCACAATTTCCTCCTTAGTTTGAATGCAATTTCTGTGATGATGACCCCCTTTTTTTGAGAATGCAAGATGTTAAATATAATTTTTGGTGAGCAAGAAATGAATTGTAACTTCTTCTTTTATTGTTTCCTCTTCCTTAAGTGTTTCATTTTCTAGAACTTTTCTTTTCCTAAATTAAGTTTTTATTTCCAAAAACATGTTTTATTCCATTTCTAGTTCTAAAAATATTGTAAAATAATTCACATATTTATCACAATGTATTTATATAACTAATAATTAAATAGAATATGATTATTCTCTAAATAAAACAAATTAAATAACTAAATCGATTATTCTATTTTTTTTAAACACTTATGAATTAAATAATCTAATTAAATCACCATTAACTAACTATGCGATATATAAATCAAGTAAAATAAAAATGCAATTTAAATTAAACTATTAAATCATTCAATATGCAACATATGCAGCTACATGACACTACGTGAAGTGTGTGAAAGATATCCCTCCATCTTAACCCTGCCAGGATGCTAATCTCCTTTACCTCAACCGCCTCTTGTCTTTGACAACCTGCAACTCATAGTAAACTCCAATTTTCCATTAATAGATTTGTAATCCAAATAATCGAAGCATAGCCGAAGCATTACTAACATGAATATTACATTTATTTCATTACATCTTTTCATATTAAAATATTCATCTATTCACATATAATTATTCATAAAATATTTCCATTTAAAGTAAACCCAGATGGTATCAAAATTTGAGACGTGATAGCTGTGCTCGTCATATCCTTGCTGTTTCATGAACTCATACCCCTTTCCATACTGTTCTATGGGAAATTGCACATGGTTGACCTCTTCTTCATCTTTGTAGAGCCATGTGGAGATATCCTCACTCACATCTTGTTTGCTTAACTCACCCCATTTTGTGAAGGTGGTGGGGGCAACATAAATAGTCTCCTTTAGTTTTATTGGGCTAGGTTTTCCATGAGACTTTGGTGATGTTGGCAGCTTGCTGATGCAGTATGAGCCTTCCATCTTATATTCTCCACATCCTCTATCACAGATCTAAACCTTAGGGTTGAGTGGTGGAATGAATGTGGTGGAAGATTTTGATAATGTGGATGGGTCGACATATTGCAATGAAGTGGAAGGTGGAATTCCCCTATTTATGGGTACTTGATGTAGAGGTGTCTCTCTCAAGTGGCTACAATATTGAAAGGCATCAAGATCACCGGCTATGGTGATTTATGTGCTATTGTAAGGGAATTTAATGCATTGGTGATAAGTGGATGGCACAACCTTCATGGCATGAATCCATGGGTGACCGAGGATGAGGTTATAGGGAAGGTCCAGATCCAAGACATGAAATACAATATTTAAAGTGGTGGGCCCAACTCTCATAGGAAGTGAGATCACCCCCTTAGAGGAACGCTTGGCATCATCGTAGGCCTTGATGACAATTCTTTTGGATGGGTGGACACAGGCCTTAGAATACCCCAATATCATGACTAGCTTCAAAGGACATATGTTTAATCCTACTCCACCATCTACCAAGACTCGTCAGATCTTGTGTTTATTAACGAAAACTTCAAGGTGCAATGGATCAGTATGGTTGGGCTTATGCAAGGGTAGGTCATGTTTAGTGAATGTCACATTATTGGTAGTGGCTAGATGTCCAACCATGGCCTGGAGTTGGTTCATTTTTAGGTCCTTTGGGATGGATGATTCCAGAAGTTATTTTTCTAAAATGGCCTTATGTTCCGGGGATAGACAGAGTAGCTCAAAGATAGATATTTGTGCGGGTGTTTTCTTTAGATGATCCAAAAGGTTATAATGTGACTTAGGCTGTGGATTGGGTGAGGAGATTTGTAAAGTCACCTTGGCTCTGCGAGTGGTGATTGTGCACTCAGGGTGAGACTTGATGGAAATCATGGAAACATTACTATCATAAGCTCTAATGTTTGTTGACCATGTACTCATAAGCAACATGGTTATAGTTAGGTTTCTCATTTGCCTTGGTGCCTAAACTAGAGGCCTTTTTGATCCATGATTTTGCAAAGGATCTATAAAAATAGTGTGATCGGTATTGGAGGTCCCTTGAGGATTATCCAAAACTATGTCACCTCGATCGATAAGATTTTGAATTGTGTTCTTGAGCTTATATCAATTTGATGTTTTATGTCCCTTTATTCGGTGATATTCACAGAAGTTGTTGTCATTCCATGAGGGAGGCTTGAAGGCGGGATCGTATTGTTTAACCTCCAGAAGTTGAATGAGTTTTGCTTGTAATATTTTCTTTAGGATTGATTCAATTGGTTTCGGTAGGTGTATATAGTTTTGTTTAGGATGGTTCATTCTTGGAGGAACCTATATTTGATTGTTTTGGATGGCATTCGCCATTTGTTGTTGGACCAGTGTTGGATTGTTTGGTGTTGGTGATTTGAGGGTAAGGACGCGGCTAACCTTGTTTAGTGCTTTTGCATCGACAACCCCATCGTTTGTGAAGTTTTTGTTCCTAGACCAGAATTTGTTTTTGTCATAGGAAGTATTAGGGTTGTTTTGATTTTTGTTGAAGATTTTAATTGTGCCCTTGGCTATGAGGGCCTTTTCAATCATTATTCCTTTTTCAACAATGTCTCCAAAGGTCATGCAACAATGTATTTGCGGTTGATGCATGAGTTCCGTATTAACATTCTCCAAAAAGATAGGAACTAGCTAATTTTTTGGTATATGGCAAGGACATTTGCTAGCTAAACCCCTCCATCTTTGGAAGAAAGAGAGAAATGTCTCTCCATCTTCTTGTCTTGTGTGGCATAGCGTGGCTATATTTACATCTGTTTCAATATTGTAAGAGAAGTGGGCTATAAACTTATTGGCTAGCTCGGTCCATGTCCTTATCCCTATGGGGAGATGTGCAAACCATTCAAGTGCTTGACCCACAAGGCTCCATGGAAATAGTCTCATTAAGCATGTTTGGTCAAATGCAAGATCGAGACATGCAGTGTGGAATTCACGTATATGCTCAATAGGGCTCCCCTTTCCTCTATATTTGTTGAAGTTTGGTATAGTAAAATTTTGGGGGAAGGGAGGCATGTAGATACTCTTGTCAAAAGGATATGGGCACAAATCCTCCATAGAGTATGCCTTTTTGGTTCCCGATACTTGCATATTGGAAAATTGTTGTTTTAAGGAATGCATTTCATGCACTAGGACCTCTATGGAAGATAGTGATGTATCATCAGCATTTGCAATCATGTTTTGGTAGGGATTTGCTATGTTTGTAATGGGTGTGTTTCAGGTTCCCATGTTAGCAACAAGTGGAGTGGTGTTTGTGTCAAGAGGGGTGTGTAGTAGAATTGAGTTTTGGTTTTGTGTATTTGGTATGTAGGTAGTGTTGGGATTTATGTATTGATAATGAGGTGGAACACTTGTGTTGTGTTGGTTTTGGAGTGGGTTTGTTTGAAGAAGGATATTAGGGTTAACTTGTTGCCGTAAGGGGTTGCCATGGGTATTTTGATAGGACACACCAACATCTTGGCTAGACACATTGTTGTTTAGTCCAAGAGGGTCTACATTAAGGTTATTCAAGTTGTTTCTAGGTTGGGACCCTATATTTATGTTTGCATTAGGTGTAGCATTAACTCCTTGTGTTTGTGCTCGCAAGGTCACTATGTGTATCCTTCGTGTTCTTTTGTTTTGACCTATGTTTGTCATCGAAGCAAATGGGTTCACAAAATTCAAAGGTTGTGACATGACAATTTACATTGTTAATGTCAAATAGGGGAGGCACATGGGTGGTAGTGGAATCTTGCGATGTTTCCCCAATGGGAATGTTGGCAAGTTCTTGTATTGTATTTGTGTGGCTAATGGAAGGTGTTGCTTGACTTTGACCTTGTGTGATATTATTTGGTGATGATCCTATGATCATGTTGATATCTACTCCAGTGGGAAGTTTAGTACCATTTTGCAAGAGACACATGTGGTAAGCGTGAGGATTGGCAGCTATCATTTCATCTAAGATTTTCAATAATCTAGGTTCTTGGGAAGCTTCCTCAATTTCTTGTTGGGTAACCCCTTGGTTGTTTTCTTGTAAAGTGTAATTTTCAAAGGGGTTTGGCATGTTGGAGTGAGATTTGTGTTGCTCGTTAGAGGAGGCCTCAAATCTCATTGTGTTAGTGAGATAATCTAAGGATTCCTCTCCCTTTCTCTTCTTTTGCAACCGTGTTTCTACCATATAAGACTTGCTAGTTGTGAGAAATGGGAATGGACTAAGGATGGCAATGCAAAATGGTTATGCACTATGCTAGATTTTTGGTATTTTTGGGATATAAGTATGTCTAATGCAACTAAGGATGGTAATATGAGGTGACTATGCCCTATGTTATGTTTTGGTATTTTTGGGATAAGATAGGGATGCAACCAAGGTTGGTAATACACTATGCAAATGAAATATGGGGATGACAAATGCAACTAAGATTGATGACACAAAGTGAGCCTACACTGTGCCAATGTTTTGGGATTTTGGGAATGGGAAATGCAACTAAGACTAAGGATGTAGAGATGATGAGTGAACTAAAGCAATGTTTGAGACTAATGGGATGGACAACTTTGAGGATTTTTTGAACAAGAGGATACTAGATGTCAAACTATGACCTATCCAACTAACTAATTGAATTTGCCAAGACCTTGAAAGGATAATGTGGAGAATGATTGATTGAAGTGAGCTCAAACTAGACTCATGAGTTGAGACTCAACTTGTTGATTGGAAAAGATGAACCTAGACTAGACTTGTGAGTACTAGGCTCAACTTGTTTGATTGATTGTGGAAAGAGATGACAAGATCTTGTATAATCCAACTTTGTGACTAAGATAGGGTCAATGTATGGCAAAACTCTCCTATTTCAAGAATCTCCAAGGTGACTGAAACTAGGAATGTCTTAAAATGGAGAAGGCTGATCTTAACAATGTAGGTAAATTAAACTAAATGCAATGGTTTGGAATGTGTTACCTATGGTGTAGTGCTATCTATGGGCTTTAATTTAATCTTAGAAAATGAAATGGATGGCCAGAAAGAACTAGCGAGTCTCAGATTGTCTAGACACAGGCACAGTTTGAATCAAATAAGGGAGGCAGAAGCTCAGAAATCTCCCTAAAATTTTTTACTACAGGCAAATGCATCGTTTCAAGGCTCAATTGCGATGTACTATTTTAGTAGGTGTGTCACAGAAAGGCTCAAGTGCGGTTCATTGTCTGATCGGATGCATTTCAGAAGGCTTCAATGGTGTAGCAGGGGTCAGCAATTGCATTTTAGGGGTCTACAAATGCATTTCACTATTTGTCTGTAGCCTAAAATTAGTTTTTCTATGTCTGTTTGGGAAGTTTGTTTTGGAAAATGAGAAAACACATCAAACACAGAAAACACTTGGCACTCAGATTGGTTGTTTTGGTGACTCTCGACTCTTGGTAGTTTGGTATTTTGCAAGCTTTCTACCATAAAGCTCACTTATCCATGGCTCACAAACAATAGTAAAGGATGTACAACCTAATTAGTATGTACAAGATGTTTATAGAATGTACAACCTAACTTAGCATGTACAACCTAATTAGTAGTAAATGATGTTTACCAAAGTAGGCTTACCTCACCTTTTGGGTGATTTTAAATAGAGCAATTGGAATGGGTAACTAGAGTACGCAAAGATCCTGGACCATCTTGACACCTCTTGACTTGAAAGGACAAGGCCCAATCAAGGAATCATGTCACCTCAACCAAAGACTCTACGTGGTAAGTAACTTTAGGATATGATCCACATTCCTTGCACCACAATGATAAATGGCCAAAAAAGTCTTAGGCTTCTACAACAATTGGTTTGTAGTGATGGGAACTCCTAAGAACACCACGACATAGTAGCAATGGGAGACCAAAATCTCAGACCCGCGTCTGGAATCACTCATGACTGCAAGGACCACCCCCTATGACACAAGTGGATTGAGTTCACCTTTCAGTTTTTTCCCCTTTATGTGGCCCACTAGAGATACGTGCTTGTGGTCGAACCCTGGGGTGAACTCCTAGGCAGGCCACCTACTAAAAAAGAAAAGGGGAAAGTCTGTGTTTTGTCCTTTCTCATGCACCCAAGATCGCACGTGGCATGAGGGGAGAGGATACTCAAACAAAACTATGTTGCTATATTATCTTGTACCCAAGATCGTAGTAGAGAGAAATACTCAAGACATCATGGTGTAGCTTTTTATCAACCCCAAGACTACTTATAGCATGGGAATAATGGTACTCAAGGAAAACACAATGAGCTATTTCTTAATCTCAAAACTTGTATGCAAGGGAAGATGAATCATAGACAAGCACATTTTCAGTGATCTATCCTAAACAAATGTGCAAGCGCACCAAACACAGAAAACACTCATTCATTTTAAAGTACCAAATTGAGATGTTCCTAAGTTAAGCACACAATGTTCATTTTATGCACCAAAAGAAGTGTTCCTATGTTAACAAAATGTACACACACATAAAGGACACCCTGCAGCAAATATATTAGTATCAAATGAGATTCTTCTCCCAACGAATGCCACAATGCTACAAATCAGACATCAGTATCAGAAAAAGCTCTTTGTCCTACTGTGTAAAATAGAAAAATAGAAATGACTGAAACTTAAAACTCCCTGTTCTATGATAGTCAGATGCGATTTAAAATGTCTCATATGCATCGTACAAAGTAACGATTGCGTCACAGTGCTCAGCAACTACGTCACACTGCTTAGCAAATGCATCACACTATCTAAGGTCTGCAAATGCGTCACACTATCTAGGGTCTGCAAATGCATCACATTGTATCTACAGGTTAGAAAAAATGGAAACTTGCTAAATAGTAGACAGAAAACAAAACCCAGACGATGATTTGAAAAACCCCAAAGTTTCAGAATCACTATTTAAAACATGTGGTTACTATAATTTTACCAGATTATTGCAACTAAACCCCAGTAACCCAAAATCATGCAAATATCAAACCCTAGTGAAAATTAGAAACCCTAACATCTTGTGAGCTAAAAACCAGAGGGTTTTAAAACAGACAAACATAGTATAAAGTTTAATCAAAGGAATGCTTCAGACCCCTGCAAAACAGAGTTAATAACAGATACTCAAGATGATTAAAGAAAAACCCTAATTTGAAGCAAATGTGTCGCACTGTTGCCCATAGATGCGTCACAAACTAAGGAGATTGCGGTGCAAAACCCTACAAGTATGTCGCATTGTCCTTGTGGCAAAAAATTAGAACAAGTTTTGATAGAAACATGAACTGTATACGAAGCCCCAGTAGAAACTTGAAGCCCTATACTTGCAGAGTTATTTCTAACATTCTAGAAAGTTGTAAATTCTTAAAATGTTTATGGACAAATTAAAGATGATTGAAATAATATCAAAAACCCTTAATACATAAAACCCAAATGCTTATAAAAACCCCAGTGAAATACACAAGTCTGCAGAGGGTTAGTCAAAGAAACAAAGCATCAAAATCTACCCATAAAACCTTGCAAAACTAGATACATCATCTTGGTAATGAAAACTAAAGAAAATCAGCCAAATACAGACGACTACATCACAAAACCCTAGGGTACGTCACAAACTGCAGCGTATGCGGCTGACCGTACAATATATGCATCACAAAATGCAATAGATGCGTCGTACATACCTACAAATGCGTCGTACTATCCTATCAAACTCTAAATTTGTCAATTTGCAGAAAGTATAGATGTTTTACATCAGGTTCACCAATGTAAGTCAAGGTAAAACATTCAAACATGTCAAAATCACACTATAGTAACCCTAACTCCTCAATGGAGTGTAAATAACCTAGAGACACATCAAATAAAGCAAACTAACTAAGTCCCTAAGCTACATTTGGCTTCCCTCCATTGTTCTCCTCAACTTTGTTATGGTGTTCTCAGATTTGCAGATCTGCAACAATCATGAAAAGATGAAGTGTGTTGACTTAGCAAAATATTGGAGGGTATTTAATAAGCTAGGAAGTGAGAAAATGAGGTTGGAGAAGTGGTTTTATAGAACACTAGGGTTGAATGAAGGGCTAAGATTTAGTGTTAACTTTGGAGTGAAATGGATGGTGAGGATCGATTAGGATTTCCCTCCAACAAAAGGAGAAGAGGGAATTTTAAATTTGAAAATATGATGAGGTGTGAGGGAATTTAAATTAAATAAATTTGGTCAATTTATTTAATTCATTTGAAGTGGGAGAGTGATTGTACCCATAATTAAATAAATATGATTTGTTTAATTAAGGTAAGGGTCATAATTTAAACACATGCTTATTTATTTAAATTAATTGAGTGAAGGGGACATTGGAGAGTGAATAATTAAATAACTAAAAATTAATTATTTAATTATAGAGGAACATAGAGGAAAATAGACAAATAATTAAATAAATAAAATTTATTTAATTATAGGCTAGTGGTAGGAAAATGAATTAATTAAATAATTAAAAATTATATAATTAATAGCAGAACGTGGAATTAGGAAGAGATTGGTGTGAAAATAGTGCTCGCAGGTTTAGTACATTTTTAGATGTCTACACATTCATTGGAAGAAAGTGCCAAAGAATGGTATAAGGCTCTCCCAAATAGTATTATTGACTCTTGGGAGGAGTTCATGAGGTTATTCAAATTGCAATATGGGGATAGCATTGACCTAAAGTTTTCCATCCATGAACTCACAGCTATTAAAAAGGTAATAAATGAGACAGTAGATGATTTCAACAACCATTTCATCATGACAATGAGAAAGGTACCTCCTCATATGAGACCTAATGAATCTATGCATTTGATTTTGTATTGTGGTGCATTTGACTCAAAGATTGGTTACTGTTTGAGGGACAAGAGTCCACAAACATTAAGGGAGGCATATGCTACAACTATCAACATTGAAAGCAACATGAGAGCTTCAGGGAAGCACATTAAAAGGTCTGATGTAAATCTATCCCAGCTAGACAAAGCAACTTTCAATAAGCCACTCACTCTTGAAGACAAATTGGATAAGATTATGAGGGTTACAAATGATTTATCCTAAAAGGTTGCTAGAAATGAGAAAGGCTTTCCACCTCAGGTTGCTACAACACATTTCAACGAAGGTCAAAGATTGCATAACAGACCTTACAATACTGACTGGTCTAAGAGACCACAACAAAATGACAAACAGGCAGCCCCCAAGCATGTAAGTTTCAAGCAGCCTGAAAGAGACACACTTGATCCATTAAGAAAGGATCAAATCAATTTCTAGGATACATCTTCATGGTGCCAGGCAAGTTTACTTCCTCATGATCCAACAAATTATGTTGTAGCTCATTCAATGAGTAGGTTGGAGGAGTTTCCAAATGAATAAGGTGCAACCAAATACTATGAGGAGGAGATATATACAGAGGAGTATGAGTAGAGGGGTGATGATGTTGATTATGACAACTATGAAGAGGATGATCATATTTTCTAATATGATTATGATGTAGGTCCAAAATGATATCAACTGCCAACTCATGATTTCAATCACTTGAGGGATCTTATGTAGAATAAGTACAAGCAGTCCCGAACCTCTGAGAAAGATTTGAAATCTTTAACTCAATGCAATCATTATGTAGGTTCAAGGGGGTTATCAGCTGAGGAATAGGCAAGTGCCTATGCAGAACTCTCCTATAGAGTCAAGACATGGCACATTAGATGGTGACAAAGAAGAGAAAAAGGTAAATGTGGAGAATAAGGACAACGGTGCTCCTAAGAAGAATGTGCCAGAAAAGAAGAAAATTCCAATGCAACTAGCATCCACCAAAAAGAAATCTATACAAAGGGTTCCAGCACACATGGTCCAACCAGTTGTTATACCTGTTATTGAAACTCACAAGCCAAAAGGTGATGACAAAGAGAGCTAGCCTAAAGCATTAAGTGAACAACAAAAGGATAAAGACAAGAAGAAGGAGGTGAAAGGTATGGATATTTATTCTAGTCAATTGATACCTTATATTCCTGATGCGAATGATGTTACAATTTCATGTTACACCCCTTTACCTTCATATCATCCCATTGACCTGGCCCATATAATGAGTCAGATAAAAATTTTAATGCTATTAGGGGAAGCTCTTAGCATTCCTGAGCATAGGGATAGGGTTGTCTCATTTATCACAACCTCTAGTGCACCTATACAACCCATTGCTGCTCCTTCTAAAGATGATGAAACAATTGATGTTTATTTAGGGTCAACTATGGTGAATAGCTAGATGGGTGTGGATCCTTTCTACACATTGATCATAAATGGATGGCTGGTACATAATTGCATGCTTGATTCTAGAGCATCTAGAAATGTCATGCCATTTGAAATCATGAATGATTTGGGGTTGAAAGTGTCTAAATCTTTTGGTAAATGTTTTTCTATGGATTTTAGGGAAGTAAATGTGATTGGTCTTGTTAAAGATGATGTCCAACTAGCTGCATATCCTGACAAGTCCTTTTTGATGGATATAATTATTGTGGATTGCCCTACTAAATGGGGTATGTTATTATCTAGGAAGTGGGCAACTTCCATGGATGGAAGCATACATATGGATTTATCATATATGCCACCATTCCAGTCCATGGTGTTGAGGTGAAGCTTCACAGGGAGAAGAAGGTAGAAGACCAAAACATAGAGGACCATTACAAAACCTAAGAAGAGTGAACTTATTTGATACTAATATTGATTGTTTTATGGGGTTTTGTGATAAAAATGAAAGTAAGTTGTGTGTTGATCTACCATAGGTTGCTGCTCTTGTGAATAATGAAAGTATGATATGGACATTATATTTTGATGTTGCTTGTTCTAGAGAAGGGTCGGGTGCTAGTATTGTTCTAATAGCACCAGATGGAGAATAGTTTGGCATGTCTTTTAGACTTGATTTTTAGTGCACTAACAACATAGCTGAGTATGAGGCATTGTTGTTAGACTTAAATGTTGCTCACAAGCATGGAATCAAGTGCTTGAAGATACATGGTGATTCAGAGTTAATTGTGCAACAAATTAGAAATATTTTTGCTGCCAAGGATAGTAGGTTAAGGGCATACAAGAACACAGTGTGGGACACTATAGAATTATTTGATGCTATTGGCATTGAATGGGTTGAAAGAGTTGAAAATGAGAAGGTAGATTCCTTGGCTGTAGCTGCATAAAAAATTAACCCTCATTCAAAATTTTCTTATGGCCATTACACTGTGGAAGTGCTTACAAGGCCAACAATCCCTGATAACATATATAGTTGGCAAGTTTTTAATGACAACAATTAGATTTCCAGTTTCCTCAATTGCTTGGATGAGTTTGACAATCAGTTAATCGATTGGCAGCCTATGATAGAAGTAGAAGATGACAAGGAAACACTGTTTGGGAATGAAGTGGTACAACTGAAGACAAATACCATTCCCAAGGGTTTGGTTACACTTGAAAAAATGTTTGATAATGCTGATCGATGGAAAAGCAAAGGTAAACTAGTTGAAGAAGAAAATGTTGAGGGTGTCAACCTGGGGTTTGAGGAGGCACCTAAAATGGTTTACATAGGCAAGAAGTTGAAGCCTCATGAGAAGTAGATGTTGATTACTCTGCTAGAAGTGTTTTGCATGGTACTATGATGAGCTCAAGGCCTATAGGGAGGACTTGTTTCATCATACTATTCCCCTCCATCCTGATGCAAAACCATTCAGACAGAAGCAAAGACCTATAAACCTCACCATAGCTCCTAAAATACAACAAGAGTTGGTAAAGTTAAAAGATGGAGGTATCATAAAACTAATAAGACATTATGAGTGGGTGTTTAATCTCATCCCAGTGAGAAAAAAGAATAGGGAGACTAGATTGTGTGTAGACTTCAGAAACTTGAACATCAAATCCCTTAAGGATAACTATCCTCTTCCAAGTACGGATCATCTTTTGAAAAGGGTTGTTGGTTCAAAATTGATGTCTATGATGGATGGATTCTCAGGCTAAATTAGGTGTTGGTCAAGGAGTTAGAACACTACAAGACAACATTCACTACCTCTTGGGGAACCTATGTCTATTTGAGGATGTCATTCAGGTTGAAGAATGCAGGATCAACATTTTAGAGAGCCATGGATGTTCCCTTTGCATGCCTCATTGATGAAATCATGGTAGCATACCAAGATGATCTCATTATATTCTCCAAAGATAGGAAAGATCATTTCAAGCATTTGGAATTGATCTTTGAAAGATGTTTGGAGTATGGGATCTCTTTGAATCCCAAAAAATGTCAGTTTGGAATAGAAGAAGGAAAGTTGTTGGGACATATTGTCTCAAGGGATGGGGTTAGAATAGATCTTGAAAGAGTTAAGGCCATTGACCTTATCCCTCAGCCTAAATTAGTCAAGGGTGTCTAGTCCTTATTTGGAGAAATCAACTTTGTGAGGCAATTTGTCCCTAACTTTGCTGAGAAGATCAAGGCAATATCCAAGATGCTCAAAAGGGGTAGTCTATCTCATGGCAAGGAACCAGCTAAAGCTTTTATTGACATAAAAGAGGCCATCAAGGAGGCATCGGTACTGATAAGTCTGAATTATTCCAAACCCTTTCAATTGTTCTCCTTTTCTTCTTTTTATACTGTTGCTGTTGTCTTACTCCAAAAGAATAAAGATGGATATGAGCAGCCTATGTATTTTTTCAGTAAATCATTGCAAGCAGTTGAGTTGAATTATTCAAATATGGAAAAGCATGCATATTCTTTGGTTAAGGCTGTAAAAAAATTTAGATCATATCTTATGGGTGCAAAGACAATTGCATGTGTGCCCCATTCAATTATGAAACATATTTTCATGCAGCAGGAAATTTCTAGGAGAAGATGCAGGTGGATCAACAAGATACAAGAATATGATATGGACATACAACAGGTCACAAAGTTGGTTAGAGGCCAAAGCTTAGCTAAATTGATGGCTAATTCAAATCTTGAGGCAAGAGAGGTAAATGAAATGGATGTAGAAGATATTCCTTCTCATTGCAGTTTGATTGATAATGCACGGTACAAATGTGTGATATTTTACCTTGAAAATATGAATTGTCCACCATGTATGAATGAGAATTAGAAAAGGACCCTAAAGTTGAAATTTCAGAGGTATGTCCTATTCCAAAATGAGCTGATGTGGAGAAATCACGAAGGTGTATTACTCAATTGTTTGGATCAAGAGCAAGTTGAAGTAGTAATGAATGAGTCACTATGGCATTTGTGGGGACACTTCAAAGCTAAGACCACTACTCATAAGATCCTTAGAGCTAGGTATTGGTGGCCTACTTTATTCAAGGATGTAGCATAGAAGATAAGAAAGTGTGATGCTTGCCAACAGTTTTTTGGTAAGTTGAAGTTTGCTGGAGCACTACCCCTTTTACCCCTCATAGTTGATGCATCTTTCCAGCAGTGGGGAATTGACTTCATTGGATAAATACAAGAGAAATCTAGCAATGGATTTAAGTGGATCCTTGTGGACATTGATTACTTCACCAAGTGGGTAGAGGCAGTCCCCACTCGCAATGCAACTTCCAATGTGGTTCTCAATTTCATAGTCAACAATATAATAACTAGGTTTGGAGTGCCAACTAGGATTTTGGCAGACAATGTAATGTATTTCAAGTCTCAAGAAACCTTGAACACATGTTTTAAGTTTGGTATAAACCTTGTGCATTCATCCCCCTATCATCCCCAAAGTAATGGACACGTTGAATCAAGTAATAAAATTTTGATGAAGATCATAAAAAGAATGCTAGATTAGAATAAGAAAACATGGGATGACAGTTTGAAATATGCTCTATGGGCTGATAGTGTTGGAATAAGGTGCCATTAACCTTGTAAATTCTAATATTGTATTTTATTCCATTTATTATTTGTTATTTGTAATTACCCATAAGGGAATGAGGTAGTCTCATTGACAGTTGTAATTTCAGAGTTATCGACGGCAGTTATGGAGTGACTTTTACTATTGGCAAATGTAAAAACTCATGGTAAATGAGGATAGGTGTGCTCCCTTGAGGAATATACTATTTTTGGTATGTATGACAACTGTCATAATGTTTGGTGAGTGAATCTATGACAGCTGCAAGTTGTCATAAGATTCTGAGATTCTATGACGCATATGACAGATATGTTAGTTGTATATTTGCTATATTTAGCCCAAGCTTCCTATCTTGGAAAGATACTCTTTTGATGGAATCTATGACGGTTATGATGTCATACCCACATTTCCCATGCAGTCACGACACACAACACACGTGTCATGTCCACATTTGCCATGTGGTCATGACACAAACTAACAAATTTATTTTTGCATGTCCCTAGAAACCCCCTCGCACATGTCTGTGTGCTCAGTGGCAATACACATAAGGCATAAACATGTCAATCATATTTAGGGAAGTGCATCTACCTATGCACTCCCCTGTGTGATGAAAGCTGACTAGGGGGTTGGCGACGCGATGTGCGTCGCTTCTAGGGTTAAAACGGATTTAATTTGAACCCTAAGTTTCCTAGGCGAGAGAGATGTTTTCGACTGAATCAAACTCAAGCCCTAACTCTAATACAATAATAAAATCAAATATAATAACACATTTAATGGTAAGATGGTCTCATGATAAAATGGAGTGATTAAATGAAAGTCACAAAACCACCAAGAATAAAACCCCAAAATCTGGGAAAAATTTGACAGCATAATGCATTGTCAATAATTGAAATAAGAAAATTTAAAAAGAAAATCTCCAAGAAGAAATTTATGCAAAAATTAAAATAATTAAATGTAGGGAAAAATTAAATAAATTTCCCAGGTCAAATAATTTTGACCACTCAACAAAATTATAAAATTTGAATTAAATAAACGACCAAATTAAAACTCAAAATTTAAGTCCATTAATAAATATAATCTCGATAATTATATTTATTAATTAACTTACGTTAAAATTAAAAAAAAAAGGATAAAATAAAATATCCCCTTTGGAATAAAGTCGATAAAATTAAAATTAAAATTAAATTCAATAAAGAGATTTGTCCACAACGTTAAATTAAAATATTCAAATAATTTAAAATAAGTGCTCCAAATAATAATTTATAAGGGGTAAAGCATCCCACAAAAAGAAATAAAATCCCCAATCTCATCAATTAAATCTCTCAAGAAATTTAAGAATCAAACCCCCCCAAAAAAATATTAAAACACTAAGTTAAAACTCAAGGATAATTAAAAATACTCAAAAAAGTAAAAGCAAGAGCAAGGGAGAGGGAATTTTAAATTCCCGTGCACAAGGCAAAATGAGGGAATAAATAAAATGCATTTCAAAATCATTTCCCTCATCCTCCAACTTAGCCCTAATCCACTATTTTATTGTTTTCCTCAAGAAGCCCTAATCTTATATTTTACTATTTTCTTTATGGAATCCCTAATTTATTCTTTGGTTTTCTTCTCTCATTGATCTCTTGTTTCATTTTCCTTGTTTCTCCATTTTTGTTTGCAGGAAGGGTTGGCTGTGAGGAATGGCCTCCAAGATAAAACAGAGGTATATTTATAATGTATATACCCCATAGGGTTTTGTTTCCATTCCTTTTTTTATTTGATATATATATTTATATATATATATATACATTTATGGTGTAAATGTGTATATATATATATATATATATATATATATATATATAACATAAATAGACGCTGAGCTGCTGTGATAGAAATAATATAAATACTGAGTTGCTATGTGTATATATATATATATTAGCAAATATAAAATTTTACACAGATCTAAAGGAGAGTCATTTGCAGGCTCCAAAGGAGGAGGGGCGGCGGGAGTCGTCGGCGCCGCCAGTGGAGGAAGGGCAGCCAGAGTTTGTAACACGGTGCAGGGGGAGCAAGGGATGTGGGGAGGGAGCCGAACCCCCACCCACGGTGTGGGTGGGGGCTCGGTCCCCTCCCCACAACCCTGTGAACAGCAAGAGAAAGGCACGGTGGGCAACGGCCATGGCCGTCGTCAACCGGCCTTAGGATTTTTTTTTGTTTCAAAAAAATGGGACCAGCAAACCCTACAGGGGATCATGGCTGCCGTCCATTGGCCATAAGATTTTTTTTTGTTTCAAAAAAATGCGACCAGCGAACCCTACAGGGGATTCGGCCCCCAAGCAGTCTACTTTGCCTCTTATAATTTCATTTTCTCACATCTGCTATTCAACAATAAATGTTATAAGGTTTAGTTTTCATTGTATAAAAATAGTATATATATTTATGTATGTATTCTAGATTTTAAATGCTTTTAACCTACTGCTGAAACTGTGCAAACCTAGGTATATATACGTATGTATGTATTCTAGATTTTAAATGCTTTTAACCTACTGCTGAAACTGTGCAAGCCTAGGTATATATAGAGCTCTATTAACATAACAGAAGTATTTAACCAGATTTAGAAACTATAAGCACTAATAACACAACTTTTTTCTTTTTGAAATGAATAAACCAGATTATCTAGTTTTACATATCTAATTTTTTTTTGCAAAAACAACAAACAACTTATATATATATATATATATATATTCTTTTGTAGCAGAAATTACAATGGAGCATAATACTGATTTCTCTTGTTATATCACAATTATACAATCCTATTTACATTTCCTATGAGCATAAAATACAGTTTGCACAGTCATTTCTTTTACATCTAAAGCCCACTTCAAAGGGACTACTTCAACATTTAAACTTCCTTTCTATTCAAATATAAATCAACAGTAAATACAAAATCATATATGTTCAACTTTCAACAACATAGACACAAATAGCAAGCTTAAGAACTATTTTTTTGTAACCATAACAACAAGGTACAATTTTCTTTCCTCATAGCATACAACTAAAATTTCAACAGCAACTCATACTTTTTTTTTTGAAATAATTTGACAACAAAATGTATTTCCTCTTGCATTTCTCCATAAACCCATAAACACATCAGCATGAAAATAACAACAGATTTTGGATAAACATTAAAGAGTACCCACAACAACTTTCCTTACAACAACTAACACAAAGGATAGTAATGAGTTTGACAAAAAAAATTACAACAAGGCCTCTAAGGCCATGGCTCAAATCAGCCAAGTAAAAATACAGCAAATGAGGCAAAATGATCTACTCCAAACTTCATTTTCTCCCAAAAACACCTGCAATAAATATACAACAATGGGGAACCAAGCCACGAAGGAATGCCCTCCTCCCTACCATAGACCCGCTAGTGGGTCACCCCCGAGCTGGGGAGGTAAGATTCACACGGTTTTTAACACACACACACACCACAACAAATGAAAATTTTCAAACACACAAAACATCAATCCCATGGATTTGCACAAACAAAACTCAGTAAATTGAGTTTGGAGGGGGTAGGGAAGTGGACCCCTCAACTCAAGAGGCCACCCCAAGAACTCCAAGAATCACAAAAATCCCAAGGCCTCAAGCCAAACAAATTTTTCCACCATGCTCAAGAATCGCTCTGGTACTTATGCCAAAATAAAAAATACTCCCCAAACTCCATATGATGCCCTCAAGCCTGTAAGTAGTGCAACACAAAGGAGATGACCTCGAGGAGGTTCACTCTCCCCTACCCCAAACTAGTTGAGCCTTTCCTCCAAAATGGAGGCGATCTCACCACACCCTTCCCACACAAAAATAAAATAACAACCCACATAATACTCAACCACATACACAAAAAGAAATAACATAAGCAAAAGGGAAATGGCCATAGCCATGGAGCTTACCTTCAAAACCCCTAAAAATGGAAGCAAGTTTGAAGTAGAGCTCCAAGCTTCTCCAAAACTTTCTCCAACTCTCCAAAAATTTTCTAACTCCAAAAAAGAACTCCAAGAATAGAAGTAAAATGTAAAATGCAAGAACCCCACACTCCACTTCAAGAGGAGATAATATAGGCCTTCCAATTTGACATTGAGGAATGAGAAGGTGACACTTGTCACCTTCTCCTTCCTCATCCCATGCCCCTTGCAAGTGAGAATGAGTGTGTCCCTCACCTTATCCACTTGTGCTCTCACACATGTGTGAGAGACCAAGTGGTGAGGTGGCAATTCCCTTCAAGCCTCCATGAGGATAAGGGATGCCATATGGCATCCTCTTATTCTTCAAGAGATCCATCTCCTTCCAAGATGCTCTCACACATGTGTGAGAGTCTTGGAGGGAGATCCCACACACTTGGGAGTCTTGAAGACCTCCCAAGTCTTCTTGGTGAAGGTATCCCAAAACTTTGGGAAGGGAGATGGGTCTTTCCCAAAGCATGACTCATCTCCCACCCTTAGCCATTTCAAAATTCGTCACTTTGACTAAACCCTAGTTTAGAGTGACCAAAAGTGAGTTACCCTAAGGTTTAGTTAGTCAAAATTGACCCTAGACCCAAGGGTTACCACATAGGGTAAGTTTGGGACATTAAGGTACACCTAGGGAGGCATAAATTCACATTTAAATGGCCCAAAAACAAAAGTAATACCAAGTGGTGTAAAACAAATGTAAATATACAACACATGAAATAAATCAATCTAATAAGGGTGAACATAGGCCAAAATAATTAAACCAAGCATGCAGTAAACATTACTTGATCAAACATGATCCTCATCCCTCTTTGGAATGGATTGGCTAAACAAGGAATAACATATGTGTGAACACTACCTCTGATTTCCCGTGGCCTGGGAATAACATCCTGCACAACTAGATCAAGTGTCAATCACATCATGGATAATCATAACCAAAGCAACTGAAATTAAATTCATGTCATTGCATACAACATTAATCATTTACAACATAATTTAATATTAAAATTGCATTTTCTATCTAATGTCTCATAATCATCATCCAATAATATATCCACAATATGAACTTGAAATCACATCAATAATCATCAACTATATCTAATATATCTAACATCATCATAAAATTAAAATATGATCAAATGAAACCACATGTCTAATCAATGTCTACCCAAAAGTTAGGAGCTATAATCTAATCTACACTGTGAAAATAATAGTCTCTCACAGTCAGATAATGTTATCAACTAAAATGTAAATGATCAAAATAGGGAAGTGAAAATAATCAGTGTCACATCCTCCCCGCTAAGACTAAACTTCCTCTTCGAAGTCATCAAAAAGGTGAGGATAGAGTGCCCTCAAACTAGCTGCATCCTCAGAAGTAGCTGTGACCTCCTCATCATAACAATCCCATTGGACCCTAACCTGGTCCAGCTCTTGACCTCGAAGGCCCAGCATCCGACAAGCCAATATGCGAATTGGCTCCAAATCTAACTGCACGCCCACCTCTACCTGAAGAGTACTCCAATCCAATACATGAGATAAATTAGATATATATCACCTTAGTACAGAAATATGAAAAACATCGTGGATACATGACAGGTTAGGTGGTAACGCTAAATGGTAGGCTACAGGTCCTATCCATTCCAAGATCTCAAAAGGTCCTACAAACTGTGGTGCGAGCTTAGAGCCCTTTCCATAATGGATTGGACTCTTGTGTGGCTGCACTCTAAGGAATACTCTGTCCCCAACTGAGAAGCTCTGATCAAGTCTCTTAGCATCGGCATACTTCTTCTATCTATCTTGAGCCTCCTGAAATCTCTGTCTAATCAAAGTGACCTGCTACTCCATATTCTAAACCAACTCTGGACCAATGGCAACCCTGTGCTCTATCTGATCCCAACTCAATTGTGTCCTGCATGGTCTGTCGTATAAAGCCTGAAAAGGAGGCATACCCAACGAGCTTTGATGCCCATTATTATAGGCAAACTCAACCAGATACATATACTCGTCCCATCTAGACTGATGGTCCATAACATAAATATGGAGCATGTCCTCCAACACTTGATTCCCTCGCTCTGTCTGTCCATCTGTCTCGGGATGATAAGCGGAGCTAAAGTTGAGCTGTGTCCCCAACACCTGCTACAAAGCTCTCCAAAAGGTTGAAGTGAACATTGAATCCCTATCAAAATGATGCGACGAGGTACTCCATGTAATCTCAAAATATTGTCCAAGAATACTCTCACCATTGCTGGTGCATTATACGTTGTGCGTACAGGTGAGAAATGCGCCACCTTGGTTAACTCGTCGACTGTCACCATGATGTCATCATGGAGACGCGAAGACATAGGAAGACCAACAATGAAATCCATGGAAATGATGTCCCATTTTCACTCAGGTATCTCATGAGGGTATAAAAAACCTATTGGATGCTAATGCTTGGCCTTGACCCTCTAGCACTCAAGGCATCAAGCAACAAACTCTATAATATCCCATCTCATACCCGCCCAATGGTATAGCTGTCGTAGATCGACATACATCTTCTTCACCCCCAGATGTGCTGCATATGGTGCTCTGTGAGCCTCTGATAACACTACAATATGTAGGTCGCTTGCACGGGGTACATAGATACGTTGTTGATGATGTAGTAACCCATCTACCTCAAGTGAGTATTCTGCAAACTTTCCCACAAGGGCCCTATGTGAACGGATCTCCTACTGTACCTCAAGAAACCACTCATCCTTAGGTAGATGCTGAATAATGCATCCTCTCAAGTCCACACTCAGAGTCAAGGTCAAGATCTCGTGGCGCCTCTGACTCAATGCGTCAGCAACCATGTTCTCCTTCCCTTTTATGTAGTGGACATCAAAGTTGTACTCGCAAAGAAACTCCATCCAACACCGCTAATGAGCGTTCAGATTCGACTGTGTAAATATGTACTGAAGGCTGTGATGATCTGAATGAAGCTCAAAGCGACGACCCAATAAGAAATGTCTCCAATGAACTAGAGCATGAACCACTACTGCAAGCTCCAAATCGTGAGTGGGGTAGTTCAACTCATGGGTCTTGAGCTTTGGTGACTCATACGCAATCACTCTAGCACCCTGCATAAGTACAGCTCCCAAACCCTCAAGTGATGCATCTGTACAAACCATAAAATCTGCTGCTGGATCAGGAACCACTAAAATGGGAGCACTGGTAAGATTCTCCTTGAGGAACCCAAAGGCCCTCTCACACTACTCAGTCCATAGGAAACTCTTCCCTTTCCGTTAATGGGAAGTGATGGGGTGCGCTATCCGAGAGAAACCCTCTACAAATCTACAGTAATAACCAGCTAACCCCATAAAACTCCTAATCTCTGTCACACTTGTGGGTGTTGGCCAATCTCTGATAGCCCTGATCTTTGATGGATCTATGAAGATTCCATCGCTAGATAGGATGTGCCCCAAGTATTGTACTTCTATCCTAAAAAATGCACACTTTGCTAGGTTCCCATAAAGATTTTGTTCCCTCAAACACTGTAAAACCTAACGTAGGTGCTCCTCATGCTCCTCCTCAGTCCGCGAATAGATCAATATGTCATCAAGGAAAATAATCATGAACCAATCCAAGTAGGTACAGAACACCCTATTCATGAGACTCATGAACACTGCAGAGGCGTTCGTCAGATCGAAGGGGACCACAGTGAACTCATAGTGGCCATATCAAGTCCGGAAGGTGGTCTTATGGATGTCTGCCTCTGTGATACGTAACTGATGGTAACTAGACTTTAGGTCAATATTAGAGAACACCCTGGATCCCTACATCTGATCAAAGAGATCATCAATCCTAGGCAGAGGCTAATGGTTCTTCACTGTCACCTTATTCAATTGCCTATAGTCCATGCATAATCGAAGAGACCCATCCTTCTTCTTCACGAAGATGACAGGAGTGCCCCAAGGTGAAATGCTTGGTCAGATGTGCCCCTTCTCAACCAAATCCTCAAGCTATAACTTGAGCTCTGTGAGCTCATGAGTGGTCATCCTGTAGGATGCATGAGACACTAGCTCGGCACCCAGCACTAAGTCAATATGAAAGTCTACCTCACGATGGGGTGGCATCCCTAGTAACTCTGCTGGAAACACATTGGCAAACTCTCTTAGAATGGGATGGTCATCCAAAGATGCCTCAGGCTCGTCATCTGATCTATCACTCACTGTAATAGCAAACATCTAACATCCCTTCTGCATGCATCACTTAAGCTGCTGAGCAGATATCATATGAATTTCTGTGGGATTCTGAATGCCCACTATCTCAACTAATGTACCATGATTGTCTAAGCAGCTAATCACCTCTCGGCGACAATCTAGCTTGGCTCTATGAGCCACAAGCCAATCCATACCCAAAACCACATCATAGGATCTTAATGTCATAACTCTAAGGTCACAAACTATGGAAAAGGATCCCAAAGATATCTCACAGTCATGGACTAAGGCATCTACTAACATCTTGGCCCCTGAGGCCAACTCAACCTCCCACCTATCACTCTACCTAGAGGCCACTAGCCTGCAACGCTCCACTAACGATGGAGATATGGAAGAGTCAGTAGCACCAGAGTCAAAAAGAATAGAAATGGGGACACCCCCTATCATACCTGATGTCTCAATCACTGATGCCTAAAAATTAGCCTGGCGGTTATCAACTACTGCAAACATATGGTGGGACCTGCCCACATCTCCAACTATTTGCTCTGATCCTCCTGCATGAGGCTGCCCCCTACTGTAAAGCCCTGTGGGCACTCTCTCGCTAGATGTCCCACTCCACCACACACATAACATGGGCCCCTAGCTTGTACCTATCCAGTCTGAGTCCTACTCGACTGCTGCTATCTAGGTCTACATGTGGACCCCTGTGAACCCTTGTATGATTGCTGTGACCTTGTGCATCCCGCAAGTGGTCTCTGCTGCCTCTGATCTTTGTGCGGGCCTTGCTGCTGCCAACCTTGATTATGCCCCCCATGTGCCCTCTGATGTGGCTCGGATCTCTACTGCTATTGCGGCTGCTGCTGTGGGGGCCTAGGAGGTAAGGATGCAGAGCTAAATCCCCCTCTCTAAGGTGGTGGTGGTGGTCTACAGTAACTCTGCTGATGTTGTTGCTGCCCACGATTCTAAAACTGAGGGCATAAACTCTGCCCTTGTCCTTGTATCTCCTCATCTATGTATGCCTTCTCGGCAGCATCACTCAATGTCTGGGGGTCTACCATGCGTACATGCCCTACTATGCTATGGTTCAATCCTCTAATAAACTTATGAACTAGGAGTTTTTCATCGTGGAGATACTCCACATATCGAGACAACTCGATGAATCTGCCCTCATACTAAGCAACAGTAAGCCCTCTTTGTTGAAGGTTGTGAAAATCGTCTATGCGACGCTGCCTGTAGTGGTCTGATAAGTATCACACATTAAAGTGCTCAATGAAAGTCTCCCATGTGAGTGTGTCTAATGATAGATGGCGCTTGCACTCCTTAGTGCGCCACCAAATAGCTGCTGCATCTCACAACAGGTGGACTGCCACACTTGCCTTTGTGTTGCCCTCGTAAGGATGCAATGCAAAGCATCTGTCTAAGCTAATGAGGAAGGCCTCTGCCTCAGCTCCCTCTGTGGTCCTGATGAATGTAGGTGGATTCAACCTCAACAAATCCCTGATGGGATCTCCTCGGTCTCTATGCCCTCTGATAGGGTCATCCACATAATAATCATAAGGCCTGTGAACAATCTACTCCACTCGCACTGCCTCCTCACACCTAGCATGACATGGAGGGCTCCTGCTACAGGCCCTGTAGGCCGATCCAACCTCCTCCGCCGTCATATCTAGTATCTCAACATATGGCTCCACATGTGGTGCCTCTCGTGGCTTGACGTGGGGCTCCACACGTGACTCTACTCATGGCTCCACGCGTGGCTCCTCTCACGGATCAACGCAGGGCTCAACACGTGGATCTATGCGCGACTCAACTATGGCTGATGGTAGCCTATCTAACACTGCCTGTAGTGCCTATAATATTTGTTGCCCAATATCAGGTATGGGTAGGGCGGGTGGTGCCTACGGTATCTGTGGGGCCGGTGGTGCCTATGGTATCTGTGGTGCCGGCGGTGCCTGACCCTCAGCTGAAGAATCACTGTGCACCTTGGTGGACACAGTGTGGTGTGAATGCGCTCACCGAACTCGTCAGGGAGGCATCCTACAAAAACAAGGTAACCACAAATTAATCAAAGTTGCAGAATAATAATGTGCCCAAAACTAGCCTAATGTTTAAACTTGGGCTCTGATACCAAATGTCATACCCGCATTTCCCATGCGGTCATGACACACAATACACGTGTCATGTCCACATTTGCCATGTGGTCATGACATGAACTAACAAAAACTTTTCCGTGTGTCCCTAGAAACCCCCTCGCACACGTCTATGTGCTCGGTGGCAATATGCATAAGGTATAAACATGTCAATCATATTCAGGAAAGTGCATCTACCTACATACTCCCCTACATGATGAAAGCTGACTAAGGGGGTGGCGACGCGATGTGCGCCACTTCTAGGGTTAGAACGGATTTAATTCAAACCCTAAGTTTCCTAGGCGAGAGAGACGTTTTTGACTAAATCAAACTCAAGCCCTAACTCTAATGCAATAATAAAATTGAATATATTAACGCATCTAATAGTAAGATGGTCGCATGATAAAATGGAGTGATTAAATGAAAGTCGCAAAAATGCCAAGAATAAAACTGTAAAATTTGGGAAAAATTCGATAGCATAACGCGTTTTCAATAATTGAAATAAGAAAATTTAAAAAGAAATCTCCAAGAAGAAATTAATGCAAAAATAAAAATAATTAAACGTAGGGAAAAATTAAATAAATTTCCCAGATCAAATAATTTTGACCACTCAACAAAATTATAAAATTCGAATTAAATAAATGACCAAATTAAAACTCAAAACTTAAGTCTATTAATAAATATAATCTTGACAATTATATTTATTAATTAACTTACGTTAAAATAAAAAAAAAGAGGATAAAATAAAATATCCCCTTTGGAAAAAGTCGATAAATTAAAATTAAAATTAAATTCAATAAAGAGATTTGTCCACAACGTTAAATTAAAATATTGAAGTAATTTAAAATAAGTGCCCCAAATAATAATTTACAAGGGGTAAAGCATCCCACAAAAAGAAATAAAATCCCCAATCCCATCAATTAAATCTCCCAAGAAATTTAAGAATCAAACCCCATAAAAAAAAATTAAAACACTAAGTTAAAACTCAAAGATAATTAAAAATACTCAAAAAAGTAAAAGCAAGGGCAAGGGAGAGGGAATTTTAAATTCCTGTGCACAAGGCAAAATGAGGGAATAAATAAAATGCATTTCAAAATCATTTCCTTCATCCTCCAACTTAGCTCTAATCCACTATTTTATTGTTTTCCTCAAGAAGCCCTAATCTTATATTTTACTATTTTCTTTATGGAAGCCCTAATTTATTCTTTGGTTTTCTTCTCTCATTGATCTCTTGTTTCATTTTTCTTGTTTCTTGATTTTTGTTTGCAGGAAGGGTTGGCTGTGAGGAATGGCCTCCAAGATAAGATAGAGGTATATTTATAATGTATATACCCCGTAGGGTTTTGTTTCCATTCCTTTTTTTGTTTGATATATATATATATATTTATACAGATATATATAACATAAACAGATGCTGAGCTGCTGTGATAGAAATAATATAAATACTGAGTTGCTGTATATATATATATATATATATATATATATATATATATATATATTAGCAAATATAAAATTTTACATAGATCTAAAGGAGAGTCATTTGCAGGCTCCAAAGGAGGAGGGGCGACAGGAATCGTCGGCATCGCCGGTGGAGGAAGGGCATCCGAAGTTTGTAACATGGTGCAGGGGGAGCAAGAGATGTGGGGAGGGGGCCGAACCCCCACCCCACACCCCCGCGAACAACACGAGAAAGGCACGGTGGCTGCTGCCCATCGGCCTTAAGATTTTTTTTTTGTTTCAAAAAAAGGGACCAGCAAACCCTATAGGGGATTCGGCCCCCAATCAGTCTACTTTGCCTCTTATAATTTCATTTTCTCACATCTGCTATTCAACAATAAATGTTATAAGGTTTGGTTTTCATTGTATTAAAATAGTTTATATATATATACATACCCAAGTTTGCACAATTTCAGTAGTAGGTTAAAAGCATTTAAAATCCAGAATATATATGTGTGTGTGTGTGTGTAGACGTATATATATTATATTATATGTATATAGCTCTATTAACATAACAGAAGCATTTAACCAGATTTAGAAACTATAAGCACTAATAACACAACTTTTTTCTTTTTGAAATGAATAGACTAGATTATCTATTTTTACATATCTAATTTTTTTTGTAAAAACAACAAACAACTTATATATATATATATATTCTTTTGTAGCAGAAATTAAAATGGAGCATAATACTATTTTCTCTTGTTATATCACAATTATACAATCCTATTTACATTTCCTATGAGCATAAAATACAGTTTGCACAGTCATTTCTTTTACATCTAAAGCCCACTTCAAAGGGACTACTTCAACATTTAAACTTCCTTTCTATTCAAATATAAATCAACAGTAAATACAAAATCATATCTGTTCAACTTTCAACAACACATAGACACAAATAGCAAGATTAAGAACCATTTTTTTTGTAAGCATAACATCAAGGTACAATTTTCTTTCCTCATAGCATACAACTAAAATTCCAACAGCAACTCATACTTTTTTTTTTTGAAATAATTTGATAGCAAAATGTATTTCCTCTTGCATTTCTCCATAAACCCATAAACACATCAGCATGAAAATAACAATAGATTTTGGATAAACATTAAAGAGTACCCACAACAACTTTCCTTACAACAACCAACACAAAGGATAGTAACGAGTTTGACAAAAAAATTTACAACAAGGCCTCTAAGGCTCAAATCAGCCAACTAAAAATACAACAAATGAGGCAAAATGATCTACTCCAAACTTCATTTTCTCCCAAGAACACCTGCAATAAATACACAACAATGGGGAACCAAGCCACGAAGGAATGCCCTCCTCCCTACCATAGACCCGCTAGTGGGTCAACCTGAGTTGGGGAGGTAGGATTCACACAATTTTTCACACACACCACAACAAATAAAAATTTTCAAACACACAAAACATCACTCCCATGGATTTGCACAAACAAAACTCAATAAATTGAGTTTGGTGGGGGTTGGGAAGTGGACCCCTCAACTCAAGAGGCCACCCCAAGAACTCCAAGAATCACAAAAATCCCAAGGCCTCAAGCCAAACAAATTTTTCCACCATGCTCAAGAATCACTATGGCACTCATGCCAAAATAAAAAATACTCCCCAAACTCCATATGATGCCCTCAAGACTATAAGTAGTGCAACACAAAGGAGATGACCTCGAGGAGGTTCACTCTCCCCTACCCCAAACTAGTTGAGCCTTTCCTCCAAAATGGAGGTGCTCTCACCACACCCTTCCCACACAAAAATAAAATAACAACCCACATAATACTCAACCACATACACAAAAAATAAATAACATAAGCAAAAGGGAAATGGCCATAGCCATGGAGCTTACCTTCAAAACCCCTAAAAATGGAAGCACGTTTGAAGTAGAGCTCCAAGCTTGTCCAAAACTTTCTCCAACTCTCCAAATATTTTCTAACTCCAAAAAAAAAACTCCAAGAATAGAAGTAAAATGTAAAATGCAAGAACTCCAGACTTCTCTTCAAGAGGAGATAATATAGGCCTTCCAATTTGGCCTTGAGGAATGAGAAGGTGACACTTGTCACCTTCTCCTTCATCATCCCATGCTACTTGCAAGGGAGAAGGAGTGTGAAGGTGACAAGTGTCACCCTCCAATTCCATCCTATCCCTCACCTTATCCACTTGTGCTCTCACACGTGTGAGAGACCAAGTGGTGAGGTAGAAATTCCCTTCAAGCCTCCATGAGGATAAGGGATGCCATATGGCATCCTCTTATTCTTCAAGAGAGCCATCTCCCTCCAAGATGCTCTCACACGTGTGAGAGTCTTGGAGGGAGATCCCACACACTTGGGAGTCTTGAAGACCTCCCAAGTCTTCTTGGTGAAGGGATCCCGAAACTTTGGGAAGGGAGATGGGTCTTTCCCAAAGCACGACTCATCTCCCACTTTTAGCCATTTCAAAATTCGTCACTTTGACTAAACCCCAGTTTAGAGTGACCAAAAGTGAGTTACCCTAAGGTTTAGTTAGTCAAAATTGACCCTAGACCCAAGGGTTACCACCTAGGGTAAGTTTGGTACACTAAGGTACACCTAGGGAGGCATAAATTCACATTTAAATGGCCCAAAAACAAAAGTAATACCAAGTGGTGTAAAACAAATGTAAATATACAACACATGAAATAAATCAATCTAATAAGGGTGAGCATAGGCCAAAATAATTAAACCAAGCATGCAGTAAACATTACCTGATCAAACGTGATCCTCATCCCTCTTGGGAATGGATCGACTAAATAGGGAATAACATGTGTGTGAACACTACCTCCAATTTCCTGTGGCCTGGGAATATCATCCTGCACAACTAGATCAAGTGTCAATCACATCATGGATAATCATAGCCGAAGTAACTGAAATTAAGTTCATGTCATTGCATACAACATTAATCATTTACAACATAATTTAATATTAAAACTACATTTTCTATCTAATGTCTCATAATCATCATCTAATAATATATCCACATAATGAACTTGAAATCACATCAATAATCATCATCAACTATATCTCATATATCTAACATCATCATAACATCAAAATATGATCAAATCAAACCACCACATGTCTAATCAATGTCTACCCAAAAGTTAGGAGCTATAATCTAATCTGCACTTTGAAAATAATAGTCTCTCACAGTCAGATAATGTCATCAACTAAAATGTAAACGATCAAAATAGGGAAGTGAAAATAATCGGCCTCACATATGACATGTCATAAGATGCTGTAAGAGGCCAGATTTAGTCTTGGGAGCCCAACCTTTGCATGGTTGTTTTTGGACAAGTGTAAGATGCTTGTAAGATGGTAATTATTGTTTACGCATTGGAGAATCTTAGGAGAGAGAAGGTGAACACCTAAGATGAGTTAGAAAATGTTTCTATAAGTATTTTCCATGTATTAGTTGCTGATATACAGCTTTTAGGTACTCGGGTGCTGTCGGAATGCTATTAGATTGAAGACTGGTGGAGAGAGTTGAAGTGTTGTTGTATTGTAAATTATTTTCAGATTAATACAAACATTGGGCCTCTTTCCTGTGTGGAGTTTTTTACCTGAATGAGTTTTCTCCATGTTAAACATTGTGTTATGTGTTCATATTTCTGATTTTGCATTTCTGTGAAGCATAGTTTTGTTTATGTGTTACAATCTCTATTAATAACACATAGTTAAAGATTGTAGGAATTTATTTTGAATCATATTTCCATTGAAGTAGTGTTGCTTTCATTTCTAACATTTGGTATCAGAGGCTGGCCAACTTTGACTCTTGGGTGGTAGTGTGGAAGTTGTAGCTGCAGTGGGAGATTTGGTTGTGTTTGTTTTGCAGATCTTGTGTTGTTATTATGGCTGCATCCACCATTGCATCAACCTCTCGATTGGACATTGAGAAGTTCAATGGAATGGGGTATGAGTTGTAGAAGCTGAAAATGGAAGATTTGTTAGAAGAAAGAAACCAATGGTTGGCTGTCCAAAAAGAGAAGAAACCTGACGATGTCTCTCAAGATGAGTGGGATAGACTGGATAAGAAGGCACGGGGAACCATCTGGTTGTGACTTTCAGACTCTGTTCTGTTGAATATCGCAAAGGAAGAGACTGCATACAAGTTGTGGAAACGGTTGGGTGAGATCTATCAAGCCAAGAGCATGGTAAATAAACTTTATTTAAAAAGAAAATTATTTTCCATGAAAATGCGAGAAAGTGAATCAGTTGCAGAGCATTTAAATTCTTTTAATTTGTTAGTGAGTCAGCTTGATTCAGTAGATGTTAAGGTTAGTGAGGAAGATAAATGTATCTTACTTCTTTGTTCTTTACCTGAGTCTTGGGAGAATGTTATCCTTGCTATCACTGCTAACCTTGTGGATCTGAAGTTGGATGCTCTTGTTTTAGTGCTACTGTCACAGGAATTGAGGAAGAAGAGTTTAGATAGTTCAGGGGATGATCTCAGTGTTAGGGGAAGGTCTAAGGAAAGAGGACCTAAAGGAGATCAGAAAGGGGCTAAGGACAAGTCCAAGGGCTGGTCAAAGACTCCTGGTAAAAAGAACAGAGTTAAGTGTTGGAACTGCGGTAAAACGGGACATGTGAAGGAGTGCAGAAACCCTAAGAAACAGTGGGAGAGTGCTTCGGATAAGTCCTCGAATGCAGGTGAAGAAGTTTTACTTTCTGCATGTAATCTTGTTTCTAATGATCATTGGTTGGTTGGCTCAGGATGCTCATTTCATATGACTCCGCATAAGGAATGGTTCTCCTCATATGAAGAATATGATGGAGGCAATATCTACCTTGGTGACAACTCTACATATTTGATTATCAGGAAAGGAAAGGTATTGTTGTGCTTCAGTGATGGGAGGATTAAAACCATCCCTGGTGTTTTGCATGTTCCTAGATTAGCTAGAAATCTAATTTCAGTTTCAAAGTTGAATGATTTGGGAATGCATGTGACATTTGACAAGCATGGCTGCAGATTAGTGAGAGGGAACTTGGTGGTAGCGAAGGGGAAGAGATTTGGAAGCCTGTTTAAGCTTGAGGCCACTACAGTTTATAATGCCTCTTATGTATCTGAGGCTAATATTGAAAATACATGTATGTTGTGGCACCGTAGATTGGACCACACAAGCAATAATGTATTAAAAACTATTAAGAATAAAAATTTGTTGGATGGTTTCTCCTATTTTGATGAGCACTTTGATTTCTGTGAGCATTGTGTGTTTGGTAAACAAAACAGAAAGTCATTTCCTTCAAGAAGCAATAGAGCAAAAGAGAAGTTAAAAATTATTCATACGGATGTGTTTGGACCTGTGGATAATGAATCTATTAGAAAATCTCATTATTTTGTAACCTTCATTGATGATGTATCCAGATTTACATGGATTTATTTTATGAAGCATAAATCTGAAGTTTTCACTAAGTTTAAGGAATTCAAAGTCTTAGTAGAGAACCAATTAGGTTTAAAGATAAAAATATTAAGATCTGACAATGGAGGGGAATATTGTTCTAAGGAATTTGATGAGTTTTGCAAGCATGCAGGTATAATCATACAAAAGACAACTCCGTATATACCACGGTAGAATGGTGTTGTAGAAAGGATGAACCGAACAATTATGGAAAGGGCCAGAAGTATGCTTAGTGATGCATAGTTGGATAAATGTTTTTGGGCAGAGGTTGTGCGTACTTCTTGTTACTTGATAAATAGATCTCCTTGTAAGGCTCTTGATTCGACACTTTATGAAGTGTGGATAGGTAAGAAACCTTTTGTTTCACATTTAAGGGTTTTTAGTTGTGATGCTTTTGTTCATGTGCTTAAGGAAAAGTGATCTAAGTTGGATCCAAAGGATGAAAAGTGTACATTCATTGGATATGGTGACAATGTCAAAGGTTATAAGCTTTGGAATCCACTAACCCACAAGATTATCGTTTCTAGAGATGTTATTTTCAGGGAACTTAGAGCTATTTCTGAAGAGATTGAGCTAAAGAAGATAGACACTCAGGAGAATGTTGTAGATTCATTGACCAAGCCTATGAGCACAGAGAAGTTCGTGTGGTGCAGAGAGGCCATGGGCCTTGTTTCTAGTGCTTGATTATTTCATATGATTTCCTATGGGTTGATTTATAATGTATAATGGCAAGTGGGAGAATGTTGGAATAAGGTGCCATTAACCTTGTAAATTCCAATATTGTATTTTATTCCATTTATTATTTTGTTATTGTATTTTAATAAGTAATGATTTCATTCAAATTTTAAATGTTAAAGTCAAGTTCTATCTTTCATATTTTGAACCTTGTGTAGTCTTGACCATTGTTGGTCATGATGGTGTGTTTGTGTTGTGTTTTGCTTGTTCCTATTTTTTGTGGTCTGCCTGAAGATGTTCTAGATTCTCGTTGTGGTACTGCTTGGCACATGTCCCCAACTAGAGACACTGTTGGGGCTCCTATTTTCCATGCCCCAAAACAAGCTTTTCTTGCTAAATCCATCAAAATTCCCACTTTGTGCCTTTGTTGTTGAGCCCATCATTTATATCCGATTTGAGACTATTTTGAAATGGGTTCCCTCCAAAAAAATTCTAAGTGTTTTCCTTTTTGAAGTGCAAGGAAGAAGCCCACAAAATGGCTAAGTCCAAAATTTCCTGGCTTTTTCCTTGTATTTTCTGCCTTTTTTAGATTTTTAGAGTTTCAGGGTTCTCTCTTTTGTCATGCCATTCCGATCAGCTTTGAAAACTTTGCCTTGATAATTTGTAAATTGCCTAAGTGTTTTGAATCTTAGACGTTGGAGTGGTGGTCTTCCATCTTCTTCCGAGAAGGTAGTGGGTGGAGCACCTGATCGCCAAAGTCTGACGAGCTCTAAAAGTTTCTAAGTCTTTCGGGCATCAGAGGTTGGGGTGGTGGTCTTCCTTCTTTTGAGCGAGTAGTGGGCAGAGGGCCCGACTGCCGAAGTCTGACAAGCTCCAAATGTTTTGAAGTCTTTCAGGCATTAGAGATTGGGAAGTTTCTCTTCCTCTTTCCTTTTTGAAGGCGGAAGGGTGAGGTTCCGATGCCTGAAGTTCGATAAAGCTTCAATTTTTTCTAAGTGTTTCGGGATCAGGGAATTAGGTAGTTCCTTTTCTTCTCTTCAAAATGTATGATGTATGGTGAAGGCACGATATCCAAAACCTGATGGTTTCCTTTGTTCCTTTCGAAATTTGGAGATCAAGGTTTCCTTCTTCACCCTTTCAAAGGCCGATTGGCTGGAGGAGGTCCGATTGGTCGGGGCTTGACTATTTTGCCTTCCTTGCTCCTTCCACTATTGAGAAACACGGGGAAACATGCCAACAAATTCTAGGATTGCCATTAATGTAAAATGGGTAGTTAAAATTAATGTTTTTATTGTAGCTGGTGGGGTTGTTGGGGGTTTTCCCACCCATTTCATCCTCATATCCGAGTTGTGAAGGATATAAAGGGAAGATTGGGTTGATCTTTTGGTAGTTTTTTTAGGCAACAAAAGTGTAGAGCTCTCTAGGGTTTCAAAGAACAAAAGGTTTTAGTTCTCCAACAAAGAAGATAAAAAGGTTATGAAAAGATTCAAATAAGTCTCAAGAATCAGTGTATGAACTCCTTTTTCTCATGTAATTTTTAAGGAAATCCTAAGTTTCAGCCATGATTTCCTCTTGCCACACTTCATGGTATGATTGTAACCATTGATCAAATGAATATGACAGATTCTTAAAACATTACATGCTATATGATGATCTCTTCCATGGTTGTATATGAATGATTGCATTCTGATAAATGATTACTAAGTATATTCCTCACTGGTTATTGTTCTTTTTGCATTTAGGTATCCAGAAAGTGTTTGTTTCCTTTCTGTATTATCTTATCCTCTACTAAACTATAGACTCTATAACCCATCCTAATAGGCACAAGTCTGAAATGTCTGATCACCCACATCTCTTTTAAAAAACTAAAACAAATTTATCAAGTGTGAAATAAATAGTTACTATTGTATGCATTGTTATGATTTTGTGTTGTAACTAGGAAATATTGTTAGTGAATCTTCAAAGTGCCAATTTTAGCAAACCAAACATGCACACTAGCACCTTCCATTATTACAAGAGTGCTTTTTATCATCTTAAATAGAGGTTTTAGTGCAACAAGCTTGTCTTAATCCATTGACTCTATTTAGGGATTAATACAACAGTTTGGGTATTGTTGCAATGATATGTGAAGACATCTTCCATTGTTGTTAATCCTTGTTAAGTGATACCTCTAGGAATTCCCTCCTTGGCTTAGTTGAGCCAGAAGTGAAGGGGAGATTACCCATTCCCAACCATTGGCCCTTAATCATCCTTATCCTGTTGATGAACCTCTTTTCTATCTCCTTGATGACATCCCTGACCTTGAAGATTGACAAATGTTCTAGGGACTGTGATAAGCTAATTTGGGACCCAATAGACCTAGCAGGGGTTTGAACCTTGGTGGTGTTATAGTAAGACCAAGTTTTTAACCAACACACCATGCCCTTATCAGCTACACATACATATATACACACATACATGTATACACACATATATAAGAACATATATGTAAGTATATATACATATACACATACACACATGCATAAAATAGTGCTTTATCAAGTTTAGATAAAGGGGATGTCATTTTAAGGATGGGAAAATTTCTCTTATTTTGGGATTGTTATTAACATAATTTAAATTTTAGAAATATAAATATAATGTTTTTAATTTTTTATGAAAATCCTCTCCCTTTTAGTTTCGTAGGGGTTTTAGCATTTTTTCTTAAAAAATCCTTTTTATTTTTATGTAAATTATTCCATCATAAAAAAGGGGATGTCCCCACCAAGTTACCAAGATGTCTAGAACATCATTCAAACCCCCAAGGAGGCATCCCTATGCAACATTGATTATATGTCTATTTAAAATACATGCAAATACTATAATTTGAAAAATATAGAGAGCATTTGTAAGATAACATTGCAGGACTCATCTTTAGATTTTTGGGCATGTAACTTTGAGAGAAAAATCTATATACCATTAGGCTAAGAGACTTTGGAGGACATTCAAGGAATATGAGATTTGAGCTTGTCCCCAAGGACATTTAGTCACCTTTGTATGAGGCAAATCATGAGTTGACTTTTTATGAGGAACCTTGGTTCTATCAAAATTTTGACTTGTTTATGAAATATTGACTTAGAGGTTTCAGACCTAGAAAAAAAATGCAATTCCCCAAGCATTCACTCAAGAAAAAAATGGACAAAAAATGAATGAACAATTTTTTCTCATAATAAAGTGGTAATAAGCAACCACAAAACATACTAACATACCTAGGATGTCATATGCAACCCATGATGACATACTAGCATACACAACAATGCATAAGCAAAGTGACACTAGCAAAATACTTAACCAAACCCTAGGATGAGACACCAAGGTTGACACATAAAATCAGGCATAAAGGAGAGACAAGATTCCTAAAGCAACTAAAATATCTTCAAAAACATCTCTACAAAACCATCCTCCAAATTTCATTGAGCTATGACAAGTAGAAAGACAAGAAATGCCAAGGTTTAGGTTATGGCAAGTAGAAAGGTAAGAAATGCCAAGGTTTGGGTTCCATAAAGGAATTACAGGTGGGTTGGGCTCCAAAACTGATTTGTAACTTGCAACCCTACACACAATTTAGGCTCAAACTTTTGCTTGCAATTGTAATTTGCACCCATGCGAGCCTTATGCTCTGTCGGTAAAATATAACTTGCAAATTACATGGCAACCTCAGACTCCAACCTTCAAACCACTTTGAGATTTACAAATCATATTCATTTTGCAAGCTACAACTTGCAAATAAACTTCAGTTCCTAAACTCAAGGGGTGTTCAGACTATGGGATCCTCTCATAGTTTGCATGTCTGTAAAATATAATCAGGTTCCAAACTTGGAACTAGAAACATGATGGGCTTTAGGATACATTAGCAAGATACACATTTGCAAAGTCAAAGAGGGCACCAATCTCTAGATACTACAACAATTCAGACTTCAAAGGATGACAACAACTCACACTTATGTAAAGTGTAGTCGACTTTCCATTCCTAACCAACCTACTCCCTCAGACTTTGGAAGTTGGATGCAACTTGCACTTATGTGACGTGCATCAAGTTTCCAAACTTCAGTCAAACAACAATTTAGGGTTCATACTTTGATTGCAAGATGCAATTTAGATTGGAAGCTCTATCTCATAGTGTAGTTTGGACTATATTTCCAATTAGCAAAACAAAGTATAGAAAAAGGCTAAGTCAAGGAAAACAACAACATGGTTTCTCTTCACTCTTTGAGGTGTAATTTCCTTGATTTTTTATCTATTTACAAATGGTCTTGGGGTTGTGGGCTCCAACTTAGCCACATGAAATATTATAGAAGTACATAGACCCAAATATAAAGGAAGTAATACTACATACTCACCATACCATTGAGACAAACAAGCTCTCAACATGCAATCTAAAAAATTGAGAGATCTTTGAATCCCCAATGATGGTACAGTGCCACGCAACCATGTGGTACCCTCAAGCCACCCCACTATACTAAGAGATGAACGTAAGGATATGAACAAACTCATGCAATAGAAGAATATGGATACACTCACACCAAGAAACATGCATATCATAGTAATACAACATATGAATACACCAAATACAATAATCACAAGGAAATAGTATAAGCACTCAAAATCATGTCGAATACAAAATTTAACTACATGAAAGGATGAGAATCCTAGAACTCAGATGAGGAGTGTCATCACAATGGCTCAACAACCATGTGGGGTTTAGGAGTAGAACTTCCTCCATGAAGACTCAATGAAATTCACCAACTATCATGAGTTGTGACATTTCCTTGATGACTAAAATAAACCCATCCAAGGTATTCATTATGGAACAAGTATCTTATTAACATGTTTTAAATTACCCACTAAAATTATCCCTTGATTTAAAAATCTCCCCCACTTTGTATCTCTCTAGATCATGGTGAGTGGTGAGAGCCACTCCTCTCCTATTCTAGACCTTAGTCCTGAAGGCCCATCACTCTAATTCTACCAATTGGGCATGGCATGAAAAATAATGTAATGAATTCTATAACACAATGCTAAAAGGTTCATATTTCCCAATCATAATGAAGGCCATTCTTTTCACAATTTAATTCAATCAAACAAGCCTTAAATTGTAATTTTATCATTTTCACATAAACTTGCAAAACCATAAAATTATCCATTCCTCCATTAATGGAGTTACATGCTGTTATGTGTGAAAAAGATGAATGATGAAGACTAGTATGCACACTAGATCAAACCCTCTTCCACAATAACATTCAAGGACAAGACCGAGCCAAATCACTACCAAATGGAGGACTCAGCTATAGATCTTGTACTCAAGAGTGCTATGGAAAGATATGATTTAATCAAGCCTTTTATCAAACCCTAGGTTGACTAATGCACAAAACCCTAGATTTGTAAATATTTGATCATAACAGGATATGAACAATATATATTCATAAACCAATTTCACAAGAGTGATCAAAGAGATATCATAACCTGTGTCCCGAAAGCGGGAGAGTCGTAGGTCTATTTTGTGGGTGCCCAAGTCTAGAAGGATGAAATCTTTAGAAATTGAAAAATTGGAGAAATGTGACAAAGAATGTCCTAATGTCGGGTCTAATGTCTATTTAGGCAGAAAGACCATTTCACGGGTGCTCAAGTCTTCTGCAGAGGAATATTCCCAAAATGCTATCAGATCTTGAAACCCTTTCCCTTACTCAATCTTCCTGTACCTTCACCTTTTTAGATTTCACAACTGTAACCTACACACAAGAAGAAAAGGGGTTTGGGGGTTATGGTGTTTAGGGACTTGCCTCAATGAAATCTTGGGATAGAATTCAAGCTTCCCAACATCGTTGTTTGATAGAGAGTGCATGCCCTTGTAGGGCAGAGGCTAAACATAAATCAATGAGATGAAATTAAGTGATGATGAACACAAATGATATCACGTATGTGATAAGACCCTTAGCAGGATGAATGCTCTTCAACTCATAAGGAGAGATAGATGATAACTTCAAAACCTACAATAACACACAATACAATACAAATTTGCTCTAGAATCTCAATGAATTCTTTGAATGCTCTTTTCTCCAATGCTTCAAGTTTGCTATCACTATCTAGGTTACAAATGAATTCAAAAACACACTTATATATGCTTTCCCGCTAACATTCATGAAATTAATCAAAAGAGTCGACAAGGAGAAACCCTTTTAAAGGTCTTATGCCAACATGCATTTAAATTTGCCTTGAGCAATTAGGGAGGACTTGGGCACAGGCGCTGAAGTCCCAAGGCACCTTTTTAGTCTGAGGTTTGGAATAATTTGGGCCCCTAGTTCCCAATTTGCATTGGTTTCAGGGAATTTCACATCGGGATGAATATTTAGAATGTATAATGTTATCACGTGGACCTAGGAGTAAACGAGGAGCTAAAAAGGCAAGTGGCCACTTTTTACTCCATAACACATGTTACCTTCAATTTTTCCCTAATTTGATTTAGAAGAAGAAACAAAAACTAGGATTACCCTTTGATGCACAATTCACCCAACATCAATAATCTCACTAAAAGTTGGGAGAAGGGAATTCTAGGGAAAATTTGCCATAGTAATGCCTCTAATTTGGGATTTTTCAAATTTACAACTATATAAATAAAAAACATGAAAATATCAATCAAACTTGCCACACAATGGAACTCCTACAATAAGGAAATCAAATGCAACCATCCATTATGGCCTAGTTATGTTGAAAGTTTCATTACAAAGTAAGTTTAATAAAATAACACAAAGGGAAAATACCTTCGACAAGCACTCAAGCAATGGAAATAATTCCTCCTTCTCATGTGACCATACTCTAATAAATCCTTGCTCCAAGCATACAAAAATCCAATCTAATCAACTCCCCACACCAAGCAATTCCAAAATTTTCTTTTAAAAAATGGAAAGAAGAGGGTTTGAAAGAGAGAATTTTTGGAAGAAGAAAATGAATAATCAATTTTAATTCTATATTTTCTTTTTATACTTTTCTTTTCTTTTTCCCATTTTCTAATTAAACTTACAATTAAATATTTTCAAAACATGACCTTTGAAAATAAACTAATTCCTCAAAGCTAATTTCCCAGCCTCATTTTAAAGTTTTATAGTTAAAGGTAAGGTAATAAAATTACCACATTCATAATATCTTCCAAAGATAATATAATTAATATACTTCACATAAATAAAATGAATTCATTTTCTTGGCACAATATACTTTAATTCCTTGAGGCAATTAAATTCAATATATTTTCTTTCTTTTCGAGAGATATTAAGATGATAGAATCTCTTTCTAGCAAGTACATTTAAATATCTTTTCTGTAAACACGTCATGCACACATTTTGAGACAATTTTAAATGCAAAGTTTCAAAATAAAAATAAACACACGTAAATGACTTCCACACACTTTACAGGTTTTCACAACATATGAATTCTAGAATCACTTTTGATTCGGTTCTGGGTTAACACAAGGATATGAAGGATCTATCTCATACTCAAATCAAGTGAGATAAAGGTTAACACACACATTTAATCAAATATGAACATCTCATTTATAACCACCATTGGGGAATAACCTTGTACTTGCACGCTTAGGTCAAACATCAGGTGTATCTACTCATATATAATAGCTAAAGCAAAGCATAAACATCCAATGTGGCATCATATCATATAAACCAACTAAACATCACGTCTAACATGAATCATCAACTACAATCATAAAGATGCAATAAATTATAGTAATCTACATACTAATCCATGTACGATAAACACACTTGTACAATATATATATACACACACATACATACATATACCAAAGTAGCGGAATGTGACATTGAAAGATCCAACATACATCACAACATATACTTTCATAGGAAAACATCTAAATGCCAATAGAAAAATCCATCAAAAAACATCTCGATGGCATAATAAAACATCATCACTAATAACAATAGTGGATACAAAACAAAAATTAATAGATAACAAGGCATAAGAACCAGAGGCATTACATCCTCCCCCTAGAACTAGGCCTACTCTTGGGATCCTTCAAAAAGGTAAGGTTAAAGCACTCTCAGCTATGTGACATCGTCTAAGGTAGCTATAGAATCATCCAGAGGGTCCCATTAGACCCTTACGTGATCTAGGTCTCAACCCCAAAGTGTCATCCTTTGATGCTTCAATATACAGGTAGGCTCTAAAGAAAGCTACCCACCCTCCTTGATTTGCAAGGTACCTCAATCAAGCACATGTGTCATATCTAGAATACATTGTCTAATAACTGAAACATGAAATACATTATGGATGTGAGAAAATAGGCAACAAGGCAAACTGATAAGTGACTGGACCAATCCTCTTGAGGATCTCAAAGGGCCCAACAGAGCAAGGTGCGATCATAGAACTTTTTCCATAACGAATTGGGCTCTTATGCTATCACACTGTCAAGAACACACGATCACCAATTGAAAAATGTCGATCCAACCTCTTGGCATAGACATACTTCTTTTATCTATCCTTAGCAATAATAACTACTCTTTGATTCGAACTACTTGGTTCTCCATATCCTAAAGCATCTCGGGACAAAGAACAACCTGATCTTCTAGTCTATCTCAACTCAAGAGAGTATGACATGGATGCCCAAACAAGGAATAGAATGAAGACATACCAAGAGAACTATGATAACTATTGTTATAAGAAAACTTGACCAAATACAAGTAGTCCTCCCAATGGGTCTGCTAGTCCATTATGTACATGCGAAGCATATCCTCTAACAATTGATTCACCCTTTCTGTCTGCCCATAAATTTTGGGGTGATAGGTGGAGCTAAAATTAAGTTGGGCACCCAAAGCATGTTGCAAGGATGTCCACAACAATGATGTGAAAATAGGATCACAATCTAAAATGATCCTATAAGGTACTCCATGAAAGCAGACAATATCCTCCATAAAGGCAATGCCATTGACACAAAACTATAGAATGCCTTCATTGGTGAAAAATGGGCAACCTTGGTTAACTTGTCTATTGTCACCATGATGGCATCAGGACAATGAGAAGAAACAAACAAAACAACAATAAAGTCCACAAGAATCATGTTCCATTTCCAATCAAGAACATCATGTGGTAGTAGGAGACCTGCTAAATGTTGATGCTTAGATTTTGCTCTCTGACACTTAAGACGCCTAGCACCAAAATTAATGATGGCATGGCTTAATCTCACCCAATGGAACAACTGACAAAGATTGGCATGTATTTTCTTTACACAAGAATGTGTTGCATAAGGAGCATGATGTGCCTCAGTCATCACAACTAGATGAAGGCCACCCAAACTTGGGACATAAATACAATCAAGATGTCGTAATAGTCCATTAGACTCTAAGAAATAACTAGAAAACCCACCCACAAGGGCCCTTTGTGAATATAATTCCACTCTAACCTCTTGATATCATGAATCTTTTGAGAGCTTTTCTAGAATACACCCTTGTAGATCTACACTCAGGGGAAAAATTGAGACCTCGTGCCACCTCCTACTCAAAGCATCAATAGCCACATTCTCCTTTCCCATGATGTACAGAGCACTAAAGTCATATTCACACAAAATTTCCATCCATAGACATTCTTGAGCATTTGAGTTCGATTGCATGAAGATGTACTATAAGTTCCAATGGTCAGTATGAAAATCAAATCGATGGCCCAACATGAAATGTCTCCATCACACAAGTGCATGAATGATTTCTGCCAACTCTAAATCATGGGCAAGATAATTTAGCTCATGAGCCTTTTAGCTAACGTGACTCATAAGCAATCACTCAACCTTCCTGCATAAGGACCACTCCTAAACCTTCTAACGATGCATCTGTGCAACACCATAAAATCCATTGCAGGATCAAGCACTGGAAGGATTGATGCATCAATTAGCCATTCCTTCAAACATTGGAAGGATTTCTCACACTGGTCTAACCAAATAAACTTCTTCTCTTTCCTCTAAAGAGAAGTACTTGGATGAGCCAATCTTAAAAAGTCCAAGACATATCGACAGTAATAGCCTACTAGTCCCATGATACTGTGAACCTTAGAAACATTCGTGGGTGTTGGCCAACCCAAAATGTCCCAAATCTTCAAGAGATCAAATGAATTACCCTCACCATAGATAACATGGACCAAGCACCTCACTTCAAACTAGAAGCATTCACACTTTGCTAAATTATTGAATAGTTGGTTATCACACAAATACTAAAGAACCTAGTGTAAGTGGACTTCGTGCTCTTTCATTATCTTTGAATAGATCAAGATATCATCAAGAAATACAAGAACAAAATAGTCAAGGTAGGTATGAGACACCCAATTCATCAAAATCATAAACATAGAGGGAGAATTCATCAACCTGAATGGGACTACTATGAACTCATAGTGCCCATAGCGAGTACAAAATATGATACAAGGAATATCTACCTCATGGATCTAAAGCTAATGGTATCCAGAATTTAGATCAATTTTAGAAAATACCTTATCTCCCTTCATCTAATCAAACAAATCATCGATCCTTAGCAAGGGATATCAGTTCTTTATGGTCACCTTATTCAACTACAAGTAATTGATGCACAATCAAAGGGATCCATCCTTCTTCTTCACAAAGATAACTGGCACACCCTAAGGGGATACACTAGGATGAATATTCCCTTTGTATGACAACTCATCTAATTTCAAATAAAGTTCACTAAGTTCCTGAGTGGTAATATAACATGGTGCACGTGAGATGGGCTCCGCTCTTGGGATAAGGTCTATATAGAAGTCCACATCCTACTTAGGTGGCATACCTAGGATGGCAATGGGAAACACATTAACAAACTCCCTTAAAAGAGGATGATCATCAAGAGATACCTCATGACACTCACTCTTAGAAAGACCACTTATTAAAAACATCTAACATCCCTTTTGCATACTCTGTTTCAATTGTATAGCAGAAATCATGCAAAGAGATATGGGTCTAAGCACCCTTTCTACCTCAATTGGATGCCCAAAATCATCTACACACTTAACAGTCTTACAATAATAATGAATACTCGCATGATGCGCTCCAAGCCAATCCATACCAAGGACTATCCCATAGGATCCTAAGGGAAGGATTCATAAATTGATGGTGGTGGTGAGTAGGAAATCTCTTCTTCACCTGTTTGTCCATCTTCAGCTAAAGGCTCTAGGATATTGGTAGTGGGCCCAAGGATTATTCTCTTAGTTGATTCTTGTGGTTGCTAGGCCTGCATTCTTTGGCTTGTCGTTCTCATTATAACCTATGTCTTTTGTTTGCACTAAGGTCCTCTAGACTTGATTCTTCCTTAGGTTCCTTGATAACCCTGCACTTTCCTCTTATGTTCTTGGCTACCTCCTCAACCTTCTTTTTCTTCTATATCTCTTTGTCCTTTGCTTGTGTTGCACACTCTTCATTGATCACTACTTTACACATTGGTTTGGTCCTGGTCCTCCTTCTTGTGATTGAGACTTGATGTCTCAATGGATGGGGAAATTACTTTGGTCTATCTAGTAGGTTACCTCATGTACTAATCCATTGATTGAAACTTGAAGTAAGGGATCAACCTGCACATCTACTATGGATATCTCCTCATTTGATTCTATCACCATTCTACCCAACCAATCCAACTGAATCTTTACCACCCAAATTTGATCTCTACCACATTGGATTTAATGCTCAAGATGTTTGGTGCTCTATATTCACACTCTTTGATATACCAAACATTTACAACATAAGTGAGTTTCATCCAAACAATCCAACTTGATTTTTCTTTTTGGGGTTTTGTGTAAGCAAAGGTGAAGTTGGCCATCAAATTCAAGTGGAGTTTATTTAGAGATATAGAAACAACCTTCATTTGAGTTTAAATGATGTGGAATAAAGCTGAAAAGCAATAAGAGGTCTACACAAAGTTGTGTCACATAAATAATCTCTACAAAATGAAGTGGCAAACTTGATTAATTTTAGTTGAATGAATACGAGGAAATATATAGGCATGTTCTATGCTAAATTACAAGGTTTAGGATATATTCCAAATCTCAACATTGTTGGAATTACTACATCTTAGTATATTGTTAGATTAAATAAATAATGTTATTTTATAATAGTTAGATAAAATTGCGAAGTTACTTTCTTGTAGGAAAGTTCAGTTAGTTTTGTACGGGAAACGTTCATGGATTTATAAAGCCATATTGTAATGTAATGTATATCATCCGGTTGAATATGTGTATGAAATCCTGAATCAATACTATATAATATTATTCTCTAAAACTTATTTGTGAATCATGGTGTGATATTCTACAATTATGCGCTCACCATTTTTTCAATTTGGTATCAAAGCATTTATCCTTCCTATACCTGTGAATAGTGCAACCCATTCTTGTCTTGAAGCAATGGAGCCTTCATAAGGGAGAAGCAATATTTTAATACAGTGCATTGAAATTGTAGAGTATATTAAAAGATGCAATGGAGATTAGATTCATAGATATGTAAGACTCTTTCTCATTTTCTAACAAAATTTAAAAATTTAAATGTTTTGGAAAGTTGATGAAGAGAGGAACAAAACCCATAAATGTTTTGAAAAAAAATGTTACTATTTAGTGAGAAGTTTGAAGTAGAAGATAGTGGTGTGAGGTTTACATACAACCACAGTTTGCAATTCAAGTCTTGGTGTGATAGTTCGTCCTTGAGCACCAAGAATCAAATCAAATATAGCAAGGAACAATAAAGAGGATTTATTTACTTGCTTCTATTGTCTATTATATTTCCCAAAATTAATCAAATGGAAGACAACCTTGACTGATAGAACAAATCAATATAAGTTGGAGTCGTGATTGTTTGATTGGGCTCATAGACTATAGATGGTTTGTATTTTTCCCTTCTTTATTTGCAATTTGTGGTTTGGCATTGATGATTTAAGGTTTGTTTGTAAGTTATTTGAAACCATAATTTGTTGGAGGGTTGGAAATATATTGTGGTAGTTTGAATGGAGCATTTATGTTGAGAATATGGTCTAGGTGATAACTAAAATGCTATGAAAAGAGAAGTGCTCCAAATTTAATTTAAAAGTTCACCATTTTATGAAATTTGGATTAAGAATCATGGTATAGAATAGTTGGTTGGGAGATAACTTTTTTAGTTTGGTAGATCACAATTTCAAGTCTCATAATTTTGTTTCTTCTAAAGAGTTTCTACATATAACATATAAAGTTAATAATATATTTGGCATGAGCATGTTTAGAGTAGTTGGAGATAAGCAAAATTAAGATGTTGATATGAATTTGAAGGTTACTAGTTCAAAGCCCACCAAATATTTTCCAATTATTTTTGCACATAAGTTTTGGTATCTTCTGGATCCATCAAAGACATTCTTTTTTGAGACTTTTTGTTTCGAAGAAAGTAAGTTGTGTAAATGGAGAAATAAGGACATTATTGGAGTCTATTTTATATTTGGAGAGATTTATTGTAAGGGTGCATTATCAGTTGAATCCAACACCTAACATCTTGCTTTTAATTATGGCCACACATATATCAAATATTTATTGGGCTATCCATACTACACTTGAAAACATTTTAAAAGATTCTAATGATGCATTTGGCCAGTAAGGACTAAGTAAATCAATTGGAGGCTAGAGGTATATTATCATCTTGAGCTAGCTTATCATTCAAAGATGATACTTTGCATGAGAAGCAATAGTTTCATTCTGAGTCCCTCCTTGGATCAAGGGGGGGCATGGCAATTATTTTTTGGTTTGTGGATAGTTGAGTATGTCTTGATCCACAAGCTCGGTGAGTTGTACCTATGGATAGTTGAGTATGCCTCAATCCATGGATTTGCAGGTTTGTATTTGTGGATAATTGAGTATAGTCTCGATCAATAAATGGAGTGTTACTATGGATAGTTGAGTAAGCCTCAATTCACAATTGGTTGGTGTTTTTCTTGTGGATAATTGAGTTTGTCTCAATTCACAAAAGGACTGGTGTACTTGTGAATAATTGAGTATGTATCGATTCACATGTATTTTGAGTATTTTTAGGTTTGATAGTCAAGACATCCATTGATTGGTTAAGTTTGGTGTGTCTTGGGTGAGCAACAAGATTTGGTACAGATGCTTTGTCAAGTTTCCATATGGGCTACTGTGTCCAGTCCATGTAGTGTTTCTATTGGGATTAGCCAGGATCAACAAGCAAGAACACTACCACAAGCTACGAGCACACAATAAGCCAAAATAATATTGCCAAAAGATGAATAGTATATACATAGAAGCCTTGTTTAAATAGGGAAGGATGAGGAGGTGAGATGGTTGAACACAACGACTGAGTAACCCTCCAAAGGTGCAACACTTGTCTAGCTCAAGTGACACATGTTTGAGCAAGTGGCAAGTTTGCATGCAATAGGTGTCTCACAAATATGAGAACACATGTCTTCACCACATGAGGTGAGACAAAGTCTAAAATACCCTAAGTAAACTTAAGCTAAGTGTGAATAGGACTCACCTAGATAAGATACAAACTAACTAGATAGATAAAGAACTTTTTCACACTAACACCCCCCTTAAGTGCAACTTAGGGAGTAGTGAAATAAAGATGGGTCCCAACTACTAGGCCATGTTAGGTACCCATGTACAAAGCAATCTCTCATAAAGTGGAGAAAGAAAGAAAACCCAGTGGGAAAAAAATTTCCTCCAAAAGAGAAAAAAAAAAAAAAATTGTACAAGTGAATAAGAAGAGGATAGGAGGAGAAGATGATAGAAGGAGGACTCAACATGACCCCCCAAAGACTACTTCTATCACTAATGTATGATAAATGTTCCCCCCCCCCATAGGAGAGAAAATAGAGAAGGTGTATTTGACACTGTACAAAACACATGAAGGTGATAGTCCTGCAATCCCTGCAAGATCCATGTGTGGAATGTTAATTGCATGTCATGTGGCTACAATTAAAATCCCATTAAATTCCTTCTTTGAAGAATCTTTGGAAGCCTTCTGTGAAGCCTCTCTAAACTCTGTAGAAGCAAAGAAACTAATATCAATGTTCTGTTGCAAAGAATCTCTGGAAGTTCTCAAGGAAGCAACTCTAGATTCTGATGTAGCAACAGGTGATGGTAGAGGTGATACGGAAGTGTTCTGGACACAACTCAATAAAATGCAAAAAAATGTTGGAGTAGTGGAAGTGTTTTTGACACAATTCTATGGAAGTGCTCTTGACACAGCTCGTAAGTGTTCTTGAAACAACTCAATGGACCCACCCATAATTCAATATTTTTATTCCCCCTGAATTTGGCACTTTATAACTGCAGTGCATAATCAAGTCTAATTGGAATGAAAAAGACACTTTATAATGATCACTATCATTTCCAATAGTTCAGGGTCAAAAAAATTATTCACTTTCTAAAAAACGACACTCGATTTCGAGTTGCCAATCAAAAGATACAATAATTTCAATAGTTGTCTATCTTTCTTTACAAAGAGCGCGTAAAAAATGTGTTAAAATGACACAATTTCTAAATTGTCTCGATGTTGCTTTGTCGGCACTAGAACCATCTTCCCGTCGACTATAAATTTGTCAAATTTCATCTATGTGGGCAAAAATTATGGCAAAAAGAAAACATACCCCCCTTATGAGCACTATACAAAACTAGGGGGTTAGAGAGCGGTCCCATGGAGCTGCTAGAGGATCTATTTTTTGGGAGCAAAGGGTCCCATGGGTCTCAAACAAGTCTGCTAATGTTTAAATCGGAATCTTCTCATCAAAAATAGGAGCAGCGATTGTTTAGGTGTTTGTTTTTCAGTTGGTGCAGATGGGGTGGGGCTGAAACTTCCCCCCACCTGCTTAGGGATTTAACTAACCGTCTTCTCATTCCCTCCATTTAATTTAGGGGAAAATTTCGAGGGAATTTCTCAGTTTTTATTTTTATTTCCTTGGCTTCTTAAAAAATCTCTGCTAAATTATTTAGCATAAACTATTGTTTAAAAAACTTCATGAGACCACCCGCTTCCTTAAAATTTGGAGCTTAAAATTTTAAGCATACTCGCAAATACAAAATTCATGGGACCACCCGTTGTAAAATGCTCCTAAAAAATCTCAGCAGCACTGCTGAGATAATTTAGGAAGCCCCCTCCCATGGGACCGCTTCCTTAGTCTTGGCATAAAAAGTTAGTTGGGCAGTTCACTGTTTCTTTAGCAATTACTTAACCTCTAGTGGTTAATGTTAATGTTGGCAATTACATTTTCTGTTACATAAAGTGTTAGCAATAATGCTTAACAAATGTTAGCTGTAGCATTAACAGCTACAGTTAGCATTGAATGTTAGTTGACAAATGTCAACAGTAATAGTAACATTAAATAATATACTAAATCCACCTCCAAACATTAATTACCACTAACTAAAACAAGGCAAGCATTAACAAAGAAAGTGAGTGTGGTGGTGGAAGACTTTTGGAGACCGTTGAGAAGTTAAATGTGAATAGCCACGACCTGCTAATGGATCAAACCATGACTCTCAAATAAACAAACCACGAAGACTTTGATGCCGGTAGTTTGGATCTGCGACCTGGATAAACGATGATCGGGTATGAAACATTGAGTTGCTTGAACAATCTGCAACCTCCACTTGAAGATTAAACCCTGCAATGTTGTCGGAAGAGAATGGCGACCTCTGTGGAGACTTTGGCTTGGTGATAGTCGAAAGCTGAGACATAGACCTTGTGATGATCTTTGAACCAGAGGATTGACCTGCACAGTGGAGAATGAAAATGATGACCCATCAAACAAGCTTCAAATTTCGACTAAGCTAACCATCAACAGGAACTTAAAACAACAACTAAAAATATTTTATGAAGAGCCCATGACGAATGTTGCAGACTGTGGTAGGCAGTTTTGAAGCTGCGACCACACTGTGGCCTTCGACTGAGGATTGTAGTGTTGACTTCGACCTGCACATAAACTATGACCAAGCAATGTTTGAAACCTTCAAAAATGTCAAATGGCGACCAAGTTGGGGAAACCTCATGGGAGTATGAGAGCAGGAGCTGTCCGTTGAAGGCTGAGGTTGACCTGGGAGGCCACCAAGGACTGGCCTTGGCTAGGGCAGGGAATGCCCAACCAGAAATCCATGGACTCATATGGGAGCCTGAAAGGGCCCTTCTTGGAACATAGAGGAGCCTAGGATTGGGTGAAATAGGGTCGAGAGGCCAAAAAATGGTCATTTGACCATGAAACCCTTGACGACTAGGATAATGGCCCAAAACAACTAGAGATATTTTCCAAACCCATGAGTCAAAACACCACATTGACCATGAATCAAGAAACACCAAAATTTACCAAAGCAATTTTGAAACCCTTGGGCTGCAATTTTTGCCCAAATTCTTCAAAAATATTTGCCAAATCTCACCTAGATATGCAAAAAAAGCAGATTTTGCAAAACAAAATTGTATTTTCTGTGAAAAATTTATGTTCAAATCCATATGATACAGGGGTTGGGGTAAATTTTTTTTACAAAATTTTGCCTATGTCAATTTTGACAAAATGACAAGCTATTTTGTCTATCTGGAGCCTTTCAGACTCAATGGCAATGTCTATTTGTCTCTACGAGGAACTCTTGACTAGGCTAGGTGTGGGATTCGCTATAAAGGGAAGGATTTTGCTAGCATGGCTCTGATACCATGTTGGGATTAGCTAAGATCAACAAGCAAGAACACTACCACAAGCTACGAGCACACAATAAGCCAAAATAATATTTCCAAAAGATGAAAAGTATGTACATAAAAGCCTTGCTTAAATAGGCAAGGATCAGGTAGTGAGATGGTCGAACACAACAACTGAGTAACCCTCTAAAGGTGCAACACTTGTCTAGCTCAAGTGACACATGTTTGAGCAAGTGGCAAGTTTGCATACAATATGTGTCTCACAAATATGAGAACACATGTCTTCACCACATGAGGTGAGTCAAAGTCTAATAGCCTAAGTAAACTTAAGCTGAGTGTGTGTAGGACTCACTAAGACAAGCTAAAAGCCAACTAGATAGATAAAAAAAAAATTACATTAACAATCTCGTCCTTTGTTCGGATTGATGTAATAAGGGGGAATGTTGGAATTATTACATCTTAGTATAATTTATATAGATTAAATAATAAATAAATAAATATTGTTAGATTAAATAAATAATGTTAGTTTATAATAGTTAGATAAAATTGGGAAGCTACTTTCCCGTAGGAAAGTTCAATTAGTTTTGTACGAGAAATGAATTGCTTTATAAATCCATATTGTAATGTAATGTATATCATTAGATTGAATATGTGTATGAAATCCCAAATCAATACTATATAATATTATTCTCTGCAATTTATTTGTGAATCATGGTGTGATATTCCACAATTATGTGCTCACCATTTTCAATTAACATGAGATACAAATTGAAAGAATAAAACTATTAGCTAACTTAGACTAACCTCCTAACAATTAGCAATCTACTCTATCTACTCTTATATAGGATACAAAATTAAAGGTGGAAAATTAAACCTTAAAATATAATTTATCTTAATTTTGAAAACCTATAACCTAATGAATCCTCATCATTCCTCCCATCAATAAAAGCATTAGACTCCAATACATAGATAAGAGAAGGAAGAAGTTGAGACAAGGATTGGTGTGAAATTTATTAGGCTTGAGTGAATACATAACTTGTGTGACAACAAGGTATGAAGTGGTGAGTGTTGGTATGGTAGAGTGGCATCAAACAAATTACGCAAAGAACATTGCACTACATGAGATTTCAAAAGAATAAACTCTATAGGTAAATATTTTTTTCATAGTTGAAATTACCACCATAGAAAGGAAAGTATGCCTCTTGCAAAAGAGAAGTGTAGGGAAGATGAGACAGACATGACTTGACAAGATCATAAAGCAACCCATCTTGTAGGAATTTTTTTTGATAGGATACCAAGTAGGAAGAGGTTGGTTTGTGGAGATTGTTGTAGAGTTTTCCAAAGTGTTTATTAGTTGCAGGCATGAGTTTTCCACAGTCCATGAAATAATTGTGCTAGTGCTTCTGGATTAAACTGTGTATGTTTTTGCTTCAACGTTTCGGATCACACTCAGTGATCCATCATCAAAAACATACACAGTTTAATCCAGAAGCACTATCACAATTGTTTATTAGTTGCATATTGCAAAACCCATGTGAAATCCCAATTCTAGAGTGATGATCACTATCAAAGAGTGATCTATAGTAGGGAAACAAATAATTTACAACAGTGGTGAGGGTCCCCTAGTTTTGTTGGATGACTATAGGAAACTGTTGTACATAGTGAACCCACTTTAGATAACTAACTCTTTCATGTGTATGTTGAGATTTAAGGAATTGGAAAGACCAATAGTTATTATGCACATGTGTGTAATTATTGAGAAACAAATGTCTCCAATGTGGTGTTGCAATATAGAAGGGCTTTAAATGAAAGGACATAGAATGACCAAAAACTATGTCAAGTGCAAGTTGTGAATAATCTGTGTCATCTCAAAAAGTTATGAAAGATAAAGAATTGTAATAACACGTGCTAAACACACTTGATTGAAAGAAACTACATTGTCCTCTGTCCATTAAGATACAAAATTGGTCTTTGTCCATTGGTTTTAAGACAAGGTAAGATTTGAATAGCCTGGGATGAACTTATAGAAGTTCACAATTGAAGAAACTTACATAAATTTTTAATTTTTGAAGGAGGCAACCAATTGAGAAGAACTCTAACCTAAGCAAGGTCCATCCAGATTATTTGAGCATCAATGAAAAATCTAAGGTGGGAATGTGATGCTTAAGCAAGAGACCAACTGGAAATTTTGTTGTGGAAGATATTCATCATTAATCACATGAAAGTGATAGGAGCATTGATGAGCCCAAAAGGCATCACCAACCACCCAAAAAGACCCATTTGGTCTTGAAAGTTGTCTTCCATGTGCCCTTTGGCTAAACTCCAACCTGATGATAGCCACTCTTTAGATAAATTTTAGATAAAAAATTGCACCTTGAAGTTGATAAAGTAGGTTGTTAATGAAAGGAAGTGGGTATCAATTTTTTATGATGATTTTGTTTAATGTCTGAAAGTCAATGTAGAGATACCAAGTTCCATATTTCTTGAGCACAAACAAAATTGGAGAAGCACAAGGTGATGTACTTGGTTAGATGAAACCTTTCGACAAGAAGTGATCTGGATCATAGGAGGTTATAGGAAAATCCTATCTTAGTGAAAGACAAGATTATAGATTGTGCATAGGAAAAAAGATTCATAGTTATCCAATACATAACTACATTTTGTTGAAGACTTCTAGTAATAATGTGATACTTCTATTCAAAACAAAAATGAATACATACAATGGATATTACAGATAACAAGGTTGATAATGAGAATTATCATGATGAGAAAGGGGTGAACACATCAACCCAGTTTGTCTTGATTATTTATTTATCCTACATTCAACATGAAGGGTCAAATGCCTATATGTAGAACATAGTTACAAAAAAAAGATGAAACAATTCATGTCCCAAACCACTTGACCTTCCAATTACTTGGCAATTGAGTTCCTAAAAGTTGATGTTACAATCCAATGGTCTAAAAAACATTATGTGGATGCGTGTATAGGATTGTTGGTTGTGTGATGACCACCAAATGGTGTGCAAAGATCTGTCAATTCATGCATAGTGGCATGCAATGACATTGAGGCTTATGTGCTAGCATTAGGTGCTACTAAAATGTGCACACTAGCATATAATGTTTTTCATTCATGCATAAGGTTCCCCAAGGATTGTGTGGTTGTGCTATGATCATTCACCCTTTCTTAAGAAGCGATGGCCCTAGTTGTGTCTTTGGTGAGCTATGGAAACTAAACACAGTGTTGTTGAAGTTCATACCATATTTCTTGATTTGCATACTACCTTGCCTTAGCTACTCTAAATATATGATGTGAAACTTAGTGGTTGCACATTGTGGTCATTTGTATGATCTCATCTCAAACAATTGTGAACAGATGCTCTAGATTCAACTTTGAAAGATGTTGGGTTGACATTGGCTCAAGATGTGGAGAAAAGTATGACTTGCATAGTTCCATATCAAATACTAGATGCAAACCCAAGTATTTCAAAAGATCAAGAACAAAAGCATTCACTAGTTGCACACAAGATGGTTCATAGAGCATAGCAGAAAGGCTTCGTCTTTCAATGTGATTTATCTTGGGATTAGGTGTTGTACACTTTTCAAATTGGTGTAACACTATGAAAAGGGTTCCCCACTTGGGATGAATCTCAAGATTCCTAGTATGGCAAACTACACCAATTGACATTTGTATTATCATGTGTGTAATAGAGCATCCATGTCCTATGAGATGTGTAAGAGTATATATGACATTGTAAGATGTGTAAGGGAATCTATGATGCATGTAAGAACATGTAAGAGGTTTGCAAGTGTAATAAGTGATCCAATATAGAGTGATTATGAGTTACATATGACCCCCTTGGTCATAGGAGTCAAACATGTGTAAGAGGAGTTACTTTCTATGTTTGGAGGTCTCACACATGTGGATGGGCACATGGGCCCAACTTGAACTAGTTAGCCCAAGACTTAGCACATGGTTTTGGGAAACCATTTGATATTTCTAGGATATCCTTGGTCTATATATTGGAGGCTGGAGATGAAGATTTCTAGGATCTCAAAATCATAAAAGCTAATTTTAAACTATGGTGAAATGTGTTCACTTTTTCTATCACAGATTGGTAACCACAAACTAATAGACAAACAAACAACTGAAATAAACCATAAAATCCATTTTTTAGAATGATGAAAGATTGCCATGATGCAAGGATGATTCTACATCATGTAGGTTGCATATGTGATTGGAGGAAGTATGGATTGGGATGTGTGGCTACATAGTTCTCATTTTCTTTATCACATGGAGGAATGCAACTAGAGTGCTTGATATTTCAAAAGTCTTACATGGAGAGTCTGTAAGTGTATTATAATATTTTTCATGAGATAATACATTGAGAGTGTGAGTACTTTTGGCGGCTAGGATTTTCCCTTTAGAGGCCTTTCTTGGGGTACATCTTGGGTCATCTTGATGGTATGTCTATCTATTCTATTGCACTATGGATTTTGAATACTTGTTTGCATATTTTTCTCTCTTTGGGTTAAGCGGAAATAGTTTATTATGGTTGGAAATTTTCTTTCATATAAAACCTAATTAAATCTAATTTTAAAGTACTAATTACATTTAATGAGCTCTATTTTAAGGGAATTTTTTTTTGTACCATATAAAGTGTCCTAAAATAAATAATCATTGACACTAGATGGTCTAGTCTTGAAGATCCAACCCTCATTTGCACATGATAAAACAATATAACTTTTTATCAATATTTGGTAATTACATGTGTACATATAGCAATAATTTATGTAACTTATCATTAATTAATCTAATTTTTGATCATTTAAAATAGATAAATAAATTTATATATACATTTATACATTTAGAATGTGGCATACCTATCTAGAAGTAGGTGTACTATATAAAAAACTCAACAAGAATGCCTCCTTTGTTGTAGATCCTAAAGTGGATGTGCTATAATACGGTTTATTACAATTCCTACACAAATGGGTGGACTTTACACTAGTGTTTATGTGCCTAGGGTGTTGGATGGACTAGAACCATCTCCTCCACGCTCTCTACTAGTCTCAACTACAAACTGGGTAGCTTGGTCAGGTAAGTTCTTTGAGATCCTGCTCAATGATCCTAGTGCTAAAATCGTCCCCAATTGGTAAATGGAAGCAATAATGGTGGGTGCGGGAGGAGTGAGCGAAGGTGGAATGAGTAGTTGTCGATTTGGATCAACATGTGCACTAGGTCTATATTGTGGCATGTCACCACCAACACTTCAAAATAATCTCATATCAAAATAATTAGGTTTTAAACCCAACTGAAACTCAACCCATAATTTTATCAGAAATATAATGGCATCTCAAGGTTGTTGTGTGGTTTATGGTAAAAAACCATCCACCAATGGTTCCAAAAATTAGCTGAAATTTGAGGGTGCCTACACCATTTAATTAATTTTTTTGTTTTTTTGGGAGGATAGGAAGATTAGAAGACAGATTAATGAAATATGGTGCTAATGTTTGTTTGTTAATATATAAATCATGTATTTCATTATATGCCAAACCATATAAATAAAATTGCCTCCTTTTCTCCCTCCAAGAATGAAATCAGATCCAAATCTGCATCTATACTTCTAACTGAATCAATCACAATTTGTATAGAAGTGGAAAACCATCGAATGTGGTGCAATGAGGATAATTTTGAAATAAATCATTTTTTAGAGTGGCCACATTTTTAGTTATTTTGGTTTTCAACCTTTCTTCACCATTTTGAGGTGGGGGTGGGTTTTAGGGTGGGGGGTTTTGTTAGAAATTTCAAGCCACAAATTCTAATTTCACATAACCTTGGGAAAACCCTTTCAAAAAAACTTGGCCTCCAAATCAATGCAAATTCAATATATTATCTCAAGAATGAAATTACAATACACTTATAGAATTCTCCATGCAAGACTTTAGCAACATTAAGCAACCCAATTGCACTCCTCATGTGATCAATCCAAAAGTATATGGGATCAACACATCCCACTCCATGCCTTCCTCAATATCCTACCACATATGTAAACTCCTTGAGTTTCTCTCTAATGCATACTCATACCAATTCCCATGTGCATGCTTTTATAGGCTAATCTTGCACAAAACCACTATGTGGTATTACATAAACCATGAGCCCAAAACCATGTGCTCACTAAACCATGACCCCCAAAATTAAATCCATGACTCATGTCCCATACAACTTACAAGTGTCCCCAAGAATGTCTATCCTAGTGTGGTATGCACATCCTAAGATGCACCACAACAAAATAAGAAAATTACATTATTGTGCAAAGTGTACAACACACCTTTCCCAATAGTTTTGAGGGGGGGGGGTTTGTAAAAGTTTATTAAATATAAAATCATACACATTCATTCAATCCATGATGTCAACTACAATTATAAAGAATAAATTTAAATTTAAATATGCTTTTCTTTAAACAAATACATTTTGTAAATAAATACATGTTACAAATTTAAAAACATGATCTAACAACATGCATCAAAAAGTAGCACTAATAGTTGCAGTCATTAGGTCTTATCCAAAAACATAAAAAATATGGAATGCCAAGTATTCTTCTAGTGGTAACTTGTTTTGAGATGCCCTTAAAGAAAAACTATTTAGTGTTAGGACTTCTACATATTTGGTAAATAATTTGTCTTTTGAAAAAGGTAATTTAGTAGAGTACAACTTTCTCTAAGCACTTTGGTAATGAAATTGTTTAAAATTTACATAGAACTAATTTAGCTTGTATTATCTTACTCTACATCATGTTCTTCAACTTATGAAGACATGTTAGAAACTTTTGAAATTCTATGCCATCAATTTCAAGCCACATAGTTTTAAAAATGCAAAAATTATACATATATATATATAAAATTGAACTAATGCCAAAATTAAAATTGATATCAATCTTGCTATGAATATCAAATCTGATACCAATTAAATTGATAATGATACTAAAATGTTTATGAATTTATATATCAACTGAATTGAATTTATATTAAAATTGAAATTGATATGAAAATAGATTCAAAAGATCAAATTTGAAATTGATATTAGATTTGATAGTCGTATAATTTTTTATATGAATATCAAATTTAATATCAATTAAATTGATAATATTGATATCAAAATGAACTTATGAATTTATATATCAATTCAATTGAATTAATATCAAAACTAAAATTAATATGAATATCAAATTTGATATCAATTCAATTGATATTATCAAAATGTTTATGAATTTATATATCAATTCAATGAAGTTAATATCAAAATTGAAATTCATATAAAATTTGATAATGGATATCAAAATTGAAATTGCTTTGAAAATTGATTTAATGGGTATGAAAATCGAAATTGATATTAATATCTTGATTTTGATATGAATATCAAATTTGATATCAATTCAATTGAATTAATATCAAAATTGAAATGGATTTGAAAATTGATAATGAATATCAAAATTGAATTTGATATCAATTCAATTCAATTGATATCAAAACTGAAATTTATATGAAAATTGATAATGGATATCAAAATTGAATGTGATATGAAAATTGATTTATGAATTCATATATCAATTCAATTGATAATGACATCAAAATGTTTATGAATTTATACATCAATTGAATTGAATTATATCAAAATTGAAATTCATATGAAAATTAATAATGGATATCAAAATTGAAATTGAAATGAAAATTGATTTAATGAATATCAAATTGAAATTGATATAAAATTTGATCTTGATCAATATAAAATTTGATATTGATAGCAAATTTTCAACTTATAAAAGTTTAGCACTCAAGAGTTATGCCTCTAGTGTTGTCCATTTGACCTTTAACAAATCTATCAACCATTAAACTCAAGGGAGAAGGAGAGAATCTTGGTAACATTATTTTTAACATTAAAATAACCTTTTTGCTTTATTGAGATCATCTTGGTCCCTTTGATGCTTGGCACAAATGATATTTTCTTGGTTTAGGAGGTCGATAGGGGCCAACATAGTGGTGATATGATTCTTTAAAGGAGTGGTGATATCATTCAACATTTATTGTATAGTGTTCAATGTTCATGGTTGAAGGGTCAACGAATAGGGTATAACAATTAGGGTTTAGGGTTTAGAGTTGAAAACTTAAGGTTTAGGGTTCACATTCAAGGTTTAGCTTTCAACTTTAAGGGTTTAAAAAATAATGTTTAACATCAAGATTTATTGGTTTGTGTTTAGTGTTCATCATTTAGAGTTCAAATTTACTTGTTTGTGTATAGGGTTTACCATAAATTGTTAGGATTTAGTGGTTAGGATTAATTTATTGTAAAGCCCTAAATACATTTTGCTTTAAAAAACTTAGTTTACATATAATTTTATCATTATTTATATTTATTTATATCATGCACTTGGATATTTGTATAGTTTAGGGTTAAAATTAGGGTTTAGGAATTGGGGAAAATATAATTCATTTATAGTTTTAGGCTTATATAATCCTAAAACTATAAATGAACCTATTTTCCTCATTCCTAAACCCTAAATTGTAATTTTTAACTACTAAACATATAATTTTATGGTTTAGGGATTAGGGTAAATACAATTGGTTTACAATTTTAAGGTTACGATAATCCTAAAACCATAAACCAACTATATTTACTCTAATCTCTAAACCCCAAACCCTAATTTTTAGGCTAGAATCCCTAATCCCTAAAACCTAAAATTTAACCCTAAAACATAAAGGAAAACTCAAAAAGAAGTAAAAAAATGCACTTAAAAAAACTTGCCTACCTTAGAAAATCATTCACTAGAGTCATGGAGGGAGGACATGAATTATGAATGTAGTGGGGTTGAAAGATAGATACCTGTTTGTGGCTTCTCGATCGTTGTCATGTAATAGTGAAAAAAATTCTATAGGTGTAAGCAAAAAAAAGATATACTTGTAACAGACACTTAGTGGGTGTCCATTTATTATGTATACCCTCAAATAATGTATATACATTAGTAACGGGTCTCCATTAGTAAGGGGTATTTGCTTAGGTTTGAGAATCTAAACCATAACAAGTCTCTGTTTCTTGAAAGTAGGTATATGAGTTATCAAGAATGGGTACCCATTCTAGATGTGATGACTTTTAGCCCCATATTCCTCCCCTCAAAGTGGACCCATTATCTTGCACTTACCCTATGCCTTATCCTTTGACCAGTATCACTTTCCATCATCCTACATTGTCATACCATACTTTTAGATCTTAGATATTGATCTTACAATGACATATCACACTTTTAGAGTTGCCACATTAGAATGGGGGCATCATTCCTTCCCCTTATACCTTATACTATCATTGCCACATATCTACATCGAGGGAATCATGCTCTCCCCCATATCATTTGAACTTCCTTGCATTATCCTACCCATATAGGGGCAACTGACTTTGTTTACATGTGCTTTCATGCCTATCTATCAACAAGATTCACACTATTGGTTACCACATGGTGCTTATTAGGCCATTCAAGGTTATCTTGTGCCATTATTACACTTTGATTATGAGCTTACATTGATACATATTTTGAGTTACATAAGGGGCATCATGAATCCCTCCTTTTAAATTTGAGCCACTATTGCCATATCTTTGCACATGAGAGCCATCATGTCTTCCCCCTTTATACACCTTTGTGCCTTATCACATTATCTTTCCCATATGTGAACTATTTCTTGGTACAAGCTTCCATGCTTACATCTTAGGTTGTTGCACTCATGATTAATTCACATCCTAAGTAGTCACTTTATCACATTGGGATGCATCGCACCTTCCCCTTAAATATATTAAGCCTTCATAGTTCATACCTTCGTTATGGCTTTGTTCCTTATTGTAGGTTCATGCCTTGTTCTAGCTTCATGTCCTTGATTCAACTTTGTGCCATCATTCCGCATGTACTTACACAGATGTTCCTAGCCACTAAGGGTCACATCACCATCCTTTTCCCATGTTGGGGGAAACATTTTTATTCCATTATACCATATATAGCCCATGTGTTCATCATGATTATCATTTAAGATATTTACATGGTCATTACATGATGCATTCTTTTATACTAATTGATATATATGTTTTCATGCTTAGATTACATTTGAATTTCATGTGTTATTTTTCCCTATTCCTACAATTCCTTATACCCTTTTATAAAAATATCGGTAACTTGGGTACCTAGGGAGCTTGTAGGGTGCCTTGTGGAAGCTACCAACCTTGACGTAGGAGAATGTCTGGAATTGCACGAACCAATTGCCCTAGTTCAATAGTTCACTTGTTGCCTCCAATGATAACCTCTTGGCATAGTCATTTTCTAGGCCTCTAATGATTGCATATACAAAGACATTATTAACAATGCAATAGTTATTTTGACTCTCCTAGAGCTCCACCTTAGGATATAGGACAAATACTTTTGTTTCTCCCAGCTGAAGGGTGCCCACCTTCTTCAATCCAAGAAAAATAACTTGGTAGGCTAATAGGTACACCAAGTAGGAAGTCATATGAAATCTATTTCACTCCAACACATCCATTAGTTGTTCATGTAAGGAATTACTAATGTGAGTATCCTAGTCTATTCTCTTGGAATCAAACATGTTGATGATGAAATAACACATCCATGGGTAGAAATCTTTGGCATTCGGTGAACCAAATACCTTGCTCAACAATGTGATTGTATCCTTAGAATATTCTTTAAATTAATTCCTGTGTTGCACTTTGGCCATCTTTTTTGTAGATTTCCTCCTGACTAGAAGGAGGTTGTCATTTATGAGGTTAGTAGCAATGATATTATTTTTATCATAATAACTAAGTGATTCCTTCATGTACACCTTGTCATACTTGGAATATGTGGGGAGTCCAAATAACTTCTCAATGGTATCAAAGTTGATGTCTAGTACAACTTGACCTGATGGGCCAAGCACCCTCCTGTTCTTTTGTTCATACCTATGAGCATAGGCCAGTACCGGATTTAGAGATTGTAGTGACATTGGGAAGGAAACTACTTGGACCAACCCTAATGCTACTATGCATTGGGCTTGAAATATCCTAGCTCCCTCCTTATGTACCCTTTGCAAGAGTCCTTGTAAATTCATGTGTCCTAGGTCAGTGTCCCTGATCTTAGTGTAAGGAGAGAACATTTTGGATGGGGGGTACCCCTTGAACTCATACTTCATTTCTCCAGATAGTTGTTCTCCTTACATAGCACTATCAAATCAAATAAAACATATGTTAGACAACTCAAAAATCAACTATCAATGCCTCACAAATCTCTAAATTATGAGTAAGAATGCATAAGCAGGCTCATGAGGAGTAGTTGAAGTTCATACTAGGATTCTACAACTAAGAATCACCAAGATTTATTTGGGAAGGTCAGGGAGTTGGGCTTTAGGATTCCATCATAATCTATCCCTTGGTATTGGGGATCTTGAAAGTTTGATGCTCAATAACAAACAAGATAAAACTTTTAGTTTAACATGATTACATAGAAGGACCAACTTAGAAATGGCGAATCAGAGATACCCAACCTAGCATGCCAAAAGTGATAAAATCATAAGGAGAACCAAACCCACAATTCAATCTGACAATACAGTATAAAAAGTTAGGGTTCGAAGGTTGGAGGTACCACATAATTCATGTCAAAAAGGCATCAAAGTACAAGCAAGGATGAGACATTGATCTTGAAGGAATATGCAAAAAAAAGTGTCAGGGATCAGGAATCAAGGTTGTCAAAGAATCCCAACCCAAAAATAACTAGGTAGAGGGATGATTGAAACATAAATCTTGAGAAGGAATATATTCTTAGTGATCTAAGGCATAGATTAGAGATCGAGATTCCTTAAGACCTCATGCCGAAATGACATGTAAGTAAAAAAATATCCACCAAGTTGACTTGGGTTAGCAAAAGTGTGATGTCAAAGGTGCAAACAACCTCAAAAAATGAGAAAGCCCCTAAAATGGTTGAACAAACAAAAATAAATGAAAACAAAATAGGAAAGTGAAAAGAACAAACAAAAATCCAAAATGACTAAACTCTATCAAAACTATACAAAGCGATTAAATTCTAACAAAAAATCAAAGAAAACACAAATGTAATCAAACCTAAAACCAAAAATGGAACAAATGATCTCAAAACTCACCATTAATAAACCAAGGGAGGTCACAAAACCCTACCTAGTTAACGATAAAGAGGAGAGATCACAAATTGGAAACAACTACAAATGTATGCATCGACCCAACTACCAAACACACACTAGCAAACTTGAATCTAAAGTGAGGTTGTAAAGAACTCAAATTGCTAGAGTGTTAAGGAAATTAAAAGAAAATAATAGAAGTGAATCAAAACTAGGTCAAATGGAAACAAAACCCAAAATCACACACATAAAAAAATGCCATTAATGCAGAGTTGAGTGGTAGGTTGAGGTTAGGTCAAATCTTGTGCCATGCATTAGGCTTTCAGAGTTTCTTTTATAGTCATGCTAGGATGTCTAACTCTGAAATTCCCATGAGGGTGATGCACATACCTTGACATCGACCTACAGAAGAAGTCAAAATGTCAAATATTCCTTTACAATCATGCTAGGATGACTAACTCTAAAAATTTAACAAGGTGCAAAACCCACAAAATAAAGAAAGCAACAAATATCAAATGTAAAACATTAGGGTTTCAAGGATGCTTATATTGTTAGCTAGCATGATAAACCTTGAAATTCTGATAGAGTGTCCAACACATAAAACAAAAAAATAACACTAAAACTGACGAAGGGGGTAAATCATAAAATACACAACAATAGAAATTGCACACAGAAAATAGAACTTTCTTTTATTGATTTGGACAACTTATGACATTACAGAAGCTTAAATACAATAAGAGGAATCAACCCTCCACATGCTGCAACACATTATAGCTTCCTCTCGCAAGACTCTGGAAGCATCTGCCTTCTGTAACCCCAAATCAGCTAGGATTTCTGTTTTCCTACCTATTCTTGACTCTACTACTGCCCAGGGTTCCCAAAAATGGTTATTAATAGCCTTTTTGGCGGCCAACAACCTAATTTTGAAATTTGCATCTCCCTCCAAAAATAGGTCAACTTTCGGGAGCCATAACTTTTGATCCGGGTTTCCAATTGATGAACTGTTTTATGTGTCAGAAATATCACGGAGTGCTCTACACGCTAAGAACCTACTCTGTCGGTTCTGGCCATTTTTAGGCCTGTACAGGGCCATTTAGTGCCTCAAACCTGAGTTTGAATTATTTTTAGGCATTTTTTGGGAAATGAAAACTTTAATATCTTTCAGCTCACAAATGATCTTTGCGTGATTCCTTCACCAAAGGTCTTATTTTTTAGTTACGAAGCTTCTTGTAAATTTTCACTTCAATCCGTGCCCAAATGCAAACTTTCTAAAAATAGCATGTTGCTATTTTTAGTAGTTTGGAAAAACTGAAAGTTCTACATCATTATTCAAGCGATTATGGAACCTGTTGGTTCTTTCTCTCCAAATCAGCAAAGGGTTTACCAATTCCAATGCACAGGCAGATTTGGCCAACAAATATGGGAGGTTACGTGAGCTGCCTCCCCTTCACTTCTGGTTCTGCCACACCAAGGGGGGTATCCCTATAGCTAAAGATTTGACTTTGACTCGCCCAATGTCAGAAAGATTTATCTTTACAACAACAGGCAGAATACTCTCATGTATGGACCAAGATTTTCATGATAAATCACAAGGTTGGTAGTGTTCTCGGACATATCTAACTGGTTGTGGATGTGAGTATGCAGGGGTCCTATTTCTACTCCTACAACTAACAGGTTGGAAGTATGGAATGATTTGTATTTATTTTGGATGCAAGATAGGGGGTTTTGGATCATACCTACTACATAGGGAGCAGACTGGTGCCTATCTCAGGGCAAGGAGTCAACTAGACATATACAAAAGAGTGATTTGCACTAGCATTCAAGTTTCAAGGGTTAGGACTGGTATTTGCCTTACAAACACCACCCAAGAATGAGTATTTAACTGCCTCTACTTACAAATATCCCAGCTAACATACATTCTTCTTCATACTTAACCTAAAACAGTTTAATCCACTCCTTGAATGGAAGTTAGAGATCAAGCATGCAATACAAAAAGTCTATATCCTAGAATCTTAGAAACCCTTAGCAACCAGATTCAAAAGAAGGGATGCATACATCCAAATGGAGACAAACAGCTAAACACATGCAAAAAATACATTTTTCATATAAAACAACAATGAAACTAAACATATGTGCAAGGTGCACTTAGATGCAACTCATAAACTCACAAAAGAGATAGAAAAACCAAGAAAGGCTTTGTTCTTTGTTATTTCCTCCAAAAAAGTTTACCCAAGTCTTCCACAACTAAAATGAGTAACACAGTTCTCTTATACAGAAAGGATGTGTCCTCAGCAAATTAATTACAGGGTCTTTTCAAAATGCTGCCAGATACAGTGCACCATAGAATGGTGCCCAAAACATTCAATGCGGTAGGCAGAAGAAGAAGGAAGAGTAGGAGAAAATGGGGAAATGTGCCGCCGCTTGGAGATTTTCTCCCTAAATCAGGTAGTTGACCTATCCATTTGACCCATACCTCTGTAACCTTACCATAAATGGCCAACCTACCTGTGGGATGCAGCAACTGCATGCTTTGAAGTTCTTCCCACCTAAAAAAGATGCAGTGAACACATACAAATCACCTTCCTATGAAAATTTGAATCATGGCCGTCGATTTCCTTCTTCCCGTTGAGATCAACGGCTTTGGTTCATGCTGAAAAGTCCACAGCCAATCAAATCGCGCCACGCAGGCGCCCTTTTTCCATCGCTGACTTATTCCTGCTTCTGTTTTACCTTTTCCACCCATTTTGCCATTTTTGCCTTTGTATATGCAAAAGCATATACATACAACTACTCTCAGACATGTGGCAGCCGCTCATTGGTTCTCCATTGCTGTGCATATGCATCTTCATCGACGAGCCAATGTATCTTTATTTGTATCTGCAGCTGTCTATGCAATTGTATACATACAATCACCCTTCATAGAAGGGGGACCCCAAATCATTATAGAACAAATTGCAATCGCATTCAGGTCCAGGTGTTGCATCTTCCTTCTTGTATGTCGGCCTTGTACATTGCATACATACAATATGCAATATACATACAAACTGCAGACGTCAACTCATTTATCAACTAGATACATTCTTCTTTCATGTCCGGGTTGTACCTCATCTTCTTTGTATATCTAAACATACAATGCGCTTAATATACAAACTATGGATTCAACGTTGAATATGCCAATTTTGATTTTCCGGTTAGGTCCGCCTTGTATATCACATTATTTATGACCCTTGTATCTTTGCATTGTATATCGCACACATACAACTGCAAATATACAAGCAAAACATACATACAATCGAACCTCTGCCTTTATCAACCATAATGTAGACTCATTTCGGGTTCGGGCCTTGTATATTAGGAATGTATATTGCCCTTGTATGTTCGATTGCATGTGCAAACATACAATCGCCTATTCATGCAACTGGTGGGCCCAAGGCTTTGTATCCCTTCCTTGCACATTGACCTTGCATATTTCCTTTGCATGTTGCCGCCAATGTACATTTTCTTTGTATATCTGATATACATTTACCTTTGTATGTTTTCCTTGTATGCCGCTGATTGATCTTTCCTTGCACGTTGCGAATGTATGTACCCTTTGCATGTTCTCCATTGTATATTGACATTGCATATTGTGAATGTATATTCGAACATACAAACAAAACATACAAGCAATCCCTTACATACAAGCACATAATCTGCGATGGAATATTTGATGCATATACAACCTAATATGCATACAAAAATGCATACAACCATTTTTCTCCATTCTGAAGCCAATTGAACTCGTTTTTCAGGCCCACCAATGTACATTTGCACTTGCACCTTCAAATGTACATATAAGCAGCGATGCATATACAAAGAAACATGCATACAATTTAGGAGGCCGAGGGACCTAGAAATCTAAAGTTTTTTTATGAAGGGGCCTGCAGATGAATGTTTGAAACTTGAACCAGTAGCAGGCACCAACAGAACCAGAACCACAAATTTTGAAAAGAAATGGAAAGAACATCAACAATTTTGAAACACATCTTTTTTTTGGGTGATGCAAGATTGCCCTTACACCACTGGATGCTCCTACATCAAAAACCAAATGAAAACTCAAGTCAAGCCAAGAAATAGGTAAATAGGCAAAGCAAAAAGATGAGGGAGTCATTATTTTTCTAAGGAAAAATGGGGCATGTGTGCAAGGTACATGTATTACATAGGTAAGGTTTAAATGGTGGTGGGATCATAGAGGTAGGATGTTATTATTTTATTTTTTCTCTCTTTGAAGGCCTAATGTGTGTATCAAAGTTATTATGAGTTGATTTTTCAACTGTACAATATTTATTTCATTTAAGACATGCTTGAGATGCCAAATATCCATTTTGGCCCTAAGAAAAGTAAATGTTTTGTGTTCTAAATATTAGTTCTCATGTGGAAGCAAAACATAAATTTAGTGCTTTGCCTTGTTTTATTACATTGGTGAGTAGGAAACTACAAGTTCCATCTACACAAAACATACCTGAAGGAGCATGTAGTGAGGTTTCCCTAATGAAACCATTAATTGAAAGAGGTCCCACCAAAGAAATGGTAGTTCCTCATAGGGATGGACCAAAACAATCAACCTACATATGGATAGTGAACAACACTATCCACTTGTTGAGCAAGCCATCAAAGAGCAATGAGGGCAAGCCCAAGAACCACCTGCAAGGAGAAAAAATATAATGGTAGTAGAAGAAAAATCTTGATAAATGTAGAAGACACCACCTAGGCACAACACAAGAAATATTGAGGCATAAGTGGGGAAATGATTGGAGGGAGAATTAAAGCCATTCAAAGGTGCAAATAAATGTTCAAGGAAAAAAGGAGCAAGAAGAGGTTGAGGGAAAAAAATTGAAGAAATTACTAATGAGCAAGAGCTAGATCCAAGAACCCAATACGAGAAAGAGGCCTTGTTGGGTCCCAAAATAGCTAATCCCAATCCCTAGAACATTTACTAAAACTCCAAGGCTAGGGATGTCATCAAGGAGGTGAAAAACATGATTCATCAATAGGATGAAGGTGATTAAGGGCCAACTAGTAGGAGTGGGTAATCTCCTCTTCACTTTTGGTTCAACTAGGCCATGGAGGGTATTCCGAGAGGTATCCCTAAGAAAGGATTAACTATCATGCAAGATATTTACTAGATAATAACAAGGGCAGTGATGCCCAAAGTGTTGTTCTATACCTCACAATTATCACCAGTTTAGACAAATGCTCACTGCCTTAAATAACCTCTCTTTAAGTTGAAAATAACATCATTGTAGCAATGCAAGATGCAGATATGCATGCATGTTCTGAAAAGATAAAACACAACTATTGTCCAAAGGATATAACCTAAATTAAATGCAGAGCAAGGATGCATAAAAAATTGTAACTACACTTGATGTATTGTTTTGATATTTTAATGGAGTGTAGGCGATCACAGGCCTCTTAGACTGGTGCCTATCCAATGGGCTATAGAGTCTCGTGTTTATCAAAAGAAAATAATTACAAGGAGATGTATGACTACCTATCTGAAGATTCATATGCATAGAAATCAATATCAAACCATGCAAATAATTATTAATCCAAAGCCATACAACATTCATCCATATGTAACTTTGAAATGACCATTTACAAAGCTTGAAATGAATTAAGAACTGTCACATTCATTCAAATCAAAAATTTCAATCATACCATAAAACATTGCAAGAGAAAACCCTAACCGCCTTGGAGGTTTTCATGAAAGAACACTTAGAATAGTGGAGAAGAACAAAGATTGATATCAAAATTACAATATAATTCACATACACCTTTGTCAACTACTTCTTGAAGAACTAAAACTGGTCAATGGATGAAGCCCTAACTATCTTGGACGTCCATCACCTGGAGAGATAATTTATTCCCAAAATGACCAACTCTTTGAATGATTTTCAATCTTCTATTTATAGCATTCACAATTTGAATCTAATAATGGAATGGGTGGGAAAACCCTAAGGAGGCCACCAAATACAATAAATACATCATTTTCAACCACCCATTCACATTAATGGTGACCTACCAAGGTTTTGCATCCATCTGGGAGCCATAAGGAAATGTTGCTTTTCATTTTCACACCTTTTTAGTGAATTACAAAAATCCATGGGGGTGCTGCATGTGAGAATTTTGGGGTGTCCTAGACATGTTCAAACCTCTACCAAAACTCCACAGAAGACAAGGAAAGAAAGTTGATGAAAGGTTAGGGGGCTCCAGGATATGTCAGGGGTTTTAAAGGATTTAGGATACATCCTGATGGGTAGGAGATTAGTGCAAAGAAGGATGACATGGAAGGTGGCAGAAGAATGAAACAATACTGGATATGTCTTGATGATGGGTGAAGCTCTACCAAAAAAGACAAGATGAGATGGTAGAGGAATGAAGGGGATTTGGAAGTGCAAGTTCTAGGAGGACATATAAAAGTGGGTTTGGAAGGGAGACATAGAGGCAGACCTAGAGAGGGGTTCAGGATACATATTGAACAATGCCTGAGGCGCGCCATAGAGGAGTTGAAGGAGAAATTAGAAGTTCCAAAGGGACGTGGATATGTCTAGAAGGGGGAAAAACTTTCACAATGTCTAGAGATAGACCAAAGCTCCACCAAGGACATGCGAAAAGGGAAAGAGAAACTTTTAGGGGGACATGGATATATCTAGAACACCTAGAAAGGTCTGCCATATCCTGAGGGGGCAAAGTTCTACCAGGAACAAAAGGATCAAGGAAACTTATGATTTTTTGTAGAGTTTTAGCAGGGTTTAAACATCATTCTAGGAACACAAAATGAGGTGAACATACAAGGACCTCCTTAGGAAAAATTGAAGAATTGGGCATGATTTTGCAATTATGAGGCTTGAAAATAGGAGTCCTAATAGCGGCTCTAGTTGGTGACGTGTGCCTAACAGGGATAGTGAGAATCAAAACATCTCTGGGTAGACCACAAAAGGTGGGAACATGCAAAACACAACATAAACACACCATCATGACCAACGATGGTCAAGACTACACGAGGTTCAAAATATGAAAGAAACAACTTGAATTCATCATTCAAAATTGAAGGATTGCATCACTTATGAAAACTAATGCTTCAAATGCTGACTATGGATGAGCAACTCAATGAGTTTTCCTTCTAGGTTTATTAGACGGTATATGTTGAGCTCAAACTTCTTGGCCACTTCAAATGGCCCAAGCCATAATGGATAAAACTTACCATGCTTCCTTTTATCTTTAGATTTTGCATTCCAAAGGAGAACCAAATCACCAATCTCAAAGTCCCTTGACATGGTACTCTTATCAAATAAACACTTCATTGTCTGCTTATGATCCACATTTTTATCATATGTAGCCCTTCTTTGCTCCTCCAACTTGGTCAATTGCATGATCCTTTGGGAAAGTGTGTCACACTGATCCCCTTCTATATCTTGTAGCAACCGATAGACCAGTAATTTCATGTTGGACATTTTTACCTCTACTCCATAGACCAGTTCAAATGGGCTTCTTACTATTGCCTTTTTGAAAGTTATCTTGTCAGCCCATAAAGCATATTTTAGATTTTCATCCCATATTTTCTTGTCCTAATCCAATGTTCTTTTTATGATCTTCATCAAGCTTCTATTACTTGATTCGACCTATCCATTACTTTGGGGATGATAATGGGATGAATACACTAGGTTTATACCAAACTTAGAACACATGTTAAATATTTCTTGAGACCTGAAACAAATTATATTATCTACCAAAATCCTAGAAGAAAATTCATACCTGGTTATTACATTGCTGATTAGGAAATAAATAACCACCTTGGAGGTTACATTTCGAGTAAGGACTGCCTCTACCCACTTGGTGAAATAATCAATAGCCACAAGGATAAATTTATATCCATTGTTGGATTTCTCTTGCATTTATCTGATGAAGTCAATTCCCCACTACTGGAAAGGTGCATCGACTGCTAGAGGCAAAAGGAGAAGCGTTCCAACAAATTTCAACTTACTAGAAAACTGTTGGCAAGCAACACATTTTCTTATCTTTTGTGCTACATCCTTGAATAAAGTGGGCCACCAATACCTAGCTCTAAGAATTTTATGGGTGGTAGTTTTAGCTTTGAAATGTCCCCCACAAATGCCATGGTGACATTCATTCATCAATGCTTTAGCTTGTTCTTGATCCAAACATTTGAGCAATACACCTTCGTGATTTATCCACATCATTTCATTTTGGAACAATACGTACCTCTAAGATTTTAGGCTGAGGGTCCTTTTTGATTCTCATCCATACATAGTGGACAACTCATATTTTTAAGATATAATATAACATCTTTGTACCATGCATTGTCAATCAAACTGCAATGAGGAGGAGCATCTTCTACATTCGTCTCATTTACTTCTGTTGCCTCCAAATTTGAATTAACCATTAGTTTAGCCAAACCATGGCCCCTAACTAGCTTTGTGACCTATATGTCCATGTCTCACTCTTGGATCATGTTGATCCATCTACATCTTTTACCTGAAGCTTCCTGCTGCATAAATATATCTTTTAATGTTGTGTGTGGCATATATGTTGTGGTTTTACCACTTGTAAGGTATGATATGAAATTATTCATAGCATTGACTAAAGCATAAACATGTTTCTCCATTATGGAATATTTCAACTCAACTTCTTGTAATGATTTACTAAAAAATGACATAGGTTGATCATATCCATCATCGTTCTTTTGAAGCAAAACAACAACAAAAGTATAAAATGAAGTGGAGTACATCTGAAGGGGTTTTGAATAATTTGGACTTAACAATATTGGTTCCTCTTTGATGGATTCTTTTATGTCTTTGAATACTTTAGCCAGTTCCACACTCCACATAATTGCCTGTCCTTTCTTAAGCATTTTTGAAATGGCCTTAGTCTTCTCCGCAAAATTAGGAACAAACCTCCTGACAAAGTTTATCTACCCTGTTAGGTCTCAAAAATGTAGGTTGTAAACCTTAAGAGGATGCCAAGCTCTCTTAACACTTTTGGCTAATGAAACAGGGTTGATATGATTGAAAACCCCCTTCTCTTTAGGCTCTGCTAGACATAGACGGGTGTACCTTGATAGCTAATGCAGATTTGTGTGACCTTAGTGATCTACTCATGGTGGCATGTAGATGCGAGACAGATATAAGGCTGAGAGTTATTCCTACTACTAATATGTGAGATTTTGAATATGTGAATAAGGTTTTAAAATGTTATTTTGTAATGACTAGTGCTTTATCTATTATGGGCAACGGAGTTAGGATGTGTATGATAGATGTGTCCTCCCTCTTGGCTTAACTCAAATTATTTGGCACTTTTCAAATGTGTATACCTTATATAAACATGCAAGGTTATTGGTTATGAGGCTCTTCTTATTGATCCCAATGATATTTTTTTAGGTTACTGTGATCAATTGAAAGGACTTTTAATTCTGGTGTGAAGGAAACCAATTAAGATAATCAACTAAAAAAGGACTTTAATTCCAGGCAGAAACCTATTCAAACTTGAATCCTTAAAAGGATTTTAATTCTCTCCTCACAGAAACCAATCAAGGGAGTCACACAAGTGTAACAAATGTGCCTTGATAAATTAAACATATCTTTGATATATCCAATTTAAATAACAAAGGAAAACCATTATGGGGACAACACAGATAACACATATGAGTGAACATTAACAAATAATTGAACACCAAAAATTTTGGACACCAGATTATAATATTCCTCTCCGTTAAATTGCTTCAAAAGATTTTAGAATTCATGCTGGAAGTCTTTATTTATTTATTTCCTAATCTACTAATTGCTTCTTGCTCTGATTATTCATTCTTGCTTGATTTCTTCCATTGTAAGATAGAACTGAAACCTTTCTTTAGCCTCATCAAGCCTACCAATAGAGTCCTGGATCTGAGCCTTGAAAGTAGCAAAAGCTTTTTGCTCCATCTATGTGAGTGCAACTAGCTCCCTCTCTTTTGTTGCAACCTAAGCCTCCAACCTTTTGTTGGAGTATAGGACCACTGAGATGGGGGTGAATCAGTGGTCTATTAACTTTAAAATATTTTGCACCTTTTAACTTACAAGACAGAGAATAAGAGAGACTTCAATGATCTATCAAAACTCATATGCACAAGATGATGAATAGTATGAATCAGGATCTTAATAACAAAGCATTAAGACACACATACAAAGACAAATAATATGAACCATAACATAGTGATTTACATTAGTGGAAAACCCTCATAGGGATGAAAAACTACTCTAAAAATACCTTACTGGCTTAATCAAAATAATGCCTCACTGACAAAATTCAGGCCTCACTGACCATATAAGCCTCACTAACATATACAACTGCCTCACTGGAAAAAAACACATGAACATTAGAAAGAAGAGAATCAATTTAGAGGGTTACTCTGATTCACTATAACACATCACACTTCACAAATTGATATCTCCTTTTATCTACAACCAATCCTTATCAGTTTCTGCAAGTCAGCTTCCTGATACAACCTTGTCATCTCAAATACATGTTGGGAATTAAGGTGTCTCAACCTTGGTAATTCTCTGCATTTGTAATGTTTATATTTATTATTTAATTGCCTATGTTGTAAATAATTGGAAAATCCATATTGTCATATTGTGGGATGTGGCACGGTGATGTGTCAATCCTACGTGGATTATGACAACTTGCATTTTTTGTCCTCACATGAGGAGATAGGCGTCCCACTTAGTGGTAGGAATATTCTTCCATGTGTCAGCATCTTCTATGTTGTGTAAGGAATGTTTGACCGAAATGGTTATGATGGATTCCTATGACAAATTATGACATGTAAGAGTCGAGAATAAAAGGTTGTAAGACAGGTGATGATGTGTGTCATGAAGCATCTTTGAATAAGGCATTTTTGGGTGCCCCAAGGTGGAATATGATGTGTTGTAAGAGAATATTCTATTTATAGCATGTGTATGACAGATTCTCTTACAGCTGTAAGTTGTAACCGCTATGACAGATTCTATGACGGTTGTAAGTGTTGTAAGAGCATCTGTCATAGCCCATTTTGGAAATAGGCGACCTCTTTGGAATGGGAGTTGTGGACAAGTGTCAAACACATTCTACAATGTTGACCAAGTGTCCCTAGGCGTGGGTTTTGGTCCAAGATGCCATATTGGATGCCCATTCCAAGAAAGGTCCAATATTACCTTGTATTTCCTTTATATACAGGTGCTTGGAGATGGAGTTTGTATCACAGGTTTACAGGTATTGTTATGCTACCAGATTGACTCCAGACACGAGTGTCGAAGACCATTGAAGCTTGCATTGCAAGTGTCTTGTAAACATTCTTTCAGATTTGTTAATACATTGTGTAGGTTTTTGAGTGGGGTTTTTCACCCGATAAGGGTTTTCCCCACCTTGTCTCTCTTCTTCTGTCTACTTTTTGGTTCTTGTGTTTTGCTGCAATATCTCATGTTAATGGTTTAACATTGCTGTAATAGTTAGGATAAAGTTGAATTTTCATAGCCCTCTCCTCAATAGATTAGTGTAGGAAGCGTTTCCGCACACCTAGCTTCCTGATACAACCTTGTCATCTCAAATACATACACTCCCAACAAAACAATTCTTTCAATATCTTTCTATCTCTACACTGCATGCATAAATTGAATAAGACTTCCTTTGGATGAATAGATAGGTGATACATGAAATACAATCACATGGACCATTACACTCTTTTATAGGTTATAGATACAAACAAGTTCTATACTTATGTTCATATGAACAGAGTAATCACATCTTTTGCTCATTCATGTATTTGATCTTCTACTCCCATACTATATTTGATCATCTTCTCAAGTCCTCCTCTTTGTGTTCAGATCATTGTATTAAATAGATTCAATTCCCTTTGTGCATCTTCACAGAACTCGAATCATCAATACAACCCTACAAATCACTTCAAACTTATGCCTTTCAAAACTTCTTCTCTTCTTTACTACAATTCAATAATCTGCATTTCTCCTCTATTCTTCAAAATTTTCATATTAGTGTGTAGGTGTGAGTCTCTAATATCACATAGATTAAGTCTCATGTATTTATCTATCATACAGTCTAAGCAACTAATTTTCTTGGCCCTCAAAACTAGTCAGAAAGACTATTTGAAAGGTAGTTATAACTTCCTTCTAGGAGTTAGCCATCAAACTTAATCATTGCAGATGAACCGTTGGAATTCAAAAAGACTTTGAATATGGTTCGTCGATCATAATTTTCTGCCTTCAAGATCAACGACTGTCTTTTAACTTCACCTCAGTTTAAAAATGAACTTGTTATTGCCTATTTCCCTAGGTGATAGGACTGGTCACCTCACGATAGTTGATGGCTTAAGTTTATAACTTAAGTCACTTTCACCTGCTTACCCAGTCACTTGAAAATTAAAATATAAAGCAATGATGGGTGAAAGAAGATATTGCATAGTTTAAGTCATAGTTTAGATAGACATTAGTCCTAGGGTTTTAATATAGACACTTAGGGTTTCTAGGTACAATAACCTCTTGATAGAACATATCATGTCATGGATCCAACATTACCATGCCATGGCCATCATCACCATGATTATTACCTTGTTTATATTGAGGTCCTGTTCTAATATAATGAGGTCCTATTCTAAATACCAAACATGCTTTTCCAAATACCAAACATTATCTTTGACTGAGACCTTATTTCACCAAAACAACTAAGGACATACAACCTGCACCTTGACACACTTCTTGGCATGCACCAACCACTGAATATTACAAAATAAAACAAGATGAATCCATGTAATGATATCATAAACACTTCAACACCCATGATGAACAACCATATAGACTCAACAAGCAAGATCCAACAACCATGCAGGCTCAACAAGCAAGATCTTGATAATAGCATGAAGACCACACCCAAGGTACCATCAACTCTGTGTCATGTATTCTGATACAAAATCTTCAAGCCATATCAAGGGGTAAAAGCACTTCACTCAATCATGAGACAACTTCATCACAAACACCCAAATTTAGGAAGTTACATGATATTCAATCACATCTAAAGACCTAATGTCATCAAACATCAATATGATCAACTCCAACTTCCCAAAATAAACCAAAAACACTTACAACTCCAAACCAATGAGCTTGAAGCACAAGCATCTCAACATGTCAACATATCAATTGGAAACACTTTAGTCTTTACATCAAAGAAGAATGATCATTGTCATAACCAAGAAAACAAGTCACTGACATGATATGATCCCTCAGCAACATGATAATCAACTGGTCATAGAACAATGTCTTCATGACAAGTTGACATCAATACATTCTTGTGGTCCTGTGAGCACTTGAAGCACCAACATCTAAAACATGAAAAGATCAACACAACTATTTCAACACCCTGAAGGATCTCAACCTCTGAAGATCAACATAACAATAAATAACATGGACACCAAACACCTTAGCATGATAGCATATGCAAGACAAGCATAATATCTGATATCCTGATACAAGCATGATATCCTAATACAACATAACTCTTGATGGTCCTTTGACATCAATGACAAACAATGCCAACACCTTTCAACCTTGGACTCAAGATGTGACATATCAGACAACATTCTTCATCTTTGTTCATTAGATGATTCTTGAAACTCAATGTCACATTTCCTCTACTGTAAAAGAGCATAAATGCAGTTGCACTTGTGGGAAAATGAGATAGGATCATTAGTTGATAAGTCAAGGGACACCGGAAAGCCGTAAACAACCAAGGTCTGGTTCAAATACTTTACGCAATGCTCCAAATTATTCACATTTGCAAATGTATATTCTCCTAGACCGTATCCAAGCTCCATTGAAGACCTAAGATCTATATCCATTGTTGTTGAAGCTTACTTCAGGGTTTTTTATTTCGACAAGGTCACGCAATCGAGTCTCGAGGAGCGTCTGGCAAAAGAAAGAGCTTAGTTAGGCCACCATGGGAGGAACACTTACAAATATAATATCTTCATCATACACTTCTCACAATCCTTCTGTATATTTTTGACATCCTTTGTAAAAATTTAGACTACACTCCCTAAGTGCCTCTACACTTTCTTCTAATGCTTATAGCCATAATAAATTTGTGGGTGCAGTCAATGCCATAGAAACTAGAATCAAATCAACTCCTTATCTCCAATGATCAAAACATAGAGCTCGACTCATAGTGAGTAATGCTTCAAGTGTTTGAAGAGTGCTAATTTGCACTGAAATAGATGTTAACGCATCATTTGCATCCTCATTTCTTTGAATCATTCAGTTGAAAATGCATACACCAAATTTATGCTTTCATAGTTCAGCATATACGTTTACCAGAGCCATTTCAAAATATAATATCTAGTGAAAACCTCCACTTATTCGGTATTTGACTCTGCACTTGCCATTTATATTCACTAGAAATTTTGTAAAAGGCTTTTTAACAAATCTATTTGTGTCACACCTTCACATTTCATATTGCTATTCACCATAGCATTCTAACAACAATACCCAATATAGATCCTATTTCAGTATGCTTAGGTGGGCGTCTATTCTCAAACTCCTCTAAGTGTATCTTATATCTAGCTATGTATGTTGGCAGCAATCAAATGATATTGATATGCCTTTATCCTTATATGCCTAGTCATGGTTGGGATGCTTGAAAAAATCTTCTCTATCTTATATCATTCCTTTCATTTAAGGAGGGCATGGAAACCCTAATGTTCATTTTCTTAGGATAAGGTACCAATTCCCAAACAAACATCTTCCAATGCATTCAAACTGCCTTATTATGGAATCTCACTCCTCTGAATCCCACCTACATTGAAACCTTTATAACATCATAACTGTGTGAGGCATGTTGGGTCTCATTGTGGGTCCGACTAAATTTTTTTTCATTTTAAAACAAGTTTTTGTCCTAAATTATCATGAAACTGCCTTAATATGCATATGGTATGAAAAATTGAAATGGGTAACAGTCAGAATCTTCTTTTTGGCACTTTGTATCTGTGACCAAAACAAGCTAAGTGGCATCCAAAATCGCCTTAGAAAACTAGTCAAATCGTCTCCTGGAGCCATGAAAATGCACAGACATGTAGACTTCTGAACCAAGAATTTAGTGCAACAAACATTTTGGCAAGATCCATCCTGATGTGAAAAATATTCAATGTCAAAGTAGCTCATTTGATTTTTTCTAAAAACTGCACTTGTCAAAAATCAATTAGGGTTCACCAAGTCACTGTCTCGAAAAAATACCAAATCACCTCCTGGGAAGTTGCTACTTGGGGAAATAGTTCATTTAGGCTCCATGAGCATGTGTACAAAAGGGTTTTTCACCAGTCCAATCCTTTCATGAAATATTAAAGGACAAAGTTGACCTCTCTACAACTTTCTAGAAATGCAGATGTAAAAACAGAACAAACTGCAATTGCTTTTGACCTCGAAAAATATCAAATGAGATGTAGGGGTTTTGAAAACTAGCATGAATGTATATTAACATGGGCCAAATCTGGAACACCAATTGGTTTTCCATAAAAATAATCCAGTTGCTAGATATTGGCTTCTAAATTTGACCTCCTGGGGAGATTTAACACTATGCAAACAACAAACCTTTCCAGAACCCTCCAACTTGATGCTTGAAAACCCAGTCAAATCTGATCATGGGAGGCTGAAGTTGGATATTCACACTCACATATGACAGATGAGTATGCCTACCAAGTGGTTTGGCATGAAAGTGAACATGTTTCAAAATATGACTCTCTAAAGTAGGTCATTGAGGGAGATTTTTTAGGTACATTTTTGAGTGCTGCAATCAAATTTTTCATCACGAGAACCTAAAATTTTGCAAAAAATTGAAGGAAATTTTAGGTCCCAACAGTGGCTCTTGGTTGGGGATGTATGCCCCTTGCGGGCATAGAAAGATCCCAGATCTCTGGGGGAGTGGACCAAGTGCCTTGTCCATTGGGCAATAGAGTACAAGCTCCTTTGCCCTAAACTTGTATGGTTTGGAAAACCACACCACAACTGATGGCACAAGGCCACCAGAAAAGGAGAATTTATATTTTCCTCTATCACACACTTGGTTTTCATCATGTTGTACTGAAGCAAATATGAAAATATCATTGGAATCTGCTTGACAAAATTCGCTGATATCTTTCATCAATCCACTATGCTCAAAATTACAAATGTATTCTTCATTATTATACATCTAGAAATCAGGTATAATCTAAATTTTTTTATCATCATGTGATAAACTTATGTCACATCTATCATACAAAGTGTATTCCATACAACACTTCTCATTAATCTATTCAATATCATGTATCATGGAATGATCTCCCAGCTGCATTGAAAACTAAAAATATTTATAATCTACCACATAGCCAAGATCATTAGGTCTGATTTCATCATAAGTTTTCATAAAAAATCTGAAATTATCATATGGCCATAGATGCAGACTAGAAAAACAACTTCTAGGTGTATGGGAGAGAAAGCAATTATGCTCATTCATGCTACTCACTCAATATTTTGAATGTTTCTCACATTGGTCTAAATTTTTTTCCATATCAACATCTTCTAAGACAATCATATCTGAAACATTTTCCATCTCTTCCATATCACTAATTGGTAGTGACACGAATTTCTGATCCATACAGTCCTCATTATGCACATCTAAATCAATCAATGTTGAACATTCATCATCGATGATATGCAAACCAATATCATTCTCTTGTGAGCAAAAGATCTTCAATTTTGATTTACATATCTCTTCTTGAATAGAAATATACATAGGATTTTGACGAGTTTCAAGATTTCCCTCATCATTCTCACGCAAAGTACTTTCACTGTCAAAGCAAATGTATGTTAGGGATGGGATTTCAACATTATTCTTGTGTGTACTCTTCTAATATTCAATGGTCAATAAATTTGAAATTTTCTCACTATTGAGTGAACACGCTTCTTCATCCACCACACTGCTATTGTCTTTTTTAATTTTCTCATCATCACTGCAATACTCATGATTGTCAAGAAATGAAGAATCAGATGCATTGATTTTATAGTCATTTACTTCACAAGTTGATACTGTATACTAAGAATTTGGATAAATGAAAATGATAAAACAATGAAAATGCATTTACCTTAATCCAAACCCTTCAATACCTCAAATAGATAGAATGATAGATGCATGCAAGATATGATCGATTAATTGATTTGATATGTTGATTGCTCAATTCGGCAGCATAACATTAGCATAGGATGAAGATGTTAGATAGAAGATGATAGATGAAAAGATAATTGATGAAAGATGAATGATGTAAAGGCTCTAATGATATTTTGGTAGTATAAGGATACTCAAACTCAATGCATTAGAAAATTCAGTAGAATAAGGATACTTGGAATATGGATGATATGCATGTTGATATGTGCTGGACAACTAAGGCGGGGGGTGAATCAGTTGTCACAAAAACTCAAACACTTTCTGCAATTAAACATTCATCACTTATCCACAATTATTATGATTTAACAATGAGTGCATGAAATCAGAAACTTAACCACATATACAACATCAAATACATGAGACACCAGGTTTACGTGGAAAACCCCAAGGTGGGGAAAAACCACGGAGAAGATTAACTCTCAATATATATTGCAATCTTGAAATAGTGTTGTTCAGGCTTGGTCACCCCACGGGCCTAAACATACTAGCTTACTACCATGAAGAACAACCAGGTCTAGCAAGCTCACTACCTCAACCCTAAACCTAGCAAGATTACAATAAGGGTTGTTAAACCATGAGGGCTGTTAAACCCTGAGGACTGTTAAACCCTATTCACTGCTACGATCAATACCTTTCACTATTTACAACTGAAGTATAATAATTTCTTTGCTCTACCTTTCCTCTGCTCTGCTCTTCCTTTCTTCTTCTCTTCCTCTTCTTCCTCTGCCCCTTCTCTGCTCTGCCTTTTGGACCTTTCTTAATATATTCTCATTTTATCTCAAGGACAATTTTTCCATGACTCAGCTACAAGTATTTATACACTACATCAACCTTGGAATGATCATCAAGGTTGGCATCAACCATTAGAACAATCTCCAAGGTCGCTATTACAAACATTTACAAAATAGGTCTCGACCTATTGCAACATCATGCAAATGGAATGAAACGCAAATCATGTCATGCCTTATCTGGGACTCAAACATGATCTTCCACACCACAACATGCTTCCACAATCTTCTAGAGATCTCCACAATCACTGGGATCAAATAGGTCGGCCAAGACTGGTTACATGCTACGTTATCTAGGAACAATCTTTACACACTATCTCAATTTCTTAATGTAGACCAAAGTCCAGATAGGAACATGATTAAGAGACATCCACAAGCACGTTATAATCATCAAGAGAAACCGCATGAACCAAAACCACTTTATCCATAGGAATCTTCTCATCGGAACACATGAACCTCACTGTCTTCAACTGTCATAAAAGAAGGATAGCTTGGGGACCACCAAACCATGAACCATTACTACTGTAGGCACTTATCATCATCCCAGACTTCCCTGTAGAACCACAGAGCAAAATACTTTATTGCGGAGGAATGAGGAGCCAAATATTGTCTTCCTGTCTTAAGTGAACTTACAGAAAAAGTAGGCTTCACTCTAGTGAATACAACTCACTCAGATCTGCATGCGGATGGCTTAGACCTGAAATGTAGCATCCTCAGACATACCTCTAACTTACTTCCAATCTGCAGACCACTATCTTCAAGCAGGAATAAATGCGGAGCAGTTTATCAGACTATTCTTCAGCATATAATTCACTATTTGTACTGCACTTCTCTGTAACTCACTTGTTTCTTCCGGAGAGGCTAATTTTCTCAATATCCTCAACATACAAGTCTTATAAACAAGTAATAGCATAAGATACAGTTGACACCAATGGCAACAAGAATATGTTGACATCAATGACAACACCGATTAGGCATATACTTGCAACAATGCAAATGGCTTGTAAAGGGCTTGATTTATAGGCAAGGATTGATTTGAATGGATGGTTGAGATTAAAAGGCTAAATGAACAATATGGATGGCTAGGATTGATTAGTTATTCCCACACTTCAAGGGAGTTGTAGTCATGTGACAAGTGTAAGGAGGAGAAACAAGTTCATATGTGATCGTGTACACAAAAAGGATATTAAATGAAAGTTGTACTACCACACATGATTCAAATGAGAGGTGGACAAGTGTTGTAATGTGGTGAGAGGTTAGGACCTAATTCAAATATTTTATTTGTATTAGTTGGGATATGTGGAGGAAATTAATTAAATAAATGAGATTTATTTAATTAATTAGCTAGGTGAATAGGATGGGATGGGATTATGATGGGAAATTAATTAAATAAATAAAATTTATTTAATTAATTGGCTAATGGGATAAGTTGTATTAGGAGTAGGATTAGGAAAAAATGCTACATGATGTCTCTAATAATGTATTTTTGACTAGGTGTTGCAAGACATGGACAAATTTGGGTGTCTACATTTTACCCCTCTTTGAGATGATGTTCGAGATGATAAGATTTGTGTCAAGTAACATCATTTCAAAGAAGTTAAGGTATGGATAGAGGAAAAGGATAATGATGGAAAGGATATGATGATGATGGAAAGATAGGATGATGATGCCCCTTGGAGAGGATAGGTGGGTTGGACAAACACGGGTAGGCTCTTGAAATGAAATGGATTGGTCAAGGAAGAAAGATAAGGGAATGGATAGAAGAAATGAATGATGCATTATGCTGTAATGAAGGTGAGCAACCATGATGTTTGATATAGCACTATACGTTATGCACCAAGGTATAAAGACCAAGGTGACGATGTGAGGTTTGGATCTATAAATAGGCTTGGAGGGTTCATTTTAACTCATTTGTGCTATTTGCTTTGAGAATTCTAGAGCTCTGAGTGTTTAGAGTGCATCAAGGCTTCCAGAAGCATCAAGATGGTTATTCCATACGAGGATCATCAAGCAGAGAGGGTGAGGACATATGGATGACCAACAGGAGCTCCCACACCTGTATGTATCAAAAACTTGCTCTAAATGCGTCATTAATAGGTTCATAGGCGTATTTATTTCATGTGATTCACCAAAGGCATCTAGGGATAGGGCATACACATTTGAATGACAAAAAGTTGCTTTTGACATTTTGCATCGCATATGAACGCGGGTTCATTGTGTTTGGTAGAATAGGTCGCATATGGTAAAAATTTAGGTTTCAGGACATTGTCATATGCCTTTGGTGAAAAAGATCACCTTTAAATGACAGAGGCTCACGTTTGACAGATTAAGTCACATTTAAGCGATAGACGATCGCTTATGGAAAAATGGGTCGCTTATGGTAGACATAAAGTCACCTATGGAAAAATAGGTTGCTTTTGGTGAAAACATAGGTAAACTTAGGGTTTGATGGAAAATAGGCTCACATTTAGAAATGACACTTAATCGATTGATATGTGCAGAGTCTATTGCTAGCATTGATGTCGAGGGAAGTTCATCTTGCAGATTTAGCATTGGTCGAATTGCTAGATGCAGAGGAGTATGTGTTCATAGAGATAGTGGGCTAAGAGCATGCAGCATGGATCACCCCTGTACGGGCTCATGTGGCATTGATGATAGCGTTAGTAGAGCGTTGGTATAGTGAGCATAGATCATTCTTGTTTCTGATTGGTGAGGCTACCATTAGGCTAGAGGATGTGTGGCGTACGCTACGGATTCCAATTCATGGTGAGTGAATAGACTATGATCTGGAGTGAGGTCCTAATGCACTTTGATGACTATTTGGGACTCCTAACATAAGGGATGAGGATCATGAGACATCGATAGGGATGATGAGAGGACATTGTGACAGGCTATAGAGATTGGTGGTAGTGATGATTCGATTTATGGTACCAGATAGATGAGCTCAAGGATTGCCTATAGGATGGGGGACTGTGATGTAGAGCATGTTTGAGTATGGCATCAGATATGCATGGGGTGCATGTGTATTGGGGCAGCTATATCATTATCTTCTGAGTATGTCAATTGGGGTCACATTATTGCATGTTTGGGCATATGAGCATATTGTTGTGATGAGGCCAATGGGTTTATGGAAGAGATTACTAGGGCAACCTTATGTTCACATTTATGGAGGAGTCACTACATACAGGTAGCTTACTGCACCTGTATACTGGTGGCGTACCTTAGATGAACTTGATCAGTTTACATGGAGGTCATGGAGAGACTACAAGAGTTGGGATGACGATGCAGATATGCATGACAACCTAGTTATCTCTTTGGACAGAGCATTTATGTTATTGAGAGATATCTCCCAGAGAGAGTCCATATACATTTTGGTTTGCCCCAGGGTGTACCAGTATGGGATACTATTTATGGGCGGACATGATGAGAGACTCCAGAATGGGGTCCTAAGGTGGTTGTTGAGATAGCACTAGCAAATTTTGAGAGCTTGCAACTAGTAGTCTGGGATTGGATTATGGGGCTAGCTGATCCTAGCACTACTCTAGAGTATGACTCTTATTGGTTGATACACAGGCCTACGCAACTGAGTGCTTTAGGAGAGGTAGGAGAGGTTGCAGTGTAGAGACCAGTTAGGAGGAGGGTGAGGGGACAGAGGAGACCTTTGAGAGTATAGATAGTGCCATGAGGATAGGTTCCTTAGGTACAGGGACAACAGTAGGGACCATGACAGGTTCCTAGATAGGTGCAAGTATAGGTTTAGTCACCACAACAACAAGTTGTTGCCGCGGGAGGTGGTGGAGATGGAGGAGATCGAGAGGGTCAGCTGTGGAGACAGCTACAACGAGAGATAGTATGGAGGATTAGATTGGAGGCATAGTATAGATAGATGAGCATTGACAAGGACAGAGCCTTAGTCACCATGAGGCAGGATTGGGGACAAGTGTAGGCCTACCAGGCACAGGCAACACAAGTACAGGCACAACCAACACCAGATGATGATTTGGTAGCAAGGTTCACGACACAGAGAGATGCAACCATGTAGAGAGCACAAAGGTTGACAGGAGAGAGAGATGCAGCTATAGCCACCTTGGGTACAAATCATGCTACTTTTCTTTTGGCTAGAGAGCTCACTCAGGTACAGGGTGAGTTAGGTACAACTTAGGCAGAGACAAAGTATTACAAGGGCTTATACTTTGGAGCAGTGCCAGCAGACCAGAGACAGCCTAGATTCAAGACTAGGTCTAGGATGTTAGGATTGAGGAGAATGGGGAGATCTGGGCCATCAGTTGCGGGCCCACCCCTACAAGCAGGTGCAAGAGGATCTCAGGGAGTTGATGGAGATCAGGGTGAGGCTTCCTCAACTAGTGCCACCCACTCGTGACATTAGAGATAGCCTGGTTTTGTATATATATATTGTATCAGTTTTGTATCACGTTGTACCATTATGAGGCCTATGAGCTGATATATGTATTTTGGATGGCTCTTGATAGATGGATTATATATATCGATTCTATTGTATATGATGAGACACTTGTATATTGACCCAGATGTATATACATATGATGGATTTTGGTGGCAATATATGGTATTATGGTTATGGATACATGATGTATAATGCTTATTTTATGGTTATATGTTTTTATAGTTATGACATGCAGTAGATGGTAATGGATATGGTATACATGCTTATGTTAATGAAATGGATAATGATTTGAATATGATAATATTTTGCTAACACACTTGTTTGACAGGATGAAGATAAAGAAGACAAAGATGAAGGAAAATCATATTTGGTCAATCCTTGTGAGAGCTATGTGTTTTATTATGGTAAATGAATGGATGGTAAACAATGGATGCAACTTAGACAATGGTTGCACACAAATTTTTGAGATTTGCAATCCTTATGTTTGATATAGCATATGAATATTATGCACCAAGGTATCCAATGCATTTATCATTATACAATCTTTTCTATCGTATGAGGTCAAGATGTTGATCCAACATACACAAGATATGAATATTAGCTATTTAGAGATGGACTTTGACGCTACAAGCAACGGTTTGAAATTACTTCCACTAAACATAATGAAACCTTGTTGGCTATATGTATGAGAAATAGTCTTAGCATAGAATAGTCTTAATGCATAAGAGACTATTTAGCTTCTTAGATACAAAAGATATTGATATGCAAGATGCTAATCTCAACATGGACAAGATACCATTAGGTATAGTAGGAGAATAAGATCATCCCACAAACACAGCATATGAAAGTAAATGACCATGCCCTAGTCCATATGCAAGATATGATGAATCAAGGCAGCCTTGACTAAGTATTAGAAAGGGACAAAAGATAAATCAAAAGAAAAACAAAAGACACAGCCATCATGTTCTCTTGCCAAAAGAGGATGCTCTTGGATAGGTTGGATAGTGCCTTGTTGTGAGGAAATATATATCCTATTAAGGGATGAGATGTTGGATGGATATAGCAAATGTTGGCTAAAGGCATGCTGACAGATGTCTTTGGTTATCCTTGATTTGCTAAGTGCTTGAGATATCGCGTCTTGCATAGTTTGTTTTCTACTTGAGTTAGTCAAAGAGAAGAAGATGGAAGAAAAAGAAGAGATGAAATGGGAATGGAATAAAGAATCATCTGTGCTTGCATACTAGATACCTCCTTTGTATTCCAAACTGCCTACATACCCTGTATCCATGAGATCAAAGCATAGTAGAGGATGATCAGACATGATAATATGTAGTTCTAGATTTTTATTGATGATGTGGGAGATAGATGACAGAAGAAATGTGAGATGGATGAAGATGATGATTGATGAATATTAGAAGGATGGAAGATGAAAGAGGTCTATTGCCCATGCCTAAATCTAGGTACTTCCTTCATATCCTAGATTGCCTACATACCTTGTATCCATGAGATCAAGGCACTTAACAATAGAGATGAGATGTAGTTTTGATTTGTGTTTTATTGATGGTGATGATGAAGGAGGATTGATTGATTGGTTGATGGATTGATCGATATTGATGGGATGTTTGGTGATAATTGGTTGGATGTTTGATGATGTGAAATGTTATTGGTGTGATGCTGGATGATGATGCTTAAACTATCCACTCCAAAGACTAGGTGCAAGCAAGTGCCCCCAATATGGGTTGAATTTATTATGGACGTTAGAGGATAAGGTAATAACCTAGACCTAGAAGGATGATGGACATAATGACATGTCAACTCCAACAATTTCCAAAACCCATGATAGTAGTAAGCATAAGAATGGAAAAAGGGAATGATCTTATTAAGGATGGATAAGTTTATTATGAAAAAGGGCGGATGTTGTAAGGATATGGACAAAGCTTATTATAGATGGATAGATAGCAAACGAAGACTAAGTAGATGATAAGAGCTGGTTCTACACATAGCTTTTGTTTTCTAGGTTTTTACTATGGTACTTATCCAAGGTGCCACCAAGGGTGGTTTTCACCAGAGGACGGATTATTTATCTTTACTATTTTGATTTTTTTTAAATGGGATATTCCAAGGATTAGGCATAAAATTTCTTCAGATGAACACTGTTGATGGGTTCTGTTGACACTCATTTTGACCAGGGGTTGATTTGTCATGATCAGGAGGTTTCTTCATTTGAAGCCTTTATCTTCTTGCCCATTTTTTCTAAGTGTTGGACCTCCTCAGCATTTTTCAACTGCAGCATCATGTTTTCCTGAGGAGGAGGTCATCATCATCATCTTGTCTTCGATGGTCTGCATCATCATGTTCTTCGTCGACTGGGTTTTTCATCGTCATCATCATATTCAGTCATCGGGTGATGTTTGGTTTTTATCATGATGATGCTGCCGAGCTACAGTGCGCCCTCATCTGCTTGCGAGGGTGATGTTTCAAAGTCTCCGGTGATCTTCCATTTATCACCTTGCGCGAGCATGATGATGATGTTGCTTATTCTTTGAATTGCTCGACCTAACTTGTTTTTTTTTCCTAAGGGTCGTGTTCATCATCATCATATTTCCAGTTATCATCCTGCTGCTTGTGGAGGTCATCATATTTTCTGCCTTCATGATATTTCGCCGGGGTGATATTTTTATCATCGGGAGATCTTGGTTAACATCATCCTGATGATGTTGTTGAAGAGTTGTAATTGCGACCCGATATTCACTAGGGTCATCATATTTTGGAACATCAGGATGATCTTAGTCAATATCATCCTGATGATGATGTATCACTTCTTGTTCTTTGTTTCTCATCCTGATGATGCTGACGTCATCCGTATATCAGGGTGATATTTTTCTTTCTGCCTATCTGCATCATGATATTCGCGAAGGAGGGGGTGATATTTTCATATCACCCGGATATATGTTTGCTCGAGCATCATGATGATGCTGATATCAGGGAGATATCCGCCTGCTAGCTTCGCGCATTATCTACTGGGGGTGATCTTTTCAAGCAGCATCATCATATTCAGTTTTCGCCCCGATCTTACAGAAGAGCTACAGTGCAACCTGATGTTCGAACGTCAGGAGGATATTTCCAAATATCCGGTTGTCTTCCGAATATCATGATGATGTTAATATGATGATGACGTCATCAAGGTCCGCGGGGGTCATATTTCTAACAACTGATCATCTTGAAGAGACCTCCTGATATTTGCAAACATGATGATGACGTCATCCGGATGTGAGGAGGTGCGCAGTAGGCGGATATGATGATGACGTCAGCAGGATATGATGATGACGTCATCAGGATGTTCATCGGCCAGACTTTTGTTATAAGCTCAGCAGGAGGATGTTCCTCCGAAGGATCAGGTTGTGCCGATTATCATGAAGGTTATATTTCAAATATCATGATGACGTCAGGGTGATTTTTCGAACAACAGGATATCATGCTGCTGGAAGATGATGATGATGAAGTCTATACTAGTGTCGTCAGGAGCAAAAGCACCGACATGATATATGCTCATGACCTAGTATATAAGGTGTTATTGAGGTCATCGCGGGGTGCATGTGGGATATTGTTATCCTGCATTTTCAAATATCATGATGATGAGTCTCGGCGGGAAAAGCTTGCGATGGTCTGTTTGATGATTTTCCCAAGGCCGCGGGTTGGTGCGCCATTAATGGCGATTGTTGCAGAGGTATGGGCGATGGCGTGGGTCGATCTGGTACCCGACTGAAGGTGTCAATCAGCGGATGATGGCGCAGGGCTCGAGAAATCTTCCTGTCTCCTCCCCTACCTGCTGCATTCAAGTTTGGGCGCCAATCCGGTTGTGTTTGAGCGCCATTTTCATGATACTGTGTATCTGGCGAAATTTTGGTCAACATTGTAATTAATTGCTGAGCACCTACCTGGCTGTTATAAGCAGGTTGTGTTGTTCATTTGTGGTTGTTGAAAGTTGATGATTTTGGCTCTGTAATGCATAACAAGCTGATCTGGTTGCTCTGTACAGCTTACCTGTGAGTTTATGTATCTCTTGTTGTTTGTTTTTGGCATGAACCCACTGATTTCATGATTAAACTTATATGAGAAATGCTGTTTGGCATGTGTTGTGTTAATTCTGTCTCCAGTACTGCATGTATTCTTCTTCTGAATCTGGATGTTTGGTAATGTTTAGATTCTAGAGCATAGAATTCCTATGTTGACTGTCTGACCTTTTAACTTCTACTCAAGGGGTAGATTAAACTGTTTCCAGGTTGAACATTGGGAGGGATATACTGCAGTAGGGATACCATAAGTAGAGATAACCTAACACTTTGTATTGGGAGATGCCTGTAAGGCAGGTATCACATAGATCCCCTTGAAATCCAGTTTTAGTTGTTTATGCTGAACATTCACAGGTGTATGTCTATTGACTCCAGGCCCTGGATAGGCACCAATCATGCTTTGCTTTGTGTTATAACCATATCCAGCTTTGCATCCACATTAAAACTCCAAAGCAAAATCTAAAACCAACATTAGGACATTAGAGTTAGTTTAGGATCCTCAGTCCTCTGTCTACAACTGCAAATAGGCCCAAAGCTAGCCCCTTTGCCCTTATCTTTCAGTTTTGGTCTACATACAGGAGGACTCATCTGCTTTCTGTCAACATCCCAGCCTTGCATGCATATCCTTATGGATGTTGAGTAGGGAATACCCCCCTAGGTCTTGCAGAGCCTGAAGAAGAAGAGGAGATAAAATATAGAGTCTATCTCCTATACTGTTGACCCCCTGGCCCAGAGCTCCTGTTGATCACTGATGGCTACCTTGTAGGGATATCTGGGAATAAGCATCCAGTCTGGGAAAAAGTCAACAGAAATTGGCGACTCTGCTGGGGAGTGAGAAGTAAAAGTGCTATCTAATCATCTCCAGTGATATATATGTGACCCATCTGAGTCAGCAACAGTAATCTACTCTGCTGGGGAACCTTGTGAAAGAACCCTGGTTTTCAGAAGAAAACAGTTCCTAGAAATAGGTGGCGACTCCGAAGTAATCTCCCAACCGGTCAAAGTAAATTTATATGCAGGGGAGAAGATCCCAACAAAATCCTCTATTTGAAGAGTTACCATTAACAAAAAGAATGATGTATAGAAGAAAGGGAACTGTCTCAGCCAGTCATGAGAGCTCCCCCAGAAAAAGTGATGAGGTACAAGATAACCCTAGGCCATCAGGACAGCATGCTCCTTATTTTTCAAGTGCAGAAGCTGATATCCAAGGTGCATATGAGAGGCAACAGGGTGGTAGTATGAGAATGAGGTCAGAGGTGTTCCAAGAACGCCCTTTTCTAGACCCAAGTGAGAGGTTTGAAGAGGCAGAGTCTCTGAGGGATGATGAGGATGATGACCAGAATGGCATGAGACCATCTACCTCCAGACCTAAGGATGAACAGCTAGCTGAAGAAATCAAAAGCCTAAGAGCAGAACTAGAATACCTACAAGCCATGAAAATCAGAGATGATATACAGCAGAAAGTGCAAGCCTTGAGAACTGCCCAAAATAACTCAGTTCCTACCTTAGAAAATGCAAATATGCAAAGACATCAGCAAAGATATGAAGTGCATCATCAGCATCATGATGACAGACAATATGTGAATGATGCTAGGATACCACTGAACAATGCAGGAAACCAAAATGCAAATAGAAATGTTAATGTTAATCAGCCAAACAGACAGCCCATGCAGCTAGATAGATTCAGGCAGCTGGTGTTTGATGGTATTCCTGGGTATCCTAACCCCATTGATAAGCATCTGAGGCTGCAAGTGCCTAAGTTTTTAGGAAACAATACAGTGTCAGGAGAAGATCATCTAAAGGCCTTCCAAAATGTCATGGACAATTTTGAGGTTGAGCATGAGGATGTTTTCATGAAGTCATTCATGCAATCCTTAATAGATGAGGCAAGAGAATGGTACAGGAATCTGCCTGACCGGAGTATATCATCATGGGATGATTTTAAGAGGATATTCAAGGAGCAATATGGTGATAAAACTGACCCTAGCTTCTTTGTAAATGAGTTCACCAGCATCACCAAAGGGTCAAATGAGCAGGTTGCAGACTTTAATGCAAGATTTACTAAAGTGTTGAACAAATTGCCACATCATATGAGGCCAAATGAACCTATGTGCATAATTTTGTACATCAATGCCTTTGATGCAAAGACTGCATATGGACTAAGAGATAAAGGTCCTGCCACTCTCAGGGATGCTTTCAGAATTGCAGTAAATATTGAAAACAATAGGAAAGCATCAGGCAAGACAAATAGAAGGGATGATGTAAAAATTCTGCAGAATCCAAATAAGCCTCAGAACACTCAAGGTAGTACATCTGCTCCTGAAGATAAGATAGACAAACTGGCAAATGTTGTTAAGGAGCTGAGCTATAGATTAGCTAGAAGTGAAAAAGGGATAGGTCCTGATAGGCAAGTCTATCAAAGACAGGAAAAGAGGCCATCATTACATGATATGCCTTATAACACCAATTGGCATGATGGTAAGCCTGTATATCCACGTAACAACACAAGTCAGAGGGCTCAACATGCCAAGGAAACTCCTGATCCCCTGAAGAAAACTATAAATATTGCTGATGATGCTCCGTGGTGTATAATCTGTCAGATGCCACATTCACAGTCACAGTGCATGATTGCCCAATCTTTGTATGATAATGCTACATCTTGTAATGAGTGCAATGAGCCACATCATGTGCAGGATGATGATGTTAACATGATGTCCATAGGTAACGGATATACTCTTTATGATGCTGATGAGAAGACAGATGATCAGGTTCAGGCCTGCCAACAGTCCCCATATGATGAAGATCATGAAGATAATTATGTGTATGCTCAGAACTCACACAATTTTCTGAGTAACCTACAACGACCTTCTGATGAGGAGATTAGAGCCTTCACAGCTGCAGCAGTTGCTCAGGTCAAGAGCAACTACAATCTCAGAGGTAAAAATCAGGTTGGCAGCCCACATCAGCCAGAAGATATTTCTGCAGGTCAGCAGATGCATGGTCATAAAGGAACTGAACCACAAAAAAGGCAGTGGGTAAATAACAAGCAGAACTTTAGATACAGAACAGGTCATGATTTCCAAGGACCAAAAAACAAAACCCCTCAGGCTGAAGATCAAAGTAGAGGTTCCCAAGACAAGAATGATGATCAGGGAACTATGAAAATGAAAGCTAAATCAGCTCAGGATAAGAGCAAGATTGTGGAGCAAGCTACAACTGCTGTACAAAACTGTGCTCCATTTGATATAGCCCAGATCCTCACTCAGGTAAAGGTCTCTGTTCCACTTATGGAACTCATGAAAGTGGAAGAGATCAAGAATAGGACAATATCCCTAATCTCAGGGGTACCTTTTCAAGCTAAGCAAAATGATCAGACCCAGGGTGAGAAACAGGTCATGTGCAATGAAGAAGATGAGACTCCTGAAGTCTATTTAGGAATGACCATGACAAAGTGTCCTTCACAGGTGGAACCATTTTATGTTTCCCTGGTTATAAATGGTAAAATAATTAGAAATTGTATGCTTGACTCTGGAGCATCCACAAATGTCATGCCTTTGGCTATCATGCAGCAAACTGGATTAAAAATTGACAAGGCATGTGGAAAATGCTATGCAATGGATGCCAGAGAGGTACCAGTTATTGGAATCATGAAGGATGTGGATTTCAAACTGGCAGCATTTCCTGAAAAGAAATATAAGATGAATATAACAGTGGTTGACATCAAGCCACAGTATGGTATGCTGCTGTCAAGAAGATGGGCAGCACTAATTGGTGGAAGTATGCAGCTGGACCTATCATATGCCATGATTCCAATGAATGGCAGGGATGTCAAGTTAATCAGAGAGCAGAGATCATCAGAGACAGTGGAAGACCAAGAAGCAAATGAACAGGTATGCTTTGTGGACACTGACTGTGATAACTTCAGGGTTGTCTCAGATGATACAGAGGATGAAAAGAAAAATGTCTGCACTGAAGAGCTGGATCAGCAAGGATTGTGGACCATGTTTTTTGATGGAGCTTGTGTAAAAGAAGGTTCTGGAGCTGGAGTTGTCTTCCTGTCTCCAACTGGTAAGCTCCTCAAATCCTCTTTCTTGCTGAGGTTTGATTGCACAAATAATATTGCAGAATATGAGGCTTTACTTTTAGGCCTGAATATTGCTCTCAAACATGGAATTAAGATGTTAAGAGTATTTGGAGACTCTGAGCTGATTGTATCCCAAATCAGAAATAAGTATGCTGCAAAGAATAAAAGACTGAAACAATACAAGCATGCTGTTTGGGATACTATTGAGTTATTTGATGCATTTTCAATTGGCTGGGTAGAAAGGTCAAAAAATGTTATGGCTGATTTCTTAGCCAATGTTGCAATAAGGCCAGATGACATCACTCTGTCAGGTGTCACAGATGTAGAAGTTAAAATTAGGCCTGCCATACCAGAAAACATATGCAGTTGGCAAGTTTTTAATGATGATAGGGATTTGCTGAAATTTTTGCACTGCATAGATGAGTATGAGAACCAACAGATTGATTTCCAAGCTTTTGTAGAAACTGTAGATGGAAAAGAGACTCTTGTAGGGAAGGAGATCATCCAGTTGAAGACTAACAAGATCCCTAGAGGGTTAGTGGCTTTGGAAAGAGCCTTTGATAGTAGAGACAAAATGGTCACAAAGACATCCCCCACAAATAAGGAGGATTTAGAAGAAATAAATTTGGGGACATCTCGGGCCCCTCAGAAGGTATATATTGGCAAACAGCTCAAACCACACATAAGAAGTATGCTGATTGCATTGCTAAAAAGGTATAAACATGTTTTTGCTTGGTCATATGAGGACCTAAAAGCTTATAGAGAAGACTTATTCCAGCATGAGATCCCACTGAAGCCTGAAGCTAAGCCATTTAGACAGAGGCAAAGGCCTATAAATCCTACCTTAGCTCCCAAGATGCAGGAAGAACTCAAAAGGCTCAGGGATGCTGGAATAATTGTGCCCATCAGACATTCAACTTGGGTGTCTAACCTTGTCCCAGTCAGGAAAAAGAATGGTGATATTAGGCTGTGTGTTGATTTCAGGAATTTGAATGTATCCTCTTTGAAGGATAACTATCCATTGCCTAATATGGAGGCTATGTTGCAGAAAGTGACTGGTTGTGAACTCCTATCCATGATGGATGGATTTTCAGGATATAATCAGGTGAAGGTAAAAGAATCAGAACAATATAAGACTGCCTTTACCACTCCATGGGGAACGTATGTATATGTTAGAATGCCATTTGGACTAACAAATGCAGGTGCTACATTTCAAAGAGCAATGGATGTTGCTTTTGCAGGGCTAATTGATTCAATCCTGGCAGTATATCAGGATGACTTGACTGCCTACTCAAAGAAGGAAGAGCAGCACTGTTTGCATCTGGAGCAGATTTTTATAAGAGCACTAGAATATGGTATTTCTCTAAACCCAAAGAAGTGTGCCTTTGGAGTAGTTGAAGGAAAACTTCTGGGACATATTGTTTCCAAGGATGGAGTCAGGATAGATCCAGATAGAGTGGCAGCCATTGACAGGATCCAAATGCCAAAAACTGTGAAAGGAGTTCAGTCCTTCTTTGGACAGGTGAACTTTGTCAGAAGATTTGTTCCCAACTTTGCAGAGATCACAAGGAACATTTCCAAGATGATGAAGAAGGATGCAACCGTCAACTGGGAAAGGGAAGCAACAGAATCATTTCAGAATATCAAAGAGGCAATAAAGATGGCCCCTGTTCTTAAATCTCCTGATTTTTCTAGGCCATTCCAGGTGTTCTCATTTGCTTCCTTTCATACTGTAGCTGCATGTTTGTTACAGAAAAATAAAGATGGTTTTGAACAGCCCATTGCTTTCTTCAGTATGTCCCTGCAGGCTTCTGAATTGAAGTATGATATTATGGAAAAGCAGGCATATGCACTTGTTAGAGCTATTAAAAGTTTCAGACCATACTTGGTAGGGTCACATATAATTGCATATGTACCTCATGCTGCAGTCAAAGACATATTCACTCAGCAGGAGGTGACTGGAAGAAGGTGCAGATGGATAAACAAACTGCAGGAATTCAACATAGACATACAAGTTACTAAGTTGATAAGGGGACGAGGATTAGCCAAGATGATGGCACAGTCAAACTTGGAAGCATGCCAAGTCAATGCAGTCCAAGATGAGAATGTAAGTGTATCAGGATCTGAATGGTACAAGGATATTGTCTATTACTTGCAAAATCTGAATTGTCCTTCCCATTTCAGTGACAATCAAAAAAGGACTCTGAAGCTACATGCAATCAGGTATGTTGTTGTTCAAGGTGAGCTGTACTGGAAAAATCCTGATGGTGTGCTGCTGAGATGTGTGGATAAGAACATGGCTAACAATATTTTGATTGACATGCATAAAGGATTATGTGGTGGCCATTATACTGCCCAAACAACAGCTCATAAAATTCTCAGGGCAGGATATTGGTGGCCCACTCTCTTTTCAGATGCACAAAAGTTAGTAAGGAAGTGTGACCCTTGCCAGAGATTCTCAGGAAAGCTGAGATATCATGGTGCTTTACCCCTCAGAACTGCACCTGTGGATGCTCCATTCCAGCAATGGGGAATTGATTTTATAGGGGAAATTGCAGACAAATCAAGTGGGGGACACAGTTGGATTTTGGTGGCAACTGACTACTTTACCAAATGGATTGAGGCCATTCCAACTAAAAGAGCTACAAAAAGGAAGTTTCAAGTAAATGATCTGGTGCTCATTTGGAATGCTAAAGATCAGGAAAAGGGTAAACATGGCAAGTTTCAACCCTTATGGATGGGCCCATATCAGGTTTGCAATACTCATGGGGAGGATTCTTATTTCCTCCAGGCCCTAGATGGTGAAATTCTAGAATTGCCTGTGCATGGCCAATTCCTTAAGTTCTATTTTGCATAATGACTGGTTGCTGTGCACATTTGTAAAATATGTATGTAGTGTAAATGCCTTGTACAGCTCGCGTTTTTTGGCTTTTTGTCAGGTCTGTCCGGAGATCTGGTTCTCGCTGCAGGTTTTCACCTGCACGTCCCCATTCGGAGCCACTGTTGACACTCATTTTGACCAGGGGTTGATTTGTCATGATCAGGAGGTTTCTTCATTTGAAGCCTTTATCTTCTTGCCCATTTTTTCTAAGTGTTGGACCTCCTCAGCATTTTTCAACTGCAGCATCATGTTTTCCTGAGGAGGAGGTCATCATCATCATCTTGTCTTCGATGGTCTGCATCATCATGTTCTTCGTCGACTGGGTTTTTCATCGTCATCATCATATTCAGTCATCGGGTGATGTTTGGTTTTTATCATGATGATGCTGCCGAGCTACAGTGCGCCCTCATCTGCTTGCGAGGGTGATGTTTCAAAGTCTCCGGTGATCTTCCATTTATCACCTTGCGCGAGCATGATGATGATGTTGCTTATTCTTTGAATTGCTCGACCTAACTTGTTTTTTTTTCCTAAGGGTCGTGTTCATCATCATCATATTTCCAGTTATCATCCTGCTGCTTGTGGAGGTCATCATATTTTCTGCCTTCATGATATTTCGCCGGGGTGATATTTTTATCATCGGGAGATCTTGGTTAACATCATCCTGATGATGTTGTTGAAGAGTTGTAATTGCGACCCGATATTCACTAGGGTCATCATATTTTGGAACATCAGGATGATCTTAGTCAATATCATCCTGATGATGATGTATCACTTCTTGTTCTTTGTTTCTCATCCTGATGATGCTGACGTCATCCGTATATCAGGGTGATATTTTTCTTTCTGCCTATCTGCATCATGATATTCGCGAAGGAGGGGGTGATATTTTCATATCACCCGGATATATGTTTGCTCGAGCATCATGATGATGCTGATATCAGGGAGATATCCGCCTGCTAGCTTCGCGCATTATCTACTGGGGGTGATCTTTTCAAGCAGCATCATCATATTCAGTTTTCGCCCCGATCTTACAGAGGAGCTACAGTGCAACCTGATGTTCGAACGTCAGGAGGATATTTCCAAATATCCGGTTGTCTTCCGAATATCATGATGATGTTAATATGATGATGACGTCATCAAGGTCCGCGGGGGTCATATTTCTAACAACTGATCATCTTGAAGAGACCTCCTGATATTTGCAAACATGATGATGACGTCATCCGGATGTGAGGAGGTGCGCAGTAGGCGGATATGATGATGACGTCAGCAGGATATGATGATGACGTCATCAGGATGTTCATCGGCCAGACTTTTGTTATAAGCTCAGCAGGAGGATGTTCCTCCGAAGGATCAGGTTGTGCCGATTATCATGAAGGTTATATTTCAAATATCATGATGACGTCAGGGTGATTTTTCGAACAACAGGATATCATGCTGCTGGAAGATGATGATGATGAAGTCTATACTAGTGTCGTCAGGAGCAAAAGCACCGACATGATATATGCTCATGACCTAGTATATAAGGTGTTATTGAGGTCATCGCGGGGTGCATGTGGGATATTGTTATCCTGCATTTTCAAATATCATGATGATGAGTCTCGGCGGGAAAAGCTTGCGATGGTCTGTTTGATGATTTTCCCAAGGCCGCGGGTTGGTGCGCCATTAATGGCGATTGTTGCAGAGGTATGGGCGATGGCGTGGGTCGATCTGGTACCCGACTGAAGGTGTCAATCAGCGGATGATGGCGCAGGGCTCGAGAAATCTTCCTGTCTCCTCCCCTACCTGCTGCATTCAAGTTTGGGCGCCAATCCGGTTGTGTTTGAGCGCCATTTTCATGATACTGTGTATCTGGCAAAATTTTGGTCAACATTGTAATTAATTGCTGAGCACCTACCTGGCTGTTATAAGCAGGTTGTGTTGTTCATTTGTGGTTGTTGAAAGTTGATGATTTTGGCTCTGTAATGCATAACAAGCTGATCTGGTTGCTCTGTACAGCTTACCTGTGAGTTTATGTATCTCTTGTTGTTTGTTTTTGGCATGAACCCACTGATTTCATGATTAAACTTATATGAGAAATGTTGTTTGGCATGTGTTGTGTTAATTCTGTCTCCAGTACTGCATGTATTCTTCTTCTGAATCTGGATGTTTGGTAATGTTTAGATTCTAGAGCATAGAATTCCTATGTTGACTGTCTGACCTTTTAACTTCTACTCAAGGGGTAGATTAAACTGTTTCCAGGTTGAACATTGGGAGGGATATACTGCAGTAGGGATACCATAAGTAGAGATAACCTAACACTTTGTATTGGGAGATGCCTGTAAGGCAGGTATCACATAGATCCCCTTGAAATCCAGTTTTAGTTGTTTATGCTGAACATTCACAGGTGTATGTCTATTGACTCCAGGCCCTGGATAGGCACCAATCATGCTTTGCTTTGTGTTATAACCATATCCAGCTTTGCATCCACATTAAAACTCCAAAGCAAAATCTAAAACCAACATTAGGACATTAGAGTTAGTTTAGGATCCTCAGTCCTCTGTCTACAACTGCAAATAGGCCCAAAGCTAGCCCCTTTGCCCTTATCTTTCAGTTTTGGTCTACATACAGGAGGACTCATCTGCTTTCTGTCAACATCCCAGCCTTGCATGCATATCCTTATGGATGTTGAGTAGGGAATACCCCCCTAGGTCTTGCAGAGCCTGAAGAAGAAGAGGAGATAAAATATAGAGTCTATCTCCTATACTGTTGACCCCCTGGCCCAGAGCTCCTGTTGATCACTGATGGCTACCTTGTAGGGATATCTGGGAATAAGCATCCAGTCTGGGAAAAAGTCAACAGGTTCATCCAAAGGAACGCCTTCAGGTGTTGAGAGATTGTAAGCTCCTGATCCATAGATTGATGTGATCACATATGGTCCTAACCAGTTTGGTTCAAATTTGCCTTTCTGTTCATGATCTTGTTGATTCTCTTTAAGGACAAGGTCTCCTACTTGGAACCTTCTTTCTCTGATCTTTTTGTTGTAGCTACGACAAAGATGATTTTGATTTGATAAACTTGAATATGATTGAGTGTCGTGAGATGTCATTCTTCCAATAGCTCTAGATCATTTAGCCTAGATATCTTGTATTCCTCATAAAAAATGAGATGCTGTAATGATACTCTTAGTGAGGGGATCTCAACCTCTATAGGTAGGATAGATCAGGGCCATATACAAGAGCATAGGGTGTAGCACCAGTGGGAGTTCTGACACTAATTCGATAAGCCCACAATGCTGGATTAAGTTGTAGATGCCAATCGCGACCAACTTCATTAACTGTCTTCTTAAGAATTTTGATAATGGTCTTTTTAGAAGCCTTGGCTTGGCTGTTACTCTGGGGATAGTAGGGTGTTAAGAACCTATGTTGGATGTGAAATTTTCTGCATAGCTCACAGACTTCTTGGTTCTTGAAGGGATGCCCATTGTCAGTAACAATGGCTTGTGGGACTCCATAGTGGAAAAAGATATGATGAATGATGAACTTGGATACTTGCTTATCGGTGATATAAGTCTTTGGTATGGCTTCTACCCATTGTGTAAAATATTTGGTGGCAGTAATGCTGAACTTATGACCATTGGATGAGGTTGGATGGATTTTCCCTATGAGGCCGAGTCCCCATTGTGAAAAGGGCCATGGTATAGTAACAGGTTTTAACTCATTTGTTGGAACATGTATCAAATCCCCATGTTCCTGACATTGTAGACAATGCTTAGCAAATTTTTGTACATCTTGCTCCATTGTTGGCCAATAATATCCAGCTCTCAAGAGTTTCTTAACAAGACTAGGGCCGGTGGAATGCAAACCACAGACACCTTCGTGTACCTCTCACAAAGCAACATTAGCTTCCTCCGAGTCAAGACATCTAAGAAGAATACCATTGAGACTCTTGCGATATAAGGTTTCTCCCAGGACAGTGTAACGAGAAGCTCGACGGATGAATGTTTTATGTTGGGTTTTGGATAGTTGGAATGGAAAGGTACCATGGCAGAGATACTCATATATATCCTCATACCAAGGAGAATTGGGACCAACAAGTTCACATACGAGATTAGATTGCACAACTTCAAAAGCTGGTATCAAAAGTTGTTCATCCAAGAACTCACATCAGTGTGTATTGGAAGGAATGTCTAGAAGAGAACCAATTGTAGCCATAGCGTCTGCTACTTTATTGTTGACCCTAGGAATTTTCTCAAATGTGATCTTGGAGAAGTACTTCTTCAAATCATCTACCATCAACTTGTATGGAAGAAGCTTTTCATCTTTGGTTTGATATTCATCCAAGACTTGTTTGATAACCAACTAAGAATCTCCAAAGACTTGAAATTGTGTGATAGCCCAATTTATAGCAATTTGTAGTCATGTGATCAAAGCTTCATACCTAGCAATGTTGTTTGTGCAAGGAAAAGAAATCCTGTATGACTTCGGTATACAATCTCCTTGAGGTGTGACGAAACAAATTTTGGCTCTAGATCCATGTTGTGTATACGATCCATCAAAGTATAACTGCCAATCTACTGAAGGATATAAGTTGAATAGATCTTCATCAGGGAATTCAAGACAGATAGGATGAACGTCTGTTATTGCGGCTTCTGCTAGTTGTTCTATGATTACTTGTCCTTTCATAGCTTTTCGATCCAGATACTCTATGTCAAACTCACTTAGGATCATTACCCATTTTTCTAGTCTTTCTGTGAGCACTACTTTGGAGAGAAGATAATTGAGAGGATCAAACCTAGATATGAGCTTTGTATGTTGGTTCAACATATAGTGTCGCAACTTTTGGGAAGAAAACACTACTACTAAACATTCTTTTTCCATGGTTGTATAGTTAAGCTCATAGCCAACAAGGGTTCTACTCATGTAGTAGATGGCTTGTTCTTTCTTTGATTCATCATGTTGAGCTAAGAGAGCACCTAGAGCTACTATTGTTGAGGAGATGTATAATTGCAACGGTCGATTGGGTACATGAGGTACTAACACAAGACTTGGTTAGCTAGATATTCTTTTATTTTCTAAAAGGCTTGTTGACACTTATCATCTCATTTGAAAGGTTCTCCCTTCTGAAGAAGGTGTTGAAAAGGATGACATTTATCTGCTAACTGTGCAATGAATCTACGTATAGACTGCAATCTCCCTTGTAAGCTGTGAAGTTGTTTCAAATTGGATAGAGGAGGCATTTCCATTATAGCTTTTACCTTGTTGGAGTCCACTTCTATGCCTTGTCAGGATCAATATAACCTAATAGCTTTTCGGATGTTACCCAAATAGACATTTCTTTGGATTTAGTCTCACTTGATATTTCTCCAGTCTATCAAAGATTTGTTCCAATACTTGTAAGTGGTCTTCTCTAGTTTTTGATTTTCCCAAGATGTCATCAATGTAATCTTCCATTATAGTGTGAAAAAGATCATGGTAGATAACTGTCATGGCTCATTGGTATGTGTCTCCTGCGTTCTTAAGACCAAAAGGCATGACAACCTAACAATAGATACGCCATGGACATATGAAGGAAGTCTTGTGTTGATCTTCTTCTGCAATTCTGATATGATAATAGCCAGAAAATCTGTCCATTAATGATAACATTTTATGACCTATTGTGAGATCCACAATGGTATCTATGCTTGGCAATGGCAAGTCATCCTTGGGACAAGCATTGTTAAGGTCTCTAAAGTTAGTACAACAACGGATGCAGCCATCAGGTTTTGAGACTAGTACTAGATTGGAAATTGATTTTGGATAATCAATAGACCTTATAAACTTAGCATCCAATAATTTCTAGATTTCTACTTTGACCAAAAGTGCTATTTTAGGATGCATTTTTTGAAGCTTTTGCCTAACTAGTTTTGCATTTAGAGATACTGCTAGATGATGTACAACAAGTGAAGGATCTAATCCTGACATATCTTCATAGGTCCATGCAAAGTTGATTGCTCTTTTCATGAAGAAGGCCATAAAATCTTTCCTTTCCTGTTCTAATAATGATGCTGCTAGGAATGTGATCTTGGGATTTTGTGTTGTGCCTAGATTCATTTCTTGAGGTTTCTCTACTAGCAATGGTGACCATTCTTGATATTCGGTGGTCAAAGGAAAGTCAAATCCTCCATCCTCGGGCACCTCGGAGAGGTTTTCACCCTTGGATATGTCCTTTATTTTTACTTTTTCACAGTCAAGAGGCACCTTGTGGTTTTCACCTAGTGACCTATCTTTTTTTATTTTATTTATTTCACTTTTGCAATTGAAGGATTTGACACTTCCACAAAAATATGCTAACAATGGTAGATCCATCATGAAACCTGCTTTGTGATCTCCCAATGGTATGCCTTGTCTCAAACCCATGAATTCTACTATAGCTTCATCATTTTTAAATGTATCTAAAATAGGTGCCCCTTGTTGGTCCCAATTGACAAGGTAAGGATATACGAGTTTGAGGTCAGATGATGAGGAATACGAAACAGATCAGGCAAATGAAAAGGTAAAGATGGATGTGTCTTGGAATAGCTTAGTTATGTGGAAGGAAGAGTCATCGATGACATATATATTAGAAGTCCCTTATGTGGGAAAAGCTTTTGCTACTTCCTCGAGAATACGCTCAATGTCTTTGGAAGGCAGAACCTCCTTACTATACCCTAGACCTTGCTTATTAAACTCCTTGGTAACAATAATGGGTTCAATAGGTCCTTGTCCATGTGGTCCTATACCTCCTTGTCCTCTATATCCCATATTCTTGATAATGTGAAAGCCGTTGTTATATCGTTCCACTTCTAGAGTAAGTTGATTGTTCTCATCAAAGAAGAGCCAAGAGTTGATATCATCGATGTGTTCATCTTTGAGCATGCCTACTTTAATGAATATGGTAGGAGGTGCTTTGATAATGGTTGGGGATGAAGTAGCTTTGGATATGGATGGTTGGCCATAAGTTTTTGGAGATAAGGGAAAGGTTCCTACACAACAAGATTCTTGTAAAGTGTACTCATTGAGTCCTTTCTCTTGGTATTTGACACCAGTCGAGGGGATGGATTTGCTAGATGAGGGTTTATTTAAGTCAGATGGATCTACATAGGATGTGGATGGATGGGCTTCGACATTGATGGGGACATAGTTGGGTTCTTGATATTTAGCTCGAAAGGTTCGATAAAACTCAAATGGATTTGGATCAGAGGGGATTGTGACTTCAACTCCATTGTAAGGAAATTTGAGGTATTGATGGTATGTACATGGAACGGCTTTGATGACATGTATCCAAGGATGTCCAAAGATAATGTTGTATGTCAATTCAATGTCTAGGATTTGGCACTTAGTATCGATGATAATAGGACCAACCTTGATGGGCAGATAAATCCCTTCAAATTCTCTCTTAGCATCATCATATGTCTTGATGATTATGCTCTTAGTAGTATCAATGCGATCCTCAGAATATCACAATAATTTGATAAGCTTTAAATAACATATATTTAATCTAGCTCCACCATCTACTAATATTCATTTCACATGACGTTGGTTTATGTAAACTTCGATATGGAGGGCATCATTATGGGATGGATCGGGTGATGAGAGATCTTTTTCAGAGAAATTCAAGCGACAGGGTGATGCAATACTAGCTATCATGGTTTGGAATTGCATAGTGTCAATATCATTAGGGACTGATGACTCTTGTAGGGCTTTATCAGGGATGGCTTTGTGAGCCAGGGATATGCACAATAACTCCAAAATGGAAATATGAGCGGGGGTCTTACCCAGATGATTGAGGATATTATAGCTATAGGTTGGGCAAATGGTAGGTGGTGCTCCTTGAATAGTAACACAACCTCAATGGGTAGTAACGAAACAATCAAGGGCTCCTTGGATGGTGACTAAGGCTCAATGAGTGGTATCAGGACAATTAGGCTCTTTTCCTCTTATGGTAATGGTAGATATACGAGCTTGTTCAATGCGACCAATAGTGGATGATTCATAGGTATATTGGACATTCTTCTCTTTATTAGAGGTACTTAAAAGCATCAAGGTCATAATTAGAGGTTTATTTAGGTTGATCAATGCTAATGGTTCCTTGACCAATGAGATTTTGAATCACATGTTTCAATTTCATGCAATCGGATGTGCTATGTTGGTGCAGTCATGGTAGGAGGGTTCACAAAATGAACTATTCAAACCATGCAGCAAGAGTAAACACAATGGAAACAACTCAAGAAATGGAACAAATGCAGATTCAGTCATTCACTATATCAAGGAATTCAAAATAGAGATCCACTGGCAACATGTGGGCTTACAATTCGGCTCTCAGGCTTGATTACATACATGCGCAAGATAAAGATTTGAAGCTCCTTCATACAAATCCAGACTATCAGATCTTTCTTATGTTAATAGTTGCTTTCCTAAGGATCTATTACATCTTTATATATCATTTCTGGACCAATAGATTCCTCCGTGTCGGCCAAGGAAGATCACAAACTCCAATGAAGAGCTATAATGTGTTCACAGATAGGTCAGGTCTAAATGCATAGAACACTTCCTCAAATGAATGGAACAACATGCGGACCTTTGGGGAAGGTCGGCCATGAACCAAGGATCATTGAATGATGTGTCATTAGGATCCACAAGCCTTCTCCTTTAGCTGATTATCAGGAACTGTTAGAATGCTCTGCTCTGAGAAAATAATTGATCTTCTAATAGCGGTAACTTTCTAGTAACTGATCCAAATGCTCTAAATTCTTGATATGATGTAGATGAATGAATATAGATGATAAGTCCAAATCTGTGAGGTGTGAAATGCCAAAACTGGACCATAAGCTGGAAACTGCTACTGACTGTACTGCTTGAATTGAATTGGAAAATGAAAGAATTGAAATGTAAACAAACTGAAATGCAAATGTTTTTGGTTGATGTAAGATTACTCTTGAACTAGGGATACTCTGCATCAGACATCCAGGGTTATTGAAAAAGTGAGTCCTTCACTTTGCTGGGGCTAAGGGAGAACCAAGATGGTCCACCTCAGCTTGAGAAATCCATGATGAATCTTCTTCCGGTCTGCCTTTCCACTTCATAAGGTATTCTTTGTATTGTCTTCCTCTAGTGTTGTGTCCAAGTCTGTTGTCCAAAATGTCTTCTATCTGCTCCGGTACTTTGTGTGGTAACTGGTTCTTCAAGTCTTCTTCCATGCTGTCACTAAACTCTGCTTCATGATACTGATAAAGATCTGCAATGTTGAAAATAGGTGAAATACCCAATGTCTTCGGTAATTCCACTTCATATGCATTTCCTGAATCAAATTTCCTGAGTATCTTACAAGGTCCAAACTTCTTCATCTTCAACTTGTTATAAGTTCCAACTGAAAATCTTTCTTTTCTCAAGTACATCATCACTTCATCTCCAACTTCAAATTCTTTGTGTCTTCTTTTCTCATCTACCTTCTCTTTGTACTTACTATTCATCTTCTCCAAATGTTTCTTCACCTGATTATGCACTATCTTCATGTGATTTGCAAATTCTTTTGCTTCTGCACTTCTCTTTTCTTCCATGTTGATATCTCTCAATTCTGTAACTCCTCTAGGATTCACCCCGGTAATAATCTCAAAAGGTGTTCTTCTGGTACTCCTATTTACTGAATTATTGTATGCAAACTTTTCTTGTGAAAGAATCAAATCCCAACTTCTGGCTTTGTTTCCAACCAAACATCTCAACAAGTTTCCCAAACTCCTATTCACTACCTCTGTCTATCCATTGGTCTGTGGATGAAAAGTAGAACTAAACTTCAAATCTATCTTCATCTTCTTCTAAAGTGTCTTCCAAAAGTATCCAACAAACTTGGTGTCTCTGTTTGAAACTATACTCTTAGGTAATCCATGTAATCTCACAATCTCCTTAAAAAATAGATCAGCTACATGCATTACATCAGTTGTCTTCTTACAAGGTATGAAATGAGCCATTTTTGAAAATCTGTCAACCACTACAAATATTGAATCATGTCCTCTCTATGTCTTAGGCAATCCCATTACAAAATTCATGCTTATGTCTTCTCAAGGTTTCTCCGGTAGTATCAAAGGTTTATACAATCCAGTGTTGTGACTACTCCCTTTTGCAACTTGACAAACTCTACAACTGTGCACAAATCTCTGAACATCCTTATGTATCTAAGGCCAAAAGTAATTTTCACTCACCAAAGCCACTGTCTTGTCAATGCCAAAATGTCCTACCAATCCACCACTATGCTTCTCTTTGATCTAATTATCTCTCATTGAACTTCTAGGTATGCACAACTGACTTCCTTTGAATAACATATCTTCTTGAATGAAATAGTCCAACCATTTGCTTCTATCTGTCACAACAGGTTCCTTACATGCTCTCCAAGGTTCTACAAAATTATTGTCTTTCTCATACATGTTCTTCAATTCATCAAAACCCAACACTTCAACTCTCATATTTGTCAACAAGTTTCTTCTTCTACTCAAGGCATCAGCAACTTTGTTTGATTTACCACTCCAATGCTTCAACACAAAAGTATAACTCTGCATGAACTCTACCCATCTCATGTCTCTGATTCAACTTACCTTGACTATTCAAATACTGTAAAGCTTGATGATCTGTATACAACACAAACTCCTTAGGCAACAAGTAATGTCTCCATTTCTTCAAGGCTTGAATTATGGCATAGAACTCTTGATCATAAATTGAATATCTTCTCCTTGCATCATTCAACTTCTCACTAAAATAGGCTATAGGTCTACCTTCTTGACTTAACACTGCTCCAATTGTATTTCCACTTGCATCACAATCAACTTGAAATACCTTATTGAAATCCGGTAATGCCAAAACAGGTTGCTTGGTCACTTTCTACTTCAACAAATCAAAACTTTTATCTGCTCCAGATGTCCACTTGAAATCTTTTCTGTCACCTCTCATTGTCTCTATCATAGGGTTACAAACTGAACTAAAATTTTTGATGAACTTTTGGTAAAAACTAGCCAATCCATGAAATGATCTAACTTCTCCAATACTCTCCAGTGTAGACCATTCAACAATTGCTCTCACTTTCTTAGGGTCCATCTTCAATCCTTCCGTAGAAATCACAAATCCCAAATATACCAGTTCTTCCTTCATGAAACTACACTTCTTGATGTTTATTAGTAATTTCCCTTCTCTCATTCTCTGCAAAACTTGTCTAATATGCCACAAATGTTCTTCTTTTGTCTTACTAAAAATCAAAATATCATCCAAATATACAATCACAAACTTACCCAAGAATTTCTTTAGAATTTCATTCATCAACCTGATGAAAGTACTTGGTGCATTTGTCAGTCCAAAGGGCATCACTAACCACTCATACAATCCTTCATTTGTCTTAAAAGTAGTCTTCTATTCATCACCTTCTCTAATTCTGATCTGAATGATGGTATCCACTCTTCAAATCTATTTTTGTGAAATATCTTGCTCCAGTCAAAAAATCCATAATATCATCCATCCTGGGTAAAGGAAATCTATACTTAACTGTGATCTTGTTTATTGCTTTGGAATCAATACACATTCTCCACTCTCCATCTTTCTTCGGTGTAAGCACTACAGGTACTACACAAGGACTCAAACTTTCTCTGATCAAACCTTTCCTCAACAACTCTTGTATCTGTCTATTCATTTCTTCATTCTCTGTCGGTGTCATTTGGTGTGTTGCTTTGTTAGGCAAACTTCCTCCCGGTATAAGATCCATGTGATGACTGATACTCCTTATAGGTGGTAATCCTTTAGGTACATTATCTAATATGATGTCTTCATACTTTACCAGCAACTCTCTTATCTCAGTCGGTTCAGTTTCTCTCTTCACTACTTCAGGCATTTTAGGAATCAAGGCATAGCACATACTTTCTTGTTTCAAACCATCCAAAAATTTACTTCCATCTACCAAACAGATTCTAGCATTCCCACATACTACATCTTTAGGATCATCTTCTAAAGGAATCAAGTAATTCTTTTCCCATATGTTGTTATAGTATAAGTATTCTTTCTCCCATCATGCATAACTTTTCTAACATATTGCCAAGGTCTACCCAACAAGATATGACAAACATCCATAGGAATAATATCACACAAGACTTCATCATGATAAGATCCAATATGAAATTTCACCAAACATTGTTCACTCACCAGTATCTTATGATCATCCTGAATCCATGCTATCTGATAGGGCTTAGGGTTTTTCAATCTTTCCAACTTTAGCTTAGTCACCATCTCCTCTGAAACTAGGTTATCTGAACTACCACTATCAATCACAACTTTACAACACTTACCTCCTGATTTGCATCTGGTTCTGAACAGACTCTTCCTCTGTGATGGTTCCTCATTTGTCTCTACTTGAAATAGTGCTCTCCTCATCACCAATGATTCTCCTTTCTCCGGTTTGCCAACATAACTAGGTGATCCAACGGGTTCTTCTTCAACATAGGTTACTCTTCCACTGTTCTCTATCTTCTTGCTTATACTACCCTGATTACATTCAAATGCTCTATGTCCTTCACCTCCACACTTGAAATAAGTATCTTTGAATGTTCTCCTATCAAATCCTCTTCCTTCTCTTATGTATCCTTCATTCTGGTATGCACTAGGGTTTCCTCTCTGGTAAGCATTATTATCTCTATCATCCTTCTTCAACAGGCTGTCGAACTTGTTCTACTCCACAAATGATCTATCATATCCAGAAAATGTTCTTCCTCTTTGAAATTTACCTCCTCTGCCTCTCTGTCTCTGATCATGCTTCTTATTCAGCTTCTCTTCAACTTTAAGGGTAAACTGATATGCTTCTTCCAAAGATGTCATCCTCACCAAGCTTAGTTCTTCTTGAATGTTCAATCTCAGTCCATTGATGTATCTAGCCACTTTCTCCTTGCTTTCATCACTATGTCCTATCCTTATGATCATCTTATGAATTCTTCAGTATACTCCACAGATTTCTCCTTTTGTCTCAGGTTTTGCAGTCTTTTCAACAGCTCCAAGTCATTGTCAGCAGGTATGAACCGATTCAACTTTGTCACCATCCGGTCCCATTTTGTAATCTTTTCTTTTCTTCTTCTATTTCTTTCCAAGTAAACTTCTTTCCACCATATAGATGCATGTCCTTTCAACTTTGTCTTTGCAAATTTTACCTCTTCTAGGTCTTCAATTTCTTCATATTCAAAGTATTCTTCCATGTCATTTATCCAATCAATCAATTCTTCAGGGTTCAAATTACCAGTATAATTTGGCACATCAACTCTAGGTCTTTTTTCAATCTTTTAAATAGATCGTAACATCTTTATTTGATTTGATTCTTCTTGTTCATCGCCTTCTAGGGTTTCACCAATTTGTTTAGCAGATTGAAATTCCTCTTCATCATCACTTTCAACATTAGGTCTAGGTGTCAATCCTCTTTGCCTATCTTCCTCAACAACATCCAAATGAATTTGCATTGTTCTCATCAATTCCATCATCTCATCCATTCTATTAGCCATTGTATCAATAGGAGGAACTCTTCACGACGGCATATTTCTAGGATCAAGTGCAAACTGCCTCAAATTTGGTGATCGGGCTACAAGTGACAACTGCCTCTCAATTAGCGATCGGTTATGCATAGGTAACTTACCTCAGATCAGTGATCTGCTTACAACAAGATCTTACAAAATCCCTTTCTCCAATTCACTCCAAAGAATCAAACTTTTGCTCTGATACCACTTGGTGCAGTCACAGTAGGAGGGTTCATAGAATGAACTATCTGGACCATGTAGCAAGAGTAAACAAAATGGAAACAACTCAAGAAATGGAACAAATGTAGATTAAGTCATTCAATATATCAAGGAATTCAAAATAGAAATTTGTCAGCAACATGCGGGCTTACAATTCGGCTCTCATGCCTGATTACATACATGCGCAAGATAAAGCTTTGAAGCTCCTTCACACAAATCCAGACTATTAGATCTTTCTTATGTTAATAGATGATTTCCTAAGGATCTATTATATCTTTATATATCATTTCTGGACCAATAGATTCCTTTGCGTCGGCCAAGGAAGATCACAAACTCCAATGAAGAGCTATAACGTGTTCACAGATAGGTCGGGCCTAAATGCATATAACACTTCCTCAAATGAATGGAACAATGTGCAGACCTCCAGGGAAGGTTGGCCATGAACCAAGGATCATTGAATGATGTGTCATTAGGATTTGCAAGTCAAGGAATGATCTGCAAGCCTTCTCCTTTAGCTGATTATCAAGAACTGTTAGAATGCTCTGCTCTGAGAAAACAATTGATCTTCTGACAGCGGTAACTTTCCGGTAACTAATCCAAATGATTTGAATTCTTGATATGATGTAGATGAATGAATGTAGATGCTAAGTCCAGATCCGCGAGGTGTCAAATGCCAAAACTAGACCACAAGATGGAAACTGTTACTGACTGTACTGCCTGAACTGAACTGGAAAATGAAAGAACTGAAATGCAAATGTTTTTGGTTGATGCAAGATTACTCTTGAACCAGGGATGCTCCTACATGATATGTCCTTTGACTCTATGAAATTCACAATATTCATTATCTTTGTACCAATTGGGCTTGTATTGTGGGTCTTCATATGGTCGAGTCTTAGGTAATGTTATTGTGCCTGCTTGTAAACATTTCTTTAAGACTGATTCGATAAGTTCTCCCAAAGGAGTGAACTGACGCTTAGGGAGTGGATTCATTTTAATTTAGTCTCATGGAAGAAATGGTGTGATTTTGTTTGCTACTTGAATATGGATGGGAGGTTTCATAGTTTTAATGTTCTTTGCATCAACAATGCCATCATTTACAACATTTTTATTTTTCTTCCAAAAGCGAGATTTGTCATTTGAGGATTGTGCATTGTCTTTGGTTTCTTTGAAAATCTTGATAACATCCTTAGCAATTAAAGCCTTCTCAATGTTGGATCCTTTAGATATGAGCTCATCAAAAGTGGTGGCACTTTGTAGTTGCAATTGAAATGATATCTCTAGATGAAGGTTTTGAACAAAGATATCCACTTGTTGCTTCTCAGGGATTTTCCATGAAAGTTTGCTAGCCATGTTTTGCCATCGTTGGATGATTGATGAAAAGGTTTCACCATTGCACTATTTATTGTTGACAAGATCATTCATGGTTACCTCATGTTCAATGTTGAAGGCAAAGAGAGAAAAATTTGCTCACAAGTTCTTTGAAAGACTTGATACTGGGTTGAAGATGCAAAAACCATTCCATGGTTTGTCCTCCTAGACTTTTAGGAAATAGTCGCAAAAGGTATGTGTCATTGTAAGAAACATCAAGACAAGTGACATAGAATGTTCAAAGATGGTCATTTGGGTCTCCTTTTCCCTTGTATTTATCAAATTGTGGCATCTCAAAGTGTGGAGGAAAAGGTATCATTTGTAATGACTTATCAAAAGGATAGGGGCACACCTCCTCAAAAGAAAATGGTTTCCTTGTTTGTCCCATACTCATGTCATCACGTCACTAGTATATTTGTTTAACTTCCTGCCGCATATCATCAAATGTAGATGTTTCTTGTTGTTGCATAGGATTGTGGTGACTTGGGTGTGGTATATGGTATATCAGAGTGTTGTTGGGAGGATATTGTTGTGAGGAGTTATATGGTGGGGTGTAGGTATTTTGAACTTGCTTATCAAATGATGGAAAAGTGTGGGTGTTTGGGGATGGATTGACACCTTAACTTTGCATCGCATGTGAACCATAGGATGGATTAATGCATGACATGTGCGGATTAGAATTTGGCGGTTTTTGAGAGACGTTAGATGAATTGATATAGGATATATAAGGATTAGGATTGGATGGAGCTTGGGATACAATAGGCAGATTAGTATAGGATATTTGTTGGTTGGATGGTTGTAGTCAAGTGAATGGAGCTGATCAATGTATGGCTGTGATCCAAAAGTTTGGTCAACAACGAGTATATTAGGATTGGATAATGCTTGTGATGTTTGGACTTGATTTGTGAATGTGGATGATGAGGATGGTTCAACATGCAACACAATTTGATTGGTATGAGGTGCTTGTGTGACATGCGAAGAGGTTTTGTTGATGGAGGAAGATACCATGGGATGGGATACATAAGATGTAGAAACATGTGACATACTTTGGCTAGGCACTTGAGGTGTTTGGGGTACATGTGAAGGAGTTGTGTTTATGGAAGAAAGTGGAGTGGATTGAGAGGAATGAGATGGGGTGACTTGCAACACATTTTGGTTAAGCACTTGAGGAGCTTGTGACACATAGGAGTTAACAACATTGGTTGGTGTCAACAAGGGTTTGATAGAAGTGGTTATAGGTGGTGCATGGAATGGAGGAATGGACGGAGTGATTTGAACATTGTGTGATGATGGTGTAGATATGGTAGACATGGTAGTAATAGCCTTATGGGTATCCTTTGCAACAACAAAAACATCGTTGGTTGGTCCATCTTTTTGGATTGTGGATATATCAAAGTTACTTGGCAATTTGGTTCCTTCTTGAGCTAATTGAGCAAAAATTTGTTCACAGTTTGACCTTATGATCCTATTGGCAAGTCACATAGCTCAATCATCTTTGAGCTTTAGATCATCCAAATAGTCCTCATCAGTAGGTTGATAATAGGGCACATGAATGGATGAGGAAGGTCCAAAATGATGTTGTGGTATTTGAGTGGTTGATGAAGATGTGATGGTATAACCCTTAGGTATAAACATGTCTTTAGGCATTCCAGTCATGAATTGTGAAGCATCTTTAAGAGGGGTAGCTTGAAATTGCTGTAAATTGGCTTCCATGGCTGCTTTGTATTGGCTTCTTCTGTGAGGCATTATTTTGGAGATGTTTTGGATGTAATGTTTTGGACTAGTTTGATAAGGTTGAGACTCTTGGATGGTTTCCTTGGTTTGATTGTTTGATAGGATTGGCTTGATCAAATGTTTGAATTGGATTGGATTGTTGTTTGCTTGGCTTGGTTTGATAGTTTGATTTGGATTGGTTTTGTTTGGATAGATTTGATAGATTGATTATCCCCCAAGAGATAGACTCATGAACTCAAGGGTGGATAGGAATGGTTGTTGATGCTGAAATGATCAGAAAAGGACAAGTTAATGATCAAAGCCAAGGGATAATGCAAATTTGTTTGATTGATTGATGTTACAAGCTGACTTAGAGTCTCAAGAGGATGGAAGGCTCAACAAGTCCAAAGTGTGATAAGAACAAGTTGAATATGATGAAAATTGGTTGTAAGGGATCAGTGAGTTTATTTGGAAGCTGCTAACAAATGCATGATTGACTGGTAATGTGATTGTCAGACTAGATAACTGATGACAAGTTATAGTTTACCAAAGGTGATGCTATGTAGACCAAAGGTGATTGGTGATAGCTCAAATACGATTAAGGATAATGCAAAAGTGACTATTTGAAAATCAACTGTGATTTTTTGTTGCTCAAATACGACTAGGCAAGGCTCAAAGGTGACGCCTGATAATGTAAAGGTGCATGTGTTGTGGTCACTAGTAATTTCAAAGCAAGCTAGAGGCAAGCTTCTATAGTTCAAAAGCGAGTGACTATTGTTCAAAGGCGATTAGCTACTGTTCAAAGGCAATTTTGGTACCAATAAATTGTTTTTGGCAGTGTTTTTATTTGTTTTGACAAGAAGATAGATGACTAAAAACACACAGACATACAAGACACTCACAATCATGTACAACCTAGGCTTGGCAAGGACAATATTTGCTAGATTCCCACTGTAGATAAATCTAAGCTGCACTTATTTAGAGTGGATAGCCTAGAAATTTGGTGGCACTGGCTCCCCCTTACACAACACTCACTTCTCAGGCACACCAAACTTTAAATTCCTAAAGACCTAAAGATCTCAAGAAATTTGCTATCTCTACTTTAAATTGCAAGAACGTGGGATGGCTTCAGAGGTCCGGTCTCTTGTGCCAGCAAATAGAAGGATTTTGGCAACTAAACAAATGGTTTCTAATGAATGTTCAGGGGACCGGCACATTACGAGTGTCTAGAAAGCCACTTAAATCTTTAACTAGCTCTATTAGGAGTATCAAATATGCTAGGTACACCTCCTTTCAAACTAGCATTATACGGTAAGCGCTTATACTAGTTTGGACTTGGCTCTCGCCTTATCCTATTTTGTATAGCGGACCGAACGAAAGCACCGCTTGGGGTCGCAAATGAGTTCTCCTTGCAGATGTGTCTCAAGAGCAGGCCCACTTCTAAAGATAATAACAAATTCTCTTGCACCCAAGATCCATTTGATAGGCAAGGGGAGAGGATACTTTTGTTATTTGCTTAGGGTTATAAACATGCACATCAAGCAAGCAAAAAAGAGAAAACAAACACAGAACAAAAAGGTTCTTTTTAAGCACCAAAACCAAATGTTCCTAAATTAGTGAAAAATATGATGAATTTTTGACCGATCAATCCTGCAACAGATTTGTTAGTAGTTTTAGATCCTCCTTTCTTTGACAGATGATAAGAAGTTGCACAAATAGATATTACATGCCAAAGAAAATCAACTTGCAAGTGCATAAACCAACTGCGAATGAACAAAGATCAAAGGCAAGTTCCTACAAATCAAATGCGATGATGATTTTACCAGATGTGACTGCTTGTTGTTCAAAGATGAGTCTGTGTCATGCAAAAGCAACTGGGAATCGTGTAGATACGACGGACTATTTATCAAAGGAATTCAAGTCTGTAAAATCTGCAAAAGCTCAAAACCTAGGTTAAGATAAATGATCAGTAGACAAATGTAAGAGCTCTGATAACCCTAGAAGATGAATTGCTTGGGTTGAAGCCTGTATTCTGCAAAGTAACACCAAGGATCCAACTAATTGATATGATTATGTCAAAGACAAATCAAACCCCAAATAAAACAACTTGAGGATGATACAAAATAGTTAGGGTTAGCAAATAAACCAGCTTGCAACCCAGATGAGACATAGAAAATGAACTGAAAACCCTAGAAGACCCTACAAACATAGAAAAACATCAATAAACCCTAGATGACCAAAGGCGATCCTCTGTCAATCATAGATGAATTTTTGCAAACCAAAGGTGACCGAGGACTGTGCAAATGTGATTCTCTGCATACCAATTGTGACTGATGATCATTCAAAGGCAATGATTTGTTGTTCAAGTGTGACACTCTGCGGATCAAATGCGCTCTATGTATCTAGACTTCAAAAAACAACTTTCAAATGAAAAAGTTAATCAAGGACGTGAGTCCCACTGGGCATGCCAGAATGTGTTAGCAGGAAAAATTAGGTTTATAAGATCAAGCATTGCAAATCAAACCTAATCCTACCACCTTCAAAGAATCCATCTAAATGACACAAAATGAATGCAAATCAAAGAATAATGTCACCTAGATTGCTTGATTCCTTGGTTGGAATTGTAGATTTGCTTCTCAATAGTGAAGAACCATAGTTGCCAAAGCTGCAATGATGATGGATGATATGCTCAAAGTGCTCAATAAGTGCTCAATGGACATGAGAGGATAATTTGGACGCTTCAAGATTGTGTGGGATTGTATGAAATGAAGTGAGAGTGTGTATATATAACTCTTTGCTAAGATTGATCAATGATGAAGATTAGGTGGCTATGTGAACGATTGAGATTAAACAAGAAGAATAAATGAATGTGTACATGACATGTGTCCATAGAGATAACTTTTATTAAATGATTGTAGTTGGTTTGTTGGTAGTACTAAAATTATTTTTATTAAAATAGGACGCTTCTCTATTTTAAGGATTGGATGATGTGGATGATTGATTTTAGAACCAATTAAATCATTTTTTTGTATCTGATTTAGGATAAGACCTATCTTGTACACATAGCAGAATGTGATAAGATAAGAAAATGATAAGATAAAAATAAATTAAACAAATAAATTCATTTAATTTATTTTTAAATGATAGAAGAAAAGCTAAATTTAGAAAATTGGAGAATGAATATAAATTAAATAAATAAATTTATTTAATTTATATGGTTGATGATAAGATAAATAAATAAAATATTGATTTTATTTATTTATAAGAGGAATGATGGTATAATTAAATAATTAAAGATTATTTAATTATAAATGGAAATAGAAGAAATTAGATGGAATTAATTAAATAAATATAATTTATTTAATTAATGATAGAAAGAGGGTGATTTAGAAGAAAAATAGATGATTAACCCAAGTGTGCTAGACAAAATTGACATATTGAAGGTGAATGATGCGACAAATTGACAAATGATACAAAGGGTCAATTTTGGGTGTCTACAGATACATCCTCTTGATTGTTTAAAAATGCTTCATCCCCTTCATAGAATAGATTTGAATATACACGAAATTCATGTTCTGGCATGCCTTGGCAAAATGTCATTTGTTCTTCTGTTAATTGATCATACAATGGGTTTGAAAAAAATTTAAAACCATTTTCAGGTGTGCCAATTTCTTCTTCATCAATTGTGTCACTATGGTACTCAGCTGCGACTAAATGTATTATTTGTTTACTATCAAGCGGACTTGATTCTTTGCTTACTTCATTGCTAATAGATTCTTCAGGCATTGTCTCTTCAGCAACATCCTCAATATTGCAATCTTGATCTCAGGTGGAGAATTGGTCTTGTATAACTTCATCCTCATTCAAATCTGAAAAAACTTTACTTGCACATGTTTCGTCTACTGGTTGCATTGTTTGATCAGTCTCTTCATATTTATCAATGATATCACCATTACACTCACCATGGATAGCATCCTCATACCTTTTCTTATCTATGATATTAATCCATTTACCCACCTGGTCTAGAGTAACTGGCTTTAGTGATTTAGGCCAATAAATTGATGTAGGCTCAGATGCTAACATGAATATCCTAATGTATAAGGATTCATCAGGCCTGAGATTAAAAGGTATCTGCATATAGATATCCACCATTATGTTGAACAAATCCCATCTAGATTCTCCTTCATGTCTCCTTAGGTCAAACAATGCGTCTAAGGGGGGTATGTGATATTTTGATCTCATGCTAGAACCCTATCCTCTTTTTTGAATATGCAAATGCTCATTCTCTTCCTGGGATTTTTATTTAAAGTCGCCACCTCTTGTCAAAAGAGGAATAAATTTTATCTTTCTGGGCCCTTCTTGCTAACAAAGTTACCAATCTGTGTTTGAATTCAAAACTTCACCGACTCTATAATGAGATAGTCTCTAACCAAGATTCTAAATTACCTCCCCAGTAGAGTCACCAATTCTGTTAGGTCTCAAAAATGTAGGTTGTAAACCTTAAGAGGATGCTAATCTCTCTTAACACTTTTGGCTAATGAAACAGGGTTGATATGATTGAAAACCCCCTTCTCTTTAGGCTCTGCCAGACCTAGCCGGGTGTACCTTGATAGCTAATGTAGATTTGTGTGACCTCAGTGATCTACTCATAGTGGCATGTATATACGAGATAGATATAACACTGAGAGTTATTCCTACTACTAATGTGTGAGATTTTAAATATGTGAATAAGGTTTTGAAATGTTATTTTGTATTGACCAGTGCTTTATCTATTATGGGCAACATAGTCAGGATGTGTATGATAGATGTGTCCTCTTGGCTTAACTTGAATTATTTGACACTGTTCAAATGTTTATACCTTGTATAAACGTGCAAGGTTATTAGTTATGAGGCTCTTCTTATTGATCCCAATGATATTTTCCTAGGTTACTATGATCAATTGAAAGGACTTTTAATTCTGGTGTGAAGGAAAACAATTAAGATAATCAACTCAAAAAGAACTTTAATTCCAGACGGAAACCTATTCAAACTTGATTCCTTAAAAGGATTTTAATTCTCTCCTCACAAAAACCAATCAAGGGAGTCACACAAGTGCAGCAAATGTGCCTTGATAAAGTAAACATATCTTTGATATCCAATTTAAATAACAAAGGAAAACCATTCTGTAGATAGCACAGATAACACATATGAATGAACAATAACAAATAATTGAACAACAAAATTTTTGGACACTAGATTATAATATTCCTCTTCATTAAATTGCTTCAGAAGATTTTACAATTCTTGCTAGAAGTCTTTATTTATTTCCTAATCTACTAATTGGTGCTTGCTCTAATTATTCATTCTTGCTTGGTTTCTTCTATTGTAACATAGAACTAAAACCCGTCTTTAGCCTCATCAAACCTACCAACAGAGTCTTGGATCTGAGCCTTGAAAGCAACAGAAGATTTTTGCTCTATCCGTGTGAGTGCAGCTAGCTCCCTCTCTTTTGTTGCAACCTGAGCCTCTAATCTTTCAACCTTGGACTCAAGCTGTGACATATCAGACAACATTCTTTGTCTTTGTTCATTAGATGATTCTTGAAACTCAGTGTCACATTTCCTTTGCTGTAAAAGAGCATAAATGCAGTTGCACTTGTGGGAAAATGAGACAGGGTCATTAGTTGATAAGTCAAGAGACGCCGAAAAGTCGTAAACAACCAAGGTCTGGTTTAGATACTTTACACAATGCTCCAAATTATTCACATTTGCAAATGCATATTCTCCTAGGCCATATTCGAGCTCCATTGAAGACCTGGGATCTGTTCCCATTGTTGTTGAAGCTTACTTTAGGGTTTTTTATTTCGACAAGGTCACGCGATTGAGTCTCGAGGAGCATCTGGCAAAAGAAAGAGCTTAGTTAGCCCATCACAGGAGGAACACTTGCAAATCTAATATCTTCATCATACACTTCTTTCAATCCTTCCATATATTTTTGACATCCTTTGTAAAAATTCAGACTGCACTCCCCAAGTGCCTCTACACTTTCTTCTAATGCTTGTAGCCATAATAAATTTGTGGGTGCATTCAATGCCACAAAAACTAGAATCAAATCAACTCCTTCTCTCCAATGATCAAAACATAGAGCTCCACTCATAGTGAGTAATGCTTCAAGCATTTGAAGAGCACTAATTTGCATTCTCATTTCTTTGAATCATTCGGCTGAAAATGCATACATTGAATTTATGCTTTCATAGTTTAGCATATGCATTTACGAGAGCCATTTCAAAATATAATATCTAGCGAAAACCTCCACTTATTTGGTATTTGACTCTGCACTTGCCATTTATATTCACTAGAAATTTTCTAAAGTCTTTTTAACAAATCTATTTGTGTCACGCCTTCACATTTCATATTGCTATTCACCAGAGCATTCTAACAACAATACCCAATATAGATCCTCTTTCAACATGCTTAGGTGGGTATCCATTCTCAAACTCCTCTAAGTGTAGCTTATATCTAGCTATGTATGTTGGCAGCAGTCAAATGATATTGATGTCTTTATTCCTTATATGCCTAGTCGTGGTTGGGATGCTTGAAAAAACCTTCTCTATCTTATATCATTCCTTTCATTTAAGGAGGGCATGGAAACCCTAATGTTCATTTTCTTAGGATAAGGTACCAATTCCCAAACAAACATCTTCCAATGCATTCAAAATTCCTTATTATAGAATCTCACTCATTTGAATCCCACCTACACTGAAACCTTTATAACATCATAACTGTGTGAGGCATGCTGGGTCTCATTATGGGCCTGACTAAATTTTTTTTTCATTTTAGAACACATTTTTGTCCTGAATTGTCATGACACTGCCTCAATATGCATATGGAATGAAAAATGAAATGGGTAACAACGAGAATCTTCTTTTTGGCACTTTGTATCTGTGACCAAAACAAGCCAAGTGGCATCCAAAATCGCCTTGGAAAACTAGTCAAACCATCTCCCGGAGCCATGAAAATGCATAGGCATATAGAATTTTGAACCAAGAATTCAGTGCAACAAATAGTTTGGCAAGACCCATCCTGATGTGAAAAATATTCAATGTCAAAGTAGCTCGTTCGGCTTTTTCTGAAAACTACACTTGTCAAAAATCATTTAGGGTTCACCAAGTCATTGTCTCGAAAAAATACCAAATCACCTCTTGGGAAGCTGCCACTTGGGGAAATAGTTCATTTAGGCTCGATGAGCATGTGTGTAGAAGGTTTTTTCACCAATCCACTCCTTTCATGAAATATTAAAGGCCAAAGTTGACCTCTTTGCAACTTTCTAGAAATGCAGATGTAAAAATAGAACAAACTGCATTTGCTTTTGACCTCAAAAAACTATCAAATGAGATGCAAGGTTTTGAAAACTAGCATGAAAGTTTATTAACATGGGGCAAATCTGGAACACCAATTGGTTTTCCATAAAAATCATCTAGTTTCTAGATATTGGCTTCCAAAGTTGACCTCTAAGGCAGATTTAACACTATGCAAACAACAAACCTTTCCAGAACCCTCCAACTTGATGCTTGAAAACCCAGCCAAATCTGATCATGGGAGGCTAAAGTTAGATATGTACACTGACATATGATAGATGAGTATGCCTACCAAGTGGTTTGGAATGAAAATGAACATGCTTCAAAATATGACTCTTCAAATTTTCATCATGGGAACCTAAAATTTTGCAAAAAAATTGAAGGAAATTTTAGGTCCCAACATACCCAAAGAAATATTGTATTCCTTTGATTGATTTTGGTTGGGGAATGAGGTCAATAGCCTTAACTTGTTCTAGTTCTATTCTTAGCCCATCCTTTGACACAATATGTCCTAGCAACTTGCCCTCTTCAACACCGAATATGCATTTCTTGGGATTAAGTGAAATCCTATACTTTAGAGATCTCTTGAAGATTATTTCAAGGTGCTTGCAATGCTCACCTCTTTATTTTGAGAATGTTGTTAGGTCATCTTGATAGACCACCATGATCTCATTAATAAGACTGTCAAAAGCCACATCCATAGCCTGTTGAAATGTTGACCCTGCATTATTTAGGCCAAATGGCATCCTCGCATAAACATAGATACCCCAAGGAGTTGCAAATGTTGTCTTGTACTACCCTGACTCCTTAACCATCACTTGGTTATACTTTGAGAATCCATCCATCATGGACATCAACCTAATCCATTCACTTTATGCAGCAAATGGTCCATGCTTGGGAGTGGATACTTATCCCTAAGAGATTTGATATTCAAATTTATAAAATCCACACACAACCTGATCTCCCTTTTCTTCTTTCTTACCAGGACAAGATTGGATACCCACTTAGAATGTCTAATGGCTTTAATTATACCCCTCTTTCATCTTCATCAATTCCTTTTGCATCTTGGGAGCTATGGTAGGGTTTATGGGTCTTTTCTTTTGTTTGAATGGTTTTGCATCAGGCTAAAGAGGAATAGTATACTAAAACAAATCCTCTCTATAGGATTTTAGCTCATCATACGACCATGCAAAAAATTTCCCAAACTTTCTCAGCAAATCAATCAACATCTTCTTCTCATTAGGTTTTAACTTCTTACCTATGTAAACCATCTTTGGTGCATCCTCAGTCCCAAGGTTGACACCTTCAATATAATTTTCCTCAATTGGTTTGCCTTTGCTTTTCTAGTGATCAGCATTGTCAAACATTCTTTCAAGTGCCACCAATCCTTTTGGAGTAGTGTTTGTCTTCAATTATACTACCTCACTTCCAAATAGGGTTTCCTTTCCATCCTCGACTTCTATCATGGTCTGTTAATTGATTAATTGATTGCCAAATTCATCCATGTAATTCGAAAAGCTATAAATTTGATTGTTGTCATTGAAAACCTACCAACTGTAAACATTGTCTGGAATTGTTCACCTAGTGAGAAATTCAATAACATAATTTGGCACGAAGGACAAATTAACTATGGATTAAACCTTGAAGTAGCAACAACCAAAGCATCTACTTTTTGATTCCTATTTCTCTCAATCCATTCAATTCTGATGGCATCAAATAGTTCAAAAGTGTCCCAAACTACATTTCTATACACTTTCAGCTTGCTATCCTTGGCTAAATACACATCTCTGACTTATTGTACCACCAATTCCAAATCCCCTAAGATTCTTAGACACTTTATCATGTGCTTGTGAGCAATATTCAAATTGAGAAAAAGAGATTTGTACTATGCAATGCTATTTGTGCACTGGAAGTCAAGCCTAAAGGAAAGACTAAAATTTTCACCGTCTGGTGATATTAAAACCACACCTACACTTGATCCTTCTCTCGAATATACACCATCAAAGTACACTGTCCCTAAACTGCTTGCCTCACAAATAGAAGTATCAGGGATGGAAGGTAGTATATCAAGGCTATGATCATCTTCACTGCAATATCCCATGAAATGCTCAATATTCAAAGAAGTTGACATCATCATCATGTGTCTTGTATTGGTCCTCTATATGTTTTGATCTTCCACTTTCTTCTCCCTATACAACTTTACTTCAACACCATGGATATGAATAGTGGCATATGAAAGATCCGTCTAGATACTCCCACCCATAGAAGCTACCCACTTTCTAGATAACAACATACCCCACTTAGCAAGGCAGTCCAAAACAATAACATCCATCAAAAAAGACTTGTCTGAGTATGCAGCAAGTTGGACCTCAATGTCCTTAACTAGACCAATCACATTTACTTCCCTGGAATCCATGGCAAAGCATTTTCCAAAAGATCTAAACACTTTCAGTCCTAATTCATTCATTATTTCCAAGGGCATAACATTACTAGAAGCACTAGAGTCAAGCATGCAATTATGCAAGAATTATCTATTTATGATCAATATTGTGTAAAAAGGATCTACACCCATTCAGTATTTAGGGATGATACCCTTTGTTATCATTCTTCTTTTCTGATTTAGGAAAGGATGCATCAGTTGGTTGTGCCACTTGTACTGGAGCTTTTTGCACATGTATTTTTTGTCACTGATGGATGTGCTAGAGTTTTCTTCTTTTCTGGGATATTTATTTTGGGGATATTGTTGTCTCTCTTCTCCACATTTGTCTTATGTTTTTCTTTCTCACCATCCAATCCATCTTTAGTCAACTTTGCAGAAAGAGAGTTCTACATAGGCACCTACATGTTCCTTAGTTGATAACCTCCTTGGACCTATATAATGGTTGCATCAGTAAAGGCCTTCATGTCTTCTTGTGAAGGCTTAGACTGCTTATATTTCTTCTACATGAGATCTCTCAAGTGCCCAAAATCATGGGCGGGTGGTTAATATTTCTATGGATTTGTATCATAATCATATTGCAAAATGTGATCATCATCTTCATAACTGTCATATTCAACATCTTCACCCAACTACTTGTATTCGTCTGTATCAAACTGATTTATCTCATCCTCATAGTACTCAACCGCACCTTGATCATTTGGAAATTCTTCTTCTCTACTCATTGAGTGAGCAACTACACAATTAACTAAGTCATGTGGGAGATAACATGCATTACACCAAGGCGAAGACTCCTCATAATTTATGTGATCTTTTCTTAAAGGATCTAGTGTATCCTTCTCAGGCTGCTTAAAATTGACTTGCCTAGGGGCTGCTTTCTTGCCATGTTGTTGTGGCCTTATAGACCAATCTATATTATAAGGCCTATTATGCAGCCTTTGGCCTTCATTGACATGATTTGTAGCACATTGTGGAGGTAACCCTTTCTCATTTTGTGTCATCTTATAGGACATGTCTTTTATGACTCCCATGAGTTTGTCTAATTTATCTTTTGTTGTGATCGGTTTGCTCAAGGCTACCCTGTCTGGCTGGGAGATCTTCACATAGACCTCTTCACATGTTTTCCTAAAGCTCTCATGTTGCTTTCTATGTTAATGGCTACAATATAAGACTCCCTCAATGTTTGAGGACTCTTGTCCCTCAGGCAATAACTAATTTTTGAATAAGCACTGGAATATAACACTAAACACATTGATTCATTAGGCCTAAGATTAGTAGGTACCTTTCTCATTGTCATGATAAATCTGATGTTGAAGTCTGCAATAGTTTCATTGATTCCCTTCTTGATTTTAGTGAACTCGTGGATGGCAAACTTAGGGTTAATTCTATCTCCATATTGCAACCTAAACACCCTCATGAACTCTTCCCATGAATCAATGTTGTTATCAGCGAGAGCCTTATACCACTCCTTGACACTTTCCTCTAATGAGCGAACAAACAACTTCATCATCACATCTTCGTCCTCAATCTCATACTCATTCATGACATTGATGAAGTGCCCCAAATGAAGATAGAATCTTGGAATTTCCCCCCTTATCTCATTTAGAATTGGGTTAGGGAAATCTAGATAGCAAAGAAATCTAACTGCTTGTATCTTTCCACTCTCAAGGGTTGTGTTGGTGGAGGAAAACTCTAGACTTGCCTTTGAACTATAGGTTTGGCATTTGAAGCATTACCAAAATGTTGATTTACATGTTACTAAGGTGGCTAATTCAAGATTTGGTGTGCATGAACAAGATTCATACCAGGTTGACCTATAGGCTGATGTTGTCTTTGATTTGCTACATTCTGAGCAAGTCAAGCCTACTGCAAATCAAGTAAGGCTTGCACCTCTCTTTGCCTATTCCTAATATGATCAAGTAAATCTAACTCATTGCAGAGGGTTCTTTCTCTTTCCTTAGTATCAAGATGTTCTTGCTGATTTTCCTCATCGTGAATGTTATTATGCTGACCTCTAAGTGACCTTGTGGGTGAAACAAGATGCTAAGTATGTTGGTAAGCATCTTCATTAGGCATGCTAAATGTTCTTATGTCTGAATTATGAGATCTACCTCTTATTCCTCTGCCCATAACATTCTCATTCCTTTGAACATCATAATCATATATGTTCATTCTTATATTTATCCTGAGTATATTATCAATAGAGTCTTCAAAAGTGTACTGGTACTGATTTTTTAAATCATCAAATGCGTCATTTCTTCTAGAAGTACCTGCTTGACCTTGGTCATTAGGATTTATTTCTCTCCACCTATTATGTTGGCTACATGAGTGGGATAAATAGATTTTATGTGTAGATAGATCTTTGGGTTTTCTTCTATGATCCATCTTAATTCCTTTCTAATCTAAAAATTGATTTTCTGGGTTTGACTAACAGAGTCACCACTTCCCTGCTAGGAGGAAAGACTTAAATTTTACACTATGTTAAAATGCTACAATAAACATAACTAGAAGTAAAATATCTATTGTTACTGAGGGATTAAAATATATTTCTATCTGCCAACAAACTGATAATGACTAAAGAAATTTTCTCCCTAGAAATGATGCCAATCTGTTGGGTCCCAAAACAGCTAATCCCAATCCCTAGAACACTTACTCAAACTTCAAGGCCAGGGATGTCGGCAAGGAGGTGAAAAGGGGGTTCATCAATAAGATAAAAGTGATTAAGGTCCAACTGGTAGGAGTGGGCAATCTCCTCTTCACTTTTGGTTCAACTAGACCATGGAGGGTATTTTGAGAGGTATCCCTAAGAAGGGATTAACTATCATGCAAGATATTTACTGGACAATTATAAGGGTAGTGACACCCAAAGTGTTGTTCTAGACCTCACAAAGTTCATTGGTTTACACAAATGCTTGTTACCTCAAATAACCTCTCTTTAAGTTGAAAATAAACATCATTGTAGCAATGCAAGATGTGGATATACATGCATGTTGTGAAAAGTAAAACACAACTATTTTCCAAATGATATAACCTAAATTCAACACAAAACAAGGATGCATATAGAACTGTAACTACACTTGATGTATTGTTTTGATATTTTAATGGAGTGTAGCTGATCACAAGCCTCTCAGATTGGTGCCTATCCAATGGGCTACAAAGTCTCATATTTATCAAAGGAAAATAATCACAAGATGTATGACTGCTTATCTAAAAATTTAGATGCATAGAAATCAATATCAAACCATGAAAATACTTATTAATCCAACATCATACAACATTCATCCATATGTAACTCTAAAATGACCATTTAAAAAGCTTGAAATGAATTAAGAAATGTCACATTCATTCAAATCAGAAACTACAATCATACCAAAAAATGTGGCAAGCGAAAACCCGAATTACCTTGGAGGTTTTCCTGAAAGAACACTTACAGTAATGGAGAAAAACAAAGATTGGTATCAAAATTACAATATAATCCACAGACACATTTGTAAATTACTTCTTGAAGAACTAAGACTAGTCAATGGATGAAACCCTAACTATCTTGGATGCCTAGCATGTGGAGAGAGAATTTATGCCCAAAATGACCAACCCTTTGAATGGGTTTCAATCTTCTATTTATATTATTCACAACTTGAATATAATTATGGAATGGGTGGGAAAACCCAAAGGAGGCCACAAACTACAATACATTCATTAATTTCAACCACCCATTTCGCATTAATGGCAACCTACCAAGGTTTTACATCCATTTGGGAGCTGTAGGGAAATGTCACTTTTCATTTTCACACCTTTTTAGTGAATTGCAAAAATTTGTGGGGGTATTGGATGTGAGAATTTTGGCACATCCTGGACATGTCCAAAGCTCCACTAAAACTCCATAGAAGACATGGAAATAAAGTTGTTAAAACTTTAGGGGGCTCCAAGATATGACAGAGATTCTGAAGGATTCAAGATAAATCCTGGTGGATAGGAGATTAGCGCAAAGGAGGATGACATGGAAGGTGGAAAAAGAATGGAATAGTACTATATATGTCATGATGATGGGTGAAGCTCTGACAGAAAGGACAAGATGAGACAGCAAAGGAATGAAGGGGATTTGGAAGAACAAGTTCCATGAGGACATGGAAAAGAGGGTTTGGAAGGGAGACATGGATGCCAACCTAGAGAGGGGTTTAGGATACATCTTGAACTATGCCTAAGGCACACCAAAGAGAAGTTGAAGGAGAAAGAAAGAGTTCCAATGGGAGATGGATATGTCTAGAAGGGGAAAAACTTTCGCAATGTCTAGAGATAGACCAAAGCTTTGCTAGGGATAGGAGAAAATAGAAACTGAAACTTCTCGGGGGATAGGGATATGTCTAGAATACCCATAAAAGTTTACTATATCCCAAGGGGGGCAAAGTTCCACCAGGAACAAAAGGATCAAGGAAACTTATGATTTTTTGTAGAGTTTTGGTAGGGTTTAAACATCATTCCAGGCACACAAAACAAGGCAAACATACAAGGACCTCCTTAGGGAAAATTGAAGAATTAGGCATGATTTTGCAATTATGAGGCTTGAAAACAAGAGTCCCAACAAGCCCTATGTACAACTAAGGAAAACTACAACTAAAGTATCATGCCAATGAAACAATGGATGAAATTTACGAGGACAAATAATTGGGAAGGACCCTCAAGTTCATTTCTCTACCTCAGGTGGTGACAACTCTAGGGACATGCATGCAAATGTTTCCAAGATCATGGAGATTCATACCAAGAACCTTATCTTCAATTTATCGTTACTCATTGGGACAAGTATTTAAGGAAATGATGGCATCCTACTAGCCAACACTTCTTTCAAAGACGGGTATATTAGTATTGATAAATATGGCTATGGATATTGCCATACATAATTAGAACAAGGAAAAGGAGATACTCCAATTAAGAACCCAAGTCAAAGAGTTTACTACTAAATGTGCACTTCTTGATGCCAGTGCAAGAAAGTCAATTTTATTGTAGACAAGGCCACCACTTGAGTCCAAGAGTTAGAGCATGAGGTCAAAATAATTAGTAACTTAATCATTCAAATAAAGCTAGAGGTTTGGATTGATTTCAATCAAAAAATTAAAGAAACCATTGAATCTATCCATTATGTAATCCATGGTGTGTTCGATAGGGAAGAGATTCAACCAATGCCAAAATAATCGGTCATAGGAAAACATAGTGAAGTCTAAGGAAAATGGATCAAGGTGAAAGGTCAATGGGGGACCTAACTAAAAACTCTCCACCAATACAAGTCAGTCACTAGCAAGACATTTCTATGATTTTTTGAAAAGAATGAGTTGGTCCTTTGATGAATCTAAAACTTGTTGAGTCATGTGAAGGACATAGGTAAGCAATTCTATATAGTAAAAGACAAGTTTGTGTGTAAATAATTTCTCAAACAGTTAAAGCTCTAGCTATAATAACAATGTGAAATAAAAGAATTTTTTAAAACCCTCCAAGAGGAATTTGTGGAGTTAGAAGATGACTTAATTGGCAAGATCAAATAATTCTAGGTTGTTCATAACTCTTGCAGGAACTAGCAAGAGCAAGCTCCAAATGATAATACTTGTTGGGAGAAGAGGCTATTTGTAGATAAAAAACTAAGGTAGCCACACTCATAATGTAAATGAAAAATGGGAGGACTTTGTTGCACTGTTGAATGACAAAGCCCCTAAAAATTTGAATTTCATAAATAATTTTTAACTCTCAATTGATAACACTAGTTTGTTTAGGGATAAACAAGCAAGCTAGTTTAAGGGGGTGTTGACAAGGAATATAATGCAACTAGATGACCTAGCAATGTAGTGGGAAAAAGGTCATTAAAGTAAATGGTGTCCAAGTATTCTCAAGCCAATCATCACCATCAAGTTAAGAACTACTATACACCATGTGTTTGGAAGGTGGAAGAAGTATTAAAGGAAGAGAGAGCATAACATAATAGAGTGAGAAAATAGGGCAATATGCAAGTGTACTTCTATGCATATTGTGCAGGAATTTTGTCATGATCCCTAAATGTATACTATTTATGCAAATGATGAATGTAATGAAATTATTCTTCTAAACTAATGCATTTAATATTGAATGTTTAATCATGCTCTGATTATGTTTGTGTAAGGAGGTAAATTGGTTTTAGATTTGTTTATGTTAAACTTAAAATTACCACTATCCCAATTTACAAGATAAATCTAGGAGATCTATTAAACTATGTACAAATAATAAGGAAAGAGAGTTGGGCAATAAAATGTGAACATCTACAAACTAAAAGATAGAACTAGGAAATAGAGTTCAAAGTGTAGAAGAGAGAACAAAGATGTAACTAGAAGATAAACTAAGAAGTTCACTATCTAATATGCTAGCATCACGTGTTGTTGGCCTTTTGACGCATTGTAGTATTGTTTTTGAGTAGTTGCAAAACTCAATTTTCTATACAGATTTCCAAATATTTTGTACATAGAGACATAACAACACACAACAAGTACTAATATTTCCAGAAACAACAAAATGCAAAATAAAGATGAATAACAATTTATATTTAAATAAAGGAACAAAATAGAACAACTAGGTGAAAGATAAATAAAAACAATCTCTCCATGCATGAATGCCTATAAGAAACCTATAGTTGAGATAAAGAAGGAAGGTTGGGGCTACTTGGGAGCTTGCCATGAATGGTTAAGCCCCTATTTTGGTCTTTTGAACTCCACAAGAAGCTAATGATATAGAGGAATGATTGAAAGTGTGTGTACACATAGCCTATGTACATCTAGGATCAAGAACACCAAAGAAAAGTAAATCTATAAGTATTAAACCCTAGGTCTACAAAGATTAATACTCTAATGTTCACGGATGCATACAAATGGGAATGAAAACCTAAAGTGCCAACAATGGAAGGTATAACACACAAAACAATTGCAATAATGATGAAATATAAATAAAATAAGAGTTTAAAACAATATCACATACAACACAAGAATGAAGATGATAGCATGCCAAGATCACAAGTCACTAGTCTTCCACCAATGGAGAACCAAGGAAAATTAGTGTTGGAAGTATGTAGTTGTTGTTCACAAGCTTGAGAACACAAGAATGCTTCACAAAGTTGCTGGAATGATAGAATTGCTTGATGGAGAGTGGAAAATGGTAAGATTATTCAAATATTGAGTTGAGAGGGAAGATGAAGAGGTGTACCCACAAACTACCTGTAGACACCTAAAAATGTCTTCATCATCTAATTGACTCCCGACATCACTAAACACACCAATTTCCCTTCCAAACAATTAATTAAATTTCTATTTAATTAATTATCCTCTTTAACACCTATTTTTCCTCCTTCTATCCTGCCAAATTGAATTAATTTAATAAATTCAATAGTCTAACATTACCCAATTAATTAAATAAATGTGTAAATATTTATTTGATTAATTCCCCTTTTTACTAAATCCAATTAATTAGGTAAATCATGTTTATCTAATTAATTTAGCCTATTAATCAACCAATCCCTATCCTAGCTAATTAAATATCTATTATTTAATTACCTAGCCTAACCTACATGACCCTAGACCTAGGATTAATTAAATAAAACCTTATTTAATTAATCTTAACCCCTCACTAATCCATTTCCTAAATTTTTCCAGCCATATTAATTAAGCTAATAAGCTTGATTAAAATAGTCAAACCCTAATTAACACCCTTCCCCACACATCTCTAATAAAAAAATTATTTATCACATAAAATAATTTTTTATACACATATGCCAACCACCTCATTAAAGCCTCTTACACATGTCATAAGAATTCAATCCCACTCTTCCCCAAATGAATTTTTAATTCACATCTAATCCATCTCACCCAACCTCATTAACTCCACCCCTTTCCCAAGATGAATTTAAAATTCATCTTTATTCATAGCCCTCCATTTTTCAAGATTGAATCTAGGCCCTTCACATCATTTTCATCCTCCACCATTGATCTTTCAAATCAATCTCCACCCTTGGATCAAATCCTCTCTCAAAATGCCTATAAATACAACACCCCTTAAGTCATTTGATCATCCAATTTTCTTGTAATGTTATTATGCTAAAATCTTTCTTGAGCTAGTTGATTTGTGAGTTGCATTGAGCTATTTGAGATCATTTCATGTAGCGCCCCTCCATTCTCACCTTGGATGTGCAAGTAGTTTGGCTAAGGAACCTGATGATGAGGATGGAACAAGAGCTTCTGTTAATACTTTTGGGAGCATGATGCATATTGTTATGTTATTATTATTATGCAGAGATTTATTTGGATAAGGTGATGTAGTAGTATGTTGTTAGGACAGGTGGAAAGGGTGGCATCATACCATTGGACGTATGGGTGACATATGAGTATGAGATACAATTGCTAGAGTCCCTTCCCTAGTACTTTGGCTATTATGTACATATGCTCTAACTTGTATGTTTGAGTGAACAAGTACTAGGCATCGACTCCACCTGAATTGGCAGGTTTGAGCATGCCCTGCACCCAATGGAAGTAGTTGACTAGAGATAGCACTTGGTCCCCCACCCTAACCATCATCCTCGAAGAGGATGAGTACCTAGTTTGATACCTTGTCAAGTACTATGGGTGGTCAGTCAGGGTTGCTTGAAGTTTTGTGGTTAGTCAGTGTTGCTTGAAGTTTGGCCTTTTGACCCTAATTAGTGGTTAGGTAATTGTTTTGGCTTTTGGTTTAATTTGTTTGATAATATGCCTTGGTTATCTTATGCATTAAAATAGATTGGTAAATAAATATATAATCCTAGTTGATAATAAAATAAAATTATAGTGTAATATTATAATTAAGAAATACTAATAATATAGTAAATAATAGAATATTATAAAGTTGGTTATATAATTAATTATATTATGTGAGTGAGTGTGGGTAAATGGTTTTACCCGTTTGTGTAAAATTGAATATTTATTACATTGTTGTGATTTTAAATGAAATACTTTTAATCAATGTAAAATTATTTATTGTGTGTATGTTTAAATTATGTTGGTTGCATATATTTTATTTTTTTAATAAGGGTTAGTTAGGTAGTTAGTTGGGGTGGTTGTAAATTTATTTTGTATGGGAGTGGGAAAAATAACTTCCCTCCCTTCATTATTTATTAAAGAGGAAATTTCCTTTTAAAGGGGGGCTTTTTAATCTTTTTGGGAAATTACTTTATTGGGGAACACTGTGCATTATAAATTTCAATGGAGTTTTTTTTAAGGTGGCTGCAATATTTTAGACCCGAAGAACAAAAGTTAATTGAATGGTAAGTGCATTATATTTTATAGATTTTGTCACCAATTTTTGCTTATGTTTTCTACACAATGAAATTTAAATTATTATCTTTTCATTGTTGTTATAATTATTTTTTGTTAGGGTTTAATATAGTGCTATAAAATAATATTTTATACTATCTTTTAAATTTACATCACTCTATTTTATTTACAAGTGTGGTACAATATTTTATATTTTATAAAGGTTATTTCCAACACTACATTTTATTTACTGTAAAGCTGGTATAAAATATACTATTTTATTAGGGTAAAATATACTATTTTATTAGGGTTTATTTCCAGTACTATATTTTATTTATAGAGAAGCATGGTAAGCGCATTATATAAAATAATAATTTATAGATTTTATTTTCTATTCTTTTGGCTGAAATGAAATTGAGTTATTTTATTTAATTATTTTACGAATCTTTCCTTCCAATCCAATCCATAAAGTAATAGTTCAATACATAAATTGGGAAAGGCACTATATTTCATTAGTGATCTCTCGAGCTTTTTATATAGATTTTTTTTCTTTTAAAAGATAAGGTTTAATTATTAATATTAAATGTGATTTACTCCAACATTGTTCTATTGTATTTATCTCCACCTCATGTGTATAATGTGAAAAGAGAATAAATATGCCTTCCGAATATAAAAACAAAAAAAAGGATTTGACTCTCTATTTGAACAAACCTTTTTGAATAATTGAACATTTAGGGTTTTAGAATAATCATATTCTAAAAAGGGATAAAATTTCTTGAAAATAATTGAATTATTAACCTCTGCCTTATGTGAAGAGCTACCGAATGATGAAACCATAGGTATTCCTCTTTTCTTAACTAGACCTTTTATGTTTTAGCAAAGAACATAAATCCATAATCATTTAAATAATTTATTCCTTATTCACCTAATTATAGTCTCTAGTTATTATAGTTAACCTAATTATATTTATTGTGATTAGACTTATGTCCTTGATAGGACCACTTATTTTATTCACAGATGCAACTTATCTCTTCCAACTGCAAGGTTAATTTTCTTAAGTACAAACCCTATATTTATTCGACATAGATAGTGACTAGATTCAATTATTAGTGAGTAGAACAATATTCTCCTTATGAGAAACTTTTATTATCATATCACATCCATAGATCATGAACTTGAAACCACTTATGTTTAAGCATTCAATGGTTTTCATTTGTCCAAATAATATAACCTAATCACAAACTAAAAAGGTTTAAAATCATGTATTCAATTCACTACATTCTCATAAACAAGATCTCTTTATTGGAAATTATTACAAGCCTACGTGGAACTCAACTTGTCTCATGTTGTTGCATTATGTGAAAGTTTCTAAATCTTTACATAAATTCCAAATTTGCACATCACCAACATATGTATTTTCTCAAGTAGTTCGCTTACCTGGTTCTTGAAGTTTCTAAAACCTTCAACAAAGCCTTTTACTTTTATCAAAAATTCCTTGAGATGAAATCTTCTTAGGTGCTCTATCAAATAGAAAATAAACCTTGCTATGCGCCTATTTTTAGCATGCTTAGAGACCTGTTGTTGCATACACGTGTAAGGATTAAGTTATAGTTAATTCATTTATTTAATATGCTTGAGACATTTTAGCAATAGTTAACGTTAATTTTAATCTTTATTTATATCGATGGTTAAGTATGATTAAACTTTATTCATTTGTATGTGTTTTATTGATGTTCTTATATGGAATCATTAAATAAAAGCTAAATTAGAGAGTTTATAGGTTAAGATAAAGATTCGTATCACTTAATAGTAAATAAATAAACCAGCATTATATTTCCTTTTAAAAGAAAGGAATTAGCATAGCAAATTAATGATATTTACTTAAAGTAAAATTTAGAATATGTTACTTTAACCTTACATGTATTTTGGAGAGGAGAATTTAATTAAATTTGAATTTTTTATCTACTTTATTTTGTTCTAATTTAGATAATTATTTTATTTATTTAATTATCTATTTAATTTATTTTCATAAATATAAAGACATTAGTTTTATTCCAGTAGTAATGTTGTACAAAAATACATTGTTAATTTAAAGTATACCATTGAATGGAGTGAGGTATACTGAGGTAGCAAAAGGGTAAATTATCTTCAAATGATGACTTGGTTGGAGTATTATCTAAAATTGAATATGATTAGTTTAATGTCTTAATTGGAAGTATAGAAGTTTTATCGTAATTTCTAATATGTCAAGAGATAGTGTAGTGATCACTAGGAGAATGATCTATGACTTTGAAATTTGAGAATTACTCCATATATTGTGTGGCTTGGTATGATTTATGTTCTAATTATACTTACAAACCCTTATGAAGCTCTTCAACAACAGTTCTAATACGTCTTGTTTTACTAAGCGGATTAGAATTATCAAGGTAAGTTATCTCCTATCTTATTTTGACTACACAAAAAGAATCAAGGAATGAAGTGTAGATGTGGAATAGAAATAGGATGACTTGGTTTAAGTTCTTGGCTACTTGTATATGCAAGAAACTATTTAAGGAAGAACATGTTATGTTGCAAATAGATAATTAGCTCTTCTTGAGGTGGTGAATAAGTTTGGATATCTATTCCTCATTATTTAAAAGTGAAAATTATGAGTTTCTACCTTTGTAAAATCCAAATATTTTGGGGTCAATTTATGAATCTTTTCTATGAAGACAATTAGTGAATATAGATAACTATTTTATGATAGCATGTGTTGTTATGTTTGGTTCCATCTTGTGGATTTTAAGTTCATTGTCCCAAACTACGAAGTCTCTGTGCTCTGCATACGTAGGCAAGGCCAATATGAGCCCCCGAGACATTAGGTCGGCCCCTTAGGGCCTTAGGTTTGTCATTTCATACAATTGATAATTGTAATGTGTAATCCATAACTATACAGGACTAATGTTTACTGAGATGTGCAGTTTGAGATCTATAAGCCATGCAGGACTCTGGAGCTATGATAAAATAGGTAAATCAGAATCTTAACCCCCTATTGAGTTCATTATTGGGTAGACATTACTTCATTGTGTGTGTGTGTGTACTCATTTGGATTTAGAACAACCGTGGTTGTTAGTTAGATCATGTAATATAATCATGTTTGAATGAGTTATGTATGTTGTTGGTTATTTCTTATTTTCAATAATGCGGTCATGTTATCCCTAGAGATGTAGTTAACTTGTTGTGTCAGACTATGTTAAATTGGTTAATTCTATTACAAAAAAACAAAAAAAAAATTCTACCTTTTTTTATTGCTTTAGTTGACTTATCTCTAGGGTTGCATGGCGGGGCATTACATTTCACATCTATTTCATTTGGGCTAAATCAAGAGTGAGTTTGGGTGCATCACTCTCCATCCTATCTTGGATTGTGGATCCATTGTGAGGTACAATCTTTGTGTTTTATGCATTGTTTTTATGTTTTTACCTTCATTTTGGATTTTACTAATTACATTAGCACGCTCGGTGGGACCCACAAGGTCCTATATAATGATTTTGTGAGTCTTTTTCTTGTAGAAAAGTGCTCTTTGTAGGTATTAGCGCTATCTTTCTGTGCAGTGGTGCCATTTTACTAAGAAGTGGTGTCATTTCCACCTGAAGCGGCACTATTTCTAGCTATATCAGCGCCCTCCTCGCATGACAACTTTGCTTCAATAATAACTCATATATGTGTGTGTTTTGTGTTTCTCATCATTTCTAATACACATTTGCTCTCAACTTTTGCAGGTTTTGCACAAAAATAGGGGGAAACTATGGCGAAATTTTGAAAAAATCCATTTGACATTTGGGTTGGTTTTTGTTTAGTTGGTTGTTTAAAACGTTTGTGCAAATCATTATCTACTGTATTTTGATGTTATAAGACTAATAAACAACCACTAACCGCACTTCTCCAAACATTTTGGTTAATGTTTTTTTTGGGAGCTCTTGACCACTATTGCATTGTATCGACATTGTCCGTGCCCGGAACAACGCCTTTCTTCTGCAACAGTTGGGCAAACTAGAATTTTAACCACAACGGCACTTTTTCTCTATATTTTGGCACCTTTCTTCATTTTGGTGCTATTTCTATCTGTATTGGTGCTTTTCTGTGTTTGAGCATGATTTGTAATTATTTTAGCACCTTTTGTAATTCTGGTGCCATTTGTAATATCTGTAGCGTTATTTTTAGGATAGGAAGTCTTTGTCATGTCAACAGTCAGTGGCACCATTTTTCATATCTATGGCACGATTTTAGAGCTCTATGGCACCTTTTACATCAATTTTGGTGCTATTTTTTGTACTGACATTGGATTCTATGCAGGGTATTATCTCTGATCTGTAGGATATTTTTGACTGTCCAAGATCACTATCTTAAAACTACTAACACTTTTGCATGGTTTTATTAACTTAAACAACATTTCATTTTGGTTCTCATAAAAATAACCCTTTCTTGGTAGTTTAGAAAACATTTAGAATTGGTGCACTAAAATTAACACTTGCTTGACAAACAAATCATTAGAAAACATTTCATTTGGGTGTACCTAAAAATAACCTTTTGTTTGCCTAGTGTAGACAACATTTGAAATTGGTGCATTAAAATTAACAAGTGTTTGTAACAACTTTAGGCACACTTTGATTTGAGTTTAAAAAGAATATTATCTCTTGTTTTGTGTGTCTTGTGCACTTGCACGTTTATGTTAATAGAACCCAAGGGATAGAATTGAAGTATCCTCTCCCCTCACCTTTTACAAGGATCTTGGGTGAAGAGAAACGGTTCTACGCTCTTCTTTTTCATTTTCTTTGAGTGGGCCTACCTTTGAGACACATTTGCAAGGAGAACTGATTGGCGACCCCAAGCAATACTTTCATTCGGTCTGCTATACAAAATAGGATAAGATGAAAGCCAAGTCCAAATAGGTATTAGTGTTTACCATTTGATGCTAGCTTGAAAGGAAGTAGTACCATTGTGTATATGAAACTCCTAGTAGAGCTAGTCAAAACCTTAAGTGGTTTATTAGGTGCTCATAACGTGTTGATCCCCCAAATGTTCCCCCACTAAACACCTTTGGTTAGAAGCCTACCCCTTTTGGCCTTTTGGCAATTTGTTCAAGACAAGGGCATAGCTGGTTTTGCCCCCAAGATTCTTACCATATGGCTCCCTTGAGATGAGATGGAAATCCTCAGCTTAGCATAAGCTATACGTAGCTTTCTATGGAAAGGGTGGTTGTGTCATCCTTCTAGTGCAGGAGGCCCCTATCCATCCTCTCTTGAGAAGACAATATAATGAGACACACCTATTTGTTAGCATGTTAGCATTTGTGTCAGAGATTCCAAGTTGTGGGCTTGGCAAGTTGCCATTCACCTTGACCTTAGGTAGTTTAAGCATTGTTTTCAAGTGTTTTTGATTATGTTATACCCATGGAAATTTGGGCCTTGAGGGGCCTCTCAAACATACACATTATGCTTGTACATCACGTCAAAACCTTTGGCTATTGTGTGCTTTTTGTTTGAAGTGTTTGCAAAACTTGCCAAGAAACAACATCATTGAAACATCATTCCAACATTTGATAAAAATTTGACCTCCACAAAATCTAAATTTGACATCAAAATCTACCTTTGCTAAACCATTGTCAACCACTGACCTATTTTGGAACCATTTCACAAATCTCTGGTGCCAGTTCTATTTGTTTTGACGCTATATACCTGAGTTTTGGTGCTATTTGTAGATCAAATTACCCACAGCCTTAGAAAATTCTTTTGGGACCTTTGAGACCTACCTATCCATAATCCACATTCACCTTTCCAAAAATCCCTCAAAATCACAACCATCTTGATTACCAAATTTTCATCCATATCTCGACCTTAGAGAATAAATCATTTCCCCTATTGGACCCTCCATCATACTGTTGAATCCAACCATAATCCATCCATTTTCATAGCTTTTCATCCCCTTTGATTTTTACCTACTTTTGGACCAAATACACCCTTCTACAATTTCATCCCCCAATCCATTTATCTCTTCTACACCAAACACATCCAAAATCTCATAGGCAACACATCAATAAAAAAAATCAACCAACACCAAAAATCATATCCAAAATCAATCTTTGAGCTAAAGTTAAATCTAGATTTCATGTTTCACACCCTATTTTTCTTGATTGGTCATTAGTCTACCTTCAAGTAGAATAATCATCCCTTTTTGCTTAAGGTCATAAGTCTACTTTAAGCAAGGAGAAAACATCCATTGTGCAACACCCAAAACCTAGACCTATTTGAGCTCATTTGTGGACATCAACATCCTTTTCCAAAAACATCATCAAAATCTATCCTATCAAACATCTAAAATCACCTAAGGTTTTCCTTAGTTGAAGTATCATCCAACCCATCTCCAAAACCTCTCTCATCAAATCATCCTTTTCAAATCTATTCCATCCCCCATTCTTTTGGTCCAAAATTTTTGTGAAAATCAATATCCTTGACATTTACCATCCTTAGGTTGCCACCTTTTTGAGATTTATCTCCCAAAGGTCAAAACCTATAGTCAAAAATCATACTATAATCTCTTTTCACCCTTAGATTTAGATTATAGGGAGTATACTCTCTTGAACCTAAATCTTCATTCCATTTCATCACCATATTCCCTTTGGGTCCAACAAAACAAACCAATTCTCTAAGGTCTCAACCTTCATCCACCTCCCAATCAAAATCCATATCCTTGCATGCCTATAACAAGATCCCAACACAAGAAAAATCAAGAGATGGCCAACCTTGGAAACAACATGGGCATAGGAATGCCTCCAACTGATCAAAACAATGTACCAATCGTCCAACGAGTACCCAACCTACCCATGGTCTTGCAAATGCCCTCATACGATCCCAAAATAAATCCCTTCACCTTCTTACAATCACAGCCGCCACCACCACCTACCCAAAACACCACCATCAACCAAGTAGATCAAGATGTCTTAAACTTCACACAAGATCCTGATAACATGGATATATTGGATAGAGTTCTAAAATCGGATCCTAGTAGATATCTTGATTTTCTTCTCAAAAATGGTGCGCAACTACCCAACATCACTACCTCATCCCAACCATCCACATCCAACACCAATCCCACCACATCTTCACAACCTTCCACATCACACACTAACCCTACCTTATCTCAAACCTCAAACCCCACCGTATCTACCGCTCCCACAAACTCTAATGTTACCACATCCAAAACCCCCACCAATGTATCAACCATCCCTAGTGTCTCAAATCCTACCGTCTCCAACCCCGTTGTCACATCCACCACCACAACAAACGTAACTACATCTGTTCCCTAAATCATCCTAGGTATTCCTAGCAATCCCACACACACGAGTGCCTCCACGAGTGTACCTCCCCTCAAGCCCAACACCATAGCCTACATGAGTCAATTTCTCTCATAACCACCTCACAACACGACCAATCCATCTAACACCAACCCATCTAATTTCACATATGTACAACATCCCGTGGTATCATCTACACAACACAATCCCAACCCACAATTACCACCTCACGTTCTCCAACAACTCCATGCCTACCAATAATGCCTCGCCCAACTTAACCAAAATCAAAACACCATCCCACATAATCAAAACCTCATCCACCAAAAACAAATGAACCAATACCAAATTCCACCTAACCTCCAACAACTCATAAACTAACAAACGTACTTTCGACAACCACCCCCAACACAGGACTTAACGAGCATCGTGTAGACTCCAATTCAAAAAGTGGATGACATGCAACATGGAAACAAACACAAGCAATATTCTTTTGAGGATATTTGCCCATACCCATTTGACAAAATGTTATACATGCCTCCCTTTCCTAAGAACTTTGAGACACGCAAATTCAACAAATACAAAGGAAAGGGAGACCCTAGGGAACACCTTAGAGAGTTTTACATCGCTTGCCTTAAAGTCTCACACAATGACACATACCTAATGAGAATCTTTCCTAGAAGCATTGGTGGTCAAGCCACTGAATGGTTTGCACACCTTCCTTCTGGCATTAGGACTTTTCCTAAGCTCACGAAGAATTTTGTTAATCATTTCTCCTATAACTTTGAATATGAAGTATCCATGAGGGACCTTTGCGACACCAAAAAGAAGAGCAGGGAATCCTTCGCCACATTCTTACAAAGATGGAGAGGCTTGGTGAGCAAACTCCCTTGGCCAATTCCTGAGAAATAATTAGTCACCATGTTTGTGGCTAACCTTAATCAAGAAATGGGTTTTCATTTACAAATCCTATGCGCATCCACTTTTGAAGAGATCATTGACAAGGGCACAACCATTAAGAGGGCCCTTATTGTCAAGGGTTTGATTAAGCTATATGATAACAAACCCTACAACAACAACAACAACAATAAAGTCAACATCAATGCCTCAAACACAAGTAATAACAATGTGCAATCAAATGAGAAACCTCGCTTTTGGGGCAAGAACAAGAACACTCTCAATGATGGTGTCACCAATGTGAAGGCCGTCCAAAATGTACAAAGCTAAAGACCCTAAAATGTACCCACCAAAAATAATGTCAATATCCCCAAGGGGCCACCAAAACAAAATAATACCCCTCGAAGGAAATTCACGCCCTTAGGAGAACCAATCGAAGATGTCTTGGACAAAATTCTAAAAGATAATTTGATAACGCTTCCACCCATTAAACCCTACGATGAAAATCAATTCAAACCTACGTGGTATAATGAAAATGACTATTGTGAATACCACCATGTCGTGGGCCATAAAACAACTGATTGCATGAAGCTAAAACACTGCATACAAGATCTCATAGACAATGGCAAAGTCAAACTCGAGGAAATCCCACAACAATCACCCAATGCCAACCTTGGAGCTTACAAGGATCCTTTACCTAACCACAATAAGGGTAAGGCCTCATCCTCAAATCAAGCTTACCACATCGTTCCTCCTGCCGCTTCTTTCGACTCCATCGTGGGTCGGATAGAAGAATCATCTAACCATGTCAACATAATCACCCTTCGAGCTAAGGCACCTGACTGTGCTATCACTACTCGTCGTGGCCGTGTGTCCATCCATGTGGCTCCCACCACCAATCAAACATCCACATCCACACCAAACCATCAACCAAACTGTTCATCCATCCATCCACCATCAGCCCATAAATATAGCCTCCTAGATCATATAGGTAAAACCCTTGCCCAAATCTCCATTCTTGAACTACTCTGTATGTCTCCCCTTCACAAGGAAATCCTTGACAAATCCCTTACAGAAACCTAGGTCCCCACTAACTTAAATTTTGAACAATTCCAAGTCATGGTGGGTCATATCACTTTGCCTCACCAATTAACCTTCTCTGATAAAGACCTTCCTGCCTTTGATGGTTCACACAATGACGCCCTACACATTAAAGTCTGTATCCATAAACATACCATAAAAAGATTCTTAATAGATGGTGGCTCTAGCCTAAACCTTTGCACTCTTAAATTATTAAAACATTTGGGATACTCTGATGTGGTTGTAGATTCCAATGAAAGCATAACCATAAAGGGGTATGATGACACTGAGAGGCTATCTGAAGTCACCATCAAACTCCCTATTCAAGTAGGGCAGAAAATCTTGGAGACCAAATGCCAAGTGCTTGATCTTGACCTCCCTTACAACATCCTCCTCGGCCGACCATGGATCCATGCCATGCAATTCGTGCCCTCCACATTCCATCAATGCCTAAAGTTTCCTCATAACAGCACGGAAGTAACTATCTATGCCAATCCCCACCCCTTCCAATACTGCAGCTTCTTAGAAGGACACAACCATACTTTTTGTCCGTACAATAAGGCTATTGAGAAAACCACCTCCCAAACTGACCCTACATCATCTACCTCATATGTTGACCTTGCCAACATTGCCACCACTTCATCACAAAAAACTCCACCACCTGAGGTAAAGATCAAGTTGAGTGACATGGGGTGAGGTGAATATGACCTACACGATATCTTTTATGTAGGGACCTTACCCACTCCTAAAACATTTGGTGGTCCGAAAGAAGAGGAAGTCTCCACAGTGGTCATCAAATGCAAGTTGTCTCCCATCTTTGAGAAGAAACACCTTCTTGATCAGGATGTACTTGAGGATATATCATCATGGGTATACAAAGATGAAGAAGCAGAATAAGAAACCCCTACCATCCCGACGGAGCTATATGGAAAAGGTCTAGAGATTGTAAAGTATATGGGCTATAAAGGGCAAGGCAGTATTGGCCTTCATGAGCAGGGGATTGTAGAGCCAATTCAAGAAACGAGGAATCCCTACTCCCAAGGGTTAGGGTACAGAAAACAACAGTATCTTCTCACTAGTGGCAAGTGTACCCTAGGTGAGGTTGCTAAGGTTTCCCCTATAGTCGATAACATTAATGAAGCAGACCATTAAGACTCCTTTAGTGACTTGACTGAATTCTTCGAGTCTTCCATATGCACCATTTACACCGTAACCACCTTAACCTCTGCATCTATCGACCTACCTCTTATGTACCTAGACCTTATAGATTGGGACCAATAAGGACCTCCTGTCCTTGATGTAGCACAGAATGATGAAGCCATAGAAGCAATGATGGGGGTTAGAGATCACTTCCCCCTAGGAGATCACAGAGTTGGGTATATCATAGAACTTGATACGTCTGCCTATTTTAGTAAAAACAATGCCCCCCTAGTGAAAACCACTTCATGGCACTTTTAGGTGAAGAAAAAGTAAAAATAAAGGACATATCTCCTAGTGAAAACCTCCATGAGGCACTAGAAGATGGAAGCATGGGCGTTCCTAAAATAGAGAAGGTATATCTAGGCATATTACCAATCCTTGTGGAACCATCACAAGAAATGAACCTTGGAACAGAGGAAGCACCAAAGATCACCTTTAGAGCAGAATCTCTTACCACAATAGAACAGGAGAATTTCTTAGCTTTCTTCAAACAAAGAAGTCGTAATTTTGCATGGACCTATGCTGACATGCCAGGGCTAGATCCTACCTTGGTTGTTCATCATCTCGCGGTGTGGCCCGATGGAAAACCTATAAAACAAAAGCTAAGAAAGATGAATCCTTAGATTGCACTCCTTGTTAAAGCATAGCTGAAGAAACTCCTAGATGTGTGGTTCATCCAACCAATAGACTACCCCGAGTGGGTATCTAACATAGTACCTATAGCAAAAGTCACTGGGGGCATCCGATGTTGCACAGATTTCAGAGACCTTAAAAAAGCATGCCCTAAAGATGACTTTCCCTTACCCAACATTGACATTATAGTGGACCTCACTACAGGGCACGAGATGTTATCCCTAATGGATATTGTGTATGAGGAAAAATCGATTAAATCAAACTAATTAAATCAAAGAACCCAATAACATAAAGAAAATGAATTTAAATAAAAGCCATGACAAATAATCAATGAAATAAATACTTTTACTGAAATATGTATTGTTTCCTTTGGATTGAATGTGGATTGCTCAATGAAGTTGCAAAACCATAGCTGCAACAAGCAAGTAGTGTGCTCAAGAGATCAATGTCAAAAGATCGTAAGAGTGCTCAATCGATGTGTTTTGTATGCTCAAAGCTCTGTTAAGTATGCCTAAGAATACGATCGAAGAGAGCGGTAATGAAGGAGATGAGGGGGTTTTATATAGATTTCAAGGAAGATCGATCAATGGTCTAGATAATTCAGAAGAATCAACGGAGGAGAACAGTTGAGGAATGTGCAACGAATAAGAAGAAGACAAGTGTCTTGCTTTCTTTTGCATGAGAGGAGTTATCAAGAATAGAAGAATGAGTTAACTGAAGAGATAAATTAATTAAAAGAATAAAACAATCAGTTAAGTGATTTAAAACAAGAAGAAGGGATTTGCATGAGAAAAGAAGATATTCTACTTTATTAAATATAGAAAACTTGAGTTATTTTAGAGATATCTCAAATTTAGAAGAAAAAGCAACTTAAATGAATAATTGATTTATTTAAATTTAGAGGAGATATTTTGGAAGAAATAATTAAATAATTGGAATTATTTAATTTAGAAGATTTGGAAAGCAAATTAAATAAATAAATTTATTTAATTGTTGTGCATGATTTTGGAAGAATGATTTTGGTTTAATTAAATAATGTAAATTATTTAATTGTAGATAAGATAGAATTTGTGATGAATTAATTAAATAATTGGGTTTATTTAATTAATGTGGATTTGATTCTTGGAAAGAGGATAACGATCTAATTAAATAATTAAAATTATTTAATTGCGGAAGAATAATAGAGGAATTTGATTTAATTAATTAAATAAAGAGAATTTATTTAATTAATGTCGAAGATATATGATTTAGAAGAATTTGGTGAAATTAATTAAATAATTAGATTATTTAATTAATGTATGAAATGCAAGTGATTAGGAAGAAATGACGAAATGCAAGTAGCGCGACAACTTGGTCATTTTAGGGTGTCTACAGATATCTTTTTAGGATATAATCAGATCAAGATTGCGGAAGAAGATCAACATAAGACATCCTTCATATGCATGTGGGGGACATACTATTGGGTTGTAATGCCTTTTGGCTTGAAGAACGCAGGGGCAACTTATCAACGTGCCATGACAGTCATCTTCCATGACCTCTTCCATCACATCATGGAGGACTATGTAGATGACTTGCTGGGAAAATCCAAGACTAGAGGATCACTTGGATGTGTTGGTTAAAATTTTTGACATATTGGAACAATACAATGTGCACCTAAATTTGAAGAAGTGTGTCTTTGGGGTCACCTCTGGGAAAATCCTTGGATACATAGTGTTGAGGAGAGGAATAGAAGTGGATCATGCTAAAGTTAAAGCTATCACATAGATGCCCCCTCCAAAAACATTGAAGAAATTAGGAAGTCTACATGAGAAGCTCCAGTCTATCCATTGGTTCATAGCATAGATTGCAAATAAATGCTAGCCATTCCAGCACCTCCTTCACAAAAACACAGCCTTTGTGTGGGACAATCAGTGTCAAGGAGCTTTTGAACAACTGAAAAATTACCTCATTAATTTGCCTATCCTTATGCCACCAAAACAAGGAGAACCCCTCCTCTTATATATTTCAACGATAGAAACAACAATAGGGGCCTTGTTGGTGCAGCATGATGAACAAGGGAAAGAAAGAGCAATATACTATATCAGCCGTACCTTGGTGACCTATGAGCTGAACTATACTCCCATTGAATGAGTATACTTAGTTGTCATCTTCACCTCACAAAAGTTGAGGCACTACATGCTCAATCATAAGACTAAGCTCATTGCCAAGATCGATCCGCTGAAGTATCTGCTAAATAGGGCCACCCTCACTGGACGAATGGTTAAATGGGTAATGATCTTAAGCAAGTTTGACATCAAGTACATGGAAAGAAAAGCCATTAAAGGACAAGTCATTGTTGATCAATTAGTTGAGGTGCTCATCCCCACAGAGCATCCTACACTTGCAGAGTTTCTTGATGAGTCTATATTGACTATAGCACCAGTATTAGAACCATGGAAAATGTACTTTGATGGGTCTTATACACATCAAGGCTCAGGGGTAGGCATTTTGTTTGTTACCCCTCAAGGAGATACCATCCCAAAGTCATACAAAATCACATTTCCATGCACAAACAATGTAGCAGAGTACGAGGCTCTTATCATAGGACTCTGCATGGCAATTTAGTGGAGGATTGACAAGCTAATGGTCTACGGAGATTCCCAACTAGTCATCTGACAGGTGAACAATGAGTATAAAACTAAGGATGATAAGTTCCTTCCATACAAGAGAATGGTGGATGACTTTAAAGGTTATTTCTATGACATCCATTTTGAATAGATTCCAAGGCTAAACAACAAAGATGCAGATGCCATGGCCACAATAGGATCCCTGGTAGACATGAAGAAGGACAACAAGAAGTGCGAGTTCCTAATCGAAGAACTCCCTATACTAGCCTATGATGTTCCCCAATCGAAACTGGTGTGCAAAATTACTAGTCCCCTATCCCCTTGGTATCAAGAGACATATTTATACCTCCATGATAACATTATTCCCCCCAACCTTTCAGCCTCACAATGAAAAAGCTTCATTCGCCGAGCCTCCTGCTTCACTCTTGTAGGTGACACCCTATACAAAAGGAGTCTTGATGGTACACTTTTACGATGTTTAGACTCTAGGGAAGCTGAATTGGCCTTACAAGAGGTACACAAAGGCATTTGTGGGGCACACTCAAGTGGACCTACCTTAGCTAAAAAGATCTTGAGAATGGGGTACTATTGACCAACCATGGAGTGAGATGCCCACTGGTTCGTGAAAAAGTGTATGCCGTGTCAACAACATGGGGACCTCATCCATGCACCATCATAGGAACTGTAGGTGATAACAACTCCATGGCCCTTTTCACAATGGGGACTCGACCTCATAGGAAAGATTCACCCACCATCCTCTAATGGTCATAAGTTCATCATCACTGCCACTGAATACTTCACCAAGTGGGTTAAAGCAATTCCACTCACTTTCACCACCGGAATCCAAATATCCAAGTTCATCCTTCATTACATCATATGTCGTTATGGCATCCCCCATTTCATTATCACAGATAATGGGAAACCATTCAAAAACTAGGAAGTTCGTACCCTATGTGAAAAATTTCAAATCCAACACCATTTCTCCACTCCATACTACCCCCAAGGTAATGGTCAGGTGGAAGCTTCAAACAAAACCATCCTGCGTATCTTGAAGAAAATAGTTAATGAAGTTGGCCATGACTGGCACCTTCAACTCAATCTTGCCCTATGGGCCTATCGCACGAGTATCTGTACACCAACATGAGCCACCCGATACTCCCTAGTATTCGGATCTGAAGCCATCTTACCTATTGAGGTCAAGCTCCCATCACTTAGAGTATCCCTATAGAACATAATCACTGATGAGGAGTACCGAGTTGCAAGGCTACATGAGCTAGAATTGTTGGATGAGAAATGTCTAGATGCACTCAACCATCTGTAGGCATATCAAAATCACCTACGAAGAAGCTACAACAAGAAAATCAAGAACTGCAAATTTGAAGTAGGCGATCTTGTCCTCATGGAAAACTAGAAGAATCTGCAAGAATGCCCTAAGAAAGGAAAATTTGAACCCAATTAGTTGGGACCTTATGTCATCACCGCTAGCTATGGATCAAGAGCATATCAACTTGCAACACCTGAGGGGTAGCCTCTGGATGAGCCCATGAATATTTTGCACCTGAAAAGATTCTATGCATAACTCATCAAGCATCCCAAGGCAAAAATACAAAAAAATAAAAAAAATAGAAAAAATAAAAAAAAAATCAAAAAATAGAAAAAATCAAAAAATAAGGAAAAACCTAAGTGCAATAAAGTTGTCCAATGGTGAAAATCACTTCGGTGGCACTTTGGATTGATACCATGGTGAAAACCTATTTCAGGTGCCATGTGTAGTGGCCGGTTCCACCATTTGATAAGATCTATCTCTATCATGACACTTCATACTAAACACCTTCCATGGCTTGGAATTCTAAAACATCAATCACCCACCCCGCATCAGCCCACCCAAGGTTAACTCGTGGAACAAGGATCCTTGTAATCTTCCTCCAAAATCATCAAAAAACCAAAAAATCCAATAACACCATAAAACCAAAAAAATCCAAAAACATCAGAAAATCCAAAAATCCAAAAAAATTACAAAATCCAAAAATACAAAAACATTGGGAAAAGAAAAAAAATACAAAAACACTCACATCATCATCATGCACCTCATCTTCAACATCCATCCTGAACCATTCCCACATCATCAAGTCTTGCCAGAACTACATATTCATCTCATCCGCATCTTGAAAGTACCTTGATCCTGTGGACACAAGGTATGTAGGCAATCTAGAATATGAAGGAAGTATCCAATACTCAGGTACATAAGATGCACCCATCCAACCCGTTTGGATGGTTCTTATTCACTGAGATTGCTTGATCCAACAAATGATACACATGCTAAGCATACACCTGAAACATCACACCTCATGCAAAAATCATCAATCAACATACCGACTATAACCCAACACATGGCCCGACTATCCTTTTGCCCACCTTTCGAAAATTATCAAACAAAATCCAACTGATTTGCGTCCTAGGATATATCATTCCTACAATGGACAGAATCCATCATCCTATCAACATTTATCTTGGCAAGAGAACACAAAGGCTTTTTGTTTCTTCTTGTTGGTATGTTGATTATTGATTTTTATCTTTTGAATGCAGGAAAGCAACTTTCTTGCAACTAGTATGATGATATGCAACATTGACTAGATAGGTTGCACTATTATCATAGTGGTTGGCAAATAACATGCAATTCACTTCTATTTGTAGGGGTGAAATAATTACTAAGTACCGTCAATCATTTCACTCTCCTGCTTGTTTTTGTATGCTGTGCTTGTGGGTGGATTTCATTACTCCAAGAATAGTATTCATATCTTGAAGCGTGGGTTGGTTCTAGCATGATGTGCCTCATTTGCATATACAGGCATTAATACCGTATATGTACTATGAATACTCATGGCTATGAGTCCCCTTCCCTCTGCTAGGCAAGGTTATACTACCTTGTGTTGTTATATGGAGCCTAATCAGACTCGAAGGTTAAATTTACCCCACTTTTATTGGCGTGGTTTCCCCCCAAATTATTTAACGGGGTCAAGGGGTAGCACACCTTGCAGGGGTTTGGGGGTGACGCCCCCAAGATGGGGTCAAGGGGTAGTGCCTAAGGGTTAGGGTTTCCGTTGATGTATTATAGCATTTTGTAGTAGTATTGAGTTGCAAGGATTGCTTGTTGTAATCAGTTTGATTTATTGGATAATAATATTGGACTCTCTGTTGGTGGATGCAGCCCGAGTTTGGGTGAACCACATTAAAACTTATCTCTCATTATTATTTCTGTGTATTTTTCATTCCTTTGTTTAATCTTTATTTACATTTAATTGATATCTTCTGCATGCAATCCCTAACACCTTGGGCATGCATGAAATCAACCTTTTGTTTGTGGGTCTAGTCCATGCAATTATGGGATATATATTTATCACCTAGGTCATCTCATACCTTTGTGAAATGTATCCTACATTGATATAATAAATCAAGAAATGCTCTCAGTTAATCTTATGCAACTACTATAGCTAGCTCAACTCATTTTTCAAACACTCATCCCACCATACTATTTGGGCCTAGATTTTAAAATCCCCCCATCTATCCATTTCCCCCCCAATCTTCTAACTAACCCCCCTTCTCACCTACCCTCAACCCATTTCAACCAATCTAACACATCCAGAACCAAAACAAATCCCCTCCCCTCAATGATGTGGTATATCATGACCTAGAAACCTACCCTTACCCAACCCATAAACTAGTTCCCCTCCCCAACCTACCCTTACCTAACCCATAAATCATTCCCCCCCTCCCTACCTATCCCCCTACCACCAAGCCCCATCACCCAAGGTCGTACAAGAACATCATGTGTGTCATGACTTGATCACTTCATAAATCATTACATTAGGCCATTAGTTGCATTATCATAATCACCTAAACCATTGCATTTTCATTTTTTCCATTTGCATACATAATATATATTAATTAAGGTGAGCATATATTTCCATTCCATTACATGTTGCATCCATAATAAATGTTTATTAATATGAACATTTATTTGCAGTCCACATCCACATCATAATCCATAATCATAACATCATCATCTAACATGCATAATCCATCATCATCATAAGCATTACATTCACAACATCATTTATCCATGAAATACAATCAACTCATAGCAAGATAATGAAGACATGAGGGATATAGCCCACCAAGTACCATCTGCACAAATCATGACATCATAATAAAACATTCATCCCTAAATCCACAAGGTCATATCAAATATTAGAAGCATTAGAAAATCCTTACAATAATTAAATTGAATTACCATTAATAAGGGCTTGCCAACAAGCCCGCTAAGTACCATCAGTGTAATCATTGCTCATAGCATCACATAACGCAACATAAACAAAAAACAAAACCATCTATCACATCATCATCAGAAATACACCATAACATCATATCATATTATGCAACTATGTGGTCGACATGAGGTAGCAATCCCACCAATAAAGCATAAGCAAATCATAACATCATATATTATCATCACACATAAATCATAACATTATATCATCATCTGCATCATCAGTACATCCATCACATCTCATAACCTCATCACATCATCATAATATGCATAAAACCATAAAAACATCCATCACATAATGCATCCATAAACATAAACATCATCATGAAACATAGGTGCATACATCAAATCCATAACACATCATAACTGCATAACCATATCATCATAGATCATCTGGTGTCATCATACATCACCAAAACATAATGTACATCGCTCAAAATAATACAAGTTATGATACAAAAATGCCTCAAAGGGCTAAAAATGTACATCCAAAAATGTTAGGCCTGAGATGATGATCCCTTACCTGACTCGGTGGGAGATTCAAGTTCTCGCTACTGCTGTTGTGGTGGTGGATGTGGCAGCTGATGTGGCACCTATGGTGGGGGCCCATCGGCTACTGTACTGACTAAATGGATCTGGACCTGCATGACCCAAACATCTGAGAACTACTCTGTTGGCTATAGCTAGGGATCCATTGACCCTCTCGAATAGTGAAACAATAGGCTACATGATAATACTTAGCCTGGCCTCTCTTCTCTACCATCTGTCCCTGCAGCTGTGCAATCTATGTCTGCATCAGTGCTAACACTAGACCCATGCCTGTACACGTTGCAACCCCATAAAAACTCACCACCTGCCCCTCATCTTGCTGAGCCCTCACCTCTATAGCCTACCGCTAGGCTCTCTCTAAATCCCTCTCTCTGGTCAAGGTGACCACCTAAGCCTAAACCTAAGCCAGTTGCGCCTGTAGCTGACTCACATCCTGCTGTCGTCTCCCCACAGTATCCTATAAGCTGGCAACCTGTGCTCGCAGAGCCTGCATCTCCTCCTCATCATCTCCTCAGGTGCACTGATGGGAAGAATGCTCTCTCAGAGCTAAACCTCCCCCTGCCCCTGAGCCACCTACCTTTGTCTGCTCGGTCCCTATGAATCCCATAGCAACATCAGGAATATCCTGCTGCAATGATCGTCCCCTCACATCCAACCCAAGTGTTTGTTGTGCTGTAAGGGTGGCCTGTGCTTGCTGCTAAGAAGGTACCCATGGAGGAGGCATAAGCTCCTTGTCTTCCCTCTGTTGCTGCCATCTTGATGCCCTTTGATGAGGTGCCCTCTATCTCAGCACCTCCCCTACCTAAACCTACTGTACTGGTACCTATTGTACAGCTATCTCCTGCTGCTGTGGCAACTGCTGCTCTGCCTCATCCTGTCCCCTCCATTGGATCTGTCAAATGGATTGGCCTCCAAGTAGCCCACCACTGATCATATGCAAGTGTGGTCCCTACATCAGTGACTGTACTCACCCAATCCCATCGCTGCAGCTGTAATATTGCAAGGTCTGCTAGTGCCACTTGTGGGTCTATGGCTAGCAGCTAGCTCACTCAATCCCGTCGTGTCTGGGAAACCACCACCATCTCTTGGGGCATAGCTTGTCGAATACCAAACTATCGCATCACCCGCGGCAGTAGATACCTATCAATCATGCACCGCCCGTGACCCATCAAATAACGAGTATGAATGACATTGGGTAGGTGTACATCATCCTCTGGCCAAGGCTCAACACCAATGTAGGGTCGCCATATAACACGAGTCAAATCATCTAGTGCCTATTTCCAGTACCGTAGTTGTCCAGTGTGTGAATACTCCACAAGATACCGATACAAAAACACGTAGGCCTCAAACTATCAATGATAATACCCTCCATCCGACCTGGTGATCACAATATGCTCAAATGCCCACACGTGCAATAGTGTGACCCCATCTGATAGTGCAAAATCATAATGATACACACAAGTGTGCATCTCATGATATAGTTGTGCTAGCATCACTGACCCCCAGGCATAGACTATCCCATGACAAACCATCCCCTCTATCATCAATCCCCAACCAACCGCAAAACCTCTACCTCAACGATCTGGCATCACTACCCCTCTGATCAATGAGAAACAAGGTGAAGTGAGTTGCACTTACTGCCAATGTCCCCTCATATCTCATCTCTTGTCAGTCTCCTGATAACTCTAGATGACCTGGGGCAAAGGCTCTATGTAGGGCTGGTTGCCCCCCTCCTCGTATCATAAACCAATCGATCTCCATGAATCAATAACTTGAGGATGCAATAAATATCCTCAAGTGTGATCGTCATCTCTCCTGTCAGGAAGTGAAAAGAACAGGTCTCTGGTCGAAATCACTCGACAACTACCATCATCATCGCCTGATGTGCTCATAAGATGGGCATATCTAACATTGTCAACAATCCCAAATCTGCCAATCAGGCCCGAGTCAGTCTGTCAAACCCAGCGAACAAGGCCATCACCATAGGAACACGTTGCTCCTGCGAGCCTATAAACCCTCCAAGAACCTACATCCACCAAGTCTTTGTCAAAAAACCCATCTTTTCTTCCAAATCAACCTCCCTATGCTAAATTTCCTTCTTGTAGAAGCCAAATTAAATTTGGCACTACAAAATCCTCCTTAAGTGCTAATCTCATGGATGGCGCTACTCAACCCTTGTATGGCGTCACATTTCAATATGGTGTCACTATTTGCATCTTAGGCACCGATTTTGGCTCAAACTCATGCATCCAAGCCAAAAGGTGCTATTTTGCAAAATAGTGCCCCTTTCAACTTTCACCCCAATCCGCTTGATGGCGCCACTCCAACCAATGGCATCGATTTAGCAAATGGTGCCATGACTCAGCATGGCACCACACCACTGGATGGTGCCACTCTCCCACATTGCACCAATCAAGATAATTGCACCACATCCTACCCATTTTCTAAATAGAGCTAATACAGACGAAGGTGCCAAAATGACTTGTTTTGGTGCCAATTCTCCCTTTTTTCCCCTAACCCTGTGCAAAATAGCACTAATATAGACAAAGGTGCCAAAATGACTTGTTTTGGTGCTCATTCTCCCTTTTTTCCCCAAATGGATGATGCCAATCCAGAGGATGGTGCTAATCCACATCCTTTTGGCACCAATCGGTTCCCTGATAGCGCCAGAACCCTAAAATCCATTTTCCTAAAATAATCAATGCAACGAACACAAAAAATGACAAAGATAGGGTTTGGGCATACTTGGGCGCCAGCCTTTGGTGCTCTTCGATAGGACCGAACTTGCTCAGACAAGTGCTCGAAGCGTGGGAAGAGTGGATTGCGGTGTGCCATTTTCTCTCCTCTCTTTGGTCCAAGTGGCTCTATGTGTGCAAATGTGGCACTTTTAGGGCCCATTCTTCTATTTATAGTAAGCCATGTCATCCTTCCATGCACTTCTTCCTTCCTAGGGTGCAAATCACAACCTTTTTCAACCATTTTTCTTCCTGTCAACCTGTTTTTCCATCCTCTATCTGAATTTCACCTCCATTTTGTCCTTTTGAGAGCTCACCCAAAAAAAATATTTTTTCAATTGACCTCTAGAAGGGACATCCCTCACTCATTCCATTCCTTCCCGATAGCTAGGGCATTTTTCTTTGACTTGACGCCACTTCCCTGCTAGGTCCTAATGCCACGTCAAAGAAGGGCAAATGTAGACACCTAAAAATGTCTTCATCATATAACTAATGCCCTACATCACTAAACACACCAATTCCCCTTCCAAACAATTAATTAAATTTCTATTTAATTAATTATTCTCTTTAACACCTATTTTTCCTCCTATCCTGCCAAATTGAATTAATTTAATAAATTCAATAGTCTAACATTACCCATTTAATTAAATAGATGTGTAAATATTTATTTGATTAATTCCCCTTTTTACTAAACCCAATTAATTAGGTAAATCATGTTTATCTAATTAATTTAGTCTATTAATCAACCTATCCCTATCCTAGCTAATTAAATATCTATTATTTAATTGCCTAGCCTAACCTACATGACCCTAGACCTAGGATTAATTAAATAAAACCTTATTTAATTAATCTTAACCCCTCACTAATCCATTTCCTAATTTTTTCCAGCCATATTAATTAAGCTAATAACCTTGATTAAAATGGTCAAACCCCAATTAACACCTTTCCCCACACACCTCCAATAAAAGAATATTATTTATGTCGCATAAAATAATTTTTTATACACATATGCCAACCACCTCATTAAATCCTCTTACACATGTCATAAGCATTTAATCCCACTCTTCCCCAAATAAATTTTTAATTCATTTTACTCTTCCCCATGTGAATTTTTAATTCACATCTAATCCATCTCACCCAACCTCATTAACTCCACCCCTTTCCAAGATGAATTTAAAATTCATCTTTATTCATAGCCCTCCATTTTTCAAGATTGAATCTAGGCTTTCCACATCATTTTCATCCTCCACCATTGATCTTTCAAATCAATCTCCACCCTTGGATCAAATCCTCTCTCAAAATGCCTATAAATACAACACCCCTTAAGTCATTTGATCATCCAATTTTCTTGTAATGTTATTATGTTAAAAGCTTTCTTGAGCTAGTTGATTTGTGAGTTGCATTGAGCCATTTGAGAGCACTTCACATCTATTTCATTTGGGGTAAAGCAAGAGTGAGTTTGGGTGCATCACTCTCCACCCTATCTTGAATTGTCGATCCATTGTGAGGTATAATCTTTGTGTTTTATTAATTGTTTTTTATGTTTTTAGCTTCATTTTGGATTTCACTAATCACACTACCCATTAAGATTCATCCAACGTCAGTTACATTGCATGCCTAGCTACAACAAGGTGCCAATAATCGAAAGAAATGATTGTTTTACAACTAAAAAGTTAGTGAATGCTAGTGCATCATGTGGACATTCACATGTTGTGTTGGTGTCCAAGTACAACAAGCCTAATGAAGACTTGAAACAATAGCATGGCATAAGACTAACACAAAAAACATATCCACAAAGACAAAAGACATTTCCATATAAAAACATAAAGCTCATGTTGGCACTAAGAGCGAGATAAAGGACGGGGTAGGGCCAAATGAACCTAAAAGCATGTTAGGGGATACAAACACTAAGTTGAGGTTAATTTGTAGGGTATGCAATTTCTAATCTTGCATTTTACCCCCACTTTAGAAAGGCTTGCACCATTAGGTGATAAACTATGCTAAAGTACTTAAAGGAAATACTAAAAGAAAATATCGTCAAAATGATACCCAAAAGGATATTGTAGATGCAACAACTCTCCAAGCAAAGGAAACATGCCCCCAAATTGAGAATATAAAAAACAAACATGTTAGATATAAACACCCGCAAAACAAAGTTTTAGCAAATCATAAATAATATAAAAATAAAACATACATAAGTAGGAGCAACAATGACACATAATAAACATACATAAACACAAAGGAGAAAATAAAAATATGTATTTTCTAACATGCTTTGTTGCTAGAAAATGGACAGACATGATCCCAACATGCTTCGTTCCTTGGAAAATGCAAAGTGTGGTTCAAGATCTAGCATACTCTGTTGCTATGAACCATACAATACCTTGATGAATCATAAGCACCAATATACTCTATTGCTAGGTGACCCTTGAAAAGTATAGATAATAGCTAATACGATGCACTTGGACTAGCATACTCTATTGCTAGTTGGATCATATGCAAATATAATACTTAAGATTAAATGGGCTAGCACACTCTATCATTAAGTAATCCTAATAAGGGTGGATTAATCCAAGCAACTATCTATACTTGGGACCACAATATACTAATGCTTCAGAGAACTGTTGAACTACACTGGACAACTGAGGGGGGGTGAATCAATTGTCCTAAAACTTTTAACCAGATATGATCATCAACTTATCAATTACTTTTATTCAGATACAACCATGAAAGCATCAAATGATAAGCTCAACACAAAAGCATAAGCAACATGAGAGACACTATATTTTTATGTGGAAAACCTTAAAAGGGAAAAACCATGGTGGGTGTTAGCCCACATAAATATATAAGTTATATCAATATCAAAAAATAGAGGCTCACTACATACAAGGCTCACTGCAAAGAAAGGCTCATTGCCTATGGATGGCTCATTGCCAAAGGGGGGCTCACTGCCAGAAGAAGGCTCACTACCAAAAGGTTGAACTGAGATAACAACATCTACTTCATGCCAAAGTTCAGTTCCATTGAAGCACAAACACTTCTGCTCTGCTCTACTACCTTCCTTTACTTTATCTTTGCATCTTCGCACTTAGATACATGTTCATGACTCAATTACAAGTATTTATACACTACATCAACCTTGGAATGATCATCAAGGTCAGTATCACAATCATCAACCGTTGGAACAATCTCCAAGTTCGTCATTACAAAGATACATAAAATAGGTCTAGACCTAATATAAATTTAGCTAAGAAAATATGTAAGAATTTATGTGGATCATGCCATGCCTTAGCTGGGACTCAAACACAATCTTCCATGCTACAACACGTTATCACAATCTTTGATGTATCTCTGTAGATGATGAATTCAACCAACTCGGCTAAGACTGATGTTAACACAAGTATTCTCAAGAACACGCTTCATGCATGATCTGATTTATACCTTGTAGACCAATCTGAATGTAGGAGCATGATTAGGAGACATCCACAAGCACATTATAATCACCAGGAACAACCACAAGATCTCTAACAACTCTATCAATCAGATTCTTCAAACTAGAGCACAAGAACAACACTGTCAACCACTGTCATAAGCAAAAGATAGCTTCCAAACCACCAAATCATGAACCATTGTAGTTGAAGGTACTTAACATCAACACAGACTTACTTCCAGAACCGCAAACCAAAATACTTCAATGCGGAGGAATACGAAGCAAAATATTTTCTCCCTGTCACCACCAAACACATAGAAAAAGCTATTTTCACTCTGTGAACATAACTCTCTCAATTCTTCATACTGGAGGCTCCAAATCAGAATATAACATCTTCAAACAAGCTTCTAAATAACTTCCAATCCATAGGCAAAGATATTTGTTCTACAGGAAATGCAGAGCATTCTTCCGAACTGTTCTTTTGCCTATAATGCATTGTTTCTACAACACATTGTTATTACCGAAGGGGCTAATTTTCTCAATATCCTTAACAAAGTAAGAGCACAGTTGACACTAATGATAACACAGATATGTTGACATCAATGATAACACTGATCAGGCACATACTTGCAACAATCTCCCCCTTTGTCATTGATGGAAACATATGATGTGAAAAACTAAAAAGACCATTAAGACAAGATTCTCCCCCTTTCTCTTTACACATCTATACTGCATTGTTTCTCCTCCTGAGTTTTTCACATGATTTATCTCCCCCTTTGACATCAATGGAAAAGGGCACATACTTGCATGCTGCTGCTCTGATCCATTTACTCTACCAAAAACACTTAGCTACTCCCCCTGAGAGGTAGCCTTCAAATCATCAATCCAAATCAAAGAATGACACTTTAAGCTCCACTGAATTGATGCATTCCTATGCATCTTAGTTCTGTACAGTAGGCGTAATGACCCCTAACTTCTCTCTAAGATACTCAAAGGTATCTTTAGGCAGAGGCTTAGTGAAAATGTCTACAATCTGATCCTTTGTAGACACATATTCCATCTTTACTTCATTCTCTGTCACCTTCTCTCTCAAAAAGTGATACCTTATTGATATGTGCTTTGTTCTTGAGTGCATCACTGGATTCTTTGAAATGTTTATGGCACTTGTATTGTCACAAAAGATTGCAATTGTATCTTCATACACAACTCTTCTATCCTTCAAAGTCTGCTTCATCCATAATACTTGAGTGCAACATGTTGTTGCAATATACTCTGCTTCTACAGTTGACAAAGATATTGAATCTTGTTTCTTGCTCAGCCATGAGACCAATCTATTTCCCAAGAAGAAGGCATCTCCACTTGTACTCTTTATGTCATCAACATCTCCATCCCAATCTGCATCTATATAAGCAATGAGAGTGAAATCATTGTCCTTTGCATACCATAAGCCATAATCCAAAGTACCTTTCAAATACCTCAAGATTCTCTTAACTGCCATCACATATGATTATCTTGGATCAGATTGAAACCTTGCAACAAGACAAACACCATGCATAATATTAGGTCTGGTTTGAGTTAGATAAAGCAATCCTCCAATCATGGATTTGTATTTTTTCTGATCAGCCTTGGGTGATTCATCAGTTTTTCTCAACTTGCAACCAGTCACCATGGGAGTACATACTGGTTTAGATTCTTCCATCCCAAACTTCTTTAACAACTCTTTCACATACTTAGACTGAGATATGAAGATTCCTTTATCTAATTGCTTAATTTGTAGACCCAAAAAAAATTTATTTCACCAAACATGGACATTTCAAATTCATTTTTCATCTCACTAGCAAACCTTATGCACATACCTTCATTTCCTCCAAAGATAATGTCATCAACAAAGACCTCAACAATCAAGATATGATATTTATTGATTTTGAAGTATAGATTGCTATCCGCAGTACCTTTACTAAATTCCAATTGCAATAAATACTTGTTTAACCTTGCATACCAGGCTTTAGGAGTTTGTTTGAGTCCATACAATGCTTTCTTCAACCTACATACCATATCACTTTGATTTGACAATTGGAATCCCTTTGGTTGCTCAATGTATACTTTCTCCTCTAACTCACCATTCAGGAAGGTAGATTTCACATCCATTTGATATACCTTAAAATCTTTATGAGCTACAAATGCCAGAAACATTCTGATTGCTTCAATCTGAGCTACTGGGGAAAAGGTTTCTTCAAAATCTATCCCTTCAATTTGAGAATATCCTTTACATACAAGTCTTGCTTTATTCCTTACAACTTCTCCATTTTCATTCAACTTGTTCCTGAAGACCCATTTAGTTCCAATAACATTTTTGTCAGCAGGTCTAGGAACTAATTCCCAAGTTTCATTCCTCTCTATTTGCAATAGTTCTTCCTCCATTGCCTTTACCCAATTTTCATCATTGCATGCTTCATTCATAGTTTTTGGTTCAATCTTTGAAAGCAAATAGGAATTGACTTGTTCCTTTATAGCTCTTCTTCTTGTTAGCACACCTTTGTTCTTGTCACCTATAATCTAATCCTCAGAATGATTGATCCTTACATACCTGGGAGTCCTGGCAACATTTTTCGAAGCCTCTTCTTCATCCTAACTATTTTCTTGCTTATCTTTCTCTTCAATTACTATAGTCATAGGTTCATCTAGTTCATAACCACTCAGGTCTGATATTCTTTCTTTGCCTTCATCTACCTTCACATTTGCATTCTCAACAATCCTTTTGAGCCTTTTGTTATAGCACTGGTAAGCCTTACTCTTGGTAGAGTATCCAAGAAAGATTCCTTTATCACATCTTGCATCAAACTTTCGTAGATCTTCATCTCTCTTGATATAAAATTTGCTTCCAAAGACCTTGAAATATTTTACTGTGGGAATTCTTCCATACCATAATTCATAGGGAGTTTTACTACCATTACCTTTCACTTGAACTCTGTTTTGAATGTAGACAACAGTGTGAATAGCTTCTTTCCAAAAGACTTCTAGCAGACCTTCTTCATCATTGTCCTAGCAACCTCCTGAACTGTCCTGTTCTTCCTTTCCACAACTCCATTTTGCTAAGGAGTCCTAGGTGTAGATAGTTGTCTCTTTATCCCATGCTCTTCATAGAAGATGTTGAATTCATTTGATGTGAACTCACCTCCTCTATCAGATCTCAAGCATTTGATCTTCAAATCTATTTCATTCTCAACCATTGCCTTGAAAGATTTGAACTTTTCTAGGGCTTCTGATTTACCTCTTAGAAATGTAACCCAAGTCATTCTAGAATAATCATCAATAAGAAACAGGAAGTACCTATCACCTTGTAGACTTCTCACCCTTGTAGGACCATAGAGATCTGTATACACTAGATCCAACAAACTAGTAGAAAATTGTTCTTTGTTCTTGAAACTTGTCCTTATCTGCTTTCCCAACTGACATTCCTTACAAATTGAGTTGGAGGGTTTCACAAGTTTTGGTAAATCTCTCATAGCCTGACTTGAGCTTATCTTTACCAAACTATCAAAGTTTATATGACACATCCTTCTATGCCATAGCCAACTTTCATCTGTTTGAGCCAATAAACAATAATCATTAGTTCCTCTCAATTGATAGACTTGTGTCTTCTTACCAGTAGTAATCATAGTTCTGGAACTTTCCATGATCTTACACCCATTATCTTTGAATATCAGATCATATCCTTTGTCACACATCTGGCCAACACTCAAAATATTATGCTTCAAACCCTTCACATATAGAACATTGTCAGTATTATGCTATCCATCAAATGAAACAAATCCTTTCCCACAAATCTCGTTAGCTGCATTATCTCCAAACCTAACCAGTCCTCCATCATTCTTTTCCAAACTTACAAACTTACTTTTGTCACCAGTCATGTGATATGAGCATCCACTATCAATAATCCATTCATCCTTATCTTTCTCAACCTGAACAGCCAAAGCACTTTCTTCTACTGGTTTTTCATCTTTCACACAACTAGCAGAATTAGTAGACATGGGATCTTCTTTAATAGCAATAAACAAGCATTCATTTGCACTAGTATTAGCATCATTAGTTATGCCTTCATCATCAAAATCTTTGACATAGTAGCATTTCTTTGGAACTCTAGGCCTGTTCTCATATTTCTTCTTATTTCTTTCAATTCTTTCAGGACATCTGGTAGTATAATGTCCTACTTTACCACAAGAGAAACATTTGAAAGGTAATTTACCTTTGAACTTACTGGAGCCTCTTTCCTGTCAACAAAGTTAGCTTCAATTTCATCAAAGTCATCATCCACTTTATATTTCTCAGCTCTGGAAATCTTTTCTAAAGTACTGGCTTTAAAAGTTGATTCAACTTTAGGCAGGGCATCACCAAATTATCTCATTTCAAAGGTTGTAAGCTTTCCAAGTAACTGATCTCTATCAATAGTTTTCACAATCATAAATTCTTCAATTGCAGCTACGTTGTGACTATATGACTTTGGTAGTGATCTGAGAATTTTCATCACAACTTCCTTATCACCAAGAGTTCCTCACATACCCTTTATTCTAGTGACAAGTTCATCAACTCCTTGCATAAAATCTGCTATGTTTTCATCTTCATTCATATTCAAACCCTCATATTTCACTTTTAGACTTTGTAGCTTGGCTTCCTTCACAATCATCTCCTTCATACAGATTTTTCAGCTTCTCACATACCTCATTTGTAGTTTCAAGGTCCACAACTTTTGTCAACACTGGGTCACTTAAGGAACTTAGCAAAGTGTCTTTTGCTTTTATATCCACCTCATGTTCTTTGATTTCATCTTCAGTCATCAAACCATTTGGAGGCTTGGTATATTTTGCTTCTGCAACTTTACATATTTTATAACCAAGACATAGAAGATGGATTTTCATTCGTACCTTCCAAAGAGCATAATTTGTCCCATCAAAATGTGGAGCTTCCTTCTTATAAGACATCTTGGATCTTCCTCAAGCTGTTAGGCTTTCTTTAGAGAAATTTGGCTCTCGTACCAATTGTTGAACTGCACCGGACAACTAAGAGGGGGGTGAATCAGTTGTCCTAAAACTTTTAACCAGATATGATCATCAACTTATCAATTACTTTTATTTAGATACAACCATGAAAGCATCAAATGATAAGCTCAACACAAAAGCATAAAGAACATAGGAGACACTAGATTTTTACATGGAAAACCCTAAAAGGGAAAAACCATGGTGGGTGTTAGCCCACAGAAATATATAAGTTATATCAATACCAAAAAATAGAGGCTTACTACCTACAGGGCTCACTGCCCAAATTGCTCACTGCAAAGAAAAGCTCATTACCTATAGATGGCTCACTGCCGAAGGGTGGCTCACTGCCAAAGGAAGGCTCACTGCCAAAAGGTTGAACTGAGATAACAACATCTACTTCATGTCAAAGTTTAGTTCCATTGAAGCACAAACACTTCTGCTCTGCTCTACTACCTTCCTTTACTTTATCTTTGCATCTTCGCACTTGGATACATTTTCATGAATCAATTACAAGTATTTATACACTACATCAACCTTGAAATGATCATCAAGGTTGGCATCACAATCATCAACCGTTGGAACAATCTCCAAGGTCGACATTACAAAAATACATAAAATAGGTCTAGACCTAATACAAATTTAGCTAAGAAAAAGATGTAAGAATGTATACGGATCACGCCACACCTTAGTTGGGACTCAAACACAATCTTCCATGCTACAACACGTTATCACAATCTTTGATGTATCTCTGTAGATGATGAATTAAACCAGGTTCGCCAAGACTGATGTAACATAAGTATTCTCAAGAACAATCTTCATGCATGATCTGATTTACACCTTGCAGACCAATACAAATGTAGGAGCATGATTAGGAGACATCCAAAAGCACATTGTAATCACTAGGAACAACCGCACGATCTCTAACAACTCTATCAATCAGATTCTTCAAACCGGAGCACAAGAACAACACTGTCAACCACTGTCATAGGCAAAAGATAGCTTGTAGACCACCAAATCATGAACTATTGTAGTTGAAGGCACTTAACATCAACATAGACTTACTTCCAGAACCACAGACCAAAATACTTCAATGCAGAGGAATGCAGAGCAAAACACTTTCTCCCTGTCATTGAAAGGAAGCAAGGTACGTGGAACACACTTCCTACGCTAATCTAATGAGGGAAGTAGAGTGTAAATTCTTTTAAATCCTTACAATTATAGTGATGTTAACACAACAACAGAGATATTGCAGCAACACACATACACATAGAATGAGACAGAACAAAGAGAGACAAGATATAACATGGGAAAAACCCTTTCGGGAGAAAAACCCCACACTTCAAAACCTACACAATGTATTATCAAAACTAAAAATAGTTTACAATACACTTGCAATGCAAGCTCTCAAGAGTCTTCGACACTCGTATTTGGAGACAATCTAGTAGCATAATAGTACCTGTCAATCACATAATACATCTCCTCTCCAAAGCACCTATTTATATAACAAATACAAGGCAAAAATGGCTCCACATTGAGATGGGCGTCCAACATGGCCTCATGGCCCAAAACCCACGCCTATGGACACTTGTCCAACTCTGTAGGATGCTCATGACACTTGTCAAGTCACCCCATCCCAAAGAGGTCATCTATTTCCAAAATGGGCTATGACAGATGCTCTTACGACTCTTACAACCGTCATAGAATCTGTCATAGCTGTCATATCTTACAGTTGTAAGAGAATCTGTCATACACAGGCTATAAATAGCATATTCTCTTACAACATGTCATATTCCACCTTGGGGCACCCAAAGATGTCTTTTTCTAAGATGCTTCTCGACACATGTCTTCACCTATCGTAGAACCTTCTATTTCTGGCTCTTACATGTCATAGATTTGTCATAGGAATCTGTCATAACCATTTCGATCAATATTCCCTTACACATTAGTCAAGATGTTGACACATGGTAGAAAACCTCTACCACACAAAGGGGACACCTATCTCCACATGGAGTGTGTTAACCATCCTAGTCACCTTACAAGTGGAGTGACATCTTACCGTGCCACTTCACACTAAATGACAAAACAGGATGTGCAACAAATTACAACATAGGCTAAGTAAATAAATTACATTACAATAATAAATGCAAGGAATTACCAAAGTTGAGACACCTTAATTCAAAACATTCTCCCACTTGTCAAAGAGCCAATAGAAATAAAAGGATTTAACTGCTATAGGCCAAGAGGCCCATAGACCCCGAACACCATCTAAACTTCTCTGTGCCCACTGGTTTCGTCAATGCATTTGTAACATTCTTCAAAGTATCTACCTTCTCCAAATTTACCTTCCCATCTTCTACCATGTCTCACATGAAGTGAAACTATACATCAATATGCTTTGTTCTGCAATGGAAAGTTGGATTCTTCGCAAGGCAAATCACACTCTGATTGTCACAACAAATCGCAATCTGTCCTGCATCAACACCAATATCTGAACACAATCTCTTAAGCCAAATGGCTTCCTTGCAAGCATGAGTTTTTGCCATATACTCAGCTTCTATCATGGACAAAGCAACCACGGGCTGTCTCTTATTCATCCAACTAATTGCACCACCAAACATAGTGAACACATAGGCACTGGTTGATCTCCTGTTGTCAATGTCACCCACCCAATCAGAATCCACAAATCCATGAATACAAATTGAATGCGGAGGTCCTATAGGATTACCATGATAGCATATGGAATACTCAAAAGTACCCCTCAAATATCTAAACACTCTCTTAACTGCATCCCAATGTACTCATCCAGGATTAGCCATAAATCGACTAAGGATTCCCACTGCTTGGGCAATGTCTGGTCTTGTGCAGACCATAGCATACATCAAACTGCCAACAACACTAGCATAAGGTACTCTTCTCATGTCCTCCACCTCACTAGGAGATTTTGGACAATCATTAACAGACAACTTTGTTCCCAAAGAAATAGGAACACACAATGGTCTACAATCTGCCATGCTGAACCTATCCAACACGATCTTCACATACTTACTTTGGCTTAACCAAAGTTTTCTTTTATCTCTGTCTCTTCTTATTTCCATTCCTAGAATGTACCTGGCTGCCCCTAAATCTTTCATTTCAAACTGTGCTGACAACTGAGACTTAAAATCACAAATCATATTCTTACCCTTCCCAATCAGCAACAAATCATCAACATATAATGCAAGAATGAGAATACGATCATTGTCTAGCTTGTAGTACACACAATGATCTGATTTTGATCTCAAAAATCCAATTGACAACACAAAGGCATCAAACTTCAAGTACCACATCCTAGGTGATTACTTCAAACCATACAAAGACTTTTTCAACTTGCAAACCAAATTTTCTTTACCTTTTGTTAGCACAGTAAAAATTTGAAATTTTTACTATCTCCTTACCCCATCATATTTGAATAAATCCTGAAGAATATCCCAAAAAGACCATAATAAAAAAAAATTTCTCACAAGGTGTCTATGGATGAGCAGTGCCAAATTTCATCAAAATCAATCTATCGGCAAGAGGTTGTGTTGCTTACACCGATACATAAGGAATCGTTTGAAAACAACCATCGGCGTGAGAATAGAGATCGGAAGAAGAATTATGGAAGTCACCGATGGAGTGAGTAATGCCGATGACATTACATCGACAAGAAAGGCAAGTGGTCATGCCGATCAGTATGACAAATATCTATCAGATAACTTTTTAAAAGTTGCCCCGACGGTATATATCATACCAATGAAGCATTTTGGCAGGAGTCTCACCGAACATCCTGTGGGGGTAACGAAGCAAATAGTCATCGGCGAGAAATAAACTATCGGGATAGCAAACAAGTAAGCTTCCGATGATTAGAGTCTTAGCGATAAGAAAGCTTTCGACGAGACTCACAGCGATACACATCTATCGGGATAACTCAGCATATCAGGATAAGGGAATTAGGTCTCGCCGATTCACAAGTCACGGCGATCAAAAGGCATCGGTAACACTTCAACATACTCTGTCCGATGAAGGATATGAAAAGGGCCATCGGGGAGATGATTTGGATCGGGATATCTTGATTTAGCTATCCCGATAGTGTATGTCATTCCGATAAAGATAAAGTCCATATATGAAAATGACTATCGGCGAGACAATAAAGATCGGGAGAACATAATTTTATTACCCCGATAGTATTAATCATCTCGATAAGCAAATCATATCGGTGGGACTTGCTATATCGCAGAGAGATCTAAAATACTTTGCGATGAGAGAAGTCATGTCGATGGCCGCGCCCACTTAAAACATGACATTACATAGCGTCGGGAATACAATCAAGGGGTCACGCCGATTGACTGTTCGCGCCATAAAAAAATGTTGAGGTCGCCCAGACATTTCAAAAATCACGCCGATAAGCAGAGTTATGGCGATGTGACACTTCACAGCGATGAACATTGAATTGATCAGGTGATTAATACAAACGACTACGAAATTCATACTGTGTATATGGAAAAATGGATTAAATCTAAACTAAATAAAACCAAAGAACCCAATAACATAAAGGAAACGAATCTAAGTAAAAGCCATAAATCACCAATCAAAGACAAATGAAAGCTCTTACCAAAACCTGTATTGTTCCCTTTTGGAGATATGTGGATTGCTCAATGTAGTTGCAAAGCCATGGCTGCAACAAGCAAGTATGTGCTCAAGAGATCAATGTCAAAAGATCGTTATAGTGCTCAATCGACGCGTTGTGTATGCTCGAAGCACTGTTAAGTATGCCTGAGAATACGATCGAAGAGAGAGGGAGGTAATGAAGGAGATGAGGGGGGTTTATATAGGTTTCAAGGAAAATCGATCAACGGTCCAGATAATTCAGAAGAATCAACGGAGGAGATAAGTTGAGGAATGTGCAATGAATGAGAAGAAGACATGTGTCTTGCTTTCTTTTGCATGAGAGGAGTTATCAAGAATAGAAGAATGAGTTAACTGAAGAGATAAATCAATTAAAAGAATAAAGCAATCAGTTAAGTGATTTAAAACAAGAAAAAGGGATTTGCATGAGAAAAGAAGATATTTTGCTTTATTAAATATAGAAATATTTAATTGATGAGCAAAAAAGCTTGAGTTATTTTAGAGATAACTTAAATTAGAAGAAAAAGCAATTTAAATAAATAATTGATTTATTTAAATTTAGAGAAGATATTTTGGAAGAAACAATTAAATAATTGGATTTATTTAATTTAGAAGATTTAAAAACAAATTAAATAAATAAATTTATTTAATTGTTGTGCATGATTTTGGAAGAATAAAGATTATAAATAAAATATTTGATTTTATTTATTTTTAGAGGATTGAGATAATTTAAATAAATTTGCATGATTTATTTAAATTTAGAAGAACAATTGATTTAATTAAATAATGTAAATTATTTAATTGTAGATAAGATAGAATTGTGATGAATTAATTAAATAATGGGATATATTTAATTAATGTGGACTTAATTTTTGGAAAGAGGATAATGATTAAATTAAATAATTATAATTATTTAATTGTGGAAGAATAATAGAGGAATTTAATTTAATTAATTAAATAACGAGGATTTATTTAATTAATGTTGAATTTAGGAGATTTAGAAGAATTTGATGATAATTAATTAAATAATTAGATTATTTAATTAACATTGTAATGCAGGTGATTAAATAGATTATGAAATGCAAGTGATTTGACGACACGGTCATTTTAGGGTGTCTACATTTTGCCCCTCTTTGATGCAATGCAGCTTGTAGCGTTGCGTCAAAGAAATTAATTGTCGAAGACGTGATACAATTTTTGATGCCCCAGTGTAGGTAGTTGCCCCAGTGTAGGTAGTTGCCCCAGCGTAGCTGGCGTAGGGTGCCCCCTCGAGAGGAAAGATAGGGAAGCGATAGAAGAACTGTGTTGACGCTCGACTAGAAGATTTGTTGGAGATAGGCGAGGTTGGGTTGATGATAGATAGAAGAAAGGAGATAGGAGAGAACATAAGAGAAAGACTGTTGATTGATCTTTGCTGGAAAATTATATAAGGCCATGGAAAAATGGATGGTGTAAATGGATGAGCTTGTTGCAATGGTTTCACATTTGTTTATAAAGAGCAATCCTTATTTTTGATATAGCACGTGGATAGTTTGCCACCAAGGTATAAAAGACCAAGGTGCTGTAATATCTGAGTGCGTGGACGTTGACTCTGCAAGCAAGCGGTTTGAACTTAGATCCCCTTAGACATAATATAACCTTGTTGGAACATGTGAATGAGCCATAGTCTTGAACATAAAATAAACTTCAATACATGTGAATGCAAAAAGAATTATTAATATGTAAGATGCTAGGACATAACACACACAAGATAAATAGAATGCTAAGAAAGATACTGAAGATCATTCCTCAAACACGGCACACAGAAAGCAATGACTATGCCCCCAATCCGTACTGCATCGCAACATACCAAGATTATAGATAAATCAAGGTAGCCTTGAATAGGTAAAGGATAAGGAACAAAAGATAAACCATAACACAAATTGACTGACTTACAAAGTAAACATATAGCCAACATATTCTCTTGCCAAAGAGGTTGCTCAGGGTAGATTGGATAGGAAAGATAACAGCATTATCGTAGGAACTCTGTGTCCGTTAAAGGGGGCTATCTACCTAAAAAGACAATATCTTGCTGCAGGAAATGCCACATGTCGCAGGAGACGCGTGTGTTGGTCTCGACAATGGAACACTTCGTAGAAGACAAGCTTGTTGATCTAGGGCTTAGTTAAGCGGTACTTAGCTGATGTTGGCAATCGGTATGCAGGACAGTAGATGACTCTGGAAGAAAGCCTCTTTGCTTCAAGTTTTTTAAGGACTTTTGCTTTGAAAGGATGCGCTAGCTTGCTGCTTGAGTTAGTCAAGTCGAGGCGAATGGATTTTGACAAACGGAAGACTAGAAGGATGGAATGCAAATGGATTGAGACGGGTGGAGAATGGTGGATCGTGTGTGCCTGAGTACTAGAAACATCCTTCGTATTCCAGACTGCCTACATACCCTGTATACACGGGATCAAGGCACACTTACGATGGAAGATGAACGTGATAAATATGTAGTTCTGGATAGAGTGATGAATGGGGCGAGGTGAAAGGGGGAGATCTTATGTACCTGAGTACTGGATACTTCCTTCATATTCCAGACTGCCTACATACCCATATCCATGGGATCAAGGTACCTTAAGATTAAGAAGAGATAATATGTAGTTCTGGTTAGTGTGATGATGTGGGAAAAGAGCGGAGAAGAGGTGATCTTATGTACCTGAGTACTAGAAACGTCCTTCGTATTCCAGACTGCCTACATACCCATATCCATGGGATCAAGGTACCTTAAGATTGAGAATAGATGATATGTAGTTCTGGGTAGATGTGATGATGTAGGAACAGTGTTGAGAAGATAACAGCCTTATCGTAGGAGCGATGTGTCCGTTAAAGGGTGTTACCTGTGGAAATGAGACAAGATTGAAGTATGCGCTATGAACCACGAACTAGGAACCAATCCTAGACTGAAGCTAAGGAAAGAGTTGCCCCCATTCTAGTAGAGGAAACTGTAGGGGTGACCGCCGAAGAAGACACCGAAAGACTTGACCTAGGACAAGACAGTGTTAACTGTAGACACAGATCAAGACGTGGGATGACGATGAGGGACACTGACAAATTTCCAAGCTATACTAGGTAGGGAGATGGAAATGCAAACAAAGTCAATGGTTTTATTATGGATGGATGGATGAAGCAGGTTGCGAACTGGACAAGGAGTGGACAGGACTCGATAGACGATGGATGCTGACTCTACGCATAGCGCCTGTTTGCCAGGTTTTCACTATGGTACTTATCCAAGGCGCCTGTTTGCCAGGTTTTCACCAGAGGATGAATGTTTTTGTATTTTTGTATTTTTTGATTTTTTTTTGATTTTTTTGATTTTTTGATTTTTTTATTTTTTTGATTTTTTGATTTTTTGATTTTTTGTGGGAATACTCTGAGGATCAGGCGTAGAACTTCTTGAGATGGACACTATTAAGTGGCTCATCTAGAGGAATGCCGTCAGGTGTAGCTAAAGTATAAGCTCCCGATCCATATGTTGCTGTCACAATGAAGGGACCTAACCAGTTAAGCTCAAACTTACCCTTCTTCTCTCGATCTGCTTGATTTCTCTGATTCTCCTTAAGTACAAGATCACCAACTTGAAACCGTCTTTCTTTGATCTTTTTGTTGTAATTACGCCGGAGGCGGTTTTGATAGACATGGAGATGATTAAGTGCGGCAAGACGCCTCTCATCTAGTAGTTCAAGCTCAGCTAATCTGGAAGTGCGATACTCATCTCCGCCGATCAGGTCCTACATGGATACTCAGAGGGATGGGATCTCGACCTCTATAGGTAGGATGGCTTCAGAGCCAAAGACCAAGGCATATGGTGTGGCACCAGTGGGTGTTCTGATACTAGTGCGGTAGGCCCATAAGGCAGGATTGAGTTGCAAGTGCCAATCACGACCAGCTTCATTAACTGTTTTCTTGAGGATTTTGAGAATGGTTTTATTGGAAGCCTCAGCTTGGCCGTTACTCTGCGGATAGTAGGGAGTTGAAAAGCGATGTTGGATATTGTATTGTATGCATAAGGCATGGACATCTTGGTTCTTGAATGGTCTCCCATTATCAGTGACAATGGCTTGGGGAATACCATACCGGCATATGAGGTAGTTTAGGATAAACTTGGCTATTTGCTTACCGGTGATATAGGTCATAGGAATGGCTTCCACCCACTTCGTGAAATACTCAGTGGCAGTAATGATAAACTTGTGGCCATTTGAGGAGGAAGGGTGGATTTGTCCTACGAGGTCAAGACCCCATTGAGAAAAAGGCCATGGGGTTGTCACAGGTTGTAACTCATGAGCTGGTGCGTGAATCAGATCTCCATGTTGTTGACATTGTAGACACTTCTTAGCAAACTGTGCGGCATCTTGCTCTATTGTAGGCCAATAATAACCTGTTCTGAGTATCTTCTTAGCAAGATTAGGATAGGTAGAATGTGCGCCACAGACACCTTCGTGTATGTCTCGTAAGGTAGCTTCAGCTTCTTCTGCATTAAGACATCGTAAGAGGATACCATCGAGACTCTGGCGATATAGTGTATCACCCAGAATGATGTAACGAGAGGATCGACGGATAAAGGTTTTGCGTTGAGTGGATGATAGGTCAGGGGGAAAGGTTTTGTTCTTGAGGTATTCATAGATATCTTCGTACCATGGGGAATTGGGACCAACAAGTTCGCAGATGATTTCAGTAACAGGAACATCGACGGCAGGTATCAACAATTGCTCGATCAAGAATTCACACTTCTGTGTATTTGCAAGCATGTCAATCAGTGACCCTACAGAAGCCATAGAATCTACAGCTTTATTATGTTCTCTTGGAATTTTCTCAAATGTGATGCTAGAAAAGTGTGGTTTGTAGGCATCCACTAGTTGCTTGTAGGGGACCAACTTTTCATCCTTTGTTTGGTATTCATCCGTGACTTGGCGGATGACTAGCTGTGAGTCTCCATATACTTGTAATTCTGTGATGTCCCATTGAACTGCTGTATTGAGACCTATAAGGAGTGCTTCATACTCGGCTATATTGTTGGTGCAAGGGAATGCTAGCCGATATGACTTTGGAATGTAGTCATTCTGAGGCGTAACAAATAAGATGCCGGCTCCTGATCCATGCTGTGTGTAAGAACCGTCAAAGTATAACTTCCACATTATGGAGTTAGCAAGAGTGAATAGATTCTCATCAGGAAAGTCTGCGACCATAGGATGTGTATCTTTCATAGGTGCTTCTGCTAGTTGATCCGCGAGGGCTTGTCCTTTGATTGCTTTACAATCTGTGTACTCAATGTCGAACTCACTAAGGATCATAACCCATTTAGCCAGTCTGCCTGTGAGAGCTGCTTTTGCTAATAGATATTTCAAGGGATCAATCTTGGCTATCAGATTTGTGTGTTGGTTCAGCATGTAATACCGCAACTTTTGGGAGGCAAACACTACTGCTAAACAAGCCCTTTCCATTGGTGAATAATTGAGCTCATATCCCACCAAGGTTCTACTGATATAGTAAATTGCGTGCTCTCTGCCTGAGTCATCATTTTGTGCTAGCAGGGCCCCTAGGGCCGAATTTGTAGTGGAGATGTACAATATCAAGGGTTTGTCTGCAACTGGTGGAACCAATACAGGAGGTGTAGCTAGATACTCCTTAAGTTGATCAAACGCTGCCTGACACTTGTTGTCCCATCGAAACGAGACATCCTTTCGGAGCAAGTGTTGAAAGGGTTGACATTTATCTGCTAGCTGTGATATAAAACGCCTGATGGACTGTAACCTTCCTTGGAGGCTCCTTAATGCTTTTAGGTTCTTTGGTGGAGGCATCTCCACTATAGCCTTTACTTTTGCTGGATCTACTTCGATGCCCCTACGAGATACTATGTATCCCAACAGCTTCCCTGATGTGACACCGAAGACACACTTCTTAGGATTGAGTCTTACTTGGTATTTTTCAAGCCTGTCGAAGATCTGTCCTAGGACCTGTATATGTTCTGCTCTAGAAGATTTAGCCAATATATCATCCACATAGTCTTCCATGATGTGATGAAATAGATCGTGGAAGATCACTGTCATAGCTCGCTGATAGGTTGCTTCTGCATTCTTCAGACCAAACGGCATAACACACCAACAGTAATTGCCCCAAGGACATGTAAAGGTTGTTTTGTGTTGATCCTCCTTAGCTATTCTAATCTGGTTGTAGCCTGAGAATCCATCCATAAGAGAAAGCATCTCGTGACCTGCTGTCAAGTCCACTATAATGTCAATGTTTGGTAGTGGAAAATCATCTTTGGGACATGCCTTATTTAGATCTCTGAAATCATTACACATGCGGATGCGCCCATTAGGTTTAGACACAGGTACAATGTTTGAGACCCAATCTGAATAGTCAATAGGTCGTATGAATTTTGCGTCTAATAGCTTCTGTATTTCTACTTTCACTAGGAGAGCGATCTGTGGGTGCATCTTTCTCAACTTTTGCTTGACTGGTTTCACTTTGGGATCAACTGTGAGATAATGAACTACCAGCTTAGGGTCTAGCCCTGGCATATCTGCATAGGTCCATGCAAAGTTGATGGTTCCTTGCAAGAAGAAGTTGTTAAGATTTCTGTGCTCTGTATCAGATAATGATGCCGCTAGGAATGTTGTCTTTGGATTTTGTTCTGTACCTAGGTTGATCTCTGTAGAATCTTCCACTAGTAGAGCTGATTTCTCTTGATACTTAGAAGGTAAGGGAAGGTCAAATCCTCCATCCTCAGGTGCCACAGTTTGGTTTTCACCTTTGGATACGTCCTTTATTTTTACTATTTTATGATCAGGAGGTACCACAGTGTGGTTTTCACCTAGAGATCTTTCTTTATTTGCACTTTTGCGACTGGAGGATTTGGCATTCTCACCAAAGTAAGCCATGGGCTCTAGTTCCATTACAAAACCTGCCTTGTGATCGCCAAGAGGGATACCTTCCCAAAGTCCCATGAACTCAGCTAAAGCTTCGTCATTCTGAAATACATCTATAACGGGGGCCCCTTGTTGGTCCCAATCGATAAGTTCAGGGTAGACAAGCGTGACATTCTGGGTGCTGGTGGTGGAAGTTAAGGATACGGAGGATAGTGTAAAAATGGAGGATTCTGTGAATAGATTGGTCATGTGGAGGGAAGAGTCATCGGTGATATCCTCTGTAGACGTCGTATCGGCGGGAAAAGTGTCAGCTACCTCGTCGAGGATATACTTGATGTCCGAGGCGCGTGGTACCTTCTTACCAAATCCTAATCCTTTCTTGTCTAGCTTCTTTGTTACCACAATGGGCTCCATAGTGCCTTGATTCTGTTTCCCAAGGCCACCTTTGCCTTTATAGCCCATGTTTTTCACTATCCTTAAGCCATTGCCATACTGCTTGACTGGTATCGTGGCTGGTTCTTTCTCCTTGTAGAGCCAAGAAGAGATGTCCTCAATAGTTTCCTCTTCCAATAACCGTCCATGTTGGAATTGGGTTAGGAATGGTGGGGGAGGAATATTTGCTTTTTTGGTAACTTTAGCAATGGGTGGTTTGCCGTAAGATTTTGGAGATAAAGGCATTTGCCCTACACAACAAGATTCAGAGATATCATAAGTGCCAAAGCCTATATCCCGAAAGCGAGTTGTGATTTTGGGGAGGGGTGTAGGCTCACTTGTAGAGGCTTGCGTGAGAGTTTCAGGATCAACATAGAGAGGGGATTCAAGGGCTTTGTCATTTTTAGGCACTTGGTTGCAATTCTTATAGCTTCCTTGCAAGACACGGCAAAATTCAAAAGGATTAGGGTCTCCTGGGATGGTGATCTCCGTACCATTGTATGGGAACTTGAGGGACTGATGGTACGTGGAGGGAACAGCTTTCATTGCATGGATCCATGGGCGGCCTAGAATAATGTTGTAAGGCAGCTCAATATCAAGGACTTGACACCTGGTTTCAAGCATGACAGGGCCCAGTTGTATAGGCAAGTGAATAACACCTTCTGAATGGCGTTCTACATCATCATACCCCTTGATTGTAATACTATGCTCAGTGTTGACGTGATCCTCAGAGTATCCCAATTGCTTTAGTAACTTTAAAGAACAGATGTTGAGACCAGCACCACCATCTATGAGGATGCGTTTGATTTTGCGCTTATGGATGAGCACTTCAATATGGAGGGCATCGTTGTGACAAGGATCATGGGAGGGAAGGTCTTTCTCAGAGAAGACCACATTGTAAGGTGAAGCAATATTACCCACTATAGCTTGGAAATCTGCGACAGCTATGTTGTTAGGAACGGACGACTCTTGGAGGGCTTTTTCTAGCACCACTCTATGTGCAGGTGATGACCGTAGAAGGTCCAAAATAGAGATCTGTGCTGGTGTTCTCCCTAGATGTTCGACAAGATTATAATCAGACTGAACTGGAAGCCTAGGTGTAGGTGCACGAATGGTGACATGACCTTCACGAGTAGTAACAGCACAATCTGTAGATTTGCCTTTGATGGTGAGGGTAGACACGCGACTCTCTTCAAAACAACCTACAATGGAATCGAAGGACGTGGAAGCATGATTGATACCTTTACCTCTATCCTGAGGAGGAGGTGGACCATGATGAGGGAATGGTTCCTTGTACATATCGAGATCCTTGTTCGTGTGTTGCGCTGGTGATTCATTCTCAAAGGTGATTTGATTACCGTCGATGAGGTTTTGGATGAGGTGCTTAAGCTTCATGCAAGATGCAGTTCGATGACCTTTGCTCCTATGGAACTCACAATACTCATTGTCTCTGTAACGTGCAGTTTTGTAGATAGGTTCTCCATAAGGAGGAGCATCAGGTAAGGTTATGAGCCTTTTCTGCAAAGCTTGTTGTAAGACCGATTCGATGGGCACTCCCAAAGGAGTAAATTGACGTCGCGGAGGGTAATCTTGTTGAGGCCGCTCTTATTGTCGCTGCTGATTTTGATAAGGCTGCCTTTGTTGCTGTTGTTGTTGAGGTGGGGTTTGACTTGGTTTGGAGAGTTGCAGCGGTGTTTGCAATGTTTGGACATGCTTAGTATCGACCACCCCATCATTGACCACATTTTTGTTCTTGTTCCAATATTTGGGCTTATCATTCGACTGTTGATGGGAATTGCTATCTTTTGTCTCCTTGAAGATTTTGACCACACCCTTAGCAATGAGGGCCTTCTCAATGTTGATACCCTTGTATGTGATTTCATCGAAGGTTGTAACACTAAGGATTTGCAAATGGAAACCTAACTCTTGGTTGAGGTTCTGTACAAATATGCTAACAAGCTGTTTCTCTGGAATCTTGAAAGGGAATTTACTAGCCATTTGTCTCCATCGTTGGAGGAAAGAAATGAACGTTTCACCATTTTTCTGTTTATTGTTGCATAGATCCGTCATGGAAATCTCATGCTCTGCGTTGTAAGAAAAATGGGTGGCAAACTTCTCTGCTAGCTCGTTGAAAGACTTGATACCCGTAGGTAAGTGTGAGAACCATTCTATTGCTTGACCTCCAAGACTGCGAGGAAAGAGACGCATAAGATATGTGTCATTGTGAGAGACCTCGAAGCAAGCAAGATAGAATTCCCTAAGATGGTCTTTTGGGTCACCTTTTCCTTTGTACTTATCAAACTTTGGAATAGTGAAATTTTGAGGAAAAGGGATCATTGGTAATGACCGATCAAAAGGATAAGGGCACACTTCCTCCAAAGAGAAGGTCTTTTTGGTGTGGCCAAACGTAAGATCAGATAGCTGTTGTTGCACCTCCGCAATCTTTAGTTCCATAGTCGTGGGAGGGGTTGGTAACGTCTCCTGTTGTCCAAAAAGCGGTTGGTGTTGCCCGTATGGAAGATTATAGTGTGAGCCATGCGCAGTGGTATTGTAAGGGTCGTAAGATTGATTGGGATTGTACGGATTGTATGATTGGTTCAGATTGGGTTGGAATTGGAGGCCTTGATTAGGCAGAGGTGGAGGTGGCGCTAGGTAAGAATGTTGGCTCTGCGATGGTTGAAGAAACGTATTGGGGGGAGGAAAGCTAAAGTGCGTTTGATTAGGTTGTGATGGTGGCACATAGCTTTGGGAAACCTGATGTTGGGAATGTTGCGAGTGGCTAGGCAATGTATGAAAGAAGTTGAGTGTGGATGAACGTTATGGAGGAGGAACATAGGTAGAAGTGTTTTGCGACGGTGGGGGTTGATTGAAGATGAGAGTAGAAGGATGTTGTGGTGGAGGAACATAGGTAGAAGTGATTTGCGACGGTTGGGGTTGCTTGAGGATGAGAGTAGAAGAATGTTGTGGTTGGGGCTGCGTGACTCCAATTGGTTGAGAGACATGCAGGTGTGATGATATAGGAGGTGGCATATGTTGAGACCCTTGTTGCATGGCTACATACGTGTTCCCCGGATTGTAATTGGGTGGGAAACCTACGCGTGATGGGGTAACCAAGATTCCGCTTGCGCTTGGGATGGACACTTTAGGAGGTGGTTGCACATTGGATCGAGCTAAGGTGGCTTGCTTAGCTAACTCTGCTTGACGTTGGAGAGTTTCTTGTTGGTTTTGATAGATTTCCATAGGAGTCAACAGTGGTGATACGGGCCTCTCCTCTGTTGGATTTTGAAAGAGGGGATTCCTATACTGCGAACCTTGAGTAGGTAAGGGCGTAGTTATCGTGGACATGGTTTGCACTGCTTGTATGGTTTCTTGGGTGTTGGTGCTCTCCTTGAGAGTGGACACATCAAAATCTGGAGGTAACTTGGCACCTTGCTTTGCAAGCAAGTGAAAGAAATGATCCTGGTTCTCACTAAGGATTTTATCAAAGGCAGCTATAGCTCTAGGATCTTGTATAAATTCATCAAGATCTTGCCCATCTTCTTGAGAGGATTGACCTATTTCAAAGTGTCGCTCTTCTTGAGATGGGGTTTGATCTACGATATAACCTTGTGGGACAAAATCCGGAGGCAAGCCTGTGGTATACTGCGGTGCATTTAGCAAAGGGGTTCTATCCTCATGAGGATTGCTTGGTTTATCTATGTGCGGCATGTTTGGAGAGCTGATTAGTTTTGCCACGGGTGTATTAGGAGTCACCTTGGGAGTAATGTTGAGACGACCTGATTGTGGTGTGCGAGGGGGTGACTTGTGCTTCTTAGGGACAACTTGCCTAGACTTCATAGTTTGCTGTAGCCTAGTGGTGACCATGGGGTATGTTTGGGACACAATGTAATGCTGGGAATCTATGAGATGCTTTGAAGAAACAGACAAACTTTGATGCACAAAGTACTGGACCAAAGGCACTATACTGTTTGACCAGAGGCGCAGGACTGTGCTACCAAAAGCGTGCTACTATGGGCCAGAGGCGACGGACTGAGCTGCCAATAGTGAGTTACTGCTATGCCAAAGGCGAGCTATAGTGACCAAAAGCGAGCTACTGTTATACCAAGGGCGCTGAAGTAGAGTTTTGCCAGAGGCGGGTTACTGCTAACCAAAGGCGATCTACTGTATTACCAAAGGCGAGCTGCTGTAATACCAGGGGCGCTGAAGTAGTGTCGGATGTTTTTCAAAGGCAAGATTTTTCTGTTTCTGATTGGATTGGTTTGGCAAGAGAAAACACAGCAAACAAGTGGTCAAAAAAGGCACAAGGACTGACACAACAGATAGTGTATGTTCAAGGCTCCAAACAAGCCCAATGTTTCCACAGGTCAAATACAGTTGCAATCAATAACAAGCACTTTTTATCCCTAGAGACAAGGTTTCATTGCAGTAGATCAGCTCACAGCTTAATACTCCGTCGATAAAAATATCATTCCATAAAGGTGTCAGATATTTAGTATCTTTGCGAGAGACGATAGGTAGGGATATCTCACCCTCCCCTTGGAAAGCTCAAGTAGGTCACAAGAGTTTTATGTCCAAGGGAATACTATCTCTTCTCAAGGGAGCCAATGGTGAGTATCTTAAGGGTTTAAATCGATTTCCCTTGCACTGATGATTACCGCAATGTTCGGAGGTAGGTCGGGTAGTCTCTATCTAAATTGGTTCTTAGTGACTTTGAGGGACCAACGCCTTACGAGCAATGCGACAAGCTACTAAAAGCTTTAACCAATCCTACTAAGAGTTTCAAACACTTCGCTCAATGTGAAAATCGTTTCCACAAAGGGCTAGTACACCTCTTTTCAGTTTGGCATCACAAGGTAAGGCTGACGTCGGTTAGGACTTGGCTTTCGCCTTATCCCTTTTATATAGCGGTTCAAAGGAAAACTCCGCTTAGGGTCGTCCCTTTTGGATGAAACGCAATCCAAAAGCAGGCCCTTCTAAAGGAAGTACAAAAAATGTAAAATCAAGCACGTCACACAAAGGTTCAATTGTCCCGTTATAAGAAAAATAAGGTGCAACTAAGCTATGCACACACACGATTGTAGTTGTAAATTGTCCCTTATGAAATGAAGTGTTTGGCATTCATGTCCATTGTCCTTTAGAAAATTGAGGGGTTTGTTCATACATGTCCATTGTCCCTTAAGAAAAGCAGTATGTTCCTAAGACTTAGATTGCAAGAAAAGATTTGTTCAATTATCCTTTTAAGCATGCAATGTGTTTCTAAGACTTAGTGAGATAGATCAAGAGGTCTTCAATGCTCGTCCTGCATGAACATGTTAAAAACACCTATTTGCTCTGTATGAGTAATAAGAAGCTGCAACAAGTGATATTAGGTCCACACAAACTCAAAAGTCAGCAAGTGCTTGAAGTCAGAGATTGAGAATAGGCCAATGAGTGGTCTTAAAATATAAATCTCAGAAAATCTTTGAAAAAATATTACCATTGTGTAGAGGACAGAAAAATACCAACTTTCAAAAAAAACATCACCTGAATCCGAGTCCGTTTGTGAAAGTTATGAAGCTTGAAAAGTCAAAAAACTGTGACGAGACAAAGACAGCAGTGAGAAAATCAATTTTCTGAAAAATCAAAGAATCTTGAGAAAAAACCAATTTCACCATGATGTAGATCACGAAATTATAGCCTATTTCAAAAAAAAAAGCACTGAAATACGTGTCCGTATGACCAAGATAATGAGGTTTGAAAATCGCCTATTCATTTAAAAAGCTCATTGAAGAGGGGTCTGTCTTAGCCCCCTGTGACTGGGTCCTGGTCACTGATGTGACCTGCTGCTGGGCTGAAGGTGCTTTATTTTTTTTCAAAAAATAAAAAGAAAAAAGAAAAAAGATTCTCTTTACTTTGTTTTACTTTTTAAAAGAAATAAAAACTAAAAACACTTCATTTTTTATTTGTTTTATTTGTTTTTTTTTTTTTTGGTTTTTGTTTTTGCTTTTTTATTTTTGGATTTTTTTTTTTTTTTTTGAATTTTTTTTTGAAAAAAGAAAACTTAAATATTTTTTTTTTTTTTTTTTTTTTTTACCGTCCCTCACAGTGATTGTATGACCTCGGGTTGCGTGCCAGAAGTGAAAAAATTTTACCTTCACCGAAATAGGCCAAATTTTATATTTTTCTTCGTCCCTCGACCCTTCCGAATGCAACCGTGACCTCTGTTTTTGCCCAGCAAGCTTCCTTTAAATTTTTTTTTTGAATCTCTCCAAAAAAAAGAGTTAAAAAACCTGTGAAATCAAACTAAAAATTCCACAAATTTGATATTAAATCAGGACCAATGGGTCCCACCAGGCGTGCCAGAATGGGTATATGGAAAAATGGATTAAATCTAAACTAATAAAAACTAAAAATCCAATAACATAAAGAAAACGAATTTAAATAAAAGCCATGACAAATAATCAATGCAATAAAGACTTTTACCGAAATTTGTGTTGTTTCCTTTGGATTGAATGTAGAATTGCTCAATGAAATTGCAAAGCCATAGCTGCAACAAGCAAGTGTAGTGCTCAAGAGATCAATGTCAAAAGATCGTTATAGTGCTCAATCGACGCGTTGTGTATGCTCGAAGCTCTGTTAAGTGTGCCTGAAAATACAATCGAAGAGAGGGAGAGAGTCAATGAAGGAGATGAAGGGGGGTTTATATAGATTTCAAGGAAAATCGATCAACGGTCTAGATAATTCAGAAGAATCAATGGAGGAGATAAGTTGAGGAATGTGCAACGAATGAAAAGCAGACATGTGTCTTGCTTGCTTTTGCATGAGAGGAGTTATCAAGAATAGAAGAATGAGTTAACTGAAGAGATAAATCAATTAAAAGAATAAAGCAATTAGTTAAGTGATTTAAAACAAGAAGAAGAGATTTGCATGAGAAAAGAAGATATTTTACTTTATTAAATATAGAAATATTTAATTGATGAGCAAGAAAGCTTGAGTTATTTTAGAGATAACTCAAATTAGAAGAAAAAGTAATTTAAATAAATAATTGATTTATTTAAATTTAGAGAAGATATTTTGGAAGAAACAATTAAATAATTAGAATTATTTAATTTAGAAGATTTAAAAGCAAATTAAATAAATAAATTTATTTAATTGTTGTGCATGATTTTGGGAGAATAAAGATTATAAATAAAATATTTGATTTTATTTATTTTTAGAGGATTGAGATAATTTAAATAAATTTGATTTGATTTATTTAAATTTAGAAGAACAATTGATTTAATTAAATAATGTAAATTATTTAATTGTAGATAAGATAGAATTGTGATGAATTAATTAAATAATGGGATATATTTAATTAATGTGGCTGTGAATTTTGGAAGGAGGATAATGATCAAATTAAATAATTAAAATTATTTAATTGTGGAAGAATATAGAGGAATTTAATTTAATTAATTAAATAAAGAGAATTTATTTAATTAATATCGAATTTAGGAGATTTAGAAGAATTTGATGAAATTAATTAAATAATTAGATTATTTAATTAACATTGTAATGCAGGTGATTAAACAGATTATGAAATGCAAGTGATTTGATGACATGGTCATTTTAGGGTGTCTACACATACGATCACTAACTAAACTAAATAAAAACCAAAAATCCAATAACATAAAGGAAACGAATTTAAATAAAAGCCATGACAAATAATCAATGCAATAAAGACTTTTACCGAAATTTGTGTTGTTTCCTTTGGATTGAATGTGGATTGCTCAATGAAGTTGTGAAGCCATAGCTGCAACAAGCAAGTAGTGTGCTCAAGAGATCAATGTCAAAAGATCGTAAGGGTTGCGCCAAGATCAATGTTAAAAGATCGTAAAGTGGCTCAAGAAGATCAATGTCAAAAGATCGTAAGGGTTGCACCAAGATCAATGTTAAAAGATCGTAAAGTGGCTCAAGAAGATCAATGTCAAAAGATCGTAAGAGTGCTCAATCGAATCATTGTATGCTCAAAGCACTGTTAAGTATGCCTGAGAATAAAATCGAAGAGAGAGATAATGAAGGAGATGAGGGGGGTTTATATAGATTTCAAGGAAAATCGATCAACGGTCCAGATAATTCAGAAGAATCAACGGAGGAGATAAGTTGAGGAATGTGCAACGAATGAGAAGAAGACATGTGTCTTGCTTGCTTTTGCATGAGAGGAGTTATCAAGAATAGAAGAATAAGTTAACTGAAGAGATAAATCAATTAAAAGAATAAAGCAATTAGTTAAGTGATTTAAAACAAGAAGAAGGGATTTGCATGAAAAAAAAAGATATTTTGCTTTATTAAATATAGAAATATTTAATTGATGAGCAAGAAAGCTTGAGTTATTTTAAAGATAACTCAAATTAGAAGAAAAAGCAATTTAAATAAATAATTGATTTATTTAAATTTAGAGAAGATATTTTGGAAGAAATAATTAAATAATTAGAATTATTTAATTTAGAAGATTTAAAAGCAAATTAAATAAATAAATTTATTTAATTGTTGTGCATGATTTTGGAAGAACAGAGTTTTTATTTAATTAAATAATTTAAGAATTATTTAATTTTAGATAAGAGGGAATTTGTTGAATTAATTAAATAATGGGATATATTTAATTAATGTGGATTTGATTTTTGGAAAGAGGATAATGATCTAATTAAATAATTAAAAATTATTTAATTGTGGAAGAATATAGAGGAATTTGATTTAATTAATTAAATAATGAGGATTTATTTAATTAATGTCGCAATTTTGTGATTTAGAAGAATTTGGTGAAATTAATTAAATAATTAGATTATTTAATTAACGTTGAAATGCAGGTGATGAGACAGATAACGAAATGCAAGTGATTTGATGACACGGTCATTTTAGGGTTTCTACATTTTGCCCCTCTTTGATGCAATGCAGCATGTAGCGTTGCGTCAAAGAAAATGATTGTTGAAGATGTAATATAATTTTTGATGCCCCAGTGTAGGTAGTTGCCCCAGCGTAGCTGGCGTAGGGTGCCCCCTCGAGAGGAAAGACAGGGAAGCGACAGAAGAACTATGTTGACACTCGACTAGAAGATTTGTTGGAGATAGGCGAGGTTGGGTTGATGATAGATAGAAGAAAGGAGATAGGAGAGAACATAAGAGAAAGACTGTTGATGGATCTTTGCTGGAAAACTATATAAGGCCATGGAAAAATGGATGGTGTAAATGGATGAGCTTGTTGCAATGGTTTCACATTTGTTTATAAAGAGCAATCCTTAGTTTGATATAGCACGTGGATAGTTTGCCACCAAGGTATAAAAGACCAAGGTGCTGTAATATCCGAGTACGTGGACGTTGACTCTGCAAGCAAACGGTTTGAACCTAGATCCCTTAGACATAATATCACCTTGTTGGAACATGTGAATGAGCCATAGTCTTGAACATAAAATAAACTTCAATACATGTAAATGCAAGAAGAATTATTAATATGTAAGATGCTAGGTCCTAACACACACAAGATAAATAGAATGCCAAGAAAGATGCTAGAGATCATTCCTCAAACACGGCACATAGAAAGCAATGACCATGCCCCCAATCCGTACTGCATCGCAACATACCAAGATTATAGATAAATCAAGGTAGTCTTGAATAGGTACAGGAAAAGGAACAAAAGATAAACCAAAAAGTAAATTGACTGACTTATAAAGTAAACATACAGCCAACATATTCTCTTGCCAAAGAGGTTGCTCAGGATAGATTGGATAGGAAAGATAACAGCCTTATCGTAGGAACTCTGTGTCCGTTAAAGGGTGCTATCTACCTAAAAAGACAATATCTCGCTGCAGGAAATGCCACATGTTGCAGGAGACACGTGTGTTGGTCTCGACAATGGAACACTTCGCAGAAGACAAGCTTGTGGATCTAGGGCTTGGTTAAGCGGTACTTAGCTGATGTTGGCAATCGGTATGCAGGACAGTAGATGACTCTGGAAGTAGGCCTCTTTACTTCAAGTTTGTTAAGGACTTTTGCTTTGAAAGGATGCGCTAGCTTGCTGCTTGAGTTAGTCAAGTCGAGGCGAATGGATTTTGACAAACGGAAGACTAGAAGGATGGAAGTGCTAATGGATTGGGACGGGTGGAGAATGATGGATCGTGTGTGCCTGAGTACTGGAAACATCCTTCGTATTCCAGACTACCTACATACCCTGTATCCACGGGATCAAGGCACACTTACGATGGAAGATGAACGTGATAAATATGTAGTTCTGGATAGAGTGATGAATGGGTCAAGGTGAAAGGAGGGGATCTTATGTACCTAAGTACTGGATACTTCCTTCGTATTCCAGACTGCCTACATACCCATATCCATGGGATCAAGGTACCTTAAGATTGAGAAGAGATGATATGTAGTTCTAGTTAGTGTGATGATGTGGGAAAAGAGCGGAGAAGAGGTGATCTTATGTACCTGAGTACTGGAAACGTCCTTCGTATTCCAGACTGCCTACATACCCATATCCATGGGATCAAGGTACCTTAAGATTGAAAAGATGATATGTAGTTCTGGTTAGTGTGATGATGTAGAACAAGTGTTGAGAAGATAACAGCCTTATCATAGGAGCGAAGTGTCCGTTAAAGGGTGTTACCTGTGGAAATGAGACAAGATTGAAGTACGCGCTGCGAACCACGAACAAGGAACCAATCCTAGACTGAAGCTAAGGAAAGAGTTGCCCCCATTCTGGTAGAGGAAACTGTAGGGGTGACCGCTGAAGAAGACACCGAAAGACTTGACCTAGGACAAGACAGTGTTAACTGTAGACACAGATCAAGACGTGGGATGACGATGAGGGACACTGACAAATTTCCAAGCTATACTAGGTAGGGAGATGGAAATGCAAACAAAGTCAATGGTTTTATTATGGATGGATGGATGAATCAGGTTGCGAACTGGACAAGGAGTGGACAGGACTTGATAGACGATGGATGCTAACTCTACGCATAGCGCCTGTTTGCCAGGTTTTCACTATGGTACTTATCCAAGGCGCCTGTTTGCCAGGTTTTCACCAGAGGATGAATGTTTTTTGTACTTTTGTATTTGTGATTTTTTTTTATTTTTGATTTTTGATTTTTTTGATTTTTTTTTTTTTTTTTTGATTTTTTGTGGGAATACTCGGAGGATCAGGCATAGAACTTCTTGAGATGGACACTGTTAAGTGGCTCATCTAGAGGAATGCCGTCAGGTGTAGCTAAAGTATAAGCTCCCGATCCATATGCTGCTGTCACAATGAAGGGACCTAACCAGTTAGGCTCAAACTTGCCCTTCTTCTCTCGATCTGCTTGATTTCTCTGATTCTCCTTTAGTACAAGATCACCAACTTGAAACCGTCTTTCTTTGATCTTTTTGTTATAATTACGCCGGAGGCGGTTTTGATAGACATGGAGATGATTAAGTGCGGCAAGACGCCTCTCATCTAGTAGTTCAAGCTCAGCTAATCTGGAAGTGTGATACTCATCTCCGCTGATCAGGTCCTGCATGGATACTCTGAGTGATGGGATCTCGACCTCTATAGGTAGGATGGCTTCAGAGCCAAAGACCAAGGCATATGGTGTGGCACCAGTGGGTGTTCTGATACTAGTGCGGTAGGCCCATAGGGCAGGATTAAGTTGCAAGTGCCAATCACGACCAGCTTCATTGACTGTTTTCTTGAGGATTTTGAGAATGGTTTTATTGGAAGCCTCAGCTTGGCCGTTACTCTGCAGATAGTAGGGAGTTGAAAAGCGATGTTGGCTATTGTACTGTAGGCATAAGGCACGAACATCTTGGTTCTTGAATGGTCTCCCATTATCAGTGACAATAGCTTGGGGAATACCATACCGACATATGAGGTAGTTTAGGATAAACTTGGCTATTTGCTTACCGGTGATATAGGTCATAGGAATGGCTTCCACCCACTTCGTGAAATACTCAGTGGCTGTAATGATAAACTTGTGGCCATTTGAGGAGGAAGGGTGAATTTGTCCTACGAGGTCGAGACCCCATTGAGAAAAAGGCCATGGAGTTGTCACAGGTTGTAACTCATGAGCTGGTGCATGAATCAAATCTCCATGCTGCTGACATTGTAGACACTTCTTAGCAAACTGTGCGGCATCTTGCTCTATTGTAGGCCAGTAATAGCCTGTTCTGAGTATCTTCTTAGCAAGATTAGGACCGGTAGAATGTGCGCCACAGACACCTTCGTGTATGTCTCGTAAGGTAGCTTCGGCTTCTTCCGCGTTAAGACATCGTAAGAGGATACCATCGAGACTCCGGCGATATAGTGTATCACCCAGAATGATGTAACGAGAGGATCGACGGATAAAGGTTTTGCGTTGAGTGGATGATAGGTCAGGGGGAAAGGTATTGTGTTTTAGGTATTCATACATATCTTCATACCATGGGGAATTGGGACCAACAAGTTCACAGATGATTTCAGTAACAGGAACATCGACGGCAGGTATCAACAATTGCTCAATCAAGAATTCACATTTCTGTGTATTTGCAGGCATATCAATTAGTGACCCTACAGAAGCCATAGAATCCGCAGCTTTATTATGTTCTCTTGGAATTTGTTCAAATGTGATGCTAGAAAAATGTGGTTTGTAGGCATCCACTAGTTGTTTGTAGGGGACTAACTTTTCATCCTTTGTTTGGTATTCATCTGTGACTTGGCGGATGACTAGCTGTGAGTCTCCATATACTTGTAATTCTGTGATGTCCCATTGAACTGCTGTATTGAGACCTATGAGGAGTGCTTCATACTCAGCTATGTTGTTGGTGCAAGGGAATGCGAGCCGATATGACTTTGGAATGTAGTCATTCTGAGGTGTAACAAATAAGATGCCAGCTCCTGAGCCATGCTGTGTGTAAGAACTGTCAAAGTACAACTTCCACATTATGGAGTTAGCAAGAGTGAATAGATTCTCATCAGGAAAGTCTGCGACCATAGGATGTGTATCTTTCATAGGTGCTTCTGCTAGTTGATCCGTGAGGGCTTGTCCTTTGATTGCTTTACGATCTGTGTACTCAATGTCGAACTCACTAAGGATCATAACCCATTTAGCCAGTCTGCCTGTGAGAGCTGCTTTTGCTAATAGATATTTCAAGGGATCAATCTTGGCTATCAGATTTGTGTGTTGGTTCAACATGTAATGCCGCAACTTTTGGGAGGCAAACACTACTGCTAGACAAGCCCTTTCCATGGGTGAATAATTGAGCTCATATCCCACCAAGGTTCTACTGATATAGTAAATTGCGTGCTCTCTGCCTGAGTCATCATTTTGTGCTAGCAGGGCCCCTAGGGCCGAATTTGTAGTGGAGATGTACAATATCAAGGGTTTGTCCGCAACTGGTGGGACCAATACAGGAGGTGTAGCTAGATATTCCTTAAGTTGATCAAACGCTGCCTGACACTTGTTGTCCCATCGAAACGAGACATCCTTTCGGAGCAAGTGTTGAAAGGGTTGACATTTATCTGCTAGCTGTGATATAAAACGCCTGATGGACTGTAACCTTCCTTGGAGGCTCCTTAATGCTTTAAGGTTCTTTGGTGGAGGCATCTCCCCTATAGCCTTTACTTTTGCTGGATCTACTTCGATGCCCCTACGAGATACTATGTATCCCAACAGCTTCCCTGATGTGACACCGAAGACACACTTCTTAGGATTAAGTCTTACTTGGTATTTTTCAAGCCTGTCGAAGATCTGTCCTAGGACCTGTATATGTTCTGCTCTAGAAGATTTAGCCAATATATCATCCACATAGTCTTCCATGATGTGATGAAATAGATCGTGGAAGATCACTGTCATAGCTCTCTGATAGGTTGCTCCTGCATTCTTGAGACCAAACGGCATGACGCACCAACAATAATTGCCCCAAGGACAAGTAAAGGTTGTTTTATGTTGGTCTTCTTCAGCTATCCTTATCTGATTATAACCTGAGAATCCATCCATGAGAGAAAGCATCTCGTGACCTACTGTCAAGTCCACTATAATGTCAATGTTTGGTAGTGGAAAGTCGTCTTTGGGACATGCCTTATTGAGATCTCTGAAATCATTACACATGCGGATGCGCCCATTAGGTTTAGACATAGGTACAATGTTTGAGACCCAATCTGAATAGTCGATAGGTCGTATGAACTTTGCGTCTAATAGCTTTTGTACCTCCACCTTCACTAAGAGAGCTATTTGTGGGTGCATTTTTCTCAATTTCTGCTTGACTGGTTTCACCTTGGGATCAACTGTGAGATAATGAACTACCAGCTTAGGGTCTAGCCCTGGCATATCTGCATAGGTCCATGCAAAGTTGATGGTTCGTTGCAAGAAGAAGTTGTTAAGATTTCTGTGCTCTGTATCAGATAATGATGCCGCTAGGAATGTTGTCTTTGGATTCTGTTCTGTACCTAGGTTGATCTCTGTAGAATCTTCCACTAGTAGAGCTGATTTCTCCTGGTACTTAGATGGTAAAGGAAGGTCAAATCCTCCATCCTCAGGTGCCACAGTTGGGTTTTCACCTTTGGATACGTCCTTTATTTTTACTATTTTATGATCAGGAGGTGCCACAGTGTGGTTTTCACCTAGAGATCTTTCTTTATGTGCGCTTTTGCGACTAGAGGATTTGGCATTCTCACCAAAATAAGCTGTGGGCTCAAGTTCCATTACAAAACCTGCCTTGTGATCGCCAAGAGGGATACCTTCTCGAAGTCCCATGAATTCAGCTAAAGCTTCGTCATTCTGAAAGACATCTATAACGGGGGCCCCTTGTTGGTCCCAATCGATAAGTTCAGGGTAGACAAGCGTGACATTCTGGGTGCTGGTGGTGGAAGTTAAGGATACAGAGGATAGTGTAAAAATGGAGAATTCTGCGAATAGATTGGTTATGTGGAGGGAAGAGTCATCGATGATATCCTCTGTAGATGTCGAATCGGCGGGAAACTTGTCAGCTACCTCGTCGAGGATATACTCGATGTCCGAGGCGCGTGGTACCTTCTTACCAAATCCTAATCCTTTCTTGTCTAGCTTCTTTGTAACCACAATGGGCTCCATAGTGCCTTGATTATGTTTCCCAAGGCCACCTTGGCCTTTATAGCCCATGTTTTTCACTATCCTTAAGCCATTGTCATACTGCTTGACTGGTATCGTGGCTGGTTCTTTCTCCTTGTAGAGCCAAGAAGAGATGTCCTCAATAGTTTCCTCTTCCAATAACCGTCCATGTTGGAATTGGGTTAGGAATGGTGGGGGAGGAATATTTGCTTTTTTGGTAACTTTAGCAATGGGTGGTTTGCCGTAAGATTTTGGAGATAAAGGCATCTGCCCTACACAACAAGATTCAGAGATATCATAAGTGCCAAAGCCTATATCCCGAAAGCGAGTTGTGATTTTGGGGAGGGGTGTAGGCTCACTTGTAGAGGCTTGCGTGAGAGTTTCAGGATCAACATAGAGAGGGGATTCAAGGGCTTTGTCATTTTTAGGCACTTGGTTGCAATTCTTATAGCTTCCTTGCAAGACACGGCAAAATTCAAAAGGATTAGGGTCTCCTGGGATGGTGATCTCCGTACCATTGTATGGGAACTTGAGGGACTGATGGTACGTGGAGGGAACAGCTTTCATTGCATGGATCCATGGGCGGCCTAGAATAATGTTGTAAGGCAGCTCAATATCAAGGACTTGACACCTGGTTTCAAGCATGACAGGGCCCAGTTGTATAGGCAAGTGAATAACACCTTCTGAACGGCGTTCTGCATCATCATACCCCTTGATTGTAATACTATGCTCAGTGTTGACGTGATCCTTAGAGTATCCCAATTGCTTTAGTAACTTTAAAGAACAGATGTTGAGACCAGCACCACCATCTATGATGATGCGTTTGATTTTGCGCTTATGGATGAGCACTTCAATATGGAGGGCATCGTTGTGACAAGGATCATGGGAGGGAAGGTCCTTCTCAGAGAAGACCACATTGTAAGGTGAAGCAATATTACCCACTATAGCTTGGAAATCTGCGACAGCTATGTTGTTAGGAACGGACGACTCTTGGAGGGCTTTTTCTAGCACCACTCTATGTACAGGTGATGACCGTAGAAGGTCCAAAATAGAGATCTGTGCTGGTGTTCTCCCTAGATATTTGACAAGATTATAATCAGACTGAACTGGAAGCCTAGGTGTAGGTGCACGAATGGTGACATGACCTCGACGAGTAGTAACAGCACAATCTGTAGATTTGCCTTTGATGGTGAGGGTAGACACGCGACTCACTTCAAAACGACCTACAATGGAATCGAAGGACATGGAAGCATGATTGATACCTTTACCTCTATCCTGAGGAGGAGGTGGACCATGATGAGGGAATGGTTCCTTGTACATATCGAGATCCTTGTTCGTGTGTTGCGCTGGTGATTCATTCTCAAAGGTGATTTGATTACCGTCGATGAGGTTTTGGATGAGGTGCTTAAGCTTCATGCAAGATGCAGTTCAATGACCTTTGCTCCTATGGAACTCACAATACTCATTGTCTCTGTAACGTGCAGTTTTGTAGATAGGTTCTCCATAAGGAGGAGCATCAGGTAAGGTTATGAGCCTTTTCTGCAAAGCTTGCTGTAAGACCGATTCGATGGGCACTCCCAAAGGAGTAAATTGACGTCGCGGAGGGTAATCTTGTTGAGGCCGCTCTTGTTGTCGTTGCTGATTTTGATAAGGCTGCCTTTGTTGCTGTTGTTGTTGAGGTGGGGTTTGACTTGGTTTGGAGAGTTGCAGCGGTGTTTGCAATGTTTGGACATGCTTAGTATCGACCACCCCATCATTGACCACATTTTTGTTCTTGTTCCAATATTTGGGCTTATCATTCGACTGTTGATGGGAATTGCTATCTTTTGTCTCCTTGAAGATTTTGACCACACCCTTAGCAATGAGGGCCTTCTCAATGTTGATACCCTTGTATGTGATTTCATCGAAGGTTGTAGCACTAAGGATTTGCAAATGGAAACCTAACTCTTGGTTGAGGTTCTGTACAAATATGCTAACACGCTGTTTCTCTGGAATCCTGAAAGGGAATTTACTAGCCATTTGTCTCCATCGTTGGAGGAAAGAAATGAACGTTTCACCATTTTTCTGTTTATTGTTGCATAGATCCGTCATGGAAATCTCATGCTCTGCGTTGTAAGAAAAATGGGTGGCAAACTTCTCTGCTAGCTCGTTGAAAGACTTGATACCCGTAGGTAAGTGTGAGAACCATTCTATTGCTTGACCTCCAAGACTGCGAGGAAAGAGACGCATAAGATATGTGTCGTTGTGAGAGACCTTGAAGCAAGCAAGATAGAATTCCCTAAGATGGTCTTTTGGGTCACCTTTTCCTTTGTACTTATCAAACTTTGGAATAGTGAAATTTTGAGGAAAAGGGATCATTGGTAATGACCGATCAAAAGGATAAGGGCACACTTCCTCCAAAGAGAAGGTCTTTTTGGTGTGGCCAAACGTAAGATCATATAGCTGTTGTTGCACCTCCGCAATCTTTAGTTCCATAGTCGTGGGAGGGGTTGGTAACGTCTCCTGTTGTCCAAAAAGCGGTTGGTGTTGCCCGTATGGAAGATTATAGTGTGAGCCATGCGCAGTGGTATTGTAAGGGTCGTAAGATTGATTGGGATTGTACGGATTGTATGATTGGTTCAGATTGGGTTGGAATTGGGGTTTTTGATTAGGCAGAGGTGGAGGTGGCGCTAGGTAAGAATGTTGGCTCTGCGATGGTTGAAGAAACGTATTGGGGGGAGGAAAGCTAAAGTGCGTTTGATTAGGTTGTGATGGTGGCACATAGCTTTGGGAAACCTGATGTTGGGAATGTTGCGAGTGGCTAGGCAATGTATGAAAGAAGTTGAGTGTGGACAAATGTGTATATGGAAAAATGGATTAAATCTAAACTAAATAAAACCAAAGAACCCAATAACATAAAGGAAACGAATCTAAGTAAAAGCCATAAATCACCAATCAAAGACAAATGAAAGCTCTTACCAAAACCTGTATTGTTCCCTTTTGGAGATATGTGGATTGCTCAATGTAGTTGCAAAGCCATGGCTGCAACAAGCAAGTATGTGCTCAAGAGATCAATGTCAAAAGATCGTTATAGTGCTCAATCGACGCGTTGTGTATGCTCGAAGCGCTGTTAAGTATGCCTGAGAATACGATCGAAGAGAGAGGGAGGTAATGAAGGAGATGAGGGGGGTTTATATAGGTTTCAAGGAAAATCGATCAACGGTCTAGATAATTCAGAAGAATCAACGGAGGAGATAAGTTGAGGAATGTACAACGAATGAGAAGAAGACATGTGTCTTGCTTTCTTTTGCATGAGAGGAGTTATCAAGAATAGAAGAATGAGTTAACTGAAGAGATAAATCAATTAAAAGAATAAAGCAATCAGTTAAGTGATTTAAAACAAGAAAAAGGGATTTGCATGAGAAAAGAAGATATTTTGCTTTATTAAATATAGAAATATTTAATTGATGAGCAAAAAAGCTTGAGTTATTTTAGAGATAACTTAAATTAGAAGAAAAAGCAATTTAAATAAATAATTGATTTATTTAAATTTAGAGAAGATATTTTGGAAGAAACAATTAAATAATTGGATTTATTTAATTTAGAAGATTTAAAAACAAATTAAATAAATAAATTTATTTAATTGTTGTGCATGATTTTGGAAGAATAAAGATTATAAATAAAATATTTGATTTTATTTATTTTTAGAGGATTGAGATAATTTAAATAAATTTGCATGATTTATTTAAATTTAGAAGAACAATTGATTTAATTAAATAATGTAAATTATTTAATTGTAGATAAGATAGAATTGTGATGAATTAATTAAATAATGGGATATATTTAATTAATGTGGACTTAATTTTTGGAAAGAGGATAATGATTAAATTAAATAATTATAATTATTTAATTGTGGAAGAATAATAGAGGAATTTAATTTAATTAATTAAATAACGAGGATTTATTTAATTAATGTTGAATTTAGGAGATTTAGAAGAATTTGATGATAATTAATTAAATAATTAGATTATTTAATTAACATTGTAATGCAGGTGATTAAACAGATTATGAAATGCAAGTGATTTGACGACACGGTCATTTTAGGGTGTCTACACATACGATCACTATAATTGCAAAAAATCGTCCGAAAGGAGAATACAGAGGAATTCTTAGGGCAAAAGCAGAGGCTTCCAATTCCAGCCACCGGACAACAGGTACACCTACACAAACCATTATATTGCCTGTATTTGAATTTCCTGCCAAAGTTTTAAAATGGAAACTCCGGGAAAGGGAAAAGGAAGAAAGTCACAAGGGGAAACCAGTAAGCCTAAAAAACAAAAAACTGATCAAACCCTTGAAGAGAAAGTGAAAGATAGAAAATTAAATCAGGACCTAATTGATCAATTGCTTGGGTCAACTCCCAAGGCCAGGAGGTCTGCCCAACTCAGAGCAGAAGTAGAAAAATTGGAAGATAAACATAAACGCCTGGGAGATATCTGGACCCCAATTCGGGGGTATGAGCTTTTCAAATTTCACCATAATAGACGGTTTAGAAATGCTCCTGTGTCAAACCCATGGCACATGAATTTAGGCAAACTGGTTGTACCTAATGTATTCTTGAATGTAGAACTCCTTCAACTGCTAGCCAGACATTACAATTCAGGCTTGAAAGCTATTTGCAACCCTCAAGGAGAACCAATTGTACACCTGTCAAAAAATGCTATTTGTGAGGTGTATGATTTAGATGATTTGTGCACTGTCCCTATTGTTTATGAAGATTTGGATAAAGAATATTGGAGAATGGATACAACTTACAATGGATGGAGGTTACCCATTCATAGGCCGAGGATTGAAGGAGAAGTGATACCCTTGACTGAGAATGATGGCCCTCCCTTTCATGTAGCCATTTTTGAACCATACATACAATATACTTACTATTCTGTAGGCCAAGTCCTTGGCTCAGAGGTCCCTGAGTTCATGACTATTCCTCTAATGGTCATAGCCTCTGATATTCAATGTCACAATGCCAGACAATTTGATTATGCCTCCTATGTTGCTACTAGAATAGACTCTGGTCTATCTGCAATAAAAAACAATGCTCCAGCATGCTCTTTTGAGCATTACTCGATGCTTATGCATATGGTGTTATACTATGGCCAGGAAGTAGGATTGTGGCCAAGTGAGTTTCAAGTTGTTGCTGCGGATAAGAAAGGGGAAAAGATACCTGTACAAATGTGGACCAGAATCTGGGATAGCAGGTATGCCAACTCCAGCTATGCTCAATTTGAAGAGCATTGTGTAAAAGTGCTATATAGGTATTTCAACCACCCCTGTGAATATTCAATTTCAAATGAAATAAAAAGGTTCCTCAGACCTAAAGATTTTGGTGGTCCCCCTACAGTCACTCATAATTGGGGAGACTGGTACTGCTTTGAGGATGCCACTATGATCAGAGTTTATGGATTTGAGGATACTCCATTCATATTGCCTAAAACTGTCCCTGACAGACTTGCATATTTAGAAATAATTAGGCAAATGCATTGTTCAAATGTGATGCATCTAAGTTCACATGATAAACAATCATTCATGCCCAGCACTTTGTGTTTTGGTGATTTTACTGTGGTTTCAAAAGAAGGATACAATCTCATTTTAGATAAACTAATGCATTATAACATGGTGACTGCTGAGGTGAGGAAAGGGTTTGACCCTGAAGGTTTCATTGATTCTGCAAGAAGAAAACAGAATCTCAGTGGATACATGCACATACACTATCCACATGATGATGTCATTAGAAATTTGGAAGAAGCTGAAGTCGACTTGGTGGTAGAAAAATATAACAGAGATTTAAATGAAAAGAAAAAGCAGTTGGCAGAAGTTGAAGTGGTATCCTCTGAAGATGAAGAATTGACTGAACAAGAGCAGCCACAAGATAAAACAATAGAAATGTCTAAAAGAAAAATGCAACAATATCAGCCTCCAGTTGTGCTACATGATGAGGAGGGGTCTGCTGATGAAGATCCACGACAAAAGGCTTATGATTCTTTCATTTTAGATGATACATTCATTCAGTCAAAGGAATTTAAATCATTCCTATATAAATACAAAGGAAAAGAAATTAGAGAGTCAGTAGATGATGTTTCTGCTGATAATGAAAAACAGTTATTAGATATGTTGAAGCAAATAGTAGATAAAGAAATGCAGGACATGACACCTAGCAAGGGTAGACAGTTACTCAAAGATGCAGGCGTTATGATTTTTCCTGGTTTGGATTTAAATTCTGCTCTGGTTTTTGATAGCTTTTTGAATAATGCTAATGACAAGTATAAGCTTACTCCAGAAGGAGTTAATGAAGTATATATGGGGACTAGATACAATAATGATGAAAATTCTTTGATGATATGGGCGTTGTATCCTCCCCATAAGAAGACGGCCATCATAGACATTGAAAAAACTTTTGGCCATGTTATGACTTTCAGAGCAGGTGAGACTAACCCTATAATTACTGCAGACATTGGTATCAATGTTGCAAAGTTAAATAAAGCACAAGCTCAGATGCTGATCAAAGAAAGAGATTCTTATAAACTGAATTGTGAGAGATTAACAAAAGAAAATGATTACTTGAAGGATGCTGTTAAGAGTACCTTTGGCCAATCCACAAAAAGAATAACTCAAGGTGAGAGCTCACAAGGTAGTCAAGTAATATCCCCTAATCAGGCTGCACAAATTTAGATAGACGCATTTGTTACAGTACTGCAGAGCAGGTATGCAAATATGGTACGGTGGTTAAACCAGTTTTGGGATAACTACTCAGAAAATCATAAAGCAGTCAAAGAACATGAAAGGCTTGATAAGAGGATACAGGAAAAGATGATTGAGTTACAAAACAGAAGTGCCACTGATGGTACAGATATCTCTGATGCAAGAGCATTGTTCAAACAGCACCAGAATTATTATGACAAACTTAAAGCTGATGCTAAGGAAGGGACTGATGCTTCAAGTGCAGGAGTGCCTAGGTTATTTAAAGATAACAGAGAGGTAAAGGGCAAAGAAGAATGGATTATTGACTGTCAGATTATATTACACAAAGCCACAGGAGCTCTGAAAGATAAAGCCTCTGCATCCAAAGAAGTCTGCAAACAATTGGAGGAAATGGTTACTCTTGATGTAATTACCAGAAGCGCTATTGAGCTTACTGATTCTCACCGTGATCAAGAGTATCTAGATCATCTGGCTAAAGTTTATTTATGGCTGAATAGAGCCTAATTACGCTTATGTAATTATTGTTAATACTTGTTAAGTTCCCAAGAGACTTATTGAAGAGTTGTATATCTTCATAGAAATATCTATATAAGTTCAAACAATCGATGCTGAAATGATCATCAGCAGTAGAAGATATTCATATATACATAATATACAATGTCTCAAAGTGACTATGTTGCATATTTTATTTGAAGAAGAAATTTGAAGTTCTCTGATTCAGTGTTTCTATTTTGGTATCAGTTGTTTGTTGAAAATATTCAATTGTGTGGCTGTCTCCATTTCTGCATTTCCTTGTTATTCAGATTAAGATATCAAGTATATAGTTAATCTGTCATTACACACTTGTTGTATCTGTGTGATTAATTTGGTTGGTGTCCATCTGAGGAATTAAACCCTTCTAATTTAGTCGCAGTAGCCTGGAAGTAGTAAGTTGGGATTACTAAGTAGAGCCATATAATTAGGATTACCATTCTGTCTCCAGTAAAATATTATCTGTTAATCTTGCCCATTCATTTCATTTGGTTCCTTCAAGTAAGGATTAAAATACCTTCTGGTGAATTATAAGATAATTGATTATATTGGTTGGATTGCTAAGAAGAGTCTGTCAATCACTTTCTTGCACGTTTATACAAGCTATAAACCAAAACTGTGCCAAGCAATTAGAATTATTACCATTAAGAAACTACTGGTCTAAGTCCTTCAAATTGACTCTGTTACCCAACAAGGCACTAGTCTCATTCAACTCATTATTTAAAACCTTGATATTGCTTATACAATTTCTACCAATCATTTATTAAACATTATACATAGAATTAAGTAGTCAACTTTTTTCATCTATCTTACATCATGTGCCATTGTAGATAGATCTAGTTAGTCCACTCATCCACACTCAGACTGCTTTAATATTTCAAGGTTCACCCACCTAGGTGTAGCAGGACCTAAAGTGTAGGAAATCATCAAACCTTGAAGGTTGATTTCATCAAGTTAGTTCAAAAACGTTGCAAATCCAAACATAGAGCCTGGCATCCTCTTAGGATTAGCAACTTGCATTTTTAAGACCTAACACCTTTCACTACATAATGCTCTGGCTGTGACATGTAAATTTCTTCCTCCAAATCACCATGAAGGAAAGTTGTTTTCACATCCATCTACTCCACCTCTAAGTCATAAGTTGCTGTAAGAGATAATAGGAAACGAATAGATGTCAGCTTTGCAATAGGAGAGAAAATTTCACCATAATCAATTCCCTCCACTTGTGAATACCCCTTTGTAACCAATCTGGCCTTGTACTTTTCAACACTACCATCTACACCAAATTTCTTCTTGAACACCCATTTGCATCCAGTAGGTTTCCATCCTTTAGGTAAAGGCACCAAGTCCCATGTTTTATTCTTTTCCAAAGAAGCCATCTCATCTTCCATGGCCTCCTTCTAGGAACCTACATCTTTCATACCCATAGCCTCCTTCACAGTTCTAGGCTCATCAGTGTTATTAAGTAAAGCAAAAGCACAACTAGAATCAAGCAATGAATAACCAAACCTATCAGGTTGCTTTCTTGTTCATGTAGACCTCCTCAATGGCTGAGGTTGAGGTTTTGCTTCTTCTTCTGAGCTTTCAGAGTTGCTAGAGCTCTCCTCATCATCAAGTCTCACAGGGTCTGTCAGTTCAATCTTCTCAGGGGTAGAAGGAAACTAACCCACATCCTCTTTATTTTTTGTCTGTTCTGGCTGTAAAACAACAGAAGAAGGTGTTAGCTCTTTGAAGATAACATTTCTTCTAGACAACACTTTTTCAGCCACAGGATCCCAAAGCTTGTATCCTTTCACACGAATACCATAGCCAATGAAAATACACTTAACAACCTTGTTCTCCAATTTAGACTGTTTCTCCCTAGGCACATGTGCATATGCCTCACAACCAAAAACATGAAGATGTCTAACTGAAGGCTTCTTACTAGACCACACCTCCATAGGTGTCTTACCAACAAGAGCTAATGTAGGAGATCTGTTTAACAGATAGCAAGCAGTGGCTACAGCTTCAGCCCAAAACTTTTGTTTGAGGCTTGCTCCACTAAGCATACTCCTAGCCTTCTCCATCAGGGTCCTATTCATCCTCTCTGCAACCCCATTTTGCTGTGGGGTGTAAGGAGTTGTCTTATGTCTTTCAATCCCATGTTCTTTACAAAACTTGTCAAACTCTGTCAAACAAAACTCACCACCGTTGTCAGTCCTCAAACACTTAATCTTTTTACTAGTTTGATTCTCAACAAAAGCTTTAAACTCTTTGAACCGACTAAAGACTTCAGATTTTCTTCTAAGAAAATAAACCCATGTCCTTCTACTATAATCATCTATGAAAGATACAAAATATATAAATTTGGAAATCGAAGGAACATTAACTAGACCAAACACATCAGAATGAATAAGATCCAACACACCAGAAGACTTATGAGAACTCGAGTAAAATTAAACACGGTTTTGTTTTCCATATACACAATGTTAGAAAAAGTCAAACTCAAGATTACAATCATTTAACCCCTCGACGAGGTTTTTATTTTTCAGGGTTCTAAGACCCTTCTCACCAATGTGGCCAAATCTCATGTGCCATAACATTATCTTTTCAGTAGGAAGTTTAACTTCCAAAGCATGTGCACTACCATCAAGATTTGTTACAACAGATTTCTTCACTGTTCGTTCAGATGGTGGGGATGAAGTGACTGCATCTCTTTTCTTTGAGTCAGAAGAACTATTGCATTGTGAAGTGCATGCCTCCAGCTAAAACTGAGTACCCTTTGCAAGCACTATATATCCTCTAGTCATCTTGCATCCATCCTTTGAAAAGACAACCTGTACACCTGCATCATTCAACATACTTACAGAAAGTAGGTTCTGTGCCAAGCCTGGGATGTGCATAATCCCAGAGATCCCCTTCACTCATCCATCAAGGAATCGAATAGAGACTCTTCCATGACCAACAATCTTTAGATAAGAATCGTCACCCAGGTACACTCTTCCACCATTGAACTCTTCATACTTCATGAACCAGCTTCGATGTGAGGTCATGTGGAATGATAGACCAAAATCTATCAACCACACATCATCAGATGCATGGGTGGCCAGGGATGCGATGAAAGCATCACCATCATCTTGTGACTTGTTAGAATCTGAATCTGGGGCATTCTTCTTCTTCTTTTTCTTTTCCTCTTTGCATTCCTTTCAGAAATGCCCAATTTTTCCACAGCTCCAACAAAGAGCCTTGGACTTTCTAGAAGATTTGGATCTCCCACAGGATTTGGATCTACCCTTATCATCTTTCTTGTCCTTCTTTTTCTTCCCTTTCTCTTTGGGTCTTCCACGAACCGCAAGAGCCTCTTTGGCTGCCTCAGAAGACTTTCTCTGCATCTCCTCAGATAACAACAAAGATACCACTTCATCCATTTTGAATGTGGATGTGGTGCTCCCAATAGTCATAACAAGATGATCCCATGAGTCTGGAAAAGAACAAAGCAAGGCCATACAACGATCATCCTCCTCCATCTTCACACCAACAGATGTTAGTTGTGCAACTAACATGTTGAAAGCATTCAGGTGATCTGCAATTGATCCTCCATCCTCCATCCTTAGAGAATACAACTTCTTTCTCAAAAAATGCTTGTTCACCAGGGATTTGGCTTGATAAACATCACCCAACTTCTTCCTAAGTTCTTTTGTGCTCTTCTCCTCATGGATATTCAATAGGACAAAATCAGCTAGACTAAGTCTTATGAGACCCTTAGCCTTCTGATCTTTGAGATCCCAATCTGCTTATGACATTGCAGTTGGTTTTACACCAGATACGGTTTCCCATAGGTCATGATCAACAAGCATGTCTTCCATCTTAAGTTTCCATAACTCAAAATTGGTGCCATTAAACTTCTCCACCTCTATTCTTTTGGATGTTCTTGCCATCTCCTTCCTGCAACAAGATTACAGAATACTTTGCACTGACTCCCACTCAATCTAAGATCAACTCAAAAAAAACCCTACACAACAACTAGGACCAAAGGTGATCAAGCTCTGATACCAACTGAAAGGAAGCAAGGTATGCAGAACACACTTCCTATGCTAATCTAATGATGGAAGTAGAGTGTAAATTCTTTTAAATCCTTACAATTACAGTGATGTTAACACAACAACAGAGATATTGCAGCAATACACATAAACATAGAATGACATAGAAGAAAGAGAAACAAGATATAATGTGGGGAAAACCCTTTCAGGAGAAAAACCCCACACTCCAAAACCTGTACAATGTATTATCAAAACTGAAAATGGTTTACAATACACTTGCAATGCAAGCTCTCAGGAGTCTTCGACACTCATATCTAGAGATAATTTGGTAGCATAACAGTACCTGTCAATCACATAATACATCTCCTCTCCAAAGCACCTGTTTATATAACAAATACAAGGAAAAAATAGCTCCACATTGAGATGGGCGTCCAACATGGCCTCATGGCCCAAAACCCATGCCTATGGACACTTGTCCAACTTTGTAGGATGCTCAGGACACTTGTCAAGTCACCCCATCCCAAATAGGTCACCTATTTCCAAAATGGGCTATGACAGATGATCTTATAACTCTTACAACCATCATAGAATCTGTCATAGCTGTCATATCTTACAGTTGTAAGAGAATCTGTCATACACAGGCTATAAATAGCATATTCTCTTACAACATGTCATATTCCACCTTGGGGTGCCTAAAGATGCCTTTTTCAAAGATGGTTCTTGAAACATGTCTTCACCTATCATAGAACCTTCTATTTCTGACTCTTACATGTCATAGATTTGTCATAGGAATCCATCATAACCATTTCGGTCAATATTCCCTTACACACTAGTCAAGATGCCAACACATGATAGAAAACCTCTACCACACAAAGGGGATGCCTATCTCCACATGGAGTGTGTTGACCATCCTAGTCACCTTACAAGTGGAGTGACATCTCACCATGCCACTTCACACTAAATGACAAAACAAGATGTGCAACAAATTACAACATAGGCTAAGTAAATAAATTACATTACATTAACAAATGCAAGGATTTACCAAGGTTGAGACACCTTAGTTCCCAACAGTCACCACCAAACACACAGAAAAAGTTATTTTCACTCTGGTGAACATAACTCTCTCAATTCTTCATACCAGAGGCTCCAACTCAGAATATAACATCTTCAGACAAGCTTCTAAATAACTTCCAATCTGCAGGAAAAGATATTTGTTCTACAAGAAATGCAGAGTATTCTTCTGGATTGTTCTTTTGCCTATAATGCATTGTTTCTACTACAACACATTGTTATTACCGGAGGGGCTAATTTTCTTAATATCCTCAACAAAGTAAGAGCACAGTTGACAATAATGACAACACATATATGTTGACATCAATGACAACACTGATTAGGCACATACTTGCAACAAGAACATATTGACAATGTGTGTGGATATGTGTGGTTGCACATGTGAAAGTGTAGATATGCCCTCCCTTAAAATAATTGCATAAACCATGAGTATGTAATTAATTTTAAGGTAGAAAGGGTAAAGGTGAAAGATCTATAGGAAACACATATGAATGGGTAATGCCCCTAGAGTCACCAAAGTGATGTCCCCAAGGAGAGATCCAAAAGATGATTTTGCTAGCATGATGCACATGAAATTGCACCCATGGAATGACATTAGCAAAAAAAGGCAATGTCACATAGTAACAAGCAACATTGCATGAAAGCACACAAAGGGATCTATATGCCTAGGGTCAGTATATATATAGGAATGATAATAAAGGAATAAGGACAAAAATATCATCATTCCCCAAGCATATAGAACTACAACACAAAGGAGGAAGGCACATAACCAATTAAAAAAGAAAAATTGAGTCAACATGAAAGAGACCTAGATGTAAAGGTTGTCTCAATAATTTTCACCATCTCTAAAATTCTAAGAAAATAAAGAAAATGACAAATAAAAAGAATATAGATACAAATAGAAGAATGACACAACATTTTGTTCCTCATGTATCCATGTACCTATAGGGGTAGCATGGGTCCTCTAAGGGGAACTAACAAACATTTAGCAAACAAATACTTGGGGTTCACACAAACAAGATGTATAAACAAAGCTACGTTAAACACATACATACAAATGGAACGAGAAGTTATATTCATCAGATTCCAAATCCAACATGTCATCTCCAATCCAATCGTGACTGAGTGGGAGTGGAGTACCACTGGATGGTGGAGGATCCATGAGAATAATAGAGGAAGAGTATTATAAATGATACTCTATGGAGAAGTGTGAGGAACTAAGTCCTCTTGAGTATCCATATAAGAAGCAATGTTCAACTAATGTGTTAATATCATTGACAATGCAAGTACATATTTTACTGAGTCAAAAATGCACTCCTCTTGGGGAGCATCCAAGTACATATTTCACTAATCCTCACTACAACTAATAGACATGAGAGCACTAGGATTGAAAGACTGTGGGGGAGGAAGAGCCTCCACTATCAAATAAAATGATGCAAAAAGGCTGAGAGGTGGAGAGATGATATTTTTCTTAGGCTGACAGAAGGATGGTGTTGGATAATTTTCATGTTTTGTTCTAGGTGGAGGAGGGGTTTTGTTAATATCAAGGGTGGAGAGTCTCAAGTTAGATAATATTTAGTGGTGGGTATGAATGAAAGGAACCATAACAAATAAGGTAGGACTGGAAATCACACTAACATTAGGGAGATCAATGGGTTGAGAAAATAGGGGTTAGCTGGAAATTTGTGGAAGAAAAGGAGGTTCTATAAATGGATCTATAATCACCTCAAATTTCTTAAGATTTTTCTCTTGGGGTTCAAGAGGTTGGTCAGGAATAGGAGGGTGGGAAGAAGGTAGGTCAAGCATAGATTGCATAGTAGTGCAACGATAATGCTTACGTAGTCTAGAAGGTCAGTTTCATCTACACCTATCTTGAGAAGTAGATGGAGGATAATCCTACATTGATTGCTTTCCTCTATCTATTGAAGGTACAAAAGGAGGAACAAGACAAGTCAAATGAGATAAGGGAGCCACAAACTGAGTAGGTGGAGCAAATGATGAAGAAAAGGTAGATTGAACTGGTGGAGCTAGTGGAGTAGAAGAAGGAATAGGAGGAGAGATCTAACTCATGACATGTTTTTGATATAATTTAAAGAGAAAGCCAATATGAGGTTGGGGAAGGCTAGAAGGAGTAGGCCAAAATTAATCAAGGATAAAGTTGCCCCAATGACAAGTGTTTAATACTTACTATGGTGTATAGTATGCACTACACCATTATGATAAAACCTTAAGCATTTGAGAATGATAGAAGGAAAAACCTTCATTATGGTGAGTAAAGGGTGACACAACAATACATGATAACAATCTAAAGTAGGAATGATATTAAATGGAATGTTAAAGGTCTATGGGCCAGCTTGCATAGATAAGATGATGGATCCCATAGTCGAGATAGAAAGGTCATCATGTGTGTGTAAAGAAATATAAAAAACAATATAGAGATATTTACAGCTGGTGGATGTAGAGAAATTTCTTTGTAATTATATTCAACATGCTTACAAGGTCCACTAGAACTCCACAAATGGATTTTTGGTTAACCAAAGCTAGGATGTACAAAGCACCATCATAAACACCCATAGGCACATTGATAAAGGAGAATGAGATGATGGGGTTGGGAATAGACTTAACCCATGAAGCACAAGTTTGAGCATCCACCACACCCACCATAGAAGGAAACAAGGAATTAGTAAGAAGATCCACACCTATCACAACAAGGATTGGTGCAAGATCAAACTCAAAAGGGGGGATGTCGGAAGCTAATGGATCAATAAAGTTTGCATTAGTGTGTTGAGGGAAGGGGTTGGTGTAAATTTGTAAATTTTGATTAGGTTGGGCAATAAATTTATTTCCTTTATCTTTAACACTAATGACTTGTATATATTAGAGTCAATCAAGTCTTGAATCAACTGTCATAGATACATGCATTTTATAGTGTAATGGCCAAGCATGTAGTGGTATTGACAAAAGGCCTTTGCATCATAGTTTTTAGGAAGAGGGAGATTAGTATCAAGTGTATGAATAGAAAGCAAATGAATGAGCTTATTAGAAATAAGTTATTGGAGAATAGAATGAAGTGGATCAAATAGTTGTATGAATCAATGGTTGTGTTGGGTCCACACAGATAGAAACATCACCGAAGAAGGGGTAGAAATATTGATAGCATTAACAATAACTGCAACCTGATTTTTTTTAGAAAAGAAATTAGTGTTCTTTTATAATTTTTGTTATAAGATGTATAAGACCTTGACAAAGAAGCAAGGGCCAGAAAGGAGGTAGAAGGTGGTGCAACAAACAATACCACATGAAAAGAATTTTATCCTAAATTTGAGGCTGAAGAGTTTTGATGAAAACCCTCTACATGTCAGACTTAGGGAGAGCATATGGAATTTGTGAGAATAGAGATTGATATCAAATAATGAAGTTAGTTGCTTTCTCATGTAGAACCTATTTATAATGAACCAAGTAAATGAAGGTGACCTAGGGACCAATCTTGACTTGAAAATGTTATAGAAATAACTTGACAAGTTGATCAAAAGCATGGATAGAATGACTAGATAAGGAGCAAAACCAATCCAATGTGGTATATTTAAGAGACCTCAAAAAAAGTTTTTCTAACAACCTATCTTCAAAAATGAAGACACTATATAAGGTGGTGAACATAGAAACATGTGTTTGAGGATCTTCTTTGTCATTGTATTTCTCAAAGAAAGGAACATCAAAGCCAACAGGAAGAGGGGTAGTGAGGATTTCAAGTGAAAGCAGAGTATGGTCTTATTATGGCATGGTTATAGGAAGAGAAATGATAGAAAGGGAGGCAAACTATTGTTGGAGGTTTCCCACATTTTATATAAGCTAGTTAATAACAAGATTAGTGGAGTGTAATGGAGAAGAAGAAGTGGCGGTCATAGTGGTAGCAATAGAAAACATAAGTGGAATGCCAAAGGGTTAAGAAAGTAAAGGCTAAAAAGCACCAAGAAGTCCACTTTTAAAAGTGAAAGGTAGGGAGTGAGATGGGGAAAGTGTAAGTGCCCAAAATTACATGGGTCAACATGGCATGTCCAATGATCATTTGGAAAGCATAGTTCACAACCCACAGAAGTGTGAGATACACTTCCCCTCATCAATTTTGGACTTGATGACAATTCTCTTTTTTTCAATAACCCCTCATCCATCTTGTTCAACCCACAAACTAAGTTCTAAGTGTAAGAGTTGGTATAGAATTCCCTATACCATGCAAGACTTGGCCATGGAGATGGTATAGGAGGTTCAATGAAAGCACAAGAGAGACCCAATATGAAATAATAATTCTATTCTACCAAATAATGCAATACATGCATACATTATGTATATGAATATGAAATTACAATGAGAAAACATTTGTTATATAGGCTAAGGTCCTATTCATAATCATATTACATGAGAAACAAAAAGATAACTATCCTAAGTGTGACCAAGTAAACTTAACTAAACAAGTGTGAATAGGACCTAATGTGAAACTAGTTAGGTAATATACCTTGTTCACACCAACACCCCCCTCAAGTGCAACTTAGGGGGAGCAAAAAAAATGGAAAGATGCAAAAATGGGTCCCCGCAATAAGGCCTTGTTAGGTACCCATGTAAAAATAGATCTTCCACAAATAGAGAAAAGGAGGAAAACTAGTAGGAAAACCCCCTCTTCAATAGAGAGAAAAATGTGCAAACAAACATGTACAAGTGATGGAAGGATAACTCAAGAAGACCCCCAAGGACTACATTCACCATAGATATAAAATCAAAATTCCCCATAAGAAGGAAAAAATGAGACTATGTATCCACTCCACAAAAAAGTAGCTCATGTGCCAATGACGAATGCTCAAAGAATAATGCTAAAGAGAATCCAAAACTAGGAAACAACATTTCTCGCCTTGGGAAGAAATAAATCCACTGATGTATGTAGAAGAAAATCCAACTCCAAGAAAAGAGATGAGAGAAGAAGTCTCATGAAGGGTGCCTCTGAAAATTGCTCAAGTGTCCACATGTCGCAATCAAAAGATGACAACAAAATCAAGGGCTCCAAGCCTAATCAAAGAGTGTGACAATCCAAGACAATGTGGAAACTCAAGATCAACAATCTCCAAAGACAAAAATGGTGTGATAACAAACATAACTATCATCAAAGAAGAAATGGACATCCTCAAGTTTGTCCTCTAAACCTGCAAGATGGGACTCAAAACAAATCTACAATACCCGTCAAGAAGTCATCCCACAAAGTTGAATATGAAAGATAAAAAACATCCCATTGAATTGAATTATTGGAAGACATAGCAACACTAAACTCTGAAGAAGAAGTAGGTGGAGGACATGGAAGCTTAACACAAGTCTCAAGAATGGGAGTGGATGAAAGAACACCAAGGTTCAAGTGACTAAACTTCTCCTTAGAAATACAATCCACACTAGATGTATAAGTGTGAATATTAGTCAAGGAACTACCATATCATCAAGGGAAAATGTGAAAAAGGTATACAAATGAGATGCATGATCAATTGTCCCAATAGAAATTATCTCTCTACTTTTCAAGTCTCTAATAAACATTGAACTAGGTGTGAACTCAACATTTTGCTCTACTCCACCACGGGTAATCTAATATATAGAAAGAAGGTTGTTTGACAAAGAGGGCACACACAATATGTTATTGAAGGTACCCTCCCCAATATCAATAGATCCTTTCCCAATTACATTCATATAAGTGTTGTTACCCATCAAAATAGGTGGCATGCTAAAAGGCTCAAATGAAAAGAACATACCCTATAAAGAAGCCATATGATGGGAAGCTCTAGAATCAAGAAACCATCTCCCTGACTTAAGTCATGTAGATGCAAAAAGCACTTTACCCTTTATTTTTTTTATGTCACATTAGACAATCCAATTGTATTTGATTGTGTATATGATGATGGTGTAGGCGAAAAACAAGAACTAGATGACATTGTTGAAGGCAATTTGATATTGTTCTTCTAAAGAAGATGCTTCAACTCATCAATCTATTTTATGTAACAATTATTTTCATCATGCCCAATTTTCTTAGAATAAGCACATGTGGGTTTCTCCTTCTTATGTTTGTCCTCTTTAGAAGAGGTGGGAGGCTCATTAAGTGAATTTGATTCTATCTTAGGTTTTGGTTTCTTCTTGCCTTTGTCTTTGGATGTTTGGGATACCAATGCTTGACTCTTGGGAAGTGCATCTAACTCGATATGTTGAAACACACAAGACAACTGAGAGGGGGGGTGAATCAGTTGTAACCAAAACTTAACTTCTTATAACCATCAACACATCAACCACTTAATTATTGTTATTATGATTTAACCATGAAAGCATGAAATTAGAAACTCAAGCACATTCATGTTGGAGTCTAGGACAACATTGAGAGGGGGGGTGAATCAGTGTTGTATTAGTTTTTCAAATCTTTTACAACTTTTAATTTACAAGACAAATAGAGAGGAAGACATTAATGATTTGTTGAGTTCATATGCACAAGACTAATAATGAAGGATGCGAACAAAACTTAATTAGCAAAGCACTAATATACACACATACAGATGAAGACAACATGAAACACGACACATGCTTTTCATGAGTGGAAACCCCTCCTAGGGTAGAAAAACAACTCAACAACTGCCTCACTGGCTTAATCAAAATATCATTAATTACATGAAGGTCTCACTGGCATACATTATGCCTCACTGGCATACATTATGTCTCATTGGCATACATTATGTCTCACTGACTAATACACTGGTAAAATACAATCACCATGATCAACATATAAAATCTTGTGTGGAAGAAATGATTGCAACTCAATCTGATTTGCACCAATATAAACTATGTGCCTCATCATACATCCTTATACGTCCTGTTTGATTTTTCAAATCAAGACCATCTTTGTTTACACACCTTTGAAAACAAGTTCCTCTTACAAATCTCTGTAAACAATTATCTTGCAAATTGTCTCTATCAATCTTTCATCAATCACTACAATCAATGCTTGATTCCTTGCAATCAAAAACATTACAAACCTCTGCAAGTGTCTTTATACATTCTTATACACCTGTAAGAACATTTCACTATGAAGAACATGTCACACAATATGTCTTTTTCTCTACAAATTGGTTCACTCAATTTTTCATCTGTATCAAATTATCTTGATCATTGATCTGCACAACAACTCTAACAAACAATGCATCTGCAAAACCATTATAAATGAGATGACCTTTCAATTACACTTCTTCAATTTTCTATCTAATCCATTTCAAGAATAAAATAATTCTATATAAAAAATAATGTCTTCTGTTTGCTGCAAATAAATCTCTTCATATTCCATTTTTCACAAAAACCTTCAATCTACAAAAAATCCTTTCATATTCTTCAAAATAAATTTTGTCCAATCTTCCCTTTCAAATTTCATCTTCCCCTGCATAAAAAATCTTCTTTGCATCCATGAAAAAAACCTTCTTAAAAAAAAAACTTTAATCTTCTTCTCCATCTCTCTCCAAAAATCTTTTCATCTTCTAAAAAAAAATTAGATCATAAAAAAAATTCAATCAATTTTAACAATCTCTAAAAACTCTCTCAAAAAAATGAGTTAAAAAACTCACAAAATAAATCCCAAAAATATTTTTAATATCCTCCACCTTCTTAGCTTCCATTGCACAAAAATTAGAAACAACTCTTTCGTTCCAAAAAATATCTCCTTAAAATCTTCAATTTATTTTTCATTAAAATGACAATAAAAAAAACCACCAAAATAGGAGATAAGATGACAAGTTTCTAAAAAATAGAATAAAGCCATCGTTGACTTATTCACGTTCCCCACCAAAAAATACCTTTTATGACTTTGCATATAAAACAAAGTTTCTAATATTTAAAACAAAGCCATGATATTACTTAATTCATGCTCCTTTATAATATTGGATGCTTTTCATTAAAAACAAATTCTCCATTTAAATATCTTTGAAATATTTTATAAATCATGTTTTCCTTAAAATATGCAAGCTCTCCAATAAATAAGGGTCATAAAAAAGCTATAAATTTCCCACTTTAAAATATATTCAATGAGCTCTTCAAATTCAAAGTCATTCTATGGCTTTATGTAAATAAAGCAATTTGATGCATTTTGCCACCCAATGTATTCATATGTTGACTGATGTAGTATGTAGGAAATGTATGGGGCTGGTTAACCTCATGTCTTAAAACCCCTTTAATAAGTCACTTTAATTGACTATTACCTATAGTTGCAGGTCACCAATCAAATATAAATAAAGTGCAAACTTAGATGAGTTGGATTTAGGATCTTTATAATGGCACTTAAATTTTTTATTTTTTTTATAAATGTTAAAACCATCAATCACTATACATATGAAATGAAGACCTCTCAACCATTAAATGCCACTGTCATTTTAATTTCTACCACTGGAACTTGCAAGCACCTATAACCTCTGCCATACCTCTGATCCTGTCAACTTTCACTATGAAGAATCTGCATCATCAACTCAACACTCTTGGAGAAATATCAACATCATATAATGAAATTCTTAAAAATCTGAACATGAAGAACACTGAAGACAACCTTGCTTAGTATTTTCATCCTTTATTCAAGAACAATGAAGATATCAAAACCACCTGAATCATGAAAGCATCCTGATATATATTACCATGAAGACATAAAGCATCCTGATTGAAGACAATCAATATCAACATCATCTGAACCACATCTGAGTTCTCCTCAACCATAAGAAGACCAATATTGAGTTTTCTTGGTAACACATTATTAAGAATTGCATCTTGATCATCTTGATCATGAACCTAAACAATGAACATACTATCAACTTCAAAAACACCATGAAGGCCAAACCTGTGAAGATCAAGAATATAAGTCCAACACAAACAAGTCATGTGATCATGAAAGAATGAACCAATATGAACACCAAACAAGTTAGAGCACCATACTATGGAGAACACCATACTGAGACAAACATGAAGATATCATTATAACATCTCTTATCAATCACTGATCCTGATGACATGAACAACTCTTGTCAATACCAACACCCTTTTGACATCAATGACAATCTACTTTCATCAATCTCCCCCTTTGTCATTGATGGAAAAACTCCATAAAGAATTCTTTCTTTCTCCCTCTTTTTGACATCTAATGACAAAGATTGAATTAACTTCCCCTAAGAACAACTCCACTGAAAGATGTTATAGCTTGATCATAACAATTATATTGCAATATGGAAGCTTTGAAGATATAAACTCCTGTTATCCTATTATCTTCATATCAACCAAAAATTGAGATACCACTTACCCAAAAATCTTTGATACCACTTGTCCTTCAAAAGATTGAAGACACTGAACACTTATGCAATTGTTGTCCAAAACTTATCCTGAAAGCTTTATCTGCATCTTGAACAACATTTCAACTTGAGAGCAATAAGACACCATAAAACACATATCTGAAAACTTACATCCTGAAGCACAATACGACTTCTTGTTACAATACCACTTATGAAGATGAATACTGACACACTCCTGATGACATCACATGTGATTGAACGACAAACATTCCAAACAAAAAATTCTTCTTTAATCATCAACACAAATTTCCAATGACTCCAAAAGAATGAAGTATGATTATGAAGGCGTAAAAAAATTGACACCTTTGATATGAATTATATAAACTTGAACTTCATGCAAAGACTACACCTTTCAGCAATAAATATCAGCATGAAGACTATATATTACACAAATCACAATCCATGATGACATGATGACTACCCAAGAGATGTTCTTGCCAAAAATTTCCATGATAGAGACAACATGAACTTTCAACCTGCAACCAATCTATTCTTGCACACCCTTTTTGTCATAAAAAATTAAGACCATCTGAAATGAATGAAGGCTACCTTGATGACGATCATCTTGCACATTACACTTTTACAACACCATGTCAAAACCACTATCAATACCTTTGCAAAAACAAATGAATTGACTTCTTTCATTTGAAACTTCCTCAACCAACACATGCTAATATCTGAATAGAACTTCTTGAGTATACCCAAGATCTTGTCAATCATTATTCATATCAGCCCATCAAGTCTATAAATCAACAAACTAACTGCATCATCAAGTTCTTCCTACATCAACACATTTCAAGAACACTTTGGATTGCAATACCATGACAACTCAACCTTTGTAATCATCAACATGATGAGGATCATTTGTCAAACAATTTGTGCATTGAAATCCTGAATATATTTTCAATATCTTGAAAGCGTAATTAACCAATGATCACCTATATCACTGACATACACTGAATATCAACATTGTTAGCAACACCACCATCAACTATATGAATTTAATTTCATAAGGTTGGTAAGAATAAACATGATAAGATCATCATATCAAATGATCTATTTCCTGAAACTTTATTGGGGTAAATTGATAGAGCATTTGACACCTCCCCCTTTCTTCATGCTATATTATGTAACAGATGAAGTGACTTGTGCAAGATGCACAAGCTTGTGATCTATCTTCTCTTGTTTTTGTTTCTGCCTCCAAACATTTACATGCTCTTTCTTTTGTTCATGTTTCTTTATCCAAATCTTTTCAACCTTTTTCTTTTCCCAACCTTTCAAATCAGATGATGCAATTCTTCCAAACATTCTGCAACTATATGTTTTGTGACTAGGAGAGTGACACTTGAAACATATAGCATTAGTATTCCATATTGAGACAAATTGACTTCTTCTGCAAATTAAATGCCTTGTGTCCAAAGTGATTACAAGTATAACAATAACCATTAAATGAATAATTATACATGTACATGTATGCTTGTCTTGCAGGAGCAATTCTTCTTTGATTGTACATTTTGTCTTCAGGGGCAACAGTATGATAATTTAAATCAATCTTCCTTTTAGGAGTTTCTCTAACTTTGGAACATTTTCCCTTTTCATAACCAAGTCCAGTAGTGTCTCTATGTTGTTTTTGTTTACTAAGCATCTATTGTAACTTGCTTGTGTTGTCATCAAATTTGAGATTCTTTTCCAACTGTTTTCTAACATCCTCAAGTTCTTTACGTAAAGAAATTATTTTTCCTTCAAGCTTTTGACATTCAACCTTTTCAAGTCTACAATCAGGTTTCTGGCATCTTCAAGGTCTATAAGAGATTTGTCTTTTAAGTCTCTTTCTTGTTGTAGCTGCAATTCTAATTTCTGGTTCTCCTTTTTATATCTCTTGAGTTCACTCAGAGCACATATAAGCTCTCCTTCAACATCAACCTCACGATTATCTTCATCAAACTCATGTTCATCTTCATCAGTAGTCTCAACAGCAAAGACATCTTTTCTTTCATTAAATTCTTGTTCTCCTTTATTCACAATGATTTCTTCCTTTTTATCAAAATTCTCAATGGACATATGCAAAAAATCATTGCTAGGCACAACTGAGGCTTGTTTTACCATCTTTTGATCATCATCTTTATTTTCTCTATTTGAGACCTTAATTCTATTCTTCTTACCCATTTTACTCCACTACCAGGACCTACCTGAGCCTATTAGACTTCAAAAAGGGAACCTAGGCTCTGATACCACTTGTTGGAGTCCAAGACAACACTGAGAGGGGGGGTGAATCAGTGTTGTATTAGTTTTTCAAATCTTTTACAACTTTTAATTTATAAGACAAATAGAGAGGAAGACATTAATGATTTGTTGAGTTCATATTCACAAGACTAATAATGAAGGATGCGAACAAAACTTAATTAGCAAAGCACTAATATACACACATATAGATGAAGACAACATGAATCATGACACATGCTTTTCACAAGTGGAAAACCCTCCTAGGGTAGAAAAACCACTCAACAACCACCTCACTGGCTTAATCAAAATATCACTGATTACATGAAGGTCTCACTGACCAAAGAAGCTTCACTAGCTTTACAGGATGCCTCACTGGCATACATTATGCCTCATTGACTGATACACTGGCAAAATACAATCACCATGATCAACATATAAAATCTTGTGTGCAAGAAATGATTGCAACTCAATCTGATTTGCACCAATATAAACTCTGTGCCTCATCATACATCCTTATACCTCCTATTTGATTTTTCAAATCAAGACCATCTTCGTTTACACACCTCTGAAAACAAGTTCCTGTTACAAATCTCTATAAACAATTATCTTGCAAATTATCTCTATCAATCTTTCATCAATCACTACAATCAATGCTTGATTCCTTGCAATCAAAAACATTACAAACCTTTGCAAGTGTCTTTATACATTCTGATACACCTGTAAGAACATTTCACCATGAAGAACATCTCACACAATATGTCTTTTTCTCTACAAATTGGTTCACTCAATTTTTCATTTGTATCAAATTATCTTGATCATTGATCTGCACAACTCTAACAAACAATGCATCTGCAAAACCATTATAAATGAGATGACCTTTCAATTACACTTCTTCAATTTTCTATCTACTCCATTTCAAGAATAAAATAATTCTATATAAAAAATAATGTCTTCTGTTTGCTGCAAATAAATCTCTTCATATTCCATTTTTCACAAAAACCTTCAATCTGCAAAAAATACTTTCATATTCTTCAAAATAAATTTTGTCTAATTTGCCCTTTCAAATTTCATCTTCCCCTGCATAAAAAATTTTCTTTGCATCCATGAAAAAAATCTTCTTAAAAAAAACTTTAATCTTCTTCTCCATCTCTCTCCAAAAATCTTTTCATCTTCTAAAAAAAATTAGATCATAAAAAAACTTCAATCAATTTTAACTATCTCCAAAAACTCTCTAAAAAAAAATGAGCTAAAAAACTCACAAAATAAATCCCATAAATATTTTTAATATCCTCCACCTTCTTAGCTTCCATTGCACAAAAATTAGAAATAACTCTTTCATTCCAAAAAATATCTCCTTAAAATCTTCAATTTATTTGTCATAAAAAATGACAATAAAAAAAAACCACCAAAATAGGAGATAAGATGACAAGTTTCTAAACTAGCAATTGGACCCATAGGTTCAATGGGCACGCCGATAGTTTTTTTATTATATTGAAATATAGTTAGGTTTAGATTTTTTGTGGAATTAATATGTTTTTTTTGTCTTAATTTGTATAATCAATAATTTAATATACATTCTATTATTAATATATAACTAATAATATTATATCATTATTATTTAAAGTATCAAATATATAAATAATATATATACAACAAAAGTATTTTTTTTATTAATATATATAAATACAAGAATTTGAGAATTAAATTTGTAATTTTTAAATATAAAATATCAAATGGTTTGTTTTTTGTTTAATATTTAATTATCTAATAACATTTAAGGGATGGACATAAGATACCGAACAACATACAAATGATAAGTTATTGTTAGCATGTTAACATTGAATAATTATTTAAGGTATTTCATAGGTAAATATAAATAGATGGTATTTCATATTTATATAAAAATGATTATGAGCCATTTTAGTAAGTTTATCCACATTGTATGTATGCTTCGATACATACGTTGCGGTAGATACAATGTGGAATCCAAGAAAGTTTAAATCTGATATAATGAATGCATGGGGACTCAATGTATATCGAAAAGTTGCATTTCGGTATATACAAGTCGGACCGAAATGGGATACATATTGCGGTTTAATAAAAGTTTCAGTCCGAAAGGACATACAAATATTATGCTCACATAGGCCTCTGTAGAGTTCACCTTCTGATATGTCATTCCCACTTTGTCTTATGTAAGACTAACTTCTATCAGCTTAGTCTTTTCTTCCTCTACCGACGCCTGATCATGGCTTTGTTCTCTTTGTCTTTGTTGAGACTTCCATCGTCGACCTAGCCATTTAAACTTTCACCAATGGTTGATGACTGTATGTTTTGCATCCTCCTTTATGTTTGGCAAGACAACAATTGTCAGCCAAGTCTTTTAACCTTTCACCGATGGCCGATGACTACCTCACTTTACCTTCTTAGCCATGACTCACTTAATCATAACTTTTGCCAAAAACATGCAAGCATTTTAATATACAAAGAATTTTCTATATTTAAACGCCTTTTGACATCCATCTTGCATATTTCGCATTGCATATCGCATTGTATATCGGAGACATACAAACATTTAAACATACAAAGAACTTTTGAATATTTAATTTCTTTTGACATCCGTTCTTTGTATATTGGCTTGCATCCTTTGTTTATTTCATTCCGATGGTTTATATCTTTCTGACATACTTTCTATCGGCGAGCTCCGATGCATTTATTAAATCGGATTTAAATTTTTCCTGAAATCTGGTTTGTATGTACACATACAAACCTTTTTGTATATACTTTCAGACTTCAACATTTTTTAAACCAGAGTTTGTATCCCCTTTTGGTTCCAGCTTGTATATACCGAATTGCATCTTGCGATATGCAATGAGCTCCGATGCATCCATTAAATCTGATTTAAATTTTTCCTCAAATCTGGTTTGTATGTATACACAATGTATAACTTGACAGTCTACATACAATACACGAAATGTACAACAACTTAACCTTATTTCATAGTTACTTTGGTTCCGCGACATGGATGTCCCTTTGTATATTGGTTTGTATGTTTTGCCCTGCCAAACATACAAACATAAGATACATGCAACGGACTTGACCGAACATTCATTTCAACTCTTTACTTAGTCAGGTCCACCTTGTATGTAAAAATAAACCATTAGCCCAATGCATACAAGAAAAACCATGTATATAAACCCGATGAGTTCTTATGAAATGATAACAAACTCTTTGCTTGTCTCTTATTAACATGCATGTTTCCATCCCACAAATTATTACCTATCATCCACAAAACAATAAATGAAATATATGCTGAAGTAGAATTTTCAGTGCAGCAGTAAAGAGCTAGTGCTTTCTTGAAGGAAAAATTCTAGTACTGAAATAAAGCATTCCTTTCAATGGCACAATTAAAACCAATACACAGTGCTGAATAATTCGTTAACAAATGCAAAATATAAATAACTATAACAAATGTGTTGACAACAAGGTAATTATAAATAAAAATGTGCAAGGTAATTTGTGCTAACCTGATTGTGAAAAGCCTGTTCTCAAACTGCACTTCCTTGGTCAAGAAATCAATCACAACAATCAAAGAGAAGCCTTTGTAAATTTATGAACAAGAAATGTTGCTTTTATAAGTAAATTTGTTGTACTGTAGAAACTTGAAAGGTGGCAAAGAACAATAAATAGCAGATGGTGGCATGGTCTATCTTGTTGGGCCTGATTTTCAAAAATTGCCAGCTTCAAGAGGGCATTAATTTCATTTATATCTTATTTTACTATGCAAATCAGATATGGAAACATCTTGAATATTATCAATGCATATGGTATCTAAGAATCTAAAATCTTTAATAGATAGGACAATTCTTATGAAATGATAACAAACTCTTCACTTGTCTCTTATTAACATGCATGTTTCCATCACACAAATTATTACCTCTCATCCACAAAACAATAAATGAAATATATGCTGAAGTAGAATTTTCAGTGCAGCAATAAAGAGCCAGTGCTTTCTTGAAGGAATAATTCCAGTACTGAAATAAAGCATTCCTTTCAATGGCACAATCAAAATCAATACACAGTGCTGAATAATTCGTTAACAAATGCAAAATATAAATAACTATAACAAATGTGTTGACAACAAGGTAATTATAAATAAAAATGTGCAAGGTAATTTGTACTGACCTAATTGTGAAAAGCCTGTTCTCAAACTACACTTCCTTGGTCAAGAAATCAATCACAACAATCAAAGAGAAGCCTTTGTAAATTTATGAACAAGAAATGTTGCTTTTATAAGTAAATTTGTTGTACTGTAGAAACTTGAAAGGTCACAGAGAACAATAAATAGCATATGGTGGCATGGTCTATCTTGTTGGGCTTGATTTTCAAAAATTGCCAGCTTCAAGAGGGCATTAATTTCATTTATATCTTATTTTACTGTACAAATCAGATATGGAAACATCTTGAATATTATCAATGCATATGGTAAGGGGTTTGCATTTAGATTTTTATCTGCATTAAATTTCGTTAGGTGCACTTGAATGTAGAAGTCTTTATATTGACTTGCTAATAAATATTCAAAAATTGCCAGCTCCTAACATCGGCAAGACCTCATTACAGTTACACCGATCCATGAGAAATCAGTTGAAATAAGTGTCGGTGTGAGATTATTGATCAGGGAGAAGATTTCAGAGTATGGCGATGAATAAAGTGGCACCAATGACCTTTCAACGGTAGGAGAATGCATGGTTACGTCAATCAATGTAAGAAAAGACCATTGGAGGGTAGTCCAAAAACCTTCCCGACAGCATAGGTTATACCGATGGAGGACCTCGATAAGACTCTCACCGATCACCCAATAGAACAGAGGAAACTAATGGTCATCGGTAGGAAATGAGTATCGAAATGACAAATTAAGGGGCCTCTGATGCTTTAATGTCTCGCTGATTGATGAAAATGTTTCGGTATAAGTCATGCCGATTTGTATAAGAACCATCGGTGAAAGCAAGTGAATCGGAGCAAAGTTTGTAAGTCTGGCCGAAGAAATATCTCAACGATGTCAGTGACATATTGTGAAGGTCTCACTGATCAAAAGATATGAAGGGCTATAGGGGAGATCACGATGATCAGGTGACTTGGAATAAGTTATTCCGATAACATATCTTACTTCAATAACAATGAGGATGATGTTCATCGACAAGACTCTGCCCGTTAACCAGATCAGTAACACTTGAGACATCAGGGAAGAGTATTAATCACACAGCGATGAAAGAGGTCATTCTGATGGCAACTATGCATAGTTCCACATCAGATAAGGTGTGGAAATATCTTACTGATACGATTTTACAAATGAAATATAACGTCGAGGAGACAATTGAAGGGTTACATCGATTGATCTATGAACACAGGTTTGCACCTTAAGGAGATATTAAAATCATCCAGACATTATGAAAATCATGCCGATGAAAGGAGTTATGACAATGTGACATTTCACAACTATCAAGAGAATTGAATTGCTCAAATAATTAATTACAGACGGTGAAAAAATCCTTTGAGGTAACATTTGAAATCATTGCAATTAAACTCGACAGAGTTGTTTGAGAAGAGCCTACAGGGGGAGACTTGAAGCAAAAAATAGGGGAATTCAATTAGAGCCACCGATAATAGGTACATACATACAAACTTCTATGCTATAGCCTGTAATTTGATTTTTCTGTCAAGGATTGTAAATGGAGACTCCGAGGAAAGGAAAGGGTAGAAAATCACAAGGTGATACAAGTAAACCTAAAAAATAGAAAATTGATAAAACCCCTGAAGAGAAAACAAAGGATAGAAAACTGAACCAAGACTTGATTGATCAACTACCAGGATCAACTCCCAAAGCCCGAAGATCTGCACAACTTAGGGCAGAGGTGGAGAAGTTAGAGGACAAATGTAAATACCTCGGGAACACTTGGACTCCAATTAGAGGCTATGAACATTTCAAATTCCATTACAACAGAAGATTTAGGAATTCTCCAGTATTAAACCCATGGCATTTGAATTTAGGTAAATTAGTTGTGTCTGATGTGTTTTTGAATATTGAACTCCTCAAACTTCTTGCTAAACAGTATAACCCAAGTCTTAAGGCTATATGCAACCCACAAGGGGAGCCTGTTACTTGTCATAGAATGCCATCTGTGAGGTTTTTAAGCTAGATGATTTATGTACTGTCCCCATTGTTTATGAAGATTTGGAAAAGGAGTATTGGAGAATGGATACTACACACGATGGGTGGAGATTGCCAATTCACAGGCCTAGGGCAGAGGGAGAAATGGTGCCCCTTAGTGAGAGTGATGGCCCTCCATTTCATGTGTCATTGTTTCAACCCTACATACAATATACCTACTACTCTATGGGTCAGGTTCTAGGATGTGAGGTTCCTGACTTTATGATAATTCCTTTCATGGTCATAGCTACTAACATTCAGTGCCACAATGCAAGACAGTTTGATTATGCTGCTTATATTTTTAATAGAATTGACTATGGTCTGGCTGCAATAGGGAACAATTCCCTAGCAGTTTCCTTTGAACATTACTCACTTCTTATGCACATGGTGCTCTATTATGGCCAGGAAGTGGGGTTATGGCCAAATGAATTTAAAATTGTTCTAGCAGATCAAAAGGGACAGAAGTTACCAGTACAGATGTGGACTAGAATATGGGATAGCAGATATGCCCATTCTAGTTATGTACAGTTTGAAGAATATTGTGTGAAAGTATTATATAGATATTTTGGCCATCCCTATGAGTATTCAATCTCAAATGAAATAAGGAGGTTCCTTAGTCCAAATGATTTTGGTGGTCCTCCTATTGTTACTCACAACTAGGGAGATTGGTATTGTTTTGAAGATGTGACCTTGATTAGGGTGTATGGTTTTGAGGACACCCCCTTTATCTTGCCTAAGACTGTCCTTGACAGAATTACCTACCTAGAAATAGTTAGGCAAATGCATTGTTCTAATGTGATGCATCTAAGCTCGCATGACAAGCGGTATTTTACGCCTAGTACTTTGTGTATTGGAGATTTCACTATGGTTTCCAAGGAAGGTTATAATTTCATTTTGGATAAACTGATGCACTATAATATGAGGTGTACTGACGTAAGGAAAGGGTTTGATCCTGAAGGTTTTATTGACCTTGCTCAGAGGAAGCAAAACCTCAGTGGGTACACACATGTCCCCTATCCACACGATGATGTTATCAGAAATCTGGAAGAGGCTAAGGTGGAATTGGTGGTGGAGCAATATAATAGAGACTTAGATGAGAAAAGGAAGCATCTGGCAGAGATTGAGGTATTAACCTATGATGATGAAGAACCTACAGGGCAGGAGGAACCACAGGAACAAACAATAAAAATGTCCAAAAGAAAGATGCAGCAATATCAGTCTCTTATCATAGTACATGATGAGGAGGGGTGTGTTGATGAAGACCCAAGAAAAATAGCATATGATTCTTTTATTTCTGATGACCAATTCATTCATTCTAAAGAGTTCAAAACATTTTTGTATAAGTGCAAAGGGAAAGAAATCAGAGAGTCAGTTGATGATGTGTCTGCCAACAATGAGAGACAACTACTTGATAGGTTGAAAGCAACAGTGGATAATGAATTGCAAGATATGACCCCAAGTAAGGGTAGGCAGTTGCTCAAAGAAGCAGGGGTTATGATCTTTCCCAGCCTTGATTTGAATTTTGCTCTAGTATTTGATAGTTTTTTGAATAATACAGATGATAGACTCAAGCTCACTCCAGAAGGTGTTAATGAAGTATATATGGGCACCAAATATAATAATGATGAAAATTCATTAATAATATGGGCTCTCTATCCTCCCCACAAAAAGATAGCTATTATAGACACTGAGAAGACTTTTGGCCATGTCATGACTTTGAAGGCAGGGGAGACTGACCCCTTGATCACTGCTGACATTAGCATCAATGTTGCAAAGCTGAATAAGGCACAGGCTCAAATGTTAATTAAGGAAAGAGATGCATACAAGCTAAGCTGTGAGAGGTTGACAAAAGAGAATGATTATTTGAAAGATGCTGTTAAGAGCACGTTCGGGGGGTCAGTAAAGAGGCTAACCCAGGGTGAAAGTTCACATAGTGCCAAACCACTTTCCATAGATCAAGTAGCTCAAATTCATATGGATACACTTGTCACAGTACTCTAGAACAGGCATGCCAACATGATGCATTGGTTGAACCAATTTTGGGATAATTATTCTCAAAATTATAAAGCAATCCAAGAACATGAGAGACTTGAAAAAAGGTTGCAGGAGAAATTAAATGAGACACAGGGTAAAGATACTTCTGACATTCTAGGTGCCTCTAATGCAAAAGAGTTGATTGAGCAACATCAGAAATATTATGATCAACTTAAGACTGATGCCAAAGAATGTGCTGAAGCTTCAAAAGTAGGGGTGCCAATATTGTTCAAAAGTGATAAAGCATTAAAAAGCAAAGAAGAGTGGAGAAGAGACTGTCAAGCAATATTACATGAAGCTTTGGGAGCTCTTAAGGACAAGGACTCTGCATCCGGGGAAGCCTGCAAACATTTGGAGATGATGGTTACGATGGATGTAATTACAAGGAACGCCATTGAATTTACTGATTCCCATCGCAGCCAGGAGTACTTAGACCACATTGCTAAATTATACTGGTGGTTGAATAGAGCATAAACATGGTTATTTTATTGTTGTTATGTTTGTTAATTTCCAAAAGACTTTTTGAAGAGTTATGTCTCTTCACAAGCATTTCTATATAAGTTTAAACATGTGATGCTGAATTATCATCAACAGTAGAATATAATACATAAAATTTACAATGTTTCTCAAAGACCATGTTGCAAGTTTATTATTGAAGAAGTAAATTGAAGTTGTCTGATTTTGTGGTTCTATTCTGGCATCAATTGTTTGTAAAAGTTACTCAATTGTGTGGTTGTCTCTAGTTTATCATTTAAATCCTTTTATAAATAAAAATGTGCAGGGTAATTTGTAGTGACCTAATTGTGCAAAGCCTGCTCTCAAACTGCACTTCCTTGGTCAAGAAATCAATCGCAACAATCAAAGAGAAGCCTTTGTAAATTTATGAACAAGAAATGTTCCTTTTATAAGTAAATTTATTGCACTATAGAAATTTGAAAGGTGGCAGAGAATAAATGATAAATTATTTTTAGCATGTTAACACTGAATAGTTATTTAAGGTATTTCATAGGTAAAATTGGACAACAAAACCAAAAAAAATTGAAATATATATTTAGTAGTTTATTTTGTTTGTATTTTCTATTGACATTTTTCTGAGACGGTGCTCTTCTTGTTTTCGTAGGATTACATACATATTTTTTTCCATGCGTTGGTATCTTTGAAATGAAAATGCAGGGAATATTTGTAGATCTGACAAACTTCTTACTCTTGATATTGTTTGAAGATGAGTCCTTTTCGTTCAGTGTTTCCAATGCTATTGTTGCTTTGTTTATAGTTAGACCTTGTGCTTTGTATATTGTAAGAGCCCAAGCCATTTTCAACAGGATTTGTCAGCGGCAACCTCGTGTTACTGGAGTAATTGGAACCATTGTCTTTTCATTTATGTTCCATGCAGGTCCAGTGTACCGTTGAAACTTAACAACAACAAATAGAGGTAGATTTGGTGGCTTGGTTTCATTTTTGTATACAATAGCAATTACTTCCCCAAGTGCACCATTGACAAGTCCAGTTGCAACACACAAATTTGTATTCAACATAACTTGTTGTCCAATGCACAATAACACCTTTGTTTGTAGTTGTTCATCATCTGAATTTGAATTTACTATGTTCCTTTTCTGCTCAACAATGCACCGTGCTATTGGTTTGTCCAATGATTTTAGCATTTTTTTGTTATGTTTTTCAACCAAATCATTTGTTGCAAATAAATGTATGGATGAAGAAAATGTATCTTGTTCGCTGGAAGATAGTTTGTCACTATTGTGTGACATGAGCAGTTGTCAATTTGCTTGTATTGCCTCAGCATTCCTTATATTTTGAAGGAGGTTGCGAAAACTTATTTGGGTAGGCTCATCTCCTTGTCAGAAAATTGTGTTCAATGTGACTACTATTTGAAAGCATTTCCAAAGTGTTGTCCCATATGAAAATCTAGCATACATTGGAATATCACGTACTGGTGGTAATTGGCCTAGGTCACCAATCAGTACAATAGAGTGTCCACCAAAGGGGCTTTGATTTTGGTATGGAAATGCTTCACATAGTCTGATGTCAATGTGTTCTAACAACCTTGGTCCAATGAAGCTCATTTCATCAATTAGAATATATTGAATGAAATACATGCTTTCTTGGAAAGTTGATAAAGCTTGACCTTGAAGAGGGTTCATCTCTTTTATTGGTATGTGAAGTGTTGAATGAATCGTTGATGCATTGATGTTGAAAGCAGCAACACCTATTAGGGCAAGCAAAAGCAAATTCTTTTCTTTGATGGGCACATTTTTGGAAAGTGCATTTCAAATGCTATTAATCAAGTATGATTTCCATGTTCCTACAGTACCATGTATGATCATTAGAAGTGGCGGTTGCCTTCCACTTTGATTAGAATGGTCCACAATAATATTTAATGCATTTTGTTGCTCTAAAGAAAGCTTTTCCTTTGCAATAAGTGAGTTTGGCTCAATTTCTTCAAATTGTTGTGTTGAACGGTTAGAGTTGATGAATGTGATAGCATTCTCCATCAAGGATGGGGCAATTGTAGTGTTAGCCCAATTGTGGGATGTATCAAATTCTCGGTACCCAAGCATGTCAAGTTCATCAAAGTCAAGATCATTTCCTAGGTGGAGTGAGGATAGAAGTTCCCATTCCTCTGCATCAACATTTTGTATATCTTCTTGTCAATAAGACCCAATTTCATCATCATTGTTGCCATTTGATTTTGGTGGTGTGCGATCAACATGCCATGCATGGTAGCTATTAGTCATTCCTTCCCATTGAGTGATTATATCTTCCCTACATGAGCCTATTTCTTGACTAATGTTGCGAAAAGGAAAGTATAGCAGAAGCTCACTCCAACAAAAGGACTCATACATGTCACTATCTTTTGAAGGAATTGCAGCAAACCGTGGAGATACATGAACAATGTTTGGAATATTTCTTTTTGTCCACTTGTAGTTTGTGTGGGACTTTGAACAGTTCCAGTTTCTCCTTACATCAATCAACGACAATGATTCTAATGCTGTTGGTCGGACCATATACCTTTCAATGAAGTTTGAGGTAGGTAGTTGACAATCTTTAGTAGAAGGCACACGACATAGGGTTTTTCTATTGACATTCAAAGAAACAAAGGAACGGCTACAAATTTTTAGTGGTAGTTTCAATAGCAAGTGACAGGACTCTTGTGCACTGATATCATGATCAACAATGGTCTCAGTTACAAACTTGCAGAATGCAGTTGTAGCTGGCTTTTCTGGGTCAATATTTGTAGAGATGCATTTCAAAAGTTGGTGATAACTTTCAGATTTGTGCTCTGCTTTTGCTGCATACTTTGCAATATATTTTAGTACTGCATGGTGTGACAAGCAATCAACATTTGCATGCCAAATTGATAAAATTGCTGGGTTGTGGATGTTGACCCTATCATCATTTCTGGTAGGTAGGAATGTTGTGTGCCCAGTATCATTTGTAGAAAAAGTAGATGATGCATGCAAATCCCAAGGAGCTTTGTAACGACACAACAATGATGATTCTATTCTCTACAAGCATGTTTGTTTAGTACATTTTGTGTGCCATTGAACTTGATTCACTAACTCTGTGTAATCTGCAAAGGGGTTACATGCAAGGATTGTTGGTGTGTCCAGCAAGAAAGGGTCATCATGGATGGAGTGGTGCACCATTTGTTCCCTTTGGCTATCTTTTTTTGGGTTCCATGCAGAAACATATCTACTCATGTATTGCACAACACTTTGAACTGCTTCTAGACTATTAAAATCCATGCTTTCCATGGCAGGTGCTCCTTGCAACCAAAGGAAGCCATGAATATGGATAGATCCTCTATGTTGCCATTCATATCTGTGAGATGGGATAAGAGCTAGGATTGGTTTTCATAATTACGTAGTTGGTATAGAATGAAATTGAAATGATGATAAATGTTACTTACCTATACCAATAGTCTTTGGCAAGTAAGAGCTTCTCCAAGATCTCTTCACCAAAGGCTGTGAATCTATTATGCATGTATAGTGCTGTTATATGTGGATTGTTAATTATGTTTTTGATCCTCCATTGGTATGCTTGCGTTGGTTCAATGGGTTGTTTGCTAGGCATTGCATTGTGTAAATCTGGCCACTTGGTATCTGCTGCCCTAAGTGTGAAGAACAAAGTTGGAGAACCAACTTGTATGACCATATCTGATAGCTCTCCTCTACACCTTGTCTAGAAGGGTTTTGTCCCACGTAGGTTTGAGCCAAAATGCATAAGGTGATCAGCAAGTTTGTCATTAGGTAAATCTTGCATGCGAAGCTGTAGGTCTGCAATTGTATTTGGTACACTTTCATGAAAAAATTTCTTGAAAAAAACTGCAGTTGTAGCTTGGCTTCTATGTCACATCATAACATTTAACAAGAAATATCAGAAGCGTGGATGTTGACCAAATCTATTATCATGGTATCACATAAGATGTACAGCATATTCATGCATTTCAACATCTTTGATGCGTGTTTGTTTGAAAAGCGCCACACCAGTAGGGAAGAGAGTAGGGAATGCCATTGCAAGCAAGCCTTCTTTGTTGTACTCGTTGATTGGTGATAAAGTAATAGGAGGCCATTCCATAACATCTGTGGGATGAGACTAGTTCACTTGTAAGAAGGTACATATTTGTTCAACCTCCCTAGATGTTGTTGGGAGAACAGCTGCAAAAGAAGAATCTTCATTTAATTGTTGTTCGACATTGTCAAACTCATTATTGTTTATGGATGTGGAGTGTGTCGTAGGATCTGGAATATTTGTGGAATCTTGTGGAAGCATATCTGACATATCTATAGGAATGCAAGGCAAGCTCAAGAGTACAAATTCATCAAGCTCGACATCTTTGTAGTATGGATCATGTGCAATCTTATACTCTAAGGTTGTAAGAACTCATGAACGACTAACATAAAAATCATAGTTTTTATTCTCAACACTCTGTCTCCTAATAATGATTATGTCTAATTGGTTGATATGTCTGGGTAAGTATTTTTCTATAGTAGTAATGTCTTGTGGAAAGCTAATTGTATGGCCACTATATTTTAATTGGCCTCCTTGTGCATACCTTACTTGTAGAAATGGATTGACCCGTGCTATTAACATCTCTTCTACTTGAGTAAGGTTTTTCAAAGCAAGAGGCATGCTTCCAGGTTCCATGTTATTCCATTTTGAAAAATGGTTTCCTTTTTGCTCAGCACAACATCTATAGCACTTAGTCACATTGTTTGACTTTCTAACTTGAATACCAAGGTAACTCTCTAGGCAAATGGAACATGTAGGCATGATTGCTAGTTTGTCTATTTTTGAGCGGAATCCTTTTTGTGTAGCAATATACTCAGATTTGCAAAATGTGTTTTGGATCATGCTAGAATAGGTTAGTGGTATAGAAACAGATGGTATTGGTAGGAAAGTATTGAATGTGTTGTTGTTTAGTGTTTCAGCATTGCTTTGCATTAAAGCATTATTTGCTTCTTGTCTGGCCTTATTGATTTCATCCTTTTTTGCATGGTACCGTATCCTTCGAACTTGATTTATATGTTCTCTACTAGATGATGTGCTAGCATTGGGATTGTTGAATCTTGAAGGACTTCTCATTTATTACAGAATGAAATGCCTGCAAAGTATTACAAAAGTGTTTAGAATTTTACCTATGAAAAATGCAAACTCAAATGTTCGATAAATAATTACTCTAAGAGAGTAAGTATAACTGAAATCTACTATACAATAACTAAGAGGCGGTAAACAACCATCCTCAAGAGTCCTATACATCAAATATATAGAGTACATTAATTAATGAACAAGTTCATAAATAACTAGTAATAGGTGATAGAAAACCAGGTAATGAAATATAAGCATCCTTAAAGATGTTATTATGAAAAATTATTAATTTTGTAAGCAATAACTAAGAGGTGGTAAAAAACCATGCTCAAGGGTCCTAGACATCAAATATATAGAGTATCTTAATTAATGCACAAGTTTGTAAATAATTTTATATGTAATAACTAAGAGGTGGTAAACAACCATCCTCAAGACACCTACACATCAAATATAGAGAGTACATAAACTACTAAACAAGTTCATAAACAACCAGTTATAGGCGATAGAAATCCATTGTCAAGTGTTGTATGCATAAATTTTGCAAGCTAATTTTATTGTATCATGTTACTTTTGAAAGTAGAACAAGTAGGCATATGTAAGAGGCAGTATACAACGATCCTCATCAGTTTAGTTGGAAGACAATCAAAATATTTTTCTAAAATTGTGAGAACATATGAATAAAAAATTTATTAGTTCATTATAAACATATTTCTTTAAGTAAATTGGCTTAAATGATGAAATCATTATTTAAAAATGTATATATTGCAATAAAATTTATGATGGGTTTGCAAAAATCAATTTGTAAATTAAGAAAGAAAGATTAAGTGTATAATTTGTTAGTTGTTTGATAGTCAAGTTAGTTGTTTGAAGGTAAAATAATGAAAGACATAATATAATACATTTGCAAAGTTCAAAGATTCAAATTCCATAATTTTGAGATTTACATGCATAATATTAGATTATATCCTTACAAAATATAAGTAGATTCTATCAAGAAGACCAACACTTCAATCCTTGAAATCAAGGTGTTGAAACCTTGTAATAATAGTGCTAAGTTTAAAAGCACCACAAAATTCTTCTCGTTTGATATTTAGATTGAAGAGGAATTGTTGGGATACAACATGGCTTAGTATTTTTTCAATTGTTTCGACTTCTACTAATAACAGTTGTAAATCTTTGGCTGAAACACCAATCATTGCTTGTGCAGTGTCACCAAATGCAACAACATTTTGTAGTTCACCCGTATGGTCTTCTAGGTCCATTTTCAGCATGTAGGTATAATCACATTCAAGAATATCGACACAACATTTTGGGCAATGCCAAGTATTGTCTATTTTTTGGATGACCTTTTTTTTGCATTTTTTATTAAGTACTTAAGTGGGTAGGAAAGGTAGTAGAAGTTATCTAAGTATAATTTTTTTACAGTGTATCTACCATTGACATTCTCTACTTTTCTTGAGACAGAAATTTCATGAGCTACAGAAATAACCATTTGATTGTCAAAGCCATAAGAAGTACTATATGAACCTGACAATGATGTTGAAGGCATATTGATTATGTCACTAGTGTACCAAGACTTTAATGCATGCATTTCTTCTACATCTAGGTCAACAAGAAGTTTGGTTGGAAAAATGGTATCAATTGTTTTGTCATTCCATGAGACAATGCGACCAAATTTTACTACAAGGATGGGAGGGTTTGTGTCTAAGCACATTTCAAATAGTTTTTTACCATCAACATCACAATGGTGACCCTAAAGTGTGATATCAATATTAAAACTAGACATATCAATTATAGTAGCAGTTCACTTTGTTATTTCAGAGCCATTTCTTTTGCGTATAGTGGAAGTGGGAGAAATAGAGATGAGTATTCCATTAACATCAACAAGGGAATTTGAAGGTTGATTCAAGGTCTTTGATTGTTTTGAAGCAGAAGTTGTGGGTAGGTATGTTAATGTTTATTCAATCACAAAGTATTATTTTAGAGGATGACTGGAGGATTATCTCAAATGGATTGGTTTTTCGATTATAGGTAGGGTTGGTTACTTTTATGCGACCATTAGATATTACATAAACCTGACCACTTTTGATAGAATTGTAGAATTCATCTGCAACATCATTAAAGCAAGTTAGATGTATTTCACCACCTCCCTCATCTATAAGATCAAAGCCAAAAACTTTCCCTTCGCCTTTCGCATTTTGAAATTCATGAAGTGTTGACTTCTCTAATGCTCGACCCTGAATGGACCATTGTTTATGGTAAGTTGTCAATGCCTTTATTAGAATGATTAAATCATCCTGTAAGGAAGATGTCTGGGATGAGGATGATCCCTTTTCAAATCAAGAGTTTCTTGATGACTGGCCAATGACAGAATGTGCAAGGTAAAGAGGAGACCCAATGATACTTGTTTCCATGCCAACTACTTTCATGGATATAATAACAATAGCCCTGCAATATCAAAAAATTAGAAAAGAGTCACAAATGAAAGTATGTAAGGAGAAAGGAGGTTGTTTGAATGGATGAAAGTAGGGAAGCAATTTCATACATTATTTTGTTAGAATCCTTACAAGTATACTCTGTTAGTTCAACAATAGATCCCTTCATGAGACCGCCAGTTGAAGCAAGGTTGTTATATTTGTCAGGAAGGAGAGCATGATGTGAGTGCATTCCATCAGAGAGTTGTAAGCAGTATTTGAAGCTTGTAGATTGAAAGAAGTTGATACGCTCCAAGGACAATATTTGGAGAGAAGGACAAAGATCAATTTTTCCTTCGAGAAGGTTACTTATTGCTCCAGTAGTCAATATGCTTCTCATTTGAGAAAGACGTGAGAATGAGAGATGTGTCTATGTACAAGTGGAAATAGTAATAAGTAGTGAGGAGTGAAGGGTAGAATGTAAATAAACTTATATAAAGTTTGACCTTTCAACTTTGATAGGCATCCTTATTTTAGATATTAAATAAAAACAAAGCTTAGGGTTTCAATTGTTTCAAGCAAGTTTAAAGAGGAGCCTAAACATATGGTTAAGCTCATTTTTTATTACTCAAAGATAAATAATGAAAATAGACATAGTAATTTGAATAAATTATTTATATTGAAATAAAGAAAACAATAGTAGGCATCCGTATGTTTTATAAAGAAGAAGTTAGTTAGAATATATTGTAGTCAAATGCGCATTATATAAATAATATACTAGAGATTATTAATAGTTTTATATTTGTACAACATCATATACAACTCTAAATTTATTTATTTTCAAATCAGTAAGGATGCATAAAGCATCATTATATTTATAATAATATAAGAGTTTTTACATATTACAAAAAAGCCCTTTCTGGCTGAGATTGATACATAAAAATAAGAAAAATGCAAACTCAAATGTTCGATAAATAATTACTCTAAGAGAGTAAGTATAACTGAAATCTACTATACAATAACTAAGAGGCGGTAAACAACCATCCTCAAGAGTCCTAGACATCAAATATATAGAGTACATTAATTAATGAACAAGTTCATAAACAACTAGTAATAGGTGATAGAAAACTAGGTAATGAAATATAAGCATCCTTAAAGATGTTATTAAGAAAAATTATTATTTTTGTAAGAAATAACTAAGAGGTGGTAAAAAACCATGCTCAAGGGTCCTAGACATCAAATATATAGAGTATCTTAATTAATGCACAATTTTGTAAATAATTTTATATGTAATAACTAAGAGGCGATAAACATTTTTCGAATTAGTAAGGATGCATAAAGCATCATTATATTTATAATAATATAAGAGTTTTTACATATTATAAAAAAGCCCTTTCTGGCTGAGATTGATACATAAAAATAATAACAAAAGGATCAAAAATATAGGCCCTTTGTGGCCAACAATACATCATTTGACTATCGAGCCCAAAATATAAGATTGCATTACATTTTATCTACATAGTTCTCAAGTTCACGTTTAATACAAGGACCGCAACCTACTTCAAATTTCTGATTGTGGAACAATTGTATCATGAAGTTGGAAAATCCCTCTACTTGCGTGCATGTATATTGGATTTCAACCAAAGTGTGTCGGAATGAGTTAATATCTACTTCTTCTACATTCAAATCAGCTATATTTGTCTCTTTTATTTGTTGCAAAATGTCACAACAATTGGCTTCAATATTTGATACGATGCATTCAACATCACTTTGGAAGATGTTGGCACTATTTGCAGTTGAACTTGTGTTGGCATTGTTTGCAGTTGAACTTGCATCAAGTTCATTGAGTGAGCCATCACTATTTTTGCTTGAAATTTCAATGACGTTTGGAGTTGGTGAATGTGCTACCATATCTATAAATAAATATTTAATTACCATTGTTGTAATAATATATTGGAGTTAAAATATACAAAATATAAACTATGGCAAACCTTTCTAGTTACATATAATTGAAATAATTGTTGAAAGTTAAGTATAAGTAATTTTTTTTTAGTATAAATAGCATTAAATTAATTGTATTTATTGCATTTAGCGAGTTTAAATTTTTTATTTACATTATATGTTGAGATGAACAAACATAGTTGGATAAAAGTAGTAAAGTAATTAAATCTCTTATTGATTTTAATACAATAGGCCATAGAACAAATCTATATTTAATTGTTATACTAATATTAATATTAACATGGTTTTTTTAAAGTATAATTAGCAGTACATTAATTGTATTTATTGTATTTAGTGAACAAACATAGTTGGATAAAAGTGTTCTATATAAATTCATTTTTAATAGTTTGATATCAATGCCCTGAAAACCTGGAACCTATTATTAAAACTTTTTTGTACAGAACTATTCAACACAGTTCCAAAAGATAGGCCACAACTAAATTACCATTTATTAAAAACAATTATAAATTTGAGAGGGTCCTGCAAATTGTCATCAAGACCAAAATGAACCCTACGGCATACCAAATTGGAGAAAGCATAGACAAAGATTGGGATGAAATTAGTGTTTCCTCTTTTAGGATAATAAGGGAGAATATTGATCTTGTAAATTCTCTTAAGAGGGGTCTCAAAGGAAACTGAAACATCAAAATAAAAAACACTACACAATGGTATCTAAGAATCTAAAATCTTTAATAGATAGGACAGTTCTTATGAAATGATAACAAACTCTTCACTTGTCTCTTATTAACATGCATGTTTCCATCACACAAATTATTACCTATCATCCACAAAACAATAAATGAAATATATGCTAAAGTAGAATTTTCAGTGCAACAGTAAAGAGCCAGTGCTTTCTTGAAGGAATAATTCCAGTACTGAAATAAAGCATTCCTTTCAATGGCACAATTAAAATCAATACACAATGCTAAATAATTCGTTAACAAATGCAAAATATAAATAACTATAACAAATGTGTTGACAACAAGGTAATTATAAATAAAAATATGCAGGGTAATTTGTACTGACCTGATTGTGAAAAGCCTGTTCTCAAACTGTACTTCCTTGGTCAAGAAATCAATCACAACAATCAAAGAGAAGCCTTTGTAAATTTACGAACAAGAAATGTTGCTTTTATAAGTAAATTTATTATACTGTAGAAACTTGAAAGGTGGCAGAGAACAATAAATAGCAGATGGTGGCATGGTCTATCTTGTTGGGCCTAATTTTCAAAAATTGCCAGCTTCAAGAGGGCATTAATTTCATTTATATCTTATTTTACTGTGCAAATCAGATATGGAAACATCTTGAATATTATCAATGCATATGGTAAGGGGTTTGCATTTAGATTTTTATCTTCATTAAATTTCGTTAGGTGCACTTGAATGTAGAAGTCTTTATCTTGACTTGCTAATAAATATTGTAAGTTTTTTTTCTAAAGCTCCAAGGCAATTCTGGTGCAGTTTCTTGTTTTTACTAATTGCTATTATTCTATAGTGTATGTTAAGTGAAGTCGAAGGCATCGGCACATCGGTTTGTGTTGATAAGACACCACTGATGGTAAAGGTCACATCGATGGTCAAAGTCATCGGTGCATTAGCCAGTGTTCACAAGTGGTAGCCGAGGATAATGGTCACGCCGAAGACAAAGCATTGAGTTGAACAGTCGGTGGGCGATGTGAGATCGTCGAAGTAGTTTTCAAGTATAACGATAGTAATAATCTAGCTGATGGAAGTCAACAATAGGGTGTTGGTTAGCAGCAAGAAGACGAAGACAAAGATGGCATCGGCCTACCAGCCAAAGGATTTTAAGCTTCGCCGATGGTGATGTTCTGACACGATTTTTTCCCCACGTGAGAACAACCGACAATTATTCTAGCCACAAAAAAATGGTCAGGTTTTGAATGAAAAGGGGCAATAGCAACTGTTAATTAAAATAACAATTTATTGTCAAACTAAAAAGTGAATTTTTTTTGGTTCAATATCTTTCATTCAATTTTCTTGTCTTTTGTCATTTATTAGTTTTTTTCAAATGAATGGTTGAGATGTATTCTATAGTAGCTCTTTTAATCTAGACCATCTGTTTATGTATTTGAGGTAGTGCTACTCACTAAGGAAATGCCTATCGGTGTAAAAATAGAATAAATCCATTGTTGACTTATTCACGTTCCCCACCAAAAAATACCTTTTATGACTTTGCATATAAAACAAAGTTTCTAATATTTAAAACAAAGCCATAATATTACTTAATTCATGCTCCTTTATAATATTGGATGCTTTTCATAAAAAAACAAACTCTCCATTTAAATATCTTTGAAATATTTTATAAATTATGTTTTCCCTAAAATATGCGAGCTCTCCAATAAATAAGGGTCTTTAAAAGGCTATAAATTTCCCACTTTAAAATATATTCGATGAGCTCTTCAAATTCAAAGTCATTCTATGGATTTATGTAAATAAAGCAATTTGATGCATTTTGCTGCCCAATGTATTCATATGTTGACTGATGTAGTATGTAGGAAATGTATGGGGCTGGTCAACCTCATGTCTTAAAACCCCTTTAATAAGTCACTTTAAGTGACTATTACCTATAGTTGCAGGTCACCAATCAAATATAAATAAAGTGCAAACTTAGATGAGTTGGATTTAGGATCTTTATAATGGCACTTAAATTATTATTTTTTTTTTTGATAAATGTTAAAACCATCAGTCACTATACATATGAAATGAAGACCTCTCAACCATTAAATGCCACTGTCATTTTAATTTCTACCACTGGAACTTGCAAGCACCTATAACCTCTGCCATACCTCTGATCTCGTCAACTTTCACTATGAAGAATCTGCATCATCAACTCAACATTCTTGGAGAAATATCAACATCATCTAATGAAATTCTTAAAAATCTGAATATGAAGAACACTAAAGACAACCTTACTTAGTATTTGCATCCTTTATTCAAGAACAATGAAGATATCAAAACCACCTGCATCATGAAAGCATCCTGATCAATATTACCATGAAGACATAAAGCATCCTGATTGAAGACAATCAATATCAACATCATCTAAACCACATCTGAGTTCTCCTCAACCATAAGAAGGCCAACTGTGATTTTTCTTGGTAACACATTATTAAGAATTGCATCTTGATCATCTTGATCATGAACCTAAACAATGAACATACTATCAACTTCAAAAACACCATGAAGGCCAAACCTGTGAAGATCAAGAATATAAGTCCAACACAAACAAGTCATGTGATCATGAAAGAATGAACCAATATGAACACCAAACAAGTTAGAGCACCATACTATGGAGAACACCATACTAAGACAAACATGAAGATATCATGATAACATCTCTTATCAATCACTGATCCTGATGACATGAACAACTCCTGTCAATACCAAAACCTTTTTGACATCAATGACAATCTACTTTCATCAATTCACACATTTAATACACAAGACACTAGATTTTTACATGGAAAACCCAATGAGGGAAAAACCACGGTGAGGATTAACTCATGATATAAATGATATATCAAAATTTTCAACAAGGCTTACTGCCCAAAGTGCTCACTGCAAAAAGAAGGGACTCAATGCCAAAAGATGAGGCTCACTGCTAGAAGTTGGTGAACTAAGATAGTAGCATCTACACAATGCCAAGGTTTAGTTCCATTGAAGTGCACTAATTCTTCTTCTTTTCTATCTTCTTCACACATTTACACCGTTATCTTCACATCATCACAACATCATACCTTATTTATGACTTCATTACATGTATTTATACAATTCATCAACCTTGGAATGTACATCAAGGTCGGCATTACAATCATCAACCATTGGAACGTCTCCAAGGTTGGCATGCAAACATACATTAGAATAGGTCTGGACCTAAACAGATTTGTGAAGGAAAAGAATGAATGCAAACCAAACCATGCCTTAGTTGGGACTCAAATGCAATCTCCCACTTAACAACATGCTTTCACAAACTCCAAAGCATAATTGCAAGTAGTGAAAACACCAAGCCGGCTAAAACTGATGTTAACACTAAGACCTTTAGGAACACACTTCATCCACAATCTGAATTACTCTTTGCGGACCAATCAAAAAGTACGAACACAATCTAGAGACATCCACAAGCATGTTACAATCACTAAAAACTTCCACACAACCCCCAAACATTTTATCTAGAAAATTCTTAAAACTAGAGCACTTAAACATTACTGTCAACCACTGTCATAAAGAAAAGATTGCTTGTGGAGTACCAAATCATGAACCATTTCAACTGAAGGCACATAACATCATTCCAAACTTAATCTCAAAACTGTAGACTATAAAACTTAAATGCGGATAAATACGAAGCAAAATATATTCTTCATGTCACCATTGAATACTCAGAAAAATAGTTTTTACTATGGTGAACAGAACTCACTCAAATCTTCACACCGGAGGTTCAAACTTGAAACATAACAACTACAAACATCCCTTAGCATAACATTCAAACTACAGGTAAAGATATTCAATCTACAAGATATGTGGAGCAAAACACTGCACTATTCTTCTCAGACACTTGCTCAAACTCATACAAGTAACTTCCTTAGATGCTGACCTTAGGTGTTGACATCAATGAAAATACTTACTACTCATACTTGCAACAATCTCTCCCTTTGTCATTGATGGCAACACATTATGTGAAAAACCATCAAGACAAACAAACTTGCTTTGCTTCTTTGCTTCCCCTTACTTTATGCTTTCTCTAGCTACAACTTTCTTAGAATCTCTCTCCTTAAGTTTTTCACATGAACTTCTCTCCCCCTTTGACATCAATGGCAAAGGGTACTAGACCTTTTCTCTCTCTTTAGTTATCTAAGCTCAATTCAGATCTTACTGCACTACTCCCCCTATCAGCAACACTGCAACACTTACTATTCTTAATTGGGAACTCATATCAGCAACAATCTACCTACTGCCCCTGAGAGGTAGCCTTCAAAACATCAATCCAGATCAAAAGATGAGACTTTGGGCACCATTGGACTGATGCACTTCTTGTGCATCTTAGTTTAGAGTAGGAGGGGTAATGACCCCTAACTCTCCCTGAGATATCAAAAGTATCCTTGGGCAAAGGCTTAGTAAAAATATCTACAATCTGATCCTTTGAAGACACATATTCCATCTTTACTTCATTCTCTGTTACCTTTTCTCTCAGAAAGTAATACCTTATTGATATATGCTTTGTTCTTGAGTGCATCACTAGATTTTTTGAAATGTTTATAGCAATTGCATTATCACAAAAGATTGAAATTGGTTCTCCATACATAACTCTTATATCCTTCAATGTTTGCTTCATCCATAGCACCTAAGTACAACAACATGCTGTAGAAATATATTTTACTTTTGTAGTAGACAAATAAATTGAATATTGCTTCTTGCTCAACTATGAAACCAATCTGTTACCCAAGAACAAAGCACCTCCACTTGTACTTTTTCTATCATCAACATCTCTAGCCCAATTGCATCTGTATAAGCACTAAGAGTGAAATCAGTATCGTTAGGATACCACAATCCATAGTCTAAAGTGTCTTTTAAATATCTCATTATCCTCTTAACTGCCATCACATGTGATTCTCTAGGATCTTCTTGAAATCTTGCCACAAGACAAACTACATGCATTACATCTGGTCTGGTATAGGTTAGATAAAGTAGTCCTCCAATCATAGACCTATACTTTTTCTGATCAGTCTTAGGTGATTCATCATTCTTGCTCAGCTTGCAACCAGCTACCATAGGGGTACATACTGGCTTAGATTCCTCCATTCCAAACTTCTTCAACAACTCTTTCACATACTTGGACTGAGAAATGAAAATTCCTATTTTTGATTGAGTAATCTGTAGTCCTAGAAAGAAATTCATTTCACCAAACATAGACATCTCAAACTCCTTTTGCATTTCCTCTGCAAATTTCTTACACATACCTTCATTTCCTCCAAAGATAATATCATCAACAAAGACTACAACAATCAAAATTTGATCATCATTGATTTTGAAACAGAGATTAATGTCTGTAGTACCTTTACTGAACCCTAATTGCAACAAATACTTGTCCAACCTTGCATAGTAGGCTCTAGGAGCTTTGTTTCTTACTACTTCGCCATTTTTATTCATTTTGTTTATGAAAATCCATTTGGTTCCAATCACATTCTTGTCAGCGGGTCTAGGAACTAATTCCCAAGTTTGATTCTTCTCTATCCGCATCAGCTCTTCTTCCATAGCCTTTACCCAATTTTCATCTTTGCAGGTTTCACTTATAGTTTTAGGTTCAATCTTTGAAAGTAAACAGTAGTTCACCTATTCTTCTACAGCTCTTTTCCTTGTCAATACCCCTTTGTTTTTGTCACCAATAATCTGATCCTTAGAATGATTAATCCTTACATACCTGGGAGTATTAACAGCACTTTCCAGAGCCTTTTCTTCTTTAATTTGACTGTCTTGTTCAACTTTTTCATCATTTACTGTAATAGCAGGTTTATTTGATTCATAGCCACTCATATCTAATATTATTTCCTTGTCTTCATCAACCTTCACATTAGAACTCTCAATGATCTTTCTCAATCTCTTATTGTAGCACTGGTAGGCCTTACTCTTAGTATAGTATCCAAGGAAAATTCCTTGATCACACCTAGCATCAAACTTGCCTAACTCTTCTTCTCTTCTGATATAACATTTACTTCCAAAAACTTTGAAATATTTCACTGTAGGAATTCCTCCATACCACGATTCATAAGGAGTTTTAGTACCATTACCTTTGACTTGAACTTTGTATTGAATGTAGACAGCAGTATGTATGGCTTCTCTCCAATACACTTCTGGTAGGTTGTCCTCCTTCATCATTGACCTACCAGCCTCTTGAACTGTCATGTTCTTTCTTTCCACAACTTCATTCTACTAAGGATTTCTAGGAGCAGACAACTGTCTCTTTATTCCATGTTCTTCACAGAAAATGTTGAATTCATTTGATGTGAACTCACCTCCTCTATCAGACCTTAAGCATTTGATCCTCAATTCTAACTCATTCTCAACCATCGCCTTGAAAGCTTTGAACTTGTCTAGGGCTTCTAATTTATCCTTTAGAAAAGTGACCCAAGTCATTCTAGAATAATCATCAATAAGTGACATAAAGTACCTATTTTCTTGTAGACTTCTTCTTGTAGGACAACACAAATCTATATGCACCAACTCAAGCAATCCAACAGAAAATTGTTCTTTACTCTTGAAATGTGTCCTTTTCTATTTCCCCAATCGACATTCCTTGCAAATAGTATTAGCAGGCATCACAAGCTTGGGCAAATCTCTCATAGCTTGTACTGAACTTATCTTCACCAAGTTGTCAAAATTGACGTGACACATCCTTATATGCCACAATCAACTCTCATCTATCTGAACCAACAAACAAAAATCATTAGTTCCTCTGAAATGATAAACATTACCTCTAGTCTTCTTGTAATGTTGGAAAATGTCCCCTTGGGGGCTTTTCCCTCATAAGGTTTAGCTCCCATGTCTTTAGTGTGCATTTAGGACATCTTACATCATAATTTGGCATCCTGGTGGAATGAACCCTAGGTATCATGATAAATGGGGCTTAGGGGGACCCCTTGAGCTTAACCCTACCCAAAATAGGGGGGAGGACTTGGGTGCCCGTGCCCTAGTCCTGCCCTATTTTGGGGCAATCCCAAATTTGAAGTATCATCTTATGACCGTTATTTGGGTGCTATGCCCACACGATAAGTTTGAATTATGAAAATCTTGGCGGGAGTGTTTGTAGTTGCATATAAAAGCATGTTTAGGCATTCATTTAGAAACTAGATTATGTTCATGTGATTTTGGCATCCTAAAGGTGATTCAAGGCTTTCATTGTGTTGTAAGAGCAGATTGGTGCGGTTTATGTGTTTGTGTTTGCAGATCTGAGCATCCATTTTCCTCATGGAATGATGAGCATCTTCCTCCCACGAGATCTTCACTACAAGGTGACATTATATTGTGTTTGTGATCATTGTTCATTTGGTTTTTGCCTGTGCCTCACAAGGGAACACACTCTCTATCTAACAAAGGTGTTTAGAAGACTTAAGTGTCCTTTCGAGGCTTGACTGAGGCAAGCTCCTAAACACCACAACCCCCTCCCAAAGTTTTATGATTTCAAGTTATAGTTTGATGATGCATACAAAGTGAAGTTATAGGAGGGCATATTGGAGTGTCAGAATTGTAGATCAGTGAAGAAAAGGACACCCTAGACTAGGGTGCCCACTCCCTAGTCCCCAAAGTTCTGTGACGAGAAAATCTCTGAAGCAGCAGAAACAAGTTACAGACTGAGTTTCCAAATCTTGACAAAAAGCAGGGCCTTGGAATTGGGTACCCGCTCCTTTGTCCCTAGCTTTTCTACCTCAGAGACCCAAAAATAGGTACACAGTAATTTGTAATTTTGCATCTTTCTGCAAAAGCATTTTCTGTTATTTGTCAGTTTATTGCCATATTTGCATAATTAGGGTTTTGATAGACAATTGAGCATAAGAGAAGGAAAATTGATAATCAAATACCCTAATCCAAATTTCCCTACATTTGTAAGTGACCAAGGACCTGATAGTGCTCTGCCACTCGATCCGAATGTCCTTGAATGTAATAGGGTGAAAGGACGATTCAAACATTAAAAAAAAAATCCTGATTTTTACCCTAAACATTTTGGTGAACCCATGTTTTTGGACTTAATTGTAACTTAATGAGTGTTTGTCTTCAGATTTGGGTTATTTCATGAAAAATTTGAAAAAAATTGTATTTTAGGGTTACTAATTGGCATCAATTCATTCTAATTTTTCCTAATTCATGATTTTTGCATTAGATCTGATATAAAATATAGAAAATTACAAAAATTCAATAATTTCCATTCCATTTTCCTCATATAATTGCTAGTGTTTTGTAGAAATTTTGACAATTTTCATATAACCTAGTAATTCCAAAATCTAGGGTTAGCAGGAAAAATCTTCTTTCAGATTTTTCTAATAATTTTAGAGACTCATTCAAATTTTCATTTGGCTGTAGTCTTGTATTTTAGTGTAAATTTGCATTTAGATTTCAAATATTTGCATTTTTGCATAGAAAATTTCAACAAAAAACTAGCAATTTTCATGTATTTTCATTAAATTTACACTTGCATTTTGCATCTTAGAGCTTGGAATTAATTTTAAGATCTGATTACACTTCATTTTCATCATAAATTAGATTTCAAAGCATTCATATAGCATTTTGTCTCAAGATCTCAAACCTAAGACTTGAAAAACATCGATTATCACTAGATTTGGCCTTATCAACTCTCTAAATTTGCACCATAGGTGTGTTGTGAAGAGTATTTTTGCACTAATTGGTTGTTCTCATGGTAATTATTTTATGTCACTCCTAAAAATCTTCACAACACCCTTTTACCGGGCTCTTGTATTGAAAATTTGGTGAAAAATTACACATTTTTGCTATTTTTGCCTTAGGGTTTGGCCTAGTTTATGGAATGAGGTGATTGATATAATTTATATTATTTTCTGCACCTCCTAAAATTCCTTACAACACCCCTTTTTCTAGGTCTTGTAGTTGAAAAACCATGAAAAAGTACGTATTTTTTGCTATATTTTCACTAGGGTTTGACCTTGAGTGGCACTACAAGTGTGTTGTGACGGATATTTTAGCATTACATGGCTGTCATTACTGATATAATTTTATTTCCATCATCATTTTCCTCACAACACCCTTTGTCATGCTATGTTGCATTGAGATTTGGTGAAAAAATGCATATTTTAGCATATTTCCATATCTTTTGACTTGTCATCATCTTAAATTTGCATCAAGAGTGTGTTGTAAAGGATCTTATTGTTGTATTGGACTGATATCAGACATATAATTTTCTTCCCCTAATCAAAATCCTTACAACACATTTTGTTTCATTCATTTGCATTGAAAAAGTACAAAAACAAATCAAGCATTTTTAGATCATTTTGCATATAGTCTTGCATTGGTCTTTCACATACTTTTGGGAAAACTTTTAAAATCTGATTTTACATTGATGTTACAATACATTTCATTATGGCATCTTCATCTCATTTCTCTTTGGTATCTTTACATGCATATATCAAAAACTTCGAGAATTTCTACAAATTTCTTAATATGAATCCTCATATGCTCACTTATTTACAAGCTTTGTATCACAAGGATATATTTAAATGCTCTTCATTTGAAATCCTTGACTATGTATCTAATTTTGACAACTTCACCTCTCTCATGAGTACATACCCTTGGGTAGTAGAAGATTTGACGAAACACATTAAGAATGATGAGAGTGAAAGTTCTCTTAATGCTTTGGATTTAATAGCTAAAATATATGATGATGACATAGAAAATGATTCCTCCTATGAGGATATGCTGGCACAAGAGAATGAAATAATTGACACATTCCTAAACATTACCCTACCTTCTTTGGAAAATGAAACATTAGTGGATAAAGGGCTCCCTCTCAAGAAGGATTCTTCATGGGTGGAAAAACACTATTCACCTAACAATCATTTGGTGCATGAGACCTCTATGGATAATCCATTAGACCTTCCACCTTTGATTGAAAACTCAAGAACCTTTGATAAGGATACTATGGATAGCTCTAGTCTAACTAATGATACAGTACCTTCCTCTCATCCCATTTCTCTCCCTAGCGAAGATGTAGCATTAGTGAATGAGAAAAGATCTCTCACATTAGATTCTTTAGGGATGGATGTTGGGTGCAACCAAGAGGGAACTTGTGTTAATTCAATATTGATTAATAAAATTTGTAGCAATATTCCTAAGATGATTGTCCGAGGGGCACCTAGTGCACCCTCTTGCTTAAAGCCGGTGATTACTATTCAAGGTAGATCTCCGGATCACATCTATGACTATGCAAAGCAAATTACTCAAGTAAATCAGGGTGTACAAAATGTGATGGCTCATACATATAACACTCGTAATAACAAGCAAAGTAAGCAAGCACTACTTGTGCCTATCTCTCTTCCATGTTCTCAACCTATGCTCCCTCCACCACCCTGCCTTACTCATAAAAATGGTCAAGAGTATGATCTTGTCAAACAGCTTTGCGTTACTTTGGCTAAGATCTCTCTTTGGGATTTAATACAAACATCACCTACATGTCATGAAATGCTCCAAGAAGCTTTACAAAAGGTGATTGTGCCACCTACTATAAAGCCTAATGATGTAGCAGCCGTATTGGATAGTATGCATGTGACAAAAACAAATATTCTCTTTCAACTGCATGAATTACCATCAGTTGAAGTTCAAAACCAATATGATCCTCTCGTTATCTTCGTCACAATAAATAAATCATTGGTTAAGAGAGTTATGTTTGATGATGGATCGGCTCTTAATGTTTGTGGCATTGACTTATTACATAAGATTAAAGTTGATACATCTGCCGTCAAGTTGGAACCATTAAGTATCTGTGGTTTTGACAATGTTGGATGACAATCCATAGGTACTATAACTTTACCTATACAAGTGGGACCTGTGATTGTGCCTATCCTGATTCATGTCATGCCTAGTTCTTTATCTTACAACATGATTCTTGGTAGACCTCAGATTCATGCATTGGGGTCAGTCCCTTCCACTCTACATCATTCAATCAAATTTATATTCAAAGGTAAACTTCATACTATTCATGCTGATCTTGAACCAAATAACTGTTTACACATTGAAATGCAAAAACTAGTTTACAATCATATGAGCTTAAACAATTTGCGAGGTGATTCATCAATGACTAATGTTGTGCAAGACTCTCAACCATCGAATGCACTTGTTTGTGAGCATTGGGGTTCATTAGATTTTAACCCTTGCAGTACAAGGGAATACAAATTTAATAAACCTGACACATCAAAAGTCGCATCGATCTCATCTAAACAATCTTTTGAAACATCTCAAAAAAACAAAGTTTCCTTGGTTGAAAATAAAGACAATACCCTCACTTATACTACAAATTATGATACCTATGAGGCTTCACCTTCTTCTAAAGAAATGGACTCTCTCTATGGTAGTGGATTTCAAATCTTGTACAAAAATAACAACTATGTAGGCAATGGTTGCAGTGTAAATCAACAAGGAATTAGAGTACCTTTACAAGTTGCGAGAATTAACTACATAACCAATATAGGATACCACTCTTTGAAACCCACCAAAGCCTCTTGTTGTCCTAAACTTAATGTTAATACAATATTAAAACAACATGAGAGATATCCTAAATGTGTATGTTTTTAACGATGGTACTACCAGGTAAGTATTTCTAACCCTTTATTTATCTCATGATTTGCTTCCCCCGTGATGTGTTATGTATTGTTTAGGCCTCCTAGGATGACCCCTGATTCTCTTGTAAGGTCTGGGATACCAGGAGACCACCTATGTTTTGACCTTCTTCTATTTGTATCATCATTCTTCTATATTGCCTCTCTCTCTGATTTCATTGTTGTGTGTTGTGTCTTACAGACATAGCGTTGCGGTTGTTGACTTGGGGGCACCCTCCTACATGATTATCCCTAAGACACTTGTTTCTCCTCTCTTATTTATTGTTTCCCTTCCTCTAGTGTTTCCATCTAGTGGGCAGATGACAAAAATATTTATACTAATGCGGACCTAGTGTCCCTTTCGAGAGCAATCAAAAAATGGACTTAGTTCCTAATATGATGATGGGGTTGTATATTTTATCTGACGCTTGGCTAGTGGAAGCACTCGAGCTTTCCGCGTAGTGAATTTGATGATGTTTTTATCTCACTTACAAACCTTAACAATACTACTACTCTGTGCACCTTTGTTTGTCTTTGAATCTGGCCTTGGTGGTGCTCGATTCGGAGAGCTTCGTGATATAGCCCCACAGTTATCCTTGAACTCTGGATTCATTGTATAACCTTGGCTCTTTGTGTAGTTAATCATATGCACTGATGTTGTAGACACTAATATGTTTCTTGCAGGGATGTGTTTGTGGGAACACTTGGCGATCGTAAAGTACATGTCACCTCCGGGGAGCATGGGCTTTATGAAAGTCTGTGTTCCCTTGTGTGTTTTCTTCCTACCTTAACGTGCTTGATACTGATGCATGATATCATCCACCTTAAGGTGGGGGCATATATAAGGTAAGCTATCTATTGTAGATGTTAGCAATGTGTTTGTCCTCAGGTGTAGTTTAAAGACCTGCGCGATGACTGCATCCTACATCTTGAGTTTATTTGCAATCAATCAATCAATCATGTAAGCCCTCTACGGAGGCGGGCTATCGAGCATATCTTTTTTCTTAAGCCCTCTACGAAGGCGACGATGGTGTATTTCTCAAAGCAGAATGCATCATCCTGTCATTTTCAAAAGTCCTTTGCGGAGGCAGGGAGCGGTTCTGTGACTAACTCAACCCTTAAGCGTGTCTTCAATGATTGTTGTGGCGAAGCCCAATCATCGATGTGTGCCTGCAATGTGCCTAAGATTGTTGGACCTAGAAATAGGAACACTCCATCACTTGTCTGCCGTGTTTTCTCCGTGTCTTCAAGTGTGTGTGTTTTGGTGTGCTTGCTTTGTGTGGCATGTTTGTTGCCCCATATGCAGTCTAAAGACTTGTGCGATGAGTGCATCCTGCATTTTGGGAGGTTTTATGTGTCTTGCATGTGTGTTGCCCCATATATACAGTATAAAGACTTGTGCGATGAGTGCATCATGTATTATGGGAGGTTTGTTTTCTTTCCAGTACTTACATTTGCATTTCATATAAATGAGAAAAAGAAAAGAAAAGAATCATGCCTATCTTCTATGCATTAATGTGTCTTCTATGCATTAGCTATTTTCTCTATGTTTTGCGTGACTGTAACTATCTTCTATGTGTTTTGCATGCCTATTATTGTCTTCTATGTGATGGGCATGTCTCTCTGTGCTTGGTATGTTTGCTGTGTTTTTTGACCATACTTTAATGCATGTATTGGCCTTGCATTTATACATACATTAAAGTGGGGGCTAAATGTAATTTTGGGAAATACCCCCTTAGGGGCTCTTCCCTCATAAGGTTTAGCTCCTAGGTCTTTAGTGTGCATTTAGGACATCTTACATCATAATTTGGCATCCCGATGGAATGAACCCTAGGTATCATGACAAATGGGGCCTAGGGAGACGCCTTAAGCTTAACCCTGCCCAAAATAGGGGGGTGAACTTGGGCGCCCACACCCTAGTCCTACCCTATTTTGGGGCAACCCAAATTTGAAGTGTCAGCTTGTGTCTGTTATTTGGGTCCTATGCCAACATGGTAAGTTTGAGTTACGAAAATCTTGGCGGGAGTGTTTGTAGTTGCATATAAAAGCATGTTTAGGCATTCATTTAGAAACTAGATTATGTTCATGTGATTTTGGCATCCTAAAGGTGATTCAAGGCTTTCATTGTGTTGCAAGAGCAGATTGGTGTGGTTTATGTGTTTTTGTTTGCAGATCTAAGCATCCATTTTCCTCATGGAATGAAGAGCATCTTCCTCCCATGAGATCTTCACTACAAGGTGACATTATATTGTGTTTGTGATCATTGTTCATTTGGTTTTTGCCTCTACCTCACAAGGGCACAAACTCTTTATCTAACAAAGGTGTTTGGAAGAATTAAGCGTCCTTCTAGGGCTTGACTGAGGCAAGCTCCTAAACACCACAACCCCCTCCCAAAGTTTTATGATTGCAGGTTACAGGTTGATGATGTAGACAAAGTGAAGTTGCAGGAGGACATATTGGAGTGTCATAATTGTAGATCAGTGAAGAAAAGGACACCCTAGACTAGGGTACCCGCTCCCTAGTCCCTAAAGTTCTATGACAAGAAAATCTCTGAAGCAACAGGAACAAGTTACAAACTGAGTTTCTAGATCCTGACAAAAAGTAGGGCCTTAGACTTGGGCACCCACTCCTTTGTCCCTGACCTTTCTGCCTCAGAACCCCCAAAATAGGTACACAGTAATTTGTAATTTTGCATCTTTTTGCAGAAGCATTTTCTGTTATTCATCAGTTTATTGCCATATTTGCATAATTAGGGTTTTGATAGACAATTGAGCATAAGAGAAGGAAAATTGATAATCAAATACCCTAATCCAAATTTCCCTACATTTGTAAGTGACCAAGGACCTGATAGTGCTCTTCCACTCAATCTGAATGTCCTTGAATGTAATAGGGTGAAAGGAGGATTCAAACACTAAAACAAAAACAAATCCCAATTTTTACCCTAAACACTGCTTACCAGTAGCAATCATTGTTCTGGATCTTTCCATGATCTTGGATCCATTATCCTTGAATCTTAGATCATACCCTTTGTCACACATCTGACCAACACTTAAAATATTATGCTTTAAACCCTTCACATATAGAACATCATCTGTATTGTGCTTTCCATCAAAACAAATAGATCCTCTTCCACAAATCTTACTAGCTGCATCATCTACAAAGCTAACAGTCCTCCATCATACTTTTCCAAACTTACAAACTTACTTTTATCATTGGTCATGTGATGTGAACATCCACTATCAATAATCCATTCATCCTTATCTTTCTTAACCTAGCAGATAGACAAATCACTCTCTTCCACTAGTTTTTCTTCCTTCACACAGCTAGTAGGATTAGTAGATATAGGTTCTTCCTTGATAGAAATAAACAAGCATTCATTTGCACTAGTATCATTAAACTCACCATCTGTTACACCATCATCATCATCATCTCTAACATAATAGCATTTCTTTATGATTCTAGGTCTACCTTCAAATTTCTTCTTGCCTTTCTGAATTCTCTTTGGGCACCTTGAGGCATAGTGACCAATCTTACCACAAGTAAAGCATTTGAATGGTAATTTACCTTTGAACTTACCAGTACCTCTTTGCATTTTGTCCACAAAGTTGGCTTCAATCTCATCAAGGTCATCATCTGGTTCCACAGGATACTTCTCAGATCTTGAGGTCTTCTCTGAAGTATTGGCTTTGAAAGCAGTCTCAGTCTTTGGCAGAGCATCATCGAACTCTCTCATCTCAAATGCAGTGAAATTTCCAAGCAATTGATCCTTTGTAATCTTTTTCACACTCATAAGTTCTTCAATTGTAGACACCTTGTGACTATAGGATTTAGGCAATGACCTAAGAATCTTCAGCACAACCTCATCCTCATTAATAGTTCCTCCAAGACCTTTGATTCCATTGACAATTACATCAACCTTTTGCATGTAGATTGTTATGTTCTCATCATTACTCATCTTCAGGGATTCATACCTTGCCTTCATGTTTTGTAATTTGGCACTCTTTACAAAATCATCTCCTTCATATAAAATTTTCAACTTAACCTAGATCTCATGAGCCGTTTCTAGATCCATAACTTTTACTAACTCATTATTAGATAAAGCATTTAACAGAGCATCTCTAGCCTTTACATTTAACTCATACTATTTGACTTCATCTTTAGATGATGGACCATTTTGAGGAATAGTATACTTTGTATATGCCATCTTCCAAACACTATAACCAAGATAAATGAGATGACTTTTCATCTATACCTTCCAGAGAGCATAATCTGTTCCATCAAACTACGAAGACTCATTCTTGTGCACCATCCTGGATCTACCTCAAGTTGTTAGGATTTCTTCCAAGGAACCCTCACTCTGATACCAATTGCTGAAATACACAAGACAACTAAGAGGGGGGGTGAATCAGTTGTAACCAAAACTTAACTTCTTATAACCATCGACACATCAACCACTTAATTATTGTTATTATGATTTAACCATGAAAGCATGAAATCAGAAACTCAAGCACATTCATACATTTAATACATAAGGCACCAGATTTTTTACGTGGAAAACCCAATGAGGGAAAAACCACGGTGAGGATTAACTCATGATATAAATGATATATCAAAATTTTCAATAAGGCTCACTATCAGAGGCTCACTACCTTAGGGCTCACTGCCCAAAGTACTCACTGCAAAAAGAAGGGGCTCACTGCCAAAAGATAAGGCTCACTGCCAAAAGATGAGGCTCACTGCCAAAAGATGAGACTCACTACCAAAAGGGCTCACTGCCAGGAGTTCGTTAACTGAGATAGTAGCATCTACACCATGCCAAGGTTTAGTTCCATTGAAGTGCACTGATTCTTCTTCTTTTATGTCTTCTTCACACAAACACTGTTATCTTTGCATCATCGCAACATCATACCTTATTTATGACTTCATTACATGTATTTATATAATTCATCAACCTTGGAATGTACATCAAGTTCGGCATTACAATCATCAACCATTGGAACAATCTCCAAGGTCGGCATGTAAACATATGTTAGAATAGGTCTGGACCTAAACAGATTTATGAAGGAAAAGAATGAATGTAGACCAAACCATGCCTTAGCTAGGACTCAAATGCAAACTCCCACATAACAACACACTATCACAAACTCCAAAGCATAATTGCAAGTAGTGAAAACAACCAAGTCGACCAAAACTGGTGTTAACACTAAGACCTTTAGGAACACGCTTCATCCACAATCCAAATTACTCTTTGCAAACCAATCAAAAAGTAGGAACATGATCTAGAGACATGCACAAGCACGTTACAATCACTAAGAACATCCGCACAACCCCCAAACATTCTATCCAGAAGATTCTTCAAACCGGAGCACTTAAACATTATTGTCAACCACTATCATAAAGGAAAGATCGCTTACGGAGCACCATATCATGAACCAATTCAACTAAAGGCACATAACATCATTCCAAACTTAATCTCAGAACTGCAGACTATAAAACTTAAATGCAGAGAAATGCGGAGCAGAATACATTCTCCCTGTCACCAATGAATACTCAGAAAAATAGTTTTTACTCTGGTGAATAGAATTCACTCAAATCTTCACACCAGAGGCTCAAACTTGAAACATAGAAACTATAGACATCCATTAGCATAACTTTCAAACCACAAGCAAAGATATTCAATCTACAGGATATGCAGATCAAAACACTACATTGTTCTTCTTAGACACTTGCTCAAACTCATACAAATAACTTCCTTAGATACTGGCCTTAGGTGTTGACATCAATGACAACACTTACTACTCATACTTGCAACACGATAATCTTAGCATGCTCTCTAGTCAAACAATAACAAAACATCTCAAAAGAAGGCATAGTGAATGCATCACCTAGAGCATCCATAGTGGAATAAAAGGTAGAAGAAAATATTGCATATGGCCCTTTTAACTTAGACAAAATCAAGAATATAGATTCCTTATTAGATTTATCTTTCCCAAAACCAACCAATTGAGATCTCAAATATTTGAACATAACCAAATTATCCTCAATGGAATGAAATGCATCAAGTGAAAGATATCAATTCTACCTCTATTTGCAAAGCACACAATTCACTAACTTTACCAAATAGGTCTTTGTACTTACCCCATACCTACTTAGGTGTTGTACAATCCTCAATATAGAATAACAAGTTGTCAAAAACATGTAAAGCAATCAAACCCATAGCCTCATCAAGTTTGTTCTTATGAGAAAATCTCCCATACTCCTTAGCAAACTTGGGTTGATTATCACCCAAAGTAGACCACAAACCCTTAGATACGAGTAATCATTGCATCTTAATTTTCCATGTGATATTTATGAGGAGTATGGATCTCAAATGAATTGAAAATTTCCATTAGAGCAACAAACACTAATAGATCAACATAGACTATGTGCAAAATCAGAAGATTAATGCCCTTAAATTCACTCAATCGTGAGATCCCCTCAACAAATATATGATCTTGGCACTTTATAATTAGTGTGATTATAGTTTCCACTTACCAAATCAACAAAGTGACCTTGATCTTAGTACATTGCAAATGCCAAATTAGGCTACAAAGTTGAAAGTACAATTTTAATATAGAATATGATAGATTATATTACACCAATGAGAAATACACAAAAAATTATGCACTTTCAAAAAAATTACACCAAAAAACGTTACCATATGAGTTTGAATGGAGCTCCAAAATTTTCTAAAATAAGAACTAATCAACTACAACTATGAAAATATCCAATTTCTAGAAAATCTAGACATCAAAATAAAAAATTGTCTACACCATTGTGAAGCTCTTGTAATTTTTCCCCAAATAAGAAAAATTGCTTGCAAAAACAAGGCAGTATGATTGAGAACAGAACCTCTAAAAATAAGGTACCAAAATCAAAATGCCAACCATGAGGGGGTAGGCTAGGAGGAATAAAAATACTACTAACATTAGCTAACACAAGATGATGTTAGAAAATAGAATATAGTATGTTTGATGGAATATTCCTACATAGGGTACAAAACCACTGTCTATTTTGAAAAATTGTTGTCTGTACTCCTGAAACTGCTCTGTCAAAGGTCAAAAACATTGGATTTTGGTAAAAAAACAAATATCAACACAGGACGTGGTTTCATGGTTGGATCAATTGTTTTATAGTGGGAGTTCGGTGACCGATAGGGGAATATTCCCTAAATTAACTGCCTACGTTAGAAGGTACTGCCAGTGGTGGATTTGGCAGGGTCCTGCATCATTGGCATCCCATGGGTGGAGATAGGTACTCTGCCATCAACATGGTATGACCCTGCTAAATAAATCTATAGAAAAAACTAGCAGTTAAACCTTTAACCAATTAATTAAAAAATATCTAGTAGATAAAAGCACATCGCCCATAGATTTTTCTAACATCAAAGATTTTGACGACAACTAGATTGCACAGAGAATATTCTATGAATAGTATGGCCATACATACAATCAATATCGTTGGAGATTGAGAAAATTCTTTTGAGAGCCTAAAGCAAAAGTGTCCAAATTTGATGATTTAACAGTTGATCCTTAGGTTCTTGGGCTTTTTGGATGTGATGGTAGGGTTTGATTTGACTAAAAGTGCTCCAAAAATATGGCTACCTTCCAGATCTAGCAACCACCTCCTAACTTTAAACCCTTGTAAATCTAGCCTCCAATGTTGAATTTAAACAAATAAAAAGGAAAAACTAACTTTCTTGGACACTTTAAACTCAATGGTGAGTTCAATTTTTCCTAACATGCTCAAAAATGAACCTATAATACAAAGCCACAAAGAAAAATCCTCCCAAATCTAGTATTTCTATCAAGTTTTTATGATTCTCCATGTCACCATACTCAAATTTTCAAGAGAAACCAAGATTTTTAACCTAAATCTCTCAAAAGACTAACATAAAGCAATCCCACAAGCTTTGATACTATGTAAGAGTTGACATAGAATGATCTATACCATGCAAAATTTAGCTATGGAGGTAGCCACCTAAGATCTAGGAGATTCAATAAAAGCACAAGAGAGAGTCAATATGAAAAAATAATTATATTCTATCAAAAGATGCAATATGCAAACATTATGTACATGAATATGAAAATACAATGAGAAACACTTGGTTATATAGGCCAAGTTGAGAAATAGGACTATATAGGAATTATGACAAGTGTCATAGTCATACTACATGAGACACAAAAGATAGCTATCCTAAGTGTGCCCTAAGTAAACTTTAACTAGACGAGTGTGAATAGGACCTAATGTAAAACCAATTAGGTAATATACCTTGTTCACACCAAGACTGAGTTCTTTCACATCCCCAAAGTCCTTTCGCAAACCTTTGGTTGTAGGGTTGCTCGAGCAACCTGACTTAAATTGTAGGTTTGCCCAAGTGACTTCCCCTAGCAAAAATGATGACCCAAACCCTAAAATGGGCAACCCTGTTGTCTTTTAATGATTTGTAATTGCTTCAGTTCCAACCTCTTTACCACTGTATTTGTTCATGATTGAGATTTATCTCCAACCTTGACTGATTCTCCTCTACTCTTGAATCACAATCAACTCTCTAGTCCTCTATCCATCAACTCTCTAGTTTTCACCTAGTCACCTACACCAATTTGTGAAGCTTTCAGCTTTTAAGTACTCCCATTGCCTTTGGCATCTGAGAGATTGTCCATTGTTGCATTTATTTATTTATTTATAAAAATATCTCATTCTATACCTCTCTAATAGGATTGAATCACCTTTTAGGATTTATGCTTCCAATGCATAGCAGTTCCCACCAGCAATCTAATGCTCATACAAGACTCTATGTGCCTTTTCCCTTTCATGTTCATGTTTTAAAGCTTCAAATCTTCCCTTGCCTTCCAAGTAATTTATAATTTATTCAAATGCAAAGCATCCTTGCCTATCCTCTATCATCAATGAAGAGAACCCCACTGTTGCAAAGGAAGAAGACAATTGTTGGACTTCTTGAGGATGCTCAGTAATAGGCATCTTAAAAAAGCTTCTTGAAAACTTTAGCTATTATAGGTTCCATTATTCAAATTTCATTTTAAAAAACCTTTTATTTACATAGTAATTAGAAAATCTTTCTCTTGCCCAAGGAAGTAACATTTGCTTGCTTTTCTCAATTAGATTAGAAGTTTCTTGTTTTTAGTAAATTCAATTTTAATTAGTTGTATTGTTCACTTTTCATAGAATAAATCTTTCCAAGAACTATAAAAACACAAAAATAGTAGTTACATTACATTTTTAAGAAAAAGCCATATAAATTGCATTCACATAGAAAAAAATTAACTTTTACAAGTAGTTCATTAAATCATATTTAATTTTTGTGGAAATACAAAAAACCATAGAATAGTTTCATTTTTACATCCATATATATTTAATTGCATTCATCAAAATATTAAACTCGAAAACAATAGAAACAAAGGAAGAGAAAGCCCTTGATTATAACACGAGGCATACAAAAACCAAAAATCACCCAAAAGCCAAGTTCAAACAAGATCAAATCCAACATGAAAATCAATATCAAGCATTCAAACAAGCAAGTAATGTCAAAATCTCTAAGGCTTATGCATTCTCAAATCCCCTTTGCAATTCCTCATTAGGCATTTTCTTCCAATGTGTCTTGAAATTCAAGAGGATTGGATTACATTTGTCTTAAGAGAGAACAGGGCAAATCAACTCGTTCACGAGGCTGTAGATGAAAGCTAGGTGCAAGAACAAACACAAATTTTGCAAGAAATAGAGAAAAATAGAGTAAGAGCTTGTATAACAAGGATCTTTCAAGCACAGAGTCAACTTATAAACCATTCCACACAAACATTAGATGCAAAATAATTATCATAAGGAAACTAAAAACACAAATCTAAACTTATTACAAGAATTGGCAACTCAACTTCACTAAATTGACTTCAACAGCAACCATTAAAAGCCCACACAAGTGATCAACACCCAAACCCCACAGCTGCTCATAAGACCCTTTTCCCTCAGGAAGAGGACAATCTAACAGTACCTCCCCCACTTCACTAGTTGTTTCTATGAGAGTAAGAATGACTCGCTCTCTTGCTAGACTAGCACACATGTGATGTGTAACCTCTCACCTATTCACATTAGTGGCAAGTCATGAGTTGAGTTAGAGAATCGAATGTTTATGAGTTGAAGTCCAGTATAGGGTTCCATTAGAAGCTAACAACTCAGTGAGAAGGTCAAATTCATCTTGCAGATAAATTTTGACTTCAAGATGCTCTTGAACCAATTGTAAGAATTGTAATAACTCAAAGGGAGTTTGTGATTCCCTTAATTCTTGTGGGAGAACGAAACTTATGATAATTTTTCCATTGGGTTTTGGACATAAATCCATCTAGTAGTCTGTGTACCTCTCTAGCAAATCCAAATGGTCTAGTTTTCAACCCTGATAATGATGAGTAACCTTTTTTCTTTTATATTATGTAAGTAGTTAATTGAAGCACATTTAAATTGGAGAAAATACAAAAACATAGTGTAGTTCAATTTTTGCATCCATATAGATTATTATATTTTAAAAAATTCATCAAAACCCAAAACTTAGAAAATGACAAAAAATAGAATCACAACACAAGGCATATGAAAATTGAAAATCATGCAAAAAACAACTTCAACACACAAGATCAAATCAAACTCAAGTGTACAAACATCAAGCACTCAAAAAATAAACAACGTCAATGTTTAAGGCTAATGCATCCTCAAATCCCCCTTGTAATTCCTCATTAGGCATTTTACTTCGATGTGTCCTAGAATTCGAGAGGATTGGATTGCAGTTGTCTTGAGAGAGATCAGGGCAAATTGACTAGTCTAGGAGGCTATAGACGAAACCTAAGTCCAAAAATATACACAAATTTTGTAATAAATAGAGGAAGACAGAGTAAGAGCTCACATAACAAGGATCTTTCAAGTACAGGGTCAACTTATAAGTGTTGCAAGTATGAGCTTAATCAGTGTTGTCATTGATGTCAACATACTCATATTGCATTTGATAAGAAGGATTGGATGAGTTGTGTGCTGAGGATATTGAGAAAATTAGGATCAATCAGGAACAGTGAAGAACAGTGATGAGAAGAAGGCAAAAGTACTCAATAGGTTGAGGATCAGAGGATGCAGATTAAAGGGTTTGTAGATATGAGTCTTGAGATGTTCCAGTTAAGATTTTAGAGGTCCGTATGAAGATCTGAAGAAGTTATGATCGCTCAAGTAGAACCGGTTCCGGCAGGTGTTCAATGGTGACAAAGTGTCATAGTTTGGTCTGGTGAGTTCTAGAATTACATTCTCTCATTCTGCGGATTGGAGGGAGTGTTGAAGAAGTTAGTGTGAAGTGACAACTTGATTTGTGCATTGTTTGGAGGTCCGGAAGAACCTTTTGCATTATGACAGTGGCGACAGACTGTGTTCTTGAAGTTTTGGATGAAGAAAAGAAGAACTCTAGTAAGCTGATAAAGTGTGGATGTTCTTGATGACTCAGGAAAGGTTTTGGTGATCCTTGGATTGTGTACAATTCTTATTGGTGGTCCGCATTGAAGTTAGAGTTTGGATTTGATGTAAAGACCACCGGTTGTTGGTGTTCTTCCTGAGACAAGCCGACCGGATGTATTACACGTCTTGCAAATGATCTTGTAGGTGTTTGCCGACTTAGATGATTGTTCCTAAGTTGATGCCTTGTATAAATAAGGGTTTGTGAATTCATTTTGAAGTGTGTCTTGCAGTGATGAGTGTGATATAGCGAAGAGAAGTGTGAAAGACAGAGCAGGAGTTTTGGGCTTAAATGGAACTGATCCAGGCATGGTAAAGATGTCAATCTCCAATTCAAGTTTGTAATACTTGTTATCTTGTAGACAGTGTGTCTCTTGTAGGCAGTGTGCCTCCTTGTGAGTAGTGTGCTAAGGCAGTGAGCCCTAATTGGCATGTGCCATCTATTTTTCTTATTCTTCTAACAGAGAATAATCCTTGGGTTAATCACCCCGTGGCTTTTCCCTTAACCGGGTTTTCCATGTCAAAATCTTGATGTCTCATGTGTTGATGTGTATCTGCTCTGGTGTTTATGCCTTATGCTTTCATGAATGATTAATTGCTATGCTTTTGATTAACAAAGTGGATTTAAGTGTTTGAATTGAAGCAAATTAAGGATAACTGATTCACCCCCCCTCTCAGTTATCAACAATTGGTATCAGAGCCAAGTTCCTCTAAAAGGAGCTTAACTGCTTGAGGAGATCCAGGATGTCATCATACAAGAAGGATAGTCTGAAGTTTGATGGAACCAACTTCACTCTTTGGAAAGGCTGCATGAAATGTCACTTGGAGTGTATGGGAAAGGTGTACTTGTCCATGGTCACAAAAGCATATACACCTCCACAGGGTGGTCCGACAACTCTAAATGAAATCACAAATGCTGAACACAATCTACAAACTAGAGAGGCTCTTCTAAGTGCATTAACTGACTCAGAGATCTCAAATGTTATTGACCTACCAACTGCCTATGAGATCTGGATTAAACTAGAACTTCTGCATGAAGGAGATGAGTTTGTTAAGAGTGCAAGGTTGCAGAGTCTCAAAGGGAAATTTGAAAGGTTGAAGATGAGAGATGATGAAAATATCACTACCTTTATGCCAAGAGTAAATGAGCTGGTGTGTGGAATTAGGAATGCTAGTGGAGTTTTGGATGAAAATGAGATTCTTTGCAAAATTCTCAGATCCCTTCCTGCTACCTACAAAATCAAGGTTGCTGCCATTGATGAATTCAGAGCCCATACAACTGTCATAAGAGACCAATTGGCTGGCAAACTAGCTACATTTGAAATGACTGAGTTTGGAGATGATCCCCCCAAGACTGAATCTGCATTCAAAGCCAGTGCCTATGTGAAAGGTAAACAAAGATTTGATCCAGGAGAAAACTCTTCAAGGAAGCTATCATGGTATGATCAAGCAAGAAAAGACATGGAAGAGGAAGAAGCAGAAACAACTCAACTTGAAGCCCTCATTGCAAAAAGACTGCTAAGGGGATCCGGTAAGTATGAAGGAAAATTACCCTTTAAGTGCTTCAACTGCAATAAGATTGGTCACTTTACCTCAAGATGTCCGGAAAGATCCACAAGATCAAATTCTAACAGACAAAGGTTCCAAAAGAATTGTTATTATGTTCATGAAGAAGCTGATAATGAAGGAGTAACAGATGATGAATCAGAGATAGGAGACAAATCTGGAAATGAATGGGTGTTCATTGCCATCAAGGAAGAAGATCCTATATCCCCTGAATCTATCAATCATAAGGTTATAGAAAGAGCTTTGGTTGCCCAAGTTGAAGAAAAGGATGATTAGGTTATTGACAGTGGATGCTCTCACCATATGACACGTGACAAGAACAAGTTCTTAGATTTGGAAAGGTTTGAAGGAGGAATGGTAAAGTTTGGTGACAATTCTGCTGGTAGAATCAGAGGTAGGGGAACTATCTCTTTTGATGGAAAGAACAAAACTGGTAATGTACTGTATGTTGAAGGATTGAAGCACAATCTTCTCAGTGTTGGTCGGTGGACAAAGGCTATGATCTCCAATTCAAGAATGGAAGATGCATGATCTTTGAAAGTTCTGGAACTAAGATTGCATCTAGTACTCAAACAAAAGGTAATATCTTCCATCTAGTTGGTACTAATAAAAGTTGTCTGTTTGTTCAAGTTGATCAGAGTTGGTTATGGCATAGAAGGATGTGTCATGTAAATTTTGATAACATCATCAAGCTAAGTAATACTCAAGTTGTAAGAGATCTTCCAAAGTTGATAAAACCTACAAATAGTTTGTGCAAAGAATGTCAGCTAGGTAAACAGAGCAGAGTCTCATTTAAAAGCAAGGATCAATCCTCTACTGGATTATTGGAATTAGTTCATACTGATCTATGTGGTCTGACAAGAATCAAGAGTATGCAAGGTGATAGATATTTCATGTTACTGATTGATGACCATTCTCAGATGATGTGGGTTACCTTTCTGAAAGAGAAATTAGAAGCTTTTGAGAAGTTCAAAATCTTCAAGGCTATGGTAGAGAATCAAACCGGATTGAAACTGAAATGTCTAAGGTCTGATAGAGGTGGTGAATTCACATCTGGTGAATTCATAGACTTTTGTGAGAAGCATGGTATAAAGAGACAGTTGTCAGCTCCTAGGACTCCACAGTAGAATGGAGTAGTTGAAAGAAAGAACCGGACCATCTAGGAAGCATCCAGGACAATGATGATGGAAGCAAATGTTCCCCAGATGTTTTGGAAAGAAGCTGTCAGCATTGTAGTCTACACTCTCAATCAATTTCAAATCAGAAACAATACCGGTAAGACTCCTTATAAACTTTGGTTTGGCATCACTCCTACTATGAGATATTTCAGAGTATTTGGTAGCAAGTGTTACATTAAAAGAGATGAAGATCTAGGAAAGTTTGATGCTAGAAGTGATGAAGGAATTTTCTTGGGTTACTCCACTCAAAGCAAAGCATACCAGTGTTACAATAAGAGACTGAGAAAGATGATAGAAAGTACAAATGTGAAGGTTGATGAAGGTATTGAGAAGCCCTCAAGATTTTATGAGTATGATGAAGATGATCAGAATGATGTTCTAGTTCAAGGTGCTCCATCCTCTCCTGAAAGTCAGATTCAGACTGATCTGGTAAATCAGGAAGAAGAGACAGGTCTGAATGAGCATGATCATGAAGCAGAAGTGCAAGAAACTCCCAAAATTCCAAGGTATGTAAGACTGAACTACTCTAAAGATCAGATCATAGGTGACAAAAGTAAAGGTGTGCAAACTAGAAGGAATGTTGCTCAAAATTTAGATGAATGTTGTCTGATTTCAAAGATTGAACCTAAGAAAATAAATGAAGCATGCAATGATGAAAATTGGACAAAAGCAATGGAAGAAGAATTAATGCAAATTGAGAAAAATCACACTTGGGATCTTGTTTCTAGACCTAGAAACAAGAATGTGATTGGAACCAAATGGGTCTTCCGGAACAAACTAAATGAAGTTGGTGAAGTAATCAGAAATAAGGCCAGATTAGTCTGCAAAGGCTACTCTCAAATAGAAGGGATTGATTTTGAGGAAACCTTTGCTCTGGTGGAAAGAATTGAAGCAGTCAAACTATTTCTTGCATATGCTGCCTTCAAAGATTTCAAAGTGTATCAGATGGATGTCAAATCTGCTTTCCTAAATGGTGACCTAGAAGAAGAGGTGTACATTGAACAACCGGATGGATTTCAGTTATCTGAGCATGGTGATATGGTCTGCAAATTAAAGAAAGCACTGTATGGTCTAAAGCAAGCCCCAAGAGCATGGTATGAGAGGCTGGACAAACATCTTTTGAAGATTGGTTTCAACAAGGTACTGCTGATAGTAACCTATATTTCCAAATTGATCATGAAAATATCTTGATTGTTGAAGTATTTGTTGATGATATCATCTTTGGAGGAAGAGACAATATGTGTAAGACCTTTGCAAACCAAATAAAAAGTGAGTTTGAAATGTCAATGCTTGGTGAAATGAATTTCTTCTTAGGTCTGCAAATTACTCAAACAGAGAAAGGAATCTTTATGTCTCAAACCAAATATGTGAAAGAACTATTAAAGAAATTTGAAATGGAAGATTCAAAGCCAATGAACACTCCCATGGCTACTGGATGTAAGTTGAGAAAAGATGATGACTCTCCTAAGACAGATCAAACAAAGTACAGATCAATGATTGGTGGATTACTGTATCTCACTTAGACTAGACCAGATATAATGCAGGCTGTTGGTCTTGTGGAAAGATTCCAGGCTGATCCCAGAGAATCTCATGTCATGGAAATCAAAAGAATTTTTAGGTACTTGAAAGGAATAGTTGAGTATGGCCTATGGTATCCCAGAGATCATGACTTTTCTCTTCATGCATATACAGATGCAGATTGGGCAGGAGATGTGGATGATAGGAAGAGTACAAGTGGAGGAGCATTCTTTTTGGGAAAAAGGTTGGTTTCTTGGCTAAGCAAGAAATAAGAAGCAATATCCCTATCTACAACAGAAGCAGAATACATTGCAGCAGCAGGTAGTTGCACTCAACTTTTGTGGATGAAGCAAATGCTAAGAGATATTCAAGTAGAATATGAGGAGCCTATCACAATTTTCTGTGATAATTCAAATGTAATTAATATTTCTAAGAATCCGGTATTGCATTCTAAGACCAAGCATATATCTATCAAATTTCACTTTTTGAGAGAACAAGTGAACAAGGGTGAAGTCAGATTGGAGTATGTGCCCTCCAAGGATCAGCTTGCAAATATTTTTACTAAACCTCTTCCCAAGGACTCTTTTGAGTATCTCAGGGAGAAGTTAGGGGTCATGGCCCCTCCGGTGATGAACTAGGATGCACTGATGTGCATCAGTCCGGTGGATATCACAGTCATATCTTGTGATCCGGATTGATGATGGGGAGCTGCTACTAAGGGGGAGCAGCTGGTATAATTCTGATGTGTTAGAATTGCAAGTATGATCCCTTTGCCATTGATGTCAAAGGGGGAGAGAAGACATGTGAAAAACAAGTGGTTGATGATCAAAGGGGGAGTAGTAAAGGAAGAGAAGACATGTGAAGAGTTGTTGCTGATAGGGGGAGCTGTGATAGAAAGGAGAAGTTTTTGTCTTGATGGTTTTTCACACCATATGTTGCCATTAATGACAAAGGGGGAGATTGTTGCAAGTATGAGGTTAATCAGTGTTGTCATTGATGTCAACATACTCATATTGCATTTGATAAGAAGGATTGGATGAGCTATGTGCTGAGGATATTGAGAAAATTAGGATCAATCAAGAACAATGAAGAATAGTGATGAGAAGAAGGCAAAAGTACTCAATAGGTTGAGGATCAGAGGATGGGGATTAAAGGGTTTGCAGATATGAGTCTTAAGATGTTCCAGTTAAGATTTTAGAGGTCCACATGAAGATCTAAAGAAGTTATGATCGCTTAAGTAGAACCGGTTTCGGCAGGTGTTCAGTGGTGACAGAGTGTCACGATTTGGTCCGGTGAGTTCTAGAATTACATTTTCTCATTCTACGGATTGGAGGGAGTGTTGAAGAAGTTAGTGTGAAGTGAAAACTTGATTTGTGCATTGTTTGGAGGTCCGGAAGAACCTTTTGCATTATGACAGTGGTGATAAACTGTGTTCTTGAAGTTCCGGATGAAGAAGAGAAGAACTCCATTAAGCTGATAAAGTGTGGATGTTCTTGATGACTCAGGAAAGGTTTCGGTGATCCTTGGATCATGTACAATTCTTATTGGTGGTCTGCATTGAAGTTAGAGTTTGGATTTGATGTAAAGACCACCGGTTGTTGGTGTTCTTCCTGAGACAAGCCGACCACATGTATTACACGTCTTGCGAATGATCTTGTAGGTGTTTGCCGACTTAGATGATTGTTCCTAAGTTGATGCCTTGTATAAATAAGGGTTTGTGAATTCATTTTGAAGTGTGTCTTGTGGTGATGAGTGTGATATAGCGAAGAGAAGTGCGAAAGGCAGAGCAGGAGTTTTGGGCTTAAATGGAACTGATCCAGGCATGGTAAAGATGTCAATCTCCAGTTCAAGTTTGTAATACTTGTTATCTTGTAGACAGTGTGTCTCTTGTAGGTAGTGTGCCTCCTTGTGAGCAGTGTGCTCAGGCAGTGAGCCCTAATTGGCATGTGCCATCTATTTTTCTTATTCTTCTAACAGAGAATAATCCTTGGGTTAATCACCCCTTGGTTTTTCCCTTAACCGGGTTTTCCACGTCAAAATCTTGATGTCTCATGTGTTGATGTGTATCTACTCTAGTGTTTATGCCTTATGCCTTCATGAATGATTAATTGCTATGCTTTTGATTAACAAAGTGGATTTAAGTGTTTGAATTGAAGCAAATTAAGGATAACTGATTCACCCCCCCTCTCAGTTATCAACAATAAGTCATTTTCACATAGAAGATGGACATGGAATAAACATTATTAGAGAAATAAAAAATGAAATCTTAACTTGTTACAAAAATTAATGGCTCAACTTCACCATATCAACTTCAACAACTACCAAAACCCCACATAGGGTAATCAACACCCAAACCCCTCTGCTGCTCATAGGACCCTTCTCCCTCGAGAAGAGGATAGTCTGGCAGTCCCTCACCCACTTCACTGGTGTAACGTGCTAATTCATATTGCATAGAATTACACAACAATTTACTAAGAAAGTAAATGAACATGGTAAACATGAAAGAAATAACATTTTCTTAATTACATAAAACTAATTGCATATCTTTTCTGAATATCTTTCAACCTTGAAATTCACAATATATATATATATATTCAAAGATAAATCATGGTGGAATTATTACACTTTACATTTACAAATATTTTACACTTAGCAATATGAACAAGTTTACAAAGGTTTGACAATCATAAATCAATTATAAAGTACATTGCATCTAGAATCTTGATATCTGTCAGTCAAGTCTCGGTGAGTCTTCTACTACAGAGGGAGAGAATCATCCAAGTGCTTTACCTCCAACCACAAATCAGCGGTGCCCCGCACACCTTCCTTCCTGGAGTGGCCCTACCCTTCACAAAGAGTATATAAATAGAGAACCAACAAGTTGCCATATAAGTTCTAGTGTTGTGTCATATGTAACTCAATAGACCATACAACTCTAGACAATCTACTAGCTAGGTATGATCATATTGACAGGTCACGCCATCTAGACACTGTGAACCGATTAATGCATGCAGAGACAAATGCATCACTTTGGCCAAAGTTTCTATATGAATAGATGTTTGCAATAAACATAGTCAAGCATTCACACACCTCTAACTCAACTTGGAAACTATCTCATCCTATAGTTTGACTTTCTTTGACTAAAAACTCTAGCCATAAATAGTCTTGGTTAAACTCAATTTCCTAGTCAATCTAACTTAGAATTTGATCCTGAATCTAAGATATAAACACTTTATAGACTTAGAAGATTTAACCTTTTAGAGAGTTCTTCATTGCATTCTTGTAATCATTCAAGTCTATGACTTCCTATCATTCTACTCATTGAATTAAAGGTTAAGAACTCATGTGCTATAGGTCATGTTTTAACTTTATCTAAGTACTTCTTTAGACTCTATTCTAATTTACATGATTTTAAACTATGGTTTTCTAGACCAATAAATTTCAATCATAACTCACAAATAGACTAAAACAAAGTCATAACCGACTTAAGAGTTCTGAGATTTCTAAACCCTTTTAGGTTGATTCAAGAGTTGTGACTTATCTAACCCTACTAAAAATGAAATATCAAATACCCTTGATTTTCAAAAGTTAAAAAGTTGTAATAAAATAACATAAATATCGTTTCTCAAAAACATGAACAAAAAAGGTATATGAGGTATATCCTCATTTAGATTTTAATGAATAATATTATCATCATGACTAAACATTTAATTAATTACATTTTTTCAACCTAGATAGGTTGAATTCACAACAATAATATAATAATAATTTTGACCACTTGGTCTTCTTGAATCCATCGACTCTTGATATAAAAAAGATATGAAATCATGCACATCAACTTTGCATATAACAAATATACATGCCACATTTGATGAATACATAAATCTCAATATATACATTTTAGCATCTTTAGGTGTTCCAAAATATATTCACATCATTTCTATATACTCAAGAATGAGTGATACCTAACACTAATTCTTGACAGTACACAATATCATTTATATATATAAACTTGGAAAGAAAACCTATCTTTGTTTCAATTTCTACAAGCTTACCTCTAGGTTAATACTAGAGTCTTTGACTAGTTTAATCTTAGTCCATACATATATCTACATTCTTGTTATGCTAATGAGATAAAAGAAAGATACTGACAGTTGATCATAGAACTCAAAAGTTTCTCCTAAAGCATCTTAATCATATGGCTTAAGTGTTAATGAGTCTTCTAATAAAAAGATACAATCTTAAATATTGTCAAGGCGACTATAGGGATGAAGAGAACTCATAACCTACGTAATAGTTTAGTCACTATTGACTAAGTAAATAATTTCTTTCGGCCTTCAACAGATATGTGCAACATTGTTCTTCGGATTGCGAGTGTTTTCTATATTTTAAACATTAAACTAAGATCCCTTGGCCTCTCGACCTACAAAAGTTTATTATCTAAAGGTGATGTGACTGGATTTCATGGCCTATCAGCCTCATATATACACAAAGATAATAGAGCTTATTGATCTCGTATTTACATAGAGATATCCAATCCTTTCGGACTTACTCAAACATAGAGGTGATAGAGCCTTTCGGCCTTACTCAAACATAGACGTGACAGAGCCTTTCGACCTTACACGACAATAGCATACACAACAATAATCTCAAATCTCATCGGCTTGGTATACTCAACAATAGTATACACAGTTTATCAACCTCAAGCATATATATAAACAATATCTAACTATCAGCCTAAAACACATAAAAGAAACATACAACCAAATACATTCATAAGCTCACAAATTAACTAAAAGCTTTCAAAAGAATATAAGACCCTATAGAGTTCGAAGTAGTGCAATAAGATTCCTTCTTCTCTATTGATGCTTACACCAAAGAACTATCTAAGTCTATTGCCAGCTATTATGAAGCTCTCCTATGCAGCAAGGTTTCTTCTCCCGTGAGCTTGATGGACACAACTATTATGAAGATGATATCTTAGATACTCTCAACTCTATCCTAGCAAGTCTCAAGCTCTCTCTTTCACATTGTTGACAGAGTTCTTCCTTTTTGCTTTGTTAAGGATGATTACCCACCGTATCTCTCCCTTCATGTATAGCCTCTTAAAAGGCTTAAAACCACTATAAACTCCATGGTTGAATTTTCTAAAAACTAGCCTATCTAGGCTCTCAGTGGTGGCATGTAGAAAACAAAGGCTTAAGGTCATTAAAGACCACTGTAATCAATTCAAAACACTACTCCATACTCCCAAGCCTTCATGGAGTGAAGTAATTTTGAGTGTACATAAAGCCACATGGTAGTTAGCATAGAATAGATAGCTAGAACATGTTCCTTCTAAAACTCAACATCTATTAAGTATAAGTTATACTTATAGTTCATGTTAAATATATGAATACATATATCAACAAAACATTGCATATACAATGTATACTAACTTTGTTTTTATTACTTGACAAGGTGTGTGAATGGGATCGAGGTATTCTCCCCCTCAGAATCTTGCGTAAACATCAAACATGAATAAATAGGATAGCATAATGGAATTTTGATTAGAAATTACCAAAATGAGATATTTTAATCACTAACATATAGTTATATATATACTCTTAAGTATAATCTATATTCAAACACACAAGAACTAATGACTATCGACTAATCCTTGTCGATGGTCAAACTTTCTTGATTTAAATCTCGACAAAAATCTATATTAAGAGATCCTGACGACAAATTGACAACTGTCAAGTCAAAACCAACTTAGACCAAATGGGTCGAGTACCACTTACCCAACTCAACGAGGGTTCACTAAATTGAACAAGAACAAGACTAAGATGGCAACAACCTGTTCCTTTCCATACATCTATTCACTTCTCTCCAATAATGTTCTCCCTCTCTTTTCTTGGAGGGTGGAAAAAAACATGTTTCCTGAATATAACTTGCAATCACCAAACTAGGATTAGTGCATCATTAGTCACTTCATATATATTATGAATAAATAATCATGAAATTATATAATCACATGTCTAATTCTAAACATATAAGCATTAACTCATGATATCATTGATTTATCCTAACATTTTCGCATAACGTCAAATCATTAAATTGTGCATAATCAACTACTAATTACATGCAAGTAAAAAGTAAAACATAGTCAAAATTTAGGGTGTGACATATCTCCCCCCATAAGATTCATCGTCCTTGATGATCCAATGTATCCAAACAATAATATAGAGTTTTTGTGTTCAACTTTGAAAAGCAAAAAACAAATGAGGAAATCTCTGATAAAAATCATGCTAATCTTCCCATGTAGCACTATCCTCAGCATATATTGGTCCCGCTAGACCTTGCACTAAGTAACCTCTCTATTACACAAGCTGAGCTTACAAACTTCAAGCACCTTGAGTGGCTCAATCATGACCACTCCTGGGTCCTGTACCTGTAAAGCATTCCAATCAAGAATATGGTTGTCACCTACGATATAGTTTTTCAAATATGAAACATGAAAAACATTATGAACCTTGGCAAGAGCTAGTGGTAGAGTGATCTTGTAGGCAACTAGATTGACTACTTCAAGATTCTTGAAGGGTCCTACATAAAGAAGAGCTAGTTTGGAAGACTTTCCAAACTTTATGGAACTTTTTTGAGGCTTGACCCACAATAGAACTTTTTCTCCAACTGAGAATTATCTTGGTGTATGCTTGGCGTCTACATAACTTTTTTGTCTATCATTTGCTTCTGCCAATCTATTTCTAATCATCTTGATCTATTCTTCCATTTTTGACAACATTTATGGACCAATGCTAATCCTATCTTCTAGCTTATCCTAGTTTATAGGAGTTTGACATCTTCTTCCATATAATGCTTCAAATGGAACCATTTTAATAGTAGAATTATATGAGTTATAAGCAAACTCAACAAGCAGTAGGTACTCTTCCCACTTGTATTGCTGATCCATGCAATACATCCTCAACAAATTTTCAAGAACTTGATTTACCCTTTCAGTTTGACCATCTGTCTTAGGGTGGTAAGCCGAGCTTATATTGAGTTGAGTTCCTAGCGTTGAAAACAAAGTTTACCAAAATCTTGACATCATGCATGCATCTCTATCTAAGATAATCTTCTCAACAACTCCATGCAATCTAAACACTTCTTGCACAAACTTGTGAGATAAAAATGGTGCTCCATCTGTTAAATTCCTAGGTATAAAATGAGCTACCTTTGTGAGTTTGTTTACCACCACTAAAATAGCATCATGTCTATTTTGAGACATTGGAAAACCATGGACAAAGTCCTTACTAATGACCTGCCACTTCCACTCTGGAATATCATGTGGATACAAAAGTCCTGCTGGATGTTGATGTTGAGCCTTGACTCTCTGGCACTCTAGGCAACTTGCTACAAATCTTGCAGCGTCATTCTTCATTCCTTTCCAGAAATAAAGAGGTTTCACATCGGCTAGGAGTTTATTTACTCCAAGATGACCTGAATATGGTGCAGAATGAACCTCCTTCCACACAAGGTTTCTTAATTATGTCGAATCTAGAACATACATCCTTCCTCTATATCTTAAAAGCCCATCTAGTTCAAAATAGAACCCATCATACCTTGAGTCTTGAGGATTTACTAAGAGAGCATGCTTAACTTGCTCATAATACTCATCACCTGTAAAATTTTGTAACACTAAATCCTTGAAGTTTGAGTGGATAGAGACAATTGATGAGATATGTCTCCGTCAACTCAGAGCATTTGCTACTCAGTTTTCTTTACCTTTAATATAACTTATTTCAAATTCATAGTCACATATCAATTCCAACCATCTCCTTTGTTGAGCATTCAGATGAGATTGGTAAAATATAGACCTACCTTGATGGTCTAACTTCAACTCAAAAGGATTTCCTAGCAAGTAGTGTTGCCACACTTGCAAAGCATGCACAACTATTTCTAACTCTAAATCATGACCTAAGCATAATTATGTTCATATGATCTTAGCTTCCTAGATTCATAGGCTACTACTTTCCCATTTTGCATAATCACTCCACCCAAACCTTCCCCTGAGGCATCATTGATGACAACAAATTGACTTTTCAGATCAGGAACATTCAATATTGGTGCAGTTGTCAACCTCTCAAGTTTAACTAATCAAATGCCTCCTGACATTTTTTCTGGCCAGACAAAACTCTTTCCCTTCCTCTGAAGCGAAGTAATTGGGCTTACAATCTTAGAAAAGTTCAAAACAAACTTTCTATAATATCCAGCTAACCCCATGAAACTATGGACTTCATGCACATTCTTTGGCATAGGCCACTCTAGAATATCTTTCATCTTTGCAGGTGTTACCAATTTTTCACCTACAGCTCGAATTGGCAGAGATGAAATAGTTCATTACATTTGAGGTGAAGAATTTTTTAACACATTCCTGCTATGCTTAACCATGGCATATATTAAGTGTTAAGAAAAGATTGATTTCATTTTTTATTAATTAGAGTAAAGAGACATAAAGAAAAGTACATATTGAACTCAAGACATTGCTTTCATTCAGTGCAAAAATGTTTCATTCATTTCATGTTCCATTCATTTTTCCAATAAAGTATACACAGAATTGTACAAGTATGTTATTTGTATTCATTGGAAAAAAAAAAGAGTAATCCATGGTCCCACACAAGCCGTGGGAGTAGCTTAACCAATGCAACATAATATATGCTATGCATCTAAAGATAAAAGAAATAAAAAGAAGCATAAGGGAAGATGCATATCCGTCATTGCCTAAGATAGCTTTGGGGTGGATCTTCTTATCTTGCTCCTCCTCTCCTAATCACCAAGTGAGATTGTATCATGTATACAATTGGTTAGAGCTCTAGATATGGATACCCTATATGCCCTACCAATAGAAGCACAACATATATCATGAAGCATTGGATCAATAAAAAAGAGAACTGGAAAGATCAAATCATCACATGAGTATTGTATTCATTGTTTTACCTAACTTGTTTGTGCAATGTGTAGGTATAGATACATTCATTATGCAAGATATTATAGCATGTGGAGAAAATGTGGCTCCCACAAGGGTTGAACCCAGCATGCTGCCCCTATGGTGCAAGGGCACCATGTTAGTCTATTTTTGTAAATATGGTCTTAAGTTGGTTTTGGTGTGATGAGTCTTATTTGAGTCTAATAAGGTCATAATAGACCATCTATTATGTATTGAGTCATGTTTGGTTGGTTCGAGTTCATATTGTCATATTTTGCAATATTGTCAAAATGTTGTCATGTTCAAAAGTGCAAAAAATGCAAACTTTGGAAGACCAACGGTCATGGAGGTTCAAAAGTTTGTTGCAACCATTGGTTTTGTTTTTTGGTGATTGTAAGAGGTTAAATATACCTCACAAACTCAGAGGCAAGGTTCCACGGTTGATTTTGAAGTTTAAACAATAATACATCTCTGTTTCTCTGCATTTTCCTTATGTATTTTGCTGTTTCAAGCCATTGTACGGCTTCGTATTGTGCATTTTTTTATCTCCAATGTATTGAATCTTGTGGGTAGTAGAGTTAACTTTATTTTGGTTCTTGTTTGGTTTGAATTCATCAAGTTTAGAGCATTTTATCAAGGATTTACTGAGGACCGGTCTGCAACCCTGTTTTAAGTGTTTAATTGTCAAATATGGATACCTAGGCCATTCCACCCGGTGAAAGTGCTACAACTTGGTGGAATGGTACATATAGGAGTAGATTTCCTTTTGGTATGGTTGTCTTGAGCAGGGTTGTGGGGTTTGGTACATGTATGGTGATGCCCTAGGCTGGCAGAGCCTTCATTTTGGGCAAATTTGATGGTTAGAGGTTAGGGTTTGGCAAAGGATTGTTGAAGGATCATTTAGATTGATGGATTGAGCATGTGCAGGTCTAATACAAGGTATCTAAGCCATTGGTAAGGTGTGGCAGGGTGTGGAGGTCATAGTTTCAATAAACCCTCATGAAATAAGCCTAAAACAGGCCTAGAGCAAGTGTCTTGTGGTTAGGTGAAGTGGAAGGCCTTTCATTGGCCAAAAACTATTGATTCTATCCATTGATGACCTAAGGAGAGTGGTGGAATAGGTTTTGGTGGCTTGGGAAAGGAATTTCACTAAGATCCTTTGGAAAACAGGGCTAATTTACCCTTAGGACAGCATAGCAGTCAAAAGAACAGGGTGATGTTCTGAAATAAGTGGATGAGGCTTTGGGATATGTTAAAGAACTCCATAATGGGTGTCTAGAATGCCAATCCTTTTGTGGGTTGGACTAGTATTTTGAAAGATATGCACAATTTTCTGTATTTGATATGCTACAAGGGAATAGGAGTGAATTGGTGAGTGGAATAACAAGTTGGATTTTTGTGAATAAAGGATTGTTTGGATCTGTTCTAATTGTGATTGTTGAAGGTTTGACTCCCTGCTCTGTATCAAGTGGTATCAGAGAATAGGTATTATATCTTTTGAAGGAGAAAAGTTGAGTTTTGAAGAAGTGAAAAGTGGGAAGTTGAAGAGACAAGATGCCTCCTAAAGGTAGTGTAGTACTTGCAAGGGAGATTAAGTTGTTGAAAGAGTCAAAAGAAGCTATTTTAGCCAGGTTTGTAGCAATGGAGACAAAACAAAGAAGAGGAAAGGCCACTAAAGAGGATGAAAGTGATCGAGAGGAAGAGGGTGAGAATGAAAACCTTCTAGGTGATGATGAATTGGATCCTAAAGAAAGAAGGATGATGAAGATGCTAAAGACTATGAGAGGAGATGCTTCTAATGTGAAACTGGATGTGCCAATGTATAATGGCAAATTGGATGTTGAAGAGGTATTAGACTGGATAGATGCAATTGATAATTACTTTGAGTACAAGGAGGTTGCTGAAGAACAAAGGGTAAAGTTTACCAAGACTAAATTGAAAGGTCTTGCTCTTACATGGCAGAATTATGTTCAAGAGGAGAGAGTGAAGAAAGGAAAAACAAAAATTAGTTCATGGGATAGGATGGTGTTAAAGCTAAAAAGTTAGTTTTTGCCAAGTGATCATGCAATTCAGACTTTCAAGAGGTTGCAAAGTTTAAAGCAGAAGGAGAAGGATGTTATGACATATACTAAAGAGTTTCACAAATTAACCATTAGGTCTAGTCATATTGAGGATGAGAATGAGAAGACTGCAATGTATATGTGTGGCTTGAGATTTCAAATTCAAGATGAATTGAGTTTGGCTACTCCTAGATCAGTTGAGGAATGTTTTCAGTTAGCTGCTAGGGCAGAGGAGAAACTAAAAAGAAGACAAGGAAGACAAGGAAGAGGTAGAGGCAACATTAGTAGAGGAAGAGGTACAAGGCAGACTTATGAAGGCCAAGAAGATGCAAGCAAAAACAAAGACCAAGTTGCTGATCAAAGAGGTGGCTTTAGAGGTTTCAGAGGAAGATTTGGTGGTGGTAGAGGTTCAAGTTCATTTTCAGGTAGATGCTATCATTGTAATCAGTTTGGCCATCTAGCATTCAAATGTCCTAAGAAACAAGGCTCTACTTCAAGTGGTGGTGACAAGAGAGTTCATTTAGTGCAAGAGGATGAATTTGAAAGTGCTAATTCTTCTAGTCAGCTTGCTGCTCCAGAAATGGGAGAGTCATTGATGGTGAGAAGAACACTCCTGAAGGCATCAAAGAAGAAAGAGTCAACACAAAGAAGGACGTTGTTCAAGACCACTTGCAAGTGTAAAGGAAAGGTATGTAAAGTAGTGATAGACTCTGGAAGCACTGATAATATGATGTCTAATGAAATGGTTGATAAACTAAAATTGGAGAAAATACCTCATGAAACACCCTACAAAGTATCTTGGTTGAATGATGATCAGTCTATTTTGGTGAATGAACAAGCCTTAGTTGAGTTTAACATTGGTGGATATAAGGACAAGATACTTTGTGACGTGTTGCATATGGATTGTTGTCATTTATTGCTTGGGAGACCATGGTAGTTTGATAGACATGCCATATATGATAGTGTAGTGTCAGAAAATGTCCCCTTGGGGGCTTTTCCCTCATAAGGTTTAGCTCCCAGGTCTTTAGTGTGCATTTAGGACATCTTGCATCATAATTTGGCATCCCGATGGAATGAACCCTAGGTATCATGGAAAATGGGGCCTAGGGGGACCCCTTGAGCTTAACCCTACCCAAAATAGGGGCGAGGACTTGGGTGCCCACGCCCTAGTCCTGTCCTATTTTAGGTCAGTCCCAAATTTGAAGTGTCAGTTTATGACCGTTATTTGGTCCCTAGGCCGACACGGTAAGTTTGAATTTACAAAATCTTGGCGGGAATGTTTGTAGTTGCATATAAAAGCATGTTTAGGCATTCATTTGTAAACTAGATTATGCTTGTTATGTTCATGCATCCCAAAGGTGATTCAAGGCTTTCATTATGTTGCAAGAGCAGATTTGTGTTGTCTATGTGTTTGTGTTTGCAGATTTGAGCATCCATTTCCTCATGGAATGAAGAGCATCTTCCTCTCATGAGATCTTCACTACAAGGTGACATTTATTATGTTTGTGATCATTATTCATTTGGTTCTTCCTATGCCTCACAAGGGCACGCACTCTCTATCTGACAAAGGTGTTTGGAAGACTTAAGTGTCCTTCCAGGGCTTGACTGAGGCAAGCTCCTAAACACCACAACCCCCTCCCAAAGTTTTATGATTGCAGGTTATAGGTTGATGATGCAGACAAAGTGAAGTTGCAGGAGGGCATATTGGAGTGTTGGAATTGCATATCAGTGAAGAAAAGGACACTCTGGACTAGGGCACCTGCTCCCTAGTCCCTGAAGTTTCGTGACAAGAAAATCTCTGAAATAATAGAAATAGGTTACAGACTGAGTTTCTAGATCCTGACAAAAAGCAAGACCTTGGACTTGGGCGTCTACTCCTGTGTCCCCGACTTTTCCTCCTTGGGACCCCAAAAATAGGTGCACAGTAATTTGTAATTTTACATCTTTTTGCAGAAGCATTTTCTGTTATTCGTCAGTTTATTGTTGTATTTGCATAATTAGGGTTTTGATGGATAATTAAGCATAAGAGAAGGAAAATTGATAATCAAATACCCTAATCTAAATTTCCCTACATTTGGAAGTGACCAAGGACCTAATAGTGCTTTGCCACGCGATCCAAAGGTCCTTGACTCTAATAGGGTGAAAGAAGGATTCAAACACCTAAAGAAACTAATCCCAATTTTATTCCTTTAGTTGAGTGTTCACACACCTTGGATTTCACTAAGGAAGAGAAGACCTTTAATGTCCTCCTTTATTTGAATATTCAAGTCATTTGGACATCACTAAGGATGTAGCACTAATGGATGAGGAGAAGTCTCTCACATTAAATCCCTCAAGGATGGATGTTGAGATCAGCCAAATAATTTTCTTCTCCCACCACCTAAGAGGGTACTGAATATGTGTACTAATGAACTTCAACAAGAAAATAGTATGCCTAACATCACTACAAAAAAATAGGCAAAATAGCGCCAGATTTTAGTGCATTTGAGTTCATGAATTGGACACTTCTGCCAGAGCAAAACTCAGTGCTAAACTATATTTCACTTTGGCACCAGATTTGGCACTGGATTTAGTGCCAGATTTAGTGCTAGATTTAGTGCTGGATTTAGCACCAGATTTTGTTGCTTCCAATTTGGCTTCTACTTTTGTTTCTTGTGTTGCTTCTAGGTTTGCTTCCAATTTTGCTTCTAGGTTTGCTTCCAGTTTTGCTTCCAAATTTGCTTCTAATATAATGTCGCTTGTTGCATCTAGCTTTGCTTCCATTTTTGTATCTTTTGTTGCTTCTAATATGGCTTCTATTATTGCATCTTTTGTTGCTTCTAAAATTGCTTCTATTATTACTTCTTTGTTTGCTACCTGAATTGCTTATGTTTTTTCTTCCTAGATAACACCAAGTTTTGCTTCCAAGATTGCTTCTGGTTTGCTTCTAGTTTGGCTTCCATTGTTGCTTCCTTTTTTGCTTCTAAAAATGCTTCTTGTTTTGCTTACATTTATTAATTTAATATGTTTTATTTTAATTTAATTAGTTAAATATATCATGCCTCTTAAATAACTCATATGATTAAATAACAAGATAATTATTATAACATGATCATCATCCATAATTAAAACAAGTGAGTCAAATATCTATAATTTAATTGAATTTGACAATAACCATCATGAGCAATAAATTTAAATCATCATACGTAATAAATATCCATCCAAAAATCATCGACCACTTTCAATATATATAAATTGACAAGTCAATACTGATAAGATCATCATCATATATAACTAAAACAAGTGAAAGTCAAATATGCCAGTAGATCAATAACATGTCAAAATGATACATGTACAAATGATATAAGTAAAAATGATAAATTATGTAACTCAAAATGATACAAGTCAAGATGATACGTGTCCAAATGATATAAGTCAAAATGATACAACTCAATAATATGGTACTGCAGGCCGTGAAAATGATACATACGATAGTAACCATAAAAAGAGGCATCATAACGATATATCAGCAATGATCCATGATGCAGTCTATATGATCATGAATGTCACTGGCTACTACCAGCAACTGCCTCATCAGCATCATCACCATCATGGTCATCATCATCATGATCATCATCGTCGCCATCATCATCGTCATCGGCCTCGATGTCTTTTGTATCTGTGTCATCATCATCCTCTGCCATGTGATCTATACTAGAACCAACATAATCTAGATCTATATCATGAGGATCATCTTGATCTTCTAGAAGACCCGTGTTTTGCAAAAAAAAAAATTAAAATAAAAAGTTATTATTTATTTCATGCAATAATTTATTTTTCTATCATATATCTAATATTACAACATATGAAATGAAACCATAATCATATTAGATCATATCAAAGTGCACATACCATAATAAAATTTCAAAAAAGTTATAGCTAATATGTCATTCCAATGATGTAAAGCATGCAACAATTCTAATAAATGTTAATAAAGATCATAAAAAAATTTGTTATACAATTTAACTATCAACTATAAATTCTATTGCATAACCTTAAGTGCCACAAATTGTTTGGTCCATGTATGTTCTTTTTCACTATTAATGTAATAACTTGCATTAGATAGAAACATTAAAGAGTTTTTAAGTAATAGTTGATTAAATTCTCTTACATGTCATTAAGGAATGCACAGTTTTTTTTTTCAATAATTATTTATCTTAAGGTTCATGAGTAACCTTAAGATAAAGGTCTATTTTGTTTGAAAAAAAGATGAAGTTAGCAATATGGCTTTATCCAGCCGATTTTAGAAAGAAAAAATGTTAGCCCTATTCCCACTCACAGGTCTTCAATGTGAGCAGGAATAGGGCAAATTTGGGGATTTAGAAAGAAAGACAAAGTTTAGGGTGTCTTCAAGATAGCTAGCACAGGCAAGGAGGTCAACCATGCACACATAATGATCAACTATAGGTGTAATGCAATAAGGGTTACAAATGTGATTGAAGTATGTACAGCTCTCATCCACTAAACCTGCATGGTTGCATGCACCTAGAATACAAGCAAAGCTTACAATGTTAGGATATGTTCTAGAGTGCTTAATTAATTCAAAGATTTTGAGAGTGTCCTTACAAAATCCATTTTGTGCATATCCTGCAATCATTGCATTCCATGAGATGACATCTCTTTGAGGAATTTTGTCAAACAGTTTACATTTTTTGTCTATGATTCCATATTTTGCATACATGTCTATGACAACATTTCAAACTATAATATCTCACAAGAATCCCCCTACCATTATGCTTTGAAGGATGTCCATACCCTATTCCAAAGCTCCCATTTGGGCACAGGCAAGGAGGATGCTGGTAAAGGTTGCAGAATTTGGATTTACAGCTGATAATTCATTTGCTTGAAAGTTTCTAAGGCCTATTCAACAAATCCATTTTGTGCAATCCTGCAATCATTGCATTCCATGAGATGACATCTCTTTGAGGCATTCTATCAAATAGTTTGTGTGCCTTGTCTGTGCTTCCACATTTTTCATATATGTCTATTAGAGCATTTCCAACTATAATATCTAACAATCTGCCTTCTATTATGCCTTGATGGATGTCCATACCCTATTCCAAAGCTTACCATTTTAATACAAGTAGAGAGGATGCTGGAAAAGGTTGTGGAATCTAGCTTTACACCTGCCAATTTCATTTGCATGAAACTTTCTAAGCCTTTTCAAGAAATCCATTTTTGTGCATATCATGCAATCACTGTAGTCCATAAGACCACATTTCTTTCAGGGATTTTGTCAAACAATTCACATGCCTTGTCTATGCTTCCACATACATCTCTCTCTCCCTATATATATATGTATATTCAATTGCATTTGCTTGAAAGTTTTTAATGCCTTATCAACAAATCCATTTTGTGCATATCGTGCAATCATTGCAGTCCATGAGACCACATTTCTTTGAGGGATGTAATCTATTTTATGCACACAACTCATCATAAATTAACCTAGATTGGTGGTATTTAAGAACCCCTTGAGAGGATTGTCGTTATGTTACTAGGAGACATGTTATCATAGGTTAACCCATGGAAAACTTGTGTAAAGAATTTAAAACAACAGGCTTCAACTATGCAAATGCATCTAAGATGAATGTGTAGATCTAGATTCCTTTTAATTAATGGCATAGGAAACTACAAGCAAAGTCAATTCTTATCCACACATTATAAGCTACAAAGAAATTGATTACAATTTGAAATCATTCACGAGAGAATTTGTGCATAAATTCTATTCTTCTTTATTGAATTTTGTGCATAAGTCTTTGTGAAGGCTTTCATGATCGGAAGTAGCACTTGCAACTAAACATCTAACAAAAATCCACTTAAAATTATGCTTTCATGGATGTCCATATCCTCATCCAAAGCTTCAATTTGTGCACAAGCAAGGATGATGCTAGCAAAGTTGAGGAGTTGGGCTTTACACCTGCCAGTAGGAAATCTGACACAGTGCACATTATTATAGTGTAAGCCTATTTTTCAGATTGCTTCATTTAGCATCATCAATAATCTCCACAAGAACATTGTCCATGTTTAAAATGATGGAAAGGGTTCACATCTCACAACAATTTCTCTTGTGACAATCTTGGAGATAAATTTTGTTGCAGTGTGACAATCAGCACATACTCGAAGGTTCTTAACAACTCTAATAGTTGTTCCATGGGGCATGTTTAACAAACCAAATGCAATTGCCAACTTTTCACCATGGTGGCAGAGAAATAATTCTTTTTCCCATCCTTCCATAGCATTAAGTAAATTATTGAATCTGGAAAATACCTTGCCGCCTTCATCTTCCAAGCCAATTTCTCCAAATTTGCATAGGTCTCCCTTGTCTATGGATGTGATCTATCTCCTACACAAAAAGCATGTACCATTTTATGCCCTTCAATCCAATTGCATTCGGGGATTTTTTTAATTCCTCTATCTTTCATCAATCTCCTTACCTCACCACACCTGCCCACTTGTGGATAGATGTTTGAGAGAAGAACATAAGTTGTACAGCATTTTTAGGATCCAAATCAAAAAGAAGTGTTGTTGTAAATGCTACTAAGCCTATATTCATATGTGTTCTATAGGCACCAAGAAAACACATCCATACAACCAGCATAGATTTAACAGGTATCTCAATGATAAAGTTTAGGGTGTCTTCAAGATAGCCATCATGGGCAAGGAGGTCAACCATGCACACATAATGATCAACTGTAGGTGTAATGTAATAAGGGTTACAAATGTGATTGAAGTATGTACAGCTCTCATCCACTAAACCTGCATGGCTGCATGCACCTAGAATACAAGAAAAGCTTACAATGTTAGGATATATTCCAGAGTGCTTAATTAATTCAAAGATTTTGAGAGCATCCTTGCAAAATCCATTTTGTGCATATCCTACAATCATTGCATTCCATGAGATGACATCTCTTTGAGGAATTCTATCAAATAGTTCACATTTTTTGTCTATGATTCCATATTTTGCATACATGTCTATGAGAGCATTTCAAACTATAATATCTCACAAGAATCCCCCTACATGATGCCACTGGTTAAAATAGGAAAGACTTTGCATTTATTTTCTTTCATGTTTCCAGTTGTACACCAACCAATTGCATTTGCTTTAAAATTTCTAAAGCCTTTTCAACAAATCCATTTTGTGCATATCCTACAATTATTGCAATCCATGAGACCACATTTCTTTGAGGCATTCTGTCAAATAGTTCACGTGCCTTGTATATGCTTCCACATTTTGCATACATGTCTAACAGGGCAGTTGCAACTACAACATCTGACAAAATTCCTCTATCCTTTATGTTTTTATGGATGTCCATACCCTATTCCAAAGCTCCCATTTGACACAGATAGGGAGGATGCTGGCAAAGGTTGTGGAATTTGGCTTTACACCACCCAATTGCATTTGCTTTAAAATTTCTAAATCCTTTTCAACAAATCCATTTTGTGCATATCTTGCAATCATTGCAGTCCATGAGACCACATTTCTTTGAGGCATTCTATCAAACAATTCACATGCCTTGTCTATGCTTCCACATTTTGCATACATGTCTAATAGGGCAGTTGCAACTACAACATCTGACAAAATTCCTCTATCCTTTATGTATTGATGGATGTCCATTCCCTATTCCAAAGCTCACATTTTGACACAGGCAGGGAGGATGCTGGCAAAGGTTGTGGAATTTGGCTTTACACCACCCAATTGCATTTGCTTTAAAATTTCTAAAGCCTTTTCAACAAATCCATTTTGTGCATATCCTGTAGTCATTGCAGTCCATGAGACCACATTTCTTTAAGCATTCTATCAAACAGTTCATGTGTCTTGTCTATGCTTCCACATTTTGCATACATGTCTAATAGGGCAGTTGCAACTACAACATTTGACAAAATTCCTCTATTCTTTATGTTTTGATGGATGTCCATACCCTATTCCAAATCTCCCATTTTGACACAGGCAGGGAGGATGCTGGCAAAGGTTGTGAAATTTGGCTTTACACCAGCCCATTGCATTTGCTTTAAAATTTCTAAATCCTTTTCAACAAATCCATTTTGTGCATATCATGCAATCATTGCAGTCTATTAGACCACATTTCTTTCAGGGATATTGTCAAACGGTTCACATGCCTTTTCAATAGATTTAAAAGGTATCTCAATGATAAAGTTTAAGGTGTCTTCAAGATAGCCAGCACAAGTAAGGAGGTCAACCATGCACACATAATGATCAACTGTATGTGTAATGCAATAAGGGTTACAAATGTGAATGAAGTATGTACAGCTCTCATCCACTAAACTTGCATGGCTGCATGCACCTAGAATACAAGCAAAGCTTACAATGTTAGGATATGTTCCATAGTGCTTAATTAATTCAAATATTTTGAGAGTGTCATTACAGTGCCTTTTCAACAAATCCATTTTGTGCATATCATGCAATCATTGCAGTCTATTAGACCACATTTCTTTCAGGGATTTTGTCAAAGAGTTCACATGCCTTTTCAACAGATTTAATAGGTATCTCAATGATAAAGTTTAGGGTGTCTTCAAGATAGCCAGTACGAGCAAGGAGGTCAACCATGCACACATAATGATCAACTATAGGTGTAATGCAATAAGGGTTACAAATGTGATTAAAGTATGTACAGCTCTCATCCACTAATCTACTAATGCTTTCTTTGGTTCTTCTGGGCATTGCCAGCGCCCATGCTTTAGTTCTACTTTATCTCTTGATGCTTTAGTTCTACTTTTTCCACTAGTGGTTTGCTTGGGTTTGAAAACTCATTTCCTTACTCTTACCTTCTAAATGTCTTCAATGCTTCTTCTTTGAATGCTTTCCATTTAATAATCTCATTTGGACACTTATTTCTTTGGTAAATTATTTATACTTGCAAGTGTACTAGAACATAAGTGAAAAGATGTTTTTTTGTTGTTTAAATGTGGTGGTGGTGGACAAGCAGTAGTATACTGATGCCTTGATCAATTGGATAAATGAGTGAAGCATCAAGCCTCACATACAAACACATGTTCAGGATAGAATATAGGAACTAGAAATGCATTCATCAATCATAATCTAGGGTCAATGATTGAACAAAAATATTTGTTTATATAACCAAAAACATACATAGCAAAGAATACTTTAGTAATCCATGAATAAACAAAGTGAGCCCATATGCATTAAAAAGATTAGAATCAAATACACTTTGATAATGTTTTGCAATTGTTGCATGCATCAACTAACTAATACAATACCAAGCAAGAAAATATTGCCTTAGGAACAAGTACGGCATACCAAAGCCCTAAATTCACCTAGACACACATGAAGACACTTGTGTTATGAAGAGACTCTACAATCTGGCATCTTCCCTTGACCTATAGCATATGTTGACATGAAGAAACTAGGCTTGATCTACATTAGTTGATGTCCTAGAATATGCGTGATCAAAATGGAGAACAACTCTACAGCAAGGCATAGCCCAAAACCAACCAACACCTTAATATAGCAAAGTTATACATATATGCCACTAAGGGTAGCTCTAAGGCTAAGAGATCAATCCAAGTGTCAACATTTGGAACACCAAATCATTTACAATACCAATTCAAAATCAAAATTGGAAAGAATTACATATGACAACACAATCCAAAGGGAATCCCCGAAATAGTTGACTCTAACAAAAAGAGGGCAAGAATGCCCTCATGAACAAGTTCAAAGGACCTGCACACCATACTCTCACATTGGGATCTTAGTCAACATTAAGATCTAGAGAGGAACCACATAATGAAGGCCAAGACATGAGCAAAGACAACCATAACGGCCATATTGGGCATTAATCTCTTTGCAACCAGCACCAATCAATATTTGGAGTGGACATTTTCCATTCAGTTGTATCATTTGTTTGTGAAGTATATGGGTGTGACCAACAAAGTGGTGAATCTTTTCCCCTTTGAGTACTTAGCAATTTGGATACTTAGCATGCAGCCTATGATGAGCAGAAAGGTCTCTAATCCACATATAGCCTTTTTGGTCTCATTGTTGAAGCTTTGCAACAACTGACAGTGATGAACAAAACACATTTCTTTGACTAATGTTGATGAGATGGATTAATCCTAATTCAATGCATCACTATTCCATGTTTTATGACACTCTTATTGTTACATGTACTCATTAGCTTCACAGTCAAAGTTTTTTGAGAAAGCAACACATATTCTGCGCCCTAATTATCATCACCACTTTAAAAAATTTAAGCAATGTATCAAGGTGAAAGTTTTATGAGAAGTAGAGACCTGTAACGTACTGGTCCTACCTGATATTATTGTCATATGCAATAATATATATAGCATCCCTTGTATAAGGTTATATATTTAAAGAAGATAACTTGCATCGATGTACTTCTTAATATCATAACCAAGGACAAGGTTTATACTAATGGTATCTCTGTACTATTAGTACTCAGATTTGTTTCAAGGCAAATCATAGTGAAATGGCATTCCAAACCAAAGTTCCTCCTCTGTTACATGGGGAGGCTCCCTTATTCAATATTTACAAAAAAAAAAAGAGAATATTTAAAACAACTATAAACATACAATAGATGAAAAAAATATGAATTACATTTGGGAACATTCAATAACCTTGACCTCGGAACAATTTTTGCATGTCTCAAAAAGTAAATACAGTGCTTTGCTAAGAATGCAATACCCAGATGGAACGAGCAATACACTTGGGAAATCTACAACCCTTGCATGCTTCTTATGCTTGGCGTCTTTGACAATTCCCAGCTTATCATCAAAGGCGAAGAAGAAGCCACCAAACCTCGCAAGGATCTTCACATCAGGAAGGTCCGAGTTTGAATCTCGATGCTGGAGAGTGACTGCATATACACAAACTCCTATCCTCTGTTAGTCCTCCATTCGACGGGGATCAAGAAAATGGGAGAAATCAAACTGGCAGTTCGATTCTCATCATTTTCTCTTCTCAACATTCTCCATGTCTATACGCAACCCCTTCTCCCCAAAATGCACTATCTCCACTGGATGTTTTGCGGTACACCGCCATGAAAATTGTGAGCCTTCGACTATCACACTCGGAGCCAGCACTGAGACAAGAAGTCGTACATTTCATGCTCGATTCAGACACCCATATGTGGTCCATGTGTCGCAGTAAAGCAAACTAGTTCAGAATTATGAACCTTATGTCCAGCCCAGTCGCTATCTGTAGCTGGTTCAATCAGATTTACAAATGGAAGAACCCATTAACGACAACTCTCTTTCAGATCTTATACCTAATCTTTCTTTGGTACCCATAGCTTATGCCTTGATGCTGATCCTCCTCTTCCTGCACTTGTCGCCTATTGTCTTCACCCTACGCTTGGTGGGAATTTTAAATTTTTGTTTTTGATTAATTAGTCGGCGCTATAGTCACGTAGTTCATGCCAACTTTAATCCTATAATGTAATCTTTTTGGGATGCCAAAGGTGGTGCAAAGTGCGCCTAATTTAGCACCTAGCTGTGCCTAATTTAACGCCTATCGTTTAAACATTGTTAAGGTCTTCTAATTGTACTTACAACACCTTGAGTTTTGTGTAGATATAATTATAATTGGGAATATGTGTTAGATAAATGTCACATGGTGGAGGATGGTGTCGAGATGAGTGATGATTGTTGTGGCAATGTTATGGTCAAATGTGTTATGAAAATGAGGTGGCATGGGTAGTGGGCTATCAATGTTGGGAAAGGGATAGGGAGGATGTAATGGAGGAAGGGATGTGTGTCATGGTATGATGTCTTAAGGAATGGGAAGAAAAGATGGTGATTCATAAGATAATATGAAGAATGATGGTAGAGTGAATTGGCATTGTGGTAATTGTAGCATGTCATGGGGTGAATCATGCGTTAATATAGGTTGTGGAGTGAGAAAGAGGTGGTATGGGTATGGTTGAATGGAGTAATGAGGTGATTTAATTGGTGTGTATGAGGAAAATCGATTAAATCAAAACTAATAAATCAAAATCCCATAACATAAAGAGAACTAATCTAAATAAAAGCCATTATCAATAAATCCAATGAAATAAGAAAGCTTTTACCGAGATTTGTGTTGTTCTCTTTGTTGAAATGTAGATTGCTTAATAATGCTGTGAAACCATGTTTGCAACAAGCAAGTAAAGTGCTCAAAGTGCTCAAAGATCAATGTCAAAAGATCGTAAAGTTGCTCAATCGATGCGATGTATGCTCAAAGCGTTGTTAAAGGATGCCTGAGAATAAGTGATCGAAGAGGATTTGTGAAGAAGATGAGAGGGGTTTATATAGATTTCAACAAAGATTGATCAACGGTCCAGATAATTCAAAAGAATCAACGGAGGAGATAAATCAAATAACCATGATGAATGTGCACACGACATGTGTCAATCCATCAGGTTATTTTTATTAAAATATGATGAAAACAAGATTGATTGAATAGATAACTCAACTTGTAATTTTGTCTTTTTTAGAGTTCTAAAAATAAGACTGATTATGCACATGAGTTAACAAGATATTTTAAGAGGAATTAGAAGAAAATTGAAATTAAATAAATAAATTTATTTAATTGTTTGTGCATGATTGAGGAATATGAAGATTATAAATAAAATACTTGATTTTATTTATTTTTAGAGGATTGAGACAATTTAAATAAATTTGCATGATTTATTTAAATTTAGAAGAACAAGTGATTTAATTAAATAATGTAAAATTATTTAATTGTAGATAAGAGAGGATTTGGATGAATTAATTAAATAATTGGATTTATTTAATTGATGTGGACTTGAATTTTGGAAATAGGATAATGATTTAATTAAATAATAAAAATTATTTAATTTTGGAAGAATAAGGTTGATTTTGCTAAAATTAATTAAATAAATACAATTTATTCAATTAATGTTGAATTTTGGAGTTTTGGAAGAATTTGATGAAATTAATTAAATAATTAGATTATTTAATTAATGTTGAAATGCAGGTGATGCAACAGATTATGCAAGTGATTCAAAGACCTGGTCATTTTAGGGTGTCTACATTTTCCCCCTCTTTGATGCAATTCAGTTTACAGCGTTGCGTCAAAGAAAACAATTGTTGAAGACATGATACAGTTTTGATGCCCCAGTGTAGGCAGTTGCCCCAGCGTATGCCCCCTCGAGTGGGAAGACAGGGAGGCAACAGAAGAACTGGGTTGATGCTCGACTGAGAAGGTTGCACGACAAGGTAGCAGAGAGAAAAAAAAATGGGTTGGGAAGAAAAAATAAGGGAGGGATACTATAAATAGGTCCCATGGAGACCACAATCCTCATTTGCACACTAAGAGCTAGCTAAATTTAGAGTGTAGAGCCTCCAAACCTAGGGTGTGAGAGTTGAGTGGAAGGAGCTGACAGTGAGGAGAGATGTCGATTCCAGTGCACAGGCATCGGGCAGAGTTGGTACAGACGTATGGGAGGCCAGCAGGAGCTCCAACAGTGGTAAGTGTCTAAAAACCTCTTTGTGATTGATGTTTTAGGGTGGTTTTTAGGGCTAGGTCTAGGTAGGTCTTTAGGTCAACCAAAAGTGTTGCAGGGTAGAATGGCACGTTTGGTAGTTGGGTTAGGCACTTTTGGAGCGCTACAATGCTTTTGGTAGGTCAGTATAGCACATTTGGCAATGCCGCAGTGCTATTAGTTTGTGGTTATCACACCGCAGCGTGGTTGGTAGGGTCCTACAGCGCTCTTGGCAGAGCAGTAGAGCGTGGTTGGATAGGTAACGAGGCACAATTGGGAGGGGAGGTAGAAAATTAGGTCACCTTTGGTAGTGCAAAAAGGTGCGGTTGGAGGCATGGTGAGGCGCACTTGTAAAACAAGTCACCTTTGGTATAGGATAGCTCAGCACGTCTGCATAAATAGTATGGCACGTTTGGTAAGATAGTGCAGCGCGTTTGTATAGAACAAGGCGCTTTTGGATGGGCTAGAAGAAAGAAGTAGTTGGTTTGAACGAGGAGTCAATCACTTAGGCTAGAGAATGGGAGAGTCAGTCCTAGGGTTGGCGGTAGAAAGTAGACGTCGATAGGACTATGGAGAAATGGTTAAAATGTCTGACAAATAGTTTGTTGTGAATGCAGAGGATTATGCCTCCGTTGATGTCGAGAGAGCAACACCACCCCATAGCACACAAGGTGGTATAGCTGACATGGGAGGAGGATGCGTTCCTAGAATACACCGGATTATGGCACGTGGCACACCTAACACACATTAGGGTGAATCTCACCCTAGTGACAGCGGTGGTAGAGAGATTTCACAGTGAGACATGCTCGTTTCACTTTCTAATGGGGGAGGCTACAGTGACATTGGAGGATGTGTATCGCATCCTTAGGATTCAGATTGATGGAGAGCGAGTGGACTTTAACCTAGCGCGGGGTGAGGCGGGCTTGGTAGAGGTATTCTGCACAAATGATTTGCGGATAAACGATGGCAATATTCGGTGGGCAGATGTTCTGAGACTTTGCGATAGGATCAGACAGATAGTTTCTTCATTGATTGGTGGCTTCCTGTGCCCAGACAGGTGATCTAGAGGATTATCTATTGGATGGGGCACTGTGCTACCTGGGATGTTCACACATGGCATTCAGTATGCATGGGGCCCGTGTGTATTAGGGCAGCTATATCGAGACATGCATGACTGCATCTACAGGAGAGGCTAGAGTCTCTCAGCAGGGGTGACTCTTCTATAGGTGTGGGCATGGGAGCACATTCCAGTGATCAAACCCCTTACACAACACCTTCAGGAGAGGGGAAAGCCTTATGCATTTCTATATGAGGGAGTTATCACACACCAGAGGCTGGGATTTGTTAGCCACTGGAGGCAGTAGATCGATGAGATGGACCAGTTCATTTGGAGGCCGTGGTTACTATGTGAGGAGTGGGAGGATGAGCATGAGTAGCTGATATACTACAGTCAGGCTCGATACCTATTTGGGAGGCAGACAGATACCATAGAGAGATACCTACCAGAGCGGGTACTCTGACAGTTTGGACTACCACAGGGCTTTCCATTTGGAGAGGTGACACATGCTAGGACACGGCGGGAGGTTGGGGACTGGGATGCAAAGATTCCAATGGCGACAACATTGATAGAGTTGCGGGGACTGGTACCAGTGAGATGGGATTGGGATTCCAGATTGGCAAATCTAGGGACACTGCCAAAGTACGACAGGTATTGGCAGACACACAGGCCAGTGAGACTGACTACACCAGGTGTGGCAGGGGTAGTGGGGAAGGTGCTAGTCCCAGGTGTGGAGGATAGGATCAGGTGATAGGCCAAAGAGACCAAACAGTAGGTAGGTGGAGAGGCGGGAGACTCATACGCAGATGTAGAGATGGTGGAGGTGGAGGACCCGGTCGTAGAGACTGATTTACAACAAGCGGAGCAGCTGCTACAGCAGGAGATAGCCCGGAGGACATGATTAGAGCCTCGGATGGTGAGGTTGAGGAGAGATAGGGATGCAGTGAGGGCAGAGGCAAGACATGACGAGGCCTTAGCACAGGTGTAGACACAGATAATAGCAACAGCATAGGCAGCCCTGGCACAGGCATAGTCACAGGCATAGATATAGGCACAGGCACAGGCACAGGCACAGATATAGGCACAAGCACAGGCACAGGCACAGGCAACACCTGCACCAATAGGGGATGATGGGCCAATAGCCCAGGTGATTAGGGAGAGAGATGCAGAGGCACAGCTACAGCTGACAGCAGAGGCCACACTACAGAGAGTGAGGCGGGAGAGAGACGAGGCACGCCATGCACTAGGTGTCGATCAGAGGACATTATATAGTGAGCTCGTCTAGGTGCAGGGAGAGCTAATGTTAGCAGGTAGAGAGGCTGAGTACTACAGGGGTCTCTATGTCCGTGCGGTGCCAGCAGCTCAGCAGGCACCGAGCTATAGAGAGAGAAGTAGGTCCAGAGCATCCGGGTCTCGCAAGACAGGGCAGTCATTGTCCTCAGTTAGAGGACCCTTCATGCCGCCAGGGGGAGGAGGACCAACAGGGGGAGGAGGACCATCAGGGGGACCAGCACCGAGCACAGGTGGGGGACAGGGGCCATAGTAGGAGGGCAGTTCAACCCACTAGAGCATGCATACTTGTACATTGTACCATTTTTGTATCACTTTTTGTATCATTATAGACACTTGTATATTTTGACTGATGCCTGCATGCATCTGATGTATATTTTGAGGGCTCTTGATAGCCTTAATGTACTTTATTGATGTATACATATGGACTATGGTTGTAGACACTAACATTTTGTATTTTGATGACCTTCACATGAGATATATATATATATATGATGACATATTATGTTCACTGATGTTCATGCCTTCGTGTATGCATTTCCTGATGACATGGATTGGATGATATGTATGTATGATTATGGATTTATGTGATGATGCATATTGCTTATATGATGCTTATAGATGTATGACATATGATGACATGATGCTTATAGATGTATGATGATATAGATGCGATGACTTGCGATATCTAACATGTGGATTTTGCAGATATGTGCCAGAGGGAAGAAAAGCGGGGATGGAAGAGAGAGACTGTTGATCGATCTTTGCTTTTGAAACGATATAAGGCTATGGGTAAATGATGAGCTTGTTGCGTTGGTTTCACATTTGTATATAAAGAGCAATCCTTATTTTTGATATAGCACGTGGATAGTTTGCCACCAAGGTATAAAAGACCAAGGTGTTGTAATATCCGAGTGTGTGGACGTTGACTCTTCAAGCAAGCGGTTTGAACTTAGATCCCTTAGACATAATATGACCTTGTTGGTACATGTGAATGAGCCATAGTCTTGAACATAAAATAAACTTCAATACATGTAAATGCAAAAACAGTATTAAATATGTAAGATGCTAGGTCGTAACACACACAAGATAAATATGATGTTAAGAAAGATACTAAAGATCATTCCTCAAACATAACACAAAAGAAATGACTATGCCCCTAATCCATACTGCATCGCAACATACCAAGATTATAGATAAATCAAGGTAGCCTTGAATAGGTAATGGATAAAGGAGCAAAAGATAAACCATAAAGCAAATTGACTGACTTACAAAGTAAACATACAGCCAACATATTCTCTTGCCAAAGAGGTTGCTCAGGATAGATTGGATAGGAAAGATAATAGCCTTATCATAGGAACTCTGTGTCTGTTAAAGGGGGCCATCGAGCTAAAAAGACAATGTCGTGATGCAGGAAATGCTACATGTTGCAGGAGATGCGTGTGTTGGTCTCGACAATGGAACACTTTGCAGAAGACAAGCTTGTTGATCTAGTGCTTTGGTTAAGTTAGATTTAGCTGATGTTGACAATCAGAATAGTAGGACAGTAGATGACTCTGGAAGAAAGCTGCTTTGCTTCAGGCTTGTTAAGGACTTTTGCTTTATTAGTTTTGATTTAATCGATTTTCCTCAAGTCGAGGCGAATGGATTTTGAAAAATGGAAGACTAGAAAGGCATCAGTGTTAATGGATTGGGGTGGGTGAAGAATGATGAATTGTATGTGCCTGAGTACTAGATACATCCTTCGTATTCCAAACTGCCTACATACCCTGTATCCGCGGGATCAAGGCACATTTACGATGGAAGATGAAAGATGATAATATGTAGTTCTGGATAGAGTGATGAGATGGGTCAAGGTGTTTGAGCTTGGGTAGAGGAAATGATGAGATCTTATGTACCTGAGTACTGGATACTTCCTTCGTATTCCAAACAACCTACATACCCATATCCATGGGATCAAGGTACCTTAAGATTGAGAAGAAATGATATGTAGTTCTGGTTGATGCGATGATGTAGGAAAAACATTGGGAAGATAACAACCTTATCATAGGAGCGATGTGTCCTTTAAAGGGTGCTATCTGCGGAAAGGAGAATGACTGAAGAGCGTGTTGTGAACCATGAACAAGGAACCACTCCTAGACCTAGGTTAAGGAAAGAGTTGCCCCCATTCTGGTAGAGGAAATTGTATGGGTGACCAATGGAGAAGATGCAGAAAACTTGACCTAGGACAAGACAGTGCTAACTATTGACACAGATCAAGACATAGGATGACGATGATGGACAATGACAAATTTCCAAGCTATACTAGATGGGGAGATGGAAATGCAAACAAGGTCAATGGTTTTATTATGGATGGATGGATGAAGCTTGTTGTGAAATGGACATGGAATGAACAAGACTCAATAGATGATGGATGCTGACTCTACACATAGCACCTATTTTCCAGGTTTTCACTATGGTACTTTTCCAAGGCGCCTGTTTGCCAGGTTTTCACCAGAGGATGGATTTTTTTTTTGAATAGTCTGAGGATCAGGTATAAAACTTCTTGAGATGGACACTATTAAGTAGATCATCTAGAGGAATGCCGTCAGGTGTAGCTACAGTATAAGCTCTTGATCCATATGCTGTTGTGACAATAAAGGGACCTAACCAGTTAGGCTCAAACTTGCCTTTCTTTACTCGTTCTGCTTGATTTCTTTGATTCTCTTTGAGTACAAGATCACCAATTTGAAACCGTCTTTCTTTGATATTTTTGTTGTAATTACGCCAGAGGTGGTTTTGATAGACATGGAGATGATTAAACACAGCAAGGTGCCTTTCATCTAATAGTTCTAGCTCAGCTAATTTGGAAGTGCGATACTCCTCTCCGCTGATCAGGTTCTGCATGGATACTCTAAGGAATGGGATCTCGACCTCTATAGGTAGGATGGCTTCAGAGCCATAGGCTAAGGCATATGGTGTGGCACCAGTTGGTGTTCTGATACTAGTGCGGTAGGCCCATAGGGAGGGATTGAGTTGCAAGTGCCAAGCACGACCAGCTTCATTGACTATTTTCTTGAGGATTTTGAGAATGGTTTTATTGGAAGCCTCAGCTTGGCCGTTACTCTGCGGATAGTAGGGAGTTGAAAAGCGATGTCAGATATTGTATTGTGTGCATAAGGCATAGACATCTTGGTTCTTGAATGCTCTCCCATTATCAGTGACAATGGCTTGGGGAATACCATACCGGCAAATGAGGTAGTTAAGGATAAACTTGGCTATTTGCTTACCGGTGATATAGGTCATGGGAATGGCTTCCACCCACTTCGTGAAATACTCAGTGGTAGTAATGATGAACTTATGGCCATTTGATGAGGATGGGTGGATTTGTCCTACGAGGTCGAGACCCCATTCAGAAAAAGGCCATGGAGTAGTCACAGGTTGTAGTTCATTAGCTGGTGCGTGAATCAAATCTCCATGCTGCTGGCATTGTAGACACTTCTTAGCAAATTGTGCAGCATCTTGTTCTATTGTAGGCCAACAGTAACCTATTCTAAGTATCTTCTTAGCGAAATTAGGACCGGTAGAATGTGCGCCACAGACACCTTTGTGTATGTCTCGTAAGGTAGCTTTGGCTTCTTCTAGGTTAAGACATCGTAAGAGGATACCATCGAGACTTCGGTGATATAGTATATCACCCAAAATGGTGTAACGGGAGGATCGATGGATAAAGGTTTTGCATTGGGTGGATGATAGGTTGGAGGGAAAGGTATTGTGTTTAAGGTATTCATAGATGTCTTCGTACCATGGAGAATTGGGACCAACAAGTTCACAGATGATTTCAGTAATGGGAACATCAATGGCTAGTATCAACAAATATTCGATCAAGAACTCACATTTCTGTGTATTAGCAAGCATGTCAATCAATGACCCTACCGAAGCCATAGAATCTGCGGCCTTGTTATGCTCTCTTGGAATTTGCTCAAATGTGATGCTAGAAAAATGTGGCTTGTAGGCATCCACTAGTTGCTTGTAGGGGACCAACTTTTCATCTTTTGTTTGGTACTCATCTGTGATTTGTCGAATGACTAGTTGCGAGTCTCCATATACGTGTAGTTCTATGATATCCCATCGAACTGTTGTATTGAGACCTATGAGAAGTGCTTCATACTCGGCAATGTTGTTGGTGCAAGGGAATGCAAGCCGATATGACTTTGGAATGTAGTCATTTTGAGGTGTGACAAACAAGATGTCAACCCTTGATCCATGTTGTGTGTAGGAACCATCAAAATACAACTTCCACATTATTGAGTTGGAAAGAGTGAAGAGATTCTCATCCGAAAAGTCTGCTACCAAAGGGTGTGTATCTGTCATGGGTGCTTCTACTAGTTGATCTGCTAGGGCTTGTCCTTTGATTGCTTTACGATCCATATACTCAATGTTAAACTCACTAAGGATCATGACCCATTTAGCTAGTCTACCTATAAGAGCTACTTTTGCTACTAGATACTTCAATGGATCAATTTTGGCTATAAGATTTGTGTGTTGGTTCAACATGTAATGCCGCAACTTTTGGGAGGTGAACACTACTACTAAACAATCTCTTTCCATTGGTGAATAATTGAATTCGTATCCCACCAAGGTTCTACTGATATAATAAATTGCATGCTCTTTTCATGTTTCATCATTTTGTGCTAGAAGGGCCCCTAGGGCCGAAGTTGTAGTTGAGATGTATAATATCAAAGGTTTATCGGCCATTGGTGGAATCAATACAGGAGGTGTAGCCAAATACCCTTTGAGCTAATCAAATGCTGCTTGACATTTATAATCCCATCAAAATGAGACATCCTTTTGGAGCAAGTGTTGAAATGGTTGACATTTATCTGCTAGCTGTGAGATGAAACACCTAATGGATTGCAACCTTCCCTAAAGGCTCCTTAATGCTTTGAGGTTCTTTGGTGGAGGCATCTCCACTATAGCTTTTACTTTTTCAGGGTCTACTTCGATGCCTCTACGAGATACAATGTACCCCAATAGCTTCCCTAATGTTACACTGAAGACACATTTCTTTGGATTGAGACGCACTTGGTATTTTTCGAGCCTGTCAAAGATCTATCCTAGAACTTGTATGTGCTCTGCCCTAGAAGATTTAGCTAGTATGTCATCCACATAGTCCTCCATGATATGATGGAAGAGGTCATCGAATATCACTGTCATTGCTCTTTGATAAGTTGCCCCTACATTCTTTAGACCAAACGGCATGACACACCAACAATAATTACCCCATGGACAAGTAAAAGTTGTTTTATGTTGATCTTCTTCTGCTATCCTTATCTGATTATAGCCTGAGAATCCATCCATGAGAGAAAGCATTTCATGACCCATTGTCAAGTCTACTATGAGGTCAATGTTCGGTAATGGGAAGTCATCTTTGGGACATGCTTTGTTCAGATCTCTAAAGTCATTACACATGCCGATGTGCCCATTGGGCTTAGACACAGGTACAATGTTTGATACCCAGTCTGAATAATCAATGGGTCTGATGAACTTTGCATCTAACAACTTCTGTACTTCCACTTTTACCAAGAGAGCTATTTGTGGGTGCATTTTCCTTAGCTTTTGCTTGATTGGTTTAGCTTTTGCTGATGGTTCTCTGTAAGAAGATTTTTTTAATATTCCTGTGCTCTATTTCTGATAATGATGCTGGCAGGAATGTGGTCTTTGGATTTTGCTCTGTGCCAAGGTTTATCTCTGTAGAATCTTCCACTAGGAGAGTTGACTTCTCTTGATACTTAGATGGTAGGGGAAGGTCAAATCCTCCATCCTTAGGTGCCATAATTGGGTTTTCACCTTTGGATACGTCCTTTATTTTTACTATTTTGTGATTGGGAGGTGCCACAGTGTGGTTTTCAACTAGAGATCTTTCTTTATTTTTACTTTTACGACTGGAGGATTTGGCATTCTCACCAAAATAAGTTGTTGGTTCTAGTTCCATTACAAAACCTGCTTTATGATCACCAAGAGGGATACCCTCCCGAAGTCCCATGAACTTAGCTAGAGCTTCATCATTCTGAAATACATCTATAATGAGGGACCCTTGTTGGTCCCAATCGATAAGTTCAAGGTAGACAAGTGTTACATTCTGGGTGTTTGTGGTGGAGGTTAAGGATACAGATGATAGCATAAAGATGGAGGATTCGGTGAATAGGTCAATCATATGGAGGAAAGAGTCATCAAAGATATCCTCATTAGACATCGAATATGCGATAGAAGTTTCAGCCACCTTGTTGAGGATACCCTCGATGTCCAAGGCACGTGGTACCTTCTTACCAAATCCTAAACCCTTCTTGTCTAGTTTCTTTGTCACAATAATGGGTTCCATTGTGCCTTGATTATGTTTTCCCAGGCCACCTTTGCCTTTATAGCCCATGTGTTTGACTATCCTTAAGCCATTACCATATTGCTTGACTGGTATTGTGACTGGTTCTTTCTCCTTGTAGAGCCAAGAAGAAATGTCCTCAATAGTTTCCTCTTCCAATAATTGTCCCTATTGGAATTGGGTTAGAAATGCTGGGGGACGAATAGCTACTTTTTTAGTTACTTTGGCAATGGGCGGTTGGTTGTAAGATTTAGGGGACAACGGCATCTGCCCTACACAACCAGATTTTGAGATATCATATGTTCCAAAGCCTATATTGTGAATGTGAGCTTTGATTTCAGGAAGAGGATTAGGTTTACTTGTAGAGGCTTGTGTCAGAGTTTTTAGGATCAACATATAGTGGGGATTCAAGGGCTTTTTCATTTTTAGGCACTTGGTTGCAATTCTTATAACTGTCTTACAAGACACAGCAGAATTCAAAAGGATTGGGGTCTCCTGGGATAGTTATCTCTGTACCATTGAATGAGAACTTTAGAGACTAATGGTATGTGGAGGGAACAGCTTTCATTCCATGGATCCATGGGCAGCCTAGGATAATGTTGTAAGGTAGCTCAATATCAAGGACTTGGCACCTAGTTTCAAGCATGACGGGGCCTAGTTGTATAGGCAAGTGGATAACACCTTCTGAGTGGCGTTCAGCATCATTATACCCTTTGATTGTAATACTTTTATCAATGTTGACATGATCCACAGAGTATCCCAATTACTTAAGTAACTTTAAAGAATAGATGTTGAGACTAGCACCACCATCTGAGTATACGTTTGATTTTGTGCTTATGGATGAGAACTTCAATATGAAGGGCATCATTGTGACATGGATCATGGGAAGGGAGGTCTTTCTCAGAGAAGACCACATTGTAGGGAGAAGCAATGTTACCTACTATAGCTCAGAAATCCACGACTGCTATGTTGTTAGGAACCGAAGACTCTTGGAGGGCTTTTTCTAGCACCACTTTATGTGCGGGTGATGACCGTAGAAGGTCAAAAATAGATATCTGTGCTAGCGTTTTCCCTAAATGTTTGACAAGATTATAATTGGATTGAGTTGGGAGATTGGGTGTAGGACCACGAATGGTGACACGACCACGACGAGTGGTAACAGTGCAATCCGTAGAGTTGCCTTTGATTGTGAGGGTAGACACTCGACTCTCTTCAAAATGACCTACAATGGAGTCAAAGGAAGTGGAAGCATGATTGACACCTTTACCTTTATCCTAAGGAGGAGGCGAATCATGGTGAGGGAATGGTTCCTTGTACATGTTGAGGTCTTTGTTCGTATGTTGAGTTGGTGGTTCATCTTCAAAAGAGATTTGGTTGCCCTCAATGAGATTTTGGATTAGGTGCTTGAGTTTCATGCATGATGCAGTTCTGTGCCCTTTGCTCCTATGGAACTCACAATAGTCATTGTCTCTATAACGTATAGTTTTGTAAATAGGTTCTCCATATGGGGGAGCATCTGGTAAGGTGATGAGCCCTTTGTGTAAAAGATTGTGTAGGACAGATTCGATGGGCTCTCCCAAGGGAGTGAATTGATGCCGCATAGGGTAATCTTGTTGAGGTCGCTCTTGTTGTCGTTGTTGTTTGTTTTGATAAGGCTATCTTTGTTGTTGCTATTATTGAGGTGGAGCTTGACTTGGTTTGGAAAGCTACAATGGCATTTGCAATGTTTGGACATGTTTAGAATCAACCACCCCATCATTGACCACGTTTTTATTTTTGTTCCAAAATTTTAGTTTATCGTTTGTTTGTTGATGAGGAGCATTGTCTTTAGTTTCTTTGAAGATTTTGACCACACCCTTAGCAATGAGGGCCTTCTCAATATTGATTCCCTTGTAGGTAATTTCATCAAAGGTTGTAGCACTAAGAATTTGCAAGTGAAAACCCAATTCTTGGTTGAGGTTCTACACAAATATGCTAACAAGCTACATTTCGGGTATCTTGAATGGGAATTTGCTAGCCATTTGTCTCCATCGTTGAAGAAAAGAAATGAAAGTTTCTCCATTTTTCTATTTGTTGTTGCATAGATCAGTCATGGAAATCTCATGCTCCGTGTTGTAGGAAAAATGGGTGCCAAATTTCTCCGCTAGCTCGTTAAAAGACTTGATACCCGTAGGTAAGTGTGAGAACCATTCTATAGCTTGACCTCCAAGAGTGCGAGGAAAGAGATACATAAGATATGTGTCATTATGTGAGACTTCGAAGCAAGAAAGATAGAAATCCCTGAGATGGTCTTTTGGGTCACCTTCTCCTTTGTATTTATCAAATTTGGGAATAGTGAAATTTTGAGGAAAAGGGATCATGGGTAATGACCGATCAAAAGGATAAGGACACACTTATTCCAAAGAGAAGGTCTTCTTAGTGTGGCCAAACATAAGATCAGATAGTTGTTGTTGAACCTCCGCAAGTTTTAGCTCCATAGTCGTGGGAGGGGTTGGAAACATCTCCTGTTGTCCTAGTAGTGGTTGTTGATGCCCATATGGGAGATTGTAGTGCAAACCATGGGTACTGGTGTTATAAGGGTCGTATGACTGGTTAGGGTCGTATGTGTTGTACGTTGGGTTTAGATTGGGTTGGAATTGGATGCTTTGATTTGGAGGAGGTGGGGGTGGCACTAGATAAGAATGTAGGCTTTGTGATGGTTGAAGAAAAGAGTTTGGTGGGGGAAATCTAAAGTTTGGGTTTGGTTGTGATTGCGGCACATAGCTTTGGGAAACTTGATGTTGGGGATGTTGAGGGTGAATAGGTAAGGTGTTGAAAAAGTTTAGCGCTGATAATCGTAGTTGTGGAGGGACATAGGTAGATGTGTTTTGTGATGGTTGGGGTTGATTGAGGATTAGCGTAGAAGAATGTTGTGGTTGGGATTGTATGACCCTAGGTGGTTGAGAGATATGAAGGTTTGATGATATAGGAGGTGGTATTTGTTGAGACACTTGTTGCATGGCTACATAGTTGTTCCCTAGATTGTAATTTGGTGGGAAACCTATTTGCAATGGGGTAACCAAAATTCCACTTGCGATTGGTGTGGACACTTTAGGAGTTTGTTGTATGTTTGATCGAGCTATGGTGGCTTGCTTAGCTAGCTCCACTTGACGTTGGAGAGTCTCTTGTTGATTTTTGTAGATCTCCATAGGAGTCAGAAGCGGTGATATGGCCCTCTTTCCTATTGGGTTTTGATAAAGAGGATTCTCATATTGTGCAATCATTCTCCCTTGTGAGCTTTGTTCGGCTAAGGGCGTGGTCACTGTTGACATAGTTTGGACCACCTATATGATGCTTTAGGTGTTGTTTGTGTCCTTGAGATTGGATAAATCAAAATCTTGAGGTAATTTGGCTCCTTGCTCAGCAAGCAAGCGAAAGAAATGATCTTGGTTCTCACTAAGGATTTTGTCAAAGGTGGCCACAGCTCTAGGATCTTGTATGAATTCATCAAGATCTTTCCTATCTTCTTGAGAGGATTGACCTATTTCAAAGTGTCGCTCTTCTTGAGATGGGGCTTGATCTGCGGTATAACCTTGTGGAACAAAATCCTGAGGCATGCCGGTGGTGTAGTGAGGTGTACTTACCAAAGAAACTCTACCTTCTTGAGATGGGACTTGATCAATAGTATAACCTTGTGGAACAAAATCTGGAGGCATGCCGGTGGTATAGTGAGGTGTACTTACCAAAGGGACCCTACCTTATTGAGGATTACTTGGTTGGTCAAGCTGCGGCATGTTTGGAGAGTTGGTAGATCTTTCTGTGGGTGTCCTAGGAGTAACCTTAGGAGTAATGTTGGCTCAGGCTGATTGAGGTGTGTGAGGAGGCAATTTTTTCTTCCTAGGGACAACTTGCTTGCACTTCATAGTTTGCTGGAGTCTAGTGGTTACCATGGGATACACTAGGACAAAAGATGGGATTCTGCTTGTTTTTTTTTGTTTTTTTTTGGAAAAGACAAAATTTGATGCACAGTTAACTGGACAAAAGGTGCTATACTATTTGACCAAAGGCACAGGATTGTGCCACCAAATGCAAGCTACTATAATACCAAAGGTGATGGACTGAGCTACCAAAGGTGAGGTACTGCTATACCAAAGGCGAGCTACTATTATACTAAGGGTGCTGAAGTAGGGTTGCCAGAGGTGAGGTACCGTTATACCAAAGGTGAGCTACTATACTACCAAAGGCAAGCTGTTGTAATACCAGAGGTGCTAAAGTAGTGTCTGATGCTTTTAAAAAGGCAAATTTTGATAGATTTGGTTCTATTTCTGATTGGATTTGCTTTGGCAAGAGAAAACATAGAAAACAAAGTTGGCAAAAGGGACTGACACAACAAATAGTGTATGTTTGAGGCTCAAAAAATCCCAATGTTTCCATAGGTATAAGATAATTGCAATCAATAACAAGCACTTTTTATCCCTAGAGACAAGGTTTCATTGTAGTAGATCAGCTCACAGCTTAATACTCTGTCGATAAAAATGTCATTCCATAAAGGTGTCAGACATTTTGTATCTTTGCGAGAGATGATAGTTAGGGATATCTCACCCTCCCCTCGGAAAGCTCAAGTAGGTCACAAGAGCTTTATGGTTGAGGGAATACTATCTCTTCTTAAGGGAGCCAATGGTGAGTATCTTAAGGGCTTAAATCGATTCCCCTTGCACTGATGACTACTGCAATGTTCAGAGGTAGATTGGGTAGTCACTATCTAGAATGGTTCTTAGTAACTTTAAGGAACCAACGCCTTACGAGCAATGCGACAAGCTACTAAAATCTTTAACCAATCCTACTAATAGTATCAAACACTTCGCTCGATGTGAAAATCATTTCCACAAAGAGCTAGTACGCCTCTTTTCAGTTTGGCACCACAAGGTAAGGCTGACGTTGGTTAGGACTTGGCTTTCACCTTATCCCTCTTATATAGCGGTTCAAAGGAAAACTCCGCTTAGGGTCATCCCTTTTGGATGAAGCGCAATCCAAAAGCAGGCCCTTCTAAAGGAATAACTAAAATATAAGAGCAAGCACGTCAAACAAAGGTTCAATTGTCTCATTATAAGAAAAATAAGGTGCAACTAGATTAGGCACACACACGATTGTAGTTGTCAATTGTCCCTTATGAAATTGAAGTGTTTGGCATTCATGTCCATTATCCCTTATGAAATTGAAGTGTTTGGCATTCATGTCCATTATCCCTTAGAAAATTGAGGTGTTTTCACATACATGTCCATTGTCCCTTAAGAAAAGTAATATGTTCCTAAGACTTAGATTGACAAAAGTGATTTGTTCAATTGTCCCTTAAGAAGGCAATATGTTCCTAAGACTTAGTGCAATAAATCAAGATTTCTTCAACGCTCATCCCGCATGAACATGTTAGAAAAACCTATTTGCTCTGTGTGAGTGATAAGAAGCTGCAACAAGTCAATTAGTTGCACAAAAACTCACAAGTTAGCAAAATAAATGAGATCTGACCAAAAGCATTGTACTATGTTACCAAATGCGACTTACTGTTATGCCGATAGCGCTGTACTGTGTTATTGAAAGTGAGTTTCTCCAGACCAGGGGCAATGCACTGTAGTTCCAAAAGCGCTGCTCTAGATCCAGACGCGACGTGTTGTACTGCCGGAAGTGTCATCCTATACTACCAAAAGCACAGTACTGTATTACCAAATGCACTGCATTGTCTCAAATCAAAAAAAGTTATACTTTATCAAAATAAACTAGGTCCAGATATGATTTCATAGTTGATTTGAAGTTCTAAGAAGTAATATCGAATAGATCTATATCCTGGAATCAAGGAAACTCAAAGGATGCCGCAAATAGATAGGTTAACTCAAATATAAAAAATACTCCTAAATACGTCAGCTTAGGAAGTATGAAATATAATTGAAAGACAAATAAACTAGCTTGTCAATCAAATCAATAATAGGTATGTGAGTAAAACCCTACAAAATCACTAAAATAAGATCAGAAAACCTATTTTTCTAAAAGCGCTTTACAATACTACCAATAGCGCTGGACTATTTCACCAAAAGCATGCTACTGTGCTACCAGAGGCACTGCAGTATCGCCTGAGGGCACTGTACTGTGCCTCCAGAAGCGCTTTAGAATACTGCCAATAGCGCTTTTCTGTGTCTTTTACGTTGTTCTGTACTGTACTTCAAAAAAATTAATTTCTCAAAGAAAAAGAGGGATTAGTGGGTCCCACTGGGCGTGCCAGAATGTGTATGAGGAAAATTGATTAAATCAAAACTAAGAAATCAAAAGCCCATAACATAAAAAGAACTAATCTAAATAAAAGCCATTATCAATAAATCCAATGAAATAAGAAAGTTTTTACCGAGATTTGTGTTGTTCTCTTTGTTGAAATGTAGATTGCTCAATAATGTTGTGAAACCATGTTTGCAACAAGCAAGTAAAGTGCTCAAAGTGCTCAAAGATCAATGTCAAAAGATCGTAAAGTTGCTCAATTGATGCGATGTATGCTCAAAGCACTGTTAAAGAATGCCTAAAAATAAGTGATCGAAGAGGATTTGTGAAGAAGATGAGGGGGGTTTATATATATTTCAACAAAGATTGATCAACGGTCCAGATAATTCAAAAGAATCAACGGAGGAGATAAATCAAATAACCATGATGAATGTGCACATGACATGTGTCAATCCATAAGGATATTTTTATTAAAATATGATGAAAATAAGATTGATTGAATAGATAACTCAACTTGTAATTTTGTCTTTTTTAGAGTTCTAAAAATAAGACTGATTGTGCACGAGTTAACACGATATTTTAAGAAGAATTAGAAGAAAAATTGAAATTAAATAAATAAATTTATTTAATTGTTTGTGCATGATTGAGGAATATGAAGATTATAAATAAAATACTTGACTTTATTTATTTTTAGAGGATTGAGACAATTTAAATAAATTTGCATGATTTATTTAAATTTAGAAGAACAAGTGATTTAATTAAATAATGTAAAATTATTTAATTGCAGATAAGAGAGGATTTGGATGAATTAATTAAATAATTGGATTTATTTAATTGATGTGGACTTCAATTTTGGAAAGAGGATAATGATTTAATTAAATAATAAAAATTATTTAATTTCGGAAGAATAAGGTTGATTTTGCTGAAATTAATTAAATAAATACAATTTATTCAATTAATGTTAAATTTTGGAGTTTTGGAAGAATTTGATGAAATTAATTAAATAATTAGATTATTTAATTAATGTTGAAATGCAGGTGATGCGACAGATTACGCAAGTGATTCGAAGACTTGGTCATTTTAGGGTGTCTACAATTGGTGATGACCTAGGTGAAGTGATGGGTAAAGTGTCTTATGTGGGATTGCTAGAAAGTATGATTGGTAATGGTGGGGATAGCTAAATGTCATCTTCTAAGGGTTCAAAGGTGAGGAAAGTGTAAGATGGGGATATGGGATAATCCATGGTTTAATGATTATTCAAGGGAGACTCCTTAAAATGATTATCAATGATGGTGTCGATAGGGGGAATGGAGTCTATGAATGTAGGTGTGGGAATGTGAGCTATGACATTAGGATTGTATTGGATGAATAATGGAAAGTAGGGGCACCTGTCTAGTGATGGAAAGAGCCACATGATCAAATGATGTTTGGGGAAGGGTTTTTCTTAGGAAAGTAAGGATTTGGGTGAGGATCTAGGGTTTGGTGGAGAAGAATTTATGAAAAATTTGGCTCGGTCATTAAAATTGACATGAACAGAAGAAGTACAAGACAGGATAAATGGTAGGCTTAAAATAGGATAACTAGGACTATGATGATGAAGATAGAAAGAAAAGTCAACAACAATAGTATGATATAGGGATATGATTAGAAAATAAGAGTACTACAACTAGCAAGAGGAAAGTGAGGACATAATACAAAGTTAACATGGCATGAACTCTCTTGGAAGGATAAGCATGGACTATAAGAAGATTGAACTAGTTGGATCTGTTAGGCTCACCAAATGAAAGAACCTTAAAGGTTAACCTTAATTAGGTAAGGTTATTTTTGAGTGTGGTTGTTTGTGCAACAATGTGTAAATTAATGTTACCTAAGGATAAATCTAACTATACTAACATTTTAATAACCATGAGAGATAGGACTAACAATTAGACTAAAAACTTGACAAACATTACAACTTGGACACATGTAGGACTTGGAAAATGGAAAAGAATAGTATTAAATGTGGAAAAAAATAAAAAAGTGGTATTAGTTGCACCTATGTAGAGAAGTGGTCGTTATGAAAGATGCTTAGAATTATGCTCTATGTCTATTTGTGAAGTTTGGAGGTGATTGGACCTAAAGGATATGACCACCATATGTAAAATAGCCTACCTAATGGTATGTGCATGGAGATATATATATATATATATATATATATATGGAGAGAGAGAGAGAGATAGGGAAATATAAAGAGAGATAGAGATTGGGAGGGGGATATTGAGAGATATAGATAGAGAGAGAGATTGGAAGATAGAGAGAGAGAGAGAGAGAAAGATAGCAATAGAGAGAAAGAGAGGGAGAGAGGTAGAGGTAGAGATAGACATAGAGATAGAGATAGAGATAGAGATAGAGATAGAGAGGGGTAGATATAGAGAGAGGATATAGAGATGGAGAGATATACATATAGAAGGGTAGAGATAGAAAGAGAGGATTGAGAGAAAGTTCTAGTTTTCTTATTTTCATTTCCTTCATCGATAAGGGAGAGGGAGAGATAGGGAGATATAGGAATGATATGGGGAGAGAGGCAAGAGAGAGAGATAGGGAGAGATAGCTAGGTAGAGAGATATAGAGAGGAGACAGATAGGGAGAGATAGAGGAGACAGAGGGGAGAGATAGGGAGAAAGAGGATTGATAGGGGAGAGAGAGAGAGGTTTAGGGTTGCTCAGGTTATGGGTTAGGAATTAGGGGTATTATTTAGGGTGAGGGATTTAGAGAGAGAGAGACTTCTTTTGACATGCAACCGTAAACCCTGAATAATGCTCCTAAACCCTAACCCCTAACCCCTAAACCATAAACCCTAAATAATGCCCCTAACCCCTAACCCATAAACCCTAAACCCCTAAATCCTAAACCGTAAACCCCTAAATCCTAGACACTAAACCCAAGAAACCCTAAACCTCTATCTCCCTATCTCCCTATCTCCCCTATCTCTATCATTCCTCTACCTCTCAATATCTCTCCATATGTCTCTAGCCATGTCCCTCACTCTCTGTATCTCCCTATTGGTCCTCCCCCTCTAAACACTAAACCCTAAACCTCTAAACCTTAACCCCTAAACCATAAACCCTAAACCCTAAATAATTCCCCTAAACCTTAACCCCTAAACCCTAAACTTGAGCAACCCTAAACCCCTATCTCCCTATCTCTCCCTTATCTCCCTATCTCTATTTTCCCTCTACCTCTCAATCCTTCTCCCTAATTCTCTAGACATCCCGCTCACTCTCTATCTCCCTATCTCTCCCCTATGTCTCCTCTATCTCTCCTGATCTATCTCCTCTCTCTCTCTATCTAGCTATCTCTGAACCTGAGAAACCCTAAACCCCTAAACCCCAAACCCCTAAACTCTAAATCCAATCAACTCTAAACCTCTATCTCCATATCTCTCCCCTATATCCCTATCTCTATCATCTCTCTACCTCTCAATCTCTCTCCATATGTCCTTGGCCATGTGCCTCACTCACTATCTATGTATCTCTCTCCTTAGTCTTCTCTATATCTCCCTATCATTCATCTCTCTCTATAAACCGTAAACCCTAAACCTCTAAACTTGAACCCCTAACCACTAAACAATAAACCCTAAATAATGCCCCTAAACACTAACCCCTAAACCCCAAAAACCCTAAACCCCTAAACCCTAACCCCTAAACCCTAACCCCTAAACCCTAAACCCAAGTAACCCTAAACCTCTATCTCCCTATCTCTCCCCTATCTCCCTATCACCTTTGTCACTCTACCTCTCAATCTCTCTCCCTATGTGCCTGGTCATGTGCCTCACTCTCTATCTCCCTATTTCTCTCCTCAGTCTCCTCTATATCTCCCTATCATTCATCTCTCTATAAACCCTAAACACTAAACCTCTAAACTTGAACCCCTAACCACTAAACAATAAACCCTAAACCCTAAATAATGCCCCTAAACCCTAACCCCTAACCCCTAAACCTGAGAAACCCCAAACCCCTAAATCCTAAACCCAAGTAACCCTAAACCTCTATCTCCCTATCTCTCCCCTTGGTCTCCTCTATATCTCACTATTGTTCCTCTATCTCTCTCTAAACCCTAAACCTTAAACCTCAACCCCTAACCCCAAAACCATAAACCCTAAACCCTAAATAATGACCCTAAACCTAAGCAACCCCAAACCTCTATCTCCCTATCTCTCCCTATCTCTATCATCCCTCTACCTCTCAATCTCTATCTATGTCTCTGGACATGTCTCTCACTCTCTATCTCCCTATCTCTCCCCTCTATCTCCTCTATCTCTCCCAATCTCTATCAATCCCCTCTCTCTATCTCTCTTTAAACCCTAAACCCCAAACCCTTAAACCCGAGCAACCTTAAACCCTAACCCCTAAACTCTAAACCCTAAACTTGAGCAATGCTAAACTCATAAACGCTAAATAATGCCCCTAAACCCTGACCCCTAACCCCAAGAAACTCTCTCTCTCTCTCTCTCTCTCTCTCTCTCTCTCTCTCTCTCTCTCTCTCTCTCTCTCTCTCTCTCTCTCTCTCTCTCTCTCTCTCTCTCTCTCTCTCTCTCTCTCTCTCTCTCTCTCTCTCTCTCTCTCTCTCTCTCTCTCTCTCTCTCTCTCTCTCTCTCTCTCTCTCTCTCTCTCTCTCTCTCTCTCTCTCTCTCTCTCTCTCTCTCTCTCTCTCTCTCTCTCTCTCTCTCTCTCTCTCTCTCTCTCTCTCTCTCATATTAAATCATTTTCCTAGCTTTCCTAGTTTTCCTTTTCCTTTCCAATTTCCCTTTAGATCCCACCAAGTTCTCCCTATTTTACTATTTTCCACCTCTCCTGTCATCATTATTCCCATCCAATGAACTTTAGTTTTATCTTGTTTCCATCTCATGCTGCCAATTTATATCCTCATCCCTCTTTTTATGTCCTAGTTTTCTTGTTTCCATTTGCTTTGTTGATAAGGGAGAGAGAGAGAGAGAGAGAGAGAGAGAGTCAAATTTTTCTTGTTCATTTCCTTCATCGATAAGGGAGAGAGAGAAATAGAAGGGAGAGAGGCAAGAGATAGAGAGAGATAGAAAGGAGAAAGATAGGGAGAGATAGAGGAGATAGAGGGGAGAGATAGGGAGATATAGAGTGAGAGATCCCTAAACCCCAAACCCCTAAACCCTAAATCCAAGCAACCCTAAACCTCTATCTCCCTATCTCTCCCCTATCTCCCTATCTCTATCATGCCTCTACCTCTCAATCTCTCTCCCTATGTCCCTGGCCATGTGCCTCACTCTCTATCTCCCTATCTCTCTCTATAATTTCCTCTATATCTCCCTATCATTCCTCTCTCTCTATAAACCCTAAACCCTAAACCTCTAAACCTAAACCCCTAACCCCTAAACAATAAACCCTAAACCCTAACCCCTAACCCCTAAACCTGAGAAACCCTAAACCTCTATCTCCCTATCTCTCCACTCTCTCCCTATCACCTTTGTTCCTCTACCTCTCAATCTCTCTGCCTATGTCTCTGGCCATGTCCCTCACTCTCTATCTCCCTATCTCTCCCCTCGGTCTCCTCTATATCTCGCTATTGGTCCTCTATCTCTCTCTAAACCCTAAACCTGTAAACCTTAACCCATAACCCCAAAACCATAAACCCTAAACCCTAAATAATACCCCTAAACCCAAGTAACCCTAAATTAGGCGCTAAAGTTGGTGCTAAAGTTGGTGCTAAAGTCAGCGCTAAAGTAGGTACTAATTTAGGCTCTAATTTGTGACTAATTTACCGCCTACTTGTTCTAATCGGCGCAAAAAAAATCCAAAAGTAGTGCCATCCCAATAAATAGCGCTGACTTTTTCAAAAATTTGGAGAAAAATACATTAAAATAGTGGGTGGAAGCAAAAAAGGGAGCTAATCACAGGGATTTGTTGTAGTGCATTGAGTCAAACCAAGAAGTATTTAAGAATGAACAAAAGAATAATGACAAAAACTTGGCAATTGTACCTTATGTTTGCAATTGGAAAGAGAATGATTTAATTGTTGATGACTTCTAGCATGAACCTCTCTATAGGTAAGTATTTCTAACCCTTTATCTCTCTCGTGATGTGCTTCCCCCATGATGTGTTATGTGTTGTTTAGGCCTCTTGGGATGACCCTTGATTCTCGTGTAAGGTCTGGGAAACTAGGAGACTGCCTCTGTTGTGACCTTCTATTTGTATCATCATTCTTCTATATTGCCTCTCTCTCTAATTTCATCATTGTGTGTTGTGTCTTACGGACATAGCATTGTGGTTGGTGACACTAGGGCACCCTCCTATGTGACTATCCCTACGACACTTGTTTCTCCTCTCTTATTTATTGTTTCCCTTCCTCTAGTGTTTCTATCTAGCAGGCGAATGACGAAAAACATTTATACTAATGCAGACCTAGTGTCCCTTTCGAGAGCAATCAAAAAAATGGACTTAGTTCCTAATATGACGATGGGGTTGTATATCTTATCCAAGGCTTGGCTAGTGGAAACACTCATGCTTTCCGCGTAGTAATTTTCATGATGTTTTTATCTCATTTACAAACCTTAACAATACTGTTGCTCTGTGCACCTTTGTTTGTCTTTGAATCTAGCCTTGGTGGTACTCAATTCGGAGAGCTTCGTGATATAGCCCCACAGTTATCCTTGAACTCCAAATTCGTAGTATAACCTTGGCTCTTTGTGTGGTTAATCATATGCATTGATGTTGTTGTTTATCATGATGTTCTAGACACTAACATGTTTCTTGCATGGATGTGTTTGTGGGAACATTTGGTGATTGTAAAGTACATGTCACCTCCAGGGGGCATGGGCTTTGTGAGAGCTTGCGTTCCCTTGTGTATTTTCTTCCTACCTTAACGTGCTTGATATCGATACCTGATATCAACCACCTTAAGGTGGGGGCATATATAAGGTAAGCTGTCAATTGTAGATGTTAGCTATGTGCTTGTCCTCAGATGCAGTTTAAAGACTAGCTCGATGAGTGATTCCTGCATCCTAAGTTTGTTTTCAATCAATCAATCAATCATGTAAGCCCTCTACAGAGGTAGAATATCGCGTATATCCTTTTTATTTTAAGCCCTCTGCGGAGGCGGGGAGCGGTTTTGTGACTAACTCAACCCTTAACCATGTCTTCGGCGATTGTTGTGGTGAAGCCTAATCGTTGGTGTGTGCCTGTAATGTGCCTAAGATGGTGTTGAACCTAGAAATAGGAACACTCCATCACTTGTCTGCCATGTTTTCTCCGTGTCTTCAAGTGTGTGTGTTTGGTGTGCTTGCTTTGTTTGGCATGTCTGTTGCCCCATATGCAGTCTAAAGACTAGCTCGATGAGTGCTTCCTGCATTTTGGGAGGTTTTGCGCGTCTTGCATGTGTGTTGCCCCATTTATGCAGTTTAAAGACCAACGCGATGAGGTCTTCCTGCATTATGGGAGGTCTGTTTACTTTCTAGTACTTGCATTTACATTTCATATATATGAGAAAAAGAAAAGAAAAGAATCATGCATGTCTTCTATGCATTAATGTGTCTTCTATGCATTTACTGTATTCTCTGTATTCTGCGTGACTATAACTGTCTTCTCTATGTTTTGCATGCATGTTATTGTTTTCTATGTGATTGGTGTGTCTTCTCCGTGCTTGGCGTGTTTGTTGTGTTTGCAACCATACTTTAATGCATGTATTGGCCTCGTGTTTATACATACATTAAAGTGGGAGCTAAATGTAGCATCAAAAAATGTCTCCTTGGGGGCTTTTCCCTTGTAAGGTTTAGCTCCCAGGTCTTTAGTGTGCATTTAGGACATCTTGCATCATAATTTGGCATCCCGATGGAATGAACCCTAGGTATCATGGCAAATGGGGCCTAGGGGGACCCCTTGAGCTTAACCCTACCCAAAATAGGGGGGGAGGACTTGGGTGCCCTTGCCCTAGTCCTGCCTTATTTTGGGTCAGTCCCAAATTTGAAGTGTCAGTTTATGACCGTTATTTGGTCCCTAGGCTGAAACGGTAAGTTTGAATTTACGAAATCTTGGCGGGAATGTTTGTAGTTGCATATAAAAGTATGTTTAGGCATTCATTTAGAAACTAGATTATGATTGTTATGTTCATGCATCCCAAAGGTGATTCAAGGCTTTCATTATGTTGCAAGAGCAAATTTGTGATGTCTATGTGTTTGTGTTTGCAGATTTGAGCATCCATTTCCTAACTAAGAGCATCTTCCTCTCATGAGATCTTCACTACAAGGTGAGATTTATTGTGTTTATGATCATTATTCATTTGGTTTTTGCCTCTGCCTCACAAGGGCACACACTCTCTATCTGACAAAGGTGTTTGGAAGACTTAAGTGTCCTTTTGGGGCTTGACTGAGGCAAGCTCCTAAACACCACAACCCCCTCCCAAAGTTTTATGATTCTAGGTTACAAGTTGATGATGCAGACAAAGTGAAGTTGCAGGAGGGCATATTGGAGTGTTGGAATTGCATATTAGTGAAGAAAAGGACACCCTAGACTAAGGTTCCTACTCCCTAGTCCCCAAAGTTCTATGACGAGAAAATATCCGAAACAACAAAAATGGGTTACAAACTGAGTTTCCAGATCCTGACAAAAAGCAGGGCCTTGGACTTGGGCACCTGCTTCTGTGTCCCTGACTTTTTCACCTTGGGGCCCCAAAAACAAGTGCATAGTAATTTGTAATTTTACATCTTTCTGTAGAAGCATTTTTTGTTATTCGTCAGTTTATAGCCGTATTTGCATAATTAGGGTTTTGATGGATAATTAAGCATAAGAGAAGGAAAATTGATAATCAAATACCCTAGTCCAAATTTCCTTACATTTGTAAGTGACCAAGGACCTGATAGTGCATTGCCACTCGATCTGAAGGTCCTTGAATGTAATAGGGTGAAAGAAGGACTCAAACACCTAAACAAAACTAATCCCAATTTTACCCTAAACAGATGGTAGAGACAATACTTATACTATTGAAAAGGATGGAAACACCTTCACTCTAACACCATTGTAGGAAGATGTTAAGGAGCAGACCAAGGCAGCTAAGGTGATAATGCTGGGTAGGAAAGAGTTTGTGAAGTTTGAGGAAGATGTAAACATGAGGAGATTGTAGCCACTTCAAGGCTTGAAGATGCTAGGATAGAAGATGGAAGGAGAGATGATGAGATGATGACAAAAATAGATCAAGAGAAGGTCAAGGATGAATTGATCGTGGGAATGCAAAATGGGTTAGAAAAGGATGTTGAGATCATGGTTGGAAAGATACTTTGTCCATTGAATACAAAAGAGGTTGAGGGGCAGTTATATTCTGTCAAGATAGAGGTTTCTAAACTTGATAAGACAGAGGTACTAGGGACAGTAAATCTGAGAGAGGAAATGAAGGCAAAAGGTGAGGTGTTTCAAAGTATTTGGCAAAGACAAATAGGTGAGTTTGAGTATGCAACTAGAGTAAAGAGGAGGAAAGTCCAAGACAAAGTTGGAAAAGGTAAGTTTGCAGATATGAGGGTCAGTTTAACATCAGTTTCTGATAAGAAAAATGTCAAAGGATACTCATCAGATCAATTTGCAATGTTGGAACAATATCAAGATGGCAACAAGGTCAATGGTGCAAAGAATGATGCACACCTTCAGTACCTAACTCTATGGAAAGGATTGCCAAATGAAAGATCTTTTGGAGGTTAGAGACATGAAGTGTTCAAGTGTGGACAAGTTGCCATTCAATTTCCAAGGGACTTGGAATCTTTTTCTGGCCGGGTGTATGGTGCAGGGGCACCATGTTAGTCCATTTTTGTAAATATGGTCTTAAGTTGGTTTTGGTGTGATGAGTCTTATTTGAGTCTAATAAGGTCATAATAGACCATCTATTATGTATTGACTCATGTTTGGTTAGTTTGAGTTCATATTGTCATATTTTGCAATATTGTCAAAATGTTTTCATGTTCAAAAGTGCAAAAAATGCAAACTTTGGAAGACCAACGGTCATGGAGGGTTAAAATTTGGTTGCAACCATTGGTTTTTGTTTTTTGGTGATTGTAAGAGGTTAAATATACCTCACAAACTCAGAGGCAAGGTTCCACAATTGATTTTGAAGTTCAAAAAATAATACATCTCTATTTCTCTACATTTTCCTTATGTATTTTATTGTTTCAAGCCATTATATGGCTCCGTACTGTGTATTTTTTATCTCCAATGTATTGAATATTGTGGGCAGTAGAGTTAACTTTCTTTTGGTTCTTGTTTGGTTTGAATTCATCAAGTTTAGAGCATTTTATCAAGGATTTACTGAGGACCAGCCTACAACCCCGTTTTAAGTGTTTGAGGGTAAAAAATGGATACCTAGGCCATTCCACCCAGTGAAAGTGTTACAACTTGGTGGAATGGCACATATAGGAGTAGATTTCCTTTTGGTATGGTTGGCCTTTGTCGGGTTGTGGGGTTTGGTGGATGTATGGTGATGCCCTAGGCTGGCAGAGTCTTCATTTTTGGGCAAATTTGATGGTTAGAGGTTAGGGTTTGGAAAAGGAATGTTGGAGAATCATTTAGATTGATGGATTGAGCATGTGCAAGTCTAATACAAGGTGTCTGAGCCATTGGCAAGGTGTTGCAGGGTGTGGAGGTCATAGTTTCAATAAACCCTCATGAAACAAGCCTAAAACAGGCCTATAGCAAGTGTCTTGTGGTTAGGTGAAGTGGAAGGCCTTTCATTGGCCAAAAACTATTGATTATGTCCATTGATGACCTGAGGAGAGTAGTGGAATAGGTTTTGGTGGCTTGGGAAAGGAATTTCACTAAGGTCCTTTGGAAGAGAGGGCTAATTTACTCTTAGGACAGCATAGCAGTCAAAAGAACAGGGTGATGTTCTGAAATAAGTGGATGAGGCTTTGGGTTATGTTAAAGAACTCCATAATGGGTGTCTAGAATGCCAATCCTTTTATGGGTTGGAGGAGTATTTTGAAAGATATGCACAATTTTATGTATTTGATATGCTACAAGGGAATAGGAGTGAATTTGTGATTGGAATACCAAGTTAGAGTTTTGTGAATAAAGGATTGTTTGAATCTGTTCTAATTGTGATTGTTGAAGGTTTGCCTCCCTGCTCTGCATCACCCTAAGTCTTAAGAGTGCCAAGTCAAAGGTGCAATGAGGTTGCCCCTTTCACTTTGAAATGGAATCATAAGTGAGCAATGAGCTCATTTAAACTACTTAAATAATGTGCAAAACTGAGTCAAATTTCATGCAAAGTGCAAATAGCAGTACCATATCATTCATTTGATAGCATTCTCACATAATGATGGTACAAGTTTGATTATGTCAAGGGACAACCATAATGGATAAATGAGTGATAAAGACAGCATAAAATGGGTAAAGGGATAGTCACAAATGTGTAGACAAGTGATAGTCAAAGAGAAATGTCATTTACCAAGCAAGATTAATACATACTTGAAATAACAGTCCTATTTGAAAAATGCAGTCCATTCATGAGGGACAGTCACAATCATACCATCTTGTTTAGGGGCAGTAAAGAAGTTTTTAAATAAAAAGATGATATGTTTGTTACCAAGTATAGTACAGTCTTCATGAAAACCACTGTATACTAGAGCACTAAGTTTCTATGATAGGTGGAGTAAGACAGTGTCTCCCTTATGGGGTGAGTGTGGCTAAAAGCTAAGGCAGTTTATCAAAAGATTATGGCTTTCACCAATTGACTACAGGCTTGCCAAAATACTATGAAGGAAGGCCTAACTCTTCCATTTATCCATAGCTAGAAAATGACAATAGAAAATTCAAGGATACAGTGATAAAAGACTCCAAACCAATGACAAATATACCAAAGCAACATGTTTTCTCCGAGTCAACATAAGGAGCAAACACTATTTAACAATGGGTAGATATAGTCTCTTAGGTCTGAAACAATGTCCATAAGGACATATTGAAAAGAATGCATATGCAAAAGGTATTAGCGTCATCAAGAAAACTTAATGTCCAAATAGTGAATGAACTATGAAGGAGACCGTTATATTAGAGGTGCAGCATTAGGACAAAAAGGCTTAAGAAGAGCAGTCTTTAACAGCCATTAGAGTCAAAGGTATAGTCCGCAAAAAATGAGTAAGAACTGTAGCAGCAACAAGGGAGATAGTCACCTCAAGGATACACTGATAAAGACTTAAGGAGGACAATGATACAAGATTCTCAAAGGGAAGAGAAAATCTGCCCCAAAAGGCATTGTTACTAATTTAGCTTTCAGCTCAATTAGGTTGAGCCAATATAAGTTTTTGCAAAAAGGAGTTAAAGGTACACATTTGGTTTTTTTCTTTTAAAAGTTACATTCATATGCCAAAGATATTATCTTATAAACTATAGTTCAGTTTTGCAAATGAACACAAAAGAAAGATTACATAATCTTTGCATAACTGCTATCTTTTATTGATAATCATGAATGAATAATGTCCCACACAAGCCGTGGGAATAACTTTTCTAATGCAATATGAAAGTAAACTATACAATTGAAGAAAAAGAAAAGCATATAAAAGGAAAAGGCGTCCATCATTGCCTGGGTGGCGAGGATGGACGTTGATCTGTTGCATCTCCGGATAGCTCCAGAGTCTTCCAGAAGGTTTCTCCATTGCTCCAAAATGTCTGAAGATTTTGAGAAAGAGTTTGTTAACGCTCAAGACACATTTTCCAATCATATACATTTCAGTATTCAACAAGCATATAATTTACTATCATAAGGCATTGAAGTGATTTTTGCAGTATTATTGAGTCAATACCAACAAAGCAAGAGATCATCATCATATACATGTTATTCAAAGCTTCATTGTTTTATCTAACATGTTTGTTCACTGTGCAGGTATAGGTGAAATTCTCATTTCTGAACTATCCGTATTTCTGATCATAGCATGTGGAGTGAAATGGGCTCCCACAAGGGTCGAGCCCAGCATGCTGTCGTCTTGTGTTTTAAGAAGGCAAAAGTGTAGATTCATCCCATTTGTAATCAATTGAACAAGTACACATCACTCATGATAGTAATATGATAGGTAACTATCACAAATGACATTTATCTGCTCAGTTGATTCATCATTGGGAAGAAGGCAATGATCAAATGCATATGGGGATGATGTTGCAGATCAGTCTTTAGTAGCAGGAACATCAATAGATTTGTGCAAGTCTAATGAAAAAGATTCATGCAGAGACTTTTTGAGCCAAGGAATTAGGGATAATGATAAAGACAGTCAGATAGTGATGTAAAATAGTCACCAAGAAGATTGTTCATTTCATGGGTAAGTTTATCAACCCTAACAGAGGCTCTGCTAAAAGATGGTTCATGGCAGCATGTTAATAAAGGTAGTCAAAAGAGATGAACACTGTCAGCAGAGGTAATGGAGGTCTGCATTATGGGATTAAAAGAGAATATAATCACCTACCTGGACTAAAATGGAGACTAACAAAGAAGAGAACAATGGATACACTTGTGACAGTAGATTTAAAGGTACTATCAACAACTAAGAAGAAGTCTATTAGTCATTTTCAGTCCAAGTAAAGGTTTGCAAAGAGCTTAGTATCTTATCAAAGGATCTCATAGGGTTCTTTATTGTCTAAGTGCACTCAATGACCAAGTATGTAGCAGTCATAATGAGAGGGCAGCTTACTAAGTGACATGATTGTCAGAGATAACAAAGACTAGAAGAACTATCATGCAGAAAAAGGTGAACATGATGATAGAGATGTTTTAAGTATGATGAAGAATAAAGAACCATTATCAAATAGTGGTAGTCTTGTCAAACCAACACAAGGACTGTAATGGGACAGTCAAGGAAAAAGTGAAAATAGGACAGTCATGTTACCTCACTGCTCATGGAAAGGACAGGAAAAATGTTAAACATGGCACAGAGACCCCAAGGTATTTGCAAGCTACCACATGACTGAAGAGCACTATACCTGGCACATGATCAAGGATAATTCTCATAAGATAGTAAAGATCTCATTAACAAAGTTTCCTGAGTAAGAGACTTGTAAGGTAAAACACATGTTCCTGTCCAGTTTTGCCCAATAAGATCAAAGAGGGTTCACTATTTAATGCAATGTAATAGCAGTATTATACCTAAGCCATATTCAATGTAACATGTTTTTATTACATACATTCTCTCAGAACCCAATGTGGGTAGGAAGGCTACGGTGTTTAAATGTGGTTTACCTTAAAAATTCCATACTCATGAAAGCTACAAAGAGTAGAGGTTTTTTCCATCATTTTTGCATATTGAAACTGAAGTTGTATATAGGTGTCTCCATGTAGAGTGAAAGGCTACAAGGATCCATAGAGACAATGTTTACAATACCATTCATATCTCTATCAAGACATTTGAAATAATGCTATCTACAGTGCCTTAGTGTTCTTAAGAGATCATGCCAGAAATGAGGAGTTTGTCAAAACTGTGAAGACCCACAATGATAAAACCAAAGGAAATGTATGACAGTATTCTAAAAGGTGCTACAAGATGAGCAGAGACACAGTCAATATCTTGCTTTTCAATCATGTTCTATCATGAAAGTATATATACTTGCTTTAGCTTGAGAAGAGGAGTAGAGGGTTTCTATGAAACCCTAATGAAGACAGTAGGTAATCAAAAGCTTTCAACACAAGAAAGAAGAAATACTATGTAAGTCTACTCAAAAAAGAAAAGTATATCATATTTCCTTCATAATGAGTCTACAACTAAAACAAGGAAATATACCTCATGCTAAAGCCAAAAATCACTCAAGAAATAGTGAGGAAGAGGAAAGGTATTTACTATATTTTTGCTCATAAAAGATAGAAGCGCAGATTTTTGGCAAGAAAAGCTCGTTGGAAGAACTTACCTAAGCTTGTATGAAGATCCTGTAGCAATGTATGACATTTTTCTAGTCAAACCTCCAAGGAGCGGTGAAGATTCTAGCAACACTAAGCACAGACCTCTAATGGTGACGCAAAGAGCAAGAAAGCAAAAATGCAAAAGTGAAAATGTTATGTTTCCAATGCATCTTTTGTTGTTAGGGTTTCAACCCTAAAAGTGGCCAATGCATTTTTTCTTTTGTTTATGTTTTTATTTCATAAAACTAATGTCTTCGGTGGTCATGTGTCTATTGATAATCCCAAGTGTCATGATGCTTTTGTACTTTGTGGGTAGGTGAACCCAAACATAAGACTTAATCTTTTATCCCTTCATTCATGCTTTGAATGTAAAACATTAATGCTGAGTGGTTAAATTATAATTCACTAGATTACCGTTACTATGCAAAATGAAGAATATTTATGACATGGAGGTATGTTGGGGTGGACTTTATTGCTTATGCCAAGCATATAGGAGAGAGTTGAAAGCAGTTTGCAAACATGTGCATGAAATATAGGGGTAGTTTTGACTAGATTTTGACTTTTGAGAGCATATAGGAGCACTTTAGAGTTCTTCCTTGATATGTTAAGTCAGGATTTGACTTTTTCTGCATTTAGGACTCTTTTTTAGGGAGTTTTGGTTATTATTTTTTGTTCTTTTTGGAGGCATCCAATCTAAAGTAGTTTCTAGTTCCTATTTTGGTGCAACTACTTGGCAGATGGTTATAGTCACTTAGTTGACTCATTTTCACTCAGTTCTCATCCTCTTTTTGCTGCATTGTGATACTTTGCAATTCTTTGAGCATGAGATTGACTATGTAACTCATTCTACAGACAGATACAGCATGTATACCTTTGGAGATCAATAGAGATAAACATTTTGCCTTCTCGTATTCTACATTATTATGTGCGGTTAAGTTATTGATGCAGGTACTTGTGAAATTAATTCTTTTCCTTGTCCTTATGTCCCATTGTCAGTACCTTTGTGTAGAAGATGTATGTCATTTGCAGGTTATGAGTTGTGTTTGAAATGCAAATAATCCAAGTTGTGAAAGTAAATTTTTCCTTCTAGGATAGGCATTAAACCTTCTCATGAAATACTGATGCAGAAGCATATACATATTGGGTTGTGCATGTTAAGTTGTCTTTATTGATTAAACATTGTGTATAAAATAGTTGTGTAGGTTTGAGCATTGTTTTGGTGCATCACCTTAGTTGTAGGTTTCATTTTATGCAATTTTTCTGTCCCTTTTCCTTAGCAAAGCATTAGAATAATAATCTATGTGATAACCATTTAGGAGCTAGCCTTCTCTGGAGGTCCACTCCAAAGTTAGGTAACCCACAGCCTAGGAGTGTTCCCATGTTACTCCAAAATGCTAAGTTTTGTAACTTAGCAAGGGTGCAATATTGAGAGCTAACAGTTTTTGGCACACCCGGTGGGACTGTCGAATCAGGACAGTTTCAACTTTTCAAGTTTTGCTGGTTTTGATATGCAACTAGCAAATTTTAGACCTTCTTAGAGGTTGGTGAAGCATATCTAGCGACTCTATGAGTAGAATATACAAGAAACCAATGCACTATCAGTTTTATGAGAAAAATATAGACCAGAAGCTCAAGTGCATTTGAATATTTATAGTTGTCCCCACCTAAAAGACAAGGCAGAACAACAAGGAGAGCTCTTGTTTCAACAAGGAAAATAGTTTCAACTCCACTTGCAGTAAGAGTCACAAGAACTCCTATGAGGTAACAAGTCTTGGCTACACAAATGGTAGTGCCAAAAAATCAAATTTTTTTAACATTCGATGGAGGTAGTCCTTTAAACCTAACCCAACATGATAATATACCTATGGATGCCCTCAAGAGTATTCCATATTTTACAGGAGAAGATCAAACTACACCTGTAGAACACATTAAAGGTGTACCTAACCTATGCTCTATACATCATGTGACTGCTGAGAATGTAGCCCTTAGGCTGTTGGCTGAATCATTTAAAGGTAAGGCACTCCAGTGGTTTAGAGGATTAGCAGTAGGTTCCATTGGCACATGGGACGATTTAGGAGAAGCTTTGTGTAAACAGTTTGATAATAAGTTTGATAATCTGTCATTAGTGGAGCAACTTACTACAATCAAGAGGGCTCCTCATGAAAGAATGACAAACTTCAACTTCAGATTTTAGAGAACATGGAACAAAATCTCACAAAATACAAGACCTCCAGCTGAGTATGCATTCTTGTACTTTTTAAGAGCTCTAAATAGTGAAATTGTAGTCATGATCCAATCAATGGGTGGTAATACATTACCTGCAGCCTCTAATATTGTTGTTAGAACTGAGAACAACCTTATTCAGGCTAGAAGGATTGCTCCCAGACCCCCAATGCCCATTTTCCTTGACATTCAAACCCCTATGGCTTTGCCGACACCCCAAGTAGCCCCTTTACCAGCTGCTACAAATCAAGAAAAGGTTGTTACAGCCTCATCTAATGAGTTGCAGGAGATAAAGGGAATACTTCAGTCCTTTGGGAATGAGCTTGTGAATATTAAAAAGTAGCAATTTCAAGGTTTTAAGCCTTACCAGCCACAAAATCAAGGTCCCAGTCAGCAATACCAAGGGCCAAGTCAGTAATACCAAGGAAATAGACAACCATACCAAGGAAACCAGCAAGGTGCAAGACAGAATTTGAACCCAAGGCCCTTTTAGCCTTATAATCCCAATCCAATCAGCATAGCTAGAGATCTTGTACCTGTCCAGAATAACTTGGCAGCAAAATATGAATGGTGTTTTCCATGTAATCAACCCCACAATTAGGCTACATGTTCAAATGGGGTCATCAATCAGGCACTAATGGTTCAAAATGTTACAAGCATGCAAAATGTGCCTAATGATGAAATGTCACAGTAGCATGATCCCTCTGCAAGTGAAACAACTCTCCTTAATTGGAAAGGAGAAGAGTTTTACAGAGTGAATAGAGATGATTTCCCAGTTGCAACAAATACAAGGGCCAAGAAGAGGGCTTTGGCGATAGGACAAATAGAAAATAAAGATAAAGAAGTTGTTGGTTCATTCAATCCCCAAGTACCTCATATTTTGCAAAGAAATTCACAAGGCACTAGTAAAGAACAGCTGGGAAACCAACACCAATCACCTCACTTGCAGCCAGATCACGTTGTTGCAAGGACTCATCTAAAGGTAAGCACTGTCACACCCTTCAACATTGTTGAAGACATGAGGAAAATGAACGTATCTATGTCAATGTGGGACTCTTTATCCATCCCAGGTCAAAAGAGCTTGTTACAATCTACTTTGACTAATTTAGATGTTCCAAGTGATGCAACAATAGGTCAAGTTAAGGCTATTTTCACAAATGCACCCCAGGATAGGAACAAACAATTAGGTAAGAATGTCATACCCCCTCCTTTTTATGTGTTTGTGATAGTAGGGGATAAATAGGTTCATAATTGCATGGTGGATAGTGGGGCCAGAAGCTCTATAATGCCCAAATAGATAGCTGATAAGATAGGTTTGAAGTATCAACCTCTTGAGAAAGGAGTGGTCCAACTTGATGGGTCAACTATTAAGACCATAGGTGTTATCAAGGACTTAAGCCTTACACTTCATACCTATCCAAATGTTTCCATCTCTCAAGATATATTTGTCATTGACTTACCACCCTATTTTGCATTATGCTTGTCAAGAGATTTCACTGCAAAAATAGGAGGTTATTTGTCCTTAGACTAGTCCCACATGTTTTTTAGGACTAGGTATGGGACAAAAGTGACCATAAAATATAAGTCACTTGCCAAAGACCACATTGAGCCCTATATACCAAGCCCTATTAATGCCAATTGTTCTGTTTTTGATGATAATGAGCTTATTGTTGCTCAAGAACTGCAAGCTGAAAGTATACCAGATATACTCTTAAATGAGTGGGCAGTAGAAAATGTTGTTGATAATCCAAATGACAACATTAAAGTGGTTGGTTTGGGAGTGTATATGATGCATGATCCTAAAACAGTTATGTTAAACCTTGAAAAGAAAGGAGAACAGCAGTTAAAGCAGCAAGAGGAAGTATGGAAAATGTATTTTGATGGCTCAAGGAGCAAGAACGGAGCTGGTGAAGGTGCAATGCTAGTGTCACCACAAGGTGATAAATATTACTCAACTTTCCATTTTGCATTTTCATGTACTAATAATACTGTCGAGTATGAAGGTTTGATTCAGGGTTTACAGTGGGCAAGAAAGAGGAAGATCGGTTGCTTGCAAGTATATGGTGACAGTGGGCTTATTGCAAATTAGGTGAGAGGGTTGCATGTCACAAAAAATGATGTTTTGAAGTCCTACAAGCATAGAGTGTGGGATATGATTGAAGAGTTTAATGCTTTTAATTTGGTTTCTATTCCTAGGGATCAAAATAAGCATGCAGATAGGTTAGCTGCAATAGGGGCTCAATTTGATATTCCTAATGATGTTAAAAAGGGAAAAGTGTAGCAATATGTGAAGGTTATTGTTAGACCTTCTATTCCTGATAATAACATTCATTGGCAAGTGTTTGAAAGCGATGAGCGGGTTCTGAGCTTTCTATTAGAGGAGGATGAGTTTTTAGTAATGAACCAAGGAAAGCTCAAGCAGCAATATGATGAACAAATCATTTAGCTGAGAACTAACAAGCTGCCCAAGGGATTAGTCACCTTGGAATCCATCTTTGGCACTGGTGATCAGTCAAAAAAGAGCAAGACTAGCATGTAGGTCAAAGAAGAATACTATGAGGAACTTGAGATTTTTAAAGGTAAGCTCCTTAAAATTGGCAAACTTTGTTCATAAGAAGATAGGCAAGCACTTATTGCTCTTTGTCAAGGATTTAAAGATGTTTTTGCCTGGGACTATTCAGATTTAAAGGGATTTGATCCTCAAATTGCCCAACATACTATAGAGTTAGAGCACCATGCAAAACCTATTAGGCAGAAACATAGGCCTCTAAACCCAAAACTTGAGCCTCTTATGATTAAGGAGTTAACCAAGTTGATTGAGGGAAATATCATTTTCCCAATCAAACATACATCCTGGGTCTCCAATCTTGTTCCCGTAAGGAAAAAGAGTGGAGAAATTAGGCTCTGTGTTGAGTTTAGAGACCTTAATAGAGCCTCTTTGAAGAACCATTACCCACTGCCCTCAATGGAGAAAATTATGCAAGTAGTGGCTGGTTCAGAAAGATTCTCTTTACTTGATGGTTATTCAGGCTATAACCAGGTCTTAGTTAAGGAAAAAGATCAATATAAGACTGCCTTCACCACAAAGTGGAGCACTATGGCCTATAAAAGAATGCCATTTGGCCTATCCAATGTTGGTGCCACTTTTCAGAGGGCAATGGACATGGCTTTTCAAGGGCTGATCTATAAAATTGTGCTTTTGTACCTTGATGACATCACAATATTCTCCAAGAATGTAGATGAACATTTGTCACATTTGAAATAGGTTTTTGAGAGGTGTAGGGAGTTTGGTATATCCCTCAATCCCAAGAAATGCATTTTTGTTGTTCATGAAGGCAATCTTCTAGGACATATTGTGTCAAAACAGGGGATTACCATTGACCCAGAAAGAGTTAAAGCTATTTTAGAATTGCCTTTACCTAGCCATAAGAAGGGGCTGCAAAGCTTTATAGGAAGAATTAATTTTCTGAGAAGGTTTATCCCAGATATTGCAAATTTATTAAAACCACTAACTGCTATGTTAAAGAAAAATGCAGTTTTTAGCTGGACCAGAGAAGCTAAGCACAATTTTGAAGCTATAAAGGAGGCTTTGTCAGTAGCTCCTACTTTGGTAAATCCAATTTTTTCAAAAGATTTTATTTTGTATGCCCATGGTAGCATAGATATTGTTTCTACAATATTGGTACAACAAAATGATGATGGCTTTGAACAGCCCATTGCCTTTTTCAGCCAACGTTTGGAGGACTATGAACAGAGGTACAACTTTGTAGAGAAACATGTCCTTGCAGTTATTAGAAGTATGAAAAAGTTAAGGCATCTAATTCTAATAACAAAGTGCATTTAATGGTTGCTCACCCTAGTGTGAAGGAATTTTTGTTAAGCAAGGACCTGAATGAGAAGAGGGATGGGTGGATTACGAAGGTAATGGAGTATGACATAGACATAAAGATAACTAAGCTTGTGAGATGAAAGGGGCTGTGTGAACATCTTGCTACTGAGCCTAAGATTGAGCTGGAAACAGGAAAAGAAATGGTTCTAGTTACTACCGATGAACCTATAGTCAATATACCAGTAGCAGATGCAAGTTGGGTGCAAGATATGACTCATTTCTTGCAAACTGGTGAGTGTCCACTAGGTTTAGATACGGCTAAGAGGAGGTATTTTAGACTGCAATCTATTCCCTATGTGTTGGTTGATAATGTTCTGTTTAGAAAAGACCTTAATGGTGTGTTGTTAAGGTGTATTGACCATTATCAAATTGATAAAGTGCTTCATGAGTTTCATGATGGAACTGTTGGGGGTCATTTTGCCCCACGGACTACTGCATGGAAAATAAAGAGAGATGGCTATTATTGGCCAAGCTTGTTTAAGGATGCCCATGCTCTGGCATGAAAATGTGTGAAATGTGCCATTTTTATAGGCAAAGAGAGGTTTCCAGCTTTACCCTTGCAGCCAATTCAAGTGGAACAGCCCTTCATGAGATGGGCCATTGATTTCATAGGTATTATCAATCCACCTTCACGTGTAGGCCACAGGTGGATTCTCATTGCTACAGACTATTTTATCAGATGGAATAAGGCAATGGCATTAAAGGAAGCCAATGAAGGTGTTGTTCTCAACTTTTATGATGATCTAACAAGGTTTGGTGTGCCTGAGTCTTTGATTTCTGATAATGCTTTGGCTTTCACTAGGATCAAGTTAACTGACTAGGTTGTCAAGAATGTCATTTATTTGAACACTTCATCAAACTATTACCCTTGGGGTAATGGTTTGGCAGAGTCTACAAATAAAAATCTGATAAGGATTATTAAGAGAACCATTGAAGAGAATCAAAGAACTTGGCATACCAAGTTAAAATCTGCATTATGGGCAGATAGGATAACTCCCAAAAGGTCCATTGGGAATTCTTCGTATATGTTGGTTTATGGTAAGGAGGCAAGATCGCCTTTATCTGTAGAGCTCCCAGCTCTTGATATTATGCATCAGCTTGAAATGTTTGAGGAAGAGGACCCAATGGCTATCAGATATGCACAGCTCATGGAGCTGGAAGAAACAAGAGATAAAGCTATGAAAACCATGGAGTTTCACCAACAACAAGTGAAGAAAACTTTTGATAAAAGAGCAACACCAAGAGTGTTTAAAGAGGGAGATGTAGTGCTCAAGTGGGATGAATTGAAGAGCAGGCCAGGAAAGCACACCAAATTTGACAATATGTGGAGTGGCCCATTTCTTATTACTGACTGCAAAGAGCACAATGCCTTCCAGCTATCAAAACTAGATGAATAAATTATGCCTATCCCAGTTAATGGGATACACCTCAAACTCTATTTTGAGGTATGAGTCATCTTGCAGTTGCTAGTTTAGGATTTCTGATTCAATAAGTGTTGCTGCACATAGTTTAGATGCATTTTTCTTTTCCTCCAAGTGTAATTTTTACACAATTAGTTGGTTCTGAGTTCTGGTAGGTGAAGGGTTTTCAAAGTGCCAGGTACCATGTATTTTTTTTATGAGTTACTGTAATATACAAGACTATTTTCAAGATTTGTTAGTTTTCCAAGTGACTCTGTGCCCAATGGATAAGCTTCAGGCAACTGGTTAGGATGTTTAGAAGGCAAACATATAGCAAATGTCGCCAAAAATGTTACCTAATTTAGCTTTCAGCTTAATTAAGTTGAGCTCAGATAAGTTTTTGCAAAAAGGAGTTAAAGGTACACATTTGGTTTTTTTTCTTTTAAAAGTTACATTCATATGCTAGAGATATTATCTAATAAACTACAGTTCAGTTTTGCAAATGAACACAAAAGAAAGATTACATAATCTTAACTGATGTCTTTTATTGATAATCATGAATGAATAATGTCCCACACAACCCGCGAGAATAACTTTTCTAATGCAATATGAAAGTAAACTATACAATTGAAGAAAAGGAAAAGCATATAAAAGGAAAAGGCGTCCATCATTACCTGGGTGGTGAGGATGGGCATTGATCTATTGCATCTTCGAATAGCTCCTGAGTCGTCTAGAAGGTTTCTCCATTGCTCCAGAATGTCTGTAGATTTTGAGAAAGAGTTTGTTAACACTCAGGAGAAATTTTCCAATCATATACATTTCAGTATTCAACAAGCATATAATGTACTATCATAAGGAATTAAAGTGATTTTTACAGTATTATTGAGTCAAGACCAACAAAGAAGGAGATCATCATCATATACATCATATTCAAAGCTTCATTGTTTTATCTAACATGTTTGTTCACTGTGCAGGTATAGGTGAAATTCTCATTTCTAAACTATCCATACTTTTTATCATAGCATGTGGAGTGAAATGGGCTCCCACAAGGGTTGAACCCAACATGTTGTCGTCTTGTGTTTAAAGAAGGGCAAAAGTGTAGATTCATCCCATTTGTAATCAATTGAACAAGTACACATCACTCATGATAGTGAGCTAATAGGTCACTATCACAAATGACATCTATCTACTCAGTTGATTCATCATTGGGAAGGAGGCAGTGATCAAATGCATATGGGGATGATGTTGTAGATCAATCTTTAGTAGTTGGAACAGCAATAGATTTGTGCAAGTCTAATGAAAAAGATTCATGCAGAGACTTTTTGAGCCAAGGAATTAGGGACAGTGATAAAGACAGTCAGACAGTGATGTAAAATAGTCACCAAGAAGATTGTTCATTTCATGGGTAAGTTTATCGAGCCTGACAGAGGCTCTGCTAAAAGATGGTTCATGGAAGCATGTTAATAAAGGTAGTCAAAAGAGATGAACACTGTTAGCAGAGGTAATGGAGGTCTGCATTATGGGATTAGAAGAGAATATAATCACCTACCTGGACTAAAATGGAGACTAACAAAGAAGAGAACAATGGATACACTTGTGACAGTAGATTTAAAGGTACTATCAACAGCTAAGAAGAAGTCTATTAGTCATTTTCAGTCCAAGTAAAGGTCTGCAAAGAGCTTAGTATCTTATCAAAGGATCTCATAGGGTTCTTTATTGTCTAAGTGCACTCAATGACCAAGTATGCAGCAGTCATAATGAGACGGTAGCTTACTAAGTGACATGATTGTCAGAGATAACAAAACTAGAAGAGCAGTCATGCAGAAAAAGGTGAACATGATGATAGAGATGTTTTAAGTATGATGAAGAATAAAGAACCATTATCAAATAGTGGTAGTCTTGTCAAACCAACACAAGGACTGTAATGGGACAGTCAAGGAAAAAGTGAAAATAGGACAGTCATGTTACCTCACTGCTCATGGAAAGGACAGGAAAAATGTTCGACATGGCACAGGGACCCCAAGGTATTTGCAAGCTACCACATGATTGAAGAGCACTGTACCTGGAGCATGATCAAGGATAATTCTCAGAAGATAGTAAAGATCTCATTGATAAAGTTTCCTAAGTAAGAGACTTGTAATCTAAAACACATGTTCCTATCCATTTTTGCCCCATAAGATCAAAGAGGGTTCACTGTTTAATGCAATATAATAGCAGTATTATACCTGAGCCATATTCAATGTAACATGTTTTTATTACATACATTCTCTCAAAACCCAATGTGGGTAGGAAGGCTACAGTGCTTAAATGTGGTTTACCTTAAAAATTCCATACTCATGAAAGCTACAAAGAGCACAGGGTTTTTCCATCATTTTTGCATAGTGCAACTGAAGTTGTATACAGGTGTCTCCATGTAGAGTGAAAGGCTACAAGGATCCATAGAGACAGTGTTTACAATACCATTCATATCTCTGTCAAGACATTTGAAACAATACTATCTACAGTGCCTTAGTGTTCTTAAGAGATCCTTTCAAAAATGAGGAGTTTGTCAAAACTGTGAAGACCCACAATGATAAAACCAAAGGAAATGTATGGTAGCAGTCTAAAAGGTGCTACAAGATGAGCAGAGACACAGTCAATATCTTGCTTTTCAATCATGAAAGTGTATATACTTGCTTTATCTCGAGAAGAGGAATAGAGGGTTTCCACGAAACCCTTATGAAGACAGTAGGTAATCAAAAGCTTTCAACACCAAAAAGAAGAAATATTGTGTAAGTCTACTCAAAAAAGTAAAGTATATCATATTTCCTTCATAATGAGTCTACAACTAAAACAAGGAAATATACCTTATACTGAAGCCAAAAATCACTCAAGAAACAGTGAGGAAGAGCAAAGGTATTTACTTTATTTTTTCTCATAAAAGATAGAAGCACAAAGTTTTTGGCAAGAAAAGCTCCTTGGAAGAACTTACCTGAGCTTGTATGAAGATCTTGTAGCAGTGTATGACATTTTTCCAGTCAAACCTCCAATGAGCAGTGAAGATTCTAGCAAGACTAAGCATAGACCTCTAATGGCAACACAGAAAGCAAGAAAGAAATAATGCAAAAGTGAAAATGTTATGTTTCTAATGCATCTTTTGTTGTTAGGGTTTCAACCCTAAAAGTGGCCAATGCATTTTTTCTTTTGTTTATGTTTTTATTTCATAAAACTAATGTCTTTGGTGGTCATGTGTCTATTGATAATCCCAAGTGCCATGATGCTTTTGTGCTTTGTGGGTAGGTGAACCCAAACATAAGACTTAATCTTTTATCCCTTCATTCATGCTTTGAATGTAAAACATTAATGTTGAGTGGTGAAATTACAAGCCACTAGATTACTGTTACTATGCAAAATGAAGAATATTTATGACATGGAGGTATGTTGGGGTGGACTTTATTGCTTATGCCAAGCATATAGGAGAGAGTTGAAAGCAGTTTGCAAACATGTGCATGAAATATAGGGGTAGTTTTGACTGGATTTTATGACTTTTGAGAGCATATAGGAGCACTTTAGAGTTCTTCCTTGATAGGTAAAGTTGGGATTTGACTTTTTCTACATTTAGAACTCTTTTCGAGGGAGTTTTGGTTGCTATTTTTTGGGCTTTTTTGAGGCATCTGACCCAAAGCAGTTTCTAGTTCCTATTTTGGTGCAACTACTTGACAGATGGTTATAGTCACTTAGTTGACTCATTTTCACTCAGTTCTCATCATCTTTTTGCTGCATTGTGATACTTTGTAATTCTTTGAGCATGAGATTGACTGTGTAACTTATTCTATAGACAAATACAGCATGTATACCTTTAAATATCAATAGAGATAAACATTTTGCCTTCTCATATTCTGCGTTATTGTGTGCGGTTAAGTGATTGATGTAGGTACTTGTGAAATTAATTATTTTCCTTGTCCTTATGTCTCATTGTCAATACCTTTGTGTAGAAGATATATGTAGTTTGCAGGTTATGAGTTGTGTTTGAAATGCAAATAATCCAAGTTGTGAAAGTAAATTTTTCCTTCTAGGATAGGCATTAAACCTTCTCATGAAATACTGATGCAGAAGCATATACATATTGGGTTGTGCATGTTAAGTTGTCTTTATTGATTAAACATTGTGTGTAAAACAATTGTGTAGGTTTGAGCATTGTTTTGGTGCATCACCTTAGTTGTAGGTTTCATTTTATGCAATCTTTCTATCCCTTTTCCTTAGCAAAGCATTAGAATAATAATCTAGGTGATAACCATTTAGGAGCCATCCTTCTCTGGAGGTCCAATCCAAATTTAGGTGACCCACAGCCTAGGACTGTTCCCATGTTACTCCAAAATGCTAAGTTCTGTAACTTAGCAAGGGTACAATATTGAGAGCTAACAGGCTTGTCACATTGTTTAGGAGCAGTTCATCAAAATACAGGTCAGCATCACAAAGAGCATACATATACCTGTGTAATGCCCCATCTTGTTTAGGGGCATAATAATCATCAAAAGTGAAAAGGGGAACATTTAACATGACTGTTGCAGCAGAATGAATAAGACAATAGCCAAATAAAAGATATGACTACACCTACAGTGCAAGCATGACTGTCATAAAGTGAACAAGGATGTCATGAAAAGTGGGGGAATTCAAGTTACAGAATCAGTTATAACATCCTTATGACTAATACTCAATCACACAACCTTTATGAGATGGAGTCAGCTTTACAAGAAAGAGCAGTCACCAAGGTAAATAAACCATCATATGATCGGTACAGTCTTAAGAAAAGCTACTTCTGCTTACCATGGGCTTATTTCTTCTGGTCATTATGTTGTTTCTTCAAGTTTCATAGATATTACAGTCACATTTGATGTAGTAAAAGAAATATATTTAGACTAAAATAGCATATGAACATTCAAGGCAAGTGTGGCTGGAGCAGTCATAAGAAGATTCACAGAGAAAATCACAAGCATTATATATCATGGATTAGGCTTTCAAAAGAGAACAAGCAGGCAGCATTCCTTATATTACAGAGCAGTCATACCTTCAGTAAAATATCATGCATTGAAAAAAAAAACCTAGTATACAGGTGATTGAGCAAAGATAAAAATAGTGTGTCCACCATTCTATCAAGAGAGGAAACCAACACACAACAATCCTTCATTCTTCATCATCCTTGTTATAGGAGCAGTGAAATAAAGGAGGGTTTCTCATCAAAACCAGCATTGCCAGAACATATTTTCATCATTTCAAATGAAATATATAGTAGAAAGTGGAAGGAAACTTACCCCAAGGCAAGAAATGAAGTATGTAGAGCCCTCAAAGAAGAGATCCTCAAAAAAAAAAACCTTCAGAAATCCTTTAGAGAAACCTTCAACAAAGGCAAAACAGTGTCGTTCAAACCCTTGCATGGTGGTGGGTAAGGAGCAGCAGTGAAGAGAACAAAGAAAATGATGAAGACTTTTAGGTTTTTCCCTTTTTCACTGTTGCCCTAGGTCGACTAAGCTCATTTTTTTTTACTTCTTTTTATGAAAATCATTGTTATCCATAGCATGATCGTGGCCAAGACCTTTTTAAGTCAATAAACCTAGTGTTGCATGAGGGGGCCCGAAAGGGCTATTAGTATGTTCTTTCTGATTTTCTTCAAGTCAATAAAGGCAATGATGCAAAAGTAAGATATGATGCATTTATTTGCATGGGGTCATAAGGGTTTTTACAAATGTAAAAGGTAATAATGCATGGTGATGCATATATTTGTGTAGGGAGTTATAAGGTGTTTTAACAGATAATGATGCAAAGGTAATGCATGTGTTTGCATGGGAGTCATAAGGTAAATGACTTTGAATTTTTGAAAATAAGTTAAGATGTGATGCATAATGCCACGGGGAGTCATAAGGGTCAAATAAATGTATGTAGCTAAATGCATGATGTAATTGTGCAATTTTCTTGTGGAGATATAAGGATTTATTATCTCAAAACCTTTTTGAAGATAATTGATCTCTTTTACATGACTTAGCAATTAAAAACTAATGTAAACAAATAATAAAGTAATGCAATTATAAAGTTACTTTATTATTTGTCACAAAGTTGTAAAGTCAAAAAAATAGAACAAATTTGTAACACATAGTAAAGTAAGTCACCTTTGATTACTTTATTACTTGCTCACATTGTTTTTTCATCCCAAAATCATGCAAAAATTAGGAGATGGAGTTAACTAATCTATTTTGGAGTTCTTTGCATGTTTTTTGGTCCAATTAGAGGGATTTGAGGTTCTGCATGGTCAAACTAAGTGTGAGGGGCAATTTGGAGCTATTTTTGCTCTTTTTCCTACAGTTATGACCCTATTCTTTAGGGATTTTTATGCTTGCTCATGGATCAGTCTTGGAGGTATTATTTTTAGAGGCAATTAACTATAGTTGACCTTTTAGGTCTACTTTGTGAAGTAGATCATATATTGGAGAAAAACTTATGTTTTTCTAGTTCTTACCTTTTTGCTCTCTTGTGCATTGCAGAGAGAAAGAGTGTTTGTAACTCAACTTTTACAGATTTATAGATTACACTAGGTTACAAGTTTTATTCTTTGTCATTTTTATGCAAGTGTTCCTTTATTTTTTAGTAGAATCAAGTGTCTACCTTCTCATTTGTGTTTTCTTTATGAATGATTTGATGAGATTTTATTGTGTTTAATATCAGAACCTTTAAAATCATTGTCTCATTTGTACTTGCATGTATTGAATAGCAATAAAAATCACATGTCTTAGGTTGTGTAATTGGAATAGTTTTTCTTTCATGCTGTGAGAACCCTATTTTCCTCCAAGAAGAAAGTTATTTCCAACCTCCCTTAGAAACATTTTTGTGACCATATTGCCAAAGTGAATTGTGTGGATAGATTTTTCTGAGATTTATTGTGAGTTAGAGTTGTAGTTTTCAATCAAATTAGGTGCATCACCACACTTTTAGATCCAGATTTAGTACTCTTATTAGGTCTTTTAACCCTTTTTTCTTGCCAAGTCATTAACCCATTAGAAAATTATAAGGGAACCAGCCCATAATCTGGAGGTTCAATCTCACCATAGGTGACCCACAACCTGAGTTTGATCCCATGTTACACAGGATTGTTGAGCTTCACAGCTTTGCATAACAGGTGCAATCCTGCATGATAACAGTAGGATCTACTAAAATTCCTTCAGCTGATATTATATGCCCCAAATATTGTATCTCTTTCTGAAAGAAAGTACACTTATAAAGATTCCCAAACAACTTATGTTCTCTTAGCCACTACAGAACTAACCGTAGATGTTGCAAGTGCTCTTCCTCATTCTTATAATAAATAAGAATGTCATCTAGAAATACTAAAACAAATTTATCCAAGCAATCTCAGAAAACATTGTTCATCAAATTCATGAATGCAGCAGGAGCATTCGTAAGTCCAAAAGGTAAAACTATGAAATCATAATGTCCATAGCTTGTTCTAAAAGATATTTTGTGAATATCTTCATCTTTCAATCTCAGCTGATGATATCCAGATCACAAATCAATCTTAGAAAACACTGTTATTGATATGGTGTGGAGTCTGATCAGTCTCCAAGTGGGAGATTGTTGTTATATGGAGTCTAATCAAACTCAGAGGTTAAATTAACCCCACTTTTATTCGCACAATTTCCCCCCAAATCTTTAACGAGGTCAAGGGGCAGCACCCCTTGTGGGGGTTTGGGGGCAGCGCGTAATCGATTTTGATTTACTGGATAATAATATTGGACCCTCTGTTGGTGGATGTAGCCTGAGTTTGGGTGAACCACGTTAAAATTGTTTCTTGGTGTTATTATTTCTATGTATTTTTCATTCCTCTGTTTAATCTTTATTTGCATTTAATTGATATCTTCTGCTGGATAACCCTAACAAGTGGTATCAGAGTAGGTTGTGTTTGATTATCATTTGCAAGAAGGTCTCACAGTTGAGTGGGAGTCTCACGGTTGAGTGGGAGCAATGGCGAACGAGGGTAAATTGAAGGTAGATAAATTCAATGGCAGAACTATCAGTTATGGAAGCTGCAGATGTGCCACGCATTTGATCAAAAAGATCATCAATACACAGTAAAGGATACATATTCTTTATCATTGCTTTATTAAGCATATGATAGTCTATACACAGACATAAGGTTCCATCCTTCTTTTTGAAAAAGATCATTGGTGCTTCCCAAGGGGAAACACTAGGTCTAATCAACCCTTTAGCCAACAGCTCTTGAAGCTGGGCTTTCAATTCCATCAACTCCGTAGTAGTCATACAGTATGGTGCCTTTGAATTGAACTCAGGTCTAGGTATTATGTCAATAGAGAAATCAAAAGCTCTCTTTTGAGGTAATCCCAAAAGTTCATCTGGGAAAACATCTCAAAAATCTCGAAGGACGGGATAGTTCTTTAAAGATACACCTTGTGTACTAGGATCCTCTTCTACTTGCTCCATTTTGACTGTAAAAATCTGACAACCTTTTCTTCTAGCCCTCTTCAGTTGCATTGTAGAGATTGGTCTCATCTTGACTTCTCTTTGAGTGCCTTGCAAAAATACTTTGCTTCCTACATCGTCCAGAGACTACTATTTTTGCAAAATAGTCAACATTGTCTCCATGCCTCCATAGCCAATTTATTCCTAAGATAACATGATAGGAACCTAGGGGGGCTACAAACAAATTCACATCAATCAAAAAATAAGGAAGTTCAGTCTTAGCTTCAAACAAGCATTGCTCTACTTGAGCTTTGTTGAAATATTGTCACTGATGTCCAAGGAATTTGTTGAAGTGCTGAAGAGTTTTCAGCAAACTGTTCAAGATTTGAATGAGACGATTTCTAAGTTATCAGAAAAATAGTCAGTCGGCAAACTGTTCAAAATGTGAACTGGTTCATCAGTTTTGTTTTTCTCTAATTCGTCGACAAAGGAAAAACATAGGTGTTTTTCGATGACTTGGAAAGATAGAAAAAGTTGAAGTCTCAGCAATTGTTTAAAAGTTATAAAGTTTGTTGGTTTTGAGTTTCACCAATTCATCGATTTGGTCATTCACTGACAACAGAGAAGGAGGAAAGTCTTTTCAATGATGACTTAGAACAAAGAAAAAAATTTAAGTCTTGGCAAATGTTTAAAGTTTGAAAGTTATGTTTTTTGCCGGTTTGCTGATTTGGTGGTTTACCAATAAAAGCCTAGGTGCAAAGATCTAAGTGTTTGAAACAACAAATGTTTTAAGTACTTGTTACCTATTGTTGGGAAAGTGTGTAAATGATGAACTAGTTTCAAAGTTTAGATATTTCCTGATTCGTCAACTAGGCGACACTTGGCAAAGATAAGCAGACAGTGTGTGAAGCGATAAAGGAAGGATAGGCTAGTTCGCGATCTCATAGAATTGCCGACAAAGAAAAAATGATGAGATGAAGACTGTATTGGAAAAATTGAAGTTCTAAAGATGCAGAAAGACTGGAGTGCAGACATGCAAATGCGCAAGTGTATGCAGAGATAGCCGTATACTAAAAGTGATTGTAATATAATAAATACAGAGTTTTTTGAGCAAAAATGTTGTATGTGTAGGAGACGGATTGATGATGCAGGTGTTAGAAGAATTTAGTGCAGAGAGAGTTTGGGTGAGCAGAGTGAGAAGAAAACTGTATATGATTTAAAAAGGTGCATTTGAGGTTTATTAAGAACCAAATGGATGCATACTTGAACATGTAAAGATTTAGTGAGGTTGGTGCCTCTTGTGGACTAGGTTAGTGCTCAGATCAAGGGATTGTAGTCTCCTTAGAGATGGTGCTCTTAAATTATGAGTTTGGTAACTTCTTACAATTGGTGCTCTTAAATCAGGGGTTTGGTGAGTCCTTAGAGTTGGTTCTCTTAAACATTGTAATCAATGGTTTCATTTGTGAGGTTGGATTAGGATAGTAGATCCTAGTAGCATTTTCTCACCATAGTTTTTCCCATATTAGGTTTTCCATGTATATTTGGTGTTCATGTGTGAATGCTTTCTTGTTGTTGATGTTATTGGATTGAAAGTTAATTTGATCTCCATTCTAGAGGCTTGAAGTTTTAAGTTTTATTGATCTACTGATTCACCCCCCTCTCAGTAGATTGCTTGTGTTCTAACAATTGGTATAAGAGCTGATTCCTTGGAAGAAGCATAACAACTAAAGGTTGATCTGGGAGATTGAACACATGGCCGTTTAAGAAGGATCTCACTCAAACAAAGCACCATTGTTTGATGGAATGAATTATGCATTCTAGAGTATAAATATGGAAACCTACCTAACTTCAATAGGGTTTGATGTATGCAATCTGTTAAGGATGGTTATACTACTCCTGCAACTCCTCTAATAGACCTGGCAGGTAATAAGTAATGTGAGAATAATGCTAAGGCCAAGAATGCAATTCTATGTGGTTTAGCTAACTTTGAATTTGTGAAAGTAATGCAATGCAAGTCTGCCAAAGAAATATGGGATAAGCTTCAGAGCATCTATTAAGGAGATACAAAGGTGAAACAAGCCAATTTGTGGACCTTTAAAGGAAGATTTGAAAGCCTGAAAATGAGAGAGGAAGAAAAGATTGTTGATTACCTGCTAAGAGTTGATGAAGTTGTGAAAGTTATGATAGGACTAGATGAAGACGTAAAAGAGCCAGTGATTGTTCAGAAGGTACTTAGATCTTTACCTCCAGGTATGATTCTAAAGTCTCTACTATAGAAGAAGTAAAAGATCTTAATAACATAACTGTTGATGAGCTACATGGTATTTTTACTACCTATGAAAGGATAGGTGGTACTGAGATTTCAAAGAGAGAAGTTGCATTTAAGGCATCAAAGAAGGAAAATAATGTAGATCCTGAATCTAAAATAGATGAAGAAGAGGCCAATTTTGTAAGAAGATTGAAGAGAGGATCTGGGAAGTATAAAGGTAAGTTACCCTTTAAGTGTCTTAATTATGGAAAGGTTGGTCACTTGTTGCTAAATGTCCTTTTGAAGGAAAAGACAAAAGTGATGAATTTGATAGTAAGAAAAGTAACAAGCAGTTCTATTCAAAGAAGAATAATTTTAAGAAGAACAAGAAGAGTCTATACATAAAAGGTGACAATAACTCCTCTGAAGAAAGCTCATTTTAGAAGCCAACAATGAAGGTGTTTATGAGGCTAAAGGAAATGAATTCTGGTTTATGACAGTGGAGACTACTAATCAAGATCAAAACAATACTGATGTGGAAGAACCTGAGAATGAAGAAGAAGGAGAAGTAGACTTGGAATGAGAGCTAGTATGTGCTTTACGAGAGATTGAGAAACTTAGGAAGAAGAAATCCAAATTGAAGATGCAACTTCAGGAAGATATGGTGTCTAATAAGCTTGTAGAATCAGAAGAGCTGATTGTTGACTTGAGGACACAAGTGGAAGAAGCCAAGAGAATAGAAGAAGTTACAAAATCTAAATTAAAATCAAATCTGAAGAATGTCTGAAGTTAGAATCCAAAATTGTGTCTCTGAGAAAAGATATAGAAAAGGCTAGGAATTAGATTAACCTAAGTATGAAGTTTGAAGAGCGGTGGCATGCTTGATGAAATAATAACTAGTCAAAGATTTCCAAAGAACATGGCTGGTTTAGGATTTGAAGAAGGTTAGCACTTAAAGTCCAGTGATCCTCCTAAAAAGGCTGAAGAGAAGAAGTAGAAGAAGGAAGATGATGGCTTTACAAAAATCAGAGATCTGAAGGAGAAAAGATTCAAAGGTCCCCCTCCTGCAATATATTCTAGCATGATCAGGTTTCCCCAATCCTTTTATGGCTATTGTTATTCATGTAATCAATATAGTCATAGGGTTGTTAGTTGTATAATTATTCCTAGGAGAAGAACTGATTTTATTAGCTAAAATTCTTTTGTGCCTCTAGGAGATTTCAGAATAGTTTGTCACAAATGCAATAACTTTGGTCATATTGCAAAATTCTATAGAACAAACTTTGTAAAAACTAACAAATAGGAAAGAAAGGAGAATATTCCTCCTAAGAAGGATAATGTGTCAGACTCTCTTGTGAATAAGGAGAAGGAAACTAAGAAAGTCTGGAAGAAGAAGAAGGATGATCAGAAGAAAGAAGAATCTTTGATAGTACAGACAACATTTCATGCTAAGAGACAGAATCCATGGATCATAGATAGTGGTTGCTCTAGTCACATGACTGGAGATAAAAGTAATTTTATAAGTCTGCAAGAATGGAATGGAGGCTTAGTTAAGTTTGGTGACAACACATCTGTGAAGATCTGCGGTAAAGGAACATTGAGTATTGATGGAAAGACCAAGACTCACAATGTCTATTATGTTGAAGGACTAAAGCACAATTTGCTTAGTGTAAGCCAGATGTGTGATAATGGATATAATCTAACATTTAATGCAAAAGGTTGTGAGATCAGGAAAGAAAGCTTTGGTAAGTTGGTTGCTAAGGCAAGCAGAACAAAAAACAATCTTTACAATCTCAAGGAGATTCAAGGAAGTTGTTTGATGGGACAGGTTGATGAAAGTTGGTCGTGGCACAAAAGATTGGGACATATCAATTTTGACAACCTTGTGAAGGTAAGTTCAAAAAGTGTAGTTAGGCACATGCCTAAAATTACCAAGTTAGCCAATACAATATGTAAGGAATGTTAGCATGGGAAATAGACAAGGTCTAGTTTCAAAACATAAGAATACTCTACTTTAAGACTTTTGGAGTTAGTTCATATAGACCTAAGTGGTCCAACCAAGACACAACAACTAAAAGGTGAGAGATATTTCATGTTATTAGTTGATTTCTCAAGAACAGCATGGGTAACCTTTCTTAAGGATAAGTCAAAAGCCTTTGAGAGATTTAAGACTTTTAGATCTATGGTTGAGAAGGAGAGTGGTCTGACAATCAAATGCTTAAGATCAGATAGAGGTGGAGAATTCACCTCCAACGAGTTCGTGGAATATTGTGAAATGCACGGCATAAAAAGACAATATTCTGCACCTAGAACTCCACAATAGAATGGTGTTGTGGAAAGGAAAAACATAATGGTAAAAGAGATGGCAATAACTATGCTAAATGAGGTGAAGTTACCTGATGTTTACTAGAGAGATGTAGTACACATAGCAATGTATGTCTTAAATAGACTGCAGTTAAGGATAAACACTAATAAGACTCCTTATGAATTATTGTATGGCAGATCTGGTTCTAGAAAATATTTCAAGGTGTTTGGTAGTAGATGCTACATTAGAAGAGATGAAGATGGCCTACGAAGATTTGATTCAAGATGTGATGAAGGTATATTTCTTGGATATTCTAGCAGGTCCAAAGCATATAAGTTCTACAATAAGAGACTGCATAAAATTGTAGAAAGTGTTGATGTTAGGGTAGATGAGGACCAGTCGCATCTAACACAAAACAAGGACAGTTGCTTAGATGGATCAGCTATTGTTGGGAATTAAGGTGTCTAAACCTCGGTAATTCCTTGTAATTATTATTTAAAATGTATTTATTTTATTTGGCTATGATGTATTTAAGTTCCACATCCTATTTTGTCACTTATTGTGAAGTGGCACGATGAGTTGTCACTCCACTTGTAAGATGACTAGGCTGGTCAACCCACTCCATGTGGATATAGGCATCCCACTTAGTGGTAGAATAATTTTTCCATGTGTTGGCATCTTGAATCGTATGTAAGGGAATTTTGACCGAAACGGTTATGACAGATTCCTATGACAAAATCTATGATGCATAAGAGTCGTAAATGGAAGATTCTATGACAGGTGAAGACATGTGTCACAAGGCATCTTGGAAGAAGGCAACTTTGGGCACACCAAGGAGAGTTATGACATGTTGTAAGAGAATATGCTATTTTTAGTTAGCGTATGACAGATTCTCTTACAACTGTAAGATATGACAGTTATGATGGATTCTATGATAGTCGTAAGAGTATCTGTCATTGCCCAACTTGGGAATAGGCGACCATATTGGTATGGGGTGATATGACAGGTGTCATGACCATGTTGCAATATTGGACAAGTGTCTCTGGGCATGGGTTTTGGGCCATGAGGCCAAGTTGGACGCCCATCTCAAGGAAAGCTCAGTTTTACCTTGTAAACTTCTATTTAAGTAGGTGCTTTGAGTGGAGATGTATTATGTGATTGACAGGTACTGATATGCTGCTGGATTATCTCCAGATACGAGTGTCAAAGACTCCTGTAAAGACTTGCATTGCAAGTGTGTTGTAAACCTTGTTGTTTCAATAATACATTGTGCAGGTTTTGGAGTGGGGTTTTTCACCTGTAAGGGTTTTCCCCATGTTATATCTTGTCTCTCTCTTCTTCTGTATTACATTCTTGTGTTGTGTATTGCTGCAATATCTCCATTGTTGTGTTAAACATTCTGTAATTGTAAAGGTTAAAAAGAATTGCACTCACCTCTCCTCATTAGATTAGTGTAGGAAGCGATTTCCACACACCTAGCTTCCTTTCAATTGGTATACGAGCTTGATCACCTTTGGTCCTAGTTGTTGGGTAGGGATTTTTTGAGCTAATCTTAGGTTGAGTGGGAGCTTTGTGCAGAGCATTCTGTAATCTTGTTGTAGGAAGGAGATGGCAGGCACATACGAAAGATTAGAGGTGGAGAAATTTAATGGCACAAATTTTGAGTTATGGAAACTTAAGAAGGATGACATGCTTGTTGATCGAGACCTATGGGAAACTATTTCTGGTGTAAAACCTACCGCAATGGCACAAGATGATTGGGATCTCAAAGATTGGAAGGATAAGGGTCTCATAAGACTCAGTCTAGTTGATTCTGTCATGTTAAATGTCCATGAGGAGAAGACCATGAAAGACCTTTGGAAGAAGCTGGGAGATGTTTATCAGGCCAAATCCCTAGTGGACAAGCTTTTTCTGAGAAAGAAGTTATATTCTCTGAGGATGGAGGATCTGTTGCAGATCACCTGAATGCTTTCAACATGTTAGTTGCATAATTGACATCTGTTGGTGTAAAGATGGAAGAGGATGATCATTGTATGACCTTGCCTTGTTCTTTTCCGAACTCATGGGATCATCTTGTTATGGCTATTAGGAGCACCACATCCACTTTCAAAATGGATGAAGTGGTATCTTTGTTGTTATCTGAAGAGATGAGGAGAAAGTCTTCTAAAGCAGCCAAAGAGGCTCTTGCGGTTCATGGAAGACCCAAAGGACAAAGGGAAAAAGAAGGACAAGAAAGCTGAGAAGGGTAGATCCAAATCCTGTGGGAGATCCAAATCTCCTAGAAAGTCCAAGGCTCTCTATTGGAACTGTGAAAAAATTAGGCATTTCTGAAAGGAATGCAAAGAGGAAAAGAAAAAGAAGAAGAATGTCCCAGATTCAGATTTTGACAAGTCACAAGATGATGGTGATGCCTTCATCACAGCCTTGGCCACCCATGCATCTGATGATGTGTGGTTGATTGATTCTGGTACATCATTCCATATGACCTCGCATTAAAGCTGGTTCACGAAGTATGAAGAGTTTGATGGTGGAAGAGTGTACCTGGGTGACAATTCTCATCTGAAGATTGTTGGTCATGGAAGAGTCTTAATCTGATTTGCTGATGGACGAGTGAAGGGGATCACTGGGGTCATGCAAATCCTAGGCTTGGCATGAAACCTGCTTTCTGTAAGTAAGTTGAATGGTGCAGGTGTGCAGGTTGTCTTTTTGAAGGACGGATGCAAGATGACTAGACGATATATGGTGCTTGCAAAGGGTACTCGGAGAGGTACTCTGTTTCAGCTAGATGCATGCACTTCACAGTGCAATAGTTCTTCTAACTCAAATAAAAGAGCTGCAGCCACTTCATCCCCACCATCTGAACCAGCAGTGAAGAAATCTGTTGTAACAAATTTTGATGGTAGGGCTCATGTTTTAGAAGTTAAACTTCTTGCTGAAAACACAATGTTATGGAATAAAAGATTTGGTCACATTGGTGAGAAGGGTCTTCAAACCCTAAAAAATGAAAACATCATTGAGGGGTTAAATGATTGTAATCTCGAGTTTGACTTTTGCGAACATTGTATATATGGAAACCAAAACCGTGTTCAGTTTTACTCTAGTTCTCACAAGTCTTCTGGTGTCTTGGACCTTATTCATTCTGACGTGTTTGGTCCTATTAGTGTTCCTTCGATTTCCAAACTATATATTTTGTATCTTTTATAGATGATTACAGTAGAAGGACATGGATTTATTTTCTCAGAAGCAAGACTGAAGTCTTTAGTCGGTTCCAAGAGTTTAAATCTTTTGTTGAGAATCAGACTAGTAAAAAGATTAAGTGTTTGAGAACTGACAATGGTGGTGAGTTTTGTTCAGCAAAGTTTGATAAGTTCTATAAAGAGCAAGGGATTCAAAAACATAAGACAACTCCATACACCCCACGGCAAAATGGAGTTGCAGAGAGGATGAACAGAACATTGATGGAGAAGACTAGGAGTATGCTTAGTGGAGCAAGCCTCGAACAAAAGTTTTGGGCTGAAGCTGTAGCCACTGCTTGGTACCTGGTAAACAGATCTCCTACATCAGCTCTTGTTGGTAAGACACCTATGGAGGTGTGGTCTGGTAAGAAGCCTTCAGTTAGACGTCTTCGTGTTTTTGGTTGTGAGGCATATGCACATGTGCCTAGGGAGAAACGGTCTAAGTTGGAGAACAAGGTTGTTAAGTGTATTTTCATTGGCTATGGTGTCGGTGTGAAAGGATACAAGCTTTGGGATCTTGTGGATGAAAAAGTGTTGTATAGAAGAAGTGTTATTTTCATAGAGCTAACACCTTCTCCTATTGTTCTACAGCCAGAAGAAACAGAAAAGAAAGAGGATGTGGTTCAATTTCCTTCTACCCCTGAGAAAACTGAACTGACAGACCCTGTGAGACTTGATGATGAGGAGAGCTTTAGCAGCTCTGAAAGCTCAAAAGAAGAAGTAGAACCTCAACCTCAGCCATTAAGGAGGTCTACATGAATAAGGAAGCAACCTGATAGGTTTGGTTATTCATTTCTTGATTCTAGTTGTGCTTTTGCCTTGCTTACTAACATTGATGAGCCTAGAACTGTGACAAAGGCTATGATTCTAGATGCAGGTTCCTGGAAGGAGGCCATGGAAGATGAGATGGCTTCTTTGGAGAAGAATAAAACATGGGACTTGGTGCCTTTGCTTGAAGGACGGAAACCTGTTGGATGAAAATGGGTGTTCAAGAAGAAATTCAGTGCAGATGGCAGTGTTGAAAAGTACAAGGCCAAACTAGTTGCGAAGGGGTACTCACAAGTGGAGGGAATTGATTATGGTGAAATTTTATCTCCAATTGCAAAGCTGACATCTATTCAGTTCCTATTATCTCTTGCAGCAGCTTATGACTTAGAGGTGGAGCAGATGGATGTGAAGACAACATTCCTTCATGGTGATTTGGAGGAAGAGATTTACATGTCACAGCCTGAGCATTACATAGAGAAAGGTAAAGAAAATTTAGTTTGTAAGTTGAAAAAGTCTTTGTATGGTTTGAAGCAGTCTCCTAGGATGTGGTACTTGAAGTTTGATGCCTTTGTGTTGTCGGTTGGATTTTTGAGGTCAAAATTAGATCATTGTGTATATTATAAATTTGACAATGATCACATTCTCATTATTGCATTGTATGTTGATTATATGTTGTTAATCAGGAATGGTAAGAATATGATTTTTGATTTAAAATCTCAGTTATCAGCACAGTTTGAGATGAAAAATCTAGGGGTAGGCATGTACATTATGGGAATAGAAATCAGAAGAGACAGAGCTAACAGAAAACTTTGGTTAAGCCAGAGTAAGTATGTGAAGACCGTGTTGGATAGGTTCAGCATGGCAGATTGTAGACCATTGTGTGTTCCTGTTTCTTTGGGGACAAAGTTGTCTATTAATGATTGTCCAAAATCTCCTAGTGAGGTGGAGGACATTAACAGAGTACCTTATGCTAGTGTTGTTGGTAGTTTGATGTATGCTATGGTCTGCAGAAAACCAGACATTGCCCAAGCAGTGGGAGTCCTTAGTCGATTTATGGCTAATCCTAGATGGGTACATTGGGATGCAGTAAAGAGAGTGTTCAGATATTTGAGGGGTACTTCTGAGTATTCCATATCCTATCATGGTAATCCTACAGGACCTCTGCATTCAGTTTGTATTCATGGATTCGTGAATTCCGATTGGGTGGGTGACATTGACAGCAAGAGATCCACCAGTGCTTACGTGTTTACTATGTTCAGTGGTGCAATTAGCTGGATGAGTAAGTAGCAACCTGTGGTCACTTTGTCCATGAAAGAAGCTAAGTATATGGCAAAAACTCATGCTTGCAAGGAAGCCATTTGGCTTAAGAGATTGTGTTCAGATATTGGTGTTGATGCAGGATAGATTACGATTTGTTGTGACAGTCAGAGTGCGATTTGCCTAGCAAATAATCCAACTTTCCATGCCAGAACAAAGCATATTGATGTACAGTTTCATTTCGTACGAGACATGGTAGAGGATGGGAAGGTCAATTTGGAGAAGGTAGATGCTTTGAAGAATATTGCGGATGCATTGATGAAACCAGTGGGCACAGAGATGTTCAGATGGTGTTCAGAGTCTATGGACCTCTCGTCCTATAGCAGTTAAATCATGTTATTTCCATTGGCTCTTACAAGGTGTTCGACAAGTGGGAGAATGTTGGGAATTAAGGTGTCTCAACCTTGGTAATTCCTTGTATTTATTATTTGTAATGTATTTATTTTATTTTCCTATGATGTATTTAAGTTGTACATCCTATTTTATCACTTAGTATGAAGTGGTAGGATGAGTTGTCACTCCACTTGTAAGGTGACTAGGATGGTCAACCCACTCCATGTGGATATAGGTGTCCCACCTAGTGGTAGAATATATTTACCATGTGTCGACATCTTAAATAGTATGTAAGGGAATTTTGACTGAAACGGTTATGATAGATTCCTATGATAGAATCTATGATGCGTAAGAGTCGTAAATGGAAGATTCTATGACAAGTGAAGACATGTGTCACAAGGTATCTTGGAAGAAGGCATCCTTGGTCGCCCCAAGGAGAGTTATGACATGTTGTAAGAGATATACTATTTTTAGTCAGTATATGACAGAGTCTCTTATAGCTATAAGATATGACAATTATGACAGATTCTGACAGTCATAAGAGTCGTAAGAGCATCTGTCATTGCCCAACTTGGGAATAGGCAACCATATTGGGATGGGGTGTTATGACAAGTGTCATGACCATGCTGCAGTGTTGGACAAGTGTCCCTAGGCATGGTTTTTGGGCCATGAGGCCAAGTTGGACACCCATCTCAAGGAAAGCTCAGTTTTGCCTTGTAAACTTCTATTTAAGTAGGTGCTTTAAGTGGAGATGTATTATGTGATTGACAGGTACTGTTATGTTGCCAGATTGTCTCCAGATACGAGTGTCGAAGACTCTTGTAAAGACTTTCATTGCAAGTGTGTTGTAAACCTTGTTGTTTCGATAATACATTGTGCAGGTTTTGGAGTGTGGGGTTTTTCACTCGTAAGGGTTTTCCCCACATTATATCTTGTCTCTCTCTTCTTTTGTCTTACATTCTTGTGTTGTGTATTGCTGCAATATCTCCATTGTTGTGTTAAACATTCTATAATTGTAAAGGTTAAAAAGAATTTGCACTCACCTCTCCTCATTAGATTAGTGTAGGAGGCGATTTCCACACACCTAGCTTCCTTTCAGCTATAACAGAAGAAGAAGAAGATGCTACTATTGAAGAAGAATCTAAAGGGATAACCATTAAAGCACTTGCTAAGTATGTGCAAAAAGATCATCTTGAACAATAGATAATATGAGACAAGAATGAAGGATTGCAAACTAGAAGAAAGCCGGCAAAGAAAAATGATCAGGTAAATTTCTCATTACTATCTAAGTTTGAACTAGAACATTTATAGATGCTAGTGATGATGAAGGATGGATCTATGCAATGGAAGATGAGCTCAATTAGATTAAGAAAAATTAGACTTGGGATTTGGTTTTGTTGGGTTTTTTCCCAAACTGGATGCTTCCCAGTTATCCCTACAACGTAGCCATCATTGATCAACAAGATTTCTGGGCCAGGGGCCAACAGTACAGGAGATGGACCCTATAAATATCTCCTCTCCTTCTTTAGGCTCTGCAGAACCAAGGGGGTATTCCCTATTCAACATCCATAAAATATGCATGTGAACTTACTGGGATGTTGACACAAAGCAGATAAATCCTCTCTTATGCAGACCAAAACTATAAAATAAGTGCAAAGGGGCTAGCTTTGGGCCTAGCTCAGTTGTGAAATGGAGGATTTTAGTCTTAAAACTACTTCTAATGTCCTAAAGGTTTATATTTGAAGTTTGAATTTGTATTTTGTATTTGGATGCAAGACTGGGACCTTGGGTTGTAACCTCAATACAAGACCAGACTGGTGCCTATCTCGGGGCTTGAAGTCAATAGACATACACATGTGAATGATTACCATAAACTTGAATCAATAACTAAGTTTCAAGGGGAAATTTTTTAGTGTCTGCCTTACAGATACTTCCCAAGACTGAGTATTTAGTCATTCATACTTAATGATATCCCTATTGCAGCATACCTTTCCCAATGCTTAACCTAAAATATTTAATTTGTTCCTTGAACAAAGATAAGAGATTAAACATTCAACATAGAAAATCCATGTTCCTGAATCCCAAGTAACCCTTGGCTATTTAGATTCAAAAGAAAAGATGCCCACCACTTGGAGATAAACAACTAAACACATGCAATGATGCATTTCTCATATAAAAACAACATGAAACTAGCAAAACTATGCATAAAACATTCAACATATGATTCATAAATTTGCAAGACACCCAACAGAGCCACCAGCAAAACTGTACCTTATTATTCCACCAAAATTTGCCCAATCTTCAACAACCAGAAAAATGAGTAACACGGTTCTGATATACCCAAAACATGTACTCAGCAATTAATTACATGGTCTACTCAAAATGCTGCCAGATACATCGCACCAAAAATGGTGCCCAAAACATTCAATGCTCCAGGCAGAAGAAGAAGGGAGTGGTTGAATTCAGGAAGTGTGCCGCCGCTTGAAGATTTTCCTTTAAAAATGGTAGCTAGCCTATCCATTCATCGACCATACCTCTGCACCTTGCCATTAATGGCCAACCTACCCGCGACTTCTAGAAATGCAACAGTTTGCATGTTTAGGAATTTTTCCCGCCTAGAATGCAGCTGTGAATGCATAGGAAAACCCTCCTATAAAATTTTGAAACAGGGTCGTAGATTCATTTCCTCCTGCCGAGATCTGCAGCTTCAATTTGATCAGGCAATCCAGTCATTGGCTTTGAAAAGTCATCGGCCAATGAAAACATGCCACGCAAGTGTCTTTTTACTCCTTTGACTTTTTGTAGCGTGAAGATACATTTTACCTTTTTCATCCTCAAATCTTTGTATATGCAGTTCTATATACATATAACTGCCTTTGGACACGTGTCACCCCCTGATTAGTTCTCCATCGCTGTGAATTTCCATCTTCATCAGCAATCCATTGTATCAACATTTGCATCTGTGGTTGTATATGAGGTTGTGCATACATACAATCACCCTTCATACAACCGCGGACCCCAAATCTTCATAAAATAAATTGCAATTGCTATCGGGTCTAGGCTTTGTATCAAACTCCTTTTGCATATCGCCTTGTATATCGCACTTACAATGTACAATATACATACAACCGTGGACTCCAACTCATTTATCAATTGGATTGAAATCACATTCGAATCCAGCTTTGTATCTAGTTCATTGTACCTTACATTGTATATCTCACATATATACAATGTGCAATATACAACCACGAAATCTAACCTAGAATATGCGATATACAACCACATTATCACATCCGGAAATGTATCTGAATGACACATACAAACTTATATGTATACAAAGACACATACAACCATTTTTCCACTTTCACAAGCCGATTGAAATTTCCTCTCGAGTCTAGCCTTGTATATATGCATCTGCACACTAGATACAAACATACAACGACACATTTTGACATGACGGGAAAAGGAGGTAACACAAGGCAAAGGGGGCCGGTCATTCGACGACCACTATGGCATGAAGTGCATCTTAAGTGATAGATGACCTGCTGCAGATGGTCAACGCAGAAATAGAACATATAATGCAAGAGGCCGAGGGAAAATAATACCTAAGGCATTAAGAGTTTGAGGGAATAAAAATACAGGCTTGCAGACTCGACTCAAAACCCTAACCCTAGGTGGGCACCACCAAGTTCCAAGACCTATAGATAAGAACGTGATAGGCACAAAATGGGTGTTTAGAAACAGGTTGAATGAGGATGGAGAATTTGTGAGGAACAAGGCATGATTGGTTTGTAAAGGATACGCACAAGTTGAAGGCATATACTTTGAAGAAACATTTGCACCTATAGCAAGATTGGAAGCTATCGGGATGTTTCTAGCATTATTTGTTTATAATAACTTCAAAGTTTACCAAATGGATGTTAAATCTGCATTCCTGAATGGGAATCTTAATGAAGAAGTTTATATTGAGCAACTTGAAGGATTTCAGCTGTCAAAGAAATAAGATTATGTTTGTAGACTGAAAAAGGCTTTGTATGGTCTAAAACAGGCTCCTAGGGCTTGGTATTCTAAGTTGGATAATTACCTCCAGCAATAAGGATTCAGAAAAGGATGTGTAGATAGTAACTTATACTTCAAATCAGAAGGTGAGCACATGTTGATTGTTGTTGTATATGTTGATGACATCATTTGTGGTGGTAGTGATGACAGGATGTGCAAGCAATTTATTGATCTGATGCAGAAAGAGTTTGAAATGTCCATGCTTGGAGAACTTTCTTTCTTTCTTAGTTTACAAATATCACAATTAGACCAAGGTATATTTATATCTCAAACCAAGTATGCAAAGGAAATGCTCAAGAAGTTCAAGATGGAAGACTGTAAGGCTATGAGTACCCCCATGATGCCAGGATGCAAGTTGAGCAAGAATGATGAATCACCTGATACAGATTAGATGATGTATAGATCTATGATAGGTAGCTTACTGTACCTAACTACATCCAGACCATTTATCATGCAAGCAGTATGCATGGTGGATGGATTTCAAGATGCTCCTAAAGAATCTCATGTTCAAGTTGTGAAGAGAATTTTTAGATACCTGAAGGGTGTTGTGGATTATGTATTATGGTACCTTCAAAATAATGATTTTACTTTGACATCATATACAGATGTTGATTGGGCAGGAAGTATAGATGAGAGGAGAAGCACCAGTGATGGAGCTTTCTTCCTTGGTGATAGGTTGGTATCATGGCTCATCAAGAAGCAAGATTCAGTCACATTGTCCACTACTGAGGCAGAATATGTTGTTGTTTCATGTTGTACACAAGTTTTATGGATGAAGCAAACTCTCAATGCCAAAGGTAGAGTTTAACGATCCTATTTCCATTCTTTGTGATAATACAAGTGCAATCAATATCTCAAAGAATCATGTGATGCACTCAAGAACAAAGCACATCTCCATTAAATATCATTTCTTGAGGGAAAAGGTTATAGATTAGGAAGTAAAGTTGGAGTATGTCCCCACACAAGATCAGATTGCAAATATTTTCACGAAGCCACTTGTCAAGGATACTTTTGAATATCTTAGGCAGAAGCTAGGAGTTATTTCTCCTTCTCACAAGTAGAAGTGTAGCTATGACAACTGTCCCGATATAGCAACTCATGGCATATATTTCATCCATATTTTGGACAGTGACTACCTCTCATGGGGAGCAAGTAGATAAATAGTAGTTTGCTATCAGTAAGGAGGTTGTTTACCTCCCTTTGCTATTGATGACAAAGTGGGAGAGTAAGAGTAAGGGGGAGCAGCACTAGAGCAAAGGCAGAAGAAATAGAGCAGCACTAAGAATAGATTATGCATATGTGTTTCCCTCAATGACAAAGGGGGAGATTGTTGAAATATTGTCATTTATGTCAAAGGAATTTGTTGAAGTGTTGAAGAGTTGTCAGTAAACTGTTCCAGATTCAAATGAGACAACTTCTAAGTTATCAGCAAAAGTCAGTTGGCAAAATGTTCAAAATGTGAACTGGTTCGTCAGTTTCATTTTTCTCCTATTCGCCGACAAAGAAAAAAGGTAGGTGTTTTTTGATGACTTGGAAAGATAGAAAAAGTTAAAGTCTTGGCAATTGTTTAAAAGTTATAAATTTCACCAGTTTCGAGTTTCACCAGTTTGCCAATTTGGCAATTCACTGACAGCAGAGGAGGAAAGTCTTTTCAATGACAACTTAGAAGAAAGAAAAACAAGGTTAAGTCTCGGCAAAAGTTTAAAGTTTGAAAGTTATGTTTTTTTTCCAGTTCGCTGATTTGGCGATTTACCAACAAAAGCGTAGGAGAAAAGATAAGTGTTTGAAACAAACAAGTGTTTTAAGTACTTGTTACCTGTTGTCAGGAAAGTGTGTAAATGATGAACTAGTTTGAAAGTTTAGATATTTCCCGATTTGTCGACTGGGCGACACTTGGCAAAGATAAGCAGACAATGTGTGAAGCGATAAAGGAAGGATAGGTTAGTTCACAATCTTAGAGAATTGCTAACAAAGAAAAATTGATGGGGTGAAGATTTGTAATGTCCCCTTTTTAGCTGATGTTGTATGTAGATGGTTTAGCCTATTCCTGACCCTCGTAGGCTAATGTACGTGGTTAAGGGGTCTTCTTGAGGCAGTCACCTGGTCGATGGTTGGTTTCCTGGATTCAGTTGGATGGGAAAAATAAGGGAGATAATAATTAAAAGTATAAAGGAAGGGGCAAGACAAGTTTCCAGGCATCTGATTATGGTCATTTGCATTTGATGAGTTTTGTGGAGCCAAGGGTTTCTGCATATTTGATCTTTGGGAACGAAAACTCCCATAGATTAGCATAACTGAGGTGGTGAAATATCCTCCGAAGGGTTGCAAATTGGAAGGGATATTTTAGTCCTTTCATTTGTGCTTAAATCTACAGTATTACTTAAGGGTTTGGAGGTATTAATTTGCATATCAGAAGTTTTTGCTACAGTACGCTACAGTGTTTGCTACAGTGTGCTACAGTGTTTTGCTACAGTACGCTACAGTGATTGCTACAGTGCCATGAACAGTAATGCTACAGTACAGGGCAGCTAGGAGGAGGTTACAATTTGGGTTTGGAAGGGACTCCTTTCCTTGGATATTGCTTAATTCTTCATCAGCACTTTGGGCACCATTATTACCAGGTTCTTTTTGTAATTATTAGTGGTTTGCATTGTTATCCCAAGCATATTGTTGTAGGTGATCATTGATATCAAACTTTGGCATTGTATTGCATAACCCTTGTAAACCAATAAATTTGGTATTTCTTAATATCATTGTGTTTAGAGATTGCATCTAATAAAAAGAGTTATCAATTGTGTGCCCTTGTTCAATGTAATGTCCTTCATTATAGGATCCCTTATCAGCGTGTTAGATTGCATGCCAAGTGTTTGACAAAATGTCAATTGGCTGTAGGTATGCATTTCATGTCTAATTTTCATGTATATGCATCGAAAAATACCAAAAAAGAAATCATATATGCATTTAGATTAATGTTTAGACATTGTAGTTTGGATTTATGAGCATTTAGAGTACTCAGCTATCATTATCAAGCAAAAATATCAGACTGAAAACACAGACCAGCAAGCATTGGGTTTACATCAGAAGTGTTTGACAATACTCCTTGAGGTTCAAATCAGCAAAATAAGGTCCGAAATAGCAAGGGATATTACAAGATTGTATCAGAAAACTTCCAAGTTTTTGAACTAGTTCTTAGTTTTTAAGATTCATCGACAAGATGATAGCATAGAACGAAGGGCTAAGTTTTCAAAAGTCAGACTTTGCCGATAAGGAAGACATAAGCCATGTTTCATGAAAGTTGATATTTACCGACAAAGGCATCATAGGTGATAGTTCAAAAAAGAGTGATTTCATCGATAAAGGTGATAAAGGTGATGGTGTGTATAAAGCTTGTTTTGCCGACAAAGAAAGATTAGTTTGAGATCTCTAGAAATATAAAGGGATAAGAGACCAAAGTTTGGAAAAACAAGAAATTTCCGATTAAGAAGACAAAAATGCAAAGTTTGAAGAAATGAACTTTTGCCGATAGAGGCAAAACGGGATAAAAGTAAGGTTTGAAAAAGATGAAAATTGCCTATAGAGGAGTTAAAGCTAAGGTTAGCGAAATGATAAATTCGCCAATAGAAAAGTATGATTAAATAAAATGTTTTAAATGACTGTAGTGTTTGGCACATAAACTGAATGGACTGGTGATGATAGTGAAAGCAGCACAGAAAGTTGGATGTGTTGCATGCGCAAAGATAAATGTAGAACTATGACTAAGGTTGGTTACAACGATGGAAGAACAACAGTTAAATGGATTTAATGCATGTGTGGCGCTACATGCAAAATTATCTTTTTGGACATGTAAGAAGCATAAGTTTAGAAAAATAGAAGTTCTAAAGATGCAGAAAGACTAGAGTGCGGATATGCAGATGCGCAAGTGTATGTAGAGATAATTGTATACTAAAATCGATTATAATAGAATAAATACAGAGTTTTGTGCGTAGAAGTGTTGTATATGTAGAAGACGAATTGATGATGCAGGTGAGAAGAATTTAGTGCAGAGAGAGTCTGGGTGAGCAGAGTGAGCAGAAGACTGTATATGACTTGAAAAGGTGCATTTGAGGTTTATGAAGAACCAAATGGTTGCATACTTGAACATGTAAAGATTCAGTGAGATTGGTGCATCCCGTGGACTGGGTTGGTGCTCAGATTAGGGGATTGTAGTCTCCTTAGAGTTGGTGCTCTTGAACCAGGGGTTTGGTGACTCCTTAGAGTTGGTGTTTTTAAACATTGTAATCAATGGTTTCATTTGTGAGGTTGGATTAGGACGGTAGATCCTAGCAACATTTTCTCACCATAGTTTTTCCCATATTGGGTTTTTCATGTTTATCTGGTGTTCATGTGTGCATGCTTTCTTGTTGTTGATGTTATTGCATTCAAAGTTAATTTGATCTGCATTCTAGAGGCTTGAAGTTTTAAGTTTTATTGATCTATTGATTCACCCCCCCTCAGTAGATTGCTTGTGTTCTAACAAGCTTTAGTTTGGTTAGCATATTCTACTGATCAGAGTTTAGCCATATATCTAGCTCTTCTAGAAAATTTACTTAATACTCTTGGAGAAATAAAATTTTCAATTGCTCCAGTATCAATCAAAATAGAAATAGGAACTCCAAACAAAGTACTTGGTATCTCTATGGGAGTAATCTGGTACCCTGCCTGGCGATTGTCCAAAGCCACATGGATCCTCTGTTGAAAAGCTACTTTTTGGGTAGGTAAAGCATTACCATGCTATTGAACTCCCTGGTTCTTGGTTGGGCATTGATTTGCGTAGTGATCTCCACCACAAGTAAAACATTCTCTAGGAGGTCCTCGCTTCTCAACAAGTTTGCTTGAATTATTCTCATTCCTTCAAGCATTACCATTGTTCTTCTTCTCATTTTTGGGCCCATCACTATTATTTTTGGAGCCCTTGTCACTTTTCTTATTAACATTCTATTTGTCATTCCTTTTCTTGAAAGGTTGAGAAGTTGGTGTCTTGTTAAACCTCATGCGATTCTTCTCGCAATAAGTAAAAATTGACTTCAATTTTTACTCTTGTTTGATTGCCTTCTCATAAACTTGGTCCATAGTGGTAGGACCATGCACATCCACTTCTCCACCTATCTAGGCATTCAAACCCATGATGAATTTCCTAATTATGAATCTTTCATCTTTCTGATATTATGGCACATACTTCAAGAGATGGGTAAACTTTTCCTAATATTTAACCACTAACATATCTCCTTGTCGTAGATTCTAAAAATCTATTAGCTTTTGGTTGAAGAAAAGTTGTGGTAACCACCTTTGTCGAAATATGACCACAAATTGATCCCAGGTTAAGCTCAGAGAACTTAACCCCAGTTCCATTTTTTTGTTCATCCACCAAGTGGATGCTTCACTTACCAATTGGTTGGCACCCCAAACTGCCTTGGTTATCTCAGAGTAATTTCTAATCTCAGAATACTTTTCCATCTCTATCAACCAAGCTTCTGCAACATCACCATTTATTGTTCCATCAAACTTGGGTTGCATCACTTTCTTCATATCTTTTGACAGTTCAGAGGCAAGTCTACTTCTTTTCTCTTCTTGAGACTTAATCTTATCAACATCCTCCCTTTGCTCACTATGGATACTAGGTTCATGGACATCATCATCATCCCCTTGATGTAGGTCCTCTTTTTCTCCTTTGGATTTGCCTTACCCCTAAGTTCCAGGTTTCCAAGTCTTTCCTTGGTTTTAGTCAACATAGTCAATATCTAATCCAGCTTAGCCATTGGGTTTTCGGAAGGATTTGACTCTCCTTGACTATCTTCAAGATTTGTTCAAGTTCAAACCATGATGATAATCTATATCACACTTGATATTTGTATCAAGTTATAAATTAGAATTCAAAAATAATGCATCTCATTAATTTAAAATTCATCAATAAAATCCATTCACAAAACTCACATTTGTGCAAACAATCTCATCTTTATTATAGTTTATTCTAGGTACAAATACATCCTTATTTAGATAATTAACACAACAAGACTACATGTCACTTTCAGTTAAAGGATATTCCTTAGGTTCCTCTTCCCCATCAGAATCCAGTAAAACAAACTTAGAGGGTGGATGTACACGCAGGTACTCCTCCATCACCTATTTTCCTAAAACAGGGGCATCACGACCACACCCAAATGGCATGTCGCATCTAGAAGAAGGTTTACTTGGTCTAGCCACACAAGTAGGAACAATAGGTTTCTTGGCCAGTTTCTTTCATTGTTTCCTTTCTAGCCGAATACGCTTAAGAGCATTAGCCAAAGTATCAGAATCTTCCAACCACGCACCCTCAGCATAATTAATGTGCTCTTTAAGTGCTACTTCCTTGGTATGTTCTTTTTTAACCTCTATTCTGGGTAATTGTTGGGGAACAGAATTTCTAACAGTTTTCTTGGTTCTTCTCCATTCCATTTTGGCATAAAACCAATTTTAAACATTAGCCAATCTACTGAATGTTGACAAGTCTTCTCGTAGTGAGCACCTAGGTCCATGTGTTGAACCCGATTAGCTCTAATACCATATGTAACATGTCAACTCATGTTACTCAGAATTACGCAACAATTTACTAAGAAAATAAATGAATATGGTAAACATGAAAGAATTTTTTAACATTTGCTTAATCACATAAACTAATTGCATATCTTTTCTAAATATCTTTTAACCTTGAAATTCACAATATATATATATATATTCAAAGATAAATCATGGTGAAATAATTTCACTTTACATTTATAAATATTTTGCACTTAGCAATATGAACAAGTCTACAAAGGTTTGACAATCATAAGTCAATTATAAAGTACATTGCATCTAGAATCTTGATATCTATCACTCAAGTCTCGGCGAGTCTTCTACTACAGAGGGAGAGCATCATCCAAGTGCTTTACCTCCAACCACAGACCAGTGGTCCCCCGCACACCTTCCTTCCTGGAAGTGGCCCTACTCTTCACAAAGAGTATAGAAATAGAGAACCAACATGTTTACATCTGAGTTATAGTGTTGTGTCTTACGTAACTCAATTGACCATACAACTCTAGAAAATCTTCTAGCTAGGTATGATCATACTGACAGGTCACGCCATCTAGACACTGTGAACTGACTAATGCATGTAGAGACAAATGTATCACTTTGGCCAAAGTTTCTATATGAATAGATGTTTGCAATAAATATAGTCATGTGTTCACACACCTCTAATTCGACTTGGAAACTATCTCATCCTAGAATTTGACTTGCTTTGACTAAAAACTCTAGCCATAAATAGTCTTGATTAAACTCAATTTCCTAGTCAATCTGACTTAGAATTTGATCCTGACACTAGGATATAAACACTGTATAGACTTAGAAGATTTAACCTTTCAGAGAGTTTTTCATTGTATTCTTGCAATCATTCGAGTCTATGACTTCTGATCATTCTACTCATCAACTTAAAGGTTAAGCACTCGTGTGCTATAAGTCATGTTTTGACTTTATCTAAATACTTCTTTAGACTCTATTCTAATTTACATAGTTTTAAACTATGGTTTTCTAGACCAATAAATGTCAATCATAACTTACAAATAGACTAAAACAAATTCATAACCAACTTAAGAGTTCTAAGATCTCTAAACCCTTTTAGATTGATTATCTGACCCTACTAAAAATGAAATATCAAATAACCTTGATTTTTAAAAGTTAAAAAGTTATAATAAAATAACATAAATATTGTAACCCCTAGTCTACTCTCGACCATTAGGGTATTGATCATATTAAAATTTCTCAAAGACGTGAACAAAAAAGGTACATGAGGTATATCCTCATTTATATTTTAATGAATAATATCATCATCATGACTAAACATTTAATTACATCACATTTTTTCAACCTGGATAGGTTGAATTTACAACAATAATATAATAATAATTTCAACCACTTGTTCTTATTGAGTCCATCAACTCTTGATATAAAAAGGATATGAACTCATGCACATCAACTTTGCATATAACAAATATACATGCCACATTTGATGAATACATAAATCTCAATATATACATTTTAGCATATTTAGGTGTTCCAAAAGATATTTACATCATTTCTATATACTCAAGAATGAGTGATACCTAACACTAAGTCTTGATAGTACACATTATCATTTTTATATATAAACTTGGAAAGAAAACCTATCTCTATCTCAATTCCTAAAAGCTTACCTCTAGGTTAATACTAGAGTCTTCAACTAGTTTAATCTTAGTCCATACATATATCTACTGTCTTGTTATACCACTAAGATAAAAGAAAGATATTTACAGTTGATCATAGCACTTGAAAGCTTCTCCTTAAGCATCTTAATCATATGGCTTAAGTGTTACTGAGTCTTCTAACAAAAAGATACAATCTTAAATATTGTCAGGGTGACCATAGGGATAAAGAGAACTCATAACCTACATAATAGTTTAGTCACTGTTGACTGAATGTGAATAATTTCTTTCGGCCTTCAAAAGATATGTGCAACACTGTTCTTTGGCCTGTGAGTGTTTTCTATGTTTTGAACATTAAACTAAGATCCCTTGGCCTCTCGACCTACAAAAGTTTATTATCTAAAGGTGATGTGGCCAAATTGCTTGGCCTATTGGCCTCATATATACACAAAGATAACATAGCTTATCGAACTCATTTTACACAGAGATATCTGAGCCTTTCATCCTTACTCAAATATAGAGATGATAGAGTCTTTCGGCCTTACTCAAACACAAAGGTGATAGAACCTTTCGACCTTACACAACAATAATCTCAAAGCCTATCGGCTTGGTATACTCAGCAATATTATACACAGTTTATCGATCTTAGGTGTATATATATAAACAATATCTAACTATCGGCCTAAAACACATAAAAGAAACATATAGCTAAATACATTCATAAGCTCTCAAATTAGCTAAAAGATTTCAAAAGAATGTAAGAACATGTAGAGTTCGAAGTAGTGCAATAAGATTCCTTCTTCTCTATCGATGATTACACCAAAGAACTATTTGGGTCTATTGTCGGCTATTATGAAACTCCCCTGTGCAACAAGCTTTCTTCTCCTGTGAGCTCGATGGACACAACTATTATGAAGATGATATCTCAGATAATCTCAACTCTATCGGGTAAAAGCACAAAGTTGTGTCACACTTTTATAAAGGAAACGGCCAACACTGATCCAACTTTTAAACTTGAATCACTAAAAAGTGACATATATGTTTTGAATTTTGAAATGACGTAAACTAATAAAATATTTTTTTTTAGTATATTTTATGTTTGTATTTTTTGAAAAAAATTAAAAAATTATTTGAATATAGTTTTTAATAAATTGACACTATAATTTAGTTGCTGATAAATGAAGTTACATGAGACCATCAATCTTTATATAGTAATTTTTTTTTTCTTCAATTTTTTTGTGTGTATTTATAACTTGAAACTTTAGTGCATAGATATTTTTTTTCCAATTTTGATAAATATATATTTTAGATAAATAATAAAATGTGCATGTATTAAAACGTAGTTGTTTCCATTTGACGTCAACTTTCATATTAACTATTTATCTAAAATAGAAAAAAAATTATACCATCTTGATATAGATTCTTTTATCTAGTGCGTCATTTTTTTTTCAATTTGTTTTAATAAGTTTTACTATTTTTCCTTGACATGGTAATTGGCCTAATGTTTTGTACTGATAACCTACTTTTAGTAAAAATAGAAAGGAAAATATAAATAATAATTAAACTATTAAAATATATATATTTTTGAAAACTAAACTTATAGATCTACAAAAGGGTATTTTTATATTTTTTTTAAAATGTTATTTACACAAGTAGAAGTTGTTGAAATATCAAGTTTTCCAAATAATTTTATTTTTTTGGTAAATTGGCCTCATAGTGGTGCTACATATGCATTTAGCCAACAATTTTAGTTGGAAAAGTTGTGGACGTATCTAACTTAGCTAGAATGAATCTTACAAGATCATATGTTTGACCAAAATTGATTTTTAGTTAGAAATACTTAAATTCTCTTGTGTTGATAAGTCGGCTTGGTATACTCAGCAATATTATACATGGTTTATCAATCTTAGGTGTATTTATATAAACAATATCTAACTATCGGCCTAAAACACATAAAAGAAACATATAGCTAAATACATTCATAAGCTCTCAAATTAACTAAAAGATTTCAAAAGAATGTAAGAACATGTAGAGTTCGAAGTAGTGCAATAAGATTCCTTCTTCTCTATCAATGATTACACCAAAGAACCATTTGGGTCTATTGTCGGCTATTATGAAACTCCCCTATGCAGCAAGCTTTCTTCTCCCGTGAGCTCAATGGACACAACTATTATGAAGATGATATCTCAGATAATCTCAACTCTATCCTAACAAGTCTCAAGCTCTCTCTTTCACTATGTCGACATAGTTCTTCCTTTTTGCTCTGTTAAGGCTGATTACCCACTGTATCTCTCCCTTCACATATAGCCTCTTAAAAGTCTTAAAACCACTATCTCCTCTGTGGTTGAATTTCCTAAAAACAAGTCTATCTAGGCTCTTGGTGGTGGCATGTAGAAAACAAAGGATTAAGGTCATTAAAGACCACTTGCAATCAATTCAAAACACTACTCCATACTCCCAAGCCTTCATGGATTGAAGTAGTTTTGAGTGTGCATAAAGCCACGTGGTAGTTAGCATAAAATATATAGCTAGACAACATTCCTTCTAAAACTCAACATCTATTAAGTATAAGTTATACTTATAGTTCATGTTAAATATATGAATACATATATCAAAAAAGCATTGCATATAGAACGTATACTAACTTCGTTTTTATTAGTCGACAAGATGTGTGAATGGGGTCAAGGTATTCTCCCCCTCACAATCTTGCGTAAACATCAAAAACAAATAAATAGGATAGCATAATGGAATTTTGACCAAAAATTACCAAAACAAGATAGTTTAACCACTAACCCCCACACACACATATACTCTCTTGAGTATAATCTATATTCAAACACATAAGAACTAATGACTATAAACTAATCCTTGTCGACGGTCAAACTTTTCTAACTTAAATCTCGACAAAAATCTATATTAAGAGATCCTGAAGACAAATCGACAATTGTCAAATCAAAAATAATCATGACATTATATAATCACATGTCTAATTATAAACATATAAGCATAAACTCATGATATCATTGATTTATCCTGACATTTTCACATAACATCAAATCATTAAATCATGTATAATCAACTACTAATTACGTGCAAGTAAAAAGTAAAACATAGTAAAAATTTGGGGTGTGACAACTAGTTGTTGTCACGAGAGCAAAAGTGACTCACCCTCTTATCAGACGCATAGTGGTAGCACATGTGACATATAACCTCTCATCTATGCATAGTAGTGGTAGGTCAGATTTTACATATCACATATTTTGGTAAACCGAACATGAAAAGATAAATCCTTATGGGTGAGCTTCTTTGCATTGTCGATGCTTTTCATTCTTTCCATCTCTCTCTCTCTATTCTATTATTTGATGGTATTCTTGATACCCCTAGAATATGTTGGAACTAAATAGGACTTAGGGGCAGGTCCCCTCAAGTGAACCTTTTACTCCCACATTCGACAAATATCTTACACTAGACCAATTGGGGCCAATTTCCAATCGTTTTGATTACAAAGGTTTTGACTTGAATGGCTGTCATCAAGAACACAATTTCATAACTTTCAACACCCCAACCTGGAGTCTAGATATCGTACTCCAACTGAACCCAAATCAAAACAGAGCATGTTGAGTACTTGTTGATGAGAGATCCATCAACAAGATTGTCCTATCATGAGTTATAGGGACATGACCACCTAATTGGAAGTTACAAGGTATGTAATCTAGGAAGGAATTTAAAAGAGGCTCGAGTGGCTTACAAAGCCTTCCATTTAGCCTACCAAGTTGAATGATCTACAACACACCAAGTAATGCTAGAAAAATTTCTAGAAGAAGGAACTAATCGACGAATCTAACCCCCATTACACAATAACCCACCTCAAGGTGGTGACACGTAGGAATGCAAAACAGGGGGAGCAATGCCCAAAGACCTCAAAGCCACCCTAGTCCAATGGATCAAGATCCTTGAGTTGAAGGTTTCGAGTAAACTCTTCAAAATAAAGTTGGAAAAAGGCCTGGTGTAGAGTCTTTACTATGTCTAGTAAACTTGGTGGCAATCACACAATTCAAAGGAAAAACCTAACTGAACAGTCCACTATAACCCTTGAAAAGATCATTAAATTATCGACCAGGGCTAGTAAGCTTGTGATGGCACTAGCACTGCATGTGCTTTCAAAGATTCAGACTATCTAACTCATCATAATACAGTGGTTTTAATTCAAAGTGCACAATGATAAAGGAAGCAATTTTGATATTGCTGCTATGGGTACTTGCAATATAAGACTATAACTAATGACTGTAAAGAAATGAACACTGGGGTTTTAACTTGCTATTGATAATTTATCATATACTCCTAACATACAGTCTACACTCTAGAGTACAAGTTAAACAACTCGAATATCTTGAAGAATCTAATGCATTTATGAATTGATTGTTATAACAAAGTAACATACAGAAAATGAAGTGAGGGACAGTTACCTTGAGTCGCCCTTGCTCAAGTAACTATCTCCATTAGTCTAACTCAAATCTAGTTGCTCAGATTAACACAATCATACTAATTCCAATTCATTCATTACACAATCCTTACAATATCACATAAGATTCTGCTGGCAGATTTTATTCATGCATTCATCATCAAAACCATAAACATTGTCTATGTGACTAACTTGAAAAAGATCTAGTAACTATATTTGTGATTGAACAATCTACTTCAAACTTGAAACCTTAAAACTTAAACTACCTCAACCACCAAGCCATACATATAGGAATGGGGGAGTTTATTCGAACAAGGTCTCTTAACTGAAATCATAAATCACCACTCTCTACATACATGAGTGTGATAAATGCCAAGTAACTAATAAATGAAAAAAAAAGAAAGAAGAGTCCTAATGAAATTGGAACTTCTTGCTGAAAAAGAGAAACATAGACTGGTTGGATCAGTCACGTTAGACTCCTAGCTGCAACAAAATCATTCTCCTTCAATTGTCTTTATTAATTGCTATCACAATGTGTAACCATCTTCATCAAGTGTCTCCATGTTGTAGTTTTTGTGTTCCATTTACCTTGGAACTTCCCTCATTCTGCTATCTAGGAACTCTTTGGCTGCAGGTTGCACCTCGCAGTTGCTGCGGGCTATAGTCCATCTTCTCCAGCTGCAAGAGTTAGTTCACAAAACATGCACACAATACTAACAACCATAATCAAGCACAGATATCCTTTACAATCCATACATTCCCACACATAATCATGCAATATTCGTCATATTAAAACCATATTTCCATATACTTAATAATCAGTTTTAGGTCTGCATAATGAACATAAGAGATAGCATAATGTAGAAATATGTGTAAGATAATGTCTGAGAATGTCTTTGGAACTTGCATTAAACCATAAGAAAATTAGCTAATAACTAGACCCATCACCTGGGTCACCGAGGTGGTGATTACATGCAAACCCATTTACCACCACCAAAATGATCAAAGCTACGGTGTAACTCAATTAACCCCTACATCAAATTTTACTCTAGAAACACAAGGAATGACGCATTCATGCTTCCTTGGAAACAACTCTCAAATTGGTGGTCTACCCACAATGCATAACTATGCACTACCACTAGGATTACAACCATTAAATATGCAATAGAATTATCCAACCATGCTTGGATATCAAACCAATGTTCTTGTCTAGGCCTGACTAGGTCATCAAGTCCCTCATATGGGACTCGTGTTTACAGGTGTAACACTTGCCACACAAAACACCACCACTGGGATGTATCTTGAATACTTAAAAGAGCCCCTAGATCTTAACATCTGCAATGTCTTATTGTCACATCCTCTCCCATATCTTCCAAAATTCAAAATGGAGGGTGACCCAAATTCACATATCAAAGCATATACAACTGGTGTAAGGTAACTCCTCCCTTGGGATAGAGTTGTGGCTAGAATATTTCCAAAGACCCTAGTAGAGATTGCTTTGGACTGGTACTACCACCTCCTTGAGGCGTCGATTCATTCATTCATTCTAGCAACTCATCAGTGAGTTCGTCACAACATTTGACATGAATAAACTTGTCAAAACAAGAATTTGGGAAATTAGAAATTCTTGAGTGTGAAATAAGACATTAATGAATTAGTAGCACACTTCATCACATATTGGAGGTAAAGTCCTCTACTTGTTAACAAGTTCTTGTAATATGGACCACATGAAACTATGCGGCCCTTTCTACATGCCCTCAACAAGGATATAAGAGAAGAGGTCCAAAACTTACCTTATAAGTCATACGAAGAAGCCTTGGAGAGCACTCTACAAATTGACAAAACTACTATTGACAGCGGAAGAAAGGTCTATAGGACTAATGGAAGACTAATCATTCAAAACATGACTGTGTAGAATAATGACCTATCAACTATGAAAACCTTGAAGAATAATCAAAACACAATGGATGGGGTTATGGATATACCCCTGCGAAAAATAACAATAATAAAGGGCACAACAATAACTATGGTGGGAACAATTATCACAAACTAATCAATCGAAACATCAATATCGTTGATTATCCTGACAACAATAATTTTCACCAAAGGGATAATTGATAGTAGTGAAACCGTTAGTCTAACAACAACAAGCACGAGTCATGTCATCGCCCTTATGACCTTGACAAATATTGATTATATCATAAGACAAGGGGGCATGAATAGAGGGTTTCTATAATTACAACAGAACCATCCCAAGACTTCCCAAATAACAATAGATATCCATGGACACAATCTTACACTCCAATTATAGAGAGCAAAGACCAACTAATCATTAGCAAAATCATCAACACACGTTTGATCAAAACATGTTAATCCTTGTGGAATTGGATAGAGACCAAGAAGTTTGTACTACCCAAGGACTAAAACAACCAAATCACACTCCTAGTTATTCAACTTTTTTCTCACATGTTAAACCTCCTCAAAAGTTCTACTCATAAGAATGCTCTCCTCAACACGTTAGGTTTAGGCTATCTAGTTCAAGTTGCTCCAAACAACCAACATTCTTCTTCCACATTCAATTTTAGAGAGTTACCTGCAGATGATGACATGGCTAAATAGGGTGATTTTGCACTTTACCTAATGGTCCAAGTTTATGATTATCACATTAAACATGTCATGATTGACGACGGAGCTACAATCAATAGTCTCTTTTTATCTCCTTCAAAGGATGGGTTATAACAAATCTCATATTAATCGCAACACTAGCACCCCCGAAGTTCATGACAATCTCAACATTCATGCCATTGGTAAAATTAGTCTTCCTATTACCATGGGTTCCAAAACCTTACCTACAAAATTATGTCATAAATGAAGAAACTAGTTACAACATGATTTTAAGAAGACCCTAGATTCATAAGATGAGAGCCATCCTCTCCATGTTATTTCAAGAGGTATGTTTCCTCCACATGAATCAATTTTGTATCATCAAAGGGGACCCCAATCCTTTTAGCATTTACATAATCGAACAAGCCAAAAAGAAGGAAGATTTAGCCAAGACTACCAATGACCCAAGAATCAAAGTTTTTGAAAAAAGAGAGACATCCAAACAAGTCATGAACATTGCTAGAACTTCAAAATCCATAAGGGAAGGGACAACATGAGAGTTCCCCTTTGATCCCAACTAAACAAAATCTTATGCTCCTTTCATCTTGGCAGCCATTCTTGTCGAGCTGAATATGAGCATCCATATGGTTGAAATCACTACTAAGGAAAAAGAACTAAAACCTATGTGAGAACTAGGAGATCCATTGAAAATTGTTCTAGCACCAATACATGTTGCCCCTCAAAAGTTTGAAAGAAGGTTAAGGGCAATGCACAAGCATGAATCGTATTTAACACTTATACAAGCAATATAATAAAAAGGTTATCCCTAGGCCATTTCAGGGTGGAGAACTTGTCCTCAAAATCGACAATCTAATTGATAAAAGCATTGATGAAGGCCAGAATTTTAGATAAAATTGGATAGGTCGATACATGGTTAAAAAAATGATGTTGGCAATGGCATGCACAATGGAAGGTGAGGAATTCAAAGAAACTGTTAATGCCTTCCATTTAAAAAAATATCATATCTGAAAAACAAAACACTACAAAAAACTCAAAAATATTACAAAAAAAAGAAAAATTAAAAAAAAATCATAAAAAAACATATAGCTCAAAAAGCAAAAAAAATGTATTGCATTCCATTCATTCCACCTTTGCATTGTTTTTTATTAAGATAAGCAGCAAAAGAGGGTGTTGAACCCTTTACAAAAAGCCCACAAGATAGAGAAAAGCAAGACAAAAACAACCCAACAACAACACAAAAACAAACACCGAACAGCAGCCCAACTGCAACACAAAATAGGGGATCTACACAACACCAGAACCCGAGGGTGTAAATCTGACTCCCCTAACTCTCGGTCATGAAGTAGCAACCGACATGGTGAGTCCTTTCTTTTTTCTTTGAACAACAAATCAAGAAAACTGTATGTCCATATCCTCTGAGCGAGGCAAGAGGAGGGGACCCTCAACAGATGCTATAGCCAAAGGGAACTCATGCGCTGAGGCAGCAGCTGACAATGAAGAAGATGAAGCAGGAACTATCAGAGAAGCATCCCGATCCGAAGGCCTAGCATGAATAGCCGTCTAATCTGAGGTAGCATGATTAGCAGCAGCAACCACCTGATCTGCCGTATGCTCCACAAGAGGAGCAGCCAAGATGGGCAAAGGTTCCTCGACAAAGACTAGTGGTTCACTCTTGTTTGATTTTTGTCTCAATATGGAGTCTACAAGTTGCTAGTATATGTTGTATTTACTAAACCACAAATTCATCTAATCATTATTATCACTGCCCCTTTTACACTTCTAACAATTTCAAAAAAAGTTGACTTTAAGCTTTAAATGATCTTGGTCTTTGTTGTCATTCAATTAGTCTAAACAAAGCAAGTTTTCAAACCCATAGTACCCAATAGAAGCTAACAGGCAAGTCTCCCCATTTATTGTCAACAAGAGGTAAGTCTTAGGAAATAGTTACCCTTTTGGTTGCACCTAACCCTTTGCTCATCTGACCAAAAACATCAAGGGGGTTAAAACTCTACAGTGCAATACAAAAAAAGGAAAAAATGAAAAAAGAAAAAGAAATTTGTTGATATCCATACTCTCAGGTGGATAATAGTTTAAGCTTGAAGCTACGAGAGTAACATCCAATGGTGAAACAAAAAATGAGAAAAATAAACAAAGCACGTGCACACACAACTTAGGTAAAATTAGAAGTCTACTTGACTTTCTAGGGCCATCCCTGGTGAGGAGATAATCCTTTACCCCAAGTCCAACTTGTTGGCCACCTCTTTTGGTCTAAGTCTTGAAGATAAGAATAAATTTTGTTACTTGTCTATGTTAAAAACTACTCTAAAGTGTTTAGTTTAGATAAGGATCAGTTTTTAGCCTTTTGTGCAACTTAATCCGAACTATTCCATCCCCTCCTCGTTCCTACTTGATTCCCTAATAATTCCTAACTTGGAAGTTTAGTGAGTCACCCTATGCTAGTCAACTCACAATCCCCTAGGTCAAAAATCCTATCAAGAGTAACCACAATATTACTTGCGCATGCATATCATTCAAAAACAAGTAATAAAGCATGTCATAGTAGAGTGACATCCATAAAGACAAAAAAGCATGTGTAGATTGCATCTCATCTATATAGTTTCATACATACATCCATAGATTCTAAGTTTGCATTGCTTCAATCTCATATATACAGAAAATCACAAAAAGAGCATAAGCATACCATCATACATGTATAAGTATAAACATCTATAAATTTAAATAAACATAAAATTCCAAAGCCATCCATGTGCTCAAGAGTGAAGCAAAATAAAAGACATCAACTGTAACTATATATAGATCAATGCTAACCCTAGTTGTCATAAATAAGTGTCAAATAAAGTGTCTGAGTACATAGGGCTCCATTAAGAGGAAAAAAGAGCAAAAAGTGCACACAAGCATGTGAATCTTTCCATACAAAGGGGCAATAGAAAATTTCAAAGTAATAAATAGCAAGTCTCTCAAAGACCTCAAGGTCAGCTCTAGCCCATAGATCCTCAAGACTCTTGCTCTGCAGTCTCCTACTATCTGCCATGTAAAAGTGTGTAGGAGTCCTTTGAGAGTGTCCCTAGGAAGGGCTTGGTGTGCAAATCCATAAGTGTGACTAGCCTGGTGTCCTAGCTCGTGAGTAGGTAGGTGTTCATTGTCTAACCCCAAGGTTAGCCATCTCTCACAATAGGTATTCTCCCCCTCTAGTATGCTTACCCTACTCCTATGGGATGCCACGTCCTGTCTAGCATGATAAGTGGAAGCAAGAAAGTCTATATGTCAATCTGCTAGTGTAGGCACCTCTCCATCAACTAAGAGTGCCTCTCTAGCTCATCCCATGACGAGAATCAAGACATCTAAGGAAGCATTTATGAAAAGGTCTCTCCATATGTCAGCACTACCTATGTCATTAGTGCAAAGTAAAAGAAGAGCATTGGTCCAGTGTTAGGAGCGCAAACAATATAAGTTGCAAGTTTCAAAAGAAAAAGTAAAGAAAGAAGTGAGGTAGTGTGGTACTCACAAGGGTCTCCATACTGCCATGAAGGATCACCTATATTCTTCTCATCCTCTTATCAACTTTGCAAATGAAATAGTCTGAGGTGTGGGCATGATCTCCTCTGGTGCTACCTCCTCATCCTCCAGGGCTATCTCTTCACCCTATAATGCTATCTCCTCTACTCCTCCCTTAGGAACCTAGTCTTCATCAGACTCTGCATTTGTCTCATTGTCCTCCACCACAGGAAGTGGTTGAGCATGACGTGCTCATCCCTGTCTCAATCCGGATCCTTGAAATGGCCATATAATCAAATCACTTAGAACAAGTGGAACCCATGGAAGTGCTCCTCATTGTGCATCAATAAACTCTTGAACAAACATATAGCACGGGGGCACATCCTTAAGGTACTCATCTCCAATTTGTTGAACCACTTGTGTAATAGAATGAGTCTCCAAGTTAAGTCATTCCTCTTTCTCAAGGAGGAAACTCCTCGACAATAGGCTCACACGGCTCTATCTCCTAACTACTACGCCTTCATCTTTGTCTAGGGGTCTATAATAAAGTCCTTGTCAATCAAGGTAGTTGTTGCTCATGTAGACATGTCAAAATACCCAATTCAACACCATCTCACAACTCTAGGAAGTGTTGAGTCTAAAGGGGGCATCACTCACTAATATGGTATAATGTGCTCAAGGATCCACATCATAACAAGAAAAGGGTGACTAAAAGCGAGAGCTCCCCGTAGAGAAATCTGATAGAGGTCTCTATAGACCAAGGCCAGAAGGTTGACTCCCCACGTGTAAACTATGCCTTGCTCCAACTGTTGGATGATTGGTGCCCAACACCATCTAAGCATAGAAACCTTCTTGCCTCCCGACAAGCGAGTGGTAATTAGGGCGATCAAGACCTTCTACAATGTAGAATGGTAAGTGTAGGAATGAATCTAAATAGGATGCCAAGCTAGTCTCTTGGTCATGTCTCCCATGATAGTTTCTCTAGCTAGCCTCTTGTGTTCTGACTCTCTCTCTCTCTCTTGGGCAAAGCAAGTCATTCTCCTCGAATAGGAACACCAAGGATGCGATAGACATCATAGAGAGTGATGGTCCACTCTCCTAAAACGAAAGGAAACTGGAAGGTGTTCCTATCGGCATCCCAATACGTAAGGAGGTCATAGCATATTTGAGACGACAAGCAAATGATCATAAATTGTGCCTCTAGCTAGACCTGCTCACTGGAGGGTGGCATAGTTTGCAGCAGATAACACCTAAGTTGCATCTATGTACCAAGCCTGCTCACGGGTGGCAATCCATTATACAAGTGTCTTGCAAGGAGAAAGTGCTAAGTCAAACTTTAGAAAACTCAAAAAAAAAAAAAAAACTTAAAAAACTTTTTAAAATTTTTAAAAAAAGGCAAAAAACCAAAAAAAAAAGTCATAAAATGTCAAAAACATATAAAAGTTAAACAAACCATCCATAAGAGCAATAAATTAGAGAAGCTAGTTGAATGTGACCCAAAAACTATCTTTTCCTCATTGTTCCCGCCAACAAAGATAATTAGAAGGCTCTCTTGGGAGACCTAGTTCAAGGTGGTAGGGTTCCCTGGGCAACCTACCCTAGTAAAAGGGGCAACCTAGGCCACACCCTAGTGAGCCTCAAAGGGCCCAGAAACATTAAAAGTTGAATGAAAAGTTTAAAGGTAAAAGAGTAAAAAGGTGGAAAACCTAAAAGGCCAGTCAATTGCTACAAGAAATTTCAAGTTCAACATGCATTTTCAACCAAAGTCAACAAAAGTTCAATAGCCATTTCCAATGGATTTATGGTTAACCAAAGTTGGGATGTACAAAAGAATATCGTAAACACCCATAGACACATCGACAAAAGATAACGAGATGATGGGGTTGGGAACAAACTCAACCCAAGAAGCACAGGGTCAAGCATCCATCACACCCACCATACAAGGAAATGAGAAAGAAGTAGGAAGAGGATCTGCACCTACCACATGAAGGATTGTTGTGGGATCAAACTCATAAGGGGGAATGTTGGAAGGTACCGAATCGATGAAGTTTGCATTAGTGTGTTGAGGGAAGGGGGTGGTGTAAATTTGTTAATTTTGATTGGGTTAGGCAATAGATTTATTTCCTTTATCATTAACACCTGCAACCTGTATGACATTAGAGTCAATCAAACCTTGAGTTAGGTGTCGTAGGTGCATACATTTTCAATGCCATGGCGAGGCACGCGATGGAATTGACATAAAGCATTTACATCATAGTTTTTGGGAAGAGGGAGATTAGTATCAAGTGGATGAATAGCAGTCAACTGAATAAGGTTATTAGAAAGAAGCTATTGGAATTTAGAACAAAGTGGATAAGATAGTCGTGTGAATCAATAGTTGCACTAGGTTTGCACAGATGCAGCCATCGTCGAAGGTGTAGCAGTACCGACAATGTTAACAACAATTGTAGATTAATTTTTCTAAGAAAAGAAATTAGTGTTCTTTTTATAAATTTTTTTTATAAGATGTAGAAGGCCCTAATGAAGAAGCAAGGGTTGGAGAGGTGATAGAAGGTGATGCCTCAAACTAGCTTACTATCTATTGATAATTGCATAAGGTAGTGCAAAGATGTGAAAATGAAGGATAACACATTGGAAGAATTTTATCTTGAATCTAAGGCTGAAGGGTTCCGATGAAAACCCTCTACACATCAAAATCAAGAAGCGCATAGGGAATTTGTGAGAAAGGAAATTGATATCAAAAGATGAAGTCAATTACTTTCTCATGTGGGCCATGTTTACAATGAACCAGGTCTGGAGGCCGATGTTGACCTAAAAATGTTGTAGAAATAAGTTGACAAGTTGATAAAAAAATATACATAGAATGATCAAATAAGGAGCAAAACCAATCTAATGCAATATCTTTAAGAGGCCGTAGAAAAAGTTTTTCTAACAACTTGTCTTAAAAAATGAAGTTACATAAAGTAGTGAACATAGAAACATGCATTTTGAGAGTCTCTTTTATTGTTGTATTTCTCAAAGCGGAGAACCTCAAAGCTAGCAAGAAGAGGGGTAGTGAGGATTTCAAGCAAAAGTAGACTACGGTGATGGTATGGTTATAGGTAGATAAGTGATAGAAAGGGAGGCAAGTTGTTGTTGGACGTCCACATTTTGCATAAGTTGGTTAATGGAAGAATTGATGGTGTGTAATGGAGGAGCAAAAATGGTGGTCGCAGTGGCAGCAGTAGTAGAGATAAGTGGAATGCCAAAGAGTTGAGAAAGCAAAGGCTAGGAAGCACTAAGAAGATTGCCTAAAAAAGTGGAAGGCAGGAGCTGAGATGGGGGAACGAACCCAAACGGAGGAATAGGGTTGTCTTACAAGCTAGAAGAATAAGTGCCTAAATGACTAGGCTAAATAGTAGAAGTAGCGACATATGTAGAATGCGTTGTGTGTGTTCGATGTAGGAAGAGGAATAGGTATCTAGTTATGAATAACATGTGATTCAAATGATTACTCGGCAGTGCCTGTCAAAGTAGTATTAGCATTGTTAACAACCATAGCTACTGCACACAAGAAATCAAAACCCTCAAGATGATGGCATAACATTCTGCACGTGGCATCCAAAATAGGACTCGTAGCACAACATACATTCTCATCATTATCAAGGTGTGTTTGAAACTCAACCAATTATCTATCAAGACGGTGGACCTAGTTCTCAACTCCCATAAAGAGTGGCTTTGTGGTCAAAGATTCCCTCAATTTCGTGATATTTCAAATGGGAAGTAAGGAGCGGAAGGGTCGCAATCAAATGATCTAAGGCATGCTAGAGTAACCCATGGAAGAAGAGAAGGAAGTTGTAGAAGGTTGTGATGAATCTAATTTTTAATAGTTATGGTAGTTTATGTGAAAAACCCAATCAAAATGAAGAGACTGTGTGGTGAAACTCATAAGATGGCAATAGTATGAGTATTCAACACATAGGACAAAGTGTTCAAAATGTGAAGAGTTTAACCAAACAATTAGGTTCACCAAAATGTGAGGTAAAATGGTTTTTAAGTTTGTTTATGTCAACTTAAGATTGCCCCTATCGCAACTTCCAACATAAAGCCAAAAGATCCAATGTTTTTGTATTTTTCTCTAGTTTATTATTTTGACTAACAAATAACAAAAACAAACTAGCTTCATCTATAAATTTTCCCTCTTATTAAACTATGTATGAGCATGAAGGAGAAAGAGCTAGGTAATAAAATGTGAACATTTAGAAACCGAAAGACAACCTAAGTAGTTCCTTGTCCAGGACGTTAGCACAACTGGCGTCCTTTGGCGTGTTGTATTCTTGTCTACGCACTATTGTTTGAAGTAGTTGCAAAACTCAATTTTTTGTATGGATTTCCAAAAATCCTACACACAAGGACACAATAGCATGCAACAACAAGTCCTAGATATTTCTAAAAATAACATAATGCAAAATAAAGATGAATAACAATGATTTAGATTGAAATAAAGGAACAAAATAGAACAACTAGGTGAAAGATAAAGAACAACAAACCCTCCATGCACGAATACTTCCAAGAAACTTACATCTAAGCCAAAAAAGGAAGATTGGCGCTGCTTGGGAGCTTGCCACGAATGTTCGAGCCCTTATTTGAGTCTTTCAATCTCCACAGGCAACCAGTGATATAGAGGAACAATTGAAAGTATGTCTACCCTTAGCCTATGTGCATCTAGGATTAAGAACAACAAAGCAAAGTAAATTTACAAGTATTAAACCCTAAGTCTACAAAGATTAAGACTCTGATGTGTATGGATGGATACAAATGGGAATGAAAACCTAGAGTGCCAACAATGGAAGTTATGACACAAATAAAAACTATAATAATAATGATGAAATGGAAATAAAACAAGAGTTTAAAACAATCACCTGCAACACAAGAATGGAGATGATAGCATGCCAAGATCACAAGTCACTAATCTTCAACCAATGGAAAACCAAGGAAAACTAACGTTGGAAGTATGTAGTTGTTGCTCAAGAGCTCAAGGACACAAGAATGCTTCACAAAGTTGTTGGAATGCTAGAAGTTGTTTGAAGGAGGGTGTAGAATGGTAAGATTATTTAAAGATTGAGTTGGGAGGGAAGATGAAGAGGCACAACCACAAACATGCCATTAAGACTCGCCCAACGTTAGTTACATTACATGCCTAGCTGCACCAACGTGGCAAGAATAAAAAGAAACAACTACTATATGACTAAAACATCAATGGACGCTAGCACGCTATGTGGACGTCCGCACATCACATTGACGTCCAAGTACAATAGACCTGATGAAGACTTGAAACGACAGCATGGCACAAGACTAACAAAAAATATATTCACCAAGACAGAAAAGACAATTACATACAAAAACATAAAGCTCATGTTGGCACTAAGAGCAAGACAAAGGCTAAAAGAACCTAAAAACATACTAGGGGCTGCAGACGCTAAATTGGGGTCAATTTGTAGTACCAAAATTGCATTCGATCTTACACTTTTGTTTCTTTGATCATTTGAAAAAAAAACTTGTATCAATAAATGGCTAATTACTATACAATTGTGCAAATGAGCATGTTGGCAACTGGCAACTAACTCATGTGACACTTTACTATATCTCTAGGCGAACAATCTAGCTAGGAACCTCGAAAGATCTTCTTCTTAGAGTGTGCTCTCGAGTCTCCCCTTACTCAACCTAAAGAGTCGACACGTTGTGGTCAACACACCAATTGTTTACAGTGGAGGCCACCCCTAATATAAAAAGTTGACACATTGTGGTAAGCTCTTATGTTTGTCCTAGGCCAATGTGGCATCTCCATCCTATTGGGTGTATGACCAAGGGAACAACTACACGTGCAACAATCTCGAGAAAAGCACAACACCAACTTGTCAAGGTTATAGCTTCTAACTTGTAACTCAAAATTTGAAGTTCAAAATGAATTGAAAAGTTTAGGTCGCAAACTAGTTCATGTGGCTTGAAATAATGCTCTAACAATCCATAAAGGTTATTGAACGAAGAATAAAGGCTAACTTCCACTTAAAGAGATATGTAAAAATGCAAAATATGAAAATGTGGAAAGTATTGCAAATAATATTTTTTTGAAAATTTTCATAATTCTACCTAAAACCACCACTTGGATTATCCACGCTATTCTCTAGATCGTATGTAGCCCAAAGTTGGAACAATATACGAGTACGACAAAAGGAATAGTATGAAATCACCTTACAATGCTAGTAGGCAGGAGCTCAAAGAAAATAAAACAGTAATAGAACAGTTTAAGAAACATGACTCAACTTTGAGGATTATTATTAATAACTTCAAGCGTATGGAATGCAAGAGTCAAGAAAAGGCATGATCCACAATTAGTGGCTTAATTGGATTTGAACATCACTATGATTGTAAATCATGTAGATAGGTTAACCCTAGTTGCTTGCAAGCCAATGTTTCAAAAGCAACCAAATGATTGCCTTTATGATAAGTCAAAAGATATGTTGAAGATTCTTGAATCTATTGATCCCATGCTCACTATACCACTGCACACATTGGTATCTAAAGATCATGGTCCTTTGGAAACAACCTCTGTAAGCAATATCGTAAACCATCCCAATTCCACAATGGATTAGCTCTAAAACTATCACTGGATTGAATGGGATGCGCTGGTGGTTTAGAGTGGTCAGATGGTGAAGCTGGTATGACCAATAGTTTGACATAGGCGTAGTTGCATTAAGATTTACTATTACAATAATTGAATTGAAAGACATATGACTCTAAGTAAGGGTTTTACCTATTACGTGGCCTTGATTTGATATTTGTTTATAGTTATACTAATGATCTTATTTTAAGTTTTTTTTTTTTTAGCATTCTCTATATCAATCTCTATTCTTTTACATATAAGTAAACTGGTTATGGGCGAACCCTAAATAGCTTAACGTAGTTTAGCTGCATTCACTAATTACTTGCATGTAGGATTACTTGACACAATTTGGAACCCAATAATATTTAAGTATCCTGTGAACACAGAGAGAGAGAGAGCCCATATAAATTTCTGCATACTTTAGATCCATATTTTAGAAGACCCTTCAAACTTCTTGTTACTTGTATAGCAAATTGTTTTTACATCACCTACAGCATCTCTGTTTTAGGATCCAGTTAGCCAGGTATCTAACATACCAATATGAATAAATTATAATTTAGACGTCTTAATTTTTACAGCAACCAAAAGAATTGTTCTCAATTTTGGGAAAACCATGTACACGTATTTGTTAGTATCCGATTCTCTCAAAGTTGCTCAGTACTTTTCCGTGGTTTTCCTTTAAATTATCTCGAATGTTGAAACTTGTCACATTAGATAAGAGCGGAGCCAAACTTCAAGAAGCAAGACAGTTGTGATCAAATTAAGGGGTCATTAGATGGTTTTGTAGATTGTTTTCTGTTTGAATGTGTTAACCTACCCTTAAATTTGAATTTAAAAAACATTTTGCTACTTCCATATTCTTTCCTCTGCACTCATCATAAGAAAGCCTAAATTGAGAAGCTGCTTGGCTTGGCCCTCACAACCATATTGCCGAGTAAAAAAAATTGCATCCTGTCAATGTTAGTTATTATCTCCATAACTAAAAAGCGTTATTACACACCTCATTCAACCCATATATTCTGTCATAATAAAATTTCTTTTATCAATTATATCAAATTGCAAATTTATGCTGCGAGAATTCACTCCACATACTGTGTATTCTGTAAAAGGGGAAGACATGAGCTGGTCTGCAATTGACAGAGAAATTCATGTACAATCATGATTGGAAAGAAAACATTGTAATTCACTATTAATTGATTGTGAGTCTAAAATATAAGAAAACAGAAATAAACGAATCTACCTGTGTTAAGATTGATAAACATTGTATTCCCCTCTCGAATCATACAGTAGCACTCCACTCCTGCTCGTAGAAAAGAATTCCATATACACTATTGTTGGAGCAAACCAACCTTCACAGAAATGGATAATAGGATAATACCTCAATAGTCATATATAACAACAGCTGGACATGAACCTCCACTTTAGAGAGGGCTTGTCAAACAATCTTGTGCTATTTTAAAAGGAACCTGTTTTCTTTGATCCCTCCATTCTAATACAGCTTGTTACTTCAGTAATTAGTATTCCTAAAATTCCTTATGCAATCATGACTTCAGAAGCATGTGGATGGTTCAAAGAATAACCATATTCCTTCACAAATGACACATCAAATTGTTCAATAAATTGCAAATCCAACACCTCAGACTTTATCCCAGCAAATCGTTGATATTCCTCAAAAACTGATGCGAGGCACCAGTTCTGTACTTTGCGCAAGCATCCCACTAAGCAACTTGTACGCCGCTGCACAGCTTTCAGATGTTAGCATGAGTGTTAAAGGTTGTCTAACATTAGATCAGTAAATAAGGACGAGAAAAAGTGGTAGAGAGGGATGAACTAGTTATAAGCATTTCATAAAAGAATGCTACTATACCTTTCCCTTTTCACAGTGAATTAGAACTGGATGATTCCTTGTATCTGCATCACCACAAAACAGAAAATTAAATCACATATGGAATATATACGTTATACTTCAAAAAGTTAAATACCATATGCTTCAACAAATATTACCAAGCAAAACCTTCAAGGCTTCCACTATTGCATCATTAGGCATGTCCACAAAAGGATTCTGTGACAGTACAGTACAATGCTTCAGGTTACCAAACAAATTTCTACAATAAAAAAATGGTGTTTCTTAACAAAATATAAGAATTCTAAAACATAATAGATGGGGGACCAAAGCATGCAAGAGGCAAGAAAGAATTGCTATGAATAGCTGCAATCTATGACTGAAAATGTTCTTCTGTTGAGACAAATATGGGGTGCTGTAGACATTTCAAAATAATGACTTCTATACCTAAATAAATGTTGGGATTATTATATTACATCTATTAGGTTAGATAAATAAAAAATTAGGTGTTAGTTTAATAGTTAGTAATAAAAATGTTAGTTGTGGGAATTTCCCACATGGAGGTTGCGTATGGTAGTTATGCAGGTAGTTGTAACGGGAATGCTTTTATAAAGCTAATGAAATCAAGCTAAAATCTATCCCCGATCCAATGAAATAAATATATCATATAGCATTTATATTTGCAACCATGGTTTAATAATTTGTGTGCGTTTGCTCTTATCAATTTTAATATGGTATAAAAGCGTGCATTATTTCTGCACCTGTGAAGCAGTAAAGGCCTGGATCAAAACAAGATGCCACCATGGGAAGAAAACATTGCCCTCATCCAAATCTAAACACAATGTTGTCATTATGGAGAAACATTGTTTGTTGAATATCACCTCAGAATGCAACTAAGAGAATAAAGTAAAAGGTATCGTGCTGCCTGTGTATGAGAAGAGAGTAACACTAAACCGCTATCATTGAATGCATTGGCACTGCCAGTTTGAATGTAAACACTGCCAAAAGGGTATTAGTTTGTATGCTGCAGTATTTGTATTAACATCTTGCCATTTGTGGTATAAGCAAGCAATAAAGACAAATTTGGGTGAAGCACAGACTCACGGTTGGGAGAAGACCGTGCCATTCGCTGGAAGGCAAAGACTCATAATATTTTACTTGCTGGAAATTGCAGAGCAGGGAACCGTGTCTTAAAGCACTCACAGAAGTAAGGCATAGGTGTAGTCATTTGTTCAAAGTGGCAGAAAAGGTCACCATAGCAGCAAAGGGCCATGAAGAAATAGAAGTGCCAGCATAATGGTAATGCATTGACTTAAGAGTGCGTGTTGTAGGTGTCATGTGCTGCCGTATTCTTAGTGCTGCTATAATCTAAAGCAGTTTTGTTTTTCAGACTCATATTATATTGTGTGAGCACTAACATGGCATATACAGCGGAGTTGGTTAAAACAATGAAATTAGAGTTGAATGGTCGTGGGTTCCAGTTGGGGTGGTGTTATGTTTTATATTTTTATCCATTCATAATAAACAGGCATAAACAAGGGGCATCCAGCAAGGTAGCATGTAATTGTTTGTAGCACAATCGATGTAAATCTTTCAAGTCATTGGCCTTATTGAGGGAGTCATAGGTTCAAAACTTACAAAGGCTTGTTCAATGAATATTTTGGAGTGAAAACATTGTATATCAATATATGACTTTCAAGTCACTGAAAACTTTTGAAGGTCACAGTTTCAAATTTTGTTCTGTGTTCTTCACAAATACTTTTTGTAAATGGAGTTACAAGGAAGTTTATTGTAATATGGTGCATTTTCAATTGAAACCGACACCTTGAAAATGAAAAGTTTTATTATATCACCTCATGTTTGTGCTATTAGAGAGTCTACTGCAACATTAGATGGATAAAGTGTAATAGAATCAAAGAGAACACTGGAGGGCACAAGAGGTTGGAGTAATTTACCCATCTTGAGCTAGCTTCTCATTTCGAGATGATAGATTTTTTGAGAAGCACCATTACATTTGTGTCCCTTCGTGGAGCAAGGAAGGGCTTGGTAGTATTTATGGATAGTGTAATCACTAGAAGAGATGTGGTTAGTGTATCTACATTTACTAGTTTTGTACACAATGTAAGCACTAAAAGAGGTGTGATTAGTGTATCTACATTTATTGGTTTTGTTCTTGTTGTACACCAGAGGAGGAATTTGGTTTCCATATAGCACTGGAGGAGGGATTGACACATAGTGGAGGATGGACTCTCAGAGGAGAGTTGTTCGCTCATTGTGAAGCACTGGAGGAGGAATTTGGACACTCTCAGAGGAGAACTGTTCTCTCATTGTGCATGGACGTTGGGATTTGTTCTCTCATATGGTACAAAGAATTTGCAGGTTCAATAGTCAGGACATCCAATGATGTGATCAGTTTGGTGTGTTTTGGGTGAGTGCGAGATTTGGTAGAGTTGCTTCATTAGATTTTTACATGGGCTGTTGTGTTCAGTCCATGCAGTGTTTCGTCCTTTGTTCAGATTGATGTAATAAGGGGGGGAATGTTGGGATTACTATATTACATTTATAGGTTAGATAATTAAATAGGTACTAGTTTAATAGTTAGTAATAAATAATGTTGTTGTGGGAATTTACCGTATGGAGATTGTGTAGGTGGTTGTAACGGGAGTGCTTTTATGAAGCCAATGCAATCAATCTAAAATTCATCCCCAATTCAATGAAATAATATATCCTATATCATTTTATATTTGCAACCATGGTATAATAATATGTGTGTGTTTGCTCTATCAATTTCAATAACAAATAAAAATAAAACAAATAGACAAGCTCATTTAACATGGCAGACTATGAAATGAGGATGGAACATATTGATTGTCTACATTATGCCGGAGTTCGACATCAAAACAAACAAAATGAGCAACTAGTTGTAATTTCCTACAGAAAAATAGACTGATGAGAACAGATAGGCAGTAGCTGTTAGCAGATTGATGGACCCCAAATGCTGAATGAAACTTTTTCCAGCTATTGGTCAATACAATATCCATGCCAAAGCACATTATATACTGTGTAAGATAGTGGTTGTGCCTGAACAAACCTTCATAAGCACTCGTAAAAAGTAGACATTAAAATTGCATAATTCAAAATTGCAATAGATATCTGTTATCCAATTTTTAACAAACATTTGCAGAGCAAAAACTTCCTCAAGCTTGTATCTCTGCAACAAGTCTAAATGGTCATGAATAGAGCCAAACAAGTTCTAGAGATCATATCTATTATTTACTGCTATATCTTCACGTATATGCAAGAACATTCAACCAAAGGCCTATGCCAATAGAACTTCAACTTGCTTGCAATGATTAGACAGGTGTGTGCAAGCAACAATCAAAACATCAGCAATTACCGTTCAATGCATGCATAAGAATGAACAAACTATTGTTAAAAATTAGTTCATGAACATTAAAATAAAATTTTAATTCTATTACAGCATTTTTTCCTACGTTTATCTCTAGTCAGGCAAAGGTGAATTATTGGACCACCATAGTAATTCTTATTTTTGAACAAGGACCTATATTCTAAGCTATCTATGGGACTTTTTCTCAGTTGATTATCATATTATGTCTTTCCTCTGTCACTACATGCTGATGAAAATTACTATCTAGTGTTTGGGCTCTCATGGGCAGAGCATTCTAAGAGAAGCAGTTTAAAGGGTAATCTGCACATACTATTTGGTCATTGAATTTGGAAGTAGTTTGCCATTTTTACATTCATGTTGTATACATTAGGTCTTGAGGGTGTTTGTTTTGCTCTTCAATGAATGGTATTTGAGCTGATTTGAAATTTATATGATCTTGCTGTCTTTCAGAGGAATATTTGTTGGTTATCAATTATTTTTTTAGTGTTACTCAATCTAAGGATGAATTTAAATTTCACCATTGAAAAGCTGTTTGTGGCTATAATCTGTTTCCCTCCCTGTTTTTAATTTTTTTTGTTATGGTTTATGCTTCTAGCCAATGTAATTACATGTATCCTTGTTCTTTTAATCTTGCTGCTACGGATCTCTAACAATCAGAACACGTAAATCTCATTGAACTTTGAAAAGTAATATAGGGTATGCAATCTCCCTGTTCATGGGGTAAGAGCAAATAACACTAGAAGCAATAATAGTAATCAAAGAGATGCTAATGCACCAAAAAATCAGTGGATCCCCCTTCCAATGGAATTTGTGAAATTGAATTTTGATAGCATTTCCCGGGGCAACATAAGGAATGCTTGGGTAGGTTTTGTGTTGAGAGATGCAAATAGAGAATTTGTGTATGGTGGCTCCCTCTTCTAGAGAGTTAGATCTAATAATGAGATTTAAGGTGAAACGTTTGTGGCAAGCATGGCAGCTGTGGCGTCTAGAGGGATTGACAATCTTATTGTGAAAGGGGATTCCCTGCTATTGATTAATGCCTTGCACAAAGGTTCCTGCCCGAATTGGAGGCTAAGGCGTTATGTAGATGAGGCCTTGGAGCTGGGATTTAAATTTGCAAATGTAAGTTATCAACACTGTAGACACAAATTGAATGCAATGATAGATTTTATGGCAAATTTTGGTGTTGATCAAGAACTTCTTATGGTCTTATATAGCCATCTTTCTAATTCTTGGGAGGGTATAAATCAACACCTAAGATATATGACTCCATGAATGCTTATTATTTAGTTTTTCAAGGCCTTTTTGGCCTCTCTCCTTGATAGTGGTTTTTAATTATTGTGGTTTGATTGCTCAACTCAAAGTATGACAACATTGGAGGTTGTGGGGAAGGTCAGAGATCTTTTAATTTGGCATGCGTGAAGTGTTTTTTGTAGGTGACACGGTGCTGCCAGGTGGTGCCAATAAGTATGCATTGTTGTGTTCTCCTCAGTTGTTTGGGAGGTCCTTTGAGTGTTGTTTGCATTCGGTGGATTTTAAGTATGGCTCATAAGCAGCAAGTGAAGAAAGGCCGTAATCCTTGCCACAAAGGGATTGTTTCAGACCAATGTTTGCTCTCCATTTTCTCTTGCAATTTGGATGCTACCATAGAATTTGTTAACGTGGTACTTGGGGAACAAAGGATTGGTGTTGGTAGTCCTCCTCATTGCAAAGAGGTGGTTCAACAAGATTCTATGGAAAAATTGGCTAGGGATCCTAAATGCTGCTCTGGTTATTAAAAATGTGTAATGTCCCCTTTTAGGATATTCTTGATTTCTTTACCCTGCACACAAGAATAACTACTAGAAAGGGACATTAGCAATATTAGAGATCAATAAATTAGAATATAGTAATGAAATCAATACATCATAACATAATTAATGATATAGCATAAACAATATTTAATTCAACATATAGTTACCCGATCCTCAAATCGATCCCATGATAGGTCCCATAGGAATACTCGCAAGTTAGAGCATGATGGAGGGCACACTTCCTACCTATCACCTCTTATGTACATCTTAAAGGCTCAAGAATGTGATGGAGGGCACTCTTCCTACCTGTCACATCTTGACAAAAGCATGATGGAGGGCACACTTCCTACCTATCATCTCTTGATGAGGGTATGATGGAGGGCATGCTTCCTACCTATCATCCCTTTAATATAACTTGATGAGAGCATGATGGAGGGCATTCTTCCTACCTGTTGTGACGTTTTCACACATTGCCCCATCGCAGATGGGGACCCCCTTCTTTTGGGACCAGTTCCATTTTTTTGCTTTGATCTTACAGTTTCTTGCCTGAATCCATGAAGTTGAGAAGTTTCAACATGCTTGGCTCATGAGGAATTTGAAGAAGGCTTGAAATGGTGAAGAAAAGAGTGATTTTCCTAAGGATGAATGAAACCCTAATTATCATTCCTTGATCAAATCTGGCCAATCCATGGCAGAAGTCTATCATTCCATAGGAAATGTCCAAGTCCTTCACCCTCAGCATAAGGCTCCGTGATGAATAAGGAATCCTGTTCCAAGACTTCAGTCCGGAAGTTCCTGTTCCAAGACTCCAGTCCAGAAGTCCCTGTCCAAGTCCCAGTTCCAGGGTCTCTGTCCAAAAGTTCCTGTCCGAGAATCCTGTCCCGAAGTTCCTATCCAAGAATCCTATTCCAAAGTCCCTGTCTGGATTCTTGTCCCGAAGTTCCAATCCAAGGTCCTGAATTCAACAAGGCTTGTCATTTCCATGTCAAAATCCATCTTTCCACCTTAGAACCCTCTCCATTCCCGACATGGAACTCAATTCTAATCTTGTTCCAAGACTCCATGTCCCACTCAGGAAGTCATTCCTGGACTCCAGTCCAGGAATCCAGCCCGGAGGTCCAATCCGGAGTCCTGTCCAAAAATGCATATCCCAAAGTCTTGAATCAAGGAATTCCTGCCTGGAATCTTGTTCTAAGGTTTTATCCATATTCTTATCCCGACTAGACCTGGAATTCAACAAGAACTGTCACTCCTTGGAATGATCATCCTTCAGTCATGGAACTCAGTTCCTGGCCCGACAGCTCCAGTCCAAAAGTTCAATCTAGGGGATATCCTTCTAATCCCAGTCCGGCAATCAACCTCATTTCTTAACTCGGAAGATTCTCAAATCAACAGGGTTTTCAAATTCCTAGGGCAAATTTCAAAGCAACAAAAAGTGTTTAAGGTACCTTCCCAGAAGGCTAGAAATGCAACAGGGACTTTCTTGGTCGCATATTCCAGTACCTGTTGGAATATGTGCCCAGGGAGGAAATTTATCCCTGGTCGCATAATCCAGCAGGTACTGGATTTTGCGCCCTAGGACTGGAAGTGTCCAGTTCTGCCTTCAGCCCTGTCCAGTCAGTGAAGTTGACTTGAAAATCATACTCTGACTCCTCTGTGGATGCTTGAACCAAGGAATTCACAATCTGGCTTGGAAACTTCATATCTTGCCATGGAAATGAGAGATTCCTCGAGGGGATGGAAGAAACGAAGGATGGAAGGAACGAACTCCATATCTTGCCATGGAAATGAGAGATTCCTCGAGGGGATGGAAGAAACGAAAGATGGAAGAAACAAACTCCGTATCTTGCCATGGAAATGAGAGATTCCTCGAGGGGATGGAAGGAACGAAGGATGGAAGAAACGAAAGATGGAAGAAACGAAGGATGGAAGAAACGAACTTCGTATCTCACCATGGAAATGAGAGATTCCTCGAGGGGATGGAAGAAACGAAAGCCCTGTGTTTCTGATCCCGTATCGATAACTGAACCTCCGTAAAAACAGCTCAAAGTGTACCTGGTGCAAAACTGAAATCCCACTCAAAATTGAAGAAAAGGATTTTTTCCAAGGCCAAAATCCATGAAACTGGACAGGCAAGGTCAAAGGCACAAAATCCTTTACCTGGTGAAATGTGCGCTCCAGGACAATTTTTGTCCTTGGGCGCAAAATCCTTTACCTCTGGAAATGTGCGCTCCAGGACAATTTTTGTCCTTGGGCGCAAAATCCTTTACCTTTGGAAATGTGCGCTCCAGGACAATTTTTGTCCTTGGGCGCAAAATCCTTTACCTCTGGAAATGTGCACTCCAGGACAATTTTTGTCCTTGGGCGCAAAATCCTTGACTGATGGGAATGTGCGCTCCAGGGCAATTTTTGTCCTTGGGCGCAAAATCCTGCACCAGTGGAAATTTGCGCTCCTGGGGAACTTAGCCATTTTTCAGTGTCTCTTAGAGTAAAGGTATATTAAAAAATATATTTAAGTTGAGAGATTGAATTTCTTATGCTTTAAATATTTTTCAATATATCTTTCAGGATGTTTGAGATAGGTCTCGAATCCACCGGATTTAACATGCAAAATCTAGAATTTGGAGGATCCACCAGATTTTAGACTTAGTCAATTTTTCAGGATTTCACGATTTCAGACTACCAGACTTAGCCAATTTCAAACAGATAAGTTGCAAAATCATTCAAACGAAAGGAATCCCTGACTCAAGGAGAATTTGTCAAAGGTCGCATAATCCCCGACCTCAGGAAATCCCCGACATCAGGAATTCCCCGACAGACCAAATTCCCCGACAAACCAAATTCCCCGACAGACCGACAAAGCAGAAAAAGACAAAAGATCTAAGTCGGCTGGGTCATAAAGTATGGCGGCTAGGTTTTTCCTGCCAACCCAGGTCGGCCAAGTGGCAAAGGAGGACAACTTGCCTATAAAAGGAGGGCGCTCGTGTCATTTCCAAGCATTCAAATTCAATTCCAGAGCAAGGGGCAGAAATTCATCCTCCGGGACAAGTGGAATTCCAAGATGAGCAAGAATCCCCGACTCCATGGAAACCCCGACCACCTGGAAATTACTCCCTGACCTGGAATTTCCTCCTATCCATGCCTGGTAACCTTGGAATGAAGGAAAAGTCAGTCGAATATGAAGAATGCCGGAGAATGAGGGAAATCCTTTGTTTGTTCAAGAATTTATAAGTAAAATTGATCGAAACTTGCAAAATCATTCATGTTTCATTTCATATTGCATTGCATTTATCGATTTTGTGCATCATGACTATTCGAGGTTTCCCTTGTTTCGCAGGAATCCAAGACGAGGATAAGTTCCATGAGGAGGATGAACAAAGATGATCCGGGGCAAGCAGGATGGATGCAGAGAGTTCAGGTGCCGGAAATGATGACCATTTCAAGGATCCAAGAGTTCCGACAATAAGAAGACTACACATGCATACCGAGGGAAGGAAAGGCAACATCAAAGATTCCAGTTCGGCGACAGGGGAGACTTCGCACAAAGGGAGAAGGAAGATCAAGATGTCCTTCCAAAGATTTCAAATGACACAGAGAATGCCTGCATCAAGGATGGCGGAATGGGAGAAATCACTCCAAGTCCAGTATCAGGGATTCCAGTTCCAGACAAGAGGATCAATCCTTGGAGAGCCAAGAACAAAAGTACAGTTCACCATCCATCGAGAAGAACGAGAATCCACGCCAAGGATGAGGAATTCCAACCCAAGAATCTAGGATAGAATTCTATTCCACGACAGGGAATTCCAACTCAGGAAGGAATTCCATTCCAGGACCCTAAGGAAAGTGCGCCCCTGCTCAAGGAAGGATTCCTCCACATGAAAATCATGTTCACCCTGGAATCTGCGCTCAGGATAAAGGTCTCCAGGACACCATGGAATTTGCGACCAAGGAGCAGGACAAACAGACAATTGACTGGTCTCACCTAACTACCAGGCAGCTTAGTCAGCTTGGTGTCCAAGACAGGTGGCAGCATCCCATGGAGCCTATGACATGTTCATCCCTATCTCTTTAGGGTTTGCACAGATTTCAAGGAAATCTGATCTTTTTTCACCTCCTTGTTTGCTAGCTAGCCTATATAAAGGCTGAGGGATGCTTCATTTTATCTCTCTTTTTCTGATTTTATAATTCTGATGCTCCTAGAGCACCTTAGTAACTAGCTTTTATTTTTGCATTGTTCTTCCTGAGCTGAAACTCCAAAGATCAGTCAGATTGTTGTAATACAGACTTCTGAAGCAATAATATATGCATTGAAGAATGGTGTTCTTATATTTCTTTAGATTTTTGGCATGGTCTTATTGATTTCTTGGAGCAAATCTGAAAGATATTGAAGTTCTCTCTTGTATTTTCTTACTTTCATTAGATAGATGCGATGGAAATGTTCTTGTTGAATGATTGAAGTTGATTTGTTCATACCATTTGTGATCTGTGGCTTGCAAATCACTTTGTATGGTTAGTCTGAACGTGATCCATGCTTAACTTCGGCTGTTTCTGTATGATCAGTTCCATGTTCCATGATAGGACAGTATGAAAACCTCTACCTCTACCCCAGAAGATTGCACCATCCCTGCCTAGTTGTCTCATGGCGAAGCAGAGGACTGGTTCCAGTTTCATCTTCAACAGTAGTCATTTCCATTGATTAGATTCCTAAACCCTTACCTCATCTTTTGCATTTTCTTTTAGATTTTCACTAGGATTAGTTTTCTAGAAGCTTCATTGCCAAATCATCCGCCTAAACCAGAGGGTGGAACCTAGGAATTCCAAGCTGTCCATTTGTTAAAGAGTTCCATTTGCCCACAAGTCCGAGTCCCAGGAGTGAATTCCATGTCTACGAAGGAGTAAGCCCACGTAAGTCCCCCTCGTGATTACCAGCAAATCACATCATTCCACTGAGTCTATCCCTATGCACGTCAAAACCTGACACAAAAGGAACCTTGGAGCAATCTCATTCGATCACGTAGTACAGCGTCTGAGAAGCTTTATTCAAGAGAGGATAGGATACTCTGTGTTTTATTCTAATGTTGTTGTAGTCACAAAAACCTCATCAACACTACCTATCATCTCTTTAACATTAAGGCTCAAGAGTATGATGGAGGGCACACTTCCTACCTATCATCTCTTGGTGAGGATATGATAGAGGGCATGCTTCCTACCTATCATCCCTTTAATATAACTTAATGAGAGGATGATGGAGAGCATTCTTCCTACCTATCATCTCTTTAACATAAATTAATGAGAGCATAATGGAAGGCATTCTTCCTACCTATCATCTCTTTAACATAAATTGATGAGAGCATGATGGAGGGCATTCTTCCTACCTATCATCTCTTCATCAATATATATATAGGATGGCAATGTATCCTCTTGTTGTGGCACAATCATTTATATGACTTGCTTGATTGATGATTCCAATCTGCTGCTGATTTATAATTCTGTATGATCCTTTCCTATATCTCTTGCTTACAGATCTCTATATCCACTTTCTCTTTATTGAATATTTATTCTTCAATTCCCAATGTGTATATGTTTTCCTCTTCATCTTCTTGATGCTGCTATACCTTGACCATATATATTGTTTCTTTCTTCTTTCCCACGAAATTAATATTCAAGCTGCTGTATGATCTGATATGTCTGTTATATATTTCAGACTCAGAATTTATTTTATTTATCTCTGCTTGCTTCTTTTTTTTTACTTTTTTTCCATCTTCACATTTCTCATAACATTTTATATCTCCATAATTCTATGAAAAGAGACAAAACTTCATAATAGATACATCTTTTCAAAGGTGGTGTCCTCCCTTAATAATATACCCTTTTGTTGCTACTTTGTATATCTATTAATAGATGCCTTAATGAATGATCGCTGCCTTCCTACTAAGAACCGCTGCACTTGATACCCTTGTTGTTCTTATCTAATACTATCGCTGCTCTTTAAAATTAATTTCTTTTATTAAAACTGCTCTTAATAACTTGCATCAATCGCAGCCTTTACAAAACTGTTTCCTTAATCAATTCGTATCATGGTATATATTAAATGCTTCTCCTTAGGATAAGACAATGAAGTAATAATTATATGAATCGCTGCATATGAGTTTATCTTTAACAATCCCTGCATTTGATATTATTCGTATCTCTAATATACTAATGGTTGCCTCAATAGTCATGACCGCTGCAGCCCTTTTTGAATTAGTTTGCAAGCTTAATAATAATATATAATGATCATTTCTTATGTGAATCGCTGCCATATAAGACCCTTGTCTTATATGAGATTTATTATATATGTTTATATTAGTATGATTATAATTATAATATTATTATATTTATATTTAATATATTATATTATAATATTATAATTACAATAATATTTAAATTAATAATATGTATATTTGTATTTATATTTATTATTTACAAATACAATATTTATAAAATAATTTTTTTTTAATATTATTATATATTAGTAATTAAATATTATTATATACATGATTATCATCCAAATTGATGATAACAAACACCATATTTGAGGAAAGCGACTTTTCCGTCTTTATCATGAAGGTTAAATCTTTAATCTGCAGTGTACACAATGCCTTAATATCGGGACATCACAAAATGTTTATCTCTGCACAGTTTGAAGGCATGGTCTTGCTAATGGCAGGGCTAGTTCCTCGAGGTGAGGATGTCAAATACATGCTAGAGTCTGGTGTGCAGGGAGGTGAAAATTCAGAGCCTGTGCTGGATAAGGTTTGTGTTGAAGAAGGAAGTGAGAGTCCTGGGTGCCTCCTGCCATGACTTAAAGGTGTTGCATGGCCTTATCATTACACATTGTAATGGCAATCTGAAAGTGTCCAGTGACTACACTATTCCTATTTTTTGTGGCGATTCAGTTCGTTGTGCCAAGAAGAGGATGGAGATCATTTGAGGGGTTCGTCTAAATGCCCTAAATCCACTAGTCTGGCCTGGAGATTCTACTGTGGAGGAAGTTGTTGATTGGAGTGATGCCTCTTCTTCTAGAGTTGGTTGTTGGAGTGTCTGTTGTTGGTGGTGATAAGTTGTGGTTTTGGTTTTGCTTCGTGGATTTTTGGTGGTACTAGTGTCTTTGTTTCACAATCTAAGGTGTTGAGTCTGTCAGTGGCTCATGGTTTGTGCCTCAGCATCTAGTGTTGGCAGTTACCGTTTTGCTAGTGTTGATCAAATAGATGTTCAGGTTTCAGGTGTTATTCTGGTGGTCTTTGGTGTGATGTGGTTCGGTATTACAGCTTCTCTGCAGCTGGTGTTCCATTGTTTTTTGGTATGCTGCTTGTTCTCTGCTTGGTGCTTTCAGTGCATAGCAACTGATCAGTGCAGGGAGTTCTTTGGCTCTTGGGTGGCGGCTCTGGTCCCAGGGTGTTTGTTTTGGCTTTAGTTTTATTAGCATTATATGTTTTTGTACTCTTCCTCTGGCTTCTTAGCCATTTGTTCTGGTGTTTTTATGCATTTGTAATGATTTTTATTTTCTATAGCAGGGCCCCTATAAATTCCCTAATTAATCTAATCTATCTATCTAGCTGTAAGGTATGCAGTCATATTCTCCTCCTTTCTTTCATTGTGCTTTATCATAGGACGTTTGTTTTCTAAGGTACTTCTTTGCCAACTTCCTTCCAATAATCATCTGTATGTCAAAACTTCATGCATCTAATACAAATAGATATGACCATGTTATTATTTGCTATGACTGTAGTACTAGTAAAATCTCAAAAAGGATGGCAAATTGTGCAACCAGTAGTAGTTCTAAAAGTAATACACAGATTAGAAAATGCTGTCACAATTTTGAGCGGTAAAGGGTTTAATGAAAATAATCACTTATAGCAGGCAGAGGACTGTGCTATTACAATCTAGAGTACCATAAATATCCCAGTAATAACTTATTTCAATTTGTGGTATTCCATTTTTGCAGTTTGTCAGAAAAATGAATTAATAAAAATAAAAGAACAACTAGATCATATGAATGTCTCAACATTAACTGTGAGTTCAAATCTCTCAGACACAGGAATATGTGAGAATGAAAAATAATGTAACAGAGATCCGACATTCCAGCACTTTAACCAAGCTTGGTAAGGCTTAGATTGGAGAATCAATTCACTCCAACATTTTTTCAAAGATTCTCCTGAAAATATCAAGAACACATTTCTATAATTGTAAACCAAACTTATACAATTATTGCATATTGAGAAAGAGCCACACAGCAGATAAAGCTGGTTCCCAGAAACATATAAATATGAAATTGGCATAGAATGGTTATTATATGTGCTGTTTTATACAACTACCATATAAAATTTGTATGAAATCTGGCCTTGGCTGTCATATCAGTTACATATGAGGTTTTTTACATGACTACTGTTTAAAATGTGTAATGTCTCTGAACTTTGCTGTATATGGATTGCATATGATGTTTTTTACATGACTACCGTATAAAATTTGTGTAATGTCTCTGAACTTGGCTGTCATATGAATTACAACTACTGTATATTGAGAACGAAAGTTGCAGGGAAGATATATAGATTCCTAGAAACATATAAATTATGAAATTGGCATAGAATGGTTATTATATAAGATGTTTTATACATGACTTACCATATAAAATTTGTATGAAATCTGAACTTGTAGGCAATCTAAGTAACACAAGGCTTTTTCACGAGTACCATATAAAAATTCATGTAAAGTCTTTGAACTTTGATGTATATGAATCACATATGATGTTTTTTACATGACTACAATTAATATTTGTGTAATGTCTCAGAACTCGGCTGTCATATGGATTACAATTATTATATATCGAGAAAGACAGTTGCACAGCAGATAGAGCCAATTCCTAGAAACATATAAATCTGAAATTGGCATAGAATAATTTTCATATGCAATGTTTTATACATGACTATCATATAAAATTTGTATGAAGTCTGAACTAGGCTGTCATATGAGTTACATATGAGAATTTTTAAATGACTACCATACAACATTTGTGAAAAGTGTCTGAACTTGGCAGTATATGAATTACACATACGTTTTTTACATGACTACCGTACAAAGTTTGTGTTAAATCTTTAAACTTGGTTATTGAACGAAATGTATAAGATTAATCATTAATGTATAAAATTGCAAAAAAAAAAAAAAATAACCCCCACACTACCATTTCAGATATATAAAATAGCGCCTTAATGACCACGTGCATATAAGAAAACAGCAGATGAGAAATGGTGAAAAATGCAAGCAAAAGATCAGAAGCCACTTTAAGGTTAGCTCACTTTGAAACTCTCAGCACGGTTAACAATGAATAGAAGAATGGAAATTGAAGCCTATAAATTTATTTACCAGAAATGAATAAGTAATAGTACATCTAAGGTCTTTACACTTCATATTAGAAAAGAAGGATATGACAAACGCTAGTATATACTGATACTCTAGAATCCAGATAAAGGATCAGGAACCTATCTTGTATGAGTTTATTCCAACCACTTTATAGAAATCTGAAGCTAGAGGTTTTGATGTATTTGTGAGTCTTAAGCATACAACAGTGCATTCTAACATTGTTTCCAAAATTCCTGTTATTATCAAATCACAACAGAAATTCAATTGAATCATATAATCCATGTAAGAATATTTAGGACAAGCCAATAGGAGTTGATATTATATTTACAGTAGCATGCATGCAGGAACTTGTTAAAACTGATATAACTTATTTTCAATTAAGTATATAAACTTATAAAGGACAACTAAATGGAGCAAGGATGAAGTGGGATATAGTTAAGAAGGAAGTTAGCAAGCCAAAAGGAATTGAGAGATTGCAAATGCGCGATGCAGCAAAATTCCATCAAAGATAGAGCCCAAATTAATCAAACACAAAATAAAGGAAGAACTTTGGATCGATAGACTAATCATCTTGGCGAAGTATATAATCTATGCCAATCAGAACCAAGAGCAGATTTGTGAAATCAACACTCAAGACTCGAAAGAAGCAGTGGATACCCTAGTAAATATGGATAAATTCTGTGAGTGTGATTTATCTACATCTGTGAGTGATCCAGCAATTAATATCTCCAGTTCCATTACTATAATCCTAATCCCAGACAAAGTCTTGGATAAGGCAACACAAAACTTGTTTGAGGAAGCACTAGTCTGAAGTTCATTGGTACATGGCCATCTGAAAATAATCTAAATCTTAAATAGGATAGAAATGGAGATCTTGCCCTAGACCAGAAATTATGTTTTTTGAAAAAGGTATTTGCTAAATTACCTTCCAACCACCGGCAAATAGAGAGAGCACTTTTCAGGTCTTAACATGAGACCTTTGACCCTCATTCAACTCAGAAAAAGAGCTGTTAACTAAGGTGTCACTATAGATTCACTTAGCTAAATGCTGGGAGGATAATATTCTGAAGCAAATTGTAGAAGAAATTAGAAAATTCATCTACATTGCATATACAACCAAAAAGAGGGAATTATCAACCTATGAAAGAATTTGTGTCAAGCTGAGCCTAGCAACGCCTATCCTACAAGCAGTTAGATTATGCTCTACCTCTGAGGTTTTGAGACAAGATCTTGATGGTATAGCTGGATTTATTGCTTCCCTCTCCTCCTTTCACAAACAAAAGCAAGGTCGGGGATTGGTTCCTGTGACACCATGGAATCAAATGAGAAGCTACAATCAACATAGGAAATTATAATAGGATGCAAGGATGAGACATGAACTGCCTATTGCAAAAAACAAAGCGCAAAGGAGTATGGCAATGTTGAGCTAATCTTTCCTTGTTCATTAGAGTCCTAGTTATTAGGTCTTAGACTCTTAAGAGCCATATGATAGATTTATTTATTATTTATGGAATATTCCTACTCTGATTTTTTTCTTTTTGTGTATGAAATTTCCCTACATTTAAGGAGCTTTTGTCTTTAAAAAGGTCGCTAGGTTATTAATATGTTTGTATTTATTTATTAATTCAGATTATCCTACACTTATGTTTTTGTCTTTTAGATAAGATCCCTTGGAGTGTAACTCCTTTCTTAGGTGTCTCTGTTGGAAATATTGTTGTCATTGATGTCAAAGAGTGAACACAATCGCTGCCATCATATTGCTGCTGTGAAAGGAGGATCGATTTAGAAGTTATATGCAAAGAAGAATTAAATAAAAAATGGGAAATATTAATTGTATTTAAAGTCAAAATTTTATCCTTATTGGGCCGACCCATATTGCATCATTTTGGCACCCAATTTATGGCACTCACATTGGGTAATTCGCCCAGCTTTTATGTGAGCCAACCACACATAGGATGTCGCCCTCTTTCAATGAAATTAAAATTAAAGTTATTGATTTTATTTGGGCCAACCCCTATTAGATGGATCGCCTACTTTGAAGAGTCACCTCTCTTGACTGAAGAGGTATTTGATGAGGTATAAAAGAAGATAAGTTGGAGATGTGAGTAGCAAGAATTTAATGCAATATCTTTCTATATACTAGCAGACTTATGAGCGGATCTGGAGGAATTATAATCAGACTTCATGAGCTGATTTAAAGGAGATTTATGAGCAGACCTAAAGGTGATTTATGAGCAGATCCAAAGAAGATTTATTAGCAGACTTAAAGGAGATGTTTGAGCAAATTTAAAGCAGATTTGTAGCAGATCCGCAAGCGAGATGTATGAAGATTAATTAAGAAGGGGAGTAGAAGCAAGTGTGTGGAGCGTAAAAGATATATCATACAAACACAAGCAGATTTGAGAAAGTAGAAAATAATAGAAGATCATTCAAGGCAGATTTTGAAGGAGAGTTATTCTCAAGAAGACAAGACTTTCTTGAGTTAGAGGTCGGTGCCTCATATTGGAGAGGTTGGTGCCTCATATTAAAGAGATTGGTGTCTCTTGCTGAGTTGGTGCTTAGTTGTGGGGATTGGTGTCTCTAGTGGGTTGGTGCCTACAAAGATTAACAGGGATTGGTGTCTCTTGCTAAGTTGGTGCTTAGTTGTGGGGATTGGTGTCTCCAGTGGGTTGGTGCCTACAAAGATTAGTGGGGATTGGTGTCTCCAATGGGTTGGTGCCTACAAAGATTAACGGGGATTGGTGTCTCATGTAGGTTGGTGCCTACAAAGTTTATAAGAGAATTTTATATAAGCAATCATTTCTCCACGAAAGGGTTTCCACATAAATCTTGTGTTCTTCTTGTGTTCTTGTATGTTGATGTTGTGTGATTGATATTATTGTGGGTATTAATTTGAAAAAGTAAAAGATGGTCTTATACTGATTCACCCCCCCCTTCTCGGTATAAGCGTGTGCTCATCAATTGGTATCAGAGCGGGTTCCTTCAGAGATAGTCTAACCGCTTGAAGGTAGATCTCGAGAGCACACATGGCAATAGAAACAAGGAGTAATGTCATGGAAGGTGAAGACAACCTTGTAAGAGAAAGAGAAGAAAAGATGGATCAGAAGACAAAGAAAATGCTGAAATGGATGGGGAAGTAGATTTGGAAGAACTTATTTGTGCCCTAAATGAAATCAAGAAACTTAAGAAGAAGAATTTAAAGCAAAAATTACAGCTTCAAGAGGACTGTGAATCTAAGGCAAAAATGTCACAAAGTCTTGAGGAGTCACAAAAAATGATCATCAATCTGAAAATTCAAATTGAAGAGGCAAAACGAATTGAGGAAGAGGTAAGAATTCAATTGAAGGAAAAAGAAGATTGTGAGAGGCGTGAGTCCGAAATTGTTTCCTTTAGGAAAGAATTAGAGAAAACAACTACTAAGCTAAACAGTAGCGTCAAGTTTGAAAAGAGTACCGAGATCTTGGATGATATTATAAATGGGCAGAGGTCACCATTTATAAACACTGGTCTTAGATATAAGGAAAATCAGATGGCCAACAAAGAAGATTCCAAAGAGCCACCAAAGAAGACAAATGAGGAAAAACCTAAGAGTTATGCTAATGCACTCAAAAGTCCCATCAAAAGTGGAAGCAACAAGAAGAAAGAGAGTCAAGTTCCAAAAAAAAAACAAGCACTCCTCCAAAAGTTAACAAGGACAAATTCAGAAAGGCCTTTCCTCCAAAGCAGTCTCACATGACCAAGTTTCAAAACTCTTTCTATGGTTATTGCTTTTTGTGTAATCACTTTGGTCATAAAGCAATAGACTGTAGGACTCGTGCAAGAAATTTTGGTTGGAACAACAATAGAGATCCTTATGGATTCTCAAATAGGAATTATAATTCATTTGCTCCTTTAGTGGATTATAATGTCATATGCTACAAGTGCAACAACTATGGACATACAACACATTTCTGCAGAAGTGATTTTGTAGAACCTCCTGGACAACACAAGAAGGTGGATACCCTTGGCAAGCAAAAGGAAGAATCTACAAAAGTTTGGAAGAGGAAGCAAGAGCAAGATAAAAAGAAATCTATGCTTGGGCAAGCTGCATTTCATGCACAAGAGGTATCACTAAGTTCATGAGGAGAAGTACAAATTCAGGGGGAGCTAATCATTGCATTATCTTTTAGCTTCGTGGAGAAGACAATTCAAAGATAGATCAGCTGATGCATATTCTATATGAGGGTAATGAACATTCATTTGCCATTGATGTCAAAGGGGGAAAGTTTGAAAAAAGGGGAGAGTTATAGGAAAAGGGAGAATGATGCCGTTGATGTCAAGAGGAAGTATTACAGAAAGGGGGAGTTTTCTTTGTGAAAGTACTAAACTTCCCTTTGCCATTGATGTCAAAGGGGGAGAGATATAGAAGGGGGAGCAGTGCAAAAAGGATATTTATGTTCTTGTTGCATTTACAGATCATTTCTTTGCAGGGTTGCCATCAATGACAAAGGGGGAGATTGTTAGAAATATTGTTGTCATTGATGTCAAAGAGTGAACACGATTGCTGCCATCATATTGTTGTTGTAAAGGAGGATTGATTTAGAAGTTATATGCAAAGAAGATCTAAATAAAAATGGGAAATATTTATTGTATTTAAAGTCAGAATTTTATTCTTATTGGGCCCTGTTGTGACCTCATCACACATCGCCCCATTGAAAATGGGGACCCCCTCTTTTTTTTTTGCTTTCTCGCTTCGTTTTGCTCTAGGTTTAGTTTTCCTCTGAGCTTGTATGATTTTGATAGTGTTGTGTATGCAAGTCTCAACAGTTTCTTGCCAAGAGGTCTATATGCCTTCATCCTGATGCATGTCACTGAGACCCTGAAAATGACTAAGTCTGATATCCTGAAAATCCTGAAAAAATGACTAAGTCTGAAATCTGGTGGATCCTCAGAAATCTAGAATCTACATGCTAAATCCTATGGATCCAGGACCTATCTCAAACATCCTGGAAGTATATTGATAAATATTTAAAGTATAAGAAACTCAATATCTGACTTATACTTAAACATATTTTCAATATACTTCCATTCAGGAAATCCAAAATTTGACTAAGGCAAGAAATCCAAGGGTACTGTCCAAACCCGCCTAGACTGGGCGGCCTCACAAGGTCCTCTTGGACAGTGTCTTCACCATCAGGAGAGCTTGTCCAGACAACACCTTCAAACCCGCCCAGGGAAATTTAGGATGTTTTTACGAGTTTTTGCTGATTGAAGGAAGTTAGGGAGTGATGATGGAGTCTAAAACTAAGATTTTGATGAAACTTCCATGCCTCACCTCCAAACCCGCCCAGACTGGGCGGCCTTGGCATGAGGTCATGGACTCAGCCTCCTGCACATGCATTTGTCCAAACAGAACCATCAAATCCGCCCTAGGAGAAAATGGTTAAGTTTAGAAGGTTTTCAAGCACAAGGCACTGAGAAATGATGAATTTCAAGCAAGGTTTGCAAGTTGGAGGGAAGTTAAGTAGTTTACAAGCAACATTCCATGCATCATCTCCAAACCAAGCATTACTTAAACTCCTCACAACAAGGATGAAATAATTGGAAAGAATGATAAAAAATCACTAAGCCTGATGTCCTGAAATCCTGAAAATTGGCTAAGTCTGAAATCTGGTGGATCCTCCAAAATCTAGAATTTGCATGTTAAATCCTATGGATCCTAGACCCATCTCAAACATCCTGGAAGTATATTGATAAATATTTAAAGTATAAGAAATTCAATATCTGACTTATACTTAAACATATTTTCAATATACTTCCATTCAGGACATTTCCGATATGGCGACGACACTTGCATTCCAAGCACACCTTCTAAACCCGCCCTACCTGGGCGGCCCTGGCATGGGGTCTTGGATTCAAGGTTGTGATCATGCACTTTCTCCAGACTAAGTCTCCAAATCCGCCCTAGGAGAGAGGTTGCAAGTTTTTAAGAGCTTTTGAAGGTGAATTCCATGCATTACTTCCCAACCCGCCCTACCTGGGCGGCCTCAAGAGGTGGTCTTGGACAATTTTGCCTGCCACATGAAATTCTCCACACACTGCTCCCAAAACCGCCCTAGAGAAAAAATGGTTAAGTGTTGAGGTTTTCATGTACAAAACACTAAGGTATGGTGATCTGTAAGTAAGGTTTATGAGTTTGAGTGAAGTCAAGTGGATGATAGGCAATATTCCAAGTGTCACTCTTGAACCCGCCCTTCCTGGGCGGCTTTAGCATCGTCACATGGACATTGTCATCATCACCACATGATACTCTCCAGACAGTGCTTCCAATCCCGCCCTAGGTAAGATTGTGTAAAATTCAAAGTGTTTCAATACAAAACATCAAAAGGTGATAAAGATTGATGGAAATTTGAAGGTTTTAGAATGCTTTAGGAGTCAAAATCCAAGGGCTACCCTCAAACCCGCCCTACTTGGGCGGCCTCAAGAGGGTCTTATGGACAACTTTACCTCCTCTACATGAAACTCTCCAGACAGAGTCTCCAAACCCGCCCTTGGAGGAAGTATTAAGTTTTGAAGTCTTTTAACCACAAAGCATTGGAATATCATGGAGTTTGAATGAAAAAACTTGGAGGTTTGAATGCATCAAGTAAGTTTTAAGGCAAAATCCAAAGGACACCCTTAAACCCGCCCTTCCTGGGCGACCTCAAGGGGTCTTTGTGGATTCCATCACCAAACACATGAAATCCTCCATGCACTCTCTCTAGGACCGCTCAAGATGAAGGGTAGCACACATTGTTAAGTTTGTTTGATCTTAGGTATGCCAAGGAGAGGTAAGTTAGAATCAAGCTCAAAGGGTGAGAAGTTCTTAAGTGCCAAAATCCACACATTGCTCTCAAACCCGCCTTACTTGGGCGGCCTCAAGGGGTGTCTGTGGATAGTGTCACCTTTCCCATGATATTCTCCACTCAACATGCTCAAACCCGCCCTAGGTGAAGAATGACATAAGTTGCAAGGTTGAGTCAATGATAAGTGGGAATCCTTAAGGGAGGACAAGGCAAGTTTAAAGGGATTATATCGTCCACTCAACATGACATCCTCCATACCACTTAGCCTAGGCGGATTTCACCTTGATATGTGGATAAGGTTCATCAAACATTCCAAATTTGTCTTCTGACTTCCATCAATCATTCACCAACACTAAGTCATACAAGGACAAGTTTGGGAGATCATCAAGGTTAGGAAAAGATGTTATAGACAGAGAATCCACACCATGTGTCCAAACCCGCCCTTCCTGGGCGGTCTCAAGAAGGGGTCTTGCATGCATTCATGTCTTCACATACATCTCTCCATACAAACACTCCAATTCCACTTTTCTTAAGTAGACTTCACCTATGCAGATGGACATCATCATCTAACATCTCAAAGCTTACCTTCTCTCATCACAAGCATCTTAAAAGCGACTAAGTCTTGGGCAAGTTCAAGAGAAGGGTCTTCAATGAGGAGAGGAATGAACATTAAGTGATAACAATCCACATATCTCCTTGAATCCCGCCCTTCCTAGGCGGATTTAGGACCCTCACTTGGACAAAGTTATTTGCTTTACATGATATCCTCCATGCATCAACCTCAAACCCACCTAGGAGAGAAGGCATATGGATAACTTGCAAGTTCTGATTATACTCAAGAGATGAGATAATGAAGATCATTCTAGGAAGAAGGAAGTTTGAAAGTCACTAAATCATGGAGATGGAAGGAAAGTGTTAAAGGTTAAGATAGAGAAGTGTCCAAATATTGCAAAATCCATACCTACCCTTCCAACCTGCCCATCCTAGGCGGTCTTGGAACCTTCCTCTGGACAATGTTGCCTTCACAAGAAATCCTCCATGTGCTATCTCTAAATCCGCCTAGGGGAGACGACAACTGAAATTACAAAGAGAAATCAATGAACTAATGAAGCAAAGCACTTTAATGATGAGGTGATCATGTATGGAGAGGTTCAAAAGGTTCTAACTTGTAAAATCCAAACAACATCCCTAATCCCGCCCTACCTAGGCGGTATTCACTATGACAGGTGGACAAGTCCATGTTCTCATATGCATAACTCCATGTACTACATTCAAAACCGCCCAGGGTGCTGAAAAGAAGTCTTCATAAGGATGAGCTAAGTGAAGTAATCCATGTGCATTCTCAAGACTATGAGACTTTCTCTTTCATTCACCTCTTTTGCATCATCCACTCCAAGCACTCTCTTCAAGACCGCTCTTGCTAGGTGGACTTCACCAAGACACATGGACATTATCATCCAACATCTAGTATGTGTCTTCATATTCATAAGTATCTCAAGATTCCACTAAGCGTTTAGATTGATAGAGAAGACTTATCAAATGGGAGGAATGAACATCAAATCCTTACTTTACCTTCCAAACCTCCTATGCAAGGCGGCCTTGAGCCTTCCACAAGGACAACACCAAGTCCCTCACACCATTTCATCCACCTATCATCTTCAAAGCCGCTCTTTTCAAATGGTTTCGTCATGTCTCATAAACAAAGGCATCAAACATCCTATACATCTCACTTAACTTCAAAGGAGGAAATGAACAACAACAAGAAATCACTAAGTAAGAAAAAGTCCATACACATCCTTGAATCCCGCCCTTCCTAGGCGGATTTAGACCCCACACATGGATAATATCACCTCATGTCTCCACGTGAAATCCTCCACACATTGCATCCAAACCCGCCCTAGCAGGGCGCTCTGAGCATGAAGACAAGGAAAATGTCTAAAAACATTAAATTTATCTCTTTCTAGGCCAACCTCAACACACTAGGCCGACCTACTTCAGGTAAAGGTGATTTTTGGTATTTAAGAAGGTTTAAAACTGCATTTTAAATCAAAACAAAATCAATATTAATTCTGATTTTGCAGCAGAGCAGCAAGGAGCAGCAGCAGATTCCAAGGAAAAGGTCAAAAGTTCACAAATTTTTTCAAGTCAAATTTTCCAAATTTCTGATTTTTTTAGAAAATCTGCTTTTTCTAAGGTATGTTATTTTGAAATTAATCATTTTTTTTTATCCCAGATGCACGAGGAGATAGGGTAAATAGTAAAAAATTCATATTTTAAGAGGTCACATCAGCCTAGTGACATGTGTTGTCTTATCTTGTAGGAAGAGGTAGAGGATGAATGCGAAAGAAAGGCAAGCCTTGATTAAGAGCGACAAACAAGGAGTCATGCCGGAGACGAAAATCATGTTCAAGTGGAGGAACGTGAGTGACACCAACTTGGGTCACATCGACATGGAGGAGATCAAGAGAGAGCTCTACAAGCCAACTCACACCAAGGTCATCCATGAGATGCTTCGCAATGGGATCGTCCAAGCCGCTTGTTTTCCGCCCGCCTTGCCAAGTGCCGAGCTTATGTGGGAATGTGCTGACCATTACAACCAAGAGACTAGATGCATTGAGACATCCACTGGAGAAGTCTTAGCTCACTTGAGGAGGGAGGCCATCGCTGAAACATTCAACATCCCAAAGCATAGGAGGGTCACCGTCTACACTCAAGAGCAAACTCAAAGGGTGTTTGAAGGAGCGATAAGTAATTGTAAGCAAGAGATAAACGTCAATTGGGTAAAGCAACCAAGGAGTCATCATAGCAAGTTACCGAAGAAGCTTCATAAATCAGATTTCATCACGGAGTTTGGCTACATGGTGATCTTCTTGAACAGAATCATGGGTTGTCAACAATCGTCAACATTCGATGCGTGGATGTTCGTATTCATGCAAGAGATCGTCAAGGGTGAAGTGATGATCGATTGGGCCAGCATCATAAGCAACAATATTCATGAGCAGATGATCAAGCTAAAGGAGACTAAGTCCTTCTACATGAGCTCATATGTCATCTATATCCTCGCAATGTGTGGAAAGTATGATGGATTGAATTGCAGAGGTGACATAGGATATGGCCCCAAACAATTCAGCGTGTATGATTGCTACCCGCAGTTGCAGCTAAAGTCTATCGCCCATTACAAGCGTGTGAATGATGCATTCTTCATGTTCATCGTAAGGAAGCTTCAAGGAAATATGCATGAGAGGTTATCGAAGGATGCAAAGAGGTTGATTGGCAAATATGGACGATGGTACATCCAATTTCCGAAGTTCACCTACTTGAGGATCCAAGGATTTTCATCTTATCCTTATCGCTTGCCGAGGTATCCTACCGACAAGATGGTACTACTAGAGGTGACGAGGCAACTGTTGGCTTGGGACAAGATTCAGAAAGATAAGAAGAAAGCCGGAATCAGTTTTCCGATAGGAGTTGGAAAGTTGGAAACTTGCCCAACACTGCAAGCTGCACAGCATTCAGAATATGAACTTCAAGCGTACAATCTTGTGCTTCATGACACGAATCGAGATCACTTTGATCCATTTAACACAATTCGGAAGGCATTTGGGAAGAGGTTTAGACACCGAGAGCACCAAGATCATTGGGCAGATGCGGACGATGATGAGCATATCAGAGAGAGGAGGTGTTCGAGAATGGCTTGGGATTTGGTGAGATCTTGTAATATAATGCCTATTCCTGATCAGTTAGAGGAAACTGATAAGTTTTTTGTGCAAAAGATGTTTGACAAGGAAGGACCTATCATTATCAATTGGGCTGAGAGAGAAGATGGTCATGATGACTGGATACAGCGAGTTATACAGATCACCAAGAAATATGTAGATCGTCAAGTGAAGAAGCTCGAGAATGCAAACAAGGCCTTGACATATGACTTGATGGGAGGGACCGACTCGCAGCAATCACAAGAGGTGGATGATAGTGAATCTAGCAGCGAACATCACAGTGAGTCTAGTGGATATAGTATAAGCTCCAGAGAAGAAGCTCAGCCTAGTAAGAGGAAGCATCTGGATGACTCACATGGAGAAAGTAGTCGAAAGAAGACAAAGTTGAGTTCACAACATGAGGTTAGTACTTCTTCCAGGCAAGAAGGTGGTCCTTCTCAAGATATGAATGTGACATCGGTAGTGGAGAATGAAGAAGGAGAAAACCAAGGAGCTCCACAGACATTGGATCAAGCACACATGCATGAGGTTCTAGCTGAAGAAGTCCGATCAAGTCCCTCCAAAGATCAAGAAGCTGTTACACATGAAATGGATATACACATTGAACCATCTGATGAGGAAGCATCGTCACCGGAATTAGAAGTTGAAGCTCAAGAACAAGATGTCCAAGAAGATTTGTCTACCTTGCCAGAATGGTTGAGGAAGAGAGTACAGGAAACTTCGATCGTGGAAGTAGCGCCAGAAGTCAATATACAAGAGCTGTTAAGCAGAACCAGGCGAGACAAAGGAAAGGAGAAGGCGACTAGATTCTCCAAGATTACAAGAGACAGTTCTGGGTCCAGGAAAGTGCATATTGCAGCGCCCAGAGTAGAGAAAACAATTGATGATATTGCTCCTGAAGATTATGACATGACTACTATGGATTTGGGACCAACAACAGAAGAGCAAGAGTTTGAAGAGTTGGAGGAATCAGTTTCAGTGGTCAGAGAAAGATTGAAGCGTGAGAGGGAAAGAGGAGATCGATTGGAGAAAGAAAACCTCGCCTTCAAGCAGTATATCCAGCAATTGATGAATCCAATTCGACATCGTGAAGGGACGTCCACTCCACCTCCCATGCTTTCACAGGAATCTGTCGCTCAGTTAGAGGGTATGAAATCACAGTCCCAAGAATTGAAAAGCTGGATAGGAAGAGTTAGAAATCAAATAGATACATTCATCGATAAACTCATCCAAAAGTATGAAACCGTTGCTCAGTTGTTGGAAAGACTTCAAGCAGTTTCAGTAGCATGTTCCCAATTCGATGCTGTCAAAAGAGAATATATGCCACACTTGGAAGATTTGATGAACACTCCACTGTCAGCATTGATAGAGGAAGGAGTAGTTGAAGAGGGTTCATCGTATGATTTCTCTACTTGGTACTTCACTATGGACATAAGAGATCAGCTTTTTGACAAGGTTAAAATGGATTGTGTTCGAGTGGATAGTGTGCTCCAGAGAGCTCATAATAAGATAGTTGGTGTAATGGATGATATGTGTGTACTTTCAGGAGAGGTTGCATTCCATGACGTGAAGAATTACCTACATTCTCATTACTTCAACTCTATTCACTTCATTTGGTGAACAACTGAACAACATCTACTCCTTGATCTCACTTGTTGGTGGTAAGCAGGTTGGTCTAGCAGAGTGGGAGAGGACAATTGATGAGCATACACGAGATGTGAAGAAGGCAGAAGGAACCATTCGGATTGCGCCAAGTGTACCAGTTGCTAACATGGCGAGGGTTGTTCCAAAGTTCGTGGCATTGGTCGAAAAGAATAAACATAAGAAATAAATGCCACGATGGCAGTCCACATAGGAGCCAAGGTGTCACCTTGGAAAACGTGCCTTTATTGCTTCTTGTATATCTCTAATAATAGAAAGTTGTTATAACCACCTTTGATGTGGCATGATCTGGGCCATCGAATCCAAATTGATCCTGGCCATTCATTGTATTTTGAAGGCTATATAAGCCTCATTCCTCTTCATTTTGTATAATGAGTTTTGAGCAAATTAGAGCTGTTGCTAAGACATTGCTGAGATTAATACAAGTTCATTGTTGAGCTATTCATGGTGATATTGTGTTCTCTTTGCAAGTTGCATGGTTGCTAAGTACTCACTCGCATTCAATGTTTTAACTTAGTTTGTTCGCTTTAGTTTGTGGAAGTCATTGTCTTTCGATTACTTAGTGAAATCTCTATATGTTCATACCTTTTATGATTTGTCGCTGGCAAGTTGTGTAAGGTTAGTCTGAACATATCACAAGCGTCACTTTGATTGTTCATAGAGCAATTTGAAAACCTTTAGCTTATCCTTAGAAGATTGCATCACCTTTGTGGAGTTGTCTCATGGCGAAGCAAAGCGTGGTTGAGATTTCCAGGAATTGATGATAATAGCTTGCACTTAGATTAGATATTCTTTCTAAACCCAGTCTTTTGCATTTTTTTGAAAAAACATTGTTAAGAGTAGGACTAAGAGCTGAATTGCCATATCATAAGTTTATCATAGCGTGTAGCCTTGAAGCGATTGTTACAACCTATGCGAGTGTAAACGGTATTTTCTTGCTGTTGAACATCAAAGTGTAAGTCCCTTTGTACGAAACAGCAAATCACATCTTTGCCAAACAAGCTATCCTAAGTCGAGAATTGAAGATAAGGAACCTTGGAGTCTACTCAGTTGATCACAAAGTTTAGCATCTGAGTGATTTTGTTCAAGAGAGGATAAAATACACGAGTATTTTATGCTGCGTTGTCTGTGCAAGGAAAACACATCAACAGGCCCGACCCATATTGCATCATTTTGGTCCCCAATTTATGGCACTCACATTGGGTAATTCGCCTAGCTTTTATGTGGGCCGACCACACATAGGATGTCACCCTCTTTCAATGAAATTAAAATTAAAGTTATTGCTTTTATTTGGGCCAACCCCTCTTCGATGGATCGCCTACTTTGGGCAAGTCACCTCCCTTGGGTGAAGAGGTATTTGATGAGGTATAAAGGAAGATAAGTTGGAGATGTGAGTAGCAGGAATTTACTGCAATATCTCTCTATATACTAGCAGACTTATGAGTGGATCTGAAGGAATTATAATCAGCTCATTTAAAGGAGATTTATGAGCAGATCTAAAGAAGATTTATGAGCATACCTAAAGGAGAATTATGAGTAAATTTAAAGGAGATGTGAGTAGCAAGAATTTAATGCAATATCTTTCTATATACTAGCAGACTTCATGAGCTGATTGAAAGGAGATTTATAAGCAGACCTAAAGAAGATTTACGAGCAGATTTAAAGGAGATTTATGAGCAGACCTAAAGGAGATTTATGAGCAAATTTAAAGGAGATTTTTTAGCAGATTTATAGCAGATCTGCAAGCAAGTGAGATATATGGAGATTAAATAAGAAGGGGAGTGGAAGCAAGTGTGTGGAGTGTAAAAGACATATCATACAAACACAAGCAGATTTGAGAAGTAGAAAATAATAGTTCATTCAAGGCAGATTTTGAAGGAGAGTTACTCTCAAGAAGACAAGACTTTGTTGAGTTAGATGTTGGTGCCTTGTATTGGAAAGGTTGGTGCCTCATATTAAAGAGATTGGTGTCTCTTGCTGAGTTGGTGCTTAGTTCTGGGGATTGGTGTCTCCAATGGGTTGGTGCCTACAATTATTAACGGAGATTGGTGTCTCCTGTAGGTTGGTGCCTGCAAAGCTTGTAAGAGAATTTTAAATAAGCAATCATTTTCCGTGGTTTTCTTCCAAAAGGGTTTCCACGTAAATCTTGTGTTCTTGTATGTTGATGTTGTGTAATTGATATTATTGTGAGTGTTAATTTGAAAAAGTAAATCTTATACTGATTCACCCCCCCCCCCTCCTCTCCTCAGTATAAGCGTGTGCTCATCAATCTCTATATTCCTTACAAGGAATATTAGAGCCTAACTACTTCATTTTGCACACCTCGTTGTGAGGAATGGAACGCATACTCACACACTAATGTAAGGTGGCAAATATAGAGGCTTGGAGTTACTTGCATTACTGATCTTTTCACCTCTATAAAATAGAAATTCTCCATCCTTTTTCTTAAAGATGATACTTAGTTATCTTGTTATCTTAAAAACGCTCACAATTTATGCAGTGGAGAGATTGTAACATAGTAAGATATTGTAATATTTCAAGTTGGCTATCTTCATTGATGTATGTGGGGTTTTTTTCCATCAAATGGATTCCCCAGTTCAAAGATCTTGTGTCACCTTTGTTGTGGTATGAGTTAATTTTTATTTGTTAAATTTTTTTTTTTGCTTACAATTTAATGTATAATAGTTGATCTTGGCATAATTTTTTTAACTTAGTATCAAAGCCAGATTACTAAACCTTAGATCCAAGTGTGCAAATGGTTTATGATCAAGTTTTTTGGGGGTTTATGAAAGCATAGGGCAATTAGAGAAATGTCTAGGTGTATGTTTCATGCTAAAAATATGTCCTAAACTTCGGACTAAGACTATGCATTGTGTTGTAGTTCTCCTACCAAAGTTGGAAGAAATTTCACTCCTAGAGAAGCTTGGTCACATAAAAAAGCAAATGTTAAGCATTTACATGTCTTTGGTCCTCCTACTTTTGTGCATGTACCTAAGAAAAAGAACAAACTTGAATTTAAATCTATTCCTCATATATTTGTGGGGTATAATGAATATTCCAAAACATATAGAGTGTACAATCCCCAAACTAACAAAGTTAGTATTAGAAGGAATGTATGCATTGTTGAGAATGGAATTCATGATTGCTCTAAAACTTATGTGATCGCTATTGAAGATGATAATCTTAGTGTTAGTAAGCATAAAATTAAAATTGATAGTGATAGTGAAATTGATTCTAGTGAGAATGAAAATGGAAGTAATTGCTCTTAACAGTGGTGATCATTCACCAAAATGGGCTCAAAATTTAATTAAAGAGCACAATGAATATGTGAATAAAAATGCTCCATTTAAAACTAGAAGAGCCAATTATTGTAACTATGCCTTAATGGCTAAAATTCTTGAGACTAATGATCCTCATTCCTATGACCAAGAAAAAGGCCAGCCTAATTGAGAAAAGGCCATGCTAAACAAATATGGGTCACTTGTTTCTAATCAAGCTTGAGACTTAGCGCAATTACCTAAAGTTACAAATTTAGTTTCTTGCAAATGGTTGTTTAAAAAATAATTCAATGCTAATAATGAAATTGATAAACATAAAGCAAGATTAGTTGCTAGAGGTTTTCAAAAATATATAAGGCTTAAATTATAATGAAACTTTTGCTCTCGTTGCCAAAATGCCTACCATTAAACTTGTCATGGCCTTAGCTGCAAAAATGAATTGGCCTATCCATCACATGGATGTTAAGTGTGTTTTTGAATGGTGACTTACATGAAGAAATTTTTGTCTCTGCCTGAGGTTTTGCAAATTAAAAAAATTCATCTATTGATTAAAAGTTAAAACAATCTCCTAGATAGTGGTATGAAAATCAAAAAATTAGTACTTATTTTCTTCAATAGGGATTTACAAGTAAAAATAATCCAAACTTTTATGTCAAAAACACTTCTAATCACATTATTATTCATTATATGGAGGATCTAATTATTATTTCTAGTAAACCTTCCAGGACTAAAGATACTAAATCTAAGTTATGTCAAAATTTTCAAATGACTAATTTAAGTTTGCTTCGTTATTTTCTTGGCATCCAAATTTGGCATGAATCAACAGGTATTTTTATTTCTCGAGAAGTATGTCAATGATCTTTCAGTTAGATTTCATATGGATAACGCTAATCTTGTCTCTACTCCATATAAAGTTGGTACCAAACTTTTGGTTGACATCGATGCTTCTTTTGCCGATGCAACTTTGTATAAAAAACTAGTTAATAATTTAAATTACTCAACTCATATTATGATATTACAAATAATATTGCTTATAGTGTTGGTTTTGTGTCTAAATTTATGTCTAAGCCTCAACAAACTCACTTTAAAGTTTAAAGTAACCAAAAGAATTTCATGATATATTAAAGGTACTCAAAATATAAGAATTCAATATGCTTTAGATTGCAATTTTACTTTATCTAGATATATTGATTCTGATCTAGGTAGTGATCCTATTGGTAAAATATTGTATTTCACCTAGGATGGTCTATGTCCTAACTGAAATATTGCACCTAATTATTAAGTTTTCTTAAAATAATATTAAATTTTATTTTTCCCTCACCTAGATAGCTAATAATGACATGTATCACCCTTGATTTTGAAGTCATCAAGTAAAACTACTCCATCATCAATTCTTGATTGATGGAAGTTAGAAGCCACCTCTATCTAATCAAAGGCCATCTTTGTCTCACTTTACTAAGTTAACGCATCTCTTGATTGGGAGTTAACTCATGACCTCTTGGACATGTGTCATCCTAACTCTTCCACCCAAGAGACCTATATATTTGTATTCTACTCCTTGTATTGTGGCTCAACTTATTCCTACTCAATTATAGTAGAAAAACATTATTCTTTTTATAATTTTGTAGCTAATTCATGTAGTACTCCAACAATTGTATCATCATCTTCTTTGGCACTTGTTCCATCTCATCCTCCACATGCCTTTGAGATGTCCCTTTCTATAGTTGTACTTGATACTCCTAATCAAATATTGACACAACTCAACACTAACATGGAGATCGATTAACATGCTTCAGAGTTTATGATCCTATTTTTTCTTCCTCACATTCCTTGATAGATTGGGAAAACCTTCTACATGCACCTATGGGCCTATTGGCAAAAAGTGGATCATCATCAACATTCAATATCATCCATCCATTTATGGCACAAGCATTGACATTTGGGGGGTCTACCTAGTCTCTCTTTCTTTTGGGGGGGTTCTCTCTCTTCTTCTTTAGGGCAGCTATCCTTGTACATGGTTACTACCTAGTCTCTCTTTCTTTTGGGGGGTTTCTCTCTCTTCTTCTTTGGGGGAGCTATCCTTGTACATGGGTACCTAACATGACCTTATTGTTGGGACCTATTTATGTTCCTCCTAAGTTACATTGAAGTGAGGATGTTGGTGTAGACTTATATTTCACCTAGGATAATTTATGTCATAAGTGTTATACTGCACCTATTTATTAAGTTTACTTAGGATAATAGGATACTTTATTTTGCCTCACCTAAGTAGATAATAAAGACGAGTCACCCTTGATTTGAGGTCATCAAATGCCACCACTCCATTAATTCTTGACTGATGGAAGTTAGGCACCACCTCTTTCTAATCAAGGGCCAACTATGCCTCACTTGACTAAGTTAACTCATCTCTTGATTGAGAATTAACTCATGACCTCTTGGACATGTGTCATCCTAACTCACTCATCCAAGAGGCCTATATATTTGTACTCTACTATTTGTTATGTTGCTCAATCAATTATGAATTGAATAGCATTATTCTTCTTTTTGGTTTTGTCGCTAATGCATTAACATTAGGCCCTAGGTTAATTTTGCTCATCACAAAATCTAACAGATCCCAATGATGCAAAATCCACTAGTGGCTATTGTTTCTTCTTCGGATCAGGTACAATCTCATAGAATAAGCAAAGAATTGTTTCCCTATCTTCCATCGAAGAAAACTTCAAAGGTCGTACTCAAACTACTAAGGAGGTTTCTTTGGCTTAGGAGAATTCTTAAAGACTTAGATATCTCACAAAAGGATCCAATTCTATTGTATTAAGACAATCAAAGTACAATTCCCTTGGCAAAGAATCTAGTCTCCAATGCTAGAACAAAGCATATTGCACTTCAACATCACTTCATTTGGGAGGGTTTTTTTTTTAATCCGTTCATTTGGGAGGTTATTAAAGACAACAAAATTCTTCTTTTTACTATGTCGATGAAGCTCAAGTCACAAATATTTTTACAAATCTAGCTTGTAGAGAAAAAATTCTCTATCATTGTAATACTTTGGACATGACCCATGTGTGTAAAATAGGAGGAACATGAAAATATAGCATATTCTCTCTTGTATGGCCCTAATAAAGATTAAGGGGGGTGTTCGAATTAATCTTTCCTTGGTCAATAGAGTCCTCATTATTAGGTCCTAGACCCACAATATAGATATTTTTTTATTTTATGGAATATTCCTTCTTAACATTTTTATCTCGTGTATGAAATTTTCCTACATTTAAGGAGCTTTTGTTCTTAGTGTGGTGGCTAGGATGATTATTATTTTTGTATTTATTTATTAATTTAAATTATCCTACACTTTTTTGTCATATAGCTAAGATTCCTTGGAATGTAACTCTTTTCTTAGGTGTCTATATTCCAAACAATGAATATTGGAGAGTAACTCCTTTGTTTTGCACACATGTACATCTCATCATAAGAAATAAGATACATAGGCACACATTAATGCAAGGTGACAAATATGAAGGCTTACAGTTACATGCATAACTCCTCTTTTCACCTCTATAAAATAGAGATTCTACATCCCTTTTCTTGAAAGTGGTACCTAGTTATCTTATCACCTTGAAAACTCTCATGATTTATGTAGTGGAGAGAGCAAGCATTGTAATATATTGTATGATTTCAAGTTGTCATCTTCATTAATACATATAGGGTTTTCTTTTGTCAAATGATTTCCCCATTTCAAAACATCTTGTTTCATCTTTGTTGTGGTATGAGTTTATTTTAATTTGTTAATTTTTTTGCTTATAATTTAATGTTTAATAGTTGATCTTGGCATAATTCTTTTTTAAACAAGCGAAGATAGTAGCTTTCCCAACTATCAGATCTCAACCAGATACAAATATTCAAGGCACTTGGGGAAGGAATTCTATTGTAGTTTAGCTTTAGAGAGAAGCCCAAGCAGGTTTTGGAGATAGATAGCAAAAACCTCTTAACAGCTTTTATAATTGGTGCCAGAGAAAAACCCTCCATCAAAGGGGTAATGAAGGTACTTGAGCTGGAATATCAAAGGCTTGAATGCCCCTAAATCTTGATCAATGTTGTTTGGTAAAACAGCCGATAGAGAAAAGGATGCCAGATATTGTATTACTTTAAGAAACCAAAGTTAATATACAAGCTTTTGAAATCATTGTTAATAGCAAATGGAAGAAACATAACCAGACTGCTGAGGAGGCCAATGGAAATGCGTAAGGTATTGTTGTGCTGTGGAATCCAAGAACTTTTAAAGGTATGCCTTTTCTCAATGCTCTTATTTTATTAATATACACTTTAAGGATCTTAAAGAAAACATGGATTATATAATTTCAACTATTTATGGGTCCATTACTAGAGATGGGAAAAGGAAGTCCTGGTTTGGTTTGCAAAACTTTAGGAATGCCTATGCAAAGGATCATCAGATTGTTGGTGGAGATATTATTGCAATCCTCAAAGAAAATGAAAAGAAAGCAGTGTCAATTCTGCCCCAGGGTTCTATTGGTTTCAACTCCCCTATGTGAATGGGCATTGACAGATGGGGAACTCAAAGAAGGCTGCAAGGAGATCAGGTTATCATGGAAAGTTAAGGCAAATTTTTACTAAGATTGGATTGAAAATAAGAAGCACATTTTCCTATCAAAGAATATTTAGTTCACAAGATTGGAAGGACCATTCGCCATTTTCTTTGGAAACAGAAGATGATCAATAAACCCAAAGGGACTCCTTTAAAAATGGAATTTATGTGATTGCAGGGTCCATCTTTCAAAGAAAAAATGAAATTATGGAAAACTAATAATAAAGGTTCTAAAAGATTTACTTTGACAAAGGAAACTCAAAAATGTGAAAAAGTTAAGTTAGAGAAAGAAGTAAAAAGCAGTTTGGGAATTTTTCAAAAAAAAAAAGACCATTTCTTTCAATAAATATTTAGCAGCATTTTGCTACCTCGGATTGAATTAGGAACTTGCAGGAAAAGAAAAAAGCAATAGCGAATCATCTGCATGGGTCCTTGAAAATGGAAGAAATGTAATGGAAACAAAATTCAAGGGTGAAATGACTAAAAGAAGGGGATAAAAACACAAGAAAAAGAATCACCTCTCCACAATGTAAAGAGGAATTGAAACTTGAAAGAATAAGCCTGCCCTCAAGGACAGAGCTGCACAACAAAGATAGCATTTGAAGACAGGTGACAAATTTATTTGAAACATGGTCAACGGAAGAATACAGAGAGAGCAGCAGTGCAAGATGAATCGCTCCAAAACCTGCTCAGAGTAAATTCAGATGTAGACAATGAGATGCTAATGAGACACATATCCAAAGAGAAGAAAAAAAAAGCAACCTTCGTCTTGGGGGCAGATAAAGCACAAGACCAAATGGCTTCCAAGTTGGGTTCTTTCAAAATTCTGGCACATAGTAGGGAAAGATGTTTGGGAAGCAATGGAGGAATGCAAAAGGAGGAAGGCAGTTTTAAAGGAATGCAATGCAACTTTTCTGCCATTGATCCCCAAGAAAAAAGATGCAGAATATTTTGATGCATATAACGCAGTTGCATTATGCTGCAAAATTTACAAGATAATAACAGAAGTGTTACAACTCAGTTGGAAAAAAAAATATTGGAAGAACCTATTGGCTTTATAGAAGGGAAACAGATCTTGGATGGAATTACAATATCACTATTGTTCATAAAGCTATGTATTCACTCAAGTATAGGAAATAATAGGAAAGATAATCACACTAGACAGAAATAAAGCATATAACAAAGTAAATTGGGAATTTATTTGAAGAATAGCAGCAAAAATCTTTTGGGGAAAAAGTCGGCAAACCAAAAGATTAAGATTTTTTTAAAAAAAATTGGGATTTAATAGGGAAAATTGGATTTTTTATAAAGCGCAAAAAAAGAAAAGAACTGTTGTTTTTTAAATTTGAAGGCATTGCAATAGCATAGAGATATAGAGAGTAAATAAAATTGAGAGTTTAGCCCATGAATTGTGGAATATAGGTTTTTGTCATTTATGTTCATATTACTGATTACATTGTATTGCACAATGCATATTGCATAGTGCATAAATAATAACTAGATGATAATAGTTTTCAAATTTTAAATTACAATCTACTTGCTTTCAAATCCCATTCCTATTGTAGCTGCACTAAAACAGGCGAGCTAGGTAGTAGATCATGACAGATTATAACTTGATTTTATTTCTCTAGAGAGTTTCACATTGCATTGCATGTCTTTTAATAAGACCCAATTACTAATATATATTTGTTGACTTCTGTTTAGCAGTTTTTGCTGCCACACCCCTTCCCCTTCTTAGTGCGAACTTTCATGTCCCTCCAAAATTCACAAAAGATGCCATTTTGTCTTGTATGTGTTCACTTTGTCTATAGAGTTGTGACTTTGCTCATAAAAATTTATAAGTTCTCACTTTTATCCACTGTACTTTTCAGCTAATCAACGTTAATTTCTCTGGGGTCCATCAAATCAATAGTTTACTTTGCTTTTACTTACATGATGCCACCTTTAGTCATCTAGGCATGATGTATTGATGGATAAATGTGGTGAAGAGGTTTAGCAAATGTTTTAGTCCATCTTCCCCCTTGCATAATAAGGACAGAGCTAAATGTTTCCACATTGTAATCCAACTTTTAAAAGAGCTAGATCTCCTGCTCCTATTGACAAAGATTTGGTCACGGTCAAAATAGATAAAAATCAGTTTAAGAATGCCATTAGTATAGAGCAAACTTTTGCCCCGGTTGATTATGTTAAATATGAAACAAATGTTGTGGATCCTTTGCTTGTTTTGGAAGAAAATGATGTGAAGAAGAATGGATGGGGTGAGGAACCACAAGAGCAACTGCTGATCATTGGCATAGACTTCTTAATGGTTTCTTGGTATTGGAAGCGGTAAAGACATAAGACTATAATAATCAACCCAACTAATTCTTCTAGGATCCTTCACAGTTTTTTATATCATGATATGGTTCAGTTTTATATACTATAAATTCCTTTCCTAGGGTTTGATAAAATTATGAATGAAAATAGACGGTGGCAGTATCAAAAGCGCAGAAAATAGACTTGTTTAGCATGCCTGCATTTCTATTTGAAGGTTGTGTATAATGGTAGATACTCAGTATTTTGAAATAGCAATTTAGATGGAGATGTAAATGGAAAATGGAATAGTGAATAATGATTAGTTTCTTCCTTTCTTCAGATGAATAAAATATTACCTCTTTCTATGTCTTTATACTTATCTTTCTAAATTCTGGTTAATTGGGTAACTATTTCTGTTGATGGCATCATGCACAGATGAAATTTTGAGTTGATGTTTCTTGGTTATATGCTTTCCTTTCACATTTTGATAAAATGGATAAGGAATATGGTATAGCAAACTGGTTTAGTTTATTGCATTTAACAAAGCATATACACTCTTGCATATTTGTGTTGTACTTGCAGTCATGGTCATTGTTTGCTAGCAAGAACATTGACTGTTAACCTAGAATTAACTTCTGCAAATACATAGATTTGTTTGTCTAAAGTTTAAAATTAGACAATCTGATTAAAACCTTGTCGCTCAAATTCGTGGGTCATGTCAGTTAAAACATCGGTAAAAAAAACATGTGAAAAACTGAAACCTGCTTGGGGACGATTTAATCCGATTGAAAGCCCTTTGAACCTGAAAATTTTGGTCAAAACTCATTCACTACAATTTTTTTTAAAAACCACATTTTTTTTGAGGAAAAAATTGCCTCGCATCAATTAAAAAACAGGTTACAAAAACATTCAAAAACCTAAAATTCATGTTAAGTGGACTGGGAGCTGCAAGGTGGATGGCCCCCGTATATGCTCTCGGCAATATTGAGGATGAGCTGCCTTAATATTGCTACTTGCAAGTATTCCTAAGGAATTCACTATGTGATTGCCTTTAAAGGATTGTGTTACGATGTATTGAACTGGATTTTGTCTATATATATTGATCTGAATATTAATGCTGCTATGATATATTGATCTGAATTGAATATTAATGATGCTATGATATGAATATTATCATTATTTCTTGATCTTTAATATTTCTAGTATCATTTCTAGTGATTATTATTGTTTGCAAGCCAAGAAATCAGGTATATTCCAAAAAGGGACATTACAATTGGTATCAGAGCAGGAATTCCTGCCCACCTGTGAATCATCACAATGAACATGAGTAAGAAGAAACTCTTATCCAACAAAGAAAGAGAGAAATCCACATTATTGCTCAAAACTAATCTCATCCATTGAACAATCTCATTAAAAAGAAAAAAAAATGCTCTCTTCCCCATCATCTATACAATGGGGATCTACAACCAATATCCTTTGTGATTGAATTTAATTTTTAAACAATCATCAATAAGATGAAAATCCAAAACTTCATTAGGCATACTAATTGCGGTATCTCTTAGGAACATTTCAGTCAACTTCATAGGTATTGAACCATTAGAACAAAATAATAAGTAGAAATGAACAATCACTGTACAAAAGTCATGAATGGTGATAGCCAAACAGACATTCATATTGGCAATTGCTGAATAGTTCCAAGATGTGCTACCAGGCATCAACTTATCACCATAGATAGGCATATTGTTATTTGAGGTGACTGCTGAAAGTTTCGTGATTGCCTAACAAAACAAAGAACAGGGAAAATCCTCGATGTGACAGCTAACCATTGATCAGAGAAGACAATAGGCGATCATTGATAAATCAACAAAAAAGAAAAATGACAGACTGAAATAAAAATAGATATACCTACAACCAATGAACATGCAATAAAGATGTGTTGATTGAGGATAACAATTTAAATCATAATATGGTAAACAGGGAAAATGGTGGTATTAAAAGGTTGGCAACTGCCAAAAGAAGGGAGTGAGCAAAAATTGTTGTCTTGGGAGTGAGCAAATTAGGAAATAGAATGTTAGGAAAGCATTCAAACAAAAGAAAATAAAGGAACTTTACACACATAATGCATTATCCAGTTTACAGAAAAGGAATAATCTATACAATGTGGAGGATGATTAATGACATAGCACAAAGATTTTGCAAATAAGATTTTAGACTGGTTACAAATAGGTGAAGTCAGAACATGCAGAGGCAAGTAGGTTGATTCTTCATAAGAGTAGGGTGTCATCTAATACACATTCATCACAGACATTTCAGCAGATAGTAATGTTAGCACAACAAAACGTTGAAAGGGTAAATGTGAAAAAATAAACAAATAATGATGGACAAGAGTTAGAAATGGAATGGCAAGATCATGATTTGTTAAGGTATTTGTTTAAACTTTAAAACATACACCACGCAAGGATGCTTTGTATTGTTGTGAACACCAAGAATCTTGTAGTTAATTAATATACCTATATTGCCTATTGATGTCAATTCACATGAAAGCTCTGCCCAGGAGTATTATTTTGCAAAGCACGCATTGGTATTACATGGTGAAATGGCTATCGTCAACACAAAATTGGGCACGATATATTTGTGTCGCCTATGGAAGAGTTACTTGTGGTTACACGAAGATTGGAAAAGCCACAACAAGAAAGATTTTTGATGGTTATGGGGAGCCAACTAAAATTTGAAACATCATGGTCTAGGTGTGGACGCAATCATTGATAGGGTTAAAAGTTAAAATCTCTCTTGGCGGGGATATATGTCCAAAAAAAAATATCTTTTATTTAAAGCATAAGGCGCCACTTCCAAAAGTCATGCCTTCTCAAGGAAATCAGCTATAAATCAAAGATGCTCTTCATAGTTTCAAATAGAATGTCAAAAATTTATTAATAGATCCTTGAAGGCCCTGTTTTAGAAGACAGATTAATTCTTAAATAGGCCTCTCCCCTTCATTATCTTCTAGGATAACAGGTCACAGCAAGGTACAGGAAGGCAACCATTGGTAGAAAACACCACATTGGTTTTTACACCAAAGAGTCAACCAATCACTGATCCAAAACTCACCTTCAAGGGTGTATGGGATAATAAATATCAAAGGGAAGCTATACTCCACACTAATCCAATCATAATCAGCCCCTGTCATGAGGTTGAGATAGAAGGCATAGAGATACCATGAGAACTTAAGGAAACTGAATCAGATTTTATCCTACGAATCAAAATTTATACAAATGAGGACCACCCAATAGACAAATCTCTCTCTGAGTTTAGTATGAAATCTAAATTTATTGGAGGTAAGAACATCTATATTTTAGATGATGGAAAGGATGTTTCTACTTTTGAAACTCATGATGATCATCTTGGACCTGGAAATACCTCAAATAAGATTTACTAAAACCAGCAATTATGATAACCACTCCTTGAATCTTGAGTTGCCCAATGAAAGGAGAGAAGAATCTTGGGATATTTCTAGAAACCCTTTTTGGACGTAAGAATCCCGAAAGTAGACCAAAAAGATATAAAATCATTTCCAAAAAGAACATTGCATTTGAGGTCATAGATGTGTGCCGTGCTTCTAATTCCCATCTTAATACATGGAAAGTTCACTTTTCTGCTTTGACTCATATCCATGTGCAAAGGTTGGGCCAACTCAATTGGTTCTTTGAAGATGTAGTTGATGCCAAAGAAGGAATTGATCTTCAGATGGATGTTTCCTTTACTTGGTTTCAAACTATACTAATGCAAGATGTCTTTTATTTCTTTTCTCTGAGGATGAGAGAAAACTTGTCTTAAATTATGGACCAACTCTTGGTTTTCTTGTTGCAAGAATTTGAAGTACATGAACCAGAAACATATTGGACAATAAATTGTCCTCGAATGTTATCAACCTTATGATCTTAAAGGACTATGTCGGCCGTTGGATTGAGACAAGTATACTAACAACAAATTTTCAAGGACAATCAATGTCTAAGAATTAAAATTCTCCATGGTTGATTTGGGATCCGGGAAACTCCAAGAGCATCCTAACTTGTGATTGCTAGAGGACAAGCAATCTTGGGCAGGGTGGACTGTCATGCCCCCGCCAAAATCCCAGCATTTATAAATATATATGGGATCGCAGCCCTTAAATTATGGGCAAGGTAAAAATGGTGGCACCCATCTCCCAGCGATTCATAAAATTAATAAAGGCATCTAAATTGATATTATCATGGGCAGCAAACACAATTAATTAATCTCAAAGGGGCAGCGGCTGTTTAAGAACTATTAAATTAAACTAAAGATTTAATTTCAAAGGGCAGCGATTGAAAGGATGTGACTCTTACAAAGAGCAGTCTTCATGAAGGGTTGTGACTCCCTCAATGACAAGATATAAAGGAAGATCATTTCGTGGCTTAAAGGGCGAGGAAGCAAGCAATTCAAAAAAATATCACAGCAGTACAAATAATAGATATCAGCAAGAGATATAAATATATATTAAAGCAGAATAAATAATTGACATTGGCAAGAGGAATGTATTGCAGCCATTGATCATAGACCTGTCAATCCATCAAGAGGTACTTTATATCAATCATCTAACAAATTCCTAAGCAATCCATTTTGAAGTCAAGGAGATGTTTTGCAAGTAGGAAGGATGACCCTTCCATGCTCTTGAGCTTAATCAAAGAGGATGGCCCTCTTGAGCTTGATCAAGGAGGATGGCCCTCCAAGGTGGACTGGGAGCTGCAAGGCGGATGGCCCCCTTACATGCTCTCGGCAATATTGAGGATGACCCGCCTTAATATTGCTACTTGCAAGTATTCCTAAGGAATTCACTATGTGATTGGCTTTGAGGGATTGTGTTACAATGTATTGAACTGGATATTGTTTATATATATTGATCTGAATATTAATGCTGCTATGATGTATTGATCTGAATATTAATGATGCTATGATCTGAATATTATCATAATTTCTTGATCTTTAATATTTCTAATGTCATTTCTAGTGATTAATATTGTTTGAAGGCCAAGAAATCAGATATATTCCAAAAAGGGACATTACACTTTCCCTATCAATTAAAGAAATATGTAATATTTTTCCAAATTGTCACTTAAACCAATCATACAGTTCTAAATGTTGTTCTTATATTTTATGTTTGTGTCAATTGTCAAACAGTGATACCAAAATCAGACTCGGTACAATTTTGGTAGACTGATTTTTGTCTGACTTTGACTCGGGCTCTCAGCAAAAACTCAACATATACTCAGCAATTTAAGAAAAAACATTATATATAGATATTTTGAAAAAATGTCGCATATAGAAAATATCGGCCTAGGGTCACTAAGTCTAGAGGAATGATCTGGCAAGCCTCCTTTGGGCATGCTCAGACTCAAACTCAGACCCCGAAGACTTCCCCTGCACTCAGTGAGTATTTAACTATGGTATCAAATATGAACATTGAACAAATACTATAAAAGCAACTGTAAGGTCTGGAATTTAATCTCTACATATATCATGTTTTTTTGTTTTGTATATATATTTTATTAAAATTTTGGTTGTACTTTTCCTTTTACATAGATCACAGCCCCTACCATCAAGGATCATCAAGCAACATCTCCCAAAGACTGGGGATGTTCACAGACCTCCCAGGGATGTCTACACGTCCCCATTTTTTGTTTCAAGTTGTGGGGAATGTCCCCAAGGACGTTTGAATTGCCTTAAGCACCATATTACTATTTCCCAATTTCACCCTCTTAAGCTCCTTTTAAGGCACAACACTTATCAATATGAAAAAAGAAATCCAGATAAAGAGTAAAAGCTCACTTCAACAAACTGCTAAAGATAAAAAATTTTAAAATTTCTTCAATTTACTGTGAATGTGGCAGCTAAACATCATAAACCATCTTTGGAAATATTCTCAACACTTATCAATATAAAAAAGGAAATCTGAAAAAGAGCAAATATTTCACTCAGACGAAGTGATAAAGTCAAAAAATTTAAAATTCTATTCAGTGAACTGCAGATGTGCTGGCTATACATCATAAACCATCTTTAGAAATATTGTCTTCATATCAAAAAATATACTCTTTATCCATATTGTGCATTATATGGACCTCCTAATTTTTCATCGTCATAGAGGAATATGGAAAATATTTTTCATTTATATAGCAGAATTCTACTTCAAATTTAAAACAGCCATAGTTAACCCCATTGTCATGTCTCCTTTCTAAAATTAAATTAACTGGAAGACCCATAACCTATTCCTTATTTCCCGTAGGCTAAGGGATAAAGTTAGGGAAATAATTTAATAATAATGTTTTAAGTTGTACTAGTAACTTTATTTTTATAACATTGTAAAGGGACGACTTATGTATTATTATTATTCTAATAAAGGGAGCCTAATATAATATTTTAATAAAAAGTGTTTTTGAACACTTTTGAAAAGAATTTTAGGAGGGAAAAAGAAATTCAAATTAAAAGGTGATTATAAAAGGAAGAGATTCGCACAAAAGAAGACATCCATTGTTATTTGTCATCAAACCCTTTTCTGAGAGCTTGAGCACTTGTATTCACCTCCTCACCTGAGGACAAAATCCCTTTGGTGTAGGGAATCTAGAGGACGAAAACCCTCTCGGTTTCCATTTTGGATTGGAAGACGAAAACTCTCTTGTCCATTTGACATGATTCCATCCAAGGATCGCATTTTGCTGGAAGATTGAAATTTATTCCAGTTTCAGGAGCATTTTGAAGATTTCGGTTGTGTTGAAGGATTGCAGATAAATTTCAGATTTTGTGAAGGATTTCAATGCTATATTCTATTTGTTGTTGTGCAGCAAATCATAATCTATATTGGTGATCATCCTGGCCATACAGTTTGTAGGGGTGTCATACACTTCCCACACCCTGCCGTACCAACTTCTACAGCCATCGCAGCATTGTTAATTATTGTTATTAGCTGTCGTACAACTTGGGTGATTCTATTTCTGCCGCTGTACTATTTAGTACTTGCTGCGAGCACTTCCCAATAGTCACGTGCCAATTTTCTACCATCTAGTGCATCATACAAACCTTCTTTAGCAAATGCAATTCATTGCTGGGACCAAGTGTGACTATTGGTATAGTCAGCATCACAGCTGTAATATTGGTATTTTATCAGCATTCAATAAATATCTTGTTCATTTCTCGTTTGTTGAATGCATAGTAGTTTAACTGGATATTACTATTTTATGTTATTTGTTCATATAACTAATCTTATAAGTGCCATGGTCTTATTGCTCTTCACATCAGTATTCCATATTCATATTGCAGACATCATATTAATATCATTGAGGTGTTAAAGCTTTCAGTATTTAGATATTGGTGTTTAGCTATTGATAGTTCGGTATTCTGTATTTATTCCAGTTTGTATAAATCAGAAAACACAAAAAAGGTGTTGGGTTTAAGAATATAGTGAAAAGGGTCATTACACCAATATTTGGAAGAGGTTCCCTGTTGTCTAACCCTAGTCAGTCATAGTGTGAATGACCCTTAGTTTTCCTTCCAAGGTATTGATTCCAAGTAAGACCTAAGTCATGGTGAAAAAACTTAGCAAATTAGTAGCCAACTCATGAGAGCTCTCGAGGCAAAACTGATCTTCAAGTCACTTGCCGAAAAAACTCACTAGCAAGTGTTTGGCAAGTAACTCACCATGAAACTCACAAGATCCAGCAAGATTGTGCAGAAAACTGGCTTACCAGTGGAAAAAAGAAGGCAGCAGGCAGAAAATGCACAAAAACCCTCTTTTTTTTTCATTTGCACAATTGTGCCTTTGACAATATTACATCAATTTATCAACAATCTATTAAATCTTAAAAGTGATAAAATTTTGAAAAATCGCATGTGCCATGAAGTTCCGTGTGGTCTCAAAGGCCTTAACTTGGGCTTGGTGGCAGGGTTCTGCTACTTAACCCCACCCTGTATTGCGCCAAGGGCGCTGCCTCTTGAATCCACCAGGGACTCCACCCCCAGATGCCCATGAGGGGCACTGTCCCTCGAACCCAGCAAGGGCTGCCACCCCCAAACTCCCACTTCAGTTTTAAAAAGCAAAAAATAAAAATTGTTTTGGTCCCATGTTTTCCATGGATGAGATCACCAATTTTGAGATAAAAGAAAAAAAACGTGCAGCGGATGTAGAGGCACAGGTGCAGGCAAAAGGTGAAGCATCAATAGGGGCATCATTGGATAATCATGATATGCCTAAGGATGATGTTGTTCCTCAACAGGAATCATTATCATCCACTTTGAGGCACGCACACAACCACTTAGAGTTAGAAGCTTTAGTTGAAGAAGAAATTTGTAAAATATTAATACAGATTTGTAATTTATAATCATATGACACGGTAATGTGCACTAAACTTGTTTTTTGATCTATAAATGAAGGAAAAGCTACTTATGAGTTCTCTAAATTCAGTTTTATGCATGTTTTTTAATATTATTTAACAAACTTATGTGTTTTTTAATGTTCAGAAATTTTGCCAAGTTTTTCCGAGTCCCAAGTCCAAGTCAAATTTTAGGCCTGCCAAGTTTTTGCCAGGTTTGAGGTTTTGAACTATGGTCTGAGTCTCTGACACTACATTGGTTAGAAAAAACTATTTATCCTGCTCCAGCTGTGTCTCAATTTAGGACTCCTAAAAATATGTTTGTTGAAAAAAGAGGAGAATACAATGAATTTTAATTCTTTCAATGATTCCTTGCAAATCTAGAATCTGAATACTATTGATTTATGGTTGAATGAAAAATAATTATGACCACAAATTACAGAATTCAGAATGTTTCAGAGTTTAGATTACAAAGTCATACTATACATATGCAAAGCCTAGCTGAGTTGGCCTATGGAATTGTACGATATTGACACCTCTAAATGTCCCTCATATTTGTGTTTAAGCACCTACATAGTACCCTTGTCTCCAGAGATGTGTTTATTTTGTGAACCTGGTTATTTGTACTCTTGCTTCATAGAGAAGGGATCATTTCTGTGAACCTAATCGTTGCCTCTTCCCTCTAGATGGATGCTTGTTTCCACGAATTTTGGTTCTCAATCTCTTGCCTTTGGAGACACTTATCTTTGTATTTAGACCATCTGTGTGTTTGGTTACTGCTGATTGTAATTGTTGTTATGTGTCCTCTTACTAAGATGGGAATGAACATATATGATGTTGGTTGCAACCATGAATAAGCTATGGATTTTTTGCTTATAAAAACAAGGATGCCCCTCTCACTTGTTCACATAGCAATCTTGCATGCATTTGAACAATTTGCAAGGATTTTTAGGCCAAATTTGAAGGGCAGATTGAAGGAATTTGAAGGGCAGGTTAGTAATTTTTTTTTGGTTTCTTTTTTTTCCCAAGCATCTAAATTCGTTCTAGCTGCTAGAATCTAGCATGTACATTGTAAACAATTCATAATTTCATAGTATTTACGATTTTACTTACAATAAATTTGATTTATGAGAATTTTACTGTTCATTTATAATTTTATACTGATTTTTTGAATGAAATGGCTGTTTTTTTTATAAACGATGTATTTTGCTGATGTATACTCTCTTTTTTTAATAAAATCACTAGGTTATATTGAATTTATGCTGATTTATACTAATTTTATATTGATGTTTTGAATTAAATCGTTGTTTTTCTCTTCCAACATTTATTTTTGTATTTAAAAATAAAATATGTTGTGCTTTGTAGGTTAGAAACAATGGCAGATAGAGAACCCTTCGGCTCTGGATCAGGTTCCCACTCCACATCAGGCTTAGGCTCAGCAAACTCGATACCAATTACTAGAACTTGTCCCCCTGGAGCCAGAGACCTGCTTGGAAATATGTTGTACAAGAATTGATACTAGGGATAGTCATTTGCATAAGATGCCAGAACCAATATTATGGAGGCATCAATTGCCTCAAATACCATCTTGCAAGCATTACTTATCCTGATGCAAAGACCTGTAATATTACCACAAAAAGATAAAACAAGAGATGAATGCACACCTTGCATTGATGGAAGAGAAAAAAACTACAAAAGGAGAAGACAAAAGCAGCCATAGCAGTATCCATAGCTAGTGCTCATGCTCCTCATATGCCAGCAAAAGCAAATGAAGATACGGCATTCCAAGGCATAGTGGGCTTTTCTCGTGATCCATGCATATGAACCACATCGACCTCATCTACTTTGAGTAGAGCGCCTACACGGACACCGCATAGCTTTTTTGTACCTAGAAACATACTTGGAGCACAATTGTCATTGGAAAGTACAGGGTGGAACAAGGAGGTATACCGAAAAACAGATAAGGCATGTGCCAATTTTTGGTATGACAACAACCTTCCCTTCAATGTGGCGAAGAGCTCGTACTAGGAGAATTTGGTAACTGCATTGATAGCTGCAGGAAAAGGCTACAAGGCACCCTCTCCAAGAGACTTAAGTGGGAAGTTGCTCGTGGATGCTATTGAAGATGCAAAGTTAATTGTGAAAGAACAAAAGAAGCAATGGAAAAAGTTTGGATGCACTATTCTTTCAAATGGGTGGACAAATGGAAAGAACCACACCCTTATCAACTTTTTGGCAACTTCAAATGGTGAAGTAAGTTTTTTGAAGTCAATTAATGCCTCTTACAAAGTCAAAAATGTAGAAATTTTGAGTCTAATATTGGAGGAAGTTGTCTTAGAGGTGAACATAGAGAATATAGTCCAAATTATAACTGACAATGCAGTAGTGTATGTGGCAACTGGGAGATTGCTCCAAGAGAGGAATCTATCACTCTTTTGGCCCCTTTGCCTTGACTTTCTTTTGGAGGCTATAGGCAAAATTGATTGGGTGAAACCAATTGTAGAAGATGCAAGAAAATAACAAATATATTTATAATCACCCTTGGGTTCTTAGCTTGATGAGAGATCACACCAAAGGTAAAGAGCTAGTGTGATCAGGTGTCGCAAGGTTTGCAATGATCTTCCTAACATTGTAAAGCATTATTGGTCTGTTGACTTCTTTGAAACAAATGTTTGTGAATCAAGCATGGCTAGACTCATCATATGCAAAGAAGCTTGAAGGAGAAAAAATCACAAGGGTAGTCTTTAATAATCTCATTGCACATAACGCTGTAGAGATCGTCATGGTAACCTCAAAATTTTGATTTAAAATTTAAATTGAATCTTTTATTTTTATACTTTAAAAGTATTTACTTTCATTATAAATCTGTAACTTTAATTTGTTTGTATTTGTAGGTGTCAGAGCCTTTGGTTAGAGTTCTACGCTTGGTAGATGGGAATCAAAACCCAATGGGGTACATTTATGAGGCCGTGGATTGGGCCAAAGAGTCCATCCAAAAATATTACAAGGGGAGTATACTCAAATTTGATCCCATTTGGGAGATCATTGACTAGAGGTGGAACAATCAACTCCACCAACCCATTCATGCAGTAGGGTACTTCCCCAACTCCAATTTTTTCTATTCAGATAGCTTCACAAATCCTAATGGGGAGGTTATGGAGGGCCTCTTGACATGCATTGAAAGGATGACACCCGAGGTTGAGTTGAGAAACCTCATTATTAAGGACTTGCAGAATTACAAGAGTGGCAGCGAGAAGCTCGTTTCTTCGCCACTACCTATCTAAGGAAGAATCACTCAGTCACCAGGTAACAAAAATTGGAGTCTTTACATGCATCTTACAAGTTACAAATTTCAAATTTACAACTATTGATGAAATATGGTTTGCTTACTAACTCTTGAATATCTTATTTTGTATGTTCATGGTGGAGAGATTAGGGTGTAAATACCCCAAATCTTCAAAGAGTAGCCCTCTGAATTTTGTCTCAACCTTTTAGTGCTTCTGGCTGTGAGCGCAACTAGAGTTTGTTTTGAGGCCATTCACATGAAGAAGCAGAATAAGTTAACTCAAAAATGCCTCAATAACCTGGTCTTCATACGATACAACCTTCAGCTTCGCATAAGAAAGGTAGAGGACAAATCAAAGGAGGTCATTGATTTAGATAACATTGATCCTTATAGTGATTGGGCAAGGCAGGAAGAGAAGACCCCATTGTTTACTGCAGACGGGATTCTTAATTTTGAGCGGCAGGTAATGGAGGATGTGGCTGTGGCAAAAGCAAGAGCTACTGGATTGTCATTGGATGGCATTGATGAGGCAGAGGAGTCATTGCCATCTAGCAGTAGGATGGAGGTGGAGTCCAAGCCACAAGCGCAGCCTTCTATGTCGAGTGAGGAGCGGCAGCTGAGTGAAAGGATTAGAGCCTCTCCCCAATTTTTCACTACATTAGAGAAAAGGAAGATGTAAATTATTGTATTATTCAATTTATGAATTATGATGATGGTTTTCAAAGGCAATCATCATAAGTTCCCAATAGTTGGCAGCTAACTATTGTATCAAGATTCAGCATGATGATGCACTTTTGTACTCAATTTGTATTCAAATGAATCAATTCTAATAGAAAACACTTTTGAACTCATTTACGGACTCATTGGATACATTTTGTCAAAATTTTGCAAAGAAATTGTGTTTTTAAAGAAATTTAAGTAATTTTTTTAGTTGCTGAGTGTTTTGCCGAGTTTTTGTCAAGTCACAAATTTTGAGTCTGCCAAGTTTTTGTTGAGTCCGACTATGTGAACTATGTTCTAAAGCATAAAAATCTCTGTAATAAGCATTGTAATTTATTTTAACTTTGAACCAGGTTCCAAAGTGATACCCACCACACCTAGAAACCAAGCCCACACCTTTATTCTTCAACAGGCTGTTGCAAGGCAGCAAGTGTGAGTTTGATGCAGAGATAAGAGCCTCTTTGAGGCATTCAAAAGATCTTTCTAGCCCAGGATCCCATTGGAATGATTTCAAGTTTTCAATCAATTGATCCATGAGATAGGCCATCACAAAAAGTAGTAATTCATGCCACTCAAAAATATTGACTTGTATGCATTAACAAAACTTCCTAAGTGATATGCGAACTAAAATGTCATCAATACCAGCAACAACAAAATTCTCCACATTCATCAAACATTGCATTTTGGCTTTCATTCAGATCTTTTTGTTTAGCAGATTCACATGTGTTGCATCTCTGTTCGCCTGCTTGTTGAGTTGCAGAGTCCAACATGAACAGTCCTGTGATCTGGTTCACTCGTTGAATTGGTGCACATTTGTTGGAACCCAATGCAATCAATTGATCCAGCTGATCAAGCCCACGAAGTGGACCAAGCCAGGTTTGTCATCAGATACATTAGTGGAATTCTTACAGATAGTTGAAAAGATCACTTACAGAACCCTGCTTAGATACTAGCACAAATAGAATCATAAAGTATCATATCTTATGGTTGTAAAATGCCATCGATTAATCATATAGTCCTGAGTTGCATAAGAGAGAGAAAAAAGGCATAATAACCACTCGGGCCAAAAATTGCAATTTAATCTCAACATGCCCTTTTCTTTCATCTAAAGCTTCAACAAGTACAGACATCTCCACAGAATGTGCTGTCAAATATATAGGACCAGGTAGGTTGTCGAGTAGATAGCAAGGTGGTCGATCAGTCATGCTTAGAAATAACATTACAATATATTAGAACTAAGCTTGGCACCCTTGAAAAAGGGAAACTGAGATTGTAAACGGATTAATTCGAGGACTGCCTTTGCCATTGGACTGATTATGCATGGGTTTGATACAAATGGCTACCTTCAATAGCATATCCATATGTTACAACTTTGCATCACCGCCTTCAGTAGCAAGCACTGTCACATACCCTATCAATCTCACAAACTTTGATGTGGTGAAAAAAGCAATTGAAGAATTAATAAGATCAGAAAAGGGCACAGGCGCATCTAAAGTTAGAACAGAAATTTATATGGCGATATGAAAATTTTCAAAACAAGTTCCAACATGGAACTGTCTGCTTGAGACTAAAACTCTATCAGCAATCCATTAGCAAAAGGATTGTTACAGCCAAATTCTTTAGGCAACAAAGAATCCTCACTACCTTTTATATAAATAAAATTTAAACTCTAATTAAGTCCTTGACCCACAACTCATATGACATTGTAAATACCTGCAAAATGAATCTCCAAGTATATGATCTCATTTGACTACCAAAAAAAGAGTAACAAACCTCGAGAAGTGATAAATATACCATCCAAGTAAGGGAATAGCATGCTGCAACCATACCATCATTCAACACATCATCTGAAGTTAATATGTTTATCTAACTATCTTTGAATGTGACCACTTCATAGTTTACACCTTCCACAGTGGTAGAATCTATAGAATTGTAATATGAAGTCTTCCTTAAAGTTGCTTCATAGTTCCTTTATCTTCTCTCATCACATCCTTATGTGGATACATCTCTATGTTAAGTTAATTATATTAGGTCAAACTTAGGTTGATATTTTAAAAAAATGTAAGCTACGTCTCTTAATGGAAGAAACAATCCCTAAGGTAAAATTTCTCACATACAAAGCACCAAGCTTTCAAATACATATAAAATATCACTAGACGTATGATTGTTAGTAAAAACAGAGAATAAGGAGTGTCGACAAAATTTGATCAACTCAGTAATCCTATGTAGAATTATAATCTGGATTCTGAAGCTCATCTCATTTTCTTTTAAAATGTTTTTCAACTATAAATATCATCTCTGAAGTTTCCTACCCTGCTTCTCAATACCAAGATCTTCTGTCCAAATCTGAAACACAAAAACATGAATTCAAAAGGTAGATACACGAAAAACTGACCTTGTATCTCTCCATACCAATATGAAACAGCCGAATCCCATGAGCTCGTAGAAAATCCAAATTTTCTTCTGGATATGGTTCAGTACAAAGACAACTAGCATGCCCAACATATCCAGCAATTCAATTAGAAGTGTGGAATATATTTGTTTATTGATGCATACATGGAACACAAATATATTTCAAAAGCTCAGAAAAAATAAAGAAAATGTTACAGCAAGGATTTGGAAAGCAGTTTATTAATGACATAGAACAGAAATGGCATATGAACAGATATGGAAAGAAAATGCACTGATAATATGCAGTCTCCCCTTCTACTCTCAATTCACAGGAGTTTTTCTTGGATGACACAAAAATAGAGAAATCCAGCCTGTATAAACTTAAATCCCTCATGAACCTTAAAAATAAACTCAATGATAATGCAAATCATTTCAGTTTTCTTATTTGCATCAGCCGCCTCTTAGTAGTTTTAGAAATACTGGGATTTCAAAAAGGGGAATGTGCAGTTTTTTCCCAGAATACTCACAGGATGGAATTGAGATGTAAGGTCTCCAAAAATGGAAAGTTCTTATTGTTTGGGAAACTTGATCTGTAAACTCGCCTATCAACCATGGCAAAATTTGAGGGAGGAACAAATCTCTCATTGTATCCTTCAAGCTGCTGTGGCACAAACTCTCCTTCTTTGGCCATGTGTTCACTGCATCTAGACATTCCACCACCTTGTTTCAACTGCAGAGTAACCATGAAGCAGATGATTTCCTCTTCTTTTAATTCAAAATGAAACTAAAATGTGAAATGCTAGAATCCATAGTCAAATGCCAAAAAATTTCAAGTTTAAATGCCCCTCTCATTAGCCCATTTCTTCTATAACCACTAAATCCAGATAAGCGATCCTCTAATCAAGACTGTAATGAAAGATATACTCTACGAATCACAAAAACTCTCCCAGAACACAGCTCTTACTAAATGATGTTCAGAAAGATTTAAAAAGATAGCAAATTTACAAAAGGATTTTGGCCAAAAATACTTGTGATAGATTAACAAAGTGAACCATCATGCCATACCTCTTTAATGCCCTGGACCATAATCGAAGCAACCTGAAGTTGAGTATCGAGGAGCTTTTTTATTTCCTCTGTTCTAGCCTTCTCCATATTTGTGACTGTATTGGCCAATTGTGTCATGCTTCTTTCCAATTTTTGTCCAAATGACCTCAAAGGTACCCTTTTCTTTTTAGGACGTTTGTCTTCCTCCCTGGCACCATTTAATGGGGAGGCTGATTTTGTCTGTATGGAAGGTTCCTCTTGGTTTGACTCGTTGGATGCTGCATCACATGTTGTATCTACATCGTTTGGACATTCTTCTTCATTAGAATCATTCTGAATATCATTCTGCATGCTCGGAGATTTTGATGACTTCTGAACAATGTGCTCTACATGCCGAAAAAAAGCCCATTTAGATGGTTCGTTGCGTTGCTTTTCCTTGTTGTACATCTTCTTGAGACGATGCCATTTGTACTTGCATTGCATGCCAGTATAATCAGTACCACATATAGCATTCACTGCGGCAGCAATTCTATCCCAATGCTTCTTTCCAAGCTGACCGCGGTGTTTGTCAAAACAAAGATCTTCAAATTTCCTAAGCAAAGCATCTACTGCAGTATTCGGCCAAAGCTCTTCCTTCTGCACCTTGGTGACCTCTCTCTCTTTCCTCTTTCTCACTTCAGTCGCTTGACTCGGGTTCCTGATCGTATTGGGCGATTGCATAAGTTCCTCGATATTGATTACATGAGATCTCATCCACTGTGGAGATGCCTCACTCACTGCCTGCAGTGGTCTAGGATTGCTAACAGAGTCCTGTAGTTGAACAAAACCTTGTCTGTATGGACTCAACATGAATCGCTCATACACTGCTCTAGGGATGCCCACAGACTCCTGCCTGTTAGAATTTTCCTGAGCAATTCTGAGTTGCTCTCGTGACAAGAGACTGCCACTTCCATTAACGTTTCCACTTCCACACCCAATTTCTCGAGCTCTTGAAGGCGTCCCCCCATCCTCCTTCCACTCTATAGACGGAACATACGGCCCTAACCCACTTCCAGTTGGATATGCAGGAATGGGAAACCGTGATCTCGGGGGATCCATTGCAATGTGATTCCCCTGAGATTGACATGGCACCACCATCCTATTACTGCCACCTTTATGCCAATTGCCATGGTAATCCAGGGGCACTGCAAGAGGAGGGGATGGAACAGTCCCCTCGGGACTGCTCTTCATGTAACCATGTTCAGACTTAGGAGAATTTACAGTTTTGAATGAATTGGGTATAGGCTCCTCCTGATTATTGCTCTGGTTAATAACAGGGGAACCTGGTTTCACCTTCTCCCCAGTTGTTTTCACATTGGACTCTTTCTTATCATTGCTTTCACAGGCCTGTTGATGCTGAGCTTCCTTACTGTTTCTACTATTATGGTTATCATTGTTAGTTTCATTATTATTCACATTAGTATGGGCTACTTCAGGGATTTGCAGAGAGGCAGAGTATGTGGGTTTTTCTTCAGTGGGTTCTTCTAATAGCTGCAGCGTTTTCTGAGAATCGCGTGCCATGTATGAATCAAAAAAAATCTTTCCCACCTACTAGATTAATAACATTAATACAAGCAACAGAGAAAAACATTGAAATTGTTTTTACTCACAGTTGAGGGGGGGAATTGAGAAAGAAACATCCGAATTATGTGATTAAAAAAGGGGAAAAAAGATGCCCCTGCCCACGCTTCGACTCACCGACCACTCGCTGGCAACGACACCAGCAGAGAGAGAGAGAGAAAGGGAAAGGGGGAAAATGGGCCGACCCAAAATTAGGCAATGAAGGGGCGCATGCGCTGACAGATACACAATGTGTATACGTGCAACTTGTCCTCTCCGGCGGTGTGTAGGCCACGGTGCTGCGATTTGTTTAGAAGCTCAGAGCTTGAGATCACATGATACCCTTTTTGTTGCGATTTACATTGACATAATTGGATTTTAGTGCATTAAAAACACAGGAAAGGGCAATGTGGGTTGGGGATGGGGACCGCAGTAGAGGAGAAGAAATGATGAGAACGGGTCAGAGAAGAAACAAACTACTGATTATAAGTGCTTGCATGACTCGGCATGGGATTGTCATTATTGTTGGTGCCTTCTAGCGTCATCTTCCTCTTAGGGGCTCTGCTTATCAATTTTTTTCTGAGGCATTTTTGACTTGTTTGCTCATGCTCTGGTTGAAATTAAAAAAAGGGAATTGTTAAGAGGGACCATGTTGTAAATAAATAAAATAGCAATTGCTGCACCCCCAATATTGTCAAATTGGAGTTGATTCATATAGTTTTTGGATGTTTGGTGGAGGGGAATAAATGCTTGTGAATGTAAAGGATGTTTGTCAATTTTTACACTCAATATAAGAAGATTTGATCCATTTACATTCAAAATAGGAAGATTTGAGTCATTTATTATAATTAATATGTTGTACTATAAAGAGTTTTATGTTCCAATAATATATAAAAAACAAAATGTACTGCATTAGTCAAAGTTTGAATGCTGTAGGAAGAACAACTCTGTGTTAATAAATGTCTTTTTGGATATCTTGTGGAGTTTTTTCTTACCATATTCTCTGCATAAGGAATTTCCTTAATGTTAGTGCAAACCTACCATCATTTTATTGTTCACATTTTTACTTACTTTTGTAAATAAAGATATTTTATTTCTAAATGTGCACAATATAAGCTTTGAGACTAACACATTTTATCTTTAAGTTTGTTTGAAGAGGAGAGGGTAGTTAAAGTGGCAGATTACCTGGCGGATTCATAACAGAAGAAAGGGGATCAGTAGTGAAATGGAGAGCAGCCAAGAGTAATAGGGGGGCTTGGGGCTGTCCCATAGACTGTGGTCTCGTGGACATCATTAAAAACTTTCATTCATTCATTCCTATATTTCCTTAATGTTAGTGCAAACCTACCATCACTTTGTTGTTCACATTTTTACTTATTTTTGTAAATAAAGATGTTTTATTTCTAAATGTGCACAACATAAGCTTTGAAAATAACACATTATATCTTTATTTTTGTTGGAGGATTTTATAACAAACCCATATTCTCCTACATTTCCTTAATGTTAGTGCAAACCTACCATCACTTTGTTGTTCACATTTTTACTTACTTTTGTAAATAAAGATGTTTTATTTCTAAATGCACAATATAAGCTTTGAAACTAACACATTTTATCTTTTTTTTTTTTGAGGGTTTATGTGCACAATATAAGCTTTGAAACTAACACATTTTATCTTTTTTTTTTTTGAGGGTTTATGTGCACAATATAAGCTTTGAAACTAACACATTTTATCTTTTTTTTTTTTGAGGGTTTATGTGCACAATATAAGCTTTGAAACTGACACATTTTATTTTTATTTTTGTTGGAGGGTTTTATATCAAACCCACAAATTGGTGGGCACGAGCCTAGCCTCATCTCTTATGATGTTAGGGTGTTGGACTTAACAAGACTTGATTCTTGATGGCAAAACCATTCAACTTCACTAGTAGACCAAGGGCCTATTGACAACACATTTTATCTTTTTTACTATGTGAAATTAAACATAGTATAATATGTTTATCTTTATCATCTCTAATGATTACTACATGCACAAAGATATCTATACCAACTCTATCCTATAAAGTCCATGCATTTCATTTCTTTGTGCTCTTTTCATCAAAGATATTTATACCAACTCTATTCTATGAAGTCCATGCATTTCGTTTCCTTGTGCTCCTTTCATCTTTAGTCCCAATCTTTGTATCTTCTTATCAACATACCTTATACACATTTGAATGGAAATGCTAATATATTTTAACCCATTTTAAATTTGTGCTACAATTTTTTTTAAAAGCACTTTAATAGTCAATGTAATAGTCAATACATAAATAAACAAAATACCTTCAATTACAATTGTCAACTTAAAGTAATATTATAGTCTTATCAAATTATTTTTTCATTTTGACTTGTTCCTTAGGTCAAGCAAAAGCTTTGACAACCCACATATACCGCTATGTTAAAATCAAAAAAAAAAGTACTAAATGTTGTATATGATTTTGAAATATAATCGTCATTACCTAGTAAATTGACCCTTACTTGATTCATAATAATACACTATTATAATGCCAAAAAAAAAATTACTAAAATCTAATCAAAATGTATTGAAAAATTTGTTTAGAGTTAAGTCATAACAAAAATACTTTCAATTTTAATGTTGCCACACTAAACATGGCATGCATGCTTACAAGAAAGAAAAAGTATATACTTCGAGTGTTTCCGATAAAATATTAATAAAAACATTGCGATAAAATATTAATAAAAATATTAAAAAACTAATGAAATATTGATAAAAAATATTAATATTTGTTATAATTTTAATTCAATCTCTTATGGAAAAATTTTAGTCTTGAGAAGATTAAAAATATTTTTTATTACAAACTAACTGAATTGATTAAGAATATTGTTCACTATATGCTATAACATTTATTTTTAATAATTACTTTCGTAGAAATTTGTTAATGGGGTGTGGTAAGTAGTTGGATCATTTGGTTCTTGTGATGGGCACTTGAGAACATCTTAGCAACCACATAGTGCTAGAGGATGTAGTATTAATGCAATTAAATAATGTTGAAGGATGCAGTAAGTGGAGTAGATGGTAAAAATTACAGCAATAATGGTGGAAATATACAAAAGAAATTTTGTTTTTTTAAGCGAGAGAAAATTTGTAGATAGAGAAGTAGATAACAATAAGTATATGTACATGTCATTATGTGGTGTTCATATTGAAATGATAGGTTTGATATTCTCAAAAATGTTGTAACATGAATTGGTCCTAATTCAACTTATATATCTAATAAACTAAAAATATTGATTTTCAATAATAATTTCAAATTTCAAATATTGTTATAATAAATAAAACATGCATATTACTTATATAGAAAAAAATACTTACATTGTTAATTATTATGAAACTTAAATAAATGGTGATAAAAACATTTATTTTATTTTTTTAAATAATTTCTTATAAAAATTGAGACTTTTTAAATTGTTAACCAGTTTATATTATAAAATAACTATCTTTAAACATTTAAAATTAATGAAATTGTATGGAAAAAATATTTTCCTAAATTAAATGAATGTGTACTTTTAAACAAAATTTGGATCTTTGATATAGAATGTTTTGTTTCTTTTGTTTGATATTGTAAAGCACAAGAAAATGGTGATAATATTGATGTAAAAAATATTTTTATATAAACATTTTAAATCATTTAGATAGACTATGAAAACAATAAATTTGTTATTGTACTTTTTTCATGGGAGGGAAATGTATCTCAAGTCTAGGCTTTTTGAAAAGCAAAGAATCAATCTTTGAAAGAAGATTGGAGAGATTTAGATTGTCTAGGACAATTACAATAATTGTCATGTTGTCCCTTCTTTTGGATAAATCTTGCAGGTTTTATGGAGCCATCATTCTAAGCATATCTTGTGTTGACCTTTCTTTTTAAGATTAATCACATTTTTCTATTTGGGTTATTCTTAAATGTTAAAAGAAAAGTTTTTGTCAATAAAAGTAGGACAATTATTTGCCACTTTTGGACAGGGATGAGTTATAAAATTATTATTGACTCTTGTGACTGTTGAAGAATGTGATATTTAAATATAATGCATCCAAATTGGTTGCATCCTTATACATATTTAGAATGTAAGAACACCTTGTCACATGTAAGAGCAAAGAATCTTTAAAAGCAATTGTGAACAGACACAAAAGAGAAAGATTGTTGAGTCTTTAAAAGCAATTGTGAACAGGCACAAAAGAGAAAGATTGTTGCTCTAATCAACAAATAGTTTCCAGTCCCTGAAGTCCTTGAGTTCAGGCATGCCTCTACTCTTTTTAAGCATTCAATCAAATGGAAGGTCACCCCTCTGTGTTTGAATTGTGATGATCCTACTAAAGCAGTCTGCCACGTGAACCCACGTCCCTGCTGATTGCCCAGTAGCGTCTGCTGTGATGCCAAAATTATCTTTCTCTTAGGATAGTACCCACTTTCCATCTCAAAACATGCCCATTCTCAGCCCAATGGAGCACTATAAGTAGTTGTCCACAGGATGAGAAAAGAAACAAAGCTCTAACAGCAAGCTTGGATGAACCAGCAACACCCTATGGAAATTTGCTGGTGACAAGGATTAATGGTCCTCCTCCTACAGTTCCTGGTAAGTTCTCGACACTAGTTGTTTCTTCTCGCCATAAATTTCTTGTTACATTTTATAATCCTGATGTATCTTCTTTTGTCTAATCACATTGCTGACTGAGTCTCTATCCTTACCTAACCTCCCATCTACTTGCCTTTTTCCTGACTGGGACAACACGCCACAATCTCCTTCACCTCCCAATGTTGTTGACTTTGTGCATGGCATTCTTAAAACAACCCCATTGCAGATTCACGTAATCTTCAGTCACACCATTTGCCTCTAAATCTGTCCTTCCCTGGTTGAACTTTGATTAAGTGGACTCCCATGCCCTCAGACTGGGCAAGTGTGCTTGCTTGCCTAAGCCCACTTTCTTATTCACACATATCAATGAGATCAATAACTTTATCCCACCCTCCTTGAACTCTAATGCCAGCTTGGTATCCCCCAATGAAGAGGCCATTGAAATCCCATAGAAGTTTTCTACTACAGATATCAGGTTATGTTCTAAGAATAGTGTTGACTGGGAAAACAAGCTTGCCATAAACCTTTCTCACTTCTCTATTTACACTCCTTTCTTTAATTTTCTTAAAAAGAGTCTGTCTTTGTTATCACCCCCATGTTTTAATCTGAAGTGGACTTCATAATTAAAATAATAAAAAATGTGGTCAGATCTCTACTTAAACATGGAGTGGACTTCATAATTAAAATAATAAAAAATGTGGTTAGATCTCTACTTAATGCTAAGGTAAAAGAGATCAAACAAGATTCTCCAGTTGTCTTGAAACATACAAAACTCTTCAAGTGTAATATTTAAGGGGAATGCTATGATAACAAACAAGATTATGACTCCAAAATGTTAGATCACCTAAATAATAGTGGTAATTATAAAACTTTGGACCATGACCCTATATCTAAGATCGTGAAAAAGGTGAAAAAAATTCATTAGTTAATCCTGATTATATGATAACATTGAGAAAGGACTTGTTCCTAAAAAAGAGATCACCCCGCATTTATGGTGCTCCTAAAATTCACAAAGTTGGCAATTCTTTAGGACACATTGCTAACACTACTAACTCCTCAATATACAAAATTTATGATTGCCTCACCAAGTAAATCACCCCCTCATGGGAAGGTCAAGCTCGTTCATCTAAGATTCCTCCCATTTTATTGAGTTCATCAAGGATAAGATGGTGAATGATGACAAAATTCTAGTCATTTTTATGTTGTGTCCCTATTCACTAAAGTCCTTGTTACTACTTCCATTGAGATTGATAAACATAAGACCAATGAGAGGATGACTTCCCTTGTGGGGTTGTACTTAAGGTCCATGTTTTTCACTTTCTAAGGAGGGGTCTATGAGCAATGTGATGGGTTGCCATGGGGTCTCTATTATCATTGGTAGTGGCTAATCTTTTCATGGAGCATTTCAAAGAGAAAACCCTCAATTCCTTCCCCCTGAAACCTAGATGATGGAAACACTATGTAGACAATACTAACCGATGCTAGCAGCATGGTTTAGAAAATTTAGAATAATCCCATTGTTGAGAGCATCAAGTTTACTAAATAACTTGAAAATAATAACCAACTTCCCTTCCTCAACATTCTTCTTCTTAGGAAAACTAATAGATCTTCAGCGTACCAAATCTTTAGAAAAGTTAAACATAAAGACATTTACCTTCATGCATCATCTCACCCTACCCAAAAAGTTGGCATATTAAAAACTCTAGCCACTAGGGCCTTTCGAATGTATGAGCTGGACACATTGATCAAGAAATTGTCCATCTAACCAAAGTCTTTAAACTAAATGGGTACAAGAAAAAACACATTTCCAAAGTGATTAAATATGAGTGTATTTTGAAAAAGACTCATCCAATACCAAACACCAAATCCATTTGGAGGCCACTCTAAGTCTTTGTTAAAGAAGAGAGCTATTTCAAGAAAGACCTAAAAAAGGTGGTGAAAATTGGCATACACCCTATTAACCTCAACTGAGATGGCAACTAGAGTTCAATTTTTTTCTTGGCACTCAATGCTATATTCACTACAACACAATCCCTCCACTCTCTCTCCACTACTCTCTCATCTTCCCACTCTCCTTCTTTCTATCTTGGACCTTCCCCTTTTTGTCTTGCCAATGCCTTCAACCTTTCTTTTCAGCATGCAACTTGTAACTCCGTATCTATCTTCTCAAAATCCCCCCTTCATTAACTATCTCTTTCTTTTTTCCAATTTTTTGTTTCCCCCAAAATGAACCATCCTCTTTTTCCTATCATACACCTTACTATATTTTATGGTTTTCTATTATAATAATGATGGTGATAGTAATAGCAAAACCTTATTAATAACAATAATTATAATATAGCGAAGCAGGGGGGCCTAGGTGACCGGGATCTCAGTACTCCAGCCCGACGCTGATCTGGCGGGGTGAGAGGGGTTGTGGGTGTTTCAATTCGACTCTTCCCCAGTGGACAAGTGTCAATTAATGACAGGCTGCCAGAAAATCAGTGGGCAATATGGGAAGGGTCGTTGTCGACCGTGGGGCTGAGATGGCAACTGACTATTTTGCCATGATGTGGAGATCGTGACGTCGGATGGTGCAAGCTAGAAGATTGCTCTCGATGTGTGGCGACAGGGCCATACCCTAGGTGTAGGTGGTGATCATTTTAAGGTAAGTAGCACTTTTAAAAGGCCGAAGGAGTTATTTCACGTCATTTGTGATATGCGCAAAGTACAGGTTGTTATCTCTCGGGGCAAGGAAGATGTCCTCTCGCATAGATTTTCTGGCTGGCTTGAAACGTGCGACCATGGGCGTCTTCAATACTTCTTTCTTGATTAAAGAAATGCACCGGTATTTTTGTAGCTTTGTCTCTGCAAGGCTTCTGAATCAGCTGTGGAAGGTAAGGTGCTCAGTCAGAGGTAAAAGAGATAAGGGTGGTGGCTTAGCAAAATCTATAGAGACGCCAATCTGTCTGGAATCGTCGGTGGCTATGATGGCTTTTCATGGGGAAATCACAGACAAACGATTGAGAGGTATCCTCTCAGTTAAACATGAGCTAGTGGCAAATGCGGTGAAACAGGTGCTAGGCCCAGGCTTCATTTGGGACTACCATAGGCTGCGGGTGAATACTGACATTGCGGTAATGTTTATGGCTTTGGTGCTATACAGAGGAGTGTCTAAAGCAAAAGTGAAGAACCTATGCCAGAGACTTTTCAAGCATTCGTATCTGGAGGAAATTGATGCGGTTCTTGACAATATTGATGGCGATAGTAGGATTCCTTGGGTGCATTAGTACTACCTGCAAAAAGGAAGAGGTGGTAAGGAAATCCAGAAATTTGCCATTGTCTTCGCTATTGACCCAGGGGACCTCGAGGATAAGGTGGCGGACATGGACCGTAATCTGGACTTTCTCCAGAGGGCAGCTGAAATCCTCCCTTTTCCGTCGAAGGATTGGATGGTCAACTACATGGCGAGGGAAGGCTTCTGGGTTCCCGATGACAGTGATTTGGAGGAGGAAAACAAAGATGTGGAGTTTCCTTTGCTCCCTGACTATGGTGAAGACTAGGTGCAGGAGGACGGTAGGGATGTGGAGGAGATTGCAAATGGCTCGGCACACAAGATATGCAGGAAGGATTGTCCGGTAAAAATCTAGGCAGCAAAGGTCGACCTAATGTGAAACGAGGCAGAGCGGGAGGAGTGGGAGGTGTGTGTTGGAATGGCCGCATCCAGTTCTTCTCTCCATGTTCCCGAGGGTGTTGTTCAAGGTGGCGTGTAATGAGGGGGTCGTAAGTTACCAATTTTTTGGTCTATTCGTCAATTGGTAGTTTTCCTCTGTTTTGTTTCAGCTTGTGGATTGTTCTTGTTTTGGTTTTAGACTGGTTTTATTGCTCCCTGTAGTGGAAGGTTGGTTTTTCATGTTGCAACAGTTTTTGGCTATTAAGCCCCTGTAATACTTTGAAGACTCAGGTTCTCATGTATGGAGACCTCCCTTTTTTTGTTTTTAGTACTATAATCAAAGGGTGCTAGCCCATACCAGCTATTTACTTATTAAAAAATAATAATAATTATAATATATTATTATAATTATTAATATTTACCAATATTGTATTCTTATTTTTAATTTTTTGATTAGTTAAGCATGGTATTGGGGACCACTCCCTTTGAATACATAATTTTAAAATAAAATTTATTTGTGCATCAACCTTATAAATAAGGGTGCTAAAGAGAACCTACTTAACAACCCTACTAAAAATCCAAGGAATACATCTAATAAAAGCTTAAAAACTAGATCTTCCTAAGTGTCCTGCATTCCCATCTTAACATGGGAATGCAAGGTCATCCTTTTCTAATCATTTCCAAATTTGCAGGTAGCCTTCTTTTTTTGCTTGATAGTAGTTCATTGAATTGAATTGATTTCTAGATGATCATCACATTTACGCTCATAGTTATGTGTATGGACCACAATCAAAGAAGACTCCTTGTTTTGAGTGATCTTTGTCAATATCTTGGACAAGGGAGACTCAACCCTTTTTGAAATCAAGCCTCTTTGAAGAGAGACAAGAGACTATGGTAGAATGGAATCCAAAGAAGCAACATTCTTTGAATCCTTCCTACCATCAAGAAGAATATGTTGATGGCTCGATTTTGGACCTTTCCACCAAGTACTTGCTTTAGGGGCTTTGCATTTTTAGCTGCAGGAGACATTTTTTAACAATCCTCTACCTTTTGTCCTATACAATAACATTGTCTACACCTAAACACTATTTCATAATCCACCAATTGGTTCCAAATTTTGGAGCTAATCTTAATTCCAATTTCTACTAGTAACTATTTGGCAAGGTCCATTTCCATGAGAACCAAAACAAATATGATTGAAGATCAAAGAGTGATACAAGAATGAGATTCAGACATCTCTAGCCCTAGAATGAATTTTTGAATGGTGTTTCCAAATGAAACAATACAGGAAGTACCCCAAAAATGTAACATGTTAGGTAGCCTTACCCAAATTGGAATAGCAAAAAATATCTTTGTGAGGGAGCTGAAATATGGGAACCATGGTTTCATGCACATGTATTATTTGTCCCAAGCCCAAGGTTCCTTCAAAACAACAAATACTTACCCTTAGAAATGCTACAAATCACAAAGAAAAAAACTTTAGCGTAAGGGCCTATGAAAATTTCCCTGTCTAGGAGAGGTTGCCATGTTTTTGGGATCCACTTGTTAAGCTCCATCTGATTTGGATAAAAAATGTGAAAATAATACATTAGAATGTGTTCTCTGTGAACTACCTCATCCTCCAAGGCCTCATCACCAAGATCAACAATGGAAGGGGCTACACAATAATCAAAACCAAAGGAATTCTATAAAGATGTTATAACACATTTCATGGCATCCTTGTTGTGAGTGGAATAATTTTCACTAGCTACACTTGATCTATTCAAGACTAATAGATCCTTTGAAGTGTTGTTTGAGCCTCTATCGTCCAAGTTATTATGCTTGAGGAAATAGAACCTAGAGTAGAGGAAGGGCACAAGTGGCCATTTTCTCCAAGGGGCCAACCTTGCATGCAACTATAGGGGAGGAGAAGACTTCACTAGATGCCCTAGTGTTGCCTACAAACATGAGGAGACATGGAGAATTGTTGTCACACCCCGTTTTTAAACTAACATATTTATTTTCTTTATTTTTGAGAAGACAGATAGTTAGTCAGAGAAAATATTATGATTAAAGTAATGATAGAAAATGCATTTGCTATATATTAGTTTATATGCAAAGAATAATTGTTTATGACAGTATTATTAAACACGTGGTTAAAAGATGTAATGGACTAACTACCGTTGTGCGACTGAGGTGGATGTAAAAACAGTGTTTTTCTCCCTCCGAGATGAGGAGAGAGAGTATCACCATGGAGAGGATGCTAGATCGTGTGGATACAACGATCCTTATGCCATCTGGAAACACACACACATATACTTATTAGAGGATAAGTCGGTTTTGGATTAAGTCTTAATCCCTATGTCTATGGTTGTCTTAGAAATATTTTTTTAAGCATTGAGATCATTTTATTCTTGTCAATTTTTGTCACCGTCAAGTCGATGGCTAAATCTTATTCGTCCATAGATAGTAACGTAGTGTATGTCTTTGAATGTCAAGTCAATGTGAGTAATCGACTAAACAAGTTTAATTTTTTTGTAGAGGTCTTAGTCGACTTTGCAGGAATCCTTCATTGATAATTGTTCTCATGAATAAGCATAATTAAGCATTCGAAAGTATGCATTAGTGGCATCTATAAAATAGGTGTACTATTGTTTATTTTATATTATTATCTTTTATTTAAGCCTAGTTCTAGTTAAGGATATTGTCTAGTAAAGAGGTAAAAGTCTCTTTTCACCCTAGGCATTCTTCCTAGATGCTTGGGGACTGGGGGAAGGAGCAGTAGCTCCATACTTCCCATATTTTGCTGCATGTGAAGAGTCATGGAGGAGTGGAGAGAGAATAGTGGGGAATGCATTTACTATGCAGCCCATAACTAAGTGCGAGCAAGAGAAATGAAAGGGGGGGAAGAATCTTTTATGATTCTAGAGGCTCGAAAACACAGGGCATAGGGGGAGAAGGTATGAACATAGGTATTTTTGGGAGGAAGTAAAGCTTCGGTGAACCTACTGCTTGTTACATTTTACAGGTAAGCCTATCATATCTTATGGAATAAGTCAAATACATTGCTTCTTATTCGTTGATATCTGTAGCAAGACATGTATGGAATTTATTGTTAAACTGTCGATTGGCATGTAGGCTATCAAAAATCTCAATGATAGTTAAACTTGTTGTTGTTTAACCTTGATAGAGTATTATCTTTGTATCCTTATACCGAATGTCAGTAATTGAGAGAGTTATGATAACTCTGTAGGATATATTTATCCCATGTCATATAGTGATTACTTTTGGAAATGACTACATTTTGATATCTTTGGTTAAGAGTATCATGTGTATATATATTATAAACACATATCGTTCTCTATTGATAATGATACACAAGAGTATCAGTGGTGCAACAATTGAATGAATGTTTATCAAAGTCGATGGATTATGATATTTAATAGCCAAATAACGTTATGTATGTAATACAACCTCAGTATAACAATGTGGCCGACTGTGTAATAGGTCGACTATGTAATATAGGCCAACTGTTAATAGAAACCATGCTTTGGTTTAAATGACTTAATATGGGCCGAAGGCAGGTATATTGAGAGACCTAAGAGAAGGCCAATCTTAATCATAGTATTTTACTCATAGCAGTAGCTAACTGAAAAGGTAGAGAGTATGTTTTTAAGCTTAAAAGCTAGTAAATGAGTCGATGTCATTGAGTAGAAGTACTCAACATTAGACTACTTTTCTATACATATATGAAGAAGTATAAGTTGTTTTAGATGCTATTCTTAAACTATCTTTATTCTAGTTTTGTAGAGGAATATTATTTTTACCCAATTTTAGGCTAAGAATAGCCACAACATTGTCGAGAGATACACTCACTATGGCAATGAATGGTCAAGATTTAGACTACTTGCTATTTTGGAATTCTCTTTTGATATGCATGAGGAAGTGTATTCAATGCATAAGTTTATGAAGTTAATGTTATCTTTGACAAATTATGAGTCGATTATATATTTCTAGATTAAGACATATAGAGTCTTTATTCATTAATTCATATGACTTAAATGTCAAAATCATGTATATTATTATAGAAGAATATAGATGAGCACGAAAATAGGTAGACAAAACATTGAGTAGATGACAGGACGTCATAGACCCGTGATTCCAAGGATGCAAAGAGGGACTCAATGTATGTTGCGTAAGTCACCTAAGCTCTCACCCTATACTTGTCTAGTTGACTAGAAGATAAGGGAATATTGTATGTCTTTAAGACTAATATGGTATAAACAAGTCAATATATATGTGTGTGTGTGTGTGTGTGTGTGTGTGTGTGTGTGTGTGTGCGCGTGTGTTATAAACTAAATTATAAGAATGTTGTCTCCAAGTCAAGAAAAGAGTGAGTGAACATACGACTTTATTTATATGAAACTTTTGCCAAAGTAATGCAAAAGTCACTGCTTGCATTGTTGGTTCACTGTGTACCAGATAGTTGAATAGTCAGAGTGGGTGATACATAGCTAGAGCTAGACTAGAGTTGTAAGCCTGATTGTCATTAGCTAGGTCACATCACTAGTTCTCAAATGGCATAGAGAATTGGTTGATTCTCATTATCTATCACCCTCGTGAAGGGAAGGGCCACTCCCAGAAGGAAGGTGTGCGGGGGACCGCTAATTTGTGGTTGGAGGAAAAGCACTAGGGTGATGCTCTCTCTCTCTCTCTCTCTCTCTCTCTCTCTCTCTCTCTCTCTCTCTCTCTCTCTCCTGTAGTTGATTGTCAAAGACTTGTGAACAGGAAAACATTACTTATTATGTAAATGAAATTGATAAATTGTAAGTCGTAAGGAATGCGACCATCTAATATATGTGAAATTTGCTAGTCACATGTGAAGCGACCATCTTTTGAAATTATATATTGTACTTGGAAATTGTAAATGTAATATTTTTTTTTTATTTTAGTTATTTATAAAAAGAAATAAAGTGAGATTTTTGTTGAATTTATGTTTAATGATATTTAATATTTCGGTTGGGATGTTACACATGGTATCAGAGTTGCTGGGTTCAACACTTGGACCTTGGAGCTCATTGCAAGGTTTCGCAAGATTGGCAAGATATGCTAATGATAAAACATTTGTTCTTGTGCCAGAATGGCAGGAAAGAGAAGAACAAGAAAGCAAGCCAAGAAAACAAAACCTAGTGATATGCCTAAGATCACTATTAAGAAAGAACCATCTCCTATACCAAAGATGAAAGAAATAGTGAGCTATGCAAAGGAAGCTTGGCTCACTGATTTTGAAACACTAGCTGATGCACTCAAACATATTCGCCTAGAAAGGAGGAAATGGATTGAGGAGGCAAAAATGTTACCAATTGTTAAGATTAGTAAACCATCCGCTCATCGTGACATGCCTTTTGGGTGTGGTCAGGATGCACCTATTATGGGTAAAGAGGTGTTGATGGAGTACTCACAAGTACATCCACCCACTAAGTTTGTGTTACTCGATTCTGACGGAGAGGAGGAACCCGAGGAAATCCCTCTTTCAAAAAGTGATATGTAGACATTTATTAGACATGAAAAATAAAAAAGTTTTGTATTTGAATAAGGATGTAAAAATCTAGAAAGTGAATAAAGTAAAGTTTTGGCTTTTAGATTAAGCAAATGTTTATGTGATGAATCTCTGAGTTTTTGTATTTATGAATTTGTAATTTTATGATAGTGCATCAAAAAGTTACATGTTTTGATAAATTTCTATGCAAACGATTAGGTGTGGTAATGTTATGGAACATTCTGGAAACCAACCAAGAGGGAACCCAGATGGTCTAGATCCTGAGAATAATCCTATGGCAAAATTAGATCAAATTTTGTTAGGTTTAAATGAAACAAAAGAAAGATTGGAAACCCTAGAATAGGAAGTTAGAGGGGGAGAAACCAATCAAGAACACCACTTTGAAGGAAGAGAAGAATTCGGTTTTCATGGTGAACCGAGAGTAAATAATCAAGACTCACTAATTCAAAATGAGGAAAAAACTTGTCTTACCAGCGAGTTAGCCCGAGATATGAAGAAAGTTATACCTCCTAAGTTCGATGGAACGGTGAGTGGAGATGCAGCTGAGGCTTGGTTGACAGAGATGAAAAAATATTTTGAGATAAGAAATTATTCTAGGATCACCAAAGTTGTATGGGGAGCATACCAGTTAGCAAGAGAAGCATCCACGTGGTGGATGAACAAGAAAATGGAATTAGGATTGAGTTCCTTGAGTCTAACTTGGGATCAATTTGTGGTCATATTCAGGAAAAGGTGGTTGCCCCAACTTTACTTTAACCAGAAATTAATAGATTTCCAAAATATGCGTCAAGGAGATATGACTGTCACTGAATACTGGAAAAAATTTAGAGTAGATTATTGAAGTATGTGCCACAATATCAGAAGAATGAGAGATTTAAAATAAGGAAGTTTATTTTGGGCTTGAATGCTTAGATTGGCGGAGAAGTGGATGTCCATGGATCCACAACCATGGATCAAATCTTTGAAAAAGCCATCAAACAAGGGAAAAAGTTCAAATCTATCTCTCTGTATCAAGAAAGATCTCAAAAAAAATTTGACTGGAGTCATCCTTCGACATCCTTCAAAAAGAGAAACATGAATCAGGAATCCAAAGAGAGGAACCATGGTAAAAGTTCCAGATTTAACAAAAATGAATCCAAGGATTTTAATCCTAAAAAGAATAATGATAATTCCAACCTATCTTTAGGAAAGAGAGGTCCTCTTGGAGGGTGTTTCACGTGTGGAGGAGATCATTATGCTAACCAATGCCCCACAAAGAATCAAGGGAATTCTTATCAAGGCAAACCTCTACCTTCACAGCAAATGACTTTTCAGCAAAGGATTCATGTTGATGTAGATAGTCATCAAGCTGAGTATCAGGGTACTCCTATTGAAACCACTGGTACTGTATTTGGAACCCCAATTTATATTCTTATAGATACATGAGCAACTAAAAATTTTGTGAACCCTAGAATACTTGATAAAATGTCTAGGAAAGCCAGTTTCATGGCTAATTCATGGATAGTACAGTTTGCAAATTAGTCAAGAGCTCAGGTGGAGAAATGTTTGTTTGAAGCTAGATTAACCCTACCTACTTTTTCCACAGAGGTCAATCTATATGTAGCACCTCTAGGATCTTATGATGTCATTTTAGGGATGAAATGGTTATCACATCATAGGGCAAAAGTTGAATTTCTTTCCAAAACAGTAGAATTCCTAGATGATGATGGAAATGTTGTCCTTATCCAAGGTTTTCAACAAGAAATGAAAATCAGTCAAATTTCTATGATGCAATTGAAAAGAACGAAATGGAAAGGATGTCAGATGTTTGTAGTTAAAATGGAAGAGGTAAAAGATGATTCTTAAGGAAAATTCTTTTGAAGCGTACCCTTATCTCCATGATTTTCAGGATGTGTTTCCTGAAGACCTTCCAGGTATGCCCCCAAAAAGAGTTTTTGATTTTGCAATAGATATTATTACTGGTTCTAAACCGGTGTCCAAAGCACCTTATCAGATGACTACTACTGAGTTGATGGAGCTAAAAGCTCAAATCCAAAAATTGTTTCAAAAAGAATTGATTAGACCTAGTGTGTCACCTTGGGGAGTGCCAGTGATCTTTGTTAAGAAGAAAGATGGTACTCTACACCTTTGTATAAATTATCGTATGCTTAACAAAGCAATGATTAAGAACAAGTATCCTCTACTGTGCATAGACGATCTCTTTGACCAAATGTGTGATGCAACTATATTTTCAAAGATTGACCTTAGGTCAGGTTATCATTAGTTGAGACTGAAAGAAGAAGATATTCACAAGACAACCTTTCAAACAAGGTATGGGCATTATGAGTTCACAATCTTACCTTTTGGTTTGACCAATGCCCCAGCAACATTCATTAATTTGAGGAACAATGTTTTTAGAGACTGTCTAGATAAATTTGTTCTAGTGTTCTTAGATGATATTTTAATCTACTATTTTAATGAGGAGGAACACCATCAACACTTGCAGATAGTTCTGCAACGACTCAAGGAGCACAAACTTTATGGAAAGCTATCCAAATGTACCTTCTTTCAAAAAGAGGTGCAATACTTGGGCCATATCATATCAGTTAAAGGAATTGTTGTAGATCCTTCAAAGATAAAGGCTATTTTGGAATGGCCTACACCTAAAAATGTGCATGAAGTGCATAATTTTATGGGATTAGCAGGGTATTATAGGAAGTTTGTTTTGAACTTTTCCATAATTGCCCATTCTATCACTTCCTTGTAGAGAAAAGGAAAAATATTTGAATGATCTGACAAGGGTGAAGAAGCTTTCAATATTCTTAAAAGGAAATTGACTTCAACACCAATTCTTAAAGCGCCAGACCCAAAGGGTCATTTTGTTGTTGTCACTAACACTTTAGGAGAAGGGTTAGGTGGAGTGCTCATGCAAGAAGACCAAGTTCTGGCCTATGAATCCAGGAAGTTGTGACCTTATGAGTATAATTATGCCCTAATGATTTGGAATTAGTGGAAATTGTGCATGATCTCCAAGTATGGAGGCATTATTTGTTGGGAAAACAATTTGAACTAAAATTTGACAATCAAGGTTTGAAGTACATATTCACACAACCTAACCTTAATGCCCAGAAAACAAGATGGTTATAGCTCATCTCTGATTATGATTTTGAGATTAACTACATTAATGGTAAATAAAATCGATTGGTTGATGCCTTGAGTCGAAGAAGGCACATATTGGCAATAGTGTCAGTGCACTTTGATTTCAAAGCTCAAGTATTGAAGAATTTGATCGATGATGAATATTATGAGTAGATTTTGAAAGCTCTAACAAAAAATCCTTAGGATACAAGGTATGATGGATTTAATTTTGAACATAATAGGTTATTGAGATTCAATAACCGAATTTATGCTCCAAATCAGGGAGATTTAAGAACTGTGTGGAATGAAGTGCATTCTGCACCATATTTAGTTCGTCCAGGAGTGAAAAAGTTATTAGCTGATGTGAAACCCTTATATTTTTGGAAGGGAATGAAGAATGATTTTGCAAGATTTGTGGCAGGATGTCTAGAGTATCAACGAGTTAAGACTGAACACCAGCACCTAGCAGAACTTTTGTATCCTCATGATATTCCTGAATGGAAATGGTAGGTGAACAGTATGGATTTTATCTAGGGATTGCCTATGTCACGCTATAAGCACGATGTTATTCTTGAAGTGGTCAATAAACTTTCTAAGGTAGCTCATGTTATACCTGGTACTCTTATATATGGAGCACCTATTTTAGCCAAGAAATTCATTCAAGAAGTTTTTAGACTGCATGGAATTCTAAAAAAGATAATTTCGGATAGAGATGCTCAGACAACTTCAAGGTTTTGGAAAACCTTGTTCTCAGCTTTGGGAACACAACTGAATATAAGCTCATCCTATCATATAGAAATGAATGGACAAATTGAGAGAATTAATCAAATACTAGAGGATTTGTTGAGGATATATTGCATGGATCAACAGTATAAGTGGGAAGAGTATCTTCCAGTAGTTGAATTTGAATATAATAACTCTTATCATTCTGCAATTAAGATGGCTCCCTTCGAACCATTGTATGGAAGGAAGTGTCAAACTCCTATAAGCTGGGATAAGCTAGAAGATAGGATTTGCCTTGGGCCAGAAATGCTTTCGAAGATGGAAGAGAAAGTAAAGTTGATCAGGAAAAGATTGGCAGAAGCAAATGATAAACAAAAAAGCTATGTTGATGCCAAGTGAATACCCCAACAATTTTAAGTAGGAGATAAAGTTCTCTTAAGAGTCAAACCACGTAAGAGCCCAATTAAGTTTGGAAAGTCTTCCAAACTAGCACCTGGATATGTTGGACCTTTTTAAGTCCTAGAAGTGGTTAATCCAGTTGCTTACAGGATAGCTCTACCACCAACTCTTACTAGAATGCATGATGTTTTCCATGTGTCATATTTGAAGAAATATATATCAAGATCTAATCATATACCTGATTGGAATGCTCTCTAGGTACACGACCCAGGGGTGGTCATGATCAAGCCTCTCAAAGTGCTTAAGGTTGTTATGGAGTAAAAAGTGTCCACGTGTCTTTTTACCTCCTTGCTTAGCTCCTAGGTCCTATTTATTGTATTATACACTCTAAATGTTCATCCCGATGCAAAATTGCCCGACACCAATGTAAATTGGGAATAAGGGACCCATATTTTACCTTATCCCGAACCTAAAAGGGGCTCAAAGACTTGGACGCCACTACCCAAGTCTTCCCTGACTAGTCGAGGCAGAATCAAAGTTATGTCAGCCTGGGAACTTTAAAAAGGTTTCTCTTTGTCGGCTCTTTTGGTTTAAATTCATGAATGTTAGCAAGAAAGCATATATAAGTGTGTTTTTGAATTCATTATGAACCTAGATGGGGATAGCCAACTTGAAGCATTGGATCAAAGAGCATTCAAAGCATTCATTGTGATTCTAGAGCAGATTTGTATTGTTATTGTGTGTGTTGTTGCAGGTTTGAAGTTATCATCTATCTCTCCTTATGAGTTGAAGGAACTTCATCCTCTTAAGGGTTCCATCATATAGGTGATATCATTGTTGTCACTACAACAAATCCCTGTGATTAGCTCCCTTTTTTGCTTCCACCCACTGTTTTAATGTATTTTTCTCCATTTTTTGAAAAAGTCGGCACTATTTATCAGGATGGCGCTACTTTTGGCATTTTTTGCGCCAACCAGAACAAGTAGGTGCTAAATTAGGTGCAAATTAGTGCCAACTTTAGCACTGACTTTAGCTCCTACGGTAGTGCATAATTTAGTACCACATTTGATGATTTAGTGCCTATTTTAGCAACCGCGTTAATGCCTTATTTAGCACCTTATGTAGCGCCTGATGTAGCACCTCTTTTAGCACCTAATTGAGTGCCTAATTTATGGTTACTTGGGTTTAGGAGTATTATTTAAGGTTTAGGGTTTATGGTTTTGGGATTAGGGGTTAAGGTTTAGAGGTTTAGGGTTTAGGGTTTACAGAGAGATAGAGGACCAATAGGGAGATATAGAGGAGACCGAGGGGAGAGATAGGGAGATAGAGAGTGAGGGACATGGCTAGAGACATAGGGAGAGAGATTGAGAGGTGGAGGGACAAAGTCGATAGGGAGAGAGGGGAGAGATAGGGAGATAGAGGTTTAGGGTTTAGGGGCATTATTTAGGTTTAGGGTTTATTGTTTAGGGGTTAGGGGTTCAGGTACTTAGAGGTTTAGGTTTTAGGGTTTATAGAGAGAGAGGATGATAGGGAGATATAGAGGAGACTGTGGAGAGAGATAGGGAGATAGAGAGTGAGGCACATGCACATGGCCAGGGACATAGGGAGAGAGATTGAGAGGTAGAGGGATGATAGAGATAGGGAGATAGGGGATAGATAGGGAGATAGAGGTTTAGAGTTTCTTGGATTTAGGGTTTAGGGTTGCTTAGGTTTGGAGATAGCTAGAGAGAGAGATCCTGCACTAGAGAGATAGGGAGAAGGATTGAGAGCTGGTAGAGGGACAATATTAGAGATAAGGAGATATATAGGGGTTTAGGGTTTCTCAGGTTTAGGGTTTAAGGTTTAGGAGCATTATTTAGGGTTTACGGTTTAGGGTTTAGAGGTTTAGGGTTTAATGTTTAGAGAGAGGACCAATAGCTGGGAGATATAAAGAGTAAGGTACATGGCTAGAGACATAGCCGAAAGAGATTATAGGGATATATATGGAGAGTGAGGGACATGGCCAGAGACACAGGGAGAGAGATTGAGAGGTAGAGGAATGATAGAGATAGAGAGATAGGGAGATAGAGGTTTAGGGTTGCTTGGGTTTAATGTTTAGGGTTTAGAGGTTTGGGGTTTAGGGTTTAGGATTTAGGGGTTAATTAAGGTTTCTCAGGTTTGGGGTTTATGGGTTAGAGGTTAGGTGTTAGGGGCATTATTTAGGGTTTATATATGTTTTAGGGGTTAGGGGTTAGGGTTTAGGGGCATTAATTATTTAAGGTTTAGAGGTTTAGGGTTGCTCAGGTTTAGGGTTTAGGGGCATTATTCAGGGTTTACGGTTGCATGTCAAAAGAAGTCTCTCTCTCTAAATCCCTCAACCCTAAATAATGCCCCTAATCCCTAACCCCTAACCCCTAACCCCTAAACCCTAAACCTGAGCAACCCTAAACCTCTATCTCCCTATCTCTCCCTTATCTCCTTCTCTCTAGCTATCATCCCTCTACTTATCAATCTCTCTCCCTATCTCTCTAGATCAACATCTCACTCACTCTCTATCTCCCTATCTCTCGCTCGACTGTCTCCTCTAATATCTCTCCCAATCTATCTCCTCTCTCTCTCTCTACGTACCTATCTATCTCTCCCTATCTCTTGCCTGTCTCTCTATCTCCCTATCTCTCTAGATATCTCTCTAGTGATCACTCTCTATCTCCCTATCTCTCCCCTCTGTCTCCTCTATCTCTCTATGATCTGTGTCCTCTTTATCTCTCTCTACCTAGCTATCTCTCCCTATCTCTCTATGATCTCTTGCCTCTCTCTCCTATCATTCCTATATCTTCCTATCTAGTCTCCCTTCTATTAATTCTCCCTCTCCCTTATCGATGAAGGAATTAATAAACAAGAAAACTTATAGGACTCTCTCTCTCTCTCTCTCTCTCTCTCTCTCTCTCTATCTCTATTTGTCTCCCTTATCAACAAAGAAAATGGAAACAAGAAAACTAGGACATGATTAAAAGAGGGACGAGGATATAAATTGGCAGCCGGATGAAATGGAAATAAGCTGATAAAACTAAAGTTCATTGGATGGGAAGAATGATGAGAGGAGAGGTGGAAAATAATAAAATAGGGAAAAATTGGTGGGATCTAAAGGGAAATTGGAAAGGAAAAGGAAAACTAGGAAAGCAAGGAAAAGGATTTAACTAGCTAGGAGTTGGTAGATAATATATAGGTCGAAGAGATAGAGAGATAGAGTTGGGGTTAGCGGTCAAGGTTTAGGGGCATTATTTAGCATTTATGAGTTTAGCATTGCTCAAGTTTAGGGTCTAGAGTTTTCTAGGGTTTAGGGTTTATGGTTTAGGGGCATTATTTAGGGTTCAGGGTTTATGGTTTAGGGGTTAAGGTTTAGAGGTTTAGGGTTTAGTGTTTAGAGAGAGAGGACCAATAGGGAGATATAGAGAGTGAGGGACATGGCCAGAGACATAGGGAGAGATATTTAGAGGTAGAGGAATGATAGAGATAGGGCTAGATAGGGAGATAGAGGTTTAGGGTTGCTTGGGTTTAGTGTTTAGGGTTTAGGGGTTTGCGGTTTAGGATTTAGGGGTTTAAGGTTTATGGCGGGTCAGGGCTGGGTTAGGGCTTAGGGGCATTATTTAGGGTTTATGGTTTCGGGGTTAGGGGTTGTAAGGAAATGAGTGTAACTTAGATTAAACATCTAAGAACAGTCGTGTTTTTGGTAACTTTAAATTTCATTAGATTACCTCAAAAACACTCACAACTATGCCACAAAGAGGAATTGGACATAGTTCATTTCAAACATTAACCCTTAGAGCAAAGTACAAGCAACATTAATGAGTTTCAACAACAAGCATTATATAATTTCAATAACAGAAGCATTCAACATGAAAGATGGAATAGAAGAGATGAACACGGATTTACATGGGGAAAACCCTTTCGGGTAAAAAACCCCACACTCTAAAAGCCCAAATCGCCATTGTATTACTCAACAACAGAAAATACAGTTACAATACAATTCAAGCACTAAGCCCTTTCATGGAGATTAACATCATGTTCCATCTGGAGATTATTCGACAGTCACTCCTCTTCTCTCTATCTGTCTCTCATCACACTATCCTCTATTACCATAACGGACCAAACAGTTACAAAAGGCAACCATCTCTCATCACACTATCCTTTATTACCATAACAGACCAAATAGTTAGAAGTCTTGGTCATTAACTTCACTGTCTGCTACAATGTCATCCAGTGTATCATTGTCAATGTTCATATGTTCTTTCAAGTATTTAATATTATTATCATCCTCATCTTGACCTCCATCATCTTCATCATCATTGAAATCTGACTGTAGACCATCTATATTGTTACCATATGTATTTGGATCATCATTTTGTATACCATCCATATTGTTGTCTTCCATAACATCATCCAACTCTAGATTGTTTTCTTGTTCTTGAACATAACCATCTTCAACATCATCATGGATGCCAATTTCTTCGATGTTCTCTAATCCCTCTCTCTCATTTTGTTGGCTATCATTGTTTTTCTTAGTATCCACTAATCTTGGATCATAATGTATGACAAATATCCATTTTGGGTCCAAAATATCTTCATAGAAAAATACCTGCACATGAACGACATACATATATTAGACGTATGGTACAACAATTTTATTGATTAATGAACACATGTATATATTTGCAATAAATTATGAATTAATAAATTAATGATCACTACCGCTTCTTGTTTGAGTTAAAGAAATACCTGCTCACAATGAATTGGTAGAACATAAGGCTCCTTATCCTCTGGTAGGAAACATGAGGAATGTATAGAAAACAATCCACTATGGGTATCATGTCTTCGTTCCCAAATGCTTCATACCATCTACACTTAAAAATACAACATTTAAAAGAGCGGTAATCCAACTCAATAATTTCTTGTATTTTCCCAACATATTGTAGATTCCCTTCAATTATATTCTTATCTTTTGATCTTGATCGACTGGATTGCTTGAAGTCAACCATGATGCCACAATTGAAGTATCGTCTCTTTACATCTACACTTTCTACACGATAATGTCGACCATATGCCCACATTGCTGGATATTTCCTCACCTGTGAAAGACCATTTATTTTAGTGAAAACATATATAATGACGAATATTAAAATAGTTAATAGTGTCAAAGCTATAAGGAAACAATATTTTGTAAAATTCCAACTGTACCTTTTTTTCACATCCTCTAGACATGTTGATTTCATCTTATGTTATGTTTGAATCTAGACTTGCATCTTCTATTTGATTTTGAATTTGTTTAGTAACCAATTCTAGTGTGCAATCTTTGCCCCATTCCCCAAGAAGATAAGTGGGAAGTGGAGTATTCCTTGGGTTTGATCTTTTAAATTGTCTCCTTTCTTCTAACACTTCTCTCTTTTTATCATACAGATCAATCCATTTGTTCATAAAGTCCATGTGGTACAGAATGAACTTGTCGAGTATAGCACTTTCGTCCACACCTATTACATGTCAACATGTTTATTTCAAACTCCAAATGTCATGCTGTTAATTTGACAAATAAATTATAGAGTAAATTAATGATTGCAAGAAAAAAAACCACACTGATCATGAATTTACTTACTAATTTCTACTTGAACACCATTAGATTGTGGTTTTTCTCCATCAATAATATATGATGCTCGTTCTTCATCCCAGAAGCGTGGCCCATCTTCAAAATCCTTACCAAGGAATTCACACGGGAAGAAAAATGCTTCATTCAATACATACCCTTCAGCCATGCAACCCTCTGGATGTGCTTTTTGTCAGACATATCTTTTTAGAGTTTTCATATACCTCTCAAAGAAAAACATCCACCTCGTTGATACGACACCCGCCAATTCAATGACATTGACTAGGTGTATAAGTAAATGGACTTGTAGGTCCATGAAACTTGTAGGGAGTTCCTTCTCAAATACACATACAATTTCTACAATTTCCTTCTTCCATTTTTGCACTTCACATTTGTGGATCTCCTTCGAGGTCACTCACCTAATATAAGAATAGTAAATTAGTATGAACCTTTAGTCAAAAATTAATATGCAATATAATATATTTGTCTCTCACACATTAACCACATACCTTGTAAATGCTGACAATTGACTTATGAAATTCCTTAAGTCAACTGTAAGATAGTAATCCCCCCTAATTGCCAATGGCATGATATGCTATGAAACACATTTATGAAAAGGTCATTAGTAATTTTTCTCACAACATAATGATATCAAAATATATTTAGTACTTAATCAATGTTACCAGTAAATGTTAAATGATGATATATAATACCTTCATAAAATTATGAAAATCATGTGTTTTAAATCATGTGATATGTCCATCAACTGTAAAAGCTATAGCCAATGATGACCCATAGCCAGTAGGTGTCCTTATTGAACGGATGACATTTTTAGTTGGTCTAGCTCTTTTTTTTTCAAAATCCATGGAGCTTCAGCATATGTTTCATTTTCCATGTTTGGCCACAAATGTTTTCTATCAATTTTGGTACACGAAAGAGCAATATCTCTCCTCGAAGACAAGGTGTCCTTCTCTTTGCCTGATATATGTCGAAATATAGAATCTGGGACATTTTTGAAGACGTGCATAGGATCTAATAGGTGAGATATTAATAGATCCTTCCAGTAAGGGAGATCATAAAATATGGATTTCCTTTTCATTCCTTCTGGCATATTAACTACAACTTGTTCTGGTTCTTCAATTGAATCACCCTGATCAAAAAAATCCTCCCAACCTTTCAATTCAACATCTTCATACTTCTTAAGCCAATCACCTAGACCCATAATCATGGGAGGGCCTCTATTTTCAACTTTTCCATCAAATTGATTCTTTAGGCGATTTCTAAACTTATGATCTAGTGGTAGAAAAACCCTGTTGTTTGCATAAATAAATTTATGTAGATCTTTAGAATATCGCCCTTGAAATTGTTCTATACATCTTGGACATGCAAATATCCCCTTTGTTTGAAGCCCTGCAATTCAATAAGTAATGTTAATAACATAAAAAAAATAGTATAAAACTAAGTATGAATGTTGGGATGAAAATAAATTATAAGTGTAAATACGTAACTATTTTATCTTACCAGAACAAACACCAAGTCCTGGGAAATCATGAATAGTCCAACATAGCACACCGTACAACATGAAGGACCTATTTTATGGGGGACATGATATGTCATACATTCTTATGCCTTTCCATAGTAGTTGCATCTCATCAATAAAAGGTGAAAGATAAACATCCATGTTTTTAACTTGATGTTTTCCTGGAACAATGAGAGTCAGCATAAGGTGCTCCTTTCTAACACTCATCCACAAGAAAGAGAATGGACACACTCCATCAATTGCAAGACCAAACCTAATACTACAGGGTTCATCTTTGAATTTTCTTGGCCATTTTTCCTCTATGTGTTTCATTGCTTTAGAGTCGGCTGGAATTCACATGAATCCATCTTTACTCCTGTTCTTTGCATGCCAGTCCATCAATTGTGCAAGTGACTTGCAACAAAACATTCGTTGAAGTCTAGGTATAATTGGCATGTGACATAAAACCTTCTTTGGAACTGTAGGACCTTGTACATTTGTATGATATCTTTTCTCTTTGCATACAGAGCATTCTACCTTGTTTTGATATTCATCTTTGTATAAAATGTAATCATTTTTACATGAATGAATTTGCTTATAGTCAATCCCCAACTCAACCAACAACAAACGCGCCTCTCTAAAAGTTGATGGCAACACATTATCTTCAGGGAATATTTTAGTTTTTAGTGCCCTGTAAGATTGCCAGAGATTAAATCAATTAAATGCTTTGACTTATGATGAACATGTTTGATATGTCAATCTATACTAGGACTATTTATATACAATATATGGTTTTAAAATCCCCTTAAAGAAATATAAACGAAGTTGATGAATGTTTACGAATTATGTACACCAATTGACAATTGCAAAGTAAGAAATAGATTTCAACTCACTTCAGTAGGGTAGTGAATCCTTTGTCTAACCAACCAAATAGTGACTTTATTTTTAATAATATTAATGTGCATGCATGTTTTGAGGTTCTACTTGCACCCGATTTGAACATGGGTGTCTTCGCTGCTTACTTGATGGAGTCTTTCAGGTTGTTATCATCAACATTACGTTGGTGGTAATTACCCCTACTATCATCGTTACTATCAACCATATGATCATTATTGTCATCATTGTTTTCGTCCCCAAAGAAATATGTAAGCATTTGATTCAATCCTTCTTCATACATTGCATTTTCACTATCATGATCATCATTAAGGCTAGGTGGCATGTCATCAGTGTATGTGGATCTCATTAGCTTTTTAAATTTCTCAGTTGGTAGTGTTCTCTTCAATAATGCTCTTTTCGCCTTGGTATTGTTTAAAGGATGGTTTAGATCATCCCGTTCAAATCTTAATAACCCAGTTGGAACTTGGGTATTAGTATGTGTTTCATCAACATCTTCTACCTATCAACAAACGCAAGCATTATTTAATGTTTGACAACAATTGGATAAATCATAAATGTATCAATTTCAAAGAAATATAATCAAATATGGCTTAAAAAATAAAAATATTGGTTGTATGAACATTTATACATCAATTGAATAATGGAACATTATTTTATAGCTACCTTTTTTATACAATAATTTAAATAAAACACAATTTGGACAACATAGTTTATAAAACATTAGTCCACACTCATTTATTATTCTTTGGTTTTCTGCCCTTAAGAACATCCTTAGGGAAACCTTGTTCTTCCCTCTTCTTTTGCACATGAGTGCGTTTTAAGAAGGGGTAATCAATCAATAACTCATCCCCAATGGTAAGGTCCATAATAGCCTCAACCATTTTCAATCTATCAACCTCTCTTTCCATATCTCCATCTTTATCATTTATAACCTCAACAAATTGACAATTCGGTCTTATAGTAGGGTCCCTTCCCTTACTACTATTTATAAATCCTACAATATTTTTGTGTGTATGCACGTCCATCTATATACATAAGATGACCTCTATTCATTTCTTTTCCACTTTCCAATTGGAGACGATGTGTATACATATTCAAATTTAGACCATATGTTGACATGCTAGGCTTATATTCTGCTAGCCTTCTCCATTCACCACTGGAATATGATAGACCATAATATGGCATTAATCTCCTAGTGGTTTGTTTTGAATTGTTTCTATGTTTAGATCCCACATGTACATTTTAGACAATAAAGAGGCCTAGATTCGCTCCATGAATATTTGAGGGTCGTATCATGTAGCTGTATCCCCAAAATTGAAACACCTCGTACACTCTAGGTAGTTGTTGATCACTAGGCCAAGCGTAATATAGTCGACAATAAAATGTCTCTTTGTAAATTGATCTCAAACTCAGGGGCAAGTCATCATCTCCATCACATTCATTATCATAGGGTATGTAGTCCACCTTCCCCTTGTCTTTAAGCAAATTGTGCATCTTTAAACTGGTTCTTGTTCTGTTGCTTGTTTTCATCAATTCCTCATCTTCTGAGCTGGTATATTGGCACATTTTTTTGTTAGTTGTATCATATGATAAATGATCATTGCCCTCTAGGCTAGAAGTCGATGATCCAGGAAACTTTAAACCAAGAACTTTATCCTGCAAGTATCCATTAAGAAAAAAATTAGTTATTTAAATAATATAAAACAATGTTTAAACGAAGTATACATGTTATTTATATCAATTTGGAAAATTCCTTACCACAATTCCTATTGGATTTGAATCGATTGTAGGAGGCATACTATCGACTAGAAGCTCATCATATATGTAACGTCTTTGTACAATTGCTCATTTGAATTGTTTCTTTCCACGACATACAGAACATCCACAAACAACAATTTTCTCAAAGTATTCATCCCATGTACTATAGTCCTAACCAACCTCTTGTTCAGTGCAATCATTTGTTGTGTCTGTAGGATCCATTGTCATATCCTCTTCCACCCACTGTTGTCTACGTGATTTAACAGTTTTAGGTCCATGTCCACGTACATATATTTTTTATTTTGTAGTTGAATGCTCAGGCTCTGCATTTGCTCCAATCTCCATCTAAAATAATCAACAACATGCATTAATTTATGTCAAGATTGGATAATACATTATAAATTTCAATAATACTGTAAAAAAGATGGACCTATCACAAAATGCCATTAGATCATATTTTCCTAAGGAAATTAGATTTGAGTACCTGATTTCCCACTTCATCTGTTGTGTCCTCATTTGATATGACACGGTCTGTTGCCATGGCCTCGTCTAGCCCCTATAATACACAACATAGTAAATAATGTTTAGTACACCAATTATATCATTTCAATGAATATGCTATCTAACACAAAACCTCACTTTAGTCATATATTTGACATATTGATATCATGTTTTGGCCATCCTAATTTTCAAACTTTTCCCTCGATCATAGAATCACATTTAATCACCATTCCTGTGCATTTTCAACCAATAAGTTTGACCTCAGAGGCCTCATGGACCAAAAAATGACTTTATCTCCTCTATGTTGTAGCATTTGTGAATTCATAAACACCTTCCTCCTTTGGTTGAGGTCGCTTTCTCTTCTTACCTCTATTGTATTTGCAGATTCCATTGTCATATCTATTTCCACCCACTTTTCTCTCTGCAATTTAGTAGTTCTACGCCATCCACGTCCTCTTTCCATGGCCTCCTCTAGATCCTGCAATACACAACAATGACAATAGTCACATAATAGATATGCACCAAGAGAATATTCTTGAATTTATCTTGTTAATACACTCACTTTTCATTAAGATACACTATGAAAAACAAAATAGGACATTGCAACATTTTGCTCTTCAAAAAAAGTTTACACATGGAATCTTGACAACTAGAGCTCAAATCTTATGATTACAAGATGACTACAAATTCACATCAAAAAGACATTTATTTCATATTTGACTCTCCTTTTTCTTTTATAGGTCATTTTAAGGCAATCTATATCTCTTCAAGTGGCCATAAAACCCTCAAAACTATCATAGAATCCTCAAAACAGTCTCAAAGAGTCTTTGGCACCAAAATTTTAAATTCTTGATGGAGGGAAGGATAATTTGGATGTTAATTTTGAAATCACATCATTAGATCTTTATTAGGTTAATCCTAGCCATTGGATATTCTTTAATTATAGGGACATTATGTTATATTTCACCATTACCTTTCACTCCAAAATTAATGGTTTCCTTTGAAAACAAAACCCTCCATTAGCTATCATAACCCCAAATATCTGTTGAAGTGAACTTAAACATTATGTGCAATTGTCATTGCTCATATTAAGCACCTACCTCCCTTCTTAGTGGTCCCACATGTGTGATGTATGCGAATGAGTCATATGGTACCTGTGCTACATGTTTAAAGTTTGAATTTTGCTCATATTGTTGGAAAAAGGCCCAAAAAGACCTTTGATTGTTGAGTTTTATACTCTATAACATGCATCTCCTTGATCTTTTCATCTAATCTATGACATGTTGTCTTTGCATTTCAATGAGATCAATTCTTGAAAAATGACAATCCAGAGGTTAAAGAGACAAGTTGATACCTTACCTAAGTTGTCATGTTCTTGAAACCTTGTCTCTATAAAGAGGAGATATCTAGAGAGTAATGTCACAAGGACATAACCAAGGCATGCACTATCATGAGCCATAGGGACAACTTACTACACCATCCAAAACTCCATTTGAACTAGTTACTATCAATAATCCACATTATTGGGGATTGTCATGAAGAAAACACCATGCATAGGACTGTCATAGTCAAAGTGGAGAGGATTGTCTACATTGTATGACTGTCATAATAGCTAGTGGGTTACTTACCATGCTTCCACCTAAAATAGGTTAATGAGAACATAGAAATGAAAATCACAATACCATAAGCACACTCCATAAGCTGCCAATATAGTCCCAATATCATATCATCATGATAGTAAGAGAAGAGTTGTTTGGTTTTTCCAAAACCATATCAGTTGCATAAGGATTGTCACCAACCATCTGTGTAAGGTCGTGAAAGAGTGAGTCATTATTGAGCTAATCATAAGAGAAGCATGAAGTCAAAATGCTATCATGGAAACAAGATATAGTTACTTATTATAAGGACAATCCAAATTTGGTGAGGTTACATTTTTATCAACTTTCAAGCAAAATACATCATTTTGCACTGATTGGCGCTAAATTAGGTGCACTTTACGTCGTCTTTGGTGCCCCAAATAGATTACATTATTTTCCTAAAAGTTAGCGGTAAAGTCAGCGTTAATTGCTCTGACTATAGTGCCAACTACTGGATTAAAAAAATTTACAAAATTCTCGCCTGCACATACCCAAAACAAAAAAAAACAAAACAAAACTTTAATATTGATTTTTGGTGTTCATTTTTTGTTTGGAGATTGAGCGTTTGGGTTGAAGTCCCACCTGAATTAATATATGAGAAAAATGCCGTGTGAAGAGAGGAGAAATTTGATTTAGTTTTTGACACCATAAGTAAGGTTACAATTACAATAAAAAAAAATTGTTTCCAAATATATTTTTGTTTCAATTAAATGGAGAGGATTATGAAGAAAGGGTTGTAAATATTGTTTTGTTTATAGGCGAATCATTCAAGTCTCATGTGGTTGTAAAGGAGGAGGATAAAATTGTAGACATTGCATTATTTCCTCTACATCTGAGGGCAATGAACGCATTTTTCAAACCCCAATGCCTAGGTTCGCTTATCATTACCATCAATACATTTCTCTGAACACAAATTTCTCGCTTCCTTCCTAAAAAAGTAGTCAAGTGCTTTAAGAAAAGTCGATTGTGAGCAAACTAAAATTAGGGCTTTTGAGACGAGGATGAGCAAACTAAAATAGAGGTTGGTCGAGACAATACGAGGAGATAGGGCTTTTGAGACGATGATGAGCAAACTAAAATTAGGTCGGGAATTATAGCTTCCCTCCCAAGGCACCAATTGATTCATAGGAAAACAACTTCATGATTTGCTCTACAAAGTAAAGGTCAAAAACCTTCAGGAATACAAAAAAATTGGATGAAAACTTTCATACCCAGCAGTGTGTACTTCATTTGCCTCCATAGACTGAATGAAAATAATTTGCCCTAGGTCACCTCAAAATGTCAATCAATAGAGGGAAGAGAGCAAAGGGAGCAGACTCTGGCCACAATGAGGTAATTCATTGTCAATTTATAGATTTGTAAATGTTTCCATTGTTTCTTTGATTTTTAGTTTTTAGTTTTTTATTTGTAAATTTAAAAGAAGAAATTTATTTTATAAGAACATGATACTGACAAAGATAAAGAGGCATTGGCTTCCATATTGGGGGTAGAGGCAATAAACAAATTGGATGGTGTGGACTTGATAATGCTTGCCAGATACATATAAAAATGATCTGGTAAAGCCCCTAAAACATTACAACCAAATGAAGAGTGTCAAAGGGCATCAATTGATTCCCCAACCAGTCATGGATCGAGCAAAAGATCCAGGAGGAAATCAATAACAATAACATCTAAGAATGTGGAACAGGGAACAAAGGCTTCCAATGTCCCACCCACTCCTGGGACACAGACTTCTTCGACCACCACGCCATGTTTTGCATCTTGCATTGGTACCTACGATACCAAGATAGAATACGATGTGGTTTCAGGGGACGTCTGAATGATGGATGTTGGAAAAACATTTGTGAATAGGTTGAAGGAATCATGCCTTCAACAGTTCAAAGACCATCTACATTTGTCATTCTCCAAGATACCCATGCACATGCAAAAAGAAGTTATCCAAGACATGGAGAATGAATTTGGCACAGGTTGGTCTGTAAAGAAGATAAAGCTACAAATGTCTCAAAACTGCAAGAGATTTTGGTGCAACCAAACAAAGAAGATAAAAAAAACTCCCTCTTGAGCAAAGGCTCAAAAAAGGCCAATTGATGTAAGTTTGAAAGTATGGAAAGAGCTTGTAAAAGCATATGAGAAGTCTGATGCACAGAGGAAGTTTGCTAAGGAGAGTACGCAGGTATTTGAATTTGCTCATAAGATTATATCAAATTTATTAAATGATTTTTAAATTTTATTTGTGCATAGTTAAATTGAATTAGTATATGTTTCAGGACAAGGCCTCCAAGGCTAGGCTTGACAAACTTCGTGCCACGCATCACAGTGGCCAGAAAAGGTTTATAGGCCTTGATCTATACATTTGTAAGTATATTTAATAAGTTAAATGATTTTTTTTTAAATTTCCTAGGAAGAAGTAAATGATTGCATATTAATTAGTTTAACTAGTCCATGTGCCATGTTTTGACAGGAGGAGAAATATGGCCGGCATCCAAGCCAATTTGAAAAGGAAATGTTACAAAGCAAAAAGTGGACCGATTTTGTAATCTGGATGGAGAATGAGATATCAATAGTTGACTTTCAATAACTTAGTTGGATATTGTTGTGTTAATATGTCAATTTGAATTTCTTGTGTTGAGTTGTTTATTGATGCGTAGGATGAGTTCTAAAGTGCTTCTCTGTTAGCCCTAGCGCCCTTAAATGTAAGATTTCCCTTAGATTACAAATGATTACTCTTCTATCTTTGGGGACCCTTCTTGGTGCCATTAGGATCATAATGAGTATACTAGTCTTGTGCTTGCTTGCTTGTAAGCTCTTTAATCCAAAACAACAGGTGACACTAAATTCAAAACCCTAACGTTTAGAGATGCTGTTGATACCCTTTTGTTCCATGTTTGTTTAGAAATTGATAACGTGTGATCTCTCTAAGAGCATCAGTTTTTGAGTCAATTTCTACCCACTGAGATATCCAAAAATGGCTAGGCAGAAGAAAAGAAGTGGAAGTGGTACTACTTGTTGGTGATTTTTCCCGAATCGGCAGAGGGTTTGCCAGTTCCAATGCATGGGCAGATTCAGCCAACAGATATGGGAGGTTGCATGAGCTACCTCCCCTTCACTTCTGGTTCAGCCGCACCAAGGGGGGTGTCTCTATTTGATAAAGATGTAACATTTACTCTCCAAATGATAGAAAGATTTAACTTTGTAATAACAGGTAGAATACTCTCATGCATGGACCAAGATCTAAATGATAGATCACAAGTTTGGCAACTTTCTTGGACATATATGACTAGTTAGGTATGAGAGTATGCAGGGGTTCCTATTCCTACTCCTACAACTAACAGGTTGAAATAATGGAATGGTTGGTTTGATGGTTTGGATGCAAGACAGGGGGTTTGGATCATGACTACTTCACAAGAGCAAACCGGTGCCTATCTCAAGGCAAGGAGTCAACTAGACATATACATGAGAATGACTTGCAACTGTCATTCAAGTTTCAAGGGGTTAGATTGATGCTTTCCTTACAAACATCACCCAAGAATGGGTATTTAACTGTCTCTGCTAATGGATATCCCAGCTGACATACAATCTCCTCCACACTCAACCTAAAATGATTTAATCCACTCCTTGAATGGAAGTCTAAGATTAAGCATGCAATACATAAATCTGTATTCTAGAATTTGAGAAACCCTTAGCAACCAAATTTAGAAGAAGAAATGCATACAATAAGTGGAGACAGACAGCAAAACACATGTAGGAAGCATTTTTCATATAACATTAACATTGAAACTGAACATATGTGCAAGATACAACTCAGATGCAACACATAAACTCCACAAAGATACAACACACAGGAAATGCTCTATTTTTCGTTATTCACACAAAAATGCCCAAGTCTTCCACCCACAACAATTAGGCACACACCTCTGATATACTCAAAATGTGCCCTCAATAGAATTGTACATGGTCAAATCAAAATTCTGCCAATTACAATGCACCAAGAATGGTGCCCAAATCAATCAATGCAGTAGGCAGAAGGACTGGCGAGGAGGAGCTGGACTCAAGCTCTGCACTACCGTTCGGGGACATTCCTCATAAAATTGGTAGTTGGCCCATCAATCAGTCCACCGTGCCTCTGCAATTAGCCAATAAAGGCCCACCTACCTGCAGGATGCAGCAAAGAACACATCTGAAGTTCTCTCACCCAAAACAAGTCTGAGGAAGCAAGGAAGACCAACCCTGCATCTTTAAAACCTGGCCGTTGATCTTGATTCCATCACTGAGATAATCGGCATCAAAAACTACAAAAAAGCTGAGGGCCAATGATTACGTGCCACGTAGGCACTTCACATTCCTATCGCTGACCTTTAGCCTCCCCATTTTGCCTTTTTCACCCTTGTATATGCATGAACGGATGCATATACAATCGCCATTGTTCACCTGCCAAAAACCCTTTGTATATGCAAAATGCATATACATTTGTTTGATATACAAGGCGGACCCCAAACCTGTTTAGAACAAATTGAAATTCAATTCGGGTCCAACTTGTATCCTCTTTTCCTACATATTTCTTTGTATATGTGCATGTACATTTGCCTCATACATACAAGGTGGATTTCAAATTTTAATGAGGCATGCTGAAGTTGCTTTGAAATCCGGCTTGCATCTTAACCCTTGTATCTTTTGAATGTACATTGGTACATACAAGCGCCCAACATACATGCAACGGACCCCAAATATTATTAACTGCATTTGATTTCTCCTTCGGGTCTAGAATGTATATTTCTTCATTATATATTGGCTTGTATGTGCAAACATACAAGCAAACACATATGCAACTGGTAGGCCCCATTTCCGACGTTGACCACCACTGACCTGTTTGCATGTTTTACCTTGTACATTTCCTCTGCATGCCGAATATACAAACTCAATATACAACCCGTCGACTTCAACATCTATCCATTGCAACATATTATCTTTTCGCGTCCGGGCCATGTACATTCCTTCTTTGTATATTCGCTTGTATGTCGCACAAACATACAAGCCAAACATACAAACAACGGACCTCAAATATGAATTAACAATATCACATGCCTTTTTGTGTCTAACTCTTGCATCTCGGGAATGCATGTTTCATTGTATGTCAAACATACAATCTCCTTTGTATATCCATGGGCCCCACCAAATGCATCTCTGCCTCGCCACTGTAGCAAATGTATATTTCACTTCCTTGTATATCTTGCTTTGTATATGACCCAACATACAAAGCGGGAATATTCTTGGGAATCTGCAAAAGATTCCCCCTTTGTATATGCACCTTTTAGAGCCTGATATACATATAAAATGCATATAATTGATTTTTTCAAAGGCCGATGGAGATTTTGCACCTGCCAATGCACATTTTACTTACATATACAAACACCTTTGTATATACAAAGACATGTATTTAAACTAATTTTTTGCATTTTTTCAACTGCAGAGGCTGAAAGACAGAATTTTTGGAATTTTTGGGAAGGGGCTTGCATATTTGAATGCTTGAATCTTTAGGAAGGTGCCTGCAGATTTAAGCACTAACACTACTGTTGAATCTTCCAGTGCCAGTGCTGGTGCAGGGGGCACTCGCTGTTCATCCAGAAGGTTGAGAGGAATTGTTGCTCATCAGATGAGTTTTGAGCTGGTTATCCCTATACTTTTGTTTGCCAAGATTGTGAGGGAGGTAACTGCACATTATACTTTAGAGGTGAATCGATGGACTATTAAAGCTTTACTCTTATATCTTTGGGGACCCTTCTTGGTTCCATTAGGATCTTAATGAGTATACTAGTCATGTGCTTGCTTATAATTCAAAGCCTATTCATTTTTATGTCAAACCACTTAGTAGGCATACTTATCTGTCATATGTGAGTGTACATGCTTGATTTCGGCTTCCCATGATCAGATTGGACAAGGTTTTATAGTGCCAAGTTAAAGGGTTCTGGTGGTATCTGGTGGTACTCACCTTATAGGGTTAGGGTTTTAAGTCATGTCTGTAAGCCTATATTTTTATTCCTTTAAACCCCTTAAGGCCTTAAGTTTTCTTGTCCTTTGGCCTCTTGCACTTTATCTTTTAAAACTGCATTGACTTCCTATATTAAAGGGCAATTGTCTTGAGGTCTTCTTAGAGGGGTGATATGTGACTAGGGTATGAAGACTAGGAATTTGTATGTAATCTTAAGCCCTCCTTTTTGATTTGTTGGAAGCCTTCTTCACTAATACATAAGGACTGTTAAGACTCCTATGATAGTGCATTAGAGAGGCATTGAAATCACAAAGGAGATAAATGTTATTAGGCCATCACCCAATGGAGAAGGGATTGTCATAAAGAGCATGACAGTGTTACCTTGTCATAGTCACAAAGGGGATAGTCTTTGTGGTGGTAATTAAAGTCACTAAGTTTACATCCACCTTCCTAGGGTTTGCAGAAATGCTTGAAGTTGAATATGCCTATTTTAAAGATCTTGCCATGAGTATTTTCCATGTTTTTACAAATGGAGACCTCCCCAATCCTCATCTCAAGTTTCAAATGCACAATGAAACGATGGAGGACAATCATAACCGTCATAATAGTACATTAGCATTTTTTGTCTCAAGGTGGCCCTTGAGACTGCCAAGGAGATGGATATAGAGTTGGGATTATGTTTTATGTTTAAAAGCCTTGTGTCTGTTGGAACTAAAAAATTTCACATTATTCATCTGCTAAGAATTCACCAAGTCTCCACATAATGTGACTAATGTCCCTCATTTTTAAAACCAACCACCAAAAATTTGTGTGACAAGATCCATTTCAGAATTTGCACATAAACAATCTCATGAATATACCTAGCTCTCTGACCACAACCTAATTCTGATACTAAGTTATCTACATCGGCAAGACCTTAAGTAACTCACCTCGAATAGCAAAATACATTCTTGAAGTATAATGTGATAATCGGTGAGAGATGATTGATGTCTGAATGATCAAAATTTCATATGTCAAAAGATCGGGGAGACATTCTGTATGTATCACCGACGCATACTCATCAGTGTGAGTAGAACAATCGGAGTGAAATCCTAAAGTTACACCAAGCCTTTAAGTTGCACTGACCAACGCCTTATCTCTAGGAAACAAACAATCTCTCCCCAACGTGTAATATTAAGACTATCGGCGTGACATATACAATCGGAATGAAATCCTTAAGCTTCCTCGACCACAAAAGTCACCCCGACACAAGAGACAAAAGGCTTTCGGTAAGACTCTCACCGATATGTTCTAATAAAAATGAGTGATGGAGATAAGATCATCGGGAAGACCTAACCCATCGGGAGACTATCATATTCTCTTGACAATGGAGATTGTCATGCCGATAAAGATGAGGTAACCCCTATCTATCAGAGAAACACTCACCAATGCCAAGGAGAACGTTCGCCACACTTGATCAAAATGACATCAGGATGAAAATTATAATATCTCCCTGAAATGACAATAAAGGGTTCATAACTCTATGAAAAGAGTATTTCGTGGAGACACCAATGCACCCTTGGCGACCATCCAGAAACATATGAAAGAAAATGGCGCCAAAATAATATGAAGATCGGTGAAAGAATAAAATGGTCTCACCGATATGATAAAAAGAGCATCGCCCTAACATTTTGAAATTTGTGAATTCCCTGCATTCAATTCCCGTGGCAGCCATTAATGGCTGATTGAACATAATGCCCATAAAAATCAACACAAAAGCCATTCTGATCCCACTAAAATCAACACGAGGGTTGCAGATGGAGAAGAAGGAATTCATCAGGAATCGGGAGATTTGTGCCGTGCATATACAGGTAAGTCCTTGAACTTTCTTTGATATAGTCAAGTTCTGGTATAAAATGGAAGGCTCCTCTAAAATAAAGAAAAGGCAAGACACTAAAAAGAGCCAAACCAAGGGCAAAAAGTAGAAAATTGAAACAGAGAAGGGAGAGAAAACACCAGAAAGGAAACGGAACCAAGATCTTGTGGGCCAATTGCCTGATTCTAGACCTAAGGCCAGAAGAACTATACAATTGAGGGCAAATGTGGAAAAACTTGAAGATAAATACAAATATGTCAGAAATATATGGACTCCTATCCGAGGGTATGAATTATTCATGTTCCACTATCACAGGAGACATAGGATGAAACTCGTCTGCAACCCCTGGCAACTCAATTTAGGGAAATTAATAGTCACAGATGTTTTTGTCAATATAGACCTTTTGAAACTTCTAGCATACCATTATGATCCCGACCAAAAGGCCATATGCAATCTACAGGGAAAGCCCTTGTTTCATATATCTAAAAATGCAATTTGTGAAGTTTTTGATTTAAATGACACATATAACACCCCTATCGTACATGAAGCCCTAGAAAAGGAATATTTCATATTGGATACCACATATAAGGGTTGGAGACTGCCATTACATAGGCCACGGAATGAGGGGAATCTAGTGCCATTTGAAGAAGGGGATGAACCACCGTTTCATGTCGAGTTGTTCGAACCTTACCTTAGATACACATATTACTCAATGGGGTAGGTGTTGGGAACTAAAGTTCCAGAATTTATGTCCACAGTGCCCATGGCTATCTCTGCGGATATCCAGTGCCATCACTCCAGGACATTTGACTATGCTACTTTTATTTTTAAGGAAATAGACTCAAGTTTGAAGGCCTTAAAGAATAGTTCCCCCACAGTCAGCTTCAGACACTATTCTATTGTCATGCATATGGTTTTGTATTTTGGACAAGAATTGAATCTATGGCCAAAGCAGTTGAACATTTCACAAATTGATAAAGATGGTCAATTTCCACCCCCACAATTATGGACCTCAATATGGGACAATAGGTTTGTGAATTCCAGTTATGTTCACTTTGAAGAATTCTTTGTAAAAACCTTGTACAGATGTTATGGTTGCCCATGCAATTACACTTTGTCAGAAGAAATTAAAAGGTTTTTGAGACCCAAGGATTTTGATGGGCCACCTACTGTAAACCACAATTGGGGGGATTGGTATTGTTTTCGTGATTCCATAATGATCAGAGTATACGGGTTTGAGGATATCCCTTTTCTGTTGCCAAAAACTGTACCAGATAGGGTGGTATACTTGGAAATAGTCAGACAGCTTGACTACTCAAATGTGATGAATCTCAGTGCATATGATAAACAGTCTTTTATGCCAAGCACCTTATGTTTTGGTGACTTTACTATGTTAGCTAGAGAAGGTTATGATCTCATTCTTGATAAATTGTCTCATTTTAATCTTAGGAAAGCAATACAGAGAAATTTTTTTGACCTGGAGGGCTTTATTGATTATGCTAAGAAGAAGCAAAAATTGAGTGGATATACTCATGTACCTTACCCTCATGATGATGTAATAAAAAATTTGGAACAAGTAGATGATGAAATAGCCATTGATGAATATAATCAGAAAATAAGGGAAAGAAGAAGGGAAGCACAAGAAATTGAACTGTTTTCCTCTAACAGTGAAGGGTCTATGGCCTCTAAACCCCATGACTTTTTTGATACAATTTCAAAATGTAGAATTGAACCATACCAGTCCCCGGAAAGAGGATTGGAAATTCAAGAAATAGGGGATAATGATGCTAGACAGGTTGCATATAAATCTTTTATTTCAGATGACAGTTTATTCATACCCCTGAGTTTAGATCCTTTTTGTACAAACACAAGGGGAAGGCTATTAGAGAATCAGTCTCAGATGTTACACCAGACAACCAAACACAGTGAATGAATGCTTTAAAAGCAAAAGTTGAAAAGGAGATGGAAGATATGACTCCTGAGAAAGGAAGGGAGTTGCTCAGAGAGTCTAGTGTAATGATCTTCTTGGGTCTTGATTTGAATTCATCACTTGTTTATGATAGTTTTCTGCACAATAATGATACAAAACACAAGCGTAGTTCTGAAGGGGTTGTTGAAGTATTTACTGGAACAAAATACAATCCAGATGAGAACTCCCTCATGATATGGGCTCTATACCCACCAAACAAAAAGCTTGTTGTCATTGACACTGAAAAAGATTTTGGCCGTGTTATGACATTAAAAGCTGGAGAAATTGATCCAGTCGTTACAACAGAACTTGGAGTAAATGTGGCAAAACTAAATAAAGCGCAGATTCAGCTGTTGATAAAGGAGAGGGATACCTACAAAATGAGCTAGGAAAGGTTGAAAAAAGAAAATGATTTCTTAAAGGATTTAGTCCCTCTTAAAATGATTACATAGGTAGAAAGCTCACAATAAGTCCAATCACCCTCAAAAGATCAAATGACATAGGTTAGAATAGATACACTCACTACAGTCCTGCAGAATAGGCATGCTCATCTGATGCAATGGATGCCTAAATTATGGGATATTTTCTCTAAAAACCAAAAGGTCATTCAAGAACATGAAAGAATAAATAACAGAATACACAATAAGTTACATGAAATACAGGGTAAACACACCTCTGACAGTGCAAGCACATCTGATGCAGACAATCTTATTAAGCAACATAAGAAGTACCATGACAGGCTCCAAGATGAAGTGAAAGAATGCATGGAGACTTCTTAGATAGGTGTACCTGTGTTACTCAAGAATGTTAAAGATTTGAAGAGCAAGGATGAATGGGTCAAGGAGTGTCAGGGAATACTAGATGAGGCCCTAGAAATTGTTAAAAATGAAGATTCAGCATCCAAGGAAGCTTGCTCGCATCTGAAGAAGATGGTTTCAACAGAGGTGGACGTTAGGGATGCCATTGAGTATGCAGAGACACACTTGAGCCAGAAATATTTGGAACATCTTGCTCAAATCTACTTATGGCTCAGTACGGCTTAGTATTAAATGTATTTGTTTATTTTCATAATTTTGTTAGTTCTCAAAAGACACTATGAAGAGACGCGGTCTCTTCACTAATATTGATATAAAAGTTAAAACATATGATGGTCATAAGATCATCGATTGATAGGTATCTCTCTTTAATTTGAAGAAGACTGTATATATTACATATAGAAAGAAGATATATTGTCAGTTATGTTTTAATTAAAGAATTTTAGTTACACATGTTTATTTTTTGAAAAACATAATGGAGCGAAATATTTCTACATGGTGATTAATTTATGGTGTTCAACAGTTGTGTTAATTTTCATGATTATATGTTATTGCACTATCTCCAAAGTGCTTCTATTGAATTATTTAGATTTACATTTGTCAGGGCATATTTGTTGTCACTGTGTGAAGTTCTTTGATTGGTTTCCAGTTGATGTGAATTAAAAATCCTTTCTAATAATTGACTTTAATTGGTTCTTGTCAAAGATTAACTCCTTTTGAAGAAGTTATTGTGATTGGTTTCCATCAACTCAAGAATTAAATTCCTTTCATAATTTCACAGTAATTCAAGGGAATATCATTGGAATTATATAAGAAGAGCATTGTCACATACAAACCTGTACATTTGCACAAGGTGTAAATATCCAAAGTGCCCAACTGTTAGAGTTAAGCTAGGAGAGAAGCTCACCAATCACATACATCTATTTCCATTCATTGACTCAAATAGCCCAATAGATTTAGGCACTAGTCTTACTCATTTTCATTAGTTGAACATATCCATTAGTTTTGCCTTGATATTGCTTATACAATTTATACCAAATTAGAACCATACCATTTTCAATCACTATTCAGACATTAGAAGTAAAAAGTAGGTAGCAAGTAATCATCTATTTAGCACCATTTGCCACTGTGGGTAGATCCATCACTCAGCCAAGATCACACATCCATTTAATCTACTTCATTAGTAAGGTGCACCCGCCTAGGTCTAGCAGAACCTGAAGTGTAGGAAGTCATCAACCCTATAGGTTAACTCCGTTTCGTTAGTTCAAAAAAGTTGCAAATCTAAGCATAGAGCCTGGCATCCTCTTAGGATATGCAACCTGCATTTTTGAGACCTAATAGTGTCATTGACCTAATAATTATTTGTGGCAAGTATCCCAATAGTCTAAAGATTACAAATTGTTGTCAAGAAAGGACTGTCATAGTTAAGTGTGGTACAATGATACAATTTCATCTTGGTTGAGTATTGTATAATTCTCAAGCTATTTAGAATGCATGGGGTATTAGGGTGTGGTATCACTATATAGGTAACCATCAAGTGATTTCTTCAACCCAATCTTGGCCTATATAGTACCCAGTGTGAAGAGCAAGATAGTGTTGTCCAAGAACCTTGTTATGGTCACAAATGAGGGAAGTCTTAGCTATCGTAACCATAGTTGGAATCCCTTGTTGTTACCATAACATACGTGACCTAAAACCATAACTCTACGAGTATGAGTTGTTTGAAAACCAAATTCCAGAACCTTTGCCACCATCCTCCCTGCCTGTGTCAAAATGGGAGTTTTGGAATAGGGTATGGACATCCATCAATACGTAAAGTATAGAGGATTTTTGTCAGATGTTTTAGTTGCAACTACCCTGTTAGACATGTATGCAAAATGTGGAAGCATTGACAAGGCACGTGAACTGTTTGACATAATGCCTCAAAGAAATGTGGTCTCATGGACTGCAATGTCTGTAGGATATGCACAAAATGGATTTGTTGAAAAGGCTTCAGAAATTTTAAAGCAAATGCAATTGGTTGGTGTAAAGCCAAATTCCACAACCTTTACCAACATCCTCCTTGCTTGTGTCAAAATGGGAGCTTTGGAATAGGGTATGGACATCCATCAATACATAAAGGATAGAGGAGTTTTGTCATATGTTGTAGTTGCAACTGCCCTGTTAGACATGTATGCAACATGTGGAAGCATAGACAAGGCACGTGAACTTTTTGACATAATGCCTCAAAGAAATGTGGTCTCACGGACTACAATTGTTGCAAGTATGGGCCTAACCGGTGTTGTCATTGATGTCAACATACTCCTATTGCATTGATGTCAAGGATTGGATGAGTTGTGTGATGAGGATATTGAGAAAATTAGCCCTATCAAAAACAAAGAAGAACAGTAAAGTCAGTCAAGTTCCATGAAGTTAAGATTCCAGACAGTTGAAGATCAGAGTATGCACATCAAAGGGTTTGTAGATATATGTCTGAAGGTGCTTTTATAAAGATTTCAGAGATCCGCATAAAGATCTAAAGAAGTTATAGCCATATGAGTAAAACTGGTTCTTGCAGCTGTTCAGAGGTGACAGAGTGACACAAATTGGTCCGGTGAGATCCGAAAATGCAATATCTTGTTCTGCAGATTTGGTGGCATGTTTGGGAAGCCAATGTGAATTGACAATTCAATTGGTTCATGGTCTGGAGGTTTGTAAGCAATTATTCTTATGTGACAGTGATGACCGGCTATGTTCTTAAGGTTCCAGATGAAGATGCGAAGAATTTCAGCAAGCAAAAGTGGTGTGGATGTTCTTGGTGTTTCAGGAAAGCTTGTGGGGGTCTCTAGATAATGTCCAGTTCGTGTTGGCAGTTTGCATTAAAGATAGAGCTCGTAACTAAAGATTTACCTTGAGTGATGATGTTCTTCCCAGTCCTAGCCGACTGGATGTTTTACACATGTTACGGATGATCTTGAAGATGTTTTATGAAGCATGGCATGTTCCTTGAAGAAGATTGAAATCCCAGTTATGCGTGGCCGACAGGGTAGTGACACGCATGAAGTTTTTGTAATAAGTCAAGTTGTATTTGTGTAATTGCTCTGTAATAAAATAAAGTATGTGGTGTGCCAACTTGATGATCATCCCAAAGTCAATATCTTGTATAAATAAGATTTGTAAAGTCATTTCAAAAGATGTGTGGTGGTGATGAGAAAGTGATAGAGAGGAAATGAGCGAAAAGTAGAGTAGAAGTATTGAGCTTAAATGGAACTATCTCAAGCATGGTGAAGATGCTAATCTCTAGTTCAAGTTTGTAATATTTATATTATTCTGTAGACAGTGTGTCTCCTGTAGGCAGTGGGCCTCTTGTGAGCAGTGTGCTCAGGCAGCAAGCCCTAATTGGCAAGTGCCATTTTTGTTCTTCTTATTCTTTTAATAGAGAATACAATCTTGGGTTAGTCACTTCGTGGTTTTTCCCTTAATTGGGTTTTCCACGTTAAAATCTTGGTGTCATGTGTTTCTGCTCTTGAGTTATTGCATTTTTCTTTCATGATTGAATAATTATTATATAAGAAGAATTTAAGGATTTAAAGATTAGAAGGTTTGGTGACAACTGATTCACCCCCCTCTCAGTTGTCTGTCCTAAAACCAACAATTGGTATCAGAGATAAGTTCCTTTAAAAGAGCTTAACTGCTTGAGGAGATCCAAGATGTCTTCCTACAAGAAGGATAGTCCAAGGTTTGATGGAACGAACTACACTCTTTGGAAAAACTGCATGGAATGTCACTTGTAATATATGAGAGTTCAATATTGGAACATGACTATAAAAGAGTATATTCCTCCAAAGAATGGTCTAACAACTCTAGATGAAATCAGAGATGCTGAAGATAATCTTTGAGCTAAAGAAGCCTTACTAAGTGCCTTATTTGATACAGAGCTGACAAATGTTATGGATTTAAAAACTGCATATGAAATTTGGTCAAAGCTGGAAATTCTGCATGAAGGAGACAAATATGTTAAATGTGCCAAGCTTCAAAGTCTGAAAGGAAAATTTGAAAACTTGAAGATGAATGAAGATGAGAATATCACTACATTTATGCTGAAAGTAAATGAGCTTGTTTGTGGCATTAGATGTGCTGGTGAAACTTTGGATGAAGATGAGATTGTTGCCAAAGTTCTCAGATCCTTACCTCCTACTTACAAACACAAGTTTGTTGCTATTGAGGAATTCAGATCTTTATCAAATATTTCAAGGCATCAATTGGTTGGGAAGTTAACTGCATTTGAATTGGTTGAGTTTGGAGATGCTCCTCCCAAGACTGAATCTGCATTCAAAGCTAGTACCTCTACAAAAGGTAAAAAAAGGTATGATCCAGGAGAGAGTTCCTCAAAGAAATTATCATGGTATGAAAAAGCAAGAAAAGATCTGGAAGAAGATGAGGCAGAAGCTGCTCAACTTGAAGCCCTTATTGCAAAAAGTCTGCCAAGAGGATCCGGTAAGTATGAAGGAAAATTACCTTTCAAATGTTTTAATTGCAACAAGATTGGTCATTTTGCCTCAAGATGTCCTGAAATATTTTCAAGGCCTAACCCTAATAGATCAAGATTTCAAAAGAAGTGTTACTATGTTCAAGAAGATGATGATGAAGGAGTAACAAATGATGAATCTGAGTTAGGAACCAAATTCAGAAGTGACTGGGTGTTTATTACCATAAAGGAAGAAGATCCAATGCCTATTGAATCTGCCAATCTTAAGATAGAAAGGGCTCTGGCTGCTCAAGTTGAAGAAAAGGATGAATGGGTCATTGATAGTGGATGCTCCCATCATATGACTGGTGATAAGAACAAGTTCATAAATCTGGAAAGATATGAAGGAGGAGTTGTAAATTTTGGTGATACTTTTGCTGGTAGAAACAGAGGCAGAGGAACTATTTCTTTTGATGGAAAGAACAAAACCAGTGATGTTCTGTATGTTGAAGGACTGAAACATAATCTTCTTAGTGTTGGATAGTTGGTGGACAAAGGCTATGATCTCCGATTCAAAAATGGAAAAAGCAAGATCTTTGAAAGCTCTAGAACTGAGATTGCATCCGATACTCAAACAAAAGGTAACATCTTCCACTTGGTTGGTACTGGCAAAAGTTGTTTATTTGTTCAAATTGATCAGAGCTGGTTGTGGAATAAGAGAATGTGTCATGTGAATTTTGATAATATCATCAAGATAAGCAACACTCAGGCTGTAAAAGATTTTCCAAGACTGGTGAAACCTACTAACAGTTTGTGCAAAGAATGTCAGTTGGGTAAGCAGAACAGAGTCACATTTAAAAGTAAGGAACAATCTTCCACCAGATTGTTGGAATTGGTACACACTAATCTATGTGGACCGGCAAGAATCAGAAGTCTGCAAGGTGATAGATATTTCATGTTACTGATTGATGACCACTCTCGGATGATGTGGGTGACTTTCCTGAAAGAGAAATCTGAAGCACTTGAGAAGTTCAAAATATTCAAAGCTATGGTAGAAAATGAAACTAGGCTAAACATAAAATGTCTTAGGTCTGATAGAGGTGGTGAATTCACATCCGAAGAGTTCATAGAATTCTGTGAGAAACATGGGATAAAGAGACAGTTATCTGCTCCAAGGACTCCATAGTAGAATGGAGTAGTGAAGAGAAAGAACCGAACCATTCAGGAAGCATCTAGAACCATGATGATGGAAGCAAATGTCCCTCAGATCTACTAGAGAGAAGCTATAAGCACTACTGCTATACTCTTAATCAAGTACAAATCAGAAGCAATACTGGTAAGACTCCTTATGAACCTTGGTTTGGCATCACTCCTACTGTGAAATATTTCAGAGTCTTTGGTAGTAAATGTTATATCAAAAGAGATGAAGACCTTGGTAAATTTGATGCTAGAAGTGATGAAGGAATATTCTTGGGTTATTCTACTCAAAGCAAAGCATACCGGTTTTATAACAAGAGATTGAGAAAGATTGTAGAAAGTACAAATGTGAAGGTTGATGAAGGCATTGAAAATCCCTCAAGGTTTTATGAGTATGAAGCAAATGATCAGAATGATGTTTCTGCCCAAGAAGAACAAGCCCCAACTATAGTTTAGATTCAAACTGATCTGGAGAATCCTAAAATACATGAAAAGAAGAGACAAGTTTGAATGAACCTATCCAAGAAATAGAAGTGCAAGAAATTCCCAAAACTCCCAGGTATGTAAGACTGAATCATTCTGAAGACCAAATCATAGGAGATATAAGCAAAGGTGTTCAAATAAGAAGCAAAATTGCTCAAGATTTAGTGAAGTATTGTCTAATTTCAAAGGTTGAACCAAAAATAGTAAGTGAAGCATGCAATGATGAAAGTTGGGCTAAAGCAATGGAGAAAGAGTTGAAGCAATGGAGAAAGAGTTGATGCAATGGAGAAAGAGTTGATGCAAATTGAAAAAAATCACACTTGGGATCTTGTTCCCAGACCTAAAGACAAAATTGTGATTGGGACTAAGTGGGTCTTTCAGAATAAATTGAATGAAGATGGTGAAGTAGTAAAAAACAAAGCCAAATTGGTCTATAAGGGTTATTCTCAAGTACGAGTTGACTTTGAAGAAACTTTTGCTCTGGTGGCAAGAATTGAAGCAGTCAGATTATTTCTTACTTTTGTTGCCTTCAAGGATTTCAAAGTATATCAGATGGATGTCAAGTCTACCTTCCTGAATGGTGATTTGGAAGAAGAGGTATACATTGAACAACCAGATGGATTCCAATTGTCTAATCATGGTGATATGGTCTGCAAGTTGAAGAAAACATTGTATGGACTCAAACAAGCCCCAAGATCATGGTATGAAAGATTGGACAAACATCTTTTGAAGATTGGTTTCAACAAAGGTATTGCTGACAATAACTTGTATTTCAAGATTGATCATGAAATATCTTGATTGTTGGAGTATTTGTTGATGATATTATTTTTGGAGGAAAAGCTAGTATTTGAAAGACTTTTGCAAATCAAATGAAAAGTGAATTTGAGATGTCTATGTTTGGGGAAATGAATTTCTTCTTGGGTCTGCAAATCACTCAAACAAAGAAAGAAATCTTCATATCACAGACCAAATATGTGAAAGAATTGTTGAAGAAATTTGGGATGGAAGATTCAAAGCCAATGAATACTCCCATGGCAACTAGATGTAAACTGAGCAAAGATGATGAATCTCCTAAGGTTGATCAGAAAAAGTACAGGTCAATGATTGGAGGACTACTGTACCTTACTCAAACTAGACCTGACATTATGAATGTTGTTGGTCTTGTTGCCAGATTCCAAGCTGATCCTCGAGAGTCTCATGTCATGGCAATCAAGAGAATTCGTAGATATCTGAAGGGGACAGTTGAGTATGGCTTATGGTATCCTAGGGATCATGATTTCTCTCTTCATGCATATACATATGTTGATTGGGTAGGAGATGTGGATGACTTAAAGAGTACTAGTGGTGGTGCATTCTTTTTGGGGAAAAGATTGGTGTCTTGGCTAAGCAAGAAACAAGAGGCAATATCTCTGTCCACTACAGAAGTAGAGTATATTGCAGCAACAGGTAGTTGCACTCAAGTATTGTGGATGAAGCAAATGCTAAGAGACATCAGAGTGGAGTATGAAGAACCTATCACAATCTTCTGTGATAACTCAAGTGCAATAAATATATCAAAAAATCCAGTGTTGCATTCAAAGACAAAACATATATCCATCAAGTTTCATTTTTTGAGAGAGCAGGTGAACAAGAATGAAGTCAGATTAGAGTTTGTGCTCTCAAAGGATCAGATTCTAGACATTTTTACTAAACCTCTACCTAAGGACTCTTTTGAGTATCTCGGGGAGAAGTTAGGGGTTATTACCCCTCTGGTTTTGAATTAAGGTGCACTGATGTGCATCAGTCTAGTCAATCTCACAGTCATATCTTGTGGTCCAGATTGATGATAGGAAGCTGCTACTCAGGGAGAGCAGTCTGTTTAATTTTGAAGTATCATGCAAGTATGTGCTCTTTTCCATTGATATCAAAGGGGGACAGAAAACATGTGAAAAACAAAAGTGATTGCTGATCAAAGGGGGAGAAATGAAGAAAGAAAAGATATGTGAATGATTGATGTTGTTAGGGGAACCAGTGAGGAAAAATTCTTGTCTTGATGGTCAAAACAGTTTTTCACATCATATGTTGCCATCAATGACAAAGGGGGAGATTGTTGCAAGTATGGGCCTAACCGGTGTTGTCATTGATGTCAACATACTCCTGTTGCATTGATACCAAGGATTGGATGAGTTGTGTGCTAAGGATATTGAGAAAATTAGCCCTATCAGAAACAGAGAAGAACAGTAAAGTCAGTCAAGTTCCATGAAGTGAAGATTCCAGACAGTTGAAGATCAGAGTATGCACATGAAAGGGTTTGTAGATATATGTCTGAAGGTGCTTCTATAAAGATTTCAGAGATCTGCATAAAGATTTGGAGAAGTTATAACCATATGAGTAAAACTGGTTTTGGCAGTTGTTTAGAGGTGACAAAGTGACACAAATTGGTCCGATGAGATCCAAAAATGCAATATCTTGTTCTGCGGATCTGGTGGCATGTTTGGGAAGCCAATGTGAATTGATAACTCAATTGGTTCATGGTCTGGAGGTCCGCAAGCAATTATTCTTATGTGACAGTGATGACCGGCTGTGTTATTAAGGTTCCAGATGAAGATGCGAATTATTTCAGCAAGCAGAAGTGGTGTGGATGTTCTTGGTGTTTCAGGCAAGCTTGTGGGGTCTCTAGATAGTGTCCAATTCGTGTTGGCAGTCCGCATTAAAGATAGAGCTCGTAACTGAAGATTTACCTTTGAGTGATGATGTTCTTCCTAGTCCTGGCCGATCGGATGTTTTACACATGTTGCGGATGATCTTGAAGATGTTTTACGAAGCATGGCATGTTCCTTAAAGAAGATTGAAGTCCCAGTTATGCGTGGCCGACAGGGTAGTGACACACATGAAGTTTTTGTAATAAGTCAAGTTGTATTTGTGTAATTTCTCTGTAATAAAATAAAGTATGTGTTGTGCCAACTTGATGATCATCCCAAAGTTGATATCTTGTATAAATAAGATTTGTAAAGTCATTTCAAAAGATGTGTGGTGGTGATGAGAAAGTGATAGAGAGGAAAGGAGTAAAAAGCAGAGTAGAAGTGTTGAGCTTAAATGGAGCTATCTCAAGCATGGTGAAAATGCTAATCTCTAGTTCAAGTTTGTAATATTTATATTATTTTGTAGATAGTGTGTCTCCTGTAGGCAGTGGGCCTCTTGTGAGCAGTGTGCTCGAGCAGTGAACCCTAATTGGCAAGTGCCATTTTTGTTCTTCTTATTCTTTTAACAGAGAATACAATCTTGGGTTAGTCACCCCGTGGTTTTTCCCTTAACCAAGTTTTCCACGTTAAAATCTTGGTGTCATATGTGTTTCTTCTCTTGAGTTATTGCATTTTGCTTTCATGATTGAATAATTATTATATAAGAAGGATTTAAGGATTTAAAGATCAGAAGGTTTGGTGACAATTGATTCACCCCCCCTCTTAGTTGTCTGTCCTAAAACCAATAGCAATGACTGTAGGATATGCACAAAATTGATTTGTTGAAAAGGCTTTAGAAATTTTAAAGCAAATGCAATTGGCTAGTGTAAAGCCAAATTCCACAACATTTGCCAACATCCTCCCTCCCTGTGTCAAAATGGGAGCTTTGGAATAGGGTATGGACATCCATCAATACATAAAGGATAGAGGAATTTTGTCAGATGTTGTAGTTGCAATTGCCTTGTTAGACATGTATGCAAAATGTGGAAGCATAGACAAGGCACGGGAACTGTTTGACAGAATGCCTCAAAGAAATGTGGTCTCATGGACTGTAATGATTGCCGGATATGCACAAAATGGATTTTTTGAAAAGGCTTTAGAAATTTTAAAGCAAATGCAATTGGCTGGTGTAAAGCCAAATTCCACAACCTTTGCCACCATCCTCCCTACCTGTGTCAAAATGGGAGTTTTCGACCAAGCAATTTGTAGCACTTAATGTTATGTAATAGAATTTACAGTTGATAGTTAAATTGTATAACAATTTTTTTAATGATCTTTACTAACGTTTATTAGAATTGTTGCATGTTTTACATCATTGGAATGACATATTAGCTGTAACTTTTTTGAAATTTTATTATGGTATTGTTGTGATGCTCACAACACACCCCATTTTACTTCTTAGCAAATTGAGGACCCCTGCTGTGGCTGTGGCTTTTGCTTGTGTGTCTGCTTGGTGGTGAAAGGGAAAAGGGAAGTTAAGGTTACAAATCGTGTTAAAAAAAAAAGCATTAAGTACCAGAGCAGAATAGGGGTGAATTCTTTGTCAAAAATGAATAAGGGTTGCTTTTTGAACCATTTCAAAATTTCCAATATTCTGAAAGATATGCGTATTTTGGTAAAATGCACTATAGGAAGATTTGTATGTTGCATATACAAGGTTGTTTGTATGTCGAGTCGTGGTATTAAGTGAATGTTTAATGTTATGAATCATTATACTTGTATGCATATTGTTAATGTGTTATTCTTTACATACAAGTCGGACCTGATAGGATTCAGAGATAAAATGGATAATTGGTTAAGTCCACAATTTGTATCTCGGGTTGTATGTTTGGCAAAAAGAAAGATACAAGGTGATATATAGTGCAATATACATATCGCGGACCTGAGGAGAATATGAAATTTAGTTTTATTGAGGTATGTTTCACGGTTTGTATGTTGTATGCTTCGGTTTATACCTTTTGATACACATACAACGCGGAAGTCAAAAAGAATTAAAATTTGATATAAGTGATGCATCGTATCTTAATGTATATTGAAAAATGCATTCACTTTATATACATATGTGGAGCCAAAGAGTTATGTAATGGGGTTTATAAAAGATGAAGAGTCGGGATGATTATACAAGGTGGTTTGCATGTATCGAGGCTTGTATATAAGAATAGATACAAGTATTGTTGTATCGTTGAGATACAAGTGGAAAGTAAAGTGGGTCCCATAGATTGTATCTTAGGATTGTATGTTAACAATATGCATCTCCGATATACAAGCTGACATACAAGAAGGGATACAAACAAAAGATGCAAGATGGATTCGAAAAAGAAGTTAAATAAAGGAAAAGCTTTGTATGTTTGGGGCGATTGTATGTTAATAATATACATCTCTGATATACAAGGAAATAAAAGACATCGTGGGAGATAAAAGGTAAAAGGAGGTTTGTATGGGTCATTTGTATATATGCTTGTATCTATGAGACATAAAAAGAGCGATATACAAGCAAAGATACAAACATAGATATAAAAGAAGAAGGAAATAACATAGTGTGCGGTTCATTGCATACAAAGGCTTGTCTATTGAAAAGATACAAGGGGGACATACAAAGAACAATATACAAAGAAAGATACAAGAAAAACGTGATGTATGCAAATAATAAACTAACAGATAGAAGTTTAAAACAAAGCACTGGAATAAAAAGCCGAAGCCGTAGGTGCATTAATTACTATAATTAATGCCGAGCTAACACCCAAAAGAGTAAAATTCCACGGGTTAGGGTAAATTTAAAGTTATTTTTCTTTCAGAGTTGCATTGTCAAAATTAAAAATTGTAGAAAGAAGAATTGCTACGAAAATGAAACGAGAATTTCACTACAAGACGAAATTCTAGAAGCTAGAACGAGTAAAAATGGTAAAGTAAGTCAACAACGAAAGTTGAGTTGTCAAGAGATATAGGTATTTATCTTAAAATGCTGTTACAGTTCAGTTGGTAAAAATGCAAAGTAGATTTCAGTAATTTCATTGCGAAATGTAAACATTCGTTAAATTACTGGTTTAATTGTTAATTAGTTGGGTCAGGTTAAGCAAATGTGAAAGTCAAAATAGGAAAAGACAAAGGGGGGTTAGGGTAAAATGGTAAAAAAATAGAAATTCGTAGTAAAACCCTAGGTAAGAAGGTAAAACAAAAAGTTAAAAGATGCATATTTTTTTATAGGATGGCTCCAAAGTAGAAGAAGGTAGATACGAGGGGTGAAGTTAAAAAAGAAAGGAAGCCACACAAAGAAATAGAAAAGGAGGAATTGTTGGTACATAGAGGATACCCGTCATTAATCAGTACAAGTGGAGTGGGAACAGACACAAATATAGGAAATTATGATGCGGATGATGTTCTGCATAAAATTACAGTAGCAGACGCTACATCTGATATGAGGTGTATATGGGAGAGTGGACTGTACAGAGCTGTAGGTTTTCCATTAGCTATGGAAGCTAAGGATTTGTGTCTAGATTGCATATACCTGTATGACCCAGCTACCAGGAAAATAATGTTTTACGATAGACTCATTGCAAACTTATCCACAGAAGGGATTGCAAGAACATTCAGCCTGGAAATACATGAGAAAATGGTGGATATTGATATAGATCAATACAATGAAGATTTCCATAACAATGAAAGGGATTGTAGAGGCAAGATCTTCTACAGTTGGTACAATGCAGAAAAAAAACCCAAAGCTACGGCAAGAGTTCACAAGAATCTGCAAAGAATAGACTTTAAAGAGGAAATATACTTGATGATTACAATGATAAGTAGATTAGGAGGATTGAGAGATGGCACTAAGTGTGATCCATGGATGTTTACTGCCATCCAGTCCATGAGGGAAGCAACAAAAGAACAAGGATAAATTCACTGGGCTAAGGCTATAAGCACAACCATATGGAAACAGGCGATGCTAAGAAAGCAAAAGTTGATGCCTTTCTATTTGTCTTCATACATATTCTATTCATGTGCATCAGAGGTTAGACCATTCATACATGGGATAGACAGGGTTGGAACCTTAGGAAATGGTCCAGATCAGAAGTTGGTATATGAACATTACCCTGATTTACAAGAAGAGAATGCATTGAAGAAGTATGCTCTAGTGAATGATGTGTTCTATACATACATGGTTAGAATTCTAAGGGAAAAGCCTGATAAGAGATTATCTAAAGATGCAGAGGATACAATTGGTTTGCACAGTTTCTAGTATATTCAATTTTCGCATTTTACTTACATCAGAACTGAGGGATTTGAGGGAAAACCTTTCATGCTACCCAGGTATCCTTCTGATAAATTGATTGTTCTGGAGTTCTCAAGGCAGAATTTGAATGCCTTTAAAATGTACAAGAAGAAATTTAGCAGAGGAAATATTATGTTACCTTGGGCAATTGGTAGATACTTCTGCTACAGTGAAGAGGTTGCTGGTTATTCAGAACATGAATTGAGGTATTATGGATTTGAGGAATTTGAGTTGGCTTGAAGGTTTGATCCCTTTCATAGAATTCAAAATACAATTGATAAAAAATTCAAACATCAAATACATATTGAAGACTTTTGGTCAAACTATAAGAATGATAAAGAGGGCTCATAAAAGATTAACAGTTGATCAAATGAGGTCTATGGGAGATATATATGTTCCCCCAGAGGTTAAAGAAGATGATAAATTGTTGCATCATAGTTATGAAAGTGCCAGGCTTGCTCCTATTGGAGAGCCTGATTGGTCACAATCATGGAACACTTCTTTGGACACATTTTCCAAACTAGTCATCTTGTTTTCAAAAACATGGTTGAAAGATAGAATTGAAGAGCTTAAAGCTGAGGGAGTGGAGATCACATATCCAACGAAGGGAAAAAAGAGAGTAAGGGAGCATAGTGATAATCTCCAATGCTTCTATGAAAAGAAGAGAAAGATTGTGGAAGCCAAAATTATGGAAAAGGATAAAAATGCTACTCTGATGGATCCTTATGCATTGGGAGTGACGATAGCAGTGTCATCTAGCACATTTGTGGAGGCAAAATCATTAAGTCATGATGTTAGTACAGAAGAAGCACATGCCTCCAAAGAGATAACATGACAGAAGGTTAGGAAAGCAATACCAATAAGCATATCAAAAGAGGAGACTTCAAAAAAGAGTGAAGTCATAGGAACATAGCAAGTAGGTGCTAAGTTGAGTGATATACCTGGTGCATCCACCTCAGTAGAAAAAAGACAAGCATATGCTCAAGTAAAGACAAAATTGGCTAGAGAAATGTTGCAAGGGTCAAAAGTGCATGAAGCCAAACAAGTCACTGAGACTGTCCACATCGTAGATGACAACAGTGAAGAGAAACAAATGGATTTAGGAAAAGAAGTTGGAATTGAAGAAGAAGAATCCAGTGAATTCCTAAGTGAAGAGGAGGAACATGACACTCAGGCTAAGATGGAAATTGAACAAGACTCAGTGTTTGAAAAAGAAAAGGTACAAGAAGAATCAGGAACAGTAGATCCATTTGGTACCCTAGTATCTCCTAAAATAATAAAGGATGTGCAAGATGAGGCACATAAAATTGAAGAGTCTAAAAAGGAAGATGCACTTGAGGAGGCAATAAAGGAGAAGCTTGCTCAAGCCAAAGAAGAAATCAGGAGTTGATACCTCAAGTGTAAATGTATTAAATATTCTAAATATGTATGGTGAGCAAAGTGAGGAGGAGAAGACTATAGAAAGAAGAAAGGAACAAGAAAAAGAAATAAAAGAAGATGATATAATGGTAGGCTCACCTTCACATATAGAGCAAATTAGCATGTCTGAAGAGGTACCAAAGGAAGGTGGAACTACAGAAGAGGAAGCCAACAAACCTGAAAGCAAAGAAAATATAGAAAACATTGATGAAGGTAAAACTGAAAAACATGCAAAAGATATAGACATGTCAAATGTAGAACAAACAAATAAAGAAGAAGACCAAGAAAAGGAATCATCAAGGAAGGAAGGTCCTGAGGAAGAGGACGAAGATTGAGGGGATATATAAATTGAAGAGGAAGAAAATGAGGGTGAGTTTAAACAACAAAATGATCCCAGGGCACAAGAACCAACCCCTCAACAACAGCCTCCTCCACAACAGCAACAACAACATGAACAACAACAGCAACAACAAGAGTAGGGAGAAGTAGAAAGACCTCAGGAAGAGGTAATCAATGAAGAAAAAACTGTTGAAGGCACAAAGGAAGTTCCAACTTGGTTAGGGGCAGAGATAAGGAAAAAAAAGGAGGTACAATTAGTACCTATAGACATCAAAAGTCTATTGGGCAATACAATGCCAAGGAAAGAAAGAAGAAAGGCCAGAACCATGTCAGCCATACAAAGGGTTCCAGATGGATCTAGGATGCTGAACTTGGCCATACCACAGAAGGAGAAGGCTAAAGGAGAAATAACAATAGATGAATATAAAATACTCAATTTTGACTTAGGGCATACAACAAGGGAACAACACATAAGTGAATGGGAGGATATGCACCAGGTTATGGCAGAAATGTTAAGGAAGTATAAAGATAAGCGAGAGCATTTGAAAGGACACATTGTCCAATTACAACAATGTATTAAGGGAATATTTGATCCCAATACAATAGTGCCAGAATTGCCTAGTGATATAGCAGTTGTATCTAAAGATGAAATAAAAGACATGGAAAATAAGAGGCTTAAAACCAATGTTTTTGAAGAATGGTTCAAAGACTTCATGCAAGAAGGAGAACAGGTAATAGAACAAGCAGTGAAAAGATGGGAATTGGTTGCGATGGAAAAGAATAAATGCAATATACTTGTATATAATGGCCAATTTAGAAGAGAGGAATGCAAATCTGAATTGGAACAGTTAAAGGAAATTGAAGAGAGAGTAGAAGAATTAATAAATGAAGGAGTAATTACCCCTTCAATGGCAAAACAAGTGCCACAGGCAAGGTTAAAATTAAAATTTGAAGAGGATAATCTCAAAAGGTGCATAATAGCCACTCAGGATTTAGAAGAAAAGGTAGATGACATGATTAGAATGCATAAAAGGATAGTGGAAAGGGTCTTAGATCATGAGTGCACACCAGCATATGAACTGCAAAGAGCTTTAACAGAATTCAATCCTATTTTTACACCATGTATAGAAAATCCGGAGGCATATCTGTGTAAACAAATGATTGATTCACTAATGGAAGAAAGTGCTAAAATGAGGAAATACAAGAAGAAGAGCAAAGGTTCAGACAGAGAAGAAAAGAAACTGAAAGAAGGGGTTACAATGCAAGAACATGTATGGACTAAGAGTCTAGGAGGAGATCACACCTTTATAGAAGGTATAATTAATAATTTCAAAACATACTTGAAGGAGTAAGAAAATGTTAAAGAAAGCAAATAATATTGTTGAAAGAGTCAAGTGAAAGGGTAACTGTGGGCAAAGTCTACAGGAAGGCAGAAGTCAAAGAAAGGAGAATCTTATTTTGAAAAGATTCCAATGGCATCCTTTGAGGAGGAAAAGATATCACTAAGATATTTTGAGAAACAGTTAGAGACAAATGTACACCCTTGATTAAGAATAGATGAATCCTGACCATGGATTAAGTTTTGTAGCCATAGCAGTATGTGGCTTCAAAATCTATATAAGAAGCTCTGCTACTTGTATATGACTTACATAGGGAGTTTTGAAAGATAGCTTGCACTTGTAATTTTTTGGAATATTTTGATTAGAGATGTATTTTAGTTTAGAGGAGGAGGTCACCTATGTCTACATTAAGGAATGTGTGGAGTATCTAGCTTCCTTATTGTATCTGTAAGATGTTTGTAAGTTTTCTGTTGATTTGATTAATGAAGCAAAAAGGTCATTCATACATTGTAAACCATATATGACTGTGTACTTTAAATACAATTAAATCTAGGATTCTGCATCTATTTTTAGAGTGTTTTCTGGCTCTTACTTGTATCTAAAGTAATACTTCTTTAAAAGCTTGCAATCTTGGATGTGTGTTCATGAAAATACTCAAGGCTTCACATTTGGAGATTTATGTTTGTGGATTTGATCAAGTTTGATGTATTTCTTATAACATGAATAACAGAGCATTTAGATCCTATAGTAGAATGATGTTCAATTTGAATTTCTCTAACTTTTCCCCAAACATTTCAAATAATTAGCTCGAACGCAGAGATTTTAAGGAAATTGTCTTACATTTGAAAGGAGCATGTAAAATTGTGTTAGTGTTTGACAATTTTCATATCAATTTGAAAAGAAAAGCTTGTTTCATCATAAATCATACAAAGCTTTGTGATGTAGTAGTAAATTTATGCAAAGGAGTGAATAATTTGTTTTTCTTTACAACAATTTGCATAATCCAAGTCCAGTTAGTCACAAATCACCTTAAATCAAGTAAGGCCCCTTGAATATTACAGTTTCACATTAACCTACTGAATTGTCCACAAGATCAAGACCTGACCATACAGAAACTTGGGATTAAGAACTCTTAAGTGATTTCTTCATATCTTTCAAGACAGTTTAGGTTCATTTTGTGAATTTTAACTTTTGTTATGAATGTGTAAAAATAATCATCAACAATTTTTGGTGCTAGGAGGGCTTGATTGGAATTAAGTTAGCATTTGAGTAAAGCTGGCTCATAACAGTGGTAAGGTGACCAGGTCTAGATCTAGTTTAGGAGATATCTTTGTGCAATTACCTGATAGAAAGCATAGTAAAGGTCCTTTGATTTAGAATCTTAGAATATCACATGTAGGAGGCTCATCTGGAACACCTCCTAGATCACCTTTTAATATCCATAACATAGTGAGTCCTGACAGTTCTTCATTTAGAGCTTTGAATCTTGGTTTAAGTCTCCCTGGAGGTCCTAGTCCACCTAGAAATCCATGTACTCCTAGAGGTCCAGGCCCGACACAAGGACCTGCAATGGCTTATGTCAATGTCAATTCTCCTATAACCTTCAATGATTATCATGAGATGCCAAAAAATCTTGAAAAGATATGTCCTAAATATCAATTGCATTAGGATCCAGAAGATCACATTAGGATATTCAAGGAGACATGCTTTACAGCTAGGTTAGAATATGAAGATGTTGTGTGTAGATTGTTTTCTTACACCTTTAATGAGTAGGCTTCTAACTGGTATGTTAACTTGCCTAACGGTTATATTTCTTCTTGGGCACTTATGGAAGAGGCATTTTTGTCTAGGTTTAGAGGACCAATTGATCCTTCCACCTTATATCATAAATTGGCTACAATTAAAAGAGGTGAAGGAGAGCTGATTGATAATTTTAAAGATATGTTTCAAAAGGCTTATTCCAGGTTAGTAGCTCCTTACACAATGACTGCAGATGCGTTATTAGCCATTTATTATGTCACCCTTGATCCATTAATTGCTATGTTTGTCAAAAGAAAGGTTGATATAGATACAATATCCGAGGCTTATAAAGAGGTAGCCTTAGTAAACCAGGAAATGAGGAAAACAACTTATAATCCATTTCTTAATGGAGGAAATCCTGGGATGCAAAGTCAAACACAACCATGGAATGGAGTCCCTATGCATAGTACTCTTTTTTGAACCTAGTTTCTACATACACATCTTTGTGTAATCCTTCCCCAATCCAAGCTATAGTCCCTTATACTGGTAACAGTACCAATAACAATCAGAATAATGGTCAGTCTTTCTTCCAGCCTCCTTAGGATACATTTGTAGCAAAAGCACAAGAAGATAGGGAAGAAATCAAAGAAATTATTACACACTTGAGAAGATTTACTACTGAAATGACACAATTGAGAAATGAAAATTTCTATGGTAGAAATAATCAAGGATACAGTCAGAACCACAACCAGAATCATAACCAAAATTATAACCAGGGTCAGGGTTCCAACCAAGACCAGAATTATAGTCAAAGTCAAAATCATAATCAAGGACAAGAAATGCAAAACAGAGGACCTGTTGTAGATAATAAGACTTGGGTAATAACAATAGAAATAAGAATCAGCCAAGGCCACCTAGGACATGGAACACAGTGCCAAATAATGTCACTCTAGCTTCTCCATTTGAGAATTTGGATAATCAGGAGACAAAACAAACAATTAGAATTCAAATGGCTAACATAGCATTAACGAATTGGTGTATGATCCATAATACCAGTGCCCATGCTGAACTAGATTGCCCTCAGTTTCATCTGGAAGCAAGTATTTTCAATGTAGATGTACAGGCTCCCACCTCTGAGTTTCTCATTCCCAAAGGTAATGAAATAGTGCCCTCAGGATTTGAGACTGCTTTAGTCTTAGAGACTTTTACCTTTGCAACTAAGGAAGAGGAAGATCAGCTGTTAGAGGATGAGCCTTACTTTTGTGAGAACCTATACCCTAAATCAACCTTAGTATTGAATGCATTTCAATTTCCCTTTGAAACTGAAAATGAAGTGTTATATGAAACAGAGGAGGTACAGTATTTTCAACAGTCTAACAAAAATCATACCTATAATTTGAGAAATAACACTAGGCCAGGAGGTCCTTTCACTACTCCCACTCCTTCTAACAATTTCAATACTCCTCCAGATCAACACACTAGTAATAATCTTGCTATACTAAAGGCTAATCATCATGTGAATAGTGGGACAGTAGCACCAAAAATCCACATAGGGAAAACAAAGATAGTGGAAACAATGAGGTTAATGAGTTACTTTTCTGAAGAGATAAAGAAAATCAAAGTTAGTATACCTTTATGTGAATTATTGAAAAGTCCAGGGGTTAGAAATGCTTTCATAAAATCCTTGGATACATCTATGACAAGTGAGCTCTCTATTGATATGAATGTTCCTAGTAAAGATCCGCAACCCAAAGAAAAGAGTAAGAAAACTGAACAGCCTTCCAACACTAATGTGGTCATGTATGCAGATAAGAGGGAAGCCCCTCCTTTTTTGTTAACCATTAGAATGTTGGGAAAGAACATACATAATTGCATGGTAGATTCTGGTGCATCAGCCAATGTAATGACTTTAGGGATATGCAAAACTTTAGGATTGACCCCTACCAAATCTGCCAAGGTTGTTACACAATTAGACAAAACTAAGGTTAATGTGATAGGAGAATTGATGCATATTCAAATGCAGTTAGCCTCAGATCCTAGGGTGAGCCAGTTTATTGACATTCAGGTAGTGGATATACTTGTGAATTACGGGATGTTATTGAGTAGAGACTGGTCCAAAACATTAAATGGATATATGGCCATTGATTTTTCACACATGTGGTTACCTTGGAGAGGTGTTCCAAATCAAATCAAGATAGAAGCTAAACCCAAAATGAAACACATGATTACAGAATACAACAGGACTAATGAGATATTATATGCTTCTATTGAACCTGGTGTTTATAGAGTCACTAACAAGGGAGTGCAAATTGAAGAAATCCTGATGCTAAATTTTAAAGAAAAACCTATTAGTAAGGAAACAATAGTGTTCATTGAGTCTGATGAAAATTCTTCTAATGAAGAAGACAATGCAGTAAATAGTTTTGGTCTGATTATTAGGTAGGAAATAGAAAAGTGCATTGAACAAAATATTCTAGTTTAGTGCAAGTTGTACAAAAACATGTGCAGAGTCCATAATAAGCCTCATTCTGAAGAGAATTGTGGAATGTGCAGAGACATTATAGAATATTAATACATAAAGTGCACAAAAGGGATGGAATTGCAAGAGGGAAAGGTTAATCCTAAGCAACCAAAAGTATATTTTAAGATAACATGGATGTATTAATTCCAGATTTAGAGAAAGGAACAAAAGACAAGAGTGTCTGTCATTCTAATTTACAAATTGAGAATATCAATTTGTAAGTAGGTCAAAATGAATTACCCATGAATAAACATGATAGTACAACACATGTAATAGAAAAGGTAAGACATGCCAAAATAAAGGGTCAAAAGAATAAAGAGGGCATGTGGACACTGAAATGTGATGGATCTAAATCTAAACAAGGTGAAGGTGTAGGTGTTGAACTTATAGATCCTAGTGGTAAGTCATTTTTAGCAGCATATAAGCTACAATTTCCTTATACTAATAATGTAGCAGAATATGAAGCTTTGATTTATGGACTTGTTATGCTATCAAGAAAAGGGTGAAATATAATCAGAGTGTTCTCAGATTCTGAGTTAGTGGTCAGACAAGTAAGAAAGTTATATGCATGCAATTATAAGAAGATGGTTTGTTATAGGCATAGGGTGTGGGATTTAATTGATTCATTCGACACTTTTAACATAGAACATATCCCTAGGGAATTGAATCATAGACCACATGCATTAGCAGTTGCTGCCATCACTTTGGAACCCTTAACATTGTCAGGTTTAAAACGATTTGCTGTTGAATTAGTAAATGGTCCGAGCATACCAGATAATGTTACTCATTTTTAGGTATTTGAAGGGGATCAACAAATTGTAGATTTTCTCACTTGTAATGAAGTATTTGAAGCTCAAATCATTGATGAACAGGAAAGGCCTGATGTGTCTTGGGATGAAGAAGACATAATAAACTTGAAAAGCAATTTCTTGCCTAAGGGAGTAATTGAGTTAGAAAAGATTTTTGACTTTGATGGGGTAGTAAGACAGAAAGATTTACCCAAAACTGAAGGGGGTAAATGTGATCCATATAACTTGGGAACAAAGGAAAGTCCACAGAATGTATTGATTGGAAAGGCTTGCTCTGAGGAGTTAAGAAAATAAATTGTGGATGTTCTAAAAGAATACAAACATGTCATAGCATGGACATATGAAGATTTGAAGACATATGATACGTCCATCATAACTCATGTAATACCCTTGAAACCAGAAGTTAAACCATTTAGACAGAAACAAAGGTCTATGAATGCTATTTTAGAGCCTTTAATCTTTGAGGAAGTGAAAAAATTGATGTCTGCCAGGATAATCTTCCCAGTAAGACATTCAACCTGGGTAGCTAGTTTAGTACTTGTGAGAAAGAAAAGTGGAGACATTAGGTTATGTGTAGACTTTAGAAATTTGAACAAAGCCTCTGAAAAAGATAATTATCCCCTGCCTCCAATAGATGAAGTACTGCAAGCAGTAAATGGGGCTAAGATGATGTCTTTCTTAGATGGATTCTCAGGATATAACCAAGTCTTAGTTGATAAAGAAGATAGGTTGAAGACTACTTTTACTTGCAAGTGGGGTAATTATGCATATAGGAGAATGCCTTTTGGTTTAATAAATGCAGGTGCCACTTTTTAGTGAGCCATGGACATTGCATTTCGTGGATTATCAGGTAAATACATTGTTATTTATATGGATGATTTAACTGCTTACTCCAAAGATGCATCCACTCATGCAGAAGATTTGAGAAGAGTACTTAGAAGATGTTAAAGGTACGAGACTTCTCTTAACCCAAAGAAATGTTCATTCGGTGTAACTGAAGGAAAATTGTTAGGACATGTCATTTCTGAAAATGGGATATCTATTGATCTTGACAGAGTAGAAGGAATAAGAAAATTGCAATTACCTAATAGTAAGAAGGAATTAAAGTCCTTTTTTGGTAAGATTAACTTTGTCAGGAAGTTTATTACAGGATTTGCAGAAATTGTGCAACCATTAAATGTCATGCTTAAGAAAGATGCAAAGATAGAATGGACACCAGTAGCCAAAACTGCTTTCAAAGATATTAAGGAGGCCATTTCTGATGCTTTTGTGTTAGCAAGTCCAAATTATACAAAGCCATTTTACATATATTCTTTTGCATCTACACATTCAGTTGCAGCTGCCTTGACACAAAAAGGAGAAGATAATGAGGAAAAACCTATAGCTTTCATGAGTGCACCTCTGAAAGATGCACAACTGAAATATCTGGACATAGAAAGACAGGCATTTGCACTAGTAAGAGTAGTTAAGAAGTTTAGACATTACATCTTATGAAGTCAAGTTAAGGCCATAGTACTAGATGCAACAGTAAAAATGCTGCTAATGCAGAATGAGCCTAGAGAGAAAAGAGCTAAATGGATTACAATATTGCATGAGTTTGACATGGAGATCATTCCAATGAAGTTGGTTCAAGGGCAAGCATTAGTACAGACCATAGCAAACACAGATCCAAATTTGGTAAAGCAACAGTATGTATTAAATTCTAATGATGCATCAGGCTAGTATGATGATTTGAATACATTTATGATATCAGGTAAATATCCAAGTAAGATGAAGTCTTCTCAGAGGAGAGCTTTAAAGATTAAAGCATAGAGATACATGGTACAAGGTCTTCTATTCAAGAAGAACCATGAAGGTATATATTTAAGATGTTTAAATAGAACTGAAGTAGATAAAGTGTTGTCAGAATTGTATGATAAGTATGGAACTGCTCATGGTTCTCATTTAGCTACTATGCATAAGATATTAAGAGCGGGATACTATTGGCCAACAATGTTTAAAGATACAAAGAGTCATATTCAAAGTTGTCATATCTGTCAGACTACAACAGACAAAGGAAGGAATCAGGCTAATCCATTGCAACCAATCATTGAATCTAGGCCATTTGCATAGTGGGGCTTAGATTTCATTAAAGTTATAAATTCCCCCATCATCTGCAGGACATCAGTTTATATTGATGGTAACTGACTATTGTACAAGGTGGACTAAAGCCACGTGTTGCAATTTTTCTACTACTGAGGTGGTTACCAAATTTCTTGAGGAAAACATCATAACAAGGTTTGGAGCTCCATATTCGCTGGTATGTGATAATGGTCCTGCATTTTCTTCTCTAAAATTTTCTAAATGGGCATTTGAATATGGGATAGTTTTAAATTTTCTTCAAATTATTATCCTCAGGGGAATGGTTTAGCTGACTCTACAAACAAGATTTTATTGGATATAATCAAGAAGCTAATTGTAAAGAATCCTAGAGATTGGAATGCATTGTTAAAATATGCGCTGTGGGTAGATAGGACTAAGGTTAAGTCAGCCTTGGGCAATGCACCTTATCACCTAGTTTATGGGACTGATCCCATACTTCCAGTGAATTTAAGAATACTTGTTTGGAAGTTTGCTAATGAGTATTTAGGATTTGATGATCACAAAGAGGCTAGGATAATCCAAATGTTACAATTGGATGAGAAGAGAGATCAAGCCATTGAAAGGTTTGCCAAACATCAGGCAGTGGTCAAAAGATGGTTTGACAAAAGAGCAAGAGTCAAAACATTCAGAATATTAGACTTAGTATTGTGTTGGGATAAAGCACATGAAAAGAAAGGAAATCATGGAAAGTTTGACAAATTATGGTTAGGTCCATTATAGGTCGCAGAGATAATAGGAGATAATACGTTCAGGCTCAAGACCTTGATTGGGGAAGATGTGCCATTACCTGTTAATGGCCAACATTTGAAACATTACTTTCAAGCTTGAGGTGAGGGTAGTTGGTATGTTGTGTATCATAGTGTAAATAATGTACAGTTTTGTTGGGTCTTGTCTTGTCTTGTTTTGTTTTGTTTTGTTGTGTTGGTTTGTGCGTCGTGTTGCCTAGGTAGGGATGTTGGTTTTGTTTTGAAGTATACAGGAGCATATTAACAACCACTGAAAACAATAGAAATTTTAGAACATTCAGGTTAATTATTTGAAGCTTATGCATAACTTGTTATGACAGTCATTAATGTAGAAAGTGGTTTGGCTTGTGAAATTTTGTATTCAATAACTATGGGTTGAGTATTCAAGGGAAGTTTCTCACAATGACACACTTAAAATCCTTGGGTTTGTTGAACATACCAGTGTAGGTATTAGGTGAAAAATCAGAGGTCACCCTTGCTACCATTACAATTCTCAGAAAGTGATCACTCCTTGCATAATGAAGTTACAATGGTAATATATTATAAAGTTTTTATCTTACACAAAATATAAAAAAAATAAAAATAAATAAAATGGATTTTACTGCAAATCCAGATTAAGCCATCTAAGTAACTCTACCGGGGCTATAGACGCTTGTTGGCAGTGGGGCTCTACTTAGGAGAATTGTAACGATAGCCTTGTCGGGGCTATAGACGCCTGCTGGCAGCAAGGCTCTATCCCGTGGGCTATGAGGGAATGACATCAACTATGTAGTTTAATATCAGTCACTGGTTTATTCAACTTATTTTCAAGATAAGGATTATTAATCACATGCACCCACTTAAACTGAATGGGGAAATTCATGCACCTTATTGAATACATTAGGTCTCAAGATTAAATAATGATTTGTAGAAAAGAAAGTTGGAAGTTATGAATTTATTTCATTTAGTTTTCTTTAATGGTTTTAATTTAATTGTTTTGTTTGTTTGCTAGTTGTTGCGATGCTCACAACACGCCCCATTTTACTTCTTAGCAAAATGAGGACCCCTGCTATGGCTATGGCTTTTGCTTGTGTGTGGGTCTGCTTGGTGGTGAAAGGGAAAAGGGAAGTTAAGGTTACAAATCTTGTTCAAAAAAAAAAAAAATAAGCATTAAATACTAGAGCATGAATTCTTTGTCAAAAATGAATAGGGGTTACTTTTTGAACCATTTCAAAATTCCCAATATTCTGCAAGATATGCGTGTTTTGGTAAAATGCACTATAGGAAGATTTGTATGTTGCATATACAAGGTCGTTTGTATGTCGAGTCGTGGTATTAAGTGAATGTTTCAGGTTATGAATCATTGTACTTGTATGCATATTGTTAATGTGTTATTCTTTACATACAAGTTAGACCTGACATAATTCAAAGATAAAATGGATAATTGGTTAAGTCCACGATTTGTATCTTGGGTTGTATGTTTGGCGAAAAGAAAGATACAAGGTGATATACATCGCAATATACATATCACGGACCCGAGGAGAATATGAAATTTCATTTTATCGAGGTATGTTTTGCGATTTGTATGTTGTATGCTTCGGTTTATATCTTTTGATACACATACAACGCGGAAGTCAAAAAGAATTAAAATCTGATATAAGTGATGCATCATATCTTAATGTATATTGAAAAATGCATTCACTTTATATACATATGTGGAGCCGAAGAGTTATGTAATGGGGTTTATAAAAGATGAAGAGTCCGGGATGATCATACAAGGTGGTTTGCATGTATCAAGGCTTGTGTATAAGAATAGATACAAGTATTGTTGTATCGTTGAGATACAAGTGGAAAGTAAAGTGGGTCCCACAGATTGTATCTCGGGATTGTATGTTAACAATATGCATCTCCGATATACAAGCTGACATACAAGAAGGGATACAAACAAAGGATGCAAGATGGATTCGAAAAAGACGTTAAATAAAGAAAAAGCTTTGTATGTTTGGGGCGATTGTATGTTAATAATACACATCTCTGATATACAAGGAAATAAAAGACATCGCGGGAGATAAAAGGTAAAAGGAAGTTTGTATGGGTCGTTTGTATATGTGCTTGTATCTACAAGACATACAAAGAGCGATATACAAGCAAATATACAAACACGGATATAAAAGAAGAGGGAAATAAGATGGTGTGTGGTTCATTGTATATAAAGGCTTGTATATTGAAAAGATACAAGGGGACATACAAAGAACAATATACAAAGAACGATACAAGAAAAAATGCGATGTATGCAGAAAATAAACTAACGGATAGAAGTTTAAAACAAAGCACTGGAATAAAAAGCTGAAGCCATAAGCGCATTAATTACTGTAATTAATGCCGAGCTAACACCCAAAAGAGTAAAATTCCATGGGTTAGGGTAAATTTAAATTTATTTTTCTTTTAGAGTTGCATTGTCAAAATTAAAAATTATAGAAAGAAGAATTGCTACAAAAATTAAACAAGAATTTCACTGTGAGATGGAATTCCACAAGCTGGAACAAAGTAAAAACGGTAAAGTAAGTCAACAACGTAAAGTTGAGTTGTCGAGAGATACAAGTATTTATCTTAAAACGCTGTTACAGTTCAGTTGGTAAAAATGCAAAGTAGATTTCAGTAATTTCATTGCGAAATGTAAACATCCATTAAATTACTGGTTTAATTGTTAATTAGTTGGGTTGGGTTAAGAAAATGTGAAAGTCAAAATGGGAAAAGAAAAATGGGGGTTAGGATAAAATGGTAAAAAAATAAAAATTCGTAGTAAAACCCTAGGTAAGAAGGTAAAATAAAAAGTTAAACGATGCATATTTTTTTACAGGATGGCTCCAAAGCAGAAGAAGGTAGATACGGGGGGTGAAGTTAAAAAAGAAAGGAAGCCACGCAAAGAAATAGAAAAGGAGGAATTGCTGGTACATATAGGATACCTGTCATTAATCAATACAAGTGGAGTGGGAACGGACACAAATATAGGAAATTATGATGTGGATGACATTCTGCAAAAAATCACAATAGCTGACGCTACATCTGATATGAGGTGTATATGGGAGAGTGGACTGTACAGAGCTGCATGTTTTCCATTAGCTATGGAAGCTAAGGATTTGTGTCTAGATTGCATATACCTATATGACCCAGCTACTAGGAAAATAATGTTTTACGACAAACTCATTGCAAACTTATCCACAGAAGGGATTGCAAGAACATTCAGTCTGGAAATACATGAGAAAATGGTTGATATTGATATAGATCAATACAATGAAGATTTCCATAAACATGAAAAGGATTGTAGAGGCAAGATCTTCTATAGTTGGTACAATGCAGAAAACAAACCCAAAGCTATGGCAAGAGTTCACAAGAATCTGTAAAGAATAGACTTTAAAGAGGAAATATACTTGATGATTACAATGCTAAGTAGATTAGTAGGATTGAGAGATGGCACTAAGTGTGAGCCATGGATGTTTACTGTCATCCAATTCATGAGGGAAGCAAAAAAAGAGCAAGGACAAATTCACTTTGCTAAGGCTATAAGCATAGCCATATGGAAATAGGCGATGCTAAGAAAGCAAAAGTTGATGCCTTTCTATTTGTCTTCATACATATTATATTCATGTGCATCAGAGGTTAGACATTTCATACATGGGATAGACAGGGTTGGAACCTTAGGAAATGGTCCAGATCAGAAGTTGGTATATGAACATTAGCCTGATTTACAGGAAGAGAATGCATTGAAGAAGTATGCTCTAGTGAATGATGTGTTCTATACATACATGGTTAGAATTCTAAGGGAAGAGCTTGATAAGAGGTTATCTAAAGATGCAGAGGATACAAATGGTCTGCACAGTTCCTGCTATATTCAATTTTTGCATTTTACTTACATTAGAACTGAGGGATTTGAGGGAAAACCTTTCATGCTACCCAGGTATCCTTCTGATAAATTGATTGTTGTGGGGTGCTCAAGGTAGACTTTGAATGCCTTTAAAATGTAAAAGAAGAAGTTTAGCAGAGGAAATCTTAAGTTACCTTGGGCAATTGGTAGATACTCCTGCTACAGTGTAGAGGTTGCTGGTTATTCAGAATATGAATTGAGGTATTAATGATTTGAGGAACTTGAGTTGGCTCAAAGGTTTGATCCCTTTCATAGAATTCAAAATACAATTGATAAAAAATTCAAACATCAAATACATATTGAAGACTTTTGGTCAGACTGTAAGAATGATAAAGAGGTAAAAAAGAGGACTCATAAAAGATTAATAGTTGATCAAATGAGGTCTATGGGAGATATATATGTTCCCCCAGAGGTTAAAGAAGATGATAAATTGTTGCATCATAGTTATGAAAGTGCCAGGCTTACTCCTATTGGAGAGCCTGATTGGTCACAATCATGGAACACTTCTTTGGACACATTGTCCAAACCAGTCATCTTGTTTTCAAAAATATGGTTGAAAGACAGGATTGCAGAGCTTAAAGCTAAGGGAGTGGAGATCACATATCTAAAGAAGGGAAAAAAGAGAGTAAGGGAGCATAGTGATGATCTCCAATGCTTCTATGAAAAGAAGAGAAAGATTGTGGAAGCCAAAATTATGGAAAAGGATAAAAATGCTACTTTGATGGATCCTTATGCATTAGGAGTGATGGTAGCAGTGTCATCTAACACATTTGTGGAGGCAAAATCATTAAGCCATGATGTTAGTACAGAAGAAGCACAGGCCTCCAAAGAGATAACATGACAGAAGGTTAGGAGAGCAATACTAATAAGCATATCAAAAGGGGGGACTTCAAAAAAGAGTGAATTCATAGGAACACAGTAGGTAGGTGCTAAGTTGAGTGATATACCTGGTGCATCCACCTCAGCAGAAAAAAGACAAGCATATGCTCAAGTAAAGACATAATTGGCTGGAGAAATGCTGTAAGGGTCAAAAGCGCATGAAGCCAAACAAGTCACTGAGATTGTCCACATCATAGATGACAATAGTGAAGAGAAAGAGATGGATTTAGGAAAAGAAGTTGGAATTGAAGAAGAATCCAGCGAATTCCTAAGTGAAGAGGAGGAATAGGACACTCAGGCTAAGATGGAAATTAAACAAGGCTCAGTGTTTGAAAAAGAAAAGGTACAAGAAGAATCAAGAATAGTAGATCCTTTTGGTACCCTGGTATCTTCTGAAATAATAAAGGATGTGCAAGATGAGGCACATAAAATTGAAGAGTCTGAAAAGGAAGATGTACCTAAGGAGGCAATAAAGGAGAAGCCTGCTCAAGCCAAAGAAGAAATAGGAGCTGATACCTCAGGTGTAGATGTATTAAATATTCTAAATATGTATGGTGAGCAAAGTGAAGAGGAGAAGAATACAGAAAGAAAAAAGGAACAGGAAAAAGAAATAAAAGAAGATGATACAATGGTAGGCTCACCTTCACATACAGAGCAAATTAGCATGTCTGAAAAGGTACCAAAGGAAGGTGGAACTATAGAAGAGGCAGCTAATAAACCTTAAAGCAAAGAAAATACATAAAACATTGATGAAGGTAAAATTGAAAAACAAGCAGAAGATATAGACATGTCAAATGTAGAACAAACAAATAAAGAAGAAGACCAAGAAAAGGAATCATCAAGGAAGGAAGGTCCTGAGGAAGAGGATGAAGATTGAGGGGATACATAAATTGAAGAGGAAGAAAATGAGGGTGAGTCTAAACAACATAATGATCCCAGGGTACAAGAACCAACCCCTCAACAATAGCCTCCTCCACAACAGCAGCAACAATAGTAACAACAACAACAATAACAAGAGCAGGGAGAAGTAGAAAGACCTCAGGAAGAGGTAATCAATGAAGAAAAAACTGCTGAAGGCACAAAGGAAGTTCCAACCTGGTTAGGGGTGGAGATAAGGAAAGAAAATGAGGTACAATTAGTACCTATAGACATCAAAAGTCTATTGGGCAATACAATACCAAGGAAAGAAAGAAGAAAGGCCAGAACCATGTCAGCCATACAAAGGGGACCAGATGGATCCAGGACGTTGAACTTGGCCATACCACAGAAGGAGAAGGCTAAAGGAGAAATAACAATAGATGAATATAAAATACTCAATTTTGACTTAGGGCATACAACAAGGGAACAACACATAAGTGAATGGGAGGATATGCACTAGGTTATGGCAGAAATATTAAGGAAGGATAAAGATAAGCAGGAGTATTTGAAAGGACACATTGTCTAATTACAATAATTTATTAAGGGAATATTTGATCCCAATACAACAGTGCCAGAATTGCCTAGTGATATAGCAATTGTATCTAAAGATGAAATAAAAGACATGGAAAATAAGAGGCTTAAAGCCAATATTTTTGAAGAATGGTTCAAAGACTTCATGCAAGAAGGAGAACAAGTAATAGAACAAGCAGTGAAAAGATGGGAATTGGCTGCGATGGAAAAGAATAAATGCAGTATACTTGTATATAATGGCCAATTTAGAAGAGAGGAATGCAGATTTGAATTGGAACAGCTAAAGGAAAATGAGGAGAGAGTAGAAGAATTAATAAATGAAGGAGTAATTACCCCTTTAATGGCAAAACAAGTGCCACAGGCAAGGTTAGAATTAAAATTTGAAGAGGATAATCTCAAAAGGTGCATAACAACTGCTCAGGGTTTAGAAGAAAAGACAGATGACATGATCAGAATGCATAAAAAGATAGTGGAAAGGCTCTTAGATCATTAGTGCATGGATACACCAACATATGAACTGCAAAGAGCTTTAACAGAATTCAACGCTATTTTTACACCATGTATGGAAAATCTAGAGGCATATCTGAGTAAACAAATGATTGATTCACTAATGGAAGAAAGTGCTAAAATGAGGAAATACAAGAAGAAGAGCAAAGGTTCAGATAGAGAAGAAAATAAACTGAAAGAAGGGGTTACAATGCAGGAACATATATGGACTAAGAGTCTAGGAGGAGATCGCACCTTTATAGAAGGTATAATTATTAATTTCAAAACATACTTGAAGGAGTAAGAAAATGTTAAAGAAAGCAAATAATATTGTTGAAAGAGTCAAGTGAAAGGGTATCTGCGGGCAAAGTCTACAGGAAGGCATAAGTCAAAGAAAGGGGAATCTTATTTTGAAAAGATTCCAATGGCATCCTTTGAGGAGGAAAAGATACCACTAAGATATTTTGAGAAATGGTTAGAGAAAAATTTACACCCTTGATTAAGAGTAGATGGATCCTGACCGTGGATTAAGTCTTGTAGCCATAGCAGTATGAAGCTTCAAAATCTATATAAGAAGTTCTGCTACTTGTATATGACTTACACAGGGATTTTTGAAAGATAGCTTGCACTTGTAATTTGTTGGAACATTTTGATTAGAGAAATATTTTAGTTTAGAGGAGGAGGTCACCTGTGTTTACATTAAGGAATGCGTGGAGTACCTAGCTTCTTTATTATATCTGTAAGACGTTTGTAAGTTTTCTGTTGATTTGATTAATGAAGAAAAAGGGTCATTCATACATTGTAAACCATATATGAATGCGTACTTTAAATACAAGTAAATCTGGGATTCTGCATCTATTTTCAGAGGGTTTTCTAGCTCTTACTTGTATCTGAAGTAATACTTCTTTAAAAGCTTGCAATCTTCGATGTGTGTTCATGAAAATACTCAGGGCTTCACATTTGGAGATTTATGTTTGTGGATTTGATCAAGTTTGATGTATTTCTTATAACGTGAATAACAGAGCATTTAGATCCTATAGTAGAATGATGTTCAATTTGAATTTCTCTAACTTTTCCCCAAACATTTAAAATAATTAGCTCAAATGCAGAGATTTTAAGGAAATTGTCTTACATTTGAAAGGAGCATGCAGAATTGTGTTAGTATTTGACAATTTTCATATCAATTTGAAAAGAAAAGCATGTTTCATTATAAATCATACAAAGCTTTGTGATGTAGTAGTAAATTTATGCAAAGGAGTGAATAATTTGTTTGTCTTTACAACAATTTGTATAATCCAAGTCCAGTTAGTCACAGATCACCTTAAATCAAGTAAGGCCCCTTGAATATTACAGTTTCACATTAACCTGCTGAATTGTCCACAAGGTCAAGACCTGGCCATACATAAACTTGGGATTAAGAACTCTTAAGTGATTTCTTCATATCTTTCAAGACAGTTTAGGTTCATTTTGTGAATTTTAACTTTTGTTATGAATGTGTAAAAATAATCATCAACAGGTATGTGCACTTTGATATGATGTAATATGATTATGGTTTCGTTTCATACGTTGTAATATTAGATATATAACAGAAAAATAAATTATTGCATGAAATAAATAATAACTTTTCATTTTAATTTTTTTTTTGTAGAACATGGGTCTTCCAGAAGATCAAGATGATCCTCCTGATAGAGATCCAGATTATGTTGGTTCTGATTCTGGTATAGATCACATGGCAGAGGATGATGATGATGCAGATATAGAAGACACTGAGGCCGATGACGATGATGATGACGACGATGATGGTCGTGATGATAATGATCACGATGGTGATGATGATGATGATCATGATGGTGATGATGATGATGAGGCAGTTGCTCGTAGTAGCCAATGACATTCATGATCATATAGATTGCATCATGAATCATTGTTGATATATTGTTATGATGCCTCTTTTCATAGTCGCTAGCTATGATATGTATCATTTTCATAGCCTGCAATGCCATATTAATGAGTTGTATCATAAATTTATGTATCATTTTGACTTATATCATTTGGACATGTATCATCTTGACTTGTATCATTTTGAGTTACATAATTTATCATTTTTACTTATATCATTTGTACATATATCATTTAGACATGTTATTGATCTACTAGCATATTTGACTTTCACTTGTTTTAGTTATATATGATGATGATCTTATCCATATTGACTTGTCAATTTATATATATTGAAAGTGATCGATGATTTTTGGATGGATATTTATTACATATAATGATTTTAATTTACTGCTCAGGATGGATGTTGTCAAATTCAATTAAATTATAAATATTTGACTCGCTTGTTTTAATTATAGATGATGATCATGTTATAATAATTATCTTGCTATTTAATCATATGAGTTAAATAATTAAGTTACTTACTTTATAATCATATGAGTTATTTAAGAGGCATGATATATTTAACTAATTAAATTGAAATAAAACATATTAAATTAAAAAATGTAAGCAAAACAATAAGCATTTTTAGAAGCAACAAAAGACACAAAAATAGAAGTAAAATTGGAAGCAACAAGCGACATTATATCAAAAGCAAAATTGGAAGCAAAACTGGAAGCAAAATTGGAAGCAACAGTGGAAGCAAAAATGGAAGAGAAATTGGAAGCACAACCTGATTCAAAATTGGAAGCCAAACTGGAAGTAAAACCGGAAGCAAAACTAAAAGCAAAATTGGAAGCGAAATTGGAAGCAAAATTGGAAGCAAAATTAGAAGAAAAACTGGAAGCAAAATGGGAAGCAAAAGTGGAAGCAAAACTAGAAGCAAAACTGGAAGCAAACCTGGAAGCAAAATTGGAAGCAAAATTGGAAGCAAAACTAGAAGCAAAACTAGAAGCAAAATTGGAAGCAAAATTGGAAGCAAACCTGGAAGCAAAACTGGAAGTAAAACTAGAGGCAAAACTAGAAGCAAAACTGGAAGCAAAACTAGAAGTAAAACTGGAAGCAAAATTGGAAGCAAAATTGGAAGCAAACCTGGAAGCAAAATTGGAAGCGAAACTGGAAGCAAAACCCAAAGCAAGATTGGAAGCAAAAGCAGAAGCCAACTTAGAAGAAAAACTGGAAGCAAACTTAGAAGCAACACAAGAAGCAAACCCAAAAGCAAAATCAGAAGCCAAACTGGAAGCAACAAAATCTGACGCTAAATCCGGCGTTAATCCTGACACAAAATTCTGGTGCTAAACCCGGCGCTAAACTTGGCATTACAATTAGTGCTAAACCTGGTGCCAAAGTGAAATGTAGTTTGGCACCAAGTTTTTCTTTGACATTTGGCTCCAATTCATGAACTTAAATGCACTAAAATCTGACGCTATTTTAGGCGCTAATTGCCTGTTTTGTTGTAGTGTGTTTATCATCATTTGATTCATCATATTGTTATTGTGCTTAGCCTCCACCCTACAAGGACACACTCTCTTTATCTATCAACAGTGTTGGGAAGCTTAAATGCTATCCCAAAATTTGACTAAGGCAAGTCCCTAAACACCATAACCCCTGAACCCCTTCTCTTCTTCTTGTGTGTAGGTTACAGGAGCGAGATCTAGGAAATATGAAGATACAGGAAGACTAAGCAAGGATCAAGGTTTCAGGATATGATAGCAGTTATAGAATATTCCTCTATGCAAGACTTGGGTGGTAGTGCCCTAATCTTTCTACCCCTGCTGACTTCAAATTTGGCATTAGGGCAACCTCTGCAACATTTCTCCAGTTTACAGTTTCTGTAGATTCTATCATTCAGGACTTGGGTGGTCCCAAAATAGTCCTCTGACACCTCTGCTTCAAGCACACAGGTTCTATTATCTTCCTGATCATCCCTGTACAATTGGTTTCTGGATATCTGATGTACATCTTTTGTTATAATCAGAACATCATAGAACTAGGGTTTAGTGCATTGTTGACCTAAGGTTTGATAAAGAGACTTGATTAAATCTGATCTTTCTATAGAAAACAAGAGAACAAGATCTTTAGCTGAATCCACCTTCATTTGGTAGTAATTTGGCTCGGTCTTGTCCTTGAATGTTATTATGAAAGAGGTTTTGATCTAGTGTGCATGCTAGTTGTCATCATTCTCCCTTTTCATGCTTAACATTTTGGTGAACCCGTAGCTTCGAGAATTTACATCTTGCCAATTGTTCAAGTCAGATATTGCATTAATTTATAGCATATTTCCATTGTTCATTTGAAAATTTTGCATCATTTCATATACTTGGTTTGAAAACTCATATGTTTGTAATTACACAATTTGTATTTCAAAATAAGAAGTTTGGCATCTATTTCACTTTCCTTTGCAAGAAATCTTAAAGTTGCTTATATTTCCTTTTTGTACAACATTTTTAACATCCTAATCACTTCATTTGTAGTGACACTAGTGTGTTTTTTATCTTTGCAAAAAGCTTAAAAAACCTGGTTTCCTCAAACTAGGGTCTTGGTGTACAAAAGTCTCTCATTTTGGTGATACTTGATTAATGAATAGATTTGATTGTACGTTGTTGTTCCAAGACATTTCATGATAGCATCTTCATGTTTTTCCTCATTGAAATCTTTGCATGAGTATATCCTAGATTGTGAAAATTTCTCTAAATTCACTAATGTGAACCCTTATGTTTTAGAACACATAGCATCCGTAAATGATATTGATGTTTCTAAATGTTCCACATATGAACTTAAATTATTTTGTTATATACATGATTTTGATAGATTCACAATACTTATGGGTGCATATCCTTTGATATTACAAGATTTAACCGAATTCATCTTCATGAATACTCATGAGAAAGATAATTGTGTAAGTTCATCTTCTTCTATTACTACTATAAATCATGATATTGCCTTGGATCTACTATCTAAAGTATATGATGATGATGATGATGATTCCATGAGTCATCCTATTCCTCCTTTATTTGAATGTTCAAGCACCTTGGATATCACTGAGGAAGTGAAGACCCTCAATCTTCCTCCTTTGGCTGAATGTTCAAGTACTTTGGACATCACTAAGGATGCGAAAACCATGAATAGTTCTCCTTTGGTTGCATGTTCAAACCCCTTGGACAACACTAATATACAATCATCAACAATTCCCTTAACAACACTTTACCTTCCCTTCGTTCTAATGCTCTCCCTTCAAGAGACGAAGCATTGGTGGATGAAGAAAGGTCTCTCACATTAAATGCTCTGGGGATGGATGTTGAGCCTAATCAATGTAAAAACAATGTTAATTCAATCATCATTAATAGACTTATTCCACCCACTAAGGGGATAGTGAATAAGTGTACTAATGTTCCTAAAATAATTGTAAATAAGGCACCTAATACACCTCCTCACTTCAAACTGGTGATTACAGTTCAAGGTGCTCCAACACCACCTCAACCCCTATGTTACATTCTCAATTTTGCAAAACAAATTACTCAAGGAAATCAAGTGTATCAAAATGTGTCGCAAGAAACCTATTACAATGTGGTTACTCACACATACAATACGTGAAATAATAAACAAAGTAAGCAATAGTCGAACATTCTGATCACTTTACCAACTTCTCAACCCATGCTTCATCAACCACCTCATCTTAGTCATAATATTGGCCGATATTATGATCTTGCTGAGCAGCTTCATGCTACTCCCGCTAAGATCTCTCTTTGGGAACTCATACAATCGCCTATATACCATATAATGTTCCAAGAAGCTTTACAAAAGGTGATTGTACCATGTGTTGTTAAGCCAAATGATGTAATAGCTCTGTTAGATTGTATGCATGTGACAAAAATAGATATTATGTTTCAACAACATGAATTACTGTCAATTGAAGTTCAAAACCAATATGATTCTCTTGTAATCCTTGTCACAATAAATAAAAAGTTGATAAAGTGAGTTATGATTGGCAATGGATCGAGTCTTAATGTTTGTGGCATTGATTTGATACACAAAATCAAGGTGGACACATCTTTAATCACACCAGATAATCTTAACATTCATGGCTTCGATAATGTTGGTAGACAATCACTGGGTACCATAACTTTACCCGTAAAGACTGGAACTATGACATTAGCTACCCTTATCCATGTCATGCCTAGTGTGCTTTTGTATAACATCATTCTTGGTAGACCATGGATTCATGTCATTGGCGTAGTTCCGTTTATCCTTCATCAATCAGTAAAGTTTATTTATGCAAATAATATTCACACCATTGAAGCTGACCCGAATTTGAAAAGTTGTTTACAAGTTGAGGTGGAAAAATAAGTTGTCAATCACAAGATTCTCATAACTTAAAAGTCGATTCATCAATACCTCTTGTTGTAGATAATATTGTGTAAGATTCTAAATCACCATCGAATGCACTTCTTGGTGATGATTGGGGTTCATTAGATTTTACTCCTTCCTTGATGGAGGAGTATAAACTTAATAACCCTAATCCTAAAGCATCAACAGTTGCCTCGATCACATCCAAGCAATCTTTGGAAATACCTAAGAAACCTAAAGTTTCTTTAGTAGCAAACAAAGACAATACTTTTACTTACACTACAGAATATAAGACTTATGAGGCCCTACCTTCTCCTAAAGAGATGGCATCTCTTTATGGCCGTGGATTTCAAATCCTTTACAAAAGTTATAATTACGTAGGTAATGGTTGTGGCATAAAACAACAAGGAATTAAAGTACCCTTCAAAGCTATCACACATAACTCTTCAATTGGTATTGGATACCATCCTTTGAAGCCCACTAGAGCCCACCATCATCCTACTCTTAATGTTAACACAATATCAACAAGTCCAACACTCAATTTGATATATCCTGAGATGAGATGATAAACATAGATTGTTTGCCAAGAAATATCCTGTATGAATCAAGTAAGTATTTCTCCCACATCGATCCACACTTGATGTAGCACTTCTTCAAGTTGCTCTCAAGGGTGGTCTCCTCCTAGGCATTTATGTTGTTGTTTTGTGTTCTCCCATGTAGTGTTAAATGTTTGTGTAGGTCTCCTTGGATGACCCTTGATACTCTTGTAAGGTTAAGGATACAAGGAGTCTGCCTCCATTGTGATATTCCCTCTATTTGTTTCTTTATTCTTCTACACTTCTCTTGTTGCAAGTTGTTGTGTGTGGTGCCTTGGGGGCATAATGTTGTGGAGGGTGTTTTGGGGGCATCCTTCCACATTGTGGCTCTAAGTCACTTTTGTCTCCTCTGTCATTTTTCGTGATTTCATTCTTCTGTTGTACCGGTGGCTCTACTAGTCGGCAGATGATGATAACAAATATACATTTTTGATAAGGACCATGTGTCCCTACAACAAGAATAAAAATGGACCTAGTCCATATATGAAGATGGAGGTAATTTGTTATTGATGCATGACTAGTAGAATCACTTTATGTTGTGATCATATATCGTATTGTAAAATTGTTGTAACAAACCTTTGCAATACTCTAAATCTGCTTCTAGGCACTTTGGAATGTTTTTGTATCTCACCTTGTAGCTACACTCGATTTTGAGATACCTTAAATATGACCTTATGGCTATACTCGGTTCTAAACTTGTAAGTATAGCTTTGGTTTATTTAAGTGGTATGTTGCCTTATTTCTGTATCAGTTATTCACAAGATGATTTGGTTGTTATCTTAGCTAAGATTTTCTAATCGAAGTTTGTTAATTGTGTTTATATTGTGATTGTTGGAAACAACTGGCGATCACAAGCACATGTCACTTTGGGGCATGGGCTTTATGAAAGCTCTTGTTCCCTCACGTGTTTTCAACCTTACCTTAAACGTGATTGCTACCGCCAAGCGGGATCAACCACTTTAAGGTGGGGGCATATATTGCGGTAAAAGCTTGGATATCTTAGACATTGTGATAAAATGTGTGGCACATGCTTCCTTTTCACCGTAAGGTGTCTCCACGATGTAGGAGGGGTTGTGTACTTTGTCTTTGTGTGTTGCATATGCTTCCTTTTCACTGTAAGGCATCTCTGCGATGCAGGTGAGATTGTATACTTTGTACACATGCTTCCTTTTCACTGTAAGGCATCTCTGTGATGCAGGTGGGGTTGTATGTTTTTGAAAGCCCTTTTGCGGAAGGCGGGATTGTGTATTCCCTTGAGTGGTTGCACATTCTTTTAAAAAGTCTTATGTGGAGGCAGGGTTGGATCTTGAGTTATTCACCCTAATGCATGTCTTTGGTGGTTGTGGTAGCATAGCTCAACCGTCATGTGTGTTTTGCATGTCTTAGATGGTGGAACATAGCGATGAGCTCCCCCCCATCACCCTTGTTTTATGTGTTTAAGACGTATAGTTGGTCAATGGCATACTTTATGATGCTGGTGTATTCTGTGTTTTTCATGTGTCTTCCTTGCATGCCTTGCATGTTTTAATGGCGGCACGTAGCAATGAGCTCCCCCATGCCGTGTGTTTTGTGGCGGTGCGTAGCGATGAGCTCCCCCCATGCAATGTATTTTGTGTGCTTTTGATGGCGGCACGTAGCGATGAGCTCCCCCATCACCTAGTCAGGGTTGTATAATTATTTAATCATGTCTTCTCTTCGTGTATTGCTTGTGTACTACATGTTTTCTCTCATGCCTTCTTAGTGTATGGTGTGCTTCTTTATTGTCTTCTTCATGTTTTGTGTGACTGTCATTTGTCTTCTCGTGTTTACCTAAGTTTAGGAGCTAGAAATGGTCTTCCAAACTTCGAGTGTGTCTTCACTCTAGTGTTTGATGTGTTTTGATCGTACTTTAATGCATGTATTGACCGTGAGATCATACACACATTAAAGTGGGGGCTAAATGTTATGGAGTAAAAAGTCTCCACATGTCTTTTTACCTCCTTGTTTAGCTCCTAGGTCCTATTTATTGCATTATACATTCTAAATGTTCATCCCAATGCAAAATTGCTTGACAACAATGTAAATTGTTAATAAGGGGCCCATGTTTACCTTATCCCAAACCTAAAAGGGGCTCAAAGACTTGGGTGCCACCGCCCAAGTCTTCCCTGATTGGTCAGGGCAGAATCAAAGTTATGTCAGCTTGGGAACTTTAAAAAGGTTTTTCTTTGTCAGCTCTTTTGGTTTAAATTCATGAATGTTAGCGGGAAAACATATATAAGTGTATTTTTGAATTCATTATGAACCTAGATGGTGATAGCCAACTTGAAGCATTGGAGCAAAGAGCATTAAAAGCATTCATTGTGATTCTAGAGCAAATTTGTATTATTATTGTGTGTGTTGTTGCAAGTTTGAAGTTATCATCTATCTCTCCTTATGAGTTGAAGGATCTTCATCCTCTTAAGGGTTTCATCACATAGGTGATATCATTGTTGTTTATCATCATTTGATTCATCATATTGTTATTGTACTTAGCCTCTGCCCTGTAAGGGCACACTCTCTTTATCTATCAATGGTGTTGGGAAGCTTAAATGCTATCCCGAGATTTGACTGAGGCAAGTCCCTAAACACCATAACCCCTAAACCCCTTCTCTTCTTCTTTTGTGCAAGTTACAAGAGCGAGATCCAAGAAATATGAATATATAGGAAGACTGAGCAAGGATCATGGTTTCAAGATCTGACAACAGTTACAAAATATTCCTCTGTACAATACTTGGGTGGTGGCACCCTAGTCTTTCTACCCCTGCTGACTTCAGATCTGGCATCAGGGAAACCTCTTCAACATTTCTCCAGTTTACAGTTTCTGTAGATTCTATCATTCAGGACTTGGGTAGTCCCGAAATAGTCATCTGACACCTCGGCTTCCAGGACACAGGTTCTATTATCTTCCTAATCATCCCTGTACAATTAGTTTCTAGATATCTATTATACATCTTTTGTTATAATTAGATCATTATAGAACTAGGGTTTAGTGCATTGTTGACCTAGGGTTTGATAAAGAGACTTGATTAAATATGATATTTCTATAACAAACAAGAGAACAAGATCTGTAGTTGAGTCCACCTTTATTTAGTAGTGATTTGGGTCGGTCTTATCCTTGAATGTTATTATGAAAGACTTTGATCTAGTGTGCATGCTAGTTGTCATCATTCTCATTTTTCATACTTAACAACCACAATTGCCAGTTTCTCCCCTTTCCAACCCTTGTTGATTCTAGTATGTAGATAAATGACAAATATAATCCAAGTAATTAATGCCCAAGTCTCTTTTGGATCCTAGCTCCAATAAGATCCCCATGCTTCGTTGGCCCATACTGCCCCAGAAAGTATACCTATAGTTAAAAGAGAAAATCCTAGACCAATGGCACGATAACTCCAATTATCTAATTGGTGAGTTAATTTCCATTTATGATAATTTGTAAATGGAAAGAAGAAAGTATGTTTGAATTCCTTTTTTTCTTGGTCGTGTGAATACCAATTTTTATTGAAAAGAAAGGAACGTAAGAAGGTCTTGTTCACACTAAGAATAATCTTTCAATTTTTTTGGGATGTAATGACCAAAAAAGTTATTGATAATAGGGATCTGCATAACAGAGTTGCATAATTGTGCAATATCATACTTACATGCATCATTAACCAATGAGATTGTAAAGTGGGTACTAACATTGTAGAATGTCGCATTTTATCTGGAAGACCTAAAGTAGCAAAACCATGAGTTAACATAGCACTTGGCATAGTGATTGCACCTAACCACCAAGCATCTTGGCCCTGTACTACTATAACTATATGAATCATGGAGGAAGTCCATGAAAGGAATATGAATAACTCATACAAATTACTTAACAGTTAATATCCCAAATAGAGTGAACGAGTAACTAATACTCCCGTTATACAAATACATGTCACTATCATGCCTTTTCCTCCTGAATTACTTAGTTCTTCACTTTGATAAATTAAGGTTCCCCAATAAATGAGTGTGACAACAAAAGTAAGAGTAAAAGAGACATGAGCTGATATATGTTCTAGAGTTATGAATATCATAATAAACCCATTTCTTAATTTGATTTTATATAGGATTCGTAAGAGAAAGATGAAATTGATTGATATGTCATCAATCATATTGACATAGATCGAACAATGATAGTAATTTACTTATATAGGTAATCCATAAGTAATCTATAGGGAATTTATATGGAAGGGATCGAATCCATAGTATCTTATTATCAAGAATGCCACCATTCAGATTTGAATCGAGATGCTCTAGCACTGCTTTCTAAGAGTAGCGTGTCTACCAATTTCACCATGGCGGCTTGGTATTGTTTTGTTACTATATTAGACTATTTTCCTGAGATTGTTAATGCGAATATTTAGAAAAGAGTATTTTCTATATTCAATGCCCAAATGTAAGTTCGGACATTGAATTTAGAAATGTGATGTTGGTCGTTTGGTTTAAGGGGGTTTTATCTAACCCCCTTCAATTAAACCCCTTTAGATGGAACCCCTAAATGCTTAAGTCATTATTTTTTCTAAAAAATATGTGATTTTAGACAAAAATTAGGATGTTCCATAAGTGGGACACACTATTGTGGTAGCACCCACTTATGGATACAATAAACAGTCACACACTACTATAAGATTTGAACTTAAAATTTGAAACCCTAGAACACACTAAGACTAGAGGACATTGTACAAGTTTGGCCAAGAGAGTTATGTTTGGCACAAAGACCAAACCAAGTACTCCATGAAATGAACCTACATTTATAACACATAAATCTTCCCTAGATTGTCGTACCAGTAACAGTTCTTTCTGTTAGAAATTAGGATCTTAGTATACTAAGCATTATGAACAAAATATAAAACAAATATAAATGAGAATTATACAAGCATAGGTTTGACACGTTACATAAGATATACATGGGGAAAACCCTTTCAAATAAAAAAACCCCATAAAGCATCATTTTATTAAAACACTTACAAAAAATAGTCTATTAAAAAATAAATCGAACCTAGGGATCCACTCCTCTACATACTTCCACATGGCCAACAATACATCTTGTGCATAGTGATATAATTCACTATAAATCTCCATTCCCTTACCTCTCAAATGAGATAGAACCTCCTTAAATGAAGGAGAAGGGGTCACAAAATACCTAAAGTGCTATTAGTCACACCCATTCAAACCAACCATTTGTAAATAATTAATAATCTAATATGTATTAGATTATTAATTATTAAATGGTATATTCTTTATAACATAAGGTTTTATAGCCTTATATTAGAACAATATATATAAATGTTATATGGGTATGACCCCTAATAGCATTATGTTCTAACACCCCCCCCTTAATGTTAATAGTGTTGGAAAAAGGGAGAGAGAGAAAGATAAAGTTGCAGTTATGTGGATTTAAAATGTTTTCAAATATGAAATTAATAGCATGTGTAAATCTGAAAATTACTTTCAATTTAGATGTTAGAGTATTTCTACAATTTAATCAATGTAGTAGAAGAAAATAGCTTTCAAGAAAAAGAAAAGTATTTATGTGGAGAAACCCCTGAGGGAAAAACTCCACACCAAAGGTGTTTATGCTTGTATTAAATCTCTTGTGAAAGATTACATTCAATACTAAAATCCTTTGATTCCTTGATGCACTTCAAAAGCTTCTTCAATCTTCAAACCTATAAAAAACTTTAAAAAGCTTCTTGTTTTTTCTTTTAAGTCTTTTACAATCAACTCTTGGAAAATGTATAAAAGCTTCTTAATTCAAAAGCTTGAAACTCAAATTATAATCAATTATAAATGACAACATGAGAACAAATCCTCATGCAAAACCCAAGCGTTCCAAATAGAGAATATATAAGTCAAACTAAGTCAAGCTTCCTGTTAACTGCCTGTCCTAGATGTGGGTGCCCAAATTTTCCCAAGTAAACTTAGCCAACATCAAATACATTTCTAAATAAAAACAACAACTGAAAGTCCAAGATTGGGTGTCCAAGTTTGCCCAATCTCTTTTAGTTAACGGAAGTGATCAACACACACCGATCTCATGCAAACAACATGCAAGATTGATGTCCCCAATGTTATTCTAAGTTACCTTGTTTTGTACATGCAAGTGACATGCAAACACCTGATTCAACATGCAATTCATACCCATTATCTGAAACACAGAGATGTACCGTCCTACAAGTTTCTAGAGTTGGAGTGTTCTGCAAGCAACCTCTCAAAATTGACATGCAACAACATGCAAGATCATATAACTGACATGCAACAACATGCAATATCATATAACTAACATGCAACAACATGCAAGAACATGCAAGTCCATAGGAGCAACATGCAAGTGACATGCAACAACATGCAAGCACATGCAAGTCCAGAGAAGCAACATACAATAACATGCAAGTCCATGCAAGTAACAAGCAAGCACTGATAGGCCAAAACTGGGGTAAGGAGTGAAATAGATTTAATATTTAATAACTAAATTTAGTTTGGTCTAAGTGTCAATCTAGGGATCGTAAGCTTGCAAAAGATGTCATAGCTATATGCACAAGGGCTGTAGGTAGTGAGGTGAGTGTTTATGAAATGCACTCTATAAAAATAAACATGTTATAAATTAAAATAACTTCTACACTATATAAATTTTAATGACATAATTCTGGTGAAGGAACTGTGAAGATTTATGCAACTATAGTCCTATGAAATAAATAATTTAAAACCAAACTAAAGATAAGTAAATGAAAATAACTCTCATTAGCAATCATAAAATTACTCACACATTTTAATAAATAAAATAAATCACAATATTAAAATAAAACACATGAAATAAAAATTAACATCACCACCATTTCAAGAGAGTGGGCCCTCCTCTCCTTCCATGGGGTGACACAAATACTTTACTCCAAGCTCCTTAAAACTTTAAACCAGCTGCTCTATTATTTCTTGCCTGAAAAATAATACATTTCCTTGCAACTCTTCTCTTCTTTCCTATGATATTACATTGCCTTTATATAATGAATAGGCGTGCAACAAATTTTAAACTATTTTCTATTCTCACGTTGGATTGTTTTTCTAATATTATTCATATGCTTGTCTCTACCCTCTATTACATTTTTGCAGCCCTATTTTATAGCATTTGATTCTATTCTCATGCCATCTCTTATGGCATTATTTGTGGCTTGTGGGCTGGAATAAAATTAGCCACAAATATAGGAATTTGTTGTGCCATAAAAATAGGAGTTTGGTGTGCCATAAAAATAAGAATTTGGTGTGCCATAAAAATAGCTATTTTTTTGGCCTACGTGCATGGCAACTTTATTAGTTGCAACAACAAATAATTCATTCTATTTCATGCCATATGAGTATGAAAATAAATTATTTGTTGTTATAACAAAATAACTAATATTTAGCACAACAAATAATTATTTAAAAGTACATTAATAGGTGAAATTATTTGTTCTTTCCTCCTCCAATAGCATGCTGCAAATTATATTTCCTTAACATAGTGGGAGCAAATATTAGTAAATACAATCTAATATTTATTTTCACATATTTTATCTAAAAACTATATTAAATATTGCTTATATATATTTAATCATATGCAACAAAAGGTGGTAAAATAGTATAAATGGTATGAAAAAGCAATATGAAAATGGGTATAAAGGCATATGAAAAAAGGCTAAAATGTGGCATAAAATGGGAAATAAATAGCTCTCATCATTCCCCCCAACTTAGCATATTGCATGTCCTCGTGCAATCATTATTTTTAGGAGGTTTTAATTTGTACAGGTAGCCTTTGGATTATGAATTTTGCCTTCTTCACCCTTGACTATTATAGCTCATGCACAATTACATTGCTCCTTCGAAAATTTAATGGCTTTGCTTTATTATCCAACTTACATTTTTTCATTTTCTTTCTCAATATGCATACCTCCTCAAAATGTTCATTTTTTAAATTATTTTTATTATTTTTTCAATTTTTTTTTCATTTTTTTCCATAGCATTATTGTTTGAAATGCTATCCATAGGAGGTATCATAAAAAATTATCTCAAAATTCATGAGCTATCTGAAATAGGTGAAATGATAGGCAATATGAATATTATATAGGCTGAAAAATGATGGATATTGGGATGGGATATTAAGGATGATGAAAAATAATGGGTGGAAAGATAGGTAATAAGGATGGTGGACCTCCTCCCCCCAACTTAAAAGGTTGACCATCCTCGGGAAACAAGGAGAAGGTAGGTGGGAAAGCTATTGTATATGATTAATATAATAAGAAATATTAATAAAGTTAAGAGATAAAACAATGAAAAATAAAATTGACTGTTTTACCAACTTGCATGTCCATTTATGCCAAGGTCTAGTAGCCAAAGTAACTGTGAATCTCCAACAAGGAAGGAATTGAAAACTGCAACATGAACTACAACACTCAGAACATCTCCACCTAACTGAAGCATTATAGAACATACTATTGGTATTTGAATCTCTCCTTTTGTTGGCTAACACCTCAACTAAATGTGTAGCACATGCTCTAAGTGATCAAGGAACGTTGATCACAACAAAATGGAACATATCCACACAAGTGAGTGACAGGAGGTGTTAGAGGTACCCAGATAGAGAGAAACAACCATAGAAGCATCTGAGTATACCTAAAAATGATTAGCTGAGAAAAAGAACACCAATTATTGCATTGTTTTCTTTTTTTTTCCTTTTCATTTTTTTCATTTTTTTCCCTTTTTTTTCATTTTTGTCATTTTTTTCATTTTTCAATTTTGATAACGACAAGTGACCACTGGCAAGTCAGTTTTCAATCACTTACCGCTTGGTGGCGCTGTGAAAACAGTTTTCACCACTAAGAATTTTACTCAACGACAATCCACCATAAACTGGTTTTCAAATTGTAGTTGTTTAACAACGCTCGAAGGTTTTCATTGTTAGAATTTACTGCTTTTTTTCTTTTCTTTTTTTCATTTTTTCCTTCTTGATAAATTGCATATAATGACCAAATAAAATGAAACTCCCATATGGATGACAAAATGATACCATCCGAGTTCCACCGAAATCCCTTCAATAAAAGTAACTATGAATTGCTTGCAATGCTTGAAAGGATGACCAATAATAACCTGAGCACAATCTGGAACATAGAACCACTGCAACAAATAATCTTGACCCCATTTAGCTCAACCCACTATATCTAGAAGGTGATTGGAGAACTTTGGAATCCATGCCTGCTCACTTGGTTGAAATAATTACCCACAATGGCTGTAATCTTTGAAAGACATGCTACTTTGTGATGACCAATTTGAGACAAATCATATCAACATCTCATGAAGCTATGCTATCCTTTTTCCTTTTAAGCATGAGAGATATCCATAACTATTCCCAAAGCCGTATGAAAAGCTAGAGTGCAAATAAAATAACTTCCTTACCAAAGACAAGGTTGCATAGAGAAAGACCAATTGTAATCTCTCAACTTATCAAATTTGTCCACACAACTTTAGGTAGGTGGATACTCATCTTAGAGTGTGACAATCTACACTAGAATATATTCAAGCTCCTTAATCATGTCTTCAAGTTGTCTCTGGATGTGTAGCTCAAGAACATAGTGTTGGCAAGAGATATTGCTATGCATGACAGGTGTTGTCATTGATGGCAACTAAGACTATCTTACTCATCTGCATTACTTAATTTGTTCATATCAAAAGTTAGAGTGAAGATTTGTCTAAGTCCAGGTAATCAGAAATGGAGCATGTGACAGGGTCCAGTATTTGGGTCTGGATCTCTCCGGTGGTAAATCACAGTGTGCTACGGATCTAAGAGAGTAATAAGGATTTTCACGACTATCTAAATCCAGGAATTTAGCCTCTGGTGATGAAGGATTCAAAATTTAGAAGCATCTGAGTATCAGGTTCCAGTTAGTAAGTACAGTTAGAAGAACAGGCTGACCTAGTATTTGATCTTGGTCTGAATGAAGAAAAGTTGTTGGTTAAGTAATTTGTGATAACTAGTGGTATTGGCCGACATGATTGATGATTTGAGAACACAAGTTTTTGGTCTGCGTTGTTGTTTGTGCATGGATTCAACCGACAAAGCAGAGTTCTTAATAAATGTTCTAAGTTTTCTTGACACCGACTACAGTTGATTAAATCTCTTGCTGCATATATATATATATATATATATATATATATATATATATATATATATATATATATATATATAATCGATGGATTCAAGTGTTTTGGAATATAGGTGTGATGATTTGATGGAGTAAGTGTGAAAAAGGTAGAAAGAAGTGTGAAGGTAAAGATCTAATCTTAGATTATGGCTGAAGAGTCAAACAGGGTAAAGTAAGGATGAAGTGTGTAAGATCAGTATTTTGTGCTTAACCGAAACTAAATTTTTGCATTGATAGATGCTACTGATCAGATCAAACATTCTGTAATCTTCTTGTAATCATTTTTGTAGGTAGTGAGCCTCTTGGAGCAGTGACCTCTGGGTAGTGTGCCCTGAAGGCATGTGCCTTCCCCATTTGTAATACTTTTAACAGAGTATAATTTCTTGTGGGTTAACCCCTAGTGTGGTTTTTCCCTTAACCGGATTTCCACGTAAAAATCCTGGTGTTAAGTGTGTTGATATGTTTCTGCTCATGTGTTATTGATTCATGCTTTCATAGTTATATCATTCATCTATTAATAATTGGTAAAGAAGTTTAAGTTGCAAGAAAAGATAAAAGTTTTTGTGACAACTGATTCACCCCCCCTCTCAGTTGTCTGCCCTATTTTCAACAATTGGTATCATAGTAAGGTTCCTTGGAAGAAGTTTAATAGCTTGAGGAAGATTTGGGAAGGTATTACAATGGATTCATACAACCTCAATGAATAACTTCAACTTGCTTTAGAAGATCTTGATCAGTCCAGAGCATAAGTCAAAGAACTACAAAGAACCTTAAAGATGCTGAAGACTTCATTAAGACCCTAAAAGAAAAATTGACCAAATCTAATGGATAGAGGAAGGAGCTACTTCTTCAACTAGGAAATCAAAATGAAAACAATAACATGGATGAGGCCTTGAAAGAGAAGACAAAGGAATGTGAGAAGTTAGCTAAGGAAGTTGTTGTTCTAATGAGATGGAATCCAAGGTGATAAGGCTAACCAAGGAAATTAAAGAAAGGAAGAAGACTGAAGAAAAACTGAATCAATCTCTGAAGGAAAGAATAGAAGAATGCTGCAGAATGGACATAACAATTGGTCACCTAAAATTTGATCTACAAGAATGTAGATATAATGAGGAGAAACTTGAAAGGCAAATTGTCATTCTCAGATATGACCTAGAATTTGCAAATGAATACAAGGAGAAGTTCAAGATAAGCTCAGCTAAACTTGAAGTGCTGCTTGAGAGTCAAAAGAAGGCTGATGATAAGCATGGTCTTGGGTATGAGAAAGGTGAAAGCTCTAGATCTGGACAAAGAAATTCTCAATCAAGGAATGGGAGAAATAGACCTAGAAGACCTCCTATAAGACAACCTAATGCTCAAAGGTATCCAACTTTCAATGGAAATTGTTTCAATTGCAATAAATTTGGTCATAGAGCTACTCAATGTAGAAGCAGAGCAAATCAAAATGGTCCATCCTTCTCCGGTCAATGTTTCAAGTGTAAGACGTATGGTCACAAATCCAATGAATGCATAAGTATGATAATAAATAACTCTAACAATAGAGGAAATGGCAATTCCTTCAATGGCAAATGCTTTGCATGCAATAGATTTGGACATATGGCTAATCAGTGTAGATCAAGAGGAAATCAATCAAATGGGCAAATAAATATTGTATGCTTCAATTGTAATTGATCTGGTCATATTGCAAGATTTTGTAGAAGCAAGAATAATGAAAGAAGAGGTCTAGTAAACAGAAAATTGGATGAGCAGAGACAAGACAAAGGCAAGGGAAAAATTGATGTAAATGAGATCCAAAATGAAATGAACAAGACATGGGTAAAGAAAAGTGTAAGAAATGATGGTGAAGGGTCTGCACCAGAATCTAGTGCTAATAATTCCTCTGGGAATTGAATCAGGAGCTCTGGCTCAGGGGGAGCTACATTGAAAATCAAATTCCCCCAGCCAGTAAGTGGGTGCCTAAATCTGGCACGATGAGAAAAGATAATTTGGGTTATTGCAGATCATTTGAAAGAATTTCTAGAAGAAAAGAAGTGGATATGGTGATTTGCGGAGCGTTTCATGAGAAACTGCATCAAGAAATAGAGTAACCGGATGAAGTTAGGGCAACACATTTATTACAATGGAGAATTAGGTTTTGCAAAGCATAAAAGGCCATCCTTTCATCATTTGGATCACTTTGCATTCAAAGAGAGCGAGTAGAAGAGCACTTGAGCTAAGGTTTCAAGGATTTGAAGTGCGACTGACGAATTCATTAGTTAACCCTAATTTCATGAAAAAGGTATTTTTCTGCGAAGCTTTGAACTTGTAATCTTTTGCAATGGTTACACCTTTGGTTGTTGATATCACTGAAAGGCCCCAACCAAAATTCAAGAAGCATCCACACAAATAAGTAGAAGTCGACCCGTTAGGTGCATTTTCAAGTGTTCTATATGGTGTATTGCATGTTGAAGATATTAGGGTCTATATTCATTCGAGCATAGATGAATTTAGGGACTCAAGGTTTGTAGATTTGTTTGAGAATCATCTAAGGGATGAAATTCACAGTCTTAAACCTGAGTATAAGGCATTGCACGATAAACATTTCATTCAGATTATGGGGTTTCCAACCTTCAATGAAGATGAATGGATTTGGTATGTTTTAAGCCGAATGCATGATGAGTTTATATGGCTAATGAAACCTTTCAAGATCACCAAGGACGCCATCAAGGCCATGATAGGGTTAAACTCATCTGGTGGACTGCCAATGTTGAAGGCTGTAAAGAATCAAACTGTGACTGATGTAACCAGTACCAAATTTGACAAAAGGGCAATGACTATCAATGACATTAGTTATCTGGATGTTAAGTTTGCTTCAATGGTAATTGGTTACAAAATTTATCACTCCAGCAGGGAGAACTCTGTTTCTGGAATGACCATATATGTTGCATACCAAATGTTAAAAGAAAATGCAGATTATGACCTGTGTGAGTTATTGCAGAACCAACTATGAGAACTTGAACAAGATCAAGAAAGACAAGAAAAACACCTTTAAATATGGAACATTGATTTTATGTCTATTTTTCTATTTCATGAATGAGGTACCTAGAATAAAGGGTGTGCACTAGACTAATGACGAGCCAGTTGCTATTCAGATAAGAGATCATCTACACAACATTGGTGACTATAAAGCACATAAAACTACAATATGGTGATACTTCAAGAATTTTTAGAATACGATGCATTCTAGGGAAAGAATCCCTAAATTGATTGTTGAGAAGTACAAGAACGAAATCTATTCCATGGTGGACACTGATCAGTGCTTAATGGAAGCAGTAGAACCCAGAACTGTTTGGATCATGCCCATGGGGTATGAGGTAGATGAGAAAATTTTGAATATGTATGCTCAACACCTTTTGAGCAAGCCAAAGGACACAACAATTGAAAGATTTGGGACATATGAGGAGCTAAGTGTGAAACTGCACGTTGAGCTCAGAAAACCTAAAATCAATAGGAAAGTAAGGAAAGAAATTGAGTAGTTGGCCAAGAATCTTGGCCTCACCAAGGAAGCTGTGAGGCAATTTAGGGAAAGAACTAAAAAGGCTGAGAGGGAGAAGCAGGATAAGAAACAAGGAAGTGCTCTGGTAGAATCCTCCTCCACACCAAGGACTACTAGGAGCTCTGTTGCTGCCCCTATTCCCCCAAAACCTACCAATCCTAAGAAATCAGAAGGAAAATCATTTGGAAAAGAAGGGAAAAGAGTGAAAACTAAGGTCGCTCAGACATACAAAAGTATGAAAAATGATGAAGGAGAAACTGATTCTGATGTTGAGATCAAAGAGTTGAAGGCCTCAGGTACAAAAGCAGACAAGGTATCTAAGGAGAAGCCCTTTGGAAGCAAAAGGGAAAGCAAGAGGCAAAAGACTAAAACATATGTTGAAAGGCCTACTCTTTCTATGGATGACATCATCAAATTAGTCACTGTAGATGAGAACTTAAGGCCAATGACTGAATCTTTTGATCATTACAGTGATGCTGATAAGAGGGTTCTAGAGGAAGCAACAGTCAAATATCTAAATATCTACAATAAGGCTTTATTTGAAATAACTTCTGAAATCCCAAAAAGTCTTATAGATATTCTGGAGTTAAGAAAAGAAAATGCAAAAAGCAAAGACATTGAGCTTAGGGAGCATGTGATGATAAAATTGTGCCCTTAGATTACTCCAGATCAAATGAACATGATATTCAAAGAAGTGAAAGATGACTTCAAGATTAAGAAAAGAATGAATAAACTCATGCTTGGTGAAACCGATGAGATAGTCAAAGATACTCAAGAGATTCTTTTGAGTGCATTGAAAAGGCATAATCTTCCCATTGTTGAAGAAGATATTGATAATGGATTTGATTCCTCAATTCTGGATGTTGAAAAATTGAAGATCAATGAGCAGCAAACTGAGATAGATGACTCCTCTATTTTGCAAGAGGAAGCAATAAACAAAGAAGATAAAGAGATGACAGATAAAATTGATGATGCAGGAGGTATTCAAACTCCTCTAGATCAATCTGGCAAAGAAGATACAGAGATGAATGTTGAAACAGATGCTCAAACTGAAGTTGATTCATTGAAGAATAAAGAGTAGGAAACGGAAGAAGCTAAGGACCAAGAAGCAGAAAATGCCAAAGACAAAAATGAAAAGGAAGAAGAGATGGCAAAGGTTGAGGAAGAGCCCAAGCAGGACAATCCGGTTGACAGTACCGGTAAGGATAAAATAGATACATCAACATCTTGGGCAAGAGACACTGCAGAAGCAGTGAAAGAAATTTTGGAAAATGATAAATAGGTTGCAGAAGAGTTGAAAGGTCCAATCAATTTGGACAATCTTTCACCAATTTAGAAGATAAAGTGGGCCTCTCTCGCACAAGCTAAAGCCAGAGAAGATATTTTGAAGTCTCACATAGAAGACTATGAACTACTTGGTCTGGCATCATGGATTTTGGAGAAAATCATGCCAACTTAACCCTAACCCTATTTTTAACCCCTAGCTCTAATTCTAAATGTAATCATAACCCTAATTCTATCCCTAACCCTAACCCTAACCCTACCTTGATTTGCAATATCTAAACAATATTATTTTAACCCTAAGCTTAACCTTTGCCTTATAATGGAGAGTTATAGATTTGGTCTTTCTTACATATGATGACTTGTATGGATATAAGAATTTAGGTCTCATGTTTTTCTTATGGAGAGTTTTGTAAAATAAGTTAAGTTGAACGTTGTGGAAAAGCTACATATATTGTATTAAATTATTTAATATTCTCATTTAGGGTACTTAGATGATCAAGATTCACAATATTTTTCATTAATATTAAATATTGTACTTAAATATTTACATTTTAAATGATTTAAATAATTATCTCGTAAGAATAGTTAGTCTAAGTCCTCAGATATAAAAATAAATAACTACATGTTTTATTGCTTTTAAAAGATTTTTAAGGATATTCTTTTTTCATTTTTTTCATTTTATAAAAAAATATAAATTTGTATTTCTTGTTTTTATGTTAAATTAAATAGATTATAATTTCTTTTCAGATGCTTTCTTTTTTTAACCATTGTCCTTCTTTCTTTTCTTATTAAAATATTGATGTTTCCCTTTTTATTTTAAAGTTTCGTTTTCTTTTTATAATATTTTTAAAATATATATTATTATTATTATTACTTTTTAATTATAAATTTTTATTTCCATGTTTTTATATATAGTTAAAGCTATGTAGTCCTAAAAATAAAAAAAATATTGATGTTTTTATTTTGTAGTTAAGGGATATTATTCTTTTTTATTTTTTAAGATTTGTTGTACAAAGTTTATTTCAAAAGAACTTTAAAATAATTTGTTTTTGTTTCTTATAATTTGATTTTTAAAATAATAAGTTTAGGGTAAATATTTGAAATATAACATCCCATTAATTAGGTTTATATTATTCTAATTCTAAAGAATATAGTTATAATAACTAAATTATTATAGTTTTGAATTAAGTTATCTTTAAAAAAAATAATTAAAGAAATTAAATTGTTAATATCTACAAAAGTAAAGATAAATTAAATATTTTATTGAAAGTCTAAAATAAGAAAGTAAAACACTCATAAAAAACAATTAATAAAACAAGGAGTTACAATTAAAAAGGCACATGATAATAGAACTCAAATTTGAGAAAGAAAACAGATTGCTTTTCTTAATAAAACATCTCATTTTCTTCCATTTTGTTTTTTTTACAAGTTGAAGAATTTGGTCACAAGGAATTCAACAATGAAGGGAGTAGAGTCTGTAGTTCAAGTTTTAATTAGGGTCAGTGTTATGTTAATATTACAATAATATAGTATAATATATTTTGTTTTAATAAACAAATCTAACGAAATATTTTGTTGGAGAGGTGAGTTTATTCTCAGAATAAAATTTAAAAAATATTTTGCTATATTTTGTTGGAGAGCTGAGTTTATTCTAGAATGAAATTTAACGAAATCAAACTGTCGATTATATTGTAAATCTTCAAATGCAAGTGCATGCCATTGAAGATCTCATGGATTTCTATTTAAAAAAAAAACTCCTACACAATTGTACACTTTGGATCTCCCAAACAAATAAACAAATAATTAAATTTTAAAAATAATAAAAAACCAAAAAAATAGAAGTTTATGTATTTCTTGAATCCGGAAAAGAGTATGTTGAACAAAGTGGGAATTTTATACTACCAAGATTCTAATAATAGAGAAGTGAAAGAACAATCCTTTTATGTTTAAGAAAAAAATAGCCTGCCGCTCTGATGAAGAAACACTCATTGTCATGCCCGCACCCCAGATCCATCGCCGTAGGAGACCTGGTATTCACAATTAATTTAAAGATTATCTCTATTTTAAATATTATATACTAATTTGAAATAAAATAACAATTTTTGTAAACACTACTTTGAAAATTTTAAATTTATTTTCAAATAAAGTAGAAATAAAAGTTTAAGGATAGAAAATTTTCAATAAACTAAAAATATTACATCAAATGCCAAACAAACTATGGCTTTTTAATTGAATTAATGGGAGAATATGGAGTATTTAGCACTATTTGCAATGGCACCCCCACTTTTGAGGGATCGTCAACTTCCATAACATTGAAGAGACAGAGCTTGACATGCATGAACTGGGATTACTCTGATCAGCATTGTAACATTACTCCAATCAACAAGGTAGAAAGGATAACAATAATGCCCACAGGAAGGAACCCCAGCAAGCAAAATGAGCATAGATTTAGGCCAACCTGACTCGGAAAGGCTTATATGGCTTGTACAGCTGCCTAAAAAGCTTGGCGCTTATTGCCCCTATTGCAAACAATGATCAAGAGAGTCTCTGATAATTAAAAAAAAATTAGTTGGTATAAATAGAATTTATGGAGAGAGCTGGCATATGAGAACCTACAATCTATTTTAGAAAGCACTGTAAAGACTCGCTCTGCAATACTAACATTGAGAACAATGAGTCAGACCTACAAAATAATGACGTTAATTATTTGAGACCATTACTAAAACATGTAGCACTAGACTAACATGGACAAAGAACAATACTAAGGCATATCAAAATGAAGTTACCAATATGTGTTCATTTTGCTTGTTGGTGTTCCTTCTTGTGGGCATTTTGGTTCTTGCCCAACTCCTGGAGTTGCCAAATTCTCTTAGCAGAATTTGCAATGGAATGACTGACACTCTAACGCCAAATCACTGTCACTTTCTGTTGTTGCCTGAACTGCCCTCGATCTCGCTCCTCAATTTCTTCTATCTCATCACTCTCTGCCTTGAGTTTAAGAGTGAGGTCGAACCTCATCCACAACAAAAAGTAGTAAATTCATTGTCCTATTTTATTGACCAAGATTAACTTTTGATCCTTGAAATAGATAATATTTAAGAATAGCTAGACAAGACCAAAATGATTTGGATCTGGGATGACCTTTCCCATAGATCTATATAGGGCATAACTAGTTGGAACCCATATGAAGTGGATACCCCACAGTTATATATGAGACGTACCTGGGAAGCATTCGACAGAGCTGTGGTGAACCCACAGGGCAGAAGCTGTAGAAGATTTTTGGAGCCACAACTGTCCCTACACTAACCACCACTCAACAAAAAAAAATTGATGGAAACCAACTTTGAAGCCGCGCTTGAGTAGCCAAAGTTTCGAGTCCAGAGAAGATGGAAACAGTTGTGTAGCGAAGAGGAATAGATTTCTTAGGTTTCAATCACAACACTTTCTACCATGTTGATTGGAGTAATCCTGATTCATGTATGTCAAGATCACATGCTAAATACTCCTCCATATTCTCCCATTAACCTCCTATTCTTCACCCGGGGATCAGATTTTCTATTGGTCTATAAAAGAGAGATGATAATTTGAAACCACATTGGCAATGGGTAAAACTGCAACATAATTTATCAAGGTTGATTCTCCTGTGTTGGTCTGTCTACCCCACATTTGCTATTAAAGAGCAAATTTGATCATAAAGACGTTACACACAAATGAAACGCTTCACCACTCCTGCCATATTCTAATTTTAGATGTGGTGGTCTGAGAACAATAATGCAAAAGATTTTGGAGCTATTTCTAGATTTTTATTTTATTTTTTTGTTGCAATTTAGATTTTTTTTAAATTTTTTTCATTTAAAATTACAACCAAAAAATGAGTGCTCTCATCTCCACCCCCGCTGCAATTGTAGTTTGCCTCTCGAAAAAATAATAATTAATCTCTCAAAGTCCTTATGTGTTGGAGAATACATTCCAAGAACTTTGGAGACACATGAATTGGTTAGGATTGCAAGTCAATGCCAACTTATCCCAACGTTCTCCCACTTGACATTATACATTGCAATTACTCAAAATGATATAATCAAACTTTAAATCACAAGGAAAAACATCCCTAGCCATCAATGTACCATTGATTCTTCAACATACATTGTCTTCCAACAAGATACCTACAAAAGCAACCATGATAACCATAATCTCAAACAAGAACTCCTCACATCATGTCACCCATGATAAACAAGAAACAGCCAAGGTGAAACATATCAACTGTCACTGAAACCTACATCAATCTCAACATGAACACAAGCATCAAATTATGTGATAACATAAGACTCTGAGTGTCTGCCACACTCATACCAAATGGAAAAGCAACCACATCAAGTTTCTAGCTCATCCAAAATTTCATACCTCAAAACTAGGGTAAACAAACCATCATAAGTATAAGTCCATGCCATCAACATACCAACCCGAAACTGCAATCAAGTCCCTGTAAAACAAACCTGCTAATTGTCAAACTCCATTATTAACCAATACATTAATGCAGAAAGGGCATGTACACTACTCAACAGACCAATGGATCCTATATCAAGAAACCTATTGATTATATAATGTGTTACATTTACATTGTCAAACCAGGGAATCATACTCTTCTTGGATGATGTCTGTACTATGTGTACAATTAAGGATTTTGTTGCAAGTATGTGCAGATAGTGTTGTCATTGATGTCAACAAGCTTGTGTTGTCATTGGTGTCAACTGTATGAGGAGTTTGTTGCAAGGGTGTGAGTAGTTGGTATTGAGTTGATGTTGTCTTTGATGATGCTTTGATTAGTTGCATTATGTTCTCATTAGTAAGCTACTGGTGTCAACCTCTAGTGTTGCTTTGATAAGCTTCTATCTATGGATGTATGGTTGAGTTCCTATGTTGCAGTTGACTTGGTGGTAATAAGGAAGTGCTGAAGATGTTGATGATATTTTTTTGGTTCTTGGTTTACAAGTGCTTTTGAGAAAATTTGAATAAAAAGAGGAAACAATGTGTTGCATTGGTGATCTGTGTTGCAGAGTAGCATTTTGGTTTGGCTTTGCATTTCTTCTATGTTGAAGATTTTCTTGTGTAGTTTGGATATGTTGATTAGAGGTGTTCAGAGCTGTTGCATTCAGAATTTGGTGTACTGGATCGATGTGCAAAGGAAGGTGTGTTCACCAATGTGTGAACTGTGTATTGCATAGGTGTCTGGGAGAAATGTTTTCGCTCCGCATTTCTCCATAGAGTGGTTTCAGGTCTTGCAGATTTGGAAGGGTGCCGATAGTGTTTGTATCTTTCTTCTAGTGAAGTTGTTTGAGGTTTGGTTCTTTGGAAGTTGGTTTCTTGAGTTGCAGTGTATGACAGAGTTGTTTGAGTGCATTGGGTGTGTACATTCTTTAGGTGAAAGTTGTTGCAAAAGAATTTGTTGGATTTGAGGAGGTTTGTGGAATATTCTAGATTGTGTTCAAGCATGGTGTGGTGTCTGTGAGTCATCTTTAGATTTGAGGAAGTGTGTACTTAAATGATTATGGTGTTAACATAGGTTTGACTGACCTCGGGTGTTTACACTAATTGCAGAGTTGCTTCGGTGTTTATGGAAGCATGGTGTGGCATATATGAGTGGATTTAGGTCCTAATTAAGGTGTGTTGTAGTCCGCCTTCATTCCTTTCCACCGTGGGAGTGTTTTGGTGCTGACCTAATTTGAATTTACACGGTTGAGGTGCAAAGCTAACCTTGGAGAATGCTTTCAAGGTTGAAGATGATATAAATAAGTGTTGAGTTGTTGAGGGATGATAAGATAGAAGTGTGTGATGCGAATGATATGAATTGCAGAGTTGTGAGGTGCAAATTTGTGAAGTGCAGTGCAAGCTTTCATGTGTTAGATTGCTAGATGTAGTGAGCAGAAGGTGTCTACAATTATTCAGTAGGACTGTGAAGGTGTTGGTGATGTTGTGGTGGACTTTTCTGTTGCATTGAGATGGTTTTCTCATTGTAACACTCTTCTCTATCTTCTCTTGTATTCTGGCAATGACCCTTTCTTTCTTTTAAGTAGTGAGCCCTATTGTATTATGTGTTGATGTTACTTTATATTGTGAGCTAATCCTCATTGTGGTTTTTCCCTTCTTGGGTTTTCCATGTAAATCTAGTGTTTCTTTGTGTATGATGTTGATTTGGTTCTGTTTCTGTTATCTTCTTTTATTATAAATCTTTCTAATAGATTAAGGGTTAATTGGATTAATGTGGATCTAAATGTTTGTGAGGGTTTTGAAGTTTTAAGGTACAACTGATTCACCCCCCCTCTTAGTTGTCTTGTGCATTCAACAGATTTTTGAGTTTTAATCTTGAGGTTGTGTAAGGGAACAAACTAGCTGAAGGAAACACAATTCTAATTGCAAGAATTGACAATACTCTAAGTAAGCAGGACTGATAGGAAATAACTAAGGCTTATTCAAACAGCTGGAATCAAACGGTCTTATGTAACTTCTAGATAAAAGAGTAGTTAACAGTTAGTTCGATGATCACCTTGACTCAACAAGACTCAACAACATATATTATCAAAGTCTAACTAATTCTCATAACATAACTCATTACAACATGCATTAATCGTACACATATAAACATACAATCATAAACTAAACATATAAACAAAGTGGAGAGACACAGTACCTCAAGTGGCCTACTTGAGTGACTGTGATCCCACAAAATCTAGCTAAATCTTCATTGTATATTTGTAATCATTGACTCAACTCAAAACATATATTCCTTTATTGAATGCTGAAGTGAAAGGTACAACAATGAAATCTGATAATACAATCTCTGTCTAACATATATGTAGCAAAATCTAATCTAATCATAAACAAGATCAACATTGTCTATTTGAATAAAACTACTAAACAATAAATGCTATAACTGTCCATTATCCAACAACGTAAGAAGAGGACTTTATTACAAAGCAAACTAGGAATAAGAAACTAAACTGTCATGAAGGTAGCATAGACGGTATAGTTCTACTATAAGTCTCTCTCTAGTACCCATGAAGAACAATCAAGACTAGAAATAGAACATAGAGCACGATCTAAGATTCCTTCATTATTTAAGATTGCATCATCTATCGAAGGATAACCATCACAGAGTGGAGAGTTTATAGATGACTCATCCCAATCAATTCGGGGTCTTCTTCATTTGGCTCTAGGTGCCTGTATCATCTACTATGGATATCAACATCTCCTTTTGCTACGGGTTGTCGAGTGATCTTCATGACATGTAGCCACGTTCTTGCTGCATGAGGAGTTAGTACATCACATGGTATCTATACATCACTATCACTACTATCACTAAAATCAACATAAAGTACTAACATATTTCATGAGAAATCAACCATTCACATATAATTAATTAACAACATATTATATACCCATCTTCATGCTTTCAATGTCTTAAGGATAATTATAGACATAATTAGTATCTATAGAAATCTAGAAATGTCTTAGGAAATAGGTACTTAAAGCAAGAAAAATAAGACAAAACATGGCCTCGTCACACCCCCCAACTAAACATGTTGATGGTCCTCTAGCAACCAAGGTCTCTAATTGTATTGAAGAGCTATCTCCCTGTAATTTGTAGGTTCTTCTACTCCTCTATCCTGTTTGAGATAGAAGCCCTTCTGTTCTGCCAACCTGTTCCACCTAGCCCGTTCTGCTACCTAATTTGTCCTCTACCCCATCCAATATGGAATAGGATAAAGAAACAGGGGAGGATGGAATACTAATGGTAGCCAGGTTATCCCATGTTCATTGGTTGATCTTATGTATCTATGTGCCATGTTGATTGCTGCTAAGAGGTTAAATATTGAATGAGGCTATTTCCTTTGCATTGCTAGTGTCAACTCCTTCCACCTACCCTATGAGAAACCCAAAGCTTCCTTATTAATTCCTTCAACCAATTCCCTGAATTTCTTGTAATCCATGGCTCTACATTCCAGGAGTTTATTTTCTATCTTTTGATGTTCAATTAGATCCACCCATTCCTCCACTATATTTTGGGGAGTGGGGAATTCTGTCCTGAGTTTGAGACGAATTCTCATTATATTGTTGTTGTAACTCTCCCCTCCTATGCTCATTTTGACAAAATGAGGCTAGGGCCTTCAATTGCACATCCCCAATAATAACTAGGGGATTCCAACGAGTGTCATATGAAATGGCAAGTTCATGCAGGTAGAATTCACATAGTTGGTTTTACATTTTAGGGGTAGCTCTTTGGTAAGCTATTAGAAATAAGGCAAGTTTAAAAAAGGAGACAGGGGCATCACTGTAAAGTTGGCTAAACTGAAAGCTCAGATACTACTCCTATAGATAGAGGGCATAAACCCTTGTAGGTGGCTGACGCCTCATCAATTGGATAGTCATGTCTGCCATTCTATCTATTTTGAATTTCAATCTTTTTTTTCTATGTTTTTCACCTCTATCTCCTTGCTATGTTTCTCCTCTAGTTCACCTTGTGCTTTTACTAATTCATCTATCTTATTCCATAGTTGCAGGGTAACTGTAAATAAGGTGGGTGGAGCAGGTTCTTCAGACTGCTCTTTCGATTGCATAGGCTCTAGATTCCTTCTGTTGAATTCTATGATGGCCAATTGGGCCAAATGTTCTAGTCCCAACCCTTGTTTTTGGAAGACATGTAGCTTATCCTCCAACTTCTTAACTCAGTCATTTAACCTTATCTCTTTTTGTTGATAATACCTCAACTACTTCTCCAATTCTACAATTTTCTGCAGGGCTAGTTGTAATTCATCCTTCTCTCCCTCTACTATGCCTTTAGAATCCAACAACAATTCTTCTTCTTGTGTTTCATCTTGAGAGGTTGAGAAGTCTAGTTTTTTAGTTTTAGGTGGAGGTTGATGGTTTTTCTTGGTTGTATATAAATCTTCCTTCTCAGACTCTATATCAGACTTCAGAATGAGTGTGTAGCCTACATTTTTATGTTTCTTATCAACAAACAAATGCTCCCTTTCAGAGTCTATATTAGTGTGTATATCAACCACATTCTTCTTTTCATGTTAGGTTTCCCCCTTGAAAGTTCTTTCTCCTTTAGGCGGTCTAAGTGCCTACATGATTGAGTAGGGACTCTTTGTTTCTTTTTGGCTCTGGATGAAGAATAAGATGATTTTCTTTTCTTGGTGGGCTTTGAAATAGAAGGGGTTTCATAGGTAGTTTTAGGTGTTGTGGGTAGTGAGCTAGAAGCTACAAGCTGCAGTTTTTGTTTTGACTTTTTCTTTGTGCGGCTAGAAGTCTATGAGGATGCATGTTTTGGCAAGGGGGTTGAAACTGGTGAGACTGTAGGTGTGGAAGAACTAGCAGGTTATCCAATAGGATTATCAAAGTTTGGAGCTGGATGCTCCTCAGCAGTTGCATGGCAACAGGTAGGTGTAGCTTCTGGGTGAGAAGAGGTCGTAGGTACTTCCTCTTCTTCCCCTGTTTGTAAATTTTCTACCCGTGCCTCTTCTTCTCTCTCTATTTCAACCCTCACAAGTCCCTAATTAACATGATTAATTTCAAGAAAACGTTCCCAAGAAATTTCAAGGTACTGAATAGATAAACTCCTCTTTACTAATAGCACAACCAAACCATGATGAGACAATGAAGACTGACAATTTTTCCTTCTATATTCAACATACATCCTTTTTAACAAATTGAACAAAAAATTCAAAACATTTACTACCCTTCTGTGACGGAGATGGCTCAAAAGTTTGAAATGCATAGTATAAAGCAAAGATTGCCTCTCATCACAGGTAAGATATTTAATAATATAGTTAGCAACAAAGGCCCATAACCAGGGTAAAGAGAGTCATTTAATACCTTGAGATGTAGATTCCATCCTTTCACCCAATTGTATGAACTCGACCCTTTTCTTCTCCAATTGCCCATAGCCCTATAACTTCAGCTATGGTAGATACAGTTGTGTCAACCTGTAAGCCTTTCACTGTAGCTTCCTCATTCTAGAATGTTTCCACAAATTGTTGGGTAATGTCTTCATTATACTCTGTTATCTTAAGAAAATATTCCAACCATCCTGCCTGCTAAAAAATAGGCATGCAATCCTCGTCAGCTAATAATGTTGAGTGGACAGTAGGCTCTCTCTTGATCGGATCACCACCCATCATGATATCTCATGAAAATTCTCAGTTCCTTGTTCTCTATCCAATTCTACTCAATAGACCCTTATTACCAGTTGCTTCTACCAATTGCTAGTATGTTGTCTTGTATGTTATACGGTAGATGGTCATAATTATGAAGGGACTTAAGAAATTTGAATGTACGTAAAATAATTCAGTACCCCCCCAAATATAAGTTCATTTGTCCTCAAATGAGAAGATAGGCTAGTGGTATAGAAGAACAGGTTGAAAGCATGTCGAAGTGATATAATATGTAAAATAATGATGTACGAATTGTGAAAGTCATAAAATAAGAAGCAATAAATGTTAATTAAAGAAATAGCTAGATAAATACTTTTGAGGTGATGTCAAAATTGGAAATGATGGCATGGCAGATGGAGTTGATTTTCTTGACGAACGAGCCAGAGCGAATCACAATGATGTGATAGTGAAGATGTGTGTTGATGGAATGTGCAGTGGTTGTATGACATGTAGCAGGAAAGTACAGGCCAGTGGAAGATGGTGGCATGCGAATGCCATGGGAAAAGGTTATGTAGATAGTAGTGGTTGCATGCACGCAATCAAAATGTGAAATGAATAGGTCCCATGTGTGTTGGCTGCAAGTGCAGCTAATATAGGTTCCATGTGAATTACAACTCGTGGTTGTGGGTGCAACAAAGATAGGTCCCATGGAACAATATCGAGCCTTTGGCTATAGGTCCCTTCAGTGAAGTGGTTGGATGCCAAAGGAAAGATCAAGTGCATAATGGTAATTGAATTGATGGAGCCTGGACTTCTAATTGAATGATTTGGTGTGGAGGATCTCCTTGTTTTATTGTTGGGTGATGTGTTTTTTTTTTATGTTTTTATATTTTTTTATTTTTTATGATATTATGATTTTATTTATGTACAAAGTGTGTAGAACTCAAACCTGTCGTGTAACTTCAATCAAGCTGGTAGCTTGATTTGTTGCTAGACATTGTGATCAACTGCTACTTGGCTGCAGGCTTCACCTGAGGCAGGAGGCTGTGGAACTTCATTATCCATATATGCCTTTAATTGCTGGAGGAATGTAGCTTTACTCAAGGGCTTCTTATATAGTTTCAATTGATATCCATTAACCATCAGTGAGAATCTAACTTGGTCAATCGTGGTTAATTGGACTGCACCATTTGGGAAAACTTCCTTGATCTCATAAGGGCCTAACCACCTGGTCTACAATTTGCCCTTATGATCTTTATACCTGGAGTCATAGAGGAGTGCCCAATCACCTTCCTGAAAGTCCTTTGTTTCGATATACTGATCATGCCATTTGATTCTCTAATTTTGTACTAATTCAGCATGATGAACTTCTTCCATCCTTAACTCCTCCAAGGCATTAAGTTGGTGCAACCTTTCCTTTTGAGCTGTTGACAGGGCCATCCTAAGTTGGACAATGATTCTTAGTGTTTTGTATTCAAACTCAATAGGAAGGACATATTTCTTTCCATAAACTAGCTCATAAGGTGTGTACCCTATGGTTGTCTTCCATGTAGTTCTATATGCCCAAACTGCTTCAGAGAGTCTTGCTGCCCAATCTTTCCTATGTAATGCAACTGTCTTTGTCAATATTGCCTCAAGCTCTCTGTTGGTGACCTCAACATGACCATTTGACTGTGGATGATAGGGAGTGGACTTTTTATGTCTGATTTCATATTCCTAAATAAGGCTAGCAATCAGTGCGGATGTAAACTGTGGTCCTTGATCTATGACTATTTCCCTTGGGACACAATACCTTGTAAATATTTCCTCATAGAGGAATGTAGTAACCTTACTGTCTCTAGCTACTATCAAATCTTTCACCTCTACCCATTTTGTGAGATAATCAATGCAAACAAGTATATATTCTTTGTGATTAGATGGTGGATCTATGGGTCCAATAAAATCAATGCCCCATTTGTCAAATGGTGTGACCACCAGTTGTGGTTGTAGAGGAATTTCATCACTCCTTGTAGGTCTTCCCATCCTTTGACAACGGTCACATCTTCTCGTATAGAGAGTTGTATCTTTGTGCAAGGTTGGCCAATAATATCTAGTATTCAAGATTTTGACTATTGTCCTCTTAGCTACAAAGTGTCTACCATATGGTTCATCATGACATGCTTTGAGAATATCATATACTTCATCCTCTTTAATACACCTTCTCATAATATGATCAGGTCCTATATAGAAGAGGTAACCAACTACCCAAGAATAGGGAAAGCTGCACTCCACTAGGTGACATCTCTCCCTTGGTGAGACATGTTTTTTCTGTGACTAGATAATTTTCTATATTTGCATACCAAGGAGTTTGTACATTCAGTGCAAATAAGTGTTCATCTGGAAAAGAATCATCAATGACTGGGTCCTCATTACAAGTAGGGAGCCTGGAGAGGAAGTCAGCAAGAACATTGACTTTCCCAGGCTTGTCCACAGTGGTGATGTCAAATTCTTGGAGTAGCAGTAACCATCTAACCAATCTGCCACTTACCACTAGTTTATTCATCAGGTATCTTATTGTTACATGGTCGGTGTGAATGAAAACATGATACCCAGTGATATAATTTCTGAGCTTATTGATTGCATAAATAACAACTAACATTTCTTTCTCAGTGATAGTATAGTTAAGTTCAACACCTTGGAGATTCTTGCTGATGTAGTAAATTGCATATTCCACATTCCCTTCTTTTTGTCCTAACACAACCCCCACAACAAATTTAGAAGCATCTATACATGTCTATGGAAAGGTATTGCCCAATTAGGTCCTCTGAGTACATGTGTCTTTGTTAATGACTTTGAGATTTTCAAAGGATGACTGACAGTTAGTTATCCAATTGAATTCTGTATCTTTAGAGAGTAAGACAAACAAAGGGGCAACAATCTTACTGAAGTCCTTTATAAATCTTCTATAATACCCTACATGACCTAGAAAGCTTCTAATATCCTTCTATTTTTTAGGAACATGTAATGTTGAAATGAGTTCAATTTTGTGTGGATCCACTTGAATGCCTACTTTGGAAACAAAGTGACCAAGCACTACTCCTTGCATCATCATGAAACATTTTTCATGACTAAGGGACAGGTTATGATCTTGACATCTCTGTAGTACTTTTTCAAGGTTTTTCAAGGACTCCTCATAAGACTCTCCATAAGTGGTGAAATCATCCATATATACTTCCATAGAGTCATAGGCAAGGTTAGCAAAGATTCTTAAAACAACTCTTTGAAATGTGGCAGGTGCATTACAGAGTCCAAACAGAAGGACGGAATAGGCATATGTCCCCCATGGGCATGTGAATGTGGTCTTATCTTGGTCCTCATGGGCTATCTTGATATGGTTATTATATCCACTGAATCCATTGAGGAAACAAAAATACTTTTTCCCAGCCAAGGAGTCTAGGACCTGGTCAATGAAAGGAAGAGGGAAATGATCTTTCCTAGTGGTAGTATTTAATTCTCTATAGTCTACACAAACTTGCCACTTACCTCCTTTCTTTGGTACTACTACTAGTGGAGATACCCATTGGCTATCTGATATTGGATATGAATCATGCATCCAACAATTTTTGCAATTCATTCTTCACTATGTCTCTTACTACAGGGTTCATCCTTCTTTGAGGTTACCTAACTAGTCTGCACCCCTCATTAACATATATCCTATGTATGCAAAGGTTAGGGTCAATGCCCTTCATATCATGATAGTCCCATGCAAATGTTGTCTTGTGGGTTTGCAACATTTTTATCAGTTCAGTCTTCTGGACAAATGTCAATTCACTGATGATATTAAGTGCCCTGCTTGGTGTAATGTCAACTAGTGTTGCCATGGTCATTATAGAGGCAATATCCAATCCTGACAAGTTGAGACTATAACTATGAGGCATCAACTGATGAAACATACTGCTGGTGGGAGCATATGCTAGAGTGTTGATTGTAGGTAGAATATTGTGCAAGGGGCAGGCCAGACATATTAGACATGGGTCTTGCTATATGTCTGTTCCATAATTGTTTTGTATGATATGGGAAAGCACTTCATCTTCATCCTGGATAGCCAATAGTGGGTCTCGTTCAATTGTCATAAATGTCTGAAGAGAATATTGGTCAATATCCCCTAAGTTCAGCCAGATAGTTTGCTCCATATCAGCAAAAGGTTGTGCAGGTAGATAAAGGATCAATTTTTGTTATATTCCCATTGGAAATTATCATATTCCTCGACCAACATCCTATGAAGGCATCTGTTGTTGCCAACCAGGGTCTCCCTAGGATGAGTGGATATCCTCCTAGACTAGCCTTGGGTTGCAAGACCATAAAGTCTATAGGATATTCCCATGAATCCAATGTAATTACAAGATCTTCAATAACTCCTTCTGGCTTGACAATGGACCTATCTGCCAACTGGAGTGCTGTGGGAGTAGGTATGAGGATATCTAATTGAAGGTTATTCATTATTTCCTTTGTCATTATATTGATGGTTGCCCCTAGGTCAATCAAGGTGTTTTTGATAAGGGTACCATTAATGTTTACATCAACCACATGGCTTCCAGGATCTACATATTTTGGAACAACCAAGTTACCTAACAAGATATCAGCAAGTTGTCGTATAAAATGCACTGTCTAAGGATCTTTTCTTTTCCTTCCTAGTTTCTTAAGGCATAACTCCCTTATAGCCTTTGTATATATGGGTACATCCTTGATGGCTTGGATGAGGGGAATTTTAACATAGACATTCTTTAGTTGCCCCATAAAATCAAAATTAGGCTCAGATGGAGTTGGTGGAAGGTGCATTTTTAATCTCTGGAAATGTAGGGCTCCTAGTGATGATTTCTTCCTATGGAGAGATTTGCTCAGAAGGCTTCTGCTGGTTATTTAGATGGTTGTCAGTGACGAAGGGTTGCTCCTCATCAAGACATTCTGTGATGAGTGGAGATGGCGGTGTAGCAAGCATTTTTCTTGAGCGCAAGTGCACATCACTAACTTCAACTGCATAGGTTGGGTATTGGATGGCCTCATTAGTATAGGCCTACTTAATAGGCTTGTTGTTAGGGTTAGGTGCAAGTTGTGTCGATAATTGAGTAGCTCTAGGTGGGACAGGAGTAGGTGAGGCTGTATTTGGCATAAGGGGCAGTTGTTGAGGTAGTGTTTGTTGTGGCTGCGGGTAGTTCATATTTGCATTTTGCCAAGGTTGTTTCCCACACCACTATTGTGGCCAAGGGTTTTGATTGGCTTACCAGAATGGCTATTGTGGCCATACTCCCTGCTGCTGGGTCCAACTGGGTGGCATGGTTGCCCATTGTTGTTGTGGCAGGTTATACCAAGGTGCATTGTTCCAATTATGAGGATTTGAATGCAAATGACATGGGATTGGTCAAGGGGTCCTAAGGCATACCTTATCTTTTTTGCCACGACCTTCATTGTACAATGTAGGACACTTGATCTTCTATAGCTTAGAAATTTGGTTTCTCATTCTTTCCCTTAGAACAATTGGCCTTCTTCTGTCGACAATGTGGAGAGTATTCACTCAAAGATGCTTCTGATGCCTCTTGTTTCTTCTTTATGTGTAGAGTGTCTAGTTGTGTTTCCAGATGGCTTATGATATCCTCTTTCATGTTTGACAAGAGATTGCTGAGCTTTACTCTAAAGACTCCAGTGGATGATTTACTTGAAGTCAGGGTTCTAAAACCTCTATTTTTCTTCAAAGTAGATCGTGAATAGTTTCAGAAGATTTGACAAATTTCATCAAATCTGAGTTGAGAGATAGCCCCTGCTCCAATTAAATTGAGTGCATTCATACATTCTTTGCTCACACCTCTTAGGAAGACCAGCTTGAGTGACTCTGGAGAGAGCCAGTTCTGTCTTGACTTCTTGAGACAAAACTAAAATCTCTTAACATAATCTTCCAAAGGCTCATCTTCTTTTTGTGACATCCCAAAGATGTCATCCCCTTTCATATCTCTGCCACAATAGTAATCCTGATATTTTTGCAAAAACTTCTTCTTCATGGTGGGCCAAATGGTTACTTAATTCTCACCTAGACCCATAAACCATTGTAATGCAACATCCTTAAGGGTGGATGGGAAGAGCTTGAGTCTGTATGCATCTGTAGTGTAATCATAACTCCTACAGAGTACATCAAACTCAAAGAGAAAGGTATCTGGGTCTTCAGTGATTAGCCCATGAAAGTTTGGTAGAGTTGAAGGAGGAATATTTTTCAAGGCATCAGAGCTCTCCTGGTTTGAAATAGGAAAGGCAAAGGTAACTGGTTCATCTGGGTTTTCTACTACTTCTTTTGCCATCGTGCCTTGATTCCAACTTGCAATATCCTCAAAATCCTCATTATTCTCTAGAACAAGGGATAATTCAAAGTGTTCTTTTGTTGAACTAGTTGGAAGAAACCTCCCTCTATGGTCTCTTGGCTACCACATACAATGATGTATAAGCTAATGGCTCTGTTCCTGCACCATGTTAGTGGATAGTTTGGAGATGGATTGAATATCTAAGCAATCCTAAATGCTGAAAAATACTATATTCTAGTAAAGCAAGTACACACATAACTCAAAAAGAACTCAAAAACTCTAAACCTTAGCACCATCCCTGGCAACGATGCAAAAAATGTCGAACTCCAAATTATTAACCAATACATTTGTGCAGAAAGGGCATGCATACTATTCAACGGACCAAAAGAATTCTATATCAAGCAACCTACTGACTATATAATGTGTTACATTTACATTGCCAAACTAGGGAATCGTACTCTTCTTGGATGATGCCTATACTATGTGTACAATGAAGGAAACACAATTCTAATTGCAAGAATTGACAATACTCTAAGTAAGCAAGATTAGTAGGAAATAACTAAGGCTTATTCAAACAACTATAATTGAATGGTCTTATGTAACTTCCAGATAAAAGAACAACTAACAGTTAGTTTGGTGATCACCTTGACTCAACAAGACTCAACAAAACAGATTATCAAAGTCTAACTAATTCTCATAACATAACTCATTAAAACATGCATTAATCATATATATATATATATATATATATATATATATATATATATATATATATATATAAACATACAATCATAAACTAAACATATAAACAATGTGGAGAGACACAATACCTCATGAAGTGGCCTACTTGAGTGACTGTGATCCCATGAAATCTAGCTAAATCTTTACTGTATCTTTGTAATCATTGACTGAACTCGAAACGTGTATTCCTTTATCGAATGCTAAAGCAAAAGGTACAACAATGAAATTTGATAATACAATCTCTGTCTAACCTGTATGTAGCAAAATCTAATTTGTGCATAAACAAGATCAACATTGTCTATTTGAACAAAACTACTAAACAATAAATGCTATAACTGTCCATTATCCAACAACGTAGGAAGAGGACTTTATTACAAAGCAATAGGAAACTAAACTGTTATGAAGGTAGCATAGACAATACAATCCTACTATAACTCTCTCTCTAGTACCCATGAAGAACAATCAAGACTAGAAACAAAACATAGAGCACGATCTAAGATTCCTTCATTATTTAAGACTACATCATCTATCAAAGGATAATCATCACAGAGTGGAGAGTTTATAGATGACTCATCCCAATCAATTCGGGGTCTTCTTCATTTGGCTACAGGTGCCTGTATCATCTACTGTGGATATCAACATCTTTTTTTGCTACAGGTTGTCCAATGATCTTCATGACATGTAGCCACGTTCTTTCTACATGAGGAGTTAGTACAACACATGGTATCTATACATCACTATCACTAAAATCAACATAAAGTACTAACATATTTCATGAGCAATCAACCATTCACACATAATTAATTAACAATATATTATACACCCGTCTTCATTCTTTCAATGTCTTAAGGATAATTATAGACATAATTAGTGTATATAGAAATCTAGAAATGTCTTAGGAAATAGGTACTTAAAGAAAGAAAATAAGACACAACATGGCCTCATCACTAATCATCCATCCTCCCATCTCAAAGCAACATACCAATGTATAAATGACCAAAGACAAGGCCAACAAACAAAATCTGCAATAACACTGAATGGATCTGTGGATATTGATAGTCCACATCCAAGTCTTCAATGTAACCAATGGGTAAAGACAACCCACTAAACCTACACAACTCATAGATCCCAATAGTGAAACATACAAATTCATCTTCACATAAATAACCTACAAACTAAGACAACCAAGAAGATATCGTGACAATAAAGAGCATACATATCCAGGAACTCCCACTGCATGGGTAATGTCAAATCTGAAAATAAGATCAAGGCATTAACAAATCCTCCTATAGCACTTCTCTTAGAGGATGTGGATAACTCATCTACCATATAGTGTCAAAACATATAATGATATGCATAAAACATCTCTCATTACCAATCTTTGAATAACTCTCTCAAGTCCTCTTAACCAATGAAGAAAAAGATCAAGGAGTTACCAAATTATTGTTAAAAACAATAAAATTTGACTCCAATGCAAACCTCAACTCCATAAACATGAGAACCTTTAAGAAAAAGACAATATACCAGGAAAGAGAGAAACTGCAAAATCATACCATGTCTTTATACCACATTAACCTGTGTCAAATTGTGTAAAGTAAGATCTCTTTCAACACTCCCAAACTGAAAGGGTATCAATATCTAACATCCAAAATATGATGAAAACATGGCATCAATAGATGTTAACCTCTTACTAAAAGTAGATCAAACTATCCAAACATTCCCACAACAAAGGGAATTAGCCCAAAAACCACAAACCATTTATGTACCTCTCCAAAACAAATCTTTAGAACTAGTTCCATAGCTCAAGATCAAATAATAATAAGAACAACAAAAATCCATAAACCCATGCATCTACTTCTCAACAATCCTTTTCAAGACTAGTGTAAAAGAGAAGACAAGTTACATATAAAGAATACATCTAATAATCAGGTGGGCAACATCTATTAGATCATTTACCTTTCGATTAGACCAAGAGTGGGATACAAGATTGTCCTTGCATATAACACCAAGCAATAAAAGCTTATAATAAACACAACCTTCTCATAAGGTCTATAATGGACTTACATCCATTTCCAAGTGTAGGCTTCTCGGTCATTTTGTTGACATCTCATAATGAGAAATCTTTCCAACACATATCTCTAAGTTCAAAGATATCAAGCCTCACCCAAGTCTCTCTAGTATCCATGAGTTTTTAGCAATCAATCCATGCCAACTTCAAATGCAATCTGCACAATCATGAAGCTCCAAGAAAATGATTAATACTTCAAAACCAAAGAGAACTAACCAAACCATTGTCAAAATTCCAACTCTAGAATCAAAAATATATCATGACATCATGATCTAACATCTTCTCAAAAGAAGATCATATGCTCCAATGAACATATTTTGCTCTCAAGAGCACTTGTATCATGCCAAAAACTCTAACTTGTGATCAAGAGTTCATCATGACATAATACTATACATCTTCTAAATCAAGGAGCATATATATATCAAAAATCGATAAGTTATAAACTCAACACCTCACCAAAAACTCCAAGAGTCCTCCATGGAAAACCAAGATGTCAACAGCTCTTCAAATTCAAAAACATGAAGATCTAACATCCTCTATCAATAGAACAAAAAATGTCAGTGAACCCTTACTACAAACTAAAGGCATAATCCAAGAGCTTCTTATGACACCAACAACCATTGCAAAAGATCATCCATCTTCTAAAAAGATTATGCATGGCTCACAACACTGCAACAATGATAGTTTAGAACCAGTATCTTGAAACAAAGAAGATAGGATACATTATGAGACTACAAGAAACTCCCACTGAAAGTGATACCAAGTTATGCATGGTATCATGATCAACATTATTACCAAAACTCCATTGAAAGTGAAAAAAGCTTCTCATGCAACATAACTTTACTTCTAAAGATTCCAATGAATAACTAAATCAGGTACTCTAAACTACCCTTTTGTCTCAGTACAAAAAATACCAATGTAATTAAGGTAACCAAGAAGAGGCCTACCAAATAGAACCCACATCAGCTTATTCACAAGATCTGCACACATGCAACATCTCATAGGAGGAAAACATGATCAGTGCTTCAACCTTTAATAACTGAAAAAATAGATTCAACCCCACATCCGTATCATGTGGAACAAATGTAACCAGGTATAACATGTAGATGTCCAAGACTCAAACACTAGAATCAACTCTAGATCTGATTTGACAAATAAATCCACATAGGAGAAACCATAGATCATAAGAACCCAACAAGTAGCCTTGCAAATCTGAAATTGTTTCTATCCAGAAAGTATCTGAACACAATTTTCCACAGATCTACAAACCACAGATTTTGGTTAATATGTAAAACTTGCAAAACCATATCTCTATAAATTTGAAACCACTTAAACATCCAAACATTCACACCAACAAACACCATCAAATATGTCATCTAAAATAATGGAATATCACATATCTACAAACCCACAATCTTTTGAAACATGAAAATTGTGAAAACTTACATATTCAAAATAGCATGAATATGAGAAAGGAGAAACCAGGTTGTTCAGGAGTGTCCATATCATAAAAATACCTTCACAACCTCCATACAACCAGTGATAAATCATCCAGTGCTTTCATGTAACCATGGATTGAAACTATGACCACAACATAAGCACTCCAAATTGTAGTTCAAGAAATGAGTGTTTTTCCATGTGATTAAGGTACCAAAAGTAACCATCCAACATAAACACCCTTTCACTGCACATGACCACAAGGTAAAGGAATAAAACCACCAAACAAGAGAATATACACATATTGTCAAAATGGAGCTCCAAATCACTACCACAAGATCAACTCCATAAAGATCCATAACCTTGAGCCTCAAGAGCCCAACAAAGATTCTTTTGACAATATCCATCTAAGAGGTAAATACCATGGCTTCCAAACTCACAGATCTGCAAAACAATGTTAGCACATAGAACTTCCCCTGCAACCAAAATTCCTTCAATACTTTAGAAAAAAATATCCCTCTCTCACTGCAACCAATGGATCTGATACCACATGTTGGAAAAAGGGAAAGAGAACAAGGTAAAGTTGCAGCTATGTGGCTTTAAAATGTTTTCAAATATGAAATTAATAGCATGTGTAAATCTAAAAATTACTTTCAATTTAGATGTTAGAGTATTTCTCCAATTTAATCAATGTAGTAGAAGAAAATAACTTGCAAGAAGAAGACAAGTATTTATGTGGAGAAATCCCTAAGGGAAAAAACTCCACACCAAAGGTGCTTATTCTTGTATTAAATCTTTTGTGAAAGATTACATTCAATACCAAAATCCTTTGATTCCTTGATGCACTTCAAAAGCTTCTTCAATTTTCAAACTTGTAAAAACTTCAAAAAGCTTCTTGCTTTTTCTTCTAAGTCTTTTACAATCAACTCTTTAATTAATACAAAAGCTTCTTAATTGGAAAGTTTGAAACTCAAATTACAATCAATTGTAATTGATATCATGAGAACAAATCCTCATGCAAAACCCAAGCACTCCAAATAGAGAAGATAGAAGTCAAACTATGTCAAGCTTCTTGTTAACTGCTTGTCCTGGATGTGGGCGCCCAAGTTTGCCCAAGTAAACTTAGCCAACATCAAATACATTTCTAAATAAAAGAAACAACTGAAAGCCCCAAAATTGGGCGTCCAAGTTTGCCCAATCTCTTTCAGTCAACTGAAGTGATCAACACACACCAATCTCATGCAAACAACATGCAAGATTGATGTCCCTAATGTTATTCTGAATTACCTTGTTCTTTACATGCAAGTGACATGCAAACACCTGATTCAACATGTAACTAATACCCATTATCTAAAACACTGAGATGTACCATCCTGCAAGTTTTTGGAGTTGGAGTGTTCTGCAAGCAACCTCTCAAAATTGACATGTAACAACATGCAATGTCATATAACTAACATGTAACAACATGTAAGCACATTCAAGTCCATAGGAGCAACATGCAAGCACATGCAAGTGACATACAACAACATGCAAGCACATGCAAGTCCATAGAAGCAACATGCAACAACATGCAAGTCCATGCAAGTAACATGCAATGAGATGTAAGCACATGCAAGTTCATATAAGTGACATGCAACAACATGCAAGTCCATCTAAGCAACATGCAAGTCCATGCAAGTTCATATAAGTGACATGCAACAATATGCAAGTCCATATAAGCAACATGCAACAACATGCAAGTAACATGCAACAACATGCAAGCACATGCAAGTTCATATAAGCAACATGCAACAACATGCAAGTCCATATAAGCAACATGCAAGTAACATGCAACTCTAACTTCACTATTAACTGCCACATCATATTCACGTAAATATCATGCATCTCTGAATCCACTGTTAACTGCTATATCATGTTCATGCAAACATCATGCATCTCTAACTCCTCTATTAACTCCAACATTATATCCATGCAATGTGTATCAACAATATCCACTCATGTACATAAAAAAGAAAACTCCAACTCTAAATATAAGGCACCTCCAAAAGTGGGTGCCCAAGTTAACTCCCCCTCACTCAGAGTTGTCAAAATCTCAAAATAGACTTCAAGGAGTTGTCAACAAGTCTTCATGGACCCCACTCCAAAAGTGGACGCCCAAGTTTGACCCTATCAATTAGGAGTTGATCACAATAAGCCAAGTGATATAATTAAATAATAATTAATCTCTCAAAGTCCTTATGTGTTGGGGAACACATTCCAAGAACTTTGGAGACACATGAATTGGTTAGGATTGCAAGTTAATGGCAACTTATCCCAACAAATAGGGGGCATCACATGTCAATTTCTATAAAAGAAAAAATGAAGTACCCTAATAACATAAGTCTTCTTTGATAGTGATAAACAAGGACATAAATATATTCCAAAATGAAGAGCATGTATTCCAAACTACATGAAAGTCATCTTGTCACAGTTTATAATCCCCATGTTTTAAAGAATGATAATTAAATGAGGTCTTATAATGTTTTTATTGGAGCCCAAAACTCCTCAAAATAGCCCCCCTCAGGTTCATTACATAGTGCTTGTAGGTCTTATATAATATAATGCTTTTACAAGTGGAAGATTTATAGAGAGAAGAAATTTCAATATACCCATAGGCTTACATATAATGCTTAGAGGTCTTATGTTATGCCTGTTAGGTCTTACATCCAAGGATTTAGCCATTCCAAGGTGTTAAAATGCCTAAGGTCTTATTTTATGCCTTATGTCTTACACATTTATAGGTGTCATTTTCATGCACCCTCCCCCTTAATGTCAACTCCTTACATCTCAAGGTGTTAAAATTCCTACAGGTCTTATTTTATGCCTTCAGTCTTACATCTAGAGGTGTCATTGTCATGCACACCCCCCTTGATGGCCAAGCATTGATTTGAATTTGGAGAATTTGGTACTATACAAATGTTTGATGCTATATTGCATATATGATTTCTTTTACTGGGAGCCTAGCCTAGTGCTTCTTGATCATAAGATCTCTGCCATCCGATAAGTAGTCTAATAGAACTAGAGAATAATATTAGGATGGAAAGACTTTGCTTTGAATGAAGTGCTCATGAATTTCAAACGTGCTTTATTTTTAGAAATAGGAGTCTTGAGTAAGAGTAAATAGCTTTATCATATAATAAAGTGGGACTTGTAATAGCACCTAGATGAAAACACTTCCAGTAATCTCCTAAGCACGTTGATTCTTTTGTAGTCAACTTTTGATTAAAGAGCTATAGGAGATAGATGTTTAAATATTACTCCATCCATGTGATAGTAGCTGCACCATGTTTTGAAGACATAGATTGAGGTATATGTCCTATCAATAAGGTTACCAACATAGTTAGTAATACAATAATCAATAAATTTTTGTTTTGGTGCAGAAATAATAAAAACCCATAATTAATTTAAGAAGTAAGTCAACATATAATATACTATGATAATAGTTAAAAAAAGATCTAATGATCTTATCAAGGAAATCATATGGGATTTTCATAAGCATAAGCATGTATGATCTACCATGTTTTTGCAAGGAAAAAATTAGTTATCTTACTAAACATATAGTAATGATCCATAAAAAATTTAAAGCAATGGGTGAGCTATCCTTTCTAGGTTTTCTCCTCGGAAAATTTATTAGGGTGATAGCCACCCATTACAAGTACGTGCTTTTATAGCCAAGAAATTTAGAGTTTTTAAAGCAAATACTGACCTCCTTAGATAGTTGTGAAAAAACATCTATGTATTGTATCAAAATATCATATTCTTGGATGTCTTTACCCATTTGGACATACCATTTTGACTTATAGTATTGCCCCTTAATGGACCTCTTTTCTTCGTGACATATAGGGTAAAAGTGCTTCTTGATTATACAAACATATAAAATAACTAATATCAAATGTTATCAATCCCCTAGCCATGCAAACTCATCCAAGTTTTTTTATCAAATTATTTTATATACAAGATAATTATATGTAATTGGAGCCTTTACCTAGACAATATCTTATATGCATGATATCTTTTATTTTTAGAGGTGATGATTCTTTTTAACAAAAACATCCTATATGGTTATAACAGAAATAATAATAAAGTTATGTTTTTAGGTGTTGCTTGCATCTTTTAAAAAACATCGACAATATCAAGGATTATAATAGTATATATCTCTAAAGTTAGTTTCAATAAGTTCAAACATAGAGCATGATGGGATCTATCTCCTTTAGCTTTAATATCTCAAGATATGTTAGGTTTATAATCAAAGAAGTTAGTCCTTCAACTTTCATAGCTCTAGTGATGAAAGGATTTTCATTTATGGGCTCTTTGATGTATGTGCTAGGCCTTTCCACTGCCATCTTACCATAGTCTTATAATCCTTGGGGCCATATGAGTATGATATGATAGTTAGGTTAACCAAAGGGAGATGAGAAATCCAAACAACTTCATCGTAAATATTGCTACCAGATCAAAATGACCTAGGCAAGTTGGAAACTCAATTATAAGAATGGGATATTTTCTTGGAGTGGCCATGCACTTAGTATTAAGTCAAGTCAACCCAATTTAAACCACTAGACAACAATTTAACTACTTGTTAAGAATGCTATTCTTTTTTATTATAATTATAAATAGAAAAAAATGGTTAATCAATTGTTTAACAAAATATATTCCAACATGGTGATGATGAATTAGATTAAGGGGATCTCTAATTTTTGGCCTTGGAGAATGCAAGGTTTAATGTTACCTTCTAGAAGGTTAGACAATAAGTTGTACCTTTATATGGACAAGGGGAGACCATTAATTTAGAACTCTAATAATCAAGTTGCCTCTAAATATCATATTGTCCATAGCAAGAATCATAATGTATATTAAAGAGAGAATTATAAAAACTTGTTTTAGGTTTCCTACCTTGAGAGAAGATACTACAATATTTACATTTTTATATAATATGGTATCCATATGCATGGTTTGATATTAAAAATTTCTTAAAAGTGAAATGATTGTGGGGTATAATGAAGAGTACTCATAAGAGTGTTTCCATGTTCAAATCCCTCTTAATGCCATGAGACATTTATTATAACTCTAATGAATATGAAGTGAGAGTGATTGAAGGATATGTTGAAAGGCAACCCTAGGTAAATTGAGAATGATGAAGTTAAACATATGCCACATGAATTATCAACCAGTAAAATTTTAAAAACATCTATAATAGAAAAAATAGAATATGATCATTAAGCTTTCACAAATTACATCGTAGTATAAAAGCTCTAGTACATTGGAAACTTAGTAGAGAGTGATATCTTTAGGGGATGGACTTTCATTGTCTTGTTAATATGCTAACAAACTTGTGTGAATATACATATTACTATCCAATCTCCTTCTCTTATTATCATTTCCAATTTATAATAAATGATTTACACTTGTTTTATACTACACTTTTTTCAATATGATTTAGAATTTGCAAAACCATGTGATCTTTACAAAACTTGAATGTCCAAAAAACTATGAGATGATTTCTATATTGCTTGAATAATGTCTTAATAAGGTACCAATTGCACTTAATGTTCTCCTTGTGTTGATTTCAAAAAAAGTCTACACTCAATTAACAATATCCTTTTATAATAAAGCTTGGGTATTTAAAAGTTATAGCTTACCTTTGTACCAAATTATCAAACCACCTCATCTAGTTTGAAAATGACTTTAATTCACCTTAAAGGGAATGATCTACCTAAAAACTAATTTTACTTTTCTATGACCAAGTTGAGGGCAATGAGATAGAACCAAGAGCTTTTATAGGGACTCCTAATATCAAACAATTAACTAACAATTATATCAATCTTTGAAAGAGAACATGCCATAAGGATCAAGTAGTAAATATAGTGCACCCATAATTTAAACACAAACTTATATAACTAATCAATGTTCTTTAATTGTGCACACAAGGCTTAGATCAATATACACTATATTGAATAATTAGCACCTACACATTTCATATGGGATTTAGTTAATGCTAAATGATGAATTTAAGTGTGAACATAGTGAGTCCAAAATCTTAACAACATAGCAAGGCGTAAAAAGACCACGATCCCATTATAACTTCTTGTTGGGATTAGCCAAGATCAACAAGCAAGAATACAATCATAAGCTATTTGCACACAGTAAACCTATTGATATTGCCAAAATATGAATGAAATGTACATAGAAGTCTTGCTTAAATAGGCAAGCATGAGGAGGTGAGAAGGTCAAACAAAACGATTGAGTAACCCTCCATAGGTGCAACGCTTGTCTTGGTAAAGTGACACATATTTGAGCAAGTGGCAAGTTTGCATGAAATAGGTGTCTCACAAAGGTGAGTACACATGTATTCAACACATGAGTTGAGACAAAGGCTAAAAAGCTAAGTAAACTTAAGCTAGTGTGAATAGAAATCTCTTAGACATGCTAAAAGCTAACTAGATAGATAATGCCACTTTTCACACTAACACCCCCCTTAAGTGCAACTTAGGGAGTAGTAAAATAATGATGGGTCATGGAAACTAGGCCATGTTACGTACCCATGTACAAATGCATCTCTCATAAGGTGGAGAAAGAAATAAAACCTTGTGGGAAAAAACATTCCTCCAAAAAGAGAGAAAATAATAAAGTGTTAGAGACACTATACAAAATACCTAAAGGTGATAACCCTGATGTGAAGGATTTCTGGAATCCTTCTGTGAAGCAACTCTAAAATTTGATTTAGCAACAAGTGATGATGACAGTGATGTTAGGTTCCAGAATTAGGAACCCATGTTCTAGACTTAGAGACTGCAGATGCAAAAAGAGCATGGCCCTTAAATGTTTCTGGTATTGTATCTGGTGTTGATGATGACTCTTGGTTAGATTCAGGATCCTTTATATTATGCTTTTCAAGAATATTGGTAAGATGATTGATCTTGTTATTCAAACATTTCTACTCATTGTTCCCAGTTTTCTTGCAATATGTACACTTAGCTTTTTCTTTCATAGAGTTTCCTTGATTTGAAATGCTTTGAGTGTTTGATTTTGAGGATTCAACTTTCTTATCTTTCTTGATTTCTTCGTCCTTTTGTTTTTCTGCTTTGTTATTTTTCAAATTTCTAGCAATAAGAGCATGAGGTTTATAATTCTTCATGGTGCCCATTTGTATCAATTTATCCTATTCCCTTGTTAAGTCAACAATGAATTCATCCAAAGTAGGCATTTTCCATGTTGCACCAAAAGCCCTTTCGATGGTATAAAAAGAAGATACAAATACAAAATATTCAAGACTTAGTTTGGAAAGCATAGAAAGTCTGAGTTGATCCTCTTTTTTTTATCCCACATTCCTTTAACTACAATCTCAATGATTTGAATTTTTGTGAAATAATCTTCTAAGGTATCAAAATCTCTAAGTCTCAAGCTAATGAGCTCATTTTCTAACTCATGAATTTCTAGTTCATCAACCTTCCCAAAGAGTTTTTCTAAGTCTTTCCATACCTCATTGGGTGTTTTCAAGGCTTCAACATGAAACAAAAGCTCAGGAAATAGACTTAGACATAAGAACCTGAAGGCTTGATCACACTTATTAAAATATTTTTCTTTGTCTTTGATGACATTTGGCTCTTTTTTATGTGCCCATAGTCACTCTATATAACCCTTTATCCTTCAGCATAAGTTGAATATGAGTTTCCACTCATGATGATAGTTAAAAGGTGTTAGAGGTTTGATAGGATGATTTGGCTCCATGCAGACTGTTTGTAGATGTGTTTTGAAATGCAGAAAGAAAAATATTGAGGGAGCAATGGAAGTGTACGCAAGACACAACTCAAGAAACCCCTTGCAACTCAATATTTTTATCCCCCCTTAATTTTGGCACTTTATAATAGTAGTGTGTTAAGAAAGTTTAATTGGAACAAAAAATGACACTTTATAATAGCAGTGCAAAATAATTTCCAATAGATCAGACTTGAAAAATTATTCACTTTCTAAAAATGTGGCACTCAATTTTGAGTTGCCAATCAAAATATACAATTGTTTTACGAGTTGCTTAGCTTTCTGTACAAAGAAGGGATTTGTTTTTTAGAAAATGGGACAATTCCCAAATCATCTCGACATAGCTTTGCCAGCACCAGAGCTAGCTTCCTATCAACTAGAAATATGCCCAATTTTGCCTCCGTGGGTGAAGGTTATTGTAAAATAAAAAAATAACCTCCTTCGACAAGGTGAGAGCATGTTGTGGTCAATCTAGCACAAAATGCCAAGGGTATCTCCTGGCATAAAATGCTATCTTCTGGCAGGTTTGTGTAACTTTTTCATTTTTTTAACCATTAATGGTTAAACATTGGCAGTTTAAAGTGACACAAATTTGCTAGTGGTTTGAATTGTGAGAGGCGGTTATATGTTGGTGGTGCTAGTTTTGATGAGACTATGTCCAATCCAAGCAAACAAATACAAAAAACCAAATTTATCAAAGTTTGAAAAGAATATAACAAACCAAAGATTGGTGTGAAACTGCTATCAAATAATAATAACCCTAACCGCTTAGGACAGAAATAGCTAGAGGTTTTGAGGAAGGCACAAAATTGTGAATAGGAGATCTTGAACCTGCAAATAACAATGGTAGTGGCGTGAGGTTGCAAACGTCGATATGGTTTTGTGACATTCAAACAAGATAGCAGAAACCTCCAAATACAATCGAACCAACACGATCTGCTAATGAATGGCGACTGGGTTGAAGACAGCAGAGTTTAAATGCCTCAGAGACTTTGGCTTGCAACTTCTAGTAGCTTTAAAACCTTGATCAAGTGTTGTATAGACCGCGACCAAGAATGGTGGATAGGTTTTGAAACCATGACCTTATAGATCGTGTGCAGATGAGATGAGGTCAATGGAGATGGCTTTGATCTGGGCATTGTAGCAAACAGCGACAGAGAATTGGTTGAACCACAACCTCCACAAACCAACAACCATTGGTAAAAAAACCTCGACCAAGAAGCTTGGTGAGTGCTAGACAATGGATGAAACTTGCGGAGCTGTTGGTAAAGCGACCAAACTTCATACCAAAACCAGTGATGCAGAAATGAAAACCTCTTGGAAAATATTTCTCAAAACACCTGATAGATCTGCCCAAAAGAGGCCAAATCGGTTGGGAATGGGGCCTTAGACTAGAGGATCACCAAAATTTATCCCAAATCACAACAAACTTGTCGGCAATGGCAGATTTGCATAGGCTGAGAGGCCAAAAAATAACCCAAATCACAAATTTCGCCCAAAATTTGGAACAATCGCCTACAAAAAATGCTAAAAACACCAAGAAATTTTTCCCAAAAAAATTCCATACAATTTCGTATTGTGCAGGGGGCCTAAAAAATTTTACAAAATTTTTCTTGTGTCAATTTTGATGAATCAATGAGCTATTTTGATTATCTCGGGCTTTTCAGACTCAATGGCAATGTTCATTTGGCTCTAAGAGGACCTCGTCACTATATATAGGGAAGAATTTTGCTAACATGGCTCTGATACCATGTTGGAATTAGCCAAGATCAAAGCAAGAAAACAAACACAAGCTATTTGCACACAATAACCCTGTTGATATTGCCAAAAGATGAAATGTACATAAAAGTCTTGCTTAAATAGGCAAGCATGAGGAGGTGAGAAGGTTGAACATAATGACTAAGTAACCCTCCATAGGTGCAACACTTGTCTTGCTCAAGTGACATGTTTGAGAAAGTGGCAAGTTTGCATGAAATAGGTGTCTCACAAAGGTGAGTACACATCTCTTCACCACATGAGGTGAGACAAAGTCTAACCAAGTAAACTTAAGCTAATGTGAATAGAAGTCTTCTAGACATGCAAAAAGCTATCTAGATAGATAATGTCACTTTTCACACTAACACTTCTAGCCAAACATATGGACAACCTCCATTTTAGCACCAACAAACTACTCCATTGCCTTAATCAAACCATGACATATTAAATAAAAGGATTGTTATAAAGTAAGGAGCAGTATTTCTCTCTTATGTGATTGTTCTCAAAGATAGCTCATATCAATTATAATATGGTAAAATAGAAAAAAATAATTATCGAAGACTAATTTAAATTCAAGTGCGAGTGGTTATGATCATTCTTGAAGCTAGCCCAAAAAATGAACGATAAAAAAGGAAAACTTCTAACATCTTATACATAATCATTTGTTGCTCCAATTTAAAAGATATGACTCTCCATGACTCTCCTTTTATAAATGATATGACTTTCTATAGTTAAAAAATGACTTCCATATATAATATGGTGCGAAGATTTCTTAATAATCGATCTTCATTAGCTGACAATTTGACTTTTCTAAGAATCAACCTCCTAAGTGAATCGACCTCTATTTAAAAGGTTTTCATTTATTTTTTTAGTTTTCATTAGGCCCATACGAAAAGATAGGCCTCTATCCTTTCCTTCTATAAGGGATGTGCTACTCATAAAGATAACAACTCTCTCATAAAAGATAATGACTCTAAAAAAAAATTACTGACTCTCTCATGAAAAAGATAAAATATTCTCTTATTTAATTTACTTTTTATAAAATATCGACCCATGAAGTATTAAGAGAAAAAAGTGACCATTATATGATCGAGCCATGAAGTATAAGAGATAAAAAAAAAAAAAGCGACCATTATATGAAGCATTGCGACCATAATAATGTCTCATTAGAATTAGGGGTTGCAAGGCATAAAGATATGAGATGACTTCTAATTGTCAAGCAACATTGCCCAAACATTATACTAAAGTTTGGTTACTAGTATCTATCCAAGGGCTTGCAAGGTATTTAAAACACTTCAAACATTTGAATTTACACTTGACCCTTTTTTAAAAGTCAAGGACCTAGGACTTTTTTAATTTTAAATGTGATTTATCAAATTAAGCATAATTTGGAAGTATTTGGTGATATAAATTTTTAGTTGTTGAAAGGAGAATCATAATCTATAGCACCAATTAAAGTGACAATATATCAGTCAAGGATTAGGGGAAAAATGAATGGTAACCTCACCTTACAACTTAACACCACAATAAGAGAAGAAGCCATTAGAGGGAATTTCATGAGTATGTTAGAAAAAATTGTATGAAAATTCTCTCAGATACCACCTATAGAAATGGTTAGCATTTCCTAACCTACTTTTGATGAATTGATTTTAAAAAAATAGAAAAGGCATACCAGATGTCTTGCACAAATGGCCATCAACATGTGTTGATTGAGCATAAAGAGGTTTCCCATCAAGTTTTACATGTCTTCTAATATAACCTATAAAAATGATTAGTATAGCCTAACCTGCTCTGATACCATGTTAGAAATTAGGATCTTAGGATACTAATCATTATGAACAAAATATAAAATAAATATAAATGAGAATTATACAAGCATATATTTAACACATTACACAAGATATACATGGGGAAACCCTTTTAGATTAAAAAACCCCATAAATCATCATTTTATTAAAACACTTACAAAAAATAGCCTATTAAAAAACTAGATTGAACCTGGGGATCCACTCCTCTACATACTTCCACATGGCCAACAATACATCTTGTGCATAGTGATATAATTCACTATAAATCTCCAAATTCCCTTACCTCTCGAATGAGAGAGAACCTCCTTAAATAAAGGAGAAGGGGTGGCAAAATACTTGAAGGGGTATTAGTCATACCATTCAAAGAACCCATTTGTAAATAATTAATAATCTAATAGTTGTTAGATTATTGATTATTAAATGGTATATGCTTTATAACATAAAGTTTTATAACCTTATATTGGAACAATATATAAATCTTATAAGGGTATGACCCCTAATAACATTATGTTCTTACACTTTCCATCTCCACTGTTGTTGTGGATCTATAACAAGAAAATGATCAAAACTACTTTTCTTACCTCCTATCCTACTAAAATTGCCTAACAATAAATATTTGATTTCCTTTGGGCTCCAAAATTACACACAAAAAAAAATCTCATTATTCCCAATACATATCTACACAGTATGCTTTAACATTCCCATACAATACTTCAAACTAAAAAACACTTCCCATGTAAACATTCAACTCTAAAAAATAAACTTCAACTTCATGTTGGCACCGTAAAATTCTGGCAAAATTTTAAGTGCCTGTGATGAGCATTTTGATTGCAACTCTCAGAAAACACCCCTGCCAATTTGCCTATGTGGCCTACTTTGGAGAATAATATCTTAATGCCACTTGACTTTTCATGCAGAACCACTTGGGATCATACTCACATGACATAAGTGAGCCTGCTCGTCATATTTTAGACTCTGAGGATGTAATTTGATGAGTTTTTGAAGTGCTAAGTTGGAGGGTTCTAGGATTGTTTTGATGTTTGCATATTCTCAGGCCTGCAAAGTAGCCTCCTATTCAGATTGGTATTTCATAGCCGGGTGATTGTCATGACAAGTGGGTTGATTTCCACAATTCTCCTAGCCTTCATATGCTCCCTGGTCCAGTTTCAGAGCCTCAGGATCAAGTTTGGTATTTTTTCAAGGCCAAAAGCAAACAAGGTTTTACTGTTTGCACTGCTGAAAATGCCTTAAGGGCTATCTTTGGAGATTTATATTTTGCAATCTATTGATTGTCATGAGATGCCCCTCGATATTCATATTCTCTTGACATAAATGGATGCCCCTGTTCAGTTCTATAGCCTCAGGACTTAATATGATAAGTGTTCAAAGCCCAAACCAATCAAGTCTTGGAGATTTTAGACGTCGACACTTTGTAAATATGCCCTAGAGGTCAGCTTTGACAATTAATATTTTGAAACCTAGAAATGATCTTGAAATTCTGTGTGGTATAAAGTGTCTTGGTACATATGTCAACATGTCAGTGCATTTTCGTGGTCACCGGAGGAGTTTTGATATGCTTTTTAATTATTTTGCGACTGTAACCGGGCTAGATTTGGCATCCCCGAAAATTTGCAAAATTCAAAAATCAGAGGGTATCACTGGTCTTGGTATGATCTCAAGTGCCTCCAATTTTGATTTTGTTGCATTCCGGGCTCATTTGATGTATTATTTTAAATATTATTTTTTCCGCTACATGCTCCGGCAGGGCCAGTTTACAAAGGAAGTACCTTAATTTGGTGAGTTGTTCAAAATCTATTTGAAACCCACTTCCAAAATAATTGATAGTGGTTCCTCACAAATTTTCTTGGTTCCAAGATCCTCCGTGTACCCGCAGTGAAATTACTCTGTTTGCCCTGCGGTCAAAATTAAATTTTTTTCCCTAAGTTCTAAAGTTTAAATGGCATAAATTTTAAAACATTTTAAATGTTTTAAAATGGATTTGGGACAACTTTGAAAGCCCTAAATATATCAGCAATTTATAAAGTTTAACTTTATAAATTTTATGCAAATAAAGATAACGAAGGCATAATAGTTTGAAGCTGAAATGGAGAGCATGCCAGAATTGAAATATGTGACAACAATATTACTAGTTCTGGGTCATATGGTTCAGGTCAAGCCAAAATTGGATTCCAATGCTTTGGCTTCTGATCAGTTGAAGAAAAGAGATGATATCCATCAGAATTCTGAAAATGTGGTCGATAATTAGCAGAAGAGCCTAGAGCACGCTCTTAATGTGGGTGAAGGGTACATGACAGCCAAAGAGCAGAGAAGAGCAATTGATATTGTCCGTAACTTCATTTAGATTCATTTTCCTCCACTACCCTTCAAGCTCTTCTTCAACTTTGTGCAAGGCTAACAAGAGTCCATGCTATAACATTGCATTTCCTTGAAATGGGTGGACTAGCTGCATTGTTGAGCTTGCCTGCTAAATGCTTGTTTTCCAGATTTGGCAATGTTGCAATGACCATCATTCATCATATTCTTGAAGATCTGCATACCCTTCAGTTAGCCATGGAGTCTGAAATTTGGCATAGTATTGTAGTAGCTTCAGCTCGAAACATTGGTGGAAGAGTAAGTCCACGCACTTTTTTGTCAAATTTGGCTCCTGTTGTTTCGAGAGATCATGTTGTTTTTATTTTGTCTGCACGAATAGTTTGTTAAATTGAAATGCTGGAGAAGTCCTCATCGAAGAGGAGGACATATTTTAAAGTCCCTTCGATGAAGTGATCTGCATTAAGAATATAAACGTCATCTAAGGGACTACAACATATCAGAAGGACATATTTTAAAGTCCCTTTGATGAAATGATTTGCATTACCGCAAGAGTTAATAATAATTTGCAATGGGAATAAAATAATGTGGTGGAAATAAAAACCATGGAGTGAAGGAATAAAACAATAAAGTGAAAGATAAAATATGTGCAACATAAAAATATTTTGCACATATTATGAGGTAAATATATATTCATGGGAGAGTATATCAAATATTTTTGCAATTAAAACAAGGTGAATATATATGCACGGGAAGGTGAACATTTATTAATTTTAATCACCTCTTGACACTATATTGGGAAATGTAATATCATTGTAAAATCTTTTCACTAAGAAGTGAAATATTTCACCAGGGAATTAATTGAAAATGAGAATCTAATATTATTTTGCGGGGTGGGTAATTATTTCTACCCAAAGGATATATTTATTGGGTGAAAATACAAATGTGAAATTGCCCACAAGAGATAAATAATTTATTATTGGCAAAATTATTCAGGAGGATGATGGAAGATAATTAAATATTTGTGAGGAAAGACAAACATAAGACTAATGTTTTGCAAAATATTTTGTATTCTCAAAATTATTTTTCACGGGATGCAAAGTGAAAGGTGATAAAATAAATATTTTAAGTGGCAAAAGACAATGAAAAGTTGCATGAGATGGCTATGTGAAGGGTCATAACCCTTGAAAATACAAATTATATATGAAAGAAACAACCAGGACTGAATAGGAGAAAAATATCATAATAGATTGGAAGATAATGGGGTAGATAGGAAAAAACTTTGATACCTATTGTAAAATCTTTTGAAGCAAATCAATGGATAAGAAGTTATAATTTGGTGATCAAAATTTTGGTTTCAATTGTTTGTTGAATTTCATTGATGAATGTTATCTTGTTGTCTCCAGTTTGATCTTTCCTTGTTATTTAAATCAATTGTATCAAGGATGTATTTGATTTATCAAGACACATTTGTTGTTTTTGTGTGGTTAATTTAATTGGTTCCTTCAAGTAAGGATTAAATTATTTTAAGTGAATCATAGTAACCTAGGAAGCATCATTAGGATCGATAAGAAGAGCATGGTAACTATAATCTTGCATGTTTACACAAGTTAAAAACATCTCAAGTGTCAAAGGATTTAAATTTCAGCCAAAAGGAGGACACATATCATTCACATCTTGACTCCATTGCCCAATAAGTAGAAGGCACTGATCATTTACTCTTAAAACTGTTACCTGTACAATATTATTTTTTCATATATTGATTTGATTTTCAGTTGTAGGAGTAGAAGATAAATCTATATTATAGCATCTATTTCAGACCTCATGCCAGTGTGGAATAGAGTATAAAAGGAATTATATGAGGGTTATAATCTACTTAATTATCACCATCCAATCCTGAAGAATTAACATATATTGGTGATTAAGGTACACCCACCTAGGCGTAGCAGAGCCTAAAGCGCAGGGAATTCCAACCATTTTTGGTTGATTCCGTCAGTTGGCCAAATCAATTATTGGAACTGATCATAAAGTTTGGCATCCTTTTAGGGTTTGGTAATCTGCAGATTTGGGAACCAACACTTCGCACATATACCTAATGGTTAGCTTTTAATACTCTTATAAATACATCAACATGTGTGTAAAATGTACACATGTAATTTTACTAAGCCTATGCAAGAAATAATTTTCTAGTGGTGGGCCATAGTAAAAAATTATTATTATCTAGTTTGGGAGCATTCCTCATAACTTGGAGTACTCGTGCATTACCCATAGGATATTTAACTTGAACTATTTTGGATATCAATCCTTCACCTACAAATATTGACTTATAGGACCACCATTATAACTCCCCCAAATATATATATCACATCAAATTTTTAAATTTTTTTGGAGATATGTGCCAAACTTAAAACAGACCCCCTTTTCCCTTTTCTCCATGGGTCCACCATCTTATGACCCTACCTTATTAACACTTAAAATAAATCAAGGGATTAGATGTATCCATCTTAGGATTAATGGTGGAGGGAAAAATAGTGAAAGGGAAGAGGTAGTGGATTTGTTTCTCTTGTTTTACCGAAATAAACACAAATCCTCCATGTTTTTTCATTCTACCTTACATGTGCCCACCATTTTATCAAACATAATGACATAATGCTCCAACTATAGTCAATCTTGCCTACCAGATTGTAGTCAAGTAAGATTATTATCATTAAGTTGAAATGAATTAGTAGTGGGTGTGAAAGAAAATATCCACTCTAGAATAGAATCAGAATGATATTGAATTTATTGACAAGAGTGTGTAAATATTCTTCAATCTTTTAAATTTATATGTTACTAAGTTACTGATGTTGAACACACAGAAGTACTAAGAGGGGGGTGAATCAATACTTAATCAAATTCTTTTTCTTCTAACAATATTCAAATTAATGAGAGCATTTAAAGCATGAGAAACACAAGAACACAGGAGCGCACAACCATAACACCAGATGTACATGGAAAACCTTAGAAGGGAAAAACCATGGTGAACAAGCTGCTTGAATCTACTATCCAAATCCATCCTCACAAATAAAAATAAGATTACATTATCATTTATGGGCTACAACCCAAAGGAAGTTGCAACTCCCTGAACACATACAACTTTTACACATAATCTTCAACCTTTGCAACATGATACTTATCTGATTCAACTTTCACAAACACTGCCTGCTACAATCTTCTGCTGACCTCTACAACCTTTGCACAACTATCTCACCTCTTCACAACAACAATACCAACCTCCACAACATCAAAACAGCTTTTGAAACTCTTATCAGTCATCACAACTTCTACAATCACCTCCACAATAGTATTACTTCACATGAACTGATCCTTTCCACACTTCATCATTATATCTTCTTATGCAATGGAATCACACAATACATAATTCATCCTTCACTCAAAAACTTTGATTTTACATTTATATCCTCCACAAGCTTCAAAATCATTCTCCTTAGTTAGCCAAGATGAAACGTGTGACATGAAAACGTGTAATGGCCACAATAGTTGGCACAAAACAAATGCATTGATTAGAAATCCAATGCGGTGCAAAAAAAAGATATGATCAGGTTCTATTTTACCTTAGTACACTTTCCCATGTTGACCCACACTTCAAGCACACGGCATAATCAACAACATACACCAAGTCGGTTCCACAAACACTTATCCTTCCTTACATTTGGCTCCAAACCTAATGCGGTACTAGAGGAGACAAAATTACATCATGTGGACCACATAATGAGCATTATATGACTTGCAAAACATTCTTGTATACTTCTTTTACCAATTCATGCTATTACATGTTGGCGCAAACACTTGTACATTGATTCTGGTATCCTTAATACACTCTACTTACACAGTCTTGAAGTAAAACAATGAAAATCATATTTGCAGTAAACTAAAACATTTGAAACTTGAACTAAGCATACCGACTAGTCATATGAGCTTACCATTCAATCAGCAGGGCCAAATATTAGTATTCGGTGAACTGCGGTGGCATCTACTATCTCCCTCTATTTACCTTAAGCAATAGCTTTAAACATGTCTTCACACAACAGACTTTGAAGAACTATCTGCGGTACATATCATCACTTGAAACTTGAAGCATGCATACCTGATACTCATATCTACCTATCCTCCAAAACACAATGTCATATCTTCATTTGCAAAGAAGTGCAGAGCATTCTCCTGTCTCTTTATGACTGCACTTACCCTATTTCACTACTACCTTCACTCTTTTAACTCCAAAATACTTTGTGGTAACTTTCATGCTCTGAAATTTGGAATATACATTCTTCACACTTGTCTCTACTTATATTTCAAACCACAAGGTAGAATCTTCAACAGCGGAGATATGCGGTGCATTTATTTGAGCCCGTGACTCTTTCACTAACTTGAACTTAAAAAATTTCCTTCAGCCTTTTACAACTTTCTTCAAGCAGCAAACACCATGAGTTCATATCATCATCATACAACAAGAATCCAACTCTACTTATCACAGACTTCAAACATAAACATATAAGAGATGTGAACTTAAACATGAACTTCAGAAGATATGGTATGACTGTGTACAGATGATATTGATCCATCTCCTTCACTTCACAACTCTTCTTATCAACTTCTTTTATTGTCTTCATTGATCACCATACTACTACAATCTCCCTTTGACATCTCTGGTGACATCACTTCCAACCTTCCACAACACATCACTTCATACCACTATTGTCATCAATGACAACACCTGTGCAACAATCTCCCCCTTTGTTATTGATGGTAACACTTAACCTAATATGTAAACATTTCTCCCCCTTTGACATCAATGGCAAAGGGCTAGTGGTCTACCTTTGTTTTAGAAAAATCCTATAGGCTCCCCCTATCTAAATATTCCTTATCACCTTTTGTCAATCAACTCCCCCTAAGGAGTAGTCAATGTTTATTCAAAAATGATATAGCAAAATCATTCTTCAAGATTCTATGTGCAGTGTGCCTTGTTCATATCAAAATAGCACTGCATACTCTTATTTTATTCTCCGTATATCTTCACAATCATCAAAATTTGTCTTACCTTCATAAAATTTCTATTTACTTGGAAGGTAAAACATTTTTCTAAATCACTTTCAACTAGGCAAGTGTTGCATCCTAGTTCTTCTTTGTAGAAGACAAAATGTGCAATTGAATTTCAAATTGAATGTATAGTTCTTCTGCTTCCTCCAAAGTGGCTAGCACCTTTACCTTTTGTGCAACATTTTCACCTTATGTCAAAATGCCAGTCAAAACTGCTTGCCTCATACTCACCACTTCCCTTAGTTATTCTATTTCTCCTTTGATTTTCTCTCTTTGGTTCGAGAGCTGCTTCAACTAAGTATGGAGATTTTCTATTTGGACCCTAATAGCTCCATCTTATCCTTCAAAGGGTCATATACTTTGGCCACTTGAGTTAACTGTGACTCAAGAGTCAGCTTGATCCTTTATGCGTTTTATAGTTGCTGGCCAGTTCAAACAAAATTGATACAAAAATTTGGCATCCTCTATACATTTTTGAATGTTTTTCATATTTTATTGTAGATAATTATGTACCTTGGCACATCTACCAGATGCATCAGCCAATCTTTTACTATTCACTTGATCTGTTATCTTCATGTTAGCTTGCTTCTCAAGGTATGATGAATGAGCCTTGAAAGACTCCAACATAAGTTTCATCTGCCAAGTAGGAGACAAGATGGGATCTCTCTTTGCCTCAGGCAATTCCTCCTATATTAACTTGATTGCCTCTTCTAATAGCTCAGCTCCTTCAATTTGTTGTTGTAGAATTTCTTATCTTGCTGAGGACTGAAGTATATCTCCCAGTTGTAGCTTATGGAGTGGAGATATATTGGACAAGTTAACTCGTCCATCTAACACTGGCAACTGTAAAAGTTTTGAAGTGATGACTGGTTGGATTTGCATTTGTTGGGCTAGGAACTCCTTAATTGAGTCAATCGGAGAGGAGGAGGAAGATGTATCTTGTTTCTTCCCTGAGCTCTCCCCTGCATCAACATTGACCTGCTCCTCTTGCTATTCAGGGTTACCCTGTTGTTCAGTATTTTCTAGAGGAAGATCATTATACACAACATATGATCAGATGAAGCATTTCCTTCACTATGTGCAACTTGTTCTTGATCTTGTGTTGCTTGCTCCTATTTCTCCTCTTGGGGAACTTGATGTTTAGTGTTGTGCAGAGGACATATTGGCATGTGAGGTGGAGAAGCAGTGTCATGCGGTGGAGACACATGTGGCTGCTCCACATTCTCAGCAACTTTTACACCTTCAAGTATTGTATTTGTCACTTCTTCAGTTTCTTTCTTAATTTCATCTTTATCCTCTTTCTTCATGCTCATAAGGGCATCTACCCTTTGCTTTGTCCTCAAATCTTGAGCTTGCATCTGAGCTATTTTATCCTTTTCTTCTTGAGTCATGGAAGACCCGGCCTTATCAAGAGCTTGTTGCCTCAATTCACCATCCATTTTAATAGCTTTTTCTCTCCTCTTCCTTAGAGCATCAGCTAGGCTTTCTGGAACCTATTCAAATAATGTCATTCAAAGGGTCATTAAATCTGAAGATATACATTAAAATAGCTTTCTCAATGGTGGTCTTGTCTTCAGGTTGAACCTCTGGATATAAGTCTGTTGTATCCTTTAGGATACCATAATGCACAATTGCATTGAAAATAACATCTAATTGTAAAGGTGCATGTTCATGTACCACCGGAGGAGCTTTCTTAGAGTTCTTCTCTTTCTTCTTTGGATGAGAGGCGCCTTCCTCTCCTACTTCTGCTTTCTCTTCACTCTCTTCTACCTTGACCTTTTTCCTCTTAGCAGGTTGCTTTGGTCTGGCATGCTTCTTTTCTGCAGTCTTCATTTGTACTAGAGTCTCAGAAACTTCTCTTCTTCCAGTAGACATAGTTTGAGCTGATCCGAAAGATTTTGGAGCATTTACAGTGGTTGATGTGGACCCACTGGTTCTTCTTGGCCCTTGTGCAGCCAGCAAAATGATAGGAGCATGTTGTGTTTCCTCCGCAGGGGCTTCTGATGTGGATTCAGATGAAATACCCCACTTCTTGTGCAACCCACCTTTATTCTTCTCAAGTTGCACCTTCACATTTTTCTTATTCATCTTATTCATGATTTCATCATATGTACCAAACCTCTCCGTAGAGGTGTCTTTGGGTTTACGGAGAAAAATATCAGCATAGATCTTTATTTCATCTCTGGAAACTTCATAGGGCAATCTTGGAATCCATGTAGTTCTAGGTTCAACTGCCTCCATATAGGTATAATCCTTATCCACAAGGAATGTGATGTTCTCCTTATACTATTGTATAGAATTGAAAGGGAATCTATCCATGGCATGCATGTTGGTTTGCAAATTTTTGAAGAAACCCCAGTATAAAGTACTATAGTGATTTGGATCACTAAACCCTCTTATATGACTCTTAATTTGAGTGGCAATAGGAATATGTTGTTGCCAAACCTTTCCTCTAAAACTAGGTAACTCACTCAGAAAATAGAATGTAAGACAAATAATTAAGGTTCCATACCTAAAAATATATCAAGTTTCCTTTGTTCTCCTCAGGTTCTCCAAGAGCTGTTCTCTCATCACCTCACAGAGGTCAAAGTATTTACCTTCCTTAACCATGTGGTAGGTAGTGTGAATGATAGTACCAGGGTGGATCCTTGTCTTTTTGTGAAGTAAACTTTATAAGCAATTCCCATTGTAGCATAATAGACACTTGGATCAATTATGTCATTCACAATTAGAGTCCTCTTGTCAAATTTTGCTCTGATCAATTTAGTAACCTTCTCATTTTTAATTGATTTCATCATCGGTACAGGTCCAGTGGAGCACAACCTAGTTACTGCCTTGATTGCATCCTTAGTAATTCTATAGGGCTTATCCAAATACATAAATTCATCATGAATCCTGCTCAAAATATATCTCACCCATTCATGCTTGTTACAAAAATCAGGAAAATCCTTCCATATGTCTAGCCACTTGGCTCCCACATTGCCAAACTTTAGTTTGTAACTAACATCATCATCCAGGAGTTGATCTCTAAGCTCCTCAAACTTCACATGATTAATTTCATCCAGCTTAGAGTGAATATAAAACCTAACATCTTCTGTATATACCACATACGCCTAAACGTTCAAGAATGCACCTTCCCTATCAACCTCCATTGCTTTGAAAGGGTATTTTTTTATACTTAGGTCTTGGTTTTTCAGTAACATCAACTAGTTGAGGAGTCGCCAACACAGATTTCTTTAAATTCATAAACTAGGGTTTTAACAAATAGCAGTTCTGATAAATACCTTTGTGTTCAATCGCTAGAATTTCACCTTCAACTCAGTTCTTCTCAAATCCACCAAGTACTTTGAATGCCTTCTTATCTGCTTAGGTCTAGATACAAATTCTTTGTTTTCAAATGATATCTGATCATGCAAATGAAGCATAAGTACCTTGCAAATTGCCCTAACTTTCCATATTTAATGCACCTTCATTAGGTTAGGTGAATTACTATCAGATCTTGTGATTTTGCACCTTCATCAAATCTACTCCACAATCTTCTGCATCTTGTGATTTTGCTCCATAAATTTGGGAAAAGAAACTATCTTGGCTTGTCAACAACTTCATCAGCTGATTTTATGCCAACTCATATGTATGCTTAGCTTCCATTTACAGATGCTAACAAACATTCAGGGGGAAAGTATAGATATGCACCAATTAGCTCCCCCTCACCCCATGCCTTTTCTCAATTAGCAATGAAGTCTTTTGCACTAGGAAAAAACACCAATTCTTCCTTCTTCTCATTATCTTGCTTTGTTTTCTTTCTCCATATCTTGGCCATTTCCTTCTACCGAGTCACAATTTCCTTTATCTTCTTGTGTTGAACTGATGGTTTCTCATAACCACTTTTGTAGAATCTTTGATTATGCCCAAAGTTGCATTTGTAGCAAACAACATTATATTCCAAAGTCATACCGTTTCTCCTTATTTTAGTTCTACACTCAACAACCCTATGACCAAACTTATGGCATGCATAACAATAGCCATAGAAGGAATGAGAGATTACAACATCATGTCTTGTAGGCACAAATGAATTCTTCCTCATGCAATCATTTCTTCTTTCCTTAATTCTAAAATCAATAGCCTTATGACCAAATTTATTGCAAGAATAATAGTAACCATAAAAGGATTGAGAGAACCTAGGAGTAGTAGTTTGTCTAGGAGGAGATCTCTTGAACTCTTTCTTTTAATCACTGACCTGTATGAAGTCATCATCATCCAACTCCTATCATCTTCAATCTCCTCAAAGTCTCCAGTGTTGGGATCTTCCTTTTTCATTTAAAACATGTCTTCATGTATATCTGTTTTAGAACTCTGACCTTTCTCAAATCCAATGCCAATCTCATCTTTTAGAGGTCTTTGACTACTGATTATCTCATCAAGGATATTAGTGCTATTCTTCAGTTTTGGACCCTTGTCTAATTGATCCTTTGCTTTCTCCAGTTCTTTCCTTAGAGATATAATTTCTTCTTCAAGTTTGCAGCATACAACTGATTTGTCATTGAGCTTTCAATTTGACAATTTCTTCTTTTGATTGTTTGAGCTTAATCTTATATTCTTCATTTTCTTTCCTTGCAACATCCAAATCTTCTAGGGCAGAAATGAGTTCTCCTTCATAATAAACTTCACAATATTTTGGATTAAAGGTTGTCATATCTTCTTCTAGAGGATTCTCATTTGTAAACAATACTTTAGTTCCCATGTATTCCACTCCAAGATCTACCTCAACTGTTAGACTACATCCAAGGAACTTAGCTCTGGTACCAATTGTTGAACACACAAAAGTACTGAGAGGGGGGCGAATCAGTACTTAATCAAATTCTTTTTCTTCCAATAGTATTCAAATTAATGAGAGCATTTAAAGCATGAGAAACACAAGAACACAGGAGCACACAACCATAACACTAGATGTACGTGGAAAACCCTAGAAGGGAAAAACCACAGTGAGAAAGTTGCTTGGATCTACTATCTAAATCCATCCTCACAAATAAAAATAAGATTAAATTATCATTTATGGGCTGCAACCCAAAGGAATCTGCAACTCCCTGAACACATACAAATTTTACACAAAGAATCTTCAACCTCTGCAACACAATACTTATCTTACTCAACTTTCACAAACACCAACCGCTCCAATCTTCTGCTAACCTCTACAACCTCTACACAACTATCTCACCTCTTCACAACAACAATACCAACCTCTGCAACATCAAAACAACTTCTAAAACTCTTCTCAATCATCACAACTTCTACAATCACCTCCGCAACAATATTACTTCACATGAACTGATCCTTTCCACACTTCATCATTATATCTGCTTCTGTGGTAAGTTTATTTGCACATAATCAATAGAATCACACAATACATAACTCATCCTTCACTCAACAACTTTGATCTTACATTCCTCTGCAAGCTTCAAAATCTTCGACGCTTCAAAATCTTTCTCCTTGGTTGGCCAAGATGAAACATGTGACATGAAAACGTGTAATGGGCACAATAGTTGGCACAAAACAAATGCAGCGATTAGAAATCTAATGTGGTGCAAAAAAAAGATATGATCAGGTTCTATTTTACCTTAGCACACTTTTCCAATTTGGCCCACACTTCAAACACATGGCATAATCAACAACATACACCAAGTCAACTCTGCAAACACTTATCCTTCTTTACATTTGGCTCCAGACCTAAAGCGGTACTAGAGGAGATGAAATTACATCATGCAAACCACACAATGAGCATTATATGACTTGCAAAACATTCATGTATACTTCTCTTACCAATTCATGTTGTTATATCATGGTGCAAACACTTGTACATTGATTATGGTATCCTTAACACACTTTGCTTACACAGTCTTGAAGTAAAACAATGAAAATCATATTTGCGGTAAACTAAAATATTTGAAACTTAAACTGAGCATACCGACCAGTCATATGAGATTATCATTCAATCAACAGGGAAAAATATCAATATGCGGTGAACTACGGTGGCATCTACTATCTCCCTATGTTTACCTTAGGCAATAGCTAAACTTGTCTTCACACAACAGACTCTAGAGAACTATCTGCAGTACATATCATCACTTGAAACTTGAAGCATGCATATCTAATACTCATATCTTCCTATCCTCCAAACCACGATGTCATATCTTCATCTACGGAGAAGTGTGGAGCATTGTCCTATCTCTCTGTGACTGCACTTACCCTGTTTCACTACTGTCTTCACTCTTTTGACTCCAAAATACTTTGCGGTAACTTTCATGCTCTTAAATTTGGAATATACATTCTTCACACCCGTCTCTACTTATCTTTCAAATCGTAAGGAAGAATCTTCAATAGCAGAGATATGCAGCGCATTTATCTGACCCTGTGACCCCTTCACTAACTTGAACTTTACTTAGACAATTTCCTTCAACCTTTTACAACTTTCTTCATCAGGAGACAAACACCATGAGTTCATATCATCATCATACAACAAGAATCCAACTCTACTCATCATAGCCTTCAAACATAAACATATCAAATATGTGAACTTACACATGAACTTCAGAAGATATGATATGATTATGTACAAATGATACTGATCCATCTCCTTCACTTCACAACTCTTCTAATCAACTTACTTTACTATCTTCATTGATCACCATACTGCTACAATCTCCCTTTGACATCTCTGGCGACATCACTTCCAACCTTCCACAACACGACACTTCATACCACTGTTGACATCAATGACAACACTTGTACAACAACTAAAAGTTAGACTAGAAATAATTGTGCATGTGATAACTCAATGTATGTAGTTGTTTGTCAATTTGGAGAAAATATGCAATAAATTATGCATTTATGTAGAGGATTATTCTTATCAAGCTCTCAACAATTTACTTCTATTCTCAAAAAACAAAATATTATCTTTGCAACCATAATATACCTTTTTTTAAATTTTAGAGTACTTTCTTGTAAACCTACCACTATGGATGATTATGCAATTCATCTCAAAATTTTCAATCTATTCAATTGTGCTTAATTTGGAATACTAATTGTTCAACTTCTTTAGGGGTTACTATTCCTAAATAATATCCACCGATTCCAACACTTTCATATGATCCTCATCGATAAATTGTATATGGTTAAAGCATTTTTATTATAAATCATTAAATCTTGTAAAAACATTCCCATTCTCAAAATAAAATAACCCTTTTCAAGAGGTTGTTGATTTAGCTTATAGCTTTCAATGTGATTCAAATAATCCCTTTATAGGATGACACTCATATACTCCAAACTCTTAAGAATATATGCAAGCTCTCATGAATGAAACCACAATTTACATTATTTTTTTATTCGATCTGTTTTATTAAATATGAAAATGGCTCTTGAGTACCTCTTTTATTGGATGATTGTACATGCACTTGTAACCCACGAACTTACAATCTAAGCTTATTGAATTGAATATGCTTTGTAGATATATGGAAATTTGAGCTCCTCCATTGAACACAATTATTTTTTAATGGCTTATATACTTCAAACAATTCATGAATGAATTTATAGTTTCCATTATTTGGTACTTGATCTCCTATGATTGCCATTATGGAAAACCTTATTCTCAACATGGCCCACCACTAAAACTCAGTTATCTCAAAACAAATAAGTGGACTATCTAAGATTTACCTTTTGGATCAATGATAGGGAGTAAAATGGGATAACACAAAGATAGGTTCCATTACCTTTTTTTTAATCAAGAATCCAAATAAAATTTAAAAAAACTTATTTATTTTATTCATTTCAAGAACTAAATATTTTATTTGCAAGTAGAGATAATTTGGGTTGTGGGTCCACCAAGAATCTTTATTCATAATCCCATGAGTAAAATGGGAAGGGTGAATCTATTAAAGTTTAACTTTTATCTTCCCACCCCAAAATTTATAAACCTTCCACACTTTTAGATTTTAAAAATCCCCTTGAAAAAGTTAGGGAGATCCTTCCAATTGTATCATCCATGTGATAACAAAAACAAGGGAAATTTTAAAATTTAGGGAGGGGACTAAACATTCATGCCAAAAATTGAGAACTACTCCAAACTTTCAGCAAGGTAGAAAATGTGCCAACAATGGCTCTATTCAAGGATGTATTCTCCTTATGGGCATAGCAATATTCCAAAAGAACTTTAGGAAGCTGAAAAAAATAAAGTCGCAATGTTGTGCACAACTAACCAATACGAATCTATTTTCCTACAAAATATTCTGATGGCTCAAAACCATGGGAAAATAAAAAAAACAATATCTACCTTTATTAAATACTACATTCTTTGATGATCCATTGCACTCCATCATGGTAATGCAAATGCCACTCAACTAAAAAATAACAATACTCTAGCCTCCAAACACGCAAACAAACCTATTGTTGTCAAAAGAAATAAAACATAGTCAAATTTCATCACCCTTAATAAAATAACTCATTAGAAAGCATATATTAACCAAAACTATCAAGTTTATCATGCTTGCTATTACAGTCTAGATATGAGGGTCTTTTCAAATGACCAAATCTAGCATCCAACAACACCAAATTTTCATAACAACAACAAATTCACATCTAAATTTCATTACATATCACAAAACTTACATTTATTGCAGCCAACATAGGAGTACAATCTATACAATTTCAATTAGTCAACTCTTCTCCAAAACAATACTTTCTTCAAAAAAAACCAAAAAAAGATCCTCAATAAAATACAACTTCCTTTTATACTTTGGGTTTGAGGAAATTCAACCATTTACAAGCATGGTAGTTATAGAACTACAATGTCACAAGTCAAAACTTTGACTTTTGGCAATTCAATGGTATTTCAAACATTTGAACTTCCACATAAAGTTCCTTTCATAGATTTGGCAAACCTTGCAACTTTCAAACCTTTCCTTCACAATGCCTTTCAGCAAATCGACACCTTGATGAACCTTCAAACTTTTCTCTTGAACTTTTCCTTTAATATTCATTTTGACAAATTAGTATTTTTGTGAATCGTTGAACTTCTTTGTCGGCGAATCTAAATTATGGTGAACCATTAAACTTCATCAGCAAATTGACACTTTAGTGAACTATTGAACTTGTCATCGATATTTTTCCTGGTTCATGAACTTGAAATTTTGCCAAAACACCTTATGCAAAATTCTCTCGAAACACTTTTCACCATAAAACAAAGTTTGTGAACTTAGATAATTCTCAAAACAAAGCTTGAAAAGCTCTTTTGGTGAAAAGAGGAGTCTGTGACTTGTAGTTTTTTACTAAAAGTGCAAGGTAAATGAGATTTTCAGCAAATCAGTAGGTTCTTGAACTTTTGAACCTGCCAAAAAATTAACCAAAATTGCCCCAAACTTCACCAATTGAAACTACAAGTACCAATTTAGCACTTCTACAATATGATGCCTTTGACTAAATTGAATCGATAAATTCTCCAAACGACTACCAGAAACAACACAACTGGAAACAAAGCACAACAAAAAATAGAACTAAAACTTGAAATGTTTTTGGGTGATACAAGATTGCTCATGAACCTGGATGCTCCTACACTAGACACACCAGGTAAGTGAAATGTTCCATGAGTGTGAAGCTCATGAACATTTGAAGGTTCTTGGGATGGTAATCTCATGCTTGTTCTTTATCCAAACTTCTTCTTTATCCACTTTATCCTTTTTCTTCACCCCATGTTGAATTTATCTAACTCCACCTTCCATTCCTTTTCCTCTTTTCCTTTCCTATTTGTTACCTTCAACTTGTAGATTATCACTTCTTATTTGTCCTTTACAATAAGGATGAAAATCTGTTCCATATGCTTCATGAGAAAATTTCAATTTTCCAACCTATGGCTTTTGTTGTTTCTCCTTTGAATCCTCACTTCCTTGGTAATTACTTGTGTTCTTCATGCCCTTTGTCAATTTTTTATGTAGTTGATTCACAAAATCAACACCATTTTCTTTATCCTCAATTGAATTCCCCTTCTTAGGAACTTTCTTTGAACTACTCTCAACCTCTTTTACAACCTTTATCACTTGTTTTTTTGAATTGAAACAAATTACAAGACTGTTGTCCTTTACTTCTTTTTCTTTTTCTTTCAATGAACTCAAAGTATATTTTTGCCCACCCTTTATAATAGTATACATATTTTTTCTTCCATCATAAATATCCTCTTTGTTAAACTACCAAGGCCTTCCGAACAAAACATGACATGCATTCATTGACTTAAAATCACATAAAACTTCATCTTTGTATGACCCAATCTGAAAACTCACCAAACATTGTTCTTTTGCCACCAATTCATGTTCTCCAAGTAACTTTATATAGATTGGGATGCTTACTCTTCTTCAAACCTATCTTTTCTACTATCTCATCAGAAACTAGGTTATCAGTGCTACCACTATCTATAATTACTTTACAACACTTACCTCTAGATTTGAATATAGTACGAAAAAGAATCCTCTGAGATGGTCCATCCTCCTCCATGCTTGGTTTCACTAGTACCCTCTTGAACATAAGAAATTCTCCTTCCTCTAGTTCTTCTACTTTTCGTGGTGATGCTACACTTTCTTCCTCTTGTGCTATGTGATTTCTTGCCACACTTCTCTTGCTATTTTCTTGCTGTAATTGTGGGCACTCAAAAGTTCTATGACCAGCTCCTTCACACTTGTAACATGTTCCAAAAAATCCTTTCCTACTACTACCATGTCCTCTTGTTGGGTATTCCTTTCCTCTTGTTCCTTGACTTGATTCATTGCTCTATCTCGGGCTTGCTTCCTCTTCATAAGTTTGCTTCCCTTTACTGCTACTTGTTTGTCCCCTTCCAGCTAAAAATTTTCCTCTTCCTCTTGACCTATTATGTTACCTTCTATCTATCTTTTCTTTTGCCTTCAAAGCATATTGCTAAGCCTCTTCAGCTGTAGAAATATTTAGCATACTCATATAATCTTGAATACTAAATCTTAATCCACTTATGTGCCTAGCCACCTTCTCTCTATTCATTTCATGATCTCCAGATTTGATTACCATCTTGTAGAATTCTTCTGTATAATCTTTTATACTCATGCATTTCTATTTCAAATTCTGTATCTTTCTAATTAACTTTGATTCATAATCTCAAAGAATAAATTTGGCCTTTATCCTAGTAACCATTTGATTCCATTAGGTTATTCTCATTTCTCCATTCACTAATCTTTCCCTTTGCAACTCTCTCCACCAAAGGGTAGCATGTCCCTTAAGTTTTGTCTGTGCCAATCTTACCTACTATGGGTCATGGATATTTTCAAATTCAAAATACTCTTCTAATTCACCAATCCAATCAATTAACTCCTCAGGATTCAATGTGCCTAAAAATTTTAGAACCTCCATTTTGTTACCTCCACTAATCCTAGCAAGAGCTATCAGGAAACACTCTTCTCCCACATCTACTGGTTGTTCATTTTCTCTTTCTTTTTCTTCATCTAAATTTCTTCACCATTTTCTTGTTCATCTTCTTGTTCTAGATTTCTTTTCAAACCTGCAACTAAAGCCATTATCTCATTCCTAATATCAACTTGAAATTGTTCAAACTTCTCCATCCTGGGAACTATCCTTCTCAGGTGCATTTTGCAATATATTCACAACTCTGAATATTAGGTTTGTTGTTTTCTACCCACATACTATGGAAAATAGGAACTTATCCTCTCGTGATTTCAATGTCCCTCTTAGCCCTCTGTAATTGCAGGATTTCTCCTCATGCACTTGCAACAAATCTCTAGAGCCTTTAAGACACTTTCACTACTTCAAACTCTCTATAACCTCTTCAACTCCTCCCAGTAATAACTTGCTTTGATAGCATATAATGCAATTTAAATATAGGGGTTTTTCAGACAGCCAAATCTAGTAGCCAACAACACCAACTTTCCATAACAACAACAAATTCAAATTCAAATTTTATTACATATCACAAAACTTACATTTAATCTAGCTAGCATAGGAGTACAATATATACAATTTCAATCAGTCAACTCTTCTCCAGAGCAATACTTTCTTCTTAAAAAACTAGAAAAAGATCCTCAACAGAATACAATAACTTCTTTTTATACTTTGGGCTTGAGGAAGTTAAATCATTTACAAGCATGCTAGGTACAGAACTAAAACATCACAGGTCAAAACTATGACTTTCAACAATTTGACAGTTTTTCAAACTTTTGAACTTCCCCATAAAGTTCCTTTCGAAGATTTGGCAATTCAACAAACCTTGCAACTTTTGAACCTTTCCTTCACAATGCCTTTTAGAGAATCGAAACCTTGACGAATCTTTGAACTTTTCTCTTGAACTTTTCCTTTAATATGAATTTTGGCCAATCAACATTTTTGTGAACCATTGAACTTCTTCATCAACAAATCATAATTATGATGAACCTTTGAACTTCATCATCGAATTGACACTTTAGTGAACCATTGAACTTGTCATCAATATTTTTCCTGGTTCATGAACTTGAAATTTGATTGAAACACCTTATGCAAAATTCTCTCAAAACACTTTTCACCATAAAATAAAGTTCGTGAACTTAGATAATTGCTGAAACAAAGCTTGACAAGCTCTTTCAGTGAAAAGAGGAGTTCATGAACTGTAAGTTTTACCAAAAGTGCAATGTAAATGAGATTTTTAGCAAATCGATAGGTTCTTGAACTTTTGAACCTACCAAAAACTTAACCAAAATTGCCCCAAACTTCACCAAATTGAAACAAGAAGTACCTATTTAGCGCTTCTACAAGATGATGCCCTTGACTGAATTGAATCAAGAAATTCTCCTAAAGATTACCAGAAAAAAACACAATTGGAAACAAAACACAACAAAAAATTAAACTGCATGTTGTACATGCTAGTCTTCATGTTGAGGAGCCTAACATTGGGTCTGGCTTCCTAGAAATCCCAAACCCTTCACAGAACCTCCCTGAGGATTTTGAAAATTGGGTGTCTAAGGCTAAGAACAGAGATGACCTGGAGGAGGTTATCCAACTGATCAAAACTACTATTAATTCCCAGCACAAAATGACAAAAAGGTTTTTTATGGAGATAAATAGAATCAACATTAAGCTGAAGTTGTTGCAGGATAGTCTTGACAAGGGTGGGGATACCTCGGTGGAGCAGGACAAGTTAATCTTCTAGAACTGGGAGGCAATCCCCAAGATGGAGGAAATGGAATGTGAAGTTCAGAGAATGAGGGAAGAGTTTGGTACTAGGGTTCAATACCTAGAGGAGAAAATGATGGGTATCAATGATAACTTGGAGAAGATGATGCAAATAAGTAAACTGACTATCCATAACAGCCTGAAAGGAATAAAAATGCTCATTGAGAAGCTTAAGGAGCTCAAAAAGGAGCAGGTGAGAGATAGTGCTACTGAGGACAACCTGAAGGTGGATGACTATGTTGAAAAGGATAAGGGTGAGGGTATCAAAGACAAAGGTAAACAGGTAATTCAAGAGAGCTATGAAGGCCCTTCAACCTGTATAAGAGGCAACAAGAAGAAATAGTTTGAAGAAGAGATGAAAGAGTTGGTACAATTGGAAAGCCTCGTATTTAAGAGATTGATGGAAAATACCTAGTTGTCAAATTGGTTTAAAACAAGAACTTCATAATTCAAATCATAACAAAAAGTATGAAGCTCAAATGCATCATCTAAATGGATTTTATGTAATACATCAATCTAATCTTTAGAGCCATTCAAACCAACCAACTAATTTTGTTGAAAATTTGCAACCAAATCCCAATGAAAAGCTTCATACTCAAGTGGATGACTTAAAATTTTAGGTGCAACACTATCTTTACCAACATGAACATCCAAAACTTCTTTGAACATGAAATCTTCACATTTAGCACTATCGAAAATTTTCTAAAACAACTTCTAATTTGAACACTTCATACTCACTCATGTTACCACAATCACTAAATTCATCAATTTTAACATCAGAAAAATCAAAATAGTGTTAGTAACAAAATAGATAGATTCACATCCATATGCATCATTCATGTATCCTAAATTGTCACTATGAACATCAAATTTAGATTTGAATGGTAGGAGAATCCCAACTAAAGAACCAAGTTCTTCACACTACCTCTCTACCATATCATACCCATTGTAATTCACATCACAGTCAACCATATAGAAATCAAAGTCATTATTGGATTCACAAATTAATTCATTAACAAAATTTTCTAATTCAATTTTAATTTCATATTAATCACTTTCTCTCAAAATTGCTTTCTCCATACATGTTGCCTGAGGAAAATGGCATTCTTCATATGAAAATGATTAATCAACACTTGTTAAAATCTAATTTATATCATAACAAACCCTTACACTCTTTTTAGTAGATTGTGCATTCAAAGGAGGTGGTTTAGCAATACAAGTATCCTTAAAAACATCTTTTATTCCTAATACCTTGATATTTTCATTAATTCTAATAGTCAAATTGTATGCCTACTAAAGAATTACAAGATATTTGTCTCTCGAATGAAAGATCAAGGTAGAATCAAAAGAATAGTAATAGAGGACCAGACCCTTTAATTCATTTGGTCTCACATGCTTTGGAATATCTCTCAAGGATTTTGCAAACCTTATGTTGAAAGCACAGACAAACTCATTTTGACTTCTCTTAATACTAGTAAACTCTTTGATTACAGGATTGAGATTAATATGGTCACCAAAATTATTTATAAAATTGGTCATAAATTCATCTCGGGTAGAAATAGAGAGATCAAGCAAATTTACATACCATTCCTTGGCATCTCCTTTCAATGAATGAACATACAACTTTAACATTACATCTTTATCCCCACCTCATAATTATCTATCAAATTGATGAAGGCCTAAAAGCTTGCTCTTTGATTTTAAAACATTTTCATAAAATGTAGGCAAACGATTTCTAACTATGTTGGGTATAGAATTTAGAAATTTTTGAATACTTGTAGAGTTCAATAATTTGTACCCACTAGTAGTGAAAGACATTCTTTTGGAATGATATTAGCTTCCAAAATTAATTTGGTAGAAAGGATCATAAGTATACAAGAATATTTTGAGAAATGCAACAATAATGATCATGTGTCTACTCACCATAAGAATTCAAGTTATACTATTTAAGAGAAAATTCATAATAAATTTATATTTCATAAAATTTTCACACTATCATATACCACACTAAAAACTAAAAAATCTCAATAATAGGTTTTCATAAACCCATATAAAAATAATATGAACCTCAAAACTTTTATACCCTTCTCTTCTCAAACATTTAAAATAATCACCTACATGTCTAAAATTTTCTAATTCCTATAGCTTTCTTGCTTAAGGACTTTTCTTTTAAATGCGGAATTCCTCATTTCACTTGCATACCTATGTGGATAAGAAAATTTCCTTTTGAATATTCTTCTACAATATGCTAATGAGAATATTAAGTAGACAAGAAGAATATTTTAATATTCCTAAAACCTTTTCACCGTATCCTTTTCTTAAGAGGAATTTTTAGAAAAACTTATTTACAAGTAAGAATATTCTCACATTGTGTTTTCACAAAGCCATGTGAATAAATATACCCCACTTGAAAATGAATAAATATACCCCACATAAAAATTCTCTTTTCTAAAGGAAAATTGAATTTTCCAACTTTATATAACCTTCCCACTTGTAGCTTTCCTCTCTTTTGAGATTTTAGAAAAGACTCAACTACATGTGCAAAACAAAATATTGTCTTTTGGGTGGGGGGCTAATGAAAGGACCAAGTGGGGGGACATAACCCATGTGTGGTAACAAATCCCCTTAATTTTCTCTTTACCTTTTTGATGGAGAGGATTACAAATTGTATTTATATTTATTTTTATCTTAATTAAAAGTAAATTTCTTTTAATATTGCATCATATTTTTTAATTAACGGATATATGTATTTTTTATATATCTTAAAAATCTTATAGTTACATGCTATATATTTATATATTTTGTATATGTGTAAAAAATTTATAATAGTAGAGGTTATCTTTAAAATTTGATAGAAGAATTGACACTTCATAAAAAAGATGAAACCTTAAACAAATAAATTGTTCTTCAAGGAAAAAAATTAATAATCTAGGTTCAAACCACCAATCAAGCTGATAAATAGTATTTAAATTTTTTTCAATCATGACACAAACAATACTATTCAATAATACTTGCATATAGCTAGGTTTAAAAATAAAAATGTATAGCACTCGTCACCTTGATTTACCAAAAATTAGTAATGAGAATATAGAATGAAGACATCCAACAAAAACTAAAACTAGACCTAATGAGTCTCAAACAAAACTAACAACAAATGATTACCAATAATGGCACCATTCTATTGGTGCTAGTTGATGGGTTGCAAACTTCACAGAGAAATCAAAATAATTGAACAAATATGAAATTGAAACTAATACAACAATCACTCAATAGCATTTTCAAATAGTATAAAAAAGAACTTCAATTCCTCAACAATAATGTCATTTTGTTGGTGCTCAAAACCACACTCTCCAACTCTCGAAGAAAAATGTTGATGACTAACCCTAAGAAAATGATTGTTAGGCTAGGTAATCACTTAGGCTTTATGATCAAACTATATAGCTAGTTGACCAACTAATAAGAGCAGGAAACTCTTCTACACTTCCAACTGTGCTCAGGCCAAGGAGGGTGTTCCTAGATATCTTTGTAAGATAAAAGAAAATAGAATGGTCACACGGCTTAACAAAACCTTACGCATAAGAATACTCTAAAATATTATTCATTCTTGACTTATCGGTATTTTATACCATAGATTTCTCAACAAAATAAATTAATCAATAAATTATGATGCAACTCAGATGAAACTTGTTTAATATCCCCATATGTAGAACTCTTGTAGTTTCTTACTTCACCTATAATGTGGAACCCAAAACCATACATAACTTTCTAAAATGAATCATAGGTGTAGGCTCTCAATTGACGTAGCAAAGGCATGTAGCACTAAGTTTTACAAATTGGTAAGATATATATTATGAATAATTTATCAAAAACTTGGATAGATGACTTATCATCTAAGAGTTTGATCAAATGGATAAGAATAGGACCGGTGTCCTGATCTATGGGCCACAAAATCAAATCATAAAACAATGAGAAACCATGTATGTAAAAAAAAACAAAGAACCAAAAATTCATACGAGATCCTATCAATCTAGCTACACTTTTGTTAGAATAAATAAGGTTTACATTTAGTAAAGTTTACATTTGGTAAATAGGTTAGTAATAAATTAATTAAAAGTTAGATTTTGGGGAGTTATTCACGTAATGAGTTGGGGTAGTTTATTCACGGGAATGTATGGCTTTATAAACCAATATAATACAATGTAAAATTAACTCTGTACATTATCCTGATTCAATAATCTATCATTCTATATTTTGATATCATGGTGTAATAATGATTTTGATTTACTCTTCTGTGTATATTCTCACCATATTTCAATATGGTTTCAGAGAGGGTTGTTTAATGATGAAGGGTGGATGAGTAGTGGACAGAGGTATTTTTATTTTCTGCTTTGTGAAGCTGTTGGAAAGAGACATCATTTTGTTTGCCGGTAAAAATGTTTTTTTTTTAATTTTTAACAGTCTAATGCAGTCTCATTAAAATTGTAATATCTTTCTCATATGATAACAAAATTTAGAATTTTAAGATGTTTTGGAAAGATAATGAATAGGAGGATAAAACCCAAAAATCATTTGAAGATATTGTGTGGGATGAGAAGTTTGTAGCAGAAGAAAGAGGAATAAAATAGTGGTGTGAATTTTCTTTTAAGAAGTTTTAAAATAGAAATGTAAAATTTGTTTGAGGCGTGAGTACAATTTGAAGGCAAAATTAGAAGTATTTGTGGAATGCTTATCAACAATCTGTGTAGCAACCAATAGATTTTTTGTAACCAATATGTTGTAGAAAATAATTGATATACGTTGCAACTACTTGAGTTCAACTCCAGTGATAGGAAGAAGATGATAGAAGCATTTGTTACGTTGTATGAGAGAAAGGTGCATTGTTTTGTTGAGTGTGACATTTGAAGGTAAATACTGTTGTGTGGTTACACAACACGCCCCATTTTGACTTAACAAAACAGGGACCCAACTTTTGGCTTGTGTCTTGTGCTTTCTGGCAGTCTGGTAAAACTAAGTCCTGCAGATCAACAGGCATTGAAAAGGCTGGGTAAGTGATCATCATGAGGTTAGTTCATAAAATTTCATATTTTATTCCTGAAACCTCATATTTAGAAAGAGCATTAAATTCCATGCAGGTTTGTCTTTTACATCACCTTGATATTTGTCAGGATGTGAAAGTTATGAGTGGTCGAAGTTTGAGTCAAACTTGATATTCCCAGGGGGAGGATCATATTTCGTAACATCTGTCATATTATAAAGGTCACCCCGATATAGTATATCACCCGATAAAATCATGCGGTCTGAATATCCAGACGTCAATTTTAGGTGATAGTAACCTTTACCCGTCAATAGCCTTATGCATTTCGCGAGGATCATATTTGTCAAAGTAACCCGATATTTCATAATATCCTCCTGCTCTGAAATATTCCCCTAAGCTAATATCCTGATGACGTCATCCAAGTCTGATAAACGAAGAAACAAACATGATGATGACATCATCATCACATTTACCTCTCGGCAGGATATTTCATAAACATGATCCTGTTCCCATATCATGACGATGACGTCATGAGGCCTTGCCGATACACTGAGCGAATATCCGGATGACGTCATCTTGATATTTCGAAAGAGACACATGTAAGTTTGTCCGATCATCATCATCTTTGAAACATCACCTGATATATCTAGATATCCTCCTGATATGCTAAACATAACCAAAAGGTGCGTTCGTCACATGATTTTGTCACGATAGTTTTTCCTCTCAAGGAGGATGATCATTTTAAACTCGACTCGATATTTTTGAATATCATCCTGTCTTGCGAATATCACTCCGCTCCCGTTGCCACCATTGTCATTTAATGTGCGCAGACATGGTAGGTGGTTCCCGCCAACCAAGAAACTCGATGGAACACCTGGCAAGATCCTGCGTTTTCGCGCGGATAATCAATGAGTAAAATCCAATCTGTCAGGGTTGCCCTAATTTTACCCTAAGTGCATCGTTAAACGGATGAATTCACCGTCATTTCAAATTTACCTTGTGATAAATTTGTTTTTACAGTGCATCAGCTTCCATATCCTCATACAGCCGATAGTTGCACGAATTAAGCTCATAGATAGAAGGAAGTTCGTGATCATCAGCTGAATAAAGAGCATTGTCAGAAAGTCCACTGGTATAAGAGGAAGTTTGCATATCTAGGTAAGTAAATGAAACCCTCATCCTGTTGTTTCTGTAATAGTCAGGTATGGATGGTTAATCTGAAGTTCTGGTTTATGCATCCATATGATTTAGTAATGTTGAACATATACAGTAGGCATGATGATTAGTAAAGTTAATTGTAATATGCATGCATGTGTACACCCATTGTAAGATAAGATTTGGTTAATTGCAGGCACCCATGGCTGACAAGAGGTTAGTTAAGTGTCAAGCAGAATTCGAAAGGCCCGTGTTCTCCTCCCAGAGGGGCGTCCTGTTTAAGTATGGTGCAATTACGGATACCCATCAGGGGAGTACCAATTTGGAAGCATGGTCAGTCGGGTTGAACGATGAGAATAACAAGAGTCCGGTGTTGGATGCAGTTTTCATTTTCGGGATGTGGAACGCCGCCAATTTTCCATACTCCATGGAATCTCCAGAACTGGTGATTGAGTGTGCCAGGAACTACAATCCAGAAACCAGGCAGGTGATGAAACATGGGAGGATATATGCTGACCTATCCATCAAGGGTCTTTCCAAGACATTGGGATTGCCATTGGGCAGCAAGGTAAAAAGTGTGGACCTGAAGAAGTCAGAGAAAGAATATGAAAACAATAAGAAACAAGCCAGGAAAAATATGTATCAATGGAGGGCTGAAAATAGTACATACCCTGCAGCAGCCAAACTTCCTGTGCATCTATTCAAATATGATTTTACTGATGAATATCAATACATGATCACACTCCTGAACAAAGTAATAAGACAACCTGATGCTGGTAGTTTTAGAGACTGGATGTATGGTATAATAATGATGTGTTTATATTCAGATATCAAGCCACTATGGGGCCAGCTAAAAAGTGATGCTCTGCATGAGCAGCTGATGAACCTAGGAGGTTCAAATTGTGCTTTCTATATGACCTCATACATCGTCTACTCTTGTGCTTATAAAGGCACATTTGATGCACTAGTTATAGATGGGAAAGTCACAGGAACAGTCAATGCTGTGCATATCTGGGATCATCATCCCCAGCTGCAAGAGCTAATTACCTCCAAGACTACAAACTGGTCAATGATGCATTCTCTATGCATCTGGTGATGACCATGGAGGAAGACAGAACAAAGAGATTGAGCATTGAGGCTCAAGAGATAATTTATAGGCATGGAGCCTGGTATATTCAGTTTGCCACCTTTTCATACATAAGGGTTGAGGGTTTTGAAGGAAATCCCCTCATGTTGCCAAGGTATCCCACTGATGCAGTGATACTGATGGAGTTCATCAGGCAGAGCTCCACAATGATAAAAATATACAAAGATGCCAAGAAGCTACCACCAATTTTGTTTCCAGTCACCATTGGCTGGTACATGTGCCCTGATTTAGAGCACATAAAGAAGGTGATGGTCACCTTGAATAAAACAAAACTGCAGCCTTTTCCACTGACAAGACCATATGATCCTTACGGCAGGATGCAAAAAATAATAGGAAAGCCTATTCATCAGAGGCACCTAGAGGACTTCTGGGCTGACTGTGAAGATGAAGCAGAGGCAAGAAGAAGAAGATATCAAAGGTTAACTTTGAATCAAATAAGAACCTTTGATTGCATCCCCATTCCCCAACAATTGAAGAAAGATGATGGGAGGATAATTGCAGATGAATATGAACAGAAGAAAATATATAATGATACCATCTCTGCACCTGACCTCACCATACAGGAGGATATATCCTTGGACCCCTTCATTGCCAGGACCATACAACTAACCCAAGCCTGGGTTGATGAACAGATAGGGGCATTGAAGAAGAAGGGTGTTGCCATTACGGTGGACAACAAGAAGAAGGGGCAGGATATTCTCAATGGGGAGTATGATGACTTCCTGAATGAGAAGAGAAAGTCTAAGGGAGATAGACTCCCTCCACCACAACAATAGAGCAAAAGACCCCCAAGGGGCAAGAAAGTAGATAAGGAACCCAAAGGGGTTATTATTGAAAGGGCAGTATTTGCAGCTGAGGAGGCAGCAGCATCAGGATCAGGATCTGGATCAGGATCAGCATCCCCTCCAAGGACAAGGAAAGGAAAGTCCAAGAAGAGTAAGACAACAAAGGCTAAAATTACTGAGACCCTAGAAGAGGGTCAATCCTCAAGGAAACATGATGAAGAGGATATCCTCATGGAGGAAAAGCCTGAAGAAGAAGAGGCTCCTCTAATAATAAAAAGAAAAAGAAGAGCTCCACAGGTGGTGGTATCTACCCCATCTAAGAAACTAAGAACTTCCATGAGGGGTGAAATAAAACAACCCCCTGCATTGTTACAAGGGGTAGGTAGTGAAGTGCACAAGGAACTACAGCATAATGTTCCACTTCCTACCATCGTCAAGTTCAAAACTGAACTTGCAGAAGAACAAATGAAAGAAACCTCGCCAGAAGGTCATATCTCATTAGAGGAGACAATTAACCTATCTGATGATGAGGTTGTGAAGGAGGTATCTTCACAAAAGATGGAAACCCTTGTTGCAGGTACACAAATGACCCCTCATAAGACTCCAACAGTTTAAACAATACTGGAGGAGATGAAGCAAGTGGAAGCTGAAAAGGAAAAGAGCCTAGAGCAGGTAGCCCAAGAAATGGGGCTAGATACACTGATTGCAGAGGTGACAAATCCTGCAGTGGTAGATTTGACAGATAAACAGGATGCAAGTCCTGAACATCCAACAAGATCACCTGACAAAGGGCAACCTGCAGAAGAAGTGAAGATGGTAGAACCAGAAGGCCATGCTTCAGAAATAAGCCCACCAAGTGCACAGGATGCATCAGCGGAACCTACTATAGTAGAGGTTCAGGAAAAGAAGGCTGATGAGAAGGATGTATCTGAAGATCCTGCTGCCAAAGTTCAGGAAGTGATGCACCTAGTGATGAAGAGCATGACTGATAAAGTAAGTGATGATGCATCATAGAGTGAATATCAACATCAGATACTTAGTGAAAATAGGTTTTTTAGATAGTTGCCAGCTGGCAACTTGTGCCATCTCATAAAGGTTGACGTGGTCAAAGGAAATACTGACCGTAGATGCACATAGATGAATCTGGATCGCTGATCTTTTTGTAATGGATTCCTCACCTTATTCTATAAAAGGTGCAAGAATGCTTCATTTTGAGGATTCGAAACTTAATTGAAATTTGTCTGCTGAAATACTCTGGGCTCATTTCAAAGCTTTTTGTATACATTTATATCTTTGCATACTTAATGAATGAGAAGAGTGTTTTGGTTACAATTCATAGTAAATCTTGAGTAATCAGTGTGTGAATTCTGGATTTATGTGGTGATTTGCTGCGTCCTTTGGAGTGCATGTCTACTTACATACATTGTTTTCATACAATTCCTTTGAAGTTAGCACCTGCTGTATCTAGCTGTGGAATGTCCTGGTGAACATATGGTTTGGTTTTCTTCTCCTCATGACTGTATCTGATATACATGTGGTTCAATAGCTGAAGATTCAACTTTAATTTGTAGTTTTTCTTTTAATTTCTTTAAATTTTAGAGCATCTCACTATCACAATTGCAAATAACAAAACATTTAAAGCAAACAATACAAATATGTGGACATCTCGTAGATAAGTGGAAATATTTAGCATGTTTAAAGCTAAAGCATGCATTATTGATAAATATCATGCAAATATTTGAGTGTAACTATATCATCGAATCAAATAACTGTGTAAAATGACCTCTCTGTGAAGAATCTTTGTAGAAATAGCGTCATGATGATGAACTCTATGTAAGGCCCCAAAAATGGAAACAACAACGCACATCAACCTGAGTAACATCAGAAGATTAAGACCTAATCACCGGAGACTTGGGATGATGAATTCTCTGAATTCATCATATCTTTCAAGATGAATAAAGGTTAATGTGTACTTTTATTCTATGCTTGTTTATGACTAACATCATGACCAACAATTACTCCTTGTTAATTTGATGTTACTCATTGTATGTGCTCACAAATAAGAGACAAAACATTATTTGGCACCAACTACATGTAAGCGCTATGCCTAAGGAAGATATTAAGAAGGGCATGAATGATTTGTTTGAAGATATTATATGTTGAGAATCCATTGTAAAATATATTTCTAAATCATTGGATCACTGCACACTAGAAGGGAAGAACCAGATTTAAAATTACTGTGTGAAGGTGGCATCCCCGCACACCTATTTGAAGCAACAAAACTACTATTAATGGTATGAGAAATGTGATTATTGGTACAACAAGGTAGGTAGAGAATGAGGTTTATTTTATTTTTTCATCATTTCTCAAAGAGGTTTAATTTACAAAGTTTTTTATTCTTACGAGTAAAGTAAATCTCTAGGTAAGTTGGTAAGTGCTTCAAGTGGGGATTAAGAGATAAGAGGTTCAAGTCTCACATCTGGCTTGAAATTTTTATTACATAAGGGTATATTTTGGAGATATAAGGATTTTTCTTTTTGCAGAAATAAGGTTTAATATTATTTTGGAGAAATAGGTAGAATATTTTGTTAAAGTTAAATTTGTATGTATTGGAGTGATAAGGAAAATTATTTATGGAGATATAAGGATTTCTTTGTTAAAGTTGAATTTGCATATTTTGGAGTGATAAGGTTAATGTGTTTTGTAAATGAAAATAAGGAATTTTTGATAAAGTGTTACACAAAATTATATTGTAAAAGATGCATTTTTGGTTGAAGCTGACACCTTTTCAATTTTATTATTATGGCCATACATATGTCAAATATTGCTTGTATTACCGGGGCCATCTGTGCTACACCTGATAGAGATTTCAAAGTCTTACATGTAACATCAAACGAATAAAGTGTAAGCACATCGTATGGGAGGTTGGAGGAAATGGAGGCAAGAGGTCTTTTGTCATCCCGAGTGAGATTCTCTCTCAAGGTGATTCATTGCATGAGGAACACCCATTTTTTTATCTTTGTCCCTTCAAGGAGAAAGGGGGGTTTGGCTTTTGTTGACATTTCTTATGGTTGTAGTTGGTGTACTCACTTTTGGTTGAGGTTGTTTTGTACAACAGAGGACAGATTGTTTCCACAACACTAGAGGAGGGATATTGACACACTCGAAGGAGATGTGGGCTCTCGGAGGAGAGTTCTCTCATGTGCAGCACTAGACGAGGCATTTTGACACACTCGGAGGAGATGTGGACTTTCAAAGGAAAGTTGTCTCATTGTGCAAGGAGGTTGGGGACACTTTATGTTCTCTCATGTTGTGCAGAGGTTTGCAAGTTCTGCAGTCAAGAGATCCACTAATGGAGTCAGTTTGGTGTTTCCTGGGTGAGCGAGGAGGATTGATGAAGGTGCTACATCAAAGTCTCTAGAAGGGTTGATATGATCAACTCTTGTAGTGTTCTGTCTCTTGTTCAGATTAATGTAATAAGGGGGAATGTTGGTTTTATTACATGTAAACCTTAAGGGGGGTGTTAGAACAAATAAGGTTTACATTTGGTAAATAGGTTAGTAATAAATTAATTAAAAGTTAGGTTTTGGGGAGTTATTTCCGTAATAAGTTGGGGTAGTTTATTCACAAGAATTCACGGGAATGTATGGCTTTATAAGCCAATATTAATACAATGTAAAAATAACTTTGTACACTATCCCGATTCAATAATATATCATTCTATATTTTGATATCATGGTGTAATAATGATTTTGATTTACTCTTCTGTGTATATGCTCACCATATTTCAATAACTTTCACCCAAACACAAATTCAAAGACTCAAGATCTTCACATGACCAAACATTCTTAAACATCGAGAAATGAATAGACAACCCCGTATGATCTTAATGGAAAGGATGTACAACTATTGAAATAGTAGACTAACTAGAAACAACAACAAGCTAGAAACTATAGCTTTAGAGATTTGTCAAATCCCTTAAAATTATCAGACACCTATGGAGACATTCAATCCATGGAGAGGAATTATTCTTGTATGTGTTGAAAAAATGGTGAACAAATATAATAAAAGCATATGAATTAAGTCTACAAATCTAATTAAATGAACATGTGATAACCACTTAAATATGAAATATAACTTGGAATAATATAAAAATCAATAATATCAATGTTCCATAAAAATCAGCAACATAAAATTAAACACATAACACCAGATGTACGTGGAGAAACTATTTCAAAAAAAGTTCACCACAAAAGAGAGCACAATTTTGTATTAATCACAATAATAATGTTACATCAATACATCAACTCAAACTCTTTAGTCTAACAACATTCTGGAAGCATAACAAAACTCAACCTATAAAAGACATAATACCTCCATCTAATGTATCCAATTTATAGAGAATTGAGAAGAGAAAACTACAAGTAGTTTCTCTAAACCATAGGCACCCAAAACCATGGTCTATAGGGAAAACCCATGCCACCATGTTTATAATGACATCACTCAAGATGGAAATCCACTCACTAAGGCATCTTTGACCTCATTACTATAGTAAGCATACATCCTCAAGTCTAGCACTCTACTATGAAGTAACCAACTAATGTGGACCCCATCTATCATAACAAGATCCTTCACTCTTCCCAATGTAACTCCCAAGTGCTAGATGAAGTAGAGATGCTCAATAACTCTTATGGTGATGATGACTATAACTCTTTTCAACTATAACATCCCTTGTTAATTCCACTATAATAATATTCCAAGTTATAAGGAGGATGATAATAAAATACTCCTCAACTACTTACATAGGTGTCCAAGTACCCATTCCTAAGATGTTAGAAATACAAATGTGAGCACATAGGATTGCAAGGTTAATAGAACCTTATAGTAACATTCTCCCACTTGATATTATACATTGTAATGACATAAAAAGAAACATAAAGTGAACGAAGTATAGGTTGCAAGGCCTGTGGCCTTCCTGCACCAAGATAACTTATCCATGCTCAATGGTTTCATAAGTGAATATGCAACATTATCCATAATGTCAACCTTCTAAATCATGACCTTACCACTTTCCACCATCTTGCAAAGAAAATTATATTGTATATTTGTGTGTTTAGTATGAGCATGACACAAGGGGTTCTTGGCCAAACAAATAACACTCTAATTGTCACATTTGATCTTAACCACTCTGTAATCAAAACTAACTCTTGTCGATAGCCTATGTAACTATACTACCTCCTTATAGACATGTGTAGCAACCATATAATTTTCTTCAGTAGTGGATAATGCAACCATATATTGTATTTTACTCATCTAACTGACAACACTTCCAAATAGAGAAAACACATAGCCACTAGTGGACCTTTGACTATCCAAGTCACATATCCAATACACATCAACAAAGCCCTACATGTCTAATAACTTACCCACAACATTAGAACCATGTTAACATAATCAATATTTATAAGTTTCTTGCAAATATCTAAATACCCTATTAACATAAGTTCAATTCTCTTTACTAGGTTTAGACATAAACTTGCTAAGAACTCCCACTGCTTAGGAAATATTCAATCTAGTACACACCATTGCATACATTATGATCCCTATAGCACTAGCATAAGACACATTATACATATCCTCCAAATAATCCTTTGAATTAGGACAAGTTGGGGTTTACTCTTTCTTTAAACCAATGTCACGCTAGAAAGTTTCCTATAAATAAAGACTTTGGGGAATGTTAGGTTCAAATATGAAAGTAAAGGATTCATGACCAGAAAAAACATGTGCAAGACCAAAACATGAGATAAGGGATATTCTCTCCTTGTTCTTGAGCTCTACAAAGCTTGGGGGTATTCCTTTTTGGATCCTTCAAAGATTTAAATAGGTTAAGATTTATTCAGAAGTAGAAATTACAGTTATGCCTATCAAAGTGACCAATTCTTCTGAATTCAACTACTAACCATACCAAGCCCTTAAGACATAACCTCAAGCCCAATTTCTATGTCAGTGACCTAAGTTGTGTTAGCCATTAGTAGATGGAAATATCAAATAATTTAGATCCATACAATCATAAGTAGAAATAAAGTAACACAATCAATAATAATGCTATGTCATTGTGTCAATTTCCACATGGATCTTTAAATTATTTAATTTATCTTCATCAATAGGTACATTCTAAATTTGAATTAGGTGGTTAGAAAAGCTAAGATTGCTGACTTGTTTCCTATACATAGAGTCAAGTATCACACCTAAAGATCTAGAAATGATTTAAAGTTCCTTGTTAATTCTGAGTTGTCTGATCTATTTCGTCTTATCTTGCAAGACTCAAGTTATCAATCACCCTTAAATCTGAAACAAGCAAGTTCTACTTAGTGATCCATGATGAATTCCATTAAGCCCATAGTGAGATGTGAAAACTATCTTACTAAAATAAACATTTAATAAGAAGTTTTATAGCATTTAGTGAACACAAACTAACACAATTATAACAAGAATGTAGCAAATGTACACATAGGAACAGAAATTTCTTGAAGCAAATTGACAACATAATGGAGACAACTTATTATTCCAAATTAAAGAAAAGTCTTACACTGAATTCTCAAAATAAAACATGAACATTTCAAAGGCAATTCGTATAACATAGGCTTAGGTTTGCTCTTCTTCTATTGAAGTGGACTCACTTACACCTTCTCTAAGATTTTTCTAACCCCCTTTTATAAAGCATTTCCCACCCTTTTATATAAAAAACAAAGCTCATCTCAAAAGATGATTGACACTTGTCACTTTCTTTTACAATCTTGAATTAAAGTGGTTAGCACTTTTGGACACATATAAAGGTTAAAAGATTAGGCTCCAACGATTAAAAGCTAAGTGATTACACCTTTGAGACTCCATAGTTGCATACCACCCAACAATAACAACACCATTCCCGCACCATATTAATAGATAGAAATAAAAGTTCTTATGGAGAAATCATCTTGATGTAGAGGAACAAGCTAGGGTGTTAGCCAACTATCCTTCAAGATCATTCGACAAAATTTCCTATAGGAAGGTTGAGGAGATCCTAAATCCAACCACAAAGCACAAATCCACCAACAAAAGGGCATAAGATGGATTTGGCTAATACCATGGGGTAGGGTTTGAAGACTTCTTAGCCTTAGTTTGTGCCTATGATTACTCACCCCTAAAGATGAAGCTAGATATGCAGGAGAAACTCAAAAACTCATACCATGAAATAAAGGAGCATAACATTTCTAGAGTTATAGGTGGCCTAAAATATACTAGGAAATACCTAGTGTAGTTTCTAGACCCTCCCATTTCTCACTAGTAGCAATCACCCAAAGGCTTGCTACTTAGAGGAAATTTGACATGTTGCATTAAGTGAATAAATTTCCATCCTATATATAGCTTGAACCACACATTATGGAGGACAAATACTTGAATAAAAACCTTTGGATAAAGTCATGTTATAATATCCAATCATCATCTAGATGACCTATGTACTATAAGTAGGCTCCACTATCTAAAAATAGATTTTCTAGCAGTTTTGAGTAGACTATTTTTGCTTACTTCCATTTTTTTCTATAATGTGATGATCATACTTGATCTCAAGGATAAAATAACTAGATAGAAAAGATAGAAATACCAAATCAATATTCTTTGTTGAATTTCTCTATCCACTCTTCACACTCTTCATCACTGGGCCACTCAGCCTCCAATTTTATTCATATTTGTGGCATATCTAGAATATAGGGCAATCCTTACCTCTTTGACAAAATTTTCCACTTTTATCTCTAGCACCAAGGCCTTATCAATCTAGCAATTGACCAAAATAGGGTCAACTTTGTCTCCTTGCAAACATGATTAACCTACATAGGTATTAGATCCCCAAAATTAGTCTTCTAGACACCTAATTCTTTCACCTACCCCTTGGGATCAATAATACTCAAGATGTCATAATTAACTAGTTGATCTAGTCCAAGGTCATTTGAGTGGTATTTTTGGGAAAATATTGAAAATATAATTTTTGGTATTTTCCACATCTTAGTAAATTGCATTTTTGGAGCCCTTTGGAGCAGAATTAGGGCTCGAGACTAGCTCAAACTAGATATTTAGTTTATCTTTCCAACGAGTCCAAGAAGTTTAAATTCTGATAAAATAGCTAGGAGTTATGACTCTGCCAAGGGGAAGATCAAAAATTTCCTAATTTTTTATGTTTTTTGAATTTTTGTAATTAGTTTCACCTTCTAGTAGCTCTTTTTGTATTCCAAGGGTAATGTGACCCTTCATATGATATGTAAGCCTATATATTTCAAAGGGAAATGAATAAAAATTAGTTTTTCGAAGGCAATTCACAACTCTCAGTGAGTTTGCCTATTTGCAGAAACTCAATTCTTCTTTGTTTATTTTATTGCATTACAATATCATAGGCTTACCACTAGGTGTTATCTAGATCAGTGGTATCAGAGCAGTTCACTTCTATATGTCACACCGCACACGATCAGGTTATTAGAATTTTGGGTTGAAGACACATGACCCATCAGATTATCTTCCTTTGAGGTGCACTCGATCAAAAATGTCAGAACAAGGGGCACATTTAGACCCTTTTAAGGCGATGGTGGAAGAAGCTTTGGAAAAACAACGTGAGGAGATGATGAATCAGTTTTCTTATCTGCTTCAAAGAAATCAACAACTCAACATGGGTGGAGTACCGTTCGGTGGTCACACTCCTTTCAAAGTGCAAGTAAATTTTGATATTCCAAATTTTGAAGGCAAAATAAATGCAGATGCTGTTGATGATTGGTTGTCATAATTAGAAAGATATTTTTCTGTGAATCAATTTTGTAATGGTGAAAAAATAGCATTCACTCTCCTCAAAGCTAAGCATCATGTAAAACAATCATGGGAAAATAGAATGTTGTTTAAAGAAAACCCTGATATAGAATTTGATGAAGCAACTCAAGGTAAACCCTCATGGGGAGAGTTTGTTGAACATATCAAGGGAGAATATTATCCTAAAAATTCATATGAGGATAAATATATGGAGTGGTAGACACTTTGCTAGAAGAAGGATCAATCTGTTCAGGATTACACTAATGTGTTCCATGCTCTTTCAGCAAAGCTTGGCATCATGGATACAGAAAAGCATCGAATTCTGAAGTACTGCGGTGGACTTCATCACTATATCCAAACAAAGATGGATTTTCTCAATATTGAGACCTTGGGGACTGCCTACAAATATGCAATAAAGATTGAGGAGAAATTCAAACAAAAGGGGAAAAAAGATTATTTTTCAAATAATAAATCCAAGAATGAAAGTGGCAGCAAATTCATGGGAAAATAGCCAACTAAGGATTCCACTTCACAAGCATCATCAACAACAAACAAGAGTGGAAAGAAGATGTGGTGTGAATTCCATAGAAGCCCAGGACATAACATGAAGGACTGTCGAGCCGCCAAGATATTGATGACAGGGTTGCAAGAAAAATAAGTTGAACCTAAATCTGAACCATTGCTTGCAGACTCTTTTGAGCAAAGGAATGATGACCAAGTAATTGATGCTGACCCCTATGCCACAGTCGCTACTACCAAGATTTTGCCTCATGAAGATGAGGAGTGTTTATTCCACTCACAAATGTGGTAAACAGAAAGGCCCTCCATTTCATTGTTGATAGTGGAAGTCAAAAGAATCTGATCTTTGCTAAGACTGTTAAAAGGCTGAACTTGCGGACCGCACCTCATCCACAGCCATATCATGTGGGATGGGTAAGCAATCAAAGCCGAGATATTCAGGTAAATAAGCAATGTCACTTACCTTATTCTATCAAACCATTCAAAGATGAAGTCATATGTGATGTGGCACCATTGGATGTGTGTGATGTATTGTTGGGGCATCCATATATGTACAAGTGTCATGGTGTATCTGAATCTAGACCTCGCAATGTCACTATCAAACTAGGAGAAAAGAAGTATCAAATACCTGAGGTAAGTCCTATACAACTAGCATCTTTGATTATTGCAAAACAATGTAAGTGTTTAATTGCTCATATTGGAAAATTTGTTCTATTAATGGTTCGAAATGAGAGAAAGAGGTCAGTTGTAGCCAATAGCCATGACAAAATGGCCACCACTTCCACTCAACAAAAATAGATGGATAAAAATTGTCATCATATGAAGATGTTTTTACCTCACCAACAGGGGTACCACTCCACTGTCAAGTCAAACATTCATTTGATCTAATTCTAGGGACACCATTACCAAATGGGTCACTATATAGGTGATCAATTTTGGAGAATGATGAGATCAAGTGGTAGATCCAAGAGCTCATTCAAAAAGGACATATTCGCCCAAGTGCTTCACCATGTGGCAGCCCAATTGTTCTTGCCAAAAAAAAAGATGGAACATGGTGGCTTTGCATTGATTATAGGGTCCTCAACAAGATCACTGTGAAGAACTGATACCCACTGCCTCACATTGATGACTTGCTGGACCAACTTAGAGGGGCTAAGTTTTTCACCAAAATTGACCTGAAATCTGGGTACCATCAAGTGCTAATTGAACCAGTAGATGTATGGAAAACTGCCTTCAAATCCAAGGAGGGTTTGTTTGAGTGGTTAGTTATGCTGTTTGGCTTAACAAATGCCCCTGCTACCTTCATGAGAATGATGAATCATTTTTTTAGACCATTCACTAATTCTTTTGTTGTTGTGTACTTTGATGACATCCTGATTTTCAACAAGACTTGGGGTGAGCATTTGTAGCATGTTCAACAAGAACTATCAACCCTGCAACAACATCATCTCTACGCCAACAAAGATAAGTGTTCATTTGGAATACTAAGTATTCAGTACTTGGGATACATTGTGGACAACAAGGGTATTCGTGTGGATCCTAAAAAGATACAAGTCATCAAAGACTGGCCATCTCCCAAGAATCTCACAGAACTTCATAGTTTTTTGGGATTGGCTAACTTCTATTGTAGGTTTGTACTTGGATTTTCACATTTAGCATGGCCCATGAATCAGGCACTCAAGGGAGGAGCAAGAGCAAGGTTCTATGAGATTTTCACATTTAGCATGGCCCATGAAAAAACATTTACAGAATTGAAAAAGAGGTTAGGTTCTGCACCAGTATTGATACTTCCTGATTTGACACAATCTTTTAAAATTGAAATAGATGCATCAGATTACGCACTTGGGGCAGTGCTCATGCAATACGGGCATCTAGTTGCCTACCATAGTGCAACCTTTTCTGATACAGTACAAAGGTATCTTACATATGCCAAGGAATTGTATGCCATTGTTCAAGCCTGCAAGTAATGGAAACACTATATATTAGGGAAGGAGACTATAATCCACACAAATCACAAGCCGCTACAATTCTTACAGACACAAGGAAAGCTACAAAATGACAGGCATAAAAAATGGGCTACCTACTTGCAACAGTTTCACCTCAATATTTGCCACAAAAAGGGAAGTAGTAATAAATTTGTAGACTGCTTGAGCAGACTTCCAATCAAATCTTTAACAGTAGTACTAGAAGCTTGTGGTCACCAAACCACAAAATGGTCTCAACTATATGCTTCAGATGATGATTTTGCTGATATTTACAATAGGCTAATAGAAGGTACACCAGTTCCTAACTTTTATTTGCAGGATGGTATTCTCTGTCACATGGGACACATCTGTGTTCTAGCTAAAGAGCAATAAAAGATGATATGGGAGGCACACTACAGCTGTGTTGCAGGACACTTTGGAAAGGAGAAAACCATTGCTACACTTCAAAGGTATTTCTATTGGCCCAAACTACGACATGATGTCACTTTGTACATCCAATCTTGCACATCTTGTGCCATTGCAAAGCCTGCCAATCGTAAGCAAGGACTATACACACCTCTTCCTATTCCTGCCAAACCTTGGCAATTTGTTTCAATGGATTTCATGTTTGGCCTACCATCCACAAAATGTGGATATGACTATGTGTATGTGGTGGTAGATAGATTTTCAAAGATGGCTATCCTAGTAGCTTGCAAGAAGGGGATATCTGCACAAGAAACTACCAAGCTTTTCTTTGAAAATGTGTGGGTTCATTTTGGTCTACCAAAAAGCATCATTTTTGACAGAGACAGTAGGTTTCTCAGCAACTTTTGGACAGCACTATGGGATCTGATGGATACCAAATTGACCAAGTCTATTGCATTCCATCCGTAGATGAATGGGCAAACTAAGGTAGTGAACCGAATGATTCTTCATATTTTGCAGATGTACCACTCAAAACATCCTAGCACTTGGGATGAGAGTCTACCATATGTGTAGCATAGCTACAATCGTGCCTTGCATGGTTCCACAGGGCATAGTCCATTTGAAGTGTGTCTTGGGTATAAACCATTGGCTCCTATTGATGTGGCAATGCCAGTCATTTCAGATGCTTCCTCATCACATGTTGAAAAGGAAGTAGATAAGGAAACCAAGTTTGTTGAGAAAATCTGCCATATCCACAAGCAAGTTCAGGAGATATTGCAACATACTAGCCAGAAATATAAGGACAAACATGATCAACATCGTATACCTCATCAATTCAATGTTGGAGATAAGGTATGGCTTCACCTTCAAAAAGAGAGGCTTCAAGGGCCATACAAGAAACTTCACCCCATTCAATATGGGCCATATACCATCACAAAGCAAATAGGTGAGAATGATTTTGAGCTTAACCTACCATATTTTCTGGGATTGCATCATGTTTTCAATGTTGAGTTATTGCGTCCCTACTTTCCACCATTACTGGATACTTCAGAAGTGGCAGAACATATCAGCAGCACAGAATTGAATCTAGACACTACTGCTCCACTCACAACTGATTAGATCACTGATGTCTTGGTCAAGGGTTCAGGCAAGCAGACTTCCTCATCAAGGCAAGTGGTTCACTAGGGATCAAATTGCAAAGCAGTTTCCTCAGTTGTTGCAGACTATAGATGCAATGGGGCCCATTACCTCTTAAGGGGGAAGCATTGATCCAGTCCAGGGTCATTTGAGTGATATTTTTGGGAAAATATCGAAAATATAATTTTTGGTATTTTCTACATCTTAGTAAATTACATTTTCAGAGGTCTTTGGAGCGGAATTAGGGCTCAAGACTAGCTCAAACTAGATAATTAGTTTATCTTTCCAACGAGTTTAAGAAGTTTAAATTATGATAAAATAGCTAGGAGTTATGACCCTGCCAAGGGGAAGATCAAAAATTTCCTATTTTTTAAAGTTTTTTGAATTTTTGTAATTAGTTTCACCTTCTAGTAGCTCTTTTTATTTTCCAAGGGTAATGTGACCCTTCATATGATATGTAAGCCTATATATTTCAAAGGGAAATGAATAAAAATCAATTTTTCAGAGGCAATTCACAACTCTCAGCGAGTTTGCCTATTTGCAGAAACTCCATTCTTATTTGTTTATTTTATTGCATTACAATACCACAGGCTTAGCGTTAGGTATTGTCTAGATCACTAGTGCCCCAAACCCATCTTATTTATCCCTTAATAGTGTCTCCATCTTATTCAAAAAGGTAAAAACATAACTCAACAACTTTGTCACTTGAAATATAGTTGTGATTTTTCTTGGACTTCCTGGATCTTACTTGGCATTTTTGTAGATAATCTTCATAATAATCATTCTAGGGATCCACTTAACATAATTTAACTCTAATAACTTAGGGTTCACATTATACACATGTTTAGTAGCCTCCTTAAGTTATCATGACATTCCCATAGGTCATCAATTAACCTTGTCAAATTTGACACTCTGACTGTATTGATTCCTATAACATGATTTTCAACTTCTTATTTTGTTTGAGTATTCCATTGTTGCTTCTCCTACAAAGATTTAACCTACTCCATCAACATATTATTGTATCCCTAGGATGAAGAGCCTTTATGGGAGACATTTGGAAAAAGCATACTCGTTCTTGCACTTAATGATTTAATTTGATGTAGGTAATTTTTAGACTTTGCTTTCTCTTCTCTCAATTCCTTATTTAGTCTAATGACATCTTGAAGTAAGTCATCATAATACTTTTACAAATTTCTAGTCATAGCCTCACTAAATTGAGTAATATGTACCACCATAGTTGTACCCTCTTGAGCAGGTGTGTTTAATACTCTTTTAACAATCAACTGGCCAGTCAATCCCTATGGGTCATCAAAGATTTGGGGCTTGTCATTCTTTGGGGAAATAACCCATAATGCCAAAGTTTCTTGGTGGGGGCAATAGTCAGATCCTAAGTAAATCGTTCTAGCCTACTCTATATCTTGGAAAACATTCCCACCTTAATTGTTCCTTCTCAAAGTGCCAAATACCAATGTAGAGGATATATCCCATCCTAGAAATAATATGTACCCACTCTCTCTCACCAACCTTCTAGATTTCTTTGGTGTGATGCTATTTATGTCAATCTCAAAATTTGGTGCACTTTCTATTGAATCGGGATCACCACCAAGGGCCTTAGTAAATTATTGTTTGGCAATCAGATCATTTCTTGCATGGGTTTTAAATTAGGAACAAATTTCTTGAATTCTTGAATTCTACTAAATTGGTCATCAAACATAAATTTCTTACATGCCTTAGTCCTTACATTATTGACAAGTTCATCTCCTTCAAGGTCTCCTAGTATTGTGACAACATAAGAAGCAATGGCCTAAATTTTTCACGTGTGATCAAGGGACTTGATGGCCTTTATTATCTCTGTAACGTCGTAAAATGTGTACACGAGCATTTTACACTTACTTTAGCACCTGGGTGGACCTAAAATGTTTACACTTCTTAATTAGGACCTATTATAACACATTTTTGAGCATTAAGCATGTAATTCTCGATCTCGATGCACAAAACCCAGAAAAGTAATTATAAAGCAAGATAATAACACTTTAAGTACCTTATCCTTGGAGTTTGGGGCTAAAGGACCAGGGCACCCAAGCACCCTTGTCCCCTCTTTAGCTCTGACCTAAATTGTGGCTTGTCAGCTTGGGACCTCTTTAATGATTCCTAATGTCAGCCTCATTTGGTTTAATTCTCTCAAAATCAACAGGATTGCATATAAAAGCAAGTTAGTTTATTCATTTAAACATCTCTCTAACCTCTAACTTCTTGAAGGATTCTTCTTCTCTCTCATGATCTCTACTCTTCTCTAAAGCTCTCTATTATGGTTTATTGTTGTGGCACTAACTTATTACAGGTCTTGTGAAGATCTTCCTACTTCTTTGGGCTACACCAAATTCTTGAGTCAAGTTGTGACACCACATCAAGCATGCTAGGGTTTCCTTTCTCATGGTGCCTTCTTTCCTTTATGCTTTGTTCTAGCATTCCATTCTACTTCAGATTTACCTCTACCCTTCTAGGGCACATGCTCTTTATCTATCATCTTTTCTATTATGGAGGTGGAAACACCATTCACAGAGCTTGACTTCAGAAAGCTGCTAAATAGCACCCAACCATTTTCTTTCTTGTGTGTGTGCAAATCAAAGAAATAAATTTCTGAAGGTAATCTCCGAGAAGAAGATAAAGCTTACAAGTACAAACCCAGTGAAGGCATCAATTTCTATAAACCCTAATTAGGGTCTAGGGTGCCCAAGCACCCTTGTACTTTGACCTCCTGACTCTGGATCTAGGTTCTCCTCTATTCACTGGTCTCTGTGGTGCTTTCGGATTGTCCGTATCTATTTTTGATTGTCTGTTATGCTCTGATCTTCGTCAATTAGGTTTTCTTTCCTTGCCCTAGTTTGATTTGGTTGGATTTGGTTAATTCTTCTCTATACAACAAAAGGACAAATCTCCTATAGTTTGGCTCTCCTTATTGGGTAGAAGAGGGTTTGACCTAGTTTGATCTATTGAGCTAGTCTCTCTTTTCTACTTTACAATCTCTCCTCCCATAGGGTCAAATTCTTCAAACCCTTCTATCTTGCTATAAGGCACTAAATGTTGTTGAAGATCTACAACTTGCCTTTTTTCTTGTGGTACATTAGAGGGTTCTTTCATTAACAAATCCTTGCCCCTTGACCTCCCTAATCCAAGAATACCACTTTGTTGTTTAGCTTCAACCCTAGTAACATGTGTGCTAGAAACTTTAGGGGCACCCATTGATGGTGTTAGGGTTTCAATGAATTTAATTTGTGGATGCATAAAACTCAAGATATCAACATTTTCTAACATAATTGTTGCTCTTTCAATGGGATCCTAAATTTCTGTGTAGAATCCCTTAAAATTGGGATCATTTTCCATTCTCCTTGCGTCGACTAGTTTTATTCTATACTACATCTTTCTCGTTAAGTCCTTCTCTACCTTATCCTTTCAACTCTTGATAAGGTCTTCATATTCTTCATACTGATGTTTAAATTCTACCATACGTACCTACTTTTTCATCTTGTGGATGAATCCTTTAGGATCATATGCCCTTGAATCTGCAAACTCCATACTAAATTTGCATATGATGTCAGAAGTCATATCATAACCTTCCTTTCCAAGAACAATGAAGTTTGAGATTTTGGATTGAGAGGGGAGGATCCTCTTCCTCTTATGATTCTTAAAATGCTCATATTTTATATTATTCATTTGCCAAACTACTTCAAGATATGAAATCCTTGATGAGACATAAACTGACAACTTATGGGATATAAAACTAGAGCCAAATACCCTGATAACAATGTATGCCTCATGCAAGAACTAATCACCCCAATTGTTTCCTTATATTAAATCTTAATTGTTATATAGAGGTCTGAGAAATTTAGTAAAATATTGTGGAATCCTTGGCCTATCAAAACCTAATCTCCTCAATATAGGTGTAATGAATAAATCTTCAAAAATGGAGAAATGAGCACTAGAATTGTGCATGTTTAAGTGAGAAGTCTTTACTTGCACATGCTTAAGAATTCTTTGAGGTAGTTTTGGAGAGATAATTTGTACATCAAGCTTTCTATCCCATTCTCCATCCAATACATACAAATATATGTGACACAATAATAAATATCACCTGAAATATTTTTCACTTCCTTGCTTCTTCACACTTTCTAAACTCTCATGTAGATGGTTAGCAAGAAATCTTACATAATCATACAAAGTATTCACATGCATGATTTATATATGAGAAGAAAATACCAATGCACCGTTAAAAATCATGGGTTGTACATCAACTCATGTCACCTAGCACATGTACTGGTAGGTATCCTTAAAGGAACTAGCAAAAGATTACATAGCCAAGGGCTCAAGTTTCTAAATTTGGAATTAGTTCTAACTTATCCCATATCCCTTATCTTTGTAATTGGGTAGCCATTTTTCTCTAAGTCTAAGCTTGTTATATTCTAAACCCAATTTCTTCATGTCCAATGGGGTCTTAGATTTAGAGATCAAGAGAAAAATCATTCAAATCAATTCACTATTTACCTTGAACAATCTACCACCTTTTGAATCATATATAGTACGATCCCTAGGGTTATACATTTTGGTTATCCATTCAACTAATTTAGGTTTAATAGAACAAGTGGAGACCACAACCTTTCCTAAATCAAACCTCCATGCATTATAAAGAGAAACCTAACCACATGACTTCTGGAAGAAGGTGTTGAATAATTTTCCCCCACTTTTGAAGGTAACTGGGTCCTAAATTTCACCCTTGCAATCTTCCAATAAACCAATTAAAACCAGTCTACCAATGTAGATCTTTTGAAAGACTTCATTTCCCATGGGATATATTCAATTAAGTCTTGGGTAGATTTCCTCTGGGAAGACATCGTAAATTATAAATAGAAATCGATTGGCTAGGGTTTTAATTTGAGCATTTAGTTATGGCTTCGAAAGTAATTCATATAATAATTTATAACACCAGAAGATTCTATAGTGAAAATAGGGGCAAGAAATATTCCTCTCAAGTGATAAAAGGTTACAACAATAAAAAATCACTCACTTGTGTGTACCCTTACAATTGCTGGAATAGGCTTACTCATGATGGCTAACTCCTAAATAGAATGCAATTTTAATGGCTTTGGTTCATTAGATTGCCATAAATCTGTTGCCAAATTATGTGGATGCAATGTGGAATTAGGGCAAAGTGACAAAATGTATATATCTGAATTTCCCTTTCAACTTGAATTGTCATGAAAAATAGGTCACTCATTAATAAAGCTGAGTGTGTGAGTGTTTCTTAGGAACAAGTATACATGCTAAACCTTTTGAAGGAGGCTAAAGGATATCTTTCAATTCTTTTTCTATCTTTGAGATTAATGGAATCATGCCACCATGTTGGTTCACTCTTTATGGAGGGTAGAGTCCCAGTGTGGTCATTAAACCTTGGCATGGTGATCTTATTGGTCCACCATGGCATGTAGACTTTTCCATTGAGTACAACTTATGCATCTAAAACTAACTCAAAATGTGTGGGAGCCACATAACACCTAGCTAAATAGCATAGGTCAATGGGGAGAACATATTAGGAGATCACTTGCTACATGGAAAGAAATGAATGGTTGTGCCACCATGCTATTATGGAGGAGGTAGGCCCTTAGGGAAATGATGTGAAGGCCAAGACATAAGTGCAGAAATAAGAAATTGTCTTATTTCCATCATTGATTTGCTGCCAATACATATGAACAAACCAATCCACATAGGATCCCTGACAATGGAGACCACCAATCAAAATTTTTTATATGGTGTCAAAGAATAAAGAAGACACCTATCCATTTTCATTCATTATGGTTCACCTTAGTCATCATATGGGACCCACCATATAGAGATAACTTTTAGCATATAAAATAAAGGTCACACCACCGTGTCAATATGGGTGATAGCAAGTCACACCCTTAGTGCACATAAGCAAAAGGAGTGCACAGTCTCGTAACAATCATTTGAGAAATTGCTTAAGCGAATAATAGGGGTTGGGAATAGTGGGTAAAACTCAAGTGATAAGACAAGTGATGGGTTCAAAAAATATAAAGTGATAAAACAAAGCCTACGGTTAAGGGGCTATGGAAATGGGACTCTGCACCACCACACCAGTTCAACAAATAAAAAGAATTTCATGCTTGGTGTGTGGGTATACAAAAAGTGCATGGACATTTGAATGCTTTGACACATAGTGCATAAAATTTGACAATGACATCAATATTTTAACCCTAGACCCAAGTATTTTAGAGGGAATTTCATTGATCAAAAACATTTGAATCACTATTTAAGACAAACTATGGAATAACAAGGGCAACACCAAGGTCACAAAAAACTACAAATTTCAAAGCACCAATAAGACACATATCCAATGAAATCTTAGTTCCTATAGGTAAAGAGACACTCACTAATTTGTAATTATGCATAAAAAATTGCTATAAAATAGTGTCAACATACTTACTCTAACTTAGCCAAAACTTTCTATGAAATCAGACCCTACTGATTTCCATTCCCAAAATGAAATTTATTGCCCCTAAATCCTTCATGTCAAATGCACCAAAAAGTTGATCTCTAATCTCCCCAATTACCACATTGCTATTACGAATAAACATTTCATGAACATAAAAGATAATAACTAGAATATGATTGTTAATGCATTTAATGTAAACAAGGTGATCTACCTCACTTCTAACAAAACTTAATTTCAATAAAAAAGCATTGAATTTGTTATACCACATCCGAAGTGATTATTTCAAACCGTATAATGGTCATTTTAACCTACAAACCAAAATTCTTTTCCCTTTTACCTAAAAACCATCTACTTGTTACATGTAAATTTCCTTTTCAAGATCTCCATGCAAGAAAGTAGTTTTTACATTAAGTTTTTCTACTTCAAAATCACTAGCAGTAGCAATAGAAAGTAAAAATATAATGGAAGATAATTTAGCAATAGGAGAGAAAATTTTACCAAAAATAACTTGCTCTCTTTGGGCGTAGCCCTTAGCCACCAGTATGGTCTTGTACCTCTCTAACTTACCATCTATTTTGAATTCCTTTTAAGCACACATTTGCAATAAATGGGCTTCCTTCCCTCAAGAAAACTCACAAGATCCCAAGTGTCATGTTTGTTCAAGGCCATCATCTCCTCCTACATGGACTACATCTAAGAATCACACTCATCTAAAGAAAGATCTTCCTTTAAATATCTAGTTTCATCATTAGTACATAATAAATCAAATACACAATATAAATCTAGAGGGCTATACCTGTCGACTACATTTTATTGTCTCTTAGATCTCCTCAAGGGTGGACTAAGGGATTCTACCTATTCCTCTATAAGCTCAACCTACTAGGAAATCTCATGTGAATCCTCTTCTTCTTCTCCATCCTTGAATATATCATTCTATTCTTTAATATGTGTATCTTCCTACTTATTAACCTTAGCCCCAAAATACATTATTTTCCTTCTTTTTCCCTTGGCTATCTTGGATCTTCCCTAAAAACCACATTCTTAGAATAAATCATTTTCAAGTTTAGAGGATTCTAAAGCTTGTAACCCTTAACATTCTCACCATATCCAATGAATATGCATTTTTTTTATCTTTGGTATCTGACTTAGATCATTTTCTCTATGCACATGAACAAACGTCTCATAGCTAGATACCATTAAATGTGAAATGGAGAGATTCTTACCTATCCACACCTCATAAAGAGTATTATTAGCAAAAGCTAAATAAGGAGATCTATTAATCAAGTAACAAATAGTACTCATAGCCTCAACTCAAAAGCATAGATCTAATGATGTACCACTCATCATACTTCTAAATATTTTCATTAAGGTTCAATTCATCCTCTCTACAACCTTGTTATGTTATGGAATATAGGGAGTAGTCTTCCACCTCAAAATATGTGCATGTCTATATAAATCATTGAATCTCTTAGAGTAATATTCACCTCCATTATTAAATATCAACATATTTATCTTCTTATCTCACTATTTCTCACCCAAAGCATTAAAATCCTTAAACTTAGAGAAATCTTTAGATTTAGATCTAAAAAATAAACCCAGGTGTATCTTGAGTAATCATCTATGAATGAAACACAATAATGTAATTTACCAATAGAACCCACATCCACTAGACCAAACACATCCAAATGGATGACTTCCAAAACACATTTTGTTCTAGTACTTTCAATAGGAAAATAAACTATATTCTACTTACCAAACACACAATGCTCACAAAAATCAAACTCAAAATAAGAGGAAAAATTGTCAACCATATTTTTATTAATAATGGTATGTAGACCTTTTTCACCAGTGTGGCCCAAACATTTGTGCCATAGCATACATGTATTTTTAAAAGAGATAGTTACATTGGAAAAATTATAAAAAGTTGAGGCATTAAGCTTAAAAAAAGCCCCACACCATGAACCTCTCTCTTTCATCGAATTTCATCTAGCCAACCTACAACTAGACTTATCAAATGTCACATGCACTCTAGAATCATTCAATTTAGATGTAGAAAGAAATTTTCTCACAAATTGTCCTAGATCATACAAACACCATTGAGATTTTTCACTCTCCCATCATTGAAACACAACTATACCTTTCCCTTACCAAAAAATCTAATGCAAACTATTGTAACCAAGGAATACCTTTCCTCCATCATAATCTTGGTAAGATGGGAAACAATCCTTACCAGAAGTCATATGGTAGGAGAAACTTGAGTCAATGAGCCAATAGTCATCACTAACAACATTAGCTAAAATAAATAAAGTATCATTATCACCACCATCAAAGGATTTATTATTGGATAAATCATCACAAGTTTTATTCTTGTTTTGGTATTCCTTATTTATGTGTCTTCACTTTTCATAGTTCCAACACCACTCTGAGCTTTCTATGGATTTTGAATCATCCTTTATACTTGGACCTGTTTTTCATTTTTTTCATTCCCGTTTAGATCCACCTTTGTTATTGGGCCTTCCCTAAACATGCAATGCATATTTCAAGTCCTCATTCATGAATTTTCCCCTTGTCTCTTTAAAAATAGCAATAAAGGCATCCATTTTTTAAGTTGTCATAGAACCACTTATAATAATGTATATTTTCTCAAGATTTGGGCAAGGAACAAAGTAATAAAATACACTTATCCCTCCCATCTAGCTTAACATCAATGGTTCACCTAGATGACTCAAAAGTAAATTGAAATCATTCAAATGCTCAACAATAGAGTCTCCCTCTTTCATTTTCAAAGAATAAATATTTATTTTTAAATACAACTTATTTACAAGATAATTTGTTTGATAAATATCACATATTCTCTTCCACATGTTGTGTACAAGACCCTCCTCTAAGATATTCAAGAGAACAAAATCTAAGACACAACTAAATGGCTCCCCATGCCTTCTTGTCCAACTTTGTAAAGTTTTGATCTAATATACCCATAGGATTTTCTTCCTTTGCAACAATTCTTCATAGATCCATTTCTTGCAAGAGATCCTCCACTTTCAATTTCCATAGCTCATACCCAATACCATTGAACTTCTCAATCTCTAAAAGGGAAGTAGATGCCATGGATCTAACCACAAACAGATCTACAAAACCCTCTAAATTAAATGCTCCCATTGAAACAAAAAGCCTCACAACACTTCTAGAAAGATGCCCCTCTTTGATTAAGCCCTAATACCACATGTTGAAAAAATCATGAACAACTATACTGAAAGTATATGAATTAAGTGTACAAATTTGATTAAATTAACATGTGAATAACCTTTTAAACTTGAAATAGAACTTGGAGAAGTATCTAATCAATGATATCAACGATAAAAATTAGAAAGAACATTAAATTAAATACATGACACTAGATGTACATGGAGAAACTCTTTCAAGAAAATATCCACCACCAAAAGAGAGCACAAGTCTATATTGATCACAATAACAATGCTACATCAATACATCAACTCCAACTCTTTAGTCTAATAGAATTCTTACAACATAATAGTACTCAACCTACAAAAGGCTTAATACCTCCATCTAATGCATCTAATTTATAGAGAAGTGAGAAGATAAAACTACAAGTAGTTTTCCAAAACTACAAACTCCCAAAACAATGGTCTATGGAAAAGTCCCATGCCTCCATTTGTAATAATGACAACACTCAAGATGCAAGTCCACTCATAAAGGCATCTTTGACCTTATTAATCTAGTAGGCACACATCCCCAAGTCTAGCACTCCACTATGGAGTGGCAAACTAATATGGACCCCAAATGTCATAACAAGATCATCAACTCTTCCTAATGTAAATCCCAAGTGCTACATGAAGTAGAGATTCTTAATAACTCTTATGATGATGATGACTACAATTATTTCCAATTGTAACCTCCCTTGTTAATGTAACTACAACAATATTCCAAGATAATAATAAAATATTATCTCTCAACCACCTACATGGGCATCCAAGCACCCATTCCTAATATTTTGGAAATACAAATGTGAGTACATAGGATTGCAAGATTAGTAGCACCTTGTCCTAATAGTAAGAATCTTCTCCAAATTTACAAAATAAAGAATTACATACTAATAAGAGATTTGAACTTAAAATTTGAAACCTTGGAACAAACTAAGACTAGAGGACACTCTACAAATTTGGCACAGAAACTTGTGTTTGGCTCAAAGATAGATCTTAGAGACCAAACCTTATTCCATAGAAAAAACATGCATGTATATCACATAAATCTTCCTGAGATTGCCCATACTATTGAAATTTATTTCCATCTCCACCATTGCCCTGTATTTCCAACAAATAAAGGATCAAAACTACTTTTCCCACCTCCTATCTTGTTGGAAATACATAACAATAAACATTCAATTTCCTTTGGGCTCCAAAGCTACACAACAAAATAAAATATTGCATTGTGCCCAATACTTATCTCCAATAGTATGCTTTAACATTCCTACACAAAACTCTAAAGTCAAAAAACACTTTTCATGTAAACATTCTCCTTTTAAAAATAAACTTCACTTTCTCGTATATACCCAATGTTTACCTTTTAACACTTTTAAAAATACATATTCTATCAAGTGTAAAATGTACACATATAACTTTACTAAGTTTGTGCAGGAAATATTTTTTTAGGGGTGGGTCATATTAAAAATTATTGTTATCTAGTTTATAAACATTCTTCATAGCTTGGAGTGCACACACATTACCCATAAAAGTTTTTACTTGAACTATTTTTAATAATAAACCTTCATGGACACTTCTTAACCTACAATCCCACAACTAGAACTCCCCCAAATACATATATCACTTATCAATTTTAAAAAAAAAATGGAATATAATTTGAACTTAAATGTTACCCCTGTTTTTGCTATATCTTCATAGGCCCACCATCTTCCAACCATGCCTTATTAACACTTAAAAAAAAACCAAGGGATTAGATGTATCCATCTTAGGATCAACGGTCGAGGGGAAAATAGTGGAAGGGAAGAAGTAGTGGATTTGTTTCTCCTGTTTTACTTAAATGAACATAAAAACTCCACATGTATCCTTTCTAACTTGCACATACCCACCACTTTATCAAACATCTTAACATAATGCTTTAGTTGTATTCAATCTTTCCTATTAGATTGTAGTCAAGTAAGATCATTATCATCAATAGGTTGGAATAAATTAGTAATGAGCATGAGAGAAAATACCCACTCTAGAATAGAATCAAGAATGATGTTGAATTTATTGATAGTTGTATAAATATTCTTCAATCTTTTAAATTTATATATTTCTAAGCTGCTAAAAGTTATGTTACTAATTTTTTGTTCAAACTAAAATTAGTTCGACCTAAGTGCAATTGTTCAGAAGGGATAAAAGAAAATTTTGAAGTTATGCATTCAAATGAACAATTGATATCTTGATAGAACAGAAATAGACTTCAGATGATAGGATAACCCACCAGTCTAATCAAGACTGATGAGTCATCATGATAAAAGAATCAGATGGTCAAGTTATCAATCATTCAGGAAATATAGTTGTTTTAAATGGTTTTATCTTTCAGGAGTTATAAATTAGATTGATTATTCAGTTAATCACATTTTGAATAAAGAAAGAAAGATATTTGTATTGAACTGTTATTTCGTGTCATGTTTTGAACATACATTCAAGTATATGTTACTTTATCCTATACATTGATTGAAAAAGAAGTACACATTTATCAAGTGCATATGATAAATTAACTGATTATGTTTAAAAGAAATGTTCAAATGTGTCCCACACAAGTTGTGGGAGTAACTAGACTGAGCAATTGCAAACATGCAAGCTATACATCTGGATGATAAAAGAAATGAAATAAACACATGATAAAATGTAACATCCATCATTGCCTGAGCAAGAAGGTTGTTTTGTTGATGCCAGTCTTCAGTCTTTATCTTCAGCTCCCATCATCAGTTGAACCTGCAAACAAATTGGGGACAGCCCTGTTAGCACTCCGAATGTTTTAAGTTATCATATGCTTTTATCAAGAAGATATACCTACTTATCACATCATGCATTGCATATGAAGGATCAGATCAGACATGTGATACAAATAAAAAAAAAACCATGAAGAAGATCAATCAATGCCATCAGGTATACATTTTATGCTAACTTGTTTGTTCACTGTGCAGGTATAGGACAAATATTGTTGCTGATTTGAAGACAAATAAACATGTGGATTAAATGTGGCTCCCACAAGGGTTTGAGCCCAACATGTTTTATTTTTCATTTGGAAAAGAGTATCAGGAAGGACAGGATGCATCATTCAAGTTACATCATGCATCACTAATCAACTTACAAGAAGCTATGTGATCATGACATCCAACGAGTCAGATCAATTTAGAATGCCTGAATCAATTTGGCAAAATGCAGAAATCAGAGTTGCAGCCATAGAAGGTATTTTATCTCTTTCATATCATTATCAGAATACCATTTTTCTATCATGTTTTATGTCACATTTCCAAAACCAGACTTAAGAGATGACAGAAGAGTGAATAGAGATAAATACAATCATCAAGTGTAGACATGATCACATATGTAAAGCAGGTTTCTATTGCATATTAGATGAAAGGAACAGGCTACAAGAGCCTTTATTTGCTATGCATAGGATGTTCAAAGGAGAAATGTAAATGACATAACCAAACTAATACATATTGTTTAGTCACTACCATATGAGTGTTCACATTACTATCTGATGATGATAAAAGAATGACAGAGTAGTGCTTTCAGGAAACAGACTTATGCACATGAGCTATAGGGTACATCAAGAGAGTCATCTGATCACTTGCATAGAAAATAAAACAAACATCATGTTGCAGTTTTGGCAAGTGCAGGTATATAAATGAAGGACAACCTAAAATTTTAAGGAAACAGTCATAGCATTCAAATGACAGGAAGTCATGACATACAGATACAGGAGGATGAATGAAATCTGGAGATAAGATGATGTTCATAATCAAAGCAACCAGTATGCAAGGTTTTGTCATGAAGAGCACATGATAGGCATTCACCAAGTCACATTTGAAGTAGATACATCAAAAAAGACCATCTAACTGACACAGTTATGATAAGCATTTGCCATGATGAAGGACAGAAAAAGATCAAGGACATGATATACATGCTACAAGAGGATCAAAATGCAAAGATAAATGTGAAAGAACAACATAATGATGATTACCTGACAGTGAATCAACTAATACAAAATGGAATGCCAAATTAAAAATCCCTGGTATACAAGATGGTCATTTATCTTTTTGCAGAAAAAGAATGTATATTATTGTTCAAGGTTAAAGGAAATTGTTATCACTCAGAAAGTTAAAATAACTTGAAGAACAAGTCTGTATCAAATCAGAAAATATTTCTGTATTATAGCACCTGAAGCCTTAGTTCTAACTTTCTGAACCAAGTTTTATCCCATACACAGAAATGAAAGAGAAATGCTCAGAATAGAGAATGAATGCTTGTTATAGTGGAGCCTCTCAAAATGCAAACACATGGAGAGGTATAAAACCCTAACACATTTCATGCATATAGTGAAAAGAAATAGCTACAATGTACTTGTTTGCATGGTTGTGACCAGAAGTGAAGGTAAAAGTTACAGAGAAGTGTTTTTGCATCATAACCGTGCCTAAATGAGTGCTTTTCTGAGATACCCATACAGGTTTTTGTGAAACCCTAATATAATTCTTGCAGTTTCAAGAAAACAATGGTGTTACAGTTAGTTGTGCTTGAAAATGGAAAATATTGTACATTTCAAAGTGAAACCCTTGTTACAAGTTAGAAGCCTTTTCTTCATTTTTTGCAGTGACAGAGCCAAAAAGGGTTCAAAAAATGCTTAGAAGCATAGTCGTGGTTAAAGAAATAATCTCCTGTCAAGCTTTCAAAACAAAACCCTCATTTCATATCAAATCCTTCAAGGTTTATAGCAGAGAAAATCAAAGATTATGCTATAGAGAATGATAATGGCCACGGCCATACGAAGAACAATGAAGGAATGGATACCCAGATATAAAATTGAAACCCTTGTTTCTTTTTGAGAGTATGCAAATATTTTAAAGTATCTACAGTAGAAATGCAGAAGGCTCACCTTTTAGGTTGCAGAAGAATAGAGCAAGCATGGCCGTGACTTCTTGTGAGGTTCTCATAATATTTTTGTCTCAATTTCAAGATGAACACACAGAAGAAAGCAAAGCATGGTGTCAAAGAAGTTGCAGAGAGAAGTAAATGCATGGTTGTGGCCATTAGAGCCAAGTGCTACAGAAAATGGTGCAAAAACTTAGTTAAAAACTCAAACACAATACTTACCAGGCCTCTGCCATTATCCTAAAGGAGAAATGCAAGAGTTTTGACCACAAAGGAGGTGGAGAAAATACAGAGAGTCATCAAACCCTGGTGACATGGCGGAGTTGCAGGGCGGTTGCCAACAAAGAGGAGAAGTGAAAATAAGTAACAAGTTTGGGTTCTGCCTTGTTTTGTTTGAAATTTTTTTTATCTTTCTTTTTGACTTCTAAAAACATTATTACTAAATCATATTGTCGACCGGGGTCAACAAACTCCATGATGCTTTCATAGCAATAATAATGAGGAGTGGCGACGGTGGGATGATGCTCATATCAAATGATGGTCGATAGTAATAAGGGTAAGGCGTATGCCTTATGTATTTTAAGACAAGCTTTCCTTCCTTGGAGGTCGAATATCATGTGGCCAAACAAACATTGCATGGTCAAAGATACCTAATCATCATTGTTAAATGAGGCCAACAAGTATGTGTTCCTTGCACATAGTTCCAAGTCAAAGGATATTGATATCATTAGAAAAGGTAAATGTTTTGCCTTATGCAAATTAAAACAAACCTCTATACCTTACAATCAACTATGCATATGGTCATAAAGCCTTATGATTTTATCATCTAAAGTCAAAAAGGGAAGAAGTTATATGAAGCCAAAAAGAGATTGCAAGGAGTATCATTAGTTTTTGCATAAAAGGAGATAATAAGAGGGAAGAAGGCATATTTTGCATGATGATGCATGTGGCAAGGTGACAGGGGTTGACTCAGGTTTTTGTTTCGCATGGTGAATATAACTTTTTGCATATGTATATTGGAGTGATAAGCCAGAGAGAGTTATTTATTTTTCTCCTTGGTGCATGTGGAGTCATAAGGGTTTATTGATTGTGACTATGTGTTTTATGCATTTTGATAATGTATATGGAGAGATAAGGGTATGTTTTTATCCTAAGGCATGTTGTCATGCAAGAGGATATTTTTCTCTCACATGGAGTTATAAGGATTGTATTAATCTCTAAAGTCCTATTTTTGCTAGAATCATGCAAATTAGGCATATGTATTTGGAGTGATAAGGAGTTATATTTTCATGCATGATTTTACAAATACATTAATTGTAAATAAATAATAAAGTAATATTTTGCAAATTACTTTATTATTTTTCACAAATTGTAAAGTCAAATAAGTACAAGTTGTAACGAATAATAGAGTAATTATTCTAATTACTTTATTATTTACTCACAATCAATTTTGCTAAAGCAGAATCATGCAAATTGATTAGTTGAGTTAACTAGGCCACCTAGGAGGTTTTTGCATGATTTTAGGAGTATTTTTAGGGTTCTTGGTCATTTTTTTGGTCAAGCATATGGAGAGGCCCAAATTAGAGCTATGTTTGCTCAATTTGTGGCAGTTTGAGCCCCTATTTTTGAGGATTTTGAAGGTTGCTCATGAGAGATTATTTTTAGAGGCAGTTAGCTGCAAGTTCATATTTTGCATGCCTCTTGTGAGAGAAAAGCCTATATATTGTAAAGCAAAAGCTTGTTTTTGCTAGTTCTTGCCTTTTTGCTCTTATACACTTTGAGAGAAGAAGTTTTTGTAGCTCAATTTTTACACTTTTATAGAGAGATCAGCAGGTTACAGGTTCCATTTTTGTCTCTTTTGCAGTATTTCCTTTATTCTTTGGAATCAAGTAATTACATTTCTATTTAATGCAAATTGTATGAAGTGATTTAATGAAGTTTTACTGTGTTTAACCATTAAACCTTTAAAATTATTGTCTCACTTTTGCTTGGAGTATTAAGCATATTTGTTATTACAAGTCTTAGGTTGTGTTCATGAAAGTTATCCTTTTATGTTGTGAGAAAATCCCTTTTTCCTTCATAGAAAGCCTATTTTCAAGCCTTCCTTAGAATCACTTTTGTGATATTTGTGCCAAGATTGGATTGTGTGAATCAGATTTCTAAAGTTATATTGTGAACCAAATTGCATATTTTTATCCATATTAGGTGCATCACCAAATTTTACAGTTTCATTTCCATATAGATTCCTTCTTTCCCTTTTCCAAAATAGAAAGTCATACATTCCAATAGAATATTTTAAGGGAACCAGCCCACAATCTGGAGGTCTAATTTCATTATAGGGCACCCACAACCTAAAATTAGTCCCATGTTACACGGAATTGCAGTGCTTTCCAACCTTGCATACGGGTGCAATTCCCAGTGATAACAAGTTAAACTAGAAATAATTATGCATGTGATAGCTCAATGTATGTGGGTGTTTTTTAATTCACCCTATTAACTCTCTTCATCTTTTGGCTTGAAAAATCAATTGAGAGCACCTAGTCTTAGCTTTGCTTTAGGAAGGAAAAAGAAGGTCCATGAGTGTCGCCCGATCCAATTGCATCCTAACACCTCTTTCTAGCTCCTTTACTAATGCCAATGCCACATCTAACATATTGGCCATTTTTAACAAATGGGGAGAAAAGATGCAAGAAATCATGCCTTTTTATGGAGGAATGATGTTTATCAAATTCTCAACAATTGAAGTATATTCTTGAACATAGAATCTTTGTTAGAACACAAGCAATCTACTAAGAGGGGGGTGAATCAGTAGATCAATAAAACTTAAAACTTCAAGCCTCTAGAATGCTAATCAAATTAACTTTCAATGCAATAACATCAACAACTAGAAAGCATGCACATATGAACACCATATATACATGGAAAACCCAATGTGGGAAAAACCATGGTGAGAAAATGCTACTAGGATCTATTGTCCTAATCCAGCCTCACAAATGAAACCATTGATTACAACGTTTAAGAGCACCAACTCTAAGGAGTCACCAAACCCTTGATTTAAGAGCACTAACTCTAAGGAGACTACAATCCCCTAATCTGAGTACCAACTCAGTCCACAGGAGGTACCAACCTCACTGAATCTTGACATATCCATGTATGCAGCCATTTGGTTCTTTATAAACCTCAAATGCATCTATTCAATTCATACACGGTCTTCTCATCACTCAAGTCCTCCAAACTCTCTGTATTCTCATTAATACTCTAATTCAATACTATCCAACATGTTATTACATACTCTGTTCTTATAAACATAATCGCATATCATACATGCGAAGAACCGCTACTTAATCCAACTCAGCCCGCCTTCTTATTCCTTTTCATGAGAAGAAACCTACCAATCAATTCTCAACTGCCCCTTTGATCTTCATAACTAATTACTGGAAATTCTACATGTGTCTCATACAGTTCGAACTGAACCAGCAACATAAGATCATTCGTATCATTACGGTTGCATAACCATAACTTGTTGAGGAAGAAATGAAAACAACTATCCCAATAAATCTTCAACTTATCTGATCATTAGGTCAACTGATCAAATCGATCTTAGAGATTTGAATCCTAAAAATCCATGCTCTGTATCTTCTAATTCAAAAAAATTGAAATCATGGAGTTTCAGAGATCGGGCTTCCGATCCTTCATCTTCCTTGTCATGCAGAAGGCTTTATGTCTTTAGCCTTCCATCAGGAGTCAGGCTTCTCACATTTTGCCTTCTATTGGGAGTTGGGCTTCTTACATTTTGCCTTTTGTCGGGAGTTGGGCTTCTCACATTTTGTCCTCTGTTGGGAGTCGAGCTTTCTATCTTCTAACTTCCATTTTAGAATGGATCAAAGAATATCTCCACTCTCTGATCTCTGATTTCCTTATCTTTTTCAGATTTCACTCGCCAGGCATTATTTCTTCCATCTTCTATTTTGGAATGAATCAAGGAGAAACTCTGCTCTCCGATCTTTGATTCGTTAGCTTTAACCAGATTTCACTCGCTAGGCATTCTAGCTTCTAGATTCCCTATCAAAATAGATCACGGAACATATCCGAACTCTGATCTCTAATTTCCTTAGACAAAATCGAAGCTTTGCGATTGGGTCATCCTCATCGAGCCTTCCTCATCGTGCCTTTCTTCTTTCTTTGACAAGGAGAAAGAGTAAGGCCGATGCTCTGAACTCTGATGAACTTCAAGAAAGGAGTAAGGTTGAAACCCTGAACTCCAATGAACTTCAAAAAGGAATAAGGTTGAAAATCTAAACTCTAAAAACTCTAGAAAAATAAGTAAGCCACCCTCTCTCACTTAGTCTAATTAATCTTTTGATCTTAGACTCATCAATGACAACACTTGAATAATTTCCTTTGACATCAATGACAATAATTCAACAATCTCCCCCTTTGTCATTGATGGCAACCTACAAATAATCTATCTTTTATCGTTTCCCTATCTCTTCTGCATTTCCTCCCCTGTTCAATCTCTTCTACATTTTCCACCCTATTCAATCTCTTCTGCATTTGCTCCCCCTTACTCTAATTCTCCCCCTTTGACATCAATGGCAAAGGGAGGTAATCAACCTCTTTCCTAACAACAACCTGCTACTGCTAATCTTCTTAAATTTTGATTATTTAAACTACTATCAACCTACCTACTCCCCCTGAGAGGTAGCCACTATCTAAACATGAATGAATGATATGCCTTGAACTGCTCTCCCTGGATAGTTGTCATAGCTACACTTCTACTTGTGAGAAGGGAGCAATAACTATTAGATTCTGCCTAAGATATTCAAAAGTATCCTTAGCAAGTGGCTTCATGAAAATATCTACAATCTGATCTTATGTGGGATATACTCCAACTTTACTTCCTAATCTGCAACCTTTTCCCTTGAGAAATGGTATTTAATGGAGACGTGCTTTGTTCTTGAGTGCATAACATGATTCTTAAAGATATTGATTGCACTTGTATTATCACAAAGAATGGAAATAGGATCATCAAACTCTACCTTTATATCCTTGAGTGTTTGATTCATCTATAAAACTTGTGTACAACATGAAACAATAGCAACATATTCTGCTTCAGCAGTGGACAATGTAACTAAATCTTGCTTCTTGCTAAGCCATGATACCAACCTATCACCAAGGAAGAAAGCTCCACCACTGGTGCTTCTCCTTTCATCTATACTTCCTGCCCAATTAGCATCTGTATATGTTGTCACCTTTCATCTATACTTCCTGCCCAATTAGCATCTGTATATGTTGTCAAAGTAAAATCCTTATCTCGAGGATACCATAATCCATAATCCATAGTACCTTTTGTATATCTAAAAATTCTCTTCACATCTTGAACATGAGATTTCTTAGGAGCACCTTGAAATCTAGCCACCATGCATACTGTTTGCATGATATCTGATCTGGATGCAGTTAGGTACAGTAAGCTACCTATCATAGATCTATACATTGTTTGATCTGTATCGGGTGATTCATCATTTTTGCTCAACTTGCATCCTGTCATCATGGGGGTACTCACAAGCTTACAGTCTTCCATCTTGAACTTCTTGAGCATTTCCTTTGCATACTTGGTTTGGGATATAAATATACCTTGATCTAATTGTGATATTTGTAAACCAAGAAAGAAAGAAAGTTCTCCAAGCATGGGCATTTCAAACTCTTTCTGCATCTGATCAGCAAATTCCTTGCTCATCTTGTCATCACTACCACCAAAAATGATGTCATCAACATACACAACAATAATCAACATGTGCTCACCTTTTGATTTGAAGTACAAGTTGTTGTCTACACATTCTTTTTTGAATCCTTGTTGTTGGAGGTGATTATCCAGCTTAGAATACCAAGCCCTAGGGGCCTATTTCAGACCATACAAAGCCTTTTTCAGTCTACAAACATAATCCTCTTTCTTTGACAGATGAAATCCTTTAGGTTGCTTAATATAAACTTCTTCATTAAGATTCCCATTCAGGAATGCAGATTTAACATCCATTTGATAAACTTTGAAGTTCTTATAAACAGAGAATGCCAAAAACATCCTAATGGCTTCCAATCTTGCTACAGGTGCAAATGTTTCTTCAAAATCTATCCCTTCTACCTGAGTGTATCCTTTACCAACCAATCGTGCTTTATTCCTCACAACTTCTCCATCCTCATTCAGCTTATTTTTAAAAACTCATTTTGTGCCTATCACGTTCTTATCTACAAGCCGTGGAACCAATTCCCACATCTAATTTTTCTTAATTTGATTGAGCTCCTCTTTCATTGCATTGATCCATCCTTCATCCTTACTAGCATCAGTAAATGTTTTAGGTTCAATCTTAGAGAGTAGTGAGAAATTTACCTGTTCATTTGACTTTGCTAGCTTTCTTCTAGTTTGAACACCTTCATTCTTGTCTCCTATTATCTGTTGTTCAGGGTGTTCTTTTTGCACAAACTGAATAGGTGCTTTACCAGTTAGACTTTCAGGTTCTTCTTCAAAAGTCACATCTTCTTCTGTTACAGCTGATCCATCTGGGCAACTATCCTTGTTGTGTGTTAGATGCAGCTGATCCTCATCTACCTTGACATTAGCACTTTCTACAATTATGTACAATCGCTTGTTGTAACACTTATACACTTTGGATCTGCTAGAATATCCTAGAAAAATATCTTCATCACATCTAGAATCAAAGCTTCCAAGGCCATCTTCATCTTTTCTGATGTAGCATTTGCTACCAAACACCTTAAAGTATTTGACAGAAGTAGATTTGCCATACCATAATTCATAAGGTGTCTTATCAGTGTTTAGCCTTAACTGCACTCTATTTAAGACATACATTGATGTGTGTACTACATCTCTCCAATAAACATCAGGTAACTTTGGCTCATTTAGCATAGTTCTTGCCATCTCTTTTACAGTTCTATTTTTCCTTTCCACAACTCCATTCTATTGTGGAGTTCTAGGTGCAGAATATTATCTTTTTATCCCATGTCTTTCACAATATTCCACAAACTCATTGGAGGTGAATTCTCCACCTCTATTTGATCTTAAGCATTTAATTGTCAGACCACTCTCCTTCTCAACCATAGACCTAAATGTCTTAAATCTATCAAAGGCTTATGATTTATCATTAAGAATGGTTACCCATGTAATTCTTGAGAAATCATCAACTAATAACAGGAAATATCTCTCACCTTTTAGTCCTTGTGTCTTGGTTAGACCACATAGGTTTGTATGAACTAACTCCAAGAGACTTGAAGTAGAGTATTCTTTTGTTTTGAAACTAGACCTTGTTTGTTTCCCATGCTGACATTCCTTACAAATTGTATTTGTTGGCTTGGTGATTTTAGGCATGTGCCTAACTAAATTTTTTGAACTTACCTTCACAAGGTTGTCAAAATTGATGTGTCCCAATCTTCTGTTCCACAACCAACTTTCTTCAATCTGTCCCATCAAGCAACTTCTACCTTGAATCTCCTTGAGATTGTAAAGATTATTTTCTGTTCTACTTGCTTTCCTGATCTCACAACCTTTTGCATTAAAGGTCAGATTATATCCATTCACACATTTGACTTACACTCAGCAAATTGTGCTTCAGTCCTTCCACATAGTAGACATTGTGAGTCTTGGCTTTTCCATAAATACTCAGTGTTCCTTTACTACAGATCTTCTTAGATGTGTTGTCACCAAACTTAACTAATCCTCCATTAAATTCTTGCAGACTTATAAACTTACTTTTATCTTTGGTAATGTGACTAGAGAAACCACTGTCTATCACCCATGAATTCTGTCTCTTAGCATGCAATGTTGTCTGTACTATCAGATATTCTTCTTTCTTCTGATCATCCTTCTTCTTCTTCTAGACTTTCTTAGTTTCCTTCTCCTTATTCACAAGAGAGCCTGATGCATCATCCTTCTTAGGAGGCACATTCTCCTTTCTTTCCTATTTGTTAGTTTTTACAAAGTTTGTTCTACAGAATTTTACAATATGACCAAAGTTATTGTACTTGTAACAAACTACTCTAAAATCTCCTAGAGATGCAAAAGAATTTTTACTAATAAAATCAGTTCTTCTCCTAGGAATAATTCTACAACTAATAGCCCTATGACCATATTAATTACATGAATAACAATAGCCATAAAAGGATTGAGGAAACCTGATCATAGTAGAGTATTTTGTAGGAGGGGGTTCTCTGTAGCTCTTCTTCAGATCTCTGACTTTTGTGAAGCCATCATCTTCCTTCTTCTACTTCTTTTCTTCATTCTTTTTAGGAGGATCACTAGATTTTGAATGTTGGCCTTCACCAAAACCAAATCTAGTCTTGTTCTTTACAAATATCTGACTGCTGATCCTCTCATCAAGCATGTTACTACTTTTATCAAATTTCAGACTTAGGTCAATCTTATCCTTAGCCTTTTCTAATTCTTTTCTTAGAGATACCACTTTAGATTCCAGCTTCAGAGATTCTTCTGATTTAGCTTTCAATTTAGATTTAGTAACTTCTTCTATTCTCTTTGCTTCTTCCACTTGTGTCTTCAAATCAACAATCAACTCTTCTGATTCAACAAGCTTCTTAGACACCATATCTTCTTGAAGTTGTAGCTTTAGTTTAGAGTTTTTCTTCCTAAGTTTCTCAATCTCTTCTAAAGCACATACCATCTCTCCTTCCAAATCTACTTCTACTACTTCTTCATTCTCAGGATCTTCTAGATCAGTATTGTTCTGATCTGTATTAGTAGTCTCTACTATCATGAACATGTATTCATTTTCTCCAGCCTTAGAAATGCCTTCATTGTTGTCTTCTGAGATGGGGCTATCTTCAAAGGAATTAGTGTCACCTCTTATCTATAGACTCTTCTTGTTCTAAAAATTATTCTAAAAAATCTTCTTCTTTGGATAGAATTGCTTGTTACTTTTCTTATTATCAAATTCAACACTTTTATCTTTTCCTTCAAAAGGGCATTTAGCAGCAAATTGACCAACCTTTCCACAATTAAAACACTTAAAAGGTAACTTACCTTTATACTTCCCAAATCCCCTCTTCAATCATCTTACAAAATTGGCCTCTTCCCCGTCTATCTTAGATTTAGGCTCTACATTATTTGCCTTCTTTGATGCCTTAAATGCAGCTTCTTTCTTTTAAATCTTAGTACCACTTGTCCTCATTTCATAGGCAATAAAAATACCATGTAGCTCATCAACAGTTATCTTATGAAGATATTTTGCTTCTTCTATAGCAGACTTTAGAATCATACCTGGAAGGTAAAGATCTAAGTACCTTCTGAACAATCACTGACTCTTTTACTTCTTCATCTAGTCTTATCATAGCATTCACAACTTCATCAACTCTGAGTAGGTAATCAACAATCTTTTCTTCCTCTCTCATTTTCAGGATTTCAAATCTTCCTTTAAAGGTTTGTAGCTTGGCTTGTTTCACCTTTGTATCTCCTTCATAGATGCTCTGAAGCTTATCCTAGATTTCTTTGGCAGACTTGCATTGCATTAATTTCCCAAATTCAGAGTTAGCTAAACCACATAGAATTGCATTCTTAGCCTTAGCATTATTCTCACATTCCTTCTTGCCCACCTGGTCTATTGGAGGAGTTGTAGGAATAGCATAACCATCTTTAACAGATTGCCATACATCAAACCCTATTGAGGTTAGGTAGGTTTACATCCTTATACTCCAAAACACATAATTTGTTCCATCAAACAATGTTGCTTTGTTTGAGTGAGATCCTTCTTGACTAGCCATGTGTTTAATCTTCCAAATCAACCTTTAGTTGTTATGCTTCTTCCAAGGAACTTGCTTTGATACCAATTGTTAGAACACAAGCAATCTACTAAAAGGAGGGTGAATCAGTAGATTAATAAAACTTAAAACTTCAAGCCTCTAGAATACAGATCAAATTAACTTTCGATGCAATAACATCAACAACTAGAAAGCATGCACACATGAACACCAGATATACATGGAAAACCCAATGTGGGAAAAACCATGGTGAGAAAATGCTGCTAGGATCAACTGTCCTAATCAAGCCTAAAAAATGAAACCATTGATTACAGCATTTAAGAGCACCAACTCTAAGGAGTCACCAAACCCCTGATTTAAGAGCACCAACTCTAAGGAGACTACAATCCCCTAATCTGAGCACCAACTCAGTCCATAGGAGGCACCAACCTCATTGAATCTTTATATATACATGTATGCAACCATTTGGTTCTTCATAAACCTCAAATGCATCTATTCAATTCATACACAGTCTTCTCCTCACTCAACTCCCCCAGGCTCTCTATATTCTCATTAACCTGCTAATTCAATACTATCCAACGTGTTATTACATACTTTGTTCTTATAAACATAATCACATATCATACATGCGAAGAATTGCTACTTAATCCAACTTAGCTCACCTTCTTATTCCTTTTCATGAGAAGAAACTACCAATCAATTCTCAACTACCCCTTTGATCTTCAGAACCGATTACTGAAAATCCTACATGTGTCTCATACAGTTCATACTGAACCAGCAACAGAAGATCATTCGTATCATTGTAGTTGCATAATCGTAACTTGTTGAGGAAGAACTGAAAGCAACTATCCCAACAAATATTCAACTTATCTGGCCATTAGCTCAACTGATCAGATCGATCTTAGAGCTTTGAATCCTAAAAATCCATGCTCTATATCTTCTTTTAAAAAAAATTGAAATCATGGAGTTTCAGAGATCAGGTTTCCGATCCTTCATCTTCCTTGTCAAGCATAGGGCTTTATGTCTTTCACCTTCTGTCAGGAGTCAGGATTCTCACATTTTTCCTTCCATTGGGAGTCAAGATTCTCACATTTTACCTTTTGTTGGGAGTCGAGCTTCTCACATTTTGCCTTCCGTCGGGAGTCGGGCTTCTCACATTTTGTCTTCCGTAGGGAGTCAGGATTTCTGTCTTCTGACTTCCATTTCAGAATGGATCAAAGAACATCTCTTCTCTTTGATCTCTAATTTCCTTAGCTTTTTTAGATTTCACTCGTCAGGCATTCTTTCTTCCATCTTCCATTTTGGAATGAGTCAAGGAGCAACTCCGCTCTCTGATCTCTGATTCCTTAGCTTTAATTAGATTTCACTCACCGAGCATTCTGTCTTCCAGCTTCCATATCAGAATGGATCAAGGAACAAATCCAAACTCTGATCTTTAATTTCCTTAGACAAAATCAGAGCTTTATGATCAGGTAGTCCTCATCGAGCCTTTCTTCTTTCTTTGACAAGGAGAAAGAGTAAGGCTGAAGCTCCGAACTTCGATGAACTTCAAGAAAGGAGTAAGGTCGAAACCCCAAACTCTGATGAACTTCAAAAAGGAGTAAGGGTGAAACTTCAAACTCTGAAAACTCCAGAAAACCATTAAGCCACCCTCTATCACTTAGTCTAATTAATCTTTTGGTCTTAGACTCATCAATGACAACACTTCAATAATTTCCTTTGACATTAATGACAATAATTCAACAATTACCTTTGACATCCATTGTATACCTTTTTTTCATATTTTTAAAATTTTATAGTGCTTTCTTCTAAACCTCCCACTATGAATGATTATGAATTTCATCTTAATTCTACTGATCTATTCAAGTATGCTCAATTTGGAATAGTAATTATTTAGCTACGTTAGGGTTATCATTCCTAAAGCATGTCAACCAATGCCAACACTACCATATGCTACTCATAAAGTAATTGTATCTATTGTTACTACATTTTAAAGTATTTTTATCTTAAAGCATTAAATCTGGTAAAACCATTACCATTCTCATAATAAACTTGCCAAAATTCATATTAAAGTGAAAATAAAATAACCCTTTTCAAGAAGTTGTTGCTTCAATCTATAGTTGTCCAACGTGGTTCAAATAATCCCTATAAAAAATGGTGCCCATATACTCCAAGCTCTCAAGAATACATGCAAGATTTTAGGAATAAAACCATACTTTACATTGTTATGTTATTCAAGCCTTTTATTGAACACCAAAATGGCTCAAATACCTCTTGTATTGGAGGATGTACGTTCACTCCCAGCCCACATGCTTACACTCCAGGCTCATTGAAATGAATCTCCTTTGTAAATATTTGGAAATTTGAGATCCTTAATTGAATTCCATTATTTTAAAATGGCTCCTATGTTGAACACATTCGAATACTGCAAGGGGGGGTGAATCAGTATTCAAACAAATCTCAAACCCTCCGAAGCAAACTAAAACTTAATTTTTACAACATTAATAGAAACATAAAAGATCAACACAATGCACAACACCACATAACACCATATATACATGGAAAACCCCAAAGGTGAAAAACCATGATGAGAAAAGCTGCTAGGAGCTAATGTCCTAATCCTATAAAGTACTCATTCCATCACAAAAGTTACATGAAGTAAATAATCCAATTAAATACAACATCTTAAGTAAAAGATAAATCTCATAAATATAAATCAAATAAAAGTCATTAAATATTACAAAATCACGTGCTTAATCTAGGTGGTAGCACTATAAAATAATATACAAAGTCCATTGGCTTTCAGGCCATAATACATCCAATTACAAATTACAATAAATAAGTACAACAAGTATAATAAATCAAACAACTCTCCAGTCACCCCGAACCCACACGGTTCTCCTGCGAGCTGAGAGACGAGAACATGGCTCAGGTGCTTTTCCACCCAACCATGAAGCAATTACACTTCCTCGGTTCCCTTCATAACATGAAGGAAACCCAACCCTGCATGAAATGTCTAGCTACCTGGAAACAACTGGCAAGAGGGAACACCTAATGCAACCTGATGTCTAATGTGCAATTCTAAAATAATGAAATGCAACTTGTCTTACAACATGTGGCAGAGATATATATCAATAAAGTTTGCTAGACAAAATATTCATCTTTTTCAATGACTGCTCGTTTAGATATAAACATTTAAAAAATAGTTACCGGTTCAATTCCTGAAAAGAGGAAAAGCCATCTCTGATAATCCAAATTTGGCATCCTAGCCCAAAAGTAACCCAAAACACTCAAAGCTAAAAATCTACTTTGTTTTCACAACAAATAAGTAAAATAATAAAAATAAATAAAATAAAAAGAAAATAACAACCCATATTCACCTATAGTCCATCTCTAATTCCCATTTCAAACATCTCTCACAAAAACACACTTTCAAGCAAGTAATAAAAAAAAACATCATTCATTAGACAAATATAACTATATTTTCTATAATATGGTTTTATTCTCTAACCTTTTTTTATTGTTTAATAGTTTGTAGAAAACTAAAGTTAACTGCTTCTTATCCAATTATCATTTTTGATTCAAGCACTTTGTTGAAATAAAGACATAATAAGAGTTTATGATTGGTTTCAACATCATATAAACATAGGTAATAATCAGAAAATCAATTGTCTCTATTCTGTGGAGTAATTTAATTGTTTTAAAGAGTTTTTAAATGAAGCTACAAAAGCATAACATTCAAGCTACATGAACTTATATCAAGCTACCAGAATCAAAGTATGTCTGCTACAAGAACTGGTAATATGGTGATAGTGATAAAACAAAGCTATAGGAATTACTAAGTAGGATATAGGATAAGAAAAGATATGATATAGCAAATAATAGACTGTGATAGTGATAAAAGAGCAGTTACAGAATTTATAGTTTGATAGCAGGTAAACGATTAAAGTTTATCCTGCTAAAGAATTTCTTTTCTCATGCTACAAGAACAATGATCAAGCTACAAGTATTTATAAATCAAGCTGCAGGAAATATTTGTTTATTTTGCAGGCTAAAGCTTAGTAGACCGATGGTTAATAAGAAAAATAGGCCGATCAAAATATACTGGCGATCATGGATTTTAATTGAGGTTGATCCTCAAGCAGAACATAGAGAGACAAAAACAACAGGCATGATCTATTAATTTCAGCGACCAAGGGATATTTTTATAAGTTCAAAAATCTACCTTTTTTAGGCTAATCATTTAGCAGGTTGTTTCCTATAGCCAGGCCACTCCAAATTAGGCCGCCAAAGCAAGAGAATAGGCCAAAGAAAACTTAGGCCGACGCCAAACAAAGAAGAGGCCAATCCAAGCATAATACCGAGGAAAAGAATGCAGTCGACAGGGAGTTCTAAGGTGTCTAGGAAAAATAAGGCAAGAACTGAATCACAAACTGGCCGCTCACAGTATATCGCAGTCCAGAGGAAAAAGATATATCGTAGACCAAAAATAACCACGGGTTTAACAATATTTTCCTCTATGAATTAATGCAAATAAAACAAGGGAAATACCCAAATTAATACGCTTTCCTTAGAGTTGAATTCTGTTGTGACGTCGATCTCTCCTTTTGATTTCTATTGCTGGATGCAGATCCCTTTTCTGCTTTCTGTCGGTCTCCAAAAACAATGGTCATCTTTCTCATTTTCCCCTATTATTTTATTCCCCAAATCTCCTTAATTTTGGCGTTCTTAATTTTAGATTTTGAGCTTCTTTTGATAACTGAAGTTTGTTTAAGTTTGCATGAGATTTGGCTTTTCAAAAGCCTCAAAAAGTAAAATAGAATAAACTTATTTATTCCTATCGCTTGCATGACAGAATTATTATTCTTTTAATTCTTTTATTTAGATTTCTAAATATAATAAGTATTATTAATATAATTTATTTATTTTCAATATAACATAATCACTTTATATCAAAAAAAGAAGTATTTAAAATAATAACAAAGTTATTTATTACTCTAATTTATTTAAATATAGAAAACACTTATTATTATTCATTATTAAATAATATAAAATACATCATTTTAAATATAACTCAAAAGAATATTAATATTTATGACTAAATCATGCATTTGAAATGAACTTACTATAGCAATTAAAACACAATATTTTTCTAAGTATCTAACCATCAATCACATTTTATTATTCATACAATAATGCATAATAATCCATTCAAAAATTTAATATGAGACTGTGTGAGTGTGTGAGTGCATCAGGGTTATCCATCCCAAACAGTTCTTGTCAAGTGGCTAGAACATCTCTACCTCACCATGTTCTTGTCTTCGACAAGTACCTACATTCATTCACACTCAACTCGACGTCAATAGGTTAGTTCCCTAAAATCATAGCCGAAGCAAATCGTAATGTATTTCTATATTCATACCAATAATATTCAATTATTAAATCGACTTTAAAAATCATGCATTTATAATATCATGAAAGTTACTTGCACACACACGGAATCACTCAAGGTAAAACAACCATAGTAAATGTTCACTAATCTAGAATAATAATAAAGTCTATAAAATGAGATGTGACAAATCCAGCCTCACAAAAGAATCATAGTTACAACTTTGTTTTAGGGCTACAACCCAAGGAAGCTACTACTCCCTGTAGAAATATTTTAGGGTCACTCCCAAGGAAGCTACAACTCCCTGCAGACTTTGTTTTAGGGCTTCAACCCAAGGAATCAACTACTCTCTGAATTGAGAACAAACTCAGAAAAGATTACAACATGACAGTCTTTCTATTGTCTGAATTTGACAATGAAACTCAATCCTTTTGAGGATTGCAACTCTACTTTTTCACTTATCTTTTGATGATTGCACTTCTTCTTTGGCAACTTCTTCAAATGTCTTCTTTGTAGCTTACCAACTCACTGCTTTCAACCTTCAAGAAGTTTTGCCTTTGGCTCATTGTCTCCAGCAATTAGTTAGGCACACTCTTCACTTCTCTTCTGTCTCAAAAATATCTTCAAGATGAATTTGGATAGGATTTATTACTTCTTCTCTTTCTCTTTCAATCACACATCATGATGCATTACACATTCACTTTTGACTCTTTGCACTCACACTCGCAATCACACCTCACCTAGATCAACTAGGTTTACAATATATACATGATATTACATTGATTACATTGCATGTCGACTAAAGACAACAAGAATATTACAATTACAAGTTAGCAAAAGATCAAACAACATGAAACGTGTAGAGGGAAAGCCCTAAAATGAACTACATGCAACACCAAGAAGAGGAACATGCCTTGCAGATTCCAACACATGCTTAACCTGGTCCTAAACACCCTTCACAACATTAGCCTTCAAAGAATTACATCCGTACACTTTGTACATTTGAAATAGGTTGTCCTTAAGCAAGAAAATGTGAATCTTGTAGCATGTCGGCCATTACAACTTGGCGGTACTCATGGAAGATTAAACATTACTTACACTTTTCCTAGATGAGTCAGCATGACCCATACAACATATCCAAACATTCCTTGAACTCCGCACAATAAATACTTTATGGAACACACACCTTCAACATACCTCAGTTGACCAAGCAAAAGCATAATCCATCAAAACCTTCATTCCGGACCACAACCTATTCTAGAGAAACTAGAAAACCCCTTGGGGAGCAACAGGAAACATCACAAGATCATCAAGATCATTCTCCACCAGCTAATTCACCACTTCATACAGCAACAAGTTGGCACAAGCCAACAGACACTGAAACTAGCCACCAGACAATACAGTCCTACACTTTGTCACTTACAACTTTCTCTGCTGAGAGACAAATGATATGAAACTTTAAATGTAGAACCTTCACAATGCAATGAACTTAACTTCTGAACCACATGGCCATATCTACAAAGGCAGAGGAATGTAGAGCATTCTCCCAATAAGTCTTCAGGGCAACTTCCTGTAGCAGAAACCTTCACCAACATCCGAAGAGCAGAGCCTCCTTGTAGCAACACATAATTCCTTAGGAACAATAGGAGAGAGCATACAATATGCTATAGACCATCATCAACATCTGTCCAAAATCAGCATTACTTCTAGTCCTCATATTAATGCTTCTAATTCTCATTTTAATGCTTCTAATTCTCATGTTAATATATCATTATGATATCATCCCTGCTGACAACAAACATACTCTATACAACTTTATTAAACAAGGCATGCCATCCAACCATGAACATCAGCAACATCACTATTACCACACCATCATAGTATACCATCAACATAAGAATCAATGATAGACCAAACTAAGTGTTGACATCAATGAAAACCACAACAGTGACAACATTAGGTAACATACGTGCAATAATCTCCCCTTTGGCATTGATGGCAACACACCCCTGCTCATTCTCCCCCTTTGACATCAAGGACAAAGGGAAACTACTTCTCCCCCTGAGGGCACAAACTCTCTTTTTCAACCTTCTCCCCCTTTGATGTACATACACTCCTTGAAGTAACTAATAGGTTCCCCCTGTCAGCAACAACCACTACCTGCTCCCCCTGAGAGGTAGCCACCATCAGTACAGAAAAAGATGTAGCATGAATTACTCCCCCTAGACAGATGCATCAACTATGCATCTAGCAAGAAGGAGGGGAAATTACCCCTAACTTCTGCCAGAAATACTCAAAAGTATCCTTTGCAAGAGCCTTTGTGAAAATATCTGCAATTTAATCCTTTGTTGAAACATATTCCAACTTCACTTCTTTATCTACAACCTTCTCTCTCAAAAAGTGATACCTGATTGATACATGCTTGGTTCTAGAATACATCATTGGATTCTTGGAAATATTGATAGCACTTGTATTATCACACAAAAGAGGAATAGGTTCATCATACTGTATCTTGATATCCTTCAATGTTTGCTTCATCCACAACACTTGTGTATAAAAAGATGTTGCAGCAATATACTTTAACTCTATAGTTGATAAAGATATTGAATCTTGTTTCTTACTATACCATGAAACCAATCTGCTTCCTAAAAAGAAAGCACCACCACTTGTATTTCTTCTATCAACAACACAAATAGCCCAATTAGCATCAGTGTAAGCACTCAAATCAAAGTCATTACCTCTTGGATACCATAAGCCATAATCTGGAGTTCCCTTCAAATACTTGAATATTCTTTTTACTACTTTCTCATGAGTTTGCTTAGGATTAGCTTGATATCTGGAAACCAAGCATACTACATGCATAATATCAAGTCTAGAAGCAGTCACGTACAATAATTCTCCAATCATAGATTTATAAAGAGTCTGATCAACCTCAAGTGACTCATCAGCCTTGCTCTTGAGTGACAACCAATAACCATAGGAGTACTTACTAGTTTGGAATCCTCCATGCCAAATTTCTTCAACATCTCTCTAACATACTTACCCTGAGAAATAAAGATACCATCATCTAGTTGAGAAATTTGAAGCCCAAGGGAGAAAGATAACTCACCAATCATAGACATCTCAAACTAGTTCTGCATCTCTTCTGCAAACCTCTTACACATTATTATCTCCACAAAAGATGATGTCATCAACATATACAACAACTATCAAAATCTTGTCTTCCTCTACCTTAATGTAAAGATTACTATCTGCAGTACCTTTCTTGAAACCTTGCTAAAGTAAGTACTTATCCAACTGAGCATACCAAGCTCTAGGGGCTTGCTTGAGTCCATACAAAGCTTTCTTGAGTCTGCACACCATGTCTGGATCTTTTGATAGTTGGAAACCATTTGGTTGCTCAATGTAGACCTCTTCCTCTAAATCACCATTCAAGAAGGCTGCCATGACATCCATCTGATAGACCTTGAAGTTCTTGTGAGTAGCAAAAGCAAGAAACATCCTGATTTCCTCCATCTTGGCTACTGAAATAAAAGTCTCCTCAAAATCAATACCTTCAACTTGTGAATAACCCTTACACACCAATCTTGCTTTGTTCCTTACAACGTCACTATCTTCATTTAGCTTGTTCTAGAACACCCATTTTATTCCTATGACATTCTTACCAACTAGTCTGGGAACCAATTCCCATGTCTAATTCTTTTCTATCTGATTCAATTCTTCTTCCATTGCCTTCAACCATCCATCATCTTTGCTAGCATTAGCAAAAGTTTTGGGCTCTACCTTTAACAATAAGCACAAATTAACTTGCTCACTTGCTTTTGTAAGCGTTCTCTTGGTCTGCACACCTTCATTTTTATCCCCAATGATCTGATCTGTTGAATGGTTCCTCTAAACATATTTGTTGGAGTCTTAGGGGTCTTTTCTAATTCTTGTTCCTTCTCTTCTTTCTCCTCCTCTTCTTCTTCTTCAATGCAGGGAGGTATATCAGATTCACAAACCTCTAGTTCTTGTGAGATTTGACACAAATCTTCATCTACCTTAACATTTGTGCTTTCAATCATCTTTCCCAATCTCTTGTTGTAGCATCTATAGGCCTTACTTCTAGTTGAGTAACCAAGAAAGATCCCTTCATCACACCTTGAATAAAACTTTCCAAGGTCTTCTTCATCTCTCCTAATGTAGCATTTGCTGCCAAAGATCTTGAAATATCTGACAGTGGGAGGTCTTCCATACCACAACTCATAAGGGGTCTTAGAGCTATTGACCCTCAATTGTACTCTATTAAGCAGGTAGACAACAGTGTGAATTGCTTCCTTCCAATACATATCAGGTAGATCTGCATCTTTCAACATTGCCCTAGCCATCTCTTTCACAGTCCTATTCTTCCTCTCCACTACCCCATTCTGTTGAGGGGTCCAAGGAGCAGACAGATGTCTCCTAATACCATGATCTTCACAAAAAATTTTAAATTCATTTGAAGTAAATTCACCTCCTCTATCAAATCTTAAGCATTTGATCTTAGCATTCATTTCATTCTCAACTTTTTCTTTGAAAATCTTAAACTTATCAAAGGATTTTGATTTTTCTCTTAAAAAGTAACCCAAGTCATTCAAGAGTAATCATCAATAAGCAACATGAAATAGCTTTCACCTTGTTGACTCTTTGTCCTTGTAGGTCCGCATAGGTCAGTGTGTATAAGCTCCAACGATATTGTAGAAGAATACTCCTTACTCTTGAAATTTGTCTTTGTCTACTTTCCCATTTGACATTCCTTGCATAATGTGTTTGTAGGCTTGGTAATCTTAGGCATATTTCTCACCGCATGAGTAGAGATGATCTTCACCATATTATCAAAGTTTATGTGTCCCATCTACTTATGTCATAGCCAACACTCACTAGATTGAGCCAATAAACAGGTTCTTCCATTTACCTCCTTTAGATGATACATATCTCCATATGTCTTAGTACCTTCTACAACTAATCTTTCAGATCCTGCCTTGCTGATCTCACAACCTTTGGCATGAAATGTAAGATTGTATCCTTTACTGCACATCTGACTAACACTGAGGAGATTGTGCTTCAACCCTTTGACATAGAGGACATCCTCAGTCTTGTTCTTTCCATCAATAGTTATAGCACCCTTTCCACAAAATTGTGCTGACTCCTCACCACCAAACTTGACAGCTCCACCATTCCACTTCTTAAGGCTAATGAACTTCCCCTTATCACTAGTCATGTGGTTAGAGCAACCACTGTCAATAAACCAAGCATTTACTTCTTCTCTTTCATGAAAAGCAGTCCACACAACCATAGAATTTTCATTGTTTTTGTCAGCCTGCAAGGTACTAGACTTCTCACATTTTCCAATATCACCCTTTTTGTCACCAACTTTCAAGGCCATGAAAAGTGTTTCATCATTTCTATCATTCTTATCCTCATCTTTTGAAGAACAATTGTTCTCCCTAGAAAAAAGACTTCTTTTGAACTTCTTTCTTTTGTTGCTATCCACTGATTCTTTAAAAGAACATTTAGAGGCAAAATGACCAATTTTCCCATAGTTGAAGCACTTGAAAGGTAACTTACCTCTGTATTTGCTAGTGCCCTTCATCAATCTTCTCACAAAATTTGCCTCTACCTCATGAAGGTCATCATCTTGATCAGTTGTTTCATCTTCTGTCTTCTTACTGACTTTGAATGTTGCTTCCTTCTTTGGAGCATCTTTGTCAAATTCTCTCATTTCAAAGGTTGTAAGGGCACCAAACAATTGATCTCCTAAATAGGTATCCAATCCCTTAGATTTCTCAATAGCAGATACCTTATGACTATAAGATTTAGGGAGAGATCTTAGAATCTTCTTCACAATCTCATCTTCTTTCACTTCTCCACCAAGACCTCTGATGCCATTAACTACTTCATCCACCTGAAGCATATAACTAGCAATGTCTTCATCTTCTTCCATCCTTAGGGTCTCAAATTTTCTCTTGAAGATTTGCATCTTGTCTTGCTTCACTCTACTATCTCCTTCATAAATGCTACTAAGTTTTACCTAGACATCCTTAGCAGAACTACAATTCATTACCTTCAGAAGTTCTGAATCAGCTAGCCCACTCATGATAGCATTCTTTTCCTTGGCATTGTTATCATACAACTTAATCTCAGCTGGATTTGTAGGATTATCAATAGGAGCAGTGTAACCATCCTTGACAGAATGTTAAACACCAAACCCTAGAAAGGATAGATATCCTTCCATCCTTAGCTTCCAAAAGGTGTAATTTGTTCAATCAAATTTACGTGCCTTGTAAGATCCATCATGAGCCATCCCAAACCTTCCTCAAGTGATTAAGCTCCTTCTGAGGAACTTGGCTTTGATACCAATTGTTGGACACACCCGGATACTGAGAGGGGGGGTAAATCAGTATTCAAAGAAATCTCAAACCCTCTGGAGCAAATTGAAACTTAATCTTTACAGCATTAGTAGAAATATAAAAGATCAACACAATGCACAACACCACATAACAGATATACATAAAAACCCCCAAAGGGGAAAAACCACGATGAGAAAAGATGCTAGGAGCTACTGTCCTAATCCAGCCTCACAAAATAATCACAATTACAACTTTTTTTAGGGCTACAACCCAAGGATGCTACTACTCCTTCTAGAAAGGTTTTAGGGTCACTCCCAAGGAAGATACAACTCCCTACAGACTTTGTTTTAGGGCTTCAACCCAAGGAAGCAACTGCTACCTGAACTGAGAACAAACTCAGAAAAGATTACAGCATGACAATCCTTCTACTGTCTGAATTTGACAATAAAACTCAATCCTTTTGATGATTGCAACTCTGCTTTTTCACTTCTCTTTTGATGATTGCACTTCTTCTTTGACAACTTCTATAGCTTCTTCAAATGTCTTATCTGTAGCTTACTAACTCACTGTTTTCAACCTTAAAGAAGTTTTGCCTTTGGCTCACTGCCTCCAGAAATCAGTTGGGCACAATCTTCACTTCCCTTATGTCTCAAAAATATCTCCAAGATGAATTTGGATAGGATTTATTACTTCTGCTCTTTCTCTTTCAGTTGCACATCATGATGCATTACACATTCACATTTGACTCCTTGCACTCAAACTCGCAATCACACCTCACCTAGATCAACTAGGTTTACAATATATACATGATATTACATTGATTACATTGCATGTCGACCAAAGTCAACAAGAATATTACAATTACAAGTCGGCCAAAGATCAAACAACATGAAACATGTAGAGGGAAAGCCCTAAAATGAACTACATGCAATACTAGGAAGAGGAACACACCTTGTGGATTCTAACACACACTTAACCTAGTCCTAAACACCCTTCACAACATTAGCCTTCAAATAATGACATCCGTACACTTCGCACATTTGAAATAGGTTAGCCTTAAGCAAGAAAATGTGAAGCTTGTAGCATGTCAGCCATTTCAACTTGGAGGTACTCATGGAAGATTAAACATTATTTGCACTTCTCCCAGATGAGGCGGCATGACTCATACAACATCTCCAAACACTCCTTGAACTCTGCACAACAAAGACTTTGTGGCACACACCTTCAACATACCTCAGTAGGCCAGGCAAAAGCATAACCCAACAACACCTTCATTCCGGACCACAACCTATTCCAGAGAAACCAGAAAACACCTTGCGGAGAAACTAGAAATATCACAAGATCATCAGGATCATTCTCCACCAGCCAATTCACTTCATATAGCAACAAGTTGGCGCAAGCCAACAGACACTGAAACTAGCCAACGAACAATACAATCATGCACTCTGTCACTTACAGCTTTCTATGCTCAGGGAAAAATGATATGAAACTTTGAATGTGTTGGTGCCTGAATTCACTGTCGGTTATTTTAGCAATTTTCATGCAGGCACCTTCCCAAAAAATCCAAAAAAGTTCTAAGTCTTTGGGCCTCCTCAGCATGTTTTAACATCAGCATCATATTTTCTTTGGAGGAGGTCATCATCATCATGTTTCCAGACATCACCCTGATGTTGCTTACGAGGGTCATCATATTTTCTGTCAGCATGATCTTTCGCTGGGGTGATATTCTAACATCGGGTGATCTTACTTAAGATCATCCTGATGATGTTGCTGCAAAGTCCTAAGTATGATCCGATCTTCATCGGGGTCATCATTTTTGAACATCAGGTGATCTTAGTCAAGATCATCCTGATGTTGTTTTATCACTTCATGTTCGTTGTTTTATCACCCTGATGATGCTGACGTCATTCTTATGTCAGGGTGATATCTGTTTTTCTACCTGTCTGCATCATGATATTTCCGAAGGGAGATATTCGCCTGTCGGCTTCATGCATTGTCCAATGGGGGTGATCATTTCAAATATCAGTCACATATTCATATATCACCCCGATCTTATAGTGGAGCTACAGTGCAGCATGATATGTGTGCATCAGGATGATATTTCCAAATATCCGGTTATCTTCCGAATATCATCCTGATGCCGATGTATGGTGACGTCATCAAGGTCCGGGGGGGTCATATTTCTAACACTGATCATCTTGTGGAGATCCCCCGATATTCGCAAACATGACGATGACGTCATCCGGATATGAGGAGGTGCGCGATAGGCAGATATGCTGATGACGTCAGCAGGATATGACGGTGACATCATCAGGATGTTCATCGGCCAGACATTTGGTATCGGCTAAGCAGGAGGATCTTCCTCCGATGCATCAGGTTGTGCCGATGAAGGCGATTATCATGTAGGTGATATTGCGATGATGATGCTGACGTCAGGGTGATATTTCAAGCAACAGGATATCATGCTGCTGGAGGATGAGGATGATGAAGGTCTTATACTAGTGTCGTCGGGAGCAAAAGCACCGACATCATATATGCTCGCGACCTAGTATATAAAGTGTTGAAATGGTTTCTACGGGGTGCATGTGGGATAATTCGATCCTGCATATTTTCAAATATCATGATGATGTATCTTGGCGGGAAACGGTTGTGACGCATAGTTTTCTGCATTTCCCAAGGCCGCGGGTTGGTGCGCCATTAATGGCGATTGTTGCAGAGGTATGGGCGATGGCGTGGACGGATCCAGTACCTGACTGAAGTTGTACATCCACGGCTGGCAGCTCATGGCTCAAGATCCTCTTCTGTCCCCTCTTCTACCTGCCGCATTCAATGCGTTGAGCGCCATTTTTCTGATACTGTGTATCTGGCATGTTTTTTGGTCAACTATGTAATTAATGTTGGGAACCTTCCTTGCTGTATATAGCAGGTTGTGTTGCTCATTTGAAGGTTGTTGAAAACTGGACATTTTGGCTCTGTAATAAGATACAACTAGTTTTGGTTGCTCTGTGCAGCAAAACTTGTGAGTTTATGTATCTCCTGTTGTACGTTTTGGCATGAATCCACTGATTTCATGGTTAATCTTATATGAATAATGCTATGTTTGCATGTGTTATGCTGATTCTGTCTCCAGTTTTGCATGTATCTTTCTTCCTGCAATAGGGATGCCATAAGTATCGACAGCTTAACACTCTGTATTGGGAGATATCTGTAAGGCAGGTATCATGTGTATCCCCCTGAAATCTAGTTTTAGCTATTCATGCTGATCATTCATAGGTGTATGTCTACCGACTCCAAGCCCTGGATAGGCACCAATCTAGCTCTGTGTTGAGGTTATACACCATGTCCAGCTTTGCATCCAAACACCATTTCAAACCATCTCTCCCTTCCACTTGTTAGTTGTAGGATTAGGAGTAGGAAGCCCTTGCATGCTCTCATCCCTAACTAGACATATATGTCCAAGAACGTTGCCCACCTTGTGATCTATCATACAGATCTTGGTCCATACATGAGAGTATTCTGCCTGTTGTTGTCAAGTTAGATCTTTCTATCTTTGAGCTGGTCAAGGTTACATCTTGAGTTATAAGGATACCCCCCTTGGTGCGGCAGAACCAGAAGTGAAGGGGAGGAGCTCACGCAACCTCCTGTATTAGTTGGCTGAATCTGCCTGTGCATTAGAAGTGGCAAACCCTAATGCTGATTCAGAAGAAAAACCAACAAAATGGCGACTCTACTGGGGAGAAAATTGATGAAAAAGTGTTATATCTTGTGGCCCATCTGAGTCACCAACAAAATGGCGACTCTACTGGGGAGAAAATTGATGAAAAAGTGTTATATCTTGTGGCCCATCTGAGTCACCAACAAAATGGTGACTCTGCTGGGGACAGAGAGAGTCAAGTAACCTGAGGGCTGGAAAATCTAGTTTCCAGTGAAGTTGTTGCAGCAAAAAGGAACCATGTGGTGCTCTGCTGGGGTGATGAATCCAGAAAATAAAAGTGCCTTGCTGACATTCTGTCCTCTCTCTGAGAGGTGGCGACTCTGTTGAAAGAACCTATCAGTGCTGCAATATATATCCAGGTATTCATCTTTGATTCAAAATGTTGAGTTTAGAACATCAAGCTTGGTCGTGCTCTCAGAGAAGACCATTCTTTATTGAAAGATATAAAGCCCTAAATTTCACAGGGATATATGGTTACCCAAATATTATTCCCAGTAAAATTAGAAGATGTTTGCCAAAATATAGTGGATCAGATTCTGAATCGGCAAACAAACATCTACAAAGATTTTGTAATTTAATAGAAGATTATGAGGTAGAGGATGAAGATGTAGTAATGAGACTCTTTGTTCAGTCATTAGAAGATGATGCTAGGATATGGTTTTCAGACTTGCCTGTTTGTTCAGTTTCTTCATGGATAGATTTAGAAGTTGCATTCCTAGGGCAGTTTGGTGAAAGGTTTGATGTGGCCTCATTGATCATACATTTTATGAATATCCAAAGGGAAGATGAGGAACTGGTTCCAGCCTTTAATCTTAGGTTTATTAAATTGCTCAGGCAGATCCCTGAATATATGAGACCTAATAATGCATTGTGCTTGACAATTTATTTGGCTGCATTTGATGAAGAAATGAGTTATCTGTTGAGAGATAAAGAACCAGTCACACTTCACCAGGCTTTCCAATTTGCTATGGACATAGAAAACAATGAGAAATATGGAATGCCAGTAGGTTTCATGGCTGCAAGTTGTCAAAGCAGTTATCAAAGTGAATATATTTCAGCTCTCCCAGTATGTGCATTGAGAGATGATTGTATAGAGGGAAATATATTTTAGAATAATGTGTGCAGCCATGATGTGATGCATGAAGAAAATGTTGTAGAAAATGTAAGCACATCTTGTAATAATGAAAACAAAGATTGTTATCAGCCTTTAGAAGACAAGCCTGCAGACACAAGGTGCCCTCCAATTGATCAAATGAGAGACATACATGAAGTTGTGTCTTGCAATAGTGTGCATATCTCAGTTATGCCTGATTATTTATATGAAGTGGATATGCAGAGCTTCACTCTGAATATAGAAAATATTGATTCAAGGGATGGCAGTGAATATGCTAGTGATTGCCAGCATTCAGATGCATATGTGAGCCTTTCAAATGATGAAATATATTTGGATGCTGATTATGAATGTTTCCTTGAAGATTTTGGCCACCTTCATAGTGCAGAGGTTGAAAACTTTGTTTTTGATTATCAGGGCACTGGTGAAGATAAAAAACAAGGTCACTATTTAGAGGTGGATGGGAAAATTGCAGATGTGTGTGCTCATACAGTTGGGAATAGTGTTGATTGCAGGGGTGACTATGAAGCTTTCAGTGTAGGGCTGCATTCTGAGTTATTTCTGCCTTCTCTTGAGACATTTCAGGTGGACATTAATGACAAAACTACCGTGCATGATGATGATGGATATCTATATGTTCATCAAGATAAATTTGATTATGAGATGTTGCTTGTGCCTGAATATTGCATGTTTGATGCAGAGGAGCTCTTATTTTTTGAGGAAGGGCAGAATTCTGATGTGGATTCATTTGTTTCATGTGAGTCTATTATTTTTCCAAGCAACATCAGTGACTCATATGATGATGACATTCTACAACTGATAATGATATATGCTGATGAAGCTAGTTGTAGATTTGTTGAAGAAAAAGAAATGAGCAGCAGCACAAATAATTGCCAAGGGGCTTGCTGCAGACAGTTAAATGCTTTTAGGCTTCATTTGAAGAAATCAAAAGAAAATCAGGTGTTTGACAAAGGAAAAGTCTGGTTTTTCCTTTTTGGTGGCCTTGGGCCACCATGTTTATTTTAAAAATAATGTGTTTGGTGATGCAGATCATGGTAACTTCATGACTCTGTGCCCAATGGATAAGGGACTGGTCTGCATCCCAGAGATCTAGGGTTCTCGCTGCAGTCTTGCACCTGCACGTCCCTAATCAGAGCCACTGTTGGTGCCTGAATTCACTGTCGGTTATTTTAGCAATTTTCATGCAGGCACCTTCCCAAAAAATCCAAAAAAGTTCTAAGTCTTTGGGCCTCCTCAGCATGTTTTAACATCAGCATCATATTTTCTTTGGAGGAGGTCATCATCATCATGTTTCCAGACATCACCCTGATGTTGCTTACGAGGGTCATCATATTTTCTGTCAGCATGATCTTTCGCTGGGGTGATATTCTAACATCGGGTGATCTTACTTAAGATCATCCTGATGATGTTGCTGCAAAGTCCTAAGTATGATCCGATCTTCATCGGGGTCATCATATTTGAACATCGGGTGATCTTAGTCAAGATCATCCTGATGTTGTTTTATCACTTCATGTTCGTTGTTTTATCACCCTGATGATGCTGACGTCATTCTTATGTCAGGGTGATATCTGTTTTTCTACCTGTCTGCATCATGATATTTCCGAAGGGAGATATTCGCCTGTCGGCTTCATGTGTTCTCTTAAAATCTACATGCATCTAGAACTTAAGAACAACAAAATAGAAATGATCTATAAGTGTTAAAACCTCAAGTATACAAAGATGTAACACCTTAGTATGTGTATGGAAGGGGAAAATGGGTATAGAACCCAAAGTACCGACAAGAAGGTGTGTTGAGAGAAACAATCACAATGAATGCCTATAAACCCTTCTCAAGGAGAGTGGGAGGGTGAGAACAAGAGATCTATGAGGATGATAATAATGGGATTGAACTATTTGAATAAGATGTAAAGTAACAGTAGGATGAAAAACAAGGCAAAACATAAGAGAATGAATGAACAACTTATACAATATCACCTAGTTGAAGAAGATTTGTGAGAGAATGCTTCCTCAAGCTAGTGAGTAGAAGTTACAATAGCCATGATTAGAAATACTATAATGTAGATGCTCAAAATGCTAAACTGAGGAGTGAGAAATGTTATTTATAGACTGTTGTTCAAGGAGCCAAAGGAAGTGTTGTAAATTACTCAAGAATTCCAATATACATGCAAGAATGATAGAGAGATGTGTTGGATCGATGTTCAAGAGGCATTCCAAGACCAATATGACTATTTGAATTTTTCCCCCAATGGATCGAGCAATGGTTAGAACTGAGATCCTGGGAGTTGGAAGGTGGTTGGGTTAGCAGGAAATGACCATTGTATGGTGATATTGTCCAAGTACAATAGGGCCAAAAACATTATAGAATATAAATGTTATGAAATCACATAGACATGGGGAACATATACAATTACAAGGAAAAAAAATTATATATAAGAATGTAAAATTAAGCTAGCACCAAGGATGGGGTAGAGGCCAAGGCTAGGTTAAATGGACCTAAAAACATGCTATGGGGAGAGGTTGAGAACAAGAGAGCTATGAGGATGACAACAATGGTATTGAACTATTTGAATAAGTTGTAAAGTACTAGTATGATGAAAAACTAGGAAAAACACAAGAGAATGAATGAATAGCTTATTCAATATTACCTGGTTGAAGAAGATTTGTGAGAGAATGCTTCCTCAAGTTGGTGAATAGAAGTTGCAATAGTTGTAAGTAAAAATCTTGTAATTTAGATGCTCAAAATGTTCAACTAAGGAGTGAGAAATTTTATTTATAGTGTTATTCAAGGAGCCAAAAGAAGTGTTGTAAATTGCTGAAGAATTCTAATCTGCATGAGAGAATGATAGAGAGACATGTTGGATGGATGTTCAAGAGGCATTCCAAGACCAATATGACTATTTAAATTTTCCCCAATGGATCTAGAGATGATTATAACTAAGATTCTAGTAGTTGGAGGGTGGTTGGGTTGGCAGGGAAAGATCATTGTGTAGTTGTACTATTAGAGGATGGTAGTGTGCCCACATAGATGTTTGCATGCCCGCACTATCATCCAAGTAAAATAGGGCTAAAAACATTCCAAAATGGAAACATGACATCACATAGACATGGGGAACATATAAAAACACAAGGAAAAGACTTCAACACAAAAGAATGCAAAATTTAGCTAGCACCAGGGACAGGGTAGAGGCCAAGGTTGGGATAAATGGGCCTATAAACATGATATGGGTAATGGACACTAAAATGGGGTCAACTTGTAATTGACTCCTAATTTACATACAATCCTAAAAAAACTTTTACTTGGTACTAGTTCATTTAAGTTTCTTGCAAACTTCACCAAGTTTATTTTCTATAATAGTGACTCACTTTTTTTCAATATACTTACTTGTTCCCCATTGGAAGAAAATTCTTCATCAACATGTGTTCTTCTTGTGGTCATTTTAGATCTTCTATCATATCCTCCTTGTGATTAGGTACATTTAAATGCTCTATGTCCTTCACTTCCACATTTAAAACAAGTTCCTCAAAATGATCTTTGGTCATCTCTTTCATATCTTCCTTTACCTTTTTTATTGAATCTACCATTGTGATGACCTTTATTGCTTCATTTTTATTCAAACATCATTGTAAGCTCCTCTACCACCTACTTTGTTTTTGCCTCTTGAAAATATATTACTTCCTCCTCTCTTGTTCTACCTATTCTAAAATATATGGTTGAACTAGTCTTTGGCTTTCAAGACAAACTAATATGCTTTATCAACACACTAAATGGTTAACATACTTAGATCTTCTTGAATTAGTCCTCTTAAACCATTGATATATCTATCCACCTTCTCTTAATTATCTTCATGATGACTTTATCTAATTGTTAACTTATAATATTCCTCAATATAATCTTTCACACTTAGATCTTTTTGTCTTAGGTTTTGAAAAATTTTCAACAAATCCAATTGATAACTAGTAGGAAAAAATGTAGATTTCAACTTATATACCATCCTATCTCATTTCTTAATATTAGGCTTAGCTCTTCTATTCATTTCTAACTAAGTTTTGTTCTACCAAATAGTAGCATGACCTTTAAATTTTGTCTTTGCAAACTTAACTCTTCCAAGATTAATAATTTCCTCATACTCAAAATATTCTTCAAGATCATTAATCCAATCAATCAATTATTCAAGATTCAAACTACCAAAATAATTAAGAAAACCACCTCTAACTTTTTTACCAATTTTGGAAATAGCCTTCAACATTCTTTCATTTATGTCTTCTTCATCCATTATGATATCTTCAACTAGTATATTATCTTGCTCATCATCACTTTCATCAATTCTAGGGTTTAGAATACCTCTTCTTTTGTCTTCTTCTACTGCATCAAATTGGATATGGACATTACTCATTGAATTGAACATTTACTCATTTCGTTTTCTAACATGGAGTACACCTTGACCTCTATCCATCCTTCGAGGAGGAATTTTAGATCTAGAGTAGGTTGCCTCATAGATAGAAAACTTCTCATAGCCAAATCAACTCAACAAGAATATTTTACTCAACACTAACTATTGGAAGATTCACTCCTTTCTTCCACAAACATTTCTTACCAACTAGCTATAGGACTTAAACCCACTCTAATACTATCTACTCCAATCAAGGTTGGAGGGTCCAATTAAGGACTGTATAACCAAGAAACTAAAATAAACACTTTCAAATTCAAATAATAGAACCAAAAAAGTTACTAAAAGAATTGAGCTTTATTGATTCACAATAGAATGGTTTCAAGAGCTTAGTACAAGCTAGGCATCAACCTTTTAATTAAAAAATAGATCTTAGAGATCTCACTACTTCTAATATACTATTTGGACTATCTCCTTCTTTGGGCTTCTAGTTGACTATCTTCAAATGATATCAAACTTCTCATTATATAGAAGATGTATAAATGATGTGTGTTACATCACCATAGGCAAATATGATAAGGATCAATGACCCCAAAATTAAAAGGTTTGATCATTGGTCAATCTTGGAACTAGGTTCATTTGCTTGTGTAGCATGTAGGTTCAATAGTAACATGTAAAATCACCATTTCTAATATACCTCAATCTAGGAGTCTCTACATTATATGGTTCTATACATGACCCTTCTTAGGACTCATAGTGAAGTAGGTAATATTAGGAATTGGTGTAAGTTTCAAATACTTGGTGTATCATTCAAATAAGTTATATTTATACAATGAACAATCTAGTATTGGTCCAATTAAGCTCCTTGATATTGGAAACATGAATGTGGTGATCAAAACCACATGCAAATGAACTAAGATATGTAGGATGTTATAGGGGACTTATGTTCCCAACCGCAATCAAAGATCTTTAAAATGTGTTGTCACGTAGCTCACTAAAGGATGACTGGGCTTATGATGAAAAATATGAAGGTAGACACAAGTGCAATGAGTTGTGGTGTCATAAAATTGACACACATTACCACAAAGACAACTAGAAACTAGGAAAGTACTTGCAAAACAACAAAGGTTAAAAGAAAATTTTCTGGTTGATGCAACATTGCTCTTACACCCTGGATGCTTCTACATGAGGTTTAATGTACCATTAAGGTCTTCAGGTACTCCATAGATCATCTACCATCCTCATTAAATTGTGTACCCTATCTTTGAAAACACCTTTCACTAATTCTTCTATGTTTCTTTTGGCCACCTTGATGATCTCCATTATACTTTCATCTACCTTCTCCAAATGTCTTTAATTTAGTCCAATGGGTTGAGCTTAATTGGTTAAAATGTTGGGTTCTCATTGTGGAGACCCAAGTTTAAATCCCCATAGGGACATCCAATGTGGAATTCTAAGTTGTGACTCTTGGTCTTCCATAGTTGGCTTCTAATGTGGATGTGATTTCTAAATAAAGTGGCTTTCTAATTAGTGACTCTTGGTCTTCCATAGGTGATTTCTAATGTGTTTTCTCGTAAAGAGCTTGTATTGGTCTCATGTTGATGCTCGTATGAGCAAAATATTTGTATACGATATGCAATGTATAAAAAATGTCTTTAATTTATGTATTTCCACTTTTGGTGAGTCTGTAATGTAACAATTTGCACAATAGAAGAATATAATAGGAAATATGTTGCAAATGCTTGATATTAATATGCCACTTTAAGGGGGCAACCTCCTAATCCACTTCGAGGGGGATACCTCCAATAGTCTTCAATTAGAACACAATACTCAATATGATGATGATAACTAACCTCCACGTCCTATATATACCATACTTATGCCATGGATGCCACTCAGGTTGACCTAACTACCTAAATAAGACTATATTAATGATTATATAAATTAAATAAGAGTTAAGGTATCCACAAGATGACTACTCATAACCATATACACAATATAGGATTAGGGGTGTAGCAGAGTCCTCCTAAGATGTGCTTGGAAGAGGGAGTGGCATTGTGGGTCTTGCTACTTGGATTTGTGCTAAGAATTTGTCTTCCTTTGATTCATCTTCCTTATAGGCCTTATTTATCTCTACACATTCTTGTAGCACCTGACTATCGTCGTCCTATAAACTCTTTATCATTGCTTCACTAAATTGGGTAGTATGGACTGCCAAGGAAGCTTCTTTAGAGGTTGATACTTCTCCTACCTTCTTTACGATGAGTTACCCTACCGACCCTTGTGGGTCGTCATAAATTTAGGGCTTATTGTGTTCAAGGGAAATGGCCCACATAGCTAATGTTGCATGGTCTAGATTAAACTGAGTTAGAATAAAATCTCTTGGCTTCCTCTGTATTTTCAAATATATCCCCTTCTTCTTTTCTCCTCTAGATGGTATCAAGATCAATACTTAAGGCTATGTCCCACCTTAGCAGTAAAAGGCAAACACTTTCTCTTACTAGATTTTTTTCCCTATTCTATTGTTATCTTCTTTATGTTAACCTCAAACATTGATAATGAACTATGTGCAATGTCTATCTCTTCACCATGAACTCCATGTGCTCTCTTTTGGATCTTTCTTCTCTTTTGGCTCTTGTCCTTAACTTGAACACAAGCATCTTAAATTCATGTATTTGATAAATTTATCATTTGATAGGAATTCTTTACAAGCCTTTTTTTCTTACATCATCAATGTCATTATCTCCTTAAAGGGGGGTTAACATGGTTGGAGCATTGGGACTTGTGTTGGCAAGAGACACTATATGGATTCATGTATGTTGTCATTGATGGCAACAAAGGTTATCCCACACATCCGCAAGACATGATGAGTCTCTACCGGAAGTTAGATTGAAGAAGTGTTATGATCCAGTAAGCAAGAACAGAGCAGTCAACAAGGTCCGACAGTCAGGTCCGAATCTCTCAGAGGAAGTATCTCAGTGATGTGAGGATTTGGGGAAGTCAAGACGAGTACCTTGACTAATAGATTCCAAGGAGTTAGCCTCCGGTGATGAAAGGGTGAAAAGATATGAGCACTTGAGTGTTGGGTTCCTGTTTGGTAGAGTAGACAAAGGAAGAACTGTACCGACAGAGTGTCAGACCAAAATCTGGAAGAGATATTGCTGATGACTAAGTTTCTTGAGGTATCATTCATGATTGGCTGACATGATTGATGACTTCTTCAAGCATCTCCTAGATCCGCATTACTTGGTAAGCAAGGATCCAGCCGACAGATCAAAGCTTGGGAAAATATTGACTATTCTGGATGCCGACTAGAAAGGTGGTAAGATTACTTGTACGGATATATATACCAGATGAATTTAGATATGAAGGTGTGTTGTGTGAATGTGTAATTGTGCGAATAAAAGCAGAAGAGTAGTGGGAAGGTAGGAAGACAAGTCCGGAATGTGACAGGACAGCTGCACCAAAAGAAAGTTAGAATGAAGTGCAACAGATCAATTTATTGAGCTCAACTGGAACTGAATCTTAGCATGTGTGGATGCTTCTCATCAGTTCAAACATTGTGTTATCTTTCTCTCTTATAGGCAGTGAGCCTCTTGTGAGCAGTATGCTCGGGCAGTGAACCCCAAATTGGCAGGTGCCATTTTGTACTTCTATTCTTCTAACAAAGAATATATTCTTGGGTTAATCACCCCGTGGTTTTTCCCTTAACCAGGTTTTCCATGTCAAAATCATTGTGTTATGTGTATTGACTTTGTTTCTACTTTCATGCTTGTTTGCTTTGATGTTGCACTAATTATTAAAGAACAGAAAGTTGAATAAATTTAAGATAACTGATTCACCCCCCCTCTCAGTTATCAACAATTGGTATCAGAGCCAAGTTCCTCCCAACAGAGCCTAACAGCTTGAGGAAGATCTGGGAATTCAAATGGATGTGTATGGTATGAGGGAGAAACTTAAGTCTACCCTTGATGATCTTGAACAGTCAAATTCTAAAGTCAATGAATTGAAGGAAAGACTCAAACAAGCTGATGATTTCATAAAAGAACTAAAAGAGAAACTGAGTCTCTCTATGAAAAAGAGAAAGGAGCTACTTCAGCAATTGGCAAGTCAAGATGAAGCCAATGATACAAATGGAGATCTGAAAGAGAAAACCAAGTTATGTGAAAAGTTATCAAAAGAAATCATCATGGTAAGACATGAAATGGAATCAGGAGTTATGAAGTTTACCCAAGAAATTGAAGAGAGAAGAAAATCTGAAGATGATCTAAGACAATCTCTCAAGGAAAAATCAGAAGATTGCCACAAGATGGATAGAATAATCAGACATCTTGAATCTGATCTTGAAGATGCTAAAGATAATGAAGAAAAACTTGAGAATCAAATTGTCTCTCTTAAAAGGGATCTTCAAACAACAAATGAATACAAAGAGAAATTCAAGATAAGCTCTGCTCAACTTGAAGTTCTTCTTGAAAGCTAAAAGAGGGTAGATGACAAGTGTGGCCTGGGATATGAAAAAGTGAAAGCTCTGGATCAGGTCAGAAGAATTTTGGATCAGAAAATCTAAGGAACAGGCCTAGAAGACCTCCGATAAGGCAGCCTAATGCTCAAAGATATCCATCCTTCAATGGATACTACCACAACTGCAATAACTTTGGTCATAAAGCTAATCAGTGCAGAAAGAGAATGAATCAGACTAATACATCCTTCTTCGGACAGTGTTTCAACTGCAAAAGGTATGGTCACAAATCTCATGAATGCAGAAATTTGCAAATGAACAATTCATTCAATTGTAGATGCTTTGGATGCAATAGAATGGGTCATATGGCTAATCAATGCAGATCAAGAGGATATCAATCAAATATGCAAAGAAATGTTGTTTGCCAAATTTGCAATAGATCCGGTCATATTGCAAAATTCTGTAGAAGCAAGAATCAGGACAAAAGAGGTCCCGTACATCATAATCAGAATCAAGACAAGGGAAAATGAAAAGTGAATGTAGATGAAGTTCAAAGTGAGATGAACAAGATTTGGGTGAAGAAAAGTACAGAGAATGTAGGGGATGGATCCGCACCAGACTCTGGTGCTGATATTCCTTCCAGAAATTAAAAAGTGAGCTCTGGCTCAGGGGGAGACACAAAGAAAACCATTTTCCCCCAGCCAGTCAATTGGTGCCGGAACTGGCACAAGGAGAGTTGCGGATTAAAGGGTTCATAAGAGAAACATCTAAATAAATTATGGTTAAGATATGGAAGATCCGCAAGATGTTTAGATCAAGATTGATCCAGTTCTTCAAGTCATCTGAATAAGGCAAACTGGAATGACTTAGGTCGAGCATTTATTGCAACTTGGTATTAGGGTTTGTGGAGTAATATAAGGGTTCTTCGTATTAAACATTTGTTCATTCTGCATTTAAGAAGAAGCAAAAAGGAGCTCTACAACAAATTTCCTCAAGCCCATCAAAGATCATTTGCAGAAGTCGATTCATCCAGAAATTGATCCGGCTCACTCCATGAAACCTAAAGGCGCAAAAGGTATTTTCCGTTCCTAAACATCTCTCTGCAAATCTTTTTAAAGATGACTACTCTGAATATTGTGAAGATCACTGATAGGCCTCACCCCAAATTCAAGAAACATCCCTACAAATCCTTGGAAGTAGATCCCCTAGGAGCATTTTCCAGTGTTCTGCATGGTGTCTTGCATACAGAAGATATTAGGGTTTACATTCACTCAAACATTGAAGAATTCAGAGAGTTCAAATTGAGGGATATCTACCACAAACAACTAATAGATGATTCATTTGAGCTCCAACCCCAATTCAAGGCCCTCTGGGACAAGCACTTTACACAGTGTATACATTTCCCCTACTTTGCTGAGGATGAATGGGTCTGGTATGTCTTGAGTAGAATACATGACAACTTCATGTGGCTGAATGGACCATTCAAGATCACAAAAGATGCCATTAGGGTAGTTACCAATTTGTACTCGTCTGGTGGGATACTTATTTTCAAATCGGTCAAGAATCAGACTGTAAGTGAGGCTACCGGATCTAGGTTTGACAAAAGAGCAATGACAATAGAAGATATCATTGATCCGGATATCAAGTTTGCCTCCATGATCATCGGATACAAGATATATCATTCTAGTAGGGGGAATTTAGTACCTGGAACTGCTATCTACACTGCTTATGAAATGTTAAGAAAGAATTCAGATTATGACCTTTGTCAGATCCTTCTAAACCAACTCTTATTCATTTAAGTATGGTGGGTTAATATTGTGCTTATTCTTCTACTTTATGAATGAGCTACCCGGATCCAGTGGATGGGTATGGCAGAATGACAGACCAGTTGCCATACAAATCAAGGATTATTTGCATGGACTTGGTGATGACAAAGCACAAAACACAGCTCTCTGGGGTTTCTTCAAAAACTTCCAGAACATGATGCAAGCTAGAGAGAGAATTCCCCAATCTCTAGTTGAGAAATACAAAGACACAGTATGCTTTATGGTAGAGACTGATCAGTGCCTAATGGAGGCTGCGGAACCAAGAATAGTGTGGATCATGCCAATGGGGTATGAGGTGGATGAGAAAATCGTAGAGCTGCATGTTCATCACATGCTAAGTGAACCAAAGGATCCCAAGGCAGAAAGGTTTGGCACCTTTGAAGAATTGAGTGTGAAGATCCATGTTGAGCTAAGGCAACCAGAGATGAAAAGAAAGGTAAGAAAAGAAGTAGAAAACATTACCAAAAGCTTTGGCATCTCAAAAGAGGCACTTGATGCTAATAGGGAAAAGAAGGAAAGGACTGAGAAAGAGAAGAAAAAGGTAGAAAAGCAAAGTGTTCTGGTAGAATCCTCCTCCTGGACTAGATCTTCTAGGAGCTCTGCTCCTACCACTGATAAGAGCTCAAATAAATCAAAACTAGAAGAAAAATCATCCGGTAAAGCAGAGAAAAGAACTAAGACAAAGGCCACAAGGTCTTACATCAATCAGAAGGATGATGAAGAGACTGAGTCAGATGGGGAGGTAAGGAAAATGAGGAAAAAGAAGAAAGTATCTGGTGAACCCTCTACCGGTGAAGACAAGGAAGAGATGGCAGAAGAGTTTGTTGAAAAGCCCACTCTATCATTAGATGATGTCATCAAATCAGTTACTGTGGATGGAAACCTTCAACCAATGGCTGAATTCTATGATCATTATAATGAGGCTAACCAAAAGATCTTGCAGGAAGCAGCAGTCAAGTATCTGAATATCTACAATAAGGCTTTTATTGAAATTATATCTCTTATTCCCAAAATCCTAGAGAAAGATTTAGAAATAAGAAAGAATAATGCTATGGCAAAAGATCTTGAGATCTGAGAACAGATAGCCATTCAGCTATATCCTTCAATTGATTCAAAGCAAATGAATATGATCTTCAAAGATTGCAAGGATGAGTTCCGGAGAAAAGCAAGAATGAATCAACTTATGCTTGGAGAAACTGACAAAATAGCAAAGAAATAGAAGAGATCCTCCGGAATGCATACTCAAGATTCAACATTCCTATTATAGAGGACTTGGGTGTTGATCCCTTGGCTACAAGTGTTGAAAAAGAATCTACTGAGGCAATGACAGAAGAAGTAATGGACACCGGTGAAGAAAAAGATAAGGACTTGGAATCCTCTGCTCCAGAAGAGGTGGCCCGTGAACAAACAAACATCACTCCTCCGGTTTCCCCTGCTGACTCCGGATCCAAAGGAGAAGAAAGAATAGAGGATAAAGAAAAAGGAGTGAAGGACAAAGAAGATGACAGTACTAAGGTTACAGAAGGAAAGAAGACTTCAATAGAGAAGACCTCAGCTGTTAGTGGTAAGAGTGTAGAAGGAGAGAAAGCTCCAAGAGACAGCTCTAAGACTGCAGAAGAGAAAAAGAATTTGTCTCCGGCAAGAGACACTGCAGAAACTATCAAAGAATTCTTAAACAAAGAGACAATGGAGATTGATGAACCGGAACTTCTACAAGGGCCATTTAATTTTGATTCTCTTTCCCCGGTACAAACAATGAAGATAGCTTCATTTGCTAATGCAAAGGCTAAAGAAAAACTCTTGAAGTCTCACATGGAAGACTATGAGATAATAGAAGTTGCATCCGGAGTATTAGAAAAGATTGTGCCATCTTTTCAAAAGGATCCCTCAGCCTCCTCATCCGGTAATCTCAAATCTCTAGTCAATAGTGTTAGCACACATTTTGATTCCCTAGAGAAGTCAGCAGAAGATAAGGTCCGGAAGGAATTTTTGGCAAAAAGATTATCAGAGGTACAAGGGTTAATAACTAATGATAGGAGGAATATGAATATTGGGAGAAAGAGCTTAGAAAATGCTCTTAAAGATGGTGGGGAAATGTACAAATTTTGTTTATCATGGTCCAAAGTAACATTGGATATTGAGAAGAAAGTGAAAGAACAGGAGGACAAACTGACAAAACTCTCTAAGAATTTTGATCCTCTCTCCTCTTCCATAATAAATCAAGAATGTCAGACTATTGCAATCTTGAATGAAATCAAAAAGTTTGAGAAGGAAAAGAAAAATAGAATAAGCAGGTTGGGTGAACTTAGAGGGATAATTATCTCTAAGTTAGAGGCCATGCATGAGGTCATAAAAGAAGCTCAGATCACAGCTCGGACCAGTGATCCGACAGATCTAAAAATAGCAGACGCGTTTGCATTTTTGTTGAGTGGTCACATCTCAATTTTGGATAGGATGAAGCAAAGTTGGGCAATAGAATTCATCCAATTAAAGACAACTTTTGCAGACATACTTCAGTATATGTAAGTATGCTATATATATATATATATATATATATATATATATATGCGGCTAAGTATAGTTGACTTTTTGAGAATTTTGGTGTGCGGACCCTACCCTTTGCCATTGATGTCAAAGGGGGAGTGAGGAGCAGTGAAAAATGAGGAATCCAGCTAAGGGGGAGCTCTGGAAAATGTATATAAAAATAGAGCATCAACCAAGGGGGAGTATAGTGTGACACTTAGTCATTTTTCACTAAGTGTTGCCATCAATGCCAAAGGGGGAGATTGTTGGCAAGAGACACTATATGGATTCATGTATGTTGTCATTGATGGCAACAAAGGTTATCCCACACATCCGCAAGACATGATGAGTCTCTACTAGAAGTCAGATTGAAGAAGTGTTATGATCCAGTAAGCGAGAACAAAGCAGTCAGCAAGGTCCGACAGTCAGGTCTGGATCTCTCAAAGGAAGTATCTCAGTGATGTGCGGATTTGGGGAAGTCAAGACGAGTACCTTGACTAATAGATTCCAAGGAGTTAGCCTCCGGTGATGAAAGGGTAAAAAGATATGAGCACTTGAGTGTTGGGTTCCTATTTGGCAGAGTAGACAGAGGAAGAACTGTACCGACAGAGTGTCAGACCAAAATCCTGAAGAGATATTGCTAATGACTAAGTTTCTTGAGGTATCATTCATGATTGGCCGACATGATTGTTGACTTCTTCAAGCATCTTCTAGATCCGCATTACTTGGTAAGCAAGGATCCAGCTGACATATCAAAGCTTGGGAAAATATTAACTATTCCGGATGCTGACTAGAAAGGTGGTAAGATTACTTGTACGGATATATATACCAGATGAATTTAGATATGAAGGTGTGTTGTGTGAATGTGTAATTGTGCGAATAAAAGTAGAAGAGTAGTGGGAAGGCAGGAAGATAGGTCCGGAATGTGACAGGACAACTGAACCAAAAGAAAGTTAGAATGAAGTGCAGTAGATCAGTTTATTGAGCTCAATTGGAACTGAATCTTAGCATGTGTGGATGCTTCTCATCAGTTCAAACATTGTGTTATCTTTCTCTCTTGTAGGCAGTGAGCCTCTTGTGAGCAGTATGCTCAGGCAGTGAGCCCTAAATTGGTAGGTGCCATTTTGTACTTCTATTCTTCTAATAGAGAATATATTCTTGGGTTAATCACCTCGTGATTTTTCCCTTAACCGGGTTTTCCATGTCAAAATCATTGCATTATGTATATTGACTTTGTTTCTACTTTCATGCTTGTTTGCTTTGATGCTGCACTAATTATTAAAGAAGAACAGAAAGTTGAATAAATTTAAGATAATTGATTCACCCCCCCCCCCTCTCAGTTATCAACAACTTGTTGTTGTGATTCTCCAATGATGCATCAAGGATGAAATAATTTCTCTAATTGGGTCATTTGGAGGTATGAAATCTTCAAATCCCTTAGTGTCATCATAACTAACCAAGGGGTGTGCAATAATTTTGGTTTGGGCCTAACTTTTCTCTATAATGTTTGGTCGTATTTGTAAAGGTGGTCCTAAAGGAGTTGCAATCATAAGATTTTTCCCTTTAGTGATGCACAAGGCACATATGATGATACTAGAGGGTATGGATCTTCAACTCTTCCATTTTCAGATTGTATGACTAATTTGGTTGGCATTTCTAGTGAAGCAAGCACATGCACAAGTCTTTATATTGTGGTTCTTGTTGTCACTTCTTGTCCTACATGCTTAATCAATTTGGGCATTATTCCCAAAGTATCTACTTATCTAGCTTGACCTACATTCTCTCGAATGGATCGTTACTCTCAATAAAGGCCCTGGGGTATTTAGGATCATTCATTTTCCTTCTTCTTTATGCTTGACCTAAATCATCATCCACCTGTGCTTTATTAACTTTTTCTCTATTTAATTTTGGCTATTCATCATAAGATCTTCCTTCCCAATATAAACATGTTCATACCCTAATCTATCAACTTCTCTTCTCGTGTTATGGACAAATCTTTCAGGGTCATATAGTCTATCATCATCCATTTCCGTGCCAAATTTATTGATAACACCATTTAGCTTTCCATAACCTTCTTTTACAAGTACAAAAAAATCAAAAAATTGAGTGTGTGAAGGCATGGAACCTTTTCTCTTATGGCTTCCAAAATGGACCTAGTTGGAGTTGAGCAACTACCATGTTGCTTCTAATAAATCCACTATGTCAAGGACCCATTTTGGTAATTTGTAGGGGGTGATTGTGGCACTATAAACTTTGATAATAGTATAGTTGTCATGTAGGAACCCATCCCCCCAATTATGGCCATTTTTGTATCTAATTTGAGTGCACAAGGCTTTATAAACTCTTGGAAATCCTTGGACAACTTTGGCCTCATATACCCAACTTCTTCAATATAGAAGTGACAATGTAATGTCCAAAATCTAATAGTTATCCCTATTAATAATCCACACTTGGATGGGGTTCAAATACCTACTGGCACCTCATTTGACTTGAGCTCAATCCCTAGAGCATCCTCCCATTCCCCTAATAATACATGTAGGTAAATATGGCATAACAAATAATACCATCTAAAAGTTTTTTTGGATCCTTGTTTCTTGAAATTTAACATTTCTTCATGCAAATGATATTCCAAGAGTTTCCCATAATCAAATAACCTACTTAATAGGGTATGATGTATATTTGAAGCTAGTACCATCATCACTTTGGACATTTTTTGTTACACATATATTCCCAAAACCTGATATATGCCCTACTATGTATCCTTATAATAACCCTCAAATTTATTAATGTTCAGAGGTTCAATTTCATCTTTTTAGATGGCCTCAAGATTTTTAACATTTTTGTCTTTCTTAACCCTATGATGGGGAAACCACTTGACTCTATAACTATGTTTATCCTTATTGTATTCTATAGCCAAAGTGTGTAGACTCAATTTTTCCTATGCATTAGGGTTTAAGTGGAAGACGGTTTGGAATAATTCCCTATTCACAATAAAAAGTTTATTTCCCTCAGCATCTTTTACAATCCTAAACTTAGGGTTATACATTTTACAGGCTCATTCTAGTAGCTCAAAGCTTATGAAACAAGTGGCAACAATTAATTTTCTCAAGTTATACTCCAATGCATTACATAAGGGTACACCCTCAAAAGATTTCTTGAAAATACTCTAAATAGTTCCCAGTCAATGCTAAAGGTTGTAGTCTCTTTGATGAATGCCTTTAAGTCTTCTAACTAATCAATCAACACTCCCTTTCCAGTTGATTTATTGAACTTTTTTTTTCCCATGGAAGTACCTCGGCTAGGTCTCGGCTAGGTCTATGCTTGGAAGACATTTTGATAGGGATGAACTAGAGTTTTAGGTGCATTGAGCTATTTGGGTTCAAAACTACTTTTTGAATGCATTGCCTTAAACTAATTTAGATACAAGAAATTTACAAAGAGCAATATAATCTGTAGGAATCTTAGAAACTAGACCCTAACCAACTCAATAGACAATTTTCAAACACAAACATGCATATAAATAGATAGAGTATGGGGACTTAGAATATGCACATACCCAAGGTAAAGACACTCAAAGAGGCTCTTCAAATTCTACAATCTTTGGGAGCCAGCTTGATAATGACTGTAATATGAATGCTCATTTCACCGTGACTATGATACTCTAAGTCAACTCACCACAAAAGTGTATGAGATGGACTCAAGATAACACATGAGATGCACCCTTGATGTCATTAATTGAATCACTCTTGCTCTTGTGGCAAGAGCCAAACAAGTGGGGGAGAATCTGATGGACTACCCTCTTCACAAGGAATGATAGTCCCAGGGGTGACAATAGTATTTCCATGTTGAGTGGGGGTCACACCAATCAATTCACTCACTTCACAAGGAAAGAATGTTTGGTGGTGGACTATGGTGTTAAATTGAGGTACTGGTGTTGTTGTGTTGGTATGTTCACTTGTGAATCATTAGGGAGGTGTAGTTGTTATGATTCTAATTTGGCCAAGTGGGTCATTGGATCTGATTATATTGAGTTCAGTTTAGGTGAAGAGATGAAAGGTGTTAAGCCTGTGTTCTTCTAGTTTGATTAATTCTTCTAAGAGGGAAAGTTCTCTTGCACAAAATTCCTCTCTTGCACACCTCCTTTCATTGGCCTCTTAGATTTGTCTAAAGATAGTTGCTTGTTCGTCAATGGTTGTTTGTTGTATCAATAAATATGCTCTTATCTCACTCAAAACTCTCTCAATTCAGTTTTCCCTAACTCCAAGATATATTGGGCATGAAAAGCGGAGTAATGGAGGAATAAAAACCTTAAAGAGTAGCCTTGATGAGTTTGTTTTTGCTTGATTGAAAGGTGTTTGATGCTTGCGTTGATTGATATTTTGCTTGGAATTATGCTTGCTTAATTTGTTTTGAGTTGTTAGATTTTGAATTGTTTGAGGATGTCGAAGAGGTTTCTGAAACTTGTGAGAAAGGATGAGCCTACTAATGTGTTTTGGGTTTTCAATTTTATATGGATGCAGTGCTAAGATGTATGTAAATAACTATTTTTTATGCTTTTGCAAAAATAAATATTTTAAGTGATTTAATTAGCTAATAAATGAACGTTCTTTTATGTATTTTTGAATGGATGTAGCCAAATGAGTTAATTTTCCTAGATGCAAGAACTATGTTTTTGATGATTCTTTGTTTTATAGTTTAGAGAATCTTGTTTTCGAAAAAGGTGACTCATTTTCGCAAGTGTTCTTGAATTGATAGAGTGATTTGAAATAAAATAAATGAAACAAGCTTCTAAATCTAATTTAATCTAAGAAAGCAATAACAAAATCTAATCTAACCAAGAAGCAATAACGAAGTGTTATAGTCCTTGGGCAATTTGATGTTCTAAATACTACTTTACAAATAAAAGCTTCTACAAAATTGAATAAAATCACAGAACCTATCTAAAGCTTCAGTGGAGCTTCTTTGAAGTTGTGATGTATGTCCTCAAAGGATCTATCTTTTGTTGATGTGTCTTCTCCTTTGCAACTTTAGGGTACTCCCCTTGATGGAAGGGAAGATCAAATGATTCAGAGAGATTGGAGATTGCTTAGGAGATGCTATGGAAGCTTCAGAAGCTTCACATGTTGTATGGGAAGGCTTAGAGCCTAGAAAGGTGTTGTGATGGATCTTGGATTTGGCCTAGATGGAGGCTTGTAGAAATATGAAGTTGGGATCCTATTCCTATTCAAAGAGGAAAGGATATAGAGTTTTTTTGCAAAATCATACAGAAGCTACCAAAAGTAGGCAAGTTTACCAAGCATATGCATGAGGCATGGTGTGTTAAATAGGAAAAGAAACAATCAATAGAAGGGAGATGTCAATCACTTAAGGGGAGATCAGTAGTTAGGGGGAGTGATTCATGCCAACAAGACTCAAGAGGATTGTTAATTAGAGGCCAAACTAGAAGAGAAACTATCAAAACTGGAAGATTCACATGCCAACCAAACACAAAGGGTCACCAATTTTACCAAGGCAGGTCATTCGGACGACCTTACAACTTAGATCTCATGGGTGCCTATATAGTTAAGGCTCGAAAAATTAGTTTCAGAAGGAGAGAATGTGCAAGCTCAGTAGGCGGTTTGCAAGGATGAAAAACATATGGGGGAGGGTCCTAAAGGCACAAAGAGGACTTCCATCAAGGTGAAGAAGCTATGAGGAGAAATTATTCATGCCATGTGGCTCATGCGATGGACTGCCAAATCATCATTGGACTATCATGTAGGCCCATTCGATTTTGGGCACTTACAGTAACTAGCTTAATTTGGAATCAATTCAACTAAATTTATCGTCACCTTCTTGAAACAAATTTGTAGCAGTGATACTTTTGTAGGTTCTCTGGCTTGATGTGAGAAATTAAAAACTAGGGCAAGCTAGAAAATGCAAAGAAGCAAGAGCTCGTAGAGTTTGTAATGTGCTTCTATGAAGAACTGACAAACAGACTTATATAGAGCTCGTTAATGAAGTCACTCGTGCACAGGGTCGAGAAAGCAGAGCAAGCTATGGTCATTAAATATTTTGAATGAAGGTTAAAATAAGATTGTTAATCATCGAACACCAAACAGAGCAATGATATAGTGCACCGTTCTAAGTGTAAACCTACAAGAGGAAACCACTTGCCACTATGAAAGGCACTTGGTGCTACAACACAAAATTAATGCGTAACCATGAACTTAAGCAAGAGAAATAGATTAACACATGATTGAATGAATGAATGAATAGATTTTAATGACGTCCACGAGACCAAGCAGCCTAAGGGACCAAGAGCCGCAGCCCTAAGAAATCTTCAAGATCTTTTCGATGTCACTTCTCTTGCCATGAATTTTAACCAAGAAACCTGCAGTTATTTGTAGCCTTGACTCCTCAAAGATCTCGATAATACTGCCCACCTTCAAGTTGTCTTCATATTGATTCCAAATGTCTTCATAGGCATCACATTCAAAGATGAAGTGCCATTCAGTCTCCACCACTTTTTTGCTGCAAAAGATGCAGATCCTATTTTCCCACTCTTCTTTGGGGACCGTCCATCTACCTGTTTCGCATCTCAAATGATGAGAACCGGTCCTCAACTACGCCATTAGAATCCTAGCTTTACCTTTAATAGTGGCATGCAAGTAGGCTTTTTCTCCATGATCCCACGTGGGGTTGAACTCTTTGACATAGTATGATTTTTTTTGGCCAATCTGTTTAGTCCACATGGCAGTCCTAAACTTTTCTAAAACAAACTTCTTAATGTCTTCTTTAGTCATAGGACATTCGTGGATCCTAATATCCCACTTGTCTAGCCACTTGTTGTTCTGCTTCATCCAAGTCTTCTTTCTATGGTCTAACCCCTCCTCCACCACCACCTTAGGCCATCGCTGCTCTCCCATGTTCTCCACCTTTCTTATGTATGTTATCAATCGGATTATAGCATATGCTTCCATCGGGAATGAACCTGCCTCCGCTAACAGGATCTCATAAGGGACCGTAGCCTTGACCTTAAGATTACTAGTAATAAGATGCTTTTGTATTCTCTCTAATTGCCTCCACTTGTGATTTGACAAGCTATTTCCCCAAACCTCGCACCCATAGAGGGCGACCGGTGTGACTAACAGCCCAAAGAGAGTCTTCGTGGTTTTCCAATCCCAAAGCTCCGCTTTCCTACACCTATTCTGGAGCAGAAAAGAGGCCCTCCAACCTCCTTGGATCCTTTGCATTCTACATGTATCCCAATTCATCCTGTTGTGGAAAACAATTCCCAAGTATTTGTATTCTTCTACGATATCCAACGGGCTCCCATCAAAAATGAAGTTGACTTGCTGCTGCTTCCTTTTTAAAGAGAAAATCGTAATCTTGGTTTTACTAGTGTTCACACTCATCCCAACCTCCTGGCAAAAGAGCTCTAAAGCCCTCAAGTGCTCTCTCAAACCCTGGGCAATTTTTGCAATCATAATAAGGTCATCAACATATAAAAGTAACTTCACCACAAAATTAGCCAACTGGATACCCCCGCCCGCAGATTTTTGCAACCACTCTTCCAGTTTGTCGATGTATAAGCCGAACAAAGTGGGAGAAAGAGGACAGCCCTGCTTGACCCCAATGTCACTACCAAAACACTCTGACATACCCTCTCTAGTCCGAATTTTAGCTCTAACCTGCTCATAGAGCTTGTGAACAGCAGCCCTGTATTCCTCTGGAACCCTAAGATCTTCCATTCTGCTCCAAAGTTTGTCCCTGGGTACCGTATCAAAGGCCTTTTTGAAATCCACGAAGCAGCAAAAGACTTCTTCACCTTGTGTGTCCCACACTTTTTCAACTAAATGTCTAAGAGTGATGCAATGGTCTATGGTAGAGTGTTTTGGTCTAAAACCAGCCTACCCTCTAGCTCTTTTTCCTTCCCTTTCTGCCCAACTGCTGATTCTGCATTCAATCAAGCTCCCGAAAAGCTTTCCAAGGAGAGGGTTGACCATGATAGTCTGATAATTGGACAGATTATTGACATCACCACTCTTGAAAAGAGGGATAACGACACTGGTAGTCCACTCAATTGGAAAAATCCCTTTTGAAATGTCGTTAAAAATCCTTTTGATGTGTGGGGCAAGGTGATCAACCCCCCACTTTAAAAATTCAGCTAGCTTTGCCGCTAGCTAACTTCTTTATTCCCTGCTTGATGTCTTCTACTGAGAATAGCTCGGTTGCTGTGTTGGTTACCGAAGGCTGGGTCTTCTCCAGCGACCTCTCATAGAGAAGTTTCGCATATCCTAACCATTGATCTTCTGTGATGTTGTTTTCAATCTGATTTCTTTCTTGCTACATCTCCCTCCAAAAACCTTTTGGATTGTGTTTACTCAAGGAAATCAACTCTTTTCTTCTAGATATTACATATCTTTCCTTTTTGGATTTTATCAAATTCTCGTACATTTTCTTGCTTTCTTTGCTTGCTGCAGTCTTTTTAAGAGATCTTTTAGCCTCCTTGCACTCATCATCAAACCATGGGTTGACCGGGAAAGAGTTAGACCGATTTTTCTTAGGCCTGGATCTCTTGCATGCCGCTAGGGCCTTGTGAATTAAAGGTACCAGCATACTGCTGTCCACATAGTTTCTCGAATCCTTGTTCCAATCTTTGCAACCTCTGTTGTTTTTTAACATTTGTAAGTGCTGCCCCAATGCTGCAACAAAGGTCTCCTAATTTTCTTTGCTCACCCTGATTTTACGCTGTGTGTGGTTTTGTTTTTGGATGTGTTGAGCTGGCCTAATTTTTTGTATTTCTTTTTGGAAGCCAAACTTCACATAGAGAGGCATATGATCCGATTTCAGCTCTGTAGGATTTTCTCCTATGTCAAACTCTAACAGCCTGGAGGTACCCATCCTAGAGCAGAGAACGTAATCAACAGTACTTTGGCCATTGTATGTCTTACAAGTGATACCCCCGAATTTAGGCCACGCGCTGGTACCATTACAAATAACCAAGTTGAAAAGGCTGCAAAGACCTAATAATTCAGCTCCAAAATGATTCACACATCCTCTCCCATCCTGTGAGATTCTCCCCCATAATCGGCCTTCTCCTTCCTCTAACCATAGTGGACCGCTGCCCCCTCCTTTCTCACTACCCAGTTGAAGAGACTGATTATTCTCTGTCCTAGCATTAAAATCCCCTATTAGGACAATTTCCCCTAAATTGTTGAAAGTGGAAATGTCTCTTTTTAGCGAAGCATAAGGGTCCTCACTGTCAAGATTCCTCTTCTTGTAGAACTTTGACCCTTTTGGGGCAAAGTAGCAGGCAGCCAATCTGATCGTAACCTCCTTATCCGTTATTTTCAACCAAATATACTGCCTATTCGGGTCCTCTTTCTCTAATTTCACTGTACCACCCCACATCTCTTTAATTAGCACCGTGACCCCTCCATGCCCTTTACCTGTTTTGGTCCCTTCATTCCAAACTGAAATTTTCTCGAAACCTTCGAAGTTCGGGACTTTACAACCATCATGTTCATGAGTCTCCGTAAGTATAATCACGTCCTTCCCCTCAGCTATGGGCCCCAAACCCGGTCCTCTTCTCCATGGGTACCCTCTACAGTTCCAACTTACAATGTGTAAACCATGTTACACAAATCAAAAGTTGCCACATAATATGTCATATGGTTATCTATGGTGGGCCCATATGAAAGAACAATGTACGATGCTGCATCTACCAATAGTGTGTCACGGCAACAATCCACACTTTTTAAGCCAACATGGTCTATATGGGTCAGCGTCAAGTGAAAAGGTGATGGGTGGAATGACTTGCCAGTGTGCCACTACAAAGACCACTTTGCACTCGCCCATTAGCCAGTATCTTCTAATAGAATAATATGCAGCTTAAATGTTGACAACTGCCAGCAATTGGTCAACATTAATTTAGAATATGGGGGAATTAAGCAAGGTTAAGGGCATAGTTTAAGATGTTTAGAACATAATAGTAAGGCTTAATACAAGATTAGTGGGGAGTAGGGAGCAAAAGTGAATCATGGCTGACTAAACAAAATCATCCCTATAAAGGAAACTTTGTGTTAGTTGATTGGTAGCAAATAGACCATGAAAAGGATTTCACTAAGTGCTTGGCAATGGGCAATACCAAAGCAACAATAAAACAAAACAAAAAAAGTGCAATGTTAAGTATTGTGACCATGCACATGGTTTACTAGGGTTGTAAATATGGTATTTTAGGATTACATTCAGGGTATGATCACCAGTGGTGCATTGTTGAGAGGAGACCAACACTTTAAAAATAAAAAATAGTCAGTTTTTTTTGGCTCAGCCAACTCTAATAAATGAGAGTTTAGAGTTTTAAAACTCTAGTATATAATATATATTGTATTATATGATATATAAACATAATTATTCTTATACTTTATATATCTATTTAAATAATCATAACATAAAGGTGTTGTATATTATATAATATTATGTATGTATATGTATTAAAGAGAGATATGGAAATTAAAAACACAATAAAAATATAAAATTAATATCTCACATATTATATTACATTATAATATATTATAATATATGCATATTGAATTAATTAGAAAGGGGCAAATTTTTCATGTATATAAAAAAGTTTTTTTACATGTATTTTTTCTAAAAAAAGTAATTGTTTTTAAATTAAAAATTATTATAGATATTTACATATGCAATGAAAATTTTAAAATATTTTTTTTTCAAAATATCTTTTTAAATAAAATTATAATTTGTGGCATTTCACTTGGTTTCAAAAATTCCTTCAATTTAGTTTTTTTTTCTAATATGAAGCTTGATAAAATTTATAATGGGTTCCTATAATAGTTTCACTATTGATAAATCACATATGTTGAATTGAACCAATTATAGCATCTAGAAAATTAGGTTAAAGGTTGAATTCACAGTCAAAACCCTAAGACCTATTGTAAATGGAATAGAAAAATTGCTTACTAAATGACATGCTAATGTGAATCATGTGAGTATTTTTCACTAGAAAAATCAAGAAGTGGTTTATTGTATTTTAAGAAGTGTTTGAGATGAATTTCTACCCTGTATTGGAAATAAACTCTTCCACTTCAAAGCATGGAAGACCCTAAAAATCATACATGAGGGTTCAAAACTCTCAAAAATTATCAAGATAATACTTGAATTTTTTCACTACTCCCCTGAAGGGAAGTGAAAAAATATATTATTTAGCCAACGTGAAAATATTAAATCTCAATTAGATTGTAACAATAGCAATTTGATCCAAGATAAATTGTTTTTGATATAGGTAAAATGGGTTTTTGAAAGGGCCCAAACCCTTATATAGAAAAATAGTCATCAAGCAAGAGGAACAAGTTCCATGAGGTATGGAACCAACAAAAACAACCAAAACCAATAAGAATAGGGACTAAAACAAAGACAGAGTGACAACTACTAAAAAACAAAAACAACCAAAACCAATAAGAATAGGGACTAAAACAAAGACAAAGTGACAACTACTAAAAAAGTCATACTACAACACAGTTGCAAGAAAACAGTCTCAATAGAATCAACAACCAAAAGATCAACAACCTACACAACACCTGACCCCATCCTTGCAATCTACACACCCTTAGCCTAGGTATGGGAATCTGAAATTAATATAGGAAGATCTATCTTCTTTCACTAAACAATCGTCCAAGACACACCATTCTCTAAATCTTCAGACCAAGGAGAAAGAAGAGGGGACTCCTCTATTTTTGCCTCAACCTAAGTCACTTCTCTCAATGAGGAAGAATGTCTAGCCAAAGATGTCGAAGGCTACCTAGAGTTCATAGACAGAGTATGAGCAAGAGTCCCTCTATAATCTGCCAAGGGGGCAATAGGATCTGTCGAAGAAACTATCTTATATGTTTCTAAGGAAGAAGCCCTACCACCTGAGGATAAAACTGAAGTTGCACTAGCCATAGAGGAATCCATCATAGGAGGAGCCACCGAGGCCACACCAAGATCTATCACTAGGTAGGAGGGTAAAAGTTTGAAGTTGTATCACACTTTTGGCCAACTCATCAGCATAAATGAATTTAAGTATTTCCAACTAAAAGTTAATTTTGGTGAAACATATGTTCTATCTAGATTCATTCTAGCTAAATTACATCTAAGCCACAACTTTTCCAATTGGAACCATCCACTAAAAACATATGTAGCATCACTTTAGAGCTAATTTACCAAAAAAATGAAATTATTTGAAAAACTTGATGTTCTAACAACTCCTACTTGTGCATAAAATCATTTTAAAAGAATCTAAAAATACCCTTTTGTAGACCTATAAGTCTATTTTCTAAAAATATAATTTTTTAAACATTTCAATTTGTATTTCTATTTTATTTTTTATTTTTACTAAAAGTAGGTCATCAACACCAAAATATGATGTTGATTGTCCTCTCAAGAGAAAATAGTAAAGTTTATCAAAAAAAATGAAAAAAATATGATGCACTAGAGGAGAGATTCCATGTCAAGATGTTATAATGTTTTTTCTATTTTTGATAAATATTTAATACAAAATTTGACGTCCCATCGAAACAGTTGTGTTTGCATTGCACGCAACTTCCAAGATTTATTTAAAAATATATTTATCAAAATGGAGAAAGAATTAATCAATGCACTAAAGTTGAGTTGTGAATACACAAAAATAGAAGAAAAATAAATGAAATTTACTAAATAAAGTGCGACATCTCATTCAACCTTATTTTTCAACATTTTATCAGCAACTAAATTATAGTGTCAATTTTATAAAATACTACATTTAAATTATTTTTTTATTTTTTTAAAAAATACAAACATAAAATACATGAAAAAATCTGCATGTTATTAATTTACATCATTTTAAAATTCAACATATATGTCACTTTGTAGTGATTCAAATAAAAAATTTAGATCAATGTTGGTTGTTTCCTTTATAAAAGTGTGACACAACTTTGAACTTTCACCCAGGATCATCAATCTGGGGATTAGAATCAATAGTCAAATGTTTGGAAAGGGCGTTCTTCCTCCACGTAGGCTAGCCTACATTCTTATGGTGAGAATGGGAACAATCATAGGCAAGATGTCTAGAAGCAAAGCATCATCTATAGTGAAGGAGATACCCTCATAATCAAGTGGCTAAGTCCACAGTCTATCCTCCACCATTAGGAGAATATCCCCTAGAAGATCCTTGGAGATGTCAATGTCCACCAATAGACGGGCAAAGGTAGAGTGGCTAATGTTATAAGTGAATAAATCCACTTTCAGAAACAAACCAATAGCATTGCATATATCCTCAAAGTAGGAGTCTTCCCAAAATTGGAGAGGGAGGTTAGGCAATCCGACCCAAATAGGCGTAATACTTAGCAGTTCTATGAGATAGTTGAAGAATGGAAACCATGGATTAATATAGAAGGAATGCTCACTCCACATCCAAAGCCTACCCTCCAACACTACCTCCCTGTCTACATAAGATTGAGATCTTGCAATAAAAAATCCCCTAACATAGGGAAAAAGCTCCATATAGCCCTTTATGAGAGGCTTCCATGACTCCAAAATCCACTGATGCAGGTTTCAAATAGAAGGCCACAGCTGGTTAAACCTGCTAACCAGACCTCGAGGAGCATAAAAGGCTTCATTATCAAGCACATCCTTCCCACACACCATGTGACTAGGGAGGTTGAGAACAGGGTAGGGATCAAGCTTTATCCGAAGGGCAAGGAGAAGGGATCCCTGTCCCATCCACAGCTATGTAGGATGAAACATGACCCAAGGCATTTGCTCCAACACCACCAAGATCCATGTAAATAAGACTAGGAGAGATTCCTGAGCCATAACCACCCACGTTGCGGGCATATCTGGAGCAGAAGACATATCACCATCGATGCCTCCACTAGCAGCATCCATTCGTCTGCTATCAGACGTAGGGATGTCGTTGTGAGACCTAAAACCACTTCCAGGGGTGTGGGAGCCAACAATAGGAGCAACACTGCCATCAGGAGTCACATAGAGCGGTGCAAAATCATTGTCTGGGCACAGAGAAAGGGTTCTAGTAGTGGGCGGCAGCTACATTTTCAAACTATGATCTATTATTTTTTTTGTTACTTGCAATGTTTCAATAAAATTCCTATCAATCCAAGATAAATTGTTGTTTTTTATTATTCAAATGAATACTCATGAGAAATTTAGAAATCTAATATTTATCTTAAATCAAAATATCAAAATGAATCTAACATACTTGATCTTACAACTTTCTATGAAGTTTTTATTCAAGAAGAATAGGTGATGTGCATTATTCACTCAAAAGAAAAAAACTCTAAGAATAAGGGTGGTAACCAAAATAATCACCATAAAAACTATGAGAATAAGAACCTTGTTTATAAAAATTATAAGTTCCTTGGAAATTATAATAAATGTGGCATTTTTTGGTCTCAAGGAAAAGGATTGTTATTGAAAGAAAAATAATAAGAGGTCCTTTAGTAACAAGAACCATAGGAATAACAAAAAAATAAACAATCTTAATCATAATAATAATCATATCCCGATTAACAACTAAAATCAAAATCAAACAATTTCTCTCTAGTTGCCTTCTCTATCACTACTAATAATGAATTGTGTCAAGACATGTGATGTATTTTGTATGACATCATATTAGAAATTAAGTATTGTAATGAGAAAGTATATCTAAGGGATAACTCAAGCATAGAAGCACAAGGACAAGCTAAAGCTAAAATCTCTAATAATTTTATAGAAAATGTTTATTTCTAAATTAAAATAAATCTTTTTCTATTCTCAACTAACATGGGAACTGCAAAATTATTCTTCTAACCCCCTAGAACTAGTCCATAATGACCTAATGGAACCTTTACAAGTCTCATTGCTTAGTGGATCTCTTTATGCCCTAACATTTATTGATGATTACACTAGAATGGTATGGACATACTATCTTAAAAACAAAGATGGTGTTCTCTCTAAATTCATGGAATTTAAAGCCTTGGTTGAAAATTAATCTAATCTTAAAGTAAAAAATTGAGAATAGATAAGGAACAAAGTACATAAATAGATATTTTCCCTATTGTCCACAATAAAATGGTGTAGCAAAAAGGGAAAAGAGAACCATCATGAAAATGGTTAGATGCAAATGTACCTAAGTTTTTATGGGCTAAAGCAATGAATATAGTTATTCACATTCTTAATAGGGTGCCTTCAAAGGAATTAATCTTATCAACAACCTTGGAAATGTGGGACAAAAAAACCTAGTATCTCCCACCTAAAATATTTAGAATCCCTACTTCAATATTAATACCTAAAAACAAAAACAAAAAAAGAAACATGATCCAACTTCTTTCAAGTGTATCTTTGTAGGAGATTCAGGAAGAATGAAAGGCTTAAGGCTTTACGACCCTTCAAAAAGAAATGTTCATATAACCAAGAGTCAGCATACATATCATGTCTTAATGACTTTCTATGAAAAGTGAACCTCAAACTTTTGAAGAAACTAACAAAGATAAGAAGTGGAGGGATCTAATGCAATAAGAGTATGATGTTCTAATTAAAAACAAGACTTGTGACCTTGTACCTCCACTTTCAAATAGAAATATTGTTGATTATTGTTGATTATATAAAGTTAAATATAACTCCAACGGTAAAATAGACAAATATAAGTTAAGGTTAGTCGCCGGAGGCTTTACTTAGTGACATGGTTTTGACTATGATAAAACCTTTTCTCTAATGAAGAAAATGAGCAGTGCCATAAGGATGCTTCTTACCTTAGCAACCCAAAATGGCTAGGAGATTCACTAGATGGATGTGACAAATATATTCTTAAATGGTGATGTTCAAGAAGAAAACTCTATGTCTCAATCCAAAGGTTTTAAACAACCAAACAAAGAGACATATATAAGTAAATTAAAACCTTTTTATATGGTCTTAAACAAGCTCCTAGAGTTTGGTATGCAAAGATCACAAGTTTATTTCAATCCCTTGGATTCCTTATTCTTTATCCTAACAATGATTTATTTATTAAAATTGAAAATGGTCAAATTACTATAATTGTGTTGTACGTGGATGACTTACTCATTACATGTAGTTTTAACTCCCTAATCCACAAGTATAAAAGCAAATTGAATCAATCATTCAAGATGACTAATTTGGGTCCTCTTCATCATGTATTCTTAGGAATAGTTATATTCCAAGATCGATATTCTATTGTGGTATCTCAAGCAAGATATGCATATGATTTTTTGCAAAAAAATTAATATAATGGATTGTAAACACTACTATACCTATTGACTTACTGAACTAAATTTAACAATTAGTAAGAAGTTTGATTTACCTACCTATATCTAAACCTAATATTACCTATGCAGTAGGTATTGTATCTATATTTACCCAAGATCCTTATGTTGATTACTAGAAAATGGCAAAAAAATTATTAAGTATATTAAACATACACTTATTTATGATCTTTATTATTTATGCTCCAAGAATGATAATTTATTTGGTTATTATGATGTTTACTATGTTGGTGATTCTATTAATAGGAAATTCACCTCTAGCTATGTCTTCAAATATAGTGCAGGTGTTATCACACGGAGCAGTAAAAAATAATCTATCATTGTGTAACATTGAAAATTACATACTCTTGAAATTTCACACTATATTTTGGCCTTGCTTTAGTGTCCATTCCATTAGTTTGTTTGTAGGCTCATTTTATCCCTTGCATTAGCCTTTTTCCTTATGGTGCTTAGGCTTTATTTTTTGTGTTATCTTTTCATCAAGTTTTGTTGTCACGTTTGCGTTATCCCTGTGATGTTCTAGTGTATCATCATTTTTGAGCCCAAACTATTCGGACACTAGTGCTTCGCATAGACGTCCACGTGATGTGTTCGCGTCTCATGATAGTTTCATGTTTGGTGATCATTTCTAAGCATTTCACCACTTGTTTGCCTTCCCAGGTCAGTGGTAATGGATTAAAATGGTTTGAAAGGGCTCGTCAACCCCTTCCTCTTCCCTCCTCTCTTTTTTTTGATATATAACCTGGTTTAGGATCCTAGAACCAAAAAAGAGTAGTCTATAACAGGCACCAAGCCACCAAAAAAGGTCCGATGAGATGTTGAACCAAAAACAAACTATAAACTAACATCTAGTACTATATTGTCTAATAAAAACTATAAACTATTGACTATATACCATAGACAAAAGATGGGGTGCTGATGCAAATTATGCAGGCCTCAAGACCCCCTTGCAGGATATACACATTTAACACAAACAAAACTTGGAGTATTTGCCACTATCTTTGTCTCCTTTGGGTTGGACTCCTTCATCACTTCCACCTCGTTCTCAACCTCATCTTCATCAAAGCAATCAGATTCCACTGGAATGATATCTTTAGGAAGAGTAATTTTTAACCTAAAGCTATCTCCTCCACCGCTTTCTCTAAGCATAGCTACCTCCTTTTAATGGCATGTAAATGCTCCAAATAACAATCAAAATGTACATTTGAATTATGTAAAACATCCCCAATATCATTTTGCAAAAGGAAGAAACTTGTTGCAATGGACAACATTGAAGTGCAAGCCAAAGATTGAGTCACGTCAAAGATATTCCAATGCCTACGAGTTTATCCTAGGTCTAGTAAGAGATTTTCTATTGCCTATCGAATGTTAACCCTCAGAGAGTTGTCCATATCCTTGGCCATAACCCAAATTCTTTGTAGCCAAAGGCGAAGACCAGGGTTTGTGATGTCTCTCTATCATCGCCATGAAATCTACAAGCGCCTCCACCCCAGAGGCACGTTGCTTCCTCTTATTGCCAATCTTCTCAACCATGACACCTTTCCCCTTCATCTCAACCACCTTCCTCCTACCTATTCTCCAATCACCAGCTGTAAATACCATAGATAAATGCAAAGTCTCAATACAGATGATAATAGAGTGTTGATGAAGATATCTCTGCCTACGCCACATACTTGTCGATTTTGTCTTCGCCTTAATGCAAAATGAATGTTGGGGTACCGAAATCATCATTGGACAGTCATCTCCTACTGCCCCCTTTAATCATCGATATAACATCTTCGTCCTTGGCTTAAAACAACAAATTATCAAGTGACCTCCACTCTTTTTGAATCTATCTTTCATTGTTACATTTTTCGTCTTGGCTCTCTCACACTTTTCTTGCATTCTTCAGCATTCTATAGTACTCTACAACTTTCTACAGCTTTCTACTTGAGCTCTCTTGCCCTCTTGGCTTCTTCAAGCCTCCGCAGGTTATATTGTTCTTGTTCTTTGTTATTGCAAGCATTTATCTTGTTGTGCCCCTAAGCACCTTGGGATTTTCACACCCTTTCAATCTCTCATTTTAGTTATTGTTCTTATTTCTAGACACACTTAGATTAAAAACACACACTATTTTCCTTTTATCTCTTAGCTGCTATGGAGGTATAAATACCGAAGCAGAGGTTTGACCTAAAGACAAACCCCCAAATAGCCCCAATAATTTCTCTTGTTTCAACTACAGGTATTTGGGAAGCATTCAACCGCATGAAGGTTTGCCAGTTTCTTCCTTCATTTTGTTATTTCATTTGATTTAGTTTGTTTATCTTTATTATTTTAATCTCTGTTATTGTCTGGTACCTTGTTGTTGTGTTCCCTTTTCTGGTTTTGCAGATCTAGGCGAATAGCTAGGTGGATTTTCATATTTTCTAGAAACTGTTTGATTTTTTGGGTCGTACGGACGACCGTGCTTAGCACAAATGCCCACACAACACACTAGAATCTTGGGTAGTGGCTTCCTCTATCTGGCTCTAGGTTCCTCTTTTTGTCCCCTTTTTCTCTTTATAACATTTCTGTAAATTCGTTACCAGCTTTCTATAAATTAGCATTTTCCATTCCAACACATATTGAATGTAATGTAGAAATTAGCATGTAGCTTAATATTTATATTACATTTTGGTGAACCTGCCTCTTTAGCACTTGAAACACCTTTTTCATTCTATTTTCTTCCAAAATAAAAAATCTTTTCTAAAAAAAAAACATGGCCTTTGATCGGATTTGTCAATACCTTTCTTAACTTTCTCCTTCTATTCTATATAATAAACATGTTCTCTTCTTTTCTTACATCACTTTCCAAATTTGCACAAAAGGTTTGTGAGAGTGATGTTCCATTTCATCATGCTATGGTGACTTAGCTCTTCCTATGTCACTCTATTCTTTTGATCCCTCTCCTGAAATTCCTCCTACTTGTGAGGATATTTAAGCACAAGAGGATGAAATCATTGATACTTTTCTGAACATTACTTTACCTTCTCTTCATTTCGCTTCTCTCCCTTCTAGAGATGAAGCATTAGTAGATGAAGAGTCTCACCTCACATCAAATCCCCCACAGATAGATGTTGAGCATACTTCTTCTGTTTCTTCTCCTACATTATGTATTTCTCAAGAAGATAATAATGTTGATACAATCGTTGATAATTGACTTATCCCACCTGCCAAGGGGATGTTGGATAAGTCCATCAATGTTCAAAATATTTCTTCTATTCCTAAAATAATTGTGCGTGGGGTCCCTAATTTGCCCCCACCCTCTCATTTTATGATCATTGTTCGAGGTATTCCTGAAAATCCTTAACCTTTGAATTACTTTTCTCAAATTGCAAAATCTATAACTCTAAACATGTTTGTGGCTCCTCACTACCATGTAATAGCCCACACATACAATACTCAATGAAACAAATAGGTTACTAATGTCCTTGTTTCCCTTCCTCCACCACATTCTATTCTTCTTGTAGCTCCATGTCTTCCTTAAAAGACTATCAAAGAGTATGATCTTGTTGAGTAGCTTCGTGCTACTCTTGCAAAGATCTCTCTTTGGGAGCTAGTTCAAACTTCACCAACATATCATTGCATGCTCCAAGAAGCTTTACAAAATATCTCAGTAGCATCTTTTGCTAGGTCGAATGATGTAGTTGCCTTGCTTGATTGTATCTATACGAATTCTCCAGATATTGTGTTCTAACAATATGAATTACCTTCCTTAGAAGTGCAAAAACAAAATGATCCTCTTCTTATCATTGTGGGGATTAACTCTTTTGGTATTAAATGTACCCTTATTGGTAATGGTTTAGGTATCAATGTTTGTGGTGTAGACCTGTTAAACTGTATTAATATTCATATGTCTTGTATATCTCCCACTAATCTCTCCATCCGTGGCTTTGATAACAACAGTAAACAAACTTTAGGCACAATCACATTACCAATTGAATTGGGGCTTGTTACTTTTCCTACTCTTGTTCATGTCATGCCCGGTGCTCATCTTATAATATCCTTCTTGGTAGACTGTGGATTCATGCCATGGGTGCAGTTTCGTCTACCTTGCATTGATCTATTAAATTTGTCTATGAAAATAAAACTTATACAATAAAATTTGATCTGGATCCCTTGCAATATTGTCAACAAGCGGATCTTATGACTCAGCCTGACAATTCTCCAACTCTTCAAAATCTTATCCCTTCTTCTTCGGCAAAAGATGATTCCCCATCTTCAACCCCTACTAAATAGGTTGATCATGGTGTGGATCCATCTTCAAATGCATGTCCAGGTGATGACTGGGGTTCATTGGGATTTACACCATCCTTTATAGGGGAGTATAAGATCAACCCCTCTCATTTTGGTATTCCAAAAGTTCATTCTAACTCTTTACTTACAAATACTTCTTCTACATCAACAAAAATATCTCCTCCATGTTCTCTTAAATATTCATGTGATTATACTTCTTGCATTTATTACGCCACTAATGGTGATCCTTCATCCTTTAAGGAGATGCAATCTCGTTATGGTCATGGTTTTCATATTCTCTCTAGTATCGGTTATAAAGGTAATGGATGTGGACAAAAAGAGCAGGGTATCAAGATCCCTTTGGAGTCTAATCTGCATTACTCTTCTACAGGTCTTGGATTCCATCCTTCTCGACCCTCTAATGCCTCTTACCATGACTACATAGATGTTAATATGATTTCAACCTCTCTAAGTTCTCCTCCTCTTTTTGATTTGGAGACACATTACAGGCTTGGGTTCAAAATTCTTTCTAAACATGGATACAATGGAAATGGTTTAAGGCATATGGAACAAAAAGTTAAGGTCCATGTGGAACCTACATTGCACTTAAATTCTACAATGGGTTTAGGTTACTGGCCTTCTCCTCTATCTACATCCCCTCCTCCATTGTCTAAGGTCTCTATGGTTTCTTCTTTTCAAAAATCAAACCTTTCTCCACAACAGAAAGGGTTGCTTCCTACTCCTACTTCTTCTTTTCTATCTAAACAAGAGTGTATTTTGTGGAGGCTACTCAAGGCCCATTTGATCACTTTTCCTCCTCCTACACGTAAAATTTTTTTGCAACACATTCAATCAATACTTCCTTTCTGTGCATATCATCAAGTGGTTGGCCATTCCACTAGCGAATGTCGAGCCTTGCAAGACAAAATACAACACCTTCTTAACACGAGTGCTCTCACTTTTCCTTCTAGTGAAGCATCTATTTCTTCTCTGCATGACAAGTGATATTGAGGTTCACCTCTATCCGGTTCATTTTGCATAATAAACATTCTTCTTCCTCTATCATCACATTGTGATTACCTCTAGCATTGTTATAAAATGTCATAGTATAGAGTCCACCTCTATCTTGCTTTCTTATACTTTCCCGTGAGGTTTTCACACCTCCCTTCTTCTATTGTATTGCTACCCACTATGTGGCACCTATAACTTTCTTTATTTGCTCGTTGCCATTCATGGTGGTACAATCTGACGTGCAACCATAGCTCTATTTTTGGTAACAACACAATATTATTTTTCATGGTTGTCCTCACCCATATTCTGGGAGGCAGAGACAGCCTGTTCTAGGGGTGTGCATTCTTTATAAGGATCTCACCTCCTCTTCTTCTCCTTTTCTTTACCTTAAAATAGTTGCATATTATACATGCAAATATGTTAAGGGGGGCATATAGTCTTCTCACATGTGCATCCATACATGCACCTTACTCTATTTGCACCCCATGAGGTGTAGCTTATTAATTTCCCCCCCTTGTGGTGTTGTTTATTTTACACTCCCCAAAGTGTTCACCCCCTACGGTGTTGGTGTTTGATAAGCTCCCTAAGGCGTTGGTTTTGGTACACTCTCTAAGGTGTTGGTAGCATGTGAGCCACCTAGCATAATGCAACTTGTTGGCCTGTGTGCTTCATATGACCTACCCTTTTATATCGATGGTCACCTAGCATAACACAGCTTGCTAGTTCATGATCCATGAGGGTATTGTGATTTACATGACCCCTAGAGATAGAGCAAGCTAGTGTCTAAGTCATGTACTCTTCTCCATTTGTATTGATTGCTTCCTTGTCTATTTGTATGTATTCTATCCTTGAGAAATCGATCAACTCATTATATTCTTCTCTTTGCTTGAGAATTCCTCTATTTGTTGTTTTCTTTATTTTTATTGTATTTTGGGGACGACGCATGGTATTGAGACAACCTTTCACATTGAGGTCTCTTTCACTTTGTTGACTCAATTTGTCTTTGCTTGTCATGTGTTTTTCTCCCCCGTGTATGTGTTGTTTATGTTTATATATATATATATATATATATATATATATATATATATATATATATATATATATATATATATATATATATATGTTTTTGATGCTCTGACATAGTGGTTTTGTAGGTTTATGCTCTAACACTATTGTCTTGTGCAGGTTTTTATTGCCTAATGTACTTTTTTTTTAGGTTCTCAACTTGGGGGCTTGATTCCTTTGCTTGAAGAGCTCTGCATCTTCTATAGTATCCTTTTGGTGCTATGATGTTATTTACTTTCAGTACTATCCTTTTTACTTTAGCATGCATATTCACGTAGTGTCATAAGCATGCTAAAGTGGGGGCTAAATGTAACGTTGAAAATTGCATACCCTTGCAATTTCATGCTAAATTTTGGCCTTGCTTTACTGTCCATTCCCTCAGTTTGTTGTAGGCTCATTTTAGCCCTTGCATTAGCCTTTTTCCTTCCCATGGTGCTTAGGCCTTGTTTTCTATGTTGTCTTTTCGTCAAGTTTTGAACATGTCACTTTTGTGTTATCCATGTGATGTTCTAGTGTCTTGTCAATTTTAGCCCAAATTGTTCAGACATTGCCGCTTCGCACGGATGCCCGCATGACGTGCTAGTGTCTTATCACAGTTTTGTGTTTGGTGACCGTTTCTGAGTGTTCTGCCACTTATCACCTTCCCAGGTCAGTGGTAACGGCTTAGGACAATTTGAAGTGGCTTGTCAGCCCCTTCCTCTTCCCTCCTCCTCTCTTTTTGAATCTATCTTTCATTGTTATATTTTTCCTCTTGGCTCTCTCTTGAAATTTTCTTGCATTCTTCAACATTGTATAGTACTCTGCAACTTTCTACAACTTTCTACTTCAACTCTCTTCCCATCTTAGCTTATTCAAGCCTCTGCAAGTGATATTATTCTTGTTCTTTATTATTGCAAGCATTTATCTTGTTGTGCCTTTGAGCACCTTGGGATTTTCACATCCTTTCAATCTCTCATTTTAGTTATTATTCTTATTTCTAGACACACTTAGATTAAGAACACACACTACTTTCCTTTTATCTCTTGGCTACTGTGGAAGTAGAAATATTGAAGTAGGGGTTTGACCTGAAGGCAAACCCCCTTAAAAACCCCAACAATTTCTCTTGTTTTAGCTATAGGTATTTGGGAAGCATTCAACTGCACAGAGGTTTGCTAGTTTCTTCCTTCCTTTTCTTATTTCATTTAATTTAGTTAGTTTATCTTTATTATTTTCATCTTTGTTAGTGTCTGGTACCTTGCTATTGTGTTCCCTTTTCTAGTTTTGCAGATCTGGGCAAATAGCTAGGTGGATTTTCATATTTTTTGGAAATTGTTTGATATTCTAGGCCATACGAACGACAATGCTTAGTGCAAACATTCGCGCAATGCGCTAGCATCCTGGGTAGTGGCTTCCTCCGTCTAGCTCTAGGTTCCTCTTTTCTCCCCTTTTCTGCTTATTTCTATAAATTGGTTTCCAACTTTCTATAAATTAGCATTTTCCATTCCAACACATATTGAATGTAATGTAGAAATTAGCATGTAGCTTAATTTGTATACTATACATTGCTCCTTCATCCATGAAGGTTGAAATAAAAGTGCAACAAAAACAACAAAGAAATCAATGTCGTAGAAGAGATTATTGGGTGAACTCCATATAGGTACTAATGAGAGTACCACTTTATTATGTGATAGTCAAAGTTGTGTTGCTCTTGCCAAGAATCTTGTTCTGCACCAAAGGACAAAGTACATTGAAGTCCATACACACTTCATTTGAGAAAAAATTCTCAATGGTGAAATAATACTCCAATTCTACCAAACCAATGAAGATGTGATAGATATGTTTAAGCTTTTGTGCAATGTCAAATTCTATAAATTTAGAATAGTGCTAGGCCTCAAGGAGTTGTCATTGAGGGGATTGTGCATGACAATGGCACCTCCTAGTGGCTAATTGTGTATATAAGTCCTAGAACTATAAGCAAGGCTCTTCTAAGACCTAAAAAGCATTGAATAAGGCCTACAACTGTAAGCAAGGCATATTTAAAAGTTTGGGGAGGCATTGGATAAAACATAGACTAACGTGATAGGTATTTGTAAGACCTAAATGCTAGGTATTAATGTGTCTCTCCTATGTATTCCTCTTCCATTGAAAAAGCATTGTAAAAAGGTTCCAAGTCTTGTAGACATTGTATGGAGGTACCTTTAAAAGAAAGACTCCCAATATTGAGAGAAACATTTATAAATGAGAACTTGATAGGAGCATTAGGTTTTGTTGAGACCTCCAATAAGAAACTTTGTAAGTCCTTGTAATACAACATTTTGAGAAAATTGTGATGTAAATTATGATAAGGGGTTGGTTATGTAGTTTGGTGAGCACAATTTATTTCATGGCATATATTTTATCCCTATGACATGTGTTGGCGTTTCAATTCGCGCATCTGGAATACGATTTGGAAACGGACAGCTATGCACAGATAAACTGCTCTCCTATTGGAAGGGGGAGTTCCCTTTCTTGCTGATGTTCATTGAAAAGATAACTTGAATGAAACTTCACCTATCTTCTTTTTGATTCTCAGCTGCGAGCACAAGGTTATAAAACTCTAAACGCTGCAGAAGAGGTTTTTTCCTTTTTATAAAACTTCTACTACAACTACCATAGACTAATGACGCTTTCAACCTCCTGAGTAAATTCAGAGCAAAGGAAGTTGAAAGTGAACAAGGAATGATTGTTAACACAAAAACTCAAGCAGTTTTCCTCCAGATTTACACCACAAGACTAAAAGTACTTTAATGATGAAAGATGAAAATGAAAGCTACAGAAGCTACACATCTAACGATGATAACTTAATGAATCGATATAGAATATCAGAGCAAAGTAGGCATGAGACTTCTATTCAATATCACAAAGTTTAATACAACTCTAGGACAGCAATACTGCAACAAAAGGTAGGCATACAGTAAGCGATCAAACACTGGAGAACAATGAACACAAAGTGAACAAACACTTGGAATATCAAGATTTGTAGGCTAGAATAGGCACAGCAAATTTGCTATCACAACTACCATTACAAACAATGGGCAAGGATGCCCTTATTTATACTAAAATCAAAGGAGTAGGGAACCCTAAAATCTCCTTGATTAACCCTAACTACAAAGATACAATAAATAAATGCTTTAAAGCAAAGAAGATTCCAACTATCACAAAGTGATTTCTTTCTAAATATAGAATGGATGAGCTTAGGATGAAAGCACATGCTTTAAAACAAAAAGCATATGTTTTAAAGCTGCTTTATTTTGAAATGCATCCTCATCAACATTCTAGCTTTTTGGTGATGTCATCTGTTGATATTCTGGGAAACAATATCTTCTAAAAAGCGAGTGACTGCATCTCTGCCAGGAACATTGATACTCTCTAGAACGATATTCTGATTATCTAACATTTCTTCACCATTGGCAACCATCTGAAGAAATTCATGAACTTCACCCGCAGCCTTGTCAAATTTCACTATCATTGCGGCTAGATGACTCATCTTGCTGGCATTGATATCATCATTAAAGTTGTTGCGAACAAGAGTCTGGAACTCTGCTTGCACTTCCCCGAGATCATACAGGGTACCATCTTCTTTCTCATATGAACACGGGATCTGAGAGACAAAGGATCTGACGAACTTGAGGATGCCGACTACCTTTTCTTTCCATTATGTCAACTCTAAAATCATTTTATCATAAGTTTTTATTGTGAAAAGATATTGTGCTTTCCAAGTAGACACTGTCTTCTTATCTTCAGCTGAATCAACAGTATCAAGTGCAATCTTCAAGTCGGAGATAATGATTTCAAACACCGGCCTATTTTCTGCCATGATCTACTGCAACCCCTGTATGCCTTGGCGTAAATCATGAGCGTTGTACTTCAACTGATAAAGCTCTGCAAGTACAACTCTCCCTTTGGTCACAAATTCTTCTACCCAACTGTTCATGTGCCTCCCATAGAGGACCAACTTACTGAAATGTCGTTGATCGGCTGGTGATCCAAGATTTGGTGGAAGAAGCAAATCAGCCTATGAAGTGCCATGGAAAAGGTTGGAAATGTATTGCCGCAGCTGTCGAACTTCAGCTTTGAGAGCTGCCTTGTCTTCTCCATCTCTAAACACCCTTTCCTTCAAGCTATCTGCTCAACCTCGAAAAGATTGATATCTGTATGGTGAGTACTTCTGCCAAGGTTAGCTCTGACAACTGTGAAGTCATCAACCTCGACATCATTAGCACTTCTATTTTCTGGAGGTGTTGCAGTCTCAAGAATTATTTCTCCATCCGCATTCTTCTCAATGCGAACCTGCTTCTTCAGCTGCTTGTCTGGTGTGTCTTGATAGACGCTTTTCAACTCTGTTAAATCCAGCTGATATGAGGGCTTTCTTCTCTTCCTTCCCAGAATGTTTTCAAGCCAAGATGAACCATCCTCTCTTGGAAACTCGGTTCTCACTTCATTAGCTCCTGATGAATCAATGCTTGCATCAAACCTACGAACCAGTGAATCTAGCTCTGAATCTATGTGAATAGGTGAAGGGAACGGTGAAGAAGGTGGAGATACATGATCTGAAGGTAACACTTCAACATGCGGCATTGTTTCAACAGGAACTTCTGGTTCAACTGGTGGATGTTCCTGTTGGACATGAGCTGGAGACTTGTCCTTTTTCCTCTTTAACTTTGCCATTCTTGTTCCCTCTAGGAGAACACTCATAGCTTTTACTCTTTGTTTTGGCTTGGAAGTGGAAGGCTCTGATGGTTGCACAACTGGTGGCTCTGCTAATGGAATATCATCCTTCCGCTTAGTCTTCAAGAATATCAAACTATTTTTAACCACTCGACTTGTTCTCTCCTCAATGGAAGTGCTTTCTTTTACTGACCAATTAACTGGCAGCAATGGTTGTTGCTCAATTTGGTCTCTGAAATATGTAGGAAGTAGAACTTCACCACTTTTTGTCAAACCCTCTATGTCTTCTGATAGGATATCAGACATTTGTTGAAGAGTGAATCTGCTGTAACTGCGCCCTTGCACTTCATACTCATCAGCACAATTAGCCCAGAAGTCTTCAACTGCAAACTTGTGCGTACAATTCTAACCAAGATGTGATGCATAAACACCATGGGGATCATATGAAGATCTCCTGTCGAAAAACTTAAGACCATACCTAGATGATTCATTACCGATTGCCTTGGCATCTGCTCCAGATCTACATTTGTAAATACTCATCCCAAGTGGAAAATTGAAGGTTGTCTTGCGTCTGCTACACAAAAATGTATGCACTTCATAAGCTTGCCTCAAATTTTCCATAAATGTTGTTTCATCTGTAGGATATCGCGGCAACATGGCTGGCTCTCCTGAGAAACCATATACTCTGATGTAGGAGAAAGTAGAAAATTGGATGAACCAATTAGCCCATTCTGCCATTGCTATTCTAGCCTCTGCAGAAAATCGTATATGCAACTCGTTGTCCATGTCTCGCACTGCATGCATCAAGAATGCATCATTCACCCGCCTGTAATGTCGTTCAGCTTGAGAGATCTCTAACTGCGGGAAATGATGATACACATGCTGAGTACCCAGAGTTCCAACAACATTCAAAGCTCTGAATTGACCCTGAAAAGCCATCAAATACACAAGGTATGATATCATGTGGAATTCATGAGCCCTTTGAAAATCAATTATTTGTTGGTGGAGACTATCACTGATTAGTGCCGACCAATCATAGAATTCAATTCCATCAACAATCTGGGACATGATGTAAAACATCCAAGGCTGAAATTTGTTGCATCTGCTTGACCCGTGATCTGACTTTGCAGAGTAATCATTATTGCATGCTCCTCCTTGAATTCTCCATGTCCAACATTCTTTGGCATAATATTCTGCTTCTCTTTCAACCACCTCTGACCAATCTTTTTTCTGTATTTTTCCTTATCATTGTTCCAAACCCTCTTGCATTCTTCAAGTGAAACAATTAAATTTTCTCTCCAAATTGGTATTGTAAAGCACTTTTCAATGTCGTTTGGCCTCAAGCTGCAGAGCACACATCCATCTTCTGACTGAATTTCTCTTGTGACCGAGTTGTAATGCGTCATGCAAGCAATCACAAACTCAATACTTTGCACTGTGATAGGAAAGGATGCCGCTGCAAGCAGACCAGAGTGTCCAAGATTCCTGATAGCATTATTTCCTGCATCCTCTAAGGAGTGTAAATTGATTACTGGAAGTACTTTATTGAAGTCTGTTTCACATGTTTTCAGGTAATCATGAACCAATGTCGTTTTGTGCCTGATTTGTGTTGGGGAGTACTGCATATTGGAAGATTTGAAAATCGACTGTGAACAAGCCTATGTTGGAAAAAATATTGGACAGATGGCTGAAAATTATTTGCTGATTTTTAGAAAAAGCAGAGTGTGAGCTAAAAAAGCTGGCACATGGGTTTTGTAGATAATTCTATTTCAAAGCAACCCAGATTGTCGGATTTTGAAAAAGCAGAGATTTTCTCAAAAAAGTAGGAAAAAAGTAGTTTCCCAAAAAAAAGCACAACTCCCAATCTTCAAAAGGATGATAATCTGGATGAACCCATATCGACGAAAACTGAAAAAGCTCTGGTCGGATTTCTGAAAAATGATCTCCTTGAAACAAGGACCCTGAAAAAGCAAGCCTCTCTTCTTCCTCAACCCGAATCTATGAAGAACACTGAAAAAGCACCTGGTTTGGGTCTTCGAATCCTCATTGAAAGAAAAATAAAATCTTTCCTCTGGATGCAACCTGCAAAAGATAATGAAATAAAGAAGCCCAAAGCTTGTCTTTATAAATCTTTTGGTCGAAAAAGTAGCTTTATTTGTGTGAGAAGAAAACTTCACCCTCATCCATGAAGAAAGCATCTTTTAAAGCATAAATCCAAGTGGATGTCTTCGAATAGGAAGAATCCCTATTTTGTAGGAGCCTATGGCTTCATGTGCAAGATGACAAAAAATATCTTCTTTGATGATGTCATCAAACACGAGAGTTGAAAGAAGTGCTAACAAAATTTTCTTCATTTTCGACACTTCAACACTCGTTTTGACTTAAATATGGTCTGTCTCCAACTTTGACAAGGTGGAAAAATGTCATCATGAATTGAAAAAGCTTACTGATCCTGACATTTTGGAGATTGATCAACTGAGATTCCATCCCCTGCCTCCGTTCAACGATCTGACATCGTTTGACCAAATTTGACCTCCTGGAAACTGCCAACCGGCGAAGATTGGTAACAAAGCATGTCAGAAAACACTGAAAACATGAAAATATTCTAACGCTACTCAATTTGGGCGCCCCAAGCCTCCTGGGGCGCTTGGTTTCCCAACACTTAGCCATTTTTTCAGTTTTTTCAACTTTTTCAATTTCTTGGTTTGCGTGCGCGTTCCGGTGGCACAAGACCCCTGTTTGGCTATCAATTTCTATCAATTGGGTTGAAAATGAGTCTAATGATCTAGAAAATATGCAGGCCTGATGAAAAATGAGCTGATTGTACCTTCCGTTTGCCTCGAAAAATGTGCCAAACTGATCAACACTGAATCGGACCAGGCTGACAGAAGGAGATTCACGTTTTTTGAGAAAAACATCAAAAATAATCTAACTCTAGAGAGTTTGGGCCCCCCAAGCCTCCTGGGGCGCCTGGTTTGTCAACACTTAGAAAATTTTTCAAAACTTTTCAATTTTGTACCTTTTCTCGATTTCTGTGCCCACGGCATCTGTTCAGTCTTTGATTTTGGTCGTTCTGACGACTGTCAAGGCAAGACGGAGGGTGATCTAAGTAGTTTGAACATATATGTGATGAAATCGTGGCTTTGACTGACTTTTGGCCAAGTTTGACCTCCTGAAAACTGCCAACGGAAGCATTTTCGATGTTTCTCAGAAAACGTGAAAAAAAACTAACACAGGAGAAGATGGGCGCCCCAAGCCTCCTGGGGCGCCCAATTTCACCAGACTTAGTCAAATTTATGATTTTCCAACTTTTCAATTCACCTTGGATCCATCTTGCATCGTTTTGCATGCATCATCGAGTTGACAGCCGTTTGTCGGTTTTGCGTCGTTGAAACAACGTTTGAAACTCGTCGAAGAATTTTGGCAGGTGAACTTTTCTGTGTTGATGACTTTCAAGCTCATGCTTCGCCTTGTGAAAAAGCAAAAATGACCCAGTAGAGAAAACTTGGTCATTTGAAGATTCCGTCTGAACCATGCCGATCGTGGAGCAAAATCGACCAATGAGAATCGAGCGCGACACCTGATTTGGAGATTCTATTTTTAGAAACTTTCTATTTTTAGAAAGTTTTGCCAACATCCATATCTCAAGAAACCCAGAAAACCGAACTCGACATCTATTTTTAGAAATTTTGTTTTTAAACTTTTTGACGAAAAATTTTCTGGACTTGTTTCAAAATGCCTTAGTGAAGCAAAAAACTTGGTTGGGTACAACAACATGGTAGTCAAAGAAGTATTTCATCATTAAGGACTTCATCCTTTCTTTTTTAAGAAATTGACAACATGAGCCCTCTATAAACATTAAAGCGGAGTATTGCAACATAATGTTTATGATGGGGTCACACTTATTTATAAGTGGTCCCAATAACATTAATAAGGTTCTATCCAATATAAGGTTTAGCATCATATCGTATTTATGGCATATATTGCCATTAAGGCTTTGATTATTTATTAATAGTTTAATATAATATTATTTTATTTATTAAAAGATCATATACCTTAATGAAAAGGTATAACCACCCAAATGGTATTGGATGGTTTCATCCTATATTTAAGGATTCACATGTGAGTAATAATATCACTAAATATATGTGAATTTGACAAATACATTTGCAAGAGGTATTGAGACTATGTATTGGAAGGAGAAGAGACATTGGAAAAATCAAGTTTTGGAGTATATTTATCAATTAAATGTGAGTTTCCTCAATAAGAAAGAATGATGCTTGTGTGGGTTTTTTGGCCACAAAGTTTTTTACGCATAACTTTTGTGTACTATGCAATGTTTCTCTCCATTTTATTTTTTGCATATTTTATTTCTTTGTATTGTGGTTAATGATTAGCATGGCGAAACCTAACAATATTGAAATCCTAACACAAAGGATTTGCACAGCAATCATAATGCTCTCATGAGCACTTATTTCTCATGATTATTTTGTGTGGTTGTACATGTGTATCACTACAATGATATAGATGTGCACACATAGTTAAACAAAAGTACAAGGACTAATGTGGTTCCTTTCCAAACACCAACGCTATTGCATAATTATTGGTCATGACTATGAGGGATACTCCCTCAAGAATTCTATGCGTGTGCAATTTATAGTCCACGCCCATTGTAGAGCAATAAGAAAACATAAGGTCACACAACCAATCATAGGTTGTATGTGTCATGGATAAACCAGTGCCATTAGTTAATGCACATCAGGATGAGTTTAACAAAAGTAGGTTCTAAATCATGTTGTAGAAGGGCTTTGGAGAAGAAATGGATTGTTTTGTTGCATTCAAAAGGATCAATTTAGTTGGGATTAACTTTCATTTTGTAGACACCATATAGTCAACAAACAAACAAAAAAATTGTAGGATTTTTGTGAAAAAAAATTATAGGTAGCATGCATTTTGAGGCATTTTGATATGAAACAAACCTCACCATTGTATCTGAAAGGCGTCAAAACCTATAAATAACCTATTCATTCATCAAAATCGACGCAGGGGACCTCGAGGTGTCAAGATCCTTCATTGGGCATGTATTTCAATGTAGTCATATGACTCTACACAGTGCTGACATCAGCACTACACATTGCATCTAGAAGGCATCAAAACCTATAAATTGCATATTCATTCATCAAAATTGAAGCAGGTGATCTTGAGGTGTGAAAATCCTTGGCTAGGCATGTTTTTCAATGTAGCCATATGACTCTGCACAGTGCTGATGTTAGCACTACATAGTGTCACTACCGACACTCCACCCTGTTGTAGTGCCACCACATCACTCCTACAACCTGCATGCCACCAACCCAACCTACCCTTTGGTCTTTTTAACCAAATAGACAAACTTTAGAACCCTTGTTCTCAACCATACAGAGGTATTTTTTGATGCATTTTTTTTTAAATGGGATAGAATTTTGTGTCCTACATAGTGGTGTGATTGGTTTTCAGAATTGACTCCTATTTTTTAAATTTTGAGTTTTCTCAAAAAAATTCTTGTTCAATTATACTTTTTGGAACTTCAAAAGCTCATAACTTTCACAAACGAGCACCCTTTTTAGTGTTATTTTTTTAAGTTGGTATTTTTCTGAGCTCTACACAATGGTGTAAGTTTTTATTCCTATTTTGTAAGCACATATTACTTTCAACATTTTGGCAAATTTTGGGCGTTGTAGAACTCTATTAATCTGGTATCTTGCATTTTAAATGCATTATTATAAAGTGTCAAACATTGTAACTTGTTAAAGGTGTCAAAATTGAGCCTTTTTTTTTTGTGGGGGGGTTGTTAATGCACACACACTCAATTTATAAAGTGTCATTTCGTGTACTAATCTTAGGGGGCTTAACACATGGACCTTTTGTAAACACGAACTCAAATAAAGTTCCAAATCTATTAAGGGGTTAATCAATCTTAGTCATTAATGGATATAATCAATAATCCCTCTATCACCACCTTCGAAGAAGGAAACTACAAGTCCTAGTGTGATTGCATCCTAAAGCATTGTCAATGGATTCATGTCTTACCCCATTTGTATGGGCTTATTCCTAAACTAGGTACTCATTAGCAAAAATTTATATGGGGAACTAAGAATGATCATGTCTTAGGATTAATCGGTCTTAGTATTGGCGACCACACATCTTGGGCTCTATCACACATTGAGTGTCTTCACACTCTTTGGACAACACTAGGGGAAATGTATCAAAATCCCAATGAACCTCCATTCCCGGATAATCCCACTATGGGCATACTTCTCCCCCTTGATGATTCTAAGAATCCTTTGTATGACAATGATATTGAAGAGGAACTTGCATATTGGGAAAGTCTTTAACATTTTGATGACATACAGACCTCTCATATTGCTTCTCCTCCTACACCTCAAGCATTGGCAACTATTCTACCTCCTCCACCTACTACATTGACAAAGAGCTTGACTTCTTTCAACAAGTTCATAAATGTCTTCTTGATCATCAGGATATCTACTTATTTGGCACACATCATTTGTTTGTAGAATATCACATTATGGATCATGATGATAACATTGAGGACATATGTCTTCTCTTGATGACAGCTCACACTGAGTTGCATCTCCTATTCTAGATCCTCTTATTATATGTCTACCACATCATGCTACTATCTTAACACATACTAATTCACATCTGTCATGTCTCACACTTTCATGGTCACTATCCTCAAATCTTGTATGATACAATCACAATTTAGCATCGACATTGAAACACACGAGTAGCTTTTAGAACCATACATCCTGATTCCTTCCCACATTCCACCATTTGAGTGCAAATTCAACAATCTGACAGCTCAGTGTTTCTTTCTTTCGCAAGGAAGATGTATCATTTGTTGTAGAGGGACCCACTACAACATCCACCATATGACAATCTCTATTGATTTTCTCTCTCTTCTTTGAGGAGGCACACATGGGCTTTATCTTGCAAGGATTTCAAGACACTATCACTTCTGGGGGGCTATCTTGTCCTCCTTTTCATATCTCAATTGGGATGGAGTTTTGTCTTACAGGTTTTCCTTTTTCTACTTCTAAAGGATTCACTCTCTTTGTACATTGGGGTTCTTTTAGACTATACATGGGTATCTAATATGATTTGTCTTGTTGAGACCTATTTCTTTATTACCTCAATTGCACTTGAAGGGGGGTGTTGGTGTAATTAATTATTTATTGCACCTTATATTAAGTTTACTTAAGTAATTCATATTATTTACTTGGGTAAATTAAGAAATAAGAACACATGCCATCTCTTTAATTGATGGGAACACATACCACTTCTACCCTATTCAACTTTTTGATTACAATAATTAGGTACCATATCTCCCTCATCAAGATAAGATCACTTGGTCATCAAGGTGAGTTCACTTAACACCTCTACTCCTACAATTGAGTTAGTCCTTTAGTTCACTTGTGCTCACTCAACCTCTTTGGGACACTTGTAATCTTGGCTCACGCATCCCAAAGCCTATATATAGGTAATTATTTCCTTCATTACCACATTTAGAATACAAACATTGGAATTCTATCAAATTTTTGTCTTTTGTTTACTATTGAATTTATGTTATCATAATATTGTTTTTTGTTTTTAGGGTGATTTAATATTGTTAGTTATTCTTTATTAAACCTAACATTTATAAGTATTATAGACACCTAAATTTCTCCATTTCGTCTATTTATTAATTAAATAATATTTAATTAATTAATATTTAATATTTATTCATTTAATTAATATTTAATATTTATTCAATTAATTAATATTCTTCCTATAGTCCAACCTTTGGTGAATAAATATAATTATTTATGCACCTAAGTCCATTTCCCATCTCAAAAGAAATTCAATAATTTTTTATATTTATTTAATTTGGCATTTTGTGCACTTTTGATTTAATGACTAAATTATGATTTGTACCCTCACTAATCATTTGCACACACTTAAACATGATTAATCAAGGCTTTATTTGGTCAAGTCCTTATGGGTACACTTGTCATTCCAAAGGTACTCAAGGAGTACTTGGAAGCATGGGAGAAAATTTGCACAACCTTCCAAAAGTTTCTTTTCTCATCTCCACCCTCCAATCTTTCCAAAGCATTATATCCACCCTTGATTCTCCTTGAATCAAGGGCACACCTTTGACCACCTCTCATTGCTTGACACTTGGAAGCTTCTCATGCCTCCAATCTTCTCAAGCAATGAAAGCCCTTGATCCTTCAATTCAATCTTGACCCTCCATTCCCAAATCCTATAAATAGATCCTCTTGGAGCTCATTTTCACATAACTCTTGAATGTAATGTTATGATGCCTCTTTGAGCACTCAACTTATAGCCCTCTCCAACTCAGCATTTGGACATATCCGTCAACTTGCTTGATGAATCAAGGAGGCTTTGGTGAGGACTAAGGTATAATGTCTTCATTGTGTTTCTAATCTCTTTTGTCTAACCTTGAGGTGTTTATGCTAATGAATTGAATAGATTAGAATGTTTAATTTGCTCACTTGTTAGTTCATTTTTATAGGTACACAAGTATATTTTAAACTATTTTTATTGTGCTTAATCAGTTTGGTGATTATAATGACCAAAAAAACAAACAAACAAACAATTACTTTGTTTCATTTCTTTGAGTAACACTTCTTGGGTAATTAAAGCACAATGGTATTGTAATCTCCTCCCGGAGCATGAAGGCGTAAATCTTGGTTCACAAGAGATTAGTTTCTATAAAGGAACAACATTTTTTTTTTGGTAACTTTCATAGTCACATTGAATGAATGAAAGCTTTTAATAACGTCCACAAGGCCAAACAACCTATGGGACCGCCAGAAAACAAAACACCCAACAAAAGAGCCAAAAGCACCCAGGAAAATGCAGAACCAAAGCAGGCAGAACCCCACACATCACCTAACTGAATCCCCTTTCCTTTTGGATCCTAGACCTTTTGCTATGAATCTTGGTCAAATACACTGCAAATTTAGTTATCCTCTCTTCCTCAAACAAGTTGGTCAAAGAACCCACATTCAAAGTATCACGATAATTGGCCCTTATATCCTTGTAAGCCGAGCACTCCATGATGTAGTGCCATTCTGTCTCCACTAACTCCAAAGTGCAAAAACAACATATTCTCTCTGCCCATTCTTCTTTTGGCCTCTCCCATCTTTCAGTTTCGCATCTAAGTTGGTGCGAACTAGTCCTTATATGTGCCATTAAAATTTTTGCTTCCCATTTTATTTCCACTCCTATGTAGTTCTTTTGTGTGTAGTCATAAGAAGGATTAAAGTGCTTTATGTAGTATTCTCTTTTCCTCCCCCATTGCCTTGCCCACATGTTTACTTTGACTTTTTCTTGCACGTACTTTTTAATATCCTCTTTAGTATTTGGGCACTTTTTTATGCTTATGTCCCACTTATTCATCCACCTGTCATTTTGTTTCATCCACGTACTCTTCCTTCTTGTCAATTTTTCCTCTAAAGCCATTTTGGGCCATCGGATCAGCTCCATGTTCTCGAGTCTCTTTAAGTAACTTAGCATCCGGGTCAACGCCGCTTTGGCTGAAGATTCCACCCATAATAGAAGAGCTATTCATATTAAAGCAAAAGTGCACACATTTGTGAAGCTATTGGGACACGAACAATTGCCTACCAAATGTAAGTGAATATAACAGATATGAAGAATTGCCGAGCCCCCTAGCTCCGAAGTCATCACAAGGTAGCGTGTAAGGGCCTACCAAATGTAAGTGAATAAAACAGATATGAAGAGTTGTCGAGCCCCCTAGACTCCGAAGTCGTCACAAGGTAGCGTGTAAGGATGATGCCAATGGATCCATCTCTCATTGTTGTGTTACTCCCATCTTGCTTTCATTTGAAGAGATAGTTGAATTACAAGCAATACATTTGTTCAACTCCTGCGTACCTAGGTTTCAATCTCATGACCAAGCTCTAAAGAACACTAGACCTTGCCAATCAACCTGCACCGCAAGGAGCAATCAACTGTTGTGAATATCTTCTATACGAATGTATTGTGTTGTTCGGCAATAAGACTGCTATGCAAGTTTATGTTCTGTTTTCCTGCTCTACAAACCCATAGTATAGAGATATATATTCAAGTTATTGAAATTTGAACCCATGAGAAATGTGTTCTAATCAAAGGAGATTTAACACATTCATGCATATGGGGATAAATCCCTTGGAAAAATCAACCTTTTTGATACTCTAACCAATGATTTGCAGACGTCATTCACGCTCAATGATGATAGTTTGTGCCCCATTAGGCTTCCAATAATAACCCAAGTAATAGGAAGGAATTTGCGTCTTCGCCTCCCTCAAAACAGTGTAGCAAGATGTTGGGCAGAAATAGGACCACTAAGCTCTTCTCTAATCTAAATGATTTATAAGTTGATTTATACATGTAATGACATAAATGGTGTATTTTATATAGGGTGAAATACCATTGTTGCCTTGTGTAGTTTGTTTCACAGTCTGCAGTATGAGATTTGCGATAAAAAGCATCAACGGCAGAAAGGTCTCAGTAACTCTAGAGTTGGTGCATAAAATGTTTTCATTATGGTAGTTTCTAATTGTTTATTTGCCAAATTTAAAAGCATTGGCCAGTCTTGGTAGGATGTAACCATAAACAATATGATAGAGATCATGTGAGGATGGCCACTAAACAAAACCTCTGACCCATACTTTGTGAATGCTCCAGGCATAGGTGGATTGGTAAGATCCAATTTACTCCCAAGCTTAGTCATGAGGTAGTAAAGCAGGGGTACAAAACTTCAACAATATATAGGGTAAATGGAAAGAAATTCCCTCCCATTCGTAGCACAGGCAGCAATATAATACAGAATACTTTAAACTTGCTAGAAAAAAAAAGAAAATTATTTTGCGGTTTAGGCAATGACACTAGTGAGGTTGTAACCAAGGCATGTCAATTGCTTGTTGAAAATTAAAAATAGAAAGAAAGAAACCCTATAACAAATAGCCAAAATGGGCCAAGGGGACTTGAAAGTACAACCAATAAAAATAGCAAGCGGGTGCCAAAAAAGAACTTCAGATTGCAAAGACACAAAAGATACAAGCTACAAGCTAAGAGCACCAAAAATATTTTAAGATAGGTAAACCCTAAACATGTCCATAGAATTAATTTCATGTGTTCCAGATAATTATAAGGGCCTACATTCTACACAAAATAGTGTGATTCCATATATCTAAAATCACAATCACTTGAGAAGTGAATATCCAAATGGAACATTCTATGCAATATATCAATAAATTAATTTATGAAAGCTTCGTCGAACCTTCCAGCAATTAGAGATCCAAGTCAACCCCAAACCCTAATCATCCGATACACTACCTATATACATCAACTATAAGAATGTAACAAAATGATTACAATGACCATGTGAGCACAAAGACAAAAAGTGCCTACTTCAACCAGACTATAGATTCTGTATCATATCTCTTTTTTATTTTGAAGGATAAAATTTCAACCCTCCACTACAAGCCAAATAGAGAGATTCAAATAAAGGTTAAAAAACACTAAAATGGTTAGATTCCAGACATAAGCATGTCTGCAAGATAATTTAACAAATAAGTGCATTGTTGTGAAAGGGACAAAAGTGGTTACATTCTTCATGAGTATTTACCTTTGTAATAAATGAGACTTCATAGTCATATAAAGTAACTTCTATCATTTTATTATGATGTTTTTTCAGGATTCAACTGCATAGTTTTTGAGTCAAACTTCTATCACTCATAATTCAACATGGCAAATTGCTCCAATTCATGTATCTCTGACAATCCATTTTTTATATCTTTGTTATAAAAAAATTAAAAACCTTCTTTTTTCAGATAGAATGGTCTTAATTAAAAATATTGTCCAAGGGAATTAAAAAATGGCTTCTTTGTTGAATTGAGCCAAATGTCCCAGATGAAATAGATTCCTCTACAGCCGATGGACTGAAAATGGATAGTTTAAAGGGCTCCATATTACATATGGCTTCCTGAGAATGATATGTATTCATATGATACATTGATTCACAACTTTATGCAAAAGCTTCAAGTTTCTGAGATATGTTTCAAAAATGAACAGTGGAAAAAAATCAACTTATGATCGCAGTATAGGAGGACCGGGGAAATGTGATGATGCGAAGCCTGAACGTTTAAAACTGGATGCATCAAACAGCTCAATAAACTGTTGATCTATGAGTCTTGCTTTCAACCCAGCAAATCGCTGGTATTCATCAAAAATTGATGATAAGCACCAACTATGTACTTTTCTGAAGCATCCTACCAGACAGCCAGTACGATGCTGCACAAACAACAATTGTAAGAGTTGGAATGTATAGAAACATATAGTTTCTCTCAGTTTTACTAATATCAAAGTGAGACGCACATGTGCCATGATATATATATGTGTGTGTGTGTGTGTGTGTGTGTGTGTAAGACAATATATTTTACCTTTCCTCGCTTGCAATGAATCAGAACAGGATGATTCCTAACATCTGTATCACAGAAGGATAAAAAAGGAAAATCATACAATGATATCTTACAGAAAATTATTAAATGACAGTGGAGACAAATTTTGTTAAAGAAAATTTACCTAACAAAACCTTCAATGCTTCTCGTATGATATTCTCTGGTATATTAACAAAAGGCTCCTGTCAATCAAAAGACACTAATTTCAAAATTGATTACAGTAGTGAGACTCCGTAAAGATGAGAAATAGATACATAAGTGTCTTACTAGATTACCAGCTGGGAATAAATAAAGGTAAAATAATTTCAAAAGAAGCCATCATAAACCCTTCCTGATACCAAAATATAATGGTATTGGTTATAACCCAAGCACAACCCTCTCAACTATGCATAATGAATTTTGATTGAGTTGTAACCCTAGCCCCAAGAACTAGTTAGTGCATATGTAAGCAGTAAACAAATTAACCAAAAGTAACCAAGAAAGTGCCGGCTAGGCTTACATAACATAAATATTTTTTTAAAAAAACAAGCTATTCCTTGTATTTGTGCTCTATATTTCAGCAGTATACTGAGAAATGCATCTCGTGACACACTGACGCATCTCAAAGATGCAACCCGATATCCCCAAAAATGCATCTTGTGTCCTCTTAGAGGCACCCTGAATGTCTCTGGCTGTCTCCTACCATCTCTAGATATTTCCAAGGGGGGCAACCTACAGGTGCCTCAAAAAACCATAGAAAAATAAAATAAACGTTTGCCTTTTGTCTTCCCAAACCCTAAAAAGAACATGGTGCCCACTCACTACCTTCTAAAAGCCTTTGAATATCAAAAGCAAATTCAAAACTTTTATAATTTTTCAGCAACTCAAAATTAAAGCTATGAGATTTTCACAGGTAGACATAATGTGATTTATCTAGATACCACTGTGTAGTGGTTTTTGTTTTCAACATTCCAAATCTTCTTTGAGACCCCTCTTCAGTGACATATTTGAAAAAAATATCAACTGAAGATTTTCAAAAATGTTTATCTTAAATTTTAAACTTATAATATACATGTATCTCTTATATTGTATTGACTTACTAACGTGCCAGCTCCATTTTTTCCTGAAAAAAAGGGCATACTCATACCCATTCCCTAATACCCCATATCTGTGCCTGTACAGATGTAGATATATAAGATAATTATAAATTCCTTTCTAAATTATCAAACAGGAATACATAGATTAAAATACGTTCAAAAGAGTCCACATAAACCTTTTCCACTACCAAATTATAAGTGTTCGACCCAAGCACAACTCTGTCAAGTATCCTACATTGTGGATGGAAGAATATGTTGAAAATTTTAGAATATGTTAGTGAGTTGCACATCTGACCGAGAGAGCTAGATGGTGTGCATGTATGCAGTACAAAAATGCAACATCAGTGGCATAAAATTTTCTTAAAACAATGAAGCTGCTCCTCGTATTTGTGCTTTATATTTCACAATGTACTTAGACTTGTCTGTTGACTTGCACTGAAGTGCCTGGAGATGCATCTTGGGTACCCTTGGAGACGCAACGAAAATCTCCAGCTGTCTCCTGCCATCTCTAGATATCACCAGGGTAGGAGCCTAGAGGTACTCTAAAAAGTAATAAAAAAATAAAACAAACACTTACCGTTTGTCTTCCCAAGCCCTAAAGAAAGCACGATGCCCATCCACTACCTTCTATAAGTGTTTAAATGTCAAATGCAAATCCTCAACGTTTCTGAATTTTCAGCAGCAGTTGACAGTTTAAAAAAATGTTTGTGTTAAAATTTGGAATTCAATATATACTTATCTCTTATATAATGCAGAGTTACTCAGATATCTACACCCTCATTCCTGAAAAAAGGCATACCCCTACCCTATATCTATGCTTGTGCTTGATGTACCCTGATGAGTATGTATGTCAGCTATGAGTGCAAACAGCCAATCAAATCAAAAATACCTTTTGCATGTTTCAAAGTATTATGTGCCATGATATTGAAGATTTGTATAATACAAAATAATACAATGCATGTGCTATTCATGGCAGTATTCAAAAGCCACAGAATGCTTTGAGCCAATCCAAATCATTAAATAATCAACAACAATTATTTAAGCGATTATGCATAACCTCTCCATGCATTGGATTCAAAAGCATTTCTCCAACCCAAGCAAAATAATATTTTGTTCATTTTAACTTGCATTTAACTGAGTTCCAGTCACGACTGATGATAATTTATGCAAAACTGACTGGAATACCTGCACAAGTGTGTTCCACTAAGCTCTTAATGTGCTTAAAATTCCACGATTGTATGGCGTAAACCTTTCAATTCCATATCCAAATAATTATCACCATAATTTTCTGTGTGTTGGTTGCAATGGACCCCTTGAAATCACATATGATATTACTTGTTACAATATTTTACCCAGTGGATGAACACATGGGCACACAAGAAATTAGGGAATTTCCCTAATTGGCCTACAATAATACATGAAGAAACTACTTGAACCTTCCAGCTACATAAATTGCAATCAATAAATACACTCAGATAATAGTACATATAGGCCACTTTCCGTTTTTTTATCAGCAAAAATAATTTGTAATACTATGAAAACAAATCACAAAATTGCAGGAATGTATACTGTCTGCAGAAGCCCGTGGCTGAAAGATACAAAGTATAAGTAAAACTAATATACTAAGTGAAAAGCTCTATGACTGTAACTGAAATCTACTTTGCCCACCTGTGAAAAAATCTCTTGCCATTTGTGCAGTACTTGTTAATCAATTTACTGTTGGGATTTACATTTCCCTTGCAAATTTCTTTTCATTTTTCCTGACAAAAGAAAAGAAATGGGAAAGCAAAATGTAAAACACAACAGTAAAGAAAAACAACTGAAATTGATATAGAATTTGATTGAAACATGGGATGCAGTGTAGCATTTGTGATGACCAAGCTACAAATGCTAAAATATTGACCATTTGACTTTACCAACTAGTGGCAGTGTGTGTTTCATACTAACCAGAAACCACTGTTGCACCTCTCTAGAACAAAATCTAGCCTTCCAAATCAAGAACAATTTAATTCAATGCCCAAGATCAAATAAAACCAAGCAAAGAATCTATGCTAGAAAATCAAGACTGGAAACCAAATCCCAAAGATTTTAAAAACATTCTTCAACACGTCTAGTACAGAAGCCAACAAGGCAATTGGTGAAAATTAAAATACTGTAACTCTCCAAAACAAAAACAAGAAAATTGCAGAAGTGGGCAAATTGCTCTCACTAATGCACTGGCCAAAAACATGGACCGAGGATTTGACCTCTTGCATCCAGTCATCTTTATTTCTCAACAGCTGAGGAAGCTGGCCTAAAGCTGGTGTCAGACATGTCATGTTCTTCTGCAGCTTCCTTGGTGATCCGTAGCCCACTTTGCTCTTTGTGCAAAGTTGCAAACCATATGCCAACACAAACAATTTGAACTCCCTGGACTTAACAAAGTCATCATCACTCAAGAAAGCTTGATGTTCACAATTCTCTGATCTTGGATTTATTCAAGATCTGGAGCTCTTATGATTTCAAGTTCTGCTTGTGGTTTTTCTGGCATAGTTGGTAATTTAGCATAGGGGTGGACTCTTTCAGCCACATCTTCTGCCTCTGTCCCAACGTGCTCTTCTACTTCCTCTCCAATGCTCAGTTCTTTCCCTTCTAAAGCAACAATATCTCTTGTTAACATGATGGGATACCCTTCACAGTCTTCTCTGATTTGCTCAACCAATTCCTTTTTCTCCTTCCTAGTGAGATCCATATATTTGTATGGCTCACTCATCAACCTACCAACTCTCTGAACTGGGTCCTTTATCTCTACAACAGCCCCTGGGTAATTGGGATTTTTTTTTTAATTTCTTGCTTCTGCAGTCTGAATCTTGCTCCAATTTGATTTCCTTTCTACAAAATCAATATGATCCACACAATTCCTAGTGGCATCTTCTAGTTCGTAGTAATCATGGTGTTAGCCACTTTTCCTGCCTGTATGTATCATCTGGTTGTTGATAAAACATTCAGGATCATGTCTTCTGCAGTTTTTGTGCTTGTACAGAACTGATTTAAGGTCATATTAGCACACTTGATGGAACATCTGTGATCAAAAGAAAAATCGTTAATACCAAAGGAAATTTTCAATAAAGCTATTTTCCCAATCACCCCAAACTCTTCATCAGTTGATCCCAACAGTCAAACCAATCTACTCAATTATGATCTGGGCTTCTGGAAGAGAGTATTGATGTGGTTCAACATACTCATTGCAGCCAGATCCATTCTAGCCATGTCATTACAGAAGATAAGCTTGTATACTCCAGCAAAAATGTCTTCAAACTTAGAATAAATTGCTCTGTAATGGTGCTTATCCATATGGATACACCATAGCTGCACAGGTCTTGGGACAACTTTGTTGGTTGTGGCATCCCTAGCATACAACTGTAGCCCTATCTTATAATGCCATTTCATGTCATGCCTGTGGAGATACATGAATCACAAGAGTAATGCTTGAATGTGTGTGGCCCTTCTTTCTTCTTTACATATTCAATCAACTCCTGGTCCAAAATGTTTGAAAGTAACCCAGAATAATCATATAAGAGGATTGTAGGCATGCAATGCATCACACAGGAAAACTACAGTGGGCTCATCAACTGTTTTATCATTATTGATGCCCAATACTTGGTAGAAGAAGAATAATGTAGTTCACAAGTAGTTCTTGAACATGGTGACATCGAAGGGCTTTGTTATATCATCCACCAAAATTCTACTAATGTATGGCACATCAGTAGCATAGGAAACATGCCTTTGCAGGTCAACATTCCAATACAAATGTCTGTCCTTTTGGTACCTCATCCTTAAAAGCTCTTGCTTTATGCTCTTCAGGTTATCACTTCTTAGACCAAAAGTTTCCCTGATAGCCTTCTCACACAAATCTAGAATCACTTCTCCCACATTCTTCTTCATGGTTCTGGACTTGTCGTAATGCTTGGCAGTCCACATGATGATATTGGGGTTCTTGAAGCAGTTTGGAACTACCAGTTTACCTAAATCATACACCCAGATGTTATTCAATGGAATCTACATTTTAATTCTCTTCCGATCTATGGTCCTTAAAAAACGTCCATGGATTTTATTCTTTATCATCTCCTAAAGCAAACCTGGCCTTCTAGGTAGAGACAATTGATGTGATGCAATAAAGAACTCTCCCTCATACACATAACTCAAACATTCTTACACAAGCCTACTCAACATCAAATTTTATTTTATTTTCAATTCATTTTCATCAATAAAACAAACTACATAAGTGAGCAATAACATTATAAATTTGGCCTTCGTGGCCTCTCACTACCAATCAGCAAGAAAACATCTCCTCTTCAAATCCTACCCATGTCTACTCTGCTGGGCACACCCTTACCCTCTACAGCTCCTTCCCTTTTTACATTGACAAAACACGTCTTTCAAATGCCCCTCTCATGGGCAGATTTCTCTGTTAAACTCCAAGCACTGAAATTTTCTTCCATGCTTTCCATTCTACTTTCAACACTTCACACTCAGAAATTTCATCAATCGGCCGCCTCTCTAGGAGGCGTTGAGTCTTCTGGCACTCCTCCCTTTTTTCCCCCAGTGCTGCCCCACATAAAAAGAATATATATATAAATAAAATGATTATAAAATGCCTCAAAGAGGCGTTTCATCTACCGTCTTGGCGCTGATTTGTCCAACTAAAATGAGACGCTTTTGTTACAGATTTTGGCATTTAATAAATATAAAGCTTGCCTTAAAGAAAAGGCTGACCTTCTCCCCTTTTAGCGCCTCCTCTCACCTTCCTACGCAGGTTTAAAATCTGCCTTTTAAATCATAAGCTAGCCTTAAAATAAGGCACTTTAAATCCCTCAAAAAGTGGCGTATCAATCTGCTCTTGAACCTCCAAAATGGCGTTACACAGTCAATGAAAGTGGCACCTTCCTTCCATCCATTTTGGGTGCTCAGGAGTATGAATCTGCCATGTTTTAATCTTCATTAATGTTTGCTGCTTTCAAACGCCTCCCACTACGTATTTTTCCTTGAATAGAGTTAATAATGAAAGGAGATGTGAGTTTTTTTTTTCAACGCTCACCTTCGTTCTATTTTAAAATCTGTAGATTCTTATCTCCAAAAATAGGAGCCTCTATCCAAAACATTTCAGTTTTCAAAATAAACGCTTCTCTCATTCATGATGAGATTTGCCATATTAAATAACATTTCCATTTTGTCAAATGATGCTCTACGGTTGCATAGTGGAGTTGTGACTTTTGAAGATTCTCTGTCTCTATCCAAAAACAGGCGTGATGCTCTGCATCAAACATGCCGAGTAAGAAGTTTGTGAGCATATACTCACAAATGTGGAGTTGAATGGTAGGACCATCCTTTCAGATTTTTTTCTCTTTTTCCACCATCTTGCCGGAACAAGCTTCACTCTTGAACAAATCTGCACTTCATTATTTCCTCTTCTTTTCGTTGACTTGTATCCACCGTGTACCATCTTTCTCCCATAACTCCATTCACCACTCTTCTCTTCACTTGTGGATTTACATCCACCATGTACCGACCACCTCCTCCAATGCCTCTCTCTTCTCTTCTTCCAACTACTCACTCTTCTGTTCTCCTCTTTCGTGGGATGCAACCCACCACAGACCGACCACCTCCACCAGATCTCTCTTGTAGCTTCATCTACAACTTCGACCTGCAAGTATACATCTATATCCCACTCTACATCTACACAATATTTTTTCTTCTCTAACTCTTTACTCATTTCAAAATGCAAATACTTTGCAAATTCAACATTACAAAACTCATAAAAATCAGATTTTACCTCAATGACTTCTTCTGTCACAACATCCTATTCCTCACTGTTGAATGCTACTATCTCTGATGTTGCTCTAAACAACTTCTCTACCTCCGCGATCTCTTCCTCAAGAAACTCTTGGTCTTCATCAAGTTCCTCATCGAACACTTGATCCTCATACATCACTGCATACTTTGTTTCAACTGCTGCAACTTTACTCACAATTGCTCTTGTACTCTGTACAATCTCCTCAATGCTCATTTCTAGAACCCCTCCATCTTCAGCCAATGCTACAACAAATTTCTCTTCTTCACTTTTCTCCTCTTCTTCCATCCTTTCATCCAAGCATACTGCTGCAACTTCTTCAGCTTCCTCATGAATAACCTCTTCATCTTTATCTTCCTTACCTACACACAAAAGATCATTTGCAAACAAAACAATGTTAGCATAATCATGGGACTTATCTTCTCCCATCTGCATCTTCTCCATTCTCTTATCACATTCATCTGACATTTGCCCTTCAAATAAGATATCTTTCTCATCTCCTCTTTGAGTAGGAGATCTTCTTCATCTTCTCCAAATTCTTCACCAAACATAGGACCCTCAAAGTCCATCATCTCATCTTTCACATCTTGAGTATCTTCTTGGCTTGTCACAGAAACTTCCATGTCTTCTATACCTTCACCTTCTTCGGGCATGTCTTCAATCACATCTCCATCTTCAATATCTTCCTCTTCAAACTTATAAACAAATATTGTACCTCTATCAATCTCCATTGCACTCTCAAATCAACAATACTCAAATTTATTTCCTCTTCAACATAACTCTCACTTTCTTCATCGGGTTCCTCTAATTTGAACTCTGAATTTCTAATTTTATTTCTAACTAGTTTGGTCAGCATTGCCACCCTATTCGTGAGATCCTTCATCCCATTATGTATCATCTCTCTCATATCTGCAATATTATTCCTTCCTCTAATCTTCTTCTCCTCCTTTCCAGCATTATTTTTTCTTTCAATTAAAATTCCAAAGGTCTCTTCCATTATCTCATCAACCGTACATGTCATTTCTCTTATCCCTATCATTTGCTCTTGAAGTCTACAGAAATCAATTCTTTCTTCTAACTCAACAATCCGAACTCTTAGTCTCACATTTATTCCCTTCATTTTCTTTTCAACGCTCAGAGACTTCCTCCTCACAACCCAACCCTCAGGTCCTCGCACAAACTGCCTCAAATCGGCGGTTCTATCCACACACTTAGGAGCTACTGCTCTGATATCTACCTCCACCTCTACCCCTACCTCACCGGGCCACTCTTGGAGGCACTTTCTCACAACTCACAAGTCCTGCTACAAGTTGCCTCACGTTCGGCGATCTGCCTGCAGACTCAGGAACAACCCGCTCTAATACCGCTGATGCAATAAAGAACTCTCCCTCATACACATAACTCAAACATTCTTACACAAGCCTACTCAACATCAAATTTTATTTTATTTTCAATTCATTTTCATCAATAAAACAAACATAAGTGAGCAATAACATTATAAATTTGGCCTTCATGGCCTCTCAGTACCAATCAGCAAGAAAACATCTCCTCTTCAAATCCTACCCATGTCTACTGGGCACACCCTTACACTCTACAGCTCCTTCCCTATTTACATTGACAAAACACATCTTTCAAATGCCCCTCTCATGGGCAGATTTCTCTGTTAAACTCCAAGCGCTGAAATTTGCTTCCATGCTTTCCATTCTACTTTCAACACTTCACACTCAAAGCTTTCATCAATCGGCCGCCTCTCCAGGAGGCGTTGAGTCTTCTAGCACTCCTCCCTTTTTTCCCCCAGCGCTGCCCTACATAAAAAGAATATATATATAAATAAAATGATTATAAAATGCCTCAGAGAGGCGTTTCATCTACTGTCTTGGCGCTGATTTGTCCAACTAAAATGAGACGCTTTTGTTACAGATTTTGGCATTTAATAAATATAAAGCTTGCCTTAAAGAAAAGGCTGACCTTCTCTCCTTTTAGCGCCTCCTCTCACCTTCCTACACACATTTAAAATCTGCCTTTTAAATCATAAGCTAGCCTTAAAATAAGGCACTTTAAATCCCTCAAAAAGTGGCGTATCAATCTGCTCTTGAACCTCCAAAATGGCGTTACACAATCAATGAAATTGGCACCTTCCTTCCACCCATTTTGGGTGCTCAGGAGTATGAATCTGCCATGTTTCAGTCTTCATTAATGTCTGCTGCTTTCAAATGCCTCCCACTACCTTTTTTTCCTTGAATAGAATTAATAATGAAAGGAGATGTGAGAGTTTTTTTTTTCAACGCTCACCTTCTTTCTAATTTTCTGTTTTAAAATCTGTAGATTCTTGTCTCCAAAAATAGGCGCCTCTGCCCAAAACATTTCAGTTTTCAAAATAAACACTTCTCTCATTCATGATGAAATCTACCATATTAAATAACATTTCCATTTTGCCAGATGTGGTTGCATAGTGGAGTTGTGACTTTTGAAGATTCTCTCTCTATCCAAAAATAGGCGTGATGCTCTGCATCATGATGTCTCTGGCTCATCAATCACAATGATGTCTTGAGGTTCCCTCTTCGGTTCCATCTCGAACAAGATTTTCACAATTCACAAAGTATGGATTTACAGCTCAAATCTACTAGTAGTTTAAATAGGATTGGGCAGGAACTGAACTAATCTAGCCACAAGTAAATTCAACTGGTACAAATTCAAAACTAAACCTTTCCCTAATGTTTCGAGAAATTCAAGTAACTAATTCTAGCTAGGGTTCTAAATACAATTGGGATTTTACTTGCAAATTAAAAAACTTCAAATTAAAAGCCCAACTCCCAACAACACAAACCACTCAAAAATGAATTTTACCCCAACAATTACAAGGGAATTTCCCAACTTATACAAGATAAAATCAAGACAAATATAAAAACCCATTCAACTAAATTCAAGCCAACGCTAGACCTTTTCAACCACTAGAACTAGGTGTAGAATGAGAACTCGCCACTACAACACTTGCAAATCTAGTTATCTAATCATAATCTTGTAATAGCCAATTCATTTGGTTTAATTGCTCTATAGTTCACCAAATCACTTTGGATACTCAAGCAATTTACAAATGGTGTTAGAAAAGATGAATTGCTTTGAATATATCGAATGTTGAATGGCACAGTCCACCATTAATTCGAACAAGACATGTTGGTGCTAACCATTGGATTTTGAAATTCCTTTGATTGCACTTTCAAACATGAGACTTTATTTGCTTTTATGAGTTCCTGAACATCCAATCAAAACCTTTCAAGCACATTGTAATGTCCCCTTCCTAGCCAGTTTGACAGGAGGGAGCAATTAGCCTATTCTAGGGTTCTCGTAGGCTAATGGTTGTTGGTTAGGGAACTTCAGTGGGGATTTCTAGCAGCTTTGGCACATTTGGATGATTGATTGGGTTCATCTTCCCTTTCTGACGATGTCTTGGACACATTACTCTAGTCACACTTGGACTTCAGCATGACTGAGTTGCTTTATCTTGGTCATATTATCAATGCAAAGGGAGTGAGAGTTGATCCAGAGAAGATAAGGGCTATCATAGAATGGCCTACACCTACGAAACTCTCTCAGCTCGAGGGATTCTTTGGGTTGTGTGGTTTCTACAGGAGGTTCGTCAAAGGCTTCTCACAGACTACAGCCCCATTGTAATGTCCCCTACCTAATATGCCCTAGAAAAATTCAAATATCAAAAACTAGGGTTAGGGTTTCGGAATAACCATTTAGATTACCTTCAAACTGGATCATTCTTGTGCTCTAAATCTGCAATCATAACGTAGGGAACATATATACAAAATATAGATATACTAACATACCTCTTGAAATATAAGTGTTAGATAAGATTTCCTTGCATTCAAATTCATAAACAATAGCTCAACTATTTATTATTATGTAATTAAATCCATTTATTCACTCACTCCACTCAATCATAGTGGGAATGGTGCTGAGCAACATGGCAGGACAAAGACTAGTCAACAATACCTCCATGCAGGCCCTTATGGGGGGCATGGCAGGCTGTTACTCAGTTCCCCCTCCATACAGGCCCTTATGGGGGGCATGGCAGGCTGTTACTCAGTTCCCCCTCCATACAAGCCCTAACGGGGGGCTTGACAGGATGTAAGCTGTCAACAAGGCCTCCATAAGGTCCCTTCAGGGAGGTATGGCAAGGGTGCTGATCAAACTTTCCTCCAAACAGGCCCTTAGGGGGGCATGGTAGGGTTGCCTCCACATTGTCTACTCATCATCCCTCTATGATTAGTGAGTTCTATTCATGTAAATCACAGTAGTATCAATAAATCATTTAATAGGCACTGTTCTAACCTGCTAAATGATATCCTTTTGATGCTTCAACAATCTAATTGACTTGAATAAATATATTCTTTTGCAGACCCAAGGTCTGCTCTTATTAATGAGTATGATTACTTGCTTGCTGATATGATGAGACTGTTATACTTTATATTATTCAGAAGAATATTTCCTTGATTGTATATATATTTATTCTTAAATAAGAATATATTTTGTTTTTTTCACATCTCTCACATTTCTTTTTAACTTTGTATCCTTATGTTTGTTTGAATGGAGGCATCCCTTTGAAAGAGTATGCCCTTTCAACCAATCGCAGTCTTTTAATACTATGGAGCGCTGCCTTTTATATAGATAAATAGCTACTTAGTCTTGTTTTAATTAATCGTTCACCTCTAATAAGAATCTTATCATATTTTATCTTTTTCTACCCACCATCTATTAATGGCACTCCCCTTAATATATATCGCTGCTGTCTAAGTAATGCTTATCTTTAGAATCATATGTCTTTTTTTTATCTTTTAAATTTGTCTTTGTTTATTAATCATCTCCTTTTCTATGAATCCGTCTCATTTCTTTGTCTATGACCGGTTTTTAAATATATTTATTCATATTAGTTTAAACATATATTTATAATATTGGATTATAATGATCACTATTATATTTATATTATTAATATATATATTTATATTTATATAATATAATAATATTATTTATCAAATATATTAATAAATATTATATATATATATTTATTAAATATTAATACATACGCAATTATCTCTATCTTTCAAGTTGACTAAACACCGCGTTTCACGAAAGCAACTTTGTCGTCCTTTCATCATGATGTTTAAATCTTTAATTTACACAATGCCTTAATATTGGGACATCACAGTCCGCCCCGCCCAAGATTGCTTGTCCTCAAGCAATCATAAACATTTTTCTTCATCTTGTTTCTTTTTGTTAATGTTTGTTTATGTTTTCTAGTTCCTTGCTATAAATTATCTTTAATCAAAGAACCTTAGTCATTTATTGTTCTCAAATTCTATTTTTTTCGAAATTTTAACTATCTTTGATCCCCAGGGTGGCAGGATCAAAGCTCTGATACCAATTGTAATGTCCCCTACCTAATATGCCCTAGAAAAATTCAAATATCAAAAACTAGGGTTGGGGTTTCGGAATTACCATTTAGATTACCTTCAAACTGCATCATTCTTGTGCTCTAAATCTACAATCATAACATAGGGAACATATATACAAAATATAGCTATACTAACATACCTCTTGAAATATAAGTGTTAGATAAGATTTCCTTGCATTCAAATTCATAAACAATAGTTCAACTATTTATTATTATGTAATTAAATACATTTATTCACTCACTCCACTCAATCATAGTGGGAATGGTGCTGAGCAATATGGCAGGACAAAGACTGGTCAACAATACCTGCATGCAGGCCCTTATGGGGAGCATGGCAAGCTGTTACTCAGTTCCCCCTCCATACAGGCCCTAACGGGGGGCTTGGCAGGATGTAAGTTGTCAACAAGGCCTCCATAAGGTCCCTTTAGGGAGGTATGGCATGGGTGTTGATCAGACTTTCCTCCAAACAGGCCCTTAGGGGGGCATGGTAGGGTTGCCTCCACATTGTCTACTCATCATCCCTCTATGATTGGTGAGTTCTATTCATGTAAATCACAGTAGTATCAATAAATCATTTAATAGGCATTGTTCTGACCTGCTAAATGATATCCTTTTGATGCTTCAACAATCTAATTGACTTGTATAAATATATTCTTTTGCAGATCCAAGTCTGCTCTTATTAATGAGTATGATTACTTGCTTGCTGATATGATGAGACTGTTATACTTTATATTATTCAAAAGAATATTTCCTTGATTGTATATATATTTATTCTTAAATAAGAATATATTCTGTTTTTTTCACATCTCTCTAACTTTATATCCTTATGTTTGTTTGAATGGAGGCATCCCTTTGAAAGAGTATGCCCTTTCAACCAATCGCAGTCTTTTAATACTATGGAGCGCTGCCTTTTATATAGATAAATAGCTGCTTAGTCTTGTTTTATTAATCGTTCACCTCTAATAAGAATCTTATCATATTTTATCTTTTTCTACCCGCCATCTATTAATGGCACTCCCCTTAATATATATCACTGTTGTCTAAGTAATGCTTATCTTTAGAATCGTATGTCTTTTTTTTATCTTTTAAATTAGTCTTTGTTTATTAATCATCTCCTTTTCTATGAATCCCTCTCATTTCTTTGTCTATGACCGGTTTTTAAATATATATATTTATATTAGTTTATACATATATTTATAATATTGGATTATAATGATCACTATTATATTTATATTATTAATATTTATATTTATCTTTATATTTATATTTATATAATATAATAATATATCTTTTTAATGATTTAAGTACATATATTATATATTATATTTTAATTTTATATAATAATATTATTTATTAAATATATTAATAATATTATATATATATATATTTATTAAATATTAATACATACGCAATTATCTCTATCATTCAAGTTGACTAAACACCGCGTTTCACGAAAACAATTTTGTAGTCCTTTATCATGATGTTTAAATCTTTAATTTAAACAATGCTTTAATATTGGGACATCACACCCACTTACAAATTTGACCAAGAAAGGAGCCTTTATATGGTCAGATTCAGCACAAAAGTGTTTTGAACACTTCAAGCAGTTGATGTCCACTTGCCCTATGTTGGCTATTCCCGACTTCTCCAAACCTTTTGGGTTGGAGTGTGACGCTTCTAGAGAGGGGATTGGGGCAGTGTTGATGCAGGAGAAACACCCCATAGCATTTGAGAGCAGGAAGCCCAAGGGTGTGGAGAGGAGTTATTCAGTATATGACAGGGAGATGTTGGCCATAATGCATGCATTGGCCAAATTCAAACCATACTTGGTTGGGGGCAAGTTCATCATTAAGACAGACCACAATAGCATTAAGTACTTCATGAACCAGAAGGACCTTAATGATCGCCAACAGAAGTGGTTGAGTAGGCTACAAGCATATGACTTTGACATGGAATATGTCAAAGGAAAGAAAAACGTAGTAGCAGATGCAATTTCCAAGAGACCCCACTTGGGTCTATTAGGGGAGATCTCTGCTGATTGGAGAGAATCAATTTCAGCAGAGTATGCTAAGGATTCTTGGGCAGCAGGAATCATAGAGGGCACGGTGCATGATGACAAGTACTTCGTGGTCAATGACTTGATTATCTATAAGGAGAGGATTTTCCGAGTGCCTACTTTACAATTTAAGGGCAAGATATTGAGGACTTTCTATGATATACCTATGGCTGGTCACCCGGATTCTTTAAGACTTACAGACAGGTCCGGGAGCGTTTCACTTGGAAGGAACTTAAGAATAAAGTCCTCAAGTATGTTAGGGAGTGCCCTATTTGCCAGCAGAATAAGAATGAGCACACTTATCCAATTGGACTACTTCAGCCCTTACCCATTCCTAATCAAAAATGGGAATATATCTCCGTGGACTTTATCACCGAGCTATCTAAGGTCTAGGGGAAGGACTACATATTTGTGGTGGTCGACAGATTGACCAAATTTGCACACTTCTTCGCTATAATAGTGACATACACAGCAGTGCAGGTGGCTGATCTATTTTTCAGGGAAACCTTCAGGTTACATGGGATACCTAAGGGGATTGTGAGTGATAGGGACAACAAGTTCCTAAGTCTCTTTTGGCAGTAGTTGTTCAGGTTGTGTGGCACTGAGCTTACTCCTAGTACCAGTTACCACCCACAGACGGATGGGCAAATCGAAATAGTGAACAAATGGGTGGAAGGGTATCTCAAAAATTATGTTTCTAGGCAGCAGAGAGCATGGATCAAATGGTTGCATCTTAGGGAGTACTGTTACAACACCACATATCATATGTCTATCAGGATGACGTTTCATGGATTTACTACTTGATGATAGTAGAGTACCAAAAGCAAAGGACTTGCTGCAAGAAAGTTACAACATCATAAAAGAGCTTAAGGAGAAACTGCAACAAGCACAAAATCAACAGAAATTGTATGCAGATCAGCATTGAGTTGAGCGCAGTTTTGAGGTTGGGGACATGGTCTACCTAAGGCTTTAGCCATATAGGCAATCTACTCTTAAATGGAGTGGAGCAGAAAAGCTGAAACCCAGGTTTTATGGTCCATTCAGAGTGTCCAGGAGAGTGGGAGAAGTTGCATATGAGCTTGAGCTACCAACCAGCAGTAGAGTACACAATGTATTTCATGTGTCCAATCTCAAGAAGGCACTTGGACACAACGTTGTTCCCTCATCTGAGTTGCCACCATTGGATGAGGAAGGGAAGCTAATACTGATTCCACAGGCCATCATTGATTCCCGAGAGAGGAATCTCAGGAAGAGGATTATCAAAGAGTACCTGGTCAAATGGAAGAACTTACCAGTGGAGGATGCAACGTGGGAGAGTGAGCAGATATTACAGCATCCTGCGTTGAGATTGCTTGAGGACAAGCAATTTTGGGGAGGGCAGACAGTAATGTCCCCTTCCTAGCCAGTTTGACAGGAGGGAGCAATTAGCCTATTCTAGGGTTCCCGTAGGCTAATGGTTGTTGGTTAGGGAACTTCGGTGGGGATTTCTAGCAGCCTTGGCACATTTGGATGATTGATTGGGTACATCTTCCCTTTTTGAGGGTGTCTTGGACACATTATTCTAGGACTTACTATTTTTAGTAAGTCAGGCAAGGTCACCAGTGTAGTTGGTTTCGACATTTCTATTTTGAGTTGCATCGGTGGAGCAGTTTGAATGGGTTACACAACAATTGAGGAGATCGAATAATATTAATTTTAATTGTCGATACATTTAAGTTAAATTGAATATTTAACTTATAATGTTTTTTAATATAAGTTACTTTCTATTATAAAGTGACTTATAAAGGGGAGTTATAAGTTGTTTTAAAAGTTGGATGTGCTTGGATTTGAGGGGTGCCCAACCCAGGGGGACATAAGGAGTTAAAAGTGATATTTAAAATATTAAAAATATAAAGATTCAATGTGGGCGTTGAAATGAGAAGAGAAATAAAAGAGAAGAAAGTAATTCATTTTTCATCATCTGTTGTCGTGCATTGTTTTCATGGAGCTTTGGCTTTGAGAAGTTGGAAATTTCAAGGGTTTGTAGGGACAGAAACCTGTGCAAATACCACTTCCTATGTGGTTGAAAGACACCATCTAGGAGGTCTGCTAGTGGTCTCATTCAGGGAACACACTGGTGCTTTGATTGATAGTTTTTATGAGGGTTTTCACACAGGTTTATATGCAGATTTGTGAGCAGTCATTGATGAATATCAAGATTGCAGATTGACGGATATTTTGGAGTGATTTGAAACTGATTTTGCATACAATGCTGGCCGTACCATCCCTAGGGCAGGCCGAACCTTGCCTTGAGCATATTTTGGAGTTTTTAGAGTTCTCTCTTCCTTGTTTTGGCATGGGAAACATCCTCAATATGGAACATTAAATTGCCATGACAAAGATTGCAGATTGAAGAGGGTTTTTGAGAAGTTTTATTGCTGATATCATTCCCAGCAGGGCCATACAGCGTCTAGAGGGATGTGGCCACTCTTCTACAGCAAACGCCTCACTTTGAGGACTCTTTTGGCTTGCATTCAGGACATCTAGGGTTCTAATATCTGCTGGACAATATCTTGCAAGGGAGAAACAAGTGTTTGATGGTGATTGGAGGTGTTTTGTAGGTCTTCTGTTTGCTGGTCAGCATATATCTGAACTATGACATTGTAAATCTGCAAATGGGTATGTTGTTTTAATGAAGTTTATGCCATTTTAATATCTGGGTCATTGTCAGTTTCCTTGATTTGTATCAATTTGTTATATGGGTATTATTGCATGCCAAGTATATGTTGTGTTCATTGTTGCAAACATGTTATGAATGAGAAAAACAAACAAAACCAAACAGCAGCAAATCAGATAAACAAAACAAAAAAATATATATCATCATAAAACTCTACAAACAAGGTGTATATTACACACACCTTGTGGGGCTGATTGGTAGTGGTGGCAAAATTTGGCCTATTGGATCAAATGGGTTCATAATGTTAGCATATTCGGATTAAACCTCAAGGCACTTTTTGCTAACGGCAAATAGTCAATCAAAGGAACTAAAAATCCTTTTTTTGCCTATTTGATAGATTATATTTAACTTTTTTCAAATCCCCAAACACCTAATCAAAGTGATCAAATTCCCTTTGTTTGTCTATTCACCCATCAACCTTGTTTTACTTTTTGTTGTTTGGAGTGGGACCTGCCATCAAATGTAGGCCCCTATCAAATGCTCAATCAATATCAATCAACAGTCCTCACTGAATCACCTTCCCAAATTGTTTTAGCTTTTACAAAAGTGTGAATAGCCAGTCAAAGAATCTCTTGAATCCTTGACTATCGATGGGTTCCACCTTTAATGATGTGTCTTGATCCAGTCTGTCTAACTGTAGTATATGGATGGCCCAAATGTGCTAACTCATTGTAATGAAATAACTTGCACAATAAAAGAATGCAACATCAAATACTTGGAAGTATATTAGAAATACTTGCAAATGCTCAATTATAATAGACAACTTTGAGGGGTGAAACCTCCAAGAGTCTTCAACAAGAAATAGAATTCACAATATGATCCTCAACTACTACTCGCTACATCTTATATATACCACACTTATGCCTTGGATGCCACCCAAGCCGACCAGACTACCTATATAAGACTATATAAATGATTATATAACTTAATTAAGGGTTATGCTAGCCACAAGTCAACTACACATATCCCAATAAAATCAATGGGTTAAGGGTGTGGCATGCCCCCCTCTTTAGAGAAGCATTGTCCTCAATGCAGATCAATTGTGGATGCTTGTAATCTTCATTTTCCCATGTAGCATCTTCGACTGGAGAATTCTTCCACTTGATCAAATGCCCTATGATCGCCCTCATCCACGGTCTCTTAGTGCGTGTTTGAAGAATTTCCTCCGGTTCTAAAATCATTCCACCCTCCTCATCAAGCTCTAGTAACTCGGCCTACGTTGTAATTCTATGTCAAATAACCTTCTTCAAGTAGGAAATATATACCACCATTCTACTAATGGAAACCATTGCACCCATCTCACTTGTTTATCTTAAACAAAACATCAGATAGCCTTCCAAGCACTTGTTGACCACCTCAGATTGTCCATTTGATTGGGGATGATATGACAAGCTACAAGCAAGTTGAGTGCCCAAACATGAGAATAAGTCAGTCCAAAAATTACTTGTAAATATAGGATCACAATCACTTACTATGATTTTTGGGGTCCCATGCAACTTTTGAATGCTATCCATAAAGATTGTTGCTATAGTACTTGCTACAAATGGGTGTGACAAAGTACAAAAATGTGCATATTTGGTGAGTTGATCCACAATAACCATGATGACATTTTTGCCTTCAAACCTGGGTTAACCTATGATGAAATCTATAGATACCTCTTCCCATCTTTGGTTTGGAATAGATAAGGGTTGCAGAAGACCCAAAGCCTTAATTGTCTCCCTTATATTTTGTTGGCATTCCATGCATTTTGCTACAAATTTCTAGACATTCCCTTTGAGCCCATCCCAAAAGAAATATTGCTTGATTCTATGATAAGTCTTCAAGAATCCCGAGTGCCCACCTACTAGAGAAGCATGTAGTTCTGCCAAAACTCTAAACTTAAGGGTTGAGTTCTTACATAAGTACAACCTATCCTTGTACCATAGAGTGTTTCCTTTCCGTGCATTTTGTCCAACACACTTGCATCCTATTGGAGTTTTTCAATGAGAATTTGAGTATCCATGTCCTTCCACTCTTCCCATGCCTCATCCAAGCAATCTGTCTGCAATATGGAAATGGCATTCGATAGTGACTCTATGGGCTCATCCCTCCTAGATAGAGCATCAGCCACAACATTCTCCTTTCCTTTCTTATATATGATCTCTAAGTCATATCCCAACAACTTTGTGACCCATTTTTATTGTTCTTCAGATGACAACCTCTATTCCAAGAAGTATTTGAGATTGTCATGATATATCTTTACCTTAAAGTGTTTTCCCATTAGATAAGGCCTCCATTGTTTGACTGCATGTAGGAGAGCCATCATTTCCTTCTTATAAACTAGCTTCAACAAATTCTTACTTTTGAGTTGGCAATTCTCAAATGCTAGAACTAGAGTTGTGCACATGACTTCCCTTAGTTTCTCAAATGCCTTGGTGGCTACCTTGTTCCATTGAAAGGAATCTTTCTTCAACAAAGCCGTGAGAGATACTGCTATGCTACTATAATTATTTTATAAATCAGCGATAGTAACCAATAAGCCTTAAGAAACCATGTAGGTTCTTAAGGGTCCTAGGCACTTTCCATTCTACTATGGCTTTGATCTTGTGAGGGTCCACCTTGACTCTCTCATGTGAAACAATATGACCTAGGTACTCCACTTCTTTGAGTCCAAAAACACACTTGGATGGCTTAGCATAAAGCTAATGTTGTTCAAGAATGTCCAAAACCTGATTCACATGTTGCAAGTGTTCCTCCCATGTTTTGCTATATATTAAAATTTCATCAAAAAAGAAAAACAAATTTCTGCAAAAATAGCCTACAGATAGAGTTCATCAAACTTTGAAATGTAGATGGTGCATTTGTGAGGCCAAAAGGCATCACCAAAAATTCATAATGGCCCTCATAGGTTCAAAAAGTTGTCTTATGTACATCCTCATCTCTAATTTTGATTTGATGATAACCAGAATGAAATCAAGTTTGGTAAAATAAATAGAACCATTAAGCTCATCTAACAAATCATCAATTTTGGAATTGGAAACTTATCTTTTATGGTGTACTTGTTGAGCTCTCTATTATCAGGGCACATCTACCAAGTGGCATCTTTCTTACACACCATTACTACAAGAGAGGAGTAAGCACTCTGACTATGCCTAATAATACTTGCCTCTACGTCTCTTACACCATCTTCTCAATCTCACTTTTTTATACATATAGGTACCTATAGGGCATAATGTTGGTTGGTTGACCCCTAGGCTATGTCACAAGGTTCGGGTTCGAGTTCAAGTTCGGCAACCATTAAATTCGGATGACGTTCGGTAAGGGAAAAAAATTCGAAAAAAAATTCGTTATTAAATTCGCCTTATTTATATTTGATTTAAAATATATATAATAAATATTAATAATAAAATAATAAATATTAAATATATAAATATATTAATAATACAATAATATATTATATATTAATAATAACAATATAATATAATAATAAATATTAATATATATAGATATATTAATAATACAATAATATATTATATATTATTAATAGCATATTATATATATAATAAATATTAATAATATAATAATAAATATAAATATATTAATAATATAATAATATACTATATATTAATAATAACATATTATAATATATTTATATATTATGAATATTCTTATATAAATATAACAATATATCAAAAATTAGCCGATAGGCTTTTATATGTGAGCATTATAGTGCTCGGAATAGTCTCACGCTATCAAAAAAAATCACCAAATTTTTTTCTAAACTCGTCGATTGTTCCTATTGGCGTATTCCTTGAACCTCCTATGTGAGCATTAAAGTGCTAGTAAATATATTTAATCTTTTAAATACCAGCCTGATTTGAATCGCCATTTAAACCGGAGTTTAAACTCTTCTTCCAATTTTTATGCGTCGTGATTTCAGACTCATGTCTCCCGCATCGCGATTTTTTTAGGCGTCACTTGCAGGTTCCCAGAAAGGAAAAAACCAGAAAAAAAGCCCTTATTTTGAATAGATTGCAATTATTTAAAAAACCGGCGAACCCTAAGCAAATTTAAATGAATTTTTTATAATGTTTTAAGGTTCGCCGAATTTCGAACTTGGTAGCAAAAATTCGCCGAACCCTGTGACATAGCCCCTAGGTACTAATTGAATGGCATGATCATGATCTTTTTTAGGAGGCAATCCTTTTGGTATATCTCCAAAAACTATTGAGTGACTATCCACAACTACTTGTAGATCTGGTAGTGTAGGAACCTTTGACTAATAGGCTTCTAATGAAAACAATTGGGCCACCAACCTGTTGTGACCATTTTTACATCACCCCATTGCAGATGGGGCCCCCCTTCTTTTTGCCTAGCTGGTAGTTTTTGCTCTGATCCCGCAGTTTCTAGCATGATTTAAGACCAGAGATGAAGTCAATAGTGAAGTTAGCCTATAAGTGCTTGAAGAAATGAACATGAAGGATTTCTCCTGAATGTGTTTGAAGCCCTCCGCAAGCAAAACTGGCCAGTCCTTGGTAGATCCATCTATCCACCTTAGAACCCTCTCATTCCCGGCATGATACCCTGTTCCAAAAGCTGTGATCCAGAAGGTTTTAAGGGCCCAGGACTTAGTGAAATCTCAAAAGTAAACCCACCAGTCATTTTGAAACCCATACTCTGGAAGGAATTCCAAACTGAAGGTGATTCCCTGAACTTGGAACAAATTTGTCCTTAGGCGCAAATTCCTGTTCCAGGTGGATTTTGTGCCCCATGAGGAATTTTGTCCCTGGTCGCAAAATCCAGTCCCTACTAGAATTTGCGACCTGGACAGTGGATTCCTAGAGGAACTAAAACGTGGGACTTAGAGCAAAATCCTGCACCAATTGAAATGTGCGACCTGCATGAAGAAGTCCTTGCCTGTTAGAGAATCCCACCTTGGGATCTGGAATCCCTAAGCAGATAGAAGGTACTTCTTGTGCCAAATGATTCAGTCTCTTAATTGAGTCTCTGAAATCAATGTCAAAATCCATTTTTTGCAAAATTCTGAACAAAATGATGAAGTCCTTGGCCAAAAATCATAAAAACTTGGCAAAGTCGCAAAATCCTGCAGGGACTAGTATCTGCGCTCAGGGATGAATTTCTGTCCTGGTCGCAAAATCCAGTACCTACTGGAATTTGCGCTCCAGGAAGGTTTTTTGTCCTAGTCGCACATTCCTTGACCAAGTGGAATCTGCGACCTGCATGAAGAGGTTCCTGATCCAATCTGAAAGTATGACCTGCATGATGAGGTTCCTGATCCAGTCTGTAAGTACCTGCATGAAGAATTCCTTGCCTATTAGAAAATCTCACCTTGGAATCTGGAACTCCCTAAGGGGATAGAAGATGCTTCTTGTTTTAGATCCTATTTCAAATGATTGAGTCTCTGATCAAACACCTAAAAGTCCACCCTTGCGAAAAACTGAACAAAAGAATAAAGTCCTTAGTCAAACTGAGCATGGAAGTCCAAGTCGCAAAATCCAATACCTACTGGATTATGCGCCCAGGAAGGTTTTTTGTCCAGGTTGCATAATCCTACTCCAAGTGGATTCTGCGACCTAAGGATTCTAGTTCCCTCTGAAATATGCAACATGAGAGGATTCCTATTCAAAATGAAAAAGGCAACCTTCCATCTGAGTGAGATTCCACAGGTGAAAATCTTCAAGACTTAGCAAAATTTTGACAAGCAAAGAGCCATTCCAAGAGAAAAGGAAGACCTGACTTAGGAAGAAATCTTCCCTGAGCGCAAAATCCTACACCATGTGGAATATGCGCCCATGGAGGAAGTTTATCCCTGGTTGCAAAATCCTTGACCAAGTGAAATATGCGCTCCAGGAAGATCTTTGTCCTGGTCGCTAAATCCTTCACCAACAGGAATATGAGCTCAAGGTCAAGAGAAATCCAGTTGACATGGGAGAATGCGACTTAGGATTTAGAGAATCCAGGGGATTCTTCCAAATGCTAAAATCCTTCAAACACTCAAAGTTTGCCATGGAAATGGGAATCCCTCAACACCCTAGAAATTGTGACTTGGATTCAATCCAGGAGGGGTTCTGAAATACGACTTGGTAAAGAATCCTCCACCCACAGGAAATTGCGCTCCAAGAGGGTAATCCTTCACCTCAACGATAATGCGACAAGGAAATTCCTCTTCATGCCGGAATCCTCGACACCTTGAAATCCGCGCCCATTGACTCAGAAGGGAAAAGACAAAATCTAAAGTCGGCTAGCATATAAAGTTTTGGTGACTAAGTTTTTAGACCTGTCTAGGTCGGCCAAGTGGCATGTTGAGTCCACGCGCCTATATATAGAGGCCGCCCAAGTCATTTTCAAACATTCAAACACAACTCCAAAGCAAAAAAGCAGGTTTTAGCTCTCCAAAAGCAGATTTTAGCATTCTAAGGAAGGATTTCATCATTTGGAGAACAAATTCCACCAAGGGGGGGGGAGCGAATCTTCCATTCCAAGGGCAGATTCTATCCATTTCCAAAGCAGACTTCTCCATAGGAGCAGTATTTTCTACAGATTTAAGGCAGAATCTTCCATTCCAAAGGCAGAAATTCATCCTCCAAGGGCAGATTCCTTCATCCCAAGACAAGTTTCTTCACAAAAGCTGAAAATTTCTGAAGATTGGAGGGCAGGAATCCATTAGAAGTTCAGAAATCCTTGCATAAAATTGAGAAAACACATTAGAAAATCGGAAATTTCATCAAAAAATCAGAAATCTTCTTAAAAATCAGAATTTCATTGTTCAAAGACAGGTTTGGGCAAGTAAGTAATAGATTTCTCTTTCTTATGCTTTCATTCCCATACATTTGCTTTCATAAGTTTAGTCCCACATGCATAAATTCGTTGTACTAATTTCTCATGTTTGGGAATTAAAACCCTCATCCTGCCTCTATTCTTACCTCTTTAAATCTTATACTTTGTTATTTCTCCTTGATTCCACAGGTACATGGCAAGCACCAAGACCAGCTCTTCAAGGCAAGCCCAAATGCGGAACGTCCTCAAGGGAGCACTTCCAGAATCCAAGATCGTTTTGAAGTGGGCAAACGTGGGAGACACCAACATCCACCCATCAAGCATGGAAGAAATCAGGAAGCAGATGTATGGGATAGATGGACGTCCGCCATCCCAGCTCGCAGCAAAGATAGTTCGAAGTGGAATTCCGCCCGCCACGTGTTTCCCGCCTACCATTCCTTGTCCCGAGCTGATCATGGAATGTTTCATGCACTATGATCTTGAACGCCGAATGATTGTAGACCGGGACAACACTGTGATACCCTACCTCTCCAAGGAGGGGATTGCCGAAGCATTCAACATTCCTGCCTATAGCCCCATCGAGTACACAAGCAAGGAGGAAGCATCCGACATGTTCAAGACCGATCCGGCAACCTATTTAGGGATCATCAACAAGTCTTGGATGCAGAAGAAGAGGTCTCAACGTTCCAAGCTGCCTAGGACACTCCTTAAATCCGACTTCAAGCAAGAGCATGGAGACCTTGTCGTCATGCTGAACAGGATAATGGGAAGTCCTCAGTCCTCAACCTTCGAACCATGGATGTTCTACTACATTGAGGAAGTCACTGCAGGAACAAAGATAATAGACTGGGCTCGAATCCTCAGCGATAGCATTGATGAACAGTTCCGGAATCTGGAGGATTCTAAGGCATTCTACATGAGTTCCTACGTAATCTATATGTTGGTAAGGAACAATAGATACAGGGGACTGTCATGGAGGGGACGCGTCGAGAATTCCGAAGGACAAATCAAAGTCTATGACTGTTATCCGCAACTCCATCTCCAGAACATAAACCATTTCAAAAGATATAATGACGCATTCGCCATGCATGTCACAAGAACCCTTCAAGGAGGCACTCACCAAAGGTTGTCGCCCGAGTCTAAGCAGTTGATCAAGACATATGGCTCCTGGTTCATTCAATTTCCGAAGTTCACATACATTCGGGTACAAGGATTCTCTGCCTTCCCGTATAGATTGCCGAGGTATCCTTCGGACAAGATGATCCTGTTGGAATTAACAAGGCAACTCTTAGCATATGATAAAGTTCAAAAGAAGAAGAAGGCCGGAATTGCTTTTCCAATCCAGACAGAAGATGCAGTCGAGGAGTGTCCTTCCCCCCAGGCCGCAGATAAGTCCAATGAAGAGCTGCAATTTTACAACCTAGTGATCCATTCCTCGCGGGCTAACTTTGATCCATTCAATACCACCCGAGTTGCATGTGGAAGGAAGCATAGACATAAGGTACACCTCGAAGATCACTGGGCGAATGCTGAAGATGACTTCGAGATTCAGAGACGGATGTATTCCCGACTATCAGTGGACATGATCAAAGCAACCAAGGTCTTTTCAGTTCCAGACCAAGTTGATGAAGATGGGAAGCAGGTCCACCTTGCCTTCGAACAGGAGAAGGATAAACCTCTTCCACTACTAGTTTGGTCTGATCCTGAGGTCACCCACTTGGATGAACTAATGGCACCCGTGCTGACAAGAACACAGAAGTGGATAAACCAACAGACGGAGAGATCGCATAAGAAAGGCATCCGTCCGACCTATAATTTAATGGGAGATCTAGAATCTCAATCTTCCGAGGAGGACATGACCGAAGGAACACCCGCAAAGGAACAAGGCACAGGGAGAAAGGAAGCAAGGAACAGAACTGCAGAGGATCTGCCGGCAAAAAGAGTAAAGGCTCGGAAGGAGTCTATCAGAAGACCTAACTAGGAGCAGAATGCAAGTAGGCCTCATTCCACTAGCACTTCTTCCGTTCAGGAAGTTGATCTTTTCTCCGGTGACAATATGCAAACAGCTAAGGATAAAGGACCCGTGGAGGAGGAAATGATCCCGAATGAGCAAATTGATCAGGGAGATAATGAGTCCATGGATTCCGCCCAGGAATGAACTCCCAGCCTGATTGTAGGAAATCATCCTGACCTTTCATCGCAGAATCCAGGGGAGGTCCGACTTGAGGACATGCTTCATCACCCTGATCTGGAATTCCTAAAAGAGGAGTTCAATTCCGGTCAAGTGCCAATGTTCATACCACACGTGGATCAGGAACCGCAGGAACCATTGAGGGAAGTTAATCCATCCACCAAACCCAAATGGCTGCAAGATAAATTGAAGAAGCTAGTCAAGAAGAGTGATCCTTCCACCGAGCTTGGGGACTTCCTGGCCACAATAGGAAAATCCACAGACCCGAAGAAGACAAAAAAGTTTTCCAGGGTCACTAGAAATGAATCAGGGTCTCGCCAAGTGGAAATAGCAGTTCCAAGGGTGGATGAGGCGAAAGAGGACATCAGTCCTGAGGATTTTGACATAGTGAAGGTCGACCTTGGACCAACTACAAAGGATTAGGAAATGGAGGAGCTAGAGGATTCCGTTGCCGCCATCAGAGAAAGGTTGAGGAAGGAGGAAGAAAAGAAGAACCAGCTGAAGAGGGAGAATGAAGAATTGAGGCAGTACATCCAACAGCTCATGGGCCCATTGCAGTCTGCCCAAGGAGTGACAGCCCAACCTGCAAGCATAACCAAGGATTCATTAGCCGAGGTTGAAGTTTTGAGATCGGCTGGTCATGCAACAAAGGAATGGATGGAGAGGGTCTCGGATAGAGCTCATAAGTTTATGGAGGATCTCGTCCAGGTGAATGGGAGAGTTTCTGCACTCATAGATAGGACGCAAGCGATTTTGGAAGCCTGTCAACAATTCCCGATCGTCCGGGAGGAAACCATCCCTAGACTCAAGGCATTGATGAACACTCCGAAGCAGGATTTGGTGAGGGACAAGGTGATACAGGCTAACGCAGCTTATGATTTCCTCGATTGGTACTCCGCCTTGGTCATTAAGAGAGAATATGGAGAAGATTGAGGGTGACACTACTCAGGCCCATGCCATGTTGAGGGAAATCCAAGACAAGATTCTTGCATCCATGGAGGCCTGGTTCGATCTAGAGATAGCACTTGATGAAATCATTGACTTGGAAGAGTTGAAAGGCAAGATGCGAAGCATATACTTCAAAGCTGATTATCCTACCCAGGAATCCCATCTTGAGGATGCGTCCTCATTCCTGATCTTCATAAACAGTATCCAGGAGCTGAGGGCGAATTGGGAGAATATCCTTACTGCCTGTGCCACCACCTCATCAGTCATGGAATTTAGGATGGAGAACATGCCCAGTATTCCTATGGAGGAGTTGGAAGTTGTCCTGACCAGGTTCGTGGAAGTAGAGACCAAGGAGGAGGAAGTTCCAGATAGACAGGACTGTCCTATCCAGGAGTCCTAGTCAGTATGGACGCCCAGGACAGGTGGCAGTCATCCACTTGCAGATTCTGACGACCCCACCTACCACATCTAGGGTTTCTAACCTAGGCACATATTTCAAGGAAATCTTATTTCCTTTTTGACCTAATGTACTTTGCTTGCCTATATAAAGGCAGGGGCGCCTCATTTGAAAGGGTCCTCTTTTCTCTAATTTTTCATGCTCCTAGAGCAACTTGACAACTAGTTTCATTTCTGTACTACCTGTTGAGCTGGAAACTTCAAAGATCAGCAAGATTGTTGTAGACAAACTTTCCAAATCAATAATATAAGCATTGTGGACTGGTGTTTATAGAGTTCTTTGGATTTTGGCATGGTTTTCCTAATTTCTTTGAAGCATATCTTAAGTTTCTGAAGTTATTTCATTTCTCTTACTCTTCAAGCTTTCCTTAGATAGTGTGATGGAAAATATTGTTGTTGGTGAATGATTGAAACTGTTAGTTCATACTATTTGTGATCTGTGGCTTGCAAATCATAGTGCGTGGTTAGTCTGAACTTGTTCCAAGCTTAAGTTCGATAGTTTCTGCATGTTTTAGTTCCATGTTCCATTTCTAGAGCAGTCTGAAAATCCTTCTTCCTCCTTTGAAGATAGCACCATCTTTGTCTGAGTTGTTGTCTCATGATGATGCAGAAGCGTGGTTTCAATTTCCATCCTCGGCAATAGTTCTTTCCATCAGATAGTTCCTTGAACTCTAATCCTTATCCCCTTTTTTCATTTTCTTTTGAATCTGCGTTAGGAATAGATCATTAAGAGCTTACTGAGAAATCATTCCCTGTCTGCATAGACAAGACCGTTCAAACTTAGACTCCTCCTCTACCACAGGTTGAGAAATTCGAGTCCGAAGTGGAAGAATCCAAACTTAGCCTCCTGAACTCACAGTGAAATCCAAATCTTTCCTACCTTGAGCATAGAAACTACTAAGTTCGGTACGTAAGTCCCCCTTGTGATTACTAGCAAATCACATCATTCCACAGAGCTTTTCCCATGCACGTCAAGACCTGACACAAAAGGAACCTTGGAGCAGTCTCATTCGATCACCTAGTTCAGCATCTGAGAAGCTTTGTTCAAGAGAGGATAGATACACTCTGTGCCTCTATCCTAATGTTTGTTGGAGTCATAAAACACTCATCAACACAACCCATCTGCCCCCTTGTTAAGCATCTTTTTCATTTGATGAGAGCTTACAATCTGTAAAGACTTTGCCTACAATCCTCTCAGTTTGACTATCCTACCCTCCTAGTGAAACACATGAATAGCTCTTGGAAGTTCATCTCAATTGTCCCCAATGTAGTAAGTCATTGGACTCCCAAAACAATGTCCACTACACCCATGGAGATAGCAAACATAGGGCAATCTAGTTGGTAATCTCGCATGGAAAGTTTAATGCTATGGCATTTCCCGGAACAATTGACAATACCCCCATCTACAATCATGACCTAAAATTCTAGAGCTAGATAGATAAAAAAATTCAAACAAGCAACTAACTTTATGTTGATGAAGTTGCAAGTGCTTCCTGAGTCTATCAACAATGTTACTCTCTCTTTCTTCAAGAAACCCACTACCTTGAGAGTTTCTAGGGTGCTAAATCCTAAAAGTGCATGACAAAAAATAGTTAGTTGTCTATCTCTTGATTCCTCAACTAGCTCATTGCCAACCTCTAATATTTTCCTCTTCATCTTCTTCTTCCTCACTAGGCCCTTCAATGTAAAACAATTTCTTTTATCCACACTTATGTCCTCAACTGTACTTGCTATCACAATTAAAGCATAACCCCTTTGCTCTTTTCTCTTCAATTTGTTGAGTCAATCTTGTAGGCTAAGGAGATAGTTGTGTTGAGAAGTTCTTCTCTCTTATGCCACTAAACCCTTGCCTTCTAGGAGTCAAAAAAATTAAGGATTAAACATGAGTACCTCATGTTTGATGTGATCCTTGATCCCACCAAGAAACAGGTGATTCAAGTTCTCCTTTGTGATTGTTTCTACTCACAAGGATAGGTTCTCGAATTGTTGAATATAATCCTTGACCAATCCTATTTGTCACAGTTTGGCTAACTAGCTGAAGTAATTCTCTAATACACTATTGCTATAGTGCAAGTATAGCTCCTCTGTAAACACTAACCAAGTGACATTGAGAGCCTTTTTCTTTCTTTGAGCACATAGCCATCGATACCAAATGAATTGCTCAGGTTCCAATTATAAGAAAACCATCTTCACCTTCTGCCCACTTGGGATTTGATGCACATCAAACAAGTTCTCCATTAGATTTATCCAAGTAATTGGATCCTTGCCATCAAACTTATGCATATCCACCTTTGATAATCAAGATCCAGAGTGAATGCTGGCATTTGGATTAGGATTGGCTTGTCCAAGTGATCCACCTTGATTACTTGAAGCATTGGAAGAAAGTGGGTTATGGGGTGGCTCCTTTGGTTGTGAGAATGATATCTTCTGGATAGATTCTTGGAGATGTGACATTGCCCTTTCCCACTATTCTCTCATTTCAAACTTGATGCTAGCCATTTCTCCTTTGATTTCAGAATGCATATTGTGCACACTACATACTTTCTTCCAACTAGGGCATTTTTCATTTGCTAAAGACCACATCAGATTTGAAGTTCCACTTGAACTTTGAATCTATCCTCTTTGTTAAGAGTTTTGCCTAGTGTGTAGGAATTCTTGCCTCGGCCTCTAGTTTGTGGGCCCATCATGATGCTTCCCAAATGCCATGTCCCCTTTTTCATATTAGAATAATTAATAATATTATTTAAGTTGGGCCCAATAATTTCTAATTTTAAGGGCAACTTAATAATAATAATATAATTAAACTAAAAGGTGTTTTTAAACACTAGTACTAAAATAAAAGTATTTTTAAATACTTAAAAATAAAAATTAAATTAAATTAAAATTAAAAAGTATTTTTAAATACTTGGAGGGAAATTTAGGCCAAGGGCCCAATTCGAAAATGTATATCAAGGAGGCGCTTATCTTCATTTGATTATCATTCAAGTTATCCTTTTGCATCCAATTTTCAAATTTGAGCAATTTGTTCAATCTAGGGCATCCAAGGATGAAAACCCTTGGTTTGTTCAGGGTTTGAGAGGACAAAAACCCTTGTTTCCAATCTTGGGTGATTCCATCCGAGAATCACAATTGTGCTGATTTGTGGAGGATTTGGAGATATTTTCAGTTTGCTACAGTGTCTCTACAGTGGTTTGTTGAGAATTTCATCATTTGGAGGGTTGTATTTTTTGCTACAGTACCGCTACAATGTTGCTACAGTGATTTATCAACAAATCAGTATTTTTGGGCCCATTTAATGTCATTGTGGAGGCAGATCTGATTTCATTCTACCCAGGCTGCATCAATATTCCAGCCAATTGCTATGTTTTGTGAGTGCACATTGTTTGTAGTTGAGCATTGGTGATTGTTGGAAGGTTTCTGTTGTGAGTTAACATCATTTTATGAAGTGGTTTCAGTTATGATCAGCTGTTATTTTGTTGCTGATATTCATAAGTTGAATTATCAGTGAGGTTTAATTAACCATCTACTCCAACCTGATCCTTATTTATCTCTGCCTAGATCTGAAGTAATAATTGCTTAATCTTTATTGCAGCACTTAGCTGATTTATGCTGCGTTAATTCTCTGAATTTCATTGCTGTTCACAATCACATAACCCTTCATTTTCAGTGTATATCTCATATTACACTGAATTATTCTGCTGTTACTATCATCATATCAGTCCAATTATTGATGAGGATTTCTAATGAATTTGCATCATTAGCTACTAGTCTGAAATACAGAGGGTTTAATTAGTTCGCTATTATTTCAAGGGCTTCAAGTGGGTTTCTAGTATTGCTGCAATAACAGCCTGTTGGACAAATATAATTGGGGTATTTAGTTGTATCCTAGACAGTGAACATTGGCATTGCATGGTAATTCTAAAATGAATTGCAAGTTTGTTGTTTGTTGATGAATTTGGAGGATTTGCAACTTATACTGCTGTTTGATCAATCCATTCTCTTGGGAGAGTTGATTATACTCTGAAATTGGTTTATATCAGCTGCTCACACATAATCAGACTTGATGTATTTGACATATGTCATTCAGTTTGACTGTTTGTCATACACTTGATAAGCTCCACCATTTGTGGGTTTGTGATGCAATTTCCAGCCATTTGTCATTTTGATCAGCAGTCATATTTGCTACATTGACACAAACAACTCAGATCTGTTGTATATGTTGCATTTGATGGTGTACACCAGCATTATGAGGGTTTGCAATTATCACATTTTGCTAATCAGCTAGGGTTTGGCATCTACATTGGTCATTTGATTATTGTTTTAGCTTGCACATGTTTGATAAATTGTCTATTTCCCAGGGTTGTCCAATTGGGGACATTACACCAAATATCTTTAACAATAATTTACTCAAAACAAATCAAAATAAGCTGAAATTTTTACTGTAACTTACCTCTACCTGGAACACACATTCCTGAAAAAATCTCCCAAAAAATTGCTGATTTGCAGTCTTGGCAGCAAATTTGGTGAAAACACTAATTTTGCAATAATTCCTTCAAATTCACTTCAAATGACCTCAAATTTGGACTCCTAAATAAATAAAAAACGCCTTGTTTCTGGCCTTCATGCTCTAATACCACTTGTAAAGAAATAACTTGGACAATAGAAGAATGCAATAGCAAATACTTGGAAATATAATAGAAATACTTGCAAATGCTCTATAATAATAAGCCACTTCAAGGGGGCAAACCTTCAAAAGTCTTCAACAAGAAATAGAATTCACAATATTATCCTCAACTACTACTCACTACCTCCTATATATACCATACTTGTGCCTTGGATGCCACCCAAGCCAACCAAACTACCTATATAAGACTATATAAATGATCATATAACTTAATTAAGGGTTATGTTAGCCATAAGTTGGCTACACATATTCCAACACAATCAATGGGTTAAGGGCATAGCACTCACCAATTGGGTCTGCCTCAATAAAGTGCTTTTCCTTTGATCAAATGTTCAAGCTTAGCTTTATCACCAACTAACCCATTTTGTGAATGCCCCACTTTTTGTCATCACTCCATTTGAATGCACATTTAGCCTTAGCAAGATTACTGATCAAACCAATCCACAAATGAGTGAACAAAGAAGTTCGAAACACTTGGTGAACATTTCTTTGATCGCTTATTCAAGGATTCAAACTTCTACAAAAAACCTTAAGCCCGAAAGAGCGAATGTTGACCAAAACGATGGCAACCTTATACATAACCAACTTTAGATGACTTCAAATGAAAAACCTAACCAATTTGTGATGAACCATACCAAGACAAACACATAAAATTTACAAGGGGATGAAAAACCTGAAAATTGCTAAGTCACTAGACATAAACCCTAGAAATTCAAATAGGACATTTTCAAGGACCAACAAAACCCACTTAGCACACAAGCACCTTTAAGCATTTGTTAGTAGGGGGGAGGCAAGTGAATGTATCCATCACTTTGGTTTTTTCACCCTCTTGCCTCTATCCACATTGGCAAAGCTTTTAGAGCATGTAATGCCTTATAAGCTACCCTTGTCTCAAAATTCTTATTGATGTGGGATTAACATATTAGAACCCAATCATCTATTTGTGTTAAGTGAAGGCTTTCAATTTTAAAATACATTTTAATTACTGTGGGAAAAGACCCGTGTGTCTTTTAGTCAGCTCAAGATGATCTCCATGAGTTGTCATTATATTAATGACTTTCTTTCCTCATTTATGTTGGTAATAATTACATGGCAAGGGAAACCACTTAGCGCACAATTACCTTTAAGCATTTGTTAGTAGGGAGGAGGAATAATCCATTGCTTTGGACTTTTCACCCTCTAGCCTCTTTCCCCATTGGCAAAGCTTTTGGAGCATGTAATGCCTTATAACTCACCCTCGTCTTAGAATTCTTGTTGATTGGCTTGGTTGATTCAAAGATACCAATAAATACTCATAGATGGAGATGTCAAAATGCTTACAAGTGAATTTTGTAGAGTGGAAGATTTTTCTTCTACGTCTACAATCACCTCTCACGATGCAACATACAACTCTCTTTGAGATGATCATGTAGGGGTTCTTTGATGGGCTTGTGATTTTGTATATGTTCTAAAGGTTTTTTCCAACCATAGAGTGTAACTTGAGTAGGTTGGGCAGGGGGAAGGAATCTTAAATCCATATCCTAATTTGTTGATCGATGTAGATGATTTTTTCAATATGTGATCCTAATACATCATTTTGGTACACTTTGAATCTTTCTCTTGGGAATTTAGAGCTTGTTGATTTGCACTTCACTAGTTGTACAATTGGTTCATGTTTATGGGAGGGGGAGGCTGGCTTCCATATAACCAGTTCATTCTTCTTGTGCACTTCATTCTCGCTCTTGGGCTATTAGAGCTTTTTGATGTGTACAACACCAGTTGTACATTTTGTTCTTCCTTCTAGGAGGTTGGCACTTGTTTATATGTATCTGGGCCTTTCATGCATTTGTCCTTGCTTATGGGAGATTGAGACTTGCTTAATTATGTATACTCCACCAGTTGTGCATTTAGTTCTCATCTCAAGAAGGTTCAGACATGATAATATGCACCTGGCTCTTTGTATGCTCATTATTCTTGTGCCTATGAGAATAAGACTTATTTATGTGCATTCCTATGGCATGGACTGCACAACTATGAAATTCTTTGATTGACTGCATTGATGGAGATCCTTTTTGTGGATTATGATGCCATAGCTGACCTAGCTGGTTTGAGATTTGATATCACTGGATTATTATGAGGTTAAGGAAGTCTTCTTGGCTCATGAGTCAAGATGCCTTTTGGTTCATGCTGGATCTTAATTCCCAAGTTGGACTCTTACAGTTAATGGTTGTTGTCTCAAGATTTTGGTCATGGAATGTTTTGCAGATATTTTAACTTTTTCCTAATGTGATGGTTTCATGTTACTCATCTTAGAGAGTTGAGGCTCTAACCCTATAAGATTGAGTCAGATACGTGATGTTATGATGTTGTTCTCCGAAGCATTGATGATCCTTTGGCTCTAGGAGATTTCAGTGTTGATCAAGTTTTTTGGGGACTTTGATGTTGTACCAGCCTTGAAAAAGTGGTCATTGGATACAAAGTGTAGACTATTCTTTCCCAAGTTCTTCAAGAGCTGATTTCTTCAAGACATTTTGTGGATTGCCACCTTCTTCATGACCTCCAAGGCTAGATTAAGGGGGGATGTTGGACCTTGGTGCATATTTGCACATATATTAATCTTGATTTGTCAAGTCCCTGGTTTGCCGGTTGTGGGTGATCCTATGACATTCAGGATTTGGACATTTCTTTCGATGAGATGCCAACTTATGTGGTGGTCCTTGGGTATTGTATTATACTCGACCAACTATAGATACACCCTTTATGTACATTGGCTTCCATATTTCTGGTTGTGGGTGATCCTATGACATTCAAGACTTGGGCATTTCTTTTGATGAGATGCCAATTTATGTGGTGGTCCCTGGGTATTGTATTATACGACCCACTATAGATACGCTCTTTATGTACATTGGCTTCCATATTTCTAGGGAATTACCTTATGGTGTAATGTAGATAGCAAGTCAGCATGAGATAAAACCACCCTAAGTATAGGCGTTCATATTGCATAAATAAATGGGGATATTGTCCCATCTATCATTCAGTTCTCAAGTGCTAATTTATTATATGCCACATTGTGTGCACCATCCATATTCTGTGTTTTGTTTCTTTACCGTCATACTTGCACATTCCTTGTGACACTCAGTAGATATTGAGGATACACAACTTATTCCATCAAGGTGCCCATCACAAAAGAAGCACCACAAGAAAACGCATACCCACATTACATTGAAGAAAGTGCAAAGAAAAAGCTAAGATGTTTTTACCAACAAAGGCATCCCATTATTCTACCTAGAAAAATTGCAAAAGATTTTACCAGCCAAAGAAAGTTGAAATAGAAAAGTCAAAAAAGTCTTCCACAAACATCTACAAATGTACAAAGAATCTTTCTTTCTTATCCCAAAAGAATTCATCTCTCCTTCATTACAAAAGGAGGCTCTTAGGTGTTATATAGACCTTTCATGATCTAAATGAAAGTTCATTCATATAATTTCAAGTTCAATTTAGCATTCACGTAAACTAGATGCACATAACTTGGGACAATGAGTGAATTTCATTTAATTGAAGTCTTGAGATCAATCTGATATAGTAAAGTTAAAACTAGTGAATCTCGTGCTATCTCAATGTTAACTTCAGATTCCAACTAATACACTCTTTGCCCTGCTCTGAACTGATTATATAGTTTTATATGTGGATGGACCCAGATACCCACTAATCAAACTTGCAGTGTGAACACAACCTAAGAACTTTGATTATATAAAAATAAAGTGTACCGTAAATTGGATTGCCATAATACACTCCATGTATGGACTTCTATAAGCATTGAAATAAACCATTGAAGCTAGATAGTGAGATTCAGGAACCTTGGACTGAGCTGAACCACCCCAATCCATCATTTTCTCAAAAAAGGAAGTTAACAAAAAATCTCTTTAATATAGAAAGACCAAAAAAAAAGTCCAAATAAATTGTATGACATTTAAGTAATCTCCCAATAGCATTCTAGAGGGTGCATGCCTAGAAAAGAAAGCATACCTAAAATTGCAGAACCCCTTAAGTTATCCATAGCCATATCAATTACTCCCTCTCAATTTCCTGCAGCCTCCATTGAGATTTCAGTAAGGGTGGAAAATAAATTCTGAAATTTGTCTACATCAATTTGCATTACTTCATAAGCATGGAAATCTTTAGTGAATGATGATTTTGCATTAGCCAAGTATTGTTGGTGAATGTTTCCATTTTATTAAATAAAGACTTGTTAATGTTTAGTGGCTACCCAAGGATCCATCCTCAGTTTTGGGAAACAAGTAAACTAGATCAAAATGCCCCCAAAATGCAAGATATGCTAGTGGGTATCCCTGGAGTATCCTCTAGTGATCAGAAGCATTCAGAAGACGTCCCTCTAACATTTCCAGGATGGTGTAGGATGCCCAGACATCTCCTCCAACATCATAATATTGATTCAGGATCTAATGCCATGAAAAAAATGGCAGAATGTTTCTTTAAAAAAGCATGTATCTCCCACCCTAATAGTTTAAGCTTCCAGTTTTGGTGGCTTATATTCAATATGCATTTCAATAATTTGCACCGTGTGCAAGCCTTGGTCCACTAGTGAGTTTGATGGAGTTTCAAGCCTCCCATCAAGGTCCCATTCCAGGCTCAGTTTTCCCAATTGCATAAGAACAGAAAGGAGTGATTCCAAGTCCAAGTCTGAAGAAAATTTCATAGAATAGTACCCCTATGACCTGGCATCCGAGACACAAAAAAATCCCTGCTGATGTAATCACTTGGGCTGTGTTTCTTTAAGCTTCCAAAAACAGAAAAGAAAAGCAAAATTGCAATGCTTCATTTCCATGTAGCATGCATGTATGTTTGCATGTGTAAGGTCTGTTGAGTAGAATAAATTTGCTTCATTGGTATGGTTGCGATGATTTTGTAATCACTATTCATCAAAGCTAGGGATGCAAGACTATCACTACCATTGTAACAAAGAAGGATTGCAACTTCTTGATAATCACTCTCCCTCTCTCAATGATTATGTCTATCATTTCAATTTGTATTTCTTTGAGAGTTGTCGAAAATCAATAGCATTTTTATCACATGAAATGATAGATACTTTTCCTGAAGTCTAGTAAAATAATACCAAACTTTGTAAGCCAAAAATTCAAGTATATAAGACCCAGCCATTATATATTAGGCCCATAATATGTGCATTAAGAGGGATTCGACTTACATGGTAAAGGAATACTGAATCATTTACTTAATTTGACTCTGAAGAGCCATGCTCCCTAATTTGATTATTTTTTTTTAAATCAGGATAAACTCTAAGATTCCAAATAGTAGTAAAGTAAGCAAAGATTTTCAGTCAGTCACAAATCCAAAGCCCAGTAATCGTCAGAGGTGTCAAGCTTACTAAATGGATTAATTCTCTAAATTTGGAGTACCATGAAACTGGATCGAACATCCCAACATGCAAGCATTTTATGTCAGAGTAAGTTGTCTAACCTCTTATCCTAAAACATGCTCGCAAATAATTCAGAGCTCCAGGAGAAAGCATTTGGATTCTTTTGCTAAATGACATCAGTTCCTCGAGATAATAAATACAAACTACTGATCTAAAACCTATAAAATCACAATATGCATGTAAAAATATAATTCTCTACATGATCAAATATAGATCATCCATACATGGATGAAACACAAATCTACAAACTCTGTTCAAAGATCCCTCCATGCTTCCATCATATTTGCATTGTGTATGATAAAGTAGATTTGATCTAGTGGAAAATTCAAAAAGACAATCACACAACAAGCACCTGTGAATGAGTCTAAATATATTTCACCCTGTTAATGAAGATGGGTGGGTTTCATTCATTTGGAGTTAAATTCATATAGGTGGTATCCATTGATATGTGGAATTACATTGATAAAGGATAAATTTCATTTTTATAGGTACAGAAGGGGAGTACCCCACCTAGATGATGTGTTACCAAAAGAGGGTGCTTTCGGTACAGATAACTGAAATCAAGATCTCCATGAAGAGTTACATGCCTATTCAGATACCAGAAATTGTTTATTTCATAGTTAAGGGAGAGAGAAAAGACGACCAACCTTGTTTCCCTCTATTCCGAAATGGAAAAGATTAATTCCATTATTCTGTATGAATTCCCTGTTGGCTTCTGAATATGGCTCTGGGCAAAGATAGCTGAAACATGCAACCCAAACTAATTAACTAAATAAATATAAAAATAGAGCAACACCACCAGACCACCCCATAGACCAACTAGTCTGACCCCATTCATTGAAATTTTAACTTCAAGGTCATACAATAATTACCCAGAAACCATAAATACTAAAAATTAAATAAAATCAAGCCCAAAAAGAAGAATGCTAATCTATTATGAGGCTCGAATAAAAACACCGAATTATCATAGAAACTCAAATTTGGTATCTTCTTATTTTAATTTTTTGGCATAAAGAGAAATCAAAATGGATAAAGAGCACGTACATGATTGAGCGAAGATGAAGGGTCTCCAGAAAGGGGAAGTTGATGGTGTTGGGGAATCCAGACCTGTAAACGCCCTTGTCGACCATTGCAAAATTGAAAGGAGGAATCAACAGCTCTTCTTCTTCTTCATTCCCTCCTCCTCCTTCATGCTCGCACATATTTCCATCCTCCTCTTGCTCCTGTAGTATCATATCTACCAACCCCGAGAATCAAAAACTCACTTCCAACAAATATACCAAGGATCACAACACAAGGGGCCCACTTAAATTCATGGGATCACATGGAAATTTCTTTACTAAATTCAATGAATCAAACAAAGAATTATGCGTAATTTCTGTTCTAAAGGATCTTGCCAAACTTTTCAGGTCTCTGTTACTGCGTTTCCCTCGTGGGTCCTTAAGGATTGTAAATTCTAAGGAATATCCAGAGGTCAAGATGCCTATACGTTGTAATTTTCAAATGAATTTAGTTTCTTTGCTTTGTGAGATTCGTTAAAAAGAGATTTTGGTTTGGTTTTGTCTGTGGAGTGAGCAACGTACAGATTTTAACAGAGTCCCTCCCTTGGCTCCCTTTTCCTATTTCTGCTTCTTCCAATACAATATTTTTTTATTTATTAAAAATAAATTTGAAATTTAAAATTTATATATTGTTGTTCACTAGTAATCAGATTAGGTCAATGGGACTTCAGAAAAATACATTTTGTCTAAAAGTTTGTTCCTTAATGAAGGAAACATTTGAAAGATTATATTGAAGCCAGTTTTTTTAAGGTAGAAAAAAATATTTTTGAAAGGAAAGTAACACACCTGCACATAAAATATAAGCTTAAATAAAAGCAATAAGTAATAATAATAAGTAATTAATTTTAGTTGTTTATTATTTGGGATTGATAATGTTAATAAATGTTTGAAAATTAAATAAAGTATTTAGTTAGAAATTCGATGAAGATATGTTGTTAATGTATTCGTCTACTTGTCACAATTTTGTGTGATATCAAACAAATATTTTTCAGTCAGAAAGTCCTTTGTTTGTCACTCTAGTTCACTTCCACAATTGCAAAATTGGCCTCTACAATTACAGATTTGAACCTACGTGTGGATTTGAACTCTACTTTATTTAAAAACTAGAACTTGTTTGCCTTAATGTCTACACCTATGTTTGCAAAGGGTTGGTGTTGATAGACATTGTTTAGGAGATTGTTAAGCTAGGAGTGTTCTCCTTTGGTCAAACCCTTGTTACCAATTTAACGATTTGGTGAAAAGGATCAAAGATAGCAAACAAGTTCGCAATGATGTCTAAGACACTAATGTAAGCAAATGATGCAATGTCAGTGCTCTATGGTGATGATACTCTCTATTGTTGGATGACTCTTTGATGTTCAAATGTGTCAAAATGAATTAAGGTTTGTCCTTAAATACAACACCCTAGCACACAAGTTAACAAATTTTGCACTCAAGTTAGCACATAGGGAGTTGGTGAGGACCAAATTTGAATTTGAATTTGAATTTTGAAAGTTCAAAGGTGATTTTTGCAATCATAGAATTGAACTAGTTCAATTTTATGTCCACATATTTGACTTGAGGATGTGTGCAAGTGGGATTAGGTAGGAATCAAGTTATTTGCCAATTTTTATGCTAAAATGTGTCACTTGTACACTATTTATTACATAAAGGACAACTAAGTCAAAATGGGTCCAAAACATATGGAAAAAGCATATAGTATGCAATTTTTACCCCAATTCAACTTGCATGTGAACTATTATGAAGATGCATGCCAAAGCAAAACAAGGAACTAGAATGAAAGTAAAAATTCTAAAACTCATAAAAACGATACAAATAAGGATATTAATTTAGTACATTCTCCTTGCTTTGAGTGCTCCATCGTGAAACCTATAAAATAGAAAAGTTTCAATGAGTAGCATGTGTCAAGCATTTAAAATAACTACAATTGCTTAAAATGTCAACAATCAAAAGAAATCGTAAAAAGGATAAGTAATTTTTCTTGGTATGGAAATAGGGCTCTGCCTAGAAATAGAAAAAGTAATGCGATTCCACCTAAAAGTGCAAGGTTAGTGAGCTAGTAAATGTAAGCATATTGTAGATTCAAAATTTGCCTACTTCATAATTCTCACTTAGCCTAAAACCCTTCACTAAGATGCCATACTTACCCGACCCTAATTCTGTATCAAATCAATTTCTTTTCTTAGCATTTTAAAAATGCACGTGTCCACTTAACACTAACATGATCATCATAGTAACCCCGATCAATAGTGCAATTGTGATCCTGGCAACGCCCATGTATGCAAACCAATTTTAAACATACAAAAATTGATTCTCTTAGACTTTTGTGTTTTTTAAATGGCTAGCTCAACTCTACTTTTATAAAAATGTGTGTTATATCTCATTTGAATTTCTTCTTGGCTCTCTTTGTAGTTCAAAATTCTCTTAATCATTCAAAGTAATTACAATGTATTCTTCTCTACTTTTTGGATATATTCTACATTCTTGACATTTCTTTGCAACTCTATTATTATTCCTCCATTACTAATAGCTTTACACCCTTTATCCCATAGCCAAAAACCATGCAAATCATTCCTTATCCTATTCCCATAGCATTGACGTGAATCCATCTCCTTTATTCTCTTCTATTTTCACTAAAAGTGTTGCACATAATTGTAGAAAGCCTCTATAGTGTTCTACTACATTCTCTAAGTGCCCATTACTTTTACACTCCTAAATCATAAGCTTGCACACACCCCAACTTTTCCAAATATTGTTGAGGCTAAAATAGCCATCCAAGGAACTTGTGAGAAAGTAGAAAATGAACTACCTAGAACAAACTAAGCTAGCTTAGTTCACTCCACTCATTAACCTATGCCACTTCAAGATTAGACTAAAGAGTAATACAAGTAAAACTATCCTAATTGCACCTTAATTGATCATGTAAAACCCTTGATATGTCCTAATGATATGATTAGTGCTAATTGATAATGGATGTTAAATGCTCATAAAGGTATCATTTCTTTGCATTCAATTGATCTCCCAAAATGAAGGGAGGAAACTCCAATTTATAGATTTTTGGAGGTCAAGATGGAGGGCTAGGATTGATTGTGGAGATCAAGGGCTCACATTGCTTGAGAGCTCTTAAGCAAGGAGAGATGGACAAGTGTCACGAGGGGATTGAATGAGAGGGGAGCTCCAAGATTCAAGGAGAAATCAAGGGTGGATAATGAAGGGTTGAATGGATGGATGGCCAAGATTGAGTAGGTGGATGAGGTGTAAGGACTCATTTATGAAAAGGTAAGGCTTGGATTTTGTGGAGAATGAAAAATTAGGATGAGAGGACATGTAGAATTTTAAATTAGAGGAATAGTGCCACATGGAATTTTTAATTTGATGAATAGTGACACATGGAGTGGTTGGGAGGACAAATGGGACAAATGGAAGATTTGTTCATGCTTCTAAAGTACCACTTGTCATGTACATGGAATGACAAGTGGACTTCTAGAAACATGGGGAGATGTAATCCTAGTGTATACAAGGAGTGAACTCTATTAAACAAGCTAGAATCTATCTAACCTATTTAATTCACTAATCCTTGCAACCTCATGATAAGACCTAAGAGCTATGCTAACAAACTATCTAAATTGAACCCAAATCCACTAAGCCTACCTCTTGATATGTCCTAATGATATGATTCTATGCTAATTACTATATGTGAGTGCTCAATGAGGCAGAATTTCATTACATTCTAATTGCTTGTTGGAAATGGATGGGGAGGGCTCAATTTATAGATTTTTAGAGGTGAGGATAGAGGGCTAGGATTGAATTGGAGGATCAAGGGCTCATATTGCTTGAGGATCCTCAAGCAAGGAGAATTGGACAAGTGTCATGACGAGGTTGGATGAGAAGGATGCTCCAAGATTCAAGGGAGGATCAATGGATGAAATTGGATAGTTGAATGGATGAATGGCCATGATTGGGTAGGTGTATGACATGTAAGGCTTCATTTATGAAAAGGTGTGGTTTGGATTTTGTGAAGAATTTAAAATTTGGAAGAGAGGACAAGTGTAATTTAAAATTAGATGAATAGTGGTGGAATAGTGTCACATAGAATTTAAAATTTTATGAATAGTGACACTTGAAGTGGATGAGAAGAAAATGGGACAAATGCACTCTTTTTGGAAGATTTACCCATGCTTCCAAAGTACCACTTGTCATGTACATGCATGTACATTCAGTGACAAGTGGACTTCTAGAAACATGGGGGGATGTAATTGTGAGTTAATTTTAATTAACCCATGTGCACATGATTAAGAGGAAAATAATGATGATTACTAAAAGTAATCAAAAGTGCACAAAATAGGGAATTAAATAAATAGGGATATTTTTTTTTGGTGTATATGAACTATAGTTTTCAAAAATATTTAATTTTTGAACTATAGTAGTAGAAATTGATTTTTGGTAATAGAGGAAAGATGGGGAAAATATTAATTAAATAATTATAATTATTTAATTAACATGTGTGTTGAGTGAAATAGTGGGAATTAACAAGTTTAGAGTGCGAAAGATAGATGAAGGTGGTTGTGACCATTTTCAGGGGTTTACATTTTCCCCTCTTTGATATGGCATCATTACTGTCAGGGGTTGATGAGATATCAAAGAATATTTGGATGATGTGTATGTCCTAGTTGGTTGACGGGAGAAGAAAAGATAGTGAGGTGATGCCCCCTCGAGAGATCGGTGGAAAAAATAAAATGTTTTTCAGCAATGTCTCGAAAGAGGAAGAAGGGCTAGACGAGAAGAGAATGGGGAAAAATATGAATGGGGAATATAGTACGAGATCAATGGTGGAAAATGGGGACATGGGTGAAATTTAGGGTTTAGAGGAAGAAATTAAGGTTCCGAGGGCTATATATAAGGGATGGGGACCCATTCTCCTCATTTGTATTATTGTTAATTGAAAATCTTGATTAGAGAAGAGAATCCTAATTTGAGACAAGATGGCACGGATTACATGAGAGGAGCATCACGCGGAGCTGGTGAGGGAGTATTTGCGACTTGCAGTGACTAGAGACCTAGTAAGTGCCCTAACGACACTTTGTGAATTGGGTTTTTGGGGTAGTTAGGAGCAATAAATGCTAGGGAAAAAGGGTAGGTTTAGGTGCTAGGGCAGGGGTTTTAGTGCCCAAGGGCAGCTTTTAGCACCCCGACCAGAGGAATTAATGCCCAGACCGGGGTTTAGCACCTGGTCTGGCAATTAGCGCCCAACCGACGCACTTTAGCACCTAGGCAGACAAGGCAGAAGGGGATGGTTTAGCTCTCAGTCTAGATGGTTCAACACTAAAAATGATAGTTGTAGCACCGAGAATTGGCACATGCTCTGCTGATAGCACATAGAGGCCTAGGTTTAGCACCCAAAAGGGATGATGTAGTGTTGAAAATGGCAAATTTAGTGCCCATAGTAGAGTAGCACCAGGTCTGGCGATTAGCACCCAGACCTGAGGATTAGCTCCTAAAATAAATATTTTAGCACCAAAATGGATTAATGCCTAGGCACTAGGATTTAGCGCCCAAAATGAAAAGAGGACCTAATGAGGTGTTTTTAACACATCTGTAGGATGATGAGGACATGTTGCAGTCTCGTGAGTGACGGCCACCGACACATGTACTGTGGGATCATTTGGATGCTACAAATCAATTCTTTCTGAGGTTGATGGGGTTGAGTTTTATTGTGGATATGCCAGTGGTTAGGGCGCATAGAGTGATGATGACAACCCTAGTGGAGAGATGGCAGACGGAGCGATGATCTTTCCTGTTGCCCATAGGAGAGATGACTATTACTTTGGAGGAGGTATGGAGGATCCTGTGGATCCCCATACATGGGGAGAGGGTGGTGTACAACCACGGTCGAGGAGTGTAGTTTGTAGATGAGGTGTTTGCCCCTGCAGTGGTTCCTTGTGATGCAGGGAGGACGGAGATGATCTACGCCTAGGCGATGCATAGATTATATAGGATTCCCCTATTTGTAGCAAGGGTGATTACAGGGACGCGAGTTCCTAATAGGTGGTTGAGGGGATTTCCAATGGGGTGGGGGATGGTCTAGCTGCGAGTGTTCATAGATGGAGTGGTCTTTGCTTGGGGGCCATGCATACTAGTGCACTTATACCATGATATGGATGTAGTGGTAGACTAACGATCTACCATCTTGGGGTGATGAGTGACGGTACTGCACATTTGTGCCTAGGAGCATATCGCCGCCACCAGGCTTGTGACAGTGAGGGAGTGAATGAGTCATCGCCCTTATGTTTATGCTTATGGTGGGGTGCTTTGGCACCATAGGTTGGGGGATCTCAGTTACTGGAGGAGGATGATCGATGATGTTCAGTCGATCATCTAGAGGCCATGGAGGGAGTGAGACATGGTCTGAGGATGTGGTACAACTGAGATATGTGACATAGTCGCGGTACCTTATGGGGTAGACAGAGCTCATCATAGATAGATATATGCCAGATTAGGTGGCCCGACAGTCTGGGTTGACCCAAGATGTGCCATGGGAGTAGGTGGTATTTGCACGAATGCATGCAAAGGCACCACAGTGGGGCCCACTCCTAACCCACGAGCAGTGAGAGTGGAGTTTGATGGTCTTCAGGGGAGAGCATGGGATGTGAGAGCATAGATGGTAGATGCAGATACCATAGTGTTATATGATCAGTGGTGGGCACAACAGAGGCCAGTGCGACTGACAATGCTAATAGGCTAGGCAGTCATGGTGCCTGTAGTAGGAGGAGATGATGTGGATGATGGAGAGGAGGAGGAGGATGTAGAGATAGTTAAGATGGACGTGGCGGAGGAGGGTGATGGAGGGATAGGAGGAGAAGGAGGAGATGGAGATGGTGATGGTGATGGAGCAATAGAGGTGATGAGGTTGTAGGGACTGTTATAGCAGCTGTAAGCCCAAGTACAGTAGCTGCAAGGACAGGTAGCACAACTCCAGGGACAAATAGCACAGGGACAGGGTGATGGGTAGGTTGCCCAATTACAGGCACAAATAGTACAGTTACAGGTGTAGCTAGCATAGACACAGGCACAGGTTCAAAGATACCAACAAGAACACGATCAGGGGCGATGGGCATTGGATCTAGGTATGGCTGACATGGTCAAGTCTGTGTAGCAACAGATCTATGAGGCAGGGAGAGAGGCATAGTATTACAAGACTCTATATGAGTGCCTTGTGCCTCCAGGCCAGAGGGAGAGCTACGAGAGCCAGTCTGGGGCATCAGGATCGAGGAGGATGGGTCAGTCAGAGCAATCAATGCAGCAACCACCTTTGACACAGGCATTAGTACCCAGGCGGGGACCAATTCTTGGACAGCTGGGTGACCAGGTCATGGGGCCACCTCCACAGAGAGATACAGGGCCATCTCAGTCAAGGGCATCAGCACAGGATGGTTCCGCCTAGGGGTTGTAGACTTCTGATTTTGATTGTATATATGTATTTTTGACAGGTCCTCAGGACTTGATGTATCATGATCATTTTTAATGTATGTATGAGATGGATTGTGCGTATGGACTTTATTTATTTGTGTTTATGGACTATGATGTGGATTATGATGTTGTGTTTCATGATGTATTGACATGTAGGTTATGGATGTTTTATGTGTTTGTTGTTTGTATGGATGATATGATATATGATGCGATTGATGATGTATGTGTGATGCAGGAGGACATGGCATAGGATGCGGGACATAGATGCACATGCAATGATTGATGATGTATTTGGTATGCAGGATGACATGATGTATGATTTATTTTTATGGATGTTTGTATGGATTATGATGTGGATTATGATATGTATGTGGATATGGATGTATGTTTTTGATGTTGTGGATATGGATAGATGACATGAGTTGTGATATGGTTTTAGGAGGTATGACATGGATTATGATAGATGCATAGGTTGTTGATATGGATGATATGATTGTGTGTAGGGATGTTATTGTGGGTTATGATGTGGAGAGATGATTAAGATGTTATGGATGTGTGTACATGGCATGATGTTTGACATGATTTATGAGGTTGAATTCGGTGATGGATATATTATTTATGTATGTTTGTGTTGATGCATGTATGTATGACATGGTTTTTGGCATTATATGGATAATGTAGTAATGGTAATGAGATAGATGGATGATGTATATATATGCGCATGGATAGAGAAACAAATGGCGAAATGTTGTGAATGTAAAATGATAATGAAATGGTATGTAATATGTGATGCAAATGGCCAAATGGACTAATGATGTTAACTATGAGAATGAAATGAACTAATGAACCAACTATTAATGATAATGGACTAATGGAATAAAATGGATAAATAAAAAAAATTGGATAAATGGACTTAGTGTTAAAATGAATTACTAATGATGATGGAACAAAAGGCAAATGGACAAATGATAACAGAATACAAATGGATAAAGGACTTAATGTAAAATGGATTACTAATGATAATGAAATGGAATGCAAATGGGCAAATGATAATGGGATACAAATGGATAATGGACTGAATACATGCTTAGATTGATAAACATATATTTATGGAAAATGATAATGGATTGGAAATGGATAATGAACATATGTTTAGATTAATAAAAACATATTATAAATGACAACGATACATAAATGGAAAATGATAATGGATTGGAAATAGAGAGGGAATGGTAGTGTCATAGTGTGATTTGTTGATCATGATACCAAGTGCCTGAAAATGGTCACGGGGTGTAGTCCAGAAGGGGAAATAGATACTCAAAATGAATAGGTAGTAGAAGAAATTAGGTGGGGGGAATGAAGATTATTCTGATAAAACTTGGAGCAACATATGGGATGGGGAATTGTAATGGGGATGTATATGTAGGATGTAAGGACAAAGGGGATTGTAGAATGTATTAGAAGTTTTACAAACAATTATGACCACTGATGTTGATATAGCATGAGATGTTATGCACCAGGGAATGAGGAACCAAGGTGACAAGGTATCACATGCATGGGACTTGACTGTACAAACAATAGGATGAGCCCATACATGCCCAAGCTAGTACAATCTTGTCCAAATGAATGAGGGGGGATCCATAGAATAAGCCCTTAGTACACAAAAAGGTATGAGGAACCTTATATGCAAAAGGAGACTAATATGCAAGAACTAAGCCCAACATTCACAAGATATGAATACAAAATTGGAGTAATGGGAACATCCCACAAGCACGACATACAAAAGCAATGACCATGCCCAATTCTAGATCTTTCACCACATACCATGATATAGTAAGATCAAGGTAGTTTTGAAACAATCCGAGAATAGGGAAAAAAGATAAAATCAATAACCAAAAGACCAACTGACCAAATGGAAAACCATTATATCTCTTACCAAGATGGGTGTAGATTGAGGATTCTACCTATTATAGGAAGGATACATCCGTAAGGCAGGAATCGATGGATGATTAGGATAAATCAAAGGATGAGCGGAGAGATATATTGGCCATATGTTGTGGTTAAATCCAATCTGATAGTTGATGATTTGAGTGAAAGTTTGATGCTTGGATAGTATGTACAACAAGTGTATTATGTTGAGGTCAAGTGTGATGAACAAGCTCAAGGAATAGGGACCATCCAAGTGGGGTTGGATGGGTGGCATCTTATGTACCTACATACTGAATACTTCATTTGTATTTTAGATTGCCTACATACCCTATATCCATGGGATCAAAGCACATTAAGATGCAGGTGGTGATGATATGTAGTTCTGGCGGTTTGATGAAAGGGAGATAGGAGGATGGGATGATGTAGATGGATGAGGGATGGGTAGAGGATGGAAGTGTTGGATTTCAGACTGCACCATGTATTAAAATCATGGTTAGGATAATGATGGATAAGGTGTGATGAGAAAGGGATTGATGGTAATTAGTTAGGTGACGTGTTGGCGGTACAAAGATGTGATGTTATAAAAATCACGAAAGGGAAATGAGGGATAAGTGATCAAGGGGGAAGGGTGATGAGGGAGGTAGGGTAACCGACTGGGTGACCTGGCGGTGTAAAGACGTGATGTTTATGAAAACCGCAAAAGGGACTAGGTAATGGAAGGATGAGGTGGAACTAGGCAGATGAGGTAAGTTAGGTTAGTGAGAGGCCTTATGGTGGGCTTGATTTCTTCTTTTCTATTACTCACTCTATAAAAAGAGAAAGTGATGGAGGCAGGGGGATGGTAGTTCAACTAGGGTAGGGTAAACAGATAGGTGACTTGTTGGAGGTGCAAAGACATGATGTGATAAATCACAAGGGGAACCAAGTGTGTTAGGGGGATTAAGGTAGGATAGAATGATGTGGTAGTTGGGATGGGGTGAGGGAAGCTTAGGATGATAAGGGGTTATGGTAGGTGTGATTTATGCTTTGTAGTTACTCACTCTATTTAAAAAGTGAGGAAGTCATGGGGTGTTATGGAAACTCAGATAAGGGAGGGGAGTTCGATGGGGGTATGAAGGTGGGTGGGTCGATGATGGGTTTGATTTCTTCTTTTCTGTTACTCAATTTCTTGTGAGACACATATGGGTTGGCACAGGGGGGATGTATATTTTGGGAATGATGGATACTTAGACTTATGGAATGGTGAAAGCTCAGGTAGTGGGAATGATGGGTAATGGATGAAGTGGATGGGATGTTGGGGGTGGATGAATAATGGGTCTTAGACCATCGTAGCCTGACCCCTACGCAGACAACGCACAACAGGCAAGGGTTTGTCAGCCCCTGGATGGCCCGATTGGTAGGGCCTAAGCATACCATCCCCCCACGAGTGTTTAAAACATTGAACCAAAATTCAAATCCTTATCGGGTCCAACAATGGGGTGAGTCAGAATTAAAATAAAGCCTGAATAAAACTTATTTTAGGTTTGGAGACCAGGCGGTCAAAAGAATAAAAGTTAAACTTTGATTTAATCTATTTTGGGTCTGATGAATTGGAAAAATGAAAAAAATGAAATTGATTTAAAAGACCTTTGGAATTTGTCAACCAGTGCCTATGCCAGCTCAACTCATGATGACAGCAGCCGTATGCCACCCAATAACCTAGTCAACGATGACATCGGTGATCATACGGTCGTATGGACATGTCCCCTAAGAGGCCTCTTTTAGCCCTTGGAGGGATTTTTCTTTTAGGGGGCATAACTTTCACCCATGGTATCAAATTTTTGAATTCTTATAGGCATTGGAAAGGTCTCTTTGAGGACTACATAGTGGTATAGGTTTGGTCATCAAATTTTGTTGTTTGTGTTAGAATTTGGTGCCTAAATCTAGGCATTTCTCTTGGATAGTTATTTTCTCATAACTTTCACATACATAATCAAATTTTTAATTTGAGATAGGTGTTGGAGAGATTTTGTAGTGTACTACATAGTGGATTATTTAGATTTTTAGTTTGGTATGTAGATAGAGGTTTGTACTTGTTTGAGCACTTGTGGGAGCCTAGAATTCAGGGTGTGATTGTGAGAGCATTTAGATGAATTTTTGGGCATAGACTTGTGGGAGTGCATGTTGTTATGAGACCATAATCATGGTATAGCAATTTTTTAGATTTGGTGCTTCTAGTTATAGGTTTACAAGTGTTTTAAGAGTTTGGACTTTGATGGAGACATGTACATAGGTAGTCTTCTAGTTTGAGGACATGGTTGATACACGTGTGAGACTAGGAGTCTCGTTTCAATGGGAGTTGAGTACATTTATAATGATGACGATGATGATTATGGTTTCATGGATATGAAGGTACATTTTGAGCATTGGCACGACATGATCATGTATGTGGTTGACAAGTATAGGTTATGATGTTTGATTCATGATTACAGGTGGTTGTGTGGTTTAATTTTAGGAGTTCATTCTTATCTCTTGGATGCTTGATTAGTTCCTTGACTATGATTACTCATTTGTGGAATTGTTTGGCAAATCAAATCTGGGGTTGATTTGGTGTTTGAGTCTTGAGGTCTACAAGTTATCTTCTTTGTTATCTCAGCTAGCAGGGTACTAATGTAATGATGAGTTTGCATGTTTCATTGTTTGGGATCTACGAGTTATGCAATATTTGGAGATGAGCACCTCATTTATTGTATTGTGATGACTCAAATGTGGACTGTCTATATCCATGAGATTGATTCAATGTTGATGCAGACTTTGTTAGTTGGCCTTATCTGTGGTCATTTGTGCATTGGAATGAGAGGATGGGTGATTAGAGTGCCTGGATAGTTGATCATTGGGACTTGTAGCATGTTTATCACAATGTCATGTATAGCTTGGTTACATATTTTTGTGTGATCTCTTGATAGTGATGGTTTATCTTCTTGGTTTGGAGATCTTAGTTATACTTTGGATTTTTGGTGTTGTAGTTGAGTGTGTGTGGACCATGGTGATCTTCATTTAAGAGATGGTTATAATGATGTCATGGATAGCTCATATCATGGTTCAGTGGGAGCTTTGGTAGTGATGTGTATTCATCACCCAGTGATGGATGATCTTCTAAAGTGGTTAGGTGTCATGGACAAACTCTTGGATTATGATTATTATGCAGTCTGAGTTTTTTGGCATCTTGGGTACTATTGTTAAGAGATGGTTATCTTCATGTGATTAGACATGTCAATACTTGATTTAGAGTTTTTTTTATTATGCCATGGTGGACTCTTGATTGTGCGTTAAAGTGTTGGCATGATACAGGTTCTCTTGAGACCAGGATGTGTGCATTAGTGCATGTGATCTCCTAGGAGGAGATGTTAGATCATGATGTCATGACATATTCCTAGTTTATGAAGATGTGCAGTTGGAGCTTTGACAGTGATCTTGTTGGTTCTCTTGGTATTGAGTACATTGGTTATGTGCTTGGGAGCTTCATTATAGTGCGGTGTTGCATTTGGAGCTAAGCATGGATTGACTGGTTGGAGGTGCTCATGGATACTTGGAGACTTGGGTGAGGCTAGTGTTCTCTTAGGACTAGAGACATTTGTTGAGATGGTTACTCTTTGGAGATTTTAGCAAGAAGACTGAGGGGCCTACACCTGGATATGGATGCGAGTTCATGGACCTAGAGGAAATTATTCTTGGAGAGAGTCATTCCGACTTGGTGTATCCTGGAGGAGCATTCTAATTCCCCACTCTTGGTCTACTCAACAAATAATCATCTAAGAGGTATTTCCATCCTTTAGATGCATTTCTTTTTATGCTTTATCTTCTCATGGTATGGATCTTGAGCTATGGTTATTAGTTCTGGAGGGTTCATTTAAGGGATGTTAGCATGGTTATCTCCTTGTTCATATGGGTTTGATTTATGATGTCATTTATAAGGATTTGGGAGATGTGATTAGGCGTATTCCTTGTTTATTGGAATTGTTATGAGTTGATCTTCCTTGGTTAGAGAGGCTTACGTCCATGATGGTTACACATGATACATATGTTTATTTGATCTATGAGATAGAATGGTTGGGTGTTGTTAAGGATTTTCATTTGGGGCTGTAAAGGAGATCATACTTGACATAGCTTAACAATTTGAGGTGTTGGTAGAAGCACATGATATTATTTACAGGTTTTCTCTCTCTGTTCTATGGCTACTTCCTAGAGGTTCACATGTTCGTATGTTTTGACTAGGGAGAGTTACGGTGACATGTTGTGAGGGAGTATGCAACATTCTATGTTTCATGTGTGAATCATTGTGATTGATCTTGGTACTACATGGTTTTTATTAGCCACTCCTTGGTTTGAGTGTTGATTGGTAGACTTGATATGCCTTGATCTATTTTCATATTTGAAATTACCCATGCAGTGGGAGTTCCTGGATATGTATGTTCTTTATTGACAGGTTTTATACAGGGAGCTTTATGATTTCGATAGATGGGTTGGATATGTTGTTGGCATGAGTTTACTGATGTTGTTTATACCTAAGATGTATGGATGGTTGGATGTATTAGCATATGTTGTGGGTGCTATTTCTAGTCATGTGGGTTTTTACCTTTGACAATAGCTTGGAGCCTTTGTTATCACTTGGATTTGATGCTTGTGTTCTTTGGATTGGTGCATCTTCACCTTGGCATATTCCTTTTCTTCCATAGGTGGCACGTTGGAGGATGAGAAGAGTTCTTACTTGAGATGGTGGTCACATTATTGTTATTATAGGTATCTTGATGGAGCATGAGAGCATGCTAGAGATTCATGTGGTTTCATGTATGACTATGATGATGTGTTTCATTGATTGACCCTTATGCAATGTATACAAGTGGGAGAATGTTAGGAAAAGGATGTGTTGTACACCTTGCATAAAATGAAATATTTAATTACATAAAATAAATATTTATTTTTGGTGCATCCTAGGGGATGTGTTTAGCCACATTAAATATTTATTTGGGGCCACTTGTAAAGTTGTATGTAACATTGGGTTAATTATTTTATGTGTGGGAGACATAGAATAATTAATTAAAATTAATTAATTGGAGCATAAAGTGAAAACTTAGTTGCAAGAATTAAATGAGGGGTCAATGGTTTTGTGTACTCATGGTTTTGAGTAACATGGTTTTCTCAATACCACAAGTTGTATTTGTGTGAGCTTGAGTCTTTAAAACCAACCACACATGGTTAGTGGTTTGGATTGGTTGGTTGAGTGGGCTGTCATTGTATTGAGTTTCTATTGTGAGTACATATGTGAAGCATGGCATGGGATGTGTGGATACATGCTTGGACACATGGAGGATGCATTGGAGGAACTTGATGTTTTAGAAGTATTCATGAGACTCTATGTGTATTGTAATGTTTCATTGTTAGATAATACATTGAGTGTGGATGCTTTTGGAGGCTGGGTTTTTCCCTCTTGAGGGTTTTCCAAAGATGTATCTTGTGTTATCTTGTGGCTTGTCTATTTAATATTTACATTATGGTAAATTTGTAAGCTTGTATGCATCATTATCTCTCATAGGGTTATGTAGGAATTGGTTTGATCAACCTGTAATTTCCTAACAGTATTCATTCTCTATTACACTCATGTCTTTATTTCTAGCTTACCTTACATTGACATACTCCATAGTGATTTCATGTGAAATATTTCGTCCATGACTTGTCCTCAAACTTGAGGGAAAAATACTTTTGTTACCTAGTTTTCATACAAGCTTCATGTTTATCTTGCAAACATATTTGGGCCAACACATTTTCTATACGATCATATTTACTCTTTTTTTATACTCAAATTATATTTATTGTGTTGTATTCATATTATACTCATTCTTATGCTTTCAGTGGGTCTTCCATGCATAGATTGAGAGGGGCACACCATTTCCTATACCTTAACAATCCTATACATGGATACAACACTTTCCATATATTACATGTTATATAGATTGAGGAGGCCACACCTATTCTAACTCATTGAAAAACCTAGAAACATGTTGTCATCTCCTTTTGGCTCAAATTGCATATATTCATGGAGACAAATTGGTTACACACCCTCAATAAACCTAGCAATTCAATGCTCTTCTTACTGACACTTCTTTTCACATGATTTCATGGAGATGACTTAGTCATTACTCCATGAATCCATTATTCTTTGTTATTTCATAATCAACAATGATTCTTGGTTCATGTAAATGAAATTTTATGAGCATGTTAATATGATTTCTAATAACAATTTATGGTGCTCATGTGTATATATTTGGAAATAAAACTTTATGCAAGAACATGAATAAAAATGAGGACCATCCTCCAAGTCATATCTTTTTGAAAATGCTTGTTATTTTACTCAATGTCATAGTTTACTTTAGCATGCATGTTTACATGCACACTAAAGTGAGGGTAAAATATAGAGAAAAAATGTGCATACTTAGTATTTTTTCCTCTTGTCTTGTACTCACTTTAGCATTGTCAATAAACATGTCGTCATAGTGTCAAATTTGAGAGTTACAACACACAAGTTGATAGAACTAAATCTTAAACTTATCCTTTAGTCAATCCATCCAATCCAATTTAGATCCACTTCTAATCATCTCTATTTTCCTACCCTAAACGTGATCGTTGGTGTGATTTTGTTTAGCTTAATCAATGCCCAATTTTTTTCCCTGAGTTGACCCCATTCTAGAAGTGCTTGTTGTTAGCAGGCTTGAGACTGAAACTTTTAAATTAAACACAAGGGATTGCCTATTTAAAGACAATTCCTAGGAAATTCTAACATCATCTTGTAAAAACATATCTTGGAAATCATTATGATCATTTAAGAACAAAACTTTTAGATTTGGAACATCCATATAAACAACATTGTCCATTTGACATTCACTTATCTTGTCATTACTCTTTGTGAGCATCAATTATGAAGGAGATTAACTTTAAGGTGAAAGGAAGTGAAGTAATTCAACCTAATAACAACACGCTCCCAAGGGTATTACTAAACTCCACATTAACCTAACACAAGTACTAAAGTGAAGGAGAAAAAGTAAAATAGGCAACAGATAGACAAGATCATGGATTTTGAACATGATCATAGATTTGGACTGGATAATAGTTACTATAGATAGGATCACGATAGTGATTTTGTCTAGCTAATTTGTGAGATTCAAAAACACCTCCATTTGAAAATATATGGGACGAACATATAGAATTTAGTTTCAAATGTGTGACAAAAGATAAAATGCAACATAATACATCAACCCTATTGGAGGAGCTAAGCACATCTCTAAACTACTCATTTTACTTAGGTTTATTTGTGTTATACTTAACTCATTTATGTTAAGCTAGGGTGTAATTAATTAATTATAATTTATATTTCCTTAGATTAACACAATAAATAAGAGGAACTTAATTAGCTACTTAACCCATTGAGAGACATAGTGTTTCTACAATTCATGATATCAATTAAGAGTATTTTTTGAATTGATTTGTGTAGAGTTTTTTAGCATCAAAATTTTGGATCACACTCCACGATTTATCATTAGGATAAGGAAAGATATTATATGTATTGCAAACCTTCCTCCTTAAAAAGAGGAGGGAGGAGGGAACAAGAAATAGGAAAGGAATCATAAACTTAACAAGGAAGAACAATGATAATAAAAAAATAAAAATACTAACAATCAATGTCCAAAATACAAACCAAGATTCTTAAAAAGTTGTGAAAGGGGTACAAATAGAACACCATGGCATCAAAATAAGAGACAAAATAGTTTGAGTAAAACAACCAAAAAGGCTCTCTAAGAGAAGACATACTATTCTTATATAACTAAATCTTTGATATGAGATGTACAACACGTGATTGAGAATGAGGTTGTTGAAACACTCAAATAGGTTTGTTGTAAGTATTGCTCTAAAACATATGAAAGAAGAGAGGATTGAAAATAAGAGAAGTTATATATAAGGATATTATCAATAAGTTGGAAATAGATATGAAAAATATAAGGTGGATGGAGATAGAATTGAAGAAAAGGAGGAAAAAGGAATTATTAACAATATAATAAATGTTAGGACTAGGGATGATATTCACTTTGCAATCCTTTTAGACTATTGTAATTTATTTATTTAATAGTTGATTAATTATGTGAACATCTCCAAAGATTGTGGAGAGGGCCAACTTGGACATTTACTTGAGGTTGGGGGTGTTTATAATTAAGTATTATTCTCTAGGTGACTTGGAATATGTGTGTAAGGGCCATCATGTGGGAAGAAGTATTGTAAGGCATAATTAGAAATTTGGCATGAAGTGGAAGGGAATCTATGACCATTTATGACATTGTAAGATGTGTAAGAAACATTTATGGCATTGTAAGAGATGTAAAAGAACATCTATAACAATGTGTAATAAGTTTGTTATCTTTTTGGGACTTGGGTGGTTGTTATTTTGTCCTCTAGTGAAGTTGATTGGCCAAGTTCATGAGGAAGGTCTTGAAGCTTCTAGAAAGATGTTTATAACTCCTAGACATGTCATGAGGCCTCTTTTGCATGTTGACTACTTGGCTCATGGTTTGATTCCATTGTAGTGGAAACCATTTAGTTTCCTAGATTACATTTGTCTATATATTGAGGCCTTGTGATAGTGGATGTAGCTTTTACAAGTTATGTTGTTATGCTACTAGAATTTGCTAGACTAAAGGAGAAGTTGTGTTGATGTACTCATTCATTCAATATTAATACAATCTTGCACTCTCTTTGGTGGTGGGTTTTTTTTACCCCAAAGGGTTTTCCTCACATATATAGATGTTCTCGTGGCATTACATGTTTCTATTTTTGCTATGTTATTTCCATTTCATTCATGTTCTATCATTGTTAAATGAATTTGTAAGCACTAAGGATCAATAGATTTTACTATATTTCTACCTAGATTATCAACAATAGAAACAAAAATAACAATGAGAAATTGAAGAAGGATAAAAAGACCAAGTTAATTAATTTTTCTTTAGATGTTGTAAGTGGTTCTAAGGAATACAAAGTTATTGGATTAAAATAACTAGATTCATGAGTATCAAAAGATAAAAATTAATGCTACAACTTCAATATGTAATTAGAATATAATTAAATAGACCATGTATGAAGAAAGACAATAGATTATTAATAGAGTTATTTATTTGATTATGATGAAAGATAATAATTATAACAAGAAAATTTCAAGAATACTATATACATAAATGGATACAAAGTTATGAAAGAAGGAATACTATTAGAGAACTAAAGTTGAATAGTAACATTAGATAAAATGAAACTCAAAATCTTAATAATTGATCAAAGATTCTAATTGGGATGCTAATGGATGAAAAAAATTAGGCAAGGGAAATATAATAACACATTATTAGACAAGTGTGATCTTAGTAATATTAAAAATTCTTGATAAAAGAATAACTATGGAATAAGGAAAAGTTAAAATATAAAGAATTCCCATATCGATATTATGATAATGATACTATTAATCAAATGTCAGTATTGAGACTGAAAAACACCAATAGGAAAGAAATTATAGAAAGACATAGAAGCAAAGGTTTGATTAGATCACAAAACAAGTTTGAAAAAATGAATTAAAAACCAAAACACAATATTTTAATAATAAAGATATTATTAATAAGATAAAAATTGATATATACAAATTAAGAAAATGAGATAATAGAATTGAAACAAATTTAGAAAATGAAGCTTAAAAGCAATATTAAAAATTAGAAAACTAAAAACAACAATTACTCAACAAAAAGATAATTAAAACAAGTATAAAATGAAAAGTCTCCAAAGTTTAAACGAATTATGAATGAAAAGTAATTCAAAAATGTTAAAAATCCAAAAACAATACAATCAAATGATAATAAAGAAAAATAATAGATATAAATCCAAATTAATAATAAGAAATAAGAATTACTAACAAAAAAACATAAAACTTGAAATTGTTAAACATTAAAATTTAATCATAGATATAATTATAAATCCAATGGTGAAAGGTAAGAGAGGATGTGAGAGAGGAATTAAATAATTACAAAATTAGACAATAAAAAGATTAAGAGAATGGGAAGATATTTTCAATAAAGGTCGCCATAAAAAATTAAAAACTCAAAGTAGGAATACAATTGACAAAATAAAGGAATATAAAATTAGATAAAAGGAATAATATCATCCTACTAGTCACAATAGAATGAAAGTAGGAAGATGCAAGACAGAAAGATCAAAAGAAAAAAACAAGACAGGGAGATTAAAAGAAAGAAGACAACCTTGAAAAAAAAGTTATTCGAATTGACTCTCAATTATATAATAAAAATAATAGAAGATAGGCATAATGAAAGAAGATATTAAAGATGAGACAAATAACACCAACAACTAGATATTAAAAAATGCATTATTTCTATAAAAAGATTAATCATTTTTAATTTCTTCCTCTTCAATAATATAAAAAATAAAGCTAATCTATAACTTATATAATATATCTTTTATAATACACTATGTTTTATAGTGCAGTTATATGTATTAAATTTCTTTTAATATAATTTATTTAAAAATTACTTTTATTTAAATATTAATAATGGAAGTCACATCTAATAACTTCATTTGGAAGTGAATAATGAAAATCACATCTAAGATTTTTTTTAATTATAAATTTGTTAGTTAAAGCCCCATACTTATTGGAGGGCACCAAAGATTTGATGGGTCTTGCTATTGCAATAAAAAAGCAGATAATTATTTTATGATGTTAAAAGTCTCGCCACGCATTCATCTACTCTTAATGAGGTGGACATGTCTTTCACTTTTTCCAAAAGATTGTAAGGACGGAAAAGCTCACTTTAATGTTCGTTGAGAAAGCATGTTTTATTTTATTTTATTCAATAAGATCTAAGTAGTGCTTAGTACTTTTAAAAGAAATTTACATAAAATATTTAATATTATATTATAGTAGTATAAAGAAATAAAAGGATTTTTTATTGAAATTAGATTTTAATATATTATAATTAATTCATTTAATTTAAAGATGTGGTGATTATGTAATATAATTTTTTAATTTGAAAATAAGTAGAAAATTAAATATTTAGTTGATTTTGATAGTTAAAAAATAATAGTTTATTGTTTTAATTATAAATTTTGAATTATAATTTAGAATAAAAAAAATTATATATATTGGAAGTAGAATGATAAAATCTAAATTGGGTTGTTTTTAGAATTTGGTAGATTATGTAATATGATTTTTGAATTTGGAAATAAGTAAAAATTTAAATATTTAGTTGGTTTTGGTGGTGAATAGATAATAGTTCATTGTTTTGACATAATTTTTGAACTATACTTTAAATATTTAGTTGATTTTCATAATTTGGTAGATCGGTCTCGAGTGCCAGAGTTTAATCTTGAATGTTGTGGATCTAACATTTTACACAAAATTGATTTGTAATATGTGGATTTGAATTGACTCATTGTACACTTCTACAACCTTTTTCGCCTCAATCACTAATGTCTAAATATGCACAAGGATTGAAATATTTTTGGGAGATTGTCAAATAGCAAGGTCATGTTCTCATATGTTAACACTCTTGATTAGATTGGATTTACAATCATGTATGAATATTGAAGACAACACTCTCACATATGTAGATGTCCTAGATGATTTCGATGCAAATTAAAGTTCCTTTTAGTGCTCCAAGTTGAAGTGTTCTTAGGATGATATTTGAACCTTTTTCTCTTGATTTTCCCACATGAATTAATTGCACATTGAGTGCCTTCAATACCAAGAAACAACAATAATTTGCACAAACATGTAACAAGTCAACTAACAATGACTAGTGAAAAAGGTAGGAGTCAACAAAATTGAATTTGAAAATTTGAAATTCAAGAGTCAATCTTGCATGGCATGGGGTTGAACCCATGTCATGGAATGGGAGGCATAAATCTCAAGGTGGGGAATGAATGTATGGTTGTGCATACAATGATGGATGCAATGAATGGATAATTAGCCGATAGGATTTTATATGTCAGCATTATAGTGCTCGGAATTGTCTCACGCCATAAAAAAATAAACACCAAAAAAATTTCTAAATTTGTGGGTTGTTCCTATCGGCATATTCCTTAAACCTCCTATGGGTGCAAGTGCTAGTAATAGTGAATGCATAGGAGTAAGTACACGTAAGGATGGGATAAGGTTGAATGTGTGGATGTGTAAGTAGGGATGGATAAAGCATTGAGGATTGAGGATTGAGCACAACTTTGCACAAGAGTGTGATGTTTGTTGATGTGTAATCTTATTAAGACATTGCATCAAAGTGGGCCCAAAAATAAATGGGAATTGGCATGGGTGTGTAAATTTCACCATTATATGTATAGTGTGAGGGAGAATAAAATCTCATTTACATAAATAAAAGTAATCAATAAAAACATAATAGACCTAGATAATAGAGTTAAATTGATAATCGAGTTAAAATAAATGCAATAATTAAATTGGAGGATCAGTGTACTTAGCTCTAGGATTGATGACGTAGAAATGATGTTGATGTTTTGAATTAATTTTCCATTGTCATAAAGTTATTTTTCTCAATCTAATGACTACCTTAGAGTTTGAACTATCATAAAAACTCCTACATATCAATTTTGAGCCCTATGGGGTCAATCACAACTATCATGAACTTGATCTTAGTAAAATTGATTTGAGATGCAAGAGAATGATCTGATAGAATCTACACTTGAATAGTTTGTCACCTTCACCTTCTAGATGTTTGAATCCATCAAGGTGGTGCCTAAAGACACTATTTAGGAGTTTTCCATCTCAATAGATGTTGATTCAACTAGGTCAAATCCCATGATGGGTCAAATTAATATCAATGAGAGATATTAAAGATAACATTTATGAACATGTAGGTGGCCTATATGATGATGATGTAGAAATTCCTTTATTTCCCTTTAGAAATTGAAATGTGCTCTAGTTCTTCTCCTTGATGTCCTCTTATTAAAATTATGTGCACATGTGTTTGGTCAGCTTATAATAGCTAGTAGAAAGGGGTGGGAAAGTTTGAATATAAATTTAATGCCTTGGGATTTGGGGATCATTCTCATGCTCCTAAAGGTTGACCTAGATCAATCTTGAGCCACATGGAAATCATCAACAGTGATAAGGTGGTGATATCAAGGTTGGGGAGTGAATTTTTAGAAATAAATGCTAATGCCCGGATGGAATAGGGATGAGTATAGTGAATACATTGGAATAAGGGCAATGGGGTGTAATGAACATGGATAGGTATTGTGATGCAAGCCAAACTCAGCACAAGAGTATGACACTTGTTGATATGTTATTATATTAGGACATTCTCATCAAGGTGGGTAGAAAATTAAATGGAAAATGACATTGCTAATTTCACCATTATATTTTTCCCCTAATTGGATGTGCATGTAAATCTAACATGAGAATTAAGTTCAAAGTATATGGACATTCTCAACTAACATGAAAATTAAATATTTCGAAACTCAAAAGAATATTGATCCACATAAAGTAATGGATCATTCTTGATTTCTTCTTGTTATGGTTGCTCCATCAAAACCTACATAATAGTGAAAAGTATGCAATGAGTAGCATCTACCACATAATCAAAATAAGCACAAACTACAAGATACTATAACTATCTACAATAAATGAAAAGAGAAGGGATAGATAATTTGACCTATTTAGAAAGTGGGATGAAAAACTTTGCATGATATGGAAATGCAATAAGTGTTCATGAGACGTGGCCTTTCAATAAAAATTCACGTGATGTGGAATTATGATTAAAACTCCACATGATGTGGCATGTGGTAAAAATATCTACATGGCATGGCAATGCCATAAATATCTTCTTGATACAAGAAATACAATCAAACTCATCACAATACAACATTTGATAAAAGTTTGCATGATGCAACTACATTATGTGATAACTTTGTGCAATGCAGGAATGTCACTGTAAAATGAAATCTCTTTCTAGATACAATCATGAGTCTCTATTTAGAATAAGACACTATTTAAAATCACAATCATAAAAATCTTTAGTGACAATATGTGCCCTTCTAATTGGTTGCATACAAAGTATGCAAGGAATTGAAGGAGAGGAGAAAAATAAATCATGTAAACATCATATAATAAGCATGAAAGCATATAAATGAAAGATAATCATTAAGGCACATATAATTAGGTTTCCCCCAAGATAGACATATGATAAGATAAGTATTATTTGGCATGTAAGCACATAAATAAGATATAACTGTCTAGGTGTGTATAGTGAGGTTTCCTCCAATGTGGGCAAATGATGAAATAAAGATGCCCCCAAAGTCTAGATATGGATCATATAAGTGTATCAAGGATGTAAAATATGTGGGCATTAAATAATGGTTATAAGCATTGTTTTAACTTCCCTATCGTGTCTTTAATCAAAATTAGTATTTATGTAAGTACAATAATATTAATAAGGTCCACCAATTTTCCTTCAAGAGTAGATAATCCAAAATCTCCAGATCCAAATAAGGAAGTGATGATGAAAGGTCCAATCCAGTTAGGATGAAATTTATCACATAACTCTTTGTTATCATTTGGATTATTATAATTATCATGAAGAACTAAATCACCCAATTTGAAATCTCTATAAATGATGCCTTTGTTATTAGTTTTCTTCAATTTTCTTTAAAATACTCAAAATTTGTCTAATACATTCACTCTTCTTTCATCAAATGTTTCAAGTTCTTGTAATATATGTTCTTTATATGTAGCATCGTCAATAATGCCACAAGGGAAAACTCTTAAAAAGGGATCTCTAATTCTAGTGGCATAAAGCCATCAACACCATAAACCAAGGAATAAGGTGTATAGCTTGTGGGGACGTGAATACTAGTCCTATAAGCCCATCGTACAGGTACAAGTTATGTGTGCAAATTAGTTCTATGTTTCTAAATGAATTTTCACAAAATATGTTTGATGGTTTTGTTGGTAGCTTTAGCTTGAACATTACCTTGTGGGTGATAAGGAGTATATAATTCTTATTAAATATGCAAATTTTCTAAAAAATTCTTCACATCTTTAATTTTAAAGATGTACTATTATCCATAACTATAGTGGATGGCTAATTGAATTTAGAAATAAGGTTATCCTTGATGAAGGCACAAATATTGGCTATCCTCATAAATTTTAAGGGGATGACCTCAACCCACTTATTGAAATAAATAATAGCAATAGTAATGAATGTGTGTCCATTAGAAGAAGTCAGAGAAATCTTAGCCACCAAGTCCGATCCCCATGTAGAGAATGGCCAAGGAGAAGTAAAGGGGTGAAGTTCATGGGCAAATTCATGTTTTAGGCTACTATGTCTTTGACATGTTGCACATTTTTAGACACAATCATATGAATCTTTCTTCATTTTGAACCAATAATATCCCATGCATAAAAGTTTTTGAACCAATAATTTGGTGCTAACATGGCCACCACAAATTCCCCCATGGTCTTGTTTAAATGCAATATATTTCTAATTATCATCAAGGCATCTAAGTAGTAGGCCATTATAACCACATCTATAAAGGACTTTGGCTATAATAAAGTATTTTGTAGCTGATTTTCAAATATAAATATGATCATTCTTAGAATAATTAGAAGGAAAGGTCCTCAACCCAAGATAATTATAAAACATTGAACAATCTTCACCATTCAACATGGAATATACTAATGAAGAACAATCTTATATAGTAGATTGTTACATTCTATGAATAAGTAATGTGAAATGAGTGTCATTGTTATCAATACTCATCAATGATGCAACACTAGCCATGACATTACCATGTCTATTGTATTTGCAAGGAATGAAATCAATCGTGTATGAATTGAAAGAGTTAAGCAATTACATATCTAATTCATGATACTGAATAAGTCAAGAACCTTTAGTTTTATAATCTCCCATAATTTGTCAAGTGACTAATTGTGAATCACCATAAATATCAATGTTTTTAACTTTCAAGGATAAATTTGTTTGGAGGCCTAATATTAATGCTTCATATTCCAAAATGTTATTGGTGCATTAAAAATCAAGCTAATAGGATAAAGGAATCAAGATTCCCATAGGTGGAATTACTATTATCCCAACTCCCAAACTAGTCATACTATAAGAAGCATCAAAGAACATAGTCCATGGAGTAGAGGAGTTGATAGTGAATATGTGTTCATCTAGAAATGATGTATCATTAGGGATATGAGTATCTCTAGATGGAATGATATCTAATTGGTCCACCACAACTTGAATGGTAATAGACGTTTGATTGATGAATTCTAGATCAAATTATATTACATGACCCCTAGGTGGCACACCCTAAAAGATTGGCTTTGGAAAACATATATTTCAAAGGATCTTCTTTGATAATCATATGAGTTTCCATATGCAACATGTAATGTCTCAAACTTATGATGAGAAAACAACAACTAGGCATAATATTCCCAAAGGTGTGTATATAGTTTTATAATCTAACAATGTGCAACTAATGTAATAGACAATATGTTCTTTACCATTATCATAATTTTGTGCTAGTAACCCACTAATGATAGACTTAGTGGTAGAGACATATAATAATAAAGGTTTACAATGGATGATAGACATTTGTACTAGTGGACTCATCAAATATTATTTCATAAAATCAAAGGAATTTTGGTACTCCTGATTCCGTTAGAATTTAAAATCCTTCATCAATATTTTGGTGAAAGGTGATGTATGATTAGCTAGTGTGCAAAAAAGTGTTAGATAGCTTGGATCTTCCCTTTAAGACTTTGAAGTTATGATATTTTAGGTGGAGGCATTGTTGGCAGAGAACAGGGAAGTAGATTGAGCATACCACATGTTGGGAATTAAGGTGTCTCAACCTTTGCAAGTTCTTAATCTTGTATTTATTTATTCAACACTATGTTGTAGGATCCCATAGTCAGCACCTTGTGTACATGCAATGAGATAAATTTTGGTAACTTTCTCAGCCGCGGTTTCCCCCCAAAGTAATTAACGGGGGAGTGTAGGGGGGACAAAGCCCCTTCTGTGACTTATCCCCCCAGCGGGGGCCCGGGGATGGAGCCCATGGTAGGGGTTTGGGGGTAGCACCCCTGGCTAGGGGCTCAGGGGTGGTGCCCCTGAAGAAAAAAATGCCCTATATTTAATAAAGGCGTCAACAGTTATTTTGTTTATTAGCCGACATGGATAAACCAACATTAGATAACTGCCAAAGAGGCTTGATAAATAAGCATTTGGAGGATGTGAAAGGTCATTAGATATGAATGAGAATCGACATTGTGTACTCCTAAAAGAACTTGCATTGTGTTGTAATCATCTTTTGATTTGATAATACAATGTGCAGGTTTTGGAGTGTGGGGATTTTTACCTAAAAGGGTTTTAGCCACGTATATCTTGTGTTGTGAGTTTTGTATTTGCATTTCAATGTTGTTATTACCTTCCTATTAATGTTCATCTAATAACCTATAACTGTAAAAGTTAAAATTTGCATAAATATTTCCTCAGTAAATTAGTGTAGGAAGCGTTTCCGTGTACCTTGCTTCCTTTCACCGCAAAGTACCGCAAAAGCCATACGGAGGACAGAGTCAACTCCTAAAGAGGTATTTTAGGAAAGGACACACCTATAGATAGCTATATAGGAGATATATGCAAAGCAATGTAAAATAAGAGAGAGAGTGTGTGTGAGAGAAATAGTAGATATAATAGAGACTCAGAGCTACCGGTATAAATATGTATATGCTATTGATTATAAATAAATATAATGGAGATATAAGGATTATGATATCATTGTGTATATGTTATGATGTTATGCTTTACTTATTGTGTACTACATATTATATTTCCTTAATGTTTATTTTGTTTCTCTCATTGCCTAACTGGGGTATAAACTAGAGTTAGAGACTTGACTGAGGACCAGATCTCTAGATTGGTTCCTCCCCATTTCTTGCCAACATTTGGTTCTGTTGTCAGAACCCTAGAAAAGGGAAGTGAACAAAGAGAATAAATAGTGAAAGGGGAAGTGTGGAATAGAGCAAGTAAGAAAACCTGAGTGATAAGAATTTTTTTATGTCCTGTGAAAGATCTTACTTCTCTTAAGTTCCTACCCTTGTGAGAGGGGGGCAGGAACTTAAGGGTTGGAAAATGGAACTGGGGGAGAATATGAAAAGATGTAACTCTTCAGAAGAAACCAACCATGGGATACATAAGGATTAATATTACTCCAAAACAAAAACACCCATGGCAAAAGGGGATAACAAAAGATTAAGGGAAAATAGAGAAATTATACTTACTAGAATGGAGATAAGCAGAGAAGAAAGACAAAAACAAACCCAAGAAAGACCAGAAAGGTACCACAGAAGAATGGAGAAGGCAAGAGCAACAAGTATAAGTCAGGAAAGAGAAATTGTAGAAGAAAATAGTAAGTTGGATGAGCGCGCCATTGAGGGTGCTGCTGAGTGTGCCGCTGTGGGTGCTACCGGAGAGGAAAATATGAAAGAAAAGGAAAGAATGAATGAAGAAGCTATAGAGGCTACCACAAAATTGATACAAAGAGATATAGAAAAATCTTGAGCCTATTACAATACATATTGACAAGGCAACAAAACTTTTAGAGTATAGGAGGAAGAATTGATGCATATGAGCAGTTGAGAAGTGCATGGAGGGAAGAACATAACCAAATCCTAACCCTACCACAAATATACAAAACTCTAGAATATCAACCTAATTGGGCTAACATTCAAATCAGAGTTGACTAATAATGGCAAGAATTACAGAATCCTATATGAAACCTTCAACCCCTAAATTTGGATGTGGATTACCTAGACAACTTGGTTAATCAGATTGTAATGAAAATTAGAGAAGATGTGGTATATAAAGAGAATAGTTCTGGAAGTATAAGACAAAGCAGTGAAAAGTCACCTACTGAAAACATAATGTCATTTACAAATGAAAAAGTATAACTGAGAATGAAAAGACAATTTGAAGAGACACACCCCCTCAACTAAGAGTCACCCTAGGTGCCCTATAAATCAAGGAGAATTTTTAGAAAAGATCAAAGTGAAATTGAGAGAAAAGAGAATAAGAAATTAAGAAGGATTTTGAAGAAGTTTTGGGAGAAGAATACTTTGACATTCATCTGCGAAGAGATAAAGGATGAGAACATAAAACCCTAACACAAAGGCCATAACCTAAGGAGAAGAAAAACCAAGAACACTACCGCAAAACACCAATAGGTCTAGAAAAGAAAAAGAGAGAAAAGATGGTTGCCATTATCAAATTACCAGTATTTGAAAAGGACACAACTGAAGCTGTGGAGCATATTTTTGTATTGGAATCAATCTAGAACCGAGATGAGATAACTAAAGATGACACTAAGTTGTTTGACTTCATTGGAACTTTGTGGAATGACACATTAAAATGGTATAGAAAGACTTGTCCAAGACATGATAAATCATGGGAGGAAGTGAAGGAGTTCTTGTAGAACTTTGAAACTCCAAAAATACCAACGGGCGTGAGGAAGATGAGAGAATTAATACAAAAGGAGGGAGAAACAATCAAGGAATTTGATAAAAGGTTTAAGGACACAATCTGCAAACTAGAAAGAAGATTGAGTGGTTTACATCCGGAGTAAGCCCTGGTGTGAGAGCATCTTTAGATGGGAGAAATTTTTAAACATATGTGGAAGTAGTCACACTAGCATTCCAGATCGAGGCACAAACCTGGTGCAAACAAGACAAAAATAAGGAAAATTTGGAGTTAGAAAGACTAAGATTAGAATTCGAGCAAATTAAACTTAAAATGGAAATTCTGGCGAAATAAGAAAATAAAAGACCAAACATATGGTGTTCATACTATAGAAAGGAAGGACACATCTGAAATGAATGTCAATAGCTAAAAGGAGAAAGATAGGCCACTACAATGAAGGTGGAGATAAAGGCACTCCGTACAATGAACAACACGGTCTATTGTGGATTATGCGAAGAATGGGATGACCATGAAACACCAAATTGTCCATCACAAATGTTCAGGGTGAGAGAAGATGAAGATGAAGGTGACTCATGGTATAATTCAATTCCTAAAAACAAAACACACAATAATACCATGGCATATGTCAAGGGCCAAGTAGAAAGACAACTATACCTTCAGGACCAAGGTTACAAGCAACCTTCATGGAAAAACCAAAGGAACACGAATACCATTCAGAATGCAAATCAAAACACTCCATATGAAAATAACTATAGTAATTAGGATAGAGGATAATTTGGAGACTATAGAGGAGGTAGAGGCAGAAGAAGAAGAGATGAGGCCACTTGTTAAAAATGTGGTAAGCCAAGCCATTTTGCTAATGAGTGTTGGGGTGAAAGAAGAAGGCAATGTTCATTTCATAGTAGTATAGAACATAACCTTTTTACATGTGACAAGGCACGATAGTACTTTCAGAATGCACCACAACAAGGAAAAGGAGATGATGCAAATAAGGCAAAAGGAGCAAGAGTGATCAGAAGAGTCCCTAAGGAAGAAGGTAAAGTCCTAAGGACATGTCAAAGAGATAAGGATGGATATACAGACCTATCTTCATCAAATGAAGAAAACCAAATAAAGGAGATAAAAACTAAAAATGACAAGAGAAAAGAGAAAGCAACAGTAGTGACAAGACAAGGCATAAACACAGGAAGAAAAAGATATGAAACTATTGAATCAGAAAGAGAAGAAAGTGAGGAGGAAGATATATTCTTCCCGTATAAAAGGCAACATGATGAGATAATACAAAAGACTAAACAAATAGTAACAAAAGAATGAGAAAAGCAAAAACAAGTCAATCAATTATTCACAAAAGAAGAAGTTGCAACACTAAAACAATTTACATCTCTAATGCAGCAACATAATCTGATGGAGAAATTTAAACAATTTGCTAAATATTAGAATAAGGAGAAGATATCGCGAAACCAAGTTAGGAAAATGAGCAGAAATGAAAGACACTAGAAAACAAAACCACTACTGGTGGACGCCCATATTAATCATAAAAAGGTCAAGAATGTCACGATAGACTTGGGGATAGACATAAACATTGTTACCAAAAATCTTTGGGAAAAACTAGGGAAACCTAGATTATATCAAACACCTCACAATATTATATTGGCAGATGGCTCTAGCATGTCAATCATTGGAACATGGAGACAAGTAGAAGTGAACCTGATGGGAATTAAATAGATGGTAGATTTTGTGGTTGTTGCTATGAAAGAGCAAGGAGATTACTTTAATGTAATACTTGGACTAAGATGGTTTGCGGAAGCCAATGACATAGTGGACTCCCGCAAGGAAGAACTATCTTTTATGGATAGTAATAGAAGTATATTCATACCACTAGGGCTACCAATGGATGATGCCTATACTGAAGAATCTACCAACGATGGAAGAAGATACTCGTTACCATAAAAATATCTACAAAATCTCAAGGTTGGAAATAGATGAAATAGAAGGAGAACCAAACTCTGCAAGAGAAATATAGGTGGATAATGAAAATACCAGTACTGATAGTGAAGAAGTCCTAGAAGCATAGATTAAAAATGAACCGGAGCTTAAAACCCAAAGAATGATAGGGATTAGAGGATATGCATGGCTCAAACCAGGAAATGAAAACAACCTCAATCCTCTGCAATAGAGGAAAATCCACCGAAAATGGCATGCACCGTTAAAAAGGACCAAAATGAAGAAGAATCTAGAAAATCTTATCAAATTATGAAAGGAATCTCTCATATTAAGTTACCAAAGTTTTCAGGGGTTAAAGACCTACAATAATACTTGGATGAGATGGAGACAATATTTGCAGAAGAATAATGCAAAATACAAGCAATACAATATACATTAGTATGTAATGCAGCAAACTAGTGGGCAACACATAAAGAGTCAGTTCAAGATTAGAATACTTTTACACTTCTTATCAAAGTGGTATTCTTGCCAGAACATGGGGAATACAAAGAAATATTTAAGTATGAAGCCAAACTCTACCACAAGATCACCTAACAACTTGCATAATAGCATGAGAAAACAAGAAAGAACACAACAAGGACTTAATTACCCATTTATTCTATTGGACATTAACACCTATTGCACCAACTTGGTATATCAACTAAGAGAGAAGGAAGGACAAAGGATTGGGAAGAAGTACAAGCTAACTTCACACACAGTTTCTTTTTGGAATCTAGAAAAATCTATAAATACTGCATTGAAGAAAATAAAAGAAATAATCTTTCAACAAAAAATAGAGGAAGAGAAGAATGAACCAGAGTACAGTAAACCACCACCAAGATTAGAAGGGATATGGAAATTGGCGGACTTGATAGATCAACAGTCAAAGCACATTGGGAAAAATGTTACAAAACAACAAAGATAGATGATGAAGAGAATGAGGAGATAAATATTAATGTGTAGGAAGGAGAAAGAAAGCTAGAAATATTGATTGAACAAAAAGATCAATACTACAAGGACCACTGAAAATGAGAGAAGAAAATATTGCAAAGGAAGGTGATCCTAAACTGGCAAAGATTGGAGATTATTGGAATGAAAAAGAAGTGGCGCAGGTGATTGAGATCCTCTCTAAATTTGAAGATCTATTCCCAAGGACCTTCACTAAGATGAAAGGTATTAAAGAAGAAGTAGGCATCATGAAGATACAACTAAAAGGAGTCAAACCAGTGAAGAAAAGACCTTATAGACTCAATCCCAACATGAAGAAACAAGTTAAGGTAGAAATTGACAAGATGCTAGCAACAAGGATCATAAAACCTATTGAAGAAGCTGATTGGATCAGTCCCATGGTGGTACAAAATAAGAAATCAGGTGAAATAAGGACATGCGGAGACTATAGGGAGTCAAATAAAGCTTGCATCCATGACCCATTCCCCACACCCTTTACAGAAAAAATATTGGAATTAGTCATCGAAAGGGAAATATACTCATTCACTTATGGATTTTCTGGCTATCACCAAGTCAAGATAACAAAAGAGGATCGACCTAAGACAACATTTGCATTAGAATTGGGATCCTATATGTACATAGTCATTCCTTTTGGACTCAAGAATGCACCAACAGTCTTTAGTATAATAATTGTCACTACTGTCAAAGAATTCATTCATGATTTCTTAGAAGTTTACCTAGATGACTGGACTGTCTATAGCTTAGTGAAAGATCACACAGAGACATTGAGAATGATGTTCAACAAATGTAGAAGTCTGCAAATTTCACTAAATCTCAAGAAATGTAAGTTTGCGATACCCTTTGGAACTCTCTTAGGTCACATCATTTGCAAAGAAGGGATAATGGTAGACCCCTTGAAAGTAACCTTAATCCTTACATTACCACCACCTAAAACAACATCAAAAGTCAAAAATTTATCAGGCTACACTAGATATCACTAGAAATTTGTAAAGGGTTATGCACCAATTGCAACACCTTTAGAACAATTTTTGAAAAAAAAGTTGAAGAAACATCGAATGGAATGAGCAGTGTTAATCCTCTTTTGACATACTAAAGCAGAAAATTGCTGAAGCCCCTATCCTGATATTCCTTGATTGGAACACTCCTTTCCATGTTCATGTAGATGCCTCAGGCATAGTAGTAGGAGCAATATTAGCTCAACCCAAAGGAACTAAAGATCATGCTATAGCCTTTGCTAGTAGGAAATTATCAAAAGTTGAGAAAAATTACACAACAATAGAAAGGGAAGTGCTAGTAATGGTCTATGCACTGCAAAAATTTACACACTACGTACTATCCACACCCTTTACTTTCTTTACTGACCATGAACCACTAAAATACCTACTAAACAAACCGGTTATACAAGGAATAATATGTAGATGGCTACTACTATTCCAAGAATTTGAGTTTCACATCAAAGTGAAACCATAAAAATAGAACCAAGGTCCTGATTATCTATCAAGAATTGAAACAGGGGATGAGCCTGATAGCCACGAAGAGTAACTCCCTGGCACAAACTTGTTTAAGGGCACTATGGTACCAGAAGAACTAAAATACATTGCATATCTACTAGGCACAAGAGAATGCCCAGCTGGGACATCTCCGCAAGACAAACAAATGCTTATGCGGAAGGCTTTTCCCTATATACTAATCGGAGGAGAACTACATATAAGAGGCAAAGATGACATAATCAAAAGGGTGGTATATGAATGTGAAAGGGAAGATATTATAAAAGAAGCACATGAAGCGATAGCAGGAGGACATAACTCCAGAGATCTAATAACAAGAAAAATAAAACTAGCAGGCTTGTAGTGGCCTACCCTATTTCAAGATACTAAAAAATATGTAAAATATTGTGACATTTGTTGGCGAATGGATAAACCCTATCGCATAACAAAATAATCAATCAAAGCGGTGATCAGAATCAGCTTAACAGGGCCAGTGTTGGCAATCAAGGCAATAAAAAATGACAAGGTAACTGAGCTAACGGGAGGAAAACCTAACGGGTGGAGCCTCAGCATAAAGGATATCATAAATCCAGGGGTCCGATATGCAACAATGGGAATAGCTTACAAAATATACTATGCCAACAAAGAGAGTTCAGCTACCGCTACTACCATACATACTGCATACCAAATGGTGAAAGAGGGGAAGGATTTTAACCTCTTTGAAGTGATGAAAGAGAAATTGTGGAAGAAAATAGTAAGTTGGATGAGTGCGCCATTGAGGATGCTGCTAAGTGCACCACTGTGGGTGCTACTGGAGAGGAAAATATGAAAGAAAAAGAAAAAATGAATGAAGAAGCCATAGAAGCTACCACAAAATTGATACAAAGAGACATAGAAAATCTTGAGCCTATTACAATACATATTGACAGGGCAACAAAACTTTTAAAGAGTATAGGAGGAAGAATTGATGCATATGAGTAGTTGAAAAATGCATAGAGGGAAGAACATAACCAAATCCTAACCCTATTGCAAATATACAAAACTCTAGAATATCAACCTAATTGGGCTAACATTCAAATCAGAGTTGACTAACAATGGCAAGAATTACTGAATCCTTTACGAAACCTTTAGCCCCTAAATTTGGATGTAGATTACCTAGACAACCTGGTTAATTAGATTGTAATGAAAATTAGAGAAGATGTGGTTTATAAAGAGAATAGTTCTGGAAGTACAAGACAAAGTAGTGAAAAGTCACCTATTAAAAACATAATGTCATTTACAAATGAAAAAGTATCCCCGAGAATGAAAAGACAATTTGAAGAGACACACCCCCTCAACGAAGAGTCACCCTAGGTGCCCTATAAATCAAGGAGAATTTTTAGAAAAGATCAAAGTGAAATTGAGAGAGAAAGAGAAGAAGAAATTAAGAAGGATTTTGAAGAAGTTTTAGGAGAAGAATTTTCAAAGAGATAAAAGATGAGAACATAAAACCTTAACACAAAGGCCATAACCTAAGGAGAAGAAAAATCAAGAACACTACCACAAAACACCAATAGGTCTAGAAAAGAAAAAGAAAGAAAAGATGGATGCTATTATCAAATCACCAGTATTTGAAAAGGACACAACTGAAGCTACAGAGCATATTTTTGTATTAGAATCAATCTAGAATCGAGATGAGATAACTAACGAAGACACTAAGTTGTTTGACTTCATTGGAACTTTGTGAAATGACACATTAAAATGGTACAGAAAGACTTGTCCAAGACATGATAAATCATGGGAGGAAGTGAAGGAGTTCTTGGAGAACTTTGAAACTCCAAAAATTACCGACAGGAGTGAGTAAGATGAGATAATTAATACAAAAGGAGGGAGAAACAATCAAGGAATTTGACAAAAGTTTTAAGGACACAGTCTGTAAACTAGAAGAACCCTTGACTGAAAAGTAGAAGATTGAGTGGTTTACATCCGGAGTAAGCCCTAGTGTGAAAGCCTCTTTAGATGGGAGAATTTTTGAAACATATGTGGAAGCAGTCATAGTAGCATTCTGGATTGAGACATAGACCTAGCGCAAACAAGACAAAAATAAAGAAAATTTGGAGTTAGAAAGACTAAGGTTGGAATTCGAGCAACTTAAACTTAAAATGGAAATTCTAGCGAAACAAGAAGATAAAAGACCAAACATATGGTGTTCGTACTATACAAAGGAAGGACACATCTGAAATGAATGTCAATAGCTAAAAGGAGAAAGACAGGCCACTACAATGAAGGTGGAGATAAAGGCACTCCCTACAAAGAAAAATATAGTCTATTGTGGATTATGCAGAGAATGGGATGACCATGAAACACTGAATTGTCCATCACAAATGTTCAGGGTGAGAGAAGATGAAGATGAAAGTGACTCATGGTACAATTCACTTTTTAAAAACAAAACACACAATAATACCATGGCATATGTCAAGGGCCTAGCAGAAAGACCATTATACCTTCAGGACCAAGGTTACAAGCAACCTTCATGTAAAACCAAAGGAACATGAATACCATCCAGAATGCAAATCAAAACACTCCATTTGAAAATAACTATAGTAATGATGATAGAGGATAATTTAGAGGCTATAGAGGAGGCAGAGGTAGAGGCAGAAGAAGAAGAGATGAGGCCACTTGTTACAAATGTGGTAAGCCAAGCCATTTTGCTAATGAGTGTTGGGGTGAAAGAAGAAGGCAATGTTCATTCTGTAATAGTATAGAAAATGACCTTTTTTACATGTGAGAAGGCACAATAGTACTTTCAGAATGCATCGCAACAAGGAAAAGGAGATGATGTAGATAAGAAAAAAGGAACGAGAGTGATCAGAAGAGTCCCTAAGGAAGAAGGTAAAGTCCTAAGGACCTGTGAAAGAGATAAGGATGGATATACAGACCTATCTTCATCAGATGAAGAAAACCAAATAAAGGAGAGAAAAACTAAAAATGACAAGAGAAAAAGAGAAAGTGACAGTAGTGACAAGACAAGGCACAAACACAGGAAGAAAAAGATATGAAACTACTGAATCAGAAAGAGAAGAAAGTAAGGAGGAAGATATATTCTTCCCGTATAAAAGGCAACATGATGAGATAATACAAAAGACTAAACAAATAGTAATAGAAGAACAAGAAAAGCAAAAACAAGTCAATCAATTCTTCACAAAAGAAGAAGTTGCGGCACTAAAACAATTTACATCTCTAATGCAACAACAGAATCTAATGGAGAAATTTAAACAATTTGCTAAATATTAGAATAAGGAGAAGATATCATGAAACCAAGTTAGGAAAATGAGCAGAAATGAAAGACACTAGAAAACAAAACCACTAATGGTGGATTCCCATATTAATCATAAAAAGGTCAAGAATGTCATGATAGACTTGGGGGCAAACATAAACATGGTTACCAATCTTTGGGAAAAAATAAGGAAACATAGATTATATCAAACACCTCACAATATTATATTGGCAGATGGCTCTAGCATGGCAAACATTGGAACATGGAGACAAGTAGAAGTGAACCTGATGGGAATTAAACAGATGGTAGATTTTGTGGTTGTTGCTATGAAAGAGAAAGGAGATTCCTTTAATACAATACTTGGACTAAGATGGTTTGCAGATGTCAATGGCATAGTGGACTCCCACAAGGAAGAACTATCTTTTGCAGATAGTAATAGAAGTATATTCATACCACTAGGGCTACCAATGGATGAGGCTTATATTGAAGATTCTACCAACTATGGAAGAAGATAATGGTTACCATAAAAACATCAACACAATCTCAAGGTTGGAAATAAATGAAACAGAAGGAGAACCAAACTCTACATGAGATTTAGAGGCGAACAATGAAAATACCAACATTGATAGTGAAGATGTCCTAGAAGCATGGATTAAAAATTAACCAGAGCTTAAAACCCAAAGAATGATAGGGATTAGGAGGATATGCATGGCTCAAACCATGAAATGAAAACAACCGCAATCCTTCACATTAGAGGAAAATCCACCGAAATGGCATGCACCGTCAAAAAGGACCAAAATGAAGAAGAATCTAGAAAATCTTATCAAATTATGAAAGGAATCTCTCATATTAAGTTACCAAAGTTTTCAAGGGTTAAAGACCTACAACAATACTTGGATGAGATGGAGACAATATTTGCAGAAGAACAATGCAAAATACAAGCAATACAACATACATTAGTATGTAATGCAGCAAACTAGTGGGAAACACATAAAGAGTCAGTTCAAGATTAGAATACTTTTACACTTCTTATTAAGGTGATATACCTACTGGAACATGGGGAATACAAAGAAATATCTAAGTATGAAGCCAAACTCTACAGCAAGACCACCTAACCACTTGCATAGCGGCATGAGAAAACAAGAAAGAACACAAGGACTTATACACCCATTTATTCTATTGGACATTAACACCTATTGCGCCAACTTGGTATCAACTAAGAGAGAAGGAAGGACAAAGGATTGGGAATAAATACAAGCTGACTTCACACATACATTTTCTTTTTGGAATTTAGAAAAAATTATAAATATTGCATTGGAGAAAATAAAAGAAATAATCTTTCAACAAAAATAGAGGAAGAGAAGAATGAACCAGAGTACAGTAAACCATCGCCAAGATCAGAAGGGATATGGAAATTAGCGGACTTGATAGATCAACAGTCAAAGTACATTGGTAAAAATGTTACAAAACAACAAAGATAGATGATGAAGAGAATGAGGTGATAAATATTGATGTGCAGGAAGGAGAAAGAGAGCTAGAAATATTGATTGAACAAAAAGATCAATATGACTAGGAACCATTGAAATTAAGAGAGGAAAATATTGCAAAGGAAGGTGATCCTAAACTGGCGAAGATTGGAGATTATTGGAATGAAAAAGAAGTGGCGCAGGTGATTGAGATTCTCTCTAAATTTGAAGATCTATTCCCAAGGACCTTCACTAAGATGAAAGGTATTAAAGAAGAAGTAGGCATCATGAAGATACAACTAAAAGGAGTCAAACCGGTGAAGAAAAGACCTTATAGACTCAATCCCAACATGAAGAAACAAGTTAAGGTAGAAATTGACAGGATGTAGCAATAGGGATCATAAAACCTATTGAAGAAGCTGATTGGATCAGTCCCATGGTGTCACAAAACAATAAATCAGGTGAAATAAGGATATGCAGAGACTATAGGGAGTTAAATAAAGCTTGCATCCATGACCCATTCCCCACACCCTTTACAAAAGAAATATTGGAATCAGTCGTCGGAAGGGAAATACACTCATTCACTAATGGGTTTTCTGGCTATCACCAAGTCAAGATAAGAGAAGAGGATAAAATTAAGACAACATTTGCATTAGAATTGGGATCCTATATGTACACAGTCATTCCTTTTGGACTCAAGAATGCACCCACAGTCTTTAGTATAATAATGGTCACTACTTTCAAAGAATTCATTCATGATTTCTTAGAAGTTTACCTAGATGATTGGACTATCTATAGCTTAGTGAAAGATCACACAGAGACATTGAGAATGATGTTCAACAAATGTAGAAGTCTACAAATTTCACTAAATCTCAAGAAATGCAAGTTTGCGATACCCTTTGGAACTCTCTTAGGTCACATCATTTGCAAAGAAGGGCTAATGGTAGACCCCTTGAAAGTAACCTTAATCCTTACATTACAACACCTAAAACAACATCAAAAGTCAAAAATTTCTTAGGAAAGACTAAATATCACCGGAAGTTTATAAAGGGTTATGCACCAATTGCAACACCTTTAGAACAATTATTGAAAAAAAAAGTGGAAGAAACATTGAATGGAATGAGTAGTGTTAATCCTCTTTTGACATACTGAAGCAAAAAATTGCTGAAGCCCCTATCCTGATATTCCTTGATTGGAACACTCCTTTCCATGTTCATGTAGATGCCTCAGGCATAGCAGTAGGAGTAGTATTAGCTCAACCCAAAGGAACTAAAGATCATGATGTAGCCTTTGCTAGTAGGAAATTATCAAAAGTTGAGAAAAATTACACAACAATAGAAAGGGAAGTGCTATCAATGGTCTATGCACTACAAAAGTTTAGACACTACCCTACTATCCACACCCTTTACTTTCTTTACTGACCATGAACCACTAAAACACCTACTAAACAAACCGGTTATACAAGGAATAATATGTAGATGTGTAACATCCACTTTCTAAAAACATAGTAAAACTGGAAAATTTACCATAAAGTAATTTAACAAGGTAAAAATGAGATAAAGAAAAAATTTCTTTTATTCAACATATAATCAAGTAACTACAATTACAAGATTTCTCATTACAAAATACAATGAACCATATTGTTTTTCTCAAGAACAATGTTTACAAAAGTAAATCAATTACAAATATCTGCATTAGATAATGTATTACATAGTCTCAATAAACACAAGTCTCAGAGATATACTGCATCTGGAAATCTGACATCTTTATCACAAGCCTTGGCATGTCTTCTGCTAGAGAGAGAGAGTATCTTTCCAGTGATTTACCTCCATCCACAGATCGGCGGTCTCCCACACATCTTCCACATAGGAAGTGGCCCTACCCTTCACGAGGAATATAGACCAAAGGTGACCAGTGGTAATTTACCTTTCCGAGTACATAGTGTTGTATCCTACACAACTCTATCAACCATACAACCCTAAATACCTCTAGCTAAGTATGATTTCCAATAGGTTGTGTAATCCAAATATAGTGAACCAACAATGCATGCAAAGACATATGCATTACTATGGCCATAGTTTCAATATAAATTGATGTTCGCAATGAACGTTGTCATAATGTTCACCCTCCCCAACTCGACTTGGATACTATCATATTCCTACAGTTTGACTTGGTCAATTATATATATAACTATAAAGTCTTGACAACTTTAGTATTTTAGTCTTCCTGACCTAGACAAGTTTTTATTTACTGTCTATATTCCATAGACCTTATCGACTACCTTTCTTCACAAGGATTCTTATTACATCATTGTAATACCTGAGGTCCACAACTTAGTGACTCATAAGAATTTTAAATCGATTTATAACGACTAAGATAATTACCTTACCCAGGTTAAGCATCATAGTCTAGGAAATTATTTCCTTTCTTACAAGTAAGAATAAATATACATAGTTAGGGTACTTGTCCCTTCAATCACGATCTATATACTAATCACAATGATTTAATATAAATAATTACCACATCTGGGTCAAGTTAAGGTTTAACTAAAGAGTTTTGTAAAATTCAAACCTAGTCTTTCTAACTTAGGTGGATTCACAAGACACTGTCGTCGCTCCATAAACCTTATGGAATGACTATCTATTCTTTGGTATCTCTTTGCATCTTTGCAACATTTGAGATTCATCACTTATCAACAAGCAAAAGTTAAGAGAAGTTGTGACCAAAAGGTATAATGAATTTTGATGTTTGACTAACCATTTAATGGTACCTCTTGTATGCTTGCAAAACCTGAGGCTTATGACTTATATCTCAATTTGACTTGTAACCAACAAATAGGTTCCTCTACCTAAGGTTAAACATTATCGACTAATAACCAATCTCTTTTCCATAAGATAGATTTGAAACATTTATAGTTTAGGGTTCTCAACCCTTTAATGTCTACCCCCATAAAATAACTAAACAGGTTATAACCATAAAGGTGTCGTTGAATAATTTGTAATCCTTCTAGGTTCTACTAGGGTTTTATTTACCCTTGAATAATCCATTATATCAAAATAACCCTATCTCATAACTTCAAGACTAAGGTTTTTAAATGACCTTTGGTTTAACTCAACCAAGGTTAAGAATACTATGGTTTTGTAATAGATAATAATTCCTACACAAAAGGAATATGAATACTTTCAATTCACTTCTACGTGATGTTATTACCATCACTTCTTTTACACTCACATATGATTCTATATAAGGTTATCGACATAATGGTGTACCATAAAACTATACTCACCAAGATTACTTGTATAGACAATATAGAAGGTCTTATAACAAATTTATTCTCATTTACCGAATATGTGGTAAGGATAGTCCTATGGACCTTAATGTCTCTATCATAACATTTCCAATGAGTTATCACTCGATTTATATAAAAGGTGGCTTCCCAAGCTTAATAAGATTTCTAAGTTCTCTTTGAAAAGAAACCATTATAGGCATTTATAAATTTATCAAGAAATGGTTTTATATTACCATTAACCCACCTCAAGGATTGAGTCGTCTTACTCAACTACGTGAAATCCTATCATAGTTCTTCATGGCACTAATATGTATGAGAGCGGTATAAAATATCTCATAACCAACTCTCGGTCTATCTTAATATTGAACCTTCTCTTATATCGACTGTATTTTCTATCAAACCGACAACTTTGAAAAGAGACCCTCTACCGGTATAAAGGAATACAATGATCATGCTTGTAATGTCTAGAAGAGTTACAAATCGAATTCTAAAGAAATCTTATAAATATACAAATGTATACGCCATTCCCCATACTATAGACATCATAAAAGACTTAACCATCTATCTAAAGACCAAAGTTGCAATATTTTCCCAAACAAAACAAAGACTTGCGACACTAAAGAATCAATATCTGATTATAGCAACATCTTAAACTCTAAGCTTAGATCTTGTTATCCTTTATGGGTGTCAACCTTACAAAACTAATGTAGCAATTTCTATGTTTTGAAAGATAACGAAACATTGAACCGGCATAGTAAAATGATATAGAAACTATATGAGAGGAAAGGAACCTGAAATGACAAGTTATGGAAAACCCTACGTTGGACCAAGTTCAAGTGTTCTGAGCTATTCTTGCCAATAGTCGAATCTCTCTCTCTCTCCCCATTCTAAGGTAACTTCGATATATGAAAATATATCCTTTTTTTTCTGACTCAGCCCCCGTCTAAATGTACAGTTCCACGTCTTAGCATATAATAAAGAACCACTACGTAAGGTTGAAATGACTTCCTAGAAATTTGCAGAAAACTTCCACTAAAGATTTCACATAAGAGTCAATCTGGCCGATAAGGAGATAATCGTGGTATGTCTTACCACTCACTTGTCATAAATTGACTAACAAAATTATTAGAGTTGTAATGATACAGTTATATCATCCTCCTCAAAGCTACGACACCTCCATTCTTCTTAGTTGGAAACATATTGAATACAAAGTAGTCCGCTTCATGATTCAGTTTCAATCGATAGCTAAAAATTTGCATATCCCTACACATGCCAATGGGAAGAAAACTCTTTGAGGGAGCTTCAGCGAATGTGGTTAGCATCACCACCACTCTACTTTCAAAGAGGCCAACAAGGCATTAAACCTGTGTTTGCTCATTTAATAAACACTTAAAGTGGTTCGCTCCACCACTCAATATAATGAAGGCTCTCCTATTTGTAATCCTTCGACTACCCAAACATAACAACATCGACTCATTATGAGGTATTATCCTCATCCGATGCTATGGCATTTACATATTTGATTACATCAAATATAATTCTCATAACATCACCTCTATATTAGATAGTTATGGTTTAATCAATAAAATGATAATATTTAAACAAGGATTACGGATAATGTGATTGGGTTGAGCTTGTCTCCCCATCACAATCCATCGACAATAATCACGTATTCTTAACTTGACGAAATCATCTTAACGTTTAAGAATCATTTATAATACGTTAAGATACTTAATAAAATAAGAGAACTATTTTATGACAATTTATGTCATAATATTTACGTTTAACGTAAATAACCATAGTTCATATTCAAACGTCATTGTTAAAACTATTAACGACTACGACAATTTATTACGACTTACAAAGATTCGTAAGGTATCGACTACCTGTTGATTGGGTTTAAGTAAACTGACAAGTTAAGGTTTATCTCTCACAACACATTGGGTCACACTTTTGTTACACATCATACTTGTCTTGGCAAATAGACCACTCATAACCCAAGGTTTATATCTCTCTCCTCGAAAGATTCTCTCTCTTCTCTGAGAGTCATCTAAAAATCTGTATTCCTGTTTCAACTTGTAACCAAACAAATTATGATCAGTGCATCATGACTTAAATAATAAATCAAATCTCATAAGCAATTATTAAATTAATATAAACATAATCATTTTCATAATTTTGTAAATGACAATCAATACAAACCATGTCTTTTCTTGGCATTAATCTATAACATCACAATAGATTTACTTATGCACCTGTAAAAGTGAAAAGTTTAGTAAGACAAAAATTGGGGATGTAGCAAGATGGCTACTACTATTCCAAGAATTTGAGTTTAAAATCAAAGTGAAACCAAGAAAATAGAACCAAGGTCCTGATTATCTATCAAGAATTGAAATAGGGGATGAGCCTGATAGCAACGAAGAGGAACTCCTTGGCACAAACCTGTTTAAGGTCACTAAGGTACTAGAAGAACTAAAATGCATTGCATATCTACTAGCCACAAGAGAATGCCCAGCCGGGACATCTCCGCAAGATAAACAAATGCTTATGCGGAAGGCTTTTCCCTATACACTAATTGGAAGCGAACTATATATAAGAGGCAAAGATGACATAATCAAAAGGGTGGTGTATGAATGTGAAAGGGAAGATATTATAAAAGAAGCACATGAAGGGATAGCGAGAGGACATAACATCAGAGATCTAACAATAAGAAAAATAAAAATAGCAGGCTTGTAGTGGCCTACCCTGTTTCAAGATAATAAAAAATATGTACAATATTGTGACCTTTGTCGGCGAATGGATAAACCCTACCACATAACAAAATAAGCAATCAGAGCGATGGTTGGAATTAGCTTAACAGGGCCAGTGTCGGCAATGAAGGCAATAAAAAATGACAAGGTAACTGAGCTAACGGGAGGAAAACTTGATGGGTGGAGCCTCAGTGTAAAGGATATCATAGATCCTGGGGTCCGGTATGGAATGATGGGAATAGCTTACAAAATATACTATGCCAACAAAGAGAGTTCAGCGACCACTACTGCCATACATACCGCATACCAGATGGTGAAAGAGGGGAAGGATTTTGACCTCTGTGAAGTGATGAAAGAGCAGCTGATAGATAAACTAAAGAGAGCAAAGGAATCAAACTATAATTTTTGGTATGGTACTCTCATTATATGCCTTGTATTCTATTTTCTCAATGAATTACCTAGGTTTAAAGGTAAAATTTAGCAACAACACATATTTGTTGCCACATAAATAAAACAACACATCAGAGGTTTTAGTGATATAAGGACATTTAGCACTATGTACTAGGGTTTCTTCAAAACCCTATAGTTAGACATGCAAAACAGAGAAAGATTATCTTATGAGTATGTCAAACAATATATCAATCACCTTACTTTCTTAGTAGATGAAGATTATACATATATGGAGGCAGTAGAGCCTAGAACTTTTTGGATACCAAGGCTACCATATGAAGTTTCTAAGGAAGAGATAAATGCATATATAGAGAATCTACTAAGTAACCTAAAGATACTATGGCAGAAAGATTTGGAACATATAGAGAAGTGATGGATAAAATGTATAAGAAAAAGGCAAAGGAACATGCGGAGAAGCATAAAGGTAAATTGCACAAACAATGAGAAATTCCATCTCTCGAGGGCACATCCATTGCATTAGCCTCCCATGACACTGCAAAAGTTTCACAAGATAAACCTTCTGCTCCACAAGAGCCCAATGCTTCACAAACACATAGAAGATTAGGAAGAAGTGCATTTGCGGCAACCATTGCACAAACAATATCGCAGCCTACAACATCTTCACAAACTGTATCTACCAGTAGGAGAACTACATTAGAGACATTAGTCCAAATGAGTACTGAGAAGAAGAAGGGGCCTAGGCAAAAAGTACAGGCAAAAATAAAGAAAAATGAAACCCCTGTAGAGGAGATAGAAGAGGAAGAAGGAAAAGAAGTATCAAAACTATCTAGGAAGAAGAAACAAAAACCAATCACACAAGAAACTCCATTGAACTTAGAGGCAATTTTTAATGGAATTGAATACCATGGCTTGCTAAAGGAGATAGTTGAACTCTACCTTGAAGTGTCGAAGGACAATAAGAAAATTATTGAAAGGGCTATAATCAAGTATATGATTAAAATCAATAAGACAATGGATGAGATACTAGGTTTACTACAGGATGACTTTGCATAGGCACTAAGGCAAAGAAGAGAAAAAGCCTTGAAATTAGATGAAGACCTCAAGCAACAAGCAATCGATAGAGTGGGAACTTCTATCTCTACAGAGGAGAAGGATAAGATAGCACAATTACAGGCCACTGAGCTCATATCAAAGCAAAGGGTAGACACCCTTATGAACTTAGAACAAGAAGATAGAGATAAAATATAGGCAGAGACTGAGCAAATAAAAAAGAAAATTTATGAAACAGTAAAGGAGGTAGAGAAAAATACTACACCTCCTCTGTAGAACACAAAACAAACCAATTCTCCTCCGCATAACACAAACACTAAGCAAGAGGATGAACAAGATCAAGCAGTGGCTTTGGATACAGGATTGAATTCCTAGGATGCATCCTCTTTTGTCTCAACCATTCAATCTATCAAGGATTTCCTAGCGCAACAAAAACAAATATAACCTGTGGTGACTCCTCAGCTATTACAACTACCAGTGATAGGAGGACAAGTAAAACTATCTGAAATCTCACCTCTACAAAAGTTACAATTGGGGGATATCTTCCACTCTATTGTGAGGGAAGAAATTTTGTAGCAACACATAGAGTGAAGTGAGATATTGATGGAAGTGATAGAAATTATACAAAAGGAGATGCCAGAGGCATAGAGAGACACAACCCTACCGCCTACACAACAACTTAAATAGTTAATATAGATCTTTAAGGCCCATTCAACATACTTGGAGAATAAGGCAGAAGAGAAAATAATAGAGAAGATGAATCAAAAAAGACTTGCAGATGCCTCTAACCAATGTGCTAAAGAACACAATAAACTAGAAGCACAGATAAAGAATATCCAGCAGGGTATGGAAGAGGCCTAGGTACTATACCAATTTTGTTTATAATGGCCTACTACTACTAAGAATCTAAAGGATCATATAGAAGCCTTAGAATTACAAATAACACAAGTGGCCAATACCTATGATCTGGTACAAGACACCAATGGAGCTATAAGGGCACAAGTAGAGACCCTACATTCTTAGCTACAACAATTCCAAGATCAAAGGGAACATATAAAAGCACAAATCAAATAGCTAAGGAAGGTAGTAAGCTTGAGATTGGCCTCTCTAACCGGACTATTTACTAAGGCTAAATAAATTACACATAAAGTTAAGGTACTGGCTACCTTAGGAGAAGAAAAGGACACTTACATCCAGCTGGAGAGCCAGCTTCAAATTTTGATATCTACTAAGAAACAATGGGATACTACTCTGGCTCAGCTCAGGGTGATCTACAAAATCATCCTACCAACAAACTGAACAACATGTCTTGGGGACAAGACATACTTTTAAAAGGGGGAGTGATGTTGGTAGAGAACAGGGCAATAGAAAGAATATACCATAGAGTACCTTAAAAGCCATGTGGAAGACAGAGCTAACTCCTAAAAAGGTATTTTGGGAAAGGACACACCTCTAGATAAATATATAGGAGATATATGCAAAGCAATGTAAAATAAGAGAGTGTGAGAGAGAAATAGTAGATATGGAAGAGACTCAGACCTGTCGATATAAATATGTATACGCCTATTGATTATAAAGGAATATAATGGAGATATAAGGATTATGATATCATTGTGTATATGTTATGATGTTATGCTTTACTTATTGTGTATTGCATATTAGATTTCCTTAATGTTTATTTTGTTTCTCTCATTGCCTAACTGGGGTATAAACTAGACTTACAGACTTGACTAAGGACTAGAGCTTTGGATTGATTCCTCCCCATTTCTTACCAATAGGCATATTAATAATAGCATCAATTTTCTTAGTATTAACTTCATGTCCTCATCTAGATGCAATAAAGCCTAATAAATGGCCACTATCAATAGCAACTATGATTTTTTTAGGATTTAGTCTCACTTCTATTAGATTCTTCAAATAAGTATGAAACTACCCAAAACCTAGTGCAAGGAATGAATATGATAAAACTATTTAACAAATGATCCTAGAATCAAAATAGCAAAACTAAGTTAGTTCCCAACAATACAAGAGATATGAAAAATGCTCAAGAGGAAATATCTACAATAAATAAAATAGCATAAAGAAAGTTCACAATAACATGCCTAAAATATGCAAGGTGAGTGGACACATATATAGAAAAGAGAGGAGGCAAAATTGACCAATGAGAGATGTAACTCCAATTACCCAAAAATACACAGGAGTTATGTTCATGGAATATGCCTTCTACCATCAATATGTCCCACTCTATCTACCTAAGAAAGCTAAAGTAAATGTGTTGGAAAACATAATAATATCCAACTAAAGAAAATAAAAATCTACATTAACTCCCCCTTAAGTGTAGCTTATGTGGGAAAAAATATGGGTTTTGACAAATGAAGCTTGATAAGGTACCCATTGTTAGTAATAAATGTGGAGATACCGGTCTGAAGATCCAGTCCTCAATCAAGTCTTTGTAGTCAGTTTATACCCCGGTCAAGTAGCTAGAGATTGATAGCAAAACATAAATAGTAAAAAAATAGAGTATCACATACAGATCATAGTAACAACACAACACAAAATTACCCAGTACCAACAGATCTCTCTCTCTCTATATATATATATATAAACAACAATCAATTGTATACATCGTCTATCCATCCTCTGATAGGTCTAAGTCTCTGCCTCATCAGTTACATGTATGACTTCTATGTCATTATTTACATCATAATCTATCACATACCATACTCCTATCCTCCTATATCATATAATCATATCCTATATATATACTATATCTATTACATATAGGGATGTGTTTCCTATCAGCTCCAGTCTCCGCATAGTGTGTGTACCAACTTTCTGTCAGCTCTACTTTATGCTCTGCACCCTACTAACATCATCCCCCCTCAAAATTATGTCTTATCATCAAGACATGCAAAACCATCTTCTAGGCAAGATAGTCCTATATATTTGCTTCAACTGTGTCAGACTGTTGTCCCATTGATTCTTAGCCTTAGCCAGCATAGCTATTTGTCATTCTATTTTTATGTATATATCCTCTGCTTCTTCTATATTTGCCGGTATCTTTATTATTTTTGTTGTCTTATTGGCCTCTATAAAACTGCCGGTCAGATTAGCTAGTCTCAGGTTGACCACTTCCCTCAACTATTTTATTTGGCCCTTTATTTGATCCCTTTGGTCTTGGAGTTGTTGGTGTTGATTTTGCAGTATCTCCCCCTGTGCCCTTATCACCCCATTCTTATCTGTTAGTGGATCAAACTGGGTTGCCACATTTATTATTTGTAGTTCTAAGGCATCCATATCTTTTTATGTTGTTTCTCCATCACTTCTGAATAAGTGCCATATTTTTCAGCACTTGTATCCTTGGGTTTGCTAAGTAGATTTTGTACATAGGCATTAGCTTATGTCACAGTTATCTCATAGGGTAATTGAGGTACCCATGTTGTTCTTGGCTCCATTGCCTCCATGTATGTGAAGTCCTTATCTACCAAAAATGTGTTATCTTTTATATATTGCTTCACCACACCATATGGAATTCTCTCTCTTGCCATTGTTTTCCCTTAAACCCTAGTAACTCATTCAAAAAATAGAATGTAAGGCAAATAATTAAAGTGCCATATCAAAAGTTATAATTTGAGTCCTTAATCTTTTGCAAGTTCTCTACTAGTTGTTGTCGCATCACCTCACAAAGGTTAGAATCATTGACCTCCTTCACCATTTGGTAGGCGGTATGAATTGTGGTGGCTATGGTTGAACCCTCTCGGTTGGCATAGTAGACCTTGTATGCAATGCCCATGGTGGCATATTTGACCCTTAGATCTATGATATCCTTTACATGCATATTTCTCCCTTCTATTGTTGATCTAGTCAATTCCCTTGGTCCGTTCTAATAGCCTTCATTACTGGTATGGGCCCTATTGCACTCAACCTTGTGACTTCCCTAATGGATTCCTTTGTGATTCTATAGGGTTTATCCAAATATACCAATTCATCATGTACTCTACTTAAAATGATTCTTACCCATTCGTGGGGATCCATGAAGTTGGGGAAATCCTTCCATACATCCAATTTCTTTGCGGGTATGTTTGCATATTCAGGAAAATACCCTATATCACCCAGTAATGTATCCCTTAGCTCCTCAAATTTGATGTGATTGATCTCCTCCAATGTATTGTGAATGTAGTTCCTCACATCCTCTATATAAACCACGTTTGTTGACACATTCGAGAATGCACCATATTTATCCACTTCTAGGAATTTCCATGGATACTTCTTAAACTTCAACCTTGGCTTGTGCATGATGTCAATTAGCTTAGGGGTTTCCATTGTGTATTCTCTAGTTGCCTATGTTCTCCTACTCTTCACTGCTTCATTTTCCACTTGCTTCTTCTCTCAAAGCTTAAATTTTGCCAAAGTATGAAATGCAAAGTGAGGCTCCTTAGGTCTGATTAGGGTTAAATACCTTTTCTTTTTGCCTTAATTTTTACCGCTTACCCTTTTTGTTCTTTCTCTTCGTTACTTTATTTCTTTACTCCTTATGACTTAAGTTTTGTCCCTTGTTAGTGGCTAGTGTTTGACCCACTGTGTTGCCATTGAGGAATCTTTCTGTAATCAATTTCTTTCTTCTAGAGATTGATGATCTAGTTGTTTGGCCACTAGAACAACCTCCCCAACATGTTTTCTTTGCATCTTCCCCCCTTCTTCTTCCTCATTGCTTGTGACTATCCTGTCTATATCTCTGGTAACCTAGTCATCTTGATATGTCAGTTCCTCTAGTTTCTTTGCTTTACTTGCTAACCTTTTTGAGATATAAGCTTCTTGTCCATCCCTAATGTGTCGCAAGTGATCTGCGGTGAGGTTTCATGAAATGTAGAGGATTGCAGTGTGTTTTCCTTGCCAGTCTTGATCATGAATATACTCTAGTAGCCTAACATTTTCCTTATTTTTAGCTCCGGTTCTCCTCTCATCCAAGCCTCTAAAACCTCCTCACTATTTGTGCTATAGTGATCATCTTCTATCTCCACTTTTCCCTTAGAATTAGTCTCTCTTGTTGTCTCCTCTGCATCCAATCTTATAATTGTGCAGAGATTCTTTGCATACTTGTCATTGTCTTCAGTCTGATTGGCTTCTTCTATATATGCTTCCTCCATTGATGATCCTAAAGGAATGTGAACAATCTTATTCTCATTAGCAAGTGATAGCTCTTCTTTTCGAGATTCTATGACATCGTTTGCATCTACAAACCATCTCAACCCTAAAGATGCATTGAAAGCTTCTCCTTGATCCTTCATGGCTACAACAAATGAAATCTAAGACATGTTTAACCCCCATTAGGTTAACTTCCACTTGATTCCATGTTCCCATTGTCTGCATATGAGATCCATCTACCAAAATGATGTTGTAGGTTGTCTCTATCAGCTTAGATCTTCCTAAATGCTCCCACAGCTTCTTTGTGATCATGTTGACATCTGCTCCCAAATCTATCATGACATTCTGTACTTTTCCATGATTAATATGAACATCAACCATAAGTGGTTTTGTCTTCCATTCTCTATTTGTTCTTCCCATCCTCTGGAGTTGACTCTTTTGATCTTCCTCCTTATTCCAGTATTTATAAAATTGCTTCAGTTTCTGAATGAGTCTGTTTTGTTGTGTTAATTGGGCTAACTACTTGAGAGCTTCTACTTCTTTTGTGAAAAATTGCTTGTATTTCTTTTCCTTTTCTTGCTCCTTCCTTATTATTTGTTTGGTTTTCTTCACAACTTCCTCATGTTTTTTCCTAGAGGGAACGAATTCTTCTTCCTCCTCACTCTCTTCCTCTTCTGTATCGGTGATATAGTACCTTCCGGCGTTTGTTCCTTGTCTTGTTAGTACCACAACTTTCTCTTTCCTTCTTCTATCTTTTCCATTATGTTTTGGTTTGCTTCTCTGGTAGTACTCTTCCTCTTCTATAGATTTAGTTGAAGATATGTCTATTTCCTCCATGTTGTTCTTCCAACAAGTCCTTGCTCCTTAACCCTTTGGTGCCCTTCTTATGATCCTAGCTCCTTTTTGGTTATCCAGGGTCTGTAGCTCCTCACTCTTAGATTGTGGTTGTGCATTCTAGAAGTATTGTTGTGCTCTCTCACAAGAAAATAGGTCATGCTCTATACTGCTACAAAATGAACACTGTGTTTTCCTTTCAACCCAGCATTCATTAGCAAAATGTCCTAGTTTACAAAATTGAAACAGGTGGCATCCTCCCTCCTTTGATTTCTTCCACGACCTCTGCCTCCTCTGTAACCTCCAAATTTCTCTCTATCATCATTATTATAACTATTGCCATATGATGGACCGCTATAATTTGAGTTTTGTATTGTATTGATATTCCTCTAATTTCTCCAATTTGGTTGTTTATAGCCTTGATCATGTGAGTTTCTTTCTACATAGGATGGGTTATTGCTCTCCATTGAGTTTGTGTACCATGTTTCATCATCTTCATCAACAAATTCTATTTTCCTCCAGAAGTTTTGTGAAGGACAGTCTGGTGTTTCATGGTCATCCCACTCTCTACATAATCCACAATATAGTAAATTGATTCTTTTTGTTGTTTCTTTGATGTCTGCTTTTATTGCAACAACTTGTCTTTCACCTGTCATCCTAGGGGATTCATTTCTCAAGTGACCTTCTCTTCTATATTATGAGCACCAAATATTAGGTCTTTACTTATGTGTATTCTCCTCCTGCTTAGCCAAGATCTCCTGTCTCAACTTCAACTGCTCCAATTCTAGTTTTAGCTTCTCCAATCCTAGGTTTTCTTTTATCTTATCTTGTCTGCACCAAGATTGAGACTTTATCTGGCAAACTATTGTCATTGCTTCTACATATGTCTCAAATATTCTTCCATCTAGGGATAACCTTATTTCAGGGCTTATTTTGGAAATAAACCATTCTATCTTTTGCTTCTTAGTCAGTGGTTCCTCCAACTTCCTAATTGTCTCCTTGAATCTTTAATCAAATTCCTTTATTGATTCCTTATCCAACTGCATCAAATCTCTCATCTTACTTACCCCTTCTATTGGAACATCTAAAACTCCAAAATTCTCCAAAAATAGCTTCTTGATCTCATCCCAATCCTTGTCATTGTTCAAACATGTATTCCTATACCACTTCAATGCTTCATTTCGCAAGGTGTTTATGAAGTCAAATAGATTGAATTCATCTCTTGTTACTCCCTTCTATTTCTAAATAGACTCCAAAACAAAAATGTGCTCTACTGTTTTAGTAGTGTCCTCAAATATTGGTAACTTGATAGGAATATCCATGATTGGTCTTCTCGAAATCTCCGGTACTCTGTGGTAGGTTTCTTCCAGCCTACTCCTCCAATTAGACTATCTTCTATCAACTCACTTTCTTTCTCTTCCCTTGTCTCTTTGTATTCGGATATCAAAGTGCTCCTATCCTAAAACCTCTATAAAATTACTCTGGATCTCTTCTATTCTCTCTACTTCTTTGTTTGCTTGAATATATTCCTTCTCCACTAAAATTATCTTGACTTTATATGGCACTTGGGGTGACTCATGGTCTAGGTGTTGTGTGTCTTCATAGTGTCTCTTCAAATTAGGGGATAATCTTCCATTTGTGAACAACATCATGTCGACATCCAATGATGATTGAAATAACCTTCTAAATCCTCAAACCTCCTCTCAATGTTTACCGCATCTTCGCCTCCTTCTCTATCTCCTTTATCCTTTTGTAAATTATCTCTATATATTCCTCATCCATCTTCAAAATTTCCAGTGTTAATTCATATTTTCCGGCAGTCTGCGACATAAACCCTAATTCACCTATTTCTTCTCTTTCCCTTCTATATTCTTCTCTGATAGCACCCACAGTAGCATGCTCCGCAACATCCTCCATTACACAATCTAGCTCTTCTCCTTCTAACCTCCTTTCTCTAGCAGTGCCCACATTGGTGCACTCAATAACATCTTCCATGATGCGCTTGTCTTCTTCTTCCTTTCTGGCAGCACCCTTCGTGATGCATTCTTCGAATTCTTTCTCCCTTTCTTCCACAACTTCTATTATCCTCCCTTTTTCCATCTCTTGTACCATTTACATCCTTCTACGGTAATGTTCTTGTCATTCCTAAGTTTGCTTCAGTCTCTCTTCTCTGCTTATCTCCATTCCGGTTTTGATTTATTCGTCGATCTCTCTTTTCCTCCACTTCACTCCTTTTGTAATGAGTTTTGTTGATTTGGTGTTCCATTAGTCCTCTTATATCCCATGGAATCCTTTATTTGAAGAGTCACATTGTTTGAAAGGTCCTTGCGGACCCTACCCCCTTACCATTGACCATCTGCTTAAGTGTCTGCCCCCTCTCACAGAGGTAGAAACTTAAGGAGACCTGAATTCCTCTGCAACTTGAAACTTTTCTCTGCCAACCTCACCTTCTCTCCTCTCTGGAACTCTACGCTACTTATTTAGATGTTTTTCCCTTTCAATCTTTAACTACCTTCTTCTAGGGTCCCGGCAACGGAACCCAATGTTATCAAGAAATGTGGAGGAGATATCGGTCCGAAGATCCGGTCCTCAGTCAAGTCTTTGTAGTTAGTTTATACCCTGGTCAAGTAGCTAGAGATTGATAGCAAAACATAAAGAATATCAAAACAGAGTATCACATATTGATCATCGTAACAACACAACACAAAATTACTTGGTATCGAAAGATCTCCATATATATATCAACAGTAATCAGATGTATACATCATCTATCCATCCTGCGACAGGTCTAAGTCTCTGCCTCATCAGTTACATATATGACTTCTATGTCATTCTTTACATCAAACTCTATTACATCTCATACTCCTATCCTCCTATAGCATATCATCATATCCTATATCTATATATATACTATATCTATTACATATAGGGATGTGTTTCCTGTTGGATCTGATCTCTGCATAGTGTGTGTATCAGCTTCCTATCGACTCTACTTTATGCTCTGCACCTTGCTAACACCCATATACATAGAAATATCCCAAAAGAGAAGAATCTACCCTCCCCCCTCCCCAAAAAAGAGAGAGAATAGCCCCCTCCCAAATAAAGAGAGAAAACGCCCCCTCAAAAACAGAGAGATAGAGAGAAGAGAGTACTAGCCAACCCCCAAGATGTAGCCTCCTACACCCCTAGCAAGGCTTGTAAATGGTGAAACTTGTGTTCTATAAAGGGATTGGTGAAGACGTTGGCTACTTGCTTTGTAGTCAGGAATTAGTGAAGATTGATGCCCTATCCATGAGTGAGGTCCTGAGTTTAGTGCATGTGTACTTCATTGTGTTTGATCTTTTAATGATGGACTGAGTTCCAAAAGATGAAGGTAGAACTCTGGTTGTCACAAAAATATGATAGATGGCCTATGAAGCTAGATAACAAACTTGGTTAGAATATGTTAAATCCAAAGGGCCTCAATGGAGACATTCGTAGCCCCCTAATACTTGGCCTTTGTGGAAGAAAGATAAAAAGCATTATGATTCTTGCTCAACCAACGTATAGGACTAGATCCAAGTGAGAAGTTATAACTGGAAGTGGACTTGTGATATAGAGAATCACCTGCCCAATCAAAATTAGTGTACCCATCAAGTCAATATTAATGTTTGCTACATAGTGAATCACATAATTATGAGTTCCCTAATGGAATGGAAGCTTCACTTAGTTTCCCTCTAATGCAACTCACGGGTCTCCTGTATAAACTAAGAGACCAAGACAATGACATATGAAATATCAAACCTAGTATGAATTAAATAAATGAGGCTACCAATAAGTTGATAATAAGTAGCATCAACCAATTGTGTAGAACATTATGCCTCAAATTTAACTCTAGAAATAAAAGGAGTCGGAGTTGTTAGAAATGAAGGTGCAAACAACACAACAGAAATATGATTCAAACCTTATTTATGTCTTCTAAACAATGTAGAATCAATGGAGATTGCAACAGAAATAAAACCCACTACATAAAAATAACATGCATTCAGAATTGAACACATAACACAATATGTAACATGGAGAAAATCCTTTTAGGTAAAAAACTTCACCAAGAAAAGAGGCTCCAAGTTGTATTATCTTCAAATATGAGATTACAATACATGCACTTCCTCTATTTCTTTAGTCTTCAATCTAGCGGTACCTGTTACTATCAACTCTAATAAAAATGTAGTACAAATATCCTTATAAAAGGGGGTTGCCTTCTAGGGCAAGAAAACTGACATAATATCGACCATCAGATTTGTGACCTAATGATGAACGGTCCAGATTTACAATTGTATACACCTACAAATGGCTCGTGTCGAATTAAGTAAATATTTTAATATTTATTTTAATTCTTATTATTCTATCAATTAAATAAATATTCTAATTTATTTGATTGGTTCATTATCCCAAAATTAAATAAAAATCAATTTATTTAATTAAATACCCTAATCTTCTAATGTCTCGTATAATTAAATAATCCTAAATTATTTAATTAATCCTAAATTCCTCTATCCCAAAGTCCTAATTTCATAAATCCACATCACCTTTCCACCTCACCATGTTGCACACATAATTAAATATTTTAATATTTAATTAGCTAACATCCCCTCACCCACATGTCCTATTTCTCCTCTAATCAAGATTAGTTAACTCATCGGTCAAATCAGTTATCTAATCAATCAATTCACTTAACTAGTCAGTCTATTCAGTTAACTCCTCAATCTATTATGTTAACTCCCATAACTCAGGAAAGGAGTTTGAACACTTGTCCTCTTCTGATTCATGCACATTCCCTCAAGCTTTCTCAACTGTACACATCACAGGTAATTCCTCCTGTCATGGATATATTGACACTTGGATTTAGTCTCTCCTCAACCTATATAAACAACATTCTCACACCCATTTTGCATATCTCAAGCTTTTGCAATCTTACTCTATAGAAATCTTATCAATGTGCCTTTGGCAAAGTATCCTCATTGCATTTGCATAATCCCATTATCATCCAACCATGTCTCCATTATCCATCATCCATGTTTATTAGAATTGTATTGTTAGTTTAGTCTTCATTACATTATCCATCTACAGCCATTCTCCTATTGTCATCTTCAACAGCAAGGAAGTACAACTTCTAAGAGCTAAAATCATACACAAGATCGATACGAGATAGGCAACAATGGAAGCTACGAGGTAAATCGATCTATGAAGGTAATATCTTTGTTTACTATATTTGCATCAATTTCATTGAGTTATTGGATATTTAGTTGTTAAAAACTATTTTTCATATTTCCTCTAACATTTATGGCACCCACCGTGGGGCTAGCCCCATTTTTAATCTCTATTTTGAGTTTTTGGTCAAGTTGTAGGCGTGACAGGTCATTCTAGCGCATTCATTCTTCCAGTTATGCACTTCCATGATGAAAATGACAGTCTGACACATATAAAGATTCTTTCCACGCATCTGACCACTCTTTCAGTGCATTCAAAACTTCTTCTTGCGCGTATGTTTGATCTTTCAGCGCATTTGTACTCCTGTGCATTCATTCTATCTTTCGACTCATCCACTCTCTATTTTAGCACATTTGATCCCTGTCAAAGAATTGTATTGAATTTGTAAATTGATACTAACACAATGGAGGCCTTTAACACAATGCTCTTGCAGGTGTAGGAGCTTGGTTTAGTCATTTAGTTGCATCATAACTTCATCTAGATCTAATTAGGAGGAAGAAATCTGATATATTCATGCAAATTTTCACTTAGATCTAATTAGGAGGAAGTAAACTATATTTTTGCATCACAACTTACACATAGTCCCATCCTAGGTGGATAAAATCAAACAAATCTTTCAAGCAACTATGACAATTACAAACTCTCACCTAGCTTAAATAGGGGAAAGTAATTTGTTTCATTCTTCAACAACAATCTTCACATAGATTTGTTTAGAGGGATAAAAATGAACCATATTTTCAAAGTTTTTTCTATCTTGTCAAATGGATTGTGCTTGGTAGAGTAAACACAGTTTTTTTTTTTAATTTTTAACTAGGAGGATAAAGAACCAGTGTACTCTGTGCTTGGAAATGATGATAGGACTATGCTCTCCCTTTTCTTGGGTGACCAAAATGCTAAACTCATCATTTTATATGTGTTACCTTTAGAAGAGGTCTACCCTTGGAATTCTTTCCTTCCAAGCAGGATGACCTCGAGCGATAACAGGCTAAAGCCAAGCCACTTCCAAGTCGCTATAAATAAATTGTGTTTGTGATGAAAAATTGCAAACAATGGGTGTTGTGTTATATCAACAAATGTTTCCCCCAAAACCTGTAGAGTGTAACCTCCGCAGAATGGGAAGCCTCCTTATTAGAGTGAATTGCCGCACGTGTAACTACCCGAACAGATGTCCATACTAAAATGCCAATTGTTTTAGAAAGCCAAAAACCCCTATTTTTTGACACGGGAGAATAATCCTCTGGAGTCGTCCAACGTCATACACTCATTTAGTGTGGAGACAAAAAAAGTTCAACTCTTCGAAGGAATTGTAACTTGGTATGCGTGAGAAGAGAGTGCCGTGGAGGGGATCTAGTGCTACCAAGTTACTATCTATCATGCCTTTATGTAAGTGGCTGGAGTAAAATCCAAGTTGGAACTCAACGAATATTGTCCTTGCCATCCTTAGGATTGTACTTGCTTGTTTTTCATTTATCAAAAATTGTATCAAAACAAAGAAGAAAATCAAATGATCAAGACAACCTCTTGCTTACTGTGTTTTCTGGCAATAACTTGAGTCAAAAGAAGCACTTCAAACTTCAGAGCATCCTAGGAATATGTGCAAACAAGCCAAAATTGAGCAAAACTGGTAGAAAAGCAAAACCGTGCAATTGAGACATCTTCCTACGCATTTAACAAATATTTCAACGCATCCAAATTCTGCAACACATTTAAACACTCTTCCTATGCATTTGCTAAATCTTTCAGCGCAAACACATTTCTGCGCATTCTAGAAGTAGAAGTGCGCATTCAGAATTGCACATTTAAGCCACAGAAACACGCATCCACACCCTATTTCTGCACAAATAAACCTACGCATCTGTAATAGAGAGTGCTTCCATACAGTTTGAGAGAAAGTCAAAACCAAATCCATGTACCGATTTGGACCCAGATGACACTTGGAAAGTTAGTTCAACCATTTTAGACCACCTTCATACCATTTTCGCACATCACCTTTGCATACCATTATCTTGCTATCTGAACACATCAAACCAAAACCAAAACTTGTGTCAAGACATTATTGAGACTCTCCCAAAGGCAAACAAAAATCTAGTTAGTTTCATATCAGGATTCCAATCATCCTTCGCATCAAAACTATATTGGTGTATCTTGATAGAAGAATAGTCTACATCATATAGCGGTGATCAACCATCCCTATTTTAACTACCTTTTAGCTCAAGGACACTTTGTTTGGACAAATAGGGTCAATAGAAAACCTTAGCAAAACCATATCCAACCAAATCATCTTCATACCAAAACATCAAACCAAGTCCACCAAGTCTCACAATCCAACTTCTCTCGCGTCCAAAAATTGCATGGTTCAAACTAGATCTCAATCTAAACAAAAGAAAAAAAGGGTCCCCTTCACAATAGTGGGCATAATTTTGATGATGAGGAGGTTAGTCAAGAGAAAATCCTTAAACAACTTCAAGATCTAAAATTTCTAAGGATGATGGATAGGGTAGTTGCCACAGATCCTCATAAATATTTTGTCATGCGAGCTCAACAAGGAGCTAAGTTACCCTCAAATTTTGATGTCTCAAATCTAAGAGAGAACAATTCCTCAAATGAAGCTGAGTCTTTGAAAGATGGCTCCAAAAATGACAAAACTGACAAAGATGGTTCTAAAATGGAAAAGGCTAAGGATACACCCAATCCCTTGGACACATTAACAACACAAATCCAAGCCTTGCAAAAACAGTTGATGGACATCCAAAGTGGGACAACAACAAAACATTACTCTATTGAGGATATTTCACCATATCCCTTTGATAAGTCTTTGCTCATGATCCCTTTTCCCTCAAGGTTTGAGGTTCCAAAATTTGATATGTATCGAGGAAAAGGTGATCCAAGAGATCATATAAGGGAATTTAGTGTAGCATGCCTAGAAGTCGCACAAAATGAAACATATCTTATGCGATTATTCCCACGAAGATTAGGAGGCCAAGCAATGGAATGGTTCTCCCACCTACCTCCCGGCATCCACACTTTTGATGAGCTAGTGGATAAATTTGTAACACATTTATCATACAATATCTAACATGAAATCTCCATGTTAGACCTTTGTAATAACAAGCAAAAGGGGGGAGAATCCTTCACCTCTTTCCTACAAAGATGGAGACAACTTGCAAGCAAGTGCCCCTAGCACATACTAGAGAAACAGATGATAGAAATGTTTGTTCACAACCTAACCACATAACTAAGCTACCAAATCCAAATACAATACCCGACTACTTTTAGTAAGGTCATTGAAATGGGGTTACTCATTGAGAAAGCCCTGATAACAAAGGGGCAAATTAAGCTATACAAAGACACCCCTAGCTCTAACAACAATGCAAACAAGTCACGATTTTGGACCAAGAACAAACCCATTGTAACTGATGGTGTGGTGGATGCTAAAAATGTGGTGCAAAAGCAACCAATCTTCAATCTATCAAAACCACAAAACAATACACCATCTAACAAGCCCCAAAGCAATGAGCAAAGACCCACCAACTTTCCTCCTAGGAGAAAATTCACACCACTAGGAGAGTCTCTTGAATCTGCCCTTAGGAAGTTAATTGTGGGTAACCTCTTAACACTTCCTCCGGTGCGTGATTATGAACCAAAATTTAAACCTGCTTGCTGGAGTGATTCCAACTTTTGTGAATATCACTGAAACAAAGGCCATAAGACAAATGATTGTCAAGTGCTAAAACATGTCGTTCAAGACCTCATTGATCAAAAAGTAATAAAAATTGAAGGGCATACCTCTAATGAAGAGCATATAGCATTAAAAAATCCTCTTCCACACTATGAGAAAGGAGGATCATCCAATCAAAACAACAACGGTGCTGACAAAGCAAACTATAATAATGTTTCTTACAAGTACACCATCAATCATATCTCACACAGTGATTCACACATCAATGTAATCACTATCAATAATAATCCCGATTGTAATTTGACCACTCGTCGTGGAAACATTACTCTATAAGGAGTCCCACCCAATTCATCATCCACATCGAACTAATACAACATCCTTGACCAACTCCATAAGACACTAGCACACATCTATTTTGGATTTATTGAGTCTATCCCTATCCCACAAAGCCATCTTGGATAAAGCACTCTTGGAAACAACTATTCCTACAAACCTTGCTCAAGAGCAATTCCAAGCTATGGTAGGCCATCTAACCACACCACATTTTCTATCTTTCACAGAGAAAGATGATATGTCCATCAACCAACCACACAATGCATCCCTCCACATTAAGGCCCAAATCCACAAACACTGAATAAAAAGGGTCCTAATAGATGGAGGTGCTGGTTTAAATATATGCACATTAAAGTTAATCCTTTCATTGGGGTTTTCACAAAATGCCATCGATCCTAAAAAGAAAATAACTATCAAGGTATATGATGAAGAAGAGTGAACTTCCAAAGGAACTGTAGTCTTGCCAATACGGGATGGCCCAGTAGAGAGAGATGTTGTGTGTTAAGTTCTAGACATGGATCTAGCATATAATATTCTTCTCGGTAGACCTTGGATCCATGCAATGAAGGCTATTCCTTCAACATACCACCAATCTATCAAGTTCCCACACAATGTCCAAGAAATTACCATACCAGGTGACCCTGACCCATTTTAGTATTGTACCAACATCCAATCAAAACCAAATGTGGTAATCCCCACCAATCGAGCAGATTCCTCTTCTTCAAACCATGTGGATCCAAGTTCTCTAGCTTCTACCTCCAAAACATCAAAGCTTAAAGTCAAAGTCAAGGACAAAGGCATTGGAGAATATGTCATTGAACAAATGTTCTGTCTAGCACAACTGCCTCTATCACCAAGATCATATGGAAAGCCATTACCAAACAAAGCCAAGTCATTAGAGACTTCTAAAGGTCCTTTCATTAGATGGGGAAACCTATCGGATGAGAGTGATGAAAAAGATGTCTTATAGTGGCTTTACAAAGATGAAGATAGTGAAACCACACCAAATGATCATCAACCAAAGCTACCCACTGCACAGTATGGTCAAGGGTTTTCTATTTTACAAAGGATGGGATATGAAGGACATAGTCCCATAGGATTAAGGAAAGATGGTATCATAGAACCAATTCAACCCTCTACTTCCATAGCTTGAGACTGTCATGCCCACATTTCCCATGCAGTCACAACATGTATTCACGCGTGTCATGTCCACATGCGTCATGTGGTCATGATACGAACTATCAAAAATTTTCCCACTCTTCCTTAGAAATCCCCTCGCACACGTAGGCGTGCTCGGCGACGTACGCTTAAGGCGAATACAATATAGTTGTCGGCGGCGTACCAAGTACATGTGCGCACACCCTATGCAAGGAAACGCGTGGTTTCCTGACTTAGGTTAATCTCACGAATTATATTCCAACAACATTTGTTTTAGGTGATAGATCATTTCTCAACAAAGCATGATCATCTATTTCTTCTTTCCATTTTTTGGAACTTAATATTAATTTCTCCTCCTTCAGACTTAGCATTTTCAACCAAGCCTGTTCATTTGCCCTCTCTTCCTTTTCTTGGAATTTAGTTTTGATTGTATTTCTATCACGTTCATTTTACCGTTTCTCTAAAATTTAATTTTGATTGTATTTCTATCTCATTTCCCTTCCCGTTGTGCAAGATCTTCTTATGTTATCCCTTTTTTTTTCTTCACGTTCTTTATCGAACAACGTTAACACTATATCCTTTACATTATTCCTAATTTCTTGGTAAACTAGATCACTTAAATAGGGTTGGCTAACTTCACTCGACTCAGTCCCCCTCGGGTTCCATTCTAGGTTTTAGTTCAACGTTTGAATTATTTTTAATAATCAACCTGTTCCTAAACAAGATTAACTGTAGGTTAAACTTACTTAGTTCTCTTAGCCCTGTTCGGAAATGCCGCGCATTTTCTCCTCTTTGTTTTCCAAGGTTAGCTGTTCTTTCTCTTTCTCTCTTTTTTTTTCAATTGGACGTTTATTCTCTAAATCTACAGTTGAGTTTAAAATGGCCACTCATGGAATGCCTGTGATGGCTTGTTTGCGTTTATTTTCAGTGTCCTTTGTAAATGAAGGGATCATACTAGGTTGGGATACAAGGGTAAGGAGAAGATCAAAGGTAAAGAGAAACTCCAAGCAAAAGACATACAAGTAGTTACCACTAACTTCACAGAACAACTTCACCGACTACAAGAATGGAGTGAAACAGATTCTAATGAGTATGAATGGGATAGCATCTCAGAAACTTCTTGGGAAGACAAAGAGATTGATGTGGTTCAACAAAATAGCTCTACTTATATGACGCATGAGGGACAAAACCCTAGGGCTAGATCACTAGAGTTTGATCCGCAATATGACGAATGTGAACTTCATGAGGAGAGTACAATGTCACACTTGACGAACCAACTTAAGGAGAGTACCATAATGGACCTTGTCAATAGCTCTACCTATTCAAATAACTCCATTCTAACTATCACCAGCTTTGAACCAGAGTAACCTGATGACCCATTACCCTTAGTGTATCCCAAACTCATAGACTAGGATTTGTAGGACACCACCCCTAAACTAGATACATTCCAAAATGATGATGCTATCATCGATTACCTAGAGCTTAGGGACCATCTACCCATAGGGGATCACAAAACTGGCTACACCATAGAACTTAATAACAAGGCTTATTTTGGAGAGTGCCAAGCCTTTCAGTCGTAAAAATGTGAAAATAAAAGATAGATCTAATGGTGAAAATCGCTCTACAGCAGTGTTAGATCATGAAAATAGTAAAAAAATAAAAGGTGTATCCGATGGTGAAAACCTCTTTGAGGCACCGAAGGATGAAAGGTTTGACACTCATCCCAATCTGACACATCAAGAAAGGTCCTCAATTATGATTGAACCAATAGAACCTGTCAGTATTGGAATAGAAGATAACCCACAGATAATTCATATGGCACAATCGTTATCCGCACAAGAAAAGCCATCTTTCACCGAATTCTTCAAGCGGAAACAGATCAACTTTGCTTGGTCATATGCCGATATGCCAGGACTGGATCCTGATCTTATCATGCATCATCTTTCACTAGCTCTAGGAGCTAAGCCAGTTAAATAGAAATTGAGAAAAATGCACCCACATATAGCATGAATGGTGAAGGAAGAATTAAAGAAGTTGCTTGATGTTGGTTTCATCAGACTAATAGATTATCCAGAGTGGATTTCAAATATAGTTCCTATTGCTAAACTAGATGGAAGAGTGAGACTATGTAATGACTTCAGGGATCTGAACAAGGCTTGTCCAAAGGATGACTTCCTCTACCAAACGTAGACATCATTGTAGATCTAACGGCAAGGCACACCATGTTGTCATTAATGGATGGGTTCTCCGGCTATAACCAAATCAAAATAGCACCGGAGGATCAACACAAAATGACATTCACATGTCTGTGGGGTACCTATTGTTGGTGCGTCATGCCATTCAGACTAAAAAATGTGGGGGCAACATATCAGCGCGCAATGACTACAATCTTTCATGACATGATGCACACCATCGTGGAAGATTATGTAGATGACATCCTAGCCAAGTCCATCACTAGAGAAGGCCATCTACAGGTCTTAGACAAGATCTTCACAAGACTAGAGCAATTTAATGTATGGTTAAATCCAAAAAAATGTGTTTTAGAAGTCACATCCAGTAAACTCCTTGGATACATCATATCAGCTAATGGAATAGAGGTGGACTCAGCCAAGGTAAAAGCAATCATGGAAATGTTGCCACCTAAGAATCTAAGTCAGTTGTGGTCTCTACAAAGAAAGTTGCAGTCCATCAAAAGGTTTATCTCTCAACTGGCAGATAAGTGTCATCCATTCACACATCTCTTACACAAAAACATTCCATTCAAATGGGATGACATGTGTGAACAAGCATTTCAGCATGTAAAGGAGTATTTAATGAACCCACCAGTCTTGATGCCGCCAATTTAGGGCAAGCCATTACTACTCTACATCTTAGCTACACCCACATCTCTTGGAGCTCTACTAGCCCAACAAAACCATGAAGGAAAGGAACAAGCAATCTACTACATCAGCAGGATATTAGTAGGTTACGAACTGCAGTCTACACCAATTGAAAGAGCATGTCTTGTTGTTGTCTTTGCTTCATAAAAATGGAGGCACTACATGCTCTCACACTCTATCAAGCTAGTGGAGAAGATTGGTCCATTAAAATACCTACTCAGCAAAGCTACTCTAACAGGTAGAATATCTAAATGGGTCTTGATACTCAGTGAATTTGATATTGAGTATGTAGATAGACGAGCAATAAAGGGATAGGTCATTACAGATCAGCTGGCGAATGCACCTTTGACAGATAACAACCCTTTAAGCTTTGAATTTCCAGATGAGTCTATCTTCAACATCACTACCACAGCCTAGAAATTTTACTTTGATGGGTCATATACTCAACATGGATTTGGAGCAGGAATCTTGTTGGTAACACCACATGGAGATACAATCCCTAAGTCATACAGACTTATGTTTCCATGTACCAACAATGTTGTCGAGTATGAAGCAATGGTTAACGGCATAAAGATGGTAGTAGATTAGAAGGTCAAGGAACTTCATGTATACGGAGACTCACAACTCACCATTAATCAAGTAAATGATGATTATCAAACTAAGGATGAGAAGTTGATACCATACAAGCGTATGGTGGATGATTTTAAAGAGTATTTTGTTGTGATATCCTTCGAGCAGATACCAAGATTGGAAAACAAAGCAGCAGATGTAATGGCTACTATTGTATCCCTCCTTGACATGCCTGAAAATCATTCTCGTTATGAGTTCTTGGTGGAGTTAGCTTCCCATCTAGCTTATGAAATCCTAGAAACCAACGCCATTTACCACATCGTAGGGTCCGATTCTCCCTTATATGGAAAAGTTTACACCTATCTAAAAGAGAATATCCTACCACCTAACCTATCAAACAACCAAAAATGAACATTCATACGCCAAGCATCCCGATATACCATCATCGCAGACACCCTATATCGACAAGGTTTAGATGGTATTGTCCTTAGGTGTTTGGATAGTGAGGAATATCAGACTGCTCTGAGTAAAGTACATGAAGGAATATGCGGGACACACTCTAGTGGTCCTGCCTTGGCAAAGAAACTCATGCATCTCGGATACTATTGGCCAACTATGGAAAAAGACTCCTATCATTTTGTGAAGCAATGCAAGAAATGCCAAATTCACGAGAACCTAATACATGCACCAGCACAGGAGCTGCAACCTTTAATGACGCCTTGGCCCTTCTACCAATGGGGACTTGATCTAGTAGGCAAGATTCACCCTTCATCCTCCAACGACCACAAATTCATTATCACAACCACTGAATATTTCACGAAGTGGATTGAGGCCATTCCATTAACTAACGTCACAGGGAAACAAATCTCCTATTTCATCCTTAACTACATCATATGCCGATATGGTATTCCATTATTCATTGTCATGAATAATGGGCGACCTTTCAAGAATTAGGATGTGAAAGAACTCTGTGATACATTCCACATTCGACATCACTTCTCCACTCCATACTACCGACATGGTAATGGCCAGACTAAGGCATCAAACAAAATTATCCTGAAGATAATCAAAAAGACTGTTGATGATGTTGGTCGTGACTGGCATATGCAATTGAACCCCACTCTATGGGCCTACAGAACCAGTATACGCACTCCCACAGGTGTGACACCATATGCCCTCGTCTATGGCTCTAAAGCCATCTTGCCTATAGAAGTTGATTTACCTTCCCTCAGGGTGTCATTAAAGGGTCTCGTAAATGATGAAGAATACAGAGTATCAAGACTCCAGGAGCTAGAGCTGCTCGAAGAATGAAGACAACATGCCTTCAACCATCTTAAGGCATACCAACAAAGAATGACAAGAAGTTATAATCACAGGGTCAAACCAAGAGTCTTCCAGGTGGGTGACTTAGTTCTAAGAGAGAATCCAGGAAATCAGCAAGATAGAGAGAAAAAGGGAAAATTTGAACCCAATTGGTTGGGTCCCTATGTCATAGTCGTTGCCTATGGATCAGACGCTTATCAGCTATCAGCATCAGAAGGTGAACTATTCGATGATCCCATCAACAACATGCATCTTCACAAGTTCTACACCTAAAAACCCCAATGCAGGGGAGTCAAAAATAGCCAAAAAAATTTTAAAAAAAGGAAAAATAATAAAAATAATAATTAAAAAAAAAATCAGGTTCTGCTCCTAGGTTAGCAGCTTATCTTAATCAAAATCAAAAAAATAAAAAATAAAAAAATAAAAAAAATCAATTTTTTTAAATTAGAAAAATAACAAAAATAATCATCCTCTAGTGAAAACCTGGTAAATAGGCGCCTTGGTTAGATACCATGATGAAAACCTGGCAAACAGGCATCGTGTATTTTAACTATCGTGCAAATAAAAGCAAGTGGTGAAAACCTGGAAACAAACGTCGTTTGTGATAAACCGCTTCCTCCATCTTTTTCAACCTTGTTCCTCATCCATCTTTCCTTACCACAAACACCCAATCACGTCAGGATACCTACCATGGCTTGTTGTTCTCTCATCCTTATCACCTTGTCCCACCAGGTTGTCAATCCAAACTTGTGTCCATCTTGCCACCCATCCTCAACCATTTCATTGAACCATTGTCGAACTACATTGCCTCTGAGCTATCACGTAGGCAAGGCCATCATTGATGTGCCCTTGAGGCTCCTTTCCCATTCCATTCAATCCCATGTCACCCATCCTTTTGTCCATCTGATTCCACCATTTTACCATCACCTAGGTCTTAGGTCCACATGGTCCACACCCCAAACTACGTTGCCTCTGCGTTGTCACGTAGGCAAGGCCATTTATCAATGAGCCCCTGAGGCACTAGGTCAGTCCCTTAGGGTATATTTCTTCGTGTCTATCATCAGTTCATCCATAATAACTTGATCCTTTACTTAACTGGGGGCAAATCCTCAACCTAGTTGGAGAATAAGATTTTTAAATGCTACAACTTAGAGGATAACAAATCGGATCGTGGTTTTATTCACTAGACATCATGCATCGCAACAAAGCAAGCTTTTAAAACATTGTCTTGGCAAAAAGACATTTAAACTGCACCTGACAAATCACCAACCTGCCTAAAACATCAAACGTAACTCTATCAAGTTATTGCAAGAAACATATATCTATGGTAAGAAGGTTTTTAATGGTTGTTTAAAATCTTATTATCAGGATTTTTTTTATTATGTCTCCTATGCTACTCAAGGATGTCGAAAAAAAAACTAGAGATGCTATGATGGAACATGATTATTTTATTTGTCTGTTGTTTGTGGGTTTATCTTTAGCAATGAGAAGCCTCGTCTAAAGACATGATCAACATAATGATCATCGAGGACATCAAAGGTCTAAACATGAAATAGGTGTAATCCTTGTTTGTTGATATGAAAGCAATACTCAGGTCATCTTAGTTTAATTATACTTAGATGCTTGTATTAACTTGCTAAATCAAAATCCATGTAAGTAATACTTAGGTCATCATGGTTTAATTATACCTAGATGCTTGTATTTTCTTACAACATTTTAAAAGCTCAATGATGAAACAAAGTACTTCAAAAACTTGTACAAGAAGATGACAAAATCCACTACCGTACATACCAAATTGCATTTCATTTCATCTATAAGCATTTCATGCATATCATTTTCCAAGTGGCTTAAGATCCAATTCCCTTCTTTATCTACGTCTCTTAATCTACTCCCCCTTTTTCTCTCTTTTCATTTTGAGAGCGCACCAATTGTCCTCCCAAAGGGGCGTCATCATCATCATTCATCTTATTTGCTAACTTACCATTATCTTTCCTTGTCACCCTTGCTCTTGAGTGACTAGGGCATCAACAATCACCAATCCAATCATTCATCTGATCATCAAATCAATCCGATCAATCTAAGCAATGATCTAAGTTCAAGTCCATCCTTAATCCATACCCTTCGAGTAAATCAATCTTGTCAAATTATCCAATCGCAATCAATGGTCTTGATCTTAATCTTGTCATAAACCAACTCAATTAATCAATCAATCATCATCATCAGCGGGATATGTCTTTCCCGCATCTTTGTGTTGATCTAGGGATATATCATTCCCTACAATGAAAAACACTATCATCAATCATTATCAATTAATCATTGGTTTACAGCTTGACAGGGGCAATACCTTGTTTGTTCTTGTATCATTTGTGCATACTTGCTTGCTTGCTTATGTGTGTTATCATTTTATCTTGCATAACATGTCATATAACTCTTTCATCCATCTCTTATCTTGCATCCTTCATTTTCTTAGCCATCCCTTATCATTCTTGTTCATCGTGAGATTGTTCATCATCTTTTTGCCAAAAACCATCCAACCTGACCAATCTCCCGAGGGAGCATCCTATCGTCATTTAACCTGTACTAGGGGTAAACTGGGGCATGCATCATAGTCAGAAAAAAAATTATTCTTTGAAGCAACGTGATAAAACACATTGCATCAAAGAGGGGCAAAATGTATACACCTAAAAATGGCTCGTGTCGAATTAAGTAAATATTTTAATATTTATTTTAATTCTTATTATTCTATCAATTAAATAAATATTCTAATTTATTTGATTAGTTCATTATCCCAAAATTAAATAAAAATAAATTTATTTAATTAAATACCCTAATTCTTCTAATGTCTCATATAATTAAATAATCTTAAATTATTTAATTAATCCTAAATTCCTCTATCCCAAAGTCCTAATTTCATTTATCCACATCACCTTTCCACCTCACCATATTGCACACATAATTGAATATTTTAATATTTAATTAGCTAATATCCCCTCACCCACATGTCATATTTCTCCTCCAATCAAGATTAGTTAACTCATCAGTCAAATCAGTTATCTAATCAATCAATTCACTTAACTAGTCAATATTTTCAGTTAACTCCTCGGTCTATTCAGTTAACTCAATCTATTATGTTAACTCCTGTAACTCATGAAAGGAGCTTGGACACTTGCCCTCTTCTAATTTGCACACATTCCCTCAAGCTTTCTCAATCGTACACATCACAAGTAATTCCTCCAGACATGGATCTATTGACACTTGGATTTAGCCTCTCCTCAACCTATAAAAACAAGGTTCTCACACCCATTTTGCATATTTCAAGATTTTGCAATCTTACTCTGTAGAAATCCTATTAGCGTGCCTTTGGCAGAGTATCCTCATTGCATTTGCATAATCCCATTATCATCATAATCATCCAACCATGTCTCCATTATCCATCATCCATGTTTATTAGAATTGCATTGTTAGTTTAGTCTTCATTGCATTATCCATCTACAACCATTCTCTTATTGTCATCTTCAACAGCAAGGAAGTACAACTTCTGAGAGCTAAAATCATACACAAGATTGATATGAGATAGGCGACAATGGAAGCTACGAGGTAAATCAGACTATAAAGGTAATGTCTTTGTTTATTGTATTTGCATCAATTTTATTGAGTTATTGGATATTTAGTTGTTAAATACTATTGTTCATATTTCCTCTAACAACAATGATAAAATATAAATAAAATGTGGTTTCGGGGGCAACGCCCCCGAACCCCCCGCCGGGGGGATGATCCCCCTGGACACCTCACAAGGGGGAAACCCCCCTACGAACCCTCGTCATGGACAAATTAGCATCGAGGACAGGATATAAAGGTGTAGCTGAAACAAGACCACTGCTGGTGAAACTATTCATCCCTTATGGGTGATTTACAAACAATATTAGGAGTAACTAATTACATAGGATTTACAAGGTTGATGGCACCTTAATCCTAACATTCTCCCACTTGACATCATACATTGTAAATACCCATAGGAAAACCATAAAATAATCAGGCACTAGAAGCAAGGCCCATGGCCTCTTTACACCAAACAAATTTCTCTGTGCTCACAAGTTTGGTCAAAACATCTGCAACATTGTCCTGAGTGTCTACCTTCTTCAGCTCAATCTGTCCATTTGCAACCATTTCTCACACAAAGTGATACTGTACATAGTCTCCTCAACCAAACTACCTCCTTAGAGACATGGGTAGTAGACATATACTTTGCTTCAGTGGTGGACAAAGGAACCGTGGGCTATCTTTTTCTCATCCAACTCACTGCTCCACCAAACAAAGTAAACACACAGCCACTGGTGGACCTTCAACTATCCAAGTCACCTACCCAATTTGCATCAACAAATCCCTGTATGTCCAAAGTTTTTTCAGCACCGTTAGTACCAGAATAAACCAAACAGTAATTAGGAGTACCTGCTAAATATCTAAATACCCTCTTTTACATAATTCCAATGCTATCTACCAGGGTTAGACATAAATCTACTCAAAACTCCCACTGCTTGGGCAATATCTGGTCTAGTGCAAACCATTGCATACATCAAACTCCCTACAACATTAGCATATGGCACATTAGACATATCCTCTAAATCATCCTCATTCTTTGGACACATATCTAATGAAAGCTTGGTACCAATGGGTAAAGGAACTCTAACTGGGTTACAGTCCTGCATACTAAATCTCTGCAAAATGGTATTCACATAATTACTCTGAGACAACCAAAACTTTATGTTACCTCTATCACTTTTGATCTCCATCCCCAAAATATACCTAGCAGCTCCAAGATCCTTCATTTCGAATGCACCTGAAAGTTGGGCTTTCAACTCACTAATCATACCCTTAGTATTGTTAAAAATAACATGTCATCAACATACAATGCAATGATCAAAATAGAATCATTAATACAATGAATGTAAACACAGTGATCCTCCTCGCTTCTAACAAAACCTAATTTCAACACAAATGAATCAAAGTTCTAGTACCACATTCTAGGGGACTGTTTCAGACCATAAAGAGACCTCTTCAATCTACAAACCCAATGTTCTTTCCCTTTTACCTCAAAACCTGTAGGTTGTTGCATGTAAATTTCTTCCTCAAGATCTCCATGCAAGAATGCAGTTTTAACATCCATTTACTCTATTTCCCAATCAAGAGTTGTAGCAATAGATAAGAGAAATCCAATAGAATTTAATTTAGCAATAGGAGAGAATATTTCACTAAAATTGATTCCCTCTCTCTGGGAGTAGCTCTTCGCTACTAGTCTAGCCTTGTACTTCCCCAATGAACCGTTTGCTCCAAACTTCTTCTTGAAGACCCACTTGCAATCTATGGCCTTTCTTCCTTTGGGCAAATGAACAAGATCCTAGGTGTTGCAAGAGTCTAAAGCCATCATCTCCTCCTACATGGCTAACTGCCAAGACTCACTATCATCTACATGAATAGCTTTCTTGTAGGATCTAGGCTCATCATCAATACTTAATAAAGCAAATACACAACAAAAATCTGGTGGGCTATACCTATCAACTAGGTTCCGTTGTCTTGTGGATCTTCTCAAAGGTGGAGTAATAGACTATTCAGGTTCTTCTGCATGCTTATCTTTACCAACTTCTTTTGTCACAATAGATTATTCATCATCAGAACTTTCACTCGAGTCTTCTCCTGCTTCTTCACCCCCCAATCCATCATTATGTTCTTCTTGAGGTGCATCTTCATGCTCTAATTCAAAATGCACTCTCTTCAACTTTTCTTCTTTTTCCTCTGGCTGTTTAGGTTCTGAAATAACACTAAGTTCCCTGAAAATAACATCTCTAGAATAGATAATCTTTCAGGTTAGAGGATTCCAAAGCTTATAACCTTTTACATTATCACCATATCCAATGAAAGTACACTTTTCAGCTTTTGGATCCAACTTAATTCATTTTTCTTTAGGCACATGAACATAAGCCTCACAACCAAATACCCTTAAATGTGAAATAGAAGGTTTCTTACATGTCCACATTTCATAAGGAGTTGAAACAAGAGCCTTACACGAAGATCTATTAATCAAGTAGTTTGCAGTACACACAACTTTTGCCCAAAAGCATTTATTCAACTGTGATTCACTCAACATACTTCTGGCTCTTTCCATTATTGTTTGATTCATCCTTTCTGCCACTCCATTCTGTTGTGGAGTATACTGATTAGTTTTCTGTTTAACAATACCTGTATGCTTACAAAATTCATCAAATTCCTTAGAACAATATTCCCCTCCATTGTCAGATCTCAAAACCATTATCTTATAATCTGATTGCTTTTCAACTCGGGCTTTAAATTCCTTAAACTTAGTGAAGACTTCAAATTTGTGAAGCATAAAATAAATCTAGGTAAACTTTGAGACATAATCAATGAAGGAAACAAAATATCTAGATAAGTGTCAGGAGGCATTTGACCAACTAAAAGAAAGATTGACTACGACGCCTATCTTGAAGGCACCTGACCCAGAAGGTCATTTTGTAGTCATTACTGATGGCTCAGGGGAAGGCTTAGGTGGTGTACTTGTCCAAGATGCATAGGTTATTACATATGAATCCAGGAAACTGAAACCTTATGAAAAAACTATGCCCCTCATGATTTGGAGTTGGTAGCAATAATACATGCATTGCAAATGTGGAGACATTCCTTGCTTGGAAAACCCTTCGAACTAAAAATAGATCATCAAGGACTCAAATATTTGTTCACTTAACCACACCTAAATGCTCGCCAAAGAAGGTGGTTAGAGTTAATCTTAGATTATGATTTTCAGATTAAGTACATTCAAGGCAAGGAAAACCGTGTGGCGGATGCCTTAAGTAGGAGAAGACATATCTCCCCAATGATCTCCATACATTCTGATTTCAAGCATTAGGTGTTACAAAAGTCACAGGGAGATAAGTATTATGAGCAGGTAAAATAAGTTCTCATGGATAATCCCCAGAATCCAAAATATGATAGATTTTATCTTGAACCAGATGGGTTATCAATGTATAAAGGAAGGACATATGTTCCAAACTCCAAGGAGTTAAGGAATATCATGTGGAAAGAGGTTCATTTTGCACCTTATTCAGGACATCCTGGAGTAACAAAGTTACTGGCTGATGTGAAGCCTTTATATTTTTGGAAGGGAACAAAGAGGGATGCTACAAGGTTTGTAGCTGGATGTCTAGAATGCCAGAGGGTGAAGGCGGAACACCATCACCCGGTAGGACTTTTATACCCTCATGAAATTCTAGAATTGAAATGGCAAATCATTAGCATGGATTTTGTGCAAGGACTTCCTATGTCAAGGAATAAGCACAATGCTATTATGGTTGTGGTGGATAGACTCACGAAGGTGACACATTTTATACCTAGGAATTTGACAGATGGGGCACCAATCATAGCCCACAAATTTGTGCAAGAAGTTTTCAGATTGCATGGTATTCCTGAGAAGATTATCTCAAATAGGGATGCCCATATGACATCAAGGTTTTGGCAAACCTTATTTTCCTCACTTGGAACTCAGTTGAATATAAGCTCTACTTATCATCCCGAGATGAATGATCAAACTGAAAGGGTAAACCAAGTGTTGGAAGATCTGTTGAGAATGTATTGCATGGATCAACAATACAAATGGGAAGATTATCTTCCTCTTGTGGAATTTGCCTATAACAATTCCTTTTATTCCACTATTAATATGGCTCCATTTGAAGCATTATATGGAAGAAAGTGACGAACTCCTATAAGCTAGGATAAGATAGAAGATAGGATTAGCCTTGGTCCAGGAATGCTATCAGAAATGGAAGAGCAAGTCCATCTAATCAAGAAAAGGCTAGCAGAAGCTAATGATAGGCAAAAAAGATACGCGGATGCCAAACGCATCACAAGGCATTTCTCAGTGGGAGAAAAAGGTCCTTCTAAGGGTTAAACCCCAAAAGAGCTCCATTAAGTTTAGAAAGACGTCTAAACTAGCCCCTAGATATGTGGGTCCCTTTGAAGTTCTCGAAGAGGTCAACCCAATTGCATAGGATTGCTCTATCGCCAGCTCTTGCCATGATGCATAATGTTTTCTATGTTTCCTATTTGATAAAGTTTATTTCAAAAGATAATCATGTTCCTATTCTTGATTGGAATGCCATGCAGGTGAAGGACCCAAGGGTGGTAGTGATCGAGCCCATCAAGGTGCTCGAAACATGTAAGCTACGCTTATGTAATAAAGAGATAACTCAATGTAAGGTCTAGTGGGACCAATATGCACAAGAGAATGCCACCTAGGAGAATTATGAGGACATTTATCAAAGATTTCCCCATCTCTTTTAAAACTTTACACTATGACGAGAAAACACTTTTTCTTTATGTTGGTTTGATTTTTGGAGACACTAAATCATCGGGGACGATGATTCTTATGGGGGTAGATATGTTACATCCCCAACTTTTGATTAAGCTTAATCTTACTTTTATGCAGTAAAAAGAATAAATAATCTTACATTAATGATTGATGTTTGTGGAAAACATCAAGTTGAATCATTGATTATATGGATTACGATTAATGCTTAGATTAGACATGAGATTATATGTTGAAGAGATTATCTTATCCTGATGTATATGATTTAATGATGATACACTAATCATGGTTATATGGTTGTGAGTGTAACCAGGAAAAGGATCTTCCTTCAAGAGTGGAAGGAGAGTATCACCACAGAGAAGAGAAAAGACACTATGGAAAAGATTGGTTTGCTATTTGAAGTCTCAATTTGATCATTATATGAACCATGCGAGAGAAGGTATGTGTCCTTAGTTGCTATCTCAATTTTGTATTTGAAACGACCATTATCGACTTGACGTGGAAAAATAATTTTCCAACGTCCACTTTTGTCGATTTGGTCAAAAAAGTTTTCTGGTATTTCATTTTGGCTCTGCAACGTCTATAGCTAATGAAAGTAGAAGGTGGCGATAGGGGAGAAAGTCTCAACCCTCATTCACACCTTAGTTGTCATCGATCGCCGACTCAATTTAATTGGTGAGGTCACCTTTGAGTCAATTTATGTGTTTATTTACAATATTGATATATATATTTGATAATTAGTTGATATGGGGATAAAGATATCACCTTTATCATTTATAACCTATTTATTTAATATCTTTTGGGAGATATTATTTTGTTTGAGATTGTATTTTAATTTTGAAGGGGAGCATTTTTCTCTCCCTTGACCCCAAATGTAGGGGAGTGGGAGAAGTTCCCATGGTCATGAGGTGACTGGGGGGGCAGGTGGCCCTTAGCCCACCACTAAGAGCCGCTGCTCGAGAGAAATGGGGCATCATGGAAAGAAAGCTTCTTTCTCTCAAAATAGAGAAAGGCAGTAAGGAAGAGTGAGTTGTTATATTTTTATGTGGAAAGAGTAGCATAGGCTCGCGGGGAAAAGAAGAGCAAATGGCTGTAGAAAACTCATTCAAGGAGCTTAAAACATTAGCCTATTGAGTAAGTGAATCTGGAATGATTCTTGCTTTCAGCTTAGTATATTATTATTGTAAATGGATTTAGAGTCGGCCAGGGCAAGACCTTGAGCCATGCTCACTATTTAATATTATGATATAAAGCGATGATGTTCAAAAGGGAGTAATCCCTATTGTTCAAGCTATTCCATAGCTCGCTGTTGACAACCATTGTTTAGTAATGTTGTGGGTATGTCGTGTTAGTGACCCTGAGAATGCAGAAACCCACTGCTATCATTCTTGAATCTTTGTGTTGGCTTTTTAGCCACAAACTAAGTATTATTATTGTGAATTCTTGATTTATATTTATATGCTATCATATCTTTTGCAGAGCTTTGATAGCTTTGCTATCATTCCTGAAGCCTGTTATCTAACATGCAATGGTGTGTTCGATAATTATGCTATCATAGTATGTGTTTATGGGCTTACCAAGTTAGAAAGGTGGCGGCCGACTGTGATGGCTATGAATAATTCTTTTTAATAATTGTGTTATCTTTATGCATGGCCGAATGGCCATTATTTTATAACTGTGATTATTAGTATACATGGCTGAAGGGCCATTGTTTTATAACTGTGTTATCATCATGCATGGCCAAACAACCATTGCCTTATAACTATGTTATGATCTTGCATGGCTGAATAGCCAATTCTTTACAACTGTGTTATTATCTTCCATGGCCGAATGGTCATTATATTATAACTGAGTTAATATCTTGCACGATCGAATGGTCAATTCTTCGCAATTGTGCTATCATTGAAAGCTAAGGCTGAGTCAGGTGGACGAAGGCCTGTGTTATAATTTGTTCATTTATGATGTAATGATGATGCATGTCACTGGGTTTTTAAACCTGACTTATATTGATATACTGTAATGAGTCAAAGTCTCTCTCTCTTGACGAGAGGTAAGACAATGTAGACAGTCATTGCCATAGTCGAGCATGGTTGTGCATGACCGAATGTTATGATATCACCTGGATGTGATAAGGGGTTGACTGAATGAGACTAATAAATACAAACCTTCAAACTAATTGTATGCCTAGGTAAATACAAAGAGATGGGGGACCAAAAAGTCACCACCATGTCCAAAAGTAAAGCAAAAAAAAAACTCATTTCTCCTCATAGCCGTGACCATTGCAAGTTTAGCAGCAAAAAAAATCAGGTGAAAGCACAATCATGTTGAAGAAAAGCCTATCCAATTAAGTATAAGAGAGAAAATGACAAATTCACGATGCCACCTCGCTGCCAAAGACGTCGTCAAGCAAACTTGGAGGATCCAACATAGGAAGAAGGTAGGGTTTGACTAATTTTGTTAGTTTGAGAACAATTTTCAAGTTTTGCAATGTTTGATTTGTTTTTATATTGCATTTATAGTTATTGGGGAAAGAGAAAACCTAAATCCAACTGAGGAGGGTGAAAACAACCCCCAAAACCCTCAAAACCCACCTTCATCTCCTTATAATGTAAGGGATAGTCAAGAAAACTACCTACAGATAATAGAATAAAACAAGAAACATCTTCAAACTGTTATTCAAACCCTAAACAATCCAATTGGAACCACTGATCGTAGGAGGGCACTTGCAAAATCACTAGAAGAGATTGTTTCCCACACGGATTCGGTGACAAAACAAATCACCAAATTCCAAGACTATAGGGAGAGGTGTCGGCAATATTATGCTAACAAGTTGTTATATGAACAAGTCAAGAATGAAAAAATTACAAAATCTGAATTATGTGCACACTTTATTAATTCCAAAACGGGCCAAAGATTAGAAGAAAGTTGCAAACATTTTCCTATACATTAGTGTAGGAATGAAGAAATATCCCAAAACTTTTGGGATAGATGGTACATGGTCTTCGATGAGCGCCCATGCAACAATGATGAGGTACCACAATATTTCTTGAGGAAACTCCATTGTGAGTTTGTCCTTAATAAGATTCTGAATTATTTTGACATTCGTGAGTTCTAGGGTAGAGATGGTGACTCTGCCCAAGATAGAGTTGGGGCTCAATGAGATGAAAATCATGTGCCTGTACACTTGGAGAGGCCAAAACATAGGTCACTCCCTTTGGCTTTGAAGGAGAGTGTTGAGGTGGAGACATTACATTCATTGACTACTCTTACCCAAACTCTATCACAACATGCTGATGATCTTACCCAGGCTGATGAGGGTGAGAGTAGTAGGACTCTCAGCAGGATGTTGCGACGCAGGGGTAGGATCCATTGATGGGGCATCCATATTGGATAAACTTGTTCTCAGTGATGATCTCTTACAACATACATTTGGTATTGACTCAGGTAATTTGTTACAAGTTTCATCTTGATTTAGTATATTGTTATTTGAAATTTGTAATTAATTTTATATGATTATCTCTATTATAAGTCAAAAATAATGTATGTAATTGTCTGCACAATGAAATTCTAGGGTCAGAGTCTTTATCCTGCCTCCATTAGCCATCCATTGGCGGGTTATGAGAGGAGGTCAAATCAACAGGTATGTAATTTATCACATATTTGTAATTATTGTAGATATGTCAATGGTAATATTATTTTGTGACAATTTGATGATTTCAACAGTCACCGGCACCTCCATGGTTTCCTTGGTCCCCTAGATGCCAATCCACCACTTTTACAGAGGTAAATTTAACCGTTTCTAATCATTATGCATTTTTAAAATAATGTTATGTATTTATTTTGGTCAAATAATCTTGAACTTGATTTTCATATGTTGAATGTGGAGACTCCTCCTCATCTTCGTGAGTCAGCGCAGACAGGCATTGCTGCAGCCATGATGTCTTCAAATCCTTTGACCGAGGTATGAGCCAATAACATGAAAATGTCATAATTTTGTATTTCTTTTTTTATATGTCATTTGATGTACATAAATGATATTTATGTTTAGTCAATTTTGCTTCTTGATGCTTCTCACAGGAGGTCACAACTCCAGTCCGTCCAAGTACGAACGTAGAGAGAGACAAGATGATGGAGAGTGATCATCAGGTGGCAGTAAGTGATCGATTACATATGTGATGTTATATATTTCATACATTTTCTATATTAATGTGCATATATTATTTGATTGTATTAACAGGTGGAGTTGGATCAACTTTTGTCGAAGAGGTCTACTCGACGACAGAGAGAGGATGAGTCACTGATTGGCTCTACATCTTCACGGTCAAGCAAGGGCCGCTGATTATTTCATAAAAGTCCATAGGAAACTAGTTTTTGGGACATTTTTTATATGCCTAGATGGCTTTGTATACATACTTTTGTATGAACTACCGATGTATGTTTTTGAATATATGCCTATATGGCTTTATATATAAACTCGATGTTATGTTCATGACATTATATATATGACAGCGTATATTAAATATTTAATATGCTGATCAATTATCGTTACAAGAATTTAGTTTTACACGTGCCAATTGCATTTGCTTGAAAGTTTATAAATCGTTTTCAAATAATCCATTTTGTGCATATCTTGCAATCATTGCATTATGTGGGACTATGCATTTCTTTGAGGCATCATTTCAAACAGTTTATGTACCTTGTATATGCCTCCACACTTTCCATACAGTTCATGTGCCTTCATGAGGTGACATTTCTTTGGGGCATCATGCCAAATAGTTCACGTGCCTTGTCTATGCTTCCACACTTTGCATACATGTCTACAAGGGCAGCTGTAGTTACAGCATGTGACAAATTTCCTATATCCTTTATGCTTTGATGACTGTCCATACGCTGTTCCAAACATTCTATTTTGGTGTACAGATAGGGAGGATGTTGGCAAAGGTTGTGGAATTTGTCTTTACATGTGCCAGTTGCTTTTACTTGTTCAAAAGTTTCTAAAGTCTTTTCAACAAATCTATTTCGTGCATATCTTGCAATCATTACATTCCATGAGACAACATTTCTTCGAGGCATCGTGTCAAACAGTTTGAACATTCATTGTATATGCTTCCACACTTTGCATACATGTCTTGCAGGGTACTTACAACTACGACATTTTACAAAATTCCTATATCCTTTATGCTTTGATGCAAGATAACTCCATAGTGAAGGGTGGTTGATTTGTTTTGGTGGGGATTAGGGTGTAGGGGTGGGGCGGGTGTTGCAAGACATAGCATCACTAGGAAAAGGGTCTTTGTTAACCATAACATTGGTGACAATAACATACCAATTAAACTTTTGTCTAAGAAGTGGAAATTATGTCAACCTATATTGTGAAAGAAGAAAGTCATGAAATGGCTCCCATAGGGAATAGAATTAGGTCCTTAATTGTCCATTTAGGCATGTACACAATGTCAAAAGTCATATTTCAAAGTTCATAATTAGTGGAATTAGTTTTAAGTGACGGAAGTAGGTTGTTGTGAGAAATAAGACAATATGGACTAGGTTGATAGTGGGTATGCATGTGACTTGTATGCATTTTAAATAGCACTCAATGAAATATTATAACCTTTTTTCATAAAGGCATAGCTTGTATTGTAGACAGTCATGCTTAACTTGATTCAAATAGTGCCACATTGCAACGTCATAGTGTTGCTTGATATTGACAAAGATGTTACTTATTGCCTGCCCAAACATGTTTTGTCTTTGCCTTTCGTTCTCTCTTAGCATTTGTAATGGCACCATTAAATTGAGTCCTTCAGCAATTACTTGGGAAGGATCTATGAAACTTTCTTATTATATGATTGGCTTTCTTTCGAGGAATGAATTCTCTTTTTTCACTTGGCTCAATAAAGTTGGAAGTGTGTCTATTAATCTAAATGTGCATTGAGATGTGCTTTCTAGGTCTTTTTGAATTTTTGGACCAAGGAGATGGTATTTGTTGAAGAATAGTATGATTTTTCTTTATGTGGTCACATTCAATGCTCATTCACTAGCATGTTGGCAATTGGATTTTAGTGCTTTCTTTGGTGTATGATTTAAATGTTCTTGTAGTATTATAGCAATTGGGATAAGTAGGAAAGAGTTAATTTCAATCTTTGTTGGCACCTGAATTGTTCCTAGGATTTGTTGGCACAGTAGGTCTGATATTTGGATGTATCAAACTGTGGACAACAGAAACAAGGAAGATTTGATGTGTTATAGCCTAGTTTTTGTTTGTCTATCATGAGCAATGATAGGTGGATGGAGAGAGAGGTCCTACAGACCATGAACCATAGGTCTTGAACATCTTTGAAGGGTTGACACAAGTTAAGGCATGACTGTTCCAAGAGGTCTGATTTCACAGTCTTAGGGTGTAAGAGTTGAAAGCCCATGAATTGTTGCATTGTTGAGTCATCACATAGGAGTTGTTATGATCATTTAAACACCAAGTCAAGCCTACCCCATGACAAGTACATTCTCCCAAGGTCTATTGGTTCAAGAGTCTAAAAAGAGTTCAATGTTATGGTCCTATAGAGGTACACCTAGGAGCATAAATGAAGATGGTGTAAGAACACTTTGTCATTTTGTGTTGTTTTCCTAATGAAGGTCCTTCCTCTGCATCAAGATCCCACTTTGGTATAGGTAGAGAGGATGCAGTGTGGAATTCAACTTTACACCCACTGATTTCTTTTTCTTGAAAATTTCTAAAGCCTTATCAACAAAACTATTTTGTGCATATCCTACAATCATGGCATTCCATGAGATTCCATTTCTTTAAGGCATCATGTCAAACTATCCACTTGCCTTCTATATGCTTCCACATTTTGCATACATGTCTCCTACAACAGTTGTAACTACAACATCTTATGCAATTCCCATATCCTTTATGATTTGATGGATGTCCATGTATTGTGTTCCAAAGATCTTAGTTTGGCACTAGCAGAGAGGATGTAGTCAAAGGTTGTGGATTTTAGCTTTACACCCACCAATTGGTTTTGCTTGAAAGTTTCTAAAGCATTATTTGCATATCTCACAACCATACCATTCCATGAGACCACATTTATTTGAGGCATCATGTCAAATAGTTCACTCACCTTGTCTATGCTTCCGCATTTTGCATACATGTCTTCTAGGGTAGTTGCAACTACAACATTTTTCAAAATTCCAATAGACTACATTTTTTTGAGGCATCATTCAATGCAACTACAACATTTGATAAAATTCCCATATGCGTTTTGTAAGAATACATGAGATATTATATATTTCTATATGATTACCCTAATTAGTAAGAATTAATAAGAAAGAAGCATAATGGCAATAATTAGCATTCAAGGATTTCTAATGAAGACCTAGGGTTTGGGTGCCAATGGAAACTCACAAACCCTCAGATCAATCTTTATTTGAAGAGATTTTATGATTTAGACTAATACAGATGCTTGGGTATCTCATGATCATATTGAGATCTAATCATTGTTTTATTTCTTGTAGGGTTTGTTTCCATGCTTCTAATCATAATAATCAAGGTTATGGAATAGCTCTTGTTATGTCATATGAGGAGATCATGGCCACAATACCATCAAAATGTTGTGAATTTCAACAACAAATTTCCATCTATCCAAACCCTACCATCGTACATACTCAAGAGGGCTTCAGTTTCATGTAGTAGAAAGGTGCTAGGAGTGACATTTTGTATTCCATAGGCCATGGGGCCGAACGGATTGTGCCAACATGTCGAGGTGGGTGGGTAAATGCCAAGGGAGGTCTTGTTTCGTGTGCCAAGTGCCCCAATAGTTCAGGGCAGCAGGCTACCGACAAAGTCCCTTAAGATTCCTAAGATAAAAAAATGCCAAACTTTGACAGAGTAGTTCTCAGAATTCATGACAGCTGGGAACATTTTTCTTGGACCTACAGGTGCATGTGGGGTCCATCTATAATAACCTCCTGTCTGTTTGACCATGCCGAAATCAAACACATTCTTGCAAAATGCTTAAGTTCCATGTAGTGGAAAGGTTGCTATGTGCCATATTTTTTGTTCTGCTCATCATGGGGCTGAACCAACTGTACCAACACATCTAGGTGGGCAAGTAAATGCTAGGGGAGGTCTTGTTTCATGTGCCAAGTGTCTTAGTCATTCCAGGCTGCAAGCTACCGGTAAACATGAAAGGCTAGGTGTCGGTAGCTTGCAGGCCAAAATGACTGGGATGCTTGGCACATGAAACAAGACCTTCCCTACCACTTATCCACCCACCCGGACGTGTTGGCATAGTCATTTCGCCCCCCAAGACTTGTGGAATGCAAAATTTCAGTGTTAGTAACTTTCTACTTTGTCGATAGCTTACAGCTTGGAACGACTGGGATGCTTGACACATGAAACGAGACCTTCCCTACCATTTACTCACCCACCCCAACATGTTGGCATAGTTAGTTTGGCCCCACAATGAGCAGAACAAAAAATATGGTACATGGCAACCTTTCCACTGCATGAAATTGAAGCATTTTGCAAGAATGTGTTTGATTTCAACACTGTCAAACCGATAGGACTTGAACGAAACTAAGAGAGGTTATTGTAGACAGATCCCACATGTAGCTGTAGGTCAAAATGAAATGTTACCTGTTACCACGAATTCTAAGAACTGCTCCATCAAAGTTTGGTAATTTTTTCATCTTAGGGATCTTAAGGGACTTTGCTGGTAATTTGCTACCCTGAACGATTGGGGTACTTGGGACATGAAATAAGACCTCCCCTGGCATTTACCCACCCACCCCGATGTGTTGGCATAGTCCGTTCGGCCCCACGAGCTATGGAATGCTAAATGTCACTCCTAGCATCTTTCTACTACATGAAACTGAAGCATTTTGCAAGAATGCATTTGATTTCGGTACGATCAAACGGACTGGAGTTGACCAAAACTGAGAGAAGTTATTGTGGATGGACCCCACATGCACCTGTAGGTCCAAACAAAATATTCCCATCTGCCATAAATTTTGAGAACTACTCCGTCAAAGTTTGGCATTTTTTGCATCTTAGGGATCTTAAGGGACTTTACCGGTAGCATGCTGCCCTGAATGATTGGGGCACTTGGCACATGAAAAGAGACCTCCCCTAGCATTTACCTGCCCACCCTGACATGTTGGAGCAGTCCATTTGGTCCCATGAGCTATGGAATGCAAAATGTCGCTCCTGACACCTTTCTACTACATGAAACTGTAAGCACAAAAATCATGCACTGCCTCCACGAGGACCCCTATGATGATTCAGATCCTTGTCATGTACATGTAAGCATGAAATAATGTCCTTTAAGCAGCAGGCCTCTTGATGACGTGTCCTCTTTTCTTATCTTGTGTTGTTTCTTCCTTGTCGATTTCCCTCTCTCCCCTTTTACGATGCTTTTTGACACTTATTGCAACACTTGTCGACTTGCATTTTCTGGCTTTCAACCTTGATCCTAAGCCTTGTGAGTGTCTTGTAGGTGAGTTTTAACCTCCCCCCATTGTTTTTCCTCTAGTGCACCTCTTAGAAGCCTTCTAGAGGTCTCCTTATCCATCTCCCACTTTCAGTTTTTAGTTTCATCGAACCAATCCAAATCTCCCTCTATTATTTCTAGATCTTCCCTGGGAGATCCTGCTGACACAAGTGGAGATTTGGATTCTTCCACATGAATGACCTGTTTCTTGATGCATAACCTTTCCTTTTCCTCTCTTCTACCATCTTATAGCCTATTTTTTTGCATCTAACCCTGTCCAGCCCGGATCGCCCCTGAGCAACCCTACTGGCAAAAGGGGTGACCCTGCCATTTTTGAAGCTACGGAAAAACTTGAGTTTCTCTCTCATTTTTGTTCTATTTTCACCTATTTTCTCTCTCTGTTTGCATGGTTTTTGATCCCTGATATAGAGTTAACTATTACATGCACCCACACATACATAATTAGCTCTATTTGATCTTCATTTAACTCTTCAATCAATCTCATGCATTCCCTCTCCTCCATTTCCTCTCCAGTGATAAGCTATCTTTGCTTCATCACTCTCTAATCAGCTGAGTTCACTGGGAAATCAACCTTGTGAAATCCCCAATCTATTCTTGTTAACTCATCAATCTAATGAGTTAACTCTCCAATCAATTCCTTCTTCTAAACCTATAAATACCCCCCTCCCTCAAGCACAAAGGGAGGCAAATTCATTGTGCACATAACTCTTGCCAAATTTTGCTCTCCAACTTAGCATTCAAATGCTCTTACATGACAAAAGTGCCTTTTTCTTTATTTGTTCAACCAAGTAGCGTCACGCTGCTTCATTCTATGCCATTGTGCTCAATCCAAGCTCTCATTGAGCCCATACAAGCTTCATCAAAGCTTCTTTTTGCTTCTTTGGGTCATTTTGTTGTCAAGAGGATCACTTGTTGCCACAAAAGGATTCGAGGTTGCCTATTACAAGGATTGCTGAGGGTAGTGGAGTCAACAAATCTTCATTTCTCTCAAGTTCCTTGATTGTTTTCTTTCAAGTTTATAGTAATTAGATAATCAAACTTGCTCTTGGGAACAGTAAAACATTGCTTTTTCCTTGATAGTTAGATCTTGCATGTTAGATTAATCGCTTTCATATTTCTAGATGTAGATTGTTAGAAGAAGCATTTTCCCTTTTCTTAGATTAAATTGCATTCAAAATATTAAAAACACAAAAAACATAGGTTAACATTGCATTGGAAAAGTCATATAGGATTGCATACATATTTCCTTTTCATAGATTAGAAGCGCTTTTATTTCCAAAATACTCTAAAAATACCAAAAAGATGTTTTGCATATCATTTAGCTTGCATGCATATAGAAACATCATAATAGACAAAATTGTAAACCCTCGATTCCATCACGAGGTAATCATGGTTCAAACGTCTCCAAACAAACCCTTGATTTCATCACAAGGTAAAAATGAGTCAAAACACAAGTCAAACCCTAGGTCAATAAAACCCTAGGTCAAAACCCTAGATCTGGTTAAGGTTAGTAATCACATAGTTACCTCTATCCTAATTCAAGAATGTGCTTAGGAGTGAGAGGAGAGTGGGTGAGGGCTATTCGTGACGAGATCTGAGGGATTCATCCAAGACCTCAACAACAAACACCTGTTCAAACACAAGGAGACCCATTTGTCCTCTTGGTGTTAGAAGAAACTAGACAATGCTAGATACAACAAAAACTCTTGCAACGCATACAAAGACAAGAGGACATCAATGAAAACAATCATTTACCCACACAGAGGTGGAATCTTAGAAATCCAAATAGAAGGAGAGAAACTAGTGACCCTTCGGGTCATAGGGTTATCTCAACTACAACAACAATTGAATGAAACATACAACAAAGAACACAACAACAAAGGCCGCAGTACTTGCCGACCCCTTTCTGCGAAGTCTAGCTCTCCAATGAGCCAGACCCCCACCGTGTCTTGCCTCCTCTAGACTGGCTAATTCCAAGTGAGTGAGAGTGACGTGGCGGATTGCCCCGTGGAAAGGAGGGAAAGGGTCCATGTGCATGTTGAAATTTGACCTAACAGCCCTAGGCAACCGGAGTCACGATTTTGAGCGTATAGAAACTGAAGCATTTTAGAAGAATGCATTTGATTTCGGCATGGTCTTATTATCATGTTTGGTGATTTGCATCACTTTAGGAGCTCCAATTTCATGAAATTCATTATTGTACTTTTTTATTAAGATATGATAGACCATGATCAAAGTTGAATCATAAATAGGACAAAAATCATTAAAAGATATGATAGACCAAAAAACTGTCCCAAAAAGCACTCAAATTCCTTGAATTAACAACATCAAGATCATGAGAAAACTCATCTAATTCTTGCTTATGTTCATGTGTGAGCATTTATTGGGCTAGGGTAGTATCATGGAGGTACCTAAAATACTTTTGAACTCATCCAAATGCACAAATATCATGCACCTTCCCTTGTGGTGAAAGACTAGCTTGATTTATACCCATTTTCTCAACCAAATCAATAACTTGTTCTTCATGTTCATGGATGTTGTAGGTTTGACAAAAAATCATTTTTATGATGCCCAGGTTGTCCTAGACATGCATAAGGTTCGTAACTTCTAAAAAATCATTCTGTAGTTCATTTTCTTGACCCATGAAAAAAGTTATAACCGCTATCCCAAAGTTTAGAGAAAGACGTATGAAGACAAAAAATCATGATTTGAATGAATCCCTTTGCAAGTAGTTTCAAATGGGGCATGGGTAATTAATTAAACCCTAACTGTGAAGAATATCATTATGAATAAAAGAGGAATGTGGATCTGGGAGTTCATCAAGATGTTGTCTTGGTAAGGATAATTTGGTGCAGGAGCACCCTCTTTGTCAAAATGTTCAAACTTTGGGTTTTGTCTCATTTTGTGTTGTTTAATGTGAATAAGGTCATTTTGGGCCATGGATGATCATTTGGAGTCATTGTGGAAAGTTTGGAGTCAACTGGTTAAAAGATGTAAAAGTTGCTATTTGTTGTCAATGTTGTCAATGACAGCTTTTCTATGTAATGAACCAATGTGCAAAGTTGTTTCAAAAGTTAGTTGGGGTTGGTTGAATGGTGATATGTGTTGTAGTGGCCAAAAGGGTATCTCAAATTGGTCTCACTTTCTAAATGTCAGGTCTGCTCCAAAAGTTATGTCCAAAAAGGTCTTTTTGAAAGGTTACAAGGATCAATGGTAGTTTGAGAAGGAAAACCAATAGATAATGACTAAGGGTTCTTGTGAGTGGTTATTTGATTGTGTTTGATCATTTTATACCCCTGATCTACATCATAATCATTATGAGGACTAAATATATTGCATGCTATTAAAGTATTTGTCTAAGCTCTAAAATGAGAACCACTATACAAGGCTTGTGGGACTGTCAACAAATCTGCTATGAATGTCATCCTATAAACCTCCAATCCTATTACAAAATGAAGATGGGGATTGTATTAAGTGTTTAATAGAGTATTATGGTGTGATTAAAACTCACACATGCTATCATCAAGATGCCAATCATAATCATTACACTTGGTAGGTATTTATGTGATCATGTTATCATGTTACAATAAAGAATTACCAACAGCCATAGGATAGTCCCTAGATGATTGTCATTAACCCTCACAATTGTCATGAGACATTTAACCAAGGTGAGCCTATTTAGCATCAGGTAATTAGCCAACATGTCTCACAAGATGTTAAACTTTGTAGAAGGATTATCATGAAGGCAACTAGATGGTAAGGGAAAGGGTTGTCATACTAAAATCATTGAGAATGATGGGACATTTATGCATATCTCTTCCATAATATTTGAAAATGGACATCTTCATAACCATTCATACTCTAATGGATTGTCAAGGCTACCAATGAGTTGTGAAGCACACACACAAGTAAGGGTAATGAGTATGGACCAATAAGGATATAATAAATCTCTCATTTGATGGTTTCCCCCTATGCACATGATAACATTTTATTCTAAACTTAGACCCACCTCAGTGACCTAAGTGATGTATGTGCAAGGATAGTGATAGGAAGGGGATATTTTTATGGGGATGAGAAGATTTTGTGATGGGGGTGATGGGAATTTTTAACAAGTGACTGCCAACACCTTGTCTATATGGTATTGCCAAAATAATGGCAATACTGTGTATATTTTGCGTCCTAATTTCCATTTGGAGTAAATAAGAAGTTAGTTTTTAGTACAGGGGAGGGCCGCATATAGGGTATTTGGAAGAAAACCATAGCCTCAATCTCAAATTTGATTGCGAAAGGCAACCTATCAAAATTCCATTATTTGGACTGTCCTAAGCAACATTTTGAAATTGTTTAGCAAATTGTCAATACCTTATTTATGAATAAATCTCTCCACACCTCAAGATTATTCTAGTGAAGTATGGGTCAAGTGACTCATGAGATCCTACTTGAGCTTGTGAAATAAGGAAGAAGATTATCTTAATTAAGAAGAGATGTCATTTAGCTACTCCCTAGTCATGCCTTAATTGTCACAGCAATGACAAAAAGGAAGACAGTCTCATGAAATATGTTGTGAATAGTAGTGACAAAATTATGCTTTGGATTAGTGTAGAGGGTGAAGAAGGGATATCAAGAGACAATTATTGAAGTCAAGGCTCATTAATATGGCAATGTCAAACTCAAGTAGATAATCATGTGCATAAGCTAAATTGCCATAAAGGCCACTATGAAGAAGGAGACAATCTGGCGTCTTAACCAACACAAGTAGGATAATCATGAATAGGTACAAATGCCTTGATCAAGAGTGTTGTTGATATTTGCAATGAGAATGAAGGTGAGGATGGGTGTTGTAGAAAGATATCCTAGACAAGTTCATCACATGGAGACATGACTGTCATATTCAGATGCAAATAAGACTATCACAGCTATGAGGGCAATCATAACAATCCTAACTATTGACTAAGACTATCACACCTAGTTCTAGAGACAACTATTATTATTTATTACTTCATGCACATGATAATAACTTTATTCATAAGGTTCTAAGAGGATTATGTTAGAGATTTTTCAATACAGACAAAAGGTGAAAGTTTGAAGAAGATTGACCAAGTGCTCATAAAGGATTGTCATGCCATAACTGGTTTATTCAAAATGGTAGTCATATTCATGAAATTTGGATTCAATTTGATTTCATTTGAGGTGGTGTGATGGAGTTTAATTATGTTCAATAAGTTTCACATACGACTGTCCTAACACTTTAACCATTGAAACACACATGAAGGAAATCTAAATTGCTGAAATACATAGTGTGCAATTCACATAATAGACCTAGGGATAGCCATCTAGGGTTATTGTGATTAGATAATTATGGAATGATGAAGCCACTATGACATGATGAATTATACGAATAATGAAGACAATGATGAAGATCCATGGAGAAAATCAAGGAGGACAAGATAAGGCACGAAATTGTGAAGTTGCCAATGGCAACAAATTTACCACCTAGCTATCCTTAACTAATCCATGATTGCAAATGGATGTATTTTGGCTTCTATTGACTAAAAGTGACTTATTTATGATGAATATAATGCTTATAATTGTTTCTTGTAGGTCTAAGAAGTTCCAGAAATAAGTGGACATTAGCTAGAGCTATCTTGGAAACATGAATATTTGGAGACATACCTAGGACCGTCATAAAAACCATTAAACTAATCTTTGTAATTTAGGGTATTGAAAGGCATATAGTCTATCAAGGTAACCACCATCATGTGCTAACAAAGGACAATTAGGAAATTTTGAAATATTATTGTGTCATGTGCATACAAATCATCATGAATAGGTGCATAAGGAATGTCCTAGCCCAAGACACTAAAGAGGTCTCCACATCCTCCAACGTTCTCCAAGAGAATTCATACTATGAAACATGCGTGGAGAAGTTATCAAAAGGACACCTAACAATTATGTCTAAATGATCAATAGAGACAAGTAGGATTGTCATAATAGGGGGCATAGGATAGTCTAAGATTCAAGCCATTGCATGGTTCTATTGAATGAATTGAATTATGCATATTAACAAATAAATCCTTCTGTTAGGGATAAATTGGTTTCAACAATGAATATGCAATAATATCAATATCAAATACCCAAAACTCAATAGAATAGTGAACTAAGGAAATCAAATAACAATGAATCAAATAGCAAAGCAAACCTTCTTTAGATCGAAACTTCCATTGGTTGCCTATCAGAATCGTCCTTGTGTGTATGAAAAAGGGCCCTTAGTGAGTGCACTTCTTTGCTTTGTCAAGAATGTCGATTAAGAATGGCTATGGTAATGTCGCAATGAAGAGAAGCTTCACAACAATGGTAGTACTGCGTAGTGCGTAGTAAAAAGTGTGATCACAAGCAATGAAAGAATTGGTGCCAAAGGCGCACTGTAATTCTTGTAGAGTAACAATACTTAAAGCTTGGATGAATAGAATGGAAGAATGAGGTTGCTTTATAGACTTGGGAGAATGAAGATCAACGGTATAGAAGACTTAAGAAGATCAATGGTTGAGAATAGATGAGAAACGTGCAACGAATAAGAAGAAGACAAGTGTCACACAAAAGCTATTTTATTTGAGTTAATCACTTTCTTTTCTAAAGATAAGACATGCTTTTCATAAATTATAAAGTTTTTTCTAATTTAAGAGATATTGATAAAAACAAGGTTGATTGAATAGATAACTCAACTTAAGATTTGCTTTTACATAATTTGAGAGAAATTAAATAATAAATTATTTAATTTTGTGTGCATGGAGAAGAAGACTTATTTTTCAAAGATTTTAGAAGATATTTGAAGAATTTAGAAGATAAGAAAGCAAATTAAATAAATAGATTTATTTAATTGTTGTGCATGATTTGGAAGAATAAATAAAATACTTGATTTATTTTATTTTTGGAGAGAGATAATTTAAATAAATTTGATTTGATTTATTCATATTTGGAGGAATGAATTTGACTTTAATTAAATAATTGGGAATTATTTAATTATTTGGAAGAATTTAATTAAATAAAAGATTTTATTTAATTTTGACTTTAGAAGAGATAATTAAATATTTCGATATTTAATTAATTTAGAGGAATGTGAATCGTGTCATTTTTAGGCGTATACATTTTGCCCCTCTTTGATGTAATGTAGTTTACGGCATTGCTTCAAAGAAATCAATTGTTGAATAATGATACATGCCCCAGTTCGCCCCTAGTACAGGTTATGACGATAGGATACCCCCTCGGGAGATTGGACGAGAAGAAGGCAGAAGGATGAGAGACGGACAATCTCATGAAGATGAAGGGAATAAGTTAGGTTGGGTTTGAAGAAATTAGGACGCATTTCAGAGAAATGGGAAAGAAAATTGGAAGAAATGGATGCAGGAAGTAGTCATAGTCACCACATAGCCAGATTAGGGTTTGCACACTATAAATAGGAGCTGGGTCCACAAGACAATTCATTTGCACACTTGTCTTAGTTTGATTTGCTTCAGAGAGCTTAAAGCGGCATGGCAGCCAGAGAGGTAGACATTCCATGCGAGGAGCATTGATTCGAGCGCGTTCGTCGATTCGATCGGCTAGCAGAGGCAGGACCCCCGATATGCATCTCAAAAAATTTCTCCTAGGGTCGATTTAGGTAGCAATAAATGCTAGGAGAAAACATAGGTAGATAGATGCGCCAAAAGGCAGAGCGGCGCATATGTCGCACGAAACGGTGCATGCATTGTTCTACAACGCATATGTGGAATGAAACGACACATATGTGAAATCAGTGCATACAAAGAAAACTATGGCGCATAAGTAATCCTGCAGCGCATACACAGTTTGTTGTGGCGCATGTGTTAGAACAACACATATGTAGCATTAGACGGTGCATACATAGGATTCTACAGCACTTTTGCCAGAAGTGGCGCATAGGACAAGAAACGACGCTTTTGTGAAAAAATGATGCATTTACCACCTGTTGTGGCGCATATGTCAGAGATAGGTAGATTACTTAGCGAAATTGACTGGATTGGTGTCCTGTTTGACACGTCAATCGATAAGTTATCTCCAAGATTGCAGGAATATAGTCAAGAGATGTAGTTTGTTGTTTTGATCAATTTAAAATGCTAAGATAGTTGACATGTTTCTATAGATATGTTGAGTATGGTACTTGCAGCTTTAGGTTGACGCCTTGCTTTGCATGCTTGCAGGAGGAGATACAGGATATGCAGCAGTCTAGGGAGTAGTTCCCCATGCCCTTGTTACAGAGATATATGCTGACTGAGATAGATAGAGAGGCACTTGGCGCTATGGAACTCGATTACATTTGCTTCATGCCCAAGGTGCGGGTGAACCGTGGCTTGCTGACTGCTACTATGGAGAGATTCCACAGTGAGGATGGGACATTCCACTTTTCGATTAGAGAGATGGCTGTGACATTGGAGGACGTCTACAGGATTTTGCATTTCCTGATTGATGGCGAGCTTGTGGAGTATGATCCACAAAGAGGTGCGGGACTCGCCGAGTGCAGGCAAGTGTTTGATGACCCAGAGCTAGTTGGACAGGTCATCCCTTAGCAGGATATTCACGATTACTACAACGACTTCCTAGGGATTGTAGCAGGATTGATCAGAGGCGTTGTATGCCCTGACAGGAGATCACATGGGTTCCCCATTGGATGGGGTAGGATTATGGAGAGGATGGTGACAGAGGGCACCTGATATGCTTGGGGTGTTTGTGTACTTGCTCATTTATACCACGATATGCATCAGGTAGTATATCATAGGAGCACAAGCCTGTCTACAGGCGTATCACTACTACAGTTTTGGCTATGGGAGCACATAGCGATCACGAGGCCGATATGTGTTTTTGCGAGATAGAGGGGAGAGCCATACAGCTATGGTTATGCAAGGGTGATTTCCCAGCATAGGCTGGGGAAGCTAGAGTACTGGAGACACACTTTGGATGGAGTAGATGTGGTCATCTGGCGACCATATCTAGATTGTGAGTCGTGGGATGACGAGGCAGATGAGTTACCCTACTATTTTTAGACGAGATGGCTGATAGGGCAGACCCGCCACATACTAGAGAGACAGATCATTGGCATAGTATAGAGACAGTTCGGCAGGAGGCAGGGCAGGCCCAGTTTGCACGAACACATGCAGAGAGGGTCAGATGGGGACTGATGGCATCCTACGAGGAGGCCTTAGCAGAGTTTTGACATACACCTTATATCACCTGGGACATGAGGAGGGAGATAACAGATGCAGGGATGACACAGGATTACGAGGACTAGTTTGTTGAGCACCCCTTCCCGAGATACTCAGGACCCGGGGTGCTGGTGCCTCATATAGATGAGGTAGACTCAGACGATGAGGGCCAGGTTGGCTGGAGGAGGAGGGGGGAGAGGGAGAGGGAGAGGAGGACGGAGAGGTGGTAGAGATGGAGGAGACAACAGAGGAGGGGGAGGAGGTGGTGATGATGGAGGCTGACCTAGACAGAGGTGGAGGGTCGGGGAGGGACCAGAGGTTGCACAACAGGTACCACAGGAGGTATTGTAGGTACAGTGAGGACAGATGCCACCACCTCAGCAGGTGGCACAGCAGCAGGTGCCCCAAGGTCTAGCACAGGTAGATGCTCATGAGAGGACCATAGCCACATTGGGAGGACAGGTCAGAGAGTTGCATGCACAACTCAGGAGGGTTGAGGCTCAACGAGAGATGGACGCAGAGTACATTGCTGGGCTCATGAGAGAGAGACATGGCAGACGCTCGAATACGAGTTATTCGAGTGGAGAGGGATACTGCAGTGGCAGCCCTGGGATAGATGCGACGATTAGTTTCCTAGTTGGACAGGTGCAGTAGGCACAGTCACAACTAGTGCAGGCACATGGGTAGCTAGTACAGGCACAGACAGAGCTGGCACAGGTGCGGGGGCAGCTGGCACAGGTGCGGGGGGCAGCTGGCACAGGTGCGGGGGCAGCTGGCACAGGTGCGGGGGCAGCTAGCACAGGTGCAGGGTGAGCTTGCCAGAGCGCAGGCTCAGACACAGTACCACCGAGGACTATACCATGGTGCAGTGCCAGCTAGTCAGAGGGCTCCGAGCTATAGGAGCCAGTGTATGGCCTCACAAAGAGCAGGTCCATCGAGGTCAGGGGCCTTTGTGATGGGCCCACAACAGTCTGAGGCCAGCAGAGGAGGAGGAGGAGGAGGAGACACTGCTAGTAGCAGTGGTCCACAACAATAGGGGTAGTAGCGACATGCAGACTTTTTTAGATCCTATGTACTTTTTGATGGCTCAGATAACTGGATAGACTTTGTACCACTCTTGTACTTTTGAGACATGTATCACCATCCATTGGGATGTACTTATTGTATGACACTGATTCAGAGACAGATACTTGGATATTGTACATTTGGACATATTTTATGATATTTATATGATGATTTAGCTATTTTGATTCGCTCTATATGTATGAGTTTATGAGGCATTTCTATTGCATGATGTGATGTATGTGGCTTAATGTAGACTTAGATGTTTTACTTGATGTTATCTGATGCAGATTTTTGATATGAGATGCTATATGACCTAATGCAGACTTAGATGTTTTTTACTTGATATGCTTCTAATGTGTGTGAATGTGACTGGTATCTATATGATTATGCAACTTATGTGATGCACTTTATCTATGTTTTTGATTTTTTTCTGTTTCGACACTATATGATGATTGCAACAAATTGTATATGGATGACTTAATGCACTCTATTATGTATGCAACTGATTTAATCATGTAAATGACTATCTCATATGATATGATATGCAACTATATGTTCTATTTTTGTGATGTCCAAATGTACTCTATTGCCACATAAATGACAGAATGATAGATAGAAGATTGTTTGACAGAAGAATGACTCGATAGATAGAAAAGACTTACAAGCTTCACTTTGTATTGTTACTTTTCTTTTATTGGATCTTTTATTGCATGGGATATGGATGTATGGATGTGTAAATGGATGTATAATGGATGGATTTGATTTTGACAACTTGATGGCGCAAGTATTTTGAAGTGCTTATTTCATCATTAGGCGATTTTTTTGGGTACTTTTTCTAAAATGTTGTAAGTTAATACAAGCATCTAGGTATAATTAAACCGAGATGACCTGAGCATCGCTTACATGGATTTTGATTTAGCAAGTTAATACAAGCATCGAGGTAGAATTGAACCGAGATGACCTTAGTATTTTGTGTATCAACAAACAAGGATTGCCCCCATTCATGTTAGACCTTGGATGTCCTCGACAATCTTTTACCGATCATGTCCTTAGACAAGGTTTCACATTACTAAAGATTAATCCACAAACAACAAACAAAGAAAATAATCATGCCCCCATCATAGCATCTCTAGCTTTTGGCATCCTCGAGTAGCATAGAAAGGCATGATAGCAGAAATCAAGACTTTGTAAGTTTAACCTAACCAACATAAAATATTCTTGCATTTAGATGTGTTTGTTTCTTGCCATAATTGGAGTAAAATTAGTTAGGAGGCCTTAGGAGTTTGCTTTGGTTTGGATAGGTTAATGTCTTGCATCAGGACTTTTGCTTGAAAAGAGCGGGTTTCGCTTGCGCTTGCTTGCTTGGTGAGAAGAACTTCACAATCCTTATTGGGGAGACGGACCCTAAGGGACTGACCTAGTGCCTCAGGGGCCCATTGCTAAATGGCCTTGCCTACGTGATGATGTAGAGGCAATGTAGTTCGGGGTAAACCCTAATGGACTATGGATGGACTAGAATAAAGATGACAAGAAATGGGACGGATGGGACAATGGAGCCTCGGGGGCGCATTGAGAATAATGGCCTTGGCTACGTGACGACGTAGAGGTGACATAGTTCATGGACTTGGACCATGGATACCAATGAGAGACACTATGCTAGGTTGACACGATGGATAAGATATGGGACAAAACCTTGGTTGACAAGGCAACAAAGAGATAAAGTATCAAGCCATGATAGGTTACCGTCAGGATTTTATTATGGGACAGATATGGGTCGAATGGGACACGAGGAAGAAGGGACACAAAGTGATTGGTTTCCCAAAGATGGAGAAGGTGGTTTATCACAAGTAACGCCTATTTGCCAGGTTTTCATCATGATACCTATCCAAGGCGTCTATTTGCCAGGTTTTCACCAGAGGATGATTTTTTTTGTATTTTTCTAATTTTTTAATTTTTTTGTACTTTTATGATTTTTTTTATTTTTTTGTATTTTTATGCCCCCCTTACATTGGGGTTCTCCTAGGTAAAGAACCGGTGAAGATGCATGTTGTTGATTGGGTCATCGAACAACTCACCCTCTGATGTTGCTAACCGATATGCCCTCGATGCATAAGCAGCTACAATTACATAAGGCCCAAGCCAGTTGGGTTTGAACTTGCCCTTCTTTTCCCTATCCTGTTGATTGCAGGAATTTTCCTAAAGGACCAAATCTCCAATTTTGAAGACTCTTGGGAGAACTTTGTGGTTATAGCTTCTTAACATCATTTGTTGATATGCTTTGAGATGGTCAAAGGCTTTATGTCTCCTTTCCTCTAGCAACTCTAGTTCTTGTAATCTGTAGACTCTGTACTCTTCATCTGATATGAGACCTTTTAACAATACCTTGAGAGATGGTAATTTGACCTCTATGGGAAGGATAGCTTCTGAGCCATAGAAAAGGGTGTAAGGTGTAGCACCTGTGGGAGTGCGTATACTAGTTTTGTAGGCCCACAGAGCAGGATTGAGTTGGATGTGCCAATTGCGACCAGTATCGTTGCCTATCTTCTTGAGAAGTTTCAAGATGGTCTTGTTGGATGCTTCAGCTTGATCGTTGCCTTGGGGGTAATAGTGTGAGGAGAAACGGTGTTGGATTTTGAATCGGTCACAGAGTTCTTGGACATCTTGGTTTTTGAAGGGTCTTCCATTATCCGTGATAATGGATGAAGGAATTTCGTATCTGCAGATGAGGTAATTTAGGATGAAAGAGGATATTTGCTTACCTGTGACTGTGGTGAGGGGAACGACTTCAATCCACTTGGTAAAGTACTCAGTGGTGGTTATAATAAATTTATGGTCGTTGGATGAGGGTGGATGTATCTTTCCCACAAGGTCAAGTCCCCATTGGCAAAAGGGCCAAGGTGTTGTTAAAGGTCTCAACTCTTGAGCTGGTGCATGTATCAGGGTCCCATGTATTTGGCACTACTTGCACTTCTTTACAAACTGGTATGAATGTGTCTCCATGTTCGGCCAGTAATAACCCAAACGCATGAGTTTCTTGGCTAAGGAAGGACCGCTAGAGTTTGTCCCGCAAATCCCTTCGTGTACGTCTTGTAAGGCAGTTATGGATTCTTCCCATTCTAAACAACAGAGTAAAGTACTATCTAGACCACGTCAGTATAGGGTGTCAGCAATGAGGGTATAGTGAGAGGTTTGGTGTATAAAGGTTCATCGTTGGTTTGAAGATAGGTCAAGTGGGAGGGTGTTGTCCTTGAGGTAAGTGTAAATCTTACTGTACCAAGGTGAATCAGATCCAACTAAAAGGCATATGGAATGGGTCTCAGGAAGATCATAAGTTGGTTGTCGAATAGTTTCCACTAAGAACTCGTACCGTGACTCATTCTCTGGTATCTCGAGAAGAGAGGTGATGGTCGCCATGGCATCTGCTGCTTTGTTCTCAATGCGCGGTATTTGCCCAAAAGATATAATTATAAAGTATTCCTTGAAGTCATCTATCATGCGCTTGTATGGGACAAGCTTCTCATCTTTGGTTTGGTAATCGTCATTGACCTGATTTATCACTAGTTGAGAATCACCATAGACATGTAGTTCTTTGATTTTCCAATATGTTGCCATCTTGAGGCCAATGACTAAGGCTTCATACTCTGCTATGTTATTGGTGCATGGGAACAATAGGCGATAAGACTTCGGTATGGTGTCACCATGAGGAGTTACAAACAAGATTCCTGCTCCCGATCCATGGTTGTTGTAGGACCCATCAAAGTATAGTTTCCAAGAATGTGTTGAGATATTGAATAAGGATTCATCTGGAAATTCAAATTGCAATGGTGTGGTGTCCTGTAGTGGTGCATCTGCTAACTGATCAGCAATGACTTCCCTATGATAACTTTTCTATCTACATACTCAATGTCATATTCGCTTAGGAGCATTACCCATTTGGCTAGGTGACCTGTGAGAGCTGCTTTGCTTAGTAGGTATTTCAATGGATCTTTTTTGTAATAAGTTTGACTGGATGTGCAAGCATATAATGTCAGAGTTTTTGGGAAGCAAAAACTACCGCAAGACATGATCTTTCTATCTGTGAATATTGCAACTCATAGCCCACTAAGGTTCGACTGATATAGTAGATGACTCTTTCTTTGTTCTCATAGTCTTGTTGTGCTAGAAGAGCCCCAAGAGCTGTAAGTGTAGCAGATATGTATAGTATCAATGGTTTCCCTTAGATAGGAGGCATGAGAATAAGTGGATTCATAAGGTACTCTTTCAGTTTGTTGAATGCCTCTTCACATCTCTCATCCCATCTGAATGGAATGTTCTTATGCAGGAGATGACTAAATGGTTGACACTTGTCTGCCAGATGTGATATGAATCTACGGATTGCTTGTAGCTTGCCTTGTAGTGATCTTAGTTGTGTAAGAGTCTTGGGTGGTGGCATGTCCATGATAGCCTTGACGTTGGTGGGGTCCACCTCTATTCAATTTGCTGATATAATAAAGCCTAGGAGCTTGCCTGAGGTGACTCCAAACACACATTTCTTTGGGTTCAACCTAACTTTAAATTGCTCTAATCTCTGAAAGACTTTCTCTAACACATCCAAATGTGATTCCCTTGTGAGTGACTTTGCTAGTATATCATCTACATAATCTTCCATTGTTACGTGCATCATGTCATGAAATATAGTGGTCATAGCACGCTGATATGTGGTTCCTGCATTCTTTAGCCCAAATGGCATGACATTCTAGCAAAAAGTGCCCCATGGACAAGTAAAAGATGTCTTGTGTTGGTCCTCTAGTGCTATCTTGATCTGATTATATCCTGAGAATCCATCCACGAGAGATAGCATGGTATGTCCTGCTGTCAAGTTGACTATGATAGCTATGTTTGGCAACAGAAAATCATCCTTGTGGCAAGCTTTGTTTAGATCTCTAAAATCATTGCATAATTAGACTCTACCATCTGGTTTGGACACTGGTACAATGTTGGATATCCACTCCGGGTAGTCTATTGCTCTGATAAATCCCACATCCAACAACTTCTTCAGTTCTTATTTGACCAATAGTGCTATGTGCAGATGCATCTTTCTAAGCTTTTGTTTGACTGGTTTCACACCTAGATCTAGTGGAAGATGATGAAGGATCAAGTTTGTGTCTAGACCTGGCATGTCCGCAAATGACCAAGCGAAGTTGCCTCTCTTTTTCTTGAAGAATGGTACAAACTTGGTCTTTGATGGTGGAGTAAGAGATTTAGCAAAGCGAATGATCTTAGGTTGTTCCTCTGTTCCAATGTTAACTGGCTCTGTGGGTTCCACAACAATTTAAGACTTCTCCTGGTGCATGTCATTGGGGAGAGTGTCAAGCCTTCCATCATCAGGTGCCACAGTTGGGTTTTCACCTTCAGATGCATCCTTTCTTTTTATTATTTTGGGATCTAACACTGTCGCAGAATAGTTTTCACCGTCAGATCCAGTTTTGATTTTGATATTTTTGCAACTGGAAGGCTTGGCACCCTCTCTGAAATAAGCCGCGGTATTAAGTTCAATAGCGAAACCAGCTTTATGATCTCCTTTGGGTAGGTGGTCCCTAAGTTCCGTGTAGTCAATATAAGCATTGTCGTTTTGGAACATATCTAGTTGAGGAGTTCCTCATAGATCCTAGTCAATGAGTTCAGGATGCACAAGGGGGAGGGAGTCGGAGGATAGATCTAATTTGTTGATAGTTTGAATGGATATACTAGGAGTATTGGTAGGGGGAGTGTTTGGGATGGTACTTTCCTCCAAATTGTTTATTGTGATAGAACTTGAACCTTCCTCAAAAGCCATATTCTCAGAGATAGGCAAATCAAACTCTAATGGTCTGTTCGGTAGCGTTTGTCCCTCACGGTAGGGGCTAAAAGTTTGAATGGTATTGACCTCTTTATCATCATAGGAATGCTCTGTCAGCTCATCCCACTCATACTCATTGGAATCTGTGTCACTGTCCACTTGAAGTGTATGTATCATTTCCACTAAACAAGCATTTTCTTTAGCTTTGCCCTTGCCTTTGTATCCTAGGCCATTTGTATTTCTAGCTAATGAGGATGAAGAAGGTTGAATGGGTTCTATGATTCCTTCTTTTCTTAGGCCGATAGGGCCTTGTCCTTCATAACCCATTATGTGTAGGATAGCTTCACCTCACCCATAGAGTTCTGTTGGGAGCCTAGGTGGTTCCTATTGTTTGTTCTCTTCTTCTTTGGTATAAATCCATTGTAGGACATCTCTTTCTTCTATTTCATCGGATAAGGTCCCCCATTTGACAAAGGGAGCTGTAGGAGGTACAGGAGGAGCAGATGGCTTTGGAAAATGCTTGGGTCGACCAAAGGATCTAAGAGATAAAGGTATCTTGGCTAGATTGAGGTTGTGCTCAATGGAGTATTCCCCAACTTCAGTTTCCTTGATAGTAATTTTCTGCTCTCTGTGCCTTGATGAGGAAGCTTCAAAGGTATGGTCTTGTTGTGGGGTAGGGGATGTAGATGCTCTATTGTTTGGTATGATGCAATCGAGTTTTGAAAGGATAGAGTTGCAATGCTGGAAGAGGTCAGGGTCTCCTTGGATGGTGACTTGTTTGCCATTATGTGGGAATTTTATGCATTGGTGATAAGTAGAGGGCACAGCTTTCATGGCATGAATCCATGGTCTCCCTAGGAGAATATTATAGGCGAGCTCCCTATCTAGGACTTGGCACACAAAATCTTTTATGATAGGTCCCACTTGTATGGGTAACACCATTGTTCCCTTTGTAGTTCTCTCCTCTTCATCATAGGCTTTGATAGTAATTTTCTTCCTTGGATCAACTGCATTTTCGGTGAACCCCAATGTAAGGACTAGCTTTAATGTGCAAATATTTAAACCAACTCCCCCATCAATGAGAACCCTCTTGATGCGGTTCTTGTGGATGAAGGCGACAATATGTAGAGGGGTGTTGTAAGGTTGAGACACAAAGTTGTCATCCTGCTCGGTAAATGATATGGTACTTGAGGAGGTCAGATTACCTACCATGGCCTAAAACTTCTCTTGGGCCAAGTTAGTGGGGACGGTGGTTTCCACTAAGGCTTTATTGAGAATCTCCTTATGGGAAGGAGATAGATGCAACAACTCCAAGATATAAATGTGGGTCAGAGTCTTCTGTAGTTGGTCTATGACATTATACTGACGGAAGTTGGACTGAGAAGGTGACGACCTTGGAGGGACGGTATTCAATGTGACTTTACCACTGTGGGTAATGATACTACAACCAGTTCTGTTAGGTTCTGATTGTTGATTGGGCGTGACCACATCGATTTGTGGGACATACTCAGATAGGCAATTGATGGTATAGTCGAATGGCACACTTGCGTAGTTGGCATTACTATTCCCACTATTCTGATTCGGCATGTTGCGGTTGTTGTTGTTACCATTGTTGTTATTGCCATGGTTGTTGTTGCCGTTGTTGTTATTTTTATTGTTGTTGCACGGCCTGTCATGATTGAGAAGTGGATCCCTGTAAGCCACATGTGTCTCATTGGAGCTATGTTGTTGGGTTCCTCCTTGATTTTGATCAAGCACATCTTGGATAACATGTTTGAGACGGATACAATTGTTGGTAGTATGTCCCCTTCCTCTATGATATTCACAATAGTCAGTGTCTTTCCAATAAGGAGGTTTGACTATGGGCTCATAATCGCTTGTTAGCGGTAGAGAGATTTCATTGTTAGCCAATAACTTCCGTAATGCGGATTCTTGAGACTCACCCAGCGGTGTGAACTTTCACCTTGGATTTGCGTTGAACCATGGTCTTGGTTCCTGAGAGAATGGTTTGTTGGGCGTAACATTGTTTGCTTCTCCTTTGAGAGTGAATATGGGTTGTTGCTTGGGAGCCGCCACCTTGGCGTCAACCACTTCATCGTTGACAACATTCTTATTCTTGGTCAAAAACTTTGATTTGTCAGTCGCATAGTTGGAGGTAGGTGTGTCCTTGTATAACTTGATTTGCCCTTTGGAGATCATAGCTTTTTTGATAAACAATCCAATTTTGATGACTTTCGAGAATGATGTAGGGCATTGTATTTGTATTTGATAGCCAAGATCGGTGTTGAGGTTATGGACAAACATCTCCATTAGTTGCTTCTCAAGTACATCGTATGAGCACTTGCTTGCTAGTTGTCTCCATCATTGTAGGAAGGTGGTAAATGATTCACCATCCTTTTGTTTGGTGTTGCATAGATCAAGCATAGAGACTTCGTGTTTAATGTTGTAAGAGAAGTGAGTGATAAACTTGTTGACTAGCTCATCAAAAGTTTTGATGCCTGGTGCAAGCCGTGAGAACCACTCCATAGCTTGACTGCTTAGAGATCTAGGAAATAGTCTCATTAAGTAAGTCTCATTGTGAGCTACTTCTAAACATGTTGTGTTGAATTCCCTAATGTGATCTCTAGGGTCCCCTTTTCCTTTGTATTTGTCAAACTTAGGAATTTTGAATCGATAGGGAAATGGTTTCATGATCAAACCTTTATCAAAAGGGTATGGTGCAATATCTTCCAAGGAGTAGTTTTTAGTGTTTGTACCCGTCTTGAGATCCGACATCTGTTGCTTTAGACCCTTGAGTTCTTTCCTCATTTCTTCCACATGAGTACTTTGGTCTATGGTTTTCTTTTCTTTATCTTTTGCATCTGGGTCTAGGGTTTTCTTTCTCCTTTCATGATCATCCTCTATGTTTTCCAGGATTGAGTTTATATCAAAATCCACGAGCAGTTTAATTCCAAGACTAGCAAGATGATAGAAATACTTGTGAGGGTCGTCATGGAGCACTTTCTCTACTAAGCGTTGGAATTTCTGATCTTAGATGCTTCCTTGATAGTCTTCGTTAGAGATTTCCTCATCACTATCGTGAGGTGTGAAGATGTGGTTGGATGACCGGCCATTTCAAATTGTTTTTTGTATTGAGATCTAGTAAGAACCATGCAAGGTGACGTGGGACGAGGTGGAATGGGACTAGAGATTTTGGCGAGGTGCTGATGGAGACTGCTAAGAATAGGATACTTATGACAAGATTTGGACAAAGGACTTTCTCGATCAATGATTCCAAGTAAGACAGCCGATACAAGACGGTAGCCACTAGTAAGGGTACTCGATACCTATCTTACTGTGTAGGGACTAGTTGTGCACCAAGACCTACTAGCAAAGTTCTATGACCTACTGGGTTTACTTGAATCCAAAGTGATACAAAAAAAGGGGCCTATGCTGACCTGATATGGGTACTTTTGACTTTGGACTAGAAAGACCTGATAGAAGGTGAATGGGATGACCAACGAAAGAGAGATTTTGACATGAAATGGATGGAAAACTGACTGCAAGGTGAGACCTGATCTCTGAACTTGAAACTAGACTGAAAAGGGTACCTAGAACTGGTGAAATTTTTCTCTTGAAAACTATGCAAGTGCTCACTGTCGTGCATGCGCTGAAACAAATGCGCTGCGAGAATAGATATGTGTGTTGGAAGTTGAGATATATGCGTTGGACTAGTAAAATGGATATGCACTGGAATAGTCAATAAAGGCGCTGAAAGTCACTACAAATGCGTCGAAAGTCAGCACAGATGCACAGGAACAGAGGACGAATGCGCCGCTTTGGCTTTTCTCAATATTTTTGCAAGTTTTTTGGAATTTTATGGTGATTTTGGTACTTTGGTTGCAAGAATGTTTCTCTGATCTGATTTTCTGAGTTTATGGCAAGAAAACACAGCAAACACAAATAATTTTTTATGGTTTTTTTTTGTGATTTTTTTGAATCTTTTCCAGACTAAAAAGAAGGCAAGTACAAATCCTAGGCTTGAAATGGATTATAAGGGTTTTTGGCCACTAGAACAAAAAGGTGTTTAATGAGGGCAACCGTTTGAGTGGTTACACATGCAGCAGCACTACTCTCCATTATGGAGTCTCCCAGCCTGTAAGGGTTGCGCCTTGGAGGGTTTTGGGGGAGGTTGGCTGTTGGTGTAACACAACTTCACTCGTTGTTTGAAGCTTTCGCTCCAAACACAATTTATTTATAGTGGAAGGGCTTGGCGTCTAGCCTGTTACCACTCAAGGTCGTTCCTACTTGGATAAGCGGTATCCAAGAGCAGGCCCCTCTAAAGGAAAAACACATGCGAAAATGATACTTCTGGCATTTTGGTCACCCAAGATAGGGGAGAGCATAGGCCTGGTATCATTCTCAAAACACAGTATATAGTGGTTCTTCTCCCCTAGTTAAAATAAAAAAACTAGATGAGCTATCTACTTGGGCAAGCACAAAACTTTAAAGTGATTTAGCAAGATAGCAATGGTCCAATTTTAACCAAGATAGCAATGGTTCATTTTTAACCCAGATAGCAATGATGAGTTCAATTTTTAACCACGATAGCATGAGTTGTTAACTTTGAAGTGATGGTCAATCGAGATAGCAATGGTTCAGTTTTAACCCAGATAGCAATGATGAGTTCAGTTTTATCCCAGATAGCAATAACTTTTGAAAAGATAGCAATGTTGCAATGCAAGATAGCAATGATTCAATTACCACTTTCCTAATTTAAAACTATGTGAGATCTGCATGAGCATTCATTTTACTTTCCCTTTTAGAAATCGCAATGTGAGCTAACAAGTGCAACTATATGAAACCAAACCAAAACCTAGCCTGTAAAACAAATCAAGAGAGTTCTTGCAAAGACGTTAGCGTTAGCAAAAATCTTCCTAGAAAACCCTAAAAATCACTGCCTACAGCAGAAGCGCCGCTTCAGAGACTAGATGCGCAGAAATAGTCAACAGAAGCGTTGTAAAAACACATGCGCTGAAACAGACAATGAATGCGTCGAAATAAGGTGTATATGCACCGATCCTATGTATGTGCTGTCTCAGAGGGTAAAAGCGCTGGAACAGTGTATATATGCACTACGTGAACAGATGCACCGTAACAAATCGTATATGCATCGGAACAGTGAACGTATGCGCTGATTAAATGGATGCGCCATGACAGGTAACAGATGCGTGTTAGGAAGTGACGTATGCGCTATTTCCTCCTGTGTATGGCTTTCTAAACACAAAAACTTAGTTTTTGGTTAAATTTGGGGCTAGGCCCCATGATGGGTGCCAAAAATGTTAGGGGTAAATTGGTTTCAACAATTAATGTGCAATAATATCAATATCAAATACCCAAAACTCAATAGAATAGTGAACTAAGGAAATCAAATAATAATGAATCAAATAGCAAAGCAAACCTTCCTTAGATCGAAACTTCCATTGGTTGCCTATCAGAATCGTCCTTGTGTGTATGAAAAAGGGCCCTCAATGAGTGCACTTCTTTGCTTTGTCAAGAATGTCGATTAAGAATGGCTATGGTAATGTCGTGATGAAGAGAAGCTTCACAACGATGGTAGTAGTGCGTAGTGCATAGTAAAAAGTGTGATCACAAGCAATGAAGGAATTGGTGCCAAAGGCGCGCTGTAATTCCTACAGAGTAACAATATTTAAAGCTTGGATGAATAGAATGGAAGAATGAGGTTGCTTTATAGACTTGGGAGAATGAAGATCAACGATATAAAAGACTTGAGAAGATCAACGGTTGAGAATAGATGAGGAACGTGCAACGAATAAGAAGAAGACAAGTGTCACATAAAAGCTGTTTTATTTGAGTTAATCACTTTCTTTTCTAAAGATAAGACATGCTTTTCATAAATTAGAAAGCGTTTTTCTAATTTAAGAGATATTGATAAAAGCAAGGTTGATTGAATAGATAACTCAACTTAAGATTTGCTTTTTGCATGATTTGAGAGAAATTAAATAATAAATTATTTAATTTTGTGTGCATGGAGAAGAAGACTTATTTTTAGAAGATTTTAGAAGATATTTGAAGAATTTAGAAGATAAAAAAGTAAATTAAATAAATAGATTTATTTAATTGTTGTGCATGATTTGGAAGAATAAATAAAATACTTGATTTATTTTATTTTTGGAGAGTGAGAATTTAAATAAATTTGATTTGATTTATTCATATTTGGAGGAATGAATTTGACTTTAATTAAATAATTGAGAATTATTTAATTGTTTGAAAGAATTTAATTAACTAAAGGATTTTATTTAATTTTGACTTTAGAAGAGATAATTAAATATTTCGATATTTAATTAATTTAGAGGAATGTGAATCGTGTCATTTTTAGGCGTATATACCTTCTATATCACCCTAGGGCAAAAATTAAGAGTCTTCCAAAATCAATTTTGGCTCCATTGATCATGAATATGAGTATGACAAACAATTGTTCACTAAAATTATTTTATGAAGCATTTGATATTGTTTTTCTCTTGTATAGCTAAAAATAGGTGAAACGAAGGCATGAAGGGTCGAAACAAGGTGGAAACATGAGGAATTTGGAGTCTACTTGACTGAACTAACTGATATACCTAGACACATATATATCTTCAAACATAAAGACATAAAGAACATATATACGTGAATTAAAAAGGACATAAGTTGAACATACCTTAGAATTTGATATTGCAGTAGATCAATTCTCCAAAATATGGCTTCAAAATCCTCAAATTCTTCTTTTTCGCTAGTTTGATTATGAATTCTATATAATTCTAGAATGTGATTAGTGAAATTTATGGAAAAAATAAACATATATCATCAAATTCAATCTATATATCAATGGTAATTAGCTTTGAAACAATATCACACATGAAACATGAAACTTTCAGTTTAAATAATCAAAATTTATCCAAAAACATGCAAAATCGGTTCTTCTACGTTGAAAAAACAAAAAAGGTGGTGGATTGATATAAAAATGATTCTCAATAAGTCAAACAACATAAAAAGTGTTTTCTTGTCCGATATTCTGCATGAAAAGTAGGAATAATAGTCATGTGGGGTTTGAAACACAGATCCCACATGCTTTATAACCATTTTTCATGCTTCCCAAACGCGCTTGCATTATAACGCGAGCGCGTTCTGGGAAGCATGAAAACATAAAGGTTCGTGCATGCAAAAAACATAACCTTCTCAATGTAACTATGCATGTAGTGCATCAAATAGGTAATCAAGTGATGATCCAAGAGTATCCCTAGACTCAAATATCCATGTGGTTCGTGAAATAGAACTTGTTTATACTAGGAGGGACAAATGTAACCTTGTGTATACATGGGAGAGTCTCTCTCTCTTTATTTCTCTATCCTATATATAGAGAGGGATCGGGAGACATGGAGAGATAGAGAGGGACATGGACATGGATAGGGAGAGAGCCTAGGGACATCCAAAAAGAGATAGAGTTAGAGAAAGGAAAAAATATAAGAAGAGGGGCAAATAGATAGATAGAGAGGGATAGGTGGAGATAGAGATGGGGAGAGGGAGAGATGGGGATTGAGATAGACAAAGGGATCTATAGAGGGAGAAAGATAGAGATACATATCTATAGAGAGAGGGGAGATATAGGGAGATAGATCTAGCAAGGGAGAGATAGATAGGGAAATACAAAGAGAGAGGTAGAGAGGGATATATTAAGAGATAGGGTTATGCGGATAGATAGAGATAGGGAAAGAGATGGAGAGATGTCTAGAGACATAGGGAGAGAGATTTCAAGAGGTAGAGGGATGGAGAGAGAGATAGAGAGGAGGAGAGAGAGGTAGCGAGGGATAGATTAGGAGATAGGGATCCACATGTCCAAAGAGATAGAGACAGGGAAAGAGATCAAGAAATACAACTTCCAGAGACATGGGGAGATAGATTTGAGATAGAGGGATTGGGAGAGTGATAGAGAGGGGGAGTGAGATAGTGAGGGAGGGAGAGATAGAAAGTTAGAGAGAGAGAGAGAGATCGCAGGCTTAGTCTCCTCTATATCTCCGTATTCTCCTTTCTACCTAAACCATAAACCTAAACCTCTAAACCTTAACCCCTAACCCTTAAACCATAAACCCTAAACCCTAAATAATGCCCCTAAACCCTAACCCCTAACCCCTAAACCCTAAAATGAGCAACCCTAAACTCATAAACCCCTAAACCATAAACCATAAAACCTGGAAGCAACCCTAAACCTCTATCTCCCTATCTCTCCCAATCTCTATTGGTGCCCTTGCTCTATCTCTCTCTAAACCCTAAACCCTAAACTCTAGCATCCCTAAACCCCTAAAGCCTAAATAATTCCCCTAAACCCTAAACCCTATTTACTTGAGCAACCCTAAACTCATGTAAACCTCAAATAATACCCCTGACCCCTAAACCCTAAACTTGAGCAACCAGGCTAAACACCTAAACATATAGTTCGATAGGGGATGATGGAGGATCAATTGGAAATGGATGTAGAATTCTTGGATCTTGATTAAATCATTATACTCGTTGGGATGTGATTTGATAGGATCCAAGTTATTTGTTTAATTGTCTATGTTTTCTTGGGGAACAAGTGTCTCATCATGGGATATTAATAGATAATGAATAGGACTAGCACAAGATGATGGATAGGGCTAATGGGATGATGGATAGGAGTGATGTGGGTTACTTGCTCACGGATAAGATCTTGATCATAGATAATATCTTGATCACAGGGAGGATAAGCATGGATAGCGCGATATTAGATATGGATAGGGTAAGTGGGGATGCATTGATATTTATTAAATTTGGGAGTAAGAGGTGATGATGGGGGTTCACTAGGAGATGTTGGAGGATTAATGATGGGATTGATGTACATAGGGGTTGACCATGAGACAGTAAGGGAACTAAGATGGGATTAGATGGGATGTTTGGATTTTGATTAGGATGGGTGGTTGGTGTTTCCACATTCTTTGGACTAGTCTCTTAATGTATAGCTATTGGGTTTCTTAGATGGATGTGATGGGTTCTTGGATCCAGGATCAATAATCTTTGGATGTATGACAACATGGTTACATGATGGGGTTTGACTTGGACTTATGGTAGGAGACTCTTCAATGAAATGGATAGACATAGGAGTGGATGATGGTGTTGGAGTGGTATACATGTTATTAGGAGGTTCTTTGTTAGGCTCAAGGATAGGAATTTGAGTACATGATGTTCTTAGATTCCTTGCTAATAGTCCTTGGATCACATCCTTCATGGATTCATGGGTTGATGGACTAGGATATGCATATAGTTGATGGATAATGATGGATGATGTTGTGGGGTTAGGATTAGGATCGAGTGAATGGATATAGGAGGCCCGGATGGATTAGGATTGGGAGTGTTAGAGGGGGATGAAATTGGATCAGTGGATTTGGATGGCTCCATATATTTGCTTTTATTTTTAGATTTTGTAAAGACTATTTGGAGAAAATTTATCAAGTGTTCATGGGTTGATGGATTAGAGCTTAGAATGTTTAATGGTGTATTAGATAGTGATTTATATGGTGGATGGATGATATGGATTGATGGATTAGGAGATGGGTGGACTAATGCGTTAGGATTAGGAGGATTGGAGGGAAATTATAAAATAATTCCCCTTTAAGCCTAACCCCTAAACCCTAAACCTGAGCAACCCTAAACCTCTCTCTCCCAAAATCCCTATTTACCCTAAATAATACCCCTAAAATCTAACCCCTAAACCATAAACCCGAGCAACCCTAAACCTCTAAACCCTAAATAATTCCACTAAACCCTAAACTTAAGCAACCCTAAACTCATAAACCTGACCAACCCTCTCTCTCTCTCTCTCTCCATCCTCTGTCCCTCTTCCTCCCTCTCCTCTCGCATGTTGACAAAGAATATGGAAACAAGAAAACTAGGACATGCAAAGAGGGACGAGGATATAAATTGGGATGATGAAATGGAAACAAGATAATTTATGAAATTTCATTGGATGGGAAGAATGATGAATAGAGGTAGAGAGGGGAGGGAAGTAGAGAGTGAGAGAAAGGATAGGAGGTAGAGACGAGAGGGAAGTAGAGAGACGAGAGGGAAGTAGAGAGTGGGAGAGGACCGTAGGAGGTAGACAGGGGAAGGAAGAAGAGAGAGAGGGTAGGAGGTAGACAAGGGAGGGAAGCAGAGACTGAGAGAGAGGACCTAGGAGGTAGACAGGGGAGGGAAATAGAAAGTGAGAGAGAGGGTAAGAGGTAGAGAGGGGGGAGAAGAGAGTGAGAGAGAAGGTAGGGGGTAGAGAGGCGAGGGAAGCAAAGACTCAGAAAGAGGGTAGGAGGTAGATAGGGGAGGGAAGTAGAGAGTGAGAGAGAGGGTAGAAGGTAGAGATGGGAGGGAAGAAGAGAGTGAGAGAGAAGGTAGGAGGTAGAGAGTGGAGGGAAGCAGAGACTCAGAGAGAGGGTAGGACGTAGAGAGGGGAGGGAAGTAGAGAGTGAGAGAGACGATAGGAAGTGTAGCTGCCCTTGTAGACATGTATGTAAAGTGTGGAAGCATAGACAAGGCATGTCAATTGTACGATGTAACAACTCAAAGAGATGTTCTATAATGGAATGCAATGATTGCAAGATATGCAAAAAATGGATTTGTTGAAAAGGCTTTAGAAACTTTCAAGCAAATGCAATTGGCATGTGTAAAGCCAATTTTGCTCACATAATGCGAGCGCATTATAACACGCTTGCCTTATGGATATGGATTTCACATAACGTGAGCGCATCATAACGCACTCGCGTTATGCTGAGCATGCTTAGACATGTTTTTTCTAGTTTTTAGTAAAATTTTGAGATAATGTGGAGTGTGCTCCCCATCAG